>JAWQUS010000029.1:5115000-7672500 GCA_036365455.1 Macrosoma leucophasiata
CTTGGTACTTTATCGATATACCCTTTCAGAATTTCCAACATCTTTGTCACAGCTCTATTCGATACAATCACCGTATCGTACAACTCAAGTATTTTTCTATCATCCCAAATCAATTTATTCTTCTCCATTTTCCTTTTCAAATTATTCATATTTACTTCCAATGTGTCTAAATTAGCTATAATGTAACCGATTTTGTAATTAACGTCGTTTGAAAAGAAACGTTTCGTTGAATACAATGTGTTTATTTTACTTTGTATCTCATTAAATGTCTCTTCTAGATAGATTAGTAATTTCATCTTTATTTCTGTCGGTGTTGCTATCTGCGTCATTGATCTTCTACTATTGCTATCAGTTTTATTTGAATTTGTTTTATTGAAGGCAGTTTCATCTTTTAATGGTTCAATTTCCTTGGTGTTGGACTTCAAATCTGTATTTCTTTTAAAACGATTATTAATTTGAGTACTATTGATAATACTGTTCACTATATTTAAAACTTCAGTGAGTTGTTTCAAATTATTGGTTAAATTACGTTGTAGTTGTTCAAAGTTTACTCTGTCTATTACATTTACTGTATTGTCTTTCTTTTCTGGAAATATTCTTGCTCTGTTTTGGAATAGATTTGTGAACCAATTGAAAAATCGTCTAGGATTGCTTTGCTTGTAGTTTTCCGTTGGAATATCGTTTATAATATCGTTGTAATCGCGATTAGTATCAATTATTTCGTTTTTATTGAATTCATGCCTTCTGTAATCCAAATTGCTGTTCTCCAGGTCCCCCGCTACGATACTTTGAACGAGACCTGTAATTTTTTTAAATTGTTATGAAAGTAGCAAACAAGCATGCAGTTTAAAGGTAAGTGATGACTGCAGCCTACAGACACCCACACAAAGATCAGAGGTTGAAACGCAGATGTGTTACCACTCCTAAGGCCTATGATGTGATGCCTCTGTGCAGGAAATTACAGGGCCTTACATTACCACCTGGCCGGAACACGATAGTACTGAACACTAACATTTAGCGGCAAGTATATTATATAATGCGGTGGTGCCTACGCCCGCGAGCTCCGTCACTGGAGCTCTACGACCAGTACAAAAAAAAAGATAAGTAATAGGGTGATTACCCGTGCACCCACTGGCTTCACCCATGTATCATTGATGGATGTTAGAGGCCCAGGAAGACCAAGACTGACCTACTTTGACCAAACTGTAAACCAAAAACTATCCAGGACCCCAATAGGAGACACGGAAGGAATGGAAAAACAGATATATTTGGCACTCTATGCTCTTTCCTCACCCCGTGTGGGGAAAGCCTTTCCTTGGAAACTTGTAGGGAAGATACATAAATACATAAATATAATAATAATGACAACCCATTGTACGTCCTACTGCTGGGCACGAGTCTCTCCCCTTTTTGGGGGAAGGCCTGCAGCTTACTCCACCACGCTGCTCCAATGCGGGTTGATGGAGATACGAGTTAGTAGCCAATCCGCTGTTGGATGTTTTCAAACCGCCGATAAAGCCTCCGACAATGTTTAACGACTGCTATCTATCGATAGCAACCGGGACCGATGACTTAACGTGCTCTCCGAAGCACAGAAACGCGCATTTTAATTTCTCACTAGCGGTCACCCATCACACACCCGACCACGCCCGTATCGCTTAACCGAGTAGATTGCTTACGATCTATCTGCACCAGCCGCGGGGTCATGCGCGCTTCATGCCTAGAATTACTGCTACTTTTACTGGTGATAGAGTTCCGAAGGCTGCGGAAGATCGCGATAGGTGGAAAAAATTAGGGGTGGCTTTTGCCCAGCAGTGGGACATTTAAAGCTTAAAAAAAAAGAGATCCAGTGTAGGAGCCCGGGGGCGTAGCCACCACCGCATTACCTAATCTATCTGCCGCCAAATGGTAGTGTTCAGCATTATCGTGTTCCGGTTAGATGATAATGTACGGCCCTGTAATTTCCGGCACAGAGGCATAACAACTAAGGCACAGTAAATAGATTGTAAACAGTAAAGTAACTACATATAAAAGCGTTCAAAACGGCACACTCACACAAACATGCGCATCTACGAGGACTCTAAGCGGTTCTCGCAGTGCTACAGTAGCGAGTGCCGCGTCGAGACGAGCGGTCACGTTGCGATTTGTTTTTATTTCCAAGAGTGTTTTAAAGATGCCACGAGCGTATTGCGTGGTAGACGACTGTTTGAACTCTGCATCATCAAAACCGGAGCTATCGTTTTTAAACTTCCTGGTGATTTTGGATTAAACAAACGGTGGTTTCGCACCGCTGGACTAACCGGGTCGTTTAGGCCGTTTTGAGTCATTTCACAATTCGCAACATTTTGTATCGTTATATCATAACAACTTTTAAGTACTTATTGACTATATGTTTCAAAGGCAAATAGTATTTATTTATCCAATACTATTACAGGGTAAACAATAAAAAAATAGTCAACATCCCAATACGATTGAGTAAACGTCGGTAAATGCAATAAAAATAACAGCATTATTTTAAAAAATTAGTGACACCCCTGTTGCTTCAATAGAGTGTAGGTAAATATTTTATAAAATGGGCTTAGTTTCCATACTGTTTGTATCTATTTACTGTGGCTAAGGTCTCAGGGATGGCAACTGGCAATGCATCTGCATTTTGACCTCTGGTCCTTGTGTAGGCCTATAGGCTGCAGTCATCACTTAACATCAATGTGAACTGCATGCTTGTTTGCCACCTACATTACATAAAAAAAAATATCATTAGGTACTCACACAAAAATATTAAAAGAAACATTGTATTCAACGTCGAGAGTTGTAAGAAAGAAAAAAAAATCTACCAATTGACAGAAAATCATATCGTTTTAAAGTAATCTGTCGTAACAAATTAAGAACAAGAGAAAATATTAATTCAATTAACGATTACAATGTAAGAGGAAATAATCGATTAATCTACGGTTTTTCCATTAGATTTTAAAATTGAATAAAACAAGTTGTTTATGTGATATCAATAAGGTTTTATCTTTATTTGTGAACCCTATCAATGACAATATGTGTGAAATATAACATTGTTCGAAGCGCGCATGGCCCCGCGGCTGGTGTAGGTCGTAAGCGATCTACTCGGTTTAAGCGATACGGCCGCGGTCGTGATGGGTGACCGCTAGTGGCAAATAAAAATGCGCGTTTCCGTGCTTCGGAGGGCACGTTAAGCCGTCGGTCCCGGTTGCTATCGATAGATAGCTGTCGTTAAACCTTGTCGGAGGCCTAATGGGCGGTTTGAAAACATCAGCGGGTTGGCCACTAACCCGTATCTCCATCAATCCGAATTGGAGCAGCGTGGTGGAGTACGCTCCAGGCCTCTCCCCAAAAGGGGAGAGACTCGTGTCCAGCAGTGGGACGTATAATAGGTTGCCGTTATTATTATTATGTCTCTCGTCAGCACGGGGTCCAATTTTAACCTCGGACCTTTGTCAGGCTTGCGCGGGGACACGGGGGGTCCAACACGTAGAGAATTCGAGAATTTTGATCTACTTTGTAATGGGTTATATTCGGCGGGACCTCTCTCTGACTGCATCAATAGTTAATACAGGCACAGACAGACCCCGCAGAATATAATGGGACTATTGTAATGAAAAGTGATTTGCCAAACTTTGGGCTATGTGAGTGAACTGGGGGGACTAGCTGGCTGGGCCTATGGAGTGAGATCCGGCACCTGCCTATATTCAACATCTCACATTATCGAATCCTACTATAGGCAGGTGGTGACTCGCCTCTCCTTGGTGGGCCCCCCAAACAGCCAACCCGATGGTCGACAGGGGGCAACACTGTTGAGAAAGGCTGGGGGTGTCGAGAGGTGTGGCCCCGGTTTCACGAGCGAGTAATCTCGAGCTCGGAGCGGGCTTCCCCGCTATTATGCCTTTAGACACTTCCACCCCCGAGTGTATGGCTCTTTCAGAAATTTAGACAACAGCCTATTATCTAAATTTCTGTAAATGCCATACCTCTAGTGCCCCACTCTGACCGGCCAATGAAGGCAAGCCAGAGGTGAGAGACCTGATGCTCTGTCATTATTATCTCTATAATTATTAATATTATAACATCAAACGCGGTTTCGCTGGGTGGCACACATTCGAAAGGTCCAGTTTTCTGACTTTAGCGCATAAATCGGGCTGAATTTGGCCGATGGCATTAATTGTATTGCCTTTGAGGGCTGTGGCTGCTCATTCCATAAATCTCTAACATAGTGAATGAATTTATTTATGGAGGATGACGATGATGAGATGGTTCCTTATGGAAGTTGATGCGATGTCCAGTGAACCAATGGGTAGTAGGACCTTCTTATGAAGTCTCGGAGGAGCACGAAAAAACACTTTACATTGCATCAAATCCCATTAAAACTTTCCTACACCCGTGCACGCTATCGATAGCTTAATGATAAAAATCCCATAATTTTGACACATAACATAACTATACATATATATTTTTTTATGAAACGAAGATGACAAACATGCAGCACGGATGTTTAGTGACGACTGTAGCCTAGAGACACCTACACAAAAACCAGTAGTAAATGTGCAGATGCGTTTCCACCGCTGAGGCTTAAGATGATCTGCCTCTATGATATTTAAGGATTTCGAAGGATAAGGATCTCAGTTGATACGAACATCCCCATTATAACAGTCCGTTAAAACCTTTTTTTTTACAGTAAGATGGCATTACAAGGGCCGGGTTCCAATAACTTATCAACATCCGTACGTATATTATGGAACGGTTGAGAGTTAATGTATGGATGAAATGTCAAATTATAACGGATAGTAAGCTATGTAAGCCTACCTACGTTGGTAAAATTATGAATTTAAGAGTGTTTAACAATATATATATGTGTGTGTCGGAGACGGTCACTAGTACGGACCGATAACTGACAAAGCACGAGTTCCGGTAAAGGCCGCCACCGTCGCCATGTTGCATTTAACTTTGTGCTACAATAGAGCCTAGCCGTTGGATGGGAGGTCGGATCAAGGCTGACTTACCATTTGATCGTTCTCGTGATAAGTTCTCCTCCAAGCTAGGAACTGTTTTTGTCGTTTCGGTCTGATATTGTGTTGTGGTTGTGTACAGTGACTTGTGAGTGTAATTAATTGGGTAATTCGTTGTTTCGTTGCTCGACTACCCACTTTATACGCCCACTATGTCGGACGAGGAAACTAATAATACGTCCGTGCCAAAATATATACAGAATTGTGGTAAATCGAATTTTTTTATGTAATGGAAGTGGCAAACAAGCTTGCAGTCCACATTGATGTTAAGTGATGACTGCAGCCTATAGACACCCACACAAAGACCAAGGTCGAAGTGTAGATGAATCGACCCCTGAAGCCTAAGGTGTTATGCCTCTGGTCCTGGCAATCACGGAGCCGTACGTTAAACTTGAAATAATTAAACATTAAATTTGAAATATTCCATGGTATCATACTATGTGTACATACTATATGGGTGTGGCGATGATTCTATTTTCTAGTTGATTATTTTTATAGAAATCCTTATTGAAATGAGTTCCACAGACAGCTAAGAGTCCATGATTTTAAATTAAGCTTAAGGAAAATAGGGATAAAATAAAATGGACTTACAGCTATTATAATCAATTTATTAACAAAGTTTATAGTGGTTTACAATATAAGTTTAGATTTTAATGTATACATTAGAGTATAACTTAATCAATAAAAAAATATTTTTTTCTGCAAACGTCTTGCATTATTGAATTTTTAACACATACTACTTAAAGTTATTGTTCTAAAATTTCGAGGATGAAATCTTAGATTTATTATCTACTTAAATCTATGGATCAAATACAACTTGTAACTTCACGCTTGGGTTAGCCTCTCAAGCAACGAGAAAATTATATACCCTTAGATACTATATACCTACCCAGGCATAGTTTATTTAGTTTGATTGAAAATAATATGTGTTAGTTCGTATTTTCAAAAAAAGTCGATTTTATTTTGATTGTCTATAAGACATTCTCAATTAATAAAATTTTATTGTCACACTACTTCAACACTACTGATAACGATACGATAGACACAAACCTCTTTTAAATTGCATAAATCAATGTAATTCAATGTAAGACTATTAGAAATTACTTAAGTTAACATTAACACTGACTTATAATTTTAGCAAGATATTAAGCGAAAATACAACAAGAATATGTCTTCAGTGATTCGACACAGAAATTACGATTCAAACACTTGTTTACGTGAAATCTTTGGTCACTTCCTGGATGCCATAAGCTAGCACAACCTCCGACTATGCAATTATTTACCATTGCTACAAACTAACGAATTACAATCAAAAACACAACGAAAACATAAAAACTAAATAGTGAACATCCGCCATAGTATACCGATCTGATTTTGACATTACTGATATTTTTTTTTTTAATAATTTATTCATGACTATAGATACAGAGTCTTTCAGTCGTATACATATTGAATTTCACATTTCTTTAAATTAATGAATATCCATATGGAAGATGACGATGATTAAATGCTTCCATGAGGAATATGATGAGATGATGGGATGGCTCCAGTAAAGCGATGGGGACTTCATTAGGAGTATTTACGACGTTTTGGAGGCAATACGAAAAATCACTTTTCACTTCATAACATCACTTTCATACACTCGTGAACATTATCGAATGCTTTATGATAAAATCCCACCATTTTTACAAATAAAAACGCGACTATACACAAATTTCGAAAATAATATCACGCAGCGACACAGCTCTTTTCCGCGTTCCCGCCTAAACTCCCATTACTGATAAGCAGTTTCAATGTTGCCGTGCTATGTATTTCCGTAAAGTCCATAGAAGTCTGTGTATAATTTCAACTGATACACTAACTCAAAATAGTCAATGTGAGACATATTATTAATCATTTTTAAAACAGTTAATTGTTGTCATTTTTAATACATTTAATAAGTTGTAAATAAATTATGCAGTAATGTTTATCATGTAATTTTGTAACTGTGGTGTTTCTTTTACAAAGTTTCAGGAGATATAAATTAAAAGATAGCAATACCACAGATCACACTAAAAAGAGAGGTCGGCCGCCCAAGAGGAGGATAGAGCTATGTAGGTATTTGACTCAAACTTTTGTTCGGAGTGTTGACTCCATTTTTACCTACAAGCTTCTTGGTAGTAACCTTTATAAGCACAATATTTTTTATCTATACGGTTTGTTTTAAGCATTTACTATGGTTTTTGCTTTATCTGTGGTTCAAGTTCTTAATAAATATATTTGTCTATGGTTTACTAGGCTTGTAAAAAGTTATGGGTATTCGTTTTTGAATATTAGGTATGAAAACTTTTTTTTTTAATTCAAAGAAAAATGTATCTACTCTTTTTGTTATTATGGCATCACTATTACGCATGTTGCCAGTGTCAAGTAAAACGATATTTCGTATTGATTTAAGCAGCGTAAAAGTTAGTATAATATCAAGTATAATATGTAAGTATCAAGTATATAAGTTATCAAGTATAATATGTCAGTCAAGTGAGTTACAGTCAAGTTATTCGAGTAAAGCCATGGCTACTTTACCAGAACATTTACAAGTTTTGGAGGCAACCTGAAAGGTCGTTTTTTCGCACTGTTATTCTATTTTACTATACACGGCACTGTAATAAACCTATATCAAACAAAATGCCACCAACTTTATTCATTATAACTTAAAAATACACCAAGAAAATGAAATAAAATACACACCATACACCTCTTTCAAGGTTCCCGCCAAAACTCTCACACCTCACATTATCATTGTTTCCATAGTAATGATTATATTCACAGAGTACTATAATACATACTGAAATAGAGACCAATTTTCGATGTCAAAGAAGGCAATGGCTCATTTACGCCGTCTGGCGAGTTTGGTGTTTCGTTTTGGAACTACAACCTAAGGTCAATAGCCCGTGCGTTGCTATTCACTGCTATTCCATTATAAAAACAGTATTTTGGGCCGCTTTCTGTATATTTATCTGTGACGTGTATTCCATACATCTCAACTCGATGGAAAAATCACGGAAAACGCTTAAAAACACTCTTTTTAAGCAATATTACTTACGACGCAATTGCATCATGACATGTATGTACCACGTCTGACAACATAATGAATGAACTTCAATGAACTCTATGAACATTATTGGAACAAATATGCGCGCCATCTGTTGTTACGTGTTAGCAACGTTCACTTGCCCTTACATTGATATGATTGCCATCGCATTAGTACTAAGTTTATACACCCTGATTATATTCAATGTAACGGTTCACATTAGTTTCATGTTTTATTCTAGTGACTAAAAAATACTAACCAGTTAAGCCACGAGAAAATATGACAACTGATTTTTTATTGTTATGCGGACGATAACCTTCTTTTTAAATAAATGTGTTTATTGACAAAAAGATAGTTACATCAATTTATATGTTGAATCCATAGATTCCCGAACTAGTTTTCACTGTATTTCGGGAATCAGTGAAAACCAGTTCTTTGATAACCTGATTTTATGTCATAGAATGTCACAAATTATTGTACATACATTTTAAAAATAGAAATTAAAAACAAATTAAATGTACATTAAACAAAAAAAATATATTTTAAGTACCGCTGAAGCTCAAGAACTGTTCTAAAAATATTATTTAAGACCAGATTCACCTTTTTTATTTTTTTCTTTTAG
The DNA here is from genome assembly GCA_036365455.1 of Macrosoma leucophasiata. Lineage (NCBI taxonomy): Eukaryota > Metazoa > Arthropoda > Insecta > Lepidoptera > Hedylidae > Macrosoma > Macrosoma leucophasiata. Next base: position 5,123,720 of record JAWQUS010000029.1, read on the forward strand.
AAATCTACTGCTACTCTTGCTTATGTAAGTCTTTTTATTTACGTTAATATTGAATAATTGTAAACTACACAATTTAATCAACCTAAAAACAATATTATATATTAATAAAATAACCGTTAACATAAGGACATGACATACACCCGGTATCGAGAAAACCGGTTTTAGTTATATCGGAACTATTCAGGACGTTATGTTACTTTTCTAACAAAATACAAATGGCGGCGAAGCGGCAATCGAGTTGTCTCTGTACAGTCAGTTCAGTTTTATAAATTGAGATATTTTAGAAACTATGTTATTTAATTAACCATGGCGCGGTTTGCTAATGCGAAAACTGAGATGCAGACGGAGGAAATCTACGAAATCTTCCGAGCATGTCGCCTTTGCGGGGCCGGTGCTGGGTACAAAATGCCCATAATTCAGAGTGTTTTAGAGCTGGACGATGTTACTTTGAAGCAGAAAATACGGGAATGCGTTCAAATCGAGGTAAATTTCACTTCTGTACAAAATTTACGAGCCTTAGGTATGATAGCGTCTGTGTTATTAAACAAAAAAAAAATACGTCAAGTTCTAATTTTATTTTGCGATGACCGAATATTATCGCGTATATGATTAATTACCATTGCTCATTTATCTTTATTTGCAAAAAAAATGCACTGAGGATTAAAGTAATGTAATTCAAATACCGTTCCACTTTTGAACAATTGAAAATTTGAGGTTATATTAGTTGACTCACTAGCTGGCCTATTTATTTAATCATTTAAGTTCTTCAATTCAAAGTGACGTTGAATACACTAAAATATGTATGTCTTTGAAATTATACTATATTCACACATTGTAATATATGCAGTCCAGTTTGTTATCATTTTCGCGCCAACCATTTTTATCAGTCGTCTTTGACGGTTTTTCACTTGTAATAGGTACAATCTGAATAAAAAATGCGTGTGTATTGTCATATGCAAGCGATTTCCATATGAGATATGAAGATACAAAAATTATGAAAAGTTGAATCATGTGAGATAGTAGAACTGGAAAGTGACGATAAACTAAAAAGTAAAGCTAAAATAAAAAACCAGGTCAATGTATGATTAGCTCCTATATAATATATATTTCATGATCCTCCATTATCAATACTACTTTGAAAGGAGCTACAAATCGACATGAAAATTTGACAGCAATGACAATGTCAGCAGCAATTCAGATAGGCGGTAGCACCCCTGGTCTTTGTGTAGGTGTCTATAGGCTGCAGTCATCATTTAACATCAATGTGAACTGTATGCTTGTTTGCCACCTTCATTACATAAAATAAAACACAAACCTTCGCATTTTATAATATTAGTAATAAGTATGTTCGTATGTAACTTCACCCGTGTAATCCCTGAAGGGGTAGGCAGAGGTATATGCATTTATTCAAGCATACATACAAACCCACGATTTGCCGGTTATGTTTTGGCCCATGTAACAGGTGCCGAAAATGGAAAAATCTCAATAGAACCAGAAAAAAAGGATTTTAAACCGTTATCTCTGATAGTCCCCGACCCGGGAAACAAACCCAGGACCTCCAGCGTAGTAGTAGTGACCTGCTACCACTAGGCTACTGAAGCAGTTAGAATTAATAAGAAGTAAGATTTTATATTTCAGGTGCAAGCAGACGACAAAATGCCTCCGCTGATATGTGAGCTGTGCGTAGACAAGGTCAATGACTATTACGAGTTTCTGGATATGTGCAGACAGACAAACAAACGGACACGTCTACGCCTGGGCCTCCCCCCACAGACTTTGCCACGGGGTGCTGTAAGTACCTACCTGTTATTGATAATGTTAACCACTTATGGATGGTAGTGCAGTCAGTCTTACTGAACAATGGCAGTGAAACTACTGCAATCCATCCTTTTGGGGAAGGCTCCAGTGGTGGACATCATTAAAAAAAAATGATGACTGGTGGTAGAGCTTCATTGATAGAGCTTGACTATTATAAGTTCCTGGAGATGTCCAGACTGACAAACATGTAAAATTGTTCAACATTTGGCATTTTCCATGTTGTACAAGTACCATTGATAATATAAAATACTTTTACTGGTGGTAGAGCTCCAGGATGGAGTTGGAGGGTGTAGGTACTGCTAAAGACTTATGGGTTCCTGGTACCAGGATAAAAACCAGTGGTCAAAATGCAGATGCATTGCCACCCCCTGAGACCTAAGGTGGCATGTCTCTGTGATAGTTTTTAAGGGCCCGTGTATAAAAAAATATTTTGAATAAACCCAATTAAAATAAAATATAATTTTTTTTTTACATACGTCAAATTAACAATATTAATATATTTAAAAATATTTATATGTCAAAAATTCGATTCATTCAAAAGTTTGTTCGTTCGCCCGTTCGCGCCTTTAAGAGCTTGAAAATGAGAGGTCCCCAGGACCTTCTCCCATCGAAAAGATCTTCCTCGAGGATTTTACTTTGTATGTGGATGCGCCACTGGGCGTGTACCATGCATGTGTCTATACTGAAATGTTTAACCATCAGCTAATTGCCCAAATGAGGCAGATTGCAGAAATAAAGGAGATAAAAAAAATAATTGATATTTAAAAAATATAACAGGCCTATTTTATACCATTAAATCCTGTTGTATACAATTGACATTAAACATTGTTTACAGCCCGATGCTGGAGATTGTATTCTGGGCATAACGGAGCCGGTGTACGTAGATAAAGATGAGGACAACAATGAGCCTCTAAAGAAGAGAGGAGAAGGGAGAAAGAGAGCACCGGAGATTAGAATCAAGGTGAGTTCGTACACTGACATACATGCTCATACTGACAGGCCTCTCCCACCAGAACATTACACGGAGGGTTCGAGCCCCACCAACAGATCAGGATCATGCACCGGTCGAGGTTGTTGGTTGTGCAGCCCGGCTTAGGCCAGAGTGATGGCGCAGACGTGTGGCCTCTGACAAAAGGGGTATAATATATTCAACCAATTGTAAGCGGCACGCGGGGGAATAGCTGAGGGTGTAAAAAGAATATGCCCAAAAAACATTAAAAAAAAACACTTAAAAACAAGGGCTAAAAAGCACCAAAAAATGTATCAAGATATTGACTGAATTATGATTTTGGAATCTATTATTGAAATATAAAAAAGCATTTACACCCGCAAGGTTTTAATACATATACTTTAATTAGTAGTATACTTTAAATAGTCATCCCATAATTTTAACTTTTTACCTCAAGCTAATAAAAACTTGCTAAAGCTTATCATTTTGGGAGTTATAATTCTCTTGGCGCGATTAGAAAAAAATATGAGAGTGAATTTTTAAGATGCGCGCGCACGCCGACAGATAAAAGCGACAGTCTGTAGTCGCTAAACAGAAAAGGCAACACTCCGAAGTTAGTTGCTGAACATTTTTTGGCGTTTTTTTTTATTTCTGATATATTGATTGTTACGCTATAGACGTATAACTTTTTACGTGTGTACATTAGTACATTGTATACTGTTTTTTTTTGTCTCTTTCCATCTCACCCGATTGACAAACTGACGAATAGCGATGCCGATCTGCTATCGATAGTTGACCTCGAAAATCAGTTAGGATATCGATTGTATCGTTACAACCAATACTTTTTTTTTTATGCAATGGAAGTGGCAAACAGGCATGCAGTTCACATTGATGTTAAGTGATGACTGCAGCCTATAGACACCCACACAAAGACCAAGATCAAAGTGCAGATGCGTTACCACTCCTGAGGCCTACAGTTGATATGCCCCTATGCCGGAAAATACAAAGCCGTACATTACCACCTGACCGGAACACGATAGTGCTGAACACTACCATTTAGCTCCGTCACTTGAGCTCTACCACCAGTCAAAACTATCGATAGTCCTATTGATATTCTTACTATTGCCGCACTATCGATAGACTATCGATAGTCTATTGATAGTAGCATATGGAGCGGCATCACTACTGACAAACTCAAAGCTCTGTACTTTTATGAATAGGAGTAATTCTCCTTGGTTTTAACCAATGTAATTAATATTTAGTTGGAGAAACAGGATCTCCGTGAGATGAAGGAAAGAAAAGAAAAAGAATTTAAAGAACGAAGAGAGACCCGAGACTCAAAAGACAAAAGAGAGACCAGAAATTACAACCAAAGGGAGACCAGAGACTCGAATGATCGAAGAGATTCTAAAGATCGAAGAGATACCAGGGACTCCAGAAAAGAAGACAAGAACACAAAAGATAAGAGAGAGACCAGAGAGTCGAAGAAAGAGCCCCACAACAGATCTGACTCCAAAGATAAGAAAGAAAGTAAAGAGCTTAGAGATTTGATGAGGGAAGCAAAAGATTGTATAGATACGACTTACGAAACAGAGAGTCGTACAACTAGATATGGCAGACAGAAGAGTCCAAGTCCCGTACGATTTCTGCGGGGCCATTCTAAGGATGATTATATTTCTCTCAGTCAGTTAAAGGTCAGAAATTTTCCTATGTTACATTTCGTTGTACTTGTTGGTAGAGACTGACCGAAACATAATTTACAGCCAAAACCGAAAACGAACCTTCGGCCCTGGTATCAGTTTCGGCCGAAACCGGAAACGAACCTTCGGCCCTTTTATCAGTTTCGGTGTTGTGTGTATTTATGTGTTTATGTTAAAAAAATGTATGATTAGGTACACATAAGTATGGCCAACTTATAACAGCTACCTGTTTAAAACAGTCACCTAAGTTTAATGAATCTTATATTAGTCTCGTTAAAACTCGAGAACGGCTGGACCGATTTGTCTAATTTTGGTTTTAAAAGATTTTTGGAAGTCCAGGGAAGGTTTAAAAGGTAATAAAATATGAAGAAAGTAAAGGGAAATAATAAAAACCATAATTTCATTTTTCCATACAAACAGTCCGTATCTATCAAACCTTTGACACATTTAATTGTGAGGCAATACGAAGTTTGTCGGGTCAGCTAGTTTATGAAAAATCATCTTACTTGTCACAACAAGATAACAAGTGTGCGCTTGTTTTACCGGAGCTCGTTCGAGCTAGGTGCGTATCCACGAATCCTTCCGAGGTTAGCCGAGAGATGCACAAACATCGAATTTCGGTTTCGGCAAAAGGTTCGGCCGTTTTTAGCCGAAACCGAAACTGCCCGAAACTAGATCTTTTTGGCCGAAACTGGCCGAAACCGAAATCGAACCTTCGGTTGGTCTTTACTTTTAGGTTATTCTTTCTTGCACTGGTCGGTCTACTTCAACGGGCAATAGGCTAGTAGACAGTTTTCCAAAAACTGCTTTTATCGCTTCCAATAAATCCAGTTATTTCGTAAATATAAACATTCTTAAAGAGTACAAAAGATAAATAGGTGTATGTATCTTCACGCCAGGTCCCTAACGGGGTAGGCAGAGCGTGTGGAGCGCCAGATATCCTGGTCCTGACACACCTCCCGTGCCTCATCTACATTCATCATTCTCTTCATACATGCACGCCAATTCCTAAGACTTTTGACCCCACCATAAGGCAGTACTTGACCTATTACAGTCATGGTAGGTCAGTCTTGGTCTTCCTGGGCCTCTGCAACCATTTACATTCGCATTGTATATCTGTTGTTGAAGCGCGCATGGCCCCGCGGCTGGTGTAGGTCGTAAGCGATCTACTCGGTTAAGCATTACGGGCGCGGTCGGGTGTGTGATGGGTGACCGCTAGTGGCAAATTCAAATGCGCGTTTCCGTGCTTCGGAGGGCACGTAAAGCCGTCGGACCCGGTTGCTATCGGCAGATAGCAGTCGTTGAACCTTGTCGGAGACCTTATAGTTTGAAAACACCCGATAGCGTGTTGGCCACTAACCCGTATCTCCACCAACCCGCATTGGAGCAGCGTGGTGGAGTAAGCTCCAGGCCTCCCCCCAAAAAGGGGAGAGACTCGTGCCCAGCAGTGGGACGGTTAATGGGTTGCCATTATTTATATAATATAAACATATATCTTATTATATCGACTGTTCATGGATGTGATATCATATTTTTTCGATTGATTTCAGAGTAAAGAAAAAATTAAAAAGTCGCCAGTGGTATCCCCCCCTCCAAGATCTATTTTGAAGAAAGAGAAACTCATAGTAAAGGTATGTAGAAGTACTTATTTTCTTATTTACTCTACACTCTCTGCCTACCCCGTTGGGGACCTGGCGTGAAGATACATACATACATACATACATACGTACTTATTTTCTATGACAAAAGTGGCACACAAACTTCTTAGGCAGGTGGTTCTTTAAATATATTGGTAATTTTAAGTTATATGATAAAATACACTGGTTTAACATGAGGTCTTACTGGTGGTAGAGCTCCAGTGACGGAGCGCGCGGGAGGCACCACCTTATACATAATATACTTGCCGCTAAATGGTTGTGCTCTGCACAGTACTCCGTTCAGGTGGTAATGTACGGCCCCGTAATTCCCGGCACAGAGGCATAACACCTTAGGCCTCAGGAGTGGCAACGCATCTGCATTTTGAACTCCAGTCTTTGTGTGGGTGTCTATAGGCTGCAGTTATCACTTAACATCAATGTGAACTGCATGCTTGTTTGCCACTTCCATTACATAAAGAAGTCTTCAAGTGAATGTTAAAAAGTTGCAAATGCCGGCCATGTATTGTACACAATATCATTAAACAGGCAAAATCAATTTAAAAACGTTTTTTATTGCATATTTTCCCTTATTTAGCTTTGTTTGCAGTTACAAAACATTATTTGCAGTTAGAATTGCAACTCAAAACCAAAATGGCGGGCGATGTCATTTTGACATTTGCATTTTTAAAATTGTTTTTTGATTATATAGTACTTGAAGAAAAAAAGTAATATTTTCTAAATAATAGGTTGGGGAAAGTCTTTTCGCATTATAGTATGTATGAACTTGTAATAAAATCTCTTTGGCTGTAGTATTTGTATCTGGCTGGTTTTGGTATCATTGAAATATAAAATTTTAAAGAACATAATTCCAACTTCAATTTCGGCAAATGTGTGATTTTCATTTGTTTTTCGTAATGTCAAGATGAGTGAATCTAATGAAGAAATTCGATACATTTTAAAATTTTACTACAAAAAAGGTAAAAATCCAACGCAAGTCGCGAAAAAAATTTGCGATGTTTATGGACATAGTGCAGTGTCTGTGAGAGTAGCACAAATTTGGTTTAAGCGTTTTCAATCCGGAAATTTTGATGTCAAAGATGCACCTGGCTCTGGTCGCCCTATTACGGATAAAATGGATGCCATTTTTGAAAAAGAGGAGCAAGATCGACATATCAGTAGTTACGACGTAGCTGAAGAACTGAGAATTGATCACAAAACAGTTAATCAGTTTTGGCGCATTTGAAAAAAGCTGGGTACAAAAAAAAGCTCGATATTTGGGTACCTCACGAGCTCACTGAAAGAAACCTAATGAACCGTGTACTCATTTGTGATTCTTTATTACGACGTAATGAAACCGAATCATTTTTGAAGAAGCTGATAACTGGTGATGAAAAGTGGATCACGTACGACAAGAACGTGCGAAAAAGGTCGTAGTCAAAGGCCGGTCAGGCTTCACAGACTGTGGCGAAACCCGGGTTAACTCGCAATAAGGTGATGTTGTGTGTGTGGTGGGATTGGAAGGGCATTATTCATTATGAGCTATTACCACCAGGCAGGACTATCGATTCTGAACTCTACTGCGAACAACTGATGAGATTAAAGCATTTGATCAACAGAAGGGGTGTGGTGTTTCATCATGATAACGCTAGACCTCACACATCTATAGCCACTCAGCAAAAATTAAGAGAGTTTGGCTGGGAGGTGTTAATGCATCCGCCTTATAGTCCTGCACTTACCTTGCACTGTAAGCAAGCTAAAGCAAGCTAAAGTTATGCGCTGTAATTTTATATTTCTAATTTGACCTATCACAAGCAAATTCTATTATATTTCCAAGTGATTAAATGAATTTTTGAGTTTGAGTTGTGAGTTTAATGATTATGTATAATTACCTATAATTGTAAAATTTGCACGTCGTATATCGACAAAATGTATAGGGCCACCGACAATCTTTGTTATCACTGTAATCTACTTTTTATGCAAATAAATAAATAAATAAATGTAATATTTTTCCAACAGATTGAAGAACCTATCCCGGTGTTGAGATTGAAACGGACTCAAGCAACCGTCCAACAGGAGGTGCCCAGCAAGAAAGTCAAGTATGAGTATATATCACTTTCATATATTTGTAGATGTTACTTTTTTTTTTTTTTATGTAATGCAAGTGGTAAACAAGCATCCAGTTCACATTGATGTTAAGTGATGACTGCAGCCTATAGACACCCACACAAAGACCAAGGTCAAAATGCAGATGCGTTACCACTCCTGAGGCCTAAGGTGTTATGCCTCTGTGCCGGAAATTACAGGGCCGAACATTACCACCTGACCGGAACACGATAGTGTTGAACACTACCATTTAGCGGCAAGTATATTAGGTAATGCGGTGGTGCCTACGCCCGCGAGCTCCGTCACTGGAGCTCTACCACCAGTGAATTACTAATCTGTAGTTCTAATTAATTTTAACTTGAGACTGCGATAGTCCAACCGGAGGTGTGATGATGTGATTCCTAGTATGAGTATACATATATCATTTTTATGGATTTGTAAATGTTACTAAGCTGTAATAATAATAATAATGGCAAACCATTATACGTCCCACTGCTGGGCACGAGTCCCTCCCCTTTTCGGGGGGAGGGATGGAGCTTACTCCACCACCTTGCACAGAGGCATAACACCTTTGGCCTCAAAAGTCGTAACGCATCTGCATTTTGACCTTGGTCTTTGTGTGGATATCTATAGGCTGCAGACATCACTTAACATCAATGTGAACTACACGCTTGTTTGCCACTTTCATTACATAAAAAAAAAACCCTTCTCCCCAGGATATCGAGCCCGCCCCCCTCCCCGAAGGCGGCGCGGAAGCCCCCCAAGCCGGAGGTGAAGTCCCCGCCGCCCGTGGTCACGTGCGTGGTGTGCGAGCAGGACTTCAAGACTGCTCAGGCGATGATCAGCCACACCAAGACTCATGTCGTCGGGTTCACTAATATCAGGTGCATATACAATAATCTATACAAATAAATAAAATTGGAGTGTCTGTTTGTATTATAGTAATAACCGGTTTTTACTAAATGCATATGTTGTATACACGGTATATATACCCAAACAATATTTTTTACAATTATTGTCTGTCTGTCTGTCTGTTTGTTCCCGCTAATCTCGAAAACAGCTGGACCGATTTCTACGGGACTTTCATTAGCAGATAGCTTATGTAATAAGGAGTAACTCAGGGAAGGTTTAAAAGGTAAGAAAATGAATAAATTGGAGGGAAATAGTAAAACCACAATTTCATTTTCTCATGCAAATAGTCCGTATATACAACATGTGACAGGATTGAATGTACAAGCCGAAACTAGTTTGTTCAGCTTTGATAACTGAATCGATTACACAGGTATTTTTTGATATAGGTAACATTTTGTCTCAAAATTTATTACAATTAAAGAAATTATGGTCACCCATTTAGTGAACAGTCAATACAAACGAAAATGAGACTATCGTGCATTTTATTATTGTTTTATTATTTCGCATTAACACGAGTCTCGCCTGAAGTCAAATTTTTCTTTCCATTTTTCTTTAAAATAAAATATATTTCACAAGCATGTGTTAATGCGAAATAATGTAAAAACAATTATTAAGGGTAAAAGCGACTTCCTTACGATATTCAATAAACTGAAAAGTCTATTATATCGGTTGCCTAACTAGCATAGTTGGTAATAGATGGCGCTACTGCTACCATAAAGCAAGGAAATAAATGTGAAGGAAAGATTTGACAAATCGGGCAGGACTTCAGTAGCTCAATTGGAAGAGCGGCTGGACTAGATTCCCAGTAGGCCGCGAGTTCGAGTCTCGCCTGAAGTCAAATTTTTCTTTCCATTTTTCTTTAAAATAAAACATTTTATAATTATTAATAATTTGAGAAATAAAATAGTGAAAATGAACCTTATTACTAACGAGTGTTAAATAGGGGTGCGCAGGTTACGCTACATCACATTGCGACAGTGTGCGTGTGTGAGTTGGTTTGTGTTTATTATGTGCGGTCGTAAGTTAAAGTAGGATAAGTATGCATAGGGTGTGCATACTGTTCGTACAAATTGAGGACAACTTGTTTTTTAAATAAATAGTATTAAATACTTAAACATGCTATTTCATTTCATGTATCATGATTATAGCTCGATTTTCTAATCGAGGTGTTAAAGAGTGTGCATTATTCTCGTTACATGTTGTATATAAATATCAATTGCTGTTCGTTAGTCTCGCTATAACTCGAGAACTCGAGATTTGGTTAATTTTGGTTTTGAATGATTTTTGGAAGTCCAGGGAAGGTTTAAAAGGTAAGAAAATACGAATAAATTGAAGGGGAATAGTCAAACCACAAATTCATTTTCCTGAAACGTCGGGGGCGTGATCCTTGTAGGGATGCTGGTACGCAGGCGAAACTCGCTGTGGTTTTTTTTTTACGGAATGGAAGTGGCTATCTAGCATGCAGTTCACATTGATGTTAAGTGATGACTGCAGCCTATAGACACCCACTCTAAGACCGAGGTTAAAATGTAGATGCGTTACCACTCCTGAGGCCTATGTTGTTATGCCTCTGCCGGAAATTACAGGGCCGTTCATTACCACCTGACCGGAACACGATAGTGCTGAACACTACCATTTAGCGGCAAGTATATTAGGTAATGCGGTGGTGCCTACCCCTGCGAGCTCCGTCACCGGAGCTCTACCACCAGTAAAAACTCCTTCAGCTATTCAATTAAACGTTTTTCTCCGCAGTGTGGCGTGCAATTTATGCGGAGTCTGGTTCCCGGAGATCACAGCAGCTTTGAACCACCATCGCGACAAGCATAAGAGCAAATACCCCTGTGTGCACTGCGGCTTCACGTTGAACTCGCACGAGCTGTATACCGAGTATGTAATGCACATCACTAGGTACTATTTACTATGCATCAATATTAACTACACATCACTAGTGGTGAAGTACCACCAGTGAGAGTTTTAGCGAAAAGAAGCGTGTGGTGCTCTTAAATTATTTCATTTTTTTTTCTTAATACATTTTTTAGTTATAATCTCTCAAATAAAGTTGGTGGCATTTTGTTTGATATAGGTTTATTACAGTGCCCGTGTATAGTGAAATAGAATAACAGTGCGAAAACACGACCCTTCAGGTTGCCTCCAAAACTTCATTGTAAATGTTCTGGTAAAGTATCCATCGCTTTACTCGAATTACTGATTCTGACTTTTACGCTGCTTAAGAAGACTACGAAATATCGTTTTACTTGACACTGGCAATATGCGTAATAGCGATGCCATATTTGAAAAAAAAAAGTGTAGAGACTCCAGCGCCAGAGTGTAGAGAGTCCACACCGCGGACACTCCGCCAAAATTCCATACAAACACCTAATTTGGTCTGTACTACACAGACATCAATCAGTGACGTGTATTTACACGCGCACCTTTTTGCGTAGCACGTACAAAATACTGTAACGTCCACTACATTAAGGCGCCAACTAGTGTAACACAGATGAAACCTCACAGTACTTGTTTAGTACGATAGATGGCATGCATTCGAATTACATCGCACATGCGAAGATTTCTCAAGAGTTGGCATATATACAACTTCCCAACGTCAATCGTTGGGCCGCGGCCCGCCAGGCGCTACCACCTCACCTGGTCGGAGGATCCTCCCTTTTCGCCGGAGGAACGCTTCCACCCGTTCCTCCACAATACCAACCGTCGCCCATAAGAGGGGACGGCAGGGCTTTTAGTGGCAGTCCCTTAATCCCTTTTGTCCCTTTTTTTTCAGCAAGTCCCTTAAAGCCCCCTTTTTTAAGAAATTGGTCCCTAAGTCCCTTTTTCTGGCACTAAACTTCAAGTCAACTGCCAAAATATTAAAAGTGGTCTTTGAAATTTTCTCTTTATGAAAGGAAGTTAAAGAACTGAGTAGGTAATGTGCTTTTTACTTCTTGCAATATCCATCTATTTTCCTACAGTGTTGAAACTTATTGATACGTCGTCAATTTTTCGGGATCAACGCAAATCAAAGATCGCATACTTAATAATACTTTTGTGCCATATTTTACATCGTTTTAATTGTGTTGACAATATGTGAATTTAATGTGTATACATGTTGAAATACTCCCCTTCTAGCCCATCAAGAAATGATTGTTTTGAATAAAAAAAACCGGTCAAGTGCGTGTCGGGCCCCGCACAGTGTAGGGTTCCCTAGTTTTTAAGTTTGAATAATGTAATGAAAAATAAAAATTTTCAAGTAAAATACAGCCAATTTAAGTGTGATAGTTTTCCTTTTACTAATTTCGTTATATGTAGCTACTATTGCCGTAATATTTTTATTTCTAACAACAACCGTTTAGTTGGTAAAAAAAGGCCGGGGACACTTGACTCTAACGAAAATTGGCACTTAAGTCTCGAACAGTGAATCAGTGAACTAAATCGAAAAATGATATTTGCACATCTCTAAAATTTTTGAACTTTTTTACTATATCCCATACTACATAGAAAACAAAAAATGTTTTTCCGCGCGTTACACATAAATTCTTTTTTTTTTTTTTCAAGTTTCTATTCTACCACTTTGTCGGCGTAATTAAGGTGATGTATACTTGTGTCAAACTTTAACTCTCTAGTACCAATAGTTAATGCGCTAAATCACGGACGGTCGGACAGACAGACTGACAGACGGACATATAAAATAATAATGAAAAATAAAATAAAATGTCTTTATTGCATGAATGTAGTACAGAAATGATAACATGGTGACATAAGTACAGTGCAATTACATTCTACCGTCAAGGTGTACAATGTCAGTTGCCTAGCCTGCAAAATACAGATCATTGAATTAGTGGTAAAACAATAATTATATGTATGTATATTTTTTACTGGTGGTAGAGCTCTAGTGACAGAGCTCGCGGGCGTAGGCACCACCGCATTACCTAATATACTTGCCGCTAAATGGTAGTGTTCAGCACTATTGTGTTCCGGTCAAGTGGTAATGTAAGGCCCTGTAATTTCCGGCACAGAGGCATAACACCTTAGGCCTCAGGAGTGGTAACGCATCTGCATTTTGACCTTGGTCTTGTGTGGGTGTCTATAGGCTGCAGTCATCACTTAACATCAATGTGAACTGCATGCTTGTTTAGCACTTCGATTACATAAAAAAAAAAAATATAAATATAATGTTAGAGTCCATTTAAATTAAATAATTAAATTACAATTTATAAATTATTAATTTGTCAGATGAGTTTGTCAAATGTCATATTTTTGTATTCATTTATGTCATAAAAACAGTGTTCAAGTAACCAATTTATAATCTTCCTTTTAAATACATTTAACGGCAAACTTTTAAATGCGTCAGGTAATTTATTGTATATTGTTATAGCGTGTACATATATATACATTTCTCTTGTACAGCTCTAAACGGCATATTGGAAGGTATATTTTATATTTACGAGTACTTCTTACTGAGACAGTTGTTCTGTTTGCTACTTGCGAGTGGCTATTAAAATGTTCTGGGTGCTGTTTAACAAATACACAAAGTTCTTTAATGTACATACAAACAAGTGGCATGATTCTATATTTTTTGAAGAGAGGTTTGCAGCTATCCATAAAATGAGCACCGGAGCTCTTATACATTTCTTTTAGTACAATAAATGCTCTATGAATATCTACTGAGTTTCCCCATAGTAATAGGCCATACGAAAGGACTGAGGATACATAGCCATGATAAGCACTTAGAGCTGCTTCACTGGATACAGTTAATCGCAGTGTTTTTATGGCAAAGACGAATCTATCAAGTTTGTCACAGACATACTCCACAGTGATTTCCAGTTACAGTGTTTATCAAGTCTTATTCCTAGGAACATTGTATTGTCGGCTTCCTCAATTTTTACATTATTTGCGATTATATTTAGTTTTGTTTATATTGGGGGATACATGGGGGATACATAGCGAAACTATAGGGGTTCCTTGTTAACTACGGAACCCTAAAAACAGATTGTTTTAGGCTCCATTTTGGTCCCTTTTTGTCCCTTTTTTTGGAAAAATTCAGTCCCTTTTCCCTTTTTTGTAAGAGCGACTCTGCTAAAAACCCTGGGACGGGGTTATGTGTGTGTGTATGTGTGCAAATCGGGCGGGACGTCGAAGTGTCCATTCTATACGTAGTATTATAACATATTCTCTGCTATAGGCAGACCGTTTAACTCGCGTATCGCCTGCGGGGTACAAAGAGAGCGGGGGGCGATGTCACAACGGACGCTTTGACATTGACGCACGGTAAAAACTTACCAAAATGAATCTCAAGATAAATCGCTTTTCCTGTTTTGCAAAAAAAAGTTAACAAATAGCGTACAACATATATTCCTTTTTTGAAGCCAGCAAATAAGAACATATTTTATTTTAAAGAAAAATGGAAAGAAAAATTTGACTTCAGGCGAGACTCGAACTCGCGACCTACTGGGAATCTAGTCCAGCCGCTCTTCCAATTGAGCTACTGAAGTCCTGCCCGATTTGTCAAATCTTTCCTTCACATTTAGTGCATTGCTTTATGGTAGCAGTAGCGCCATCTATTGCCAACCATGCTAGTTTGGTAACCGATATAATAGACTTTTCAGTTTATTGAATATCGTAAAGAAGTAGCTTTTACCCTTAATAATTGTTTTTATATTATTTCGCATTAACACATTAAAGCAAGGCACTAAATGTGAAGGAAAGATTTGACAAATCGGGCAGGACTTCAGTAGCTCAATTGGAAGAGCGGCTGGACTAGATTCCCAGTAGGCCGCGAGTTCGAGTCTCGCCTGAAGTCAAATTTTTCTTTCCATTTTTCTTTAAAATAAAATATATTTCACAAGCATGTGTTAATGCGAAATAATATAAAAACAATTAAATAAGAACATAGTGTACAAATGAAATCTGCTTCACGTTCAAATAGTTTTATATAATTTAGCAATTTAAAATATGTACCTATAATTTAATTACTCGCCAACCGTATTGCCATACCCAAGAGGGTTTCATGATGCACTTACATAATTATTATTACCACCTGTACTAAACATCTCATGATTTATGCAATAAATGAATTGAATTGAATAGTTCTACGGAATATCTCCAAGTCAATAACTTGAGAGAAGATGAAGAGATGGACAGCTTCATTATTAATTTGCAAGATTCTGACTCCTCAAGCTGCTCAGACAGGAAGACGATTCAAGCGATATGTGCCCATATTAGTGATGAATAGTCCTAATCCTACATAACTTTTATCTGTGGTTAAATATTACGTGAAAGGAGTTCTTATTATTTTATTATTTCGTACCTTAGAAGCTATTATTAAAATAACTAAAATTGTCAGTTTATTTTTTACTTAACAAAAAAAAAGTTTGTATATTATTATATTCTAAACTTTGCCAACAATATATCTCGAGATAAGTATTTGGATTATTGAAGCCGTGTGTAGCGATACCCGCCCCCGCTCCCCTTGTACCGCGTAGGCGATACGCGTGTCAAACGGTCGGTCTATAGTGACGACACACTTTACTCCGAGTTTTGGCGGCAACGCGGAAAAGAGCTGTGTCGCTGCGTGATATTATTTTCGTAATTTTGACGACCCGGTTAGTCCAACCGTCGAATCAAACCACCGTTTGATTCGAAGTGTCGCGGGTTCGATCCCCGCACCGGCACAAATATTTGTATGGCCTACAGATATTTGTTTCGGGTCTGGGTGTTTGTGTGTGTGTGTTGTATGTGTACAACGGCATCTACGACACATGTTTATATAATACCTAATGTGGAGCTGTAGGCGTATTTAATTTGTGTATAGTCGCGTTTTTATGTGTAAAAATGGTGAGATTTTTATCATAAAACATTCGATAACGTTCACGGGTGTAGCAAAGTGATATTATGAAGTGAAAAGTCATTTTTCATGTTGCCTTTCATGTTACTTTACTGGAGCCATCTCATCATATTCCACATGGAAGCATCCAATCATCGTCATCTTCCATATGGATATTCATTATCATAAAAAATGAAGGAAAAAAAAACTAAAGATTGGCTGTTATAGACCGACCGTTTTATAACTCGCGTATCGCCTGCGCGGTACTAGGGGGGCGGGGGCGGGTAACGCTACACACGGACTCAATAATCCAAATTCTTATCTCGAGATATATTGTTGAAAAAGTATAAAATATGATTATATATATACAAACTTGTCTGTATTTTTTACGTAAAAAATTAAATTATAATTTTTCAAGTATTTTAATAAAAGCTTCTAAGGTACGAAATAATAAAATAACAATAACTCTTTTCACGAATTGTAACCACAAATAAAAGTTATATAGGATTAGGACTATTCATCACTAATATAGGTACATATCGCTTGAATCGTCTTCACTGTCTGAGCAGCTTGAGGAGTCAGAATCTTGCAAATTAATAATAAAGCTGTCCATCTCTTCATCTTCTCTCAAGTTATCGTCTTAAAGATACTCCGCAGAACTACAATATTGTGTTCTGTCTTTAAAAAAGGAATAAACGTTGTACGCTATTTGTATTATTATTATTTTTTTTTTTAAGTAATAAAAGTGGCAGACAAGCATGCAGTTCACATTGATGTTAAGTGATGACTGCAGCCTATAGACACCCACACAATGACCAGAGGTCAAAATGCAGATGCGTTGCCACTCCTGAGGCATTAGGTGTTATACCTCTGTGCCGGAAATTACAGAGCCGTACATTACCACCTGACCGGAACACGATAATGCTGAACACTATCATTTAGCGGCAAGTATATTAGGTAATGCGGTGGTGCCTACGCCCGCGAGCTCCGTCACCTACGTGGAGCTCTACCACCAGTAAACTTTTAAATTTTTTTTTTTGCATAACAGGAAAAGCGATTCATCTTGAGATAATCTTGGTAAGTTTATACCTTGTGCGTCAATGTCAAAGCGTCCGTTGGAAAAAATACAAACCGCACGCCGCGAGCACCGACAGCTTCGATGGTATCGATAGTTTCGATACTATGGATACTACTGACTTTGTTGACTATTGCTTATTTATAACTATCGATACTATCGATAGTATTGCAGCCTGGCGATATTTTCGATAGTACTATCGCGCTATCGACTATTTTTCGAGGTCAACTATCGTTAGCGCAACTATCGATAGTTTAGCAACACTACCGCGCTTTGACGTGGCTCTCTGCTCCGCGCACCCCTTTTACCCACCCGCTGATATCTGCCTCCGCTCTCTTTGTACCCCGCAGGCGATACGCGAGTTAAACGGTCGGCCTATAAGGACTTGAATCCGTGGCCGGGAAATAATTAATAAAAAAAACACTAATCCATTCAGATAAACTTGGGCACAAATGGTAAACACACATCCCTCGGTCACAAATTACTATATTCCAGGAGAGTAACACACTGCATTTTTTTTTTGTAATGGAAGTGGCAAAAAAGCCTGCAGTTCACATTGATGTTAAGTGATGACTGCAGCCTATAGACACTTACACAAAGACCAAGGTCAAAATGCAGATGCGTTACCACTCCTGAGGCCTAAGGTGTTATGCCTCGGTGACGGAAATTACAGGGCCATACATCACCACTTACTACCTGACCGGAACACGATAGTGCTGAACATTACCGTTTAGCGGCAAGTATATTAGGTAATGAGGTGTTGCCTACGTCATCGAGCGCCATCACTAGAGCTCTACCATCAGTTTTTTCCCCACAGACATATAAAGAGCAACGAATGCCGCTGGTACTCCGAGGTTCCAGACATGAAATGCGACGAATGTTGGGAGTCGTTCCCCACTCGGAACCTGATCGACACCCACGATTGTACCGGCGCCGATGGGAGAGCTGGTGGTGAGTTATTCTTCACCCATCGTCAATTCAGTCAACAGCTGGACAAGTCTCCAATAAATATTGTCACAACCCACGTTCCTAGTCCGCCTTTATTCATAATTATTGCAGCCAAATATCACATTAAAAAAAAATTGCCAGGGGGTTGCAATATTAATAGATAGTAATAATGGCAACCCTTGATACATCCCACTGCTGGGCACAAGTCTCTCCCCTTTTTGGAGGTAAGCCTGGAGCTTACTCCACCACGCTGCTCCAATGCGGGTTGGTGAAGATATGTGTTAGTGGCCAATCTGCTATCGGATGTTTTCAACCCCCCATAAGGCCTGCGACAAGGTCTAACGACTGCTATCTATCGATAGCAACCGGGACCGAGGGCTTAACGTGCCTAAACGGGCATTCTAATTTGCCACTAGCGGTCACCCATCACATACCCGACCGCGCCCGTATCGCTTAACCGAGTAGATCGCTTCCGATCTACACCAGCCGCAGGGCCATGCGCGCTTCAATGCGGGTAGTAATCCATACGTTGAAATATACTGTTTTAATTAATGAAACTTACACAGAAAAACTGGGTATACAATGTACAAAAAGAAAAAAAATATTGCTTTCCTTTTGCTCTCCTTAATTGCCTCTGAAGTAAACTAGGCAGGGCAATCGGAGGGATGTAGAAATGTCCATTGTATGATACATAGTAGTATTATTGTTTTTATATTATTTCGCATTAACACATGCTTGTGAAATATATTTTATTTTAAAGAAAAATGGAAAGAAAAATTTGACTTCAGGCGAGACTCGAACTCGCGGCCTACTGGGAATCTAGTCCAGCCGCTCTTCCAATTGAGCTACTGAAGTCCTGCCCGATTTGTCAAATCTTTCCTTCACATCTATTGCATTGCTTTATGGTAGTAGAAGCGCCATCTATTATCAACTATGCTAGTTAGCTAGTAGTTAGAAATAATATAAAAACAATTATTAAGGGTAAAAGCGACTTCTTTACGATATTCAATAAACTGCAAAGTCTATTATATCGGTTGCCTAACTAGCATAGTTGGGAATAGATGGCGCTGCTGCTACCATAAAGCAATGCAACAAATGTGAAGGAAAGATTTGACAAATCGGGGAGGACTTCAGTAGCTCAATTGGAAGAGCGGCTGGACTAGATTCCCAGTAGGCCGCGAGTTCGGGTCTCGCCTGAAGTCAAATTTTTCTTTCCATTTTTCTCTAAAATAGTAGTATTATTACATATTCTTTGGTTCAGCCTAAACTCTAAACCATTGGCTCAAGAAGGTTTTCTACGTGGTTATTATAGAAATTAAAGAAAAAACAAAAAAAAAATTGACTTCGGGCAGGAATCGAACCTGCGACGTCAGGATAACCAGTCCAGCCGCTTTACCACTAAGCTACCGAAGTCCCACACCGATGCGTCAAATTTTGCTTTCCCTTTTTTTGATTTTTAACCGATTTAGGGTCGGTGAACGACATCCATTGAGAACTAATTAATAGCTATACAACCGATATTTTAGCTATATTTTACTGGTGGTAGAGCTCCAGTGACGGAGCTCGCGGGCGTAGGCACCACCGCATTACCTAATATACTTGCCGTTAAATGGTAGTGTTCAGCACTATCGTGTTTCGGTCAGGTGGTAATGTACGGCTCTGTAATTTCCGGCACAGAGGCATAACACCTAATGCCTCAGGAGTGGCAGCGCATTTGCATTTTGACCTCCGGTCATTGTGTGGGTGTCTAGAGGCTGCAGTCATCACTTAACATCAATGTGAACTGCACGCTTGTTTGCCACTTTTATTACATAAAAAAAAAAAAAAAAAAACCGATATGATAGACTTTGCAGTTTATACAATATCGTTAAGATGTCGCTGTTCCCTTAATAATTGTACGATTTGTTTTTCGCAATTTCGTTCACTCGCATGGTGTTATTGCGATAAACAAAATAAGTATGTAAGTACAATTGTTATTATAACAATGTGAACTACGAATAAAGAAGGACTCTTCGACATTCAAACTAATAATATTGTCTCCTGTGCAGGTAAATGCAGCAAGTGCCATCGGATGTACTCCAAAATGAAGACGCTCTTGAAACACGAGAGTATGTGTACCGTCAGGAAAAAAGGTATTTAATTTTTGTTATAATACAAATAATGACAACCCGTTATACTTCCCACTGCTGGGCACGAGTCTCTCCCCTTTTTGGGGGGAGGCCTGGAGCTTACTCCACCACGCTGCTCCAATGCGGGTTGGTGGAGATACGGGTTAGTGGACAACCCGCTGTCGGATGTTTTCAAACCGCCCATAAGGCCTCCGACGAGGTTTAACGATTGCTATCTATCGATAGCAACCGGGACCGACGGCTTAACGTGCCCTCCGAAGCACGGAAAATGCTCATTTTAATTTGCCACTAGCCCGACCGCGCCCTTATCGCTTAACCGAGTAGATCGCTTACGACCTAGACCAGCCGCTGGGCCATGTGCGCTTCTTATTTTCATTACAGAAGTTAAATATCTTTTTACTGGTGGTAGAGTCCCAGTGTATGAGCTCGAGGGTGTAGGCACCACGTTAGGAGAGTTTGCGACGAAAACATCGATTCAAGTTATTATTTGAGTATTTTTTTCATGATTCTACGTGTTTTTCTCTGTCTTTTGATATAGTGTACAAGGTGCGGGCCCAAAGTGGGCCTTGTTAGCCAAACTGTCCGCTTAGGTGTGAACAATAATCTTACCTCACAATTTTTTTACTATTTTCACATATTGTGAAAATAGTTTTAAGGAACAATTTTAAAAAGACCCTACTGAGTTTTGTTTTGGCAGGTTTTTTCGCAGTAATGTGGGCATTGGAACTCTGCCAGTGAATGACAAAGAATGTCCCATATTCTTTTGTTTAGTCTTATCTTGCCGTTTGTAAATGAGAGTATGGAACATTCTGTTGATGTCTATTTTTATTATTAAGTATTTTTGGACCATTATTTATATTATTTTGTTTACTTTGACATATTAATCGACGTATCAGTTGTTATTCGCTTTAATTTGACGACCCGGTTAGTCCAGCGGTGTGAGATGACCGAGTTCCAAATGATGCAGTTTCAATCTTTCGGAACATCGAAATGTTTCTTGACAGTGATTCGAAACAGTAAAGAGTTACACACATCTAATTTCCACCCGGTCCTCCACAAGTGGTTCTGCAGAGTTTCAGAGAAAAAAATACTAAAACCCAAATTGTTCTTCGCAGGCACACCAGTGATAGATCCCAAGATACTGGCACTGCTGAGGGAGCTGCAAGTCAGA
Source organism: Macrosoma leucophasiata (assembly GCA_036365455.1). NCBI lineage: Eukaryota > Metazoa > Arthropoda > Insecta > Lepidoptera > Hedylidae > Macrosoma > Macrosoma leucophasiata. The sequence continues at coordinate 5,144,982 of JAWQUS010000029.1, forward strand.
ATCACTCGCTGCGACGAACTGTTGAAGTTCAAGAGGGATAAGCACTACGACGTGTCTACTGTTGATCATGTAAGTACTGCATTTTGGTCTCAGTAGACTTGTGGTAGCAGGCCACTACTTCTACGCTGCCAGAGAATCTATACTGAATATTATAAAGCTGAAGAGTTTGTTTGTTTGTTTGCTTGAACGCGGTAATCTCAGGAACTACTGGTCCGATTAAAAAAAATATTTCAGTGTTAGATAGCCCATTTATTGAGGAAGGCTTTAGGGTATATAACATCACGCTAAGATAGGAGACGGTAGGTAACATTGTAACCGCGCGAAGCCGGGGCGGGCCGCTAGTATGTAATAATACTACGTATAGAATGTTTACTTCGTCGTCCCGTCCGATTTCCCCGCCTCACCCAACCATCTCCCCTCTTATGGGAGACGTTTGGTATTCTCTACGTGCTACGCACACAGGTGCACGTGTGAATACACGTCACTGATTGATGTCTGTGTAATAGAGCGACTCCGTTTTTTCTTTAATTTCTAAAGTTCACTCGCATGTGTTATTATACGAAAAATAAATAGTACAGTTATTAAGGGAACAGCGACATCTTAACGATATTGTGAAAACTGCAAAGTCTATCATATCGGTTGTATAGCTATTGATTAGTTCTCAATGGATGTCGTTTACCGACCCTAAATCGGTTAAAAAATCAAAAAGGGAAAGCAAAATTTGACGCATCGGTGTGGGACTTCGGTAGCTGAGTGGTAAAAGCGGCTGGACTGGTTAACCTGAGGTCGCAGGTTCGATACCTGCCCGAAGTCAAATTTTTCTTTCCGTTTTTTCTTTAATTTCTAAATGTATGTATTTTTCGCGAAGATACATCCAAAATGCATAAAATGATGTATTTAATCCTCAATTTCACATTTTGCAGGAATACGGCCTCGACAACACATGCATATACCCATACCTGTACAGCCGCCCGATCAAATGTGCATTGGACTACGACAGTATGGTGAAGATTCAAGACTACATCAAAAACGAATTCGATGAAATCGACTTCGTACACTGGGACTCCGACGACGATTCCATCATTCTCACGAATCACGTAGAATCTCTAGCAACATTGTCATTGAAAACCATATTCTCCAAGCGTTGCCTCGGCAAAGTACCAAGAAAACGGAGAAAAGTTAAGCCGGAGAAGGCATTTGACTCGATTCTGAACGATACGGATATCGATATGAGGAGAAATATCGATAATATCATTGATAATTTGGATAATGATGATGATTGGGATTCAAATAGAATCACTAATGATATGTTTGATGTTTTGAAGAAGGACGACCAAGTTGCTAATGTAAATAATGAAATTAAACCGTTAAAACGAAATCACGAAGTAAATGACACTGATACTGCTAATGATATTGACAAAAACAAAGAATTATCTAACGATAAGGCATCAATAAATGATATAACAAAAGAAAATAATAGTAATAAAGAGATAGTTATTAGTAAAGAATTGGATAATCATGAAAACCAAAACATAAAAAGTACAAATTATGTTCAATCAATGGAATCGGACAGAGTTAAAGATAATGGAAATATAAGTAACGATTTATCAACAAATACTAAAGAATTGGATCACAAACTAAAAGAAAATCAAGACAGTGTTACAAAATCAAACGAAGATGCAAGTGAAGTGAAAGTTCAAAGTGTAAACGTTAATGATAAAGTGGAAAGTGTTTATAGAAGTGCAAACGGTGAGAAACAAGAAGATATAGATGATAAGGAGCTTATGGATGAAATCGATGCGCAGCTCGGCGAAACTAAAGACAAAGTGGATGGTTCTTTAACGCAGAGAAATGATTTGAAGTCTATGGATCTTGATAGTATATCTGATGGAGACTTTGATATGAAAGATTAATTAAAAAAAATATGATGATTCAAAAGAGCCGTACTTAAAATACGTGCACTTACGGGGGGGTACTCTACTCGCTGAGCGTGACAAAATGTGACTGGCGGACGGAGGGTCCATGGCAACGTGATATTTGCAGTCCATTGAAATATTTTGAGTTATTATTTCGAAGCGCGCATGGCTCCGCGGCTGGTGTAGATCGGAAGCGATCTACTCGATTAAACGATACGGGCGCGGTCGGTTGTGTGATGGGTGCGCGTTTCCGTGCTTCGGAGGGCACGTTAAGCTATCGGTCCCGGTTGCTATCGATAGATAGCAGTCGTTAAACCTTGTCGGAGGCCTTTTGCGCGGTTTGAAAACATCCGACAACGGGTTGGCCACTAACCTGCATCTTCACCAACTCGCATTGGAGCAGGTGGAGTAAGCTCCAGGCCTCCTCCCAAGAAGGGGAGAGACTCGTGCCCAGCAGTGGGACTTATCAGCCTCCCCCCCTCCCTGAATATGTAATTTTTTCTAAATCAGTAATGGTCTTTGTTTTGAGATGTAACAGACAAAATATTTTATACTATCCAATGAATAACTGCTACAAATTTCCGTGTACTTCAGAGTTTGGTGATGTGCCCAGAGATGTGATCAGGCTCGTCACCTGTTACTGCCAAAATGTAACTGTCAAATCGTGGGTGTTTGCATGTATACTTAAATAGATGCATTTACCTCTGCCTACCCCTTTGGGGATTACAGATTGAAGTCATAATTTTCGGTCATTTTACGAGCTTTTTAAGTCAGTTTCACAACAACCAACGCTTCGAATCATTGATTTCTTAAAAACTATTCGTCACACCTTTTTTATTGCTATATATATATATGTATATATATATTTTTAATTTATTTATTATATCGAAAGAACATACACTTGGCAAATAATAACAGTGCATCTAAAAAACCACAGAGGTTTGTAACAATGCTGATGATGATTTAGAAATTGGTATAATTATATTTTGATATGACTTCAGAAATTATATATTAAGTTTAATTGTTTTTTTTCTACAAAACACCAAGATGAGACTAATAAAAAAAATTGAATCATATTTCTTATTGAGAAAAATATATTTAATGAAGTGCTCTGATTCCAAACTTGCATTTTTAGGTATGCTAGAATTTAAATGGTGTAAATATTGTTGTTAAGGGACCGTTTATGAAATATGTTCGCATACAAAGGGGGAATGGGTTTCGCTGAGCGTGACAAAATGTGACAGGAGGGGAACGGGAGGTGATACGGCAACGGATGTTCACAGTTCAGATATTTTATATCAATATTTCGTTAAACTATTACTAAAATAATACTATAAATAAAATAAATCGTCATTCGGGGGAGTGTCTTAGTTTTTGTGACAAAATATTTCAGCGCGCATGGCCCCGCGGCTGGTGTAGATCATAAGCGATCTACTCGGTTAAGCACTACGGACGCGGTGTGTGATGGGTGACCGCTAGTGGCAAATTAAATAGCGCGTTTCCGTGCTTCGGAGGGCACGTTAAGCCGTCGGTCCCGGTTGCTATCGGTAGATAGCAGTCGTTAAACCTTGTTGGAAGCCTTATGGGTGGTTTGAAAACATCTGGCAGCGGGTTGGCCACTAACCCCGTATCTCCACCAACCCGCATTGGAGCAGCGTGGTGGAGTAAGCTGCAAGTCTCCCCCCAACAAGGGGACTCGTGCCCAGCAGTGGGACGTATAATGGGTTGCCATTATTAATGTACCTTAGTGTGTACATCTTTAGAGATGGACAGATGTTTGGTTTTTTACAAGTAATGATGAAAAATAACAACTGGCGGTAGAAAAATTAGGTAATGCGGTGGTGCCTACGCCCTCCAGTTCCTATATTGGACCAACCATCAGTGAAATCACAACATTTTCTTCATAAATCTACTGTTTATTGCTGCTTTGCTGCTCAACTGTTTGTATTTTTTTAAATAAACATCTCCGTATAGTTGTCACAGTCAATATATGTTAATTAAGGTGAATGATTGACATAAATCGAAATTGGATGTTCTTTTTTTTTTTTCCCCCACAAGAATCTATATTACCCAACAATAAATATTCCACATCGAGTCTACGAAAGAGACAATCGGCTAGTTTCGACTTCGTAGAAAAATATACCATTTGGCGGTAGATAGTATAGTTTCCTACTGGTGGTAGAGCTCCAGTGAGGAAGCTTGTGGGCGTAGGCACCAACGCATTACTTAATATAATTGCCGCTAAATGGTAGTGTTCAGCACTATCGTGTTCCGGTCAGGTGGTAATGTACGGCCCTGTAATTTCCGGCACAGAGGCATAACACCTTAGGCCTCAGGAGTGGTAACGCATTTGCATTTAGACTTTGGTCTTTCTGTTTTGGGTGGCTATAGGCTGCAGTCATCACTTAACATCAATGTGAACTGCAAGCTTGTTTGCCACTTCCATTACATAAAAAAAAGATAAATTAGGTAATGTGGTGGTGCCTCGATGGTGCATCAGTGAAATCACAACATTTTCTACATAAATCTACTGTTTATTGCTGCTCAATTGTATGTATTTTTTTTTAATAAACAACTCCGTGTAGTTGTAACATAGAGCAACACCGGAGGGGAGTAGTCATATGCAGGCTTTCCCCTCTGTCAAAGTACAAGCCCAAATGGGCCTGTAACTGTCGCCTAGATGTTTAAATGTGTGCGTGAAATTGTTCCTGTATTTTGTTAAAGTCAAGGTGTGAGTCTTTTAGTAATAGACGAATTTTGTAGTGTGCGTGTGTGTCGCACGCATTTCCCCCCGCAAAAAATGACAGACTGTTTTAAATCGGTAATAAACGCTATGGCTACTCCCCTCCGGTCCGCCGCGACCGTTGGGCCGCGTTGCTCTATGATTGTAACAGTCGATATGTTAATTAAGGCTCATGATTGACTTAAATCGAAATTTCGGCCCTGTAATTTCCGGCACAGAGGCATAACACCTTGGGACTCAGGAGTGGCAACGCATCTGCCTTTTGACCTTGGTCTTTGTGTGGGTGTCTATAGGCTGCAGTCATCACTTAACATCAATGTGAACTGCATGCTTGTTTGCCACTTCCAAAACATAAAAAAAAAAAAAAAATTAGATGTTCTTTTTTATTTCTTCACAAGAATCTATATTACCCAACAATAAATATTCCACATCGAGTCTACGAAAGAGACAATCGGTTAGTTTCGACTTCGTAGAGCATTATCTCTGCTGCACACTGCCTACGTAAGCACTGATAGTCCGGTATTGGTCATCATTGGACAAGAGTTTTGGCGGGAACTTTGGAAGAGGCGCGAGGAAGAGTTGAAAAAGGCGCGTGGTGCTCTTATTTTATTTCGTTTTCTTGGTGTATTTTTGAGTTATATTAAATAAAGTTGGTGGCATTTTGTTTGATATAGCCTCATTACAGCGCCCGTGTATAGTGAAATAGAATAACAGTGCGAAAACACGTCCTTTCAGGTTGGCTCCAAAACTTCATTGTAAATGTTCTGGTAAAGTAGCCATTGCTTTACTCGAATTTTGACGACCCGGTTAGTCCAGCGGTGCGAAACCACCGTTTGATTCGAAGGGTCGCGGGTTCGATCCCCGCACCGGAACAAATATTTGTATGGCTTACAGATATTTGTTTCGGGTCTGGGTTTTTGTGTATGTGTTGTATGTGTACAACGGCACCCACGACACAGGTTTATACCTACTGTGGGTCTGTGAGTGTAAGCGTATTTTATTTATTTATTTATTATTAATTACTGACTCTTGACTGACTGACGGACTGATAAATTGACTGACTGACTCTGACTTTTACGCTGCTTATTACGAATACGAAATATCGTTTTACTTGACACTGGCAATCTTCGTAATAGCAATGCCATAATATTAAAAAAAAATGGTCGACAAACGTCAGACAGGTTCTGTGCGAAAGAGATAACGCTCTACGGAGCCGAAATTATCCGAAGTCTCTCCTGAAGTCAATGTGTATTATTTCTACTTAGATAACGTACGCTGCATAATAACTCACTTCTACCGGTACTCCCGGAGTGGGACTTGCTTTTTCGTTGCTTGATGGGTTTACCAAATTAGTTTAAGTAAGACTATACCCAGTCTTAGTAAAGTATAAGTAGTACTTGATTTCCTCCATTATGCGATTATCACACTGCCACGCATCACGCTGCATGTAGCGTGTTGTCGACGCACCTAGATCCGCATCATCGTGCGGCTTTATTTACGCACGCGCGTAGTTGCGTTTTGTGGATTCATGGCGGCTCTGACTAATTTCATTCAAAGTTGTTCTCTGTGGTCAATCACACGTCATGTCCTTCCAAAATAACGCGTGGCACTGCGGGACTTGTTGTGCCATACCTTGGGACTCTCCCGAATCTGGGCGCAGGGGTGCATGTTTCTCCGTTTTTATGTGCGTGATCTGTAGGAACGCGCGTGGATGCATTTTCTGTGTGTTGGACTGTGCCTGTTTTCTATACAAACTGAGATAATTGTTTTATATTATTTCGCATTAACACATGCTTGTGAAATATATTTTATTTTTAAAGAAAAATGGAAAGAAAAATTTGACTTCAGGCGAGACTCGAACTCGCGACCTACTGGGAATCTAGTCCAGCCGCTCTTCCAATTGAGCTACTGAAGCCCTGCCCGATTTGTCAAATCTTTCCTTCACATCTATTGCATTGCTTTATGGTAGCAGTAGCGCCATCTATTACCAACTATGATACCAAACGGAGATACTTAAAAGCAACGTTCGAACACGCATTAACGCGCTACGCTGCGTGGTTCGTGGCAATGGGTTAATCGCCTTACTGTACTTGCTTCAGCTTTTTTTACTAAGTTATCTGTTTGTATTTTTAAGATGCCTTTAAAATAATAATTAAGAACAAAATTTATAAATACTTTCATCGGTTACTGCAATATACATGCAATTTTAACAGTAATTAAGTGGAACGAGCACGTCATAAGTTATAAGTGTAAGGACTAGATATTATTTTGAAAGGTAAAACTAAGAGATGTTTTAGTTACAGATGTAAGAATTTTTATTGTAAATATTTTTCATATAATATAGTATTTTATGAAATTGTAAGTGGTTTTATTTAGTTTTCGTCCGACCAAAGATATAAGGGTCCTTATCGTGAACACAGATCACATCTAATAGATACCGCATTAGTGAATATTTGTTCGGAGCCGTGTTCACCATAGAGCAACACAGCCATATGCAGGCTTTCCCCTCTGTCAAAGTACAAGCCCAAATGGGCCTAGATGTTAAAATGTGCGTGAAGTTGTTTATATATTTTGTTAATGTGATTTACCACACGCACATACATTTTCCTCCGCAAAAAATTACGGACTGATTTGCATCGGTAATAAACGCTGTGGCTACTCCCCTCCAGTCCGCCGCGGCCGGTGGCCCGTGTTGCTCTATGGTGTTCACCGTTCTTTGAAGTACGCGGGTGTTGCGGGAGACGTAACTAAAGCGCTGTGATTGGCTGTCAGGCAGCGTCGCGATTTCGAGCATTGCGTTCTATGCTAGCAAAATGCACTTATGTGTTGTGAGCGTCGGTTACCCTGGAGGTGATCTGTGATCGTGAAGTTGCAAGGTTGAAATGGTTCGAAAAAAAACACAAAGCATCAACAGGAATCACAGATCGACTCGCAAATGGGTCTGCACAGAGACATCGTATGTATGTGCATTTTCTACCGCCTCAATGGTGAATGCTCTGATGAACTGTTCGATCTGGTGCCATCGTCACCATTCCTACATCGCACCACCCGCCCAAGAGAGCAGTTCCATCCGCACAGATAGGATTGGAAGGGGTTCTTCAAAACTTTAAAGCTTTAAACACCGCCTCATTGGAATGGTTTGACCGCCATTGTTCAGTTGACTGACTTTACTTGCAGAAGAATGACAAAGAATGACTCCTTTTCTTTTCTTTTTACTTTTTGTTATCAGTTTGTAAAGGGGAAATGAGACATTTTACTGATATACTTTTTACATTAGTTTATTATATTTAGTTTTATCTTAGTGATATTCTTGACTATAGTTATACATATATTTTTTATCTTGTTTGACATGTTTATCAATTGTTATTCACTTTAATTTATTTTGTTTGTTTTTGACGTGTCAAGAGGTGCCTGTCAACTTAAATGAATAAATAAGATTCTGATTCTAAAGAAAAAGTAAAGAGAAGAATTCTCTGCCAGTAGAAGAAAGTTCTTCCGCTGGTGGGCGGTCGTCACGTTCTTTCTTTTTAACCAGTGGTAAATGCTATACGCGGGGAGAGGGAGGTGGGTTATGTGGGAATCCGGGAAAGCAGATACGTCTACCCACCTAAAACCTCTGGGTGATCTGACTCGCCCGCCATCAGTGGCGGGGTCACGGGAACGCTATCGCACACATCCGCGACCACCTGCAGCTGCTCGTTTCCGAGACCCCTCGTAGCCTTTCGGCGCCAACCAAAGCTAATGGCGTGCGAAACACCTGCACGCCAATCAGCGCCACCTCTCAGTTCGGCGGCGGACATCCCCTAGTCCGAAGTCCGAAGGTCCCTGCCCCGACCACCCACTACACCAGGCGTCCCATACCGCCCGGGTGGAGTCCAGGAGCACACAGTTCGGCCCCTATCTGATGGCGGGACCACCGTGCGGGCGGGATATGGTGCAGGGCCACAGACCAATCAGCTTTGCCATACATAAGGTGTCTATTGGTTCCATAGTCGATGTGCAGGGCCAACGACATACCCTACACACTTCCGTACACCTCTTCCCCAGATGTCCTCTCACCACAGCAGCGAGTGGCGGGCAGAGCCACGCCAAACACCGCTCCCTCTGGGTTCCTCTTGGCGTCACTGGTGTGGGGATTACCGGCTACTGAGCTCCCCCGCCACGACAAAGCTAAAACCCGCGAGGGGGGGAGTGGGGGGAAGGTAGTGACGTCCTGACGCCAAAGTACGGAACCCTAAAAGGACCAAATAAAATAATATATTCATGTAAGAATGATACTTATTTTGTTTTTAAAATTCTGAATAATTTTATCATCTAATACATTAATGCATTCGAAAATTACATCTACTACCTTTTGCACTGCTCCTTGTATATTTTTATTGCGGCCATCGGCCCAATCAGTGAATTCTTTTTTTATATTTTGGAATTTTGCTGTATTTTTTATTTTATTATCACAAATATTTAATACATCATGTAAAGCCACGGTCCTATTTATCAACAAGGACTTGCCGTCATGATTGTAGTACATCACTATTGGTTGATCTTTATTCTTTATAACATTATGTAAAATAATAAGTGAAAACCTCCGTGCTATGCCATTCCACAACTCCATACCCTCTATAAACTTTTTAAAATGTTTCTCAGTTGCATCGTCCATAATTTTATCAAAATTCGTATTTTTTACAATCTCCGTCATAGCATCTGTTGCTTGGATAACTTTATTGTCATCGCATTTAATTACAATTAACAAAATATCTTTTAAAAATTCACTGAAATCATTACCAGCTCTGCAAATGCCAAATTTTTTGCATACATGTCTCAATTCTATTATCGTTTCACGGTCCAATTCGTTCTGGAATATATTCCCTACAGCTTTATCCTTTATCGACCCCTTTTCGACTTTATTAATGACATAGTTCACTAAACGCTGCATCATGTTATTAGATGTATTTATTAAATTCAATATCACCTTATGTGATCCTAATCTAGTTTTTATTTTATAATCATTTGTTTGATTAACAAATTGGCCGAATTTTCGAAGGTAATTCTTTTTCAGTATGTTGATTTCGCTTTTGACATCATTATTTTCACATTTATCATTTATATTGTCGAATAATTGTAATGATTGCTTCATTACATGGGCCGCAAACTTATTTACTTTACGATCATCCTTTACTTTATGCGTTTTCACAAAAATATCAGTTGGTTTTGATTTAATATTGTTGTCGACCATTATTTTTGTAACTTTTCCGCTGTTTTTAGTGTTTGTTTTAGTCAAATCATCGTTTTGAATATTGATATCATCACTTCTTTTCTGAGGTGAATCTATCGATAGATCCGAATGACTATAGATTTTATCAATATATCTTAAATTTTTATCCTTACTTTTCTTAATAAGTTCTTCAAAATGTTGTTTGGATTCGTTTGAAGCATCTATATCACTTTGATCATAAATTTGATCATTAGTTTCCTTTGCTATATCAGATTTAAAATCAATTCTATTGAATTTCTTATTGTTTATATCGATTTTTCTATTATACTCATCTGAAGAAGCCATATTGCTTTCAAAATCATGATTTTCAATAGATTTTTCTGTTTTATCGTAATTATTATCAATTATAAATGCATCGTCAAGCTTAAGATTGCCTGAATTAAGTGTAGCGTCATGGATCTTAGATCCTAATTCCTTGAAGAATGCTTCGTCTGTTTGAATTAGATGTTTTTTAGGACGCAATGTTGTATTATATTCGTTCAATTGGGTGCCTATATCTAAAAATCCATCAATTTTTATTTTCCCACTTTTAATTATTGTTGGTAAACCTGTAATATTGATTTATTATCTAAAATAATTAAAATATTTATGAGAAAAATTGCGTCGAAGTACTAGAGATGGCAGAGTATTATTAGTACTAAACTCCAAGGTGAAATCTCCGTAGCAGGGATGGTATAGATTTATTTATTTATTTATGTAACTTTAATGCACAACAGAAGGAACTGTACATAAGGGGGACTTAACGCAACAAAGGCATTATCTACCAGACTTATTATCTATCAGTCCATCATTATCAACGCATCTGCATTTTGACCTCTGATTTTGTGTATATTTTTTTTATTTATAATGTTTAATGATAAAGTTGTATCAGGGACACCTTTAACTGAGTGACATCCGTGGAGCACAGGGTCCCAGATAAAAAACAGCGTCAAGTAGATCATATCTGCTTGACATGAAGCTGATCTGGGAACCCATTCAGACCAGCCGTGAGACATACTGCCTACCACCTGTGTTAATTGTGACTGTTGTTTATTTCCATTTTTTTTTCTTGTGTATAATGTTCTTTTTTTATATATAAATATATTTTTTTATGTCTCAATGTGCTGTTGTTTCTGAATAAATGTTTCTTTTTTTCTTTCTTTCTTGATGTTTATGTATATGTCTATAGGCTACATTATCACTTAACATATATGTGAATTACATGCTTGCTTGCCACTTTCGTTACATACAAAAAGTTGCAGTGCAGCAAAGATAACCAATCTACGAAACGCAAAAAATGGTTTCTGCAAGGGGAATGGTTTCGGCAAGGAGAATGGTCTCCTGGCTGCTTCTGAAGCCAAAATGAAATGCTTGCTGGATCGAATGGAGCGCATCAGCAATGTTAAGGGTTTCCAAATAAACAAGAAGTAAGGTAGGCAGTTCACGCCAAGTCTCTTACCAGGTAGACATAGAGTGTGGAGCGCCAGATATCCTGGTCCTGGCACACCTCCCGTGCTTCTTCTGCATTCATCATTCTCTTCATTCGATTCCTAAGACTCCTGGCCCCACCCTCAGACAGTACGAGTCGATCTATCTGGTCAGGGTTAATCCAGTGGCATACTAATGTAGATAGTAGAGTCAGTTATAGGTATGTATGTATGTATCTTCACTCCAGGTCCCAAACGGGGTAGGCAGAGAGTGTAGAGCGCCAGATAACCCGGTCCTGACAAACCTCTCGTGCCTCGTCTACCTTCATCATTCTCTTCATACATGCACGCCGATTCCTAAGACTTTTGACCCCACCATGAGACAGAACTCGACCTATTTGGTCATGTTAGGTCAGTATTGGTCTCGGTTATAGGTACTGTCTATACTGTGTACTGTGTTATACCTAAATACTTACAGAACAATTGGAATAGCCCGATTATATTCATTGTTTCACAGAAAAATGGTTTAGCAATGCATAGTTTTATGCACGTTTTATGTATATTTTATAGTTTTAAACATCGTTATTGAATAATAGATTTGCGTAGGCACTTTGGGATTGTACAGCTTTGTATAATAAGCCGTTGTACTACACGTGGAACGCTTTAACGATATTAAATATAGGGCTTCTGTGCTTCTGTCATTATTTTTCTATCGAATTCACTGAGTATAAGTTCAGTAATACCAGGGGCGGTTTAAACTATAGTCAGAGAATATGTAATAATACTACGTATAGAATGGACACTTCGACGTCCCGCCCGATTTCCCCGCATCACCCAACCTCCTCCCCTCTTATGGGCGACGGTTGGTATTTTGTACGTGCTACGCACACAGGTGCACGTGTAAATACACGTCACTGATTGATGTCTGTGTAAAAGAGACCAAATAAAGCGTTTGTATGGTGTTTTTGGCGGAGTGTCCGCGGTGTGCTATAGTGCAGGGTGTGCAATGAACACGGACGCCGCCGTCACAGGGGGCGCCCCGGCGCTCTCTGAGACAGGTAAGAGCACCGTCTTGGACCATATTCTACCGCCTTTACAATGGTGAGTGCTCTGATGAACTGTTCGATCTGGTGCCATCGTCACCATTCCTACATCGCACCACCCGCCGAAGAGAGAAGTTCCACCCGCTCAGACTGGATATTTGGAAATGCTCAACAGTCCAATTCGCGCGTTCATGCCTGCCCAGAACGTGCAAATTGTGGAACGAACTTCCCTCAGAGGTGTTCCCCCGGCGCTACAATATGGGGCTCTTCAAATCTGGCGTCAAAAGAGTCCTTCAGGGCTGGCAGCGCGTCGGCAACTCCCCTGATGTTGCAAATCTTCATAGGCGACGGGAACCACTTTCCATCAGGTGGCCCGTCTGCTTGTCTGTCAATCCTTTGACATAAAAAAAACCATCATGGTCAGGCCTAGGGGACGCCAGGGTTTCATTGCACACGGGCCCTACACGAGCTAGAGTCGCTCCTGCGCAGGAGTGTCGTCTAAGGAACCCAAACGGTTCCGTCTCAAATCGGAAAATCTAAAAGACAAGCGTAGATGACGCGTTCGTTAATTTTATAATAAGAGGGCCGTAAGCAGATTTATCAACCTGCATGAAGAGGCATTGGCAGGTTACTGGGATTACTGTAGCCTCTTTCCACATGGGTGGAAACAAAGATTACAATGTAATATTGGATGGAAAGTTGGAAACTTACTATTTTTAATCGCTATGAGAAGGGGAGGAAGATCTTAATAATGCGGTTGGAGATACCGCCCGTACCCGGTATTATTGGCCTAATGATCCGTGAAAGATTAAGATAATGGCAAGCAACCCTTGAGACGTCCCACTGCTGGGCACGAGTCTCTCCCCTTTGTGGAGGGAGGACTGGAGCTTATTCCACCACGCTGCTCCAATGCGGATTGGTGGAGATACGGGTTAGTGGCCAACCCGCTGTCGGATGTTTTTCAAACCGCTCATAAGGCCTCCGACAAGGCTCAACGACTGCTATCTATCGATAGCAACCGGGAGCGATGGTGCCCTCCGAAGCACGGAAACGCGTATTTTAATTTGCCTCTAGCGGTCACCCATCACACACCCAACCGCACCCGTATCGCTTAACTGAGTAGATCGCTTACTATCTACACCAGCCGCCGGGCCATACACGCTTCACTTTTATGTAATGGAAGTGGCAAACAAGCCTATAGCCACCCACACAAAGACCAAGGTCAAAATGCAGATGTGTACCACTATATCACTCCTGAGATCTAACGTGTTATGCCTCTGTGCCGGAAATTACAGGGACGTACATTACCAACTGACCGGAACACGATAGTGCTGAACACCACCATTTAGCGGCAAGTATATTAGGTAATGCGGTGGTGCATACGGCCGCGAGCTCTGTTTTGATTGGAGTTCTACCACCATTTTTAAAGGTAGTCATCTATTTTATGTCAGTTACTCGCAACATGAGTCCTGCTAAATATGCTCTTTCTTTGTGTAATAGACATTTTTATGCATAAATACCTGCGGTAAAAATGCTGTTTCTGTTGATGATATAATATATAATTTCTCCGCTTGAACCAACAACTGAGCATAGCTCACAAATTTTATTAAATTTGGTTTATTAAATGTTTATAGTTATTTCATTTTTTCTTCGAAGTGATTCAATTTTTTATAAATTCATCTAGTTACTTTTATGTAATCGATTAATCGCTTAATCGATTCACGTTGCGGTTAGTGAGTCGGATCACTACACTACTCTACACTTCTTAGATTATAGTCTAAGCTACACTCAGTTGTACCAACATTTAGAAAAAGAAAGGCTTGTAAGGCCGAGATCCAGGGCCGTAAAAATAGAAAAAGCACACCATTAGAGTTGCCACTTTGTAAGGAATTCCCCAAATTGCGAGGAATTTTAAGCTGAGTGGGTAATTGGGAATTTGAAAATTAAAAATGAATTGATTTTTTTATGTTTTATAAAACTTTGTTATTAATTGTATTCATGTGTCATGCGAAAAACAGATTTTTTTTATTAATTATACACAATTAAAAGTTGATAAAATTTAAATAAAAATCACGTGACTATGAACGCGCCACGATTGGTTACCCCTAATTGTGACGTCATAATGTTATAGCTGTTCAAGAAAAGTACAGCGTTTACGGCGATAACATGTGACTTGACAATAATATCGAAAATTTATTGCTAAAAAATTTATTAGTGGATTCCGTGTAGCTATGTGTTACAAAGGATTTATAAAGGCAAAGTCTGATAATATTCCTGATGTTTATGATAACCAATTATGTGACAAATGATGTTCGGTTCAATTCTTCTGAAGTTCGAAAGTAAGTAAGTTAAATCTATACATCTATACAAATAAATAAAATTGGAGTGTCTGTTTGTAATATTAAAATAACCGCTTTTTACTAAATGCATATGTATGTATACACGGTACATATACCAAAACAACATTTTTTACTATTTTTGTAGTCTGTCTGTTTGGCGGGGCTAATCTTGGGAACGGCTGGACCGATTTTGACGAGACTTTCACTGGCAGATAGCTGATGTAATATTAGGAGTTACTTTGGCTACTTTCATCTCCATACAACCATACATACATACATACCTACATACAAATAAATAGAATTTGAGTGTCTCCGATTTTGACGGGACTTTCACTGGCAGATAGCTGATGTAATAAGGAGTAACTTAGGCTACTTTTATACTAGCGTAGCGGCCACAACTTCATCCGGGTAAATACTGAACAATCATATTTTTTCTCACGTGGACGAAGTCGCGGGCACAGCTAGTAAGTAATAAAAATAATGTTATGAAATACTCGTACTTACATCGAAATGATCTTCACAACAAAAAAAAATCGATTTTGTTTTTGGATTATCACGGTGCACTGCTTGAAACCATTTATTTCGACGTTTTTCATCTTGGGGAACATTTGAAAACATTTGTTTTTGTAGTATTCGTACATAATGGTACAAAACAAGAACGATAACTTTTAAGATTCGACATTTTCAATATAAATTTGTGTTTTTATAACAATGTCAACAGAATTAATTAGATCTAAACACTGTACGTATTGTCTCTGAATCAACTGCTATGAGTGGAAACAACATTATGACGTCACATGCACTCGGGTCAGTTCGGGAGCTGTCGGCGTGTCTTTGGTGCTGGATTCAAAAACTTATTTTTATTTTTATATAACTTATGAATTATCGCAAAAAAATAATTTTGAAAATGGTTTTGTTATAAAACTTATATATAATCTTTCTATTTATTGTATAAATTTTTTTTTTCAAAAACCCAATTATTGGGGATTGACATTAAGTGGGGAAAATTCGGGAATTTCGACAACTCACCCTTTGTTGTATTTTATTGTAGTTCAAAAGTAGTAGTTGTGGAGGAGCAGGTGGAAATGTACCTTCGACCTTAAAGGCTGGATCCTTCAACCAGGTGAGATGTTAGTGTGCCGGCAAGCCGTGGCCAATCGATTTACCGATTAATCGTTCGGAAATATAACTTTTAAAACACTCGCTTTTAACACTCAGTACACTGATTTCACGACGTGACGCGATATAGATATTTCGATAAAAACACTAATTTACCTTTATGCCGACGTTTCGGCACGGTTGCACGAGACGTGCTCGCGGACGGACTGGTGTACCAGGAAGATGTCAGTTTGTAAGTGGCTTTGTGGCTTTTAAAGTTTGGGCGATTATTGTGGAGGCCGACACACAACGCTCACTGTATCTGACGGTAGATCCGATCTTACATCGCGTGATCGTAAATTGTTTATGACCGGTGTCCAAGTTGGAGACAATGTAAATCTATCTTCACGATTGAAATTGTTTCAAATTTCAATCTCCTATAGTAAGATCCTGGGGTAGTAATGGCGTTCAGTAGAGAGGACTTTAAGATTATGAAGATTGATCCAATGGCCAGTCGCCGAGGTTATAAGGTGTTCCGCGATCGCCAACTTTTTCATCTGTCGGTTTTTAAGAGCTGCGATGTGTTCCTTAATTCTTTTTTAGACGCTGCTTTTTATCTGTCCAATGTACACCTTTTTTTGGCAGAGGGAAAATGCGGTACGCATACCCACCCTTGGGGAGAAGGGTGGGTTATATGGGACTCCGAGAAAGGCATCCGTCTATCCACTAAAAACCCCAGGATGTACCGACTCGTCCACCATCTGGCGGGGTCCGGGAACGCTATCGCACTCATCCGCGGCCCCAGCGGCAGCCGCTCGTTGCCGAACCCTCCTCGGTGACTTTCGGCTCCAACTACACTAATGGCGTGTGAAAAACCTGCACGCCAGCCAGCCGGAGACCTCTCCGTTCGGGCACCGGGCATCTCTTAGTCCGGCGCCTGAAGGTCCCTGCCCCGACTACTCACAACACCAACGTCCCGAGACGCCCGGGTAAAAGGGTCCAGGGGCACACAATTCGGCTCCGGAGGAGCGGGACTGTCAAGGTCAAACCGACTCTCACCACCCCTCCGCGGCCCCACCACGTCCCTATTTAACGGCGAGACCACCGCTAGGCGGCTGGGCCTCTTCCCTAGCCGCCTCCCCTCCATAGCAGCGAGTAGTGGGCAGAGCCACGCCTAACGCCACCCCCTCTCTGAGTTTCTCTTGGCTTCACCGATGTAGGGACAACCACCGGGTATTGAGCCCCCCGTCACGACAAGGCAAAAACCCTCGCCCTCCCCCGAGAGGAGGGAAGGGGCTCCAATGTACTCCTTGCCGCAACTGCACTGTACTTTATTTATAGAAATATCTATATCGCGTCACGACCCAGTTCGTAAAATCTGTGTAATAAGGTTGGGAAGATGCGTATGTGCCAATTCATATAAACTAAAATGATTTTTAAAATCAACCCGACGTTTCGATCGCTTTTCAGCTTCCGTAGTCCCGGGCAAACTAAGGTGACATTTTATTTTTTCTGACAGCAGTTTGAACAATTATTCGAAGTGACTATTTTGCCAGTGACCGGATCAATTGTATAAAATTATAAGTCAAGCTAAAATATTTTATTAGTACTTACATCTAGCAGTTGAGATCGTCTTCACGTACTTGTAAAAGGTTCTAGCTGGACAAATAATTATATACTATTCATCCAACACTAGCAGAATAGACTCAGCTAAAATTGATATTTACAGATAGATTTTTTCCCAAATCCGTGATTTGAGGATTTTTTAGGTTTTTGGGAATATGAAATAATAGCATTGGCAACCGTTTATTCAACACAACACTCGCAACACTGAATTTTCTACCACTTTTTCACCTTCTACTAATTTCTACTGTTGTTGATTTTTCCATTGCCCGATTGTTTTCAGAAGTCTATTTGCGCGCGGAATACATTTAATTTGCTTAATTACAAGGTTTTTTCGTGCATGTTATCAAGTTTGAAAGTTATTGTGATATTGTGTATGAAAAAAAGTGGTAAGTGTTCTTCATTTACTTGTTAAACCCACCGAAGTTGTACTAACCTCTAAAAATATTTGCAAGCCGCATTTATACATTAAAGTCGCTTTTTAACAGATAACTACGCATAGAAACGATATAGATTTTGTTTCCATTGTTAATTCTATGCCCTAGATTGTTTTTTTAAACAAAAATATTATTGACACATGCCTATCCGTTGGATTTAAAAAGTTAAAATAATGCCGCTTTGATTTTGTTAATTGGACATCATTGGACATTCTAAAATTAGTTGTTTTATACGTCAAAGATTTTGCAAAATTGCGTATCGACAAAATTTTTCGTGATACCGCAAACCGGTGAAAAAGTAAATTATATTTGTTAAAGTGATATTTTTGTGAAATAAACAAAAGCAGAAAGCATATGTATGTATCTTCACGCCAGGTCCCTAACGGGGTAGGCAGAGAGTGTAAAGCGCCAGATATCCCGGTCCTGACATACCTCTCGTGCTTCGTGTACCTTCATCATTCTCTTCATACATGCACGCCGTTTCCTGAGACTTGACCCCACCATCAGACAGAACTTGACCTAGGTCATGGTCGGTCAATCTTGAACAAAAAGAGTTGAAAGAAAGCAGTTTTAGTAATTTTCTATGTTTTATTACAACAATGATTGTTGCCTCCTGTAAGTACCTACTACGAAATACAATTTAACATCATGAAATGTATGGTAAATTCTTAATGAGTCAATCTGATACCCCTAATTGTAGTATATGTGGTATAGTGGAAGACGTATACCATATTTTGGTTGAATGTGTTCGGGGTGAGGCTCATCGCAGGGCTTCATTAGAAATAGGACATTGCAACAGTGTCCTGGCGGATCCTACCACGGATGACACCAGAATACTGTTGCAACTATATCAATTGTCAATGTGCTAATGTTGTTTAGTTATTTTTTTTTAATGAAGAATGTAATTCATGTGAACATATAGAGCGTCATGGTCGTTGACGAAGCTCTAAACAGAGAATTAAAAAAAAAAATGTATGTTAGCTGGATAAACGTCTTATATAGCTTCTTCTTCTTCTTTATACTATGGCTTCTACCTCGATTTGGGTAATTCTGCCAAATTCTGTTGATTAAGGAGGCACTAGACATGTGAGTTATGACCGGTGATCTGAGGGATGTCCGGTTAGAACGAAAATAAGTGTAACTTTAATTATTCAGCGTTTTTCGGCCTAAAACAAGACAAAAACGATTACACAGTTAATTAAAGGTTAGTATCGACAGAACACTGTATTGTATTAGAATATAAACTACAATCTAATCTTATATAGTTATGGTTTCTTTTTGGCGGGAACCTTGAAAGAGGCGTATGGTGCTTTTATTTTATTTCATTTTCTTGGTAAATTTTTAGTAATATTGAATAAAGTTGGTGGCATTTTGTTTGATATAGGTTTATTACAGTCCCCGTGTATAGTGAAATAGAATAACAGTGCGAAAACATGACCTTTCAGGTTGCCTCCAAAACTTCATTGTAAATGTTCTGGTAAAGTAGCCATCGCTTTACTCGAATAACTTGACTGTAACTCACTTGACTGACATATTATACTTGATAACTTATATACTTGATACTTACTTATTATACTTGATGACTATATTATACTTACTTTTACGCTGCTTAAATATATACGAAATATCGTTTTACTTGACACTGGCAATATGCATGTAAAGAAATACTATTTCTTTACATGCATATTGCTTTGTTAAGTTAACAACTGAAAGTTGTGAACTTAATTACATTAGAAGATATTGTAATAGATCAGAATCAAAATAAAGAAATACAGAGAAACAATAATAAAATAATCAAAAAACACAATTTATACTTCAAAAGAATTAGGAACAAAGAGAAAATAATAATAACAGAAGAATTCAGTATTAAATTTATAAAGCGAATACATGAAGATCTATGTCACGTTGGAGTGGGACAAATGCTAAAGACTAACTAATTGTCACTGTACGCAACAAAAAATTTAACGAAAAATATTAAAAATGTTTGTAGGAATTGTGAAATTTGCATAAAAAACAAAACAAGAGGACAACACAAATATGGATTAATGTCATATTTAGGCCCAGCGACAAGACCCTTTGAAATAGTATCAATAGACACAATTGGAGGTTTTGGTAGTTCTAGATCAACCAAGAAATACATACATCTTTTAGTGGACCACTTCACTAGATATGCATTTATTATAACATCAAAAACCCAGGGTGCACATGACTTTATAAAGCTAATAAATAAGGTCGCTGAAACTGAAGAGATTGGGATGCTCCTTACCGACCAGTATCCTGGAATAAACTCTAAAGAATTCAAGAAGTTCCTTACTGACAAACAAATAACAATAATTTTTACAGCAGTGAATGCACCGTTTTCTAATGGCCTAAATGAAAGGTTGAATCAAACAATAGTTAACAAAATTATATGCAAAATCAATGAAGATGGAGAAAACAGAGCGTGGACTACAATAGCACATGAATGTGTAGAAAAATACAATCAGACTAACCACTCAGTAACTGGCTATGCACCATGTTATTTGCTATACGGAACAGATGTTAAGGTTTTACCAAAAGAACTACAACAAGGAGGTATAAATAGTGACTGGATCGGAGATAAGAAAACAGCGCTTAATAATACCTTGAAATCACATTACTATAACAAAATGAGGTATGATAGGAATAGAAAACGAAGAGAATTCAGTGTGGGAGATCTAGTATATATAGAAAATGGGAATAAACTAAATAGGAAAAAGCTAGATGAATTGAGAATTGGACCATATAAAATAATTAAAAAGAAATCTAATACAATTTACGAGATAGATACAGGACATAGAAAAACAGAGTCAAATCTTTTTCATATCACAAAACTAATTCCAGTACAGATAACAGAGGATGAGAATGTGCAAGTATCAAATGGAGAACTGGAGTGAAAATTCACGGGTGAATTTTCTTCCCCATGGGGGGAGATGTAAAGAAATACTATTTCTTTCTTCGCACTCTGTCTGTTTACTTACCATGAAGTTTGGTTATAGTTTTTAACTTTTTAATTGTCTGAGTTTAAAGAAGAAACGAATTCAGAATGTCAGATGACAGATTTAAATACGAGTTGATTGACAATTGGATAATCAATGAAAATTTTAATATTATATTATTTTATGTTTTAAAAGTGGAAGAATAAACTTTCATTGTCGTTTCTTCTTTACAGGTTTGAGTTCATATTGTTTTATATTACCTAAATAAAATAGTCTCTGTATAAAAAAAACTAACAATAAATCTTCTTTACAGCAACACAAGGTTTATTTCTTTCATGTAGTAAAACAAACTTATATGCATAATAACGATGCCATAACAACAAAAAAAATAAAATAAATATATAGTTATGTGCGGTGTCTTAGGTAGTTATATACTTATTTGGTTATGTGCTCAGAGGTTCGAATATGTTTGATGTTTTTGTTGTTGGTACCATCAGAGGCTATAATTTTATTCATCACCAGACATTCTTCTATTCCGGTAAATTTAATTTCTTTTTTTGTTTGTATTTAACTGTGCGTCTCCATGTGCGGATATTATTGGCAGAATTACTCTTATGGTGAGATTCACAGACCGCTCTACGACTTTACTTTCAAGCAAAGTATGCTTTGAACTGTCAAATTCAATACTGTACTGACAGTTCTAAGTGTGCTTTGCTCAAAGTAAAGTCGTAGTGCGGTCTGTGAATGTCACCCTTAGTCCTGGGTAGTAGCCATTAATTATAATAAAGAAGAAGGAGAAGATGTTTTAAACACATAATCCTACTCTAATACTAGTGGCTCACCCTGGCTTCGCACAGGTGCAAATGAATGTAATATAGCCTATGTCACTCAGTGAAGACGCAGCTTACTATTTCCCCAAACATGTAACCTCAGTGGTGTGGTTTTTTTTATCTCATTTTTATTTGATTTTATATTTTAAAACATAATATTTTATTTTCATTAAAATTGTAATTATTATAAAATATTTATAATTATTATTTAATATATTTATATCTACTACTTAATTAATATACGCATTCTATTTATTAAATCTACATCACATAAGTAAAACAGAAAATATAGCTATAATAAAATTTGGTCAGTACTTATACTCATAATTTGTATTATTATTTACTTAATATTGCGTGGTTATATGATTTTCACTCACACACTGATTACACTCGGCTTTATATAACTAGTAGATTAGTAGTTACAGATTTTGGTTATAATTTATTAAACAGTTCGTCTAGTCGATAAAATGTGTTATTTAATGTCAGTTCCCTCCTGATTTTAAGGGATTCTTCTCCTAATACTTCTGATACAGCTAAGCCGGTGTTCTTGAATAGTATTTTGTTTTGCAGTATCTGTCGAGTCAGATTTTTGCTCCGTAGCTCAATCTGCAAGGGTCTTTTATAATCTTTTTTCCTAATCTTTTAAGGTCTTCAACGTATTCTTGTATGTCAATGTTTAAATTTATATTTCTCATGGCAAAAACTACTTTTTCATACAAGTCTTGTAAGTTTTCTTCTCTATATTCTTCTAATCCGTAAACAATTATTGACTTCTGGTGATTTTCATTTATGGGCTTTTTTTCAGAGGGTTGAGTACAATTTTTGGTAATATTAGATATAGATTTCTGAATTTATGATTGTTCAGTACCTACCCGGACGAAGTCGTGAGCGCAGCTAGTTCAAAAGTAGCCTAAGTTACTCCTTATTACATCAGCTTACTGCCAGTGAAAGTTCCGTCAGAATCGGTCCAGCCGTTCCGAAGATTAGCCCCGCCAAACAGACAGACAGACAGTCAGGCAAAAATTGTAAAAAATGTTGTTTTGGTGTATGTACCGTGTATACATACATATGCATTTAGTAAAAAGCGGTTATTTTTATATTACAAACAGACACTCCAATTTTATTTATTTGTATAGATGTATAGACCAAGGCTGACCTACCATGACCAAATAGGTCGAGTTCTGTCTGATGGTGGGGTCAAAAGTCTTAGGAATCGGCGTGCATGTATGAAGAGAATGATGAAGGTAGACGAGGCACGAGAGGTTTGTCAGAACCGGGATGTCTGGCGCTCTACACTCTCTGCCTACCCCGTTAGGGACCTGGCGTGAAGATACATACATACATGTATAGATATAGTGCAGTGACGTCACGAAAAGAAAGCGGATTACCTACGCAACAAAAGAATATTACGCAACTGGTTAACATGATGACGTCATGAGGAAAAAGTTGTGGAAAATTTATAAACAGCTTACTAATAAAATATTATTGGATTTTATAAATGTTATGTAACTTCACGCCTGTAATCCCCGAAGGGGTAGGCAGAGGTAAATTTTTTACTGGTGGTGGAGGTTCAGTGACGTAGCTCGCGGGCGTAGGCACCACCGCTTTACCTTATATTATACTTGCCGCTAAATGGTAGTGTTCAACACTATCCTGTTCCGGTCAGGTGGTAATGTACGGCCCTGTAATTTCCGGCACAGAGGCATAAGACCTTAGGCCTTAGGAGTGGTAACGCATCTGCATTTTGACCTTGGTCTTTGTGTAGGTGTCTATAGGCTGCAGTCATCACTTAACATCAATGTGAACTGCATGCTTGTTTACCACTTTCATTACATTAAAAAAATATATATATTCACAAATTATGTATTTCTGTTACCGCTTTATAGACAAAATTAATTACTAAAAATAAGAAAATGAAAATGTTACGGGGTCCAGTGGGCATACAATAAATGTGTTTTTTTTTTCGTATACTTTTGGCTCTATATTAAGTGCAGCAAGTAGACGCTTAAAATTTTCACACAATTTTTAGGTCTTATGTTGGATATAACCTACCATAATAAATCTATACATCTATACTCTATACAAATAAATAAAATTGGAGTGTCTATTTGTAATATAAAAAAAACCGCATTTTACTAAATGCATATGTGTGTAACACGGTATATATACCAAAACAACATTTTTTACAATTTTTGTCTGTTTGTCTGTCTGTCTGTCTGTTTGGCGGGGCTAATCTTGGGAACGGCTGGACCGATTTTGACGGGACTTTCACTGGCCGATAGCTGTGATAAGGAGTAACTTAGACTACTTTTATCTCCATACATCCATCCATACATACATACCTACATACAAATAAGTAGAATTCGAGTGTATCCGACTTTGACGGGACTTCCACGGGTAGGTAGCTGGTGTAATAAGGAGTATGTTAGGCTACTTTTATCTCCATACATCCCTACATACATACATACTTACATACAAATAAGTAGAATTTGAGTGTCTCAGATTTCGACGGGACCTTCACTGGCAGATAGCTGATGTAATAAGGAGTAACTTAGGCTACTTTTATACTAGCTGCGCCCACGACTTCGTCCGGGTAGATACTGAACTATCATATTTTTTCTCACGTGGACAAAGTCGCGGGCACAGCTAGTTATAAAATAAAATTACAATATTAGTAATTAAAATAATCGGCATTAATTTTTATAGAATAATAAATTCAAAATACAATTAATAAAAATATGGTCAATAATAAGTTAAGTTATAAAAATATTATACCTGTTCATTTTTTTATATCTCAGTATGTGTATTATATTAATATTATGTATTAAGGCATATATAATATATTATTATGTATGTACCTATTCATATTTTTTCACTTTAATAGTTATTCTATTTTTTCTGCAATTTTTCGATTTTTTCTTTTATAATCCTTAGTTTGGTAGAGAATGACTTATGGCATTCAGTCCACCTTATGTATATACATATTTTGTAATCTGTGTACTAAAGACTAAATAAATAAATATAACGTAAATGTGACAACCCTAGCGACGTGACGTCATATCAGAAAACACTCAAGTATTATTAATCTCACAGACTTGTTCAAACATGAACGCATGAAAATGTTGTGCAATATTGCGCGGTTGACCTGTGGTTGAGCGTGAATGGTTCCGTAGGATATTTTATTTTTGAATAATAGGTATGTGTATCAGATAGGGTTGGCAATCGTATTGTATACAATATAAATATGTTTTTTTTTTGCTGGAATTAGCTGGTTATTCTTTAAAATAAAGTATCCAATTATTGTTTAATTTCAACGTCAATTAATATATATATATATTTTTTGTTTTTTTTTAATTTTGTCCGATAGTGTGAAAAATTCAGATTTTTTTTGATTTTTGTGAAGAATGTAAAGAAGCATTATTACAACGGTGAAAGATTTTTTGAAATCCACTAGTTTTGGTGTGAAAACGTTACAAACATACATACAAAAACCACAAATATTTCCTCTTTATAACATTAGTTTAGAAGTATAGATAAATTAATTAAACGTAAATGTTATATAAAAACAAACTTCTATTAAAATATCGATACTTTACATGCTTTCCTTCCAAAAAAGTTAGGAAAAAAAAAAGGCAATTGAACGTCCCTAGCATTTTATTTTCGTCATTATCTTATTTATAATTAACGCCACACTCCAGATATAGTATATACAGTAGTAATTGATTAATTAGCATACACATTAATTGATAGCATGCTAATGTTGTCTTTACGCATAGAATTTTATTCCTCTAAGTCTCTATGCAGATTAAGTACCTGACGTTTTCGTAGGTTTTCGCGAGCTTCATACATTGTAGAAATTAAACTTGCGGATTTTCTCGCGTATACAACACTCCCAAACTTCTTCATACAGCCCATTCTCATTCTTCAGTCAGCCTGTGACCACGGTTGCTGGAAAGCGACCGAAACGTCGGGTGTATGAAGAAGTTTGGGAGTGTTGTATACGCGAGAAAATCCGCAAGTTTAATTTCTACAATGAAAGTACCTGGTTGACCGAGCTTCGCTACGTAGCGATTTTTGAAAATTATATTTAGTAGAAGAAATGTGAATAAAATCAATTGATTTTTTTGGTCTAACCTCAAATCAAACACTTCTTCTTTGCTAAAAAAAAGTAAAGTAGACTAATGGTTCTTCTATTCATCAATAGATGGCGTTAGTCGTCGGTTATGAAGAAAATTTATTATTACCTTGGAACCGAGCTTTTCTTGGACCTGGAACCGAAATAAATCGATTTCTTGACCCGAAAAACCCCTAATCTGTAAGTTTCAAGAAAATCGTTGGAGCCGTTTCCGAGATTTTGATTCTATATATACAAGAATTGCTCGTTTAAAGGTATAAGATTAGATAGATAGATTGTGAAATTCTGCGAAATATGAAACGCTAATTTGCAATTATTTTGTTATTATCTTCGATTTGTTTGCATTAAGGATCGTATATTGAATGACTGCGTGAGATTTTTGAATAATAATTAGCGTGGCACCCTTGGACATTAATTAATTTGCATGTAAACAGAAATCATATACATTAAGGTGTCAATTATTACCAAATTAGCATATAGCATAGCTGTCGTGGGGCGCTCTTCTAGCGAGCTATGATGCAGTGACGTACGTACTGCACCTGCGAACCACCACGACCGTAATGTGCGGGCGTTTGAATGTACGGGCGGACCTATTGTCCGTCCGGCGCCGGATGCCCGCTCGTAGTGTTGACACCGATGGCAGTATACGCCGGTCTGGATCTGCGCCGCCAGTGAGAGGGGTGGAGGTGCGGGGAAGGGGCGTTTCAGTAAAGAAACAATCGGTTATATGTGATATGACCGAAAAGCAGGCCAGCCAAGCCTTGGTAACCCTACCCCGACGACCTAATTCTATCGTAGAATCACTGGGGTCTTCCAGTCTTCCAGTCTTCCAGGTTCACTTTTTCTTCTTGTTACTTCACTTGTTTTCACTTGTTTTCACTTGCTGGAGACCATGTCATACTTTCGAATTTGCCCTGAGCCCTATCATTCGAACAATACCGTAAAGAGAGCCTCATTTTTCGGTCGTATTTTGCCCGAATTTGTGCTTATTTTTTGTTATGGCTGACCTGGTTTTCTTTCTTTATTTTTAAAATTCTCATAGTTACATACATGTGTTATACATATTTACAATCGTTACAGTTTCCTCTATTATTGTACATAAGTTTTATTAATATTCATAAAAAGACTAAAAAGTTATTCGTAAGTAAATATAAAAAATGTAACAATTTTCCGCGTATTTCTTTAAACATTTCTTAATAACTTTTAAATGCCATGATCAATTATTATAAAAAGTACATAAAAACAAAGAACAAATATTACTCTATCAGAAAACAATACACAAATAAATGTACATTTAAAAAGGGAACCTAAAACATACGTAAAAATAAGAAAATGATAAAACATAAAATAATAAGAAAATTAAGTTTCCTGCCTATATCCTTTACGTGATCGAGGTTTAATTATATAAAATGACTTCCTATAATAAATTCTTACATGACTAACATTATTTAAAATTGATATAAGGCAAAGAATTAAATCGTATCCAGAACTATCGTACGAGGAGAATGTCTATACATAGCTATACATCTATACATGTTATTTACTTTCTACAAACGTTACGCGAAGACTACTTTGACGTACACTTGCACTTTTGGTCTTTGTCACACAAACACATTCATTTATCACCTTTGTCCGTGGTCGTCGCCGACATCCTCCCCCTCGTGCGAAGCACCAACTCCTAGCCCGGCGACTCGGTGCTCTCGACTCGGCGCGATGGCTGCCTCCCCGCAGTCTGGCTCGCTGGTCGATGCTCTGCCGTCGATCTCGACGGTTGTCCGCTCCTTGTCGCGCTGCGCCGGCACCAGTAGCACCAGCTTGGAGCTGGGGCGCTTCAGCACGCCCCCGGTAGTGCGCACTTCTAGTACTCGAGTGCGCCCGTCGGGTCCTGGGTAGGTTCGGACCACCTCGCCTCTCGGCCAGGTTCCTCGTGGCAGCGTGGAGTCCACTATGAGGACTGTGTCTCCACACTGCAGGTCTCTCGTAGCAGCCCTCGCGTCGATTCTTCTCGGGATCAGAGTTGGAAGGTACTCTTTCACCCATCTGCTCCAGAAGTGGTCGGTCAGTCGCTGAGCTACTCTCCATGCACGCCGGTCGGTGAGGTCGTCGTCGGTGAAAGTTCCCAGTCGGGTGCCGCAGGATCTCCCAATTAGGAAGTGGTTGGGAGTGAGGGCACCTTCTTCAGTGTCTTCATCGGCTTCTATAAGCGGTCTCGAGTTCACCAGATGCTCCGCCTCTAGCAGCAGTGTATGTAGAACCTCTTCTCTGGGGTGTCTTTCCTTGAGGGTCACCGCCAGGGCCGTTTTGATGGACCGGACCAGGCGTTCCCATGCTCCCCCCATGTTCGGAGCTCCAGGTGGTATGAACTTCCACTTGATGCTCATACGTTCTGCAGCGGTGATGAGGTCATCTTTGTTGAGGCTGGCGAAGGCTTCTTGAAGTTCTTTGTTGGCCCCCACGAAGTTCGTACCGTTGTCGCTGAAGATCGTCCTTGGCATTCCCCGTCTCGCAGTCATCCGTCGCAGCGCCAGAATCATGGAGTCCGTAGACAGAGACGCTGCTAGCTCGACGTGAACGGCTCTAGTTGTGAGGCACGTGAACAGGGCGCCCCATCTCTTTTCATGACGTCGGCCTATCGTGACGATCATGGGCCCGAAGTAGTCTACGGCGGTGCATGTGAATGGTGGTTCTCCATGTCGTAGTCGCTCCAGCGGGAGATTCCCCATCGGCTGAAGCTGTGGCGTGCCGCGGTATACTTTGCACCACTGACACCGATGAACCGTCGATCTCACTGCAGATCGTAGCCCCAGGATCCAGTAGCGCTGCCTCAACTCGTTGATCACCGTCGCGTGGTTGCCATGGTTGAACTCTTCGTGGTAGTGTGCGATGAGCAATCTGGTGATGTAGTGCTTGCTGTCTAACACCACAGGTCTCTTGTCTTGCCGGACATGTCTCGCTGCGTCGATTCTTCCTCGGAGTCGTAGCAATCCATCTTCTATAACGACATCCAGTTTCTTAAGTTTGCTGTTCCTCTCGAATGGTTTCATCTTCTCGACGCAGCGTACTTCTTCATGGAAGCTCTCTTCTTGGCTTCTTCGTAATAAAATCTTCTCAGCAGCCTTCATTTGGTCGGGTTCAAGGGGAATCAATCTTCTTTCTTGGGTCTTCTTGTTCACGGGCTTCATGGCTACCTTGGCTTTTTTCTTGTTACTTTTCCAGGTAGGATCTAGACGCTCAGACTTGCGGGATACGTTCACTGGCAGCTTCTTCTTTCGGCACAGGTCGACGAACTGAAGCACTCTTGCAGTTGTCCTCACCAACCGGGTCCAGGAGGAGAACCTGACTGGGTCCGGTGTCGGGTGTTTGTCGACGGTCTTCGTGGTTCCCACAATCGGCTTCTCCTTTTCTTCGCCGGTGGGTTCTGTCTTGATGGTGCGCGGCTTCGGCCAATCCTCCTCTTCTAGTGCCAGGAACGCAGGTCCGTGGAACCATCTATGGTCGCTCCCGAAGTCTCTGGGTACGTTTCTCGTTGCGTCGTCAGCTGGGTTCTGAGCCGTAGGTACCCAGCGCCATTCTTGAGGTTTCGTCGTGTCTTCGATTTCCGCCAAACGATGTGCTACGAACGGCTTGAAGGTCCTAGGGTCTGATTTGATCCATGCTAGGACTGTGCTGGAGTCGCTCCAATAGACTTTCTTGGCGACCATGATGTCCAGCTCCTCTTCAATCGACCGCGCCATTCTGGATCCCAGTAGCGCAGCTTGCAGCTCCAGCCTTGGAATGGACACCGGTTTCAGGGGGGTGACTCTAGCTTTGCCCGCTAAAAGTGTCACTCGATGTCCGCCGTCTTCGTCGCGTTGCCTCAGGTAGATCGCGCAGGCGTAGGCTTCTTCACTCGCGTCGACGAAAACGTGAAGCTCCCCCTTGGTGTTGGACTGCGTGACGCACCTTGGTACCCGAAGATCCTTTAGTAGCTGCAGGCTGTCTAGGTAGTCTGACCAAATCTTGTTGTCTTCTTCTGTGATGTTGTCGTCCCATCCGACTCCGCTCCTCCATATACTCTGAATGAGTTTCTTGCCTTGGATGAGCACCGGCGATGCTAGCCCCAATGGATCGAATGTTGACATCACGGCGCTGGTGACTTCTCGTTTGGTTGGCACTCTCTTCTGTTTGACTACCTCTTCATGTACATTGCGAAGACACGTTCTGAACCCGATCTCGTCGCCCCCGGTGAACCATCTTAATCCCAATGTCTTTTCTTCTTTAGTCCCCAACTCTACTTCTTTGCTGTTTTCTTCTGGGGTGAGCGTCTTCAAAACTTCTTCATCGTTAGAAGCCCATCCCCTCAGCTCGAACCCGGCCTTCTTGTGGATCAGGCTCACTTGGCTGGCTATCTCGACTGCTTCTCGACTTGTCCCGAAGCTGTGTAGGTAATCATCCATGTAATGATTACGTTCGATGGCTCGTGCTGCTTCGGGATATTCTTCTTGATGTTCAGTCGCATTCTTGTTCTTCACGAAGATAGCAGCACTCGGGGAACAGGCGGCGCCGAAGATGACCGATGTCATTCTATACTCCTTCGGCGTTCCACTTCGCTGGTCTCCCCTCCATAGAAATCGAAGGCTGTCTCGATCCTCTTCCCGCATTTTCACCTGCAGAAACATCTCCTTGATATCTGCTACCACAGCGATTGGTTTCTGGCGGAACCGCAGAAGTACTCCAAATAGTGACTGCAACAGATCTGGTCCCGGCAGCAACTCGTCGTTGAGGCTTTTCCCTTGGCACTTGGCAGCAGCATCAAAGACCAGCCTTATCTTCTTCTTGGTGGGGTGTGTCACGGCGAAATGGGGCAGGTACCATTTCTTCTTCGATGCGGATTCATGTTGTACTTCTTCGGCATAGCCGCTGTCGAGAAGATTCTTCACTTGTGCTTCGTATTCCTGCTTCAATGCCGCGTTCCCGTCTAATTTCCTTTCGATGTTCTTCAATCTGTTCTCGGCTTGTCTGTAGTTATCTGGCATGGTTCCTTCTTTGTTCTTCCAGAGCAAGCCGGTCTCGAAGCGCCCATCGTCCAGTTTTCTTGTGGTTTCTTCTAAAATTGCCAGAGCCTTTTCTTCCATATCTGTCGTCGGTCGGCGTGGCTGGATTCCTAATGATTCCACGGCGAAGTGTTCTTTGACGATCTTTTCTAATTCTTCTTCCTTTGAAGATACGTGCGCGCAGGTTACGAAGTTCACCGGTCTCGTTCCATCGGACCCGTGTAGCACCCACCCGAGGTAGGTCAATGATGCTACGGGTTGACCTCTTTTCCCTTTGCGTGTGGCTCTGGACACGATGAGCTCCCAATTGTCTTGTCCGATCAATAGCTTGGGTGACTCTCCTTCATAATACAACTGGTCCGTCATTGACTTGAGATGGGCGCATTCTTCTATTCTTTTCTTGTCTAGTTTCTGAGGCGTCAGGTTAATGTTGTCTATGGTTCGTGCCCCAGAAATACTTCTTTTCTTTGTCTGATGCAATCCTTTTATCTTCACGCTAACTTTCATGGAATCTCCTTTGGTGATGGTCTTTCCTCCCACCGTTTCCAGAGTGAGTGCTTCCACGGGTCCCTTGAGGCCAATCTGCCTTGCAACCGTGGCATCGAGCAGCGTGACGGTTGATCCCTCATCCAGCAACGCCAAGACTTGGGTAGTTCCTCTTGGTCCATACAGTTCAACGGGAGCCATCTTCAAGTACGCCTTGGCTGTCCTTGCCGTGTTCACTGATAACATGACGTTGTTCGCAATTTCTTTTTTCTCTTCGGGCTTCGGGATATCCCCGCGGTCTTCATGAAGCACGAAGTGATGCCATCGCTTGCACACCTTGCATGGAGGACGTCTGCATGTTTCTTTACGATGTCGTCCTTGGAGACATTTGAAACACAATCTTGACTTGACAGCGGCGTCCCATCGTTCCTTCATTGGCAGCTGTAGAAACTTGCGACATTCGAGTAGGTGATGATCGTTCTGGCAATGTGGACAGGTCTTCTTTTCTTCTGTTTGTTCCGAAGCGGCGTGTGCAAATTGACGTCGTGGAGGCTGACG
Organism: Macrosoma leucophasiata; assembly: GCA_036365455.1. Classification (NCBI taxonomy): domain Eukaryota; kingdom Metazoa; phylum Arthropoda; class Insecta; order Lepidoptera; family Hedylidae; genus Macrosoma; species Macrosoma leucophasiata. The sequence goes on from JAWQUS010000029.1 coordinate 5,176,858, forward strand.
CGATTGATGCATAATTTCTTGTGTCGCGTACGGTCCACATCGGTCTGCTTCCCTGTTGAGGAACTTCATTAATTGCACCAGGTCTGGATCTTGATCCGTTGCATCGGCGGCGAAGTCGTACCACCGATATTGCAGTACCGCTGGCATCTTGCTCACGATGATTCGTACCATCTCTGGTGAGTGCAGGTACTGAGGTTTTCTTAGCCCCCGTATAGTCGCGACGGTGTTGTTCACTTGGCTGGCGAACACGCAGATGTCACGTGCGTTTTCATGGATCCTGGATAGACTCTTGACTTTTTCTAATTCCATCAGGATCAGGGCTTCTGGTCTTCCGAATCTTCGACGAAGGGCTTCTAGTACTTCTTCAGGTGGGCACTCCGAATATAACAGGCTCTTAATTGCCTCTCTTGCTGTGCCCTTAATAGACCGCCGCAGCCGCGCCATATTCTGTGCTTCCGTAAATAGCGGTGCGGTGTCTTCATAAACCGTCCTGAAGGCGATCCATTCATCGCTTCTTCCGTCGAAGCCGGGTAATTCATGTACGTAGTTAGGTTGCGATGCTGATACATGTCGTGGCGCAACACTTATTGCTTTAACGATGGCCTCCGCAAGTTCCTTATTTCCATTTCTGAATGATTCCGCTTGATCTTCTGGCTTAACGGCGGCTGCGGCGGCGGTGGTCGTCGGAGGTTGGCTGGCCCGCCCCTTCCCGGATGGTTCCTGCCGGTGCCCCTCCCCGGGCACATCTCCTTGATGCCCCTTCCCGGACACCCTGTCCACCGTCGACTGCACCCACGTCTGGACGTTCGACTCCCAATCTTTTTCTTGTTCGATGTCGGAATCTTCGTTCTCAATCTGGACCAGCTCCCATTGACTCTGGGCTAGTGCCGCAGCTGCCTTTGCTTCTTCCAATTGACGACGTGCCAATTCCATTTTGGCTTCCAATTCTCGACGCCTTGTTGTCTTCGTAGAGCGCGTCTTATTGCCCGTTGCCGTCGTAGTAGGTGCAATAGGGGCAGCAGGAGCAGCAGAAGCGGCAGGAGCAGCCACCACAGAGTCTTCTTTGGTCTCTGTTCCTGACGTCACTCTTGATTCGTATGATGTGGTGAGTGTGCCTTCTGTGTTGGTGCTCGAAGATCCCGTTGTTCCTGAAGATTCCGTTGTTCCTGAAGATTCCGTAGTCTCTGGAGTCTCTTCTGTGGCGCGGGGTGCAGCCGGCCGGTCCGCTGGTGAATTTCCTCGGTGGCTCCTGGTGACTGGCATGGCGGCGGCAGTAGTCCGTAGGTCTGGTGTTCAACACGAAGATCCGGCTCGAAGGACCAGCAGATGTCGTGGGGCGCTCTTCTAGCGAGCTATGATGCAGTGACGTACGTACTGCACCTGCGAACCACCACGACCGTAATGTGCGGGCGTTTGAATGTACGGGCGGACCTATTGTCCGTCCGGCGCCGGATGCCCGCTCGTAGTGTTGACACCGATGGCAGTATACGCCGGTCTGGATCTGCGCCGCCAGTGAGAGGGGTGGAGGTGCGGGGAAGGGGTGTTTCAGTAAAGAAACAATCGGTTACATGTGATATGACCGAAAAGCAGGCCAGCCAAGCCTTGGTAACCCTACCCCGACGACCTAATTCTATCGTAGAATCACTGGGGTCTTCCAGTCTTCCAGTCTTCCAGGTTCACTTTATCTTCTTGTTACTTCACTTGTTTTCACTTGTTTTCACTTGCTGGAGACCATGTCATACTTTCGAATTTGCCCTGAGCCCTATCATTCGAACAATACCGTAAAGAGAGCCTCATTTTTCGGTCGTATTTTGCCCGAATTTGTGCTTATTTTTTGTTATGGCTGACCTGGTTTTCTTTCTTTATTTTTAAAATTCTCATAGTTACATACATGTGTTATACATATTTACAATCGTTACAGTTTCCTCTATTATTGTACATAAGTTTTATTAATATTCATAAAAAGACTAAAAAGTTATTCGTAAGTAAATATAAAAAATGTAACAATTTTCCGCGTATTTCTTTAAACATTTCTTAATAACTTTTAAATGCCATGATCAATTATTATAAAAAGTACATAAAAACAAAGAACAAATATTACTCTATCAGAAAACAATACACAAATAAATGTACATTTAAAAAGGGAACCTAAAACATACGTAAAAATAAGAAAATGATAATACATAAAATAATAAGAAAATTAAGTTTCCTGCCTATATCCTTTACGTGATCGAGGTTTAATTATATAAAATGACTTCCTATAATAAATTCTTACATGACTAACATTATTTAAAATTGATATAAGGCAAAGAATTAAATCGTATCCAGAACTATCGTACGAGGAGAATGTCTATACATAGCTATACATCTATACATGTTATTTACTTTCTACAAACGTTACGCGAAGACTACTTTGACGTACACTTGCACTTTTGGTCTTTGTCACACAAACACATTCATTTATCACCTTTGTCCGTGGTCGTCGCCGACAATAGCAATACCATTTAGCATGCTAAGACTCACGAATTCACATGCTTATGAAATTGACGAGAAATAGCATAAATTGTCTTCGCTAATACACAGGTTTATCTAGCCGCTACGCGGAACCCTAAAAACGTAGACATAGCTATACAAGAATATATCGGTCCATTATAAAAGCGTGCGCAGACTATACTGACCCAGTTCGAGTCATCATCGGAAGGCGATCACACGCTCCGTTGCCTAGCAAACACGGATATAAAAAAAGTCATAGTGCATACAGTTTAAAAAAAAAGGCTCTCGGTGGTCTTTTGTTTATTTTTATTGGAGGTAGATAGTATTATAAATTTTTCTATTATTATTAATTATAGGCACTTATTTTAAGGAAAAAAAAACTATTACTATCTACTAGCTGACCAAGCAAGCGTTCTGCCATACAATAAGAGAGAGACATACAATAATAAAGAGACATTCTACTGATATACTTTTACATTAGTTTATTACATTTAGTTTTATCTTAGTGATATTCTTGACTTTACATATATTTTTTATCTTGCTTGACATGTATATCAATTGTTATTCGCTTTAATTTATTTTGTTTGTTTTTGACGTGTCATAAGAGGTGCCTGTCACCCTAAATGAATAAATGAGTTTCTGATTCTGATTCTGATTCTGAAATATTAGAGCCATTGCCTTATTAAAAAACTACTGAATGTGGGAATGACTGATTTTCCCGTAGTCAAAAGTAGTTTTGTTAACTGCCTCGGTAGCCTAGTGGTAGCAGGCCACTACTACAACGCTGAGGTTCTGGGTTCGATTTCCGGGTAGGGGATATCAGAGATAATGGTGTGAAGTCCTTTATCTCTGGTTCTATTGGGATTTTTCCATTATCTGGAAATTTCCCAGTACCTCGAAGTTTGGTAATGTGCCCGGAGATGTCAATAGGCTCGCCACCTGTTACATGGGCCAAAACGTAACCGGCGAGTCGTGGGTGTTTGCATGTATGATTAAATGCATGCATTTACCTCTGCCTACCCCTTCGGGGATTACAGGCGTGAAGTTACGTTTATTCTACCACTTTGTCGGCGTGATTAAGGTGTATAGTTGTGTCAAATTCTCTAGTACCAATAGTTTTTGCGCTAAACCGCGGACGGACAGACAGACAGACACACAGACGGAGATGGCGAAACTATAAGGGTTCCTTGTTCACTACGGAACCCTTAAAATAACCGGAACACTATAGTACTGAACATTAGTTTATTACATTTAGTTGTTAATTAAATTAATTAATTCAAAAAGTTAATTTTGGTAGAATAAAACTATGAAAAATATAATTATTAAGGGTACCTCCCCTACATGTTTTGTTTTCTATATAGTGTGGGATATCGTTGGATAGGTCTTTCAAAAATGTTACGGATGTGCTAAAATCGTTTATCGATTTACTTACCTGTTCGTGACTTATTAAAGTGTCAATTTTCGTGAGAGTCAAGTGTCCCCCCCCTCTACCAACTAAACGGTTGTTGTTAGAAATTCAAACGTTACGGCAATAGTAGCTACATATAACGAAATTAAAAGGAAAACTATCACACTTAAGTTGGCTTTGTAAGTTTGCGAGTAATAGTAGACCAAATGTAATTCACTCGAAATTTTTTGACAATTTTAATTTTTTTAAAAAATTTTTTTAACTTTGTGTGAACGATAGTATCGGTGTAAAAATGAAAAAAGGCATGCTCCGATGGTTCGGGCATATAGAAATAATGTCGAATGAGCGAATGACTAAACAGATATACAATGCGAATGTGAATGGTTGCAGAGGCCCAGGAAGACCAAGACTGACCTACCATGACCAAATAGGTTCTGTCTGATGGTGGGGTCAAAAGTCTTAAGAATCGGCGTGCATGTATGAAGAGAATGATGAAGGTAGACGAGGCACGAGAGGTTTGTCAGAACCGGGATATCTCGCGCTCTACACTCTCTGCCTACCCCGTTAGGGACCTGGCGTGAAGATACATTTCTTAACAACTCCATAGAAAATATATTTTCTTTTCATTACATTATTCAAACTTAAAAACTAAGGAACGGAACCCTACACTGTGGTCCGACATGCACTTGACTGGTTTTTTTTACGCTTACATTCACAGAACCTCACTTGGCATAAACCTGTGTCATGGATGCCGTTGTACACACACAACACATACAAACACCCAGACCCGAAACAAGTATCTGTAGGCTATACAAATATTTGTCCCGGTGCGGGATCGAACTTGCGACTCTTCGAATCGAACGGTCAATGTATGGCCCCGTAATAGCTTTCACAGAGACATAACAACTTACGTCTCAGGGGTGGCAACGCATCTGCAATCTAACCTTTGATCTTTGTTGTGTAGGTTTCTATAGGATGTAGTCATCACTTAACATCAATGTGAACTGTGGGCTTGTTTGCCACTTTCAATACATAAAAAACGCGAGGAGGAAAATGTTTTTAAAACGAGGCAAACAAGCTTGCACTTTACATTGTTTTTCTTTTTTTTTTTTTATGTAATAAAAGTGGCAAACAAGCATGCAGTTCACATTGATGTTAAGTGATGACTGCAGCCTATAGACACCCACACAATGACCAGAGGTCAAGATGCAGATGCGCTGCCACTCCTGAGGCCTAAGGTGTTACGGCCTCTGTGCCTGAAATTACAGGGCCGTACATTACCACCTGACCGGAACACGATAGTGCTGAACACTACCATTTAGCGGCAAGTATATTAGGTAATGCGGTGGTGATGTCAAGTGATGACTGCAGTCTATAGTCATCTACACAAAACCAGAGGTCAAAATGTAGACGTGTTGCCATCCCTGAGACCTTAGTTGTTATGTCCCTGTTAAAGTTATTATGGGACCATACAATTCCATCCATATAATTATAATAAATAATAATGGCAACTCATTATACGTCCCACTGCCGGGGCACGATTCTCTCCCCCCCTTTTTTTTTTTTTTTTTTTTTTTTTTTTTTTTTTTTTTTTTTTTTTTTTTTTTTTTTTTTGGGAGGCCTGGAGCTTACGCTGCTCCAATGCGGATTGGTGGAGGTAGGTGGGTTAGTGGCCAACCCGCTGTCGGATGATTTCAAACCGCCTATAAGGTTAAACGATTGCTATCCATCGATAGCAACCGGGACTGACGGCTTAACGTGCCCTCCGAAGCACGGAAACGCGCATTTAATTTGCCACTAGCGGTCACCCATCACACTACCCGGCCGCGCCCGTAGTGCTTAACCGAGTGGATCGCTTACGATCAACACCAGCCGCTGGGCCATGCGAGCTTCATTCCATCCATAACCATCACCAAATCCATCCAAAATCATTTAACCGGAACAGGGGTGCGACCGCCTATCGACATTGCTGTCGTCGTTGTCATTGCTGTCAAAAGTCTGTTTTAAAGTCGATTTTTACTTTAAAATAACTAAATAACAATAAGCGAAATAATCTACCATTATCGCTTGTTTATCACCTACGAAAACGAGAATATCAATCAATTTTTTTTTTTTTTTAATGTAATAAAAGTGGCAAACAAGCGTGCAGTTCACATTGATGTTAAGTGATGACTGCAGCCTATAGACACCCACACAATGACCAGAGGTCAAAATGCAAATGCGCTGCCACTCCTGAGGCATTAGGTGTTATGCCTCTGTGCCGGAAATTACAGAGCCGTACATTACCACCTGACCGAAACATGATAGTGCTGAACACGACCATTTAACGGCAAGTATATTAGGTAATGCGGTGGTGCCTACGCCCGCGAGCTTCATCACTGGAGCTCTACCACCAGTAATGAAGAATATCAATATCAATACTACTTTTAAAGGATATCAATACTACTTTTAAAGGAGCTACAAATGGACATGAAAATTGACAGCAATGACAATGTCAGCAGCATTTAGGGTTGCCAACATTTTTTTGTCTATATATAGTATTTTTATAAACATGCTCTAAAAATATAGTACACATAAAAAAATATAGTACTCTAGTAGGGAAGAATTAAAAATAGACTTATATCTTTATTCATTTTTTTTAAACATAAAAGTTACATTTTTTTACACTTCGTGCATTTTGAAACAATTTTTTATCTTCGATAAAAGTGGCATACGCTTTATGACATTCAATATTTAAGTTAATATAAATTAACAATTCATTTTTTATCAAGGATAAAGATGCTCTGTTTTTAAAGTAGTTTTCAGTAAACTTCTATGTCAATAAAATCGAAGGTATCCCAAACCAAACTAATGAAGATAACAACAAGGCAAGTAAGCAAAAACAAAATAAGTTTGACATTTTTGACACTGTTAAGTTTGACATTGACGTATCAATTAAGATTGAATTATGACAGGTTCGCGTTCCGTTACACGCACATTACGTCTGTAGAACGAAGGGCGCGTTCAAAAATTGCAAGATATTTATTTAAATTATTTTTAGCGTTGCAAAATATGTACATTAATCTTTTGTACGGAAACATAGTATTTTCGCGTACTATATATTTCTTCAACAGTATATAGTACGGAGTCACGAAATATAGTACAATACTATATAATATAGTACGGTTGGCAACCCTAGCAGCAATACAGATAGGCGGTAGTACCCCAAGTTGTATTGACCTTGGTCTTTGTGTGAGTGTCTATAGGCTGCAGTCATCACTTAACATCAATGTAAACTGCATGCTTGTTTGCCACTTCCATTAAATTAAAAAAAAAAGTAAATTTAACACCGCGGGATGGGCAACAACGTCTCGCGATAAAACTACCGCCACTGCGATCGCAAAGCGTGGCGATTATGGCATATTCTCCCCCAATGACGCACCACTGTTGTGGACAGGGGTGGCTTAATCTATAGCACACCGCGGACACTCCGCCAAAATTCCATACAAACGCTTAATTTGGTCTCTATTACACAGACATCAATCAGTGACGTGTATTTACACGTGCACCTGTGTGCGTAGCACGTAGAGAAAACCAACCGTCGCCCATAAGAGGGGAGGTGGTTGGGTGATGCGGGGAAATCGGGCGGGTCGTCGAAGTGTCCATTCTATACGTAGTATTATTACATATTCTCTGCCTATAGTGCAGGGAGTGCACTGTACACGGACGCCGCCGTTTTAACTTCTTCTTCCCTAATAGGGCAGAAGAGTTTAAAGTGTAGCACGCTTCCGCTGCTACTGAGCGGCGAACCGCGATAATTCATGTTTCGTCTTGTGTTAAAAGTTCTATGGGCAGCGAAACATAAATTCCATACATTAAAAAGACGGTTGGTATTTTGTACGTGCTACGCACACAGGTGCGCGTGTAAATACCCGTCACTGATTGTTGTCTGTGTAATAGAGACCAAATTAAGCGTTTGTATGGAATTTTGGCGGAGTGTCCGCGGTGTGACGAAACTAAGCGGCGAACCCCGATAGTTCATGTTTCGTCTTGTGTTTTAAGTTTTATGCACAGCGAATGGGGGTTAGACCAGGTTTTCAGGGTTTCATTGCATTCGGGGGCTACACGAACTAGAGCCGCCCCTGGTTTTGTGGGCGTCTGTGGGAAGGCTTTTATCTGGAGTGAAATAGAAATAGAAAATATTATTATTTCGAATAGATCTTTGCAGATACTTTCAAAACGTCAAAAAATCATAAAATACCTAGAGTGAATAACCACTACATATAGTAAAAGCAAAAACATATATTAATAGTAAATTAAAAATTAGAATTTAAACTACTTAGTTTAAACATAATAATCACAAACATTTTCAATTCCTTCAATGATGATAAATGAAGAAAAAGAAAAACTTTTTCATCAAGATCAAAATTATTCACTAAGCAGAGTTCCAAGTGCAGTCACTACTCAGAGAACTCCGCTACCCAACTAACTCAGTAAGAGCTCTTTTAAATGAGAGCTTAAATCTAGTACAGATTATCGTGAAAAATCAAATAATGTGAACGTCCATAGGATAGATACAAACAAACTGCTATCTACTCAATGTGATGTAGCTCCTGTAAACCACGACAGACCAGTCCCCACCAACAGCACCCGTTCACGAGTATGACGAATGTGACAGCCATTGCCCTCCTCGACCATTTTAGAGGGAAGTGAGCAACCCGCCACACGACGCCGCCAAAGGCAAAGACATTTAAGCGTGCATGACTGTTCCGGATATGCATACGGCAAAATAAAAGAGTGATGATGATGAATTGAATCTTTATTTTTCTTCCCAGATACCATGGGCCACTGACATATAGTTCAGAAGATACAACCACGTATTGATATCGAGCTGCGACCACAAAACTCAACATGTTCCAGAAACAGACGTTCGGCAGTACCACCCCTGCATTTGGTAAGGAAATATAACATCAGGCCTGTAATCTCCGAAGGGGTAGGCAGAGGTGAATGTATGCATACAAGCATATACGGAAACATTCGAACAACGGAACGATTCGCCGGTTACTTTTTGGCTAACAGGTGGCGAGCCTGTTGACATCTCCGGGCACATTACCAAACTTCGAAGTACTGGGAAATTTCCAGAAAATGGAATAATCCCAATAGTACCAGAGATAAACTCAAACTCAAACTCAAAAATTCATTTAATCACTTGGAAATAATAGAATTTGCTTGTGATAGGTCAAATTACAAATATAAAATTACAGCGCATAACAACTGATACGTTGATTAATATGTATGTATGTATCTTCACGCCAGGTCCCTAACGGGGTAGGCAGAGAGTGTAGAGCGCCAGACATCCCGGTTCTGACAAACCTCTCGTGCCTCGTCTACCTTCATCATTCTCTTCATACATGCACGCCGATTCCTAAGACTTTTGACCCCACCATCAGACAGAACTCGACCTATTTGGTCATGGTAGGTCAGCCTTGGTCTTCCTGGGCCTCTGCAACCATCCACATTCGCATTGTATATCTGCTTAGTCATTCGCTCATTCGACATTCTTTCTATATGCCCGAACCATCGGAGCATGCCTTTTTTCATTTTTACACCGATACTATCATTCACACAAAGTCTCTTTCTTACATCTTCATTACGAACGCGATCGGTGAGTGATACACCGCAGATCTTGCGCAAAGATCTCATCTCGACCGCGTTCAACTTACTTTCATGCTCTTTCCTGCATACCCAGCTCTCGCTTCCATATAAAAGCGTTGGAGTAAGTACAGCATTATGTACGGCTAGTCGAGCCCGCTGGCTGAGATGTTTAGATTCTAGCAGCTTACCCAACGCTCCATTCACGCAATTCCCAGCAAGCACTCTTCTTTCTATGTCAGTGGTGTACCTACCATCCTTGCTAAAAGCACATCCAAGATATACAATTTCATCAACCTGTTCTAACACTGCATCATCTACTACTACCCTTGCATTTGTTCTCTGTTCATCTCTTTCAAATACTAATACTTTAGTTTTATCCACATTCAATTGTAAGCCTTTCTCCATACAATCCTCTTTCATGACTGTGACTAGTGCTTGTAGCCCAGATGGTGTAGAGCTAACAATTACCGCATCATCTGCGTAAAGCAGACAGTTCACCACTAAGTCACCCATACGCACTCCCACATCCATCAACTTCACCCTCTGGAGGCATTTGTCCAGATATATAATAAACAGCCTAGACGAAAGCACGCAACCCTGTTTGACACCGATGTTAACATCAAACCAGGGTGACATGTTACCATCTATCCGCACACATGCTTGACAGCCCACATACGTGGACTGTATTGCACGGAGCAGACTGCCATCAATACTATTAATATGTCAAAGTAAATAAATTAATAATAGTCCAAAAATACTTAATAATAAAAATAGGTATCAACAGAATGTTCCATACTCTCTTTTACAAACGGCAAGATAAGACTAAACAAAAAAATATGGGACATTCTTTGTCATTCACTGGCAGAGTTCCAAAGCCCACATTACTGAGAAAAAACCTGCCAAAACAAAACTCAGTAGGGTCTTTTCAAAATATGTTCCTTAAAACTATTTTCACAATATGAAACTTATAACTATGTTTTACAATATCAAGTACAATGCACATTCGTTTCACAAAATTATTGTTTAGTCTTGTGGAGCTAGACCAGCATTTGTCCAGGCATCTCTATCCTGTAGATAGTCATCGAGTCTATAGTACGCATTTTTACATAGTGTGCGTTTAATACATGACTTAAATTTATTATCTGTATGTTCAAGAACTACACCATTATCTCTGATAGCCCCCTACCCGCGCATCAAATCCAGGACCTCAGCGTATTAGTAATGGCCTGCTACCACTAGGCTGCTGAGGCATTTTTAAGAAAAAAGCAGTTTCTTAGAAACAAAAATTTTTACTTTAAGTAAGATTTAAAAACCGTTTTGAATTCAATTTTTGAAATGAAAATTATTGGAATTAAAAAGTTAACTAAAGTGTATACTATTATATAAAGTAAAACAGATGTTAAGTTTTTTTTTTAAATCTAATGGAAGTGGCAAACAAGCATGCAGTTCACACATGTTAATTGATGACTGCAGCCTATAGACACCCACACAAAGACCAAGGTCAAAATGCAAATGCGTTGCCACTCCGGAAGCCTAAAATGTTATGCCTCTGTGCCGGAAATTACAGGGTCGTACATTACCACCTGACCGGAACACGATAGTGCTGAACACTACTAACTACTACACTACACTATTAACTAAACTTTGCTACATATACCGTCATTGCTCAACAGGATCTTTCAACGCTGGCGCGAACACTTCGTCCCCGTTCGGCGGGTTTAAGCCGACTACGGGCACGAGTGCGTTCGGCGCGCCGCCTGCGTTTGGCGCTAATGCTACGCCACAACCCGCCACCACCGGAGGTACTGTCATTGAATAAAATATTTATTTGAAATTGGTCTACTACAGTTTGTTCAGGTTACAAGCTACATATTCAATAGGTATTTATGATAACAAATTCTATATACTTTTCTCTAATCTTTCATATAAGAAAAGGATAAATCTGTTTGGCATGATCGTAGTCATTCACTTAGCAGAGTGCCAAGGCACTACTGAGAAGAACGCCGCTAGCAAACAAACTCGGTGTTTTCTTCTTTAATTTGTTATACTTTCATCCTAGGTCTGTTCGGTGCAACTAACACGTCGGGCGGTCTTTTCGGCGCCACCAACACGGCCAGCCCGGCGCCGGCGTTCGGCTCGGCCGGCTTCGGCGGGTTCGGCGCAACGAACACCACCGGCGGCTTGTTCGGCGCCAACACTTCGACCGGACTGTTTGGCGCCAATCAGAACACTTCGGCGTTTGGTGCTAAGCCGGCAGGTGAGTGACATTCATTTTATTTAATGTATTTCGACGTTCTCGCTGTTCGGCGTTAACACTTCGACGGGCCAGAATATTCGACGCAAATCATAACACTTCGTCATTTGATGTTCAATTGTCAAAGTTAGTGTTTTTTTTATGTAATGGAAGTGGCCAACAAGCATTCAGTTCACATTGATGTTAAGTGATGACTGCAGCCTATAGACACTCACACAACGTCCAAGGTCAAAATGCAGATGCGTTACCACTCCTGAGGCCTGAGGTGTTATGCCCCTGTGCCGGAAATTACAGGGCCGTACATTACCACCTGACCACAACACGATATTGATGAACACTACCATTTAATAATGGCAACCCATTAAACGTCCCACTGATGGGCACGAGTCTGTCCCCCTTTTGGGAGGAGGCCTGGAGCTTACTCCACCACGCTACTCCAATGCGGGTTGGTGGAGGACTAACATTACACACTACCATTTAGCGACAAGTATATTAGGTAATGCGGTGGTGCCTACCCCCCGCGAGCTCCGTCACTGGAGCTCTATCACCAGTAAAAACTTACTCTTTACTTCTTTGATTTCTAATTCTATCTACCCCCACAGGCTCATTCGGTTTCGGCAGTACAGCTACGACAGCTACTACAGGCGGTCTATTCGGGTCCACTCCGTCGACCAGCGCTGGGCTTTTCGGTCAACAGACCACTACGTTGGGTGGGGGTGGACTGTTCGCTAATAATACCAGTAAGCTCCATAAACCTACTAAACTTCACATATTCGTGAGGGCCCAAAAATTACGTCAAGCAAAATATCGGTATTTTCGCATGGATTTTACATTACAGTAGAAGCTCTTTATTCGCGCTTCCTTCATTCGCGTTTTCACTATTCGCGGATCGAAAAAATGCGACTCAAGTCCTATATTCGCGGCTTAGATTTCTTTATTCGCGGATTGAATCGGTACCTCGGTACATAAATATGTCCCTAAATAAAAAGAATTCAGTATACGTTGTCAACGCATCAAGAAAAAATAGACCTTATTACAACCAATCCTAGATAATAATAATAATAATTTAGGTGCTTAAGTAGTGTTCAATGAAACAAACAGTATGTAAAGATGAACTCGTTCTGATTTAATACTAAAATTAACCCTATTATATACACACTAATTACATTGATATAGTAGAGTATTTACATAGTAAATATGTGTGAGTGAGAGCACGCGGTGTGAGCAGGACGGGTGATCTCGGTGCTATATAATAGCCGTCTGCCTCGGCGCGCGCCAGTTGGCGCGCAGCGCACAGAGCGCGCAGTCCATGCCTGCTTCACGTTGCGCGTCGCATCGCTTGGATAGAACGTCGTATGCTCTCCCACAATGCCCCCCTTCAAGCGAAGCGTACGTTCGGCTTTATTGCTCTGCCATATCTTGTCACGTACGGTGGCTTGGTAGCTGCATAGGGCACCGGCGACGTTGCAGGAATATCTTCATTTAATATGTAGGCAGGCTTTAGTCTATCCACCGATATGACTGTGGTGCGAGATGGTAACTGCAGCTTGTAGTATTTGCTGTCCCGCTCTAAAACTTCATAGGGTCCGTCGTATGGTGGAGTGAGCGGGCGACGCACGGTATCATTGCGCACGAATACATGTGTGCACGTATTTAGGTCCTTGAATACGAAATTCGGTTTCGTTGTATGACTTGCGTTTGTTGCCGGTGATAGTGAAGACATAGTTTCAGACAAGCGTCGCACAAACTCCGAGTCGTCAATGTTTGGCTTATTCGGCACAAAGAAATCTGACGGGACACGTAGTGTCGTTCCATACACCATTAGCGCTGAGCTGAGGTTATTATCCTTTCTTATAGCCGTCCGCAGACCGAGTAGCACAGTCGGTAATTCTTCTGCCCATCGCGTAGTAATGCCGCGCGCCATAAGTGCGGCTTTCAGTGTGCGGTGCCACCGTTCGACTTGACCGTTAGATTGTGGATGAAACGGTGTAGTGCGAATTCTAGTGATGCCAAACTTCTTCATAAGTGCGTTAAACAACGCTGACTCGAATTGTCTCCCTTGGTCTGACGTCAGTCGTAGAGGGCATCCAAATCTTGCAATCCATACATTGTAAAGGGCTTTAGCGACCGTTTCAGCTGTAATGTCTCGAACGGGAACTGCTTCGGGCCATTTGGTGCATCGGTCTATCATTGTGACGCAATAGCGATAATCGTCCGATATAGCGAGCGGACCGACGATATCTATGTGGATGTGCTCGAATCGCTCCGACGGCGGGAAACTGCCCGTTGGTGACGTCACGTGACGCGTTATCTTTGCTCGCTGGCAACCGATGCAATTTCTAGTCCATTCCGTTACGTCTTTGTTCATGGAAGGCCAAAAGAATTTGGATGTTATTATTCTTCTTGACGTTCTTATACCGGGGTGGCATAAACCGTGTTGGGCTTTGTAGGCACTTCGACGATATGCCGGTGGTAGGTAAGGTCGTGGTGACGATGTAGACATCTCGCAGGTAATGTGACGATTTGTGCCGGGCAGTGCGACGTCGGCGAATTTCAAATTTTGCCGAGTTTTCAACATCTTCAGTTCTTTATCTTGTTGTTGATCGGTTGACAGATTATTGTAGTCGATGTGGCTGGGGCACGTTAACTCTTCAACTCGTGATAAGGCGTCTGCTACTTGATTCATTTCGCCTTGGATATACACAATGTTCGAGCAGAATTGACTAATAAAAAGTAGCTGTCGCTCGCGTCTTGGTGTGTCGGTGTTACTCGGCGATCGTGTGAGCGCATAACTGAGTGGCTTGTGGTCAGTTACAATGGTCACGTCGTTACCCTCTATCATATGTCGAAACCGCTTCACTGCCATGTACATCGCTAATAATTCGCGGTCGTATACGCTGTAACGTTTCTGCGTGTCACTCATTGATTTTGAAAAAAATGCCAATGGTTTCCAACATTTTTCGTCGCGCTGTTGTAACACGGCACCGACGCTGTGACCGGAAGCGTCCGTCATCAATTGTAGCTCAGCGCCTGGTACTGGATGTGTCAGAGTAGTAGCTTCTAAGATGCTTTTTTGGCATTTCTCGAAAGCTTCTTCTGCGGCGTGTGTCCAGTCTATAGGAGTTCGGTCGTTCTTCTTTGCATTATGTAAATATTTATTCAATTCTGCTTGCATTTCGGCTTGGTGTGGTAGGCAGTCACGATAGAAGTTTAACATGCCCAAGAAACGACGAAGTTCTTGAATAGTCTTAGGTTTTGGATATGTCGTGATAGCCTGAATGTGGTCTTCTGTGGGCTTGATACCATCGGTGCTGACTCTGTAGCCGAGGAAAGTGATTTCGGATTTGCCGAACTCACACTTATCTAGACTGAGTGTGACTCCATATTTGTTCAGGCGTTCTAGTACTTGTTGAAGATGTTCTCTGTGTTCTTCTTCGTTCGACGAATAAATGAGAATATCGTCGATATATGGGAAGGAAAAATCTTCTAAGCCCCTCAGCACGTCGTGGATAAATCGCTGGAACGTCTGCGCCGCATTTCTTAATCCGAAGGTCATATAATTGAACTCAAATAATCCGAATGGTGTAATGATTGCAGTCTTCTGTGCATCTTCTTTGCTCATGGGAATCCAGTAGTATGCCTTCTTGAGATCAAGTTTGGAAAACACATGTTTCGAGTGCAATTGGTACGTAAAGTCGTGTATTCTGGGGATCGGATATTTGTCTGGAATCGTCACCGCGTTCAATCTTCTATAGTCACCGCATACTCGTAGCGAGCCGTCTTTCTTCTTGACTATATGCAGTGGACTCGCCCATGGGCTCTTCGATGGTTGACAAATACCCAACTCCATCAAGCGCGTGAACTCAGCTTTGGCGGCCTTGTATCTATGTGGCGGGAGGGGGCGGACGCGTGTGGCGAGCGGGGGGCCGGTTGTTTCAATGTAGTGAACGACGTTGTGACTTGGCGCTATCTTCAATGTCATAGGTCGTAAGGTGTCTGGATATTGCTCTAAAATGTCTTGAAAAACGTTGTCTCGGTCGACTAAATAGATTTTCCCTTGACTCGTAGTTGTTACTTCGATCGTATGCACGGCGAGTTTGGTGACGTTATCGATGAGCTTTTTTCGATGTAGGTCGACGATCAATTTATGCTTGCGGAGAAAATCAGCACCCAATATTGAAGTCTTGACGTCTGCGATTATGAATGTCCACTTGAATGTACGCCGGAGCCCCAGGTTGAGTTGTAGCGTTTTTTCACCGTACGTCTTGATGGGTGTGTTGTTTGCCGCAAATAACGAGTAGGCGTTGGATGCCTGGACTCGATGTTTGTTTCTGACGGCTAATACTGATATCTCAGCTCCAGTGTCGACAAGGAATCGCTCTCGAGATGTAACATCGACGACGCATAGGCGGTTGGTTGTTCCGGGTACACCGACGCCCGCCATAGTCGGTGTCTCTATTAGTTTTCCGACTTCTTACGGCGTGCACAGGGTGATTCGCATCGTTTTGCTTTATCGCCGAAACGGTAGTGATAACGACATTCCCAAGTAGGATCCGTGGATTTGTAATTTCGACGATTAGCTGAGCGTGAGCGGGATCGGCGATGCGTGCGAAAAGGACGACGGTGGTCTTGATCTTGACGGTCGATACGCGTACGCAGCTCACTGATTTCTAATGTGAGTTTTTCTATCTGCATTGCGAGTAACTGTTGTTGATTATTGTTTGCATCGAGGTTTCTTATAGGTGAAGATATCGCAGCTACGGTTGGCTGTTCGGTATGCTCCATCATCTTATCCGCCATCAGAGCCAGATTGTCGAGCGAAGTTTCGGTGCTAACTGAGAGTACTGCGCGTACTGAAGATGGTAGATGGCCCATCCACAGTACTTTCAACGCGTCATCTGCAATCAAGGTGCCGCCGAGGTCTCTCATTCTTCGTAGTAACTGCGTGGGTTTCAAATCTCCTAGTTCCAATCCGCCGAGTAGTTTCTGGAGTTGACGTGTTTCGGACTCTTCGTAGACGGATAGTAGTCGATTCCTCAACGCTGTATACTTCTCGGTTGTAGGAGGCTTCAAAATGATGTCACTCAGTTGTTCTATGTCGCGCCTCTCCAAAACCGGCACCACTAGATTGTACTTCTGTTCTTCTCCCAATTTTTGTGCTGCGACGACCGCTTCGAATTGTGCAAACCATAAACGTGGTTGTTCGCGCCAAAAAGGTGGAATGCGAGCTTGCAGCGATACTGCCGCGATTTCGCTTTCACTGCCTGGATTCATCTTCTTCACGGTGGTCGTATCTTCCTTTTGCATCACGTCGGGGTCACCAGTTTAGGTGCTTAAGTAGTGTTCAATGAAACAAACAGTATGTAAAGATGAACTCGTTCTGATTTAATACTAAAATTAACCCTATTATATACACACTAATTACATTGATATAGTAGAGTATTTACATAGTAAATATGTGTGAGTGAGAGCACGCGGTGTGAGCAGGACGGGTGATCTCGGTGCTATATAATAGCCGTCTGCCTCGGCGCGCGCCAGTTGGCGCGCAGCGCACAGAGCGCGCAGTCCATGCCTGCTTCACGTTGCGCGTCGCATCGCTTGGATAGAACGTCGTATGCTCTCCCACAATAATAATAAATACTCTTTATTGCACACCAAAAGTACATGTATACAAAAATAAACACTTAAGAAATATGTGGTAACAAAGGGCGGCCTTATCGCTAAAAGAGCGATTTCTTCCAGGCAACCCAGATTATGTTTTCAAAAGCTAACGGCGTTGTTTGTTTCGTTCGACGGTTCCTTTGAGGTAAAGTCGCCTTCGCCGCGGTCGGTGTTTTTAAGTATGTAAACAAACTGAAAAATTGGATGAAACTTGTTACCCAAAACATAAAGTATAATATTGAATGCTGCCACAATTGGACCCTTGCCTAAACCTGAAGATATTATGTAACTTAAGAAAATGTATGGTCAGAAACTTAAATTACACTGATTTTTTATGTTTGCTTTTTTTTATTTCGCCGCCTAGGAACGTATCCCCTATAATCTACTATATAAAAATAAGTCGGGTTTTCCTTCCTGACGCTATAACTCCAGAACGCACGAACCGATTGCCACGGTTTTGCATTCGTTGGAAAGGTCTCGGGCTCCGTGAGGTTTATAGTAAAGAAAATTCAGGAAAAAATATTTATAAAACGAGATCCACGCGGGCGAAACTGCGGGCAACAGCTAGTTCAATATAAATTACCATTCCATATTCACGATTTCTGTATTCGCGGTATATTTACGGAACGTATACACCGCGAATAAAGAGCTTCTACTGTATATTATAACTTGTCTAATGTTGTTTATTATTTGTTAAATGTTGGTTGGGATCCCACTGCAGAATCATTTAGTTCATCCAGATTCCTAAACTAATTTTTTACGCATGTTCATAATCTACAAAATATATATTAGGTTGGGGAAAAAGGTGTAAGGGGGGGGGGGGGGGGGGTAACTGCAAGATAAAAATTATGTTATTTTATAAGCTAAACAAATCCTATAAAGAATGTGTTGAATAAACCTAATAATATAAAATCATTAAATTACAAATCAACATTTATTTTGAAACCTCAAATCAATATATTCTTAACCTGAGCCCTGTAAATAGGTTACATGCAGTCAACATTTTATTTTAAACCTTAAATCAGCAGTTTTTTTTTCAACTTTCATATTTAAACATAAATTAAAATCAAGACATCCCGACCCATCCCAGTCTACTCTCAGTACTACCTTTTGTGGTAAATACCTTTTTATTTTGGGGCACTGAAGCGTGCATTGCCCTGCGGCCGGTGTGGATCGCAAGTGATCTGCTCGGTTGAGCGATTCGGGTGCGGTCGGGTGTTTGATGGGTGACCGCTAGTGGTTAGTTAAAACGCGCGTTTCCGTGCTCCGGAGGGCACGTTAAGCCGTCGGTCCCGGTTGCTATCGATATATAGCAGTCGTTAAACCTTGTCGGAGACCTTCTAAGCGGTTTGAAAATGTCCGACAGCGGGTGGGCTACTAATCCTTTTATCTCCACCAACCCGCATTCGAGCAGCGGTGGAGTAAGCTCCAGGCCTCCCTTCCAGAAGGGGAGAGACTCGTGCCCAGTAGTGGGAAGTGTCAAGGATTGCCATTATTATTATCGATGGTACTACCGTCCCTACCGAACGCATCATGAACGCACACCATTGAGGTACATTAGAGCTCGCGCGCTTTACTACCGCCGCATGGCTCGGCTCCGAGGCATGCTGGGCAGAGGCACCGTGCGCCCGCACAACCCTGATGCACGTCCACACTGACTGTTACTGACCAAGTATTTCGCTCACGGGGCTGCCTCGCCCGAGCTGCCTCCGTTGTAGACGCGGCTATTTAGCAAGCAGCGACGTGTTAGAACCGCGTTTATGCGGAAAAACTATGAAATGGTAAACCGAATAATTCGGCCGAATATTCGGTTCGGTATAGGTTAAACCGAATAATATTCGGTATTCGGTTATTCGGTGAAACCACTATTCGGCGCATCACTAATTATAAATATGCGTAAAAATTAGGTTTGCAGCATATCTGATGAACGAAATGATTCTGCAGTGGGATCCTAACCTATTATATTATGTGTAGGTGTGTTTTTGAATGATTTCTATTCATTAGTGATTCGCCGAATAGTGGTTTCACCGAATAACCGAATACCAAATAATATTCGGTTTAACCTATACCGAACCGAATATTCGGCCGAATTATTCGGTTTACAATTTTATATCAATTTAAGGTTTAAAATAATAATGTTGACTGCATGAAACTAACTACAGGGCTAAAGGTTCCACGCCACCACGCCACCACGTAAAGACGTGGTGGCGTGGACGTTCACCACGTCTTTACGTTACAAAAAAAATGTATCCGTATCCTGACTAATATTGACAATAGAGACACTTGTAAACCGCATTTTATAAGCAATAATTTGTTAACATTGACATCTATATATATATTAGAAGCATGCAATTTTATAAAAAAATATCCCGAAACTTTCAATATGCGAGATGAACAACCGCGACGATATCAAAGTCGCCAAAAAAACAAGTTAGAAATCCCCGCCTCTAAACTTAAGATATATCACTCAGGGCCTTATGCTATGTGCGTTAAAATTTTTAATAAACTACCAGAAAATATAAGAGAATCCAAAAATAGCCCAAATTTTATTAAAATATTAAAAGAGTATCTCCTCAAAAAATGTTTCTACAAACTATCAGAATATTTTGAAAACACTGATGACTGACTAAAAATATAAATATATAAATGCTTAAAAATGAATCGGTTTGCTCTCACTGCATTAAATGGATTGCAATACCCAAATAGGGTTCATTTGTGACATTCTAACATAAATGTAATATAATTATTGTAATTACCTACTGTAACAAATGAAAGCAATAAATATTGAGTATTGAGTATTGAGTATTGAGGTTTAAGAATATGTTGATTTGATTTTTTTTTATTTTATTAGCTTTATTCAGCAGCTTCTTTATAGGATTTCTTGGGCTTATAAAATAACATAAGGTTTTTTTATCTTGTTGTAGTTATATACCGTGTCGTGTAGCCAATAAAATAGAAATATTCGAACCGAATATATTCGCCAGCAAAAGCGAATAATTCGACCGAATACGAATAGTGGAAAAGATACCGAATATGCCGAATACCGAATACCAACCGAATATTCGGCGCATCTCTACTATTACATTTACCTCTTGCCTACTTACCTTGTATGAAGCTGATTCACATTTCTTTAAAGGTTTAATAATTTCTCCATTGTCCAGGTGCGTTCGGCCAACAACAGACCGCATCGGGTACGGCCCACGTGAAATACAACCCGGTGGTCGGGACAGACGTGGTGGTGAAGGCCGGCGTCTCACAAAATATCAATATCAAACATCATTGTATTACTTGTATGAAGGTGAGTGTCTTAATTACACGACAGTCCTAAGTGTAAGGTCGATAGTAAGGCATTCGAGAAGTCTACAAAACAAACTATGACGGAAGACGCGACGGTCTAGATCGCGCTTGTTAAGTTTTTTCATGAGTTGCCTATATATACAAATTGCCTGCGTTAACTGTTGACCAGCCTTGGCATTACTCTCAGTTGCGTTAGTAAGAAAGCGAATAAGAAGGTGTCATATGGTGAGATTCACAGACCGCACTACGACTTTATTTTGAGAGCAAAGTATGCTTAGAACTGTCAGTACAGTATGGGATTTGACAGTTCGAACCGTACTTTGCTTGAAAGTAAAGTCGTAGTGCGGTCTGTGAATCTCGCCCTTTGTCTTGTAAATAAGCAAACTTCAGCCAATGCGAGCAGCCTATGTTAGAGGAAGATGCACTAAACAAACAAATCTATGTATTGATGGTGTTGTAAATACCTTACTAGAACATGGTGGGGTATAGGTCGCGCCAGGTAAAAAGAACGCTGGTGGTCAAGCTGCGCAGTAGACGATTTATCGATCTATTTGGTGGTATGAGGTGCGGCGTTTTCAATCTGCCTTCCAATACACGAAACCGCAAGCGAAAGCTAGATCAAAAATAAACCAATAGGGTTAGTACTTTCGTGCGCGAGTGTACCGATGCGCTAACACATCCCTTCTACTTTCTTCCAGCGTTCTTTTTACGTGGCGCGACCTATACTGTGTTATAAAATTATCACTCTTTTACTGGAGCTCTACCGCCGGTGAAGCTCTAGTTGTCTCGGGTACGTGAAGGTGCGTGACTTTTTACTTATATTACACTACAGTTCTAAGTATAAGCACACCCGGACACTCCGCCAAAATTCCATACAAACGCTTAATTTGGTTTCTATTACACAGACATCAATCAGTGACGTGTATTTACACGCGCATCTGTAAACGTAGCACGTACAAAATACCAACCGTCGCCCATAAGAGGGGAAGGGGTTGAGTAATGCGACGAAATCGGGCGGGACGTCGAAGTGTCCATTCTATACGTAGTATTATTACATATTCTCTGGTTTAAGGTCGATTATTTGTGATGCCATCTAGTAAGGCATTCGAGAAGTGTGCTAAACAAACTATCACCGAAGACGCGACCGTCTAGATCGCGCTTGTTAAGTTTTTTCTTGAGTTGCCTATATATACAAAGTGCCTGCGTTTACTGTTGACCAGCTTTGATTAGTGGGGATCTTAAGGCCTCAGCAGTGGTATCCCATCTGCATTTTGACCTCTGGTCTTTGTGTAGGTGTCTATAGGCTGCAGTCATCACTTAACATAATGTGAACTGCATGCTTGTTTGCCACTTTCATAACATAAAAAAACGTAACTTCACGCCTGTAATCCCTGAAGGGGTAGGCAGAGGTAAATGCATGCATTAAAGCATACATGCAATCACCCACGACTCGCCGGTTACGTTTTTGGCCCATGTAACAAGTGGAGAGCCTATTGTCATCTCCGGGAACATTACCAGACTTCGAAGTACTGGGAAACTGCCAGAAAATGGAAAAATCCCAATAGATCCGGAGATAAAGGACTTTACACCATTATCTCTGATAACCCCCTACCCAGGACCTCAGCGAGTAGTAGTGGCCTGCTACCACTAGGCTACCGAGGTAGAGAGCAAAAAACATTAAAAAAAAAAACATACATTTCCAATTCGCAGGAGTACGAAGGCAAGTCCCTAGAAGAGCTCCGGGTGGAGGACTACACGGCGGGCCGCAAGGGTGCCGCCTCCGGAGTCTTTGGCTTCCAACAACAGCCTGAGAACAAGCCGCTGTTCGGAAATACATCAAGTTAGTTGTAGTTAGAATGTTATTGCTTTAAAATTCAATATCATAATAAAATATAACCTACTAGCTGTTGCCCGCGGCTCCGCCCGCGTGTAGGCCGCGTGTGACCTGTGGAAACTCGAACAAAAACAGGCAAAACTGCATGCTTGTTTGCCACTTCCATTACATTAAAAAAATTCCTAATAGCAGTGAATCCTTGAAAAATTTTCATAAAGATCGATTTATATCAGACTAGCGGATGCTCATTCTATCACCACTATATCAAATTCTTTCGGTTTACAGCATTCGGCCAACCAGCTACCACGACGGCGCCCAGTTTGTTCGGCGGCAGCTCTCTCGGAACAAACCCTGGATTTGGACAGACCAGTGAGTGCGATTTCTAATATTTATTTACTGGTGGTAGAGCTCTAGTGGCGGAGCTCGCGGGCGTAGGCGCCACCGCATTACCTAATATACTTGCCGCTAAATGATAGTGTTCAGGACTATCGTGTTCCGGTCAGGTGGTAATGTACGGCTCTGTTATTTCCGGCACAGAGGCATAACACCTAATGCCTCAGGAGTGGCAGCGCATCTGCATTTTGATCTCTGGTCATTGTGTGGGTGTCTATAGGCAGCAGTCATCACTTAACATCAATGTGAACTGCACGCTTGTTTGCTCCTTTTCTTACATAAAAAAAGACCTAGTTCGCGGGCGTAGGAATCACCGCATTACCTCTGTCTGTCGCCAAATAGTAGTGTTGAGCACTATCGTGTTTCGGTTAGATGGTAATGTATAGCCCCGTAATGAATTTCACAGAGACGTTTTTGTGAGATGTCTATAGGCTGCAGTCTTGGTAGAGCTTCAGTGACGGAGCTCGCGGGCGTAGGCACCACCGCATTACCTAATATACTTGCCGCTATATGGTAGTGTTCAGCACTATCGTGTTCCGGTCAGGTGGTAATGTACGGCCCTGTAATTTCCGGCACAGAGGCATAACACCTTAGGCCTCAGGAGTGGTAACGCATCTGCATTTTGATCTCTGGTCATTGTGTGGGTGTCTATAGGCAGCAGTCATCACTTAACATCAATGTGGCAAACAAGCGTGCAGTTCGCACGCTTGTTTGCCACTTTTATTACATAAAAAAGACCTAGTTCGCGGGCGTAGACACCACCGCATTACCTAATCTATCTGCCGCCAAATAGTAGTGTTGAGCACTACCGTGTTCCGGTTAGATGGTAATGTATAGCCCCGTAATGAATTTCACAGAGACGTTTTTGTGAGATGTCTATAGGCTGCAGTCATCACTTAATATCCATGTCAACTGTATGCTTGTTTGCCATATTAAAAATAAATAAATAATTTGTCAAAAAAAGGTCATCAGTTCCTTATCTTGGGCGAGCCCTCCCGCGGGTTCAAACACACGTTTACATTAGTTATTCGACATCTTAATCAATATACGAGTACATATAATAAGACGATAAAATCGAGTGTCTGTACATTAAATATATTTTATATTATTTCGAACAAACTGTTAGGAGCGATTAAAGAAGAGTAACAGGAACCAAACAAACAATTTTTGGAATTTTTGTCTGTTTGTCTGGTACGTTATAACTTCGAAACTACTCAACAGATTTGAACGCAATATTCACAGGTGGATTACATATAATTGTATGACGTTGTCAAAATTTTGCAAAAGGGAAAAAGAAGTTATGGCCTGTATATATATTATTGAAAATTTACTTCAAAATTTACTTTTTATTAATTAAAACTTAAACAGCGGTTTTCTTAAACGTATTTAATTTAGACTAGATGTGCCCGCGACTTCGAAGAATTTAATAAAATTATTGTTCAGTACCTGTGCGGTCGAAGTCGTGGGCGCAGCTAGAACATAATTTGGTTTTGATTTCAGGTACATTCTCATTCGGCGGCGCCGCTCCGAACAACACGAGTACCACTGGCTTGTTCGGCGCTAGTAAACCGGCGTTCGGCGCCGCTACTACGCCGGGTGAGTTGGTTACTAAGATCGCTCTTCACAATATGATTTGAAGATCAAAAGTATGACTAAACAGATATAGAATGCGAATGTAAATGGCTGCAGGGGCCCAGGAAGGTCAAGACTGACCTACCATGACCAAATAGGTCGAGTATTGTCTAATGGTGGGGTCGAAAGTCTTAGGAATCGGCGTGCATGTATGAAGAGAATGATGAATGTAGATGAAGCACGGGAGGTGTGACCGGGATATCTGGCGGTCCACACTCTCTGCCAACCCCGTAATGGAGGGACCTGGCGTGAAGATATATACATACATCAAAAGTGTTTTATTTCATACTAGCGACCCGCCCCGGCTTCGCGCGGGTGCATTGTATATTATTACTGGTGATTTGATGCCGTTTTCAATCATGCCGATTGATCTCCTGCCGATCAACCGAGGTAACGATAGTTGACGACTGACCGTTATGTCAAGCGCCATAAGGTTTACATTGGAAAACTTAATATGGTTGTTATGATTTCTTATATCTAATTTTTCGCGCAACTGTATGATTTTTCTTTCATACAAACCTTCTCCGGACGATTATAATTACAAAATGTTTACTGGTGGTAGAGTTCCAGTGCTCGCGGGCGTAGCGACCACCGCGTCCACCGCATTGCCTAATATACTTGCCGCTAAATGGTTGTGTTCAGCACGGTCGTGTTCCGGTCAGGTGGTAATGTACGGCCCTATAATTTCCGGCACAGAGGCATAACACCTTAGGCCTCAGGAGTGGTAACGCATCTGCATTTTGACCTTGGTCTTTGTGTGAGTGTCTATAGACTGCAGTCATTACTTATCATCAATGTAAACTGCATGCTTGTTGCACTTGCACTGCATGCACTTCCATTACATATAAAAAGACATAAAAAGAATTAGCGAAATCGGTCCAGCCGTTTTCGTTTAGCAACACATTTAGCAATTTATTTTCGTTATTATAGTTGCTAGCGTATGCATTAGCTAGCATTGTATTTGAATTACCCATGTGAAGCTCGGTTGAGTGCTAATATTGACATAATTCCAGGTACAGGCCTGTTCGGCGCCACAACTACTCAGGCGCCTACGTTCGGCACGAACACGTCGACCTTTGGTTTCGGCGCGACCACTCAGAATCAGGTTTGTGATGTAAAATACTTATAAGCTGTCTCACCTCGTACTTTTTTTCACTTTTTCAGTACAGTTCAATGTATTGAACTTGCCATGATTCTTACTTTGCTACTACAGACGGGCGGTTTGTTCGGCGCGAAGCCACCGACGGCGGGTTTCGGCGCCGCGCCCGCTAGTACCGGCTTCGGCGCCTTCGGCGGCGGCGGGCTGTTCGGCGCCAAGACTCAACAGACCACCGCGCCCACCTTCGGCACCACTACGCCCGGTAAGTTGATCTATTTGAGGCTCGAGTGAACGAATGACTGTTGTGGCTATCATGTAGACACGCGGCGGCGTGTCAAAGCCAAGTTCAAGTAAAGGAACCTATTTACCGTAAACACTAGAAACTATGTCTCTTCACGCCAGGTCCCTAACGGGGTAGGCAGAGAGTGTAGAGCGCCAGATATCCCGATTCTGATACATACATACTTGAAACTACGCGTGGTTTATTTTTTATGTAATGGAAGTGGCTCGATGGTTAACTGGAAAAGAGCGCTTTTAGCGTTAAGTTTGCCATTTGTCAATATGTTATATATTGTGACAATAGAGTATTAAATAAATAAATAAATAAAGTGGCAAACAAGTTCACACACACAGTTCACATTGATGTTAAGTGATGACTGCAGCCTATAGACATCCCCACAAGACCCGTCCCTGTAATTTTCGGCACAAAGACAAAACACCTTAGGGCTCAGGAGTGGTAACGCATTACCACTTAACTGGAACACTACCATTTAGCGGCAGATAAATTAGGTAATACGGTGGTGCCTACGCCCTCGCCTCGCTCCTACACTGGAGCTCTACCACTAGTGAAGTAAAATACATTGTATATTTGTCAATGAGGTCAATATATAGAGTAGAGACCGGGAACAAACAGCCGGTTCCGTTTTTAAATTGATTTGACAGATATTAGGTATTTAGGTATCTAAATCTTTCGTCGATTGTCACTATGTTTAACAGTATTTATGATTTATTATAGTCATTGGTACAGCAGCTTGGTGTATATGTTCATTATTAATGTATTTTTTTATTTTTTTTTTATGTAATGGAAGTGGTAAACAAGCATGCAGTTCACATTGATGTTAAGTGATGACTGCAGCCTATAGACACCCACACAAAGACCAAGGTCAAAATGCAGATGCGTTACCACTCCTGAGGCCTAAGGTCTTATGCCTCTGTGCCGGAAATTACAGGGCCGTACATTACCACCTGACCGGAACACGATAGTGTTGAACACTACCATTTAGCGGCAAGTATATTAGGTAATGCGGTGGTGCCTACGCCCGCGAGCTCCGTCACTGGAGCTCTACCACCAGGAAAAATTATATTGTATTATGCTATTATTATATTTAAGTATGTGTATTTCTATTATTATATATTTAGGTATATTATTTAGGTGTGTACATAAATACATAAATAATATATATATGTATATATATATATTTATCTGTTATTTTGGTTTGAATTTTTTTTTATTATTTTTTTTTCTCTCCGCAACTTTTGATGCTCTCTTTTACAACCCTAAGGTTGACTGGCAGAGAATGCCTTATGGCATTAAGTCCACCTTATGTACACATTTTGTAATATGTGCATTAAAGATTAAATAAATAAATATTTCGTATGATCTTTTTACGTCAGCTGTCATGTTACTATGGGAGAGTGCAGGTAATTGTACGCAAGAAACTAGAGCCTTGCTGTCAAGGGATCCTACCGAGTTTTATTTTGGAAGATTTTTACTCAGTAATGTGGGCTTCGAAACTCTGCCAGTGTATGACAGAGAATGTCCCATATTATTTTGTTTAGTCTTGTCTTGCCGTTTGTAAATGAGAGTATGGAACATTCTGTTGATACATATTTTGTTTTTTATATTATTTCGCACTAACACATGCTTGTGAAATATATTTTATTTAAAGAAAAATGGAAAGAAAAATTTGACTTCAGGCGAGACTCGAACTCGCGGCCTACTGGGAATCTAGTCCAGCCGCTCTTCCAGTTGAGCTACTGAATGATTGAGCGAGTCTCGCCTGAAGTCAAATTTTTCTTTCCATTTTTCTTTAAATATGATACATATTTTGATTATTAAGTATGTTTGGACCATTATTATTATTATTTTTTTATTTAACACATAAAAATAACATAATATACAATTTTATTATTATTATGTCTCTCGTCAGCACGGGGTCCAATTTGAACCCCGGACCTTTGTCAGGCTTGCGCGGGGACATGGGGGGTCCAACACGTAGAGGCCCTTTCGAGAATTTTGATCTACTTTGTAATGGGTTATTATTATTATTATTTATTTATTTGCTTGTCACATGGTTATAAGGTCTTACAATTAAATATTTTGTGGTTACATGTAACACCCCGTAGGGGCACCGCAAAATTATGAGAACATTTCATGTACATATAATATTTTACATTACAATATAAACTTATGACTATAATCTTAAATGAAGACATTTAAATTCAGAGCTATTATTCATATTATTTAATATATGTGATTGTATCTATTTATTAATTTATATATTTTTATTATAAAATTTTGCATGACATCGATTAAACAGAAAATATAGCAATAACAATTTGGTCGGTACTTATATGTATAATCTTTAATATTATTTTCATCTTTACTTAT
The DNA here is from genome assembly GCA_036365455.1 of Macrosoma leucophasiata. NCBI lineage: Eukaryota > Metazoa > Arthropoda > Insecta > Lepidoptera > Hedylidae > Macrosoma > Macrosoma leucophasiata. The sequence goes on from JAWQUS010000029.1 coordinate 5,205,234, forward strand.
CGCTAAAAAACTCCTGCAACGTGTAATAGCATTTTTGTGTTAAGAATTCATTTAATTTGTTTTTAAATAATTTATTATTTTGTATGTGTTTAATAGAATTTGGAATTTGATTATATATTTTTATTGACATAGAGTAAGGGCCGGTATTAACTATTTGTAATTTTGATGTGATTATAGCCAATTTAACCTTATGTCTTAGATTTTCGGGGCGAGAATGTTGAGGGAACCAGTCTGTGTTATTTCTTACAAGAGAACAAATCTCAGATATATACAAAGATGGTAAGGTCATTATTTTATATTTAATAAAGTACGATTTGCAGCTAGTCATGGAATCTATATTAGCAAGTATTCGGATACATTTCTTTTGCAAAATAAAAACTTTATTAGCATCCTTGCTGTTCCCCCAAAGTACAATGCCGTAGCGCAGCCAGGCGTCTGCGTATGCGTAGTAGGCGCAGGTTGCTGTCTTTAGGTCCGTAGTTTTTTTAAGCTCTCGGAGTGCATACACAAAACTAGATAGTTTACTAACTGTTTTACCTACATGTTCCTTCCAGTTTAGATGTGTATCTATATTGATACCCAATAGACAGTGGGAGTCAACAGATTGTATTGGGATGTTTAAGTATTGGTAGTTTATTAATAGAGGTTGTTTTTGGTACGGTCTGAATTGCATAATTTTAGTTTTATTGAAATTAATATCAAGGTTATGAGATTGAAGCCAGTTTGTAATAATATTTAGGTTGGTCGTTAATAATGAATGTAATGAGGTGTTATTCGGACAAGGAAGGATTAAAGAAACATCATCAGCGAAGAGAACACATGGAATATTAGAGATACTGGGAAGGTCATTGATATAAATTAAAAATAGCAAACAACCTAATACGCTCCCCTGGGGTATTGACTGCTTTAATATATTTTTATCAGATCTGATTTTCTTAATGAATCCAGTCTGTAAGTCGTTGTATGTAATATCTACGTATTGCACTCTTTGATGGAGGTAAGATATAAACCAATTGTATGCTAGCCCCCTTATACCTATATCATAAAGTTTTCTCAGCAAGATGGAGTATATAACTCTATCATAGGCCTTGCTCATGTCTAACAGTATACCAATGGCGTGTTGTTTGTCGTTGACAACCTTGAGTACTTCTCTGACATACTGGTACACTTTTTTTTTATCAATGCATTACTTTAAACCACTGAGGTTTATCTCAAATGCAAATGCAAATATACGTCAACATTACCTGATTTACTTGCCGCTAAATGGTAGTGTTCAGCACTATCGTGTTCCGGTCAGGTGGTAATGTACGGCCCTGTAATTTCCGGCACAGAGGCATAACACCTTAGGCCTCAGGAGTGGTAACGCATTTGCATTTTGACCTTGGTCTTTGTGTGGGTGTCTATAGGCTGCAGTCATCACTTAACATCAATGTGAACTGCATGCTTGTTTGCCACGACAATTACAAAAAAAAAAAAAAAACAGGTACTATAACTACATAATAATATACCTATGAGTATACAATTTTTTTAAACTAACCTATGTGAAAATAAAAATCTACCTATCTATAAGTTAAACGGGATTGAACAAACAAATACTTTCAAGTTAGACGTTTTATATTATCGAGAAAATAACGTTTTAATACTAAGATTAGAAGCGCGCATGGCCCAGCGGCTGGTGTAGATCGTAAGCGATCTGTTCGGTTAAGCACTACGGGCGCGGTCGGGTAGTGTGATGGGTGACCGCTAGTGGCAAATTAATTGCGCGTTTCCGTGCTTCGGAGGGCACGTTAAGCCGTCGGTCCCGGTTGCTATCGATGGATAGCAGTCGTTAAACCTTGTCGGAGGCCTTATGGGCGGTTTGAAAACATCCGACAGTGGGTTGGCCACTAACCCACCCACCTCTACCAATCCGCATTGGAGCAGCGTGGTGGAGTAAGCTCCAGGCCTCCCCCCAAAAAAGGGGAGAGACTCGTGCCCAGAAGTGGGACGTATAATGGGTTGCCATTATTATTATTATGATTAGTTTTTTTTATTTATTTTATTTCTGTTTACTTTGACATATTAATCAACGTATCAGTTGTTATTCGCTTTAAATGTATATTTGAAATTGTTTGAGTTTGAGTTTAATGGGTATGTCCAGTCTGGTACATTAGTACAACGTATACCCGAAACAAATATCTGTAGGCCATACAACAAATATTTGTATGGCCTACAGATATTCGTTTCGGGTCTGGGTGTTTGTGTACGTGTTGTATGTGTACAACGGCACCCACGACACAGGTTTATACCTACTGCGGGGCTGTGAGTGTAAGCGTATAAAAAAAAATATTAAAAAAATTTACTGGTGGTAGAGCTCCAGTGACGGAGCTCGCGGGCGTAGGCACCACCGCATTACCTAATATACTTGCCGTTAAATGGTAATGTTCAGCACTATCGTGTTCCGGTCAGGTGGTAATGTACGGCTCTGTAATTTCCGGCACAGAGGCATAACACCTAATGCCTCAGGAGTGGCATTGCATTTGCATTTTGACCTCTGGTCATTGTGTGGGTGTCTATAAGCTGCAGTCATCACTTAACATCAATGTGAACTGCACCCTTGTTTGCAACATTCAAAACAAAAAAAAAAAAAAAAAAAAAAATAGTTCAATGATATTTGTAACCTGCAGCGTTCGGGTCGACGTCGTCGGGTTTCGCGCCCAGCACGAGCAGCTCGCTCCTGTTCGGCGGCGGCACGTTCGGCAAGCCGGCCGCCGCCGCGCCCGCGTTCGGCTTCAACTCGCAGCCTGCCTTGGGTAAGAAAACTTGTGCCTTTATTGTAACTTCGTAACTTCACGCCTGTAATCCCCGAAGGGGTAGGCGGAGGTAAATGCATGCATTTAAGCATACATGCAAACACCCACGATTCGCCGGTTACGTTTTGACCCATGTAACAGGTGGCGAGCCTGTTGCCATCTCCGGGCACATTACCAAACTCCGAGGTACTGGGAAACTTCCAGAAAATGGAAAAATCCCAATAAAACCAGAGATAAAGGATTTTAAACCGTTATCTCTGATAGTCCCCGACCCGGGAATCGAACCCAGGACCTCCAGCGTAGTAGTAGTGGCCTGCTACCACTAGGCTACTGGGGCAGTTTTTTAATTTTCGATTTCTTAATCCATCATCGTCATCGATCGCCTTTACATCTTTTTTTATGTTATGGAAATGGCAAACAAGCTCGCAGTTCACTTTGATGTTAAGCGATGACTGGAGCCTATAGACACCCACACAAAGACCAGAGTTCGAAATGCAGATGCGTTACCACTCCTGAGGCCTAAGGTGTTATGCCTCTGTGCCGGAAATTACAGGGCCGTATTTTCGACTTCGTAGAGCGTTATCTCTGTCGCGCACTGCCTACGTAACCACTGATAGTCCGGTATTGGTCTAAACATATTTTTTATGTTAGAAATTTTGATGATAGTTTTTTTTTTCACTCCGAAAAATTCTCACCACCTCAGATAAATTCTCACCACTGAAAAATTCTCACCACCTCAGATAAATTCTCACCACTACCCAAAGGTTAACTGGTAGAGAATGCTTTTTATCATGAAGTCCGCCACATGTACAAATTTGTGCAAGAAAATCTAAATAAATAAAATATAGTATAGATTTTACTGGTGGTAGAGCTGAAGTGACGGAGAAAATCAAATCGGACCAGTAGTTAATATACTTGCCGCTAAATGGTAGTGTTCAGCACTATCGTATTCCGGTCAGGTAGTAATGTACGGCCCTGTAATTTCCGGCACAGAGGCATAACACCTTAGGCCTCAGGAGTGGTAACGCATTTGCATTTTGACCTTGGTTTTTGTGTTAATGTCTACAGGCTGCAGTCATTACTTAACATCAATGTGAACAACATGCTTGTTTGCCACTTCCATCACATAAAAAAAAGGATTAATGTGGTTTATTGTTATCTACCAGGTTCGGGTCTAGGCACGGGTCTGGGTGCTTCGTTCGCGGCCAAACCGGCGGCGCCCGCTTTCGGCACCACCCCCGCGCCTATGTTCCAGCCGCCCGCACAGAATACCTTCCGTACCGGTAAGTTCTGGGACCGAGATTTTTATGATGTGACTAGCGGCCCGCTCCGGCTTCGCCCGCGCTGCTCCGCTCCTATTAGTCATGGCGTGATGATATAAAATATAGCCTATAGCCTTCCTCGATAAATGGGCTATCTAACACTGAAAGAACTTTTCAAATCGGACCAGTAGTTCCTGAGATTAGCGCGTGCAAACAAACAAACCAAATACTCAGCTTTCTAATATTAGTAAGTATAGACTCTTATATCATTAATGCGTACGACGCCAACCCGAATTAATAATGCTATATCAAATTTATATAATAATCTATACAAATAAATAAAATTGGAGTGTCTGTTTGTAATGTTAAAATAACCGCTTTTTACTAAATGCATATGTGTTTTTTTTTTCAATTTCTGTCTGTTCCGGCTAATCTTGGGAACGGCTCCACCGATTTTGACGGGACTTTCAGTGCCAGATAGCTGATGTATTAAGGAGTATCTAAGGGTACTTTTATACAAGCTGCGCCCTCGACTTCGTCCGGGTAGTACTGAACAATCATAAATTCTCACGCGGACGGAGTCGCGGGCACAGCTAGTATAACCTATGTGAGATTTCTTTTTTTCTTCGAATTAATGTATTACATTAAATAACGTGTTTGTCTATTATTTGTCATAATGATTATATTAATTAAAAAAAAACAATAAAAAAATAGACCAACAATGAAAAAGATTGGTAATGTGGCCGGAGATGTCAACAGGGTCACCACCTGTTACATGGGCCAAATCGTAACCGCCGAATCTTGGGTGTTTGCATGCTTGCATTTACCTCTGCCTACCCCTTCGGGGATTACAGGCGTGAAGATATGTTTTTTCTTATAATATCTTAGGTAAGAAATATTTATATTTTATTTTTAAAGAAAAATGTGACTTCAGACGAGACTCGAACTCGCGGCCAACTGGGAATCTAGTCCAGCCGCTCTTCCAATTGAGCTACTGAAGTCTTGCCCGATTTGTCAAATCTTTCCTTCACATCTATTGCATTGCTTTATGGTAGCAGCAGCGCCATCTATTACCAACTATGCTAGTTAGGCAACCGATATAATAGATTTGACAAATCGGGCAGGGCTTCAGTAGCTCAATTGGAAGAGCGGCTGGACTAGATTCCCAGGTCGCGAGTTCGAGTCTCGCCTGAAGTCAAATTTTTCTTTCCATTTTTCTTTAAAAATAAAAAATATTTCACAAGCATGTGTTAATGCGAAATAATATAAAAACAAGAAATATTTATACTTTAATTGCATAAGAATAGTAAATAGGGCGAACTTAACGCTACTAGAAATATATCAAAATATCCTCGATTGTATATAACATTGTATTCCAGGTCTTGACAGTGGGCTGGGTTCTGGGCTGCTGGGTGGTAACACCTCCTTTGGCGGAGGCCTAGGCCTCGGCCAGATGAACAATAACACTTCTTTGATGCCCGGGTAAGATTTATTGGAGACCATCATTGTAAATCATTCAACTTATCTTTTTTTTTATGTTACGCATGTTCCAAACAAGCATGCAGTTTGATGTGAAGTGGTGAATCCAGCCTATAGATACCCACACAAAGGGGCCGTTCAAGTATTACGTGAGCACTATTGGGGGGCGGGGGGGTCTTTGCTCTGCTTATTTTGGATGACATGGGGGGTAGGGGAGTCTAGATGATGATTACGTCATCTCGGAAGATATTTACTTTTTTACACGAATGGCAGCCCTCACATTGTCGAAAACGAAACGCTTTTTCGGGGATTCCCGCAAATAATTTTTGTTTTTGACGTGTCATAAGAAGTGCCTGTCACCCTAAATGAATAAATGAGTTTCTGATTCTGATTCTGAAATGCATACGAATTATAACATTATATAATTATAATATATAAAAAAAAAAACAATACATTAATTGAAAAATGTTTACGTAAGCATGGGGGAGGGGGTAAGAGCTTTGCTTACTTTGGCTGACAAGGGGGATGGGGGGGTAAAGAATTGTAATAAATCTGCTTACGTAATACTTGAACGGCCCCAAAGACCAGAGGTCAAAATGCAGATGCGTTACTACTGAGGCCTAAAATGTTATGCCTCTCTGCCGAAAATTACAGGGCCGTACATTACCACCTGACCGGAACACGATAGTGCTGAACACTACCATTTAGCGGCAAGTATATTGGGTAATACCGTCGTAAACTGATAAGAAATAGTAAAGGGAAAAGAAAAAGAGTCATTCTTTATAGAGTATGGAATTACAATGGCCAATATGATCTGAGAAAATTCATTGCACCTGTGCATAGGGGCCGTTCAAGTATTACGTAAGCAGATTTATTAAAATTCTTTACCCCCCATCCCCCTTGTCAGCAAAAGTAAGCAAAGCTCTTACCCCCTCCCCCCACGCTTACGTAAACATTTTTCAATTAATGTATTGTTTTTTTAATATTATAATATTATAATTATAATTTTAAAAATAAGAAAATAGATTTGGCATAGAGATTCGATTTTACTGATGTAATAAGTAAATAACTACCGATGACGTAATCATCATCAAGACTCCCCTACCCCCCATGTCATCCAAAATAAGCAGAGCAAAGACTCCCCCACCCCCCCATAGTGCTGACGTAATACTTGAACGGCCCCATAGCCGGGGCGAGCCGCTAGTGATGTCTGCTTTGTTTTATATTATTTCGCATTAACACATGCTTGTGAAATATATATTTTTTTTCAAAGAAAAATGGAACGAATAATTTGACTTCAGGCGAGACTCGAACTCGCGGCCACTGGGAATCTAGTCCAGCCACTTTTCCAACTAGAGCTGAGTCGATCGCGAGCGATAGAATCACTTTCATTGAATCACGATCCAAGCACAAGTGATCGGGTCGTGACGTACAAAAAAAGTCGATCATTTGGATCCTTTGGGTCATTGGGTACTTTGTTTCTCGTGAACTCTATTATAATACTCATAGAGTACACTTCAGTTTGTTTACAGTTTTATCGATCATGCTCCCCTGCACCATGTCATCTAATTGTAAAATGTATGCGCTACCAAAATTTTGTTTCATTTTGTCGTGTATGACACCGCGTATGACAAAACGAGACAAAGGTAAAAGCGATGCAAAGGTCATGGTACAGGTGTTGATCATATTTTATTTCTTTCTTTCACATGGTTCCACTTAAGTTTGTCACTTTACAACGGAGAAAGATACTAAAACGCCACACTATGCTAGTAAGGCAACCGATATAATAAACTTTGCAGTTTATTGAATATCGTAAAGAAGTCGCTTTTACCCTTAATAATTGTTTTATATTCTATAATCAGAAGTTCACACAGGGCTGGAATATCGGGTGCATCGGCCACGGGGAACGTCCACGAACAGATCCTGAACCTGGTGGCGCGGCCGTACGGGGACTCGCCACTCTTCAAAGACCTTCTGCCTGATACTGGTGAGTATATCTTATATCTTATCTATATATATATATATATATATATAAATCTATTCCTATTCGTTAGTCTCGCAAGAACTCGAGAATGGCTGGACCGATATGGCAAATTTTTGTTATGAATAATTTTTGGAAGTCCAGAGAAGGTTTAAAAGATAAGAAAATATGTAGAAATTGAAGGGAATTAGTATGTATCTTCACGCTAGGTCCCTAACGGGGCAGGCAGAGAGTGTAGAGCGCCAGATATCCCGGTCCTGACATACCTCTCGTGCCTTGTCTACCTTCATTATTCTCTTCATACATGCACGCCGATTCCTAAGACTTGACTGCACCATCAGACAGAACTCGACCTATTTGGTCACGGTAGGTCAGCCTTGGTCTTCCTGGGCCTCTGCAACCATCCACATTCGCATTGTATATCTGTTTAGTCATTCGTAAAAACCACAATTTCATTTTCTCATACAAATAGTCCGTATCTATCAAACCTTTGACGCATTATTTAATTCTCAGGCAATACGAAGTCTGTCGAGTCAGCTAGTTTGAAGTAAAAATATTATCTTTCTTTCTTACTTCCAGCGACAACGGCGGAAGACGCGCTGAAGCCGACGAACCCGGCGGCGGTGAAGGCGGTGCTGGAGGGCGCGGGCTACAGCGTCACCTCCCCCCCCTCCACCGCCTCCAGGCTCACGCTGCAGCCGCGGCCGCAGGCCAGGCCGCATGATAAGGTGATATATAACTAGCATTGTATGGCAATAGATGGCGCTACTGCCACCATAAGGCAATGCAGTAAAAGTGAAGAAAAGATTTGACAAATCGGGCAGGACTTCGGTAGCTCAGTTGGGAAGAGCGGCTGGACTAGATTCCCAGTGGCCGCGAGTTCGAGACTTACCTGAAGTCAAATTTTTCTTTCCAGTTTTCTTAAAAAATATATATTTCACAAGCATGTGTTTATGCGAAATAATATAAAAAACAATGATAAGGTAAAAACAAAAATATAAAAAAATACGCTTACACTCACAGCCCCACATCTATACATCTATACAAACAAATAAAATTGGAGTGTCTGTTTGTAAAATAAAAATAACCGCTTTTTACTAAATGCATATAAACCAAAACAACATAAACCTGTGTCATGGGTGCCGTTGTATACAAACAACGCATGACTGCCTCGTTGGCTCAGTAGTCGCAGACGCGATGGTGAAGCCTGCGGTCCCGGGTTCGATCCCCAGGGGTGCGCGACCGCTTTTCGACATTGCTGTTGTCGTTGTCGTCAAATTTTCATATCGATTTTTACATTAACTAAATAACAATAATCGAAATAATCTACCATAATCGCTTGTTTCATAGTTACGAAAGCCAGAAAAACAATCAGACTATCACTACTGCTTTTAAAGGAGCTACAAATCGAAATGAGAATTTGACAGCAATGATGACAACGACAATAGCAGTGTCAATAGGCGGTCGGGAACATTTGTTATTGGGTGTTTTCTGTAAGGAGATTCCTAGTAATAGCCCCGAGTCTGGTACCGGTGCCTCGGAGAGCACGTAAAGCCGTCGGGCCTGCGCCCGATCTCTCTCCGCTCGTGTCGGATTACCGGCCCATCGGGCTATGAGAGTGAGGGAATAGAGAGTACTGGTGGTAGAGCTCCTATGTGTATAATGTACCGACTTATGTTTATTTTTGGCATGTCTTAGGGTTATATCAAATAAAGAAGTTTTCAATATCAATTTATGTATATATTTATTAGAAAAAACTATGATTTTGTTCCAGAAATCACTGTTCGACGGGCTGGAAGAGTCGGACGTCAGTTTAGAAGACAAGTTAAGCTTAAAACCGAGCCGCAAGCGTTTGGTGTTGCGGGCGAACGCTCAGACACACATACAGGACGATCATCCGAACCAGGATAGTAACAGGTAAGGTTTTTGTTTTCCCCTGTGTGTGTGTGTCTCTCCCCTCTCCCCTTCCCCCGTCGACTCTATGCTAATCTACCCCCCTCACACTTCTCTCCCCATCTTGCCCCCCATTCTCTTGGCTCTGTTTGTTTATTTCTTACTCTCTGTGATTGTCGCTTTCTTTTCTCTCTCTCCCTCTCCCTCTCTCTCTCTCTCTCTCTCCCTCTCTCTCTCCCACCCCCATCTGTATTTCTCTCCCCATTTGATCTGTCTGCCTCTCCCCTCGTCTCTATCTCATTAAATTTGACAAAAACCATATCTTTAGCTAATACATATTTTGATGTAATTTTTGTGTGTATTTTGATGCAACCGAACCTTTAATTTAATCCTCTATTAGGCTTCTCTACTTATACTTTAACTCTATATAACTCACAATGTCTCTATTCATATAACTCGTAATGTTTCGATACAATTCATGCTGTCTCCAGGTCCGCGGAGGATTCTCAGCGCGAGAGTGTGACGGAGGCGGCGGCCGACAGTAAGGAAGGTCGCAGTAATCACGACGCCCCCGACCTTGTCGACGGGAGTGCTAACAGTGAGTATCTATACTAAACTTTTCACTGGTGGTAGAGCTCCAGTGACGGAGCTCGCGGGCGTAGGCACCACCGCATTACCTGATTTACTTGCCGCTAAATGGTAGTGTTCAGCACTATCGTGTTCCGGTCAGGTGGTAATGTACGGCCCTGTAATTTCCGGCACAGAGGCATAACACCTTAGGCCTCAGGAGTGGTAACGCATTTGCATTTTGACCTTGGTCTTTGTGTGGGTGTCTATAGGCTGCAGTCATCACTTAACATCAATGTGAACTGCATGCTTGTTTGCCACTTCAATTACATAAAAAAAAAACAGAGCAACACCGGAGGGGAGTAGCCATATGCAGGCTTTCCCCTCTGTCAAAGTACAAGCCCAAATGGGCCTATACCTGTCGCCTAGGTGTTTCAATGTGTGCGTGAAATAGTTTCTGTATTTTGCTAGACTCAAGGTGTGAGTTTCGTAGTAATAGACGATTTTTGTAGTGTGCGGGTGTGTCGCACGCATTTCCCCCCGCAAGAAATGACAGACTGTTTTGCATCGGTAATAAACGCTATGGCTACTCCCCTCCGGTCCGCCGCGACCGCTGGGCCGTGTTGCTCTATGATACTTAATTCTAAAGAGGTAAAGTTTGTTACTGATTCAGTAGCCTAGTGGTAGCAGGCCACTACTGCTACGCTGGAGGTCCTAGGTTCGATTCCCGGGTCGGGGACTATTAGAGATAACGGTTTAAAATTCTTTATCTCTTGGTTCTATTGGGATTTTCCCATTTTCTGGAAGTTTCCCAGTACCTTGGAGTTTGGTAGTGTGCCCGGAGATGGTAACAGGCTCGCCACCTGTTACATGGACCAAAACGTAAAAGGCGAGTCGGTGGGTAGCACGTATGATTGAATGCATGCATTTACCTCTGCCTACCCCTTCGGGATTACAGACGTGAAGTTACGAAGTTACGTAAAGTTTGTAAAGCGCGCATGGCCCCGCGGCTGGTGTAGACCATATGCGATCTACGCCCGGTCGTGTGTGTGATGGGTGACCGATAGTGGCAAATTAAAAATGCACGTTTCCGTGCTTCGGAGGGCACGTTAAGCCGTCGGTGCCGGTTGATATCGATAGATAGCAGTCTTTAAACCTTGTCGGAGGCCTTATGGACGGTTTGAAAACATCCGACAGCGGGTTGGCCACTAACCCACCCACCTCCACCAACCCGCATTGGAGCAGCGTGGTGGTTTAAGCACCAGACCTCCTCCCAAAAAAGGGAGAGACTCGTGCCCAGCAGTGGGACGTATAAAAGATTTCCATTATTATTATTGTATGCCGTTATCACCACGCTTGGCATACGGGTTGGCGATAGTAGTGGCGGTATTTTTTTTTTGTTTAATGGACGTGGCGTACAATCATGCAGTTCACATTGATGTTAAGTGAAGCAGCCTATAGACACCCACACAAAGACCAAGGTCGAAATGCAGATGCGTTACCACTCTTGAGGCCTAAGGTTTTATGCCTCTGTGCCGGAAATTACAGGGCCGTACAGTTTTTTCGCAGTACTTTCCAGCCCATCTTGCGTTATAATTCAACTATATCGGACTCCTATTCATTGATGTATATGATATAACTGGACCCGATGAAGGATATAGTTCACACCATAACCCTCACTGGTAGGGTTGCGAGGCGTCCCGATAAAGCCGGACAGTTAGGCTATTGATTGCGTGTCCGGCTTTTGTTAGGCTTTTTATATTACTTAAATGAGCAACGCCTAGCACAGCCGCTTCTATCGCAAGTGTCCGACCTTTTTACCCAAATGTCCGGCTAAGCTTGCTGGTCTGTCCGGCTATTCGTTTTAGCGAACTTGCAACTCTACTCACTGGGTAGGCAGAACATGACACTTATCTTAAAATCGTTCTTATATTACAGATCTAGACATCACCGCCGACAGACATGGCAGTTGGTAAGTCTATTTGTTTATTTACTTTTTTTAACAAAGGATGATTTTTAAAAAAACATTAAATCCTTCACTGTGTGTCCTTTTTATGGCCCGCCCAGGGTGTGTCTCATTACTTCAAACATAGTAGTAGTTATATTTTACGTTACTCTTACTGAGTTTGTTGGGTAGCGGAATTCTTCTCAGTAGTGACTGCACTTGGAACTCTGTTAAGTGAATAACTTTGATCTTGACGAATAAGTCCTTCTTTTTCTTCATTTATCATCATTGAAGGAATTGAAAAATTTTGTAATGTTTTAACTAGGTAGTTTAAAATTTTAATTTTTAATTTCCTATAAATATATGTTTTTGCTTTTACTATATGTTATGGTTATTCACTCTAGGTAATTTATATGTTTTTTTAACGTTTTGCAAGTATCTGTTACCCCTAGTTTACACTAAAAACATAAAAACATGATGATGTTTTTTACTGGTGGTAGAGCTCCAGTGACGGAGCTCGCGGGCGTAGGCACCACCGCATTACCTAATATACTTGCCGCTAAATGGTAGTGTTCAGCACTATCGTGTTCCGGTCAGGTGGTAATGAACGGCCCTGTAATTTCCGGCACAGAGGCATAACACCTAATGCCTCAGGAGTGGCAGCTCATCTGCATTTTGACCTCTGGTCATTGTGTGGGTGTCTATAGGCTGCAGTCTTCACTTAACATGAATGTGAACTGCATGCTTGTTTGCCACTTTTATTACATAAAAAAAAAAAAAAAAAAAAAAAAAAAAAAAAAAAAAAAAAAAACTCGTCGCATAAAGTATGTATTGCGATGAATGTCTTGTTGGTGCAAGCGTTCGCACTGCTGTCAAACCTATCATTTTAACATGTTTTTAAGTGAATGTTCCGTCAATGCAAACTCACGGTAAAGATCTATTCGAAACATAGAGAAACACCGGAGGGGAGTAGCCATATGCAGGCTTTCCCCTCTGTCAAAGTACAAGCCGACGACCCGGTTAGTCCAGCGGTGCGATACTACCGTTTGATTCGAAGGGTAGCGGGTTCGATCCCCGCACCGGAACAATTATTTGTATGGCCTACAGATATTTGTTTCGGGTCTGGGTGTTTGTGTATGTGTTGTTTGTGTACAACGGCACCCACGACACAGGTTTATACCTACTGTGGGGCTGTGAGTGTAAGCGTATTTAAAAAAAAAAAAAAAAAACCCTTATGGGCCTGTACCTGTCGCCTAGATGTTTAAATGTGTGTGCGTGAAATTGTTTCTGTATTTTGTTAAAGTCAAGGTGTGAGTTTCGTAGTAATAGACGATTTTTGGTTTGTGCGTGTGTGTCGCACGCATTTCTCCACGCAAAAAATGACAGACTGTTTTGCTTCGGTAATATTAAACGCTATGGCTACTCCCCTCCGGTCCGCCGCGGCCGGTGGCCCGTGTTGCTCTATGATTCGAAATAAAAACATTTTCTATTCTATTCTATTATACTTTATTATTCGTGTTATGTAAAGATAAAGATAAAGAAACATTTATTTGACACACAGCGAGACACATAAAACAGACATAAAACGTAACAGGTAACAGAGAAAAGACAACACATTTTCTAAAAATTAATACATACCTATACACGTAATATGTGTCTCACGGCTGCCAAAAAGGTGTCCTGTTCAGCAAATGTCAGGTACCTTCATATACAAGGTACCTGACGCTGGTTACGATGATGATATTATGTACCGATGATAGTTAACAAATATTTCTAATTGCAGGCTAAGTTCACCGCATATGCCGTGGAGCGGCAAAGAGAAGCCGATAGACGGTGATCCTACCCCGCGGTTGTATCCTAGCTTGGGTGAGCTCATTCTTAAACAATAGGGCATTTGACTGATATACTTAACTTCACATGCTCCGATGGTTCGGGCATATAGGAAGAATGTCGAATGTGCGAATGACTAAACAGATATACAATGCGTATGTGGATGGTTGCTGGTGGCCCAGGAAGACCAAGACTGACCTACCATGAGCAAATAGGTCGAGTTCTGTCTGATGGTGGGGTCAAAAGTCTGCATGTATGAAGAGAATGATGAAGGTAGACGAGGCACGAGAGGTTTGTCAGAACCGGGATATCTGGCGCTCTACACTCTCTGCCTACCCCGTTAGGGACCTGGCGTGAAGATACATACATACTTAACTTCACGCCTGTAATCCCAAAGGGGTAGGCAAGGTTAATGCATGCATTCAAGCATACATGCAAACACCCACGATTCGCCGGTTACGTTTTGGCCCATGTAACAGGCACAGTACAAATATGAACAGTATAGAAACTACGTATAAAACGTTGAAACGGCACACTCTCACAAACATGCGCATCAACGAACATGAGTGAAGATTCCCAATTTTCAAAATTACTTTAACTGCCTCAGTAGCTTAGTGGTAGCAGGCCCCTACTACTACGCTGGGGTTCCTGGGTTCGAATCCCGGGTCGGAGGCTATCAGAGATAATGGTGTAAAATCCTTTATCTCCGGTTCTATTGGAATTTTTCAATTTTCTGCAAAATATTCCAGTACCTACCTCGAAGTTAGGTAATGTGCCCGGAGATGTCAACAAGCTCGCCACCTGTTACATGGGCCAAAACGTAACCGGCGAACCGTGGGTGTTTGCATGTATGCTTGAATGCATGCATTTACATTTCACCTGCTCCTTCAGGGATTGCAGGAGTGATGTTACGTTTTTTTATGTTTAAAAATTACATTTAGGGTTGTCCGGATGGTTTTTCTTTTTTGTAAAAAATTTTTTTTTTACCTTTGTTCGCAGATAAGGAATTTAATACGTCTACTGTGGAACGTCGAGCGAGTTGGTTAGTATATTTTTTTTTTATATATACAGGGTTAATTTAAATTAGCGCATCACCTCTTGTAGGCAATTTCTCTACATCAAACCCAACAACATTTGTTCGACGATTTTTTACAAATCTTGATAAAAAATAAAGATAAACAAAAAGTTTTTTTCAAAAGTTTAAAATGGCATTGCGGCATTGGTGCGTCACACCGCGGACACTCCGCCAAAATTCCATACAAACGCTTAATTCGGTTTCTATTACACAGACATCAATCAGTGACGTGTATTTACACGCGCACCTGTGTACGT
The DNA here is from genome assembly GCA_036365455.1 of Macrosoma leucophasiata. Lineage (NCBI taxonomy): Eukaryota > Metazoa > Arthropoda > Insecta > Lepidoptera > Hedylidae > Macrosoma > Macrosoma leucophasiata. Next base: position 5,220,315 of record JAWQUS010000029.1, read on the forward strand.
AGCACGTAGAGAATACCAAACGTCGCCCATAAGAGGGGAGGTGGTTGGGTGAGGCGGGGAAATCGGGCGGGACGTCGAAGTGTCCATTCTATACGTAGTATTATTACATATTCTCTGCCGGTGGTTCCGTAGCTTAGTGGTAAAGCGGCTGGACTGGTTATCCTTAGGTCTCAGGTTCGATGCCTGCACGAAGTCAAATTTTTCTTACCACAGTTTCTCCATACAACTCAAAATCTTTATATCGCAGGTTGACGACAAAACCATTGAGAAAACCGCTGATCTCCAATCCGGACTCCGCCGAGAACTCGGTGAGAGAGCTCGGCGTGAGAGAGCGCGTGCACGACAAGGAGAACATTGACACATTGTCAGGTTAGTGTTTTTTGTAGGGCATTGTAATTTTTTTTTAATGTATTGGAAGTAGCACACAAGCTTGCAGTTCACATTGATGTTAAGTGATGAATGCAGCCTATAGACACCCACACAAAGACCAAGGTCGAATATATTACCACCTGACCGGAACACGATAGTGCTGAACACTACCATTTAGCGGCAAGTATATTAGGTAATGCGGTGGTGCCTACGCCCGCGAGCTCCGTCACTGGAGCTCTAACACCAGTGAAAAATTACAAAGATGTTGTAATACCTGTTGGAGCTTTATCAGCTCCAATGTCTGAGCTCGCGGGTGTAGGCACAACTACATTAGATAATAATGGACGCTGGTTTTGAAAGCTATTTGATGACTCACGCGGATATCATATCTAAAAGTATTTTGACTGGTGGTAGAGCTCCAGTGATGGAGCTCGCGGATTTAGGCACCACCGCATTACCTAATATACTTGCCGCTAAATGATAGTATTCAGCACTATCGTGTTTCGGTCAGGTGGTAATGTACGGCCCTGTAATTTCCAGCACAGAGGCGTAACACCTTAGGCCTCAGGAGTGATACGCATCTGCACTTTGACCTTGGTCTTTGTGTGGGTGTCTATAGGCTGCAGTCATCACTTAACATCAATGTGAACTGCATGCTTGTTTGCCTCTTTCATTACATAAAAAAGAAGCATTAACACGGTTTTTTTTATTATTATTTTTAAAGTGTAATTATTATTATTATTTTTTTTTTTGCTGTTATGGCATCGCTATTACGCATATTGCCAGTGTCAAGTAAAACGATATTTCGTATTTATTTAAGCAGCGTAAAAGTAAGTATAATATAGTCACTTATTAAGTATGTCAGTCAAGTGAGTTACAGTCAAGTTATTCGAGTAAAGCGATGGCTACTTTACCAGAACATTTACAATGAAGTTTTGGAGGAAACCTGATAGGTCGTGTTTTCGCACTGTTATTCTATTTCACTATACACGGGCACTGTAATAAACCTATATCAAACAAAATGCCACCAACTTTATTCAATATAACTTAAAAATACACCAAGAAAATGAAATAAAATAAGAGCACCATACGCGTCTGTCAAGGTTCCCGCCAAAACTTCTGTGATTATTTTAAATAGGAAATTTGATGCATCGGATAATATGGTTTAAACGTAACTTAAAAAAAAAAAAAACGTAACTTCACGCCTGTAATCCCCGAAGGGGTAGGCAGAGGTAAATGCATGCATTCAAACATACATGCAAACACCCACGATTCGCCGGTTACGTTTTGGCCCATGTAACAGGTGGCGAGCCTGTTGACATCTCCGGGCACATTACCAAACTTTGAGGTACTGGGGAATTTCCAGAAAATGGAAAAATCCCAATAGAACCAGAGATAAAGGCTTTTTCACCATTATCTCTGATAACCCCCTACCCGGGAATCGAACCCAGGACCTCAGCGTAGTAGTAGTGGCCTGCTACCACTAGGCTACCGAGGCAGTTACTATGGTTTAAAAAAGTATGATTTAATTTATATACAACGTGTAACAGGATTAAATGTACAACCCGAAACTAGTTCGTTCAGAATCGATAACCGATACTATTACAGGCATTTTTTATATAGGTAATATTTTGTCCCAAAATTAATGACTTGTCAATATGGGGTTCTTCAAAAATGGCGTCAAAGGAGTCCTTCAGGGCTGGCAGCGCGTTGGCAACTCCCCTGGTGTTGCAAATGTTCATAGGCGACGGTGACCACTTTCCATCGGGTGGCCCGTCTGCTTGTCTGTCAATCCGTAGATATAAAAAAAAATACTGTTAAGGCAATTGTGGTCACCCATTTGGAGAACAGTCGAAAATGCGACTAACGTCTATCCATATTACAATGCTAGTCTCAACAACATTATTGAATTTTATTTTTAAAGAAAAATGGAAAGAAAAATTTGACTTCAGGCGAGGCTCGAACTCGCGACCTACTGGGAATCTAGTCCAGCCGCTCTTCCAATTGAACTGCTTCCAATTGAAATTGCTACTGAAGGCTTCAGTAGCTCAATTGGAAGAGCGGCTGGACTAGATTCCCAGTAGGTCGCGAGTTCGAGCCTCGCCTGAAGTCAAATTTTTCTTTCCATTTTTCTTTAAAAATAAAATATATTTCACAAGCATGTGTTAATGCGAAATAATATAAAACAACATTATTAAAACTCGTTAAGACGTGCTTTTTATTATAAACTAGCTGTTGCCCGCGGCTTGGCCCGCGTGGATGTAGTTTAAAACGTAGCCTATGTTTTTTATTTTTAAAGAAAAATGGAAAGAAAAAATTGACTTCAGGCGAGACTCGAACTCGCGACCTACTGGGAATCTAGTCCAGCCGCTCTTCCAATTGAAGTCAAATTTTTCTTTCCATTTTTCTTTAAAAATAAAATATATTTCACAAGCATGTGTTAATGCGAAATAATATAAAACAATTAGTAGCCTATGTTCTTTCTTAAAGTCAACTCTATCGCTGTACCAAATTTCATTAAAATCGGTTCAGTCGTTTGGACGTGAAAAGGTAACAGACAGACAGACAGACAGAGTTACTTTCACATTCATAATATTAGTAGGGATAATCACTTATGAAATAAAATAGCGAAAATTAATCTTATTTCTAGCGAGTCTTAAATAAGGGTACGCAGTTTAGGCTAGATCACATTGTAACAGTGTTCGTGTGTGAGTAGGTTAGTGTTTTATGTGCGGCCGTAGGTAGAGGTAGGGTAAGTATGTATCGGCAGGAAGGGGTCTTCTCCAGTCAGGACATCTAGGTAGTGTTGTGGGCGTGTCATTTACATAAGCCGATATGTTACTCGTGTTTGGTGGGCATCTGTAGGTGGGTACTCGAGCGGATGATGAAATAAAGCACCGGTTGGTAGAAGAAAGTCGTATATTGCCAAAGATTCGCCCATTCGATTACCTCCGACAGGGAAGAACGGGCAAGAAACCCTTCGGACCGGGAATCCACATTTACCAGTATAAGATAAAACTACTATCAGTGGTCTTCTGCCCATTTAATTCAGTACTACCCCCGCTTTATATCCCTTTAATATAACTGACGTTCACTGTTCTAACTGGCAGCATAACTGCCTTACAATAATTCGATTCAACTGTGTGACTGACTGACCTGCATGAACTATTTGCTAGCCTTTATAAACCCGATATCGGCAAGCAACTCTCCCCTCTAAGGTAACAAATCCAAGTACCTAAGCCGACCGTGGCGCCACCTAGTATTCTCTATTAAACAATCTATCCTAGTCATAATTAGGTTACGTCTCCGACAAACTAGATGGCGCTAGTAGTCACATTTAGGTTTTTTTTTTTTTGTTATTATGGCATCGCTATTACGCATATTGCCATTGTCAAGTAAAACGATATTTCGTATTTAATTAAGCAGCGTAAAAGTAAGTATAATATAGTCATCCAGTATAATATGTAAGTATCAAGTTTAAAAGTTAACAAGTATAAGTCAGTTATGTGAGTTACAATCAAGTTATTCGAGTAAAGCGATGGCTACTTTACCAGAACATTTACAATGAAGTTTTGGAGGCAACCTGAAAGGTCGTGTTTTCGCACTGTTATTCTATTTCACTATACACGGGCACTGTAATAAACCTATATCAAACAAAATGCCACCAACTTTATTCAATATAACTTAAAAATACACCAAGAAAATGAAATAAAATAAGAGCACCATACGCCTCTTTCAAGGTTCCCGCCAAAACTCCACATTTAGGTTATTCTCCGACATATGCATAGGGTGCACAAAATGAGGATAACTTACATCTTAAAAAAAAATAAATAAAATACATAAACATGTAATTTCGACTCATTTATTATGATTATATCTCGATTTCCTAATCGGGGTGTTAGAGTGAACATTATTCCCGTTACATGTTGTATATTTACACAATCGATCATCGGAACCCTACACTGACTTGCCACCCATCACTCCATTCTCCTACCACATATAAACTCTCCCACCCTCTCCCCTCCAAGGTCTCCAGTTCTGTCGTCACCGCGGCGGTAGAAGTTCTCTATGCGTCACGTGCGAGAAGATCGCTCATCAGATCCAGGGGGTGTATGGTTAGAGCATTTCTATGTAATGCCCAGTTTATTGAACGTTTGTCAATGCGAAGCGCGCATGGCCCCGCGGCTGGTGTAGATCGTAAGCGATCTACTCGTTGAGCACTACGGGTGCGGTTGGGTAGTGTGATGGGTGACCGCTAGTGGCAAATTAAAATGCGCGTTTCCGTGCTTCGGAGGGCACGTTAAGCCGTCGGTCCCGGTTGCTATCGATAGATAGCAGTCGTAAAACCTTGTCGGAGGCCTTATGGGCGGTTTGAAAACATCCGACAGCGGGTTGGCCACTAACCCACCCACCTCCACCAATCCGCATTGGAGCAGCGTGGTGGAGTAAGCTCCAGGCCTCCCTCAAAAAAAGGGGAGAGACTCGTGCCCAGCAGTGGGACTTATAATGGGTTGCCATTATTATTATTATTGTCAATGCAAATAACTGACTGTGAAATCTCTCGTGAAGCACGAATTGGGTAGTTGAACTGCGTGAGTAGCCTAGTGGTAGTCTACTAGACTTCTAATTTTTTATGTAATGAAAGTGGCAAACACACATGCAGTTCACATTGATGTTAAGTGATGACTGCAGCCTATAGACACCCACACAGAGACCGAGGTCAAAATGCAGATGCGTTACCACTCCTGAGGCCTAAGGTGTTATGCCTCTGTGGCGAAAATTACAAAGCCGTACATTTTTTTTTATGTCTGGCAGACAAGCAAACAGGCCACCTGATAGAAAGTGATCACCGTCGCCTATGAACATTTGCAACACCAGGGCAGTTGCCAACGCGCTGCCAGCCCTGAAGGACTCTTTTGACGCCATTTTTGAAGAACCCCATATTGTAGCAACGAGGGAACACCTCAGAGGGAAGTTTGTTCCACAATTTACACGTTCTGGGCAGTAACGAGAGTTCAGCAGAGCACTCACCATTGTAGAGACGGTACAACACGCACAGACTCCCAATGTCTCTGTGCAGGCTCAGATGTTCGAGCCTGTCGGTAAGTCCTGAATCGTTAACAATACGAACGGCGCGTTTTTGTAGGGAGTCAAGTGGACCAAGCTAGTATTTGGATGCTCCCGCCCACAAATGAGAGCAGTATTTCAGATGGGGCCGCACTTAGGCCTTATAAAGTTGTAGTAGCTGCCCCGATGTGAAATACTGCCTCGCTTTGTTAAGCACCCCCACCTTTTTGGATGCCAACTTGGTCTTACACTCAATGTGACTCCCGAATTGCACTTCGTTCGATATGTCAACGCCCACGATACCGATACTCTTATCAACGGCGAGCGGAATGCCCTGGAACTGTGGTGCTACAATGAATGGGTTTTTTTTTTGCGGTGAACGCGCAGACTTGTGTGTTCGAGGGGTTAAACTGTACTAAATTAAGTCGACCCCAATCCGAGACCCGCTCCAGAGAGTGCTCGATTTCAGACACAAGTCTAGTCCTGCTTTCCTCGATATGTGTCCGAGAGGCATTTGCACGGCTAGTGTAGTGTGCATCTCCCGTACTATCATCGGCATAGCAATGAAAATTGGAGTTTTGCTCCAATATTTCATTGATATGCAGAAGAAATAGCGTGGGAGATAACACAGAGCCTTGCGGCACACCAGCGTTGATAGTCTGTCTGAGCGCTGACCGTCAACTAAGACTTGTATATAACGCTCATACAGAAAGCTGGCTGTCCAGTTGCATAGCCTCTCGGGAAGACCGTAGGATGGAAGTTTCGCGAGGAGTGCCCTGTGCCAGACCCGGTCAAAGGCCTTAGCAATGTCCAGGCTTACAGCCTGAGTGAGATATACTAGAAGATCACCAGCAGCTCTGCCATGACGAAATCCATATTGGCGGTCACTGATCAGCTGATGATCCTCTAGATACTGCAGCAGTTGAGTATTGATCACACGCTCCATGACTTTACAGAGTAGGGAGGTTATTGCTATGGGCCTATAATTGGCTGGGTCACTGCGATCCCCTTTTTTGGGTATCGGGTGCACGAGGGCGGTCTTCCACGCAGACGCTATGGTTCTTTGATCGTAGGAAAGCGAGAACAGGCGCGTCAGAACGGGGATCAGCTCGGGAGCGCACATCTTCAACACCACCGCAGGGACGGAGTCCGGCCCACTCAACTTCTTGACGTCAAGGGATAAAAGAGCTCGCCTGACTTTCTTCTGGATGAATTTGACGTCAGGCATAGAGCTAGGCGCTGTGATACCCATGTCGTCAAGAGTCGAGTTTGAGGCAAAGAGGCTGCCCAGAAGGTCAGCTTTCTCTTTTGCCGTGTGGGCCAGGCTATCGTCAATTTTACGCAGTGGTGGGAAAGATGACCGACAAAAGATGACGTTTGGCGGCAGATTACGACCTGAGGGTAGTAGCTAGCCAGGCAGGACCCAAGGGACCTTACCACCAAGCAGGACATTAGGAGGGATTACGCTGGTAGTGCCGACCCAGCAACCATGTGGAACCAGTCGCCAGAGCCTTGTTTGCTGGTCGGCAGGGTGCACCACGTGCAGGTAAGGTTGGCTGCGGCACCAGGATGGTAAGGCGCCACTTACACCCCTAAAACTTACATTACCACCTGACCGGAACACGAAAGTGCTGAACACTACCATTTAGCGGCAAAGTAAGGTTTAAGTAAATCTTAAAATAAATCTAATAATTATGTAAACGAAAAATAAAGTGTAAATATTGCATTTTACAGATTACTGATAACCAATGTTTTTAAAAAACCTTTTTTTATTTATGTCCACAGTATCGGAAGATGAGAACATACCGCCGGTGAGAGACATGCCTCCGCACCCGGCCGGCCTCAAGTTGACTCGTCCGGGTTACTACACTATACCGTCTTTGGAAGAGATCACAAGTGAGTTTGTGCCATAGTAATTGAAGAAAAAATAGAAAGAAAAAATTGACTTTGACGACCCGGTTAGTCCAGCGGTGTGAGAATGACCGTTTGATTCGAAGGGTCGCGGGTTCGAATCCCGCACCGGGACAAGTATTTGTATGGCCTACAGATATTTGTTTTTGGTCTGGGTGTTTGTGTGTCTGTTGTATGTGTACAACGGCACCCACGACACAGGTTTGTTTTATACCTAGTGTGAGGCTGTGAGTGTAAGCGTATTTTTACTTCGGGCAGGAATCGAACCTACGACCTCAGGATAATCAGTCCAGCCGCTTTACCACTAAGCAACCGAAATTCGGGCGGGAGATTGTAAAATTTTTTTTATGTCAGAGGATTGACAGACTAGACGGGCCACGTTACCACTCCTGAGGCCTAAGATGTTATGCCTCTGTGCCGGAAATTACTGGGCCGTACATTACCACCTGAGCGAAACACGATAGTGCTGAACACTACCATTTAGCGGCAAGTATATTAGGTAATGCGGTGGTCACTGGAGCACTACCACCAGTAAAGAAGCGTAGCAGTAGCGCAGTAGTGCGCACATACGTCCTAAAAACAACCCCTATGCTAAATTTGAGACACCTAGCGATTAACATACTTACGTTCCCAGCCTACCTCCGGCCGGACGGCACTTGCGTGGTGCCGCACCTGACGATCGGCCGCCGGAACTACGGCAACGTGTTCTATGACTGCGAGATCGACGTCGCCGGCATGGATTTGGATGCTTTGGGTAAGTTATTAATGGAAAAAAAAAATCACATTTAAAACAAAAAAAAAAGTGTGCGCATCAGAATCAGAAACTCATTTATTCATTTAGGGTGACAGGCACCTCTTATGACACGTCAAAAACAAACAAAATAAATTAAAGCGAATAACAATTGATATACATGTCAAACAAGATAAAAAATATATGTAAAGTCAAGAATATCACTAAGATAAAACTAAATGTAATAAACTAATGTAAACGTATATCAGTAGAATGTCTCTTTTCCCCTTTACAAACTGATAACAAAGAGTAAAAAGAAAAGAAAAAGAAACATTCTTTGTCATTCACCGGCAAAGTTCCAAAGGCCAATATGATCTGAGAAAAACTTGCCGGAAAAAACTTAGTAGGCTCTTTTAAAAATATCTTATTCTGTCACCTGATTCTAATGAGCTCATTGCCTTCAACAGTGCACTTCACGAACAAGGAGATAGTGGTGTACCCCGAGGACTGTATGAAGCCGCCGGTGGGCTCGGGGCTCAACCGGCGCGCTGTCATCACACTGGAGCGAGTGTGGCCGCGGGATAAGACACTGCGCGCGCCTATCACGGATCCTGAGCGGTATGTTCTTGGTCTCTGTCCTCCCCTTCCCCCCTTTTTTCCGTTCCCTCTTTTCCCCCTACTCCTCTTCTGCCTCCCCCTTTCCCCATTGTTCCTATCCCCCCTTTGCCTTCCTTCGCCCCTCTCTATATCCCCTTTTTCCCAACTACCTCCAATTTACCCTCTTACCTCCTTTCCCCTTTTTCCACCCTATCCCCACTTTCCCCACTCGCATGTTTCTGTCCCTCCCCCCATTTCTTTCTCACTGTGTCTTGTCTTCGTATACCCGGAGAGCTGTATGAAGCCTCCGCTGGGCTCGGGGCTTTACCGGCGCGCTGTCATCACACTGGAGCGAGTGTGGCCGCGGGATAAGGCACTGCGCGCGCCTATCACGGATCCTGAGCGGTAAGTACTTACTCTCTGTTCCCCCACTCCCCACCCTCCGTCTACACTTCTTCCCCCTTTTCCTCTGCCCCCTTTCCTTCTCTCCCCTTTCCCTTCTTTCCGCCCTTTCCCTCTACCCCTTTCGTTCTCCCCCATCCGCCATTCCCCTTTCCAATCTTCCCTCTATATCTCCCTCACCATTTCTCCCCTATTCCCCTTTTCCTCCTCTCTGTGTGTCTATCCCTCCTTCCCTCTGGTCGCCTTCCTCTTCATTTGCCTCCCTTTCCCCATTTCTCTCTCTCTCTATCTGTCCCCCCTCTCTCCCCTTAACACACCATTTATGTATGAAGTGTATACGTTCAATGTAGTTGTGAATATTTTTTTAAAGTATTTGAGTTTTTCGTTTTTTTAGACTCCTAGGGGGAACCGACAGAGAGAGAAATGGGAGGATGGACCTCCCATTTCTCTCTCTGTCGGTTCCCCCTCTCCCTTTAAGCCACGCCATGGTACGTTCTCCCCTTTCTCTCTCCATGTGTGTCTGTCCCCCCCCCCCCTGTCTCCCCCCTTTTCTTTCTATTTTATTTAAAAATATGTTATTTTTGTTTCAGACTCTCCCCCCCACCTTTTTTTCTATTTTTCTTAAAAATATGTTACTTTCTTTACAGACTCCTGAAAATGGACTACGAGGCGAAACTACGTCGCGTGTGTGATAAACACGATACCAAATTTATCGAGTACCGCCCGCAGACTGGCAGCTGGGTGTTCCGGGTGCGTATTATGAAATCAAACTCAAACGGAGATGTTGCGAGCTCGGCTCTGGTTCACACACGTCCTCAAAAATATGGGTAAATTAAAGAAGAATCCAAAAAAAAATACAATTAATTTATTCAAGAATATATTTTCGAGTTACTACCACATTTAATTCAAACGATTTTATCATTTTCAATCATATTCAACATGGCGGCGATACAGCCGACGCTTCTTTAAATTGGAAATCGATTAGTTTAAGTTCTTAGTATTAACACATGAAATCGATTTCGATAGTATTTAGAAAATATTACTTTTTGCTCCAAGTACTATATAATCAAAGAGCAATTAAAAAAATGAAAATGTCAAAATGACATCGCCCGCCATATTCGCCATGTTGGTTTTGAGTTGCAATTCTAACTGCAAATAATATTTTGTAACTGCAAACAAAGCTAAATAAGTGAAAATATGCAGTAAAGAACGTTTTTATATTGATTTTGCCTGTTAATGATATTGTGTACAATACATGGCCGGAGGTCCATACTTTTTTGCAACATCTCCTTTATTTAATCACAATTTTTCTCCTTTATTTAATCAATCACTTTATTTAATCACAATAATGTATTATATAAATGATGGTCCAAAAAATACTTAATGCTAAAAATAGGATTCTTTCCATATTAAACATAATTGATTCGTTTCTTTTGACGTGACAACGTCTTAAATTAGGTTGCGGCTCGGAGTCACTCATGAAATAGTGTAACGCCCGGTAACGTAACGATGAGTCACCGAACGAGAGAGAGGCCTGCCGGACCGGCGAATGCCTTTCTACCGAGAAAAAGACGTTGTCACGTAAAATCTTCGCCCGTAAAACCGACTTTACAGGCAACCAGTTTTTTAATTTATTATGTTTTTTGCATTATTATTAGTCGTTTTCCTTCACTCTAAGCTTAGTTTTAAATGACGATGTAAAAGTGCTCTCCAGGAGCCTAATTATATGAAATAAATGAATAAACTACTATGCTGGATTGCTGGGTTCAATTTCCGGGTCGGGGTGAGAGATAATGGTGTGAAATCCTTTATGTATGCATCTTCACGCCAAGCCTTTTACGGGGTGGGCAGAGAGTGTGGATCGCCAGATAACGCCAAACGGTTCGACCTAACCGGTCGTAAAATTGGAGAATATTTTTTTTCAACTATATTGAGTTGAGTAGTGATGAGTTATGAAATGAATAGAATTGTATTAATCTGTTTGCCAAGTGATTTGTTTATGTAGTGATGTTGGTTGTGGAAAGCGAGATGTGAAACGATAACGATATATATAGAGTTTTGAAACGTTTGACGGTAAAATGAACGGGTACATACATAAAGGCATTTTTACTGGTGGTAGAGCTCCAGTGACGGAGCTCGCGGGCGTAGGCATCACCGCATTACCTAATATACTTGCCGCTAAATGGTAGTGTTCAGCACTATCTTGTTCCGGTCAGGTGGTAATGTACGGCCCTGTAATTTCCGGGACAGAGGCATAACACCTTCATCCTCAGGAGTGGTAACGCATCTGCATTCTGACCTTAGTCTTTGTGTGGGTGTCTATAGGCTGTAGTCATCACTTAACATCAATGTGAACTGCATGCTTGTTTGCCACTTCCATTACATAGAAAAAAAAAAAAGTCATGCGTTTTTTTAATTATTCAAAAGTGGGTAAGTTATGTGTGTATGTTTGTATGTTTGTTAAGCGTATTTTATTTGTATTTTTTTTAATTATTTTTATTTTATACGTAACTAGCCGTTGCTCGCGGCTACGCCCGCGTGGATGTCTTTTTATAATCCTGAATTTGTTTTTGCTATAAACCTCACGGAGCCCGAGACCTTTCCAACAAATGCAAAACCGTGGAAATCGGTTCGTGCGTTCTGGAGTTATAGCGTCAGGAAGGAAAACCCGACTTATTTTTATATTATAGATTAACCATTATTTTGTCATCAATCAGGTGGAGCACTTCAGTAAATACGGTCTAACCGACTCTGACGAGGAGGACGATATCACCCCGGAGGTGATGAAGCGTCAGATCGTCAACCAGGGTCTACAGAAGAGCGCTGCACCAGGTCAGTGAACAGTTTTGAAGATTTGACAGTTCTATGAGGTGTTTTTTTTAGGGTTCCGTTGTAAACAAGGAACCCTTATAGTTTCGCCATGTCCGTCTGTCTGTCTGTCTGTCTGTCCGTCCGTGGTTTAGCGCATAAACTATTGGTACTAGAGATTTGAAATTTGGTACAAGTATACACCTTAATCACGCCCACAAAGTGATAGAATAAAGACATGAAAAAAAAATTACTTAGGGTACCTCCCCTACATGTAACGGGCGGATATTTTTTTATTTTTCGTTTTCCATATAGTGTAAGATATCAAAGTTCAAAGTTCTAAGTTTTATTGCTTTAATGTAGGTACATGGTTTAGGTGTTATTTTAAGTAATTTGTATCGACACGATACCCGTCGGGCGTAGCAATTAACATAGTTATATATATTTATTCTATATCTTAATCATAATACGTAGGCATTTTAATTATGAGTGAACGTGAAACAGAAAAATGAGTATGTGTATTTCGTCCATTTTAATGAGTACGGTTGTCGCTGAAAAAATCACTCAGACTGTAATACGATTTCTCTATTAAAAAGTTTTTTAGACGTTTTATAAACACATTAAAGTTAGGCTGGGTTTTAATATCGTTCGGTAGGTGATTATAAATTCTTATTGCACTTACGTACGGACTACACTTATATATTTCTAATCTACAACTGGGCAGACTAAAGTTGTTAGCAAGTTGCTTTCTAACTGAGTGATGCTTTTGTTGTTTAGCCTTTTCGAAGATTTTAGGGTTATTTTTTATAAATTTACTTATCTCTAGGATATATATGCATGTCAATGTTAATATTTTTAACTGTCTAAAATGATTTTTGCAAGATGATGTACGGTCAATATTTGTTATAATTCTGAATAATTTATTTTGTTGTAAAAATAATTCTGAAATATGTTTACTATTTTCCCATAAAATGATCCCATAACTCAGCCAGGAATTTGCGTACGCATAGTAGGCCGACATAGCGGTTTTCTGGTCGGTACTTCTTTATAATTCGTACAGTGCAAAGGAAAAGCTCGACAATTTTGCTTTAATTTTTTCGATGTGGGCTCTCCAATTTAAGTTCGAGTCTATTTCGAGTTCTATTATATCGTTGGGTAGGTCTTTCAAAAAGGTTAGGGGTGTGCTAATATTACTTTTGGATTTAGTTAACTGTTCGTGACTTATCAAGCTTTTAAGTGTCAATTTTCGTTAGAGTCAGGTGGCGCCCTCTGCTACCTACTATTAAACGGTTGTTGTTAGAAATTCAAACGTTACGGCGATAGTAGCTACATATAACGAAATTAAAAGGAAAACTATCACACTTAAGTGTAATATCACACTTAACTGTAATATACGAAATTTTTGAACAACTCCATAGAAAATATTAATATATTTTATCATTACATTGACGACCCGGTTAGTCCAGCGGTGTGAAACCATCGTTTGATTCGAAGGGTCGCGGGTTCGATCCCCGCACCGGGACAAATATTTGTATGGCCTACAGATATTTGTTTCGGGTCTGGGTGTTTGTGTATGTGTTGTATGTGTACAACGGCACCCACGACACAGGTTTATACCTACTGCGGGGCTGTGAGTGTAAGCGTATTTATTAATCAAATCTAAAAACTTGATACTTGACCGGTTTTTTTTTTTGCTGAATTGATTTTTTTTTCTTATAGCGCCAAAACCTCCAGTAGCTGTATCGGGCGTGATGAACGGTCAGCAGGCCAGTCCCCTTGGGCCCCCGCCGGGCCAGCCGGGCCTGGGTGGCCTGGGGGGTCTGGGCGGCCTGGGGGGTCAGGGGGACCCCGTGACTGAAGACGATATGTTCGTGAATACGTCGCTCAATCTCTTCAATAGGTCTAAAGGTCAGTGTTTTTTTACAAATTTCAAAAAACTGCTTCAGTAGCCTTGTGGTAGTAATCCACTACTACAACGCTGAGGTTCTGGGTTCGATTCCTCGGTCGGGGGGGAGGCTATAAAAGATGAAGAAGTGTGAAATTCTTCACGCCCAGTCCCGGTTCCACCAGTACGGGGTGGTTAGAGAGTGTAAAGCGCAAGATATATATTTTTTTTATATCAAAGGATTGACAGACAAGCAGACGGGCCACCTGATGTCAAGTGGTTACCGTCGCCTATGAACATTTGCAACACCAGGGGAGTTGCCAACGCGCTGCCAGCCCTGAAGGATTGTCTTGACGCCAGTTTTGAAGAACCCCATATTGTAGCACCTAGGGAACACCTCAGAGGGAAGTTCGTTCCACAATTTGCACGTTCTGGGCAGAAATGAAACCGCGAATCGGGCTGTTGTGCACTACCAAGTGTCCAATCTATGATTTTATAGCTCATCATATACCAATACAGCATTGTTAAAAAGTCGTTTGCTGGTACATTTGATGGAAGAGAAGATAGGTATTGTAAAGATACAGTTCTGTAACGCCCCGAATATTTCGATTTTTAAAGTTGAGTACGCGTATAAACAAAATAATGTATGTCAATAAAATTAAAACAAACAATCAAGGAACAGCGCCGGTGGCGGGTGGGAAGGTCTCGCTCGCCTGTTCGGCCTGGCACCGCGCTGCGGCATGTGCGTTGCCGTCAATACGCGACGCGCATTCGCAACAAAATTCCTCATAAATTCCTCTTAAATTTTGAGGAAGCGGTAGCGGAAGAGGATTTTTTTATTTTAATTTTTGAGGATGCGGAAATGGTTGAGGATCCCAAAATATTGCGGAATTTCCTCATTATGAGGAAGAGGAATCCTCAGCAACCCTAATTCGGAGCATGCCTTTTTTAGGGTTCCGTAGTAAACAAGGAACTCTTATAGTTTCGCCATGTCCGTCTGTCTGTCTGTCTGTCTGTCTGTCTGTCTGTCTGTCTGTCTGTCTGTGTGTGTGTCTGTCTGTGTGTCTGTCTGTCTGTCTGTCTGTTTGTCTGTCCTGTCTGTCTGTCTGTCTGTCTGTCTGTCCGTCCGTGGTTTAGCGCAAAAACTATAAGTACTACAGACTTGAAATTTGGCATAGATATACACCTTAATCACGGCGACAAAGTGGTAGAATAAAAACATTAAAAAAAAAAGGGTATTTAGGGTAACCTACTATTATTAAGGGTATTTAGGGTACTTGTAACGCGCAAATATTTTTTTTAATTTTCGATTTCCATATTGTGCGGGGTATCGTTGGATAGGTATTTAAAAAATATGATGGGTGGCCAAACATCATTTTTCGATTTAGATAACTGTTTGTGACTAATTAAGCTTTAAAGTGCCAATTTTCATTAGAGTCAATTGTCCCCCCTCCCCCCTCTACCAACTAAACGGTTGTAGTTAGAAATTCAAACGTTACGGCAATAGTAGCTACATGTAACAAAATTAAAAGGAAAACTATCACACTTAAGTTGACCTTGTAAGTTTGCGAGTAATAGTCGATCAAATGTATTTTACTCGAAAATTTCGAACAAGTCCATACAAAATATTTATTTATTTTTTTCATTACATCTCTTACTCTGTTACTACGGAACCCTACACTGCGCATGGCCCGACATGCACTTGACCGGTTTTCAATTTTACACTCATATAATGTCTTAATATTTTTGTTTGTTTGTTTGTTACAGCCTTCGAAATGGACACCACAGAGGACAACACTGAAGCGCCGAGCCTGTACCAAGATAACAGAGGTACATACTACGGTTACGTTGCATGGATGTTTACTAGTTTTATTTATTGTAATATATAGGAAACTAGCGGCCCGCCCCGGCTTCGCCCGCGCTGCTCTGCTCCTATTAGTCATATATTGGTCAAACGAAGAGAGCTATATCCACCCGCGTTAAAGAGCACATTGCTGATGTCAAAAACCGAAGAACAGGGAGGTCTGCAGTCTGTGAACACATAGCGGATAAGCCGAACCATTACATCCGGTTTGATAAAATTCAAATACTCGCTAGAGAACACAAACCCATTCCACGAATGGTACGCGAGGCTATTGAAATTAAAAAACACCCAAATTTCAATAGAGAAGATGGATGGCGATTATCAACATCATGGGATCCCATACTTAGCAAGATTAAATCCCAGCCGCAGCAGTCTGCAAGACCTCAAGATACCATAAGTAATTATTGTGTTAATCCTGAACGCTACGCAAGGCGTTTACGAAATCGATGGAGGTAGCTACATATAATTTTTCAAACTTCTGTCAGACAAATGTCACCTCAGTCTGCCCGGGACCACGGAAGCTGAAAAGCGACCGAAACGTCGGGTTGATTTTAAAAATCATTTTAGTTTGATATACGCGAGATAAATCCGTAAAAATAGTTTTATTTCAATTTATTGTATGGCAGAACGATGTTTGCCGAGTTAACTAGTAAATTTGTGCTTTTTTTTTTGTTTTCTTACTTTATTATTATTTATTTATTAATTAAGTATGTATAGCCGTCTGTAATGTTGCGGAATTGGCGGCAAGAAAATTCGAGGTTTTTTGGTGTAACGTATGTTCCGTTTATTGATTCGATTGCGATTACAAAATTACAAGACAATAGTAAAGATGGCGCGAGTGTCCCGTCGTCCTGGCCGCGTTGGCCAATCACAATCTTTTTTTTTTTTTTTTTTATGTAATCGAAGTGGCAAACAAGCATGCAGTTCACATTGATGTTAAGTGATGACTGCAGCCTATAGACACCCACACAAAGACCACGATCAAAATGCAGATGCGTTACCACTCCTGAGGCCTAAGGTGTTATGCCTCTGTGCCGGAAATTACAGGGCCATACATTACCACCTGACCGGAACATGATAGTGCTGAACACTACCATTTAGCGGCAAGTATATTAGGTAATGCGGTGGTGCCTACGCCCGCGAGCTCCGTCACTGGAGCTCTACCACCAGTGACGGAGCTAATCATGCGCATGACGTAGGCGTCCCCATTGGTCCGATTCCAAACGAAGCCGTGTGATTAGCTATATGCACGCGCATGCACAAGGCGCGCACTTTCAAATGCTCCATCACCGTCTATGGCGCAACTTGGTGGTCCTAACGGAAGACCAGCGCTGGTTGTTCTTCAACCGGCGCATGCTGAGTTAGGGCCAATTTGTACTCGTATTAATGTAGTTTTACTTGTCACATATATTTCTCTTACTTGTTTTGATACATTGACACAAATAAATGTTCTTTCATCTTCTTCTAAATAAATAAATTGTATATATATATATTTTTTTTTATGTAATAAAAGTGGCAAACAAGCATGCAGTTCACATTGATGTTAAGTGATGACTGCAGCCTATAGACACCCACACAATGACCAGAGGTCAAAATGCAGATGCGCTGCCACTCCTGAGGCCTAAGGTGTTATGGCCTCTGTGCCTGAAATTACAGGGCCGTACATTACCACCTGACCGGAACACGATAGTGCTGAACACTACCATTTAGCGGCAAGTATATTAGGTAATGCGGTGGTGCCTACGCCCGCGAGCTCCGTCACTTGAGCTCTACCACCAGTATAATTGTAAAGGTATTAGTAGGAATAGTGTAATCTTAATATTTTCTGTATTATAAAGTAGTCGATGACGTTGCATCGTTGTTATTAATGTAAAATAATGTATTTTTTTAATAAATAAAGTAAATAAAACTACGTAGTATGTTTTCACAGATGTTTGAGACTAAATCTTCTTTATCTATATATATATTTAAATGAATTGCTGTTCGTTAGTCTCGCTAAAACTCGAGAACGGCTGGACCGATTTGGCTAATTTTGGTTTTGAATGATTTTTGAAAGTCCAGGGAAGGTTTAAAAGGTAAGAAAATATGAAGAAATTGAAGGGAAATAGTAAAAACCACAATTTTATTTTCCCATACAAATAGTCCGTATCTATCAAACCTTTGACACGTTATTTCATTCTGAGGCAATACGAAGTTTGCCGGGTCAGCTAGTCTTTAAATGAATGTTTGTCTGTATGTCCTTTGTAGAATCGTAAACTACGCATTTGATCATGTGATTATCTTAAGCAAAGTTGTTGTGCATGAGCCCACGAAGGTTTCCGAGTTGGCAAATTCGACAGATGGCGCCACTGTCATTTTTTAGCTGGTGGCGTAGCAACGCGCGCAGGATACAGCTAGTGACGGAGCTCGTGGGCGTAGGCACCACCGCATTACCTAATATACTTGCCGCGTGAAATTGTTTCTGAATTTTGTTCAAATCAAGGTGTGAGTTTCGTAGTAATAGACGATTTTTGTAATGTGCGTGTGTGTCGCACGCATTTCCCCCCGCAAAAAATGACAGACTGTTTTGCATCGGTAATAAAGGCTATGGCCACTCCCCTCCAGTCCGCCGCGACCGGTGTGCCGAGTTGCTGTATGATGTCTACAAACATACCTATATTAATAATAAAAAATAAATTTATTTTTTTTATATATATTTTTTTTTTTTTCAACTTATATATACGGGTTAGTGGCCAACCCGCTGTCGGGTGATTTCAAACTGCCCATAAGGCTTCCGACAAGGTTTAACGACTGCTATCTATCAATAGCAACCGGAACCGACGGCTTAATGTGCCCTCCGAAGCACGGGAACGCGCATTTCCTCCGCCATCCTTTAGGACAATTATTTAAAATTTAATTTTTGTTTTAGTTTTAATTAATTCTATTTTTTTTTGTTTTGTTTTCTTCGGTTTACCTTTTTGTCCCAATAAATGTATTTTCTTTCTTCTTTCTTTCATTTTAATTTGCCACTAGCGGTCACCCATCACACACCCGATCGCGCCCGTAATGCTGAACCGAGTAGATCGCTTACGATCTACACCAGCCGCGGGGCCATGCGCGCTTCTGTTTTATAATCGTCGATTTGACGACCCGGTTGGACCAGCGGTGTGAGTTGACCGTTTGATTCGAAGGGTCGCGGGTTCGATCCCCGCACCGGGACAAATATTTGTATGGCCTACAGATATTTGTTTCGGGTCTGGGTGTTTGTGTATGTGTTGTTTGTATACAACGGTACCCACGACACAGGTTTATACCTAATGTGGGGGTGTAATCGTATTTTTTTTTAATATGTATGTATCTTCACGCCAGCTCCCTAACGGGGTAGGCAGAGAGTGTAGAGCGCCAGATATCCCGGTTCTGACAAACCTCTCGTGCCTCGTCTACCTTCATCATTCTCTTCATACATGCACGCCGATTCCTAAGACTTTTGACCCCCACCATCAGACAGAACTCGACCTATTTGGTCATGGTAGGTCAGTCTTGGTAGTCAGTCAGTCAGTCAGTCTTTAATAATATGTATGTATAAAATGTATGTTACTTGCAGCGTACGGGGTAAAGAGTCCAACGAGCGAGTTGGCGCGTTTGGAACACCGTCGGAGTCATCACGTGCAGCTGATGAAGGCTTCCTTATACGCTGACACTGGTATGTTAAGAAAAAAAAAGCGTTTATTTAGACCAGTGATTCCCAAAGTGGTCCATATAGACCCCCTGGGGTCCATAGGAGACTCGATGGGGTCTACGTATGTGCGTAAATAAAAATGGGATATATGGGAAAGTGATATAAATGTTAGCAAGGGGGTCCACTGAAACCAGAAAAAAATTGAAAGGGGTCTATTAAGAAAAATAGATTGGGAACCTCTGATAAGACAGTACAGAGACACAAAAAGCTACACTTCCAGAGGATTAAAAACAATTTTAGAAATGGATAAGAACAAAAAAAACTTTATATTATATACCTTGACCCCACCCTTAGGGTGAGATTCACAGCCCGCATTACGACTTTACTTTGAGCAAAGTACACTTAGAACTGTCAAAACTCATACTGCACTGACAGTTCTATGCATACTTTGCTCAAAGTAAAGTCTTTTGGTGAGATTCACAGACCGCACTACGACTTTACTTTGAGCAAAGTATGCTTAGAACTGTCAGAAATGTATGGGTTTTGACAGTTCGAAGCGTACTTTGCTCGAAAGTAAAGTCGTACGCGACGGAAATTCAACGGCTTCGGGGTGTGCGTGTAAAAACACGTCCTGATTGATTTCTGTGTAATAGGTAACCAGAATAAGCTTGTATATCTTTACGCCAGGTTCCTAACGGGGTAGGCAGAGAGTGTAGAGCGCCAGATATCCCGGTCCTGACATACTTCTCGTGCCTCGTCTACCTTCATCATTCTCTTCATACATGCACGCCGATTCCTAAGACTTGACCGCACCATCAGACAGAACTCGACCTATTTGGTCATGGTCAGTCTTGGTCTTCCTGGGCCTATGCAACTATCTACATTCGCATTGTATATCTGTTTAGTTATTCGCAATAAATAGAGAAAGAATATGGAATTTTATTTTAATTTTCCTTCACACCGCTCTGGTTTCATGTCGAATTCCTTTGCAATATCTGCAATTAAACTCTGGAACATGCTGCCCCTAGACATTCACAAATCTCCCTCTAAATTTTCATTTAAACGGAAGCTGGGTAGTCATTACCTGAAATTATTGATGTAGGTGGTTTTAAGTGTCGTCGTTTATTATTATTTATTTATTCAAGTATATATTTGCTTATATATTCATACTACTGTATTTATTCAATCTTATTTATTTATGTGTATATTTTATTCCTATGTATGAACTATGTTTATATTTATATATATATATATATATGTGTATATCTTTATGTAATTTGTCTGTAAGCTCCCATTAAGTAATTTGTTTATTATTATTTTTTTTTATTTTCTATGATTTCTGTTTCTCTATGGTTTTTTTTTTTTTTTTTTACATTGCACCCCCACAATATGGATCCACTACCACTAGGTCGACTGGTAGAGAATGCCTTATGGCATTAAGTCCGCCTAATGTACCTAAATGTGCATTAAAGTTTAAATAAATAAATAAATAAATTTTAGCGGAGTGTCCGCGGTGTGGCGAATCTTGACCTACGTGTGCGTCCACGTTGATTATTGTATGTTTGCAGATATGGACGACAACGCGTCTATATCAACCGGCGATCAGATGGTGCCTCACGCGACCGCGACTATATCTACATCGGTCAGCGAACCGCCGGCGGTCGTGCGACTGTCGCGCGACGATCGTGCGATGACGCCCGATGAAATAATGCCAGGTGAGTTGAGAATACGATTGCAGAGAATATATATTTTTTTTTTTTTTTGTAATGGAAGTGGTAAACAAGCATGCAGTTCACGTTGATGTTAAGTGATGACTGCAGCCTATAGACACCCACACAAAGACCAAGGTCAGAATGCAGATGCGTTACCACTCCTGAGGCTGAAGGTGTTATGCCTCTGTGCCGGAAATTACAGGGCCGTACATTACCACCTGACCGGAACACGATAGTGCTGAACACTACGATTTAGCGGCAAGTATATTAGGTAATGCGGTGGTGCCTACGCCCGCGAGCTCCGTCACTGGAGCTCTACCACCAGTAATAATACTACGTATAGAATGGACACTTCGACGTCCCTCCCGATTTTCCCCGCCTCACCCGTAACCCCCCCTCGAGATGGTGTTGAATACACTTCAACCGTGAGGTTGTGAGCGGGCGAGCGAGCGGTCTAGTTTTAGCTAATTTCCAGTGCGACCACTTATTTCGCGATTATTTTAGGTCTTAACCAGGGTTTACAAACTTCGTACTAATACGATGGAAATCATAACAATGTAAGGGCATGTGAACGTTGTTTAAACGTATCAATAGATGGCGTGCATCTACTATAAGTTTTGTCTCAATAATGTTCATTCATATTGTTGTTAGACGTAGTACATACATGTCATGCTGCAATTGCGTCGTTTAAGCAATATTTCATCTATATATATAAAAATCAATTGCTGTTCGTTAGTCTCGCTAAAACTCGAGAACGGCTGGACCGATCTAACTAATTTTGGTTTTTAATTATTTTTGGAAGTCCAGGGAAGGTTTAAAGGGTAAGAAAATATGAAGAAATTGAAGGGCAATAGTAAAAACCACTATTTTATTTTTCCATACAAATAGGCCGTATCTATCAAACCTTTGACACATTATTTCAATGTGAGGCCATACGAAGTTTGCCGGGTCAGTATTGATTTAAAACTGGGTTTTTTAAGCGATTCTCGTGATTTTTCCATCGAGAATGAATGAGATGTATGGAATGCACGTCACAGTTAGATATACAGAAAGCGGCCCAAAATATATTGACCTTAGGTTGTAGTTCCAAAACGAATCGCCAGACGGCGTAAGTGAGCTGTTGCTTTCTTTGTTGTTGAACATTGGTCTCTATTCTAGTATGTATTATAGTACTCTGTGGTCATAACCCTACGTGGAAGTTTTTGGCGGGAACCTTGAAAGAGGCGTATGGAGCTCTTATTTTATTTCATTTTCTTGGTGTATTTTTAAGTTATATTGAATAAAGTTTGGTGGCATTTTGTTTAATATAGGTTTATTACAGTGCCCGTGTATAGTGAAATAGAATAACAGTGCGAAAACACGGACTTTCAGGTTGCCTCCAAAACTTCATTGTAAATGTTCTGGTAAAGTAGCCATCGCTTTACTCGAATAACTTGACTGTAACTCACTTGACTGACATGTTATACTTGATAACTTATACATATACTTGATAACTTATACATATACTTGATAACTTATACATATACTTGATACTTACATATTATACTTGATGACTATATTATACTAACTTTTACGCTGCTTATATAATTTATACGAAATATCGTTTTACTTGACACTGGCAATATGCGTAATAGCGATGCCATAATAAAAAAAAAACCCTACGTGCCTAGTTTTGGCGGGAACCTTGAAAAATGCGTGTGGTGCTCTTATTTTATTTCAATATCTTGGTGTATTTTTGAGTTATATTAAATAAAGTTGGTGGCATTTTGTTTGATATAGGCTTATTACAGTGCTCGTGTATAGTGAAATAGAATAACAGTGCGAAAACACGTTTTTTCGTGTTGCCTCCAAAACTTCATTGTAAATGTTCTGGTAAAGTAGCCATCGCTTTACTCGAATTACTGTGACTCGGACTGACGGAGTGAAAATTGACCAACTGACTTTAACTTTTACGCTGCCTATGATGAATGACAAAATATCGTTTTAATTGATACTGGCAATATGCGTAAATTTCTGTGTGCGCGTGTAACTGAAACTGCTTTATTTGCTACAGCCTTAAGGCATGACAAAGGTTGGTAAGTACCTACATTTTAACTTAGGTACATCATAAACATAAGGACTTAAGAAACAATAACGTATTAAAAACATAATTAAATTAAAAAAAAAATGGTAGATATCTAAATAAAAATTAAAAAAAAAAAAAACAAAATCTTATTACTAACACAGAATACCTAATAACGACTAACTTACGTAAAACCCACCTACGGTATGTCTCACGGCTGCACCAAATAGCCTGATAAATGTACTGATTGATGTCTGTGTAATAAGTAACCAGAATAAGCGTTTGTATGGTATTTAAGCCAAGAGTCTTTTCTTTCACTCCGCGGTGTGCCACAAGTTCGGTTCACTAGATTTAGTTTGACGGCTTCGCTTCGCACAAAAACAAATTAAAAAATTAAATAATAAAAAATAAATTAAAAAAACGGTGTAAAAAAACACAAAAAAAAATATTAAAAAAAAAATGGCCCCCCTTCAGCGAGTCTCCCTGCGTGCCACCATCCCCCCAATTCGACCACGCCCCCGACGCTTCGGGAGCAGAGAGGCCCGGGGAAGGAGGGTTGCACTTCGACCCCCTTCCTCTGTTTCGCTTCACGTGCGGAGGGAGGAATGATGATTATTAGTAAGTCGGCACGCTTTCGGTTAGGTTCGGTTCGCAGTAATGTTTGATAAGGGCTTAATTTTAGTTTTGGCGGGAACCTTGAAAGAGGCATGTGGTGTTCTTATTTTATTTCATTTTCTTTGTGTATTTTTAAGTTATATTGAATAAAGTTGGTGGCATTTTGTTTGATATAGGTTTATTACAGTGCCCGTGTATAGTGAAAGAGAATAATAGTGCGAAAACACGTCTTTTCGGGTTGCCTCCAAAACTTCATTGTAAATGTTCTGGTAAAGTAGCCATCGCTTTACTCGAATGACCTACTGTGACTCTGACTGACTGACGGACTGATAAATTGACTGACTGACTCTGACTTTTACGCTGCTACAGAATATCGTTTTACTTGACATTGGCAATATGCGTGATAGCGATGCCGTATTATTAATAAAAACCCAATTTTTTTTGCAGTGGAAGTGCAAATGCGTCCGTTGATCGTCCAACCGCATACCGTAGTGCTCAAATACCACAGGAAGGTGCCGCCATTCAAGCATACTATAGCTGGTGAGTATACTTAGAACGCTATCTTCTACTGTAATATTTATTTTTCGCAATAGAATCAGAAACTCATTTATTCATTTAGGGTGACAGGCACCTCTTAAGACACGTCAAAAACAAACAAAATAAATTAAAGTGAATAACAATAGACATACATGTCAAACAAGATAAAAAATATATGTATTCGTATAGTCAAGAATATCACTAAGATAAAACTAAATATAATATGCTAATGTAAAAAGTATATCAGTAGAATGTCTAATTTCCCCTTTACAAACTGATAGCAAAGAGTAAAAAGAAAAGAAAAAGAGTCATTCTTTGTCATTCACCGGCAGAGTCAATAACTCATGCGAGTGAAGTTTAGAAAAAACGTAACTTCACGCCTGTAATCCCCGAAGGGGTAGGCAGAGGTAAATGCATGCATTCAAGCATACATGCAAACACCCACGATTCGCCGGTTACGTTTTGGCCCATGTAACAGGTGGCGAGCCTGTTGACATCTCCGGGCACATTACCAAACTTTGAGGTACTGGGAAATTTCCAGAAAATGGAAAAATCCCAATAGAACCAGAGACAAAGGCTTTTTCACCATTATCTCTGATAACCCCCTACCCGGGAATCGAACCCAGGACCTCAGCGTAGTAGTAGTGGCCTGCTACCACTAGGCTACCGAGGCAGGAAAAACGGAAAGTAAACTTCGATTCCTGCCTGAAGTCAAATTTTTCTTTCCGTTTTTTCTTTAATTTGTAAAGTTCACTCGCATGTGTTATTATGAAAAATAAATACTACAATTATTAAGGGAACAGCGACATCTTAACGATATTGTATAAACTGCAAAGTCTATCATATCGGTTGTATAGCTATTGATTAGTTCTCAATGGATGTCGTTCACCGACCCTAAATCGGTTAAAAAATCAAAAAGGGAAAGCAAAATTTAACGCATCGGTGTGGGACTTCGGTAGCTTAGTGGTAAAGCGGCTGGACTGGTCATCCTGAGGTCGCAGGTGCGATTCCTGCTCGAAGTCAAAATTTATTTCCGTTATTTTTTTTATTTCTAATTTTTAATTATTTATCGCTTTTACAAAAGATTTACAAAATTACTACAAATATAGCAACAAAAAAAAAATCAAAAGAGGTTTATGACTGTGTTGCCCGCTTGTTTGCTACCTTCAGTACATAAAAGAAAAAACAAATTCCAAAAGGGACACATTCTACCATACATTGTGTGTGTATGGTTGAGTGTGTCCCTTTTGGAAAAAAAAAATAGATTTAACTTAAATTGTATTTTTCCATACAGGTCGTCTAGGCGCCGCCTGTATAGCGGACATGTCGGTGTGCCGTGCCAGACATTGCCGCGTTGGGTGGGGACCTTCCAACACCTTGGTGTTTGCTACCACGTACGACGCCGTACACAATTTACCTACCAGTAAGTATGCCTATTATTGCCTATCTATCTATATATATATAAAAATCAATTGCTGTTCGTTAGTCTCGCTAAAACTCGAGAACGGCTGGACCGATTTGGCTAATTTTGATTTTGAATGATTTTTGGAAGTCCAGGGAAGGTTTGAAAAGGTAAGATAATATGAAGAAATTGAAGGGTAGTAAAAACCACAATTTGATTTTCTCATACATATAGTCCGTTTAAATCAAACCTTTGACACATTATTTCATTCCGAGGAAATACGAAGTTTGCCGGGTCAGCTAGTGTTTTATATAAATTGATATCACTGCGTCGAATGTCTGTACCCAGCAAGAATTATTGCACATCGGCTGGTGGTAGAGCTCTAGTGACGGAGTTCGCGGGCGTGGGCACCACCGCATTAGGCGATTAATACGAAGTTTGCCGGATCAGCTGGTTTTTAATATAAGTGAATGACTATGATTATGACGAACAGATTTTTGCTTTTTCTTTTATGAAGGAATTGAAAAATATTTTATTATATTACTTATGTGTATTCATTAATACCTATTGGATTATTATTGTAAGTCATTCACTATAGGTAGCTTGTGACGCGACAATGCAAAAGTGTCCTTGTAGACCAATCCATATTAATATTAGGTCGGGGAAAAAGTTTCTTCGCATTTTTTAAGATAATTCAAAACATTTTTTAATATAGTTTATTTATATTTAACTAAAGTATGTATGTACCATTTTGTTCGATAACCTTTTGCCATCTTGTAGGTAGGGACATGATCCCATTGCTATAAAAATTTTGGGACTTCTCATCAAAATACCGCGACAAGTGGATTTGGCAGTCCTCTCATGATGTTAACCTAACATTGCATAAAGAATTCTGAAGAGACCGAAACAGGTGGAAATCTGAAGGTGCAAGGTCAGGACTATACGGCGGATGCATTAACACCTCCCAGCCAAACTCTCTTAATTTTTGCTGAGTGGCTATAGATGTGTGAGGTCTAGCGTTATCATGATGAAACACCACACCCCTTCTGTTGATCAATTCCGGCCGCTTTCTCTCAACTTCTTGCTTTAATCTCATCAGTTGTTCGAAATTCATAATGAATAATGCCCTTTCAATCCATAACATAACCATTACACATAGTAAAAGCAAAATCATATATTAATAGTAAATTGATAAATAGAATTTAAACTACTTAGTTAAAATATAATAATCACAAATGTGTGTGGTGGGAAAAAATGGATGATTGAATGATTTTGCTTTTACTATGTGTAATGGTTATTCACTCTAGGTATTTTATATATTCCTTTACGTTTTGAAAGTATCTGTAAAGATCTATTCGAAGTAAAATATTTTCTATTTCTATTTCTATTAGTGTTAGATAGCCCTTTTATTGAGGAAGGCACATATACATCACGCTAAGATGAATAGGAGAGGGTAGGTAACATTGAAACCGCGCGATTTTACTGGTGGTAGAGTTCCAGTGACGGAGCTCGCGGGCGTGGGCACCACCGCATTACCTAACATACTTGCCGCTAAATGGTAGTGTTCAGCACTATCGTGTTTCGGTCAGGTGGTAATGTACGGCCCTGTAATTTCCGGCACAGAGGCATAACACCTTAGGCCTTAGGAGTGGTAACGCATTTGCATTTTGACCTTGGTCTTTGTGTAAGTGTCTATAGGCTGCAGTCATCACTTAACATCAATGTGAACTGCATGCTTGTTTACCACTTCCATATATTTATTTATTTATTTTTTATTGCATCAATAAAATATCGGTACAAATGGCGGACTTAACGCTTAAAGCGCTCTCTGCCAGTAAACCATTGGTAGTTAAAATAAATGTTGGCGGTGCTTTCAAAAAAAATAAACTAATAAATCGAGATATTCAGTTGGAATGGTACAATTAAATACAAAAATAAATATATAATAAATATATATATATATATATCTATATACACATATGTATATATATATATATTCATATATATTCATTAAAATGTATATATGTATATATATATCCATTACATAAAAAAAAAAGACGGGGGAGGCCGCTAGTTTGAAATAAATGATTTGAATTTTTAATACAGCCACAAACCTGTCGGAACTCGGCAACTACTTGGTAGGCAGGTCGGAGGACGATTGGAGTGAGGCGCGCGTCGTGCGTCTGCAGGTCGGCCATGCTGATACGAAGGCGCCGGTATGTATGATCTATCCACATACATTATCGTTGGGTTGCACCATAGAGCAACATGAAGAATTGAAGCGCGCATGGCCCAGCGGCTGGTAAATCGTAAGCGATCTACTGGGTTAAGCGCTACGGGCGCGGTTGGGTAGTGTGATGGGTGACCGCTAGTGGCAAATTGAATGCGCGTTTCCGTGCTTCGGAGGGCACGTTGAGCCGTCGGTCCCGGTTGCTATCGATGAATAGCAGTCGTTAAACCTTATCGGAGGCCTTTTGGGCGGTTTGAAAACATTCGACCGCGAGTTCCGCATTGCAGCAGCGTGGTGGAGTAAGCTCCAGGCCTGCCCCCAAAAAGGGGAGAGACTCGTGTCCAGCAGTGGGACGTATAATGGGTTGCCATTATTATTATTATAGAGCAACACGGGCCACTCGCGGTGGCCTTGAGAGGAGTAGCCATATGCAGACTTTCCCCCTCTGTCAAATTACAAGCCACATGAATTAAAGTTCGGTTGCACCATAGAGTAGCCGTAGCGTTTATTACCGATGCAAAACAGTCTGTCATTTTTTGCGGGGGGGGGGGGGGGGGCATGGGGACAAAAATCGTCTATTACAACGAAACTTACACCTTGACTTTAACGAAATACAGAAAAAAATTCACGCACATATTTAAACTACCGGTTAGTCCAGCGGTGTGAAACCACTGTCGATCCCCGCATCGGAACATGTATTTGTTTTGTATTTCGGGTCTGGGTGTTTGTGTATGTGTTGTATGTGTACAACGGCATCCACGATTTATGAATACCTAATCTGGAGCTGTGATTTTAAGCGTATTTAAAAAAAAACATCTAGGCGACAGGTATAGGC
Source organism: Macrosoma leucophasiata (assembly GCA_036365455.1). Taxonomy (NCBI): domain Eukaryota; kingdom Metazoa; phylum Arthropoda; class Insecta; order Lepidoptera; family Hedylidae; genus Macrosoma; species Macrosoma leucophasiata. Next base: position 5,248,999 of record JAWQUS010000029.1, read on the forward strand.
CTACTTGTGCTCGTACGTTAACAGAGAGGAAAGCCTGCATATGGCTACAGCACTATGCAGGCTTTCTCCTCTGCCAAAGAACAAGCCCAAATAGGCCCTATACCTGTCGCCTAATGAATGATGAAATGTGTGCGTGAAATTGTTTCTGTATTTTGTTAAAGTCAAGATGTGAGTGTTGTAGTAATAGACGATTCCTGTAGTGTGCGTGTGTCGCACGCATTTCTCTCTGCAATAAATGACAGGGAGTTTTGGCGGGAACCTTGAAAGAGGCGTATGGTGCTCTTATTTTATTTCATTTTCTTGGTGTATTTTTAAGTAATATTGAATAAAGTTGGTGGCATTTTGTTTGATATAGGTTTATTACAGTGCCCGTGTATAGTGAAATAGAATAACAGTGCGAAAACACGACCTTTCAGGTTGCCTCCAAAACTTCATTGTAAATGTTCTGGTAAAGTAGCCATCGCTTTACTCGACTTATCTTGACTGTAACTCACTTGACTGACATATTATACTTGATTACTTATATACTTGATACTTACATATTATACTTACTTTGACGCTGCTTAAATAAATACGAAATATCGTTTTACTTGACACTGGCAATATGCGTAATAGCGATGCCATAATACCAAAAAAAAAAACAAAAAAAAATGACAGTGCTTCGCATCGGTAATAAACGCTATGGCTACTCCCCTCCGGTCCGCCGCGACCGGTGGGCCGCGTCGCTCTATGTATTACAACGACGTATTCCCCACAGGACACCCTGGCTCGTTACCTCGAGAGTCTGCTGCAGTACTCGTCGTCCGACGAGGGCGGCGCGCCGGACGGCTGCCCGCGCCTGCGCACCCGCGCCTCGCCCGCAGACCGGCGCGCGCTGCTGCGACTGTTGCGCGACTGTAGCGCCGCCACCGGCGACCCCGCCGTGAGTACACTTTGATTTTTCCACTGAATCTAAAGATCGTAGTGAGATTTATAAATAAAATAAAATACGCTCCCACTCACAGCCCCACAGTAGGTATAGGCCTGAGTCGCGGGTGCCGCGGTACACGTACGACACGTACACGAACGCCCAGACCCGAAACAAATATCTGTAGGCCATAAAAATATTTGTCCCGGTGCGGGGATCGAACCCCCACCCAAGTGACCCCCACCCAAGTGAGATGACCGTTTAATTCGAAGGGTCGCCTTCGAATTAAACGGTCATCTCACACCGCCGGACTGACCGGGTCGTCGTAGAATTGTACATAAAAAATTAAAATAAGATCAAGGAAAATGTAGAAAAAAGCTTTAAATTTCATCTAGTGAAGCTAGAGAACGTTTCCTGTTATTTAAAACCACTTACACACACACGCACAGAGATACAAACACAAACACACATACACAGACACTCGCACAGTGACACATATACATACATACAGACATACAGAAACACATAAACACTCTCACACCCACACACAGACACTCACAGTACATAGCTACACGCACTTCTTGTTATTTACTTTCATTGCAAATGAGAATCTGTAATTTATTTTCAGTTTGGTGTCAGCAACTCGTACTGCAACCAAGTTTGGAAGCTGTGTGAGGCGCTGTGGGGAGCTGAATTGGAAAATGATGGTATGTGCTTTTGGTGCAAGATGCTAAAGAATCATGGCAAGTACATTGGCCATACGTTGATATAGAAAAAAGAAAACATTGTGGAGGAACGGGTGGAAGTGTTCCTCCTAGACCTGAGTCGATCGCGAGCGATAGAATCACTTTGATTGAATCACGATCCAAACACAAGTGATCGGGTCGTGACGTACAAAAAAAGTTGATCATTTGGGTACTTTGGGTCATTGGGTACTTTGTTTCTCGTGAACTCGATCATATTATGCATAAAGTACACTTACACAGTACAGTTATTTACAGTTTTATCGATCAAGCTCCCCTGCACCATATCATCTAATTGTAAAATTCATGTTATAGTATACCTATAAAGTTTAAGAATGAAATTATAGTGATAATTAATTTTCATTTCATTTCATGTATTAAAATGAAAAATACCCAACGACATAATGTGTGGATTGCGGTCTCGAGTCTCGCAACCTTATCAGATGGGTCTCGAATCACGAGAATCATGAGCTACAGTATACGTTTGAGCGAAATCGAGTCGCGACCCAAATGACCCAAACGATCGAGTCATTTAGACTCGATCACCCTGTCAATTGGTCGCGATCGACCCAAATCCCGACGAAGGAGTGATCGACTCAGGTCTATAAAGAATCATGGCAAGTACATTGGCCATACATTGATATAGAAAAAAGAAAACATTGTGGAGGAACGGGTGGAAGTGTTCTTCCGTCGAAAAGGGAGGATCCTCCGACCAGGCGAGGTGGTAGCGCCTGGCGGGCCGCGGCCCAACGATTGACGTTGGGAAGTTGTATATATGCCAAGTCTTGAGAAATCTTCGTATGTGCGATGTAATTCGCATGCACGCCATCTATCGTACTAGACAAGTACTGTGTGGAGTGGACGCTACAGTGTGTACTTAAATACGCACGTAATAAGTTGTACTTCTTTGGCGTAACAATCAAATAAAACAAAACGACAAAAAATATTAATTACATAATTATGCGGGCAGGCATCCGCCCCCAAAAATAGGGAGAGACTCGTGCCCAGCAGTGGGATGTTTAATGGGTTTCTGTATTCTGTATTTTCACGCCAGGTCCCTAACGGGGTAGGCAGAGAGTGTAGAGCGCCAGACATCCCGGTTCTGACAAACCTCTCGTGCCTCGTCTACCTTCATCATTCTCTTCATACATGCACGCCGATTCCTTCCATCTTTTATTTTGCCGTATGCATATCCGGAACAGTCATGCACGCTTAAATGTCTTTGCCTTTGGCGGCGTCGTGTGGCGGGTTGCTCACTTCCCTCTAAAATGGTCGAGGAGGGCAATGGCTGTCACATGCGTCATACTCGTGAACGGGTGCTGTTGGTGGGGACTGGTCTGTTCTGGTTTGCAGGGGCTACATCACATTTAGTAGATAGCAGTTTATTTGCATCTATGCTATGGACGTTGACATTATTTGATTTTTCACGATAATCTGTACTAGATTTAAGCTCTCATTTAAAAGAGCTCTTACTGAGTTTGTTGGGTAGCGGAGTTCTTCTCAGTAGTGACTGCACTTGGAACTCTACTAAGTGAATAACATTGATCTTGACGAATAAGTTTTTCTTTTTCTTCATGTATTATCATTGAAGGAATTGAAAAATTTATGATTATTATGTTTTAACCAAATAGTTTATATTTTAATTTTTAATTTACTAATAATATATGATTTTGCTTTTACTATATGTAATGGTTATTCGCTCTAGGTAGTTTATGATTTATTGACGTTTTGAAAGTATCTGTAAAGATCTATTCGAAATAAAAATATTTTCTATTTCTATTTCTATTTCTAAGACTTTTGACCCCACCATCAGACAGAACTCGACCTATTTGGTCACGGTAGGTCAGCCTTGGTCTTCCTGGGCCTCTGCAACCATCCACATTCGCATTGTATGTCTGTTTAGTCATTCGCTCATTCGACATTCTTTCTATATGCCCGAACCATCGGAGCATGCCTTTTTTTCAATTTTACACCGATACTATCATTCACACAAAGTCTCTTTGTGTGAATGATAGTATCGGTCATGGGTTTCCATTATTATTATTATTACATAATTGTGTAATAATAAATATCTTTCCGTGCTTCGGAGGGCACGTTAAGCCGTCGGTTCCGGTTGCTATCGATAGATAGCAGTCGTTAAACCTTGTCGGAGGCCTTATGGGCGGTTTGAAAACATCCGACAGCGGGTTGGCTACTAACCCGTATCTCCACCAACCCGCATTGGAGCAGCGTGGTGGAGTAAGCTCCAGGCCTCCCCCAAGAAGGAGAGAGACTCGTGCCCAGCAGTGGGACGTATCAAGGGTTGCCATTATTAATTATTAATTTATTGATTTTAATTTCTTTATAGTACATATATATTATAACTATTATTCTTAAAAGACTTGACATTAGACAATTTATTATTTCCTTTTGACTTAATTTTAATTAATTTTATTTGCTTCTCGCGATATTTGATGTTTTTATTATTATTATTATGTCTCTCGTCAGCACGGGGTCCAATTTGAACCCCGAACCTTTGTCAGGCTTGCGCGGGGACATGGGGGGGGTCCAACACGTAGAGGCCCTTTCGAGAATTTCGATCTACTTTGTAATGGGTTATATTCGGCGGGACCTCTCTCTGGCTGCATCAATAGTTAATACAGACACAGACAGACCCCGCAGAATATAATGGGACTATTGTAATGAAAATGACTTGCCAAACTTTGGGCTATGTGGGTGAACTGGGGGGACTAGATGGCTGGGCCTATGGAGTGAGATCCGGCACCTGCCTATATTCAACATCTCACATTATCGAATCCTACTTTAGGCAGGTGGTGACTCGCCTCTCCTTGGTGGGCCCCCCAAACAGCCAACCCGATGGTCGACAGGGGGCAACACTGTTGAGAGAGGCTGGGGGTGTCGAGAGGTGTGGCCCCGGTTTCACCATCACGAGCGAGTAATCTCGAGCTCGGAGCGGGCTTCCCCGCTATTATGCCTTTAGACACTTCCACCCCCGAGTGTATGGCTCTCTCAGAAATTTAGACAACAGCCTATTATCTAAATTTCTGCAAATGCCATACCTCTAGCGCCCCACTCTGACCGGCCAATGAAGGCAAGCCAGAGGTGAGAGACCTGATGCTCTGTCCGGCCATACTTCTGTGTGGCGGACGAGGCGGAGCCCAGTTCTCTCGGAGGAACTCGAGATGATGGTAGGGGGTGGTGTCGCTACTCACCAACAGCTCGCCACAAGCTGCTCTGCCCCCAGAGCAGCTTGTGTTATTATTATTATTATTATTTAATTTTTTAATAATTGTAGGCATGACATAGATTGTATTTTTATTTTGTGTGAATAGTTTTATTTTATTTTTTATATATAATTACTTTTTAATGTGTAATATGGAGAAATCTGAAATAAATGCATAGTAATACGTAACTTCACGCCTGTAATCCCCGAAGGGGTAGGCAGAGGTAAATGCATGCATTCAAACATACATGCAAACACCCACGATTCGCCGGTAACGTTTTGGCCCATGTGGCGAACAGGTGGCGAGCCTGTTGACATCTCCGGGCACATTACCAAACTTTAGAGGTACTGGGAAATTTCCAGAAAATGGAAAAATCCCAATAGAACCAGAGATAAAGGCTTTTTCACCATTATCTCTGATAGCCCCCTACCCGGGAATCGAACCCAGGACCTCAGCGTAGTAGTAGTGGCCTGCTACCACTAGGCTACCGAGGCAGTATAATAATAATAATAAATAATAACAAATGGATGGATTGGATGGATGGATGGATGGAGGTGGATGGATGGATTGGAATGGTGAATGGTTGTGGATTCGGCCATCATTGTGCCGATAGTCGTCACGGTCAACGGATTGATAGCAAAGAGCCTTGACCAACATCTCAAGAGGCTCAAGTTAGGAAGTTGGATCAAGGGTCTGATACAGAAGGCGGCACTTCTCGGCACGGCACGTATAGTGAGGAGGTTCCTGTCTCTGTGACCCCAACCACCGACAGCTTGGAACCTGTTCCCGCTGCCGGCGGCGCACTATTTTTTATTTTTATATATATACCATATATATACGCATTACCTAATATACTTGCCGCTAAATGGTAGTGTTCATCACTATCGTGTTCCGGTCAGGTGGTAATGTACGGCCCTGTAATTTCCGGCACAGAGGCATAACACCTAATGTCTCAAGAGTGGCAGCGCATCTGCATTTTGACCCCTGGTCATTGTGTGGTTGTCTATAGGCTGCAGTCATCACTTAACATCAATGTGAACTGCATGCTTGTTTGCCACTTTTATTACATTTAGTTTTTCAACTTATGTATGTAAAAAAATACTAAATAAGTTTGAAGAATAAATGAGTGAAATAAATAATAATAATTATGTTCCCATTTCAGGTGTCTACAGTAATGACGATGCGGCCATCGTGGATCGACATAATCAGCTATTGAAATGGTTGAAGGAGGCCGCATCGGATATTATAGACAAGGAGCTGGCAGAAATACACACCGGGGAGTCCGAGGATGGTAAGTGATAATTTTTTATATTTCGTTCAGACTTATATTTGGTCCACGATCCCTCAAGTGGCCGTAGACCAAATGTAAGCCATAAAAAAATGCAAAATAATTAATTTTAAATTAATAAAGTTTTCATCGTATAGGTTAATCATTTAATAATATAAAAGCTTTTGCATTTATAATATTATTATAAATGCGAAAGTTTGTATGTATGTTTGTTTGTTTGTTACTCCTTCGCGCAAAAACTGCACCACCGATTTTCATGAAATTTGGCACACACATAGAGGATAACTTGGATTAACACATGGGATAGTTTTTATCTCGAAAAATCTAGTGTGACCTGTGTCGTGACCTCAGAGGTTTTTTTTTTTTTTATGTAATCGCAGTGGCAAACAAGCATGCAGTTCACATTGATGTTAAGTGATGACTGCAGCCTATAGACATTCACACAAAGACCACGATCAAAATGCAGATGCGTTACCACTCCTGAGGCCTAAGGTGTTATGCCTCTGTGCCGGAAATTACAGGGCCATACATTACCACCTGACCGGAACACGATAGTGCTGAACACTACCATTTAGCGGCAAGTATATTAGGTAATGCGGTGGTGCCTACGCCCGCGAGCTCCGTCACTGGAGTTCTACCACCAGTAAGAAGTCTGAAGGGTTAAGGAACATAGCCACTGGTTTTTTTTCACTATAAGATGTTTACTTGTTTCCCCTCACAGAGGCAGACGGGCACAGTGGGCGCGTGCTGACGCTCATGATGGGCGGCCGCGAGCTGGAGGCCTGCAGGCTGGCCCGGGACCACGGGGACCTCAACATGGCCGCGCTCATCGCTCAGGGCTCGGGTGAGTAATAATGTCCTCCAGACCGAATTTCCGTCACGGCGGCCAATCTCAACGGAGACTAGCCGACTGCGCGGGAGATGTTATAGTGCACAGGTGTATGCGCAAACGCAGGTGCACTCTCTATTCCCTCACTCTCATAGCCCGATGGGCCGGTAATCCGACACGAGCGGAGAGAGATCGGGCGCAGGACCGACGGCTTTACGTGCTCTCCGAGGCACCGGTACCAGACTCCGGGCTATTACTAGGAATTTCTTTACAGAAAAAATCCAGTAACAAATATTCCCGACCAGGAGTGCGCCCGCCTATCGACATTGCTATTATCGTTGTCATTGCTATCAAATTTTCTTGTCGATTTGTAGCTCCTTTAAAATCATTACTGGTGGTAGAGCTCCAGTGACGGAGCTCGCGGGCGTAGGCACCACCGCATTACCTAATATACTTGCCGCTAAATGGTAGTGTTCAGCACTATCGTGTTCCGGTCTGGTGGTAATGTACGGCCCTGTAATTTCCGGCACAGAGGCATAACACCTTAGGCCTCAGGAGTGGCAACGCATCTGCATTTTGACCTTGGTCTTTGTGTGGGTGTCTATAGGCTGCAGTCATCACTTAACATCAATGTGAACTGCATGATTGATTGCCACTTCAATAACATAAAAAAAAGCAGTAGTGATAATCTGATCGTTTTTCTTGCTTTCGTAGGTGAGAAACAAGTGATAGTGGTAGATTATTTCGATTATTGTTATTTAGTTGAAGCAAAAATCTATGTGAAAAAATTGACAGCAATGACAACGACAATAGCAATGTCGATAGGCGGTCGCACCCCTGGGGATCGAACCCGGGACCTCAGACTTCACCATCGCGATTGCGACCACTGAGCCAACGAGGCGGATGAGCACGTTGTATTGTGTAATATTTTATTTTTCCGCAATAACACATGCGGGTGAATTTTATTAAAGAAAAAAACCGGTCAAGTGCATGTCGGACCACGCGCAGTATAGGGTTCCGTAGTTACTGACTAAGAGATGTAATGAAAAAAATAAATAAATATTTTCAATGGACTTGTTCGAAATTTTCGTGTAAAATACATTTGGTCGACTATAACTCGTAAACTTGCAAGGCCAACTTAAGTGTGATAGTTTTCCTTTTAATTTCGTTGTATGTAGCTACTATCGCCGTAATGTTTGAATTTCTAACAACAACCTTTTAGTCTGTAGGGGGGGGGACACACTTGAGTCTAACGAAAATTTGCACTTTAAAGCTTAATAAGTCACGAACAGTTAACTACATCGAAAAATGATGTTCGCAAACCCATAATATTTTTGAAAGACCTATCCAACGATACCTTACACTATATTAAAATCAAAAATAAAAAGAAATATTTGCGCGTCACAAATAGGGGAGGTAACCCTAAAAAAAATTTTTATTTTACCACTTTGTCGGCGTGATTAAGGTGTATACTTGTACCAAATTTCAAGTCTCTAGTACTAATAGTTTTTGCGCTAAACCGCGGACGGACAGACAGACAGACAGACAGACAGACAGACAGACAGACAGTCAGACAGACAGACAGACAGACGGACGGACATGGCGAAACTATAAGGGTTCCTTGTTTACTACGGAACCCTAAAAAAGGAAAGAAAAATTTGACCTCGGGCAGTAATCGAACCTGCGACCTCAAGATAATCAGTCCAGCCGCTTTATCACTAAGCTTTTACTGGTGGTAGAGCTCCAGTGACGGAGCTCGCGGGCGTAGGCACCATCGCATTACCTAATATACTTGCCGTTAAATGGTAGTGTTCAGCACTATCGTGTTCCGGTCAGGTGGTAATGTACGGCTCTGTAATTTCCGGCACAGAGGCATAACACCTAATGCCTCAGGAGTGGCAGCGCATTTGCATTTTGACCTCTGGTCATTGTGTGGGTGTCTATAGGCCTATACCCTGGAAAATCGAAGATTGATCTTTTTGGTTAATTCACATAGGGACATAGGAAACATACAGATCATAAGATTTAACGTTTAAACGTGAGTATAGGAAGCATTATACCAGCTTGAACACTGTTGACTTGTTTTTTTTTTTCGGTCGTCTGTTTTCCTAGAAATTTAGTATTACGTAGCCCAAATCAAAAATAGATCGATAATCGAAAGAACGATTTTTTCAATGTCGATTTAATCGTGGATGGATTTTAGATACTTCGAAATCGGAAATGGAATCGCCATCTCTACTACGAAGTATAGAAAAAGCTGCTACGAACTTATTTATTAAAAAAAAAACAAGTTTTAAAGTTTTAAACAACGACTTAGCCTTCAGGCTATTGATATAATATTGATATTTTTTCGATATGTCGATATTAAAAACTAATTAAAATGTAGATTTATACATTCGATATTTTTAAGCTATTGCATAGCTTCTATCGCGGGCCATGAGCGCGGGGACCGAATTCAGAAATTCCGTAACGAAAAAACCGGACGCTCCGGATTACAAATTTTAAACTCATTTAAAGAAATTCATGTATAATTTCGCCGTCCGACCTCGTGGGTAGCGTGGCCGAGCGGTCTAGGCGCTGGTTTAAGGCACCAGTCTCTTCGGAGGCGTGGGTTCGAATCCCATTCATTTTTTTTTATTGTTTGTTTTTCCATTCAATATTTTAAAAGTGGTAAATATTAATAGAAAATTATTGTTTCATTTTTCTATTTTTGTTTTCTTTTATTTACATTTTATTTTGTTTTGCATAATTTTAGATAATTATGTAAACGCAATAGCTTTACCGCAGCAGTCCCCGAGTGCCACACGTCTTTTTTTATATTTTGAGAAGCTACGCTGTGTTTCTTTTGCTCGTTCGTCTTTTTATATTTTTGTAGTTAAATCAAGGAAGAGATTAATCGACGACACGCAGGGTCAAAGAATTTTTTAATAATTATATTGATTTATCAATAATTTTTTCGTTATATCGAACACTGGTACTGATATTTTTAAAATAAAAAGATCAACAGCTCTACATCGAGTTTGACAAGCTGACAACGACAAGACAGTGACAACTACAATTTTTTTTAGGGTCACGGCACAAGGCAATGGTTCTATCGCCATTCCACCCTATGTGTGACGTCAAATGGCGCATACGTCTTTTTAGAATACACTAACTTTCAAAGTAGAAATTATGAATGAAAAGTACAAAATTTCGAAAAATGGTTAAACACGGGTGCCCTAGTTTTGGATTAACTTTTAAATAATGTAATAAAACATGTAGGTTAAAAATATGAAATGTTGTCAATTTCCGCCACGGAGGCATAACACCTAATGCCTCGGGAGTGGCAGCGCATCTGCATTTTGACCTCTGGTCATTGTGTGGGTGTCTATAGGCTGCAGTCATCACTTAACATCAACGTGAACTGCACACTTGTTTGCCACTTTTATAATAATAATAATAATAATGGCAACCCATTATACGTCCCACTGCTGGGCACGAGTCTCTCCCCTCTTTGGGGGGAGGCCTGGAGCTTACTCCACCACGCCGCTCCAATGCGGATTGGTGGAGAAATGGGTTAGTGGGCAACCCGGTGTCGGATGTTTTCAAACCGCCCATAAGGCCTCCGACAAGGTTTAACGACTGCTATCTATCGATAACAACCGGGACCGACGGCTTAACGTGCCCTCCGAGGCACGGAAACGGAACACTTTTATTACATTAAAAAAAACAATTCCATGGACGTTCACATTATCTTATATTCTATTTTAATTTATGTTTGTATTAGATCAAAGAATTTTAAGTGATGACTGCAGCCTATAGACACCCACACAATGACCAGAGGTCAAAATGCAGATGCGCTGCCACTCCTGAGGCATTAGGTGTCATGTCACTGTGATAGTTATTACGGGGCCATACATTACCATCTAACCGGAACACGATAATGCCGAACATTAGCATTTGGCGGCAGATAGATATTGCGGTGGTGCCTACGCCCTCGAGCTCCTACACTTGTAACTCTACTACCATAAAAGCAAGAATCTTTCATGGTTTCTCTGATTCCAGGCGAACCGGCGTTCAAATCGCTAGTGTCGCGACAACTGCACGTGTGGAACGAGTGCGGCGCTTCGCCCCTCGTGGCGGGCTCCCGGCGGGCGGCCATGTCGCTGCTGGCCGGCCTCCGCCCCCCCGACACACTGGCCGATCAACATTGGTTGGTTGCGTTGAGGACTACCGCTAAGTGAGTTATCTACTAAGGCTGGGTTGCACCAAGAGTTAAAGTTATTAACTTAAAGAAATCTGTTAAAGTTAGAGAGGGACGTGAACAACAACTTTAACAAATATAGAAAATAAAAAAAAATGGGAAAGCAAATTTGACTTCGGGCAGAAATCGAACCTGCGACCTCGGGATAACCAGTCCAGCCGCTTTACCACTATGCTACCGAAGTCCCACACCGGTACGTCAAATTTTGCCTTCCCTTTTTTTTATTTTTTTTTAACCGATTTACGGCCAAATACTCAAACGTCACTTAAATCTAAGTGGGACTTAAAAGTTTTCTGTCTTTATAAAACACGTTCAAACGATAGAGATTTGAGGGTTGCCTAAAATTGAGTGACGTTTGAGTATTCGGCCATAAGAGTCGGTTTATCTTTATTTTCTTAAGTTTTATTTTTCCCTAACCGATTTTGACGAAACAAAGTTTTGACAACGCCTCTAATTATAATGTCATCCACCTGTGAACCCCGCGTTCAAATCCGTCGAGTAGTTTCGAAATTATAACGTACCGGACACACAGACAGGGAAACAAAACAATTTTTTTTTTGTTGCTGTTACCCTTCTTTAATCGCCCCCTATCAGTTTGTTTATGGAAAAATATTTTATGTACAGACACGCAATTTTTACATTTTTACTGTCTTATTATATGTACTGTAACCGGCGAATCGTGGGTGTTTGCATGTATGCTTGAATGCATGCATTCACCTCTGCCTACCCCTTCGGGGATTACAGGCGTGAAGTTACGTTTTTTTTATGTCCTTTTGTCACTTTTTTTTATACGATAAGAATTTTGAACATACGTCTTTTTAAACTGACAGCGACGTAATGGTGGTTCAGCGAATGAGCTCACTTAAGTTCTAGTACAATGCCCCATTTGTCCACAGGTACCTGTGCCAGCAAATACCGAGCCTCGAACATGTGATACGCACGTACGAAAGCCATTTCGTGTCGGATGAGGAAGCCGGGGACTTGAGCAACTTGCCCGCTGACGAGATGGGCATGAGGTATCCAGAGCCGCCTTACGCCAAAGATTACGATTATACCGCGGTAAGTGTAAAAACACGTACCAAAGCCCTTGTAGTGGAACTTTACTTTGTGTATTTTGTAAACGTTAATTGTATTTTATTTATTTTGTATTAAACATTTGGTTAAATCTTATAAACTACGCTAAACAATTATTAATAATATGTACAAACTTAATCCTAAACTCAATATAAACACTGTGTAAAAACTAAATATAAACATCTTATAAACTAAATATAAACATTGTATAATAAATAATAAAAACGAATAATAACATGTAAAACTAATAATAAATAATAATAACATAAATTTTGTATAGTATAAAAATATGTTTACATACATGCAGACATCCGTATGGATTTTATTAGTAGTGATGCGAGGCGGTGCTCGATGCACCCGAGACCGCCCGATCCCTCCCGAACGGCGACCGGCTACCTGCGCGTACGCCGTCGCCAACACGGCAGGACAAGGCAGTCCGATCGTATCTGCTATCGACGCCAGACGCATATCGCTCGCTTGCTCTGCTTGACACTCGCGAATATATCTTAGTGCTTGCCGCTGTTATATCTTAGTGCTTTCGCTTCTATTATCTTTCTTCCGTGCTGTCATATTATCCTTCTGTCTTTATATATGTAACGTGTGATTGTAGTGTGTAATAAACTTTGTGAAATAATTGTTGAATATTATTCCCGGAACTGTAAGTACCGTACGCCTATCACACACCACTACCCATCCCGCTAAACCCTTTTTTAGGCTGGAGCGCCTTCTGCGCTCGCCGATTGCCCGGTGAAGTAGACTAATGCCGTCTCGAGACAAGCCGCATAAATAAAGAGCGATCTAAAAAAAAAAAAAATTACCATACCATAGGGGGAAGTGATTGAAAGGGGGGCCTTTCATTCACTTCCCCCTAGGCGCTGTAATTTCCGACACAGAGGCATAACACCTCAGGCCTCAGAACAGGTAACGCATCTACATTTTGACCTTGGTCTTTGTCTATAGGCTGCAGTCATCACTTAACAGCAATGTGAACTGCATGCTTGTTTACCACTTACAATACACAATAAAAAAATCAGACCTAGGGATCGCCAGAAGTGCGCATGGCCCGGCAGCTGGTGTAGACAGGAAGCGATCTACTCGTTTAAGCGATACGAGCGCGGTCGGGTGTGTGATGGGTGACCGCTAGTGACAAATTATAATGCGCGATTCCGTGCTTCTGAGGGCACGTTGAGCCGTGGCTCCCGGTTGCTATCGACGGATAGGAGTCGTTAAACCTTGTCGGAGGCCTTATGGGCGGTTTGAAAACATCCGACAGCGGGTTGGCCACTAACCCGTATCTCCACCAACCCGCATTGGAGCAGCGTGGTGGAGTAAGCTCCAGGCCTCCCCTCAACAAGGCGTGAGATTCGTGCCCAGCAGTGGGACGTATCAAGGGTTGCTATTAATATTATTTAGTAGATGAAAAAACCCGGCAAACTTCGTAATGCCTCAGAATGAAATGATGTGTCCCATTCAATTTCTTCAATTTTCTTACCTTTCAAACCTTCCCTGGACTTCCAAAACTCATTCAAAACCAAGATTAGCCAAATCGGTTCAGCCCAGATATTTAAATGTGTGCGTGAAATTGTTTAAATATTTTGTTAAAGTCAAAGTGTGAGTTTCATGGACGATTTTTGTAGTCTGCGTCACACGTATTCCTCCCCGCTCCCCCCAAAAATGACAGACTGTTTTGCATCGGTAATAAACGCTATGGCTACTCCCCTCCGGTCCACCGCGACCGGTGGGCCGAGTGAACAATAATTCTACCGCGTCCCCGACGCGGTTTCGCTACCGTAGGCGGTCGCTCAGGTCTGAATAGGGCTTAACATACCAAGGCGTCGTGTGACGGGTTGCTCACTTCCCTTCAAAATGGTCGAGGAGAGCAATGGCTGCCACATGCGTCATACTCGTGGACGGGTGCTGATTGTAAGGACTGGTCTATTGTGATTTGCGGGTGTTATTTTCTATCACGATATTAAGCTGTTGATGGGTATTTGCGTATGTGTTTATATGCAAATATTTATATGCCATGGACGTTCACATTATTTTTATTTTATTTAATAATATTTGTACTAAATCTAAGGTTTTGACAAAAGAGCAACACGCTGAGTTTGTTGGGTAGCGGAGTTCTTCTCAGTAGTGCCTGCACTTGGAACTCTGCTAAGTGAATGACTATGATTATGACAAACAGATTTTTCATTTTCTTCTATGAAGGAATTGAGAAATTTGATGATTCACGTATCGGTTAAATATTATTATTAAATTGGTGTTCGGGTAATGAACCGAACACCAATATCATTTTACGCTGACAAGGCTGACGCGTGCCGCGGCGAAAAAATATGAGTAACGCGTCACATGTATCTCAAAATGAATCTTCGGAAATTTTATTATCAACTGCAATGGTAAAAGTTATGGCAGTTGATGGTACGTATCATATATTGCGAGCCCTCATTGACCAAGGGTCTCAGATATCGCTTATAAGCGAAAATGCCGCTCAGATGTTAAGTTTGAAACGACAATCATACAAGGGAATTGTTTTTGGGATAGGAGAAAAGAGCAATACATGTAAAGGAATGTTAAGCATAAACTGTCAATCAATTAACACAGAATTTTCATTTAAAGCGGAAGTATTAATCATGAATAATTTAATGAAGAAATTACCTAACACTACCTTTGATAACCCTGCTTGGCCACATACTCAAGATATTGATCTTGCTGATCCCGAATTCTATATCAGTCGTCCAGTAGATTTGTTACTAGGAGCTGACATTTACGCGAAAATCATGTTAGATGGTATATTTAGAGGTGAAAATCAAGGTCAACCCATAGCCCAGCAAACCCAGCTTGGTTGGATTCTATGTGGAAGTGTATCATCGTTTCACTGTAATGTCGTCACCATCGATCTAGAAAACATTCACAAATTTTGGGGAGTTGAAGAAGTCGAAGAACCATCCGACTACAGCTCAGAAGATCAAAAATGCTTTCAGTTATACAATGAAACCACTAAGCGTCGTCAAGATGGTCGGTATGAAGTTAGGATGCCCTTGCATGACAATTTTGAGGAACAATTAGGATCATCAAAGGAAATAGCTTACGCACAATTTCGTAACATAGAGAGGAAATTTATAAGAGAACCGCAGTTGGCGCAAAATTACAGAGAATTTATTAATGAATATAAATTGTTAGGACATATGCGATTTGTAGAACAATCATCTGGGATGCAGTGCTTCCTAACACATCGTGCATCACAACGGTCACGTATGGAACGAAGGCAGCTCCATTCCTCGCTATGATGACGTTAAAGAGATTGGCGGCAGATGAAAGCGATAATTATCCAGATGCAGCAAACATTGTCAAACATTCAATGTACACAGACGATTTAGTGTCAGGGGCACATGACATACAATCAGGGAAAAGGCTTATCAAGGATTTATGCCAGTTAATGAAATCATGGGAATTTACGTTAAGAAAGTGGTCAGCAAATAATCCGGAATTATTATCAAACATAAAAGCTGAAGAAAGTTGCGATAATATATTTACATTTAAATCAGATGACACAGGAAAAACATTAGGAATATTATGGAATTCGTCAACAGATCAATTATCATTTAAATGCAATATATCAAAGGAAATACCAAATAAAATCACTAAGAGAAATTTGTTAGGAGAGATTTCAAAGATATTTGATCCACTTGGATGGTTGGCACCTCTAGTTACAAAATTGAAAATTTTATTCCAGCGTGTTTGGTCAGAAGAGTTGCAATGGGATGACGTCATACCGGATAATATTTACAAAGAATGGGTTAAGTTAAAAGAAGACATAAGTGTTATCAATGAGATAGAAATACCAAGATGGTTAGGTTGTGGTGAAGAAGATATTATCGAGTTTCATGGGTTCTGCGACGCGTCTTTGAAAGCATTTGCAGCCACAGTGTATGCGCGAATCAAACATCAGGATAAATATTCCGTGATATTAGTTGCTGCTAAAACTAAGGTCGCACCGAATAAAAAATCATTATCATTACCTAGGTTGGAGTTGTGTGGAGATACGCTCCAAGTTTTAAGTAAACTTATGACAAAAATATCAGAATGCTACAGTAATTACAATATCAAGATGTATGGTTGGACCGACTCAATGGTCGTTCTAGGATGGCTCAATGGAGATTGTAGTCGTTGGAAATCTTTTGTGGCTAATCGCGTGAAACAGATCACGAAAATTATGCCGTCTAATCAATCGAGGTACATCAAAACAAATGAGAACCCCGCGGATGCTGCGAGCCGAGGTTTGAGTGCATCACAACTAAAGAATCATAAATTGTGGTGGCATGGCCCGGAGTGGTTATCATCATTATCATTACCTAGTATAGAAACAAGAGATCATACAGAATACAGTACGAATCATGAGATGAGAATCAAGCACGTAAATATCATACAAGTTTGTCACGAAGAAAGTATTATCATACAATTATTAGAAAAACATAACTCATTTAATAAAGCAGTTCGTATATTCGCATGGATACTACGTGCATTAACCCCGAGCAAACAGCTGCGACCTACATATATCACGTTACAAGAAATGCACGCGGCAAAAATGCGAATCATCAAATACGTGCAATACAATGAATTTACATGTGATATAGAATGTTTAAAACGTAATAATATTTTGAAATCAAAAAGCAGTTTAATAAGTTTACAACCCTTTCTAGATCAGGACGGAATATTACGCGTTGGAGGGAGATTGAGACATGCAGATTTATCTCACGAAGAAAAACATCCAATAATCATCCCGCATAATCATCGTTTAACTTATCTGCTGATCGATCAAGCTCATCATTTAACGTTTCACGGAGGCAGCAAATTGACATTATCAAATATAAGAAGAAGGTATTGGATCATAGGAGGATCAAGAGCGACGAAGAAGTACGTTCGGAACTGCGTTATCTGTAGGCGTCATAGCCCAGACATAAAATATCAACTGATGGGGGATTTACCAGCGTCCAGAGTGAATCCAGCTCCACCATTCTATCATACAGGAGTTGATTACACCGGGTTCGTTGATGTCAAAATGAACAGAGGTCTTGGTAGCCGAACGCTGAAGGGATATATTGTGGTCTTTGTTTGCATGGTGACAAAGGCAGTACACCTAGAAATTGTATCAGATCTGACCAGTGAAGCATTCCTGGCCGCGTTACGTCGCATGGCAGCGAGAAGAGGCAGTCCGCATCATTTATATTGTGATAATGGTACGAACTTTGTGAAAGCCAACAGAATTTTACAAGAATCATATTTTGACCTACAGCAAATATTAAATAATAATTTTTATCAAGAAATCACTAACATGAATATGAAATTTCACTTCAATGCACCCTCTTGGCCCACCGCTGGCGGGTTGTGGGAGAGAGCTGTGCGCAGTTTGAAGCATCATATCAAAAGAATAGTCGGTAATCAAAAATTGACCTTCGAGGAATATTGTACGCTTTTATCACAGCTGGAAGCGTGTTTGAACTCGCGTCCGCTGTGTGCTTTATCAGAAAATATCGAAGATCTTGATTGCCTTACGCCGGCACACTTTTTATGTGGAAGAGCAGGTTTAACGATTATCGATACTGAACAGGACGCAAGAACGAGGTGGCATTTAATCAAGAAGATACAGCAAGACATCTGGAAGAAATGGAAAGATGACTATCTAACTCAACTATCAATACGAAGTAAATGGCACAAAGAAAGAGTAAATATGAAAATTGGGGATATTGTAATCATTAAGGACGACAACTTACCTTCAGGAAAATGGGCAATGGGGAGAGTGACAGAACTACACCCAGGAAGCGATGGCTTAGTGAGAGTGGTAACTTTGAAAACGAAATCTGGATTTATGAAAAGGCCGATCAGTAAAATAGCTCTTCTACCTGTGTATCAAAACAAACAGCATGAAGAAAACATGGAGAAGAGTGAGCAGATATCAGTTTAAGATTGCATGAGTCAACAAGAAAATCATAAAAAGAAATCAGGGACAACGAGGGGTTCAAAATTTCTATCACTAGCGCTTATGTTTGGTTACTTCATGACGTTACTGACGTCATCAAGTGCGTCATACACCGTCACTTCTTTAAACAACAATCAAACGTTGTATTTCGATCCTGTCGCGAAAATGCAACATATCAGGGATGAATGGACTTTAGTTGTTTATTTCGATATGTCTCCTTATTGGGAAGGTGATATGGCTATTAATAAATTCATAAAGTATTTAGAAAGTATGTGCGAACAATTAAAAGAACAATCACGCTGCAACATGATACTCTTACAATTACGTCACGATCATTCAGAGCTAGAGTACTATAATCAACTTTTGATGAATCAGGAATTCGAAGCTCACTCCAGACAGCGTCGAGGCCTTATCAATGGGATTGGCTACGTTGCAAATAGTCTCTTCGGCGTACTGGATGAGCGTTTCGCAGAAAAATACGAGAAGGACATTGCATTGATTACGCAGAATCAGAAACATCTCGCAAATTTGTGGCAAAACCAAACATCGATCGTGGAGTCAGAATTTAACTTATTGAAACGCACAGAAGAGAGCATAAATAATCAACATAAAATTATAAACAAACATTTGAATAGTCTTGTTCAAGCCACGAACTATTTAAAAGATCAAATGCAGAATTTATCATTATCAGAAGACTTTGCTTTATCGTCTATAGCGGCAAGTAGCATGTTAGCAAATTTAAGAAGATTACAAGATACTTTATTGGACACAATCACAGATACCTATCACGGCAAATTTAATATACACTTATTGACGCCAAAACAATTGTTGAATGAACTGCGCACTATATCAGGACAACTGAAAGATGATTTACGGTTACCGCTGAGCAACATACAGAGCGATTTGAAGAATTTATATCAACTATTACACGTAAAAGTCCGAATGACCAAGAATTACTTCATTTTTGAAACAAAATTTCCATTGACCAGTAGAGATAGCTATGACCTCTATAAAATCATTCCGATTCCTCATTTTATAGAAGATATGAAAATGCTAAGTGTGATTCCTATCAGTAATTTTGTAGCAATAAATGTTAAAAGAGATTCCTATTTATCAATAAATCAAGACGAAATACAAAACTGTCTGCACTACAATGACTCATATTTATGTACGACAAAAGGCCCGATACGTCACTTGGAAACGCATGAAAAATTTTGCAAATTAGACAATAATAGCAAGTGCCAATTTATTAGATCGCCATGCCAAACTCAGTGGACGGCGGTCAATTCCTTCAACACATATTTATATTTCACCTGCTCTGATGTAACCCTTAGAATAATCTGCGATGATCAGATTTCAAGTGGAAAAATCAACAAGGCGGGTCTCATACGTTTTAGTGAGAAGTGTATTGTGAAGGGGCCAAATTTTACTATTTTTTCTCAAGATCATGTTAGCAAGAGAAATGAATTTGAAATCAATCAAGAACAAATCATACCCAAAATCGCTCCTATTAATCATATCCTGAATGTCTCACTATCATTTGAACATTTTGAAAATGATGACTACGCGCAAATTAACAGCAGTCTTACTTTGATACACGAACAAATCCAAACTATGAAGGAGAGTGCAAAATCATCTGAGTACGAGTTATCAAATCATGACGTACACCAATACGTGATAAGCTACACGTCAGCAGCAGTCATGATCATCGTTGTGGCAGCGGCGGCGTGCTGGTGGCGGCGAGCGCGCGCGCCCCTGGTCGCCGGTGCCCAGGGCAGCGGTGCGGGCGACGGTGTCACTTTCAGGGCTAGTGTAGTGAATATAGGCAATCGTACCGCGAGTGATGAGTGCGTGCAATCGGTAGTGGTAGATAGTGATAATCGCGATAAATCAGTAACTAATTCGTCTACGTCACCAATAAAACAAAAAAGACAATTTTTAAATAGATCAAAAACAATAGCATAGGACATTTTAGAGACTCTAAATCATGAAAAAGTTTATTTACTTTTTATCTTATTTTTTACAACTTTCAATGTGTTTATTTTTACAATGTGTTTATTTTTATATCAATTTTATTTGTATTTTTGGTGTTATATCAATTTCATTTTGTTGGAGCTACTCATTTGTATATCACTCATTTAACCTAAGAGTTTTATGTAACTGGAATCATTTGTATCATCTCATGATCATTCTCATCTCCCGCCCGGCAGCATGTTCGGGTAATGAACCGAACACCAATATCATTTTACGCTGACAAGGCTGACGCGTGCCGCGGCGGCTCGTACGCCCCGCGCCCGCCTCAGTCCACTGCTCATTATCATTCATATCAGATCATTTTTACTTAAGTTTATATCAGTGTGTTAAATAAATCAATTATCAATCTATCAATCAAAACTATCATTTATCAAAGTCCAACCATACACGGTACAATTGGTATTTATTAATACCTATTGTATTATTATTATAAGTCATTCTTTCTAGGTAGCTTATAACTCGACAATGCAAAAGTGTCCTTGTAGTACAATTTGAAATAAATAATTTGAATTTTGAATTTTCATATGTCACACCTGAAAGAGGTTATGATAGCCTTTTTTTATCATTTTTTTCAGTCTTTTGTATGCAGTGATGATTTTTTTTTATGTAATGGTAGTGGCAAACAAGCGTGCAGTTCACATTGATGTTAAGTGATGACTGCAGCCTATAGACACCCACACAAAGACCAAGGTCGAAATGTAGATGCGTTACCACTCCTGAGGCCTAAGGTATTATGCCTCTGTGCCGGAAATTACAGGGCCGTACATGATGATTTGTTTGTTCGCAGGACGGCAAACAACGGCGCGTGTTCGACCTCCGGTACGAGTTATTGCGGGCGCGCGCGTTCAACGCCCGCCCCAAACTTACGCCCGCCGCGTATACGCCGGACCCATTGGATTACTCGCTCGCGTATGTATTTTAATATTAAAGGCTTCGGCAAACCAAACGCAGGACAGTTGCAGGGCAGGTCAGTAGCAGCGCGGGAGTCGGCACACTGAACCGCAGCAGCAGTTTACAAGCGGTTGACGTGTGCGGCAGGCTGCACTGCTGCAGAAGGCTGCAAGATGTCAGACGACATGAAAAATTCATGGTGTTTTTGGCTCTTAGGCAAAAACAAAAAAAGAATTTGGGTTTATGATATCAAGACAAGAAAAAAGAATATGGGGAATTTCATCGTCTCTGCAGAGAGTTGGAAAGTCATGAAAAAAATTTTTTTTCACATATTTTGAAAATATGTGAAAAAATGCTCAAAAGTTCTTTTGAAGATCGCGAAAGACAGCTCGAAATCGGAAATCATACAAACATTTATTTTTACGCACTAATTCGATTATCTTTTCACTGATATTCATCACGCCGTTGTAAAAGAATACAACAGTCGCCGACCGCTCTCGATGCGCTGCGCTGCACTGCCTCCGGTGTGTCGTGGCAAAATGACCGCCATAGTCATGGAATAGATAAGTAAGGATGGAAAGGCCTTTGCTTTCAATTATTAGAACCAATGTCGCCGCTTTTCTCCCACCATGCAATTTCTTACACAAATGTAACACCATCTCGACAATCACCCACACATTAATCTCAGGGCAGCTATTCGTTTGCGTAAGTTTGCATACTAAGATGTAACGCCCGTAGACTATTAACACTCGCACGCACACAACAATATACTCACCAATAAAATAGTCGAAGTGTAGCGAACGCATTACATGCTGTACATTGCCAGCGGAGACAGTAATTGCGTTAATTGAGCGAGTGCTTAACGAGCAACGTGTTCGATAGCAGTAACGTTTAAATAATGCAGTTTAAGTTCGAATATTCATATTCCTTTGTATATTTATATGTATTATAACAATAAATGTTATTTGTGACTTACCGATCAAAAGATATACGTCCTCGTTTTATACTTGAGGTCTGACATTGCATATTACGTGTTAAAATTTTCACTACATGGTATTCTACCAAGAGATGCGTCGTTCGAAGCAGTCTACACGACACTACGAGCGGCGAACGAATGGTTCTGCCGAACTGTGTGTGTACACGCATAGTTGTCGCGCGCTTGCCACGCCCACATTACCATTCCATCTTTATTTATCTATTCCGTGGCCGTAGTAATACAACAGCGTCGGCCCGCGCTCTGCACCTGCCCTGCGCCGCCTGCCGCCTGCCGCCCGGTGTGTCGTCCGGCAGTTGCATGCGTCACACTAAAGGAGATGTTGCAAAAATGTATGGACCTCCGGCCATGTATTGTACACAATATCATTAACAGGCAAAATTACTGCATATTTTCACCCAGAACCCCAGGACCCCAGCGTAGTAGTAGTGGCCTGCTACCACTAGGCTACCGAGGCAGTGCTTCGGTAGCTTAATGGTAAAGTGGCCGGACTGGTTATCGAGGTTCCTAAAACTGCTTTCTCAGATTAATAGAGATGGTGTTATTTCAGTTTCGTGGTGGGGGCCTGGCTGGGCGCCCCCAGCGAGGACAGCGTGCGCGGGGTGGCGGCGCAGCTGGAGGCCCGCGGGGCCTGGGCCCTCGCCGTGCAGGCCCTGGCCTACCTCCCGCACGACAACGTGTGAGTATACCGCCTCCGTCACTACACTTGACCTGCAGTCGCGGGGTGATGGCGCAGCTGGAGGCCCGCAGGGCCTAGCCGCTCGCCGTGCAGGCCGTGGTCTACCTCCCGCACGACAACGTGTGAGTATACTGCCTCCGTCACTACACTCCAACTACAGTCACGGCGCAGTTGGAGGCCCGCGAGGCCTGGCCGCTTGCCGTGCAGGCTCGGCGTCGGGACGTTAGGCGTCGCGACGCTCGGCGTCGGGATAAGCGTCGCGACGCCCGGCGTCGGGATAGGCGTCGCGACGCCGAGCATCGCGACGTTAGGCGTCGGACCGTTAGGCGTCGCAACGCTCGGCGTCGGAACGTTAGGCGTAGGGACGTTAGGCGTCGCGACGTTAGGCGTAGGAACGTTAAGCGTCGGGACGTTAGGCGTCGGGACGTTAGGCGTCGCGACGCTCGGCGTCGGGACGTTAGGCGTCGGAACGTTAGGCGTCGGGACGTTAGGCGTCGCGACGCTCGGCGTCGGGACGTTAGGCGTAGGAACGTTAAGCGTCGGGACGTTAGGCGTCGGGACGTTAGGCGTCGCGACGCTCGGCGTCGGGACGTTAGACGTCGCGACGCTCGGCGTCGGGAAATGAGGCGTCGGGACGTTAGGCGTCGGGACGTTAGGCGTCGCGACGCTCGGCGTCGGTACGTTAGGCGTCGGAACGTTAGGCGTCGGGACGTTAGGCGTCGGACCGTTAGGCGTCGCGACGCTCGGCGTCGGAACGTTAGGCGTCGGGACGTAAGGCGTCGCGACGTTAGTCGTCGGGACGTTAGTCGTCGAAACGTAAGGCGTCGGGACGTTAGGCGTCGCGACGCTCGGCGTCGGGATAGGCGTCGCGACGCTCGACGTCGGAACGTTAGGCGTCGAGACGTTAGGCGTCGCGGCGCTCGGCGTCGTGACGTTTGGCGTCGCGACGCTCTGCGATGGGACGTTAGGCGTCGGGACGTTAGGCGTCGGAACGTTAGGCGTCGGGACGTTAGGCGTCGCAACGCTCGGCGTCGGGACTTTAGGCGTCGGGAAGTTAGGCGTCGCGACGCTCGGCGTTGGGACGTTAGGCGTCGGGACGTTAGTCGTCGGGACGTTAGGCGTCGGGACGTTAGTCGTCGGGACGTTAGGCGTCGCGACGCTCGGTGTCGAGACGTTAGGCGTCGCGACGCTCGGCGTCGGGATTTTACGCTTCGGGAAGTTAGGCGTCGGGACGTTAGGCGTCGCGACGCTCGGCGTCGGGACTTAAGGCGTCGGAACGTTAGGCGTCGGGACGTTAGGCGTCGCGACGCTCGGTGTCGGGACGTTAGGCGTCGCGACGCTCTGCGTTGGGACGTTAGGCGTCGGGACGCTCGGCGTCGGGACGTTAGGCGTCGCGACGCTCGGCGTCGGGACGTTAAGCGTCGCGACGCTCGGCCTCGGGACTTTAGGCGTCGGGAAGTTAGGCGTCGGGACGTTAGGCGTCGCGACGCTCGGCGTTGGGACGTTAGGCGTCGGGACGTTAGGCGTCGGGACGTTAGTCGTCGGGACGTTAGGCGTCGGGACGTCAGTCGTCGAAACGTAAGGCGTCGGGACGTTAGGCGTCGCGACGCTCGGTGTCGGGACGTTAGGCGTCGCGACGCTCGGCGTCGGGATTTTACGCTTCGGGAAATTAGGCGTCGGGACGTTAGGCGTCGCGACGCTCGGCGTCGGGACTTAAGGCGTCGGGACGTTAGGCGTCAAGACGCTCGGCGTCGGGACGTTAGGCGTCGCGACGCTCGGCGTCGGGATATGCGTCGCGACGCTCGGCGATGGGACGTTAGGCGTCGGGACGTTAGGCGTCGGAACGTTAGGCGTCGGGACGTTAGGCGTCGCAACGCTCGGCGTCGGGACTTTAGGCGTCGAGAAGTTAGGCGTCGGGACGTTAGGCGTTGCGACGCTCGGCGTCGAGACTTAAGGCGTCGGGACGTTAGGCGTCGGGACGCTCGGCGTCGGGACTTTAGGCGTCGTGACGCTCGGCGTCGGGATAGGCGTCGCGACGCTCGGCGTCGGGATAGGCGTCGCGACGTCGAGCGTCGCGACCTTAGGCGTCGGACCGTTAGGCGTCGCGAAGCTCGGCGTCGGAACGTTAGGCGTCGCGACGTTAGGCGTAGGAACGTTAGGCGTCGGGACGTTAGGCGTCGTGGTCCTCGGCGTCGGGACATTAGGCGTCGCGACGCTCGGCGTTGGGACGCTCGGCGTCGGGAAATGAGGCGTCGGGACGTTAGGCGTCGCGACGCTCGGCGTCGGGACGCTCGGCGTCGGGACGTTAAGCGTCGCGACGCTCAGCCTCGGGACTTTAGGCGTCGGGAAGTTAGGCGTCGGGACGTTAGGCGTCGTGACGCTCGGCGTCGGGACGTTAGGCGTCGGGACGTTCGGCGTCGTGAGGTAAGGCGTCGCGACGCTCGGCGTCGGGACGTTAGGCGTCGGGACGTTAGGCGTCGCGAAGCTCGGCGTCGGGAAATGAGGCGCCGCGACGTTCGGCATCGTGACGTTAGGCGTCGCGACGCTCGGCGTTGGGACGTTAGGCGTCGGGACGTTAGGCGTCGGAACGTTAGGCGTCGGGACGTTAGGCGTCGCGACGCTCGGCGTCGGGACGTTAGGCGTCGCGACGCTCTGCGTTGGGACGTTAGGCGTCGGGACGTTCGGCGTCGTGAGGTAAGGCGTCGCGACGCTCGGCGTCGGGACGTTAGGCGTCGGGACGTTAGGCGTCGCGAAGCTTGGCGTCGGGAAATGAGGCGCCGCGACGTTCGGCATCGTGACGTTAGGCGTCGCGACGCGCGGCGTTGGGACGTTAGGCGTCGGGACGTTAGGCGTCGGGACGTTAGGCGTCGGAACGTTAGGCGTCGGGACGTTAGGCGTCGCGACGCTCGGCGTCGGGACGTTAGGCGTCGTGACGCTCTGCGTTGGGACGTTAGGCGTTGGGACGTTGGGCGTCGGGACGTTAGGCGTCGGAACGTTAGGCGTCGCGACGCTCGGCGTCGGGACGTTAGCGTCGCGACGCTCGGCCTCGGGACTTTAGGCGTCGGGAAATGAGGCGCCGCGACGTTCGGCATCGTGATGTTAGGCGTCGCGACGCTCGGCGTTGGGACGTTAGGCATCGGGACGTTAGGCGTCGGAACGTTAGGCGTCGGGACGTTAGACGTCGCGACGCTCGGCGTCGGGACGTTAAGCGTCGCGACGCTCGGCCTCGGAACTTTAGGCGTCGGGAAGTTAGGCGTCGGGACGTTAGGCGTCGCGACGTTAGGCGTCGCGACGTTCGGCGTCGTGACGTAAGGCGTCGTGACGCTCGGCGTTGGGACTTAAGGCGTCGTGACGCTCGGCGTCGGGACGCTCGGCGTCGGGACGCTCGGCGTCGGGACGCTCGGCGTCGGGACGTTAGGCGTCGTGACGCTCTGCGTCGGGACGTTGGGCGTCGGGACGTTAGGCGTCGGGACGTTAGGCGTTAATTATTTGATGTTGAATTCTACAGATTATGTCATCTATTTATTTTGCAGTCGAAACCACCTGATAAGGGCGGTGATCTCCCGCCACGCGAGCCCCCGGGCGGGTGGTGCGGGCCGGGCGGCGGGCGGCGCCCCCGCAGGGCTCCTGACGCGCCTGCGGGTGCCGCAGCGCTGGCTCCTGTTGGCTCACGCTCATAGTGCCAAATACCATGTAAGTCCACCAGAATGAGAATCAGAAATTCATTCATTCATATGACAGGCACCTCTCATGGCATGTCAAAAACAAACGGAATAAATTAAAGTGAATAACAATTGATATACATGTCAAACAAGCTAAAAAAATATATGTGTATCACTACATATTATAAAGTAAAGTCCCCCCCCTATTTTCTTAGCATTTCACAAATTATATGAAATACTGCGAAATGTTAAATGCTAATTCGCAATAATTTGTAATTATCTTCGATTTGTTTGCATTTAGGATCGTTTATTGAATGAATGCGTGAGATTTTTGAATACTTATTAGTGTCCAGGCACCCCTTAACATTAATTAATTTGCAGAAATCATATACTTCATTAGATATCGATTATTTATTACCATTTTAGCAAATAGCATAGCAATAGCAATTAGCATGCTAGGACTCACAAATTCACATGCTTATGAAATTTACAAGAAATAGCATTAATTGCCATCTGATGACCCAGTTAGTCCAGCCGTGTGAGATGACCGTTTGATTCGAACGGTCGCGGGTTCGATCCCCGCACCGGGACATATATTTGTATGGCCTACAGATGTTTGTTTCGGGTCTGGGTGTTTGTGTATGTGTTGTATGTGTACAACGGCACCCACGACACAGGTTTATACCTACTGTGGGGCTGTGAGTGTAAACGTATTTTTATTTTATTATTTATTTATCGCTTCTCTGTGATAAGTTATTACGGGACCGTACAAATGTTTTTTTTTATGTTATGGAAGTGGCAAACAATCATGCAGTTCACATTGATGTTAAGTGATGACTGCAGCCTATAGACACACACACAAAGACCGAGGTCAAAATGCAGATGCGTTACCACTCCTGAGGCCTAAGGTGTTATGCCTCTGTGCGGGAAATTACAGGGCCATACATTACCACCTGACCGGAACACGACAGTGCTGAACACTACCATTTAGCGGCAAGTATATTAGGCAATGCGGTGGTGCCTACGCCCGCGAGCTCCGTCACTGGAGCTCTACCACCAGTGAAAATGTGTAATGTTAGTTTAATATTATTTCATGATTACCAGAAAGAGCCGCAGTTAGAAGCGGAGTACTTGGTGGGTGCTGAACAGTGGAACGCGGCGCATCGCGTGCTAGTGCACAGCTTGCTACCCGACGCTGTGCTATCTGGTTGGTTTTTTTTTTTTTTTTTTATGTAATGGAAGTGGCAAACAAACATGAAGATCACATTGATGTTAAGTGATGACTGCAGCCTATAGACATCCACAAAAACGCCAAGGTGGAAATGCAGATGCGTTAGTCCTGAGGCCTAAGGTGTTATGCCTCTGTGCCGGATATTACAGGGCCGTACATTACCACCTGACCGGAACACGATAGTGCTGAAGACTTATCATTTAGGGGCGAGTCGGGGAAGGTCTACTCGGTTAAGCGATACGGGCGCGGTCGGGTGTGTGATGGGTGACCGCTGGTGGCAAATTGAAATGTTCGTTTCCGTGCTTCGGAGGGCACGTTAAGCCGTCGGTCTCGGTTGCTATCGATAGATAGCAGTCGTTAAACCTTGTCGGAGGCCTTATGGTCGGTTTGAAAACATCCGACAGCGGGTTGGCCACTAACCCACCTACACCAATCCGCATTGGAGCAGCGTGGTGGAGTAAGCTCCGGGCCTTCCCCCAAAAAAGGGGAGAGACTTATAATGGGTTGCCATTATTATTATTATGTCTCTCGTCAGCACGGGGTCCAATTTGAACCCCGGACCTTTGTCAGGTTTGCGCGGGGACATGGGGGGTCCAACACGTAGAGGCCCTTTCGAGAATTTTGATCTACTTTGTAATGGGTTATATTCGGCGGGACCTCTCTCTGACTGCATCAATAGTTAATACAGGCACAGACAGACCCCGCAGAATATAATGGGACTATTGTAATGATAAGTGATTCGCCAAACTTTGGGCTATGTGGGTGAACTGGGGGGACTAGCTGGCTGGGCCTATGGAGTGAGATCCGGCACCTGCCTATATTCAACATCTCACATTATCGAATCCTACTTTAGGCAGGTGGTGACTCGCCTCTCCTTGGTGGGCCCCCCAAACAGCCAACCCGATGGTCGACGGGGGGCAACACTGTTGAGAGAGGCTGGGGGTGTCGAGAGATGTGGCCCCGGTTTCACCATCACGAGCGAGTAATCTCGAGCTCGGAGCGGGCTTCCCCGCTATTATGCCTTTAGACACTTCCACCCCCGAGTGTATGGCTCTTGCAGAAATTTAGACAACAGCCTATTATCTAAATTTCTGCAAATGCCATACCTCTAGCGCCCCACTCGGACCGGCCAATGAAGGCAAGCCAGAGGTGAGAGACCTGATGCTCTGTCCGGCCGTACCTCTGTGTGGCGGACGAGGCGGAGCCCAGTTCTCTCGGAGGAACTCGAGATGATGGTAGGGGGTGGTGTCGCTACTCACCAACAGCTCGCCACAAGCTGCTCTGCCCCCTTATTATTATTATTATTATTATAAGCTTCTGGTAGCAGGCCACTACTATTACGCTAGGGTCTTGGGTTCGATTCCGGGGGGCTATCAGAGATAACGGTCTGAAATCCTTTATTTCTGTTTCTATTGGAATTTTTCCATTTTCTACAGGTTTTCCAGTACCTCGGAGTTTGGTAATGAGCCCGGAGATAATTTATTGAATGACTTATTATGTTTCAGATAACCTGACGAGCATACGGGACATAGTGGAGCGTATAGCGGAGGCGGGTCAGCGCCACGACGTCAGCGGCTGGCCCGCCGGCGGGCTCGCGCTCTACCACTACATGCGCGTCTGCGACGAGGTACCCACACCTCACCGCGGACACTCCGCCAAAATTCCAAACAAACGCTTAATTTGGTCTCTATTACACAGACATCAATCGGTGACGTGTATTTACACGCGCACCTGTGTGCGTAGCACGTAGAGAATACCAAACGTCGCCCATAAGAGGGGAGGTGGTTGGGTGAGGCGGGGAAATCGGGCGGTACGTCGAAGTGTCCATTCTATACGTAGTATTATTGCATATTCTCTGCCCATACACTTGCTTACACTCACGTATGAAGTATGAACAGAGAATAATATGTAATAATACTACGTATAGAATGGACACTTCGACGTCCCGCCCGATTTCCCCCGCATCACCCATCACCCCCCTACAGAGGCAGTTGGATAAACTTCAACAGCGAGGTTGCGAGCGAGCGAGCGGTATATCTTTACATACATACATATACAAACAAATAAATAAAATTGGAGTGTCTGTTTGTATTATAAAAATAAACCGCTTTTTACTAAATGCATATGTATGTATACACGGTACATATACCTTACAATTTTTGTCTGTCTGGCTGTCTGTTTGGCGGGGCTAATCCTGGGAACGGCTGGACCGATTTTGACGAGACTTTTACTTTAATACTAGCTGCGCCCACGACTTCGTCCGGGTAAATACTGAACAATTATAAATTCTCACGCGGACACTTCGTCTGCGTGAGAATGAGTAGCGAGCACGGCTAGTTTAATAATAAAATTTTAACCGTTAGATCATCAAATTTTTCAATGCCTTCATAGAAGAAAAAACTGGTTGCCTGTAAAGTCGGTTTTACGGGCGAAGATTTTACGTGACAACGTCTTTTTCTCGGTAGAAAGGCATTCGCCGGTCCGGCAGGCCTCTCTCTCGTTCGGTGACTCATCGTTACGTTACCGGGCGTTACACTTTTTCATGAGTGACTCCGAGCCGCAACCTAATTTAAGACGTTGTCACGTCAAAAACGAAATCTGTGCGACATAATTTACATTTGACATCATAACTTTAACAAATATGTTGATCTTTTTGTGTCACCAGATTCGAGGTGTGGTGTGTGAAGCGGAGGCCGGGGCTCCGGGCGCCGGTGGAGCCCTGCAGGCACGTCTACACGCGCTCCGCCCTCGTCTGGCGGCCGCTTGCAGAGCCCTGCGCGGGCTGGAGGCCACGTTAGTATTGAATGTTTTGACCACCATCGTTCGGGTGACGGAGTGCACTAATGGAAGAATTCTCCTCCAATGGAAGAAAATTCTTCCGCTAGTAGGCGTAAAGATTGTCGTCACTTTTTAAACGACTTCAAAAAGGATGAGGTTCTCAAGTTGACCCGTATGTTTTTTTTATGAAATGGAAGAGGCAAACAAGCATTCAGTTCACATTGATGTTAAGTGATGACTGCAGCCTATAGATACCCACACAAAGACCAAGGTCAATATGCAGATGCGTTACCACTCCTGAGGCTTAAGGTGTTGTGCCTCTGTGCCGAAAATTACAGGGCCGTACATTACCACCTGACCGGAACACGATAGTGCTGAACACTACCATTTAGCGGCAAGTATATTAGGTAATGCGGTGGTGCCTACGCCCGCGAGCTCCGTCACTGGAGCCCTACCATTAGTTAATTAATAATTTTGTGTGTATGTTACGCGATTTCTCCGTTGTTTGTGGACCGATTTGCAAAATTATTTTTTTATTTGAAAGTTTATACTTCCGCGTTGGTCCCATTCCCATGAAATCAGCATGTCATTAGGCCCCAAATGTGGTAATGCATCTGCATTTTGACATTGGTCTTTGTGTGGGTGTCTATAGGCTGCAGTCATCACTTAACATAAATGTAAACTATTTTATTTTTAAAGAAAAATGGAAAGCAAAATTTGACTTCAGGCGAGACTCGAACTCGCGACCTACTGGGAATCTAGTCCAGCCGCTCTTCCAATTGAGCTACTGAAGCCCTGCCCGATTTGTCAAATCTTTCCTTCACATCTATTGCATTGCTTTATGGTAGTAGCAGCGCCATCTATTACCAACTATGCTAGTTCTTTTCAGTTTATTGAATATCGTAAAGAAGTCGCTTTTACCTTTAATAATTGTTTTATATTATTTCGCATTAACACATGCTTGTGAAATATATTTTATTTTTAAAGAAAAATGGAATAGATGGCGCTGCTGCTACCATAAAGCAATGCAATAGATGTGAAGGAAAGATTTGACAAATCGGGCAGGGCTTCAGTAGCTCAATTGGAAGAGCGGCTGGACTAGATTCCCAGTAGGTCGCGAGTTCGAGTCTCGCCTGAAGTCAAATTTTTCTTTCCATTTTTCTTTAAAAATAAAATGTATTTCACAAGCATGTCTTAATGCGAAATAATATAAAAACAATTATACATGTGAACTGCATGCTTGTTTGCCACTTCATTACATAAAATAAAAGTAATTATGGAATCCTAGAGAAATCGTGAGAGACCTTTCTTTCCTTCACATTTATTGCATTAGCGACATCTATTGACAACAGTGAGAACCGATGAAAAAAACTTGCCAGTTGTACTATTTATTTTTTCGCAATAACACATGCGAGTGAAATTAAGAAATTAAAAAAAAAAAAAACGGAAAGAAAAACTTGACTTCGGGCAGGAATCGAACCTGCGAACTCATGATAACCAGCCCGGCCGCTTTACTACTAAGCTACCGAAGTCCCACACCGTGGCGTCAAATTTTGCTTTCCCTTTTTTTGTTTTTTAACCCTATTTACTAGCTTACAAGTTTATCAAATGTCTTAAAGAGGTCGCTTTTTCACTTTTGTGGTGGTTCGGGTATCGATTTGCTGTCCTAATCCGGGCCTATCAGCCCCCGGTGTAAGGGGGGGCGTGCTCGTATATATCTATTGACTTGCGGACCCGACAGACTTCGTCCTGACTTTTTATTTTTTTATATGTCATGAAAGTGGTAAAGAAGCATGCAGTTCACATTGATGTTGAGTGATGTCTGCAGCCTATGGACACCCACACAAAGACCAAGGTCGAAATGCAGATGCGTCACCACTCCTGAGGCCTGAGGTGTTATGCCTCTGTGGCGAAAACGACAGGGCCTTACGTTTCTTTTGTGTTTTTTTTTAAGTCGCCGGCTACTGTGCTCCGGGGTCGTCCCGCCGCCAGTTTGAACAATACTTGATATCGATAACCCGCGTTTACAGTACGGCGCGTCAGCTAGCGGCGCGCGCGGAGATGGGGGCCCGCCTGGTGCAGCTGGGGGCGGCGGGCGGCGCGCCCCCCGCCCTGCTGGCCGCGCTCCTGAAGGACCTGAGACTGCCGCCCGACACCGCCAACTCTGCTGCGCTTAAGGTGCGGCTATATTTGTAGAGACCGCCCAATTATTATAATATATTTACCGGTGATAGAGCTGTAGCGTCCACTACTAGTGGAATACAATGAAACCTCACAGTACTCGTCTAGTACGGTAGATGGCGTGCATTCGAATTACATCGCACATGCTAAGATTTCTCAAGAGTTGGCATATATACAACTTCCCAACGTCAACCGTTGGGCCGCGGCCCGCCAGGCGCTACCACCTCGCCTGGTCGGAGGATCCTCCCTTTTCGCCGGAGGAACACTTCCACCCGTTCCTCCACAGAGCTCCAGTGATGGAGCTCGCGGGCGTAGGCGCCGCCGCGTTACCTAATATACTTGCCGCTGAATGGTAGTGTTCAGCACTATCGTGTTTCGGTCAGGTGATAATATACGGCTCTGTAATTTCCGGCACAGAGGTATAACACCAAATGCCTCAGGAGTGGCAGCGCATCTGCATTTTGACCCCTGGTCATTGTGCAGGTGTCTATAGGCTGCAGTCATCACTCAACATCAATGTGAACTACACGCTTGTTTGCCACTTTTATTACATAAAAATAGATATATATCACTGATAATAAATATAGAAACAGAAACATTTATTTGTTTGACACAAAGCGAGACACATAAAACAGACATAAAAGGTAGACAACAAAGAAAAGACAACACAATATCTAAAATTAATACATATACACGTAATATGTGTCTCGCGGCTGCCAAAAAGGTGTCCTATTCAGCAAATGTCAGGTACCTTCATATACAAGGTACCTGACGCTGGCTTTCAACAGGACCCTTAGAGTGAGTGAACCACAGATGTCAAATTTATAATAGGTATAGTTATACTAATACTTATACATGGTACATGGTACATACATACGGATATAATACAGATAATATCTATATATTATTATTCTACTATACTCTTATATACCTATGTCAGAGAATATGTAATAATACTACGTATAAAATGGACACTTCGACGTCCCGCCCGATTTCCCCGCCTCACCCAACCTCCTCTCCTCTTATGGGCGACGTTTGGTATTCTCTACGTGCTACGCACGCAGGTGCACGTGTTAATACACGTCACTGATTGATGTCTGCGTAATAGAGACCAAATTAAGCGTTTGTATCGAATTTTGGCAGTGTCCGCGGTGAGCTCACTAAAGCTCAAAAGTTAACCCTTATGTTGTTACAGATAACGGCGGAATTAGCGGAGCAAGCTTCCGACATGTGTTTAGAATCAACCTCCAGTTCACCAATATCACGGCCACAAACTGTCGGCAGTTAATTATAGATATTTAATTTATAAATCATAAACCAGTATCCATCAAGGAATATTACACATTTGAGACAACTGGCTAGTTTCGACTTCTGACTTCGTAGAGCGTCATCTCTGCACACTGCCTACGTAAGCACTGACAGTCCGGTATTGGTCAAAACTTAATCAAAATGGTCGACACATATCACATAGGTTGTGTGTGAAAGAGATAACGCTTTACAAACCCGAAATAAGCCGAAGTCTCTCTCCTAAGATCGAAGTCTCTCTCCTAAGATCGAAGTGTAATATTTATTGTTGGATAATGTATGCATTTTCATAGTGTTTTAAATTGATCAAATGCAATACATTTGCGAGCTTTAAATTGGAATCACAAACTGGGTTTTTTTTTTTTAATATAATGGCATCTCTATTACGCATACTGCCAGTGTGAAGTAAAACGACATCTTTTATTTGTCATAAGCAGCGTAAAAGTCAGAGTCAGTGGGTCAATTATCAGTCAGTCAGTCAGTCAGTCAGTCAGAGTCACAGTCAGTAATTCGAGTAAAGCAATGGCGACTTTACCAGAACATTTACAATGATGTTTTGGAGGCAACCTGAAAGTCCGTGTTTTCGCACTGTTATTCTATTTCACTATACACGGGCACTGTAATAAACCTATATCAAACAAAATGCCACCAACTTTATTTAATATAACTTAAAAATACACCAAGAAAATGAAATAAAATAAGAGCACGCCTCTTTCAAGGTTCCCGCCAAAACTCCAAACTGGGGTTGTCTAAAGCTGCTAATACTAAACACTATGAAAAAAATAAACCAGTATATTTGTACTTATTTACACATACATAAGTACGCATAGTTTTTAACTGGTAGTAGAGCTCTAGTGACAAAAGTCGCGGGCGTGAGCTCATAAAAATAATTAAACAAAAAAAAGAACCTCAATAATTATGGAATGCCGTTGGTTGGAATGGTTGAAAGCCAATAAAATTACCTTTCAAATAATATACTACCTTTTTTATGTCATGGAAGTGGCATGGCAGCAACAAGCATGCAGTTCACATTGATGTTAAGTGATGACTGCAGCCTATAGACATTAACACAAAAACCAAGGTCAAAATGCAGATGCGTTACCACTCCTGAGGCCTAAGGTGTTATGCCTCGGTGCCGGAAATTACAGGGCCGTACATTACCACCTGACCGGAACACGATAGTGTTAAACACTACCATTTAGCGGCAAGTATATTAGGTAATGCGGTGGTGCCTACGCCCGCGAGCTCCGTCACTATAGGTCTACCACCAGTGCAAACCTTATAAAATGTTATTGCATGAAAATTATTAAAAACTAGCTGACCCGGCAAACTTCGTATTGCCTCAGAATGAAATAATGTGTCAAAGGTTTGATAGATACGGACTATTTGTATGGGAAAATAAAATTGTGGTTTTTACTATTTCCCTTCAATTTCTTCATATTTTCTTACCTTTTAAACCTTCCCTGGACTTCCAAAAATCATTCAAAACCAAAATTTGCCAAATCGGTCCAGCCGTTCTCGAGTTTTAGCGAGACTAACGAACAGCAATTGATTTTTATATTTCAAGATAATTTGATTGAACGGGGGTTCCGTTTATGTGATTCCATTTTAAAAGCTCGCACGTGTGGGTATATTACTTTTTGTTTCATAACTTTAGTTGTATAAAAAAAAATATAAATTAAATTGTAATTTGGACATTGTAAATTGTTGATTAATTTTATGCTATTTCATTATCGTAGTAATAGTTTAGGATCCCACTGCAGAATCGTTTCGTTCATCCAGATATGCTGCAAACCTAATTTTTACACATATTTATAATCTAGAGAATATGTATCCGCTAGGTTGCCTAGCAAAATTTGGCCGCAAGTATTTTTTAAATTAATCATTTTTATACAATGGTTACAATAATGAGAAAAAAAATAGCTTTAATTTGATATATAAATAATAATTTTACTGGTGGTAGAGCTCCAGTGTCGGAGCTCGCGGGCGTAGGCACCACCGCATTACCTAATATACTTGCCGCTAAATGGTAGTGTTCAACACTATCGTGTTCCGGTCAGGTGGTAATGTAAGGCCCTGTAATTTCCGGCACAGAGGCATAAGACCTTAGGCCTCAGGAGTGGTAACGCATCTGCATTTTGACCTTGGTTTTTGTGTTAATGTCTATAGGCTGCAGTCATCACTTAACATCAATGTGAACTGCATGCTTGTTTACCACTTCCATAACATAAAAAAAAAAACAATTATTAAGGGTAAAAGCGACTTCTTTACGATATTCATTAAACTGAAAAGTCTATTATATCGGTTGCCTAACTAGCATGGTTGGCAATAGATGGCGCTGCTGCTACCATAAAGCAATGCAATAAATGTGAAGGAAAGATTTGACAAATCGGGCAGGACTTCAGTAGCTCAATTGGAAGAGCGGCTGGACTAGATTCCCAGTAGGCCGCGAGTTCGAGTCTCGCCTGAAGTCAAATTTTTCTTTCCATTATTTTTATATTTTCTAGATTATAAATATGCGTCAAAATTAGGTTTGCAGCATATCTGGATGAACGTAAAGATTCTGCAGTGCCTAACCTATAATATTTTTAATAATTGTAATTATAAGTATAAATTGTAAAAGGAATCGGATCTTTTAAAAAATAGTTCCTACTGTTTGATGTTCGGGCAACCATTTGCTTGTTGATTATAGGCTGTGTTCCTTAAATACAATAAAATAAGGGTGCGTTGTCAAATGCTACGCATTTTCCCCACTTAAACTCAATAATTACCCTCTCGGCTTGAAATTCCCCGCAATTTGGGGAATTTACTACAAATTGGGAACCCTTTGAAATACACACCATATTTATAGGGCTATAGTAATTAGTGGTGGTGGCGCGACCAGCGTGGTGGCGCGACCAGCGTGGTGGCGCGACCAACGTGGCGGCGCGACCAGTAACATTGCCGGCGTCCGAGCTTGTTGAAATTATTGGCATTTTGGAGTTATAAAGTAAAGGCTCAGTCATAGTATTAATTTGTTTTTAAACTTAATATTAAGGAAAGATCCAATTTCTCAGATAATTATCGTCATGTTAGGCTTAATATTGTTCCATATTAGTTCGTATAATTCCATGTGTTTTTATAAGTAAATAAAATATTTTTTGATTGAATTTTTATTTTTATTTGTAAACTTGGACCCATCCCTTTGTTGTTAAAAGCAGGGGTGTTACGAATGTTCGCATCCCCTTCCGCAATTGCGGATTGTTCGCATGAATTTGGACCTCTGCATCCGCATCAATCCATGCGGAATTTACGGATGCGGAGTAAATCTAAAACCGTAAACAAGTAAGAACATGCAAAGAAATCTGGCGTGGCTTGAGTGGCACGTACAGTTCTCAACAATTAATATTGCACATCGAGCTTGCGAAAGAGACGATCGGCTCGTTTCGACTTCGTAGAGCGTTATCTCTATTGCACACTGCCTACGTAAGCACTGACAGTCCGGTATTGGTCCTTGATCAAAATGGTTGACAAACGTCAAATAGGTACGGTGCGAAAGAGATAAAGCTCTACCGACCCGAAATAAGCCGAAGTCTCCTTCCTAGGCTCCTAGGCAATGTGCAATATTTATTGTTGAGCACATAGAGCAACGCGGCCCACCGGTCGCGACTTACCGGAGGGGAGTAGCCATAGCGTTTATTACCGGGGCAAAACAGTCTCATTTTTAGGGGGGGGGGGAATACGTGAGACACACTCACACCACAGAAATCGTCTATTACTACGAAACTCACACCTTGACTTTAACAAAATACATAAACGATTTCACGCACACATTTAAATATCTGGGCGACAGGCATAGGACCATTTGGTCTTATACTCTGACAGAGGGGAAAGCATGCATATGGCTACTCCCCTCCGATCCGCCGCGGCCAGTGGCCCGTGTTGCTCTATGGTTGAGCACTGTACTTGTATTTTTATATTGTAAACGGGACTTAATCGCGTACTATTTTAATCGAAGTATTTACCTCGACACTCGACGTTTCGGCCGTAATGCAACGGCCGTGGTCTCGTGGTCACTGTACTTGTGTTTTTAATATTTACGTCTTCTTTCACTAAGTAATTCATCAATAGGAGGAAGGCGATCAGATTATGCAGAATTTTATTGAGCCTTAATTTTGGGCTTGCAGCATAATGGAAATATAGCAAGAGTTGTTAAAGTAGAACATTTACAAAAATACGTACAACTAATTTGACAACTTTGATAAGCAAAAAGAGGAAAAAAAAATTTTTTTTATGTAATGGAAGTGGCAAACAAGCATGCAGTTCACATTGATGCTGAGTGACGACTGCAGCCTATAAACACCCACACAAAGATCAAGGTCATAATGCTGATGCGTTAACCCTCCTGAGGCCTATGGTGTTATGCCTCTGTGTCGGAAATTACAGGCCCGTACATTACCACCTGACCGGAACACGATAATGTTGAACACTACCATTTAGCGGCAAGTATATCAGGTAATGCGGTGGTGCCTACGCCCGCGAGCTCCGTCACTGGAGCTCTACCACCAGTAATAAATAAATAGCTTATCCTTGTAGAAATTAAACTTGCGGATTTTCTCGCGTATAAAACATTCCCAAACTTCTTACACCCGACGT
This sequence comes from Macrosoma leucophasiata, assembly GCA_036365455.1. Classification (NCBI taxonomy): domain Eukaryota; kingdom Metazoa; phylum Arthropoda; class Insecta; order Lepidoptera; family Hedylidae; genus Macrosoma; species Macrosoma leucophasiata. The sequence continues at coordinate 5,287,677 of JAWQUS010000029.1, forward strand.
TTCGGTCGGTTTACATCGCACTAGGGTTGTGTTCCGTCTCAGCTATATAAGACCAGGCTGAACATTGAGAGTGTTGTATACGCGAGAAAATCCGCAAGTTTAATTTCTACAATGTATGAAGCTCGCGAAAACCTAAGTTCAAAGTTCAAAGTTTTATTGCTTTCATGTAGGTGGTTTAGGTGTTATTTTAAGTAATTTGTATCGACATGATACCCGTCGGGCGTAGCAAATAACATAGTTATATATTATTATTCTATATCTTAATCATAATACTTAGGCATTTTAATTATGAGTGAACGTGAAACAGAAAATGAGTAAGTATGTGTATTTCGTCCATTTTAATGAGTACGGTTGTCACTGAAAAAATCACTCAGACTGTAATACGATTTCTCTATTAAAAAGTTTTTTAGACGTTTTATAAACACATTAAAGTTAGGCTGGGTTTTAATATCGTTCGGTAGGTGATTATAAATTCTTATTGCACTTACGTACGGACTACACTTATATATTTCTAATCTACAACTGGGCAGACTAAAGTTGTTAGCAAGTTGCTTTCTAACTGAGTGATGCTTTTGTTGTTTAGCCTTTTCGAAGATTTTAGGGTTATTTTTTATAAATTTACTTATCTCTAGGATATATATGCATGTCAATGTTAATATTTTTAACTGTCTAAAATGATTTTTGCAAGATGATGTACGGTCAATATTTGTTATAATTCTGAATAATTTCTTTTGTTGTAAAAATAATTCTGAAATATGTTTACTATTTCCCCATAAAATGATCCCGTAACTCAGCCAGGAATTTGCGTACGCATAGTAGGCCGACATAGCGGTTTTCTGGTCGGTACTTCTTTTTAATTCGTACAGTGCAAAGGAAAAGCTCGACAATTTTGCTTTAATTTTTTCGATGTGGGCTCTCCAATTTAAGTTCGAGTCTATTTCGAGTTCTATTATATCGTTGGGTAGGTCTTTCAAAAAGGTTAGGGGTGTGCTAATATTACTTTTGGATTTAGTTAACTGTTCGTGACTTATCAAGCTTTTAAGTGTCAATTTTCGTTAGGGTCAGGTGGCGCCCTGTTCTACCTACTGTTAAACGGTTGTTGTTAGAAATTCAAACGTTACGGCAATAGTAGCTACATATAACGAAATTAAAAGGAAAACTATCACACTTAAGTTGGTTTTACAAGTTTGCGAGTAATAGTCGACCAAATGTAATATACGAAATTTTTGAACAACTCCATAGAAAATATTAATATATTTTATCATTACATTGACGACCCGGTTAGTCCAGCGGTGTGAAACCATCGTTTGATTCGAAGGGTCGCGGGTTCGATCCCCGCACCGGGACAAATATTTGTATGGCCTACAGATATTTGTTTCGGGTCTGGGTGTTTGTGTATGTGTTGTATGTGTACAACGGCACCCACGACACAGGTTTATACCTACTGCGGGGCTGTGAGTGTAAGCGTATTTATTAATCAAATCTAAAAACTTGACACTTGACCGGTTTTTTTTTTTGCTGAATTGTTTTTTTTTTCTTATAGCGCTTAAACCTCCAGTAGCTGTATCGGGCGTGATGAACGGTCAGCAGGCCAGTCCCCCCGGGCCCCCGCTGGGCCAGCCGGGCCTGGGTGGCCTGGGAGGTCTGGGCGGCCTGGGGGGTCAGGGGGACCCCGTGACTGAAGACGATATGTTCGTAAATACGTCGCTCAATCTCTTCAATAGGTCTAAAGGTCAGTGTTTTTTACAAATTTCAAAAAACTGCTTCAGTAGCCTTGTGATAGTAATCCACTACTACAACGCTGAGGTTCTGGGTTCGATTCCTCGGTCGGGGGGGAGGCTATAAAAGATGAAGAAGTGTGAAATTCTTCACGCCCAGTCCCAGTTCCACCAGTACGGGGTGGTTAGAGAGTGTAAAGATATATATTTTTTTATATCAAAGGATTGACAGACAAGCAGACGGGCCACCTGATGGAAAGTGGTCACCGTCGCCTATGAACATTTGCAACACCAGGGGAGTTGCCAACGCGCTGCCAGCCCTGAAGGACTGTCTTGACGCCAGTTTTGAAGAACCCCATATTGTAGCTCCTAGGGAACACCTCAGAGGGAAGTTTGTTCCACAATTTACACGTTCTGGGCAGAAATGAAACCGCGAATCGGGCTGTTGTGCACTGCCAAGTGTCCAATCTATGCTCATTCAACAAGTGTCCAATCTACGGTTTTACAGCTCATCATGTACCAATACAGCATTGCTAAAAAGTCGTTTGCTGGTACATTTGATGGAAGAGAAGATAGGTATTGTAAAGATACAGTTCTGTAACGCCCCGAATATTTCGATTTTTTAAGTTGAGTACGCGTATAAACAAAATAATGTATGTCAATAAAATTAAAACAAACAATCAAGGAACAGCGCCGGTGGCGGGTGGGAAGGTCTCGCTCGCCTGTTCGGCCTGGCACCGCGCTGCGGCGTGTGCGTTGCCATCGACACGCGACGCGCATGCGCAACAAAATTCCTCATAAATTCCTCTTAAATTTTGAGGAAGCGGTAGCGGAAGAGGATTTTTTTATTTTAATTTTTGAGGATGTGGAAACTGTTGAGGATCCCAAAATATTGCGGAACTTCCTCATTATGAGGAAGAGGAAGAGGAATCCTCAGCAACCCTAATTCGGAGCATAATGTCTGTCTGTCTGTCTGTCTGTCCACTAGAGACTTAAAATTTGGAATAGGTATACACCTTAATCACGCCGACAAAGTGGTAGAATAAAAACATGAAAAAAACAGGGTATTTAGGGTAACCTCCCCTACTTGTAACGTGCAAATATTTTTTTTAATTTTCGATTTCCATATTGTGTGGGATAGGTCTTTAAAAAATATTATGGGTGGCCAAACATCATTTTTCGATTTAGATAACTGTTTGTGACTAATTAAGCTTTAAAGTGCAAATTTTCGTTAGACTCAAGTGTCCCCCCCCCTACAGACTAAACGGTTATTGTTAGAAATTCAAACGTTACGGCAATAGTAGCTACATATAACGAAATTAAAAGGGAAACTATCGCACTTAAGTTGGCCTTGTAAGTTTGCGAGTAATAGTCGATCAAATGTATTTTACTCGAAAATTTCGAACAAGTCCGTACAAAATATTTATTTATTTTTTTCATTACATCTCTTACTCTGTTACTACGGAACCCTACACTGCGCGTGGCCCGACATGCACTTTTTTTTTTATGTAAAGGAAGTGGCAAACAAGCATGCAGTTCACATTGATGTTAAGTGATGACTGCAGCCTATAGACACCCACACAAAGACCGAGGTCAAAATGCAGATGCGTTACCACTCCTGAGGCCTAAGGTGTTATGCCTCTGTGCCGGAAATTACAGGGCCGTACGTTACCACCTGACCGGAACACGATAGTGCTAAACACTACCATTTAGCGGCAAGTATATTAGGTAATGCGGTGGTGCCTACGCCCGCGAGCTCCGTCACTGGAGCTCTACCACCAGTAAAAGCTCTACCACCAGTAAACAAAGAAGCACTTGACCGGTTTTCAATTTTACACTCATATAATGTCTTAATATTTTTGTTTGTTTGTTTGTTACAGCCTTCGAAATGGACACCACAGAGGACAACACTGAAGCGCCGAGCCTGTACCAAGATAACAGAGGTACATACTACGGTTACGTTGCATGGTTTTTACTGGTGGTAGAGCTCCAGTGACGGAGCCCGCGGGCGTAGGCACCACCGCATTACCTAATATACTTGCCGCTAAATGGTAGTGTTCAGCACTATCGTGTTCCGGTCAGGTGGTAATGTACGGCCCTGTAATTTCCGGCACAGAGGCATAACACCTTAGGCCTCAGGAGTGGTAACGCATCTGCATTTTTACCTCTGGTCATTGTGTGGGTGTCTATAGGCTGCAGTCATCACTTAACATCAATGTGAACTGTATGCTTGTTTGCCATTTTTAAAACATAAAAAAAAAAAAATGGATGTTTACTAGTTTTATTTATTGTAATATATAGGAAACTAGCGGCCCGCCCCGGCTTCGCCCGCGCTGCTCTGCTCCTATTAGTCATAGCGTAATGTAAGCTATCCTATCTCTCAAGTTGGATCGAACTGCACATGGTGTGCGAATTTTATTATAATCGGTTAAGTGGTTTAGGAGTCCATTGAGGACAAACATTGTGACACGAGATTTATATATATTAAGAAGAAAGAAGAAGATATATATAGAACATGTAACGGAAATATAGAGCAACACGGGCCACCGGTCGCGGCGGACCGAAGGGGAGTAGCCATAGCGTGTATTACCGATGCAAAACACTCTGTCATTTTTGCGGGGGGAAATGTGTGCGACACACACGCACACTACAAAATCGTTCTATTATTACGAAACTCACACTTTGACTTTAACAAAATACCGTTTAAACATCTACGTATTCGTAAACGTATTTTAGCTAAAGTGTTGCTAATCTCTCCTTTGTCTTTTTCTATCCTGCACATTTGATAATGCAACTGACAAAGACAAAGCATTTCTAATGTACGATACGATGTAAGCAAAATTTTCTAATGTACGTTTATGAATAAGGGGGTTTGGCGACAGGTACAGGCCCATTTGGGCTTGTACCTTGACAGAGGGGAAAGTCTGCATATGGCTACTCCCCTCCGGTGTTGCTCTATGATAGGAAACGACGGACGAACGGATATGGGTTAACGACCACGCCCCCGATGCTTCGAGGGCAGATAGGCTCGGATGCTGAGGAAACCCTCGCCCCCCGAACCATCCCCTCCATCTTTTACGCTTCACGTGCTGAGGGAGGGATGATGATTTGTCAGTCAGGCATTAAGTTCGCCTCAAGAAGAACTACGCGAAAAAAGGCGTGCATGAAATAAATTTATTTCAAACGATTCAAACGCGTTGCTCACACAAATTTTCTGTATGGCAATGGCTTTACCATTTATTGTATGGCAGAACGATGTTTGCCGGGCTAACTAGTAAATTTGTACTTTTTTTTTTTGTTTTCTTACGTTATTATTATTTATTTATTAATTAAGTATGTATAGCCGTCTGTAATGTTGCGGAATTGGCGGCAAGAAAATTCGAGGTTTTTTGGTGTAACGTATGTTCCGTTTATTGATTCGATTGCGATTACAAAATTACAAAATTACAAGACAAATAGTACAGATGGCGCGAGTGTCCCGTCGTCCTGGCCGCGTTGGCCAATCTCAATCATGCACATGACGTAGGCGTCCCCATTGGTCCGATTCCAAACGAAGCCGTGTAATTAGCTATATGCACGCGCATGCACAAGGCGCGCACTTTCAAATGCTCCAACACCGTCTTTTTTTTTTTTTTATGTAATTGAAGTGGCAAACAAGCATGCAGTTCACATTGATGTTAAGTGATGACTGCAGCCTATAGACACCCACACAAAGACCACGATCAAAATGCAGATGCGTTACCACTCCTGAGGCCTAAGGTGTTATGCCTCTGTGCCGGAAATTACAGGGCCATACATTACCACCTGACCGGAACACGATAGTGCTGAACACTACCATTTAGCGGCAAGTATATTAGGTAATGCGGTGGTGCCTACGCCCGCGAGCTCCGTCACTGGAGCTCTACCACCAGTGACGGAGCTAATCGTGCGCATGACGTAGGCGTCCCCATTGGTCCGATTCCAAACGAAGACGTGTGATTAGCTATATGCACGCGCATGCACAAGGCGCGCACTTTCAAATGCTCCAACACCGTCTATGGCGCAACTTGGTGGTCCTAACGGAAGACCAGCGCTGGTTGTTCTTCAACCGGCACATGCTGAGTTAGGGCCAATTTGTACGAGTATTAATGTAGTTTTACTTGTCACATATATTTCTCTTACTTGTTTTGATACATTGACACAAATAAATGTTCTTTCATCTTCTTCTTCTAAATAAATAAATTGTATAATTGTAAAGGTATTAGTAGGAATAGTGTAATCTTAATATTTTCTGTATTATAAAGTAGTCGATGACGTTGCATCGTTGTTATTAATGTAAAATAATGTATTTTTTTAATAAATAAAGTAAATAAAACTACGTAGTATGTTTTCACAGATGTTTGAGACTAAATCTTCTTTATCTATATATATATTTAAATGAATTGCTGTTCGTTAGTCTCGCTAAAACTCGAGAACGGCTGGACCGATTTGGCTAATTTTGGTTTTGAATGATTTTCGAAAGTCCAGGGAATGTTTAAAAGGTAAGAAAATATGAAGAAATTGAAGGGAAATAGTAAAAACCACAATTTTATTTTCCCATACAAATAGTCCATATCTATCAAACCTTTGACACATTATTTCATTCTGAGGCAATACGAAGTTTGCCGGGTCAGCTAGTCTTTAAATGAATGTTTGTCTGTATGTCCTTTATAGAATCGTAAACTACGCATTTGATCATGTGATTATCTTAAGCAAAGTTGTTGTGCATGAGCCCACGAAGGTTTCCGAGTTGGCAAATTCGACAGATGGCGCCACTGTCATTTTTTAGCTGGTGGCGTAGCAACGCGCGCAGGATACAGCTAGTGACGGAGCTCGTGGGCGTAGGCACCACCGCATTACCTAATATACTTGCCGCTAAATGGTAGTGTTCAGCACTAGCGTGTTCCGGTCAGGTGGTAATGTACGGCCCTGTTATTTCCGGCATAGAGGCATAATACCTTAGGTCTCAGGAGTGGTAACGCATCTGCATTTTGACCTTGGTCTTTGTGTGGGTGTCTATAGGCTGCAGTCATCACTTAACATCAATGTGAACTGCATGCTTGTTGCCACTTCTGTAACATAAAAAAATGTTAAAAAAAGTAATTGTTCGTTTCATTACGTGTGAGCGTACAAGTGTGCGACATGTTTTCTTGATAGTTTTAATACACTATATCTACTGTGATTATGTAACTGGCAAACGAGCATGCAGTTCACATTGATGATAAGTGATGACTGCAGCTTATAGACATGTACACAAATACCTGAGGTCTAAATGCAGATACGATGCCATCCCTCAGATTTGGTGGATTCCATTATTTTAATTCCCATTATTATGTTAATCTGACGCGCTTGAGTAACTACAACTGATGTTATCGACTACTTACATAGAGCAACACCGGAGGGAAGTAGCCATATGCAGGCTTTCCCCACTGTCAAAGTATAAGCCCAAATGGGCCTATACCTGTCGCCTAGATGTTTAAATGTGTGCGTGAAATTGTTTCTGTATTTTGTTCAAGTCAAGGTGTGAGTTTCGTAGTAATAGACGATTTTTGTAGTGTGTGTTTGTCACACGCATTTCTTCCCGCGAAAAATGATAGGCTGTTTTGCATTGGTAATAAAGGCTATGGATAGCCCGTGTTGCTTTATGGGCTTACTATGAAAATGTGTTGGATACTTTGTAAGTATTATTATACTACCCGGCAAGCGTCGTTCTGCCAAACAATAAATGCTAAAGCCATTTCCTTACAATTTTTTTTAAGGTGTCACATGTGGGACACTCGTTTGGAACGAAGTTTCTCTTCATCTTCTAATGAAACACTTTCACCATCCGTTGTTTATTTAAAAAAATATTAATTTTATCTAAAACTATATACACACGAACACGAAACACGACAAAACAATGTACGCATACACAGCAGATGCGCGCGTCGCGTGTCTTGTCACTGTCGAAAGAGAGAGGGAGAGAGAGAGAACGAATAAGTCGAATTCTGTACTCGGCCTGCCTGTTCTCCGAGCGCTACGCACTATAGCAAAAGTGTCGTGAGGAATTTTCGTGACGCTCGCCTAGCCCCCTTAGGCAGCGTACCGCGCGATAAGGAACTTCGTTCTAAAAAAACGAGTCCCGTTATCGGTCTGAGCAACGCGTTTCAATGATTTTAATATTTTTTTCGTGTTTGCTATTTTTTCGAGCACTTCCTCAAGAATCACTGTCTATTGGTGCAAACCGCATGGAAATCCGTGCTGTAGTCTTTTTTTATGATTTTTAGAGCCTTTTCCCATACTGATACGCCAGCCCCATCTTACCCTAACCTATAAAGTCTCAATAACAATTGTTTAAATTAATTATAGATAATTTTAGCTGCGTCATGTTATATTATGCTGGCGATGCTTAAATATCTACCATAGAGCATAAGTGTTCCTATGCCCAGATATTTTAATGTGTGCGTGGAATTGTTTCTGTATTTTGTTCAAGTCAAGGTGTGAGTTTCGTAGTAATAGACGATTTTTGTAATGTGCGTGTGTGTCGCACGCATTTCCCCCCGCAAAAAATGACAGACTGTTTTGCATCGGTAATAAACGCTATGGCTACTCCCCTCCAGTCCGCCGCGACCGGTGTGCCGAGTTGCTGTATGATGGCTACAAACATACCTATAATAATAATAATAAATAATAATGGCAACCCATTATACGTCCCACTGCTGGGCACGAGTCTCTCCCTTTTTGGGGGGAGGCCTGGAGCTTACTCCACCACGCTGCTCCAATGCGGATTGGTGGTGGTGGCCAACCCGCTATCGGGTGATTTCAAACTGCCCATAAGGCTTCCGACAAGGTTTAACGACTGCTATCTATCAATAGCAACCGGAACCGACGGCTTAACGTGCCCTCCGAAGCACGGGAACGCGCATTTCCTCCGCCTTCCTTTAGGACAATTATTTAAAATTTAATTTTTGTTTTAGTTTTAATTAATTCTATTTTTTTTTTGTTTTGTTTTCTTCTGTGTACCTTTTTGTCCCAATAATTGTATTTTCTTTCTTCTTTCTTTCATTTTAATTTGCCACTGGCGGTCACCCATCACACACCCGATCGCGCCCGTAATGCTGAACCGAGTAGATCGCTTACGATCTACACCAGCCGCGGGGCCATGCGCGCTTCTGTTTTATAATCGTCGATTTGACGACCCGGTTGGACCAGCGGTGTGAGTTGACCGTTTGATTCGAAGGGTCGCGGGTTCGATCCCCGCACCGGGACAAATATTTGTATGGCCTACAGATATTTGTTTCGGGTCTGGGTGTTTGTGTATGTGTTGTTTGTATACAACGGCACCAACGACACAGGTTTATACCTAATGTGGGGCTGTGAGTGTAATCGTATTTATTATTTTTTTAATAATATGTATGTATCTTCACGCCAGCTCCCTAACGGGGTAGGCAGAGAGTGTAGAGCGCCAGATATCCCGGTTCTGACAAACCTCTCGTGCCTCGTCTACCTTCATCATTCTCTTCATACATGCACGCCGATTCCTAAGACTTGACCCCCACCATCAGACAGACTATATATATACTCGACCTATTTGGTCATGGTAGGTCAGTCTTTCATAATATGTATGTATAAAATGTATGTTACTTGCAGCGTACGGGGTAAAGAGTCCAACGAGCGAGTTGGCGCGTTTGGAACACCGTCGGAGTCATCACGTGCAGCTGATGAAGGCTTCCTTATACGCTGACACTGGTATGTAAAGAAAAAAAAAAGCGTTTATTTAGACCAGTGATTCCCAAAGTGGTCCATATAGACCCCCTGGGGTCCATGGGACTCGATGGGGTCTACGTATGTGCGTAAATAAAAATGGGATATATGGGAAAGTGATATAAATGTTAGCAAGTGGGTCCACTGAAACCAGAAAAAAATTGAAAGGGGTCTATTAAGAAAAATAAAAAAACCTCTGATAAGACAGTACAGAGACACAAAAAGCTACACTTCCAGAGGATTAAAAACAATTTTAGAAATGGATAAGAACAAAAAAAACTTTATATTATATACCTTGACCCCACCCTTAGGGTGAGATTCACAGCCCGCATTACGATTTACTTTGAGCAAAGTACACTTAGAACTGTCAAAACTCATACTGCACTGACAGTTCTACGCATACTTTGCTCAAAGTAAAGTCTTTTGGTGAGATTCACAGACCGCACTACGACTTTACTTTGAGCAAAGTATGCTTAGATCTGTTAGAAATGTATGGGTTTTGACAGTTCGAAGCGTACTTTGCTCGAAAGTAAAGTCGTAGTGCGGTCTGTGAATCTCGCCTTTAGTGCGGTCTGTGAATCTCACCCTCAGCTTGGGTTGTACCACGACTTTTGTTAAAGTTAAATTTATTGTAACATCACATCCTGCTCTAACTTTAACAGATTTCCTTTAACTTTTGTCTGATGGTGGGGTCAAAAGTCTTAGGAATCGGCGTGCTGAATGATGAAGGTAGACGAGGCACGGGAGGTGTGTCAGGACCGGGACATCTGGCGCTTTACACTCTCTGCCTTTTACAAAAGACTTATATATATGTAAAGAAATACTATTTCTTTCTTCGCACTCTGTGTGTTTACTTACCATGAAGTTTGGTTATAGTTTTTAACTTTTTAATTGTCTGATTTTAAAGAAGAAACGAATTCAGAATGTCAGATGACAGATTTAAATACGGGTTGATTGACAATTGGATAATCAATGAAAATTTTAATATTATATTATTTTATGTTTTAAAAGTGAAAGAATAAACTTTCATTGTCGTTTCTTCTTTACAGGTTTGAGTTCATATTGTTTTATATTACCTAAATAAAATAGTCTCTGTATAAAAAAACTAACAATAAATCTTCTTTACAGCAACACAAGGTTTATTTCTTTCATGTAGTAAAACAGACTTATAAAACGACAATTTTGTTTATAAAAAGATGCAAATGGAGCAGTTACGTTTTGAATTCACGATTTTACCGGCGAATGATGGAAAATCTAATATTTGTTGTGTAACCTCAATCACAACTAAAGATGAAAAAAAATTTGCTATACCAGAGGAATTACAGTCTGTTGGATTTCACGAAGAATTAATTGAGACAGCCGTGTACAACAAAGTAAAAAATAGTTTAAAGAAAAGACATCAGACACGAAGAGTTTGGATAACTATGACAGATAAATTACGAGAAATTTACATAGATGCTGATGGTAACTTACAATTTGGAGAACAATATCTGGAGAACTGGAGTGAAAATTCACGGGTGAATTTTCTTAACAAAAGTCGTGGTGCAACCCAGGCTTAGTATGTAAACACACTATGCCGAAGCTACGCGACGGAAATCGGCGGCTTCGGGGTGTGCGTGTAAAAACACGTCCTGATTGATTTCTGTGTAATAGGTAACCAGAATAAGCTTGTATATCTTTACGCCAGGTTCCTAACGGGGTAGGCAGAGAGTGTAGAGCGCCAGATATCCCGGTCCTGACATACTTCTCGTGCCTCGTCTACCTTCATCATTCTCTTCATACATGCACGCCGATTCCTAAGACTTGACCGCACCATCAGACAGAACTCGACCTATTTCGTCATGGTCAGTCTTGGTCTTCCTGGGCCTATGCAACTATCTACATTCGCATTGTATATCTGTTTAGTCATTCGCAATAAATATAAAGAATATGGAATTTTAGCGGAGTGTCCGCGGTGTGGCGAATCTTGACCTACGTGTGCGTCCACGTTGTATGTTTGCAGATATGGACGACAACGCGTCTATATCAACCGGCGATCAGATGGTGCCTCACGCGACTGCGACTATATCTACATCGGTCAGCGAACCGCCGGCGGTCGTGCGACTGTCGCGCGACGATCGTGCGATGACGCCCGATGAAATAATACCAGGTGAGTTGAGAATACGATTGCAGAGAATATGTAATAATACTACGTATAGAATGGACACTTCGACGTCCCTCCCGATTTTCCCCGCCTCACCCGTAACCCCCCCTCGAGAGGGTGTTGAATACACTTCAACAGTGAGGTTGTGAGCGGCGAGCGAGCGGTCTAGTTTTAGCTGATTTCCAGTGCGACCACTTATTTCACGATTGTTTTAGGTCTTAACCAGGGTTTACAAACTTCGTACTAATGCGATGGAAATCATAACAATGTAAGGGCAAGTGAACGTTGTTTAAACGTATCAATAGATGGCGTGCATCTACTATAAGTTTTGTCCCAATAATGTTCATTCATATTGTTGTTAGACGTTAGACGCAATTGCAGCATGACATGTATGTACACATGTCATGCTGCAATTGCGTCGTTTAAGCAATATTTCATCTATATATATAAAAATCAATTGCTGTTCGTTAGTCTCGCTAAAACTCGAGAACGGCTGGACCGATCTAAACTAATTTTGGTTTTTAATTATTTTTGGAAGTCCAGGGAAGGTTTGAAGGGTAAGAAAATATGAAGAAATTGAAGGGCAATAGTAAAAACCACTATTTTATTTTTCCATACAAATAGTCCGTATCTATCAAACCTTTGACACATTATTTCAATGTGAGGCCATACGAAGTTTGCCGGGTCAGTATTGATTTAAAACTGGGTTTTTTAAGCGATTCCCGTGATTTTTCCATCGAGAATGAATGAGATGTATGGAATGCACGTCACAGTTAGATATACAGAAAGCGGCCCAAAATATATTGACCTTAGGTTGTAGTTCCAAAACGAATCGCCAGACGGCGTAAGTGAGCTGTTGCTTTCTTTGTTGTTGAACATTGGTCTCTATTCTAGTATGTATTATAGTACTCTGTGGTCATAACCCTACGTGGAAGTTTTTGGCGGGAACCTTGAAAGAGGCGTATGGAGCTCTTATTTTATTTCATTTTCTTGGTGTATTTTTAAGTTATATTGAATAAAGTTTGGTGGCATTTTGTTTAATATAGGTTTATTACAGTGCCCGTGTATAGTGAAATAGAATAATAGTGCGAAAACACGTCCTTTCGGGTTGCCTCCAAAACTTCATTGTAAGTGTTCTGGTAAAATAGCCATCGCTTTACTCGAATTACCTACTGTGACTCTGACTGACTGACGGACTGATAAATTGACTGACTGACTCTGACTTTTACGCTGCTACGGAATATCGTTTTACTTGACATTGGTAATATGCGTGATAGCGATGCCGTATTATTAATAAAAACCCAATTTTTTTTGCAGTGGAAGTGCAAATGCGTCCGTTGATCGTCCAACCGCATACCGTAGTGCTCAAATACCACAGGAAGGTGCCGCCATTCAAGCATACTATAGCTGGTGAGTATACTTAGAACGCTATCTTCTACTGTAATATTTATTTTTCGCAATAGAATCAGAAACTCATTTATTCATTTAGGGTGACAGGCATCTCTTAAGACACGTCAAAAACAAACAAAATAAATTAATGTGAATAACAATTGATATACATGTCAAACAAGATAAAAAATATATGTACTCGTATAGTCAAGAATATCACTAAGATAAAACTAAATATAATATGCTAATGTAAAAAGTATATCAGTAGAATGTCTCATTTCCCCTTTACAAACTGATAGCAAAGAGTAAAAAGAAAAGAAAAAGAGCCATTCTTTGTCATTCACCGGCAGAGTCAATAACTCATGCGAGTGAAGTTTAGAAATTAAAGGAAAAACGGAAAGTAAACTTCGATTCCTGCCCGAAGTCAAATTTTTCTTTCCGTTTTTTCTTTAATTAGTAAAGTTCACTCGCATGTGTTATTTTGAAAAATAAATACTACAATTATTAAGGGAACAGCGACATCTTAACGATATTGTATAAACTGCAAAGTCTATCATATCGCTTGTATAAGCTACTAATTAGTTATCAATGGATGTCGTTCACCGACCCTAAATCGGTTAAAAATCAAAAAGGGAAAGCAAAATTTGACGCATCGGTGTGGGACTTCGGTAGCTTAGTGGTAAAGCGGCTGGACTGGTCATCCTGAGGTCGCAGGTGCGATTCCTGCCCGAAGTCAAAATTTCTTTCCGTTATTTTTTTAATTTCTAATTTTTTATTATTTATCGCTTTTACAAAAGATTTACAAAATTACTACAAAAATAGCAACAAAAAAAAAAAATCAAAAGAGGTTTATGACTGTGTTGCCCGCTTGTTTGCTACCTTCAGTACATAAAAGAAAAAACAAATTCCAAAAGGGACACATTCTACCATACATTGTGTGTGTATGGTTGAGTGTGTCCCTTTTGGAAAAAAAAATACATTTAACTTAAATTGTATTTTTCCATACAGGTCGTCTAGGCGCCGCCTGTATAGCGGACATGTCGGTGTGCCGTGCCAGACATTGCCGCGTTGGGTGGGGACCTTCCAACACCTTGGTGTTTGCTACCACGTACGACGCCGTACACAATTTACCTACCAGTAAGTATGCCTATTATTGCCTATCTATCTATATCTTCTTAATATATATAAATCTCGTGTCACAATGTTTGTCCTCAATGGACTCCTAAACCACTTAACCGATTATAATAAAATTCGCACACCATGTGCAGTTCGATCCAACTTGAGAGATAGGATAGCTTACATTACGCTATGACTAATAGGAGCAGAGCAGCGCGGGCGAAGCCGGGGCGGGCCGCTAGTATATATATAAAAATCAATTGCTGTTCGTTAGTCTCGCTAAAACTCGAGAACGGCTGGACCGATTTGGCTAATTTTGGTTTTGAATGATTTTTGGAAGTCCAGGGAAGGTTTAAAAGGTAAGATAATATGAAGAAATTGAAGGGTAGTCAAAACCACAATTTAATTTTCCCATTGATATAGTCCGTTTAAATCAAACCTTTGACACATTATTTCATTCCGAGGCAATACGAAGTTTGCCGGGTCAGCTAGTGTTTTATATATTTTTTTAATGTAGTTGAAGAGGCAAACAAGCATGCAGTTCACATTGATGTTAAGTGATGTCTGCAGCCTATAGACACCCACACAAAGACCGAGGTCAAAATCCAGATGTGTTACCACTCCTGAGGCCTAAGGTGTTATGCCTCTGTGCCGGAAATTACAAGGCCATACATTACCACCTGACCGGAACACGATAGTGCTGAACACTACCATTTAGCGGCAAGTTTATTAGCTAATGCGGTGGTGCCTACGCCCGCGAGCTCCGTCACTGGAGCTCTACCACCAGTATATAAATTGATATCACTGCGTCGAATGTCTGTACCCAGCAAGAATTATTGCACATCGGCTGGTGGTAGAGCTCTAGTGACGGAGTTCGCGGGCGTGGGCACCACCGCATTAGGGCGATTAATACGAAGTTTGCCGGATCAGCTGGTTTTTAATATAAGTGAATGATTATGATTATGATTATGATTATGACGAACAGATTTTTGCTTTTTCTTTTATGAAGGAATTGAAAAATTTTATTATATTACTTATGTGTATTCATTAATACCTATTGGATTATTATTGTAAGTCATTCACTATAGGTAGCTTGTGACGCGACAATGCAAAAGTGTCCTTGTAGACCAATCCATATTAATATTATAAAGGTGAAGAGTTTGTTTATTTTTTGCTTGAACGCGCTCGATCTTAGGAACAACGGATCCGATTTTTTTTTTTTTTTTTTTTTTATAAACAATCTTACAATTTAGGGTGTTACATGCAAAGACACACATAAAACCATTATAGGTTGTTTTTATATTATTTCGCATTAACACATGCTTGTGAAATATATTTTATTTTTAAAGAAAAATGGAAAGAAAAATTCGACTTCAGGCGAGACTCGAACTCGCGACCTACTGGGAATCTAGTCCAGCCGCTCTTCCAATTGAGCTACTGAAGCCCTGCCCGATTTGTCAAATCTTTCCTTCACATCTATTGCATTGCTTTATGGTAGCAGCAGCGCCATCTATTACCAACTATGCTAGTTCGAGTCTTGCCTGAAGTCGAATTTTTCTTTCCATTTTTCTTTAAAAATAAAATACCATTATAGGTTTATCTATGTGTGTGCGGTCTAACCTTCCTTATATAGTAATGGTAGATACATTCTCAAGGAATTGAAACATTTTGTGATTATTATGTTTTAACTAAGTAGTTGAAATTCTATTTTTCAATTTACTATTAATATATGATTTTGCTTTTACTATGTGTAGTGGTTATTCACTCTAGGTATTTTATATATTCCTTTACGTTTTGAAAGTATCTGTAAAGATCTATTCGAAATAAAAATATTTTCTATTTCTATTTCTATTAGTGTTAGATGTTAGATAGCCCTTTTATTGACGAAGACACATATACATCACGCTAAGATGAATATGAGAGGGTAGGTAACATTGAAACCACGCGATTTTACTGGTGGTAGAGCTCCAGTGACGGAGCTCGCGGGCGTAGGCACCTCCGCATTACCTAATATACTTGCCGCTAAATGGTAGTGTTCAGCACTATCGTGTTTCGGTCAGGTGGTAATGTACGGCCCTGTAATTTCCGGCACAGAGGCATAACACCTTAGGCCTTAGGAGTGGTAACGCATTTGCATTTTGACCTTGGTCTTTGTGTAAGTGTCTATAGGCTGCAGTCATCACTTAACATCAATGTGAACTGCATGCTTGTTTACCACTTCCATTACATTAAAAAAAAAAGCCGGGGGAGGCTGCTATTTTGAAATAAATGATTTGAATTTTTAATACAGCCACAAACCTGTCGGAACTCGGCAACTACTTGGTAGGCAGGTCGGAGGACGATTGGAGTGAGGCGCGCGTCGTGCGTCTGCAGGTCGGCCATGCTGATACGAAGGCGCCGGTATGTATGATCTATCCACATACATTATCGTTGGGTTGCTCCATAGAGCAACATGAAGAATTGAAGCGCGCATGGCCCAGCGGCTGGTAAATCGTAAGCGATCTACTGGGTTAAGCACTACGGGCGCGGTTGGGTAGTGTGATGGGTGACCGCTAGTGGCAAATTAAATGCGCGTTTCCGTGCTTCGGAGGGCACGTTGAGCTGTCGGTCCCGGTTGCTATCGATGATTAGCAGTCGTAAAACCTTATCGGAGGCCTTTTGGGCGGTTTGAAAACATCCAACAGCGCGTTGGCTACTAACCTACCCACCTCCACCAATCCGCATTGCAGCAGCGTGGTGGAGTAAGCTCCAGGCCTGCCCCCAAAAAGGGGAGAGACTCGTGCCCAGCAGTGGGACGTATAATGGGTTGCCATTATTATTATTATAGATCAACACGGGCCACTCGCGGTGGCCCGGAGAGGAGTAGCCATATGCAGGCTTTCCCCTTCTGTCAAATTACAAGCCCAATTGGGCCTATACCTGTCGCCTAGATGTTTAAATGTGTGCATGAAATGTTTATGTATTTTGTTGATGGTTTGATGTTATGAGTCAAGGTGTGAGTTTCATAGTAATAGATGATTTTTGTAGGGTGTGTGTGTGTCGCACGCATTTCCCCCCGCAATAAATGACAGAGTGTTTCGTATCGGTAATAAACGCTATGGCTACTCCCCTCCGGTCCGCCGCGACCGGTGGGCTTATGTATTACAACGACGTATTCCCCACAGGACACCCTGGCTCGTTACCTCGAGAGTCTGCTGCAGTACTCGTCGTCCGACGAGGGCGGCGCGCCGGACGGCTGCCCGCGCCTGCGCACCCGCGCCTCGCCCGCAGACCGGCGCGCGCTGCTGCGACTGTTGCGCGACTGTAGCGCCGCCACCGGCGACCCCGCCGTGAGTACACTTTGATTTTTCCCCTGAATCTAAAGATCGTAGTGAGATTTAAAAATAAAATACGCTCCCACTCACGGCCCCACAGTAGGTATAAACCTGTATCGCGGGTGCCGTAGTACACGTACGACACGTACACGAACACCCAGACCCGAAACAAATATCTGTAGGCCATAAAAATATTTGTCCCGGTGCGGGGATCGAACCCGCGACCCTTCGAATTAAACGGTCATCTCACACCGCCGGACTGACCGGGTCGTCGTAGAATTGTACATAAAAAATTAATATTTCATCTAGTGAAGCTAGAGAACGTTTCCTGTTATTTAAAACCACTTACACACACACGCACAGAGATACAAACACAAACACACATACACAGACACTCGCACAGTGACACATATACATACATACAGACATACAGAAACACATAGACACTCTCACACCCACACACAGACACTCACAGTACTATAGCTACACGCACTTCTTGTTATTTACTTTCATTGCAAATGAGAATCTGTAATTTATTTTCAGTTTGGTGTCAGTAATTCGTACTGCAACCAAGTTTGGAAGCTGTGTGAGGCGCTGTGGGGAGCTGAATTGGAAAATGATGGTATGTGCTTTTGGTGCAAGAGGCTAAAGAATCATGGCAAGTACATTGGCCATACGTTGATATAGAAAAAAAAAACATTGTGTGTACTTAAATACGCACGTAATAAGTTGTACTTCTTTGGCGTAACAATCCAATAAAAAAAAACGACAAAAAATATTAATTACATAATTATGCGGGCAGGCCTCCCAAAATAGGGAGAGACTCGTGCCCAGCAGTGGGATGTTTATTTTTTTTTTTTTTTTTTTTTTTATGTAATTGAAGTGACAAACAAACATGCAGTTCACATTGATGTTAAGTGATGACTGCAGCCGGCCTATAGACACCCACACAAAGACCAAGGTCAAAATGCAAATGCGTTACCACTCCTGAGGCCTAAGGTGTTATGCCTCTGTGCCGGAAATTACAGGGCCGTACATTACCACCTGACCGGAACACGATAGTGCTGAACTCTACCATTTAGCGGCAAGTAAATTAGGCAATGCGGTGGTGCCTACGCCCACGAGTTCCGTCACTGGAGCTCTACCAAATTTTTGTTTAAATTTAGTTTAATGGATTTCCATTATTATTATTACACAATTGTGTAATAATAAATATCTTTCCATGCTTCGGAGGGCACGTTAAGCCGTCGGTCCCGGTTGCTATCGATAGATAGCTGTCGTTAAACCTTGTCGGAGGACTAATGGGCGGTTTGAAAACATCCGACAGCGGGTTGTCCACTAACCCGTATCTGCACCAACCCGCATTGGAGCAGCGTGGTGGAGTAAGCTCCAGGCTTCCCTCCAAAAAGGGGAGAGACTCGTGCCCAGCAGTGGGACGTATCAAGGATTGCCATTATTAATTATTAATTTATTGATTTTAATTTCTTTATAGTACATATATATTTTAACTATTGTTCTTAAAAGACTTGACATTTGACAATTTATTATTTCCTTTTGACTTAATTTTAATTAATTTTATTTGCTTCTCGCGATATTTGATGTTTTTATTATTATTATGTCTCTCGTCAGCACGGGGTCGAATTTGAACCCCGGACCTTTGTCAGGCTTGCGCGGGGACATGGGGAGTCCAACACGTAGAGGCCCTTTCGAGAATTTTGATCTACTTTGTAATGGGTTATATTCGGCGGGACCTCTCTCTGACTGCATCAATAGTAAATACAGACACAGACAGACCCCGCAGAATACATGGGACTATTGTAATGAAAAATGACTTGCCAAACTTTGGGCTATGTGGGTGAACTGGGGGGACTAGCTGGCTGGGCCTATGGAGTGAGATCCGGCACCTGCCTATATTCAACATCTCACATTATCGAATCCTACTTTAGGCAGGTGGTGACTCGCCTCTCCTTGGTGGGCCCCCCAAACAGCCAACCCGATGGTCGACGGGGGGCAACACTGTTGAGAGAGGCTGGGGGTGTCGAGAGGTGTGGCCCCGGTTTCACCATCACGAGCGAGTAATCTCGAGCTCGGAGCGGGCTTCCCCGCTATTATGCCTTTAGACACTTCCACCCCCGAGTGTATGGCTCTTGCAGAAATTTAGACAACAGCCTATTATCTAAATTTCTGCAAATGCCATACCTCTAGCGCCCCACTGACCGGCCAATGAAGGCAAGCCAGAGGTGAGAGACCCGATGCTCTGTCCGGCCGTACCTCTGTGTGGCGGACGAGGCGGAGCCCAGTTCTCTCGGAGGAACTCGAGATGATGGTAGGGGGTGGTGTCGCTACACACCAACAGCTCATTATTCTCTCAGCTTATTATTATTATTATATATTTTTTTAATTTTTTAATAATTGTAGGCATGACATAGATTGTATTTTTATTTTGTGTGAATAGTTTTATTTTATTTTTTATATATAATTACTTTTTAATGTGTAATATGGAGAAATCTGAAATAAATGTATAATAATACGTAACTTCACGCCTGTAATCCCCGAAGGGGTAGGCAGAGGTAAATGCATGCATTCAAGCATACATGCAAACACCCACGATTCGCCGGTTACGTTTTGGCCCATGTAACAGGTGGCGAGCCTGTTGACATCTCCGGGCACATTACCAAACTTTGAGGTGCTGGGAAATTTCCAGAAAATGGAAAAATTCCAATAGAACCGGAGATAAAGGATTTTACACCATTATCTCTGATAACCCGCTACCCGGGAGTCGAACCCAGGACCTCAGCGTAGTAGTAGTGGCCTGCTACCACTAGGCTACCGAGGCAGTATAATAATAATAATAAATAATAACAAATGGATGGATTGGATGGATGGATGGAGGTGGATGGATGGATTGGAATGGTGAATGGTTGTGGATTCGGCCATCATTGTGCCGATAGTCGTCACGGTCAACGGATTGATAGCAAAGAGCCTCGACCAACATCTCAAGAGGCTCAAGTTAGGAAGTTGGATCAAGGGTCTGATACAGAAGGCGGCACTTCTCGGCACGGCACGTATAGTGAGGAGGTTCCTGTCTCTGTGACCCTAACCACCGACAGCTTGGACCCTGTTCCCGCTGCCGGCGGCGCACTATTTTTTATTTATATATATATATATATATATATATATATATATATATATATATATATATTTGTTTTTTTTTTCAACTTATATATGTAAAAAAATACTAAATAAGATGAAGAATAAATGAGTGAAATAAATAATAATAATTATGTTCCCATTTCAGGTGTCTACAGTAATGACGATGCGGCTATCGTGGATCGACATAATCAGCTGTTGAAATGGTTGAAGGAGGCCGCATCGGATATTATAGACAAGGAGCTGGCAGAAATACACACCGGGGAGTCCGAGGATGGTAAGTGAAATTTTTTTATGTTTCGTTCAGACTTATATTTGGTCTACGACCGCTCAAGTGGCCGTCGACCAAATATAAGCCATAAAAAAATGAAAATAATTCATTTTAAATTAATAAAGTTTTCATCGTATAGGTTAATAATTTAATAATATAAAAACTTTTGCATTTATAATATTATTATAAATGCGAAAGTTTGTATGTATGTTTGTTTGTTTGTTACTCCTTCGCGCAAAAACTGCACCACCGATTTTCATGAAATTTAGCACACACATAGAGGATAACTTGGATTAACACATGGGATAGTTTTTATCTCGAAAAATCTAGTGTGACCTGTGTCGTGACCTCAGAGGTCTGAAGGGTTAAGGAATATAGCCACTGGTTTTTTTTTATATTACTATAAGATGTTTACTTGTTTCCCCTCACAGAGGCAGACGGGCACAGTGGGCGCGTGCTGACGCTCATGATGGGCGGCCGCGAGCTGGAGGCCTGCAGGCTGGCCCGGGACCACGGGGACCTCAACATGGCCGCGCTCATCGCTCAGGGCTCGGGTGAGTAATAATGTCCTCCAGACCGAATTTCCGTCACGGCGGCCAATCTCAACGGAGACTAGCCGACTGCGCGGGAGATGTTATAGTGCACAGGTGTATGCGCAAACGCAGGTGCACTCTCTATTCCCTCACTCTCATAGCCCGATGGGCCGGTAATCCGACACGAGCGGAGAGAGATCGGGCGCAGGCCCGACGGCTTTACGTGCTCTCCGAGGCACCGGTACCAGACTCCGGGCTATTACTAGGAATTTCCTTACAGAAAAAATCCAGTAACAAATATTCCCGACCAGGAGTGCGCCCGCCTATCGACATTGCTATTATCGTTGTCATTGCTATCAAATTTTCTTGTCGATTTGTAGCTCCTTTAAAAGCTTAATAAGTGATAGGTTTGTAGCTCCTTTAAAAGCATAATATGTGATAGGTATACCTAATTACTCATCTAACTTCATGTCATGTCTGTTCAATAACTATAAATTTTAAATTGAGAAGAAAAAAATGTCAAAGTAGTTTCTTAGTAATAATTTAAGTAAGTTATATTTTGATTTGTGTAGTTATAAAAATGCACTAGATACATGTAGGTAATCTAAGTGCTTTCGTTATTTTAATTAAGTTTTTAATACTATGAAACACCACAGCTGAGAGGGGATTCTTCTAACACAAGTTACCACAACTTAAAAGAAGAGTTCCCACACCCAAATTGTATACACCTGTTTTCAATAATAAAGTATTTTTATTTTTATTTTTTTTTTTTTTTTTTTTAAGTATAGGAAGCATTATGCCAGCTTGAACACTGTTGAGTTGTTTTTTTTTTCGGTCGTCTGTTTTCCTAGAAATTTAGTATTACGTAGCCCAAATCAAAAATAGATCGATAATCGAAGAACGATTTTTTCAATGTCGATTTAATCGTGGATGGATTTTAGACACTTCGAAATCAGAAATGGAATCGCCGTCCCTACTACGAAGTATAGAAAA
Source organism: Macrosoma leucophasiata (assembly GCA_036365455.1). Taxonomy (NCBI): domain Eukaryota; kingdom Metazoa; phylum Arthropoda; class Insecta; order Lepidoptera; family Hedylidae; genus Macrosoma; species Macrosoma leucophasiata. The sequence continues at coordinate 5,310,065 of JAWQUS010000029.1, forward strand.
AGCTGCTACGAACTTATTTATTTAAAAAAAAAACCAAGTTTTAAAGTTTTAAACAACGACTTAGCCTTCAGGCTATTGATATAATATTGATATTATTTCGATATGTCGATATTAAAAACTAATTAAAGTAGATTTATACATTCGATATTTTTAAGCTATTGCATAGCTTCTATCGCGGGCAATGAGCGCTGGGACCGAATTCAGAAATTCCGTAACGTAAAAAACCGGACGCTCCGGATTACAAATTTTAAACTCATTTAAAGAAAGTCATGTATAATTTTGCCGTCCGACCTCGTGGGTGGCGTGGCCGAGCGGTCTAGGCGCTGGTTTAAGGCACCAGTCTCTTCGGAGGTGTGGGTTCGAATCCCACCGCTGCCAAGATTGTTTTTGTTCATTTTTTTTTATTGTTTGTTTTTCCATTCAATAATTAAAAAGTGGTAAATATTAATAGAAAATTATTGTTTCATTTTTCATTTTTTTTTTCTTTTATTTGCATTTTACTTTGTTTTGCATAATTTTAGATAATTATGTAAACGCAATAGCTTTACCGCGGCAGTCCCCGACGTTAAGTGATGACTGCAGCCTATAGACACCCACACAATGACCAGAGGTCAAAATGCAGATGCGCTGCCACTCCCGAGGCATTAGGTGTCATGTCTCTGTGATAGTTATTACGGGGCCATACATTACCATCTAACCGGAACACGATAATGCCGAACATTAGCATTTGGCGGCAGATAGATATTGCGGTGGTGCCTACGCCCTCGAGCTCCTACACTTGTAACTCTACTACCATAAAAGCAAGAATCTTTCATGGTTTCCCTGATTCCAGGCGAACCGGCGTTCAAATCGCTAGTGTCGCGACAACTGCACGTGTGGAACGAGTGCGGTGCTTCGCCCCTCGTAGCGGGCTCCCGGCGGGCGGCCATGTCGCTGCTGGCCGGCCTCCGCCCCCCCGACACACTGGCCGATCAACATTGGTTGGTTGCGTTGAGGACTACCGCTAAGTGAGTTATCTACTAAGGCTGGGTTGCACCAAGAGTTAAAGTTATTGTACCGTTTCATATCCTTCTCTAACTTAAAGAAATCTATTTTATTTTTAAAGAAAAATGGAAAGAAAAATTTGACTTCAGGCGAGGCTCGAACTCGCGGCCTACTGGGAATCTAGTCCAGCCGCTCTGCCAATTGAGCTACTGAAGCCCTGCCCGATTTGTCAAATCTTTCCTTCACATCTATTGCATTGCTTTATGGTAGCAGCAGCGCCATCTATTACCAACTATGCTAGTTAGGCAACCGATATAATAGACTTTTCAGTTTATTGAATATCGTAAAGAAGTCGCTTTTACCCTTAATAATTGTTTATATTATTTCGCATTAACACATGCTTGTGAAATAATATAAACAATTAAAGAAATCTGTTAAAGTTAGAGAGGGACGTGAACAACAACTTTAACAAATATAGAAAATAAAGAAAAATGGGAAAGCAAATTTGACTTGGGGCAGAAATCGAACCTGCGACCTCGGGATAACCAGTCCAGCCGCTTTACCACTATGCTACCGAAGTCCCACACCGGTACGTCAAATTTTGCCTTCCCTTTTTTTTATTTTTTTTAACCGATTTACGGCCAAATATTCAAACGTCACTTAAATCTAAGTGGGACTTAAAAGTCTTCTGTCTTTATAAAACACGTTTAAATGATAGAGATAGCGCGCATTTGAGGGTTGCCTAAAATTGAGTGACGTTTGAGTATTCGGCCATAAGAGTCGGTTTATCTTTATTTTCTAAAGTTTTATTTTTCCCTAACCTATTTTGACGAAACAAAGTTTTGACAACGCCTCTAATTATAATGTAATCCACCTGTGAACCCCGCGTTCAAATCCATCGAGTAGTTTCGAAATTATAACGTACCGGACAGACAGACAGGGAAACAAAAAAAATTTTTTTTTTTCCCCTTCTTTAATCGCCCCCTATCAGTTTGTTTTTGGAAAAATATTTTATGTACAGACACGCAATTTTTACATTTTTACTGTCTTATTATATGTACTGTAACCGGCGAATCGTGGGTGTTTGCATGTATGCTTGAATGCATGCATTCACCTCTGCCTATCCCTTCGGGGATTACAGGCGTGAAGTTACGTTTTTTTTTTATGTCCTTTTGTCACTTTTTTTTGTACGATAAGAATTTTGAACATACGTCTTTTTAAACCGACAGCGACGTAATGGTGGTTCAGCGAATGAGCTCACTTAAGTTCTAGTACAATGCCCCATTTGTCCACAGGTACCTGTGCCAGCAAATACCGAGCCTCGAACGTGTGATACGCACGTACGAAAGCCATTTCGTGTCGGATGAGGAAGCGGGGGACTTGAGCAACTTGCCCGCTGACGAGATGGGCATGAGGTATCCAGAGCCGCCTTACGCCAAAGATTACGATTATACCGCGGTAAGTGTAAAAACACGTACCAAAGCCCTTTTTTAGGCTGGAGCGCCTTCTGCGCTCGCCGATTGCCCAGTGAAGTAGACTAATGCCGTCTCGAGACAAGCCGCATAAATAAAGAGCGATCTAAAAAAATAAAAAAAAATTACCATACCCCCCTTTCATTCACTTTCCCCTAGGCGCTGTAATTTCCGGCACAGAGGCATAACACCTCAGGCCTCAGGATAGGTTGTGTATTGTAAGTGGCAAACAAGCATGCAGTTCACATTGATGTTAAGTGATGACTGCAGCCTATAGACACCCACACAAAGACCAAGGTCAAAATGCAAATGCGTCACCACTCCTGAGGCCTAAGGTGTTATGCCTCTGTGCCGGAAATTACAGGGCCGTACATTACCACCTGACCGGAACACGATAGTGCTGAACACTACCATTTAGCGGCAAGTAAATCAGGTAATGCGGTGGTGCCTACCTCCGCGAGCTCCGTCACTAGAGCTCTACCACCAGTAAAAAATGAATTATTATTGAATTATTATTATAAGTCATTCTCTCTAGGTAGCTTATAACCCGACAATGCAAAAGTGTCCTTGTAGACCAATTTGAAATAAATAAATAATTTGAATTTTGAATTTTCATATGTCACACCTGAAAGAGGTTATGATAGCCTTTTTAATCATTTTTTTCAGTCTTTTGTATGCAGTGACGATTTTTTTTTTATGTAATGGTAGTGGCAAACAAGCATGCAGTTCACATTGATGTTAAGTGATGACTGCAGCCTATAGACACCCGCACAAAGCTCAAGGTCGAAATGTAGATGCGTTACCACTCCTGAGGCCTAAGGTATTATGCCTCTGTGCCGGAAATTACAGGGCCGTACATGATGATTTGTTTGTTTGTAGGACGGCAAACAACGGCGCGTGTTCGACCTCCGGTACGAGTTATTGCGGGCGCGCGCGTTCAACGCCCGCCCCAAACTTACGCCCGCCGCGTACACGCCGGACCCATTGGATTACTCGCTCGCGTATGTATTTTATAATATTAAAGGCTTCGGCAAACCAAACGCAGGACAGTTGCAGGGCAGGTCAGTAGCAGCGCGGGAGTGGCACACTGAACGCAACAACGCGTGACCGCGTTTAAACCGCGTTCAGTTTGACGTGTGCGGCAGGCAGAAGGCTGCAAGATGTCAGACGACATGAAAAATTCATGGTGTTATTGGCTCTTAGGCAAAAACAAAAAAAGAATTTGGGTTTATGATATCAAGACAAGAAAAAAGAATATGGGGAATTTCATCGTCTCTGCAGAGAGCTGGAAAGTCACGAAATTTTTTTTTTTCACCTATTTTGAAAATATGTGAAAAAATGCCCAAAAGTTCTTTTGAAGATCGCGAAAGACAGCTCGAAATCGGAATTCATACAAACATTTTATTTTTACGCACTAATTCGATTATCTTTTCACTGATATTCATCACGCCGTTGTAAAAAAATACAACAGTCGCCAACCGCTCTCAATGCGCTGCGCTGCACTGCCTCCGGTGTGTCGTGACAAAATGACCGCCATAGTCACGGAATAGATAAGTAAGGATGGAAAGGCCTTTGCTTTCAATTATTAGAACCAATGTCGCCGCTTTTCTCCCACCATGCAATTTCTTACACAAATGTAACACCATCTCGACAATCACCCACGCGTTAATCTCAGGGCAGCTATTCGTTTGCGTAAGTTTGCATACTAAGATGTAACGCCCGTAGACAATAAACACTCGCACGCACACAACAATATACTCACCAATAAACTAGTCGAAGTGTAGCGAACGCATTACATGCTGTAACTTGCCAGCGGAGACAGTGATAGCGTTAATTGAGCGAGTGCTTAACGAGCAATGTGTTCGCTAGCAGTAACGTTTAAATAATGCAGTTTAAGTTCGAATATTCATATTCCTTTGTATATTTATATGTTTTTTACAAGTATTATAACAATAAATGTTATTTGTGACTTACCGATCAAAAGATATACCTCCTCGCTTTATATTTGAGGTCTGACATTGCATATTACGTGTTAAAATTGTTCAGAGTTCCAAAGGCCAATATGATCTGAGAAAAACAAACAATATCTCTTTATAGGTTAGGATCCCACTGCAGAATTATTTCGTTCATCCAGATGTGCTGCAAACGTTACGTTTTGGTCCATGTAACAGGTGGCGAGACTGTTGCCATCTCCGGGCGCATTACCAAACTTCGAGGTACTGGGATATTTCCAGAAAATAGAAAAATCCCAATAGAACCAAAGATAAATGACTTCACCATTATCTCTGATATCCCCCTTACCCGGGAATTGAACCCAGGACCCCAGCGTAGTAGTAGTGGCCTGCTACCACTAGGCTACCGAGGCAGTGCTTCGGTAGCTTAGTGGTAAAGTGGCCAGACTGGTTATCGAGGTTCCTAAAACTCCTTTCGCAGATTAATAGAGATGGTATTTTATTTTTAAAGAAAAATGGAAAGAAAAATTTGACTTCAGGCGAGACTCGAACTCGCGACCTACTGGGAATCTAGTCCAGCCGCTCTTCCAATTGAGCTACTGAAGCCCTGCCCGATTTGTCAAATCTTTCCTTCACATCTATTGCATTGCTTTATGGTAGCAGCAGCGCCATCTATTACCAACTATGCTAGTTAGGCAACCGATATAATAGACTTTTCAGTTTATTGAATATCGTAAAGAAGTCGCTTTTACCCTTAATAATTGTTTTATATTATTTTGCATTAACACATGCTTGTGAAATATATTTTATTTTTAAAGAAAAATGGAAAGAAAAATTTGACTTCAGGCGAGGCTCGAACTCGCGACCTACTGGGAATCTAGTCCAGCCGCTCTTCCAATTGAGCTACTGAAGCCCTGCCCGATTTGTCAAATCTTTCCTTCACATCTATTGCATTGCTTTATGGTAGCAGCAGCGCCATCTATTGCCAACTATGCTAGTTAGGCAACCGATATAATAGACTTTTCTTTTCACAAGCATGTGTTAATGCGAAATAATATAAAACAATTATTAAGGGTAAAAGCGACTTCTTTACGATATTCAATAAACTGAAAAGTCTATTATATCGGTTGCCTAACTAGCATAGTTGGTAATAGATGGCGCTGCTGCTACCATAAAGCAATGCAAAAGATGTGAAGGAAAGATTTGACAAATCGGGCAGGGCTTCAGTAGCTCAATTGGAAGAGCGGCTGGACTAGATTCCCAGTAGGTCGCGAGTTCGAGCCTCGCCTGAAGTCAAATTTTTCTTTCCATTTTTCTTTAAAAATAAAATATATTTCACAAGCATGTGTTAATGCGAAATAATATAAAATAATAGAGATGGTGTTATTTCAGTTTCGTGGTGGGGGCCTGGCTGGGCGCCCCCAGCGAGGACAGCGTGCGCGGGGTGGCGGCGCAGCTGGAGGCCCGCGGGGCCTGGGCCCTCGCCGTGCAGGCCCTGGCCTACCTCCCGCACGACAACGTGTGAGTATACCGCCTCCGTCACTACACTTGACCACTTGACCTGCAGTCGCGGGGTGGGGACGCAGCTGGAGGCCCGCGGGGCCTAGCCGCTCGCCGTGCAGGCCCTGGCCTACCTCCCGCACGACAACGTGTGAGTATACCGCCTCCGTCACTACACTTGACCACTTGACCTGCAGTCGCGGGGTGGTGACGCAGCTGGAGGCCCGCGGGGCCTAGCCGCTCGCCGTGCAGGCCCTGGCCTACCTCCCACACGACAACGTGTGAGTATACCGCCACCGTCACTACACTCCAACTACAGTCACGGCGCAGCTGGAGGCCCGCGAGGCCTGGTCGCTTGCCGTGCAGGCCCTGGCCTACCTCCCACACGACAACGTGTGAGTATACCGCCACCGTCACTACACTCCAACTACAGTCACGGCGCAGCTGGAGGCCCGCGAGGCCTGGTCGCTTGCCGTGCAGGCCCTGGCCTACCTCCCGCACGACAACGTGTGATTATACCGCCACCGTCACTACACTCCAACTACAGTCACGGCGCAGCTGGAGGCCCGCGAGGCCTGGTCGCTTGCCGTGCAGGCCCTGGCCTACCTCCCGCACGACAACGTGTGAGTATACTGCCTCCGTAACTACACTCGAAATACAGTCAGACGTTAGGCGTGGGGACGTTAGGCGTCGGGTCGTTAGGCGTCGAAACGTTAGGCGTCGCGACGTTAGGCGTCGGGACGTAAGGCGTCGCGGCGCTCGGCGTCGGGACGTTAGGCGTCGCGACGCTCGGCGTCGAGACGTTAGGCGTCGCGACGCTCGGCGTCGGGATGTAAGGCGTCGCGACGCTCGGCGTAAGGACGTTATACGTCGCGACGCTCGGCGGCGACAAGTTAGGCGTCGGGACGTTAGGCGTCGCGACGCTCGGCGTCGGGACGTTAGACGTGGGGTGGTGGCGCAGCTGGAGGCCCGCGGGGCCTAGCCGCTCGCCGTGCAGGCCCTGGCCTACCTCCCACACGACAACGTGTGAGTATACCGCCACCGTCACTACACTCCAACTACAGTCACGGCGCAGCTGGAGGCCCGCGAGGCCTGGTCGCTTGCCGTGCAGGCCCTGGCCTACCTCCCGCACGACAACGTGTGATTATACCGCCACCGTCACTACACTCCAACTACAGTCACGGCGCAGCTGGAGGCCCGCGAGGCCTGGTCGCTTGCCGTGCAGGCCCTGGCCTACCTCCCGCACGACAACGTGTGAGTATACTGCCTCCGTAACTACACTCGAAATACAGTCAGACGTTAGGCGTGGGGACGTTAGGCGTCGGGTCGTTAGGCGTCGAAACGTTAGGCGTCGCGACGTTAGGCGTCGCGGCGCTCGGCGTCGGGACGTTAGGCGTCGGGACGTTAGGCGTCGGGACGTTAGACGTCGCGACGCTCGGCGTCGGGACTTGAGGGCGTCGCGACGCTCGGCGTCGGGACGTTATGCGTCGCGACGCTCGGCGTCCGGACGTTAGGCGTCGGGACGCTCGGCGTCGAGACTTTAGTTGTCGCGACGCTCGGCGGCGGCAAGTTAGGCGTTGCGACGTTAGGCGTCGGGGCGCTCGGCGTCGGGACGTTAGGCGTCGGGACGTTAGGCGTCGGGACGTTAGACGTCGCGACGCTCGGCGTCGGGACTTGAGGGCGTCGCGACGCTCGGCGTCGGGACGTTATGCGTCGCGACGCTCGGCGTCCGGACGTTAGGCGTCGGGACGCTCGGCGTCGAGACTTTAGTTGTCGCGACGCTCGGCGGCGGCAAGTTAGGCGTTGCGACGTTAGGCGTCGGGACGTTAGGCGTCGTGATGTTAGGCGTCGTGACGCTCGGCGTCGGGACGTTAGGCGTCGCGACGCTCGGCGGTGGCAAGTTAGGCGTCGGGACGTTAGGCGTCGCGACGCTCGGCGGCGGCAAGTTAGGCATCGGGACGTTAGGCGTCGCGACACTCGGCGTCGGGACTTTAGGCGTCGGGACGCTCGGCGTGGGGTCGTTAGGCGTCGCGACGCTCGGCGTCGGGATGTAAGGCGTCGGGACGTTAGGCGTCGCGACGCTCGGCGTCGGGATGTTAGGCGTCGCGACGCTCGGCGTAAGGACGTTTGTTGTCGCGATGCTCGGCGTCGGGATGTTAGGCGTTGGGACGTTAGGCGTCGCGACGGTCGGCGTAAGGACGTTAGGCGTCGGGACCTTAGGCGTCGCGACGCTCGGCGTCGGGACGTTAGACGTCGCGACGCTCGGCGTCGGGTCGTTAGGCGTCGCGACGCTCGGCGTCGGGTCGTTAGGCGTCGCGACGCTCGGCGTCGGGTCGTTAGGCGTCGCGACGCTCGGCGTCGGGATGTAAGGCGTCGGGACGTTAGGCGTCGCGACGTTAGGCGTCGGGACGTTAGGCGTCGCGACGTTAGGCGTTGGGACGTTAGGCGTCGGGACGTTAGGCGTCGTGATGTTAGGCGTCGGGACTTTAGGCGTCGGGACGTTTGGCGTCGGGACGTTAGTCGTCGGGACGTTTGGCGTCGGGACGTTAGTCGTCGCGACGCTCGGCGGCGGCAAGTTAGGCGTTGCGACGTTAGGCGTCGGGACGTTAGGCGTCGTAACGCACGGCGTCGGGACGTTAGGCGTCGCGACGCTCGGCGGCGGCAAATTAGGCGTCGGGACGTTAGGTGTCGCGACGCTCGGCGTCGGGACGTTAGGCGTCGGGACGTTAGACGTCGCGACGCTCGGCGTCGGGACTTTAGGCGTCGCGACGCTCGGCGTGGGGTCGTTAGGCGTCGCGACGCTCGGCGTGGGGTCGTTAGGCGTCGCGACGCTCGGGTCCGGGATGTTAGGCGTCGCGACGCTCGGCGTCGGGATGTTAGGCGTCGCGACGCTCGGCGTGGGGTCGTTAGGCGTCGCGACGCTCGGGTCCGGGATGTTAGGCGTCGCGACGCTCGGCGTCGGGATGTTAGGCGTCGCGACGCTCGGCGTCGGGATGTTAGGCGTCGCGACGCTCGGCGTAAGGACGTTTGTCGTCGCGATGCTCGGCGTCGGGATGTTAGGCGTCGGGACGTTAGGCATCGCGACGCTCGGCGTAAGGACGTTAGGCGTCGGGACGTTAGGCGTCGCGACGCTCGGCGTCGGGACTTAAGGTGTCGGGACGTTAGGCGTCGGGACGTTAGGCGTCGCGACGTTAGGCGTTGCGACGTTAGGCGTGGGGACGTTAGGCGTCGTGACGCTCGGCGGCGGCAAGTTAGGCGTCGCGACGCTCGGCGGCGGCAAGTTAGGCGTCGCGACGCTCGGCGTGGGGTCGTTAGGCGTCGCGACGCTCGGCGTGGGCTAGTTAGGCGTCGCGACGCTCGGCGTGGGGTCGTTAGGCGTCGCAACGCTCGGCGTGGGGTCGTTAGGCGTCGCAACGCTCGGCGTGGGGTCGTTAGGCGTCGCGACGCTCAGCGTGGGGTCGGTAGGCGTTAATTATTTGATGTCGAATTCTACAGATTATGTCATCTATTTATTTTGCAGTCGAAACCACCTGATGAGGGCGGTGATCTCCCGCCACGCGAGCCCCCGGGCGGGTGGTGCGGGCCGGGCGGCGGGCGGTGCCCCCGCAGGGCTCCTGACGCGCCTGCGGGTGCCGCAGCGTTGGCTCCTGTTGGCTCACGCTCATAGTGCCAAATACCATGTAAGTCCACCAGAATGAGAATCAGAAATTCATTCATTCATATGACAGGCACCTCTCATGGCATGTCAAAAACAAACGGAATAAATTAAAGTGAATAACAATTGATATACATGTCAAACAAGCTAAAAAAATATATGTGTATCACTACATATTATAAAGTAATGTCCCCCTATTTTCTGAGCATTTCACAAATTATATGAAGTTGTGAAATACTGCGAAATGTTAAATGCTAATTCGCAATAATTTGTAATTATCTTCGATTTCTTTGCATTTAAGATCGTTTATTGAATGAATGCGTGAGATTTTTGAATACTTATTAGTGTGCAGGCACCCCTTAACATTAATTAATTTGCAGAAATCATATACTTCATTAGATATCAATTATTTATTACCATCAATTATTTATTAGCAAATAGCATAGCAATAGCAATTAGCATGCTAGGACTCACAAAATCAAATGCTTATGAAATATTTATTACCGTATTAGCAAATAGCATAGCAATAGCAATTAGCATGCTAGGACTCACAAATTCACATCAGCTGCTGCTACCATAAAGCAATGCAATAGATGTGAAGGAAAGATTCGACAAATCGGGCAGGGCTTCAGTAGCTCAATTGGAAGAGCGGCTGGACTAGATTCCCAGTAGGTCGCGAGTTCGAGCCTCGCCTGAAGTCAAATTTTTCTTTCCATTTTTCTTTAAAAATAAAAATATATTTCACAAGCATGTGTTAATGCGAAATAATATAAAACAATTATTAAGGGTAAAAGCGACTTCTTTACGATATTCAATAAACTGAAAAGTCTATTATATCGGTTGCCTAACTAGCATAGTTGGTAATAGATGGCGCTGCTGCTACCATAAAGCAATGCAATAGATGTGAAGGAAAGATTTGAAAAATCGGTCAGGGCTTCAGTAGCTCAATTGGAAGAGCGGCTGGACTAGATTCCCAGTAGGTCGCGAGTTCGAGCCTCGCCTGAAGTCGAATTTTTCATTCCATTTTTCTTTAAAAATAAAAATATATTTCACAAGCATGTGTTAATGCGAAATAATATAAAACAATTGGCCTACAGATGTTTGTTTCGGGTCTGGGTGTTTGTATACACAAACACCCAGACCCGAAACAACCCTGTGTCGTGGGTGCCGTTGTACACATACAACACATACGTGTTGTATGTGTACAACGGCACCCACGACACAGGTTTATACCTACTGTGGGGCTGTGAGTGTAAAAAAAGTATTTTTATTATATATTTATCGCTACTCTGTGATAAGTTATTACGGGGCCGTACAAATGTTTTTTTTTATGTTATGGAAGTGGTAAACAAGCATGCAGTTCACATTGATGTTAAGTGATGACTGCAGCGTATAGACACACACACAAAGACCGAGGTCAAAATGCAGATGCGTTACCACTCCTGAGGCCTAAGGTGTTATGCCTCTGTGCCGGAAATTACAGGGCCGTACATTACCACCTGACCGGAACACGATAGTGCTGAACACTACCATTTAGCGGCAAGTATATTAGGTAATGCGGTGGTGCCTACGCCCGCGAGCTCCGTCACTGGAGCTCTACCACCAGTAAAAATGTGTAATGTTAGTTTAATATTATTTCATTATTACCAGAAAGAGCCGCAGTTAGAAGCGGAGTACTTGGTGGGTGCTGAACAGTGGAACGCGGCGCATCGCGTGCTAGTGCACAGCTTGCTACCCGACGCTGTGCTATCTGGTTGGTTTTTTTTTTTTTTATGTAATGGAAGTGGCAAACAAACATGAAGATCACATTGATGTTAAGTGATGACTGCAGCCTATAGACATCCACAAAAACGCCAAGGTGGAAATGCAGATGCGTTACCCCTCCTGAGGCCTATGGTGTTATGCCTCTGTGCCGGATATTACAGGGCCGTACATTACCACCCGACCGGAACACGATAGTGCTGAAGAATTATCATTTAGGGGCGAGTCGGGGAAGGTCTACTCGGTTAAGCGATACGGGCGCGGTCGGGTGTGTGATGGGTGACCGCTGGTGGCAAATTGAAATGTTCGTTTCCGTGATTCGGAGGGCACGTTGAGCCGTCGGTTCCGGTTGATATCGATAGATAGCAGTCGTTTAACCTTGTCGGAGGCCTTATGGTCGGTTTGAAAACATCCGACAGCGGGTTGGCCACTAACTTGTATCTCCACCAACCCGCATTGGAGTAGCGTGGTGGAGTAAGCTCCGGGCCTCCCCCCAAAAAAGGGGATAGACTTATAATGGGTTGCCATTATTATTATTATAAGCTACTGGTAGCAGGCCACTACTATTACGCTAGGGTCTTGGGTTCAATTCCGGGGGGCTATCAGAGATAACGGTCTGAAATCCTTTATTTCTGGTTCTATTGGAATTTTTCCATTTTCTAGTACCTCGGAGTTTGGTAATGTGCCCGGAGATAATTTATTGAATGACTTATTATGTTTCAGATAACCTGACGAGCATACGGGACATAGTGGAGCGTATAGCGGAGGCGGGTCAGCGCCACGACGTCAGCGGCTGGCCCGCCGGCGGGCTCGCGCTCTACCACTACATGCGCGTCTGCGACGAGGTACCCACACCTCACCGCGAACACTCCGCCAAAATTCCAAACAAACGCTTAATTTGGTCTCTATTACACAGACATCAATCGGTGACGTGTATTTACATGCGCACCTGTGTGCGTAGCACGTAGCACGTAGTGAATACCAAACGTCGCCCATAGGAGGGGAGGAGGTTGGGTGATGCGGGGAAGTCGGGCGGTACGTCGAAGTGTCCATTCTACGTAGTATTATTACATATTCTCTGCCATACACTTGCTTACACTCACGTATGAAGTATGAACAGAGAATAATAAGTAATAATACTACTATAGAATGGACACTTCGACGTCCCGCCCGATTTCCCCGCATCACCCATCACCCCCCTACAGAGGCAGTTGGATAAACTTCAACAGCGAGGTTGCGAGCGAGCGAGCGAGCGGTATATCTTTACATACATACATATACAAACAAATAAATAAAATTGGAGTGTCTGTTTGTATTATAAAAATAAACCGCTTTTTACTAAATGCATATGTATGTATACACGGTACATATACCTTACAATTTTTGTCTGTCTGGCTGTCTGTTTGCCGGGGCTAATCCTGGGAACGGCTGGACCGATTTTGACGAGACTTTTACTTTAATACTAGCTGCGCCCACGACTTCGTCCGGGTAAATACTGAACAATTATAAATTCTTCTTAATTAGTAGCGGGCACGGCTAGTTTAATAATAAAATATAACCGTTAGATCATCAAATTTTTCAATGCCTTCATAGAAGAAAAAACTGGTTGCCTGTAAAGTCGGTTTTACGGGCGAAGATTTTACGTGACAACGTCTTTTTCTCGGTAGAAAGGCATTCGCCGGTCCGGCAGGCCTCTCTCTCGTTCGGTGACTCATCGTTACGTTACCGGGCGTTACACTTTTTCATGAGTGACTCCGAGACGCAACCTAATTTAAGACGTTGTCACGTCAAAAACAAAATCTGTGCGACATAATTTACATTTGACAAAAATCATAACTTTAACAAATATGTTGATCTTTTTGTGTCTCCAGATTCGAGGTGTGGTGTGTGAAGCGGAGGCCGGGGCTCCGGGCGCCGGTGGAGCCCTGCAGGCACGTCTACACGCGCTCCGCCCTCGTCTGGCGGCCGCTTGCAGAGCCCTGCGCGGGCTGGAGGCCACGTTAGTATTGAATGTTTTGACCACCATCGTTCGGGTGACTGAGTGCACTAATGGAAGAATTCCTCTCCAATGGAAGAAAATTCTTCCGCTAGTAGGCGTAAAGATTGTCGTCACTTTTTAAACGAGGAATGTTCAAAAAGGATGAGGTTCTCAAGTTGACCCGTATGTTTTTTTTATGAAATGGAAGAGGCAAACAAGCATTCAGTTCACATTGATGTTAAGTGATGACTGCAGCCTGTAGACACCCACACAAAAACCAAGGTCAAAATGCAGATGCGTTACCACTCCTGAGGCTTAAGGTGTTGTGCCTCTGTGCCGGAAATTACAGGGCCGTACATTACCACCTGACTGTAATACAATAGTGCTGAACACTACCATTTAGCGGCAAGTATATTAGGTAATGCGGTGGTGCATACGCCCGCGAGCTCCGTCACTGGAGCCCTACCATTAGTTAATTAATAATTTTGCGTGTATGTTACGCGATTTCTCCGTTGTTTGTGGACCGATTTGCAAAATTATTTTTTTATTTGAAAGCTTATACTTCCGCGTTGGTCCCATTACCATGAAATCAGCATGTCATTAGGCCTCAGGTGTGGTAATGCATCTGCATTTTGACCTTGGTCTTTGTGTGGGTGTCTATAGGCTGCAGTCATCACTTAACATAAATGTAAACTATTTTATTTTTAAAGAAAAATGGAAAGAAAATTTTGACTTCAGGCGAGACTCGAACTCGCGACCTACTGGGAATTTAGTCCAGCCGCTCTTCCAATTGAGCTACTGAAGCCCTGCCCGATTTGTCAAATCTTTCCTTCACATCTATTGCATTGCTTTATGGTAGCAGCAGCGCCATCTATTACCAACTATGCTAGTTCTTTTCAGTTTATTGAATATCGTAAAGAAGTCGCTTTTACCTTTAATAATTGTTTTATATTATTTCGCATTAACACATGCTTGTGAAATATATTTTATTTTTAAAGAAAAATGGAATAGATGGCGCTGCTGCTACCATAAAGCAATGCAATAGATGTGAAGGAAAGATTTGACAAATCGGGCAGGGCTTCAGTAGCTCAATTGGAAGAGCGGCTGGACTAGATTCCCAGTAGGTCGCGAGTTCGAGCCTCGCCTGAAGTCAAATTTTTCTTTCCATTTTTCTTTAAAAATAAAATATATTTCACAAGCATGTGTTAATGCGAAATAATATAAAACAATTATAAATGTAAACTGCATGCTTGTTTGCCACTTCCATTACATAAACTAGAAGTAATGATGGAATCCTCGAGAAATCGTGAGAGACCTTTCTTTCCTTCACATTTATTGCATTAGCGACATCTATTGACAACAGTGAGAACCGATGAAAAAAACTTGCCAGTTGTACTATTTATTTTTTCGCAATAACACATGCGAGTGAAATTAAGAAATTAAAAAAAAAACTTGACTTCGGGCAGGAATCGAACCTGCGAACTCATGATAACCAGCCCGGCCGCTTTACTACTAAGCTACCGAAGTCCCACACCGTGGCGTCAAATTTTGCTTTCCCCTTTTTTGTTTTTTAACCCTTTTTACTAGCTTACAAGTTTATCAAATGTCTTAAAGAGGTCGCTTTTTCACTTTTGTGGTGTATCGATTTGCTATCTTAACCCGGGCCTATCTGCCCCCGGTGTAAGGGGGGGCGTGCTCGTATATATCTATTTACTTGCGGACCCGATAGACTTCGTCCTGACTTTTTATTTTTTTATATGTCATGAAAGTGGTAAACAAGCATGCAGTTCACATTGATGTTAAGTGATGTCTGCAGCCTATAGACACCCACACAAAGACCAAGGTCAAAATGCAGATGCGTCACCACTCCTGAGGCCTGAGGTGTTATGCCTCTGTGGCGAAAATGACAGGGCCGTACGTTTTTTTGTGTTTTTTTTTTTTAGTCGCTGGCTACTGTGCCGTGGGGTCGTCCTGCTGCCAGTTTGAACAATACTTGATATCGATAACCCGCGTTTACAGTACGGCGCGTCAGTTGGCGGCGCGCGCGGAGATGGGGGCCCGCCTGGTGCAGCTGGGGGCGGCGGGCGGCGCGCCCCCCGCCCTGCTGGCCGCGCTGCTGAAGGACCTGAGACTGCCGCCCGACACCGCCAACTCTGCTGCGCTTAAGGTGCGGCTATATTTGTAGAGACCGCCCAATTATTATAATATATTTACTGGTGATAGAGCTGTAGCGTCCACTACATTAAGGCGCCAACTAGTGGAATACAATGAAACCTCACAGTACTTGTCTAGTACGGTAGATGGCGTGCATTCGAATTACATCGCACATGCGAAGATTTCTCAAGAGTTGGCATATATACAACTTCCCAACGTCAACCGTTGGGCCGCGGCCCGCCAGGCGCTACCACCTCGCCTGGTCGGAGGATCCGCCCTTTTCGCCGGAGGAACACTTCCACCCGTTCCTCCACAGAGCTCCAGTGACAGAGCTCGCGGGCGTAGGCACCACCGCATTACATAATATACTTGCCGCTGAATGGTAGTGTTCAGCACTATCGTGTTTCGGTCAGGTACATTATCGTACGGCTCTGTAACTTCCAGCACAGAGGCATAACACCGAATGCCTCAGGAGTGGCTGCGCATCTGCTTTTGGACCCCTGGTCATTGTGTGGGTGTCTATAGGCTGCAGTCATCACTCAACATCAATGTGAACTGCACGCTTGTTTGCCACTTTTATTACATAAAAAAAAAAAAACGTAACTTCACGCCTGTAATCCCCGAAGGGGTAGGCAGAGGTAAATGCATGCATTCAAGCATACATGCAAACACCCACGATTCGCCGGTTACGTTTTGGCCCATGTAACAGGTGGCGAGCCTGTTGACATCTCCGGGCACATCACCAAACTTTGAGGTACTGGGAAATTTCCAGAAAATGGAAAAATCCCAATAGAACCAGAGATAAAGGCTTTTTCACCATTATCTCTGATAACCCCCTACCCGGGAATCGAACCCAGGACCTCAGCGTAGTAGTAGTGGCCTGCTACCACTAGGCTACCGAGGCAGCTGATAATAAATATAGAAACAGAAACATTTATTTGTTTGACACAAAGCGAGACACATAAAACAGACATAAAACGTAGACAACAAAGAAAAGACAACACAATATCTAAAATTAATACATATACACGCAATATGTGTCTCACGACCGCCAAACAGGTGTCCTGTTCAGCAAATGTCAGGTACCTTCATATACAAGGTACCTGACGCTGGTTTTCAACAGGACCCTTAGAGTGAGTGAACCACGGATGTCAAATTTATAATAGGTATAGTTATACTAATACTTATACATGGTACATGGTACATACATACGGATATAATACAGATAATATCTAAAGAAAAATGGAAAGAAAAATTTGACTTCAGGCGAGGCTCGAACTCGCGACCTACTGGGAATCTAGTCCAGCCGTTCTTCCAATTGAGCTACTGAAGCCCTGCCCGATTTGTCAAATCTTTCCTTCACATCTATTGCATTGCTTTATGGTAGCAGCAGCGCCATCTATCACCAACTATGCTAGTTAGGCATATTTTTCTTTCCATTTTTCTTTAAAAATAAAATATATTTCACAAGCATGTGTTAATGCGAAATAATATAAAAACAGATAATATCTATATATTATTATTCTACTATACTCTTATATACCTATGTCAGAGAATATGTAATAATACTACGTATAGAATGGACACTTCGACGTCCCGCCCGATTTCCCCGCCTCATCCAACCACCTCCCCTCTTATGGGCGACGTTTGGTATTCTCTACGTGCTACGCACACAGGTGCACGTGTAAATACACGTCACTGATTGATGTCTGCGTAATAGAGACCCAATTAAGCGTTTGTATCGAATTTTGACAGAGTGTCCGCGGTGAGCTCACTAAAGCTCAAAAGTTAACCCTTATGTTGTTACAGATAACGGCGGAATTAGCGGAGCAAGCTTCCGACATGTGTTTAGAATCAACCTCCAGTTCACCAATATCACGGCCACAAACTGTCGGCAGTTAATTATAGATATTTAATTTATAAATCATAAACCAGTATCCATCAAGGAATATTACACATCGAGCCTACGAAAGAGACAATTGGCTAGTTTCGACTTCTGACTTCGTAGAGCGTCATCTCTGCACACTGCCTACGTGAGCACTGACAGTCCTTTATTGGTCAAAACTTAATCAAAATGGTCGACACATATCACATAGGTTGTGTGTGAAAGAGATAACGCTTTACAAACCCGAAATAAGCCGAAGTCTCTCTCCTAAGATCGAAGTGAAATATTTATTGTTGGATAATGTATGCATTTTCATAGTGTTTTAAATTGATCAAATGCAATACATTTGCGAGCTTTAAATTGGAATCACAAACTGGGTTTTTTTTTTTTTTTAGTGTAATGGCATCTCTATTACGCATACTGCCAGTGTCAAGTAAAACGACATCTTGTATTTGTCATAAGCAGCGTAAAAGTCAGAGTCAGTGGGTCAATTATCAGTCAGTCAGTCAGTCAGAGTCACAGTCAGTAATTCGGGTAAAGCAATGGCTACTTTACCAGAACATTTACAATGAAGTTTTGGAGGCAACCTGAAAGTCCGTGTTTTCGCACTGTTATTCTATTTCACTATACACGGGCACTGTCATAAACCTATATTAAACAAAATGCCACCAACTTTATTTAATATAACTTAAAAATACACCAAGAAAATGACATAAAATAAGAGCACGCTTCTTTCAAGGTTCCCGCCAAAACTCCAAACTGGGGTTGTCTAAAGCTGCTAATACTAAACACTATGAAATAAATAAACCAGTATATGTGTACTTATTTACACATACATAAGTACGCATAGTTTTTAACTGGTAGTAGAGCTCTAGTGACGGAGGCTGCGGGCGTGAGCTCATAAAAAAGAATTAAACAAAAAAAAAGAACCTCAACAATGATGGAATGCCGTTGGTTGGAATGGTTGAAAGCCAATAAAAATACCTTTCAAATGATATACTACCTTTTTTATGTCATGGAAGTGGCATGGCAGCAACAAGCATGCAGTTCACATTGATGTTAAATGATGACTGCAGCCTATAGACACTAACACAAAGACCAAGGTCAAAATGCAGATGCGTTACCACTCCTGAGGCCTAAGGTGTTATGCCTCGGTGCCGGAAATTACAGGGTACATTACCACCTGACCGGAACACGATAGTGCTGAACACTACCATTTAGCGGCAAGTATATTAGGTAATGCGGTGGTGCCTACGCCCGCGAGCTCCGTCACTATAGGTCTACCACCAGTGCAAACCTTATAAAATGTTATTGCATGAAAATTATTAAAAACTAGCTGACCCGGCAAACTTCGTATTGCCCCAGAATGAAATAATGTGTCAAAGGTTTGATAGATACGGACTATTTGTATAAGAAAATGAAATTATGGTTTTTACTACTTCCCTTAATTTTCTTCATATTTTCTTACCTTTTAAACCTTCCCTGGACTTCCAAAAATCATTCAAAACCAAAATTAGCCAAATCGGTCCAGCCGTTCTCGAGTTTTAGCGAGACTAACGAACAGCAATTGATTTTTATATTTAAAGATAATTTGATTGAACGGGGGTTCCGTTTATGTGATTCCATTTTAAAAGCTCGCACGTGTGGGTATATTTCTTTTTGTTTCATAACTTTAGTTGTATAAAAAAAAATATAAATTAAATTGTAATTTGGACATTGTAAATTGTTGATTAATTTTATGCTTATTTCATTATCGTAGTAATAGTTTAGGATCCCACTGCAGAATCGTTTCGTTCATCCAGATATGCTGCAAACCTAATTTTTACACATATTTATAATCTAGAGAATATGTATCCACTAGGTTGCCTAGCAAAATTTGGCCGCAAGTATTTTTTAAATTAATTATTTGATCTTTAGCAGCCAGCCGCCTCTTATTTGCGGCCGATTTAATTTGGCTCCCGTATACCGCAATATAATAAAAAAAAAAACATTTTTATACAATGGTTACACAATTAATTTTTTTTTTTTTTTTATGTAATAGGCTTGGCAAACAAGCGTGCAGTTCACATTGATGTTAAGTGATGACTGCAGCCTATAGACACCCACATGAAGACCAAGGTCAAAATGCAGATGCGTTACCACTCCTGAGGCCTAAGGTGTTATGCCTCTATGCCGGAAATTACAGGGCCGTACATTACCACCTGACCGGAACACGATAGTGCTGAACACTACCATTTAGCGGCAAGTATATTAGGTAATGCGGTGGTGCCTACGCCCGCGAGCTCCGTCACTGGAGCTCTACCACCAGTAATTTGATATATATTAATAATACATGTACGTTATGGACGTAAAAACGAAAATGTGTAGGATCGGCCAAGTCCGCAACGGCAGCCGTGATTTTTCAGTCTTTATACATATTGACGTGAAGTGGACGATATCTTATTGAAAAAACAAGTAAAAAAAATTTTCGATAACAAAATATAAAAAAATAGTTGCGTCCATTTTTTGGTAGGCAACTTAGTGGATACATTATTTTTATATTTTCTAGATTATAAATATGCGTCAAAATTAGGTATACAGCATATCTGGATGAACGTAATGATTCTGCAGTTCCTAACCTATAATATTTTTAATAATTGTAATTATAAGTATAAATTGTAAAAGGAATCGGATCTTTTAAAAATAGTTCCTACTGTTTGATGTTCGGGCAACCATTTGCTTGTTGATTATAGGCTGTGTTCCTTAAATACACTAAAATGAGGGTGAGTTGTCAAATGCTACGCATTTTCCCCACTTAAACTCAATGATTACCCTATCGGCTTGAAATTCCCCGCAATTTGGGGAATTTACTTCAAATTGGGAACCCTTTGAAATACACACCATATTTATAGCGTTACAGTAATAAGTGGTGGTTGCGCGACCAGTAAGAGGTGACGTCAGTACAGTGCACTGCGAAGCCGTCCCGTTTTACTTGACACCACTGTTTACTGTTTAAAACGGAACGGTGTCCAGTATACTGCATTTTCTAAGTTTATTTTGTTAAAATCCAACTTGATACCATAAATAAAGTTAAAAAGTACTGTGTAGAATTATGGAAGGAGTTCTTTGACCTACGTTCCCGTGAATGTGACATCTGGTATAGAACAATACAGCCGGAACCGTTGAGGTCTCCATGGATGACCGAGTGTGCCCTGTCCAGGAAAGAACTTGTCACAATGATGAGACTTCGCTCCGGATATGTGCCATTTAATAAGTTTAAATTCTTAATGAGTCAATCTGATACCCCCCTAATTGTAGTATATGTGGTAAAGTGGAAGACGTATACCATATTTTGGTTGAACGTGTTCGGGGTGAGGCTCATCGCAGGCCTTCATTAGAAATAGGACATTGCAACAGTGTCCTGGGGGATCCTACTACGGATGACGCCAGAATACTGTTGCAACTATATCAATTGTCAACGAGCTAATGTTGTTTAATTGTTTTTTTTTTTAATGAAGAATGTAATTCATGTGAACGTATAGAGCGTCATGACCAAGCTCTTTAAAAGGAGAATAAATAAAAAAAAACAACTTAAGAAGAACGCGCGAGCAAAGTAAGAGTCGTAAACTCTACAAATGTTGTCCAATTCATTCAAATTACAACTTTAGAAAGACGCGCGATCAAAAAAAAAACTACTTTTGCCCTGCGAGACCTCTTAAAATTAGAATGATGACTTTAGAAATACCCTAAAATACATTAAGGTTGAGTTGTCAAATGCCCCGCATTTTCCCCACTTAATGCCAATCCCCAATAATTACCCACAATTTAGGGAATTTCCTACAAATTGGCAACCCTGTGAAATACACCATATTTATAGGGCTATAGTAATTAGTGGTGGTGGCGCGACCAGCGTGGTGGCGCGACCAACGTGGCGGCGCGACCAGTAACATTGCCGGCGTCCGAGCTTGTTGAAATTATTGGCGTTTTGGAGTTATAAAGTAAAGGCTCAGTCATAGTACTAATTTGTTTTTAAACTTAATATTAAGGAAAGATCCAATTTCTCAGATAATTATCGTCATGTTAGGCTTAATATTGTTCCATATTAGTTCGTATAATTCCATGTGTTTTTATAAGTAAATAAAATATTTTTTGATTGAGTTTTTTATTTTTATTTGTAAACTTGGACCCATCCCTTTGTTGTTAAAAGCAGGGGTGTTACGAATGCTCGCATCCCCTTCTGCAATTGCGGATTGTTCGCATGAAATTGGAATGAAAATGAATGGAATTTACGGATGCGGAGTAAATCTAAAACCGTGAACAAGTAAGAACAAGCAAAGAAAACAGGCGTGGCTAGAGTGGCACGTACAGTTCTCAACAATTAATATTGCACATCGTGCTTGCGAAAGAGATGATCGGCTCGTTCCGACTTCGTAGAGCGTTATCTCTGTTGCACACTGCCTACGTAAGCACTGACAGTCCGGTATTGGCCAAAACTTGATCAAAATAGTTGACAAACGTCAAATAGGTACGGTGCGAAAGAGATAAAGCTCTACCGACCCGAAATAAGCCGAAGTCTCCTTCCTAGGCTCAATGTGCAATATTTATTGTTGAGCACATAGAGCAACGCGGCCCACCGGTCGCGACGTACCGGAGGGGATATAGCCATAGCGTTTATTACCGGGGCAAAACAGTCCCATTTTTTGGGGGGGGGAAATACGTGACACACACTCACACTACAAAAATCGTCTATTACTACGAAACTCACACCTTGACTTTAACAAAATACAGAAACAATTTCACGCACACATTTAAATATCTGGGCGACAGGCATAGGACCATTTGGTCTTGTACTCTGACAGAGGCGAAAGCATGCATATGGCTACTCCCCTCCGATCCGCCGCGGCCAGTGGCCCGTGTTGCTCTATGGGGAAATACGTGAGACACACTCACACCACAGAAATCGTCTATTACTACGAAACTCACACCTTGACTTTAACAAAATACATAAACAATTTCACGCACACATTTAAATATCTGGGCGACAGGCATAGGACCATTTGGTCTTATACTCTGACAGAGGGGAAAGCATGCATATGCCTACTCCCCTCCGATCCGCCGCGGCCAGGGGCCCGTGTTGCTCTATGGTTGAGCACTGTACTTGAGTTTTTAATACTTACGTCTTCTTTGACAAAGTAATTCATCAATAGGAGGAAGGCGATCAGATTATGCAGAATTTTATTGAGCCTTAATTTTGGGCTTGCAGCATAATGGAAATATAGCAAGAGTTGTTAAAGTAGAACATTTACAAAAATACGTACAACTAATTTGACAACTTTGATAAGCAAAAAGAGGAAAAACATTTTTTTTAATGATTTAATGGAAGTGGCAAACAAGCATGCAGTTCACATTGATGTTAAGTGACGACTGCAGCCTATAAACACCCACACAAAGATCAAGGTCATAATGCTGATGCGTTAACACTCCTGAGGCCTATGGTGTTATGCCTCTGTGTCGGAAATTACAGGGCCGTACATTACCACCTGACCGGAACACGATAATGCTGAACACTACCATTTAGCGGCAAGTATATCAGGTAATGCGATGGTGCCTACGCCCGCGAGCTCCGTCACTGGAGCTCTACCACCAGTAATAAATAAATAGCTTATCCTTGTACAAATTAAACTTGCGGATTTTCTCGCGTATACAACACTCCCAAACTTCTTACATCCGACGTTTCGGTCGGTTTACATCGCACTAGGGTTGTGTTCCGTCTCAGTTATATAAGACCAGGCTGAACAGTGGGAGTGTTGTAAACGCGAGAAAATCCGCAAGTTTAATTTCTACAATGTATGAAGCTCGCGAAAACCTACGAAAACGTTAGCTTATCCTTATTAAATTTTATATCGCACATAACTCTCAAGAATATTGTAATATACCTAATTAGCTTTTAAGATATATTTCAATAGTATTTAAATATTATTAGAGCTTCGAATGTAAAGGTGGCAGGACAAACCCATTACCTAAGGGTTTTGTGGCATTTTTGTAGCTACATTTAAATTGTTTTCGTAACTTTTCTTAATAAAAATAAATAAATTATAAAATATTTTTTTTAATTTAACTCTATTCCAAATAAGAACATTGCAAGTATTTTTAGGTACATTTCGTACATTGTTTGTACATCCCTCTCGTGCCCAATTCATAATCTTATCTTAATATATATAAATCTCGTGTCACAATGTTTGTCCTCAATGGACTCCTAAACCACTTAACCGATTATAATAAAATTCGCACACCATGTGCAGTTCGATCCAACTTGAGAGATAGGATAGCTTACATTACGCTATGACTAATAGGAGCAGAGCAGCGCGGGCGAAGCCGGGGCGGGCCGCTAGTAATATATATAAATCTCGTGTCACAATGTTTGTCCTCAATGGACTCCTAAACCACTTAACCGATTATAATAAAATTCGCACACCATGTGCAGTTCGATCCAACTTGAGAGATAGCATAGCTTACATTACGCTATGACTAATAGGGGCAGAGCAGCGCGGGCGAAGCCGGGGCGGGCCGCTAGTTGAATAATAATTTCTAACCATACACCCGCCATCCTGACCTACACCAAAGTTTTAGGAATCGGTGTGCATGTATGAAGAGAATGATGAAAGTAGAAGAGGCACGAAGGACCGCGATATCTGGCGCTCCACATTCTTTGCCTACCCGTTTAGGGACCTGGCGTGAAGAAATATATATTCTATCAGTAAATTAAAAATAATTTTGTTACAATAATAATTTATTCAAATATTTATAAAATCTCATAATAAAAATTAGATATAAATTACATATTGCATTTACACCCTGTACCTATAAAGGCTTTCCTCAGACCATAACAATATAAATTGTATAAAAAAAAATTAAAAGTAAAGCTTTATTTTTTATAATATTGCCACATCTTTTTATAATCTCATCAAAGAGTAATACAAGTTAATACAATACTTTATTTTATAAATTAAAACCACAATATTTTGTTACATTTAATTATGATTGTAGTATAATGGTCGAATACTCATCAGTATTTGACCATTACTTAATTTTAAAAAGTCCCAAATATAGGCTACCCATAGATTTATTATCTACTACCTTGTAGAAATTAAACTTGCGGATTTTCTCGCGTATACAACACTCCCAAACTTCTCACACCCGACGTTTCGAAATCCGCAAGTTTAATTTCTACAATGTATGAAACTCGCGAAAACGTACGAAAACGTTTTATGCTACCTTTGTAATTTCCATGTATTTAAAGCCGCGGATCCACCGTTACGACTTGATAATAAATACAAATAAAAAAATTGGACTGTCTGTTTGTAATATAAAAATAACCGCTTTTTACTAAATGCTTATGTATGTATACACGGTACATACCTATACCAAAACATTTTTTACAATTTTTGTCTGTTTGTTTATTCCAGCTAATCTCGGGAACCGCTGGACCGAATTTCTTTCTTATGAAATTAAAAAAAAGTGAAAAGGTAATATAGGTATAAGGGGATATTTTAAATTTGTTTTTATAGCTAAATCTCCGCTTATTCCTTTCGGGATGCCACTTTATCCTACATCAAACTGTATATTAAACAAAATTTTATTAAAACATAGTAATACATTTTATTTAGGGACAAAGAAAAAAAAAACTATAAGTATTCTATTAAAAAAAACAATACTGCACATACCCACCTCTGACACCCATATAAAAACCAAATAAATACCTGATTTACTTTTCTAACACATTCTTTTTCTTATTGTATAAAAAATATTATTATGCAATAAATTCTAACATGTATTATAATTAATATTTATTTTACAAATGTATCATAATAATTTATTATTATTATTAATTTTGACAGATGAGCAATAACTAGTAAAAAAAGCTCAAAATTAAGCTTAACAATTTGAGCTTGCATTTTTATATACCAATAGACCCAGAAAAATTATAACAACAATCAAAAATAAATTCAGAAGCTGGTAAAATTTTAACACATCAACTTTCTTCGATAAATCCTCATAATTATGTTTTAAATTACCAACAATATCAACCGATTGGTCAACAGGTGCAATTTCTTTTTTAGATTCTTCACTTCTACCGCATTTTAGACGGTATTCTTCCATTTTTTCCGCAGAACTCTTCCACAATTCATTAACTTCTCTTGGAGTCATATCCTCTTTAGGTATTTGAATAGCGACAATGAGAAACCTATCTTTTATTACTGATTGAATATCAAAACCTGGTAGTAAGGTTATTGAGATAGATTCCGAACTACCAGTTTGCAAGGTCCCTGAACTAGGACGAACTTTGTATTTCTCGGGTGAAGTTGTTCTAATTTTATAAGAAACTGTGCCATCATCAGCATTAGTGACAGTGAATTTAGAAGAGATTTCATCGTTAACTAATTTAAAAGTTATAATATTTAACGGAGAGATCTTTAGCATTTTTTTAGAACCATCCCGTTGGTTAACAGCAAATGTTACACGCTTCGAACGCTCTTTTTTTTCTGGAATAAATTCAAATTTATAATCATCCTTCCCACCCCAGCATGTTAAAGCTTGTTCGGGCACAATTATGTCTTTTAATTTCTCTTTATTTACCATTCTCAATCTGTCCACAGCCTTTGCAGGTAAAATACCTTTCACAATTTTAAAACCTGCTGATAAAATCCAAGGTAACTGAAAAATTATAATATAATTCACCATTAACGGATAATAATTATTAAATACGGTTACCAAATACATAATAATATCTAAATCCATATTATTTAATCCGCACCCATCTGCATCAAATAAAACCGATATTTTTTTTCCGTCTTCCTCCCTTTCAATTCTTTCCAGCCAGTATATGATTACTTTTTTTAAGGCTGCACTGTCTCTCTGACCTTTGACATACAGTTTTAATTTCATTATAAAAACTAAACAGCTGTCAATGTCGCGACCGCGCGGGAAAAATATGCCCGCTTTCACGTAATCCAAATTGATTGTTTCTTCAGACATTTCGTTGATATTATTATCTTTTCTCCATACCATGATGCCCCACAGCATATCGACGGCTTGGAGAACATCGTTATTACTGTGTTCTAAGACTCTGTACAAATATTTGTCGTTCTTCACTCGCGCTAAATCACGGGGGTCCAACTCTTTGCCACTCTCTCTTAATTTCGCGTCGAA
Source organism: Macrosoma leucophasiata (assembly GCA_036365455.1). Taxonomy (NCBI): domain Eukaryota; kingdom Metazoa; phylum Arthropoda; class Insecta; order Lepidoptera; family Hedylidae; genus Macrosoma; species Macrosoma leucophasiata. The sequence goes on from JAWQUS010000029.1 coordinate 5,336,595, forward strand.
TAGCGAACGGATTTCACCTAATTTCGACATTTCAAACTTTTGAGAAAGTTTCGCAAACTTCTCATTAAATTGACGTTACGATCAGTGTTGCCAATTGCTTAAGTAAAAATTATCACATTCTTACCTGAAAATTAATGTTTTTTAATTAAAATATCGTACACACGGCTAATTGACCCCTTAATCCAGCGGTGTGAGACGACCGTTTGAATCGAAGGGTCGCGGGTTCGATCCCCACACCGGGACAAATATTTGTATGGCCTACAGATATGTTTTTCGGGTCTGGGTGTTTGTGTGTAATGTGTGTATGGGGTGTGTATGTGTTGTATGTGTACATTGGCGGCATCCACGACACAGGTTTATACCTAGTGTGAGTGCCTGTGAGTGTAAGCGCATTGGAAAAAAAACAAGAATCCTCTCTTGAGCGCTCTAAATAAAATAAGACGTCTTGGCGCCATAATACTTTTTTATTAGCCTCATTGGGCCCGTATCAGATCAAATTATTTGAATTTCGAACGTACGATACTGTCTCTACCAAGTCTCTACATTTTTATAATTATCTTTGAACTGTTTTAAACCTTTGTCACGTTTTAAATACCAATATGTGCAGGAAAAATGACAAATCTGGCAACACCAGACACTCAATTGTGCTACCGAACAAGGCCGCCAGGATTAAAAAAATACTTACCTACATGAACGATGAGTTTAATTACGTCCCACCATATCTGATAAAAATGATAAACACTGTATATTTTTATTAATCTCTGTTGCATCACGCGGTAAGTTTATGTTTGCAGGTAGCAAGTTCTGTCTATTCAAGTGGAATAAAAATAAAATACGCCTACACTCATAGCCACACAATAGATATAAACCTGTTTTTTTTATGTTGGAAAGTGGCAAAGGCAAACAAGCATGCAGTTCACACTGATGTTAAGTGATGCAGTGGCGTAGGCACCACCGCATTGCATAATATACTTGCCGCTAAATGGTAGTGTTCCGCACGTTGTTATATCGATGTGTTCCGGTCAGGTGGTAATATACGACCCTGTAGGCATAACACCTTAGGCATCAGGAGTGGTAACGTATCTGCATTTTGAACTTGGTCTTCGTGTAAGTGTCTATAGGTTGCAGTCGTCACTTAACATCAATGGGAACTGTATGTTTGTTTGCCACTTCCATTACAAAAAAACTGGTTGCCTGTAAAGTCGGTTTTACGGGCGAAGATTTTACGTGACAACGTCTTTTTCTCGGTAGAAAGGCATTCGCCGGTCCGGCAGGCCTCTCTCTCGTTCGGTGACTCATCGTTACGTTACCGGGCGTTACACTTTTTCATGAGGGACTCCGAGCCGCAACCTAATTTAAGACGTTGTCACGTCAAAAAAACAACATCTTACATGCGTACTTACGTAAATTTATTAAACCTCTTATGGTTTTTTCAATGCTATTATTGTATTAATTTTGTAAACCTTTTGTAAAAAGCGATAAATTAAAAAAAAAAAAAAAAGAATGTACATGTTTAATTGATGTTGGTGACTAAGTTACTTATCATAATCTGTTTGTAATTCACTGATAAAAATAAGTAGCTATCAACTTACGCATATCCTAATCATTACGAACATCTGCATGGCTCCGTAATAACTTTCAATGACACAACAAATTGGACAGGGTGTCACCCCCAAACGGGTGGCACCCGGTGCGGGGCGCTCCCTTATAGCTACACCACTGCACCTTCGTTACATAAAAGCCAAATGCCAAACGTGGCGATTATGACATAAATAATAATGGCAACCCATTATACGTCCCACTGCTGGGCACGAGTCTCTCCCCTTTTTGGGGGGAGGCCTGGAGCTTACTACACCACGCTGCTCCAATACGGGTTAATGACCAACCCGCTGTCGGATTTTTGCAAACCGCCCATAAGGCCTCTGACAAGGATTAACGACTGCTATCTATCGATAGCAACCGGGTCCGACGGCTTAACGTGCGCTCCGAAGCATGGAAACGCGCATTTTAATTTGCCACTAGCGGTCACCCATCACACACCCGACCGCGCCCGTATCGCTTAACCGAGATCACTTTCGATCTACACCAGCCGCGGGGTCATGCGCGCTCGGATTATGACATATTCTCCTCTAATGACGCGCAACACTTTAAGCGTCTTTGGGGTGGGCTTTATCGATACTAGGTGAGGCTACGACCTCGAGCTGTATCTGGAGCTCTACCATCTGTGGAAATTTGGTGTATTATGGCGAGTTAGGGTCATAGCTCACTACGCTCACCCGCCACCCGACCAGCGTCCGGCCGCCTCGGGCCTTTTTTTTAAAATTAATTTGGCAAAAAAGCAGGCAGTTCACATTGATGTTAACTGATGACTGCAGCCTATAGACACCCACACAAAGACCAAGGTCAAAGTGCAGATGCGTTATCACTCCTGAGGCCTAAAGTGTTACGCCTCTGTGCCGGAAATTACAGGGCCCGAACCTGCACTCATTACATCAACGCCGCTCCGTATCGCCTCGACTGTAAGCAGACGCGCAGACTGTGAATGGACCACCACTCGGTGACCACTAGCTTGTCTTGCGATGATTTTGCATTGCCAACGCTGTTTCCAAGTGGACCACGCGCCATCCGCGAGTGATCCGCGCGCCATCCGCGAGTGATCCGCGCGGCATCCGCTAGTGATCCGCGCGGCATCCGCGAGTGATCCGCGCGTGATCCGCGCGCCATCCGCGAGTGGTTCACAAGTAACGATGTTACTCACAGGACGAGTGGTTCACCACTCGTCGCACTTGTGAACCACTACGTCGTTCACCCGTGGTCCACCCGTTGACAAGGAGTGGACGCCGTATATCGAGGTGGTGCTGGTCGGGTGCCGAGCTGTAGTCAGCTATGTCAATACTCAATACTTTATTGCACCATAATGTACCTACAACATTAGGATTATGGACCCTGTTGGGCACCGCAATGTAGGAGAGAGGATGATTTATACTCAATTAAATACCTAGTATTTTAACATATACAGACCTACATTATTTATATTATTACTATAATTTATTAATATTTTAATTTAATTTTACTTTGTACTTATATCTTTTTCTTGAAAGAATTCATTAATGCTGTAACAGGATTTATTTAATAAAATTTTCTTTAATTTGGTCAAAAATGTTTTATCATTATCTAAGTTTTTTAATTTTTCAGGTAGATGGTTGTATATTTTAATGGACGTTGGATAAGTGCTGGAAGAGTGGAGGTTTAGTCGAGATGGGGGTAGAGTTAGTTTATTTTTGTGTCTTAAATCCTTGATGAATATGTCGCCTCGTTTTTCGTATAAATTTGGATGATTTCGGACAAATTTACAAATTTCAAGAATGTAGATGCAGGGTAGAGTGAGGATTTTTAATCGTTGAAAGTGAGGTCGACAACTGTCAGTTTGTTTGATATTGACTATTATTCTAATAAGTTTTTTCTGTATAGTGAATAGTGTGGGTACATCTGTACTATTGCCCCATAAGATTACACCATAACTTAGCCACGAGTGTGCGTAGGCATAGTATGTAGTTAAAGCAGTTTGGACGTCTGTGGTTTTTTTAACTTCTCGAAGAGCGTAAGTAAATCTAGAAATGTTGTCCCTAATGGAATAAAACTTTCAAATAATGGAACAATGTTTATTATAATTATATTTTATAATTCTATATTAAAAACTATTTGTACATACATTTATTAGGTTTAAATAAATAATAGGTATAATAAAATAATTTGGGTAAAAAATTACATATAAAGTCAGCGAAATATTGTTAAAGATAAAAGGAAAGAAAAATTTGACTTCAAACCGGACTTGAACCTGCAATCACTGGGATCAGTTAAAGTATGTCTCAGAAATCAACGATAAACCGAAAACGTGATAGGCCAAGTCAGTGATTTTTAGACTGATGGTAGAGCTCCAGTGACGGAGCTTGCGGGCGTAGGCACCACCGCATTACATACTTGCCGCTAAATGGTGGTGTTCAGCACTATCGTGTTTAAGTACTTAGTTGGTAATGTAGGGCCCTGTAATTTCCGGCACAGAGGCATAACACCTTAGGCCTCAGGAGTGATAACGCATCTGCATTTTGACCTCTGGCCATTGTGTGAGTGTCTATAGGCTGCAGTCATCGCTTAACATCAATGTGAACTGCATGCTTGTAGGCCACTTTTATTACATAAAAAAAGATATTAGAAAAAATGTGAAAAAAAAATTATATCCTACACCTATCACGCGTTTTCGGTTTATCGTTGATTTCAGGGACACCCTGTATGTTTAATTTATATTGTTACCTCAGTTTATGTGATTAAAGCTCGGAAGCGTACCTCCTTTTTTTTCGAGGGCTTACACCTCATGACTACCCCAATAAAGGCAATTCTTTCTTTCTTTTACATAGTTTCGACACGTCCGTTCATCTGTAACTTAGCTCATAGTGACTTTTAGTACTAGAAAGCTGTAATTTGCCATGAATATACACAATTAGCTATGCTGACAAACTGGAATAAAAACTTTGAATAAAATATTGCAGTATCCCTCCCCTACACCTGAATTGAGGGTGGTATTTTTATAAATACTAAAATAATTCCCAATTCCCATACTTTTTCTTTGAGGCACTACCGAAGTGTAGAGTCTACATATTCTGGCTGAAAATAAAGACAAAATACAATTAAAAATGTATACATTTCAAAATACATTAATTAATGTTCATGGTAGAAAAGTCAATCTATACAAATAAATAAAATTGGAGTGTCTGTTTGTAATATTAAAATAACCGCTTTTTACTAAATGCATATGTGTCTATACATATGCATTTAGTAAAAAGCGGTTATTTTGACGTAATAATGAACTCTTGTATCTTATACCACAGTGTAAGTACATACAGTAGTTTATCGCCTTTGAAGTTTGGTGATATGCCGCCTTCACCCATCAAAACGCAAATTCATTAAGGTTGTCACGTTTTTGGTTTTTATTTACGTTGTTTGTAACGCGTCAGTTTACGTTGAACATATATAAAAATCCTAAAAACATGACGCCTGTAATTCCCTAAGGGGTAGGGAGAGGTAAATCGGATTCATGCATACATACCGGTCACGTTTTGGCCCATGCAACAGGTGGCGAGCTTGTTGACTTCTCCGGGCACTTTACCAAACTTTGAGGTACTGGGAAGCCTCCAGAAAATAGAAAAATCTGTCATACTATAAATATTTATTTATTTATTTATTTAAATTTAATGCACACAAAAGGTACATAAGGTGTCCACCTTAATGCTACAAGGCATTATCAACCAGCCAACCTTTGGGTTGAGTTGAAAACGTAAGATAGGTGCTGATAAAAAGAAATGTAGTAATACGAAACTACATTTGATATATTTATACATACAGCGTGCTATAAATATAAGAATATAGCAATCATACAAAACACACATACATACATACAAAATAAAAATATACGTACATATAAAATATGATGAGAAATATATATATATATATATATATATATATATATATAATATATAAATATAATGTACAAGTCTTAAGAATGAAACGAGAATAAACAATACATACATTATTAAGAGGATTTTAAGAAAAGGCTGCGAAGCTTATTTTTGAATGATGATTTACTCGGAGCTTTTTTAATGTCAATAGGCAGCGTGTTCCAGAGCCTGATTGCAGTAACAACGAAGGAGTTAGACATAAACCCAGTACGATGGGGAGGAACTTGAAGTATAAGATTGAGTGATGAACGAAGATCAATTAAGTGAGTAGAACCGAGAAGTTTAAAATGACATTTGAGATAAGAAGGAGATGAAGGATCGTTAAGAATGGAAAATAATAAACAAAGAATTCTAATGTTTCTTCTGTGACGGATGGGAAGCCACTTAAGCCTAGAGCGGTGAGCGGAAATATGATCAAATTTACGGAGACCGAAGATGAATCTAATGCAGTTATTGAGAATACGATCCAGTTTCAATAGAAGATCTTGAGAAATGTCGGAATAACAAACATCGGCGTAATCAAGAGCTGGAAAAATAAGTGATTGAACCAGAAGCAGTTTGGTCTTCGAAGGTAGAAAGTTCTTGAACCTATAAAGGGAGCGAAGCGTAGCTATGGTATTTTTGCAAACATTAGTAATTTGAGTATTCCAGCTAAGAGTTGCGTCCAGGTGTAACCCCAAGTCCTTGACGTCGCGAGATACTGGAATTGGAATATTATTAAACAATATGGGAGGTAAGCTATTTAAATCTAATTTATTTAGGAAATATGGACTGCCTAAAATACAAGCCTGACATTTATTGATGTTAACAGATATGCCAAAGTTTTGAGACCATACGGATAATGCATTAAGATTTTCGTTAAGTAGAGATATGGCACTATCCGTATTTTCCCAGTCGGCTTGAGTATATAATTGAAGATCATCCGCGTATAAATGGTAAGAGCACTTCAGAATGTGAGTGATGGAATTAATAAAAAGTGAAAAAAATAATGGAGAAAGGATGCCGCCTTGTGGTACGCCAGAGAACAGTTCATACCAATCGGAAAGTTCCCGATCGACGCGAACTGCCTGATGGCGACCACGAAGATAAGAGGAGAACCACTTCTGTACTAATGGCGAGGTTCCAAGTTTTCCAAGAACGGTAACAAGTATATCGTAGTCAACGGAATTGAACGCATTTGAGAAATCTATAAGAACTAAAACAGTCAGTTTGGAATGTTCCATACCCAATCTGACATCTTCAATAACTTTAAGCAGGGCAGTGGCTGTGCTATGACCGACTCTAAAGCCAGATTGTAGTGGGGAAAGAAGTTCATACCTGTGAACGTGAGTGCTTAATTGTGAGTGAACTACTATTTCTAAAATCTTCGAAAGGAAAGGTAAAACAGAAATTGGTCTAAAATGGTTGACTAGACTAGGACTTGAAATTTTCGGAAGAGGGATAACAAAAGCTTTACGCCAAATAGCAGGAAAGGTCCCAGTATCCAACGAAAAGTTAATAATATGGGTTAAAATAGGGAGTAGAATATCAATTATGGGCAAAAGCATATTTCTACCCACTTCATCGCAACCAACTGCTTTCGATTTTAGAGATTTGAAAATTTTGTTAACCTCGTCATCAGTTACAGAAGCGAAGGAGTTTTCTCCTTGTCAGTGAGATCAGGTATGGAAGTCAAATAATTGAGAGTAGCAAGTTTAGTACTATAGTCGAGAGGTAATGTTTTAGCGAAATGTTGATTGAGGTCATTTAGGGATAAATTTAAGTTAGAAATAGAAAGTTAGAAAATATCTCAACCTATCAACAATTTACCAGTCTATCATCAATCTACCAGTATTCCAGTTGGGCGGTCTATCAGTACGCCAGAATTCTAACAATTATAATTCTAACAATATATATACATATATAATGTACCGATCCTAATATTCTTTTTAACTCCGTCCAATATAATCCGAATATCAAATACATACAAACAAAAAAATATTTAGAGTTTTCTTTAAAGATTTTTTCGTTTTGTGAAGTAGGTATGTACATAAAGTGTAAAATATAAGAGATATTATTATTGAATGAAAATTAGAATAAAATATTAACAGTAAAGTTAACATCAAATTTTTCATCATCTTTCTAAAAACTTAGTAAAAGAAATTTTAAATCTCGCACCCCTTATTGCTAAGTCCCAAGTAGATGACAGTTTTTGTATGGGCTACTTGGTACCGCCCCTTCCGTCCCTCGCGTCGCGCGCCCCTCACGATTGCTCTGAAGCGAAGCGCCCATGGCCCGGCGGCTGGTGTATATCGTAAACGATCTACTCGGTTAAGCACTACGGGCGCGGTCGGGTAGTGTGATGGGTGACCGCTAGTGGCAAATTAAATGCGCGTTTCTGTGCTTCGGAGGGCACGTTAAGCCGTCGGTCCCGGTTGCTATCGATGGATAGCAGTCGTTTAACCTTGTCGGAGGCCTTATGGGCGGATTGAAAACATCCGACAGTGGGTTGGCCACTAACCCACCCACCTCCACCAATCCGCATTGGAGCAGTGTGGTGGAGTAAGCTCCAGGCCTCCCCCCAAAAAGGGGGGAGACTCGTGCCCAGCAGTGGGACGTATAATGGGTTGCCATTATTTATTATTATTATATGTTTACAGGTGGAAGAATGTAAATGGTGCATATTTTTTATAAAATATATTTAGTGTTGTACCTTTTTTATATTTGATGCGTTACCACTCCTGAAGCCTAAGCTGTTACGCCTCTGTGCCGGAAATTACAGGGCCGTACATTACCACCTGCCCGGAACACGATAGTGCTGAACACTACCATTTAGCGGCAAGTATATAAGGTAATGCCGTGGTGCCTACGCCCGCGAGCTCCGTGACTAGAGCTCTACCACCAGTGAATCATATGACATGATGGCATTGAAAGTAGCATTTGTAGTTTCTGAGATTTTCTTAAATATATAAAGCTAACTTTGCCCATGACTTAGTCTGCATAGATGTTAACAAAATTATTGTTCAGTTCACGCACACAAAGTCGTGGGCTAGTATAATTCACAAATAAAAGTAGCCCAAGTTCCTTATTAAACGAGCTATCTGTCAGTGAACTAAGACAAGACAAAAATAGTAACAAATTTTGCTTTGGTGTACGTACAGTGTATACATACATATGCATTTAGTATCATAAAAAGCAGATATTTTTACAAATGGACATTCCAATTTTTATACTTGTATAGATTGTATAGATCAGAGGTTCCCAAACTATTACCCTTTCAATTTTTTTCTGTTCTTAGTGAAATATGGGAATGCGATATAAATGTAGCAAGGAGGGGGCCTTGCTACATTTATATCGCATTCCCATATTTCACATCTTTATTCACGCCTACGTAGACCCCCATCGAGTTTCCCATGGATCCCAGGGAGATCGCCTGGACCGCTTTGAGAATCACTGATATAGATGAACAGATTGATATACTGCACTTACTGACACAAACCAATAAGAATTCTTTCTAAATATCATCCTTGCTATAAAACCCATTTCTGATTCCGGCGCTATAGTGTGCAGGTGAAGATGCCGGACACTCCTGAACGGTGGCCAGTGGTAGCCGAACCTTACATCTTCGAGCGATAAGTTGTTCTTAATGAGGAGTTCTTTGGATACTGACAGCATTTTGTTAACTGCAATTCATAAACATAGGCCGTTCTTAAGGTAGAAAGACAGTATCAAGCTAAGCATGATATGACTGCCTTTGCTTTGGATCATGTGAATTGGGAAGCCACTGCCGAAGTTCAGGACTGCTGGCGAAAGAAAAAAGTCTTGGCTCACGAGGCTATATTACATGAGCGCCTAGCAAATCAAAGCGCTGTCCGAAATCAGAGAGAAAATCAGTATTCCACCATCGGATCACATGTTTTCCCCATATGCTGCCTCTCCAGAATTGAACTTTTAGCCGTTCTAAAAAATGTTGCAACCTGGGACAGTCGTCATAACATCTTTTGCATATGAAAAGGCCATTGACGATGTTGATATTTTATGTCATGGCAAACAAGCATACAGTTTACATTGATTAGTTTAAGTGATGACTGCAGTCTATAGACTTACACAAGGACCAGAGGTCAAAGTGCAGATGCGTTGGCACCCCTGAGACCCAAGTTGTTGTCTCTGTGATAGTTATTACACAAGATAGTGCCGAATACTACCATTTAGCAGCAGATAGGTAATGCGGTGGTGCCTACGCCCTCGAAAGATAGTATTATCAATGAAGTGGAGGTCCCAAATTCAAACCGTACTTGTTTTCCGACTTAATTTTTTTTTAAATGTAATGAGACTAAAGTGGCAAACAAGCGTGCAGTACTCATTGATGTTAAGTGATGACTGCAGCCTATAGACACCCACACAATGACCAGAGGTAAAAATGCAGATGCGTTACCACTCCTGAGGCCTATGGCGTTATGCCTCTGTGCCGTAAATTACAGGGCCACATTACCACCTGACGGGAACACGATAGTGCTGAACACTACCATTTAGCGGCAAGTATATTAGGTAATGCGGTGGTGCCTACGCCCGCAAGCTCCTTCACTGGAGCTCTACCACCAGTAAAAATTATATTTACCCAGGTCCTTATCAGCTATTGTAAGGCATTTTACATCATCGATATGCCTCTTTGGGACAGTCAGTATGTGATATTTACTGGCAGGCTTGATATCACGAAAAACACAAATATCTTCGTCCTCGTACAATATTTCGGTGTTCTCCAACTTGTTTACAATATTACAAAATATACACGACGATCTTGTTGCAGTTGAACTCATTGTAAATTGGAAATTTAGCAAAAATGGCAAGTTTTGCGGCGACTTTAGTGCGAAAGAAAAAAATCTATTGGCCATTTTGTTTTGACAGATGACATTGTTGACGTGTAGCTTTTTTTTGTTGTATAAATAATGGCATCGCTGTTACGCTTATTGCCAGTGTCAAGTGAAACGATATTTCGTATTCGTAAGCAGTGTAAGTCAGAATCAGTCAGTCAGCCAATTATTTTAGAGTTAGTAGAATGAATCAGTCAGTAATTCGAGTAAAGCGATAGCTACTTTACCAGGACACATATACAATTAAGTTTTGGAGGCTATCTGAAATGCCGTGTTTTCGCACTGTTATAAATCTATTTCACTATACACGGGCACTGTGATAAACCTACCTAACTACTACTATAGATCGCGCCACGTAAAAAGAACGCTGGAAGAAAGTAGAAGGGATGTGTTCGCGCATCGGTACACTCGCGCACGAAAGTACTAGCCCTATTGGTTTATTTTTGATCTAGCTTTCGCTTGCGGTTTCGTGTATTGGTAGGCAGATTGAAAACTATATTACATAGAATAACATTAAATGAAATAAAAACACATGACGCGCAGCTTGACCGCCAGCGTTCTTTTTACCTGGCGCGACCTATACCTACTAACCTAAATTTTACCTCTGCCTACCCCTTCGGGAATTACAGGCATGATCTTACGTAATTTAACATTACAGATTAAAAAAAAACGATTACACTCACAGCCACACTCTAGCTATAAACCTGTGTCGTGGATCGTGGATGCCGTTGTAGGTACACATACTTACACAAACACCCAAACCCGAAACAAATATATATAGGCCGTGATAGGCCATACAAGTGAAAAAATCTGCCAAGTGAATAACCTTTATTATGACGACCAAATTCATTCTTTCTCAGTTTCTTTTAAAATGGGGAAATGGAGGAATTTGTAAATAATTGATGCTTTCCATATTATACAAAATTGTTCAGTGTCTATTTAATTTATTATGTGTTTTTGATTATTATTAGTGGTTATTCACTCTAGGTTAGTTTAAAAAAAAAAGACGATGTGAAAGTGCTCTCCAGGAGCCTAATTATATGAAATAAATGAATAAACTGAATAAACAAATATTTGTCCCGGTGCGGGGTTTGAACCCGCGACCCTTCGAATCAAACGGTCGTCTCACACTGCTGGACTTACCGGGTCGTCACCGCCTAAATAATGTGAACATTCATGGCATAAGTATGTAAAATAATCTATAATATAAAAATAAGTCGGGTTTTCCTTCCTGACGCTATAACTCCAGAACGCAAGAACCGATTTCCACGGTTTTGCATTCGTTGGAAAGGTCTCCGGCGCCGTCAGGTTTATACCAAAGAAAATTCAGGAAAAAATATTTATAAAACGATATCCACGCGGGCGAAACACATCATCACATTAATAATGAATACCGTGATAGACGATATCACCCGCAAACCCCTCCCCCTTTTTCCAGAGGAAAATGCGTTACGCATACCCACTTTTGGGGAGAGGGGTAGGTTATGTGGGACTCCGGAGAAAGGAAGACGTCGTCTACTCACTAAAAACCACTGGGTGTTAGGGTTGCCACCCGTACTATATTATATAGTATCGTACTATATTTCAGTCAATTGTATTATAAATTATAGAAAAACAATATAGTACGAAAAATACTATATTTTATCGCTAATTCATTTGTTGCACTTTATTTGAATAATTGGCTTAATCAGTGTCAATTTCTAAATTTAAACATGAACATTGAATTTAAACAACTCGAGAACATATTGGATTCTTTAATTAAGCAACGAACAAGTGTTTCAATCTAAAAATACTGCTGAAAAATGGCAAATGTTTTTCAAAAGTTCAGATGAAAGTTTAAAAGTTTAACTGCCTCAGTAGCCTAGTGGTAGCAGGCCACTACTATTACGCTGGAGGTCCTGGGTTCGATTCCCGGGTCGGGGACTATCAGAGATAACGGTTTAAAATCCTTTGTCTCTGATTCTATTGGGAATATTTCCATTTTCTGGTAGTTTCCCAGTAACTCGAAGTTTGGTAATGTGCCCGGAGATGGCAACAGGCTCGCCACCTGTTACATGGGCCAAAACGTAACCGGCGAATCGTGGGTGTTTGCATGTATGATTGAATGCATGCATTTACCTCTGCCTACCCCTTCGGGGATTACAGGCGTGAAAGTTTAACAAATATATTTAAAATCATTTCCTTTCTTCTCTCCATTCCTGCAACTTCCGCTTTTACAGATTTTTTTTCCGTCATGAATGTGTTATGGAGAGAAGAAAGGAATAGAGAATCTATTAATTTAATCAAAAATGAGTTGTTAATTTACTTTAATTTAGACCTAAAATTATGCCTATAATTATTATAAAAATAATAGAACCTTGATGGCCAAAGCGCAAAGTAATAATAAATACTCATGGAAAATTAAATACCGATTGAAAATAGATGTGTACTATTTTTTTTCCTGAATTCCCCAAAAGTAGTATATTTTTTTTGATTTGAAAAAAAGTACTATTTTTCTTCAAAAAAAAGGTGGCAACCCTACTGGGTGTTCCGACTTGTCCGCTTTCAGTGGCGGGGTCGCGGGAAACGCTTTAGCACACATTCGCAACCCCGCCGACGCGGCGGCGGCCGCCCATGACCGCCTATTTTACAATTGCTAGCAATCTCGCTAGCGGGCACTTAACAGGTGGCCACACAGGCCATTGTGTCCCGAAAAAGATAGACGGTACCGAATTACTGTCAAATACAAGGACTTTCTTTCACTCGTTCATTGTTTACAATATTGCTGTGACTCTTGGGAGCCGACTATTGCTATAAAGCGGTACTAAATGACGTCATTTTGTCTCAAACAATAGCAATGTCAGCTGCAATGCGGATAGGCGGTAGCACCCCAGGTCCAAAACAATAGAAAAAGGGGCAATTTGACCCACGGCTACACAAGTGGCGTGCGGAAGACCAGCACGCCAACAAACTCGGGTGCCAGAACCCGCAAACCCCCCATCGTGATCCAAACAAACTTCGATCGGCTGATGGTAAAGATGACTGCTATAACGAACGTGATATCAGAAAAAACAAATAGTGCGTAATTTAAAATATATAGGAATGTAGTGTATGTGTACATAACGATAATGTATAAATACAAAAGAATGTCTTACAAAACACATTGAATTAATGAAATTACTGTTTAAAAACATTATGAATCATATTATAGGTATTTTTAAGTGGTAGACTAAGGGGGGGCTAAAGATTGACTGGTCACTGGGAATAATAAAAGATTTGAGATTAGAGATTACGGAGAGAAATGTTTTTTTGATCGCGCATTTTCCTTGATGTGTATTTTCGAATCTACCCTATCAATCATACGAGAGGGGGAGTAATATATGCGTGGACGGGGGCCCCTTTAGATGGCCTCCAAATACCGCCCCGGACCCTGAAGACCTTAGTCCCGGGGAAAACACCCGACTATGTGAACTGCATGCTTGTTTGCCACTTCCATTACATTAAAAAAAACACCGGTTATTGAGCCCCCTCGCTCGCCACGACAAGGCGACAATCCGAGGAGGGGGGTATGCGCAAGGGCAGATTTCGTTAAGGCAGCATTTTTTGCTTAACCGCTACATTAACAAATTTTTAAATTACTGGTTGGGAACTGGATGCAGTTCTAGGTATTGTATTTACTACAGCCCTGTTGGAATGATGCGACCGCCATTTCGTTTGGCTGACTGCACTGCACTAGCGGAAGATCGTCAAGTCCCGACGCTTTTAATGCAACTATGCTGCTTAGACTGAGTTTTTTCCGGCAAGTTTTTCTCAGATCATATTGGCCTTTGGAACTTTGCCGGTGAATGACAAAGAATGACTCTTTTTCTTTTCTTTTTACTCTTTGTTATCAGTTTGTAAAAGGGAAAAGAGACATTTTACTGATATACTTTTTACATTGTTTATGACATTTAGTTTTATCTTAATGATATTCTTGACTTTGCATATATTTTTTATCTTGTTTGACATGTATATCAATTGTTATTCGCTTTAATTTATTTTGTTTGTTTTTGACGTGTCATAAGAGGTGCCTGTCACCCTAAATGAATAAATGAGTTTCTGATTCTGATTCTGATTCTGATTCTAGAAGGCTAAAGGTCACTCAGAGAGCAACGGAGAGAGCTATACTTGGAGTTTCTCTGCGAGATCGAATGAGGAGATCCGCTTGAGAACCAATGTTACCGCCATAGCTCACCGAATAGCGAGACTCAAGTGGCAGTGGACAGGGCACATAGCTCGAAGAACTGACGGCCGTTGGGACAGAGCAGTTCTCGAGTGGCGACCGCGAAGCGGAAAACGAAGCGTAGGCCGGCCCCCCACAAGATGGACCGACGATCTGGTGAAGGTCACGGGCAATCGCTGGATGAGGGCGGCCCAGGACCGTTCGTTGTGGCATTCTTTGGGGGAGACCTTTGTCACACCGCGGACACTCCGCCAAAATTCCATACAAACGCTTAATTTGGTTTCTATTATACAGACATCAATCAGTGACGTGTATTTACCTACACGCGCACCTGTGTCCGTAGCACGTACAAAATACCAACCGTCGCCCTTAAGAGGGGAAGGGGATGAGTGATGCGTGCAAATCGGGCGGGACGTCGAAGTGTCCATTCTATACGTAGTATTATTACATATTCTCTACCTTTGTTCAGCAGTGGACGTATTTTGGCTGAAAAGATGATGCTGATGCTGCTTATATTTTAAATGATAATCGTATGTCGGCTGCACCAATAAATGTTTTTCCTTTCTCCTTTTCTTTATCACCAGTAATATTTTTTTCAAGAGACACACGTGACGTGATTAGACACGTGTGAATGTGACAAAGGTGTTTTTCTACTACAGGCCGTCTATCATCCTTTATTTGTATATATATCTATAAAACACATCATATTCTTCATTTTAGATTTATTATATTTGATAAACAAATTGTTTAATTAGATGTTTTTGTGCTTGCGTATATGGCAAGATCAATAAAGGCGGCGTTTATTTTGTAATAAATATATTGGTTCATTATCTTTTTATTGGAGCGAAAACTCTTTTAGAGGCATTGCACACTTTTTGTGATGGGCAATAAATGTTAAACTCGCGTCAGGACACGTTACCTGATCGATAATTCGTAAGACGGAGGGAGAGTAGATCGCCGGCGCGGCGTAAGAGAGCGAAAGATCTCTTTCTCTACCGCGCGATGAAAATGTACGCCTGCCCTTGCCGTTCAACCTTCAAAAAATTTCAAAAGTACACTGTACCACACCGCGGACACTTCACCAAAATTCCATACAAACGCTTAATTTGGTTTCTATTACACAGCATCAATCAGTGACGTGTATTTACACGTACATAGCACGTAGAGAATACCAAACGTTGCCCGTAAGAGGGGAGGAGGTTGGGTGAGGCGGCGAAATCGGGCGGGACGTCGAAGTGTCCATTCTATACGTAGTATTATTACATATTCTCTGCTCGTACTAAGAGGCCGTCCATAAAAACCATTTGCAACACACAAGGAGGGCAGGACTCGGCAGGAGTGAGCGTGACAAAATATGAGAGAGGGGAATGGGGGGATCCACGGGAACGTGACGTTCGCAGTTCCTTAAAATATTTTAAAATATGTCGTTAGACTATTCCTGAATAAAAAAATTGACATGTTTAGGGTGGAGTGTCTTAGTTTTTGTGACGTAATATTTTTAGGAGTGTCACAGATTGTGTGACACTTCGTGACAAAGGGGGAGGGAGGTCAGAAAAGGCTTATTTTAGCGTGACGTAATTTATGGATGGCCCCTAAAATATTTCCAAACACCTTGGTCTATGCAAATATTTATTCAGGTGTATGTACAATTTAATGATTAATTTTTCTTTTGTGTTCTATTCGTATAAAAGATCATAATATAAAATGTAATTCTATAGCACCAATATGGGCTACCAAGCGCTACTGTGTTTGTGCTTCTTGGTAAGAATTTAAATTATAACATACATATTTAATTTTATAAGCATTTCGAGTTTTATAACTATTAGGTTGGGGAAAAAGTTTCTTCGCATTTTTTAAGATAATTCAAAACATTTTTTAATATAGTTTATTTAAATTTAACTAAAGTATGTATGTACCATTTTGTTCGATAACCTTTTGCCATCTTGTAGGTAGGGACATGATCCCATTGCTATAAAAATTTTGGGACTTCTCATCAAAATACCGCGACCAGTGGATTTGGCAGTCCTCTCGTGATGTTAACCTAACATTGCATAAAGAATTCTGAAGAGACCGAAACAGGTGGAAATCTGAAGGTACAAGGTCAGGACTATACGAGGGATGCATTAACACCTCCCAGCCAAACTCTCTTAATTTTTGCTGAGTGGCTTTAGATGTGTGAGGTCTAGCGTTATCATGAATGAAACACCACACCCCTTCTGTTGATTAATTCCGGCCGCTTTCTCTCAACTTCTTGCTTTAATCTCATCAGTTGTTCGCAGTAGAGTTCAGAATCGATAGTCCTACCTGGTGGTAATAGCTCATAATGAAAAATGCCCTTCCAATCCCACCACACACACAACATCACCTTATTGCGAGTTAACCCGGGTTTCGCCACAGTCTGTGAAGCCTGACCGGCCTTTGACCACGACCTTTTTCGCAAGTTCTTGTCGTACGTGATCGATTTTTCATCACCAGTCATCAGCTTCTTCAAAAATGATTCGGTTTCATTACGTCGTAATAGAGAATCACAAATGAGTACACGGTTCATTAGGTTTCTTTCAGTGAGCTCGTGAGGTACCCAAATATCGAGCTTTTTTTTGTACCCAGCTTTTTTCAAATGCGCCAAAAGTGTTTTGTGATCAATTCTCAGTTCTTCAGCTACGTCGTAACTAATGATATGTCGATCTTGCTCCACTTTTTCAAAAATGGCATCCATTTTATCCGTAATAGGGCGACCAGAGCGAGGTGCATCTTTGACATCAAAATTTCCGGATTGAAAACGTTTAAACCAAATTTGTGCTACTCTCACAGACACTGCACTAGGTCCAAACATAAACATCGCAATTTTTTTTCGCGGCTTGCGTTGCATTTTTACCTTTTTTGTAGTAAAATTTTAAAATGTATCGAATTTCTTCATTAGATTCACTCATCTTGACAGTACGAAAAACAAATGAAAATCACACATTTGCCTAATTTGAATTTGGAATTATGTTCTTTAAAATTTTAACTTTCAATGATACCAAAACCAGCCAGTTACAAATACTACAGCCAAAGAGATTTTATTACAAGTTCATACATACTATAATGCGAAAAAACTTTTTCCCCAACTTATTATTTTGAAGTTATAGAATGACTACTACTACTAATGACTACTTCTTTAGGCGCGATTGTAAAAAAAAAACAGTCAAATGCGTGTCGCGCCACGCTCAGTGTAGGGTTCCGTAGTTTTTAGGTTTGAACAACGTAATAAAAAAAATTAAATAAATATTTTCTATGGAGTTGTTCAAAATTTTCGAGTAAAATTCATTTGGTCGACTATTACCTACTCTCGCAAACTTGTAAAACCAACTTAAGTGTGATAGTTTTCCTTTTAATTTCGTTATATGTAGCTACTATTGCCGTAACGTTTGAATTTCTAACTACAACCGTTTAGTTGGTAGAGGGGGGAGGGGGGACAATTGACTCTAATGAAAATTGGCACTTCAAAGCTTAATAAATCACAAACAGTTAACAAAATCCAAAAATTTTGCATACATTTTTGAAAGACCTACCCAACGGTACCCCACACTATATAGAAAACGAAAAATAAAAAAATATCCGTACGTTACATGTAGAGGCGGTACCCTAAATAAATTTATTTTCAGGTTTTTATTCTACCACTTTGTCGGCGTGATTAAGGTGTTTACTTGTGCCAAATTTCAAGTCTCTAGTACCAACAGTTTTTACGCTAAACCGCGGACGGACAGACAGACAGACAGACGGACATGGCGAAACTATAAGGGTTTCTTGTTTACTAAGGAACCCTAAAAGCGATTAGAGTGAATTTTTACGATGCGCGCACATATCTACAGTCTGAAGTTAGTTGCTAAACAGAAAGAGCAACAGTCTGAAGTTAGTTGCTAAACGTTTTTTGTCGTTTTGTTTTGTTTCTGGTATATTGGACTGTTACGCTAAAGAAGTGTAATTTTCTATGTGCGTACATAAGTACACATACTGTTTTTTATATGGAAGCGAGAGCTGGGTATGCAGGAAAGAGCATGAAAGTAAGTTGAACGCGGTCGAGATGAGATCTTTGCGCAAGATCTGCGGTGTATCACTCACCGATCGCGTTCGTAATGGAGATGTAAGAAAGAGACTTTGTGTGAATGATAGTATCGGTGTAAAAGTGAAAAAAGGCATGCTCCGATGGTTCGGGCCTATAGAAAGAATGTCGAATGAGCGAATGACTAAACAGATATACAATGCGAATGTGGATGGTTGCAGAGGCCCAGGAAGACCAAGGCTGACCTACCATGACCAAATAGGTCGAGTTCTGTCTGATGGTGGGGTCAAAAGTCTTAGGAATCGGCGTGCATGTATGAAGAGAATGATGAAGGTAGACGAGGCACGAGAGGTTTGTCAGAACCGGGATGTCTGGCGCTCTACACTCTCTGCCTACCCCGTTAGGGACCTGGCGTGAAGATACATACATACTGTTTTTTATCTAATGAAGGTGGCATCCGCCGCAGCCATGGCCCGTGTTGCTCTATGGAAAGTGGCAAACAAGCATAGAGTTCACATTGATGTTAAGTGATGACTCCAGCCTATAAATCAGTTTATTCATTTATTTCATATAATTATAACTTTTACATCGTCATTTTTTTTTAACTAACCTAGAGTGAATAACCACTAATAATAATAAAAAACACATAATTTTTACTGGTGGTAGAGCTCCAGTGACGGAGCTCGCGGGCGTAGTCACCACCGCGTTACCTAATATACTTGCCGCTAAATGGTAGTGTTCAGCACTATCGTGTTCCGGTCAGGTGGTAATGTACGGCCCTGTAATTTCCGGCACAGAGGCATAACACCTTAGGCCTCGGGAGTGGTAACGCATCTGCATTTTGATCGTGGTCTTTGTGTGGGTGTCTATAGGCTGCAGTCATCACTTAACATCAATGTGAACTGCATGCTTGTTTGCCAATTCGATTACATAAAAATTAAAAAAAAAAAAAATAGAAACTGATCAATTTTGTATAATATGGAAAGCATCAATTATTTACAAATTCCTGAGAAATAATGAATTTGGTCGGAATAATAAAGGTTATTCACATGGCAGAATTACAAGTGCAGTCAATACTGCGAAGAACTCCGCCACTGATGAAACTCAGTACAGCTCTTTTGAATTTAAACTTAAATCTAATACAGTGTGTAAATCCAAAGTACAGGTTTTCGAAATATCCATAGATCCACACATAGACCAGATATCAAAATGCAGATGCGTTTTACCATCCCTGAGAAAGGTCTCTCAGAGACATAACAACTAAGGAGTTGTTATGTCTCTGCGATAGTTATTACGGGGTCATACATTATTCTATTTTGATAAGTTTTTATTTATCTTTGCCTGTCCCGATGTTTGATGTAATTACTTCAAAAAAGGCTATTACACGATACGGTATTCAGGGTCCGGCTGAAAGGGTGGGCGTGGTCTCGCACCGGGATGCCGCTTATTACACTATCCGGTCGACAGGGCCCTAACTCAGTCACAGTACAAATATGAACAGAATGGAAACTACGTACACAACGTTGAAACGGCACAATTACACAAATATGCGCATCAATGACGCGGTTCTCCCGGTGCTGCAGCTCCGAGTCACTCGCTACTCGAGCGTCGATGCGCATGTTTGTGTGAGTGTGCCGTTTTGAACGTTTTGTACGTATTTTCCATTCTGTTCATATTTGTACTGTGTGTAGTTAGGGCCTTAGGCTGACCGGGCCTCTCCGGTCGCCCTAATTAGGGCCTTAACTCCCTAAATATCATTACACTATCCTGACTCTTGCTATCGTACCCTGAATATCGTGCTATGTAATAAGTCCATTTTTCGTCCATAAACTGACCTAACAGAAACCTTTTTTTTTAATGTATATTTTTATTTATTTTCAGGCTGCAAGCATACAAAGCTATCCATGTAAGTAATAAACATTCTAACAAATTACTGGTGAGAACAATAAGTAGTCCAGCTAGTCAACAAGTATCTACCTTTTTAGGTATTGCATAATTATATACTCCGAAAATTACGATCCGGTTTTGGCAGTTTTTAGGGAAAGAGGCGTATGGTCCTCTTATTTTATTTCATTTTTTTGGTGTATTTGGTAATGTTAGTGGTATTCTATTTGATATAGGTTTATTACAGTGCCCGTGTATAGTGAAATAGAATAACTGCGAAAACACGACCTTTCAGGTTGATTCCAAAACTTCATTGTAAATGTTCTGGTAAAGTAGCCATCGCTTTACTCGAATTACTGACTCTGACTGACTGACGGACTGATAAATTGACTGACTGACTTTTACGCTGCTTAATACGATTACGAAATATCGTTTTACTTGACACAGGCAATATGCATTATAGCGATGCCATGATAACAAAAAAAAATACGATCGAGGTATCATTCGATTCGGAATAATGTGTAGAAAATTTAAGAAAAATTCACAAAAGGAACCGATTAATTTGCAAAAGCTATAGACAATAAATGAAATAAATGTAGGGATTTGTTTTTTTTTTATATCTCAAAAACTATCAAAGATATTAAATTTAAAAAAAGATTTGATAAGAAGAAGAAATTTCATTAAAAAAGCCTTTCCTTGCCTTTCGGAACTGTATCTTGAATATTTAAAATTTTTACAGAAGCCCGAAAATAGCACTAAAATCGGGTAGTCTGAATTCCGCGCGCAGTTCGTCTCTCGGACACGAAATCAAAAAAAATGAATTTGTCATATTAAATATGAAAGTTAAAGAATAAAAAAATGTAGGCATAATTAGGACTTAGGCATAAGCAATTATCTGAAGGCCAAAAATATTTATCCACTTTTTTCCATTAGTTATCCATTACATATTTAACAACTTTTTTTGAATTGAATGTTAACCTAAACAGCCCGATCATTTTTGATATTTTTTCACTTTCTGAAGTATTCTTATGAAAATATAGAAACAGATTCCAATTGAAATAATTTAAAAAATGTTAATTTTCCACTTTTTTTTTTTAAATTAAAATTAGTAGAAAATCTAAAAGGAGATGTTGTGAGCTCGGCTACGATTCGTACACTTCCTCAAAAAATGTGTAAATTAAAGAAAAATCCGAAAAAAATACAATTAATTTATTCAAGAATTTATTTTAGAGTTACAACCACATTTAAATCAAACGATTTTATTATTTTCAACCATGTCCAACAAGACGGCGATACACCCTACGCTTGGGATGTTATGTAGATAAAACAAAACTAATGCTATCTGTATTTTACTAGCGCCTCACATATTCCTACGCTTGCCGGACCTTTACTAACTAGACTATCAAGACATTTCAAACTAAGGTCCGTGAAAAATTACTTATCAAGTCGTAGTTCTCTGATTGTAAATTACCTACCTAATATTCAATTCAACGTCGGTACCTAACATAACCTCATTGCAAATTGCAAGGAATTTGTCAAAATGACATCGCCATATTCGACATGTCGGTTTTGAGTTGCAATTCTAACTGCAAATAATGTTTTGTAACTGCAAATAAAGGTAAATTAGTGAAAAAATGCAATAATAATCGTTTTTATATTGATTTTGCCTGTTAATGATATTGTGTACAATGTATAGCCGGAGGTCCATACATTTTTGCACTTAGATTATGTACTTAGTCTAATTTTTTGCAAAATATCCTTTCTAAAACAAAAACACACGATCGCATTGTCGGTAGGTTAAATTTTTTTTTTCAATAAATAAAATATATGTTTTTATTTTTTTAAGACACTTCTGTCCATTTTGCGTTATAGCACTTAATATCGCCCCATTCAAATGGTTTAACGGAGTTTTGGCGGGAACCTTGAAATAGGCGTACGGTGCTCTTATTTTATTTCATTTTCTTGGTGTATTTTTAAGTTATATTGAATAAAGTTGGTGGCATTTTGTTTGTTAAAGGTTTATTATAGTGCCCGTGTATAGTGAAATAGAATAACAGTGCGAAAACACGACCTTTCGGGTTGCCTCCAAAACTTCATTGTAATTTTTTTGGTAAAGTAGCCATCGATTTACTCGAATAACTTGACTGTAACTCACGTGACTGACATACTTAATAAATAATTGACTGACGATATTATATTTTATTTAAAGAAAAATGGAAAGAAAAATTTGACTTCAGGCGAGACTCGAACTCGCGGCCACTGGGAATCTAGTCCAGCCGCTCTTCCAATTGAGCAACTGAAGTCCTGCCCGATTCACTTAACATCAATGTGAACTGAAAGCTTGTTTACCACTTCCATGACATTAAAAAAAAAAAGAAGTTTTGGAGGCAACCCGAAAGAACGTATTTTCGCACTGTTATTCTATTTCACTTTACACAGGCACTGTAATAAACTTATATCAAACAAAATGCCACCTACTTTATTTAATATAACTCAAAAATGCACCGAGAAAATGAAATAAACTAAGAGCCAAATGGTAGTGTTCAGCATTATCGTGTTCAGGTTATATGGTAATCTATGGCCCTGTAGTACCTTTCACAGAGACATAAGATCTTAGTGTGCGAGATTCAAAGACCGCCCTACTTTTGACGACCCGGTTAGTCCAGCGGTGCGAAACCACCGTTTGATTCGAAGGGTCGCGGGTTCGATCCCCGCACCGGAACAAATATTTGTATGGCCTACAGATATTTGTTTCGGGTCTGGGTGTTTGTGTATATGTTGGATGCTTAAAACTGGATAACTTTGGAAAAAAGCTAAATAAGTGAAAAAATGCAATTAAAATAGTTTTATATTGATTTTGCCTGATAATGATATTGTGTACAATACATAGCCGGAGGTTCATACATTTTTGCAACATCTCCTTTCTAAGCAAAGTATGCTTTAAACCTGTCAAAACTTTTGACAGTTTTAAGCGTGCTTTGCTCAAACTAAAGACGTAGTGCGGTCTGTGTATCTCACCCCAGGGGTGGCGCCGCATCTGCATTTTGACACCTGGTTATTGCGTAGATGTCTCTAGGCTGCAGTTATCACTTAACATCCATGTGAACTGCATTCTTGATTAACAATTGCCACCATCATCACATAAAAAAATTTAATGGATACTTATTATTTTTTTAGATCCGCCGTATTTATATTATCCATTATCAGATTATGGCGATGGGTACTACTCCTGGAACCAGGGTGGCTCTCAGGACCAGGCCATAGCTTTGGGGAATGAAGCTGGTTATGCCTATCAAGGTATGTATTACATAATATTTTATATAGAATTCTTTCTTTCGACCTTCCTCTCCCTCTCCGTCCCCGTTTTCGGGGGAGGCGATGGATTCTACTCCTGGCATCAAGGGGGCTCTCATTACCAGAAGGCCGTAGCGTTGCGGAATGTAGGGCTACGCCCTTCAAGGAAGGGATGGCGATCTGAGATCGATTAATCGGAAGATCGATCTTTTTGACCGAAAAGATCGATTATTTGAATCGATTCACAACACTGGATCGATCTAGCGAATCGATACTTTACCTTCGAAAATCGAAGATCGACCTTTTTGCTTCATGACATATAGAAAGCATACAGTAAAAAGAGACACGACACATAAATCATAACATTTAACGTGATGAAGCAACATTGATTTCCTTTTTTTTTGCTCGTCACTTATCTTTAATTGAATCTGAAGTATTACATGAACCAAATTGAAAAAAGATCGATTAATCAGAAATCGATTTTTTAGACGTCGATACAATCGTGGATCGATTTTTTACACTTCGAGTCGAATCGATTCAAAGATCGATCTTTTTCAGAAAGAATCGCCATCCCTACTTCAAGGTATGTGTGGAGGAACGGGTGGAAGTGTTCCTCCGACGAAAAGGGAGGATAGTGCCTGGCGGGCCGCGGTCCTACGATTGACGTTGGGAAGTTGTATATATGCCAACTCTTAAGAAATCTTCGTATGTGCGATGTTATTCGATTGACACGCCATCTACCTTACTAGACGAGTACTGTGAGGGTTATTATATTCCACTAGTTGGCGCCTTTGTAGTGGACGCTACATATGTATTACATGATATTTTATATATAGAGTTCTTTCTTTCGCCCTAGAAAGGGCGAACCTCTCCCTTTTTCCTTTCCCCGTGTCCCCTTTCGGGGGATGGCGACTACTCCTGGAATCAGGATGACTCTCAGAGCCAGGCCGTAGTATTGGGGAATGTAGCTGGCTACGCCCTTCAGGGTATGTTTTACATGATAATTTATATCATCTAAGGAAGAACTGTTTTCCTTTCGTCCCCGAAGGAGCGAACTCCCTCCTTCCTCCCCCTCCCCAGTCCCCCTTTCGGGGGATGGCGATAGGTACCTACTACTCCTGAAAACAGGATGGCTCTATGACCAGGCCGTAGTATTGGGGAATCAGGCTGATTATGCTGGTTAGACTTCGTCCTTTTGTCATCGCAAGACTCCTTTCGGGGGGAGGGGGAAGGAGGGTTGCAGGCAGATCTTCTTTTTGAGGATTTTGAAAAAAAAGTGAAGTTTAATTTTTGTTCTTCTTAAGAGCGCAATATTTTTGGGGCGGTCACAAATAGTGTGACACAGCGTGATAATAGGGCTGGAAGGGGGAGAAACTTATTTCATAAACGGCTCAATAAGAAATTAAAAGTACATACCTAATCTAAAAAATTAATAATCAAATTTTATTTATTTTAATAAAATAATCCTGTTGTATGATAATGGTGGGGGTCACCCTTAGTAAGAAGTATACCTGTGTTAGGTGACCCCGCTCTTCCAATTATTGTTGCATTTTATAATTTTATCAAAAAGTAATTAAAGAAAAAATTCAAGATATCTCATAAGATCATAACTCTGATATGCAGGTAATTCTGGAGGAATATCGACGTTCGAGCAGGGCAACGCAAGGTCAAACTACCAAGCAGCTCAGGGTTCAGACTACTTCGCTGGGGCTTCATACACTCCCCAGGGTTACCAGCAACAGCAGCGGCAGCATGCGTATTCAGCAGCCGCGGACGATGAAGCATCGCAGCATAGTTATGTTCAAAGAGGTCAGAGTTTATCATATATATATAATAAATAATAATGGCAACCCATTATATGTCCCACTGCTGGGCACTTCTCCCCTTTTTGTGGGGAGGCCTGGAGCTTACTCCACCACGCTGCTCCTATGCGGGTTGGTGGAGATACGGGTTAGTGGTCAACCCGCTGTCAGATGTTTTCAAACTCCTAAGGCCTCCGACAAGGTTTAACGACTGCTATCTATCAATAGCAACCGGGACCGACGGCATGAAAGGCAAAAAATAAATTATTTTTCAAATTAAAAAAAACCTCCTTAAAAAAAACTGAATAATCAAAAAACACTGAAAAGCGAAAAATAAACTCAATTAGATAATTTCATTTTAAGGAGAGAAAATCACGTAACCTATTAATTATAATAAGACAATTACTAAAGACTACCTACTCGTAGGTTTGAAGTCGGTGCCAAGTCAATAGTGCGGCCCGTGCGTTAGGACTATTGTATTTTCTATTGTACTACCTACTAGGTAGGTTAAGCTACCAAATGCGGATATTTGAAATGCAGTGGAATAGGCTCTAAATTTTTTTTATTCAAATTCAAATTATTTATTGCGTTATGTCTTAAGGGACATATGTGGTTTTGTACAATGACACCCTGTTAGGGCATAGCAACATAAAAGGGAAAACTTATGTAATAAGGGGAAAGTTAAATATTATCATTTATTTAGATTATTTTGCTGGTGGTAGAGCTCCAGTGACGGAGCTCGCCGGCGTAGGCACCACCGCATTACCCAATATACTTGCCGCTAAATGGTAGTGTTCAGCACTATCGTGTTCCGATCAGGTGGTAATGTGGCCCTGTAATTTACGGCACAGAGGCATAACACCTTAGGCCTCAGGAGTGGTAACGCATCTGCATTTTTACCTCTGGTCATTGTGTGGGTGTCTATAGGCTGCAGTCATCACTTAACATCAATGAGAACTGTATGCTTGTTTGCCACTTTTAAAACATAAAAAAAAAAGATTAGAAATTTATATCATTTGAAGTTTGAAGGTTTCGCTCAAATTATCCTCAATATTGAAGCAACATTTTTTTATATTTTATTTTGCTAGATGCGAACACCGGCGTGACAACAGCCGAGCAGGATCAATCGAGCTCTAACTACAGAGCCAATGCCGATTCTTCGTCTTCCTCACAAGTTTTGGTCACTCCTGGGGGAACACGGACACAGCAGAGCCAATCAGCTCATTCGGCGAATGCTGAACAGAAAAAATCATCAAAGAGCGTTGTCCAACAAGGTATGGTCTATGTCAGTGTTCACGATGAACAAAATAAAAACAAAACTTTGTAGATTTTGAGTAAATTGGTTTAATTTGCGTGCACATGTAACGTAGTGAATTTTGGTAGTTAAGTTGGTAGTCTTTTTCTCCCGCTCACTGGTCCGCGCGTATGACGTCGGCGTGACGTCTCCAACGCCCATTGGAGCAGGTCTCACGATGCCCGTGATAGGTCGACTTCGGCGTCGACATCCTCCCGGCCGTTGAAAGCCATAGCTTTTAACAGACTTCTTCATCCGACGTTGGTAGGAGGCATATCCGGTTAATAGCTCTCCTCATTGAGCCTTGAGACGTATGGACGTCGGCGACTCTAGGTACTCCATCAGAGCCTGGATATAGTTTTGTTACCCGGCCCATACGCCAACATAACGGTGGTTGATTTTCTTCCTTTATAAGGACGAGATCATTTAATTTTAGTTGCTTACACTCAGTGCGCCATTTACTTCTCTGTTGCAATTCTGCGATGTATTCAGCAGCCCAGCGCTGCCAAAAGTGCTGCTTCGCTTGCTCCAGCCGCTGGAAACGATCTAGACGGTTCGTGTTGTAGTCCACGTAGCTTGGTGACGGAATTGAAGTTAGCGGCCTGCCAATTAGAAAGTGAGCCGGGGTGAGAGGTTGTAGGTCATTTGGAGATGGACTGAGAGGACACAAGGGTCGGCTGTTGAGGATTGCCTCAACTTGTGCAAACAGCGAAGAAAGTTCCTCAAAAGTGAGGTGTGCGTTTCCTAGTACACGTTTAATGTGAAACTTTGCCGACTTGACCCCGGCCTCTGCTAGACCATTGAAGTGAGGAGCGTATGGGGGAGCAAATTTAAACTCTATACCTTGACGAGTAGCAAATCCACAAATGGAATCGCTATTACTACGTAGCAGTTGTGAAATCTCCTTTGCCGCGCCGACAAAGTTACGACCATTATCGCAGTAAATAAGTTTAGGTAGCCCTCTTCGAGCAATGAATCTTTTCAAAGTTAGTAAAAATGCGTTCGTAGATAGTTCGCTCACCGCTTCAAGGTGGATTCACTTATATCTAAAACATATGAAAATACATAGGTAGCACTTAGATATTTTACATCCCCTTCCTTTGCGGTCGGTGATGAAAAATGGTCCAGCAAA
Organism: Macrosoma leucophasiata; assembly: GCA_036365455.1. Classification (NCBI taxonomy): domain Eukaryota; kingdom Metazoa; phylum Arthropoda; class Insecta; order Lepidoptera; family Hedylidae; genus Macrosoma; species Macrosoma leucophasiata. Next base: position 5,364,607 of record JAWQUS010000029.1, read on the forward strand.
ATCAGTTGATACAGTTATAAATGGATAATCAACTTCAACGCGATCATTAGGTAGATCTCCCATTATATTAGATAATGTTTTACCGTCAAATCTACGGCACGTTATGCAACTACGAACAGTTTTTCTAGCAAGATTGCGGCCCCCAACAGGCCAGTAGCGTTCTCTTACTGAAGCAAGAAGTTGCTGGGGCCCGGCATGTAAAAGACGTTCATGCTCGGATTTAAATATTAATTTAGTTAGTGGGTGATTAGAATTTAACAAAATAGGGTGTCTTTTATCGTATGGATAACTTGACGCATCTATACGACCCCCAACCCGAATTAAACCGTCCTTGTCCACAAATGGGTTCAGAGAAGTTAAAGATGCCTTAGTTGGAAGTGCCTTTTTATTTTGTAGGCGGCTTAACTCGTCAGGAAAAGATTCCTGTTGAGCAAGCTTAGCAAGAACCTTTAGTGAGTTATCCAATTCAGGAACTTCAAAACTGCCTTTAAATTTATCTTGAGGATAACGAATATTGTGAATAAATCTTAAAACTCTAGCCAAATGTTTTTTGAGTAATTTTTGAAATTTATTAAAATTTACTAGAGGTGCTGTAGGCACGACCTCCGCCACCAAAACGGAGATCGTTTTTAGTTCAGGTAGATCTGAATGTGCAATAGCCGTGGCAGATGGCCACGAAGATTCAGATAGCAATAGGAAAGGCGGTCCATGCCACCACAGAGTGGATTCACTGTGGTTCGCATTGAGTATATCTACTCCTCGTGAAGCGAGATCTGCGGGATTTAGATCTGTGGGCACGTAACGCCAAGATGTAGGTTCTGTGAGTTCATTAATAACGGAAACGCGATTGGCCACAAATGTTTTTATTTTATTAGAGGCATGAATCCATCCTAAAACAACACGTGAATCAGTCCAATAAATATGGCGATCAATTGTACACCTTAAGGCTTTAGTAACGGCAGAGCTAAGCTGTGCACCTAATACAGTCGCACATAGCTCTAACCGCGGGATGGTAGTCGCCTTAATAGGGGCTACGCGCGCTTTGGCGCACAATAAACTGACTTGTGTGTCTCCCTTTTTATTCATAGATTTAAGATATATGCACGTTCCGTATGCTTGCTGTGATGCATCACAAAAACAATGCATTTCAATATGTACAGAATCATTTATTAAAACTAATCTGGAAATGTTAATGTTTGAAATATGGTTTAAATTTTTTGAAAAAGTATGCCAAATAGTGTTTATTTCTTTAGGTACTGGTTCGTCCCAGTCTAATTTTAACATCCATAATCGTTGTAAAATAATTTTAGCTTTAATTGTATATAGTGATAGCAACCCTAACGGATCGAAAATTTTGCATGTTGCAGAAAGAATAGATCTTTTAGTTATATTCGTAATAGTAGGAAACTCGGTGAGAAAATGTAATTGATCCGAAGCTGGGCACCATCCAATACCAAGAGTACTGGAGGCGCTGCTTATAATTAAATTACCTGCTCCTAGATTATCGGAAACTGGTAAAAGGTTAGGTAGATTAGACCTATATTTTCTTAGGTTAAAACAACCTTTGGCAAATTCTGTACAAACTGAGTGTTGAATATAGCGAAGTTCATCCTCAGTATCGCTACCTGTCAATAGATCATCGCAATACATATAATTTTGAATGATAGTCTTTATTTTAGAATCACTACATTCTTCACCTAGTTGCCATATGCACCTAGTGGTAAGGAAGGTGGCAGACGAGAATCCATAGGTTACTGGATTTAATTGTAGTGTACGTAGAACTTCGTCTTCGTTATCACGCCACAGTATAAGTTGTAAGTCACGGTCAGTTTCTCTTACTTTCACTTGTCTGAACATTTTCTCTAAATCTCCTGAAAGAATATACTTGTGCTGACGGAACCTAATAAGAATATTAAATAGAGAGTCCTGAATTGTTGGACCCACCATCAGAAGATCGTTGAGAGAGATGCTAGAAGTAGTGCGAGCCGACGCGTCAAAAACAACCCGTAACTTAGTAGACTCGCTTTTCTCTCGAATAACCGGATGGTGGGGTAAAAAATAGGCATGAGTAGGGTTTTGTTTAGGTGCCTCGGATAGGTGACCGAGGGCAGCAAACTCGTGAATAAATTCACTGTAGGCTATTTTGAGATCTGGTTGTTTCCTAAATCGCGATTCTAGATTCAAAAACCGCTTCTTCGCTAGGTGATAAGAGTTGCCTAGGCAACTTCTATCGTCACGAAGAGGGAGACCCACACAGAAACGACCATCATCTAGGCGAATTGTATTGGAAAGAAAATGTTTTTCGCAAAGCTTTTCCTCCTTTGTATAGGGAATATTATCGGGGAAACTTTCTAGTTCCCAAAATTTTGATATTTGATTATCAAGATTAAATGAACTGTCGTCATTTTCCTTTAGGTAAGCATGATAGGCTTGAATATTTTTATTAGCTGTACGTTGTATAGGTGCAGATCCTCCAACAAGCCATCCGAATTTGGAGCTACGTAGGATAGGGTTTTTATTACCTAAAGAGTGCTGTTGGGAACCAACCACTTCCCAAAATAGGTCAGCACCGATAAGCATATCAATAGGGGATGATTTGTTAAAGTCAGGATCGGCAAGTACAAAATTGGAAAAATCTAGGTCTTTCAAATCGAAAGTACACTTAGGTATATCATCTGATATTTTAGGTAAAACTAGGCAAAACATAGTTACATTAAAATTGCTGTTGTTAGATCGTAGGCGAATCATACATCGCTTTGAATTTAGGTTTAGTTGACTGTTACCTAGGGTAAATAAATCAATATTTGAATTTTGGGTAGGTAAATCAAGTTGTTTTTGTAGGGAGTCTGTAATAAAGGAACACTGGCTTCCACTGTCGAGTAAAGCGCGTACCTTAACGGATTTATTAGTCACTGGGTTACATACCTCAACATTAGCAGTACACAGCAAAACTTGTGAATTATAAGATAGGGCCGACATAACTATGGACGTCTGGGGTATGTCTGTTTCGGGTTTTTGAGGAATGTGCAATAATGTGTTGTGACGCCTTTTACATGAACGACAATGCCCTGGTAGATTACATTTTTCTACACTATGACCGGGTCTCAGGCAATTCTCACATAAATTTAATGACGTCACAGTCACCTGTCTATCTTCAGGTGACTTACCCTTAAACGTTTGACACTCAAAAAGTCTATGATTTTCCTTACAGACTAAACATTGACTATAACGCTTAGGTATAAAAGATGGTTTATTATTGGTGGAAGTGGTCATAAAAGATTTAGTGTGAAATTTATTTGACGAAGTAGGAGCTAAATTTTTATTAATTATTTTTTCTTGTTTATTTTGATTAACAGTTTCCAAAACATCAGCACGATTTTTTAAGAATGTGAAAAATTCCTCTAGGGTAGGTATATCAGATAATGAGTTCTTGTATTCCTCCCATTTATAAACTGTAGAATTATCTAATTTTGCTGCGACCATATAAATAATTAATACGTCCCATTTATCGGTAGGTAAGCCGAGTGTACTGAGAGCCCGTAAGTTTTTAGAGATGTGATCTATAATAAAACGCAAGGACTTATCGGTCTCGCGTACAGACTCAAAGGTAAACAAAGATTTTAAGTGATTATTAATTAGCTGCCTTTTGTTGTCGTAGCGCTCGCATAATAGTTTCCAAGCCGAAATATAATTTTTATCAGTGACTTCTAAATTGCTAATGACGCGAGCGGCTTCGCCTTCTAAATATGAATGTAAATAATGAAATTTATAAATATTTTTAATTTTGTCGTTATTGTGAATTAAGGAACAGAAGGTTTCCTTAAATTCCAGCCACTTATAATAGGTGCCATTGAAATTAGAAATTTTAATAATAGGTAATTTGAATCCTAAGAATCCCTGTCCATCACCACAGCAAGAATTATGGTCATTTGTATTGGACTGAGCAGATTCGTTAAGGTTAGGCGTCGAAATTTTTGCTAAAATAGTCTTGGCAAGGGAAATATAGTAGTCGAAATCGACCTCGATAGCCTCACACAATTGTAATTCGGCGTCTACACCGGTAGCCCTTAACGATTCCAATTGAGATTGCAATTCGTCAAATTCTTTGTGTAAAACCTCGGTTCTAGATAATTTCATCTCAAGTATTCTCATTTCTAAGTCAGATAGGTCGTCTTGAGTCTGAATAGTGTCTACATGATTTTTAAATCTAGTCAAACGACCTTTAATACTACTACGTTTAACACTAAGGTCTCTTAATACTTTAATATCTTCAGCCTTTGACTCCATTATGAGATGAAATATCCAGTAGGTACCTGGGTTTTAATTAATAAAATTAGTGAGTTAATTAATATGAAGACAATAGGTACGATACGCTCCTCGCTTCGTAGTCTTGATAACGGGCCGTTGAACCGGTTTCGATCAGCTGCGCGTAGGCAAGTGGACCGACCGCCGCCCGGGCTCAGGTAGCCGCGGAGACAATGGGTGACGTCACGCGAGGGTCGCCCGATGCACCGTACGCTGGAATGATCAGTTGCAACGCGTAAACAACAGATTTCAATTTAGTATGCAATAGATCCCGGAAGACGTTACACTGACCAATGTATGTACTATGAAAATGGGATGCAATGCTTAAATTTGGATAATTTAGTGATAGTGAATGGATGTGAATTTACCTATCGTATTTATTAACGTGTAAAATTCTTAGTAAAGTTATTAGGCTATTAATTATTCTGTTATATAGAATGAATGTGGTTTTTTTAATTACAAGTGGCTAAGTGAATGAGTTTGAAGTGCGTAGGTACGTTACGCTATATTAAATATGTATTTACTGATAGGTATATAAATTTATTTACGTATGTAAGTAGGTATGTACGTATGTATTTTATTAAGTTTATTTTATTAGGTATGAATGGATTCTAAAACGGTAAAATAGTGGAATTACAAGTTTAAGTTATGTACTAAAACAATTTATAGCAGGCAATTAGGTATATAGGACTGAAATTAATAAATCTAGATTACGTTAGCACTTAGTAAAGATAGGTAGGTAGGTATAATTATAATTTTAACTGTAACGTAATACTTTGGTTATCTAATGGTTTATTATGACACGCACACTAATTTTGGGGAATCAAACCTCACTGATTGCACAAATTGAATCGGAAAAGATAGGAAGGAGAATACAGGAACGGGCTCACCGTAAGGTAGGCAGGCCGACGTGGCTGAGACGGAGTAGGTAGGTTCCGACCGCTGGTGTTGGCTGCGTAGGTATGTAGGCGTGATGCTCCTGAATCCAGTAGGTAATGTAGGTTGGCAAAGACGTTCTGGCTGCACGTTGAGCGTAGTCCACAGCTGCGCTGCTGGTAATAGTCCAACAACTTGTAGGTGATGCGGTGCCGGCACGTGGCGATGAACTTCTTTGTCCTCTGTTTGTAGGTACAGGCCCCGGAATTCTTTCGAAGATGCGGTGTCCTGTCACGGTCGCCACTTTTTGTTCACGATGAACAAAATAAAAACAAAACTTTGTAGATTTTGAGTAAATTGGTTTAATTTGCGTGCACATGTAACGTAGTGAATTTTGGTAGTTAAGTTGGTAGTCTTTTTCTCCCGCTCACTGGTCCGCGCGTATGACGTCGGCGTGACGTCTCCAACGCCCATTGGAGCAGGTCTCACGATGCCCGTGATAGGTCGACTTCGGCGTCGACATCCAGTGATTCCCAAAGCGGTCTATATCGACCCCTGGGGGTCTATGATGACGTTAAAAGGGGTCTGCGTCAGCGAAAAAAAAATTTGGGGATCCATGAAATGAAAATGGGGGTCCACGATAATGGATCTCAACACATACACTAATAGTACCAATTTACTTACATCATGCCAGTGATTCCCAAAGTGGTCCATGGGAGACTCGATGGGGGTCTACGTAGGCGTGAATAAATAATGCAAATATGGGAATGTGATATAAATGTAGCAAGGACGGGGGTCCACAGAAACCAGAAAAAATTGTAAAGGGTCTACAAGAAAAAATAGTTTGGGAACCTCTGGTCTATGTGCTATTAGGATTACGCGAGAAATAATTTCAAATAAAATAGTGTAAATCTTTTATTTGAAATTATGTGCTGAAGTCATGTCTTATAGGTTAAAATCCCACTGCAGAATCATTTCGTTCATCCAGATATGCTGCAAACCTAATTTTGACGCAACTTTATAATCTAGAGAACATAATAATATATACACTAGGTTGCCTATCAAAAGGAGACGTTGCGAGCTCGGCTCTGGTTCGTACATGTCCTCATAAAATGGGTAAATTTAAGAAGAATCCGAAATAAATTACAATTAATTTAATCAAGAATATATTTTAGAGTTACCACCACATTTAATTCAAACGATTTTATCATTTTCAACCATGTTCAACATGGCGGCGATACAGCCGACACTTGGGATAGTACCGTATAGATGTAGATAAAACAAAACTAATGCTATCTGTATCTTACTAGAGCATCACATATGATAAAAAAAACTTGGGAATCGATTAGTATAGTATTAACACACGAAATCGATTTGGATAGTATTTAGAAAATATTACTTTTTCTCCAAGTACTATATAATCAAAAAACATTTAAAAAATGAAAATGTCAAAATGACATCGCCCGCCATATTCGCCATGTTGGTTTTGAGTTGCAATTCTAACTGCAAATAATGTTTTGTAACAGCAAACAAACCTAAATAAAAGTGAAAATATGCAGTAAAAAAGTTTTTATATTGATTTTGCCTGTCAAACGATATTGTGTACAATACATGGCCGGAGGTCAGTACATTTTTGCAACATCTCCTTTAATGAAGTCGGTGGCATTTTGTTTGATATAGGTTTATTATTGTACACAATATCATTAACAGGCGAAATAAATATAAAAACGCTTTTTACTGCATATTTTCACTTATTTAGCTTTGTTTGCAGTTACAAAACTTTATTTTCAGTTAGAATTACAACTCAAAACCAAGATGGAGAATATGGCGGGCGATGTCATTTTGACAAATTCCACTAATATTCATATTGAAAATGATAAAATCGTTTGAATTAAGTGTGGTTGTAACTCTAAAATATATTCTTGAATAAATTAATTGCATTTTTTTCGGATTCTTCTTTAATTTATCCATTTTTTGAGGTAGTGTACGAACCAGAGCCGAGCTCGCAACATCTCCTTTAACTCAAAAATACACCAAGAAATCGAAATAAAGTAAGAGCACCACACGCTTCTTTCAAGGTTCCCGCCAAAACCTCCGGCGCGCTTTTATCTCATAAATAGCACTAATACTTTTTTCCCAAAGGAAATGGCTTCAGCAGTTACGATAACAGCTACGACTCATCATACAGTGACTCAGAAAGCTCATCCAGTAGCTACAGTTACTCCGACTCAAACAACTTCAATAGCGCGAATAGCGGAATAGGTCAAGCGAACGTTAACAGTGGAAGCGGCACAGGATACGGCTATGGTAGCGGCAGTAGCACTGGCACCGGTAACAATGGTGGATCAGGGACTGGCACTGGAATGGGCACTGGTACTGCAATTGGCACCGGCAACAACGGCGGAAAAGGTTCTGGCACAGGATATGGATTTGGTAGCGGCAGCGGCACTGGCACCAGCAACAATGGCGGATCAGGGACTGGCACAGGATATGGCTTTGGTAGCGGCAGCGGCATTGGCACCAGCAACAGTGGCGGATCAGGTTCTGGCACAGGATATGGCTTTGGTAGCGGCAGCGGAACAGGCACCAGTAACAGTGGCGGATCAGGTTCTGGCACAGGATATGGCTTTGGTAGCGGCAGCGGAACAGGCTACAGTAACAGTGGCGGATCAGGTTCTGGCACAGGATATGGCTTTGGTAGCGGCAGCGGAACAGGCTACAGTAACAGTGGCGGATCAGGTTCTGGCACAGGATATGGCTTTGGTAGCGGCAGCGGAACAGGCTACAGTAACAGTGGCGGATCAGGTTCTGGCACAGGATATGGCTTTGGTAGCGGCAGCGGAACAGGCACCAGCAAAAGTGGCGGATCAGGGACTGACACTGGAATGGGCACTGGCACAGGCGCTGGCACCGGTAAAGGTACAGGCACCGGTGAAGGAACAGGCACCGGTAAAGGAACAGGCACCGGTCAAGGAACAGGCACCGGTAAAGGAACAGGCACCGGTGAAGGAACAGGCACCGGTAAAGGAACAGGCACCGGTCAAGGAACAGGCACCGGTGAAGGAACAGGCACCGGTAAAGGAACAGGCACCGGTCAAGGAACAGGCACCGGTGAAGGAACAGGCACCGGTAAAGGAACAGGCACCGGTGAAGGAACAGGCACCGGTAAAGGAACAGGCACCGGTGAAGGAACAGGCACCGGTGAAGGAACAGGCACCGGTAAAGGAACAGGCACCGGTGAAGGAACAGGCATCGGTCAAGGAACAGGCACCGGTCAAGGAACAGGCACCGGTGAAGGAACAGGCACCGGTAAAGGAACAGGCACCGGTGAAGGAACAGGCATCGGTCAAGGAACAGGCACCGGTCAAGGAACAGGCATCGGTCAAGGAACAGGCACCGGTCAAGGAACAGGCATCGGTCAAGGAACAGGCACCGGTCAAGGAACAGGCATCGGTCAAGGAACAGGCACCGGTCAAGGAACAGGCACCGGTCAAGGAACAGGCACCGGTCAAGGAACAGGCATTGGTCAAGGAACAGGCACCGGTGAAGGAACAGGCATCGGTCAAGGAACAGGCACTGGTCAAGGAACAGGCACCGGTAAAGGAACAGGCACCGGTGAAGGAACAGGCATCGGTCAAGGAACAGGCACCGGTCAAGGAACAGGCATCGGTCAAGGAACAGGAACCGGTCAAGGAACAGGCACCGGTCAAGGAACAGGCACCGGTCAAGGAACAGGCACCGGTCAAGGAACAGGCACCGGTCAAGGAACAGGCATCGGTCAAGGAACAGGCACCGGTCAAGGAACAGGCATCGGTCAAGGAACAGGAACCGGTCAAGGAACAGGCACCGGTCAAGGAACAGGCACCGGTCAAGGAACAGGCACCGGTCAAGGAACAGGCACCGGTCAAGGAACAGGCATCGGTCAAGGAACAGGCACCGGTCAAGGAACAGGCACCGGTCAAGGAACAGGCACCGGTGAAGGAACAGGCATCGGTCAAGGAACAGGCACCGGTCAAGGAACAGGCACCGGTGAAGGAACAGGCATCGGTCAAGGAACAGGCACCGGTCAAGGAACAGGCATCGGTCAAGGAAGAGGCACCGGTCAAGGAACAGGCACCGGTAAAGGAACAGGCATCGGTCAAGGAACAGGCAACGGTCAAGGAACAGGCATCGGTCAAGGAACAGGCACCGGTCAAGGAACAGGCACCGGTAAAGGAACAGGCACCGGTCAAGGAACAGGCACCGGTGAAGGAACAGGCACCGGTGAAGGAACAGGCACCGGTCAAGGAACAGGCACCGGTCAAGGAACAGGCATCGGTCAAGGAACAGGCACCGGTGAAGGAACAGGCACCGGTCAAGGAACAGGCACCGGCGAAGGAACAGGCATCGGTCAAGGAACAGGCACCGGTCAAGGAACAGGCACCGGTCAAGGAACAGGCATCGGTCAAGGAACAGGCACCGGTCAAGGAACAGGCACCGGTGAAGGAACAGGCACCGGTAAAGGAACAGGCACCGGTAAAGGAACAGGCACCGGTGAAGGAACAGGCATCGGTCAAGGAACAGGCACCGGTCAAGGAACAGGCATCGGTCAAGGAACAGGCACCGGTCAAGGAACAGGCACCGGTAAAGGAACAGGCACCGGTGAAGGAACAGGCATCGGTCAAGGAACAGGCACCGGTCAAGGAACAGGCACCGGTGAAGGAACAGGCACCGGTAAAGGAACAGGCACCGGTGAAGGAACAGGCATCGGTCAAGGAACAGGCACCGGTCAAGGAACAGGCACCGGTGAAGGAACAGGCACCGGTAAAGGAACAGGCACCGGTCAAGGAACAGGCACCGGTCAAGGAACAGGCATTGGTCAAGGAACAGGCACCGGTGAAGGAACAGGCATCGGTCAAGGAACAGGCACTGGTCAAGGAACAGGCACCGGTAAAGGAACAGGCACCGGTGAAGGAACAGGCATCGGTCAAGGAACAGGCACCGGTGAAGGAACAGGCATCGGTCAAGGAACAGGCACTGGTCAAGGAACAGGCACCGGTGAAGGAACAGGCATCGGTCAAGGAACAGGCACCGGTCAAGGAACAGGCACCGGTCAAGGAACAGGCACCGGTCAAGGAACAGGCACCGGTAAAGGAACAGGCATCGGTCAAGGAACAGGCAACGGTCAAGGAACAGGCATCGGTCAAGGAACAGGCACCGGTCAAGGAACAGGCACCGGTAAAGGAACAGGCACCGGTCAAGGAACAGGCACCGGTGAAGGAACAGGCACCGGTGAAGGAACAGGCACCGGTCAAGGAACAGGCACCGGTCAAGGAACAGGCATCGGTCAAGGAACAGGCACCGGTGAAGGAACAGGCACCGGTCAAGGAACAGGCACCGGCGAAGGAACAGGCATCGGTCAAGGAACAGGCACCGGTCAAGGAACAGGCATCGGTCAAGGAACAGGCACCGGTGAAGGAACAGGCACCGGTAAAGGAACAGGCACCGGTAAAGGAACAGGCACCGGTGAAGGAACAGGCATCGGTCAAGGAACAGGCACCGGTCAAGGAACAGGCACCGGTCAAGGAACAGGCACCGGTGAAGGAACAGGCACCGGTAAAGGAACAGGCACCGGTGAAGGAACAGGCATCGGTCAAGGAACAGGCACTGGTCAAGGAACAGGTACCGGTGAAGGAACAGGCATCGGTCAAGGAACAGGCACCGGTCAAGGAACAGGCACCGGTGAAGGAACAGGCACCGGTGAAGGAACAGGCATCGGTCAAGGAACAGGCACCGGTCGAGGAACAGGCATCGGTCAAGGAACAGGCACCGGTCAAGGAAATGGCACCGGTGAAGGAACAGGCACCGGTAAAGGAACAGGCACCGGTAAAGGAACAGGCACCGGTGAAGGAACAGGCATCGGTCAAGGAACAGGCACCGGTCAAGGAACAGGCATCGGTCAAGGAACAGGCACCGGTCAAGGAACAGGCACCGGTCAAGGAACAGGCACCGGTCAAGGAACAGGCACCGGTCAAGGAACAGGCACCGGTCAAGGAACAGGCATCGGTCAAGGAACAGGCACCGGTCAAGGAACAGGCACCGGTGAAGGAACAGGCACCGGTGAAGGAACAGGCACCGGTGAAGGAACAGGCACCGGTAAAGGAACAGGCACCGGTAAAGGAACAGGCACCGGTGAAGGAACAGGCATCGGTGAAGGAACAGGCACCGGTCAAGGAACAGGCACCGGTCAAGGAATAGGCATCGGTCAAGGAACAGGCACCGGTCAAGGAACAGGCACCGGTGAAGGAACAGGCATCGGTCAAGGAACAGGCACCGGTCAAGGAACAGGCACCGGTCAAGGAACAGGCATCGGTCAAGGAACAGGTACCGGTGAAGGAACAGGCACCGGTAAAGGAACAGGCACCGGTGAAGGAACAGGCACCGGTAAAGGAACAGGCACCGGTCAAGGAACAGGCATCGGTCAAGGAACAGGCACCGGTCAAGGAACAGGCACCGGTGAAGGAACAGGCACCGGTCAAGGAACAGGCACCGGTCAAGGAACAGGCACCGGTCAAGGAACAGGCACCGGTCAAGGAACAGGCACCGGTCAAGGAACAGGCACCGGTCAAGGAACAGGCATCGGTCAAGGAACAGGCACCGGTGAAGGAATAGGCATCGGTCAAGGAACAGGCACCGGTCAAGGAACAGGCATCGGTCAAGGAACAGGCACCGGTCAAGGAACAGGCACCGGTGAAGGAACAGGCACCGGTGAAGGAACAGGCACCGGTCAAGGAACAGGCACCGGTCAAGGAACAGGCACCGGTCAAGGAACAGGCACCGGTCAAGGAACAGGCACCGGTCAAGGAACAGGCATCGGTCAAGGAACAGGCACCGGTGAAGGAACAGGCATCGGTCAAGGAACAGGCACCGGTCAAGGAACAGGCACCGGTAAAGGAACAGGCACCGGTAAAGGAACAGGCACCGGTGAAGGAACAGGCATCGGTCAAGGAACAGGCACCGGTCAAGGAACAGGCACCGGTGAAGGAACAGGCATCGGTCAAGGAACAGGCACCGGTCAAGGAACAGGCATCGGTCAAGGAACAGGCACCGGTGAAGGAACAGGCACCGGTCAAGGAACAGGCACCGGTCAAGGAACAGGCACCGGTCAAGGAACAGGCACCGGTCAAGGAACAGGCACCGGTCAAGGAACAGGCACCGGTCAAGGAACAGGCATCGGTCAAGGAACAGGCACCGGTGAAGGAATAGGCATCGGTCAAGGAACAGGCACCGGTCAAGGAACAGGCATCGGTCAAGGAACAGGCACCGGTCAAGGAACAGGCACCGGTGAAGGAACAGGCACCGGTGAAGGAACAGGCACCGGTCAAGGAACAGGCACCGGTCAAGGAACAGGCACCGGTCAAGGAACAGGCACCGGTCAAGGAACAGGCACCGGTCAAGGAACAGGCATCGGTCAAGGAACAGGCACCGGTGAAGGAACAGGCATCGGTCAAGGAACAGGCACCGGTCAAGGAACAGGCACCGGTAAAGGAACAGGCACCGGTAAAGGAACAGGCACCGGTGAAGGAACAGGCATCGGTCAAGGAACAGGCACCGGTCAAGGAACAGGCACCGGTGAAGGAACAGGCATCGGTCAAGGAACAGGCACCGGTCAAGGAACAGGCATCGGTCAAGGAACAGGCACCGGTCAAGGAACAGGCACCGGTGAAGGAACAGGCACCGGTGAAGGAACAGGCACCGGTGAAGGAACAGGCACCGGTGAAGGAACAGGCATCGGTCAAGGAACAGGCACTGGTCAAGGAACAGGCACCGGTGAAGGAACAGGCATCGGTCAAGGAACAGGCACCGGTCAAGGAACAGGCACCGGTCAAGGAACAGGCACCGGTGAAGGAACAGGCACCGGTAAAGGAACAGGCACCGGTAAAGGAACAGGCACTGGTCAAGGAACAGGCACCGGTGAAGGAACAGGCATCGGTCAAGGAACAGGCACCGGTCAAGGAACAGGCATCGGTCAAGGAACAGGCACCGGTCAAGGAACAGGCATCGGTCAAGGAACAGGCACCGGTCAAGGAACAGGCACCGGTCAAGGAACAGGCACCGGTCAAGGAACAGGCACCGGTCAAGGAACAGGCACCGGTCAAGGAACAGGCACCGGTAAAGGAACAGGCACCGGTAAAGGAACAGGCATCGGTCAAGGAACAGGCATCGGTCAAGGAACAGGAACCGGTCAAGGAACAGGCACCGGTCAAGGAACAGGCACCGGTGAAGGAACAGGCACCGGTGAAGGAACAGGCACCGGTCAAGGAACAGGCACCGGTCAAGGAACAGGCACCGGTCAAGGAACAGGCACCGGTAAAGGAACAGGCACCGGTAAAGGAACAGGCACCGGTAAAGGAACAGGCACCGGTGAAGGAACAGGCATCGGTCAAGGAACAGGCACTGGTCAAGGAACAGGCACCGGTGAAGGAACAGGCATCGGTCAAGGAACAGGCACCGGTCAAGGAACAGGCATCGGTCAAGGAACAGGCACCGGTCAAGGAACAGGCATCGGTGAAGGAACAGGCACCGGTCAAGGAACAGGCATCGGTCAAGGAACAGGCACCGGTCAAGGAAGAGGCACCGGTGAAGGAACAGGCACCGGTGAAGGAACAGGCATCGGTCAAGGAACAGGCACCGGTCAAGGAACAGGCATTGGTCAAGGAACAGGCATCGGTCAAGGAACAGGCACCGGTCAAGGAACAGGCATCGGTCAAGGAACAGGCACCGGTCAAGGAACAGGCACCGGTAAAGGAACAGCCATCGGTCAAGGAACAGGCACCGGTAAAGGAACAGGCATCGGTCAAGGAACAGGCACCGGTCAAGGAACAGGCATCGGTCAAGGAACAGGCACCGGTCAAGGAACAAGCACCGGTCAAGGAACAGGCACCGGTAAAGGAACAGGCACCGGTAAAGGAACAGGCACCGGTAAAGGAACAGGCACCGGTGAAGGAACAGGCATTGGTCAAGGAACAGGCACCGGTCAAGGAACAGGCACCGGTAAAGGAACAGGCACCGGTGAAGGAACAGGCACCGGTAAAGGAACAGGCACCGGTAAAGGAACAGGCACCGGTGAAGGAACAGGCACCGGTAAAGGAACAGGCACCGGTCAAGGAACAGGCACCGGTAAAGGAACAGGCATCGGTCAAGGAACAGGCACCGGTCAAGGAACAGGCATCGGTCAAGGAACAGGTACCGGTGAAGGAACAGGCACCGGTCAAGGAACAGGCACCGGTGAAGGAACAGGCATCGGTCAAGGAACAGGCACCGGTCAAGGAACAGGCACCGGTGAAGGAACAGGCACCGGTCAAGGAACAGGCACCGGTGAAGGTAAAGGAACAGGCACCGGTAAAGGAACAGGCACCGGTAAAGGAACAGGCACCGGTCAAGGAACAGGCACCGGTCAAGGAACAGGCACCGGTGAAGGTAAAGGAACAGGCACCGGTAAAGGAACAGGCACCGGTAAAGGAACAGGCACCGGTAAAGGAACAGGCACCGGTCAAGGAACAGGCACCGGTGAAGGAATAGGCACCGGTAAAGGAACAGGCACCGGTGAAGGTAAAGGAACAGGCACCGGTAAAGGAACAGGCACCGGTAAAGGAACAGGCACCGGTCAAGGAACAGGCACCGGTAAAGGAACAGGCACCGGTAAAGGAACAGGCACCGGTAAAGGAACAGGCACCGGTGAAGGAACAGGCATCGGTCAAGGAACGGGCACCAGTCAAGGAACAGGCACCGGTCAAGGAACAGGCACCGGTGAAGGAACAGGCACCGGTCAAGGAACAGGCACCGGTAAAGGAACAGGTACCGGTAAAGGAACAGGCACCGGTGAAGGTAAAGGAACAGGCACCGGTGAAGGTAAAGGAACAGGCACCGGTAAAGGAACAGGCACCGGTAAGGGAACAGGCACCGGTCAA
Source organism: Macrosoma leucophasiata (assembly GCA_036365455.1). Taxonomy (NCBI): domain Eukaryota; kingdom Metazoa; phylum Arthropoda; class Insecta; order Lepidoptera; family Hedylidae; genus Macrosoma; species Macrosoma leucophasiata. The sequence continues at coordinate 5,379,738 of JAWQUS010000029.1, forward strand.
GGAACAGGCACCGGTGAAGGAATAGGCATCGGTCAAGGAACAGGCACCGGTGAAGGTAAAGGAATAGGCACCGGTAAAGGAACAGGCACCGGTCAAGGAACAGGCACCGGTCAAGGAACAGGCACCGGTGAAGGAACAGGCATCGGTCAAGGAACAGGCACCGGTAAAGGAACAGGCACCGGTCAAGGAACAGGCACCGGTCAAGGAACAGGCACCGGTGAAGGAATAGGCACCGGTAAAGGAACAGGCACCGGTGAAGGTAAAGGAACAGGCACCGGTCAAGGAACAGGCACCGGTAAAGGAACAGGCACCGGTAAAGGAACAGGCACCGGTAAAGGAACAGGCACCGGTAAAGGAACAGGCACCGGTAAAGGAACAGGCACCGGTGAAGGAACAGGCACCGGTAAAGGAACAGGCACCGGTAAAGGAACAGGCACCGGTGAAGGAACAGGCACCGGTAAAGGAACAGGCACCGGTCAAGGAACAGGCACCGGTGAAGGAACAGGCACCGGTAAAGGAACAGGCACCGGTAAAGGAACAGGCACCGGTGAAGGAACAGGCACCGGTAAAGGAACAGGCATCGGTCAAGGAACAGGCACCGGTAAAGGAACAGGCACCGGTCAAGGAACAGGCACCGGTGAAGGAATAGGCACCGGTAAAGGAACAGGCACCGGTGAAGGTAAAGGAACAGGCACCGGTAAAGGAACAGGCACCGGTCAAGGAACAGGCACCGGTCAAGGAACAGGCACCGGTGAAGGAACAGGCATCGGTCAAGGAACAGGCACCGGTAAAGGAACAGGCACCGGTAAAGGAACAGGCACCGGTAAAGGAACAGGCACCGGTAAAGGAACAGGCACCGGTCAAGGAACAGGCACCGGTGAAGGAACAGGCACCGGTCAAGGAACAGGCACCGGTAAAGGAACAGGCACCGGTAAAGGAACAGGCACCGGTATAGGAACAGGCACCGGTAAAGGAACAGGCACCGGTAAAGGAACAGGCACCGGTGAAGGAACAGGCATCGGTCAAGGAACAGGCACTGGTCAAGGAACAGGCACCGGTAAGGGAACAGGCACCGGTCAAGGAACAGGCACCGGTCAAGGAACAGGCATCGGTCAAGGAACAGGCATCGGTCAAGGAACAGGCATTGGTCAAGGAACAGGCACCGGTGAAGGAACAGGCACCGGTCAAGGAACAGGCACCGGTAAAGGAACAGGCACCGGTAAAGGAACAGGCACCGGTAAAGGAACAGGCACCGGTAAAGGAACAGGCACCGGTGAAGGTAAAGGAACAGGCACCGGTGAAGGAACAGGCACCGGTAAAGGAACAGGCACCGGTGAAGGTAAAGGAACAGGCACCGGTAAAGGAACAGGCACCGGTCAAGGAACAGGCATCGGTCAAGGAACAGGCACTGGTCAAGGAACAGGCACCGGTAAAGGAACAGGCACCGGTAAAGGAACAGGCACCGGTAAAGGAACAGGCACCGGTGAAGGAACAGGCATCGGTCAAGGAACAGGCACTGGTCAAGGAACAGGCACCGGTAAAGGAACAGGCACCGGTCAAGGAACAGGCACCGGTCAAGGAACAGGCATCGGTCAAGGAACAGGCACCGGTCAAGGAACAGGCACCGGTCAAGGAACAGGCATCGGTCAAGGAACAGGCACCGGTCAAGGAACAGGCACCGGTGAAGGAACAGGCACCGGTAAAGGAACAGGCACCGGTAAAGGAACAGGCACCGGTAAAGGAACAGGCACCGGTAAAGGAACAGGCACCGGTGAAGGAACAGGCATCGGTCAAGGAACGGGCACCGGTCAAGGAACAGGCACCGGTCAAGGAACAGGCACCGGTGAAGGAACAGGCACCGGTGAAGGAACAGGCACCGGTAAAGGAACAGGCACCGGTGAAGGAACAGGCACCGGTGAAGGAACAGGCATCGGTCAAGGAACAGGCACTGGCACAGGGACCGGCACTGGCACAGGTAACGGTCACGGCTCAAATTGTCAGAGTACTACAGACAATAAAACAAATAAGCATGTTACAAAAAAGAAAACTATCACTACAACTGAGACTGATGTTGAAAAACATAAAAATACACAGAAGAAACATGGCTCAGGCATGAATGGTGGATCAGGGACTGGCATTGGAACCGGTACTGGTACTGGTACTGGTACAGGAACCGGCACCGGAAACAATGACGGATCAGGGAAAGTTCCTGGAAATGGTGGTCACGATGGTAAACCTATAGGTCCAAATCATCATGGTTGCGATGGTGGTGGTAAAAAAGATGATAATCCCCAGAATCCGAATCAAGATGGTCATAAACCCAACCCAGACCCTTCCAAAGGGAACAACGGTCATGTAGATCCTCACGATAACAAGCCTAAAGGTCACGGATGCGGTGGTGGTAAAAAAGATGGTAATCCCCAGAATCCGAATAAAGATGGTCATAAACCCAATCCAGATCCTTCCAAAGGAAACAATGGTCATGTAGATCCACATGGTAATAAGCCTAAAGGCCCTGGATGCAGTGGTGGTAAAAAAGATGGTAATCCCCAAAATCCGAACAAGGACGGTCATAAACCCAACCCAGACCCTTCCAAGGGAAACAATCCTCATGATAATAAGCCTAAAGGCCCCGGATGCGGTGGTGGTAAAAAAGATGATAATCCCCAGAATCCGAAACAAGATGGTCATAAACCCAACCCAGACCCTTCCAAAGGGAACAACGGTCATGTAGATCCTCACGATAACAAGCCTAAAGGTCACGGATGCGGTGGTGGTAAAAAAGATGGTAATCCCCAGAATCCGAATAAAGATGGTCATAAACCCAATCCAGATCCTTCCAAAGGAAACAATGGTCATGTAGATCCACATGGTAACAAGCCTAAAGACCCCGGATGCGGTGGTGGTAAAAAAGATGGTAACCCCCCGAATCCTACTAAAGACTGTCATAAACCCAATCCAGATCCTTCCAAAGGGAACAACGGTCATGTAGATCCACATGGTAACAAGCCTAAAGACCCTGGATGCGGTGGTGGTAAAAAAGATGGTAATGCCCCGAATCCTACTAAAGACTGTCATAAACCCAATCCAGATCCTTCCAAAGGAAACAATGGTCACGTAGATCCACATGGTAACAAGCCTAAAGACCCTGGATGCGGTGGTGGTAAAAAAGATGGTAATGCCCCGAATCCTACTAAAGACTGTCATAAACCCAATCCAGATCCTTCCAAAGGAAACAATGGTCACGTAGATCCACATGGTAACAAGCCTAAAGACCCTGGATGCGGTGGTGGTAAAAAAGATGGTAATGCCCCGAATCCTACTAAAGACTGTCATAAACCCAATCCAGACCCTTCCAAGGGAAACAATCCTCATGATAATAAGCCTAAAGGTGCCGGGTGTGCTGGTGGTAAGGATAAAGACGCTAACCCCCCCAAATGCAACAACCCAGGACCACCTAAAGGAAATGGTCACGTACCAAATAAAGGGGGAAACCCTCCCAAACATGGCTGTAATTGACGACTTATGCGTTTTTGAGTGATTTCGGATTTAGTTTTGTAGTTGTCATTTTGTTTTAACATTATTGTCATCAATCTTATATTGAATTTTATGTTTTTATGAAATAATACCTAGATTATTGTTTCCACTAACAAATAATAATTTACTTTCATTCTTTTCTTAACATTGTATAATAATAGTTGTAACGTATTTATTCAACATATATTTTGTTCACAATCATTTTTTCATTGTAAATTGATAAAGCGACGCATTTTTTAAAAATTTCGATTTTTTTCTGTCTGATAATAAATTTATTTTGCGCATTATAATTTTATTTTATTCCCCAAAAATAAGATTATCTGCATTACGTATCATAATTATAATTAACTAGCTGTTGCCCGCGGCTTTGCCCGCGTGGATGTAGTTTTATAATCCTGAAATTTTCTTTGCTATAAACCTCACGGAGCCCGAGACCTTTCCAACGAATGCAAAACTGTGGAAATCGGTTGGTGCGTTCTGGAGTTATAGCGTCAGGAAGGACAACCCGACTTATTTTTATATTATAGATTACTCTTATATAAAGTAAATATAATTAATTATTTTTATTTTATATATGAGTATTGAATGTGACCTCTATTGAGATGTTTAGTGAAAACCGTGCTCAGAAGCTAATATTGTCGCAGGTGGTCGCACATTCACAGGTGTTTTTAGTTAATGGTGAATATGACATCTTTTTTCGAATCCAAGATGGCAGACATAATTATTTTTTGAAAATGTATTAGAGGAGTCAATTTCGAGGTTTTTGGGGTGCTGATTACGAAAATGACTTCTATTTTCAGATACAAGATGGCGGAAACCTAAATGTGATATGGGTGTCAATTTCAAGGTTTTCTGGGGCGCTGATTACGAATATGGCGTCTGTTTTCGAATCCAAGATATTGTAAACCTGTGGAAATCGGCTGAAATGTTGATGTTGATGATGAGTATTTTATTTGGACGCTACAGTTCTGATAAACTATCTATAAGATCGCGGCCAAAGAAATAATACCCTATAGATGATGTTCTAGAGTGCGAGCTGTGAATAATCTAAAACCTAGATTATTCACAGCTCGCAGCATAATAAATGCTAATTCATGGGTACCTATTTCAAATTATGTACATTTTCTCGATATGTTCTTCATCTTTCAGCAAAATGTATAGAATTAATTGAATGGTAGATGCACATGTTTTAATTCATCATTCAATCAATTCGTTACAATTCAACTAATCTGAATGAAAGTAAAATGCTTAGGAATGTTTAACATAAAAGCTTGCCGAGATATAGTAAATGATTAGGAAGAAAATTGGGAAACTTTATTTACTAGCAACACTCATGATTTCATATGGCTGTCTAATGAGCGGCCACACGCTGGCTACATCTCTATGTACTTAATCTAAGTAATTACCCGTCCCCATGTGACATTTCATTTGACAAGTGTCAAAACGTGCAAGATGGCGGTTTTTAATTGCATTTGGCAATTATTACGATTTTATCTGTTGGGTGATGAGTAAGGGGAGATAAAGAGCCGAAAATGGCTGACTAGAAAAGATGGACGCTTATTTGTCATTTTCATAGAGCGACACGGGCCACCGGTCGCGGCGGACCGGAGAGGAGTAGTCATAGCGTTTATTACCGATGCAAAACACTCTGTCATTTTTTGCGGCAGGAAATACGTGTGACACACAGACACTACAAAAATTGTCTATTACTACGAAACTCACACCTTGACTTTGTTTTTGTAGTGTGTGTGTGTGTGAGTCACACGAAAAAGGGGAAATGAGACATTCTACTGATATACTTTTTACATTAGTTTATTACATTTAGTTTTATCTTAGTGATATTCTTGACTTTACATATATTTTTTATCTCTAACAGACATGTATATCAATTTTTATTCACTTTAATTTATTTTGTTTGTTTTTGACGTGTCATAAGAGGTGCCTGTCACCCTAAATGAATAAATGAGTTTCTGATTCTGATTCATTTCCTCCCGCAAAAATGACGGACTGTTTTGCATCGGTAATTAACGCTATGGCCACTCCCCTCTAGTCCGCCGCGGCCGGTGACCCGTGTTGCTCCATGCCCAGACCCGAAATGAATAGCTGCAGGCCATACAAATATTTGTCTCTGTGCGGGGTTCGAACCCGCGACCCTCGTATCAAACGATCGTCATTCACCACTGCCACACCGCGGACACTCCGACAAAATTCCATACAAACGCTTAATTTGGTATCTATTACACAGACATCATTCAGTGACGTGTATTTACACGCGCACCTGTGTGCGTAGCACGTACAAAATACCAACCGTCGCCCATAAGAGGGGAAGGAGTTGAGTAATGGACGTCGAAGTGTCCATTCTATACGAAGTATTATTACATATTCTGTGCTACTGCTTGGGTTTAAAATAGCCTAGCTAATAGTTCAGGTAATGCAGTGGTACCTACACGCTTGAGCTCCGTGGCTGGAGCTCTACCACCATTAAAATAAAACATGTAATCATACGAATATTTTATTATTCTCCAATATAATTATAATTTCATTTAATATTCTAAGTACATACATATTTTACAATTATTTAGAACTAGCCGACTCTGCAAACTTCGTATTGCCTGAGAACATAGAGCAACACTGGAGGGGAGTAGTTATATGCAGGCTTTCCCCTCTGTCAAAGTACAAGCCCAAATGGGCCTATACCTGTCGCCTAGATGTTTAAATGTGTGCGTGAAATTGTTTCTGTATTTTGTTAAAGTCAAGGTGTGAGTTTCGTAGTAATAGACGATTTTTGTAGTGTGCGTGTGAGTCGCACGCATTTCCCCCCGCAAAAAATGACAGACTGTTTTGCATCGGTAATAAACGCTATGGCTACTCCCCTCTAGTCCGCCGCGGCCGGTGGCCCGTGTTGCTCTATGCCTGAGAATGAAATAATGTGTCAAAGGTTTGTCAGATACGTACTATTTGTATGGAAAAATGAAATCGTGGTTTTTACTATTTCCCTTCAATTTCTTCATATAAGGTTGGGGAAAAAGTTTCTTCGCATTTTTTAAGATAATTCAAAACATTTTTTAATATAGTTTATTTAAATTTAACTAAAGTATGTATGTACCATTTTGTTCGATAACCTTTTGCCATCTTATAGGTAGGACATGATCCCATTGCTATAAACATTTTGGGACTTCTCATCAAAATACTGCGACAAGTGGATTTGGCAGTCCTCTTGTGATGTTAACCTAACATTGCATAAAGAATTCTGGAGAGGCCGAAACAGGTGGAAATCTGAAGGTGCAAGGTCAGGACTACACGGCGGATGCATTAACACTTCCCAGCCAAACTCTCTTAATTTTTGCTGAGTGGCTATAGATGTGTGAGGTCTAGCGTTATCATGATGAAACACCACACCCCTTCTGTTGATCAATTCCGGCCGCTTTCTCTCAACTTCTTGCTTTAATCTCATCAGTTGTTCGCAGTAGAGTTCAGAATTGATAGTCCTGCATGGTGGTAATAGCTCATAATTAATAATGCCCTTCCAATCCCACCACACACACAACATCACCTTATTGCGAGTTAACCCGGGTTTCGCCACAGTCTATGAAGCCTGACCGGCCTTTGACCACGACCTTTTTCGCACGTTCTTGTCGTACGTGATCCACTTTTCATCACCAGTTATCAGCTTCTTCAAAAATGATTCGGTTTCATTACGTCGTAATAAAGAAACACAAATGAGTACACGGTTCATTAGGTTTCTTTCAGTGAGCTCGTGAGGTATCCAAATATCGAGCTTTTTTTGTACCCAGCTTTTTTCAAATGCGCCAAAACTGTTTTGTGATCAATTCTCAGTTCTTCAGCTACGTCGTAACTACTGATATGTCGATCTTGCTCCACTTTTTCAAAAATGGCATCAATTTTATCCGTAATAGGGCGACCAGAGCGAGGTGCATCTTTGACATCAAAATTTCCGGATTGAAAACGCTTAAACCAAATTTGTGCTACTCTCACAGACACTGCACTAGGTTCATAAACATCGCAATTTTTTTTCGCGGCTTGCGTTGCATTTTTACTTTTTTTGTAGTAAAATTTTAAAATGTATCGAATTTCTTCATTAGATTAACTCATCTTGACAGTACGAAAAACAAATGAAAATCACACATTTGGCTAATATGAATTTGGAATTATGTTCTTTAAAATTTTAACTTTCAATGATACCAAAACCAGCCAGATACAAATACTACAGCCAAAGAGATTTTATTACAAGTTCATACATACTATAATGCGAAAAGACTTTTTCCCCAACCTATTATTTTCTTACCTTTTAAACCTTCCCTGGACTTCCAAAAATCATTCAATACCATTATTAGTTAAATCGGTCCAGCCGTTCTCGAGTTTTAGCGAGACTAACGAACAGCAATTGATTTATATATATTTAAATAAGATTATATTTCAATTTCTACGGAATTATAAGTATAATGAAAAAATAAATGAATAAAAATAAAATTAATTTGGTTCGAAGAATGTTGAATGAGCGAATGACTAAACAGATATACAATGCGAATGTGGATGGTTGCAGAGCCCCAGGAAGACCAAGACTGACCTACCACGACCAAATAGGTCGAGTACAGTCTGAGGGTGAGGTCAAAAGTCTTAAGAAACGGCGTGCATGTTTGAAGAGAATGATGAAAGTAGAAGATGCACGGGGGGGTGTGGTGTAAAAATACATACTCGTACATATTTAAATAAGTAATTGGACATAATATCATGCATGTCGATCGTCTTTTCCACAATCCGATCCACACCCGTCGCCATCTCCTGATCCACTACCAGAACCAGAGCCTGATCCTGATCCACTACCAGAGCCTGATCCTGATCCACTACTAGATCCTGATCCAGTACCAGAGTCTAATCCTGATCCACAACCAGAGCCTGATCCAGATCCACTACCAGATCCGGATCCACTACCAGAGCCAGATCCTGATCCACTACCAGATCCTGATCCACTACCAGAGCCTGATCCTGATCCACTACCAGATCCTGCTCCACTACCAGAGCCAGATCCTGATCCACTACCAGAGTCTGATCCTGATCCACAACCAGAGTCTGATCCAGATCCACAACCAGAGTCTGATCCTAATCCACTACCAGATCCGGATCCACTACCAGAGCCAGACCCTGATCCACTACCAGATCCTGATCCTGATCCACTACCAGAGCCTGATCCTGATCCACTACCAGATCCTGATCCACTACTAGATCCGGATCCACTACCAGAGCCAGATCCTGATCCACTGCCAGAGTCTGATCCAGATCCACAACCAGAGTCTAATCCTGATCCACTACCAGATCCGGATCCATGACCAGAGCCAGACCCTGATCCACTACCAGATCCTGATCCTGATCCACTACCAGATCCTGATCCTGATCCACAACCAGATCCGGATCCACTACCAGAGCCAGATCCTGATCCACTACCAGATCCTGATCCAGATCCGCTACCAATCCCTGCTCCACTACCAGAGCCTGATCCTGATCCAGATCCACTGCCAGACCCTGCTCCACTACCAGAGCCAGATCCTGATCCTGATCCAGATCCACTTCCAGATCCTGATCCGCTACCAGAGCCTGATCCTGATCCGGACCCACTACCAGATCCTGATCCAGATCCACTGCCAGAACCTGCTCCACTACCAGACCCTGCTCCACTACCAGAGCCTGATCCTGATCCAGATCCACTTCCAGATCCTGATCCGCTACCAGAGCCTGATCCTGATCCGGACCCACTACCAGATCCTGATCCAGATCCACTGCCAGACCCTGCTCCACTACCAGAACCTGATCCTGATCCAGGTCCACTGCCAGACCCTGCTCCACTACCAGAGCCTGATCCTGATCCGGACCCACTACCAGATCCTGATCCAGAACCCGATCCGTTGCCTCCATTGCTATCGTTGTTGTTACCATTATTATTATCGTTGCAGTTATTATTATGATTATTGTTGCCATTGTTGTTATTATCGCATCCATTATTGTTGTTGTCTTTCTTGCATTTCTGTCCGTTATTATTATTATGGTTACCATTAATATGATTATTGTTATTATCGCATTCATTATTGTTATTTTTCTTGCATTTCTTTCCATTATTGTTATTGTTGCAATTATTATTGTGGTTTATGTTACAATTATGATTTTATGTATATTATATTATATATATTTTAATATGCATTACGTATCATAATTATAATTAACTAGCTGTTGCCCGCGGCTTTGCCCGCGTGGATGTAGTTTTATAATCCTGAAATTTTCTTTGCTATAAACCTCACGGAGCCCGAGACCTTTCCAACGAATGCAAAACTGTGGAAATCGGTTGGTGCGTTCTGGAGTTATAGCGTCAGGAAGGACAACCCGACTTATTTTTATATTATAGATTACTCTTATATAAAGTAAATATAATTAATTATTTTTATTTTATATATGAGTATTGAATGTGACCTCTATTGAGATGTTTAGTGAAAACCGTGCTCAGAAGCTAATATTGTCGCAGGTGGTCGCACATTCACAGGTGTTTTTAGTTAATGGTGAATATGACATCTTTTTTCGAATCCAAGATGGCAGACATAATTATTTTTTGAAAATGTATTAGAGGAGTCAATTTCGAGGTTTTTGGGGTGCTGATTACGAAAATGACTTCTATTTTCAGATACAAGATGGCGGAAACCTAAATGTGATATGGGTGTCAATTTCAAGGTTTTCTGGGGCGCTGATTACGAATATGGCGTCTGTTTTCGAATCCAAGATATTGTAAACCTGTGGAAATCGGCTGAAATGTTGATGTTGATGATGAGTATTTTATTTGGACGCTACAGTTCTGATAAACTATCTATAAGATCGCGGCCAAAGAAATAATACCCTATAGATGATGTTCTAGAGTGCGAGCTGTGAATAATCTAAAACCTAGATTATTCACAGCTCGCAGCATAATAAATGCTAATTCATGGGTACCTATTTCAAATTATGTACATTTTCTCGATATGTTCTTCATCTTTCAGCAAAATGTATAGAATTAATTGAATGGTAGATGCACATGTTTTAATTCATCATTCAATCAATTCGTTACAATTCAACTAATCTGAATGAAAGTAAAATGCTTAGGAATGTTTAACATAAAAGCTTGCCGAGATATAGTAAATGATTAGGAAGAAAATTGGGAAACTTTATTTACTAGCAACACTCATGATTTCATATGGCTGTCTAATGAGCGGCCACACGCTGGCTACATCTCTATGTACTTAATCTAAGTAATTACCCGTCCCCATGTGACATTTCATTTGACAAGTGTCAAAACGTGCAAGATGGCGGTTTTTAATTGCATTTGGCAATTATTACGATTTTATCTGTTGGGTGATGAGTAAGGGGAGATAAAGAGCCGAAAATGGCTGACTAGAAAAGATGGACGCTTATTTGTCATTTTCATAGAGCGACACGGGCCACCGGTCGCGGCGGACCGGAGAGGAGTAGTCATAGCGTTTATTACCGATGCAAAACACTCTGTCATTTTTTGCGGCAGGAAATACGTGTGACACACAGACACTACAAAAATTGTCTATTACTACGAAACTCACACCTTGACTTTGTTTTTGTAGTGTGTGTGTGTGTGAGTCACACGAAAAAGGGGAAATGAGACATTCTACTGATATACTTTTTACATTAGTTTATTACATTTAGTTTTATCTTAGTGATATTCTTGACTTTACATATATTTTTTATCTCTAACAGACATGTATATCAATTTTTATTCACTTTAATTTATTTTGTTTGTTTTTGACGTGTCATAAGAGGTGCCTGTCACCCTAAATGAATAAATGAGTTTCTGATTCTGATTCATTTCCTCCCGCAAAAATGACGGACTGTTTTGCATCGGTAATTAACGCTATGGCCACTCCCCTCTAGTCCGCCGCGGCCGGTGACCCGTGTTGCTCCATGCCCAGACCCGAAATGAATAGCTGCAGGCCATACAAATATTTGTCTCTGTGCGGGGTTCGAACCCGCGACCCTCGTATCAAACGATCGTCATTCACCACTGCCACACCGCGGACACTCCGACAAAATTCCATACAAACGCTTAATTTGGTATCTATTACACAGACATCATTCAGTGACGTGTATTTACACGCGCACCTGTGTGCGTAGCACGTACAAAATACCAACCGTCGCCCATAAGAGGGGAAGGAGTTGAGTAATGGACGTCGAAGTGTCCATTCTATACGAAGTATTATTACATATTCTGTGCTACTGCTTGGGTTTAAAATAGCCTAGCTAATAGTTCAGGTAATGCAGTGGTACCTACACGCTTGAGCTCCGTGGCTGGAGCTCTACCACCATTAAAATAAAACATGTAATCATACGAATATTTTATTATTCTCCAATATAATTATAATTTCATTTAATATTCTAAGTACATACATATTTTACAATTATTTAGAACTAGCCGACTCTGCAAACTTCGTATTGCCTGAGAACATAGAGCAACACTGGAGGGGAGTAGTTATATGCAGGCTTTCCCCTCTGTCAAAGTACAAGCCCAAATGGGCCTATACCTGTCGCCTAGATGTTTAAATGTGTGCGTGAAATTGTTTCTGTATTTTGTTAAAGTCAAGGTGTGAGTTTCGTAGTAATAGACGATTTTTGTAGTGTGCGTGTGAGTCGCACGCATTTCCCCCCGCAAAAAATGACAGACTGTTTTGCATCGGTAATAAACGCTATGGCTACTCCCCTCTAGTCCGCCGCGGCCGGTGGCCCGTGTTGCTCTATGCCTGAGAATGAAATAATGTGTCAAAGGTTTGTCAGATACGTACTATTTGTATGGAAAAATGAAATCGTGGTTTTTACTATTTCCCTTCAATTTCTTCATATAAGGTTGGGGAAAAAGTTTCTTCGCATTTTTTAAGATAATTCAAAACATTTTTTAATATAGTTTATTTAAATTTAACTAAAGTATGTATGTACCATTTTGTTCGATAACCTTTTGCCATCTTATAGGTAGGACATGATCCCATTGCTATAAACATTTTGGGACTTCTCATCAAAATACTGCGACAAGTGGATTTGGCAGTCCTCTTGTGATGTTAACCTAACATTGCATAAAGAATTCTGGAGAGGCCGAAACAGGTGGAAATCTGAAGGTGCAAGGTCAGGACTACACGGCGGATGCATTAACACTTCCCAGCCAAACTCTCTTAATTTTTGCTGAGTGGCTATAGATGTGTGAGGTCTAGCGTTATCATGATGAAACACCACACCCCTTCTGTTGATCAATTCCGGCCGCTTTCTCTCAACTTCTTGCTTTAATCTCATCAGTTGTTCGCAGTAGAGTTCAGAATTGATAGTCCTGCATGGTGGTAATAGCTCATAATTAATAATGCCCTTCCAATCCCACCACACACACAACATCACCTTATTGCGAGTTAACCCGGGTTTCGCCACAGTCTATGAAGCCTGACCGGCCTTTGACCACGACCTTTTTCGCACGTTCTTGTCGTACGTGATCCACTTTTCATCACCAGTTATCAGCTTCTTCAAAAATGATTCGGTTTCATTACGTCGTAATAAAGAAACACAAATGAGTACACGGTTCATTAGGTTTCTTTCAGTGAGCTCGTGAGGTATCCAAATATCGAGCTTTTTTTGTACCCAGCTTTTTTCAAATGCGCCAAAACTGTTTTGTGATCAATTCTCAGTTCTTCAGCTACGTCGTAACTACTGATATGTCGATCTTGCTCCACTTTTTCAAAAATGGCATCAATTTTATCCGTAATAGGGCGACCAGAGCGAGGTGCATCTTTGACATCAAAATTTCCGGATTGAAAACGCTTAAACCAAATTTGTGCTACTCTCACAGACACTGCACTAGGTTCATAAACATCGCAATTTTTTTTCGCGGCTTGCGTTGCATTTTTACTTTTTTTGTAGTAAAATTTTAAAATGTATCGAATTTCTTCATTAGATTAACTCATCTTGACAGTACGAAAAACAAATGAAAATCACACATTTGGCTAATATGAATTTGGAATTATGTTCTTTAAAATTTTAACTTTCAATGATACCAAAACCAGCCAGATACAAATACTACAGCCAAAGAGATTTTATTACAAGTTCATACATACTATAATGCGAAAAGACTTTTTCCCCAACCTATTATTTTCTTACCTTTTAAACCTTCCCTGGACTTCCAAAAATCATTCAATACCATTATTAGTTAAATCGGTCCAGCCGTTCTCGAGTTTTAGCGAGACTAACGAACAGCAATTGATTTATATATATTTAAATAAGATTATATTTCAATTTCTACGGAATTATAAGTATAATGAAAAAATAAATGAATAAAAATAAAATTAATTTGGTTCGAAGAATGTTGAATGAGCGAATGACTAAACAGATATACAATGCGAATGTGGATGGTTGCAGAGCCCCAGGAAGACCAAGACTGACCTACCACGACCAAATAGGTCGAGTACAGTCTGAGGGTGAGGTCAAAAGTCTTAAGAAACGGCGTGCATGTTTGAAGAGAATGATGAAAGTAGAAGATGCACGGGGGGGTGTGGTGTAAAAATACATACTCGTACATATTTAAATAAGTAATTGGACATAATATCATGCATGTCGATCGTCTTTTCCACAATCCGATCCACACCCGTCGCCATCTCCTGATCCACTACCAGAACCAGAGCCTGATCCTGATCCACTACCAGAGCCTGATCCTGATCCACTACTAGATCCTGATCCAGTACCAGAGTCTAATCCTGATCCACAACCAGAGCCTGATCCAGATCCACTACCAGATCCGGATCCACTACCAGAGCCAGATCCTGATCCACTACCAGATCCTGATCCACTACCAGAGCCTGATCCTGATCCACTACCAGATCCTGCTCCACTACCAGAGCCAGATCCTGATCCACTACCAGAGTCTGATCCTGATCCACAACCAGAGTCTGATCCAGATCCACAACCAGAGTCTGATCCTAATCCACTACCAGATCCGGATCCACTACCAGAGCCAGACCCTGATCCACTACCAGATCCTGATCCTGATCCACTACCAGAGCCTGATCCTGATCCACTACCAGATCCTGATCCACTACTAGATCCGGATCCACTACCAGAGCCAGATCCTGATCCACTGCCAGAGTCTGATCCAGATCCACAACCAGAGTCTAATCCTGATCCACTACCAGATCCGGATCCATGACCAGAGCCAGACCCTGATCCACTACCAGATCCTGATCCTGATCCACTACCAGATCCTGATCCTGATCCACAACCAGATCCGGATCCACTACCAGAGCCAGATCCTGATCCACTACCAGATCCTGATCCAGATCCGCTACCAATCCCTGCTCCACTACCAGAGCCTGATCCTGATCCAGATCCACTGCCAGACCCTGCTCCACTACCAGAGCCAGATCCTGATCCTGATCCAGATCCACTTCCAGATCCTGATCCGCTACCAGAGCCTGATCCTGATCCGGACCCACTACCAGATCCTGATCCAGATCCACTGCCAGAACCTGCTCCACTACCAGACCCTGCTCCACTACCAGAGCCTGATCCTGATCCAGATCCACTTCCAGATCCTGATCCGCTACCAGAGCCTGATCCTGATCCGGACCCACTACCAGATCCTGATCCAGATCCACTGCCAGACCCTGCTCCACTACCAGAACCTGATCCTGATCCAGGTCCACTGCCAGACCCTGCTCCACTACCAGAGCCTGATCC
Source organism: Macrosoma leucophasiata (assembly GCA_036365455.1). Classification (NCBI taxonomy): domain Eukaryota; kingdom Metazoa; phylum Arthropoda; class Insecta; order Lepidoptera; family Hedylidae; genus Macrosoma; species Macrosoma leucophasiata. The sequence continues at coordinate 5,395,041 of JAWQUS010000029.1, forward strand.
TGATCCGGACCCACTACCAGATCCTGATCCAGAACCCGATCCGTTGCCTCCATTGCTATCGTTGTTGTTACCATTATTATTATCGTTGCAGTTATTATTATGATTATTGTTGCCATTGTTGTTATTATCGCATCCATTATTGTTGTTGTCTTTCTTGCATTTCTGTCCGTTATTATTATTATGGTTACCATTAATATGATTATTGTTATTATCGCATTCATTATTGTTATTTTTCTTGCATTTCTTTCCATTATTGTTATTGTTGCAATTATTATTGTGGTTTATGTTACAATTATGATTATTGTTGTTGTTGTTGTTACAGTTGTGATTATTATTATTGTTGCAGTTATTATTGTTATTGCTGTTATTATCGCATCCATTATTGTATTTATTTTTATTGCAATTCTCTCCATTGTTGTTATGGTTGCAATTATTATGGTTTTTGTTGTTGTTGTTGCAATTATTATTATTATTGCAATTATTATGATGTCCGTTATTTTTCTTATTATGGCAAGTGCCCTTGCCTCCAAGTGCACCGCCTAACACGACTGTTGGGTTCGTTGTGGAACAAGCAACTGAAAATAATAATTTAAACTACATAATAATGCATTAAATACAAATAAATTACATAACAATGCTTTCAAAGGAGCTACAAATCGACATGAAAATTTGACAGAAATGACAAATACAATAGCAATGCCGATAGGCGGCCGCACCCCTGTTGATATCAACGTAATTTCGCCTTTGTGATCTTGCCATCCATAGAGCAACACGGGCCACCGGCCGCGGCGGACCGGAGGATAGTAGCCATATGCAGGCTTTCCCCTCTGTCAAAGCACAAGTCCAAATGGTTCTACGCCTGTCGACTAGTCCCCTTATTCATACGTATTTAAGCTATAGTGTTGCTAACCTCTCCTTTGTCTTTACATTCGATAATGCAACTGACAAAGACAAAGCATTCTATAGCTAAAACGTATCTAATGTACGTTTATAAATAAGGGGGTTAATGTTTAAATGTGTGCGTGAAATTGTTAATGTGTTTTGTTAAAGTCAAGGTGTGAGTTTCGTAGTAATAGACGATTTTTGTAGTGTGTGTATCACACGCAGTTCCCCCCGCAAAAAATGTTTTGTAAACTAACGAAGAACTAAACTAATAAACGCTATGGCTACTCCCCTCCGGTCTGCCGCGGTCGGTAGCTCGTGTTGCTCTATGTTGCCATCTAACTACAAAACGATAGTGCTGATCTCTACCTTTTGGTGTCAATACAACGCGCCGACGCGTTTCGCGCCGCGCCCGCCCCGATCCCGACCCTATCCCCGGCCCCGCGAGGCCGATGACATTCCGGCTATCGCCAACCGAATGGAGTAGAGCGAAAGTTGCACCGCCCATAATCGCATATGTCCCATATGTCTCTCCGCAACGTCCTAAGCCGAGGCACGGACCCGCATGGGTCACCCTTAGGCAGTTGCGCTGACTTTTATCTTAGGCTGGAGCGCCTTCTGCGCTCGCCGATTGCCCGGTGAAGTAGACTAGTGCCGTCTCGAGACAGGCAGCCTACACAATGCTCGAATAAAAAAAAAGAGGAGGCAGGTAATTGAGATATATCGGTGGCATGTACACCTCAGAGCTCTCATTATATATTATATTTTATAATAATGTTATGTAACTCACCCGGCTTTGCATGGGCCTCTAAGGCCACGAACATCTAGAAAAGAAAAAATACATTAATTAAACAAATAGATATTTTTGGAGCCTACTCATCAAGAAACGACTTTAGCTTTGAGCATTTTACTGGTGGTAGAGCTCCAGTAACGGAGCTCGCGGGCGTAGGCACCACTGCATTAGCTAATATACTTGGCACTAAGTTGTAGTGTTCAGCGCTATCGTGTTCCGGTCAGGTGGTAATAAACTGAAATTACATGATGATGTACCTATTTTTTTTTTTTTTTCATGAAATAAGTTGTCGTCAACTTGTACGACAAGTATGCATACCCTACGCATACTTAGATTTAAAGATACTTTATTCTCATAAAAGATTACAAATAATCACTTACATGAGATGAAAAATACATAATTAATGTAAAGGAGATGTTGCGAGCTCGGCTCTGGTTCGTACACGTCCTCAAAAAATGGGTAAATAAAAGAAGAATCCGAAAAAAATACAATTAATTTATTCAAGAATATATTTTAAAGTTACTACCACATTTAATTCAAACGATTTTATCATTTTCAACCACATTCAACATGGCGGCGATGCAGCCGACGCTTCTTAAAATTGGAAATCGATTCGTTTAAGTTCTTAGTATTAACACATGAAATCGATTTCGATAGTATTTAGAAAATATTACTTTTTTCTCCAAGTACTATAAAAACAAAATACAATTATAAAAATAAAAATGTCAAAATGACATCGCCCGCCATATTCGCCATGTTGGTTTGAGTTGCAACTCTAACTGCAAATAATATTTTGTAACTGCAAACAAAGCTAAATAAGTGAAAATATGCAAGAAAAAACGTTTTTATATTGATTTGGCCTTTTAATGATATTGTGTACAATACATGGCCGGAGATCCATACATTTTTGCAACATCTCCTTTGATGTCGCACACGCATTCGCACAAAACACACATATTGTAACTTTAGATTTGGAGTTTTGTCACTATGAAATTAAACAGTTGTAAAATTGTTATTATCAACCTCCCAAACTTTTTATATAATTAGATAATTTTATTTTAAATGCATTTAGGTGTTCCGTTTTTTTTAATTTTGACGGTAATTTATTATATAGTTGCGCTCCCTCAAACGTCAACATTCGCTTACCGTGGGTAGTTCGCGGTCTCGGAAGTCTCTATCTACTTTTTTTTTATTTTAGGGCGTGGCAAGCAAGCCTGCAGTTCACATTGATGTTAAGTGATGACTGCAGCCTATAGACACCCACATGAAGACCAAGGTCAAAATGCAGATGCGTTACCAGTCCTGAGGCCTAAGGTGTTATGCCTCTGTGCCGGAAATTACAGGGCCGTACATTACCACCTGACCGGAACACGATAGTGCTGAACACTACCATTTAGCGGCAAGTATATTAGGTAATGCGGTGGTGTCTACGCCCGCGAGCTCCGTCACTGAAGCTCTACCACCAGTAAAACTTACCCTACGCATACTTACCCTACCTTTACCTTCGGCTATTCACTTACGCAGACTGTCGCAATATAATGTAGCGTAACCTGCACATCCTTATTTAACACACGCTAGTAATAGGATTCATTTTCACTATTTTATTGCTTGAATTAAAAAATATTTATATTTATTACAAAAATGCAACTGTCAACGAGCCTAAATGAACATGTTGAGACTAGCATTTTATTTTGGATAGACGTTAGTCGCATTTTCGTTTTTTTATTTTTATTTTTTATTCTCCATTTAAAGAGCTTGGTCAAAGACCATGACGCTCTATACGTTCACATGAATTACATTCTTCATTTAAAAAATAATAATTAAACAACATTAGCTCATTGACAATTGATATAGTTGCAACAGTATTCTGGCGTCATCCGTAGTAGGATCTGCCAGGACACTGTTGCAATGTCCTATTTCTAATGAAGCCCTGCGATGAGCCTCACCTCGAACACATTCAACCAAAATATGGTATACGTCTTCCGCATTTTCGTTTGTATTGACTGTGCACCAAATGGGTGACCATAATTTACTTAATTCTAATTAATTTTGGGACAAAATATTACCCATGTTAAAAATTTCTGAAATCGATTCGATTATCGATTCTGAACAAACTACATAATTTCGGGTCGTACATTTAAACCTGTTACACGTTGTATGTTAAATTAAACTTACCACAACAACCGAAAAAGCTGGTATCAACTTCATCTTGTATCAACTATATGAAAAGAATGAATTATTCCATACTGCCACTTTTTTATATAGTAAATGAATCTATTGTTTCTAAGCAACGGAATAACAGGTATTGTTAAGTATAAAATGTCATAGCTATTTATTTAATTAAGAAAATACAAGCTTTATAACAATAAACATAATTATAAATTGCTATTCTGTTTATTTGTAGAAGCGCTATTTAATTATACAAAGCATTGATTTCTATGGAACACTTAGATAAACAGAAAGAGGTTAAATGAAAGTCAATTAGGGTCATAGCTCACTACAGCCAACCGGCACCCGACCAGCACGACACACGCATGGGTATAAAATATTTTAACTTATTACTAACCTTGAGCTCAGTTTAGTTTATTCAGTTTATTCATTTATTTCATATAATTAGGCTCCTGGAGAGCACTTTTACATCGTCATTTTTTTTAAACTAACCTAGAGTGAATAACCACTAATAATAATCAAAAACACATAGTAAATTAAATAGAAACTGAACAATTTTGTATAATATGGAAAGCATCAATTATTTAAAAATTCCTCCATTTCCCCATTTCAAAAGAAACTGAGAAAGAATGAATTTGGTCGTCATAATAAAGGTTATTCACTTGGCAGAATTCCAAGGGCAGTCAATACTGAGAAGAACTCCGCCACTGAAGAAACTCAGTACAGCTCTTTTGAATTTAAACTTAAATCTAATACAGTCTGTAAATCCAAAGAACAGGTTTTCGAAATAGCCTGGGAGCGATCGCTTCAATCCCATGGTGTAGTGTCATTAAGATAATCACATGTTTTATAATAGTTGCACATGTATAAGCGTTTTTTGATAATTTTCTTAAATTTATTAATCGAAAGACTTTGAACATCTTCAGGTATTTTGTTAAAGAAGCGTATACATTGACCTCTAAGGTCAATCACTTTTTCCTAGTGTAAGGTGAACCACTTTTTCCCCATCCATAACAAAAACAGAAAAGTAATAGAAAAATCTTGTTAAAATCCTGAACACAATGCACAATAACACTTAAAAATAGTTTATATCTTACTCAGTCATATTTCAAATACACAAGACTACACTTTATTCAAATAAAATAAACAAACATCGCGAGCTGCGCGACACAGGTAATCATGAAAGTCAATTAAGGTTGTGGAGGAACGTGTGAAAATGTTCCTCCGAGGAAAAGGGAGGATTCTCCGACCAGATGAGGTGATCGCGCCTGGCGGACCGCGGCCCAACGATTGACGTTGAGAAGTTGTATATATGCCAACTCTTGAGAATACTTCGTATGTGCGATGTAATTCGATTGCACGCCATCTATCGTACTGGACAAGTACTGAGAGGTTTCATATGTGTTCCACTAGTTGGCGCCTTAATGTAGTGGACGCTACAGGGTCATAGCTCACTACAGCCACCCGGCACCCGACCAGCACGACACACGTTGTCGACGGGTGGTCCACGGGTGAACGTGGAGGAATTTGTAAATAATTGATGCTTTCCATATTATTCAAAATTGTTGTTTCTTTTTAATTTATTATGTGATTTTAATTATTATTAGTGGTTATTCACTCTAGGCACACCGCGGACACTCCGCCAAAATTCCATACAAACGCTTAATTTGGTTTCTATTACACAGACATCAATCAGTGACGTGTATACACGCGCACCTGTGCGCGTAGCACGTACAAAATACCAACCGTCGCCCATAAGAGGGAAAGGCGTTGAGTGATGCGGGCAAATCGGGCGGGACGTCGAAGTGTCCATTCTATACGTAGTATTAGGAAGGATTTTAGACTATACAGTTTATATTGGCAGACCGGACTTTAAGCTTTTAGTATTTATGGTATACTTGTTTTTTTCTGGTTTGTTTCTTAATGTTTTTTTTTTGTTGTATTGTGTTTTGTTTATTTTTATGCTGTTTTTTTTTTAAGCGTTGTTTTGTGTATTTTTTATATAAACAAGAGCTTGTAGGTTGTATTTAAACAGTTCACAACTTTTGTGTATTTGTTGACTTAATCAATTATTGTATTTTGTAAGTACTATTTTACTAGGTATTAAGAATAGATAATAGGATAGGCACTATTGCAATAGATGACGACAGTAAACATTCCAATTTCTTCTCTTTGTCTTCAGAGGGGTTAAGTAGCAGTGACAGTTTTCAAAGTCTTCCTTCTCTACATGAAAACCTTGACTCATGCTTCTCAGATGTTCTGAAAAATTTTAATATCATACACATAAATGCTCAAAGCATTCCGGCACATTTTACAGACATGTTAGCAACTTTTTCGAGCACTAATATACATGCTATATTAATTTCTGAATCGTGGCTTAAGCCGTGTCTTCCCTCAACTTCATATTCATTGCCGGGTTATCATTTAATCCGCAATGACCGTTGCAATCGCGGCGGTGGGGGTGTAGCGATATATATCCGCTCCCATATTCCCTTTTCTATCGTCCATTCTTCCAGTCAATCGCAAGACTATTGCGCTGAACATCTTTTTATTGAAATTATTTTCTCGCATACCGAACTTCTTCTAGGTGTATACTATAGCCCATCTATTACAGTTGACTACTTTTTGTCCTTTGAAAAACTTGTAGAGGATATAAGGCCTCTTTATAGTCACACTGTAATTATGGGAGATTTCAATACCTGCCTTCTTAAAAATGACACGAGGTCTTATAAGCTTAATTCCATTATTAATTCCAGTAATATGCATATTCTTCCGCTTTCGGCTACTCATAATTTTCCCAATTGTACTCCTTCTCTTCTTGACCTAATATTTGTTTCCTCTTTGGTACATGTTGCTAAACATGGCAAATTTCCTGCTGATGCCTTTTCATATCATGACCTCATCTATGTGTCTTATAAAATCCGTCCCCCCAAATCTAAACCCAAAATCCTTCTGCAGCGTAATTTTAGTAGTTTAAATATTGATAAACTCCTTGATGATGCAGCTAAAATAGATTGGACTGCTGTGACCAGTGCAGCCCATGTCGATGACCAAGTTTCCGTGTTTAATTCCTTGCTTATTGGCCTATATGACGTGCATGCGCCCATTAAACCTATACGTGTTAAACATCTTCCTGCACCTTGGATTAATGATGACATTAAGCAACTGATGAATAAAAAAGTGAATGCCAAGTCGAAATTTAAATCCGTTCCCTCTGAAAAAAACAAGCGGAAATATGTAGCATCTAGGAATCGCTGCAATAGAGTTTGTAGGGATTCACAACGGCGCCATATCCACAATTCAGTTGAAAATGAAGATCCAGCAAAAGTCTGGCAATTTCTAAAGACACTTGGAGTTGGGAAGTCTCGTACTGATTCTCTTCCTAATAATTTAGACATTGACTTGCTTAATCAACATTTCTCTACTGTCACATCAATTGATGATGTTTTAAAAACGCATACTTTGTTCACTCTTTCACAGTTGCCCACTCCTAGTCACTCCGAATTCATGTTTAGTCAATTTGCTGAGCGTGATGTTAGGAAGAACATCCTAGCGATCAGTTCGAATGCCGTCGGATGTGACAAAATTAGTCGTAAAATGATAATTCCCTTGTTAGATATCCTTTCTCCCGTTATTACTTCAATTTTTAATTCCTGTATCTCTTCTGGTGTCTTTCCTAGTTTATGGAAAGATGCCTATATAATTCCCCTCCCCAAAAAAAACAACCCTACTTGTTTTGCAAACTATAGACCTATTTCTATACTCCCTTTCCTTTCCAAAGTCCTTGAACGCCTTATCAATCAGCAGCTGAGCCTCTTCCTATGCAATCATGACCTTTTCAATCCCTTACAATCTGGATTCCGTTCTGGCCACAGTACGACGACCGCCTTAGTGAAAATCACCGACGACATTCGTTTTGGCATGGATAATCAACAGTTAACGGTATTATCATTGCTTGATTTTAGTAATGCCTTTAATACCGTTGACTTTGACATTCTACTAGCGACATTAGTTTCACTTAACATATCTCCGCTTGCAATCGATTGGTTTCGTAATTACTTGTACGGCCGCCGGCATTGTGTTCAGGCTCACGAACTTTCATCGACCTGGTGTACTGTTACTGCTGGTGTGCCTCAAGGTGGCGTGTTGTCTCCTCTTTTATTTTCTATTTTTATTAACTCTGTTTGCCTTCATATTTCTTCTCTCTATCACCTCTATGCAGACGATCTCCAAATTTACACTAGGTCATCGTTGAACAATTTACCTAAAGCTATCAACGATATTAATGATGACCTCGAACGCATCTCTTCGTGGAGTACTTCTTTTGGTCTGAGAGTGAACCCTGAGAAAACACAATTAATTATAATTGGCAGCTCTAGGCTAGTTAGTAAAATAGACTGGGACACTTTACCTCATGTACTCTTCGACGGCATTCATATACCATTTTCTAAAACTGTAAAAAACTTAGGTATTACTTTGGACCAACATCTCTCGTGGTCTTCTCAATTATGCGACATGAGCAGGAAGGTGTTTGCCACTGTAGGTTCTTTGCGAAGGCTGCGTAACTTTTTGCCTATTCCTACTAAAATTGCGCTTGCACATTCTTTACTTTTTCCTATACTGGACTATGCTGACGTCTGTTATCTTGATTTGACCCAATGCCAACTCAACAAACTTGAGCGCCTACAAAATGTTTTCATAAGATTCGTATTTGGTCTTCGCAAATATGATCATGTGTCCGAATATCGCAATAAGCTCAAATGGCTGCCCATTCAACATCGCCGGAATGTACATATTCTTTCTCTTTTGTACTCAGTGCTATTTAACCCAAAGAGCCCAAAATATTTAAGAGATAGTTTTGAATTTTCATACCTTTCCCATTCCCGCTCCCTTCGTTCCTCTGTAACCTTACGTCTTAATACTCCTTTACATTGCAGTAATTTTTATACTAAATCATTTTCTGTCCAAGCCGTACGTTTGTGGAACTCCTTGCCATGCTCTATTAGGCAAATTGATACAATTGAATCTTTTAAACGTCAAGTTAAGGCTCACTATCTCTCTACCCTCCTTTGAATCATTCTTCTCCAATTTCCTTCCTTCCTTTGTTTACTGTCAATTTGTTTTCAGTTTGTAACTATTGTTATATCTCTCTCTGTCTGTTAACGTTATTGTGTACCTATTTTATATTTTTTCTTAAAGTGTCGCACACCCCGCCTTCTTAGTTATAAGTTTCTCTTTTTTTGTTGGGTTGCCTGGAAGAGATCGCTCTTCTAGCGATAAGGCCGCCCTTTGTTTCACAATTTACTTAAGTTTCTTTTTATGTATCCTTGTGTCTGTGGTGTGCAATAAAGAGTATTTATTATTATTATTATTACATATTCTCTGCTCTAGGTGAGTTTTAAAAAAATGACGATGTAAAAGTGTTCTCAATGAGCCTAATTATATGAAATAAATGAATAAACTGAACGATGCGATGTGACTCTTAAACCACTCGCGACAACAACCACTTGGGAACAGCGAGTTGGCAATGCAAAGTCAACGCAAGACAAGCTAGTGGTGACCGAGTGGTCCACTCGCCGTCCGCGCGTGGATAGCGCAACGGCTTGCAGTCGAGGTGATAGAGGATATGTAATAATACTACGTATAGAATGGACACTTCGACGTCCCGCCCGATTTCCCCGCCTCACCCAACCTCCTCCCCTCTTATGGGCGACGCTTGGCATTCTCTATGTGCTACGCACACAGGTGCACGTGTAAATACCCGTCACTGATTGATGTCTTTGTAATAGATACCTAATTAAGCGTTTGTATGGAATTTTGGCGGAGTGTCCGCGATGTGACGTAGGGTACCTTAAACAATCGTTAAATAAGTCGTCGCACTGACTATGTGACGAAATTAATTAAAAATAGACCACTCACTCGCCTACAACTCGAAAGGCAGTAGAATAAACTTCAACAGTGAGGCTGTTGAAGTTTATTCTACTGCCTTTCGAGGGGAGGTGATGGGTGAGGCGGGGAAATTGAGCGGGACGTCAAAGTATACATTTTATATGTAGTATTGTTATATATTCTCTGTCAGAGCCCAAATTATCCAATGTTTCTTTCCTCGGCGATGTCTATCTTGCTGCTTACTGTGATCGTCACACCACCAGTCAATTGACGAAGAAATCTACTTATTTTTTATTTTATTTCTTTATTTATTTAATACTTTATTGCCACAATATAAAATACATAGAGCAACTCGGCCCAGCGGTCGCGGCGGACCGGAGGGGAGTAGCCATAGCGCTTATCAGCGATGCAAAACAGTCTGTCATTTTTTGACATATATGATATACATGAATATGGCATATTCTCCCCTAATGGCGCACAACACTGTCACAGTACAAATATGAACAGTATGGAAACTACGTACAAAACGTTCGAAATGGCACACTAACACAAACATGCGCATCTACGCTCGATGTAGCGAGTGACAGTACTGCAGCACCGCAAGAACCGCTTAGAGGCCTCGTCGAAGCGCATGTATGTGTGTGACGTTTCAAGGTTTTGTACGTAGTTTCCACACTGTTCATATTTGCATTGTGACACTGTTGTGGGTAGGGTTGCCAGGCGTCCGGATAAAACCGGAGATAGCCCTTTTGATTGCGTGTTCGGTCAAAATATACGGTGTTCTGCTTTGGTTAAGCTTCAATTCTTAAATGAGCGAGCACCGAGCACAGCTGAACGCTTCTGTCGCGGGTGTCCGGCCTTTTTACCCAAATGTCCGGTTGAAACTGTCCGATAGCAAGGGTCAGGGTAGTATAATAACAAACGAAAGCATTAGAGTTAGGCGGTAGGCCCCCAGAGGTCAAAATGCAGATGCGTTGCCACCTTTTACTGGTGGTAGAGCTCCAGTGACGGAGCTCATAGGCGTAGGCACCACCGCATTACCTAATATACTTGTCGCTAAACGGTAGTGTTCAGCACTATCGTGTTCCGGTCTGTTTTTTCCGGCACAGAGGCATAACACCTTAAGCTTCAGGAGTGGCAACGTATCTGCATTTTGACCTCTGGTCATTGTGTAGGTGTCTATAAGACACTTAACATCAATGTGAACTGCATGCTTGTTTGCCACTTTCATTACATAAAAAAATGAGTACATTAAGTATGTATCTTCACGCCAGGTCCCTAACGGGGTAGGCAGAGAGTGTAGAGCGCCAGATAACCCGGTTCTGACAAACCTCTCGTGCCTCGTCTACATTCATCATTCTCTTCATACATGCACGCCGATTCCTAAGACTTTTGATCCCACCATCAGACAGAACTCGACCTATTTGGTCATGGTAGGTCAGTCTTGGTCTTCCTGGGCCTCTGCAACCATCCACATTCGCACTGTATATCTGTTTAGTCATTCGCTCATTCGACATTCTTTCTATATGCTCGAACCATCGGAGCATGCCTTTTTTCATTTTTACACCGATACTATCATTCACACAAAGTACATTAAGTACTACAAAAAACTTCTTTTCTTTCTTCTTTCTTTTCTTTTCTTTTTACTCTTTGTTATCAGTTTGTAAAGGGGAAATGAGACATTCTACTGATATACTTTTTACATTAGTTTATTACATTTAGTTTTATCTTAGTGATATTCTTGACTTTACATATATTTTTATTTTGTTTGACATGTATATCAATTGTTGTTCACTTTAATTTATTTTGTTTGTTTTTGACGTGTCATAAGAGGTGCCTGTCACCCTAAATGAATAAATGAGTTTCTGATTCTTTTGGGGACAGTTTATGACTGTTTACACTTTTTTGCAATTAATTATTCATTTGTAATATTTATTTTTCGCAATAACACATGCGAGTAAACTTTAGAAATTAAAGAAAAAAAAACGGAAATAAAAGTAAAATTTAAAACTAGAAGTCAAATTTTTCTTTCCGTTTTTTTTTTTCAATTTCTATTTATTCATTGTTCCAAGAATTAACGTAAAACTTAAATTAAAAAAAAAAACGTGTTAACTATTGATTGATAAAAGTTTATTTCACAAATACACAATTTCAAACAGACATTTTTATTACACATTCTTTTTTTTTTCATTTTTTATAATGCTTTCATAAATATTAGAATAATATCGAGAGCCATCCGGGAGCTTATAACAAAATGTTTATCATCTTATAATAGGTCTGCCTCAGATGTTCTGAAGTTCCAATCAGACATCCAAAATTCATACACAATCGAATTCAATATAAAAAAAGTACAGTTCATTTCTTTTTAAACATTTTACAATTTTGTTTATGGCAACTTTTCAAACGTAACGGATTTAGCAAAATAATTTTGTATGTAAGTATCGGTTTCTTTCAACATTAAATGATTATTTATATACATCCATATCTGTAATTTAAACCGTGGGCCAGAATTATAATTTTGTTATATCAACTCCCAAATAAATTCGTATTTAACAGTGTATCCTAGCTTAAGTGGTCGTGATAAATCGAAAAAAGGGTCGAATCGGATTTCTGCGACAAAAACAAATGTGATTCCTTCTTTCCACATCCAAAATCAGTAAGAAGTCGTTATGGAGGAACGGGATGTAATTTGTCCTCTGACCAAAAGGGAGGAATCTTCTAGAAGGAGAGGTGATAGCGCCAACGAACGAAGCAGTCCAACTATCAATGTTGGGAAGTTGTTTTTAAATACAAAAATAAAGCAACTAGTATGAAAACTTCATAAGTGCGATTCAGAGCGGTAATATCCGCTTGCATAAAAGCATTTTCAGGATACAAACTAACAGTTCACATTGATAGTAAAGCTGCGTACACATTAACCGCGGCAACCCCGTTTATATACAGGGTTATTTGTAACTAGCGCATAATTCTAAAAGGGCGGCTTTGGCTCATCAAAAGTAACACTTTTGTAATACAACTTTTTCTAATTCAATACTTTTTTTTTACCATACAAAAAATAATAAATAGAATTTGCAGTTCTAATACTTCTTAATTTGACGTTACGTAAACAGCTGACGACTGTACCTATGTAAAAATATACCTATGAAACGTAGTGCTAACAATTGATAGAAGTCCCATTTGAAACGATTTTATTTCTTATCATGTGATGTACTGCGTTTTGGCAAAAGTCATAGAACAAAAGTTGTTAGTCTTAACGTACCTAACTCACCTTTGACGATTTATGCGTTATATATATATTTAACCCTGTAGTGCGCTCGTTTTGCTATACAACTATGATATTATTTGTATTATATATCCGTATGTATGTACCATGTATAAGTTTAGTATTAGTACTGTGGAGGAACGGGTGGAAGTGTTCCTCCGACGAAAAAGGGGGATCTTTCGACCGCGCGAGGTGATAGCGCCCGGCGGGCCGCGGCTCAACGATTGACGTCGGGAAGTTGTATATATGCCAACTCTTGAGATAACTTCGTATGTGCGATGTAATTCGATTGACACGCCATCTACCGTACTAGACAAGTACTGTGAGGTTTCGTCTATGTTCCACTAGTTGGCGCCTTAATGTAGTGGACGCTACAGTGCAATTATATCGAATTATAAATTTGACATACATGGTTCACTCACGCTAAGGTTCCTGTTGAAAACCAGCGTCAGGTACCTCGTATATGAAGTTACCTGACATTTGCTGAACACGACACCTTTTTGGCAGCCATGAGACACATATTACGTGTAGGTATGTAATAATTTTAGAAATTGTGATGTCTTTTCTTTGTTTATTGTTATCCACGTTTTATGTCTGCTAATGTGTCTCGCTGTGTGTGAAATAAATGTTTCTTTCTATAAAATTTTCTGCCGCAGAATACCTGATTTACAGTCATTTCAATAACATTGAATAGGTGGCCCATAAGGTCTTCTACAAGGCCGTCTTGCAAACCGTGGTCGGTAGACGTTCGCATAGCTATTGCTACCCGCGCTGCTATAACTTCCAGTACCATCTGTGTTAGCATTGCTATAACTATTGCTTCCCGAACCGTAACCATTGCGATGGCCAAGTCTATTTCCACTGTAACTATTGCTTTCTGAATTACTATAAGACCCAATGTTGCCATAACCATTAGCATCACTGTAGCTATTACTATCAGAGCTGCTAAATGACCCACCATAGTTATTGCCGCTACCGGCAGAACTGCTGCTTCCAGAGCTGGCGTAGTTATAAGGCCTGTTAATATAGTATCCATCATCGTAGTAACCGTAATAACCAGGAGTGCGATTAATGTCATTATAATCTGAGCCATAGCGATCGAAATTGCTTGGACTGTCATTGGCACCAGGATACGCATAGTAATCATAACCATAATCAATGTTTCTATCGTAACAATTGTATCTAAAATCATTGTATGGTCCAAAATACCCGTAATAATCGCCAGCTGAGCTGTAGCTGTTGCTGCTAGAGTCACTGTAGCTATATGGATTATAAATATTATTATTTTTACCACTTCTGGCTCGGCTGTAACTGTTACTTCTCGAACCAGTTAATCCGCCATTATAATAGTTGAAACGTCGGCCATAACGATCGCGCCCACGTCCATATCTGAAACCATAACCCGTGCCAGTTCCTGAGCCACTTCCTCTTCTAGGACCATATCCTACGCCACTGCCTCTACCGGAGCCAGATCCTGCGGCACTGCCGCTACCGGAACCCGATCCTGATCCACTTCCGCTTCCAGAGCCAGATCCTGCTCCACTTCCGCTTCCAGAGCCAGATCCTGCTCCACTTCCGCTTCCAGAGCCTGATCCAGCGCCACTACCGCTACCAGAGCCCAATCCCGATCCACTTCCGCTTCCAGAGCCTGATCCTGATCCATTTCCACTTCCAGAGCCAGATCCTGATCCACTGCCGCTACCAGAGCCCCCTGTGCTATATGCACTACCTCCCGAGTAGCTGTCTGATTGAGCGTAACTACCACCCGTGGAAGAAGATCCATACGCATTACTTCCTGAATAACTTTGAGCACCAGTGTCTCCTGATGAAGAACTGCCATATGCACTACTTCCTGAGTAACTATTTGACTGCGCGTTGTTACCACTGGATGCATATGAAGAGCCAGAGCTGTAACTATCACTGGAACTGTATCCACTGCCACTACCAGAGCCAGATCCTGTACCACTCCCGATACCAGAGCCTGATCCTGATCCACTGCCGCTTCCAGAGCCTGTCCCTGATCCACTTCCGCTTCCAGAGCCAGATCCTGCGCCAATTCCACTGCCACTACCAGAGCCAGTTCCTGCGCCACTACCGCTACCAGAGCCAGATCCTGTGCCACTACCGCTACCAGAACCCGATCCCGATCCACTGCCGCTTCCAGAGCCTGATCCTGATCCACTTCCACTTCCAGAGCCAGAGCCTGATCCTGATCCACTTCCACTTCCAGAGCCAGATCCTGATCCACTGCCGCTACCAGAGCCCCCTGTACTATATGCACTACCTCCCGAGTAGCTGTCTGATTGAGCGTAACTACCACCAGTCGATGAAGATCCATACGCATTACTTCCTGAATAACTTTGAGCACCAGTGTCTCCTGATGAAGAACTGCCATATGCACTACTTCCTGAGTAACTATTTGACTGCGCGTTGTTACCACTGGATGCATATGAAGAGCCAGAGCTGTAACTATCACTGGAACTGTATCCACTGCCGCTTCCAGAGCCTGGTCCTGATCCACTTCCGCTTCCAGAGCCTGATCCTGCGCCACTACCGCTGCCAGAGCCAGATCCTGCCCCACTTCCACTGCCGCTTCCAGAGCCAGATCCTGCGCCACTTCTACTGCCACTACCAGAGCCAGTTCCTGCGCCACTTCCACTTCCAGAGCCAGATCCTGCGCCACTACCGCTGCCATAGCCAGATCCTGCTCCACTTCCACTTCCAGAGCCAGATCCTGCGCCACTGCCGCTACCAGAGCCAGATCCAGCGCCACTTCCGCTTCCAGAGCCAGATCCTGCGCCACTGCCGCTACCAGAGCCTGATCCAGCGCCACTACCGCTACCAGAGCCCGATCCCGATCCACTTCCGCTTCCAGAGCCTGATCCTGATCCACTTCCACTCCCAGAGCCAGATCCTGATCCACTGCCACTACCAGAGCCCCCTGTGCTATATGCACTACCTCTCGAGTAGCTGTCTGATTGAGCGTAACTACCACCCGTGGAAGAAGATCCATACGCATTACTTCCTGAATAACTTTGAGCACCAGTGTCTCCTGATGAAGAACTGCCATATGCACTACTTCCTGAGTAACTATTTGACTGCGCGTTGTTACCACTGGATGCATATGAAGAGCCAGAGCTGTAACTATCACTGGAACTGTATCCACTGCCACTACCAGAGCCAGTACCTGCACCACTTCCGCTTCCAGAGCCTGATCCTGCGCCACTTCCACTGCCACTACCAGAGCCAGTACCTGCGCCACTACCGCTTCCAGAGCCAGATCCTGCGCCACTTCCACTGCCACTACCAGAGCCAGTTCCTGCGCCACTACCGCTACCAGAGCCAGATCCTGTGCCACTTCCACTGCCACTACCAGAGCCATTTCCTGCGCCACTTCCGCTTCCAGAGCCTGATCCTGATCCACTGCCGCTTCCAGAGCCTGACCCTGATCCACTTCCGCTTCCAGAGCCAGATCCTGCGCCACTTCCACTGCCACTACCAGAGCCAGATCCTGCGCCACTTCCGCTTCCAGAGCCTGATCCCGATCCACTTCCGCTAGCAGAGCCAGATCCTGCCCAACTTCCACTGCCGCTACCAGAGCCTGATCCTACTCCACTTCCACTTCCAGAGCCAGATCCTGCGCCACTGCCGCTACCAGAGCCCGATCCTGCGCCACTGCCGGCAGTAGTGCCCCCTGTGCTGTATGCACTACCTCCCGAGTAGCTGTCTGATTGAGCGTAACTACCACCCGTGGAAGAAGATCCATACGCATTACTTCCTGAATAACTTTGAGCACCAGTGTCTCCTGATGAAGAACTGCCATATGCACTACTTCCCGAGTAACTATTTGACTGCGCGTTGTTACCACTGGATGCATATGAAGAGCCAGAGCTGTAACTATCACTGGAACTGTATCCTGCGCCACTACCGCTACCAGAGCCTGATCCTGTACCACTGCCGATACCAGAGCCAGATCCAGCGCCACTTCCACTGCCAGAGCCAGATCCTGCCCCACTTCCACTGCCGCTTCCAGAGCCAGATCCAACGCCACTTCCACTTCCAGAGCCAGATCCTGCGCCACTGCCGCTACCAGAGCCAGATCCTGCGCCACTACCGCTGCCAGAGCCAGATCCTGCCCCACTTCCACTGCCGCTTCCAGAGCCAGATCCAACGCCACTTCCACTTCCAGAGCCAGATCCTGCGCCACTGCCGCTACCAGAGCCTGATCCAGCGCCACTACCGCTACCAGAGCCCGATCCCGATCCACTTCCGCTTCCAGAGCCTGATCCTGATCCACTTCCACTGCCGCTTCCAGAGCCAGATCCTGCCCCACTTCCACTGCCGCTTCCAGAGCCAGATCCAACGCCACTTCCACTTCCAGAGCCAGATCCTGCGCCACTGCCGCTACCAGAGCCTGATCCAGCGCCACTACCGCTACCAGAGCCCGATCCCGATCCACTTCCGCTTCCAGAGCCTGATCCTGATCCACTTCCACTGCCGCTTCCAGAGCCAGATCCAGCGCCACTTCCACTTCCAGAGCCAGCTCCTGCGCCACTACCGCTGCCAGAGCCAGATCCTGCCCCACTTCCACTGCCGCTACTAGAGCCAGATCCTGCGCCACTTCCACTGCCGTTACCAGAGCCAGATCCTGCGCCACTGCCGCTACCAGAGCCAGATCCAGCGCCACTACCGCTACCAGAGCCCGATCCAGCACCACTGCCGCTACCAGAGCCCGATCCTGCGCCACTGCCGCTACCAGAGCCAGATCCCGATCCACTTCCGCTTCCAGAGCCTGATCCTGATCCATTCCCGCTTCCAGAGCCAGATCCAGCGCCACTTCCACTTCCAGAGCCAAATCCTGATCCATTGCCGGTAACAGTGCCCCCTGTGCTGTATGCACTACCTCCCGAGTAGCTGTCTGATTGAACATAACTACCATCCGAGGAAGAGGATCCATACGCATTACTTCCAGAATAACTTTGAGCACCAGTGTCTCCTGATGAAGAACTGCCATATGCACTACTTCCTGAGTAACTATTTGACTGCGCGTTGTTACCACTGGATGCATATGAAGAGCCAGAGCTGTAACTATTACTGGAACTGTATCCACTCCCACTACCAGAGCCTGATCCTGATCCACTGCCGATACCAGAGCCTGATCCTGATCCACTTCCACTGCCACTACCAGAGCCAGATCCTGCGCCACTTCCACTGCCACTACCAGAGCCAGTTCCTGCGCCACTACCGCTACCAGAGCCAGATCCTGCCCCACTTCCACTGCCGCTACCAGAGCCAGATCCTGCGCCACTGCCGTTACCAGAGCCAGATCCAGCGCCACTACCGCTACCAGAGCCCGATCCCGATCCACTTCCGCTTCCAGAGCCTGATCCTGATCCACTTCCACTTCCAAAGCCAGAGCCTAATCCTGATCCACTTCCACTTCCAGAGCCAGATCCTGATCCACTGCCGCTACCAGAGCCCCCTGTGCTATATGCACTACCTCCCGAGTAGCTGTCTGATTGAGCGTAACTACCACCCGTGGAAGAAGATCCATACGCATTACTTCCTGAATAACTTTGAGCACCAGTGTCTCCTGATGAAGAACTGCCATATGCACTACTACCTGAGTAACTATTTGACTGCGCGTTGTTACCACTGGATGCATATGAAGAGCCAGAGCTGTAACTATCACTGGAACTGTATCCACTGCCACTACCAGAGCCAGATCCTGCACCACTGCCGATACCAGAACCTGATCCTGATCCACTGCCGCTTCCAGAGCCTGTCCCTGATCCACTTCCGCTTCCAGAGCCAGATTCTGCGCCACTTCCAATGCCACTACCAGAGCCAGATCCTGCGCCACTTCCACTGCCATTACCAGAGCCAGTTCCTGCGCCACTACCGCTACCAGAGCCCGATCCAGCGCCACTACCGCTATCAGAGCCCGATCCAGCGCCACTACCGCTACCAGAGCCCGATCCTGCGTTACTGCCGCTTCCAGAGCCAGATCCTGCGCCACTTCCACTGCCGCTTCCAGAGCCAGATCCTGATCCACTGCCGGTATCAGAGCCCCCTGTGCTATATGCACTACCTCCTGAGTAGCTGTCTGATTGACCATAACTACCACCCGTGGAAGAAGAACCATACGCATTACTTCCTGAATAACTTTGAGCACCAGTGTCTCCTGATGAAGAACTGCCATATGCACTACTTCCTGAGTAACTGTTAGACTGAGCGCTGTTACCACTGGATGCATATGAAGACCCAGAGCTGTAACTGTCGCTGAAACTGTATCCACTGCCACTACCAGAGCCAGTACCTGCGCCACTACCGCTACCTGAGCCAGATCCTGTGCCACTTCCACTTCCAGAGCCATATCCTGCTCCACTTCCGCTTCCAGAGCCTGATCCTGATCCACTGCCGCTTCCAGAGCCTGACCCTGATCCACTTCCGCTTCCAGAGCTAGATCCTGCGCCACTTCCACTGCCACTACCAGAGCCAGATCCTGCTCCACTTCCGCTTCCAGAGCCTGATCCTGATCCACTGCCGCTTCCAGAGCCTGACCCTGATCCACTTCCGCTTCCAGAGCCAGATCCTGCGCCACTTCCACTGCCACTACCAGAGCCAGATCCTGCGCCACTTCCGCTTCCAGAGCCTGATCCCGATCCACTTCCGCTAGCAGAGCCCGATCCTGCGCCACTGCCGCTTCCAGAGCCAGATCCTGCGCCACTTCCACTGCCGCTTCCAGAGCCAGATCCTGATCCACTGCCGGTATCAGAGCCCCCTGTGCTATATGCACTACCTCCTGAGTAGCTGTCTGATTGACCATAACTACCACCCGTGGAAGAAGAACCATACGCATTACTTCCTGAATAACTTTGAGCACCAGTGTCTCCTGATGAAGAACTGCCATATGCACTACTTCCTGAGTAACTATTTGACTGCGCGTTGTTACCACTGGATGCATATGAAGAGCCAGAGCTGTAACTATCACTGGAACTGTATCCACTGCCACTACCAGAGCCAGTACCTGCACCACTTCCGCTTCCAGAGCCTGATCCTGCGCCACTACCGCTGCCAAAGTCAGATCCTGCCCCACTTCCACTGCCAGAGCCAGATCCTGCCCCACTTCCACTGCCGCTTCCAGAGCCAGATCCTGCGCCACTTCCACTGCCAGAGCCAGATCCTGCCCCACTTCCACTGCCGCTTCCAGAGCCAGATCCTGCGCCACTGCCGCTTCCAGAGCCAGATCCTGCGCCACTGCCGCTACCAGAGCCAGATCCAGCGCCACTACCGCTACCAGAGCCCGATCCAGCACCACTGCCGCTACCAGAGCCCGATCCTGCGCCACTGCCGTTACCAGAGCCAGATCCTGCGCCATTACCGCTATCTGAGCCAGATCCTGATCCACTGCCGGTACCAGAGCCCCCTGTGCTATATGCACTACCTCCCGAGTAGCTGTCTGACTGAGCGTAACTACCACCAGTCGAAGAAGATCCATACGCATTACTTCCTGAATAACTTTGAGCACCAGTGTCTCCTGATGAAGAACTGCCATATGCACTACTTCCTGAGTAACTATTTGACTGCGCGTTGTTACCACTGGATGCATATGAAGAGCCAGAGCTGTAACTATCACTGGAACTGTATCCACTGCCACTACCAGAGCCAGTACCTGCACCACTTCCGCTTCCAGAGCCTGATCCTGCGCCACTACCGCTGCCAAAGTCAGATCCTGCCCCACTTCCACTGCCGCTTCCAGAGCCAGATCCAGCGCCACTTCCACTTCCAGAGCCAGATCCTGCGCCACTGCCGCTACCAGAGCCTGATCCTGCTCCACTTCCACTTCCAGAGCCAGATCCTGCGCCACTGCCGCTACCAGAGCCCGATCCAGCACCACTGCCGCTACCAGAGCCCGATCCTGCGCCATAACCGCTACCTGAGCCAGATCCTGATCCACTGCCGGTACCAGAGCCCCCTGTGCTATATGCACTACCTCCCGAGTAGCTGTCTGATTGACCATAACTACCACCCGTGGAAGAAGAACCATACGCATTACTTCCTGAATAACTTTGAGCACCAGTGTCTCCTGATGAAGAACTGCCATATGCACTACTACCTGAGTAACTGTTTGACTGAGCGCTGTTACTACTCGATGCATATGAAGACCCAGAGCTGTAACTGTCGCTGAAACTGTATCCATTGCCGCTACCAGAGCCAGATCCATTCCCGTTTCCTGTTGATGAACGATCATAATATGTACTACCTCTATAATAAACAAACGGTACGCTGCCTTCAACAGTCACACCAGTAAAAGGCTGAGTTGTACACCTTGGAGAAGGCAACTTCATATACATTTCTAATGGTGTTTGCGAGGTTAGGCACCATCGCATTTATCTTTTTGCCACCAAATAGTTTTGTTCAGCAATATCGTGTTCCAGTCGGATGGTTGTGTACTTGATGTGTGTAACTCTTTACTGTTTCGAATCACTGTTCCGAAACATTTCGATGTTCCGAAATACTTAAACACCAATACTGTTTCAAATGCATCATTTGCATCATTTGGAACTTGAACATTATTGCTCTCTGTTTAGCGCGTTCATGTCGCTTGAGTGATTGAGTGATTGGGTGTGACCGCATGACCGCAACCGAGACACTTGACATTTGATACATTTGAATCTGAATCAGTTAGCGAAGCGAGAGAGCGAGATAACAATACAATATTAAGCAAGTGAGAGTGGGATACCAAATGCGCCGTTCCGTTGCGCCTATACAGCACGTACTATTAACGACTATGGTGTTTGTAAGACGAATAATTTAAGAGCGTTTTTCGTTTGCATTATTTTGCTTTTATGAGCCGAGTTGTTTGTTTTGGACTTTCGCTACAGTAGATCTTTGACGCAATGTGCCAAATGTTCGAAATGATACATACAAAGATTCGAAACAGTTTAGTGTTTCAGATGCTAATGTTCCAATCACAAAGGTGAGACGATTTTCCCACGCATATTATGTACGTCCCTGGAATTTCTGCCACAGATGCATAATACCTTAGACTTTAGGAGTGTCAACACATCAACACTGAAATATCTGGTTGCATGAAGATAGACTACACTGTCTACAGTATCACTTTCCATCGATGTGAACTGCTGGTTTGCCATTTTATGACCTATATAATAACGTATCTAATTTCACGTCTGTTAGCCCCGAAGGGGTAAACAAAGGTAAACGCATTCAAATACACATGTAAACACCCACAATCGGCCGGTTACGTTGGGCCCATGTAACAGGCGAGTCTGTTGACATCTCCGGGCACATTATCGAGCCTCGAGATACTGGGAAACTTCCAGAAAATGGAAAAATCCTAGTAGAACCAGACATAACGACTTTTACACCGTTATCTCTGATAACTCCCGACCCGGAAAACGAAACCCAGGACTCCAGCGACCATAGAGCAACACAGGAGGGGAGGAGCCGTATGCAGGCTTTACCCTCTATCAAAGTACAAGCCCAAATGGGCCTATACCTGTCGCCTAGATGTTTAAATGTGTACGTAAAATTGTTTCTGTATTTTGTTAAAGTCAAGGTGTGAGTCTTGTAGTAATAGACGATTTTTGTAGTGTGCGTGTGTGTCGCACGCATTTTTTCCCGCAAAAAATGACAGACTGTTTTGAATCGGTAATAAACGCTAGGCTACTCCACTCCAGTCCGCCGCGGCCGGTTAGCGGCCGGTAGCCCGTGTTGCTCTATGCCAGCGACCAAGGCTACTGAAGCAGTTGAATAAAATTACCATTCTTTATGTCTACACTACCTTGGGCGTAACTCCCTTGTTGGGTACTATATGAGGCACCTCTAGCTTGTGATTTTTTAGCGGTGTGAGATTTGCTCTGCCTTGATTTGTTTGTGACGTGGCCATTACTGGCACTGTAGTTCTGTTCTGAGGTACTACTAGAACCGCTTGAACTCGAGCCGTAGGAGTATGAGCTGAATTGGGAGTCTGAAATTTTTGAAATGAAAACTTTACTCATGTACTTTTTTGTAAAAATGTAAAAATCTTCATCACATATCAGAACATTTGACCCTGATCGAAAGTTTCAGTCCTCTTATGTTTTGGTGAACCAATGATAGATTGTCATTGTGGTGATGGTGGTAATATGTATGTATCTTCACGCCAGGTCCCTAACGGGGTAGGCAGCAGATATCCCGGTCCTGACATACCTCTCGTGCCTCGTCTACCTTCATAATTTTCTTCATACATGCACGCCGATTCCTAAGACTTTTGACCCCACCATCAGACAGAACTTGACCTATTTGGTCATGGTATTTCAGTCTTAGTTTTCCGGGGCCTCTGCAACCATCCTCATTCGCATTGTATTTTTGTTTAGTCATTCGCTCATTCGACATTCTTTCTATATGCCCGAACCATCGGAGCATGCCTTTTTTTCATTTTTACACCGATACTATCATTCACAAAAGCCTCTTTCTTACATCTTCATTAAGAACGCGATCGGTGAGCGATACACCGCAGATCTTGCGCAAAGATCTCATCTCGACCGCGTTTAACTTACTTTCATGCTCTTTCCTGCATACCCAGCTCTCGCTTCCATATAAAAGCGTTGGAGTAAGTACAGCATTATGTACGGCTAGTCAAGCCCGCTGGCTGAGATGTTTCGATTCTAGCAGCTTACCCAACGCTCCATTCACGCAATTCCCTGCAAGCACTCTTCTTTCTATGTCAGTGATGTACCTACCATCCTTGCTAAAAGCACATCCAAGGTATACTATTTCATCCACCTGTTCTAACACTGCATCATCTACTACTACCCTTGCATTTGTTCTCTGTGGAAAATATTTAGCTCGTATCTAATAAAATGTTTAAAATATAATTTTAGTGATTAAAAAATGTATAAATATTTAATTATAAGAGTAGTTTAAATGATTGCAAAGGACAAGTGTTGGTGTGTTTATCCACCGCAAGATTGTGAAGAAAACAGTCAAATAAAGTTTGCCGTCAAGCGGCCATTGACCCAACGGACAGGATTTAAAAACTTCTGTGTTAAACCTGGGGAGTATTGCTTTCAATGAACTGAATTTATGTTTAATTTATTGTATTCATTGTACTAAACATTATTTATTACACCGTTCACCTTGTGAGCTCCGTACAATACTTACCCGTGGCCCGTGGATGCAGATAACACTCTTTTTACTTCACAATTTGTGAAGGTAAAATTGAGGGACAAATTCTGACCGCAGACAATGTATAATAACTAATTTACTTACACTATCACCACACGATTCGATTTCAACATAGTACACTGCTTACTATTTGAGCAACGTCCAGTTACTACACACAGACACAACTTACTCTCTTTTCACTTGACTATACAGTGGAAGTGATATTGATGAGTAAAAGCAGACACAGACACTTGGCTGGCTTCTATACACATAAAAAAATCATTAATTTACTAATATTGTTTTTGTTACACAATACCTACCTTACTTCTGATTTAGTAATTTCTAAGTAGATATAATGTGTATAAATATAGATTATTGACAGTATTCATAATTGTTATATCACTCCTCTATCCTGTTTTTCTACTATCTAATCTAATCTACCATAATTTCCCTCAATTCCTTGCTTCTTGTACTTTTGTCACTAATTTTATTTCATTATTCATTACTCACATCATTCAGTGGCAATCTACTCCTTTATTTTATAACTTACTCAGACACTGTATTATCATATTTCAGGTGTCTTAAACAATAAAATCTGTCAATAAAATGATGACCCGTAGAGGGACCACCCGTGAGATGGAGGACAAACTGAGGGCCACACTCAAAGAACTGGAGTCCACTAAGTCCATCTGTAAACAACTGCTGCAAGAAAGGGAAGACAGTGAGGTTGAATTAAAGGAAATAATTGACAAAAATACCTCATTAAAAAATGAACTAGCTGGAAATCATATAAAATACATGGACTTACTTGATCAAGTAGAACAATGCCGTGCAGTGATTTTAAATTTTGAACAATGTGGTGAGACATATGAGCAGGCCTTAAAACGTATATCAGAACTTGAAAGTGAACTTTGTGATGCTCATAAAACTATTTCATCTATGGAAGCAGTAAAAATCTGTAGAGACTCTATTCATACTCATAGTTTATATGATGAATTAGTCGGAAAGGCTTCTGAACCGAATAAAATTTGTAATTTACATCAAACAACCATAGATTTGACTGGTGATGATACCATTATGCCGTGTTCACTTTTTAGTAGTAGTAATCAGTGTAAAAAATATAAACGTCTTGTTAAAAAACTTAAAAAGAAACAAAAGTTATTAAAATCTCAGAAATATACAATAAAATCTAATTGTAAGTTAAGGGAACAGCGTTCCAATTTATTAAAAAAGCTGGATTCCTATTGCTTTGAATTAGAATATTCAAAGCTCTCTCATGAGACTGACTTACAAGACTTACAAAGCCAATTACTCCAAAAGGAATTAGAAATCAAGTCAATTTTTGTAAAATATGAAGCGGCTCAGACTAAGCTTTCTCAGCATTTGCAGGAGGCTGGTGAGTTAGTCGACTTGGTAACATATAATGCGGAGAGATATGAGTCACTAACTAACAAATATTTAATTGCTGAGACTGATTGTCCTCCTACCTCTGTGCCTCAAATTGTTTCTCCCATTATAAAGAAAAATAATTGTAATATGAACATATGCAGTACAATGTTATTTTGTGACAAATTAGGTTCAGGTTTTGGACCTCTACTAAAAGACCACCTCAATCATAACATAATCAACCATTGCTACCCATATGTAACTTTTAAGCAATTAATTGGCAAAATAGAGAACACAAAAATTAATAGTAATACATCTGTGATCATTCTGTTTGGGAATAGCTTAGGTCTTAAAAAAAAGGACATTGTTGATGGTATTGACACCTTACTGAAAATGAATTTAAAAAATGTAATGTTGTGCGCACTCCCTTATTCACAATTATTAACACAAAGGGAAAATAACTCTATTTATTATTTGAATAATGTAATACATACATTGTCTTGTCGTCATAGTGACAAATTATTGTATTTTGACACTAATAAATTTATTAGTGGCTTTAAACTGACTCAGGACGCTATGTTTCTTCCTAAGAAATGTAGAACTTTACTAGCTACATTGATAGCTTATAATATTAACATAGTTATGGAAAATGTAACTAAAAACAATTATTTGTTGGACAGTAACATAAATGTTACAAATTGTATTGTACATGACAAAGCAGAGTGTTCATATATTGAACCTCAGTCTACATCTTCCATCACTAGAGACGTGGAGTATTCTCCAGCACAGCGAGGAAATACACACTGTATGGCCTCGCTGTCTAGTGGTGGTTATGGGAACGGAGGACGAACTCTGTATTATTATAATTTAAACTAGATTTTAAGACAAAGGAAGTTACCAATAACAAGCATTCAAATAAATCGGTATCTTCTGGCACTCCTATGTTAAACAGAAGTAGTCATTTGGTATTATTTCACCAAAACATTCAAGGGTTCCCTTCTAAGATATTGCAATTAGAATTAGTATTAGAGAAACTTCAATTTGATATTATTTGTTTAACTGAGCATTGGTTGAAAGAAAACCAAGTGTTGATTAATTATAAAAATTACTCTGTAGTAAGTTGTTATACCCGAAAAACTATGCATCATGGAGGTACTCTTATTATGATAAAGAATTCAATCAATTCCAGGGAACGTAGGGACATAGTTGACTTATCAGTGGAACATGTTGCGGAAATATCTTGTGTTGAGCTGGAGAAGCATATAATAGTGTGCGTTTACAGACCACCAAATTACCAAAACATTAACGTATTTGACTCCACTATGGAGGATGTATTGAAAAAAGCTTGTTCTAGTAAAAAATCTGTTATTGTATGTGGAGATTTCAACATTAATATTTTGGAAAATAGCTATAATAGTTGTAGACTATTGAATCTTTTTATGTCGTTCAATCTAAGTAATGTTTTTTTGGAACCCACTCGAGTGAGTCCAACCTCAGCAACTTGTATTGATAATATATTTTGTGATCTTAAATATTTAGATAAAAATATTGTTAACTGCATGCCTTCGGATCATAGCGGGCAAATAATGACTTTTGCCACTGCTAATAGTAAAAATATAACACAAAAAACATACAGACAAATAACTTCTGCTAAATTAAACTATTTTAATGACATGTTAACTAAAGAGTTATATTCCCAAAAGTTTGATTTAAATAGTGCAAATAATTGTTATGAGCAAATTTTTAAGGTACTTAATACACAATTTAATAAAACATTTAAAATTAAAACTAAATCTACCAAATATAAATTTAGTTTCTGTGATTGGGCTACAACTGGCATTCGTAAAAGTAGGGAGAGATTATTCGAATTATATGGCCTTAAGAATTGTATGCAAAATGAAAAACTTAATAAATATATTGCTACATATTCAAAAATTTACAAAAATGTGTGTCAAAAGGCAAAGTCTATATATTTGAGTAGGAAAATAATAAATGCAGACGATAAGATGAAGGCTACGTGGAAAGTAATAAATAGTGAAGCAGGCAAAAATAAACGGAGTGATGGTCGCGTGATTTTGGAGACATCTCAGGGTACTGTGAGTTCGAATCCTGACATTGCGCAGCACTTTGTAGAATATTTTGCTAAGATTCCCTTTGAAATTACAAAACCCTTAAACTCATCCTCTTTATTATCCATTGATATTCTGAAAAATAACGTAGAAGCTTGTACTATTCAATTTAGGTTTAAACATGTTAGCCCACAGTCTGTAAGATCAGCTTTTCATCAAATTAAAATAAAAGCTACCGAAGATATTTATGGCATGTCTGTTATGGTGTGTAAGTCGATTATAGATACCTTAGCTCCTTACTTAGCATCAATTTTTAACTTATGTATTGATCAGGGAGTCTTTCCAGATTTATTAAAGTTTAGTAAAGTTATACCGCTATTTAAATCAGGTGACAATAAAAACCCTAATAATTATAGACCGGTATCTATTCTGCCCGTTCTCAGTAAAGTGTTCGAAAAACTGATGCTTACTCAATTGCTGCAACATTTCAATACAAATAACATCTTACACGAACAGCAATTTGGTTTTACAAAAGGACGTTGTACAACCGATGCCGGTGTTGCTTTATTAAAACATATTTTTGAAGCTTGGGAGGATTCACAAGATGCTATAGGTATATTTTGCGACCTTTCAAAGGCGTTTGACTGCGTGGACCACAATACATTAATTGGCAAACTTGATCATTATGGACTTGAAAATAAAGCTCTTCAACTTGTTCAATCATACCTTAAGGATCGGGAACAAGTAGTTCAAGTGAATGGAGTAAAATCTCAAGGTGCAAAGACAGGAATGGGTGTCCCACAGGGCTCAATATTAGGACCATTTCTGTTTTTAGTCTACGTTAATGATTTACTTCATTTGATGCCTAATAGTATGCCCAAAACAATTTTATTTGCAGACGATACTTCAATAGTTTTTAAAATGAACAGACGGAATCCAGATTACGATACTGTAAATAAGGTCATAGGAGAAGTACATAAATGGTTTACTGTCAATAATCTTGCACTGAATAGTAAAAAAACCAAATGTATCCGTTTTACCCTCCCTAATGTAAAAAGTAAAGAAGGAGACATTTTTATAAACAATGACAAAATTCAATTTGTTGATGACGCTACCTTCTTGGGAATAACGCTTGACTCGAAGTTACAATGGGGACCACATATTAGGCAGTTAGCGAAACGTCTGAGTGCCGCAGCTTATGCTGTTCGAAAAATTAGGCAATTAACTGATATAGACACTGCAAGACTTGTTTATTTTAGCTATTTTCACAGTGTCATGTCCTATGGTATTTTATTGTGGGGTCGAGCGGCTGACATACAATCAATTTTTGTATTACAAAAGAGGGCCATTAGAGCAATGTATAACTTACGTAGTCGTGATTCTTTGAAAGAACTATTTAAAGAAATAAATATAATGACAGTCCCTTGCCATTACATCTATGAAAATATACTTTTCGCGAGGAAAAATCTACATCTGTTTGATAAAATCTCCGATAGGCATAGTTATAATACGAGGAATAAGAACAAGTTGTCTCTGCCAAGTTTTCGACTGACGAAAACTAGTACATCTTTCCTAAAATATAGTGTAGAATTTTATAACAAGATCCCAGCCGGGATTGCTGAACTCACCGACGGTAAATTCAAAGCATTAATTAAACGCACTCTATGTAAAAAGGCTTACTATAAACTCGAGGACTATCTCAAGGATAGAAATGTTTGGCTAAATGCTGATCTAGCTCCACAAAGGTGTTAAATGTAATAATCAAAGTGTAATGTTGATATTATATTGTTAATTTTAAGCTTGTTTAAATTATGGAAAATTGTAAAAATATGCCTAAGAGATATTTTTAAAAGAGCCGACTGAGTTTTTTCCGGCAAGTTTTTCTCAGATCATATTGGCCTTTGGAACTTTGCCGGTGAATGACAAAGAATGACTCTTTTTCTTTTCTTTTTACTCTTTGTTATCAGTTTGTAAAGGGGAAAAGAGACATTTTACTGATATACTTTTTACATTAGTTTATGACATTTAGTTTTATCTTAGTGATATTCTTGACTTTACATATATTTTTTATCTTGTTTGACATGTATATCAATTGTTATTCGCTTTAATTTATTTTGTTTGTTTTTGACGTGTCATAAGAGGTGCCTGTCACCCTAAATGAATAAATGAGTTTCTGATTCTGATTCTGATTCTGTTCATCTCTTTCAAATACTAGTACTTTAGTTTTATTCATATTCAATGATGGTACAGTAGTGTGCAATATAGTGGTAAAAAAGGCGATGATAAAAAATAATGTGTTGAACCCAGGGAGTGCAGAAATGAAAACTTGAATAACGTTTTGCATTTTTGACCACCGCCACCAACACCACCAACACCACCAGAGTTACAGAGTTACACTTGACGGCGTAGGCACCACGTTACAAGCCTGGGCTGTGGAGGTTGGGATACGCCCACCTGTCGTTCTAACAGGGAATTCAGGCGATGGGCTATGGGACGTTCGTCTCCCGATTGGAGATAGGTCTCGAGCTGCTAGGCGTGTAGGTATTCCGTATACCACTATTGAGGTCCAAAGGGCCTCATTTCAGTGAGTTGTGCCCGGTTGTGGACGACCGTCGGCGGTGTCATGAATGAGATAATAAACCGTCATTTTCACTGGTTGTATAGAGTTACAGTGTTGGAGCTCGATGGCGTAGGCCTCTTTTTTATGTATTTGTAGTGGCAAACAAGCATGCAGTTCAGATTGATGTTAAGTGATGACTGCAGCCTATAGACACCCACACAAAGACCAAGGTCAAAATGCAGATGCGTTACCACTCCTGAGGCCTAAGGTATTATGCCTCTGTGCCGGAAATTACAGGGTTGTATATTACCACCTGACCGGAACACGATAGTGCTGAACACTACCATTTAGCGGCAAGTATTGCGGTGGTGTCATCACCAGTAAACTAGGTAGGTAGTTCATACTTTTTATGGCCTCCCCCAAAAAAGGGGAGAGACTCGCCAGTTGCCATTATTATTATATTGGTTGGGGAAAAAGTTTCTTCGCATTTTTTAAGATAATTCAAAACATTTTTTAATATAGTTTATTTAAATTTAACTTAAGTATGTATGTACCATTTTGTTCGATAACCTTTTGCCATCTTGTACATGATCCCATTGCTATAAAAATTTTGTGACTTCGCATCAAAATACCGCGACAAGTGGATTTGGCAGTCCTCTCGTGATGTTAACCTAACATTGCATAAAGAATTCTGAAGAGACCGAAAAGGTGGAAATGTGAAGGTGCAAGGTCGGGACTATATGGCGGATGCATTAACACTTCCCAGCCAAACTCTCTTAATTTTTGCTGAGTGGCTATAGATGTGTGAGGTCTAGCGTTATCATGATGAAACACCACACCCCTTCTGTTGATCAATTCCGGCCGCTTTCTCTCAACTTCTTGCTTTAATCTCATCAGTTGTTCGCAGTAGAGTTCAGAATCGATAGTCCTGCCTGGTGGTAATAGCTCATAATGAATAACGCCCTTCCAATCCCACCACACACACAACATCACCTTATTGCGAGTTAACCCGGGTTTCGCCACTGTCTGTGAAGCCTGACCGGCCTTTGACCACGACCTTTTTCGCACGTTCTTGTCGTACGTGATCCACTTTTCATCACCAGTTATCAGCTTCTTCAAAAATGATTCGGTTTCATTACGTCGTAATAAAGAATCACTAATGAGTACACGGTTCATTAGGTTTCTTTCAGTGAGCTCGTGAGGTACCCAAATATCGAGCTTTTTTTGTACCCAGCTTTTTCAAATGCGTCAAAACTGTTTTGTGATCAATTCTCAGTTCTTCAGCTACGTCGTAACTACTGATATGTCGATCTTGCTACACTTTTTCAAAAATGGCATCCATTTTATCCGTAATAGGGCGACCAGAGCGAAGTGCATCTTTGATATCAAAATTTCCGGATTGAAAACGCTTAAACCAAATTTGTGCTACTCTCACAGACACTGCACTAGGTCCATAAACATCGCAAATATTTTTCGCTGCTTGCGTTGCATTTTTACCTTTTTTGTAGTAAAATTTTAAAATGTATCGAATTTCTTCATTAGATTCACTCATTTTGACAGTACGAAAACAAATGAAAATCACACATTTGCCTAATTTGAATTTGGAATTATGTTCTTTAAAATGTTAACTTTCAATGATACCAAAACCAGCCAGATACAAATACTACAGCCAAAGAGATTTTATTACAAGGTCATACATACTATAATGCGAAAAGACTTTTTCCCCAACCTATCGAATCCTACTTTAGGCAGGTGGTGAATTATGGCATATTATTATGGCATCAAAATTAAGAGTTTAGAGTGAAGTTCAATCTGGAGCTAGATAACTCACCCGGATTGGGTTTGGCATGGACGGCCAACGCCGCGCACTGTAAAAATAAAAAAGAAGGTCACATGTTAATAAGTCGCGTATAAACAAACAATTGCAAAATCTGTGGTGTGGAGAGAATATGTAATAATACTACGTATAGAATGGACACTTCGAAGTCCCGCCCGATTTCACCGCATCACCCAACCTCCTCCCCTCTTATGGGCGACGGTTGGTATTTTCTACGTGCCACGCACACAGGTGCACGTGTAAATACACGTCACTGATTGATGTCTGTGTAATAGAGATCCAACCAAATTAAGCGTTTGTATGGAATTTTGGCGGAGTGTCCGCGGTGTGCCTATAACCTGCGTACCCTTATTTAACACTCGCTATTATTATGATTCATTTCCGCTATTTTATTTCTAAAAATATAATCTATACATATAATAAAACAGTAAAATCCGCGTGTCTGTACATTGTATATATTAAAAAAAACCAATTGGGGGCGATGTTAAAATAGTATTAGAACACTTTTTAATGATTTTTAAATTTTTTGTCTGTCTGTTTGTCCCTCTGTCCAGGCTAATCTCCGAAGATACTGGACGGATTCGAATGAAACTTTGTGGTGTAAAGATACTAAACCTGGCCAATATTTAAGCTACTGCGGGAAAATCACTCATTCCCACGGGAATCTCTACATTTAATTTCATTTTCCTATACAAATAATCCGTATCTATCAAACCTTTGACTCATTACGAAGTTTGCCGGGTCAGCTATTTTTCAATAAAAAGCACGTCTTAACGAGTTCTAATAAGGTTGTTGAGACTAGCATTTTATTATGTATCGACGTTAGTCTCGACTGAGTAATGACTTGATATGTTCTTAGGTTTTCGCGAGCTACACTCATTGAAATAAAACTATTTTTACGGATTTATCTCGCGTATATTAAACTAAAATGATTTTTAAAATCAACCCGACGTTTCGGTCGCTTTTCAGCTTCCGTGGTCCCGGGCAGACTGAGGTGACATTTGTCTGACAGAAGTTTGAAAAATTATATGTAGCTACCTCCATCGATTTCGTAAACGCCTTGCGTAGCGTTCAGGATTAACACAATAATTACTTATGGTATTTGGTATAGTTTAATATACGCGAGATAAATCCGTAAAAATAGTTTTATTTCAATGAGTAATGACTGTTCTTCAAATGGGTGACCACAATTTTCTAAACAGTAATTAATTTTAGGACAAAATGTAATATTTTAAGTGTAATAAGTTAGTTAATCTATACCAAAAATTCCTAAAATCGATTCGAACAGACTAGTTTCGGGTTGTACATTTAATCCTGTTACACGTTGTATAAAGAGAAGATATATTTTTTTAAAAATCTTACCACTAATAACACCACCGCTAGCTTCATGATGGTAGATGGTATAACATACCATTGCTGCACGAACACAATTTATACGTAAAAGCTATGATGCATCTTTTGTTATTAAAATTTTATGCAAAAAACTATAAAAACATCACTTGAACAAACAATAATATCAAAGCAAGATTTTTCTGCAATAAAGATTCTTTATATATGTCACTGGCGGCCCGCCCCGGCTTCGCTCGGTACATTAGGTATAGGTCGCGCCACGTAAAAAGAACGCTGGAAGAAAATAGAAGGGATGTGTTCGCGCATCGGTACACTCGCGCACGAAAGTACTAGCCCTATTGGTTTATTTTTGATCTAGCTTTCGCTTGCGGTTTCGTGTATTGGTAGGCAGATTGAAAACGCCGCACCTCATACTATCAAATAGATCGATAAATCGTCTACTGCGCAGCTTGAACGCCAGCGTTCTTTTTACCTGGCGCGACCTATACTGCTATCTGACCGAGGCCGACTATTGGCCTTATTACACGACACGGTATTCAGGGTCCGATTAGTCCGGTCCAGTATTCTGGCGTCATCCGTAATAGGGTCTGCCAGGACACTGTTGCAATGTCCTATTTCTAGTGAAGCCCGGCGATGAGCCTCACCCCGAACACATTCAACATATATCATTCTCTTCATACATAATAAAAACTAACAAAGTCATTTAGGGAGTTAGGGTCCCTATTAAGGGTGATCGGAGCGGCCCGGTCAGCCTAACGCCCTAACTACACACAGTACAAATATGAACAGTACGGAAACTACGTACAAAACGTTCAAAACGGCACATTCACAGAAACATGAGCATCGACGCTCGAGTAGCGAGTGACTTGGTCTGACTCGAAGCTGCAGCACCGCGAGAACCGCATAGAGGCCTCGTTGCGCATGTTTGTGTGATTGCGCCGTTTCAACGTTTTGTACGTAGATTCCATACTGTTCATATTTGTACTGTGACTAAGTTAGGGACCTGTTGACCGCATAGTGTAATAAGCGGTACCCGGTGCAAATCTACGCCCACCCTTTCTGCCGGACCCTGAACACCGTGTCGTGTAATAGCCTTTTAAATGTGATGTGTATGGTCGACGGATAATATAGAGGCTAAGCATAGAGCAACGCGGCCCACCGGTCGCGGCGGACCGGAGGGGAGTAGCCATAGCGTGTATTACCGATGCAAAACAGTCCATCATTTTTTACGGGGGTAAATGCGTGCGACACACACGCACACTACAAAAATCGTCTATTACTACGAAACTCACACCTTGACTTTAACAAAATACAGAAACAATTCCACGCACACATTAAAACATCTAGGCGACAGGTATAGGCCCATTTGGGCTTGTACGTTGACAGAGGGGAAAGCCTGCATATGGCTACTACCCTCCGGTTTTTCTCTATGAGGCTAAGCAACATGAAAGCCGCTTCACCGCAACCCGCGGCGGCGCGTGGTCCCGTATGAAACGCCCATGACACACGGACAGGCAGACACTGTGATAGTTATTAAATTCGGCTCAAAAAAGTGAATGTAAGAATAGTTTATATTATAAACTATTTACGGCATCAATTCAAGTGTGAGTATGTCATAATGTACTAACAATTTATTTTCTTGGAATAAATAGGATTATCATAACAATTGCAATACAATAATGTGATTCAAAGTAAATATAATATTAACTATATATGAATTGTTTCAATTAAGGTCACTATCCTTTTGACCTCAAAGGTCATATTAGTGATATAGCTACTTAATACAAGTTCATACCTCTTTATATGTAACTAGCGGACTAAATAAATATTACACATCGACTCTAGGAAGGTTACTTCGGCTTATATCGGTTCTGTAGAGCGTTATCTCTTTCGCACCTTAACTCCGTGACGTTTGTCGACAATAATGATCAAGTTTTGACCAATACCGGACTATCAGTGCTTATGTAGGCGGTGTGCAACAGAGATAACGCTCTTCGAAGTTGAAACTAACCGATCGTCTCTTTCGTAAATAGAGCAACTCGGCCCACCGGTCGCGGGGGACCGGAGGGGAGTAGCCATAGCGTGTATTACCGATGCAAAACAGTCTGTCATTTTTTGCGTGGGGAAATACGCACACGCACACTACAAAATCGTCTATAACTACGAAACTCACACCTTGACTTTTACAAAATACATAAACAATTTCACGCACACATTTATTTATCTGGGCGACAGGCATAGGACCATTTGGTATTGTACTTTGACAGAGGGGAAAGCCTGCATAGAATCAGAATCAGAAACTCATTTATTCATTTAGGGTGACAGGCACCTCTTATGACACGTCAAAAACAAACAAAATAAATTAAAGCGAATAACAATTGATATACATGTCAAACAAGATAAAAAATATATGTAAAGTCAAGAATATCACTAAGATAAAACTAAATGTCATAAACTAATGTAAAAGTATATCAGTAGAATGTCTCTTTTCCCCTTTACAAACTGATAACAAAGAGTAAAAAGAAAAGAAAAAGAGTCATTCTTTGTCATTCACCGGCAAAGTTCCAAAGGCCATTATGATCTGAGAAAAACTTGCCGGAAAAAATATGACTACTCCCCTCCGGTCCGCCGTGGCCGGTAGCCCGCAGTGGCCTGTGTTGCTCTATGTGTGCGTCATTAGGAGTGAATGTTCTATAATCGCCGCATGCTTACTACCAGTAATAAGTTTAACCAATATCACACCGCGGACACTCCGCCAAAATTCTGGTCGCTTAATTTGGTCTCTATTACACAGACATCAATCAGTGACGTGTATTTACACGCGCACCTGTGTGCGTAGCACGTACAAAATACCAACCGTCGCCCATAAGAGGGGAGAAAGTTGGGTGAGGCGGGGAAGTCGGCCGGGACGTCGAACTGTCCATTCTATACGTAGTATTATTACATATTCTCTGCTTATATTAGGAATAATGATTTTGTAAAATTACGATAGATGGCGTTGTTTTTATTTACAGCACAATAGTGTATTACTTATGTAAAATGTTTTTAATTCTCAATATTTATGCATTATTCATTTATATTTAGCATATTCAGGTGGGGGGCTTAGTTTTTGTGACGTATTATTTTTAGGGGAGTCACAGATAATGTGACACAGCGTGACTATAGGCAGAGAATAGGTAATAATACTACGTATAGAATGGACACTTCGACGTCACGCCCGATTTCGCCGCCTCACCCAACCTCCTCCCCTCTTATGGGCGACGTTTGGTATTCTCTACGTGCTACGCACACAGGTGCACGTGTAAATACACGTCACTGATTGATGCTGTGTAATAGAGACCAAAATAAGCGTTCGCATGGAATTTTGGCGGAGTATCCGAGGTGTGCTGTAGGGGAGGAGTGGATCAGAAAAACTTATTGAAGTCATGAACGCTACTTTCCTAAAATATTGTTACCCCTCCCTTTTCAATTATAATGATAATTAAAGTACTATAATGAACTATAATAATAATTAAGAAACTAATATCTACTATTTGAAATTCAACAGAAAAAATGTCTTTATTTCTAATTTGTTTTTACACACCATTGTCATGGTAGAATATTATTATCTGATTAAGCTGTACTCTCACCATCTGTACAAAACTATGTAATATTCTCGTAAATAAATGATTATGATTATGATTATGAAAGCAAAACCGACACCGTCGCGTGTGAATCCAGCATAACAGTAAATGTCTAAACAAATATTTATTTCAATGATATAATAGGTGACATTATTGAATAAAAAACAATAAATTAATAAGTACCTTATATATTTTTTATTGTAAAAATAATTTTATTGTTATTTTTATAACAATAGGTAGATATCGTTGCCATTTATACCTAAGAGATCTTCAGACAACAAAAATACAAAATATTTTTTGGAAATAATTAAATATGATCACTTGACAATTATACATCTTTTATGTGTTTGTTTTATATTATTTCGCATTAACACATGCTTGTGAAATATATTTTTATTTTTTTTTTTTTAAACAAAAATGGAAAGAAAAATTTGACTTCAGGCGAGACTTGAACTCGCGACCTACTGGGAATCTAGTCCAGCCGCTCTTCCAATTGAGCTACTGAAGCCCTGCCCGATTTGTCAAATCTTTCCTTCACATCTATTGCATTGCTTTATGGTAGCAGTAGCGCCATCTATTACCAACTATGCTAGTTAGGCAACCGATATATCTTTTATGTGTTTGTGACCTAGTCATTTTATGTATTTGGACTTTCCTGCCCCCCCATATTCAACAATAATATTAAATTTTAAAAAGTATATACTTTCGGACTTCGTTGTAATTTTAGACACGATTCTTTAATCTACCCCATAATAAGATACCATATGACATGACGCTGTGAAAATAATTAAATTATGCAATCCTTCAAATCAGTTAACAGATATTAAGAGATTATTAGCGGCCACGCAGGGCCAAAGTCGTGTGGTCACGCAGGGCCAAGTTTTGCAAAGGGCTATTTTTTGTTTTTGCTCGCGCATGCCAGATATGTCCAGGAAATGATCAGCCTGGATCTAGCAACCTTACGTCTAGGGTACCCGCCGTCTACGGGAACAGACGGCGGGTAGTGTAACATTTGTGGAGAAAAGGGTGGAAGTAGGGATGGCGATCTGAGATCGATTAATCGGAAGATCGATCTTTTAGACCGAAAAGATCGATTATTTGAATCGATTCACTGCACTGAATCGATCTAGCGAATCGATACTTTACCTTGGAAAATCGAAGATCGACCTATTTGCTTTTACTCTTCGATTCGAATAGATTCAAAGATCGATCTTTTTCAGAAAGAATCGCCATCCCTAGGTGGAAGTGTTCCTCCAATGAAAAGGGAGGATCCTCCGACCAGGCGAGGTGGTAGCACAATGTACAATGTATAGAACAGTGAGGTAACTACGAACAAAGCGTTCAAAACGGCACACGCACACAAACATGCGCATCTATGAGGCCTCTAAGCGGTTCTCGCAGTGCTACAGTAGCGAGTGTCGCGTCGAGACAAGCGGTCACGTTGCGATAAAATTTGTTTTGTTTCCACGAGTGTGTCAAAGATGCCACGAATGTATTGCGTGGTATACGGCTGTTTGAACTCATCATCATCAAAACCGGAGCTTTCGTTTTTTAAACTTCCTGGTGATTTTGAAAGGTAAGAATGATGTATTGTTTTAAGTTTAACGTGTTTTTTTTTTATAAAATTTACGTGTCACAGTGTTCGTAACAATACCTACTCCTCCGCAGCGGCTAGACCGATCATTATGAAATTTTGTGTGTATCGTTGGTAGGTATGAGAATCGGTTGATGTCCATTTTTTTGTATTCCTAAATGGTAAGGGTGACTCACCAATGTTTTTTTTGATTTTTTGGACATTTAATTATTTTATACTTACCTCTATAATATAAAGTTCGTCGAGGCAGCTAGTTATTATTATAATTTGTTGGTACTTCAATTGTCACTTCGTGTTAAATAAGATTTTTCATGTTGGGTCATGGGTGTCATGGGTGTGGTTTAATGGTTTTCGAGGTTGTTTTTTTATTTATTTAGTTGTACAAAAAATACTTACTTACATGTGTTTTGTTGTGGTTTTCGAGGGTGTTGAAACCAATGAATACCTAGTGCTGTCAAAATGAAAGGTGGTTGGTGTCGCATTTATGGTTCTTGAGAATGTTGAAATCGATAGTGTTGTCGTGGGTGTTGAAACTGATGGTGTTGTCAAAATGTAAATCCAAGATGGCAGCTGCATGAAATAATGAACTTTTTCGTCATGGGTGCCATTTTCATGGTTCTTGTGGGTGTTGAAACTGAAGGTGCTGTCAAAATGTAAATCTAAGATGGTGGCTTCATGAAATTGTCAACGTTTTCGTCATGGGTGTAGTTTTTATGGTTCTTTTGGGTGTAGTGCAAACCATCACATTTTTTGTTTCAAAATTACTAAAGTAATTGTTTGAAGAAAGTACAGGGCCGTACCACCAATTACCACCTTATCGGAACACGATAGAGCTGAACACTACCATTTAGCGGCAAGTATATTAGATTATGCAGTGGTGCCTACGCCCGCGAGCTCTGTCACTGGAGCTCTACCACCAGTAAATTAAAATAACTTCACTTTTAGAATGTTTTATACAATTTCCAACCACTTTTAGTGTATTACACAAAAACGTAGTAATGACGTAGATATTTTAAAATTTCTTAATTACATAATTCAATTCAACGGTGTTGTACCACGTTGTGACGTCATAACGTGCTGCAATTTTATTAAAAAATAAAAAAATAAAATACGCTTACACTCACAGTCCCACAGTAGGTATAAACCTGTGTCGTGGGTGCTATTGTACACATACTTCACATACACAAACACCCAGACCCGAGACAAATATCTGTAGGCCATACAAATATTTATTCCGGTGCGGGGATCGAACCCGCGACCCTTCGAATCAAACGGTGGTTTCGCACCGCTGGACTAACCGGGTCGTTTAGGCCGTTTCGAGTCATTTCACAATTCGCAACATTTTGAATCGTTATTTCTTAACAACTTTTAAGTAATTATTGACTGTATGTTTCAAAGACAAATAGTATTTATTTATCCAATACTATTACAGGGTAACCAATAAAAAATATTCAACATCCCAATACGATTGACTAAACGTAAGTAAATGCTAAAATAATAACACCATTATTAAAAAAAAATTGTGACATCCCTGTTGCTTCAATGGAGTGTAGGTAAATATTTTATAAAATGGGCTTAGTTACCATACTGTTTGTAACTATTTACTGTGGTGGTAGCGCCTGGCGGGCCGCGGCCCAACGATTGACCTTGGGAAGTTGTATATATGCCAACTCTTAAGAAATGATTGACACGCCATCTACCGTACTGGACAAGTACTGTGAGGTTTCATCTGCGTTCCTCGAGTTGGCGCTTTAATGTAGTGGACGCTACACTAATGGTAGGGTAGATAGAGTAGTCGGAACTACTCCGCAATCAGTATTACGGGAACGCTATCGCACACTTTCGCAACCCCGCCGGCGTTCGCTGGAAATAGCTCTAAAAATCTAAAAAAATCATAAAACTTTCATGATTAAAAACTCAGTCGACATGTGTTTTACTGGTGGTAGAGCTCCAGTGACGGCGCTCGCGGGCGTAGGCACCACCGCATTATATAATATAATAATAATAATAATAATGGCAACCCATTATACGTCCCACTGCTGGGCACGAGTCTCTCCCCTTTTTGGGGAGAGGCCTGGAGCTTACTCCACCACGCTGCTCCAATGCGGATTGGTGGAGGTGTTGGGGGTTAGTGGCCAACCCGCTGTCGGATGTTTGAAAACTGCCCATAAGGTCTCCGACAAGGTTTAACGACTGCTATCTGTCGATAGCAACCGGGACCGACTGCTTAACGTGCCCTCCGAAGCACAGAAACGCGCATTTAATTTGCCACTAGCGGTCACCCATCTCACTACCCGACCGCGCCCGTAGTGCTTCACCGAGTAAATCGCCTGTGATCTACACCAGCCGCCGGGCCATGCGCGCTTCTATATATATAATATACTTGCCGCTAAATGGTAGTGTCAGCACTGTCGTGTTCCGTTCAGGTGGTTATGTACGGCCCTGTGAATTCCGGCACAGAGGCATAACACCTTAGGCCTCAGGAGTGGTAACGCATCTGCATTTTAAACTCGGTCTTTGTGTGGGTGTCTATAGGCTGCAGTCCTCATTTAACATCAATGTGAACTGCATGCTTGTTTGCCACTGACATTACATAAAAAACTGGTCAAGTTCATGTCGGACCACGCTCAGTATAGGGTTCCGTAGTTACAGAGTAAAAATTGCAATGAAAAAAAAAATACTTTTTTGGATGGACTTGTTCGAAATTTTTGAGTAAAGTACATTTGATCGACTATTATTCGCAAACTTGCAAGGCCAACTTAAGTGTGATAGTTTTCCTCTTAATTTCGTTATATGTAGCTACTATTGCCGTAACGTTTGAATTTCTAAAAAAACCGTTTAGTCTGTAGAGGGGGGGGGACACTTTAGTCTAACGAAAATGTGCACTATACAGCTTCATAAGTCACGAACAGTTAACCAAATCGAAAAATGTTCAGATACCCATACTATTTTTAAAGACCTATCCAACGATACCTAACACTATATGGAAATAGAAAATTAAAAAAAAAATTAGTGCCATACAATTAAGGAGGTTACCCTAAATTTTTTTTTTTCATTTCTTTATTCTACCACTTTGTCGGCGTAATCAAGATGTATACTTGTGTCAAATTTCAAGTCTCTAGTACTTATAGTTTTTGCGCTAAACCGCGGACGGACAGACAGACAGACAGCCAGACAGACATGGCGAAACTATAAGGGTTCCTTGTTTACTACGGAACCCTAAAAAGATTTCCAGAACCGGAGGCCCATGGTGGACCCCTACCGTATCCCTTAGTCAGCCTCTATGACGCCTCCCTTTTGAAGTTGGTTGATTAAACATTATAATTTTATTGATATGAAGAATCTTTATTGCAGAAATACTTTGCTTTCAAATGATTGTTTGTTCAAGTGATGTTATTATAGTTTTTTATATTAAGCTTTAATAATAAATAATGTTACTAATTTTTTCTCGTATAAATTGACACGGTGCAGCAATGGTCAATCATACCATCTTCCATCATGAAGCTAGCGGTGGTGTTATTAGTGGTAAGTGCTTTTTAAAATCTTTTTGTTAACTGCCTCGGTAGCCTAGTGGTAGCAGGCCACTACTACTACGCTGAGGTCCTGGGTTCGATTCCCGGGTAGGGGGTTATCAGAGATAATGGTGAAAAAGCCTTTGTCTCTGGTTCTATTGGGAGTTTTCCATTTTCTGGAAATTTCCCAGTACCTCAAAGTTTGGTAATGTGCCCGGAGATGTCAACAGGCTCGCCACCTGTTACATGGGCCAAAACGTAACCGGCGAATCGTGGGTGTTTGCATGTATGCTTGAATGCATGCATTTACCTCTGCCTACCCCTTCGGGGATTACAGGCGTGAAGTTACGTTTTTTTTTTTTTTGTTAATATCTTTTTTATTGTAACATTAAAAAAAAAACAATAAATAAAATCTATAAAATTTGATATCGGGCAGGAATCGAACCTGCGAACTCAGGCTAATTTAGTTCAAGTTAGAAATCTTGAGAATATTTTTTGCGACAAAAATACTCAAGCATCAAATGAGTAATTGTATCAAGTTTCATGGCAATAGGTTTGGTAGTTTTTTTTTTAATATTATGGCATCGCTATTACGCATATTGCCAGTGTCAAGTAAAACGATATTTCGTATTCTTAATAAGCAGCGTAAAAGTCAGAGTCAGTCAGGCAATTTATCACTATAGTCAGTAATTCGAGTAAAGCGATGGCTACTTTACCAGAACATTTACAATGAAGTTTTGGAGGCAACCCGAAAGGACGTGTTTTCACGCTATTATTCTATTTCACTATACACGGGCACTGTAATAAGCCTATATGAAACATAATGTCACCAACTTTATTTAATATAACTCAAAAATATAGAAAATGAAATAATATAAGAGCACCGCACGCCTCTTTCAAGGAAGTTCCCGTAAAAAAAAACTCGGGCAGGACTTCAGTAGCTCAATTGGAAGAGCGGCTGGACTAGATTCCTAGTAGGCCGCGAGTTCGAGTCTCGCCTGAAGTCAAATTTTTCTTTCCATTTTTCTTTAATTAAAAATATATTTCACAAGCATGTGTTAATGCTAAATAATATAAAACAATTATTAAGGGTAAAAGCGACTTCTTTACGATATTCAAGAAACTGCAAAGTCTATTATATCGGTTGCCTAACTAGCATAGTTGGCAATAGATGGCGCTGCTGCTACCATAAAGCAATGCAATAAATGTGAAGGAAAGATTTGACAACTCGGGCAGGACTTCAGTAGCTCAATTGGAAGAGCGGCTGGACTAGATTCCCAGTAGGCCGCGAGTTCGAGTCTCGCCTGAAGTCAAATTTTTCTTTCCATTTTTCTTTAATTAAAAATAAAAAAAAACTGAGTAGTTAGAAGAATAGAAGAAGAATAGAAAACGTTGAGTAGTTTTCGATATTAAACAAATCGAATACTCATCATCACTTTTTACTGGTGGTAGAGCTCCAGTGACGGAGCTCGCGGGCGTAGGCACCACCGCATTACCTAATATACTTGCCGCTAAATGGTAGTGTTCAGCACTATCGTGTTCCGGTCAGGAGGTAATGTACGGCTCTGTAATTTCCGGCACAGAGGCATAACACCTTAGGCCTCAGGAGTGGTAACGCATCTGCATTTTGGCCCCTGGTCATTGTGTGGGTGTCTATAGGCTGCAGTCATCACTTAACATCAATGTGAACTGCACGCTTGTTAGCCACTTTTATTACATTAAAAAAAAAAACCTCGTTGCACATTGATCTTTTTTAATAGTAGCATCGCTGTTATGCATTCTTATTGCTAGTGTCAAGTTAAACGATATTTTGTATTCCTCTGGATTCCGGTTATCACCAACCGAATGGAGTAGAGCGAAAGTTGCACCGCCCATAATCGCATATGTCTCATATGTCCCTCCGCAACGCCCTAAGCCGAGGCACGGACCCGCATGGGTCACCCTTAGGCAGTTGCGCTAACTTTTTTGCTAGGCTGGAGCGCCTTCTGCGCTCGCCGATTGCCCGGTGAAGTAGACTAGTGCCGTCTCGAGACAGGCCGCCTACATAAAGCCCGACCTAAAAAAAAAAAAATGTATTCCTCTGGAAGTAGCTTAAAAGTCAGAATCAGTTAGTCAATTATTTATTGTCAGTCAAATGAGTCACAGTCAGTAATTCGAGTAAAGGACTTATTACACGGCACGGTATTCAGGGAACGATAGCAAGGGTCAGGGTAGTGTAATAACATTTAGGGAGTTGGGCCCTAAATAGGGCGACCGGAGCAGCCCGTGTATTTGTTAGGGCGTTGTCGACCGGATAGTGTAATAAGCGGCAACCCGGCGCGAGGCCACGCCCAGCCTTTCAGCCGGACCTTGAATACCGTGTCGTGTAATAGCCTTTTATAGTGATTATTACTTTAGCAGAACATTTACAACGGAGTTTTGGAGGCAACCTGAAAGGCCGTGTTTTCTCACTGTTCTCAAAATTCTATTTCACTATACACGGGCACTGATAAACCTATATCAAGCAAAATGACACCAACTTTATTTAATATAATTCAAAGATGTACCAGGAAATAAACTAAGAGCACCACAGGCTTCATTCAAGGGTCCCTTCAAAAC
Source organism: Macrosoma leucophasiata (assembly GCA_036365455.1). Taxonomy (NCBI): domain Eukaryota; kingdom Metazoa; phylum Arthropoda; class Insecta; order Lepidoptera; family Hedylidae; genus Macrosoma; species Macrosoma leucophasiata. Next base: position 5,439,737 of record JAWQUS010000029.1, read on the forward strand.
TCATACCTACGTTTCTTAGTAACAGGTGATGTTTTTTTTTTATTTTTACAGTGCGCCGTGTTGGCCGCCCATGCCAAGCATCATCCTGGTAAGTTATTTAACCTTTCAAGGATCGTACGGCCACCGGCGGCGAGACACAATTGAATTTCAATTGTCATATTTTTCTCGTGTCTGGAGTGCTTAAACTCGGAATTTTAATTCGATTCCTGGTTTGACATTTTCAGTGTTGCAACGTAATGACAACTCCTTAATAGTGACGTTGCGAAATTAATCGATACGAAAATGAAATATTTCCGAATCGATTCAATTCGTTTATAGTATTATATAAACAACTACTATTTTAGCGCAGTAGTTTCGTTTTTCACGTACTTATAGCCGTTGCGGATCATTACTTATTCAGTAACCGTCAAAGCTTTTCGTAAATGTTTTTTTTTTCGTTAGGAACAATGTGTTTACGTCTTTTTGTGATGTACTTGGCTGAGGATTCATTTTGATGGCACATCTAAACAAATAAAAACACTTAAAGTTAAAAAAAACTAGCTATCTAGGCTCTTTTATTATAAGTTTATTTTTTTAAAAACATTAATTTTTCATATAATATTGCAATGGTTATTAATAAATAAATAATTATTGTGAATAGTAATGTATTTTGTTTTTCAATAAAACGTTCAATAAATCTTAAAACTGGCACACCAATATTATAATTACATAAACATAAAATCGCGATTTTTTATCGATTGTTGGGTCCATCACTATTATGTTGAATGTGGTATCATTATTATACGAAGTGACAGTAGCTAATGTCAAATTGGGAATCGAATTAAAAGTCTGGGTATAGTTTCAGTTTTGATTTCGATCCAAACTTTTAGTTTTGATAATAAATAAAAAAAAAAAAGTAACTTCACGCCTGGGTAGGCAGAGGTAAATGCATGCATTCAAGCATACATGCAAACACCCACGATTCGCCGGTTACGTTTTGGCCCATGTAACAGGTGGCGAGCCTGTTGACATCTCCGGGCACATTACCATACTTTGAGGTACTGGGAAATTTCCAGAAAATGGAAAAATCCCAATAGAACCAGAGATAAAGGCTTTTTCGCCATTATCTCTGATAACCCCCTACCTGGGAATCGAACCCAGGACCTCAGCCTAGTAGTAGTGGCCTGCTACCACTAGGCTACCGAGGCAGTTATAATTAGTTATAGATAATAAATAAAAGTATACATTGTGTGTACTGAAGATGTAAGAAAGAGACTTTGTGTGAATGATAGTATCGGTGTAAAAATGAAAATAGGCATGCTCCGATGGTTCGGGCATATAGAAAGAATGTCGAATGAGCGAATGACTAAACAGATATACAATGCGAATGTGGATGGTTGCAGAGGCCCAGGAAGACCAAGACTGACCTACCATGACCAAATAGGTCGAGTTCTGTCTGATGGTGGGGTCAAAAATCTTAGGAATCGGCGTGCATGTATGAAGAGAATGATGAAGGTAGACGAGGCACGAGAGGTTTGTCTGAACCGGGATGTCTGGCGCTCTACACTCTCTGCCTACCCCGTTAGGGACCTGGCGTGAAGATACATACATACATTGTGTGTACTTCACAGAATAAGGATTAGTATGGAGTACTTTTTTACCTTTTTCGATGCCATTGCTGTTACGCATACTGCCAGTGTCAAGTAAAACGATGTTTCGTATTCAAGCAGCGTAAAAGTTAATAATAGTCAGTCAGTCAATTATTTATCATGTCAGTCATGTGAGTTACCGTCAGTAATTTGAGTAAAGCGATGCCTACTTTACCAGAACATGGGCAATGCAATAAACCTATATCAAACAAAATGCCTCCAATATTATTTAAAATCATTTTAATATTACAAACAGACTTATTATTTTCTTACTGGTGGTAGAGCTCCAGTGACGGAGCTCGCGGGCGTAGGCACCACCGCATTACCTAATATACTTGCCGCTAAATGGTAGTGTTCAGTACTATCGTGTTCCGGTCAGGTGGTAATGTACGGCTCTGTAATTTCCGGTACAGAGGCATAACACCTTAGGCCTCAGGAGTGGTAACGCATCTGCATTTTGACCCCTGGTCATTGTGTGGGTGTCTATAGACTGCAGTTATCACTTAACATCAACGTGAACTGCATGATTGTTTTCCACTTCCATTACATAAAAAAAAATAAAAAAAAAAATAACACCTAATGCCTCAGGAGTGGCAGCGCATCTGCATTTTGACCCCTGGTCAGTGTGTGGGTGTCTATAGGCTGCAGTCATCACTTAACATCAATGTGAACTGCACTTGTTTGCCACTTTAATTACATAAAAAAAGACACTCCAATTTTATTTATTTGTATAGATAACTCAAAAATACATCAAGAAAATAAAATAAAATAAGAGAACCATAAGCCAATGTCTAGGTTCCCGCCAAAAAAAAAATGTGTGAACTTAAATATATAACATTCCAATTTCCAATATGGTAGGCAAGCATTACGCTTTACTTAAAAAAGGTTTCTTTCTCAAAGGTGTGGAGTGTCGAATAGACGTGAGTAACTCTTTACTGTTCTGATTCACTGTTCCGAAACATTTCAATGTTCCGAAAGATTGGAACACCAATAATATTTCAAATGCATCATTTAGAATTTAGAACATTTGGAAATCGAACATTATTACTCTCTGTTTAGCGCGTTCATGTCGCTTGAGTGATTGAGTGTGACCGCATGACCGCAACCGAGACACTTGACATTTGAAACATTTGAATCTGAATCAGTTAGCGAAGCGAGAGAGCGAGATAACAATACAATATTAAGCAAGTGAGAATGGGATACCAAATGAGATGATATTTTGTTACTTATTCCGTTGCGCCTATACAGTACCTTATGCACCTAATATTAACGACGTTTGTAAGACTAAGAATAATTTAAGAGCGTTTTTGTTTGCATTATTTTGCTTTTATGAGCCGAGTTGTTTGTTTTGGACTTTCGCCACAGTAGATCTTTGACGCAATGTGCCAAATGTTCGAAATTATACATACAAAGATTCGAAACAGTGTTCCAACCACAAAGGAGAGACGTGAGACGTATCTCCCACGCCTATTGTCGAACTTAACCTTTCTATGACGTGACTCTAACTGTCGGTGACACCCATAGAGCAACACCGGAGGAGAGTAGCCATATGCAGGCTTTCCCCTCTGTCAAAGCATAAGCCCAAATCGGCCTATACCTGTCGCCAAGATGTTTAAATGTGTGCGTGAAATTGTTTCTGTATTTTGTTAAAATCAAGGAGTTTCGTAGTAATAGACGTTTTTTGTAGTGTGCGTGTGTGTCGCAAAAAATTACAGACTGAATTGCATCGGTAATACACGCTATGGCTACTCTCCTCCGGTCCACCGCGACCGGTGGGCCGCGTTGCTCTATGGTGACAGCATACCGTTTGGTTATTCTGAAGGTAGTGTGAAGTAGACCTGAGTCGATCGCGAGCGATAGAATCACTTTGATTGAATCACGATCCAAACACAAGTGATCGATTTATTGCATTGCTTTATGGTAGCAGCAGCGCCATCTATTGCCAACTATGCTAGTTAGGCATTGACAAGGATTTGACAAATCGGGCAGGACTTCAGTAGCTCAATTGGAAGAGCGGCTGGACTAGATTCCCAGTAGGCCGCGAGTTCGAGTCTCGCCTGAAGTCAAATTTTTCTTTCCATTTTTCTTTAAAATAAAATATATTGCACAAGCATGTGTTAATGCGAAATAATATAAAACAACAAGTGATCGAGTCGTGACGAACAAAAAAGTCGATCATTTGGGTCCTTTGGGTCATTGGGTACTTTGTTTCTCGTGAACTCTATCACATTATGCATAAAGTACACTTCAGTTTGTTTACAGTTTTATCGATCAAGTTCCCCTGCACTATGTCATCTAATTGTAAAATTTATGCTGTATACCTATAATGTTTAAGAATGAAATTATAGTGATAATTAATTGAAATGTATTAAAACGAAAAATAGGTCTCGAATCACGAGAATCATGAGCTACAGTATACACGTTTGAGCGAAATCGACGATCGACCCGAATTCCGACGAAGGAGTGATCGACTCAGGTCTAGTGTGAAGGAAAGGGTGAAAGGTTTCTCCGACGTAAAGGGAGAATCTTCCGACCAGGCGAGATGGTAGCGCCTGGCGGGCCGCGGCCCAACGATTGACGTTGGGAATTTGTATTACAACTTTCCAACCTCAACCGTTGGGCAGGCACACAACTGTTGTATATATGCCAACTTTTGAGAAATCTTCGTATGTGCGATGTTATTTGATTGACACGCCATCTACCGTACTGGACGAGTACTGTGTGGTTTCATTGTATTCCACTAGTTGGCGCCTTAATGTAGTGGACGCTACAGTAGTAATATGATTCTTCATCAACAGGATGCGCAGGTTCAGGATCTGGCTCTGGAAGCGGAAGTGGCGCAGGATCTGGTTCTGGTAGCGGCAGTGGCTCAGGGTCGGGCTCTGGTAGCGGCAGTGGCTCCGGACATGGATCAGGAAGTGGTCATGGCTCAGGATCGGGGTCTGGTAGCGGTAGTGGCTCAGGATCTGGCTCTGGAAGTGGAAGTGGTGCAGGAGCTGGCTCGGGCAGTGGAAGTGGCTCAGGATCTGGCTCTGGAAGCGGCAGTGGCTCAGGATCTGGCTCTGGAAGCGGCAGTGGCTTAGGATCTGGCTCGGGAAGCGGCAGTGGCTCAGGATCTGGCTCAGGAAGCGGTGGAGGATCTAAATGTAAGCATCGTAGAGGCTCCGGACATGGATCAGGAAGTGGTCATGGTTCAGGATCTGGCTCTGGTAGCGGCAGTAGCTCAGGATCTGGCTCGGGAAGTGGAAGTGGTGCAGGAGCTGGCTCGGGAAGTGGAAGTGGCTCAGGATTTGGCTCTGGAAGCGGCAGTGGCTCAGGATCTGGTTCTGGTAGCGGCAGTGGCTCAGGATCTGGCTCGGGAAGTGGAAGTGGAAGTGGTGCAGGAGCTGGCTCGGGAAGTGGAAGTGGCTCAGGATCTGGATCTGGAAGCGGCAGTGGCTCTGGATCTGGCTCTGGCAGCGGCAGTGGCTCAGGATCTGGCTCTGGAAGCGGTGCTGGATCTAAATGTAAGCATCGTAGAGGCTCCGGACATGGATCAGGAAGTGGTCATGGTTCAGGATCTGGATCTGGTAGCGGCAGTGGCTCAGGATCGGGCTCTGGTAGTGGAAGTGGCTCAGGAGCTGGCTCTGGTAGTGGAAGTGGCTCAGGATCTGGCACAGGAAGTGGAAGTGGTGCAGGAGCTGGCTCTGGTAGCAGCAGTGGCTCAGGATCTGGCTCGGGAAGTGGAAGTGGTGCAGGAGCTGGCTCGGGAAGTGGAAGAGGCTCAGGATCTGGATCTGGAAGCGGCAGTGGCTCTGGATCTGGCTCTGGCAGCGGCAGTGGCTCAGGATCTGGCTCTGGAAGCGGTGCTGGATCTAAATGTAAGCATCGTAGAGGCTCCGGACATGGATCAGGAAGTGGTCATGGTTCAGGATCTGGATCTGGTAGCGGCAGTGGCTCAGGATCGGGCTCTGGTAGTGGAAGTGGCTCAGGAGCTGGCTCTGGTAGTGGAAGTGGCTCAGGATCTGGCACGGGAAGTGGAAGTGGTACAGGAGCTGGCTCTGGAAGCGGCAGTGGTGCAGGAGCTGGCTCGGGAAGTGGAAGTGGCTCAGGATCTGGCTCTGGAAGCGGCAGTGGCTCTGGATCTGGCTCTGGTAGCGGTAGTGGCTCAGGATCTGGCTCTGGAATTGGTGGGGGATCTAAATGTAAGCATCGTAGAGGCTCCGGACATAGATCAGGAAGTGGTCATGGTTCAGGATCTGGCTCTGGTAGCGGCAGTGGTTCAGGCTCTGGCTCGGGAAGTGGAAGTGGTGCAGGAGCTGGCTCGGGAAGTGGAAGTGGCTCAGGATTTGGCTCTGGAAGCGGCAGTGGCTCAGGATCTGGTTCTGGAAGCGGCAGTGGCTCTGGATCTGGCTCTGGCAGCGGCAGTGGCTCAGGATCTGGCTCTGGAAGCGGTGGGGGATCTAAATGTAAGCATCGTAGAGGCTCCGGACATAGATTAGGAAGTGGTCATGGTTCAGGATCTGGCTCTGGTAGCGGCAGTGGCTCAGGATCAGGCTCTGGTAGTGGAAGTGGCGCAGGAGCTGGCTCGGGAAGTGGAAGTGGTGCAGGAGCTGGCTCTGGAAGCGGCAGTGGCTCAGGATCTGGCTCTGGCAATGGAAGTGGTGCAGGATCTGGCTCTGGAAGCGGCAGTGGCTCAGGATCTGGCTCTGGCTATGGAAGTGGCGCAGGATCAGGCTCTGGAAGTGGAAGTGGTGCAGGATCAGGCTCTGGAAGTGGAAGTGGTGCAGGATCTGGCTCTGGTAGCGGCAGTGGCTCAGGATCTGGCTCTGGCAATGGAAGTGGCGCAGGATCAGGCTCTGGAAGTGGAAGTGGTGCAGGATCAGGCTCTGGAAGTGGAAGTGGTGCAGGATCTGGTTCTGGAAGCGGCAGTGGATTAGGATCTGGCGCCGGTAGTGGAAATGGCGCAGGGTCTGGCTCTGGAAGTGGAAGTGGCGCAGGATCAGGCTCTGGAAGCGGCAGTGGCTCAGGATCTGGCTCTGGCTATGGAAGTGGTGCAGGATCTGGCTCTGGAAGCGGCAGTGGTGCAGGATCAGGCTCTGGAAGTGGAAGTGGCGCAGGATCTGGCTCTGGTAGCGGCAGTGGCTCAGGATCTGGCTCTGGCAATGGAAGTGGCGCAGGATCAGGCTCTGGAAGTGGAAGTGGTGCAGGATCAGGCTCTGGAAGTGGAAGTGGTGCAGGATCTGGTTCTGGAAGCGGCAGTGGATTAGGATCTGGCGCCGGTAGTGGAAGTGGCGCAGGGTCTGGCTCTGGAAGTGGAAGTGGCGCAGGATCAGGCTCTGGAAGTGGAAGCGGTGCAGGATCTGGCTCTGGAAGTGGAAGTGGATCAGGATATAGATATGGAAGTGGCAGTGGATCTAGCTATAGTGATACTTACAGTTCTGGGTCTTCTTATACATCGAATGGTAAAAACGCTGAGTCAAATAGCTACTCAGGAAGTAGTGCATATGGCGGTTCTTCATCAGGAGACACTGGTGCTCAAAGTTATACAGGAAGTAATGCGTATGGATCCTCTTCCTCGGATGGTAGTTATACTCAATCAGGCAGCTACTCGGGAGGAAGTGCATATAGCGCCAAGGGCTCTCTAAGTGGCAGTGGAGCAGGATCTGGGTTTGGAAGTGGAAGCGGTAGTGGCACAGGATCTGGCTCTGGTAGCGGCAGTGGTTCAGGATCTGGCTCTGGTAGCGGTAGTGGATCTGGATCTGGCTCTGGTAGCGGAAGTGGTGCAGGATCTGGCTCTGGTAGCGGCAGTGGATCAGGATCTGGCGCCGGTAGTGGATTTGGCGCAGGATCTGGCTCTGGAATTGGAAGTGGCGCAGGATCTGGCTCTGGTAGCGGCAGTGGATCAGGATCTGGCGCCGGTAGTGGAAGTGGCGCAGGATCTGGCTCTGGAAGTGGAAATGGCGCAGGATCTGGCTCTGGAAGTGGAAGTGGTGCAGGATCTGGCACGGGTTATGGATCCGGCTTTGGTTATGGACGTGGGCGCTATCGTTATGGTCCACGTTTTAGCTATTATAATGGCGGATTAACTGGTTCCAGAAGTAACAGTTACACCCGTGCCAGAAGTGGTTACAATAATAATATTTATAATCCATATAGCTACAGTGACTCTAGCAGCAACAGCTTCAGCTCAGCTGGAGATTATTACGGATATTTTGCACCCTCTTATGACTTTAGATACAATGATTACGATAGAAACATTGATTATGGTTATGATTACTATGATTATCCCGGTGCCAATGACAGTCCAAACAATTTTGATGGCTTCGGATCAGATTATTATGACTTTAATGGCGCTCCTGGGTATAGCGGTTACTACGATGATGGATATTATATTAACAGGCCTTATAACTACGCCAGCTCTGGAAGCGGCAGTTCTGCAAGAAGCGGCAATAACTATGGTGGGTCATTTAGCAGCTCTGGTAGTAATAGCTACAGTGATGCTAATGGTTATGGCAACATTGGGTCTTATAGTAATTCAGGAAGCAATAGTTACAGTGGAAATGGACTTGGATATCGCAATGGTTACGCCGGTTCGGGAAGCAATAGTTATAGCAATGCAAACGCAGATGGTATTGGAAGTTATAGCAGCGCGGGCAGCAATAGTTATGCGAACATCTACGGTCGACGGTTCGTAAGACGCCCATATAGACCTTATTGGCCACCAATTCAATGTTATTGAAACTAATGTAAATCAGGTATTCTGTGAGAAAAAAATAATCTTAGATATTTATAGCAAAATTAAGCAATTCACTGGTAACCAGACCATTGATTTATTAGTTGGTTTCTTGTGCAGGAATTTGAGAGCATACCTTTTTTAATCCATACTTATGTTCATCGTGTCCTAGTTAGACTTTTCCTATTATCATATTTTACCTACTGTAAAAAAGCAAAAAATACTTAAGTAGGAATGACGATGCCTTGCATTTAGATCGTTGATTTTTGTCGATTTTAATTAAAGTTCAACAGAATTCACATATATCATCAATGTGAACTGTTATTTTATATAGTGAAAATACTTTAATGCAAGCGGATATTACCGCTCTGAATCGCACTTAAGAAGTTTTCGTATAAGTTGCCCCATTTATACATCTTTCCAAAGATAATCTATGGGCTCCGTCGCTATTATTTCGCTGGATTGGAGGTTCGGTTTTGGTCGTAGGAAAATAACATCTCGTTCTTCTACAACGACTTCTAACTGTTTTTGGATGTGTTAAATATTTGCCCTAAATTTGATTAGTAAGAAGAAATCACATTTATTTTTAGTCGCAGAAAACCTATTCGACTCCTAAATTTTCGATGAATGTGCATCGCATTTGACACAGATACCATTTTTTCTTTGTTTTTTTGTGACGTGTGTCGAGAATATAAAAACTTTTGTTCTTTCTATTATTTTAATATCAAATAAGATTACGAACATATTTTAGAAATCTAATGGGAACCTGAAAACATCCTTGATGCAAGCCAAATTGTGTTTCCAAGCAAATAGCAAATACCATGATATTTTCAATGAAGAATACCAATAATTAGTTCAACATTTACCCCCTTATTCATAAACGTATTTTAGCTAAAGTGTTGCTAATCTCTCTTTTGTCTTTTTCTATCCTGCACATTTGTCAATGCAACTGACAAAGACAAAGCATTCTATAGCTAAAACGTATCTAATTTACGTTTATGAATAAGGGGGTTTGTTTATAAGCTCCCGATATTATTTTAGTCTAATATTTTTGAAAGCAATATAAAAAATGAAAAAAAAAAAGTTTTAATAACTGTAAATTGTGTATTTTGAAATAAAATTTGTCAATCAATAGTTAGCATGTTTTTATCATAGTTATATAAGTTTTCCTCTACTACGCTGGAGGTCCTGGGTTCGATTCCCGGCTCGGGGACTATCAGAGATAACGGTTTAAAATCCTTTATCTCTGGTTCTATTGGGATTTTTCCATTTTCTGGAAGTTTCCCAGTACCTCTTACTGGTGGTAGATCCAGTGACGGAGCTCGCGGGCGTAGGCACCACCGCATTACCTAATATACTTGCCGTTAAATGGTAGTGTTCAGCACTATCGTGTTTCGGTCAGGTGCTAATGTACGGCTCTGTAATTTCCGGCACAGAGGCATAACACCTAATGCCTCAGGAGTGGCAGCGCATTTGCATTTTGACCTCTGGTCATTGTGTGGGTGTCTATAGGCTGCAGTCATCACTTAACATCAATGTGAACTGCACGCTTGTTTGCCACTTTTATTACATAAAAAAAAAAAACCTCGGTGTTTGGTAATGTGTCCGGAGATGTCAACAGGCTCGCCACCTGTTAGGTGCATGGGCTAAAACGTAACCGGCGAATCATGGGTGTTAGCATGTATGCTTGAATGCAGTTCGCAATCACACCTCGGACTCTACTGGTGGTAGAGCTCCAGTGACGGAGCTCGCGGGGGTAGACACCACCGCATTACCTAATATACTTGCCGCTAAATGGTAGTGTTCAGCACTATCGTGTTCCGGTCAGGTGGTAATGTACGGCCCTGTAATTTCCGGCACAGAGGTGTAACACCTTAGGCCTCATGAGTGGTAACGCATCTGCATTTTGACCTTGGTCTTTGTGTGGGTGTCTATAGGCTGCAGTCATCACTTAACGTCAATGTAAACTACATGCTTGCCTCTTCGATTACATATAAAAAAATAAACCTCGGAATAATTGTTTTATATTATTTCGCATTAACACATGCTTGTGAAATAAAAAATAAACCTCGGAGTTTGGTAATGTGTCCGGAGATGTCAACAGGCTCGCCACCTGTTAGGTACATGGGCTAAACCAATGATGTTTTATATAAGCTCATTGGGCTAAACAGTAACCGGCGAATCGTGGGTGTTAGCATGTATGCTTGAATGCAGTTCGCAATCACACCTCGGACCAAACTCAAACTCAAAAATTCACTTAATCACTTGGAAATAATAGAATTTGCTTGTGATAGGTCAAATAACAAATATAAAATTAAAGCGAATAACAACTGATACGTTGATTAATATGTCAAAGTAAACAAAATAAAATAAATAATAGTCCAAAAATACTTAATGATAAAAATAGGTATCAACAGAATGTTCCATACTTTCTTTTACAAACGGCAAGATAAGACTAAGCAAAAAAATTTTTACATAGTGTGCGTTTAATACATGACTTGAATTTATTATCTGTAAGTTCAATAATGTTGGACGGAATTTTGTTATAAAACTGTATACAACATGTTAAGAAACATTTATGTGTTTTCGATAGGCGAAAACTTGGAAATACTAATTTATTTTTATTTCTGGTATTATAAGTATGTATGTCATTAATTTTATGTATGTATCTTCACGCCAGGTCCCTAACGGGGTAGGCAGAGAGTGTAGAGCGCCAGACATCCCGGTTCTGACAAACCTCTCGTGCCTCGTCTACCTTCATCATTCTCTTCATACATGCACGCCGATTCCTAAGACTTTTGACACCACCATCAGACAGAACTCGACCTATTTGGTCATGGTAGGTCAGCCTTGGTAATTAATTTTCTTATAGCTAAATCACAGTACAAATATGAACAGTATGAAAACTACGTACAAAACGTTCGAAATGGCACACTAACACAAAAATGCGCATCGATGCTCAATGTAGCGAGTGACTCAGTACTGTAGCACCGCGAAAACCGCTTAGAGGCCTCGTCGATGCGCATGTTTGTATGAGTGTGACGTTTCAAGGTTTTGTACGTAGTTCCTACACTGTTCATATTTGCATTGTGGCTTAATGCTGATATGGGTTTCAATTGTAGGGTTCGGTATAAACAAGGAAAATCGCAAAAACTATTGGTACTAGAGACTTGATATTTGGCACAAGTATACACCTTAATCACGCCGATAAAATGGTTGCAGTGCCTAAAATCTAAAGTGAAGGGCGAAGCGGAAAAACTAATTCAAGATTTAACAATCAGTTCTGACAATTATCAAGTTTGTTGGGACATCTTGAACATCAGGTACGAGTACAAAAAACTCTTATTAACTTCTTACATTAATACATTACTGAGCTTACCAATAATGCGTGAATGGAGCGTTGGGTAAGCTGCTAGAATCGAAACATCTCAGCCAGCGGGCTCAACTAGCGTACGGCTATTCGGCTAGTATAATGCTGTACTTACTCCAACGCTTTTATATTGAAGCGAGAGCTGGGTATGCAGGAAAGAGCATGAAAGTAAGTTAAACGCGGTCGAGATGAGATCTTTGCGCAAGATCTACGATGTATCACTCACCGATCGCGTTCGTAATGAAGATGTAAGAAAGAGGCTTTGTGTGAATGATAGTATCGGTGTAAAAATGAAAAAAGGCATGCTCCGATGGTTCGGGCATATAGAAAGAATGTCGAATGAGCGAATGACTAAACAGATATACTATGCGAATATTGATGGTTGCAGAGGCCCAGAAAGACCAAGACTGACCTATCATGACCAAATAGGTCGAGTTCTGTCTGATGGTGGGGTTGGCCACTAACCCACCCACCTCCACCAATCCGCATTGGAGCAGCGTGGTTGGGTAAGCTCCAGGCCTCCCCCCAAAAAGGGGAGAGACTCGTGCCCAGCAGTGGGACGTATAATGGGTTGCCATTATTATTAATATATATTACAAGTTTGCGAGTAATAGTCGACCAGATGTATTTGACCCGAAAATTTCGAACAACTCCATAGAAAATTTTTTTTTTCACTATATCTCTTACTCTGTAACTACGGAACTACACAGCGCGTGGCCCGACATGCACTTGACCGGTTTTTGTTCCTGATGTGGTGTTAGCCAAAAAATAAATTGTTTTCTTTCTTTCATTTACCTTCTGCCTATCCTTTCGGGGATTACAGGAGTGAATTTTAACAACTACGAGTTTTTGCCTAATTTTGGTGGAAAATTTTGTTTTTGTATTGATCAGTAATCCTTGTTATTTATTTTCAAGAAATACTTATTGAGTTGTAAAAAATGTAAGAGAAATCTATTTAATACTAAAAACTTCTAATATATTGTCAACACCGGAATTTGTAAGACACCAAAATTGCTACCTGACTCCAAAGTTAGTAAATATGGCAACAAAATTGTTTTACTGCAACGTAATTTTAATTAATCAATAAATCCTCATTATTTTAGTGAATTAACATTTTAATAAAATGTTTATTCACTTTCTTTTTCTTTTTTTCGCAAAGGAGATGTTGCAAAAATGTATGGACCTCTGGCCATGTATTGTACATAATATAATTAAACAGGCAAAATCAAAATAAAAACTTTTTTACTGCATATTTTCATTTATTTAGCTTTGTTTGCAGTTACAAAACATTATTAGCGGTTAGAATTGCAACTCAAAACCAACATGGCGAATATGGCGGGCGATGTCATTTTGACATTTTCATTTTTAAAATTGTATTTTGAATAAATAGTACTTGGAGAAAAAAGTAATATTATCTAAATACTATCGAAATCGATTGATCCCAAGTGTCGGCTGTATCGCCGCCATGTTTAACATAGTCGAAAATGATAAAATCATTTGAATTAAATGTGGTTGTAACTCTAAAATATATTCTTGAATAAATTAATTGTATTTTTCTCGGATTCTTCTTTAATTTACCCATTTTTTGAGGACATGTACTAACCAGAGCCGAGCTCGCAACATCTCCTTTTCTAGTTTGAAAAAAAGTACAATTTTTTTTTCTTTTCTCCTCCTTTCTGCAACCCTTATCCTCTCCGAGTACTCCGCGTGTGTTAACTTCGACTTTTTCCTAGCATTCAGAAATATTAATAATTTTGGTGCAGCAAAACAATTCTTGTCATACGTTTTTTTTTTTAATCTAAATTTATTTGGAGGCTTTTGTCCACTGAAGGATATGTCAGCCCCATCACAACCTAATCTACAATATAATACACTTATTCATTGAGAAAGACACTTATTTATGCAATGATGTCATACGTAAAACACCACCAAAATTAGAAACTTGTATAAAATATTTATTTAAAAAATATCACTAAACATACAATAATTATATTTGTGTCATTTTGAAATGATACCAAACCTTTATATTATAAATATGTATTACAACACATACTCTTAAAAGGAACGATTTAAAACATCACACCAATATTGCACTTTTTTTGTCCGATTACTTTGAAAAGACTTACTTTCGTTTTTGTCGGGAAATAACAACAGGATAGCACGAAACTCTCATTGCTCCCCGTGAGCGTCCTACTAAACGAAGAGAATGGTGGAAATGTTATCTTTAACGATGTATTGTGTACGAGCTCATTAATGATTTTATTATTCCCACCAAAATTTTAGATTTTGCGCGGACAGCCCTTTTCGATTCCCTCTAGGATAAAGTATTACACTAAATAAAATAATAAAATTGTCAGCGAATAGAATAACTAACGCTAAATAGAAATAACATTAGTTATTTCTGCTAAACCACTGTAGTTTTATTTAAACGGTCTTTAATACAAGAAAAACAGATTGTGGACGCGCCACCAAATTTAGAAACATGGGAAACATATTGTTTATTTTCTAATTTCCAAAATGTTTTCTACAAATATATTGATGGCCTCATCAAGAATTATAAGTCAATTTTCCTAAAAAAATAAACCGTAATACATATATGTAGTTTAAGATATGATTTTCAGCGACGCCGTCTAAAATTTATGCTTGAGAAATTCACCCACAGGCGTGAAGTTTGACTTTCATTTAACCCTCTTTTTAGTTGACTTATGTGTTCCACGCTTATGCATGAAGTAGGTAAATAGTGCATATGCAAATAAATGACCTAGCAATTCATTATTAAATAATATTTTTATTGTTATAAAGTTTGCTTTTTTAATTAAATAAATAGCTATGACTTTTTGTACTTAACAACACCTGTTTTATTATTTTTCTTTATGAAACAATGGATTCAAATGAGTATATAAAGGAGTGGGTATTATAGAATTTTATCATTATCGAAGATATTATTGATACAAGATGAAGCTGATCCTGGTCTTTTTGGGAGTAGTGGTGAGTTTAATTTACACATACATATTTTTTTAAATATCTCTGTTCTTTTTTATTCTTTACTAGCGACTACTTCTTTACCGCCCTGGCTTCGCATGTGTAGCATTTATTATATTTTGGGGACGCGCCCGACTTTTTTCACTAAAACCGTGATATCTCGGTAAATATAAATACAATAATGAGAAATTATAAAATATAAACCTACCACAGAAAAATCCTCTTTCCAACATTTTAAACCGAAATAAAATCCGTTTACAACTTTCCGAGATTAGCGCATACATACAGACAGAGAAAATAGGGGGACTTTATAATATACTAGCTGTCCCGACGAACTCCGTATTGCCTTAGAGGTGTATTTAAGTCTGTAGCGTCCACTACATTAAGGCGCCAACTAGTGGAATACAATGAAACCTCACAGTACCTGTCCAGTACAGTAGATGGCATGTCAATCGAATTACATCGCACATACGAAGTTATCTCAAGAGTTGGCAACTTCCCAACGACAACCGTTGGCCCGCGGCCCGCCAGGCGCCACCACCTCGCCTGGTCTTAGGAGGTCGTAGTGGAGGCTGGAGGAACGGGTGGGTGTTCCTCCCTTTTCGTCGGAGGAACACTTCCACCCGTTCCTCCACATGTCCAATAAATCGAATAAAAATGAACTTATAGGTATATAATATATAACACAGAAGGGTACGGCGGGCGAGCAAGCTCGCCGGCCGCACCCTTCGGTTTTAGGTATTTTTTTAATCCTTAACGCCAAATCGCGCAAATAGTGGCTGACTTTATTTAGAATGCAATGCAAATTTTATGAGTTACATAATGCTTTCAAATAGATAGCGGTTTAATTACTACCCTTTATTAAATTCTATATCATTATCATATAATTATTTAATCAAATCTTTTTCCACTCATAATTTCTGAATTTAGACCCGTTTTGCACCTACATCGTCGCTCTCTTCATAACCCAAAGGTTGACTGGGAGATAATGCCTAGTGGCATTAAGTCCGCCTTTATGTACCATCTTCGTGCATATAAAGAATAAATAAATAAATCAATTATATTTCTTCTTTTGTAGATGTTCGTGGCTTTAGAGGCCCATGCAAAACCGGGTGAGTTACATAACATCATTATAAAATATCCATCACAGGTGGTAGAGTTCTAGTATCAGATGCCTAGGGTGTACGTACCACCGCAATATCTAATTTACCTGTCCCCGAAAGCTGGTGATCAGCACTATTGTGTTTAGTGGCGGACTACGGGGGGAGGAGGGGTGGCAGGGGGAGGGGTTCTGGGGCCTCCAAACATAGACTGGTCGCTTGGAATCATTAAATATTTGTTGATATTATGTTTTTGCACGTGCGTTCTTCTTGATGTGTATTTAATCTATCATATATAATATCATCATACGGTGGGGGAGCAATATATGTGTGCCCCCTAATAATCCCCCATTAAATCGCCCCTTACCGCCACTCGATTTTTACTGTATTATTACATAGAACAACACGGGCCACCAGCGGACCGGAGGGGAATAGCCATAGCGTCTATTACCGATGCAAAACAGTCTGTCATATTATGCGGGAGGGATTTTGTGTGACACACACACGCACAATAGAAATCGTCTATGACTACGAAATTCACACCTTTACCCTAACAAAATACATAAACAATTTCACACACACATTTAAACATCTCGGCAAAAGCGGCTTCTCGGAAACAAACTCGGATCAGTCGCTCGACCGATCCGCGTATCGTTTAAGGTATACCTATCAGTACGCCCGACTGTGTTGTGAATCAGTCCGGAACAACACGGCCGATAATATCGCATTTTTGAGTTTTAAAGCATCAAATAATAATTTTGTGATTCAAAATTATTTACATATGAAAGGTAACGCCATCTTTTTGTAAACTTGATGTGTCAGATCTCTTTTTGCAGCAAAAATACAGAGCTAATAGGCCGTCTGTTCAGTCGCACAACTAGATTTACTCTAATGAGCAGTCCGGCTGCAACTAGTTTTTATTATACGCATAGGACCATTTTGGCTCGTACTTTGACAGAGAGGAAAGCCTGCAAATAGCTACTCCCCTCCAATCCGCCGCGGCCGGTGGCCCGTCTTGCTCTATATGTATTTATTAATATAACATGCATTATTATTATTTACAGCTGCCACTATGAACCCGACGACCGTGTTAACTGGTGCACTTGGAGGCCTGGGGAGTACTATGCCAAATATGAACCCTAGCCCTAGCGGAAACAATAATAATAATTGCAATAGTAATGATAATAGTAACACCAACACCAACACCAACACCAACAACAATAGCAACACCAACGACAATAATAATTGCAACACCAACAACAATTGCGATGATAACAACAATTAGTTATCATTGAGTGGATTAAGCGTGGAATGTGTAGCTTTTATATATTCTGCGAGAGTTTGTCCAATCTTTGCGAAATATGTATAAAATTTATGAAGTTAGTCCAAAGAAGTAATGTGCATCGACCATAAGAAGGAGACTTCGGCATATTTCGGGTCTGTAGAGTGTTATCTCTTTCACACCTTGCCTAATGTGACGTTTGTCGCCCATTTTGATCAAGTTTTGACCAATACCGCACTATCAGTGCTTACGTAGACAGTGTGCAACAGAGATAACGCACTACGAAGTCGTAACTACCCGATTGTCTCTTTATTAGGTTCGATGTGGAATATTTCTTGCTGGATACTATTATGTAGAATGTCTTAATTAATATTGAGTTTTACTTTTTTGCAATGTTTTACATTATCAATTGCTTCCCAATGTTTGTTCCCAATATTTATTTTTCTATGTAAGATTATCTTTTAGATACATAATTATATTTTGTTTCATTTTTATAAGGCTATTACCAAAAATTCTTTAATTCCTATATATCTTTGTAGTAGCTGCATATTTTTGGAGTCAGATTTTAGTTTTTTTTTGTATGTCGTTTCTGTTTTTAATTCGCCGAAGAACACCTAAAGTTATCGATCATTAAGTCCTGGTAGTGGATCAGGATCTGGATCAGGATCAGGGTCTGATAGTGGATCTGGATCAAGATCGGGTTCTCGTTCTGGGTCTGGTTCAGGGTCTGGTAGTGGATTAGAATCAGATTCTAATAGTGGATCAAGATCTGGATCAGGATTATGATCTGGTAGTGTAGTGGATCTAAATCAGGATCTGATACTGGATCAAGAGACAGATGGGGCGGCGGGGGTGAATTGTGGAAACGATTGATTAAAATCCATTACATAATGTAATTTAAATATTATTGTACTTAAATTATAATTCTAAATTATTTTAAAATATGTATGTACCTAATTAGATAAATAAATGAAATTTAATAATAATTGTATTGAAGAATAAATAAATATGGGTATGAAATCTGTTTTTTTTTGCGGTGGTTGAGCTGCAGTGACGGAACTCAAGTGTGTAGGCGTTTGAGTTTTTTTTTTTAGTTATACTTCTATTTTGCAATTTTTAAAACGAAGTTTTAAACAAAAAAGTTTTTGCGCACACGACCCAACGCTGTCCCTACTTCTAAAATTATAAATGCGAAAGTAATTCTGTCTGTCTGTTACCTTTTCACGTCCAAACGACTGAACCGATTTTAATGAAAGGAGATGTTGCGAGCTCGGCTCTGTTTCGTACACTACCTCAATAAATGGGTAAATTAAAGAAGAATCCGAGAAAAATACAATTGATTTATTCAAGAGTACATTTTAGAGTTACAACCACATTTAATTCAAACGATTTTATAATTTTCAACTAAGTTCAACACATACGCTTGGAATAGTACCTATGTTGATATCTGATAGATATCTCCGTCGTGCGCTTCCGCTCAGAGCAGACGTGATATTTGAGATCTAAAAATTAATTTTATTCTTAAAAATTGCAAAGTTTTCCTTAAAAGCATCTCATTAAAGTCATCTATCCATCAAACTACAATAACACTTACGTTCAATTGGATCTATAGCAAAATTTTCAAACGTGAAGATATCTCCGCAAGAGGGCGCCCCACGTCACTACGGGAGAAAAGGATACCAGCAATATTGTGTCTCATAAGTTCTCGACCATTCCGAGGTGAGTGCTGCATTTACACTGTTCCAGTAACTTGCACGAATACCCAACACTAAATTCCAGTAGACAATGAATATCATACGGTCACCAACAAGTGGTGGGTCCCAACCCGAGTTATCTAAGCTGGCGCATACCTCGGGTGAGCAAATCAGGTTTCGCAAAAGAAGACATGATCATATTGACCATGGCTGCGACTGTACTAGTGAGATTAAAACACTTCGAAACGAAATAACTAATATTGGTTCTTTGCTGGAGAAGTTAATCAACACAAACTAAACTACTACAAAACAATTATGTGACACTGTATCCAGACTTAAAAACTGAGGTCGCTCATATGAAATCAACTCAAGAGCAAACTTTAAGTACGATGAACAAGAATATGAACGAGTTCAACTCACAAATCCAAGAGATTAAATCGATTATCTCCGGCCTGTCGTTAGAACAAAGTCAAACAAGAACAAATATATTTCAAATTGAGACAAGACTGGCACAGGGCGAAGGTAAACTTAAATTAGTAGAATCGAGTGTTACTAGTCTACAAAACATCTGCTAGACGTCAAAATCTGAACTTGAGTCCCAACAGTATCAATCAGGAGAATCGATGCTACAAGAACTCCAGGACCGCACTACTAGACTGAAAAATATAATATTAGCCGGAGTTCCTGAGCAAAACGCACTAAATGCTGAAGATAGAAAAACTAAAGATAAAGTATCTGTGATTGCTGTCTTGAAAAGTGGTTACAATGATATGCCTCCTCCAACAAACGTATTTCGTCTTGGAAAATATAACCCCACTAAAAACCGTAGAATAAAGGTGTGCTTTGACAGTCCTGAACCTGCAAAGATGTTGTTACGCTCGAAAGAAAATTTGCCGAAGGGTACGAAAATCTACTCAGATGAAACTCCAGCCCAACAAAAGCAAATGCAGAAATTAAAAGACGAATTAGATCTACGAGCAAAAAATGGAGAAACTGATTTGACCATAAAATATGTAAAAGGTATACCGAGAATGTTAAACACGACGTCAAAAAACTAACCCCAACATCAGAACTAGCTAAAGATAAAACCTACCATATAATTACTAACTACAAAGAGCTTAACATCACGAAATCCTGCCTTAATTTCTTATACATCAATGCCAGGAGCATTTGCAACAAGTTTAATGAGTTAAAATGTATCCTGCAGTCAATAGCAACAACAACACATCTAGTCCTGCTAAGTGAGACATGGATTAAATCCGAGGAACATGCTCAAACATTTCGCCTACCAAACTACACTCACTACTACAGCTACCGAAGTGATAGAATAGGTGGTGGAGTATCGATATTCGTTCACAATGATCTAAAGCATTCACTATCCGAATCAACTTACACCGGTGGCAACAATTATCTTTGGCTAAATTTGGAACGATATGCACTAAGCATTGGCTTAGTCTACAATCCAGGCGACACAATCTTTCAACAATTCATTCAAATATTTGAAGCACAACTTCAACAAAGAAAACGTGTACTAGTGTTTGGAGACTTTAACATTGATCTCCTAGAGAAAACTAACCAGAAACAAATATATATAAACTGTCTCAGTACCGCAAACTGTAAAATACTTAACAAGATAAATAAGAAGCATTATACTAGAGGGACCTCACTGCGAAAGTCGATCCTAGATCATGTCATTACAAGCCTACAAAACGACAGTTATCATATAACTTTAATCGATTCCGCATTCTCCGATCACCGGCAAGTACATGTATCTTTAAAGAAACACAAATCACCTTTGAAACAGCGCATAACGTACCAGGCCCTTGATTATGAAAAGTTGTACCGGTCCCTTGAAAATTCTACAATCCAGTCTCATCAAGACTTCGAACAATTAGCACAAACTATCAAACGATTAATTGAAAAAAAATCAGTAACTAAAACCAAAATCCTAAACCTGCCACAACAAGACTGGATACAAAAAGAAATTATCAAGAAAATAAACCAGAGAAACCAGCTTTGGGCCAATCTGCAAGAGAATCCGAAAAATATTTTATTACTGCAGGAGCAATTCATGACTCAAAAGGAAGCTACTGCTAAGTATATTAAGACAATCAAGGACTCATACTATTTCAAAAATTTCATTAGATGCAACAAGAAACCTAAAAAAATATGGAATCTTATTAACGACCTCTCTAATAATAAATTAAAGTATGGTTGCGTTCCTCCCAAACTCAAAATCGATTCAAAGGAAATCACTGACCCTATTGAAGTCTGTAACACGTCCAATGGGTATTTTTTAACAATAGGAGCTATTTTAGCACAGAAAATACTGACACAACTACAACATATACAGACTAACATCACCCCAATATCTACTGACTTAGACGATACGCCAAAACTGATGTACTTAGCCCCTACTTATAATGAAGAAATAAACAAAATAATAGACCGCCTAGACCCTAACTCAAGTATAGGATTAGATGGAATTAGTACCAAAGCCATAAAAGCCATCAATACTCTCATAGTTCCACACTTAGTTTCATGCTTTAATGATTGCCTCAGCAACGGTTATTTTCCTGATTCACTAAAAACAGCCAAAGTAAGTCCCATCCATAAGTCCGGCCCTAAAACAGACCCTGGTAACTACAGACCAATTTCTGTTCTCCCTGTTAATAAAAATAGTGAATAAAGCTATCTTCGCGTTCGTGTATAGTCGCCATTAAAAAGGACGCACGTTTCATATATCCGTTTTTTCTTAGGGACTTGCGCCAGACTGCAGTCAAGGGCTAGCTTTGCTAACGGAAAGTACTGTTCTACAAAATATAAGTGTGAAAGTGTAATCAGGGTAAGAAAAGTTATTAAAAGTGAATGTAGTGGAACTTTACTTTGTGTATTTCGTAGACGTTAATTTAATTTTATTTATTTTGTATTAAACATTTGGTTAAATCTTATAAACTACGTTAAACAATTATTAATAATATATACAAACTTAATCCTAAACTAAATATAAACAATGTGTAAAAACTAAATCTAAACATCTTATAAACTAAATATAAACATTGTATAATAATTAATAAAAACGAATAATAACATGTAAAACTAATAATAAATAATAATTAACATAAATTTTGTATAGTATAAAAATATGTTTACATACATGCAGACATCCGTATGGATTTTATTAGTAGTGATGCGAGGCGGTGCTCGATGCACCCGAGACCGCCCGATCCCTCCCGAACGGCGACCGGCTACCTGCGCGTACGCCGTCGCCAACACGGCAGGACAATGCAGTCCGATCGTATCTGCTATCGACGCCAGACGCATATCGCTCGCTTGCTCTGCTTGACACTCGCGAATATATCTTAGTGCTTGCCGCTGTTATATCTTAGTGCTTTCGCTTCTATTATCTTTCTTCCGTGCTGTCATATTATCCTTCTGTCTTTATATATGTAATGTGTGATTGTAGTGTGTAATAAACTTTGTGAACTAAGTGTGTTGAATATTATTCCCGGAACTGTAAGTACCGTACGCCTATCACACACCACTACCATCCCGCTAAATTGGTGACCCCGCAACGTTCACACGATGAGTGACAGCAGTGACTCCGCACAAACCGCCGGAAGTAACGTGACCACGCGGCCGAAAAAGATGACACGCGTTACACCTGCAAAACCGGAAGATACCGTAACAGCAGATTTTATACGGTTGAGGGTGAAAGTACCTCCTTTCTCTCCCGAAGAACCAGAGCTGTGGTTTGCACTGCTGGAGAGCCAGTTCGACAACTACGGCATACGTGATGACGCAGCAAAATTCACGCAAGTCATTAATAATTTGGACATGGTGCATGCTAAAGCGGTCAAGGATCTGATCGTCAACCCTCCTGATCGCCACCGGTATGCCAAAATCAAGACGGAGCTGATACGACGACTCTCGGCATCCCACGAGAAAAAAGTCAAACAGCTGTTGACTCACGAAGAATTGGGAGACCGGAAGCCATCACAATTCTTGCGCCACCTCCAGGACTTAGCCGGACCAGCTGTTCCAGAGGACTTCGTGAAGACGATTTGGAGCCAGCGCCTGCCAACTAATATTCAGACGTTGGTAGCATCACAGCCTACACTCACATTGGAGCAACTGGCAGACCTGGCAGACCACGTACACGACATCGTCACGCCTTGTTACGTGGCGGCGGCTTCGACGAGCAACACTACTGGTATTCACCAGGAAATAGCAGAGCTGAGGAAAATGGTCGCGCGTATAGCAATGAAGGTCGATGATCAAGCTCATTCTTCACACCGTGCCAGACGACCAGAGCGTAGTTCCAGTCGCCACCGCTCCAAGTCCCGTCCGAGGTCAAGGTCTAGATCAAGGTCAACTTTGGAGTACCAAAAATACCCTATGTGTTGGTACCATTATAAATTTGGGAACAGAGCAAGTAAGTGTGTAAAACCGTGTGATTTTTCGGAAAACATCGCGGGCAGTCGGTAATGGCGGCCGGTGACTGTCCAGGTGCAGGTCGCTTATTTGTTACAGACAGACGCACAAATATTCAATTTCTAATAGATACTGGAAGCGATATTTGTGTGTATCCACGTTCTGCGATAAAAGAAATACGGCATAAAACTGATTTTGAGTTGACTGCAGCGAACGGGTCAACAATTCACACGTACGGTTTTATGCACTTAGTGTTAAACTTGGGCTTGCGACGCGACTTTACTTGGCAGTTTATTATTGCGGACGTTACTAAGGCGATTATTGGCGTTGATTTTTTATCAAAATATAATCTTATAGTCGACATCCGCGGTAAACGCCTTATTGACGGAAGCACTACATTATGTGCCGTGGGTTTGCCTGCATTATCGTCTGAGGGCATTTCATCAGTGAAAGTTGTTATGGGTGATTCTATTTATCATAATATCCTGTATAAATATCCTGATATAGTAAACCCATCTGGTATGCATCGTTCACCCACACACAGCACAGTACACCACATTCGCACCACACCTGGGCCACCAGTATCATCTACACCGCGTAGGTTGGCACCGGACAAATTAAAGGTTGCTAGATCTGAATTTGAGGCTATGTTACAGATTGGTACTTGTCGACCATCAGAGTCTCCATGGTCTTCACCTCTTCACCTCGCGCCAAAGAAGGACAACAGCTGGCGTCCTTGTGGAGATTACCGCATGTTGAACGCCCGGACCGTGCCTGATAATTATCCAATCAGGCATATTCATGATTTTGCTCACAGCCTTGCAGGTTGCCGGATATTTTCCACCATCGACCTGGTGAAAAGTTTCAACCAGATCCCAGTCTTTATTGACGACATCCCAAAGACGGCGATCACCACACCGTTCGGACTTTACGAATTTCCGTACATGACGTTTGGACTTCGAAATGCCGGTCAAACATTTCAAAGGTTTGTGGATGAAATGCTTCGTGGATTGGACTTCGTTTATGCCTACATAGATGACTTTCTGGTCTTCTCCCAGGATGAGGAGACGCATCAACAGCACTTGCACCAGCTCTTCACCAGGTTGCAGGAATATGGTATGGTCATCAACGTCAATAAATGCGTTTTTGGTGTATCTGAGGTAGCATTCCTTGGATACAGTATTTCTGCTCAGGGTACCAAGCCACTACCAGCCAAGGTTGAAGCTATCAACAACTTCCCTGCTCCGAAGACGGTAAAAGAATTGCGACGGTTCCTGGGAATGCTAAATTTTTACCGCCGTTTTATTCCAGGCGCAGCGGTTCACCAGGCTAAGCTGAATGCTCTCCTCACAGGTTCTGTTAAGGGCTCCCAACCAGTCAACTTGGCTGCTGATGAACTGGAGGCCTTCAACGCCTGCAAGGACAGCCTGTCTAGGGCAACATTGTTATCGCACCCCGTTGGCGATGCAAAGTTGGCACTAGTCACAGATGCTTCGGATAAAGCCATTGGCGCCGTTCTTCAGCAGCTAAGAGAGACTTCTTGGGAACCTCTTGCGTTCTTTTCTCGTAAGCTAAGCCCTTCCCAGCAGAAGTACTCTCCTTACGACCGAGAACTTCTCGCAATTTATGAGAGCGTGAAACACTTTCGGCATATGGTTGAAGCGAGAGTGTTTACAATCTATACAGACCATAAGCCCTTGACTTTCGCCTTCAACTCTCATAAAAGGAATTGTTCTCCTAGGCAGTTTCGTCACCTGGACTTCATTTCGCAGTTCACCACTGATATCAGGCATATCTCAGGCAAAAATAATATAGTGGCTGATACTCTTTCGCGAATTGAAGCATGTGAAAAACCAGTTGACCTGCAGATATTAGCCCAAGCTCAGAAGGTGGATTGCGAAATGAAGACCATTTTAGAGGGCAGCACATCGTTACGCCTGAAGATGGTGAGCCTACCTGGTCTTCAAGGACAATTATGCTGTGACGATAGGAACGGTAAGTTGCGACCTTTTGTTCCAAAACAGCTTCGACACCAAATAATTCACAGTATGCACTCATTGAGCCATCCAGGTGCAAATGCAACTGCTACGCTGGTGTCAGACCGCTATGTATGGCCAGGGGTTAAGCGCGATTGTCGCGAATGGGTGCGCAATTGCCAAGCATGTCAGCGTTCAAAGGTTAACAGGCACGTCTCCTCTCCTTTGAAATCTTTCGAACTACCAAAATCTAGATTTTCTTTTATTCATATAGATCTAGTCGGACCTCTGCCAGTGTCTCAGAACTTTCGGTATTGCCTCACAGTTGTAGATCGGTTCACGCGATGGCCGGAGGTAATACCGTTACTCGATATTACAGCTGAAACGGTAGCTAACGCACTGCTTCATGGTTGGATCTCACGCTTCGGTTGTCCAACGGACATCATAACCGACCGTGGGAGACAATTTGAATCCAGCTTATTTAAAAATTTGTCTCATTTAATTGGTTTTCAGCATCGTAGAACCACGGCTTATCATCCACAATGTAATGGGTTAGTCGAAAGATTTCATAGGCAGCTGAAAGCCGCAATTGTGTGTCACAACAGCACTTCTTGGGTGGATGCATTACCGCTTGTTCTTTTAGGTATTCGTAGTGCAATCAAAGATGACCTTAAAGCATCTTCAGCGGAGATGCTGTATGGAGAGCCTCTCAGGCTTCCTGGTGACATTTTCGAGCCAACAGATGATACATGTACCGATGTGTCCGATTATGTGTCACGGCTACGTAAGTTCGTCAAGAACCTCCAGCCGTCACCTACAAATCAGCACAGTAAGAAACGGTTTACTTTTGTTTTTAAACAGCTTGCTACTTCGTCTCATGTCTTTCTGAGAGACGATAAAATAGTAGGCTCATTAAAACCTGCATATTCTGGTCCTCACGAGGTATTGGAGCGAGGTGAAAAGGTGTTTAAGATTCTTTATAAGGGTAATCAAGTAACGGTTTCGATAGATCGACTCAAACCAGCCTACATATTACATGACCCAAATACGACTCACTCACCAATCACACGACACACTTGAGATACACCTCAACAATCATTCAGACCAGACACACAACACAAATCAACAATCACATCAAACACTTCTTACACACACACAGACATACCAACGATCATACCAGATGATAACACTATGGCTGATCGTGCCCTCAGAACGACCAAGTCGGGGCGCAAGGTCAGGTTCCCTGATTATTATCGCCCGTAGGACGGTCTCTGGAGGGGGGTGATGTAGTGGAACTTTACTTTGTGTATTTCGTAGACGTTAATTTAATTTTATTTATTTTGTATTAAACATTTGGTTAAATCTTATAAACTACGTTAAACAATTATTAATAATATATACAAACTTAATCCTAAACTAAATATAAACAATGTGTAAAAACTAAATCTAAACATCTTATAAACTAAATATAAACATTGTATAATAATTAATAAAAACGAATAATAACATGTAAAACTAATAATAAATAATAATTAACATAAATTTTGTATAGTATAAAAATATGTTTACATACATGCAGACATCCGTATGGATTTTATTAGTAGTGATGCGAGGCGGTGCTCGATGCACCCGAGACCGCCCGATCCCTCCCGAACGGCGACCGGCTACCTGCGCGTACGCCGTCGCCAACACGGCAGGACAATGCAGTCCGATCGTATCTGCTATCGACGCCAGACGCATATCGCTCGCTTGCTCTGCTTGACACTCGCGAATATATCTTAGTGCTTGCCGCTGTTATATCTTAGTGCTTTCGCTTCTATTATCTTTCTTCCGTGCTGTCATATTATCCTTCTGTCTTTATATATGTAATGTGTGATTGTAGTGTGTAATAAACTTTGTGAACTAAGTGTGTTGAATATTATTCCCGGAACTGTAAGTACCGTACGCCTATCACACACCACTACCATCCCGCTAAATGAATAACAGTGGAGAAAGGTGTTTTATTAAGAGGAAGGTTTCTAACAAAGGTGAGAACGTGACCGGCATTAGACACAACAAAAACATAATATTTAATTCAATGCTTTATTCAAATAAAAAGTGAATACAGTATATTACATACATAAAAGTGAAATATCTGCAAGAAACCACAAGCCCAAAATAATAATTCGAATGCTGCGTTTATTTTTTTATTAACGCAGCACTGGTTCCGAGACCACAAAGAAAGAGAGGGACGCACGATATTTTAATTAGTCAAGCAACTTTATTATAACTACTGCAAAATGATAAAACGTGATTGGTGGAATATTTCAAATATTTCGAATCCTATTTTTTTAATAAGAGATCTTAGTTTATCTTTTGTAAAGATTTGATATCAAAATTAAGCAGCAATGCCACTGGAATATCCGCTAGTTTCAGAATTACTCGTACTATAATCACGTTTGTAACCGTTTGCGTAGTACTGCTTGTCGGAGTCAACGTCTTGATAATTGTAAGCTGAGTTTCTGTAGTCGCTGTTCGAATTCTGCGTATTGTAGTTAGTTGCGTATTGGTTGCCTCGCAAATAGTTTTGATATGATGCATAAGCGTCACTGTTACTGCCCGCTTCGTTGTTGCTTGCTGCTACAATGTTGTGTTGATGTCCGTTGTTTGAATATACAGCGTTTGCGTATTGATTTTGTTGATTATACGCATCGGCGTGTGATTGCGCGTACGCGTATTTATTTGTAGGATAAGCTTGGCCTAAAGGCAGGTGAATATAAGTTGGAGCGTATTCGGAGTATGCTTTGGATTCAGCGTTGGCATTTGATTCCGAATTGGAAATATATCTTGTATTAACAGGTATGGAGTTACTCGACGGAGATGCGGCGTAGGCAACTGGTCCAACCGTGGGAGTTGGTGTTACGAATGAGCCGGATTTACCATATGCATCAGATGAAGAGAATCCGTTACCAGCGTTCGCGGTGGCTCGCGTGTTAGCTTTAGCAGTTGAAGTCGGAGAATATAAAGGTGCTGGGAAAGTCGGGTTGGGAACGTGGGTTGGGTATGGACGGTAACTATTACCAGCTCCGTAAATTGGACCGTGTGCATTATCAGGCATCGAAGCAGGGATGTAGACAGGGAACGGCGGTGCTGGAATGGTTGGGTTCACAGTGTATATTGGTGTATCAATAATGGGATGATGCTGTGGTATCACCGGGTAGGGTGCTGGCATGATTGCTGGCGATGGATTTGGGACGATGGGATTCCCTGGGTATCCGTATGGGTAAGGGGGAATTCCCTTGAAAGATGGCCCAATCGGATAACGACTTACTACGCTTGGGTAAACTGAGTGAGATCCCGCGCCAATGAAGCCACCGGGACGAGCATTTGCATTACTGCCGCTACCTGAGGTAAAGCCTGCGCGATTGTTTCCAGTTCCAGTTCCTGTGCCAGTGGCGGTGCCAACGCCAGTCCCAGATCCGCCATTGCTTCCAGTGCCAGATCCTGTCGCAGTGGCGGTGCTAGTGCCAATTCCTGATCCACCATTGCTTCCGGTGCCAGATCCTGTCGCAGTGGCGGTGCTAGCGCCAGTCCCTGATCCACCATTGCTTCCAGTGCCAGATCCTGTCGCAGTGGCGGTGCTAGTGCCAATTCCTGATCCACCATTGCTTCCAGTGCCAGATCCTGTCGCAGTGGCGGTGCTAGCGCCAGTCCCTGATCCACCATTGCTTCCAGTGCCAGATCCTGTCGCAGCGGCGGTGCTAGTGCCAATTCCTGATCCACCATTGCTTCCGGTGCCAGATCCTGTCGCAGTGGCGGTGCTAGCGCCAGTCCCTGATCCACCATTGCTTCCAGTGCCAGATCCTGTCGCAGTGGCGGTGCTAGTGCCAATTCCTGATCCGCCATTGCTTCCGGTGCCAGATCCTGTCGCAGTGGCGGTGCTAGCGCCAGTCCCTGATCCACCATTGCTTCCAGTGCCAGATCCTGTCGCAGTGGAGGTGCTAGCGCCAGTCCCTGATCCACCATTGCTTCCAGTGCCAGATCCTGTCGCAGTGGCGGTGCTAGTGCCAATTCCTGATCCACCATTGCTTCCGGTGCCAGATCCTGTCGCAGTGGCGGTGCTAGCGCCAGTCCCTGATCCACCATTGCTTCCAGTGCCAGATCCTGTGCCAGTGGCGGTGCTAGTGCCAATTCCTGATCCGCCATTCCTTCCAGTGCCAGATCCTGTCGCAGTGGCGGTGCTAGCGCCAGTCCCTGATCCACCATTGCTTCCAGTGCCAGATCCTGTCGCAGTGGCGGTGCTAGCGCCAGTCCCTGATCCACCATTGCTTCCAGTGCCAGATCCTGTCGCAGTGGCGGTGCTAGTGCCAATTCCTGATCCGCCATTGCTTCCGGTGCCAGATCCTGTCGCAGTGGCGGTGCTAGCGCCAGTCCCTGATCCACCATTGCTTCCAGTGCCAGATCCTGTCGCAGTGGCGGTGCTAGTGCCAATTCCTGATCCGCCATTGCTTCCGGTGCCAGATCCTGTCGCAGTGGCGGTGCTAGCGCCAGTCCCTGATCCACCATTGCTTCCAGTGCCAGATCCTGTCGCAGTGGCGGTGCTAGTGCCAATTCCTGATCCACCATTGCTTCCGGTGCCAGATCCTGTCGCAGTGGCGGTGCTAGCGCCAGTCCCTGATCCACCATTGCTTCCAGTGCCAGATCCTGTCGCAGTGGCGGTGCTAGCGCCAGTCCCTGATCCACCATTGCTTCCAGTGCCAGATCCTGTCGCAGTGGCGGTGCTAGTGCCAATTCCTGATCCGCCATTGCTTCCAGTGCCAGATCCTGTCGCAGTGGCGGTGCTAGTGCCAATTCCTGATCCACCATTGCTTCCGGTGCCAGATCCTGTCGCAGTGGCGGTGCTAGCGCCAGTCCCTGGTCCACCATTGCTTCCAGTGCCAGATCCTGTCGCAGTGGCGGTGCTAGTGCCAATTCCTGATCCACCATTGCTTCCAGTGCCAGATCCTGTCGCAGTGGCGGTGCTAGTGCCAATTCCTGATCCACCATTGCTTCCGGTGCCAGATCCTGTCGCAGTGGCGGTGCTAGCGCCAGTCCCTGATCCACCATTGCTTCCAGTGCCAGATCCTGTCGCAGTGGCGGTGCTAGCGCCAGTCCCTGATCCACCATTGCTTCCAGTGCCAGATCCTGTCGCAGTGGCGGTGCTAGTGCCAATTCCTGATCCACCATTGCTTCCGGTGCCAGATCCTGTCGCAGTGGCGGTGCTAGCGCCAGTCCCTGATCCACCATTGCTTCCAGTGCCAGATCCTGTCGCAGTGGCGGTGCTAGTGCCAATTCCTGATCCGCCATTGCTTCCGGTGCCAGATCCTGTCGCAGTGGCGGTGCTAGCGCCAGTCCCTGATCCACCATTGCTTCCAGTGCCAGATCCTGTCGCAGTGGCGGTGCTAGTGCCAATTCCTGATCCACCATTGCTTCCGGTGCCAGATCCTGTCGCAGTGGCGGTGCTAGCGCCAGTCCCTGATCCACCATTGCTTCCAGTGCCAGATCCTGTCGCAGTGGCGGTGCTAGTGCCAATTCCTGATCCGCCATTGCTTCCAGTGCCAGATCCTGTCGCAGTGGCGGTGCTAGCGCCAGTCCCTGATCCACCATTGCTTCCAGTGCCAGATCCTGTCGCAGTGGCGGTGCTAGCGCCAATTCCTGATCCGCCATTGCTTCCGGTGCCAGATCCTGTCGCAGTGGCGGTGCTAGCGCCAGTCCCTGATCCACCATTGCTTCCAGTGCCAGATCCTGTCGCAGTGGCGGTGCTAGTGCCAATTCCTGATCCGCCATTGCTTCCGGTGCCAGATCCTGTCGCAGTGGCGGTGCTAGCGCCAGTCCCTGATCCACCATTGCTTCCAGTGCCAGATCCTGTCGCAGTGGCGGTGCTAGCGCCAGTCCCTGATCCACCATTGCTTCCAGTGCCAGATCCTGTCGCAGTGGCGGTGCTAGCGCCAGTCCCTGATCCACCATTGCTTCCAGTGCCAGATCCTGTTGCAGTGGCGGTGCTAGCGCCAGTCCCTGATCCACCATTGCTTCCAGTGCCAGATCCTGTCGCAGTGGCGGTGCTAGCGCCAGTCCCTGATCCACCATTGCTTCCAGTGCCAGATCCTGTCACAGTGGCGGTGCTAGTGCCAATTCCTGATCCGCCATTGCTTCCAGTGCCAGATCCTGTCGCAGTGGCGGTGCTAGCGCCAGTCCCTGATCCACCATTGCTTCCAGTGCCAGATCCTGTCGCAGTGGCGGTGCTAGTGCCAATTCCTGATCCGCCATTGCTTCCGGTGCCAGATCCTGTCGCAGTGGCGGTGCTAGCGCCAGTCCCTGATCCACCATTGCTTCCAGTGCCAGATCCTGTCGCAGTGGCGGTGCTAGTGCCAATTCCTGATCCACCATTGCTTCCGGTGCCAGATCCTGTCGCAGTGGCGGTGCTAGCGCCAGTCCCTGATCCACCATTGCTTCCAGTGCCAGATCCTGTCGCAGTGGCGGTGCTAGTGCCAATTCCTGATCCGCCATTGCTTCCAGTGCCAGATCCTGTGCCAGTGGCGGTGCCAACGCCAGTCCCTGATCCACCATTGCTTCCGTTGCCGGATCCCATGCCAGTGGCGGTGCCAACGCCAGTCCCTGATCCACCATTGCTTCCGTTGCCGGATCCCATGCCAGTGGCGGTGCCAACGCCAGTCCCTGATCCGCCATTGTCTCCAGTTCCAGTTCCTGTGCCAGTGGCGGTTCCAACGCCAGTCCCTGATCCGCCATTGTCTCCAGTTCCAGTTCCTGTGCCAGTGGCGGTGCCAACGCCAGTCCCTGATCCGCCATTGTCACCAGTTCCAGTTCCTTTGCCAGTGGCGGTGCCAACGCCAGTCCCTGATCCGCCATTGACTCCAGTTCCAGTTCCTGTGCCAGTGGCGGTGCCAACGCCAGTCCCTGATCCACCATTGCTTCCGTAGCCGGATCCTATGCCAGTGGCGGTGCCACCGCCAGTCCCTGATCCACCATTGCTTCCGTTGCCGGATCCCATGCCAGTGGCGGTTCCAACGCCAGTCCCTGATCCGCCATTGTCTCCAGTTCCAGTTCCTGTGCCAGTGGCGGTGCCAACGCCAGTCCCTGATCCGCCATTGTCTCCAGTTCCAGTTCCTGTGCCAGTGGCGGTTCCAACGCCAGTCCCTGATCCGCCATTGTCTCCAGTTCCAGTTCCTGTGCCAGTGGCGGTGCCAACGCCAGTCCCTGATCCGCCATTGTCTCCAGTTCCAGTTCCTGTGCCAGTGGCGGTGCCAACGCCAGTCCCTGATCCACCATTGCTTCCGTAGCCGGATCCTGTGCCAGTGGCGGTGCCAACGCCAGTCCCTGATCCACCATTGCTTCCGTTGCCGGATCCCATGCCAGTGGCGGTTCCAACGCCAGTCCCTGATCCGTCATTGTCTCCAGTTCCAGTTCCTGTGCCAGTGGCGGTGCCAACGCCAGTCCCTGATCCGCCATCGTCTCCAGTTCCAGTTCCTGTGCCAGTGGCGGTTCCAACGCCAGTCCCTGATCCACCATTGCTTCCGTAGCCGGATCCTGTGCCAGTGGCGGTGCCGACGCCAGTCCCTGATCC
Source organism: Macrosoma leucophasiata (assembly GCA_036365455.1). Classification (NCBI taxonomy): domain Eukaryota; kingdom Metazoa; phylum Arthropoda; class Insecta; order Lepidoptera; family Hedylidae; genus Macrosoma; species Macrosoma leucophasiata. Next base: position 5,472,518 of record JAWQUS010000029.1, read on the forward strand.
ACCATTGCTTCCGTTGCCGGATCCCATGCCAGTGGCGGTTCCAACGCCAGTCCCTGATCCGCCATTGTCTCCAGTTCCAGTTCCTGTGCCAGTGGCGGTGCCAATGCCAGTCCCTGATCCACCATTGCTTCCGTTGCCGGATCCCATGCCAGTGGCGGTGCCAACGCCAGTCCCTGATCCGCCATTGTCTCCAGTTCCAGTTCCTGTGCCAGTGGCGGTGCCAACGCCAGTCCCTCTTCCGCCATTGTGACCGTATTGTTGTCCTTTTCCACTATTCGCGTTATTACAGTTGTATGAGTTGGAGTAACTATAGCTGCTGGATGAGCTTTCTGATTCGCTGTATGATGTGTCGTAGCTGTTCTCGTAACTGTTGAAGGCATTTCCTATGCAAGAAAAAAAAAGTTTTAATGCAATTTATGAGAATGATTTTAGTATTTTCAGATTTTGAAAGAAGAAAGAAAGAAATTTATATTTGACACAACATCATCATCACCATCTGCCTCCATCCCTTTAATACGGGGGATGAAATTTGAAGGTATTGGGCTTTACGGCAGTGTTCATGCTGGAAAGCCAAAAATTGGTATGCGGCCTTTTTGTTTCTAAGAAAACGTTTTCTTGTATTTGATTTTTTTGGAAATCTGCCCCACCCCCCGTAATAGGGGGTGGAAATTTGTATGGAGCATTCCACAATTTTCAAGTTAGAAAGTTAAAACTCGGTATGCAAACTCTATGAGCCTGACAAACAATAAATACATATTTTTTTATTTTATCTACTACCATCCCCTTAAAGGAGGATGTGCAATTTGTATTGGGCTTTCCGCAGTGTTCAAGATGGAAAGCCCAAAATTGGTATGCGGCCTCTTGGATACTATAAAAAGAACGTTTACTTGATATTTATTTTTTTTTGGAAATCTGCCCCATCCCCTGTCATAGGGGGTGGCAATTTGTAGGGAGCATTCCGCAATTTTCAAGGTAGAAAGTTGAAACTTGGTATGCGGACTCTTTGAGTCTAACTTCACCACTAAGTCACCCATACGAACTCCCACATCCATCTACTTCACCCTCTGGAGGCATTTGTCCAGATATATGATAAACAGCCTATACGAAAGCACGCAACCCTGTCTGACACCGATGTTAACATCAAACCAGGGTGACATGTTACCATCTACCCGTACACATGCTTTAACTTTAAACTTCTAGAATTTTACCATCGACTGCCGATTTTTCTTATTATTTTCTGCACAATACTTAAAAAAAATTGATAGATATTTTTTTACAACTTTCTTAAATCACAACTTGATTCCATAAAATTCACTTGAAAAAATTCAAATTTTAGTTAAATGCAAAATTTAATGATAATTTTCAAAAGTTAATAGCGTAATGAATCGCATTCAATTGTTGACTAGCTGTGCCCGCGACTTCATGAATTCATGAATTCTTCGAGAATTTATGATTGTTCAGTACCTACCCGGACGAAGTCGTGGGCGCAGATTAAAGTAGCCTAAGTTACTCCTTATTACATCAGCTATCTGCCAGTGAAAGTCCCGTCAAAATCGGTGCAGCCGTTCCCAAGATTAGTCCCGCCAAACAGACAGACAAACAGACAAAAATTGTAAAAAAATGATATTTTGGTATATGTACCGCGTATACATACATATGCATTTAGTAAAAAGCGGTTATTTTAATATTACAAACAGACACTCCAATTTTATTTATTTGTATAGATTTCATATTTTGTTGATATAAAAATATCAGTAATTTATTTTTTTTAAATTAACTATTTTAATCGGTTATAAATCTACATATTTATTTTTTTTGATAAATTTAGAGTATAGATCGCGCTATCTCACTCGCACCAACGTACATATGTATATTCATCGTGCGCACGCCTGGAGTAGACTTCAATGTGTCCGGGAAGATAGGGGAACCATCGAAAGTGACTGGGAATTGTGGAAACATTATTCGTATAGTTTTCTGAATAACATATATAAAAGTCAGATTTTATACTATGACGAAAGTAGATTTATAAATAATTAGACTGTGGGGGTGTCTGGGAAGGGGTTGTTCCCGTCCAAAGTGTCCGCCAATAGACGAGGCGGTTTCTAATATGATTGTAAGTTAAAATATATGAAAACTAAGTTTTATACTATCACAAATTTGAAACAAATTTTTACTCATATTTACTACCTGTTATCTGCCAAAGCCACCGCGACCCAGGTTGTATATTCTGGGTTTGCTTATACCTGTATAGTGGACATATATAGAAGAATTTCCAGGTTTTATAATATAACGAAGGTCTGGGCGTCGCAGGCTCTCAATCTACTAGGATCCTGCTGTAGAATCATTTTGATCATCGAAACATGCTATGTCATGTAAAACATAGTTTTGCACCAATTTTCTGGATCTAGGTGGACCCCCTGGGGTCCATGAGAGACATGATGGGAGTCTACGCAGGCGTAAAAGAAAATTGGAAATATGGGTATGTCCTCTAGAGGGTATACCGAAACAAGAAAAAAATTGAAAGGGGTCTTCATGACAAACTAGTTTGGGAAACTCTGATCTAGAGCATATATATCAACTAGGTTGCCTATCAAAATATTTACACGCACCATTGTATCCAGAGCCATTGCTTCCAGTGCCAGATCCTGTGCCAGTGGCGGTGCTAGTGCCAATTCCTGATCCACCATTGCTTCCAGTGCCAGATCCTGTCGCAGTGGCGGTGCTAGTGCCAATTCCTGATCCACCATTGCTTCCGGTGCCAGATCCTGTCGCAGTGGCGGTGCTAGTGCCAGTCCCTGATCCACCATTGCTTCCAGTGCCAGATCCTGTGCCAGTGGCGGTGCTAGTGCCAATTCCTGATCCACCATTGCTTCCAGTGCCAGATCCTGTCGCAGTGGCGGTGCTAGCGCCAGTCCCTGATCCACCATTGCTTCCAGTGCCAGATCCTGTGCCAGTGGCGGTGCTAGTGCCAATTCCTGATCCACCATTGCTTCCAGTGCCAGATCCTGTCGCAGTGGCGGTGCTAGCGCCAGTCCCTGATCCACCATTGCTTCCAGTGCCAGATCCTGTGCCAGTGGCGGTGCTAGTGCCAATTCCTGATCCACCATTGCTTCCAGTGCCAGATCCTGTCGCAGTGGCGGTGCTAGCGCCAGTCCCTGATCCACCATTGCTTCCAGTGCCAGATCCTGTCGCAGTGGCGGTGCTAGCGCCAGTCCCTGATCCACCATTGCTTCCAGTGCCAGATCCTGTCGCAGTGGCGGTGCTAGCGCCAGTCCCTGATCCGCCATTGCTTCCAGTGCCAGATCCTGTCGCAGTGGCGGTGCTAGCGCCAGTCCCTGATCCACCATTGCTTCCAGTGCCAGATCCTGTCGCAGTGGCGGTGCTAGCGCGAGTCCCTGATCCACCATTGCTTCCAGTGCCAGATCCTGTCGCAGTGGCGGTGCTAGCGCCAGTCCCTGATCCACCATTGCTTCCAGTGCCAGATCCTGTCGCAGTGGCGGTGCTAGCGCCAGTCCCTGATCCACCATTGCTTCCAGTGCCAGATCCTGTAGCAGTGGCAGTGCTAGCGCCAGTCCCTGATCCACCATTGCTTCCAGTGCCAGATCCTGTCGCAGTGGCGGTGCTAGCGCCAGTCCCTGATCCACCATTGCTTCCAGTGCCAGATCCTGTCGCAGTGGCGGTGCTAGCGCCAGTCCCTGATCCACCATTGCTTCCAGTGCCAGATCCTGTCGCAGTGGCGGTGCTAGCGCCAGTCCCTGATCCGCCATTGCTTCCAGTGCCAGATCCTGTCGCAGTGGCGGTGCTAGCGCCAGTCCCTGATCCACCATTGCTTCCAGTGCCAGATCCTGTCGCAGTGGCGGTGCTAGCGCCAGTCCCTGATCCGCCATTGCTTCCAGTGCCAGATCCTGTCGCAGTGGCGGTGCTAGCGCCAGTCCCTGATCCACCATTGCTTCCAGTGCCAGATCCTGTCGCAGTGGCGGTGCTAGCGCCAGTCCCTGATCCACCATTGCTTCCAGTGCCAGATCCTGTCGCAGTGGCGGTGCTAGCGCCAGTCCCTGATCCACCATTGCTTCCAGTGCCAGATCCTGTAGCAGTGGCGGTGCTAGCGCCAGTCCCTGATCCACCATTGCTTCCAGTGCCAGATCCTGTCGCAGTGGCGGTGCTAGCGCCAGTCCCTGATCCACCATTGCTTCCAGTGCCAGATCCTGTCGCAGTGGCGGTGCTAGCGCCAGTCCCTGATCCACCATTGCTTCCAGTGCCAGATCCTGTCGCAGTGGCGGTGCTAGCGCCAGTCCCTGATCCGCCATTGCTTCCAGTGCCAGATCCTGTCGCAGTGGCGGTGCTAGCGCCAGTCCCTGATCCACCATTGCTTCCAGTGCCAGATCCTGTCGCAGTGGCGGTGCTAGCGCCAGTCCCTGATCCGCCATTGCTTCCAGTGCCAGATCCTGTCGCAGTGGCGGTGCTAGCGCCAGTCCCTGATCCACCATTGCTTCCAGTGCCAGATCCTGTTGCAGTGGCGGTGCTAGCGCCAGTCCCTGATCCACCATTGCTTCCAGTGCCAGATCCTGTCGCATCGGCGGTGCTAGCGCCAGTCCCTGATCCACCATTGCTTCCAGTGCCAGATCCTGTCGCAGTGGCGGTGCTAGCGCCAGTCCCTGATCCACCATTGCTTCCAGTGCCAGATCCTGTCGCAGTGGCGGTGCTAGCGCCAGTCCCTGATCCACCATTGCTTCCAGTGCCAGATCCTGTCGCAGTGGCGGTGCTAGCGCCAGTCCCTGATCCACCATTGCTTCCAGTGCCAGATCCTGTCGCAGTGGCGGTGCTAGCGCCAGTCCCTGATCCACCATTGCTTCCGGTGCCAGATCCTGTAGCAGTGGCGGTGCTAGCGCCAGTCCCTGATCCGCCATTGCTTCCAGTGCCAGATCCTGTCGCAGTGGCGGTGCCAGTGCCAATTCCTGATCCACCATTGCTTCCGGTGCCAGATCCTGTCGCAGTGGCGGTGCTAGCGCCAGTCCCTGATCCACCATTGCTTCCAGTGCCAGATCCTGTCGCAGTGGCGGTGCTAGCGCCAGTCCCAGATCCGCCATTGCTTCCAGTGCCAGATCCTGTGCCAGTGGCGGTGCTAGTGCCAATTCCTGATCCACCATTGCTTCCGGTGCCAGATCCTGTCGCAGTGGCGGTGCTAGCGCCAGTCCCTGATCCGCCATTGCTTCCAGTGCCAGATCCTGTCGCAGTGGCGGTGCTAGTGCCAATTCCTGATCCACCATTGCTTCCAGTGCCAGATCCTGTCGCAGTGGCGGTGCTAGTGCCAGTCCCTGATCCACCATTGCTTCCAGTGCCAGATCCTGTCGCAGTGGCGGTGCTAGCGCCAGTCCCTGATCCACCATTGCTTCCAGTGCCAGATCCTGTCGCAGTGGCGGTGCTAGTGCCAGTCCCTGATCCACCATTGCTTCCAGTGCCAGATCCTGTGCCAGTGGCGGTGCTAGTGCTAGTGCCAGTCCCTGATCCGCCCTTGCTTCCGGTGCCGGATCCTGTGCCAGTGGCGGTGCTGGTGCCAGTCCCTGATCCGCCATTGTTTCCGTTGCTGGTTCCTGTGTTAGTGCCGCTACTATAGCCTTGACTGGTGCTGCTGCCGCTACTATAGGCAGATGCTGAGCCGCTTCCGTAGCCTTGACTAGTGCTGCTGCCGCTACTATAGGCAGATGCTGAGCCGCTACTATAGCCTTGACTAGTGCTGCTGCCGCTACTATAGCCTTGACTAGTGCTGCTGCCGCTACTATAGCCTTGACTAGTGCTGCTGCCGCTACTATAGGCAGATGCTGAGCCGCTACCGTAGCCTTGACTAGTGCTGCTGCCGCTACTATAGCCTTGACTAGTGCTGCTGCCGCTACTATAGCCTTGACTGGTGCTGCTGCCGCTACTATAGCCTTGACTGGTGCTGCTGCCGCTACTGTAGCCTTGACTAGTGCTGCTGCCGCTACTATAGCCTTGACTAGTGCTGCTGCCGCTACTATAGCCTTGACTAGTGCTGCTGCCGCTACTATAGGCAGATGCTGTGCCGCTACCATAGCCAGATCCTACGCCATCGCCAAATCCAGTGCCAGTCCCTGATCCGCCATTGCTTCCAGTGCCAGATCCTGTGCCAGTGGCGGTGCCAATGCCAGTTCCTGATCCACCATTGCTTCCAGTGCCAGATCCTGTCGCAGTGGCGGTGCTAGTGCCAGTCCCAGATCCGCCATTGCTTCCGGTGCCAGATCCTGTCGCAGTGGCGGTGCTAGTGCCAATTCCTGATCCACCATTGCTTCCGGTGCCAGATCCTGTCGCAGTGGCGGTGCTAGTGCCAGTTCCAGATCCGCCATTGCTTCCGGTGCCAGATCCTGTCGCAGTGGCGGTGCTAGTGCCGGTCCCAGATCCGCCATTGCTTCCGGTGCCAGATCCTGTCGCAGTGGCGGTGCTAGTGCCAATTCCTGATCCACCATTGCTTCCGGTGCCAGATCCTGTGCCCGTGGCGGTGCTAGTGCCAGTTCCTGATCCACCATTGCTTCCAGTGCCAGATCCTGTCGCAGTGGCGGTGCTAGTGCCAATTCCTGATCCACCATTGCTTCCGGTGCCAGATCCTGTGCCAGTGGCGGTGCTAGTGCCAATTCCTGATCCACCATTGCTTCCGGTGCCAGATCCTGTCGCAGTGGCGGTGCTAGTGCCAGTCCCAGATCCGCCATTGCTTCCGGTGCCAGATCCTGTGCCAGTGGCGGTGCTAGTGCCAGTTCCTGATCCACCATTGCTTCCGGTGCCAGATCCTGTCGCAGTGGCGGTGCTAGTGCCAGTCCCAGATCCGCCATTGCTTCCGGTGCCAGATCCTGTGCCAGTGGCGGTGCTAGTGCCAGTTCCTGATCCACCATTGCTTCCGGTGCCAGATCCTGTCGCAGTGGCGGTGCTAGTGCCAGTCCCTGATCCACCATTGCTTCCGGTGCCAGATCCTGTCGCAGTGGCGGTGCTAGTGCCAATTCCTGATCCACCATTGCTTCCGGTGCCAGATCCTGTGTCAGTGGCGGTGCTAGCGCCAGTCCCTGATCCACCATTGCTTCCAGTGCCAGATCCTGTCGCAGTGGCGGTGCTAGTGCCAGTCCCTGATCCGCCATTGCTTCCGGTGCCAGATCCTGTCGCAGTGGCGGTGCTAGTGCCAATTCCTGATCCACCATTGCTTCCGGTGCCAGATCCTGTCGCAGTGGCGGTGCTAGCGCCAGTCCCTGATCCGCCATTGCTTCCAGTGCCAGATCCTGTCGCAGTGGCGGTGCTAGTGCCAGTCCCAGATCCGCCATTGCTTCCAGTGCCAGATCCTGTGCCAGTGGCGGTGCTAGTGCCAATTCCTGATCCACCATTGCTTCCGGTGCCAGATCCTGTCGCAGTGGCGGTGCCAGCGCCAGTCCCTGATCCACCATTGCTTCCAGTGCCAGATCCTGTCGCAGTGGCGGTGCTAGTGCCAGTCCCTGATCCACCATTGCTTCCAGTGCCAGATCCTGTGCCAGTGGCGGTGCTAGTGCTAGTGCCAGTCCCTGATCCGCCCTTGCTTCCGGTGCCGGATCCTGTGCCAGTGGCGGTGCTGGTGCCAGTCCCTGATCCGCCCTTGCTTCCGGTGCCAGATCCTGTGCCAGTGGCGGTGCTTGTGCCAGTCCCAGATCCGCCATTGTTTCCGTTGCTGGTTCCTGTGTTAGTGCCGCTACTATAGCCTTGACTGGTGCTGCTGCCGCTACTATAGGCAGATGCTGAGCCGCTACCGTAGCCTTGACTAGTGCTGCTGCCGCTACTATAGGCAGATGCTGAGCCGCTACTATAGCCTTGACTAGTGCTGCGGCCGCTACTATAGGCAGATGCTGAGCCGCTACCGTAGCCTTGACTAGTGCTGCTGCCGCTACTATAGCCTTGACTAGTGCTGCTGCCGCTACTATAGACTTGACTGGTGCTGCTGCCGCTACTGTAGCCTTGACTGGTGCTGCTGCCGCTACTATAGCCTTGACTAGTGCTGCTGCCGCTACTATAGCCTTGACTAGTGCTGCTGCCGCTACTATAGGCAGATGCTGTGCCGCTACCATAGCCAGATCCTACGCCATCGCCAAATCCAGTGCCAGTCCCTGATCCGCCATTGCTTCCAGTGCCAGATCCTGTGCCAGTGGCGGTGCCAATGCCAGTTCCTGATCCACCATTGCTTCCAGTGCCAGATCCTGTCGCAGTGGCGGTGCTAGTGCCAGTCCCAGATCCGCCATTGCTTCCGGTGCCAGATCCTGTCGCAGTGGCGGTGCTAGTGCCAATTCCTGATCCACCATTGCTTCCGGTGCCAGATCCTGTCGCAGTGGCGGTGCTAGCGCCAGTCCCTGATCCACCATTGCTTCCAGTGCCAGATCCTGTCGCAGTGGCGGTGCTAGCGCCAGTCCCTGATCCACCATTGCTTCCGGTGCCAGATCCTGTCGCAGTGGCGGTGCTAGCGCCAGTCCCTGATCCACCATTGCTTCCAGTGCCAGATCCTGTCGCAGTGGCGGTGCTAGCGCCAGTCCCTGATCCACCATTGCTTCCAGTGCCAGATCCTGTCGCAGTGGCGGTGCTAGTGCCAATTCCTGATCCACCATTGCTTCCGGTGCCAGATCCTGTCGCAGTGGCGGTGCTAGCGCCAGTCCCTGATCCACCATTGCTTCCAGTGCCAGATCCTGTGCCAGTGGCGGTGCTAGCGCCAGTCCCTGATCCACCATTGCTTCCGGTGCCAGATCCTGTCGCAGTGGCGGTGCTAGTGCCAATTCCTGATCCGCCATTGCTTCCAGTGCCAGATCCTGTGCCAGTGGCGGTGCCAATGCCAGTTCCTGATCCACCATTGCTTCCGGTGCCAGATCCTGTCGCAGTGGCGGTGCTGGTGCCAGTCCCTGATCCACCATTGCTTCCAGTGCCAGATCCTGTCGCAGTGGCGGTGCTAGTGCCAATTCCTGATCCACCATTGCTTCCGGTGCCAGATCCTGTCGCAGTGGCGGTGCTGGTGCCAGTCCCTGATCCACCATTGCTTCCAGTGCCAGATCCTGTCGCAGTGGCGGTGCTAGTGCCAATTCCTGATCCACCATTGCTTCCGGTGCCAGATCCTGTCGCAGTGGCGGTGCTGGTGCCAGTCCCTGATCCACCATTGCTTCCAGTGCCAGATCCTGTCGCAGTGGCGGTGCTAGTGCCAATTCCTGATCCACCATTGCTTCCGGTGCCAGATCCTGTGCCAGTGGCGGTGCTAGCGCCAGTCCCTGATCCACCATTGCTTCTAGTGCCAGATCCTGTCGCAGTGGCGGTGCTAGTGCCAATTCCTGATCCACCATTGCTTCCGGTGCCAGATCCTGTCGCAGTGGCGGTGCTAGTGCCAATTCCTGATCCACCATTGCTTCCAGTGCCAGATCCTGTCGCAGTGGCGGTGCTAGTGCCAATTCCTGATCCACCATTGCTTCCGGTGCCAGATCCTGTCGCAGTGGCGGTGCTGGTGCCAGTCCCTGATCCATTATTGCTTCCAGTGCCAGATCCTGTCGCAGTGGCGGTGCTAGTGCCAATTCCTGATCCACCATTGCTACCGGTGCCAGATCCTGTGCCAGTGGCGGTGCTAGCGCCAGTCCCTGATCCACCATTGCTTCCAGTGCCAGATCCTGTCGCAGTGGCGGTGCTAGTGCCAATTCCTGATCCACCATTGCTTCCAGTGCCAGATCCTGTCGCAGTGGCGGTGCTAGTGCCAGTCCCAGATCCACCATTGCTTCCAGTGCCAGATCCTGTCGCAGTTGCGGTGCTAGCGCCAGTCCCTGATCCGCCATTGCTTCCGGTGCCAGATCCTGTCGCAGTGGCGGTGCTGGTGCCAGTCCCTGATCCATTATTGCTTCCAGTGCCAGATCCTGTCGCAGTGGCGGTGCTAGTGCCAATTCCTGATCCACCATTGCTTCCGGTGCCAGATCCTGTGCCAGTGGCGGTGCTAGCGCCAGTCCCTGATCCACCATTGCTTCCAGTGCCAGATCCTGTCGCAGTGGCGGTGCTAGTGCCAATTCCTGATCCACCATTGCTTCCAGTGCCAGATCCTGTCGCAGTGGCGGTGCTAGTGCCAATTCCTGATCCACCATTGCTTCCAGTGCCAGATCCTGTCGCAGTGGCGGTGCTAGTGCCAGTCCCAGATCCACCATTGCTTCCGGTGCCAGATCCTGTCGCAGTGGCGGTGCTAGTGCCAATTCCTGATCCACCATTGCTTCCAGTGCCAGATCCTGTCGCAGTGGCGGTGCTAGTGCCAATTCCTGATCCACCATTGCTTCCAGGGCCAGTCCTTGATCCATAATTATTTCCATAGCTAATACCTGAGCCTCTACATAAAGATCCAGATTGACTTCCACCTGAGTTAGACCCTGAATTACTGCTGCTAGTTGATCCAGATCCTGAATCTCCACTATAACTCGAAGCTGATCCTGAACTTCTTGCAACCGATCCGGCTCCTGACCTTGAATTACTCATGGAGCTAGCTGTGCTAGCACTGCCTTGGTTATTTAAGTAACTTGGGTAGCCGCTTCTTGAGCGGCTTCCGTAACCTGAACCAGCTGCGCTTCTTGCATTGCTTCTCGCATAGTTTCCCTGATACCCTGGATATCCAACTGGGAAGCCTGGATATCTGCCATTGTTGTAGCCTCGTCTCGGTCTTGGAGGATAAAACGGTGGGTAGTCCTGGAATTCGTAGTTTCTACCCGGGAAGGGGGGAACCCTCTCGTTATTGCTTGCTGATCTACTGCTTCCATAGGGTCTCAATCTTGGGTGAGATCGAGGATAGTAATCGAAGAATACTTCGTAAGGGTCATAGAATTCTTTAAAGCCACCGTTAAATTCATATTCTGGGTATGTTAAAACGACTTCTTCTTCTATTGGTATCAATTCTTCTATCAATACCGGTTCTTCTTCGATGAAGACTGGAAAATAATTCGAAATTTAATATATTAGTGGTGAAGCGCGCGGTTAAGCAATACGGGCGCGGTCGGATAATAATATTATAGGTGACCGCTAGTGACAAATTAAAATGCGCGTTTCCGTGCTTCGGAGGACACGTTAAGCCGTCGGTCCCGGTTGCTATCGATATATAGCAGTCGTTAATCCTTATCGAAGGCCTTATGGGCGGTTTGAAAAACAGCCGACAGCGGGTTGACCACACCCGTATCTCCACTAACCCGCATTGGAGTAGCGTGGTGGAGTAAGCTCCAAGCCTTTCCCCAAGAAGGGGAGATACTTGTGCACAGCAGTGGGACGTATCAAGGGTTGCCATTATTATATCAGTGGTTATCACAGAGTAGGAAAACATATTGATTTATCTGGGATTTGCTAGTTTTAAGCGGCGGATTTCACCGTTTGCCCTATTAGGTTAGGATCTCACAGCAGATACATTTCGTTCATTCAGATATGCTGTAAACCTAATTTTTACACATATTTGTAATGTAGAAAATATGTATCCATTAGGTTGCCTTTCAAAAAATGGCCGCAAGTATCTTTTTATATATTTTTTTTGTGAATGACATTTTTTTATTTGTTTTTTTTTTTTCAATAAAATATCGTCTACCTCATAGCAGTATGTATAAAGACTCTGAAAAATCACCCTTACGTATTTTCGTTCCGCCCCGATAACTTTCAACGTCTATGACGCACATGTATTATTTATAATAGATTGGGGAAAAAGTCTTTTCGCATTATAGTATGTATGAACTTGTAATAAAATCTCTTTGGCTGTAGTATTTGTATCTGGCTGGTTTTGGTATCATTGAAAGTTAACATTTTAAAGAACATAATTCCAAATTCAAATTAGGCAAATGTGTGATTTTCATTTGTTTTTCGTAGTGTCAAGATGAGTGAATCTAATGAAGAAATTCGATACATTTTAAAATTTTACTACAAAAAAAGGTAAAAAGGCAACGCAAGCCGCGAAAAAAATTTGCGATGTTTATGGACCTAGTGCAGTGTCTGTGAGAGTAGCACAAATTTGGTTTAAGCGTTTTCAATCCGGAAATTTTGATGTCAAGGATGCACCTCGCTCTGGTCGCCCTATTACGGATAACATGGATGCCATTTTTGAAAAAGTGGAGCAAGATCGACATATCAGTAGTTACGACGTAGCTGAAGAACTGAGAATTGATCACAAAACAGTTTTGGCGCATTTGAAAAAAGCTGGGTACAAAAAAAAGCTCGATATTTGGGTACCTCACGAGCTCACTGAAAGAAACCTAATGAACCGTGTACTCATTTGTGATTCTTTATTACGACGTAATGAAACCGAATCATTTTTGAAGAAGCTGATAACTGGTGATGAAAAGTTGATCACGTACGACAAGAACGTGCGAAAAAGGTCGTGGTCAAAGGCCGGTCAGGCTTCACAGACTGTGGCGAAACCCGGGTTAACTCGCAATAAGGTGATGTTGTGTGTGTGGTGGGATTGGAAGGGCATTATTCATTATGAGCTATTACCACCAGGCAGGACTATCGATTCTGAACTCTACTGTGAACAACTGATGAGATTAAAGCAAGAAGTTGAGAGAAAGCGGCCGGAATTGATCAACAGAAGGGGTGTGGTGTTTCATCATGATAACGCTAGACCTCACACATCTATAGCCACTCAGCAAAAATTAAGAGAGTTTGGCTGGGAGGTGTTAATGCATTCGCCGTATAGTCCTGACCTTGCACCTTCAGATTTCCACCTGTTTCGGTCTCTTCAGAATTCTTTAGGCAATGTTAGGTTAACATCACGAGAGGACTGCCAAATCCACTTGTCGCGGTATTTTGATGAGAAGTCCCAAAATTTTTATAGCAATGGGATCATGTCCCTACCTACAAGATGGCAAAAGGTTATCGAACAAAATGGTACATACATACTTTAGTTAAATTTAAATAAACTATATTAAAAAATGTTTTGAATTATCTTAAAAAATGCGAAGAAACTTTTTCCCCAACCATATCAAACTAGCTGTTGCTTGCGGCTTCGCCCGCGTGGATTTCGTTTTATAATCCTGAAGTTTCTTTGCTATAAACCTCACGAAGCCCGAGACCTTTCCAACGAATGCAAAACCGTGGAAATCGGTTCGTGCGTTCAGGAGTTATAGCGTCAAGAAGGAAACCCCGACTTATTTTTATATTAAAGTTAAAGCTATAATAATAATAATAATAATGGCAACCCATTATACGTCCCACTGCTGGGCACGAGTCTCTCCCCTTTTTAGGGGGAGGCCTGGAGCTTACTCCACCACGCTGCTCCAATGCGGAGTTGGGTGGGTTAGTGGCCAACCCGCTGTCGGATATTTTCAAACCACCCATAAGGCCTCCGACAAGGTTTAACGACTGCTATCTATCGATAGCAACCGGGACCAACGGCTTAACGTGCCCTCCGAAGCACGGAAACGCGCATTTAATTTGCCACTAGCGGTCACCCATCACACTACCCGACCGCGCCCGTAGTGCTTAACCGAGCAGATCGCTTCCGATCTACACCAGCCGCGGGGCCATGCGCGCTTCATTTTCTCATTATTATGATATACGGAAGACAAATTAAATCGGCCGCAAATAAAAGTTGCTGGCTGTTAAAGATAATTCAAAATACTTGTACTTGCCGCCTAATTTCGATAGACAACTGCGGATATACATTTTCTAGATTATCAATATGCGTAAAAATTAGATTTGCAGCATATCTGGATGAACGAAATGATTCTGCAATGGGATCGTAATCTTTAAGAAGTTTTTTTTTTTTTTAATCTCCATTTAAAGAGCTTGGTCAAAGACCATGACGCTCTATACGTTCACATGAATTACATTCTTCATTTAAAAAAATAATTAAACAACATTAGCTCATTGACAATTGATATAGTTGCAACAGTATTCTGGCGTCCTCCGTAGTAGGATCTGCCAGGACACTGTTGCAATGTCCTATTTCTAATGAAGCCCTGCGATGAGCCTCACCTCGAACACATTCAACCAAAATATGGTATACGTCTTCCACTTTACCACATATACTAAAAGAATACACCTTTAAGAAGTTAGATCAATAAAACTTGTTTTAGCTTTAGCCACTGACACACCGCGGACACTCCGCCAAAATTCCATACAAACGCTTAATTTCGGTTTCTGTTACACAGACATCAATCAGCGACGTGTATACACGCGCACCTGTGTGCGTAGCACGTACAAATACCAACCGTCGCCCATAAGAGGGGCAGGGGTTGGGTGATGCGGGGAAATCGGGCGGGACATCGAAGTGTTCATTCTATACGTAGTATAATTACAAATAAATGTTTTCTTTCTTTCTTTCTTACATATTCTCTGCCAGAGGGGAGACATTTGATATTCTCTACGCGCTACGCACACAGGTGCACGTGTAAATAAATACACGTCACTGTTTGATGTCTGTGTAATAGAGACCAAATTAAGCGTTTGTATGGAATATTGGCGGAGTGTCCGCGGTGTGCCTCCGGTCTCCGGCGGCCGGTAGCCCGTGTTGCTCTATAGTTAACGCTAATCGGCCCTGGTTTTGTGCTTTGTGTAGAAACACGGCGCCTATAACTGCTGGTAGATTTCCAGTGTGTTCCACGAGCTCCAGAGCGTAGGCACCAGCGCATTATCTAATTTATCTCCCGCTATTATATAGTGTTCAGAACTATTGTGTTCCGGTTAGATGGTAATGTATATGGCCCCGTAATAATTATCACAGAGGCATAACATCTGAGGTCTCAGGGGTGGCAACGCATTTTGACCTCTGGTCATTCTGTGGGTGCCTATAGGATACAGTCATCACTTAACATCAAAGTGAACTGCATGATTGTTGCCACCTGTTGTGGCCATCATTGGGGGAAGGCTTCTGTTTGGGGGAAGGCTTCTGTCCGCCTGTAAACGTCTTTCAGCTAATATGATGATGATGAAAAAAAAAACTACTCACAGCCCGGCGGATGAGCCTGCGCGGCTGCAATCACCTGAAAAAAAAGAAATCATTAGAGCTATGTCGTAAAAACAAAAAAAAATTTTTTTATATTTAATGGCATTGCTATTATATTACGCATAATATATTTTTTTAATCTTTTTACGGCCACGGATTCAACTTCTCAACAGCCAATCTTCAGTAGTTTTTATATTCTTCATTTCTTATACTAATGAATATCTATATGGAAGATGACGATGATTGAATACTTTCATGTGGAATATGATTAGATGGCTCCAGTAAAGTGATGGGGACTATACTACGTAATGTAAAAGTAAAAAGAATGTGTAATGGACTTACCAAAATAATTATATAGATACCAGCCATGGTGAGCCGTATATGCCACCATAGGAATAAAATCAACTTTTTATATTAAACTGAACAATGGCTTCACAAAAGTAAATACATAAATTTAAGAAGTCAACAAAATAATATAATTAATTATACACATTTAAACACTGGCCAGACATCTATATAAATATTATGAAAATTTAATATCTGTATGTTCTTAAGTAACTTGTGTGTTTTTTTTTATCTTACGGAAGTGGCAAACAAGCATGCAGTTTACATTGATGTTAAGTGATGACTGCAGCCTATAAACCCACGCAAAGACCGAGGTCAAAATGCAGATGCGTTACTACTCCTGAGGCCTAAGGTGTTATGCCTCTGTGCCGGAAATTACATGGCAAGTGTGTGTGTGTGTTCAACACGATAGTGCTGAACCAAAGCATTTAGCGGCACGTATATTAGGTAATGCGGTGGTGCCTACGCCCGCGAGCTCCGTCGCTAGAGCTCTACCACCAGTGAAGTCTTTTATCTAAAATAATTGCTTGGGCGAGTAAGCGACGCGGGAGCAGCGTGCGCGCCGCGAGCGCGCTGCGCATGTGTCGCGTTTTTCCGCCGTGTGACGTGCGTTTGTCCAGCATAGCGTTTATTACCGATCTACAGTGCTCATCAAGAAATAATGCACATCGAGCCTATGACAGTGACAATCGGCTAGTTTCGGCTTTATAGAGCATTATCTTTGCTGCACACTGCCTACGTAAGCATCCGTGGTCCGGTATTGGTCAAAACTTGACCAAAATGGTCCACAAACGTCAAATTGGTAAAGTGCGAAAGAAACTTACACCTTGACTTTAACAAAATACATAAACAATTTCACGCACACTTTTAAACATCTAGGCAACAGGCAGAGGAACACTTGTGCTTATACTTTGACAGAGGGGTTAAGCCTGCATAATGGCTACTGAGCTACTCCGGTCGGCCGCGGCTGGTGGCCCGTGTTACTCTCTGCTCTTCACACACGGCGTAGAACAGCAAAACGCTACGCTCACAAATCGCGCTCGCGCCTCGCACGCATCGCCCGCATTTCTCGCACGCCCGAAAAACGCGCATGCCTAATGTGAAGTCAGCCTACATAAAAGTAAGCGGAATTGTAAAAAGCAAAAGTGGTCTGCCCTGTGGATCCGCGGCTTAGGACGTTGTACACAATTATTAAGACATGCGATTAGGAGCGGTTCAATTTCATAACATTATTATTAGTAGATCCTTTCATTTTGTCGGAGTAGGCCCATAGCACACGACGTATTTTATACGCGCAGACGACGCGCGCATTAGGAACGCGCTTCTTCGGCGCAGTCGACGCTGATTGTTGCGTTTGCATTGATGATACAAGCGCGCGCATGAAGCGCGTACAAAAGACTCAACCGAAGTCATCGTACAACTGGAGACTGGAGGAGTCTCTGATCAAAACGCAAAAGCAACGAGCGACTACTGCACGTATACGTGCAGTAGATGCGCGTTTCACCATCGCCCCGTGTGCTTAGGTTACAAGGTTCATATCTCGTAAGAAGCGCGTATACGCGCGTCACCTGCACGTCGTCTGCGCCACAGAATAGATCGGTCTGCGCGTATAAAATACACCGTACGCTATGGGCCCATAGAGGTATAACGCATTCTATGTATGGACCTAACATCGGCGGGGGCGGCCCGCACCACCCGGCGCCACTCATTGGAGGTGACATCCTCTCCTTAAATAACCCAAAAGAGATGTTGCGAGCTCGGCTCTAGTTCGTACACGTCCTCAAAAAATGGGTAAATTGAAGAAGAATCCGAAAAAAATACAATTAATTTATTCAAGAATATATTTTAGAGTTACTACCACATTTAATTCAAACGATTTTATCATTTTCAACCATATTCAACATGGCGGCGATACAGCCGACGCTTCTTTAAATTGGAAATCGATTACTTTAAGTTGTTAGTATTAACACATGCAATCGATTTCGATAGTATTAAGAAAATATTACGTTTTTCTCCAAGTACAAAAAACAATAAAGAAAATGAAAATGTCTAAATGACATCGCACGCCATATTCGCCATATATGTTGGTTTGAGTTGCAATTCTAACTGCAAATAATATTTTGTAACTGCAAACAAAGCTAAATAAGTGAATGTATGCAGTATTAAAACGTTTTAATATTGATTTTGCCTGTTAATGATATTGTGTACAATACATGGCCGGAGGTCCATACATTTTTGCAACATCTCCTTTGAGATGTTAAAACGTGAAAGCGCAACACAAAATTCACTTTCGCATTTAAAATACCAGGGGGCACCAGAAGCACAATTTGCTCAAATAGGGAGGCAAAACAGTGGAGAAAATGGAGGAATAAGTTACAAAAGAATAGGAAGTATTTCCTTTCTTTTTTGCTCATCCGCCCCGAGTGCTACTGTACCGTCCATTACAACGCGCCAACTAGTGGAACACAGACGAAACCTCACAGTACTTATCTAGAACGGTAGATGGCGTATCAGTAAACGATGCATGCGCTGGCGATGGGTAATTCAGTTTATTCCATTAGGTAACGAACTAAGCACGTAACCATAGCAAATCTTTTTTACCGTTAGAGATATCAAAAAAAGGATCAGCGCATTCGATCGGGCATACTCGAAAACCTCCAATTTGACCCCAAACTTTTTTTTTTTTAGCCGGCTCTAACTTCCCAACGTCAATCATTGGGCCGCGGCTCACCAGGCGCTACCACCTCGCCTGGTCGGAGGGTCCTCCCTTTTCGTCGGAGGAACACTTCCATCCGTTCCTCCACACTGCCATGTTAGCTACTCTACTGCATCCCGTCCCTCGACAAGTGAATCCACAGTATTAACTAGTGTATCTTTAAATTAAACAAAAGCTCGCTTCTACGTATCTCTCGACAAACAAATGTTTATTCAGCTGTTATTAAGTGTACCATTTGATAATTAATTAAATGGAATTGACACTTTGTTATTAATTTTCGTGGTTGCTCGAGTTTCTGTAGATATTTACTTTGTATTGACGCAAAATATGTTTTGGACGATTTCTTCCAGGTTTTATTAAAAAAAAAAAACAATTACACGTCTGTGATCCCCGAGAGGGTAGGCAGAGGGACAGTACGCAACGAAACGCAAGAAATATTGCGCATAGAGCCTACGAAAGAGACAATCGGCTAGTTTCGAGTTCGTACAGCGTTATCTCTGTTGCACAGTGCCTACGTAAGATTTTTTTTAATGTAATAAAAGTGGCAAACAAGCATGCAGTTCACATTGATGATAAGTGATGACTGCAGCCTAAAGACACTTACACAATGACCAGAGGTCAAAATGCAAATGGGTTGCCACTCCGACAATTACAGGGCCGTACATTACCACCTAACCGGAACACGATAGTGCTGAACACTCCTATTTGGCGGCAGAGAAATAAGGTAATGCGGTGGTGCCTACGCCCTCGAGCTCCTACACTGGAGCTCTACCACCAGTAAGTTTCCAGCAGTGAACGTGTTACCAATAGTTTTGCGGTCGAATCCTCAGTACCTCAGCATAATAGGTTGGGGAAAAAGTCTTTTCGCATTATAGTATGTATGAACTTGTAATAAAATCTCTTTGGCTGTAGTATTTGTATCTGGCTGGTTTTGGTATCATTGAAAGTTAAAATTTTAAAGAACATAATTCCAAATTCAAATTAGGCATATGTGTGATTTTCATTTGTTTTTCGTACTGTCAAGATGAGTGAATCTAATGAAGAAATTCGATACATTTTAAAATGTTGCTACAAAAAAGGTAAAAATGCGATGAATGAAATTTGCGATGTTTACGGACCTAGTGCAGTGTCTGTGAGAGTAGCACAAATTTGGTTTAAGCGTTTTCAATCCGGAAATTTTGATGTCAAAGATGCACCTCGCTCTGGTCGCCCTATTACGGATAAAATGGATGCCATTTTTGAAAAAGTGGAGCAAGATCGACATATTAGTAGTTACGACGTAGCTGAAGAACTGAGAATTGATCACAAAACAGTTTTGGCGCATTTGAAAAAAGCTGGGTACAAAAAAAAACTCTATATTTGGGTACCTCACGAGCTCACTGAAAGAAACCTAATGAACCGTGTACTCATTTGTGATTCTTTATTACGACGTAATGAAACCGAATCATTTTTGAAGAAGCTGATAACTGGTGATGAAAAGTGGATCACGTACGACAAAAACGTGCGAAAAAGGTCGTGGTCAAAGGCCGGTCAGGCTTCACAGACTGTGGCGAAACCCGGATTAACTCGCAATAAGGTGATGTTGTGTGTGTGGTGGGATTGGAAGGGCATTATTCATTATGAGCTATTACCACCAGGCAGGACTATTCAGAAGTAAGAGTAGAGTTCAGAATCGATGATTCTGAACTCTACTGCGAACAACTGATGAGATTAAAGCAAGAAGTTGAGAGAAAGCGGCCGGAATTGATCAACAGAAGGGGTGTGGTGTTTCATCATGATAACGCTAGACCTCACACATCTATAGCCACTCAGCAAAAATTAAGAGAGTTTGGCTGGGAGGTGTTAATGCATCCGCCGTATAGTCCTGACCTTGCACCTTCAGATTCGATTTGACACCTGTTTCGGTCTCTTCAGAATTCTTTATGCAATGTTAGGTTAACATCACGAGAGGACTGCCAAATCCACTTGTCGCGGTAATTTGATGAGAAGTCCCAAAATTTTTATAGCAATGGGATCATGTCCCTACCTACAAGATGGCCAAAGGTTATCGAATAAAATGGTACGTACATACTTTAGTTAAATTTAAATAAACTATATTAAAAAATGTTTTGAATTATCTTAAAAAATGCGAAGAAACTTTTTCCCCAACCTAATAGTATACTACTGCCACTACGCTACCGGGGTACGAAGGTAGTAAGTATAAAGTGTTTATAAGTAAATTAATCAATTGATTGCATTTCAAACTTCAAAGCTGGGTTTGTATGTAGGCCATAAAACAAATTACTGATATATTTTTGTATTTACTCGGGTGACTATGTTTATGGACATTATGTGGGACAAATCCCGAACATGTCCTTAATATGTGTAAAACTTTGTAAAGGATAATGGAAGTTTTACTGGTGGTAGTTCCAGAGTAGAAACTCGAGGGCGGAACTGACAAAATGTTTGTTAAAAGTAGCTTTAACACACATTTTGGTGCAACCGAACCTTTCTATTATTTGCCAAACTGTAAAATTTGTAACACACCATTTGTAAACTGACATGACATAAGCAAAGAATATGTAATAATACTGCGTATAGAATGGACACTTCGACGTCCCGCCCGACTTCCCCGCATTACCCAATCTCCTCCCCTCTTATGAGCGACGTTTGGCGAGGTGCACGTGTAAATACACTTCACTGATAGATGTCTGTGTAGTAGAGACCAAATTAAGCGTTTGTATGGAATTTTGGAGTGTCCGCGGTGTGACATAGGTATCTGTCGTTATTCACCATAGTTTAAATTAGTAATCAATTTTGTAACATATCATAAGCGATTCTTGTAATCCCAAATGATAAATAAACTCTTTGATTTTATTTTTTTGAACAACTCTTTAATATACATTTACAGCCCTACACTAGATATCGCGGGTGCCCTTGTACACATACAACACATACCTACACAAACACCCAGACCCAAAACAAATATCACTAGGCTACAAATATTTGTTTCGGTGCGGGGATCGAACCCGCGACCCATCGAATCAAATAGTAGTCTCACATCGCTGGACTAACTGTAAAAACTTTAATTCTGGGACTGTCCCAATTTACCCACATAGCATAGTCTCCCTACAACACAAGCCACATGGCCCCTTGGTCTGGCACGAGCGGAAATCACCTATAAAGCCCACGGCAACCTGTCCATCCCGAAATAGAAAAAAAAAATCATTCAATGTAAACAGTATGAAAAATAAAACACAAGTTTTTTATACATATGTATGGAAGGTGGCACAAATATGCAGCTCACATGATAAGTGATGACTGCAGCCTACAGACATCTTCACATATAATTATATATACTCTATACTTCTATACAAATAAATAAAATAGGCTTAGGCTTACTATCTGCGCTCACGACTTTGTCCGGGTAGATACTGAACAATCATATTTTTTCTCACGTGGACGAAGTCGCGGGCACAGCTAGTCTATCATATAACTACACATACATTCGCCAGCGTGGATGTCGTTTTATAAATAACTAAGTAGCTTCTTTCTCAAAGTCAACTCTATCTCTGTACCAAATTTCATTAAAATCGGTTCAGTCTTTTAGACGTAAAAAGGTAACAGACAGACAGACAGATAGACAGACAGACAGACAGAGTTACTTTCGCATTTATAATATTATGTAGTAGGGAAGTAGGAAGTAGGGATTTCACGCACACATTTTAAACTTCTAGGCGACAGACATAGGCCCATTTGGGCTTGTACTTTGACAGAGGGGAAGCCTGCATATGGCTACTCCCCTTCGGTCCGCCGTAGTCGGTGGCTCGTGTTGCTCTTTATACCCACCCATAGAGCAAAACGGAGGGGAGTAGCCATAGCGTTTATTACCGATGCAAAACAGTCTGTCATTTTTTGCGGGGGGAAATGCGTGTGACACACACTCACACTACAAAAATCGTCTATTACTACGAAACTCACACCTTGACTTTAACAAAGTACATAGACAATTGCACGAGTACATTTAAACATGTAGGCGACAGGCGAAGGATCATTTGGTCTTGTACTTTGACAGAGGGGAAAGCCCGAATATGGATACTCCCCTCCGGCCCGCCGCGGACACGGCCGGTGAAAAAATATTCGGCTAGTTTCGACTTCGTAGAGCGTTATCTCTGCTGCACACTGCCTACGTAAGCACTGACAGTCCGGTATTGGTCAAAACTTGATCAATATGGTGGACATACGTCACATACTTGCCGCTAAATGGTAGTGTTTAGCACTATCGTGTTCCGGTCAGGTGGTAATGTAGGGCCCTGTAATTTCCGGCACAGAGGCATAACACTTTAGGCCTCAGGAGTGGTAACGCATCTGCATTTTGACCTCGGTCTTTGTGTGGGTGTCTATAGGCTGCAGTCATCACTTAACATCAATGTGAACTGCATGCTTGTTTGCCACTACCTTTACTAAAAAAAAAAAAAAAAAAAAAAAAACATAGGTGCGAATGATATAACGCTCTTCAGAACCGAAATAAGCCGAAGTCTCCTTCCTAAAGTCGATGTGCCATATTTCTTGTTGAATATTGTAGTAGGTATTTTAACTAAATGTTGGATCTATCGGAAACTGATACAGATTTCAATGTCAATGTGTTGCTGTAGTGCCTCTGTGCCGGAAATTACGACACTGTACATTAAAGCGGCCAACCGTCCCGGATTCTGCGGGACCGTTCCGTAATGCTGGATGTACTTAATCCCGCTTTGCAAGAATTAATAAAATAGTCCCGCAAAACGTTGGATGCGTCCCGCGTGTCCCGCATTCGATGCATTGACGTACCATGCCTATTTTTCGACCTAATACATAACCACACAGTCACACACATACATAAAACCTACACTATACTACACCGACACACGCATGCAAGCAACAGCGGAGCATCTACGGAGGTATATAACACGCATTGTGTGAATTCAATTGAAAAATGTTTGCGTGTGTGTGTATGTGATCGCTTTGTTCCATTTTGCATCGAGTGATAAATACTATAGCTAGCTAATTGCTCATAATATGCCCCGTCAATATGCAGAACTACTTGAATGGTGCCTGACATCTGGCTATCTAATGTGGAATGGGGAATTCTACCTACAAATAAACGGAGTTGCCATGGGCTCCCCAGTTTCTCCCATAGTCGCCGATTTATTCATGGAGGACTTTGAGGAGAGAGCCCTGAGCACTACAACCATAACACCTCGCATTTATAAACGATATGTAGATGACACATTCACCATATTGGATAATAATGTTTCTGTTTTTCTTTCACATCTCAATTCCATACACCATAAAATCAAATTCACTATGGAATTGGAACAGGACAATAAATTAGCCTTCTTAGATACTTTATTAATTAGAAAAACCAATAACACACTCAGTCACACTGTGTTTAGGAAGTCTACCCATACTGATAGGTACCTTAATGGTGAATCACACCATCACCCGGCACATTTATCTGCCGTTGGCTCATCTCTATTTCAGAGAGCAGGAGGCATCTGTGACGACCACCATCTTCAGGGGGAGCTGAAGCACCTACGCCAGGTGCTACATAACAACAAGCTCCATGTACCACCCGTCCGTCACAGAGGCCGCGTGAAACCACCTACAGTAGAACGACAACCAGCTATACTACCTTACGTTAAGGGTGTCACAGATAAAATCAGCAACATTTTAAAAAAGAATTCCATTAAAACAGTTTTCAAACCATATAAAAAGATTCATCAGTATTTAAGACCCATTAAAAGTAATATTCCATTACAAAATTCTGGCATTTATAAATTAGATTGTGATTGTGGACTCTCATATATTGGTCAAACGAAGAGAGCTGTATCCACCCGCGTTAAAGAGCACATTGCTGATGTCAAAAACCAAAGAACAGGGAGGTCTGCAGTCTGTGAACACATAGCGGATAAGCCGAACCATTACATCCGGTTTGATAAAATTCAAATACTCGCTAGAGAACACAAACCCATTCCACGAATGGTACGCGAGGCTATTGAAATTAAAAAACACCCAAATTTCTATAGAGAAGATGGATGGCGATTATCAACATCATGGGATCCCATACTTAGCAAGATTAAATCCCAGCCGCAGCAGGCTGCAAGACCTCAAGATACCATAAGTAATTATTGTGTTAATCCTGAACGCTACGCAAGGCGTTTACGAAATCGATGGAGGTAGCTACATATAATTTTTTCAAACTTCTGTCAGACAAATGTCACCTCAGTCTGCCCGGGACCACGGAAGCTGAAAAGCGACCGAAACGTCGGGTTGATTTTAAAAATCATTTTAGTTTAATATACGCGAGATAAATCCGTAAAAATAGTTTTATTTCAATGAGTGTAGCTCGCGAAAACCTAAGAACATATAACGTATACTACTATTATATATAATAAATACTATTTTCAGAAAGTTAGCCGCCTTACTGTACATTACCTTAGGTGCCTTAGGACTCACTGATAGGCTTGAACTCTCGAACATCAGATTCTGCGCAGAGAGGTTGGGAGTCACAGACTCCCAACCTCTCTCGTTTTTTACCATCTCTACAACAGCGTGTGCTCTGCTGAACTGCTTGATATGGTGCCACCGTCTTATTTCCTACACCGCACCGCCGAAGAGAGAAGTACTTACACAGATTGGTCACTTGGCAGTGCTCAACGGTTCTTTTCAAAATGGCCCTAACGGAAGACCAGCGCTGGTTGTTCCACAACCAGCACACGCTGAGTTGGAGCCAATTCGTAACAAATGTACCTATAATTCTGTTGTTCATATACAGTGCCGGATTTACCAAATAGCAAGAGGCAGCAAATGCTACGGGCCCCGCGCCTTGAAGCCCCCCCCCCCCGCGCCTGTCTCCAAAAAAAAACACAAAAATATTAAATATGTAATACACCTTAGCTATTCTCAAAGTAAGCGTTGGTTTCACTGTAATAATATAGGTATTTTATTATGTTGCAAGTTGGCAATACCATCACAATACTTACAGGGGGAATCCCCTAATACCTATTGTTTTCGATTCCTTTTCGTAAATGTTCTGTTTTATTTACATCCTTTTCAGTAGGCAATGTAACTCAAGGCCCATGTTCACTTTGCTACGGGCCCCGCACCGGCTTTATCCGGCACTGTTCATATACCTATATTGTTACAAATAAACGTTTCTTTCTTTCTTTCTTTTCTTTTTCTGTCCAAAATGTGTAAATTGTGGAACGATTCTGCCGTGTTCCATCATGCAGTTATTAAAAAATGGCGTCAAAAGAGTCCTTCAAGGCTGGTGTGGTGTTCCAAAGCTTAAATACGCGAGCACACCGGTGGAGAATGGTGAAGAGTCCATAGGTAGCTCATAACCCGACAATGCAAAAGTGTCCTTGTAGACCAATTTGAAATAAATAATTAGATTTTTTGAATATTGAATTTAAAAAGAAATTTCTCTTCACGAAACGGTGAATCGTTGTCAGTCATTCCGGCGCAGGTGTAGATCATCCGACAAAAAGCACCCAACAAGCTATCCCCCTGGGTAGGACGCAAGGTATTCCCTCAGCCCGTCCCAATATTGATTTACTGATGGTAGAGCTCTAGTGACGGAGCTCGCGGGCGTAGGCACCACCGCATTATATACTTGCCGCTAAATGGTAGTGTTCAGCACTATCGTGTTCCGGTCAGGTGGTAATATACGGACCTGTAATTTCCGGAACAGAGGCATAACACCTTAGGCCTCAGGAGTGGTAACGCATCTGGATTTTGACCTCTGGTCTTTGTGTAAGTGGCTATAGGCTGGAGTCATCACTTAACATCCATGTAAACTGCATGCTTGTTTACCACCTTCATTAGGTACATTAAATAAATAAATAATGGAATTAAATAAAACGAATTTATGATGGTATAGAATTTCATTACATTTATTTAATAATTTAAATGAATATATGAATATTGACTTTTGATCCACAGATTTATTCACCTTCAAGCGGAAAATTAGAGAACACTATTTGAATTTACTTTCTTTGAAGTCACAAGTTTGGCATTCATCGTTGGATTTTCCTTAAAATATTTGATTTGAATTGTATGTATGTGTTTGTATATATATATATATACTAGCTGACCCGGCAAACTTCGTATTGCCTCAGAATGAAATAAGGTGTCAAAGGTTTGATAGATACGGACTATTTGTATGGAAAAATAAAATTGTGGTTTTTACTGTTTCCCTTCAATTCCTTCATATTTTCTTACCTTTTAAACCTTCCCTAGACTTCCAAAAATCATTCAAAACCAAAATTAGCCAGATCGGTGAAGCCATTCACGCGTGATGCTGTGACCAAGGAAAACGGGTTGCATTTTTATATATATAGACGTGGCCGGCTATGCTCACACCAAAAATTTAAAAAGTGGAAATAATTGAATTATACGGTATTTCGTTCACTACAAAATAAATTTAATTAATTTTATAGCGTCAACAACACGTGGTAATTATGCTGTTAAAATGTAGCTTATATGACACGTTTGTAGATTTACCATAGCAGCGCCATCTATTGATTACTTACTCAACCCAGTCGAAAAGTATCGACATCTGTTAGAATCATTTGGAGTTAACAGATAATTGTGACTGTCAAATAATAACAGACAAATAATTAGCAATAAAATAAAATTGCGACTATAATTTGAGATTTAAACTATCCTATCTCTCAAGTTGGATCGAACTGCACATGGTGTGCGAATTTTATTATAATCGGTTAAGTGGTTTAGGAGTCCATTGAGGACAAACATTGTGACACGAGATTTATATATATTAAGATAATCTATATTATATATACCATATGTATAGTTGCTGTATATATGTAATTTTTATTATATATCTATTTATATACTATATTTATTAATATAATTATTTATTCAAATCATTTTCCACTCATAATTTCTAAATTTAGACCCGTTTTGCACCTACATCGTCGCTCTCTTCATAACCCAAAGGTTGACTGGGAGATAATGCCTAGTGGCATTAAGTCCGCCTTTATGTACACCATCTTCGTGCATAAAAAGAGTAAATAAATAAATTTATATTTTATTTTTAAAGAAAAATGGAAAGAAAAATTTGACTTCAGGCGAGACTCGAACTCGCGACCTACTGGGAATCTAGTCCAGCCGCTCTTCCAATTGAGCTACTGAAGCCCTGTCCGATTTGTCAAATCCCTCCCTCACATCTATTGCATTGCTTTATGGTAGCAGCAGCGCCATCTATTACCAACTATGCTAGTTAGGCAACCGATATAATAGACTTTTCAGTTTATTGAATATCGTAAAGAAGTCGCTTCCACCCTTAACAACCGTTTTATACTATTTCGCATTAACACATGCTTGTGAAAATAATTTTTTATTTTTAAAGAAAAATGGAAAGAAAAATTTGACTTCAGGCGAGACTAAATAAGAAATAAATAAATTTATGTACTAAGGTACTAGACATAATACTAACTCTTGGTTGCATAGTCTCATACATTTCTACAGCACGTTTAGCCGTCGGCACACCGCGGACACTCCGCCAAAATTCCATACAAACGCTTAATTTGATCTCTATCACACAGACATCAATCAGTGACGTGTATTTACACGCGCACCTGTGTGCGTAGCACGTACAAAATACCAACCGTCGCCCATAAGGGAGGGAGGGGAGAGGGTTTTGTGAAGCGGGGAAATCGGGCGGGACGTCTAAAGGTCCATTCTATACGTAGTATTACATATTCTCTGCCGTCGGTCCCGGTTGCTGTCGATAGATGGCAGTCGTAAAAAATTGTCGGATGCCTTTTTCTTGATTTTTTTTGAGTATTTTTCCATGATTCTGCGTATTTTTCTCTATTTTTTGATATAGTTTAATAATAATAATACTAATAAGCCTGATATAGTGGTAATAGACCGCTCAGAGCGCCGCGCAATGATCATCGATATCACCGTCCCTCATGATGAGAATCTCGTGAAGGCGGAAAAAGACAAGGAAATCAAATATCTTGATCTGGCTCACGAGATTGTCGCCATGTGGGATGTGGATTCGGCCATCATTGTGCCGATAGTCGTCACGGTCAACGGATTGATAGCAAAGAGCCTCGACCAAAATCTCAAGAGGCTCAAGTTAGGAAGTTGGATCAAGGGTCTAATACAGAAGGCGGCACTTCTCGGCACGGCACGTATAGTGAGGAGGTTCCTGTCTCTGTGACCCTAACCACCGACAGTTTTGACCCTGTACCCGCTGCCGGCGGCGGACTATTTTTATTTTTTATATATATTTGTTATTTTTTTCAACTTATGTATGTAAAAAAATACTAAATAAGATGAAGAATAAATGAGTGAAAAGATAATAATAATATTCTTTATTGTACACCAAGAAATAAATACAGAGACATTTGATGTTGTAGGTACAGTATACAAGAGGCGGCCTTATCACTAAACACCGAGAGATCGCTCGAACCAGGCAACCTTAGAGTTCAGGAAACTGTGTTAAGAATAATTTAGGGGAGTACAAATCAGTGTTTCTAATCTTATGTACTATTTAAAAATAAATATGAAATATGAACAGGCAGATTAATATTGATCAGGATTCAGCAAGGTTAGGAAAGGAACTGGGAGATGTAGTGCTCATTGAGCCGTTTTTTGAACGACTCAACGGATTGAGCTTCTCGGATATGGGTTGGAAGGGAATTCCATAGTCGGATGGCCGTTGCTGTGTAAGATCTGGAATAAAAAGTAGAGGTATGGGGAAGGAATCATGAGGAGGAGATTTTCAGAAGAACGAAGGGACAGGGAATGTGAAGAGCCGAGGAAATGGAAACTTTCTTTTAAATATGTTGGAGTTTGAGGACTGAACAGAAGATAGTGTACAAGGTGCACAAGATGGAGCTTGTCCTTTGTCTAGTACTTTAGTGCAGTCAATGTAAGTTTTAGTTGTTTTTTATTATACGTAACGTAACTTCACGCCTGTAATCCCCGAAGGGGTAGGCAGAGGTAAATGCATGCATTCAAGCATACATGCAACACCCACGATTCGCCGGTTACGTTTTGGCCCATGTAACAGGTGGCGAGCCTGTTGACATCTCCGGGCACATTAACAAACTTTGAGGTACTGGGAAATTTCCAGAAAATGGAAAAATCCCAATAGAACCAGAGACAAAGGCTTTTTCACCATTATCTCTGATAACCCCCTACCCGGGAATCGAACCCAGGACCTCAGCGTAGTATTAGTGGCCTGCTACCACTAGGCTACCGAGGCAGTTTTTTATTATATTATGTTATATTTGGCGTTATATTCTTTGGCTTTATTAAAACTATACTTTATACATACATACTTACCCCCATATTCATAAACGTATTTTAGCTAAAGTGTTGCTAATCTCTCCTTTGTCTCTTTCTATCCTGCACATTTGACAATGCAACTGACAAAGACAAAGCATTCTATAGCTAAAACGTATCTAATGTACGTTTATGAATAAGGGGGTTAATCTACTTAGTTCTAAAATTTTCTTTGGACATCTTTAAAAAATAAACATCTCGCCATAAAAATAATAATTAAGTAACTTACTATAAATCTCAGTGCACGGTAAATCATTTTTTTTTCTTGTTTCATATTGAATATAATAATAATAATTCATTTATTTCAGATATTAAGAATACATACATACAAACCATCCCATACATAATGTACCGACACGAATTTACAGTGCTGGACGTCAAAGTGTATCTATCATTCATATAAATCAAAATAAAATGCCACTAATGGTGAGATTCACAGACCGCACTACGACTTTACTTTGAGCAAAGTATGCTTAGAACTGTCAGAAATGTATGGGTTTTGACAGTTCGAAGCGTACTTTGCTCGAAAGTAAAGTCGTAGTGCGGTCTGTGAATCTCGCCCTTAGTCACACCGCGGACACTCCGCAAAAAATCTATACAAACGCTTAATTTGGTCTCTCTTACACAGTGATGACTGTGTAAGAGAGACCAAATCAGCGACGTGTATTTACACGTGCATCTGTATGTGTAGCACGCAGAAAATACCAACCGTCGCCCATAAGAGGGGCGGTGAATGGTGATGCGGGGAAATCGGGCGGGACGTCGAAGTGTCCATTCTATACGTAACTTCACGCCTGTAATCCCCGAAGGAGTAGGCAGCGATAAATGCATGCATTCAATCATACATGCAAACACCCACGACTCGCCGGTTACATTTTTGTAACCATGTAACAGGTGGCGAACCTGTTGCCATCTCCGGGCACATTACTAAACTCCGAGGTACTGGAAAACTTCCAGAAAATGGAAAAATCCCAATAGAACCGGAGATAAAGGATTTTAAACCGTTATCTTTGATAGCCCTCGACCCGGGAATCGAACCCAGGACCTCCAGCGTGATAGTAGTGGCCTGCTACCACTACGCCACTGAGGCAGTAAGTAAGGTTTTTTAATGATTTTAAAATAATGTTGCCCGTTAAAAAGTAAATAACATTCTAAGCTTTACAATAACATTGTACTATTTCGTATAGTAACATTATAAGTATCTATAATTCTATAATTACAAGTAGGAACCTAAATATATACAATGACGTCACAGTACAAATATGAACAGTATGGAAACTACGTACAAAACGTTCGAAATGGCACACTAACACAAACATGCGCATCGACGCTCGATGTAGCGAGTGACTCAGTACCACTGAGTACTATAATTCATACTGAAATAGAGACCAATTTTCGATATCAAAGAAGGCAACAGCTCACTTACGCCGTCTGGCGAGTCTGCGATGCGTTTTGGAACTACAACCTAAGGTCAATAGCCCGTGCGTAGCTATTCACTGCTATTCCATTATAAAAACAGTGTTTTGGACCGCTTTCTTTATATCTATCTATGACGTGCATTCCATACATCTCAACTCGATGGAAAAATCACGGAAAACGCTTAAAAAACCACTCTTTATAAGCAATATTACATACGACGCAATTGCAGCATGACATGTATGTACCACGTCTGACAACATTATGAATGAACTTCAATGAACTCTATGAACATTATTGGAACAAATATGCGCGCCATCTGTTGTTACGTGTTAGTAACGTTCACTTGCCCTTACATTGATATGATTGCCATCGCATTAGTACTAAGATTATACACCCGCTCAGTACTGCAGCACCGCGAGAACCGCTTAGAGGCCTCGTCGATGCGCATGTAGTACGTAGTTTCCACATTGTTCATATTTGCATGATGACGTCAACTTCACGCCTGCAAAGGTATAATTCATGCATTCAAGCATACATGCACGTTTTGCACGTTTTGGCCCATGTAACAGGTGGCGAGCCTGTTGACATCTCCGGGCACATTACCAAACTCCGGAGCACTGGGAAAGGAGACGTTTCAAAATGTATGGAGCTTGGACCCGCACCTTGTACACTATATAGAGAGAAGAAGCATAAAATACTATTGGCCGAATACTTAGACGTCACTCAATTTTAAGCAACGCTCAAATGTGCGCTATCTCTATCGTTTGTACGTGATTTATAAAGACAAGTCCCACTTAGACTTCAGTGACGTTTGAGTATTTGGTCGTAAATTATTTTCAGCTATTCAAATCGTATATTATACCTTCTATTATTATATATATAATACCTTTATTGTCGTGAGTATATTTCAAAAACAAGAATTTGAGCAATATGATGACATTTTTGTCATATAAATATTACATTTTATTAATATTTCCGATCAAAAAACAAGGATACAAATATTTTTTATTTTATAGAAAAATGGAAAGAAAAATTTGACTTCAGGCGAGACTCGAACTCGCGGCCTACTGGGAATCTAGTCCAGCCGCTCTTCCAATTGAGCTACTGAAGTCCTGCCCGATTTTTTGTTCTTTCCATTTTTCTATAAAATAAAAAATATTTCACAAGCATGTGTTAATGCGAAATAATA
Organism: Macrosoma leucophasiata; assembly: GCA_036365455.1. Taxonomy (NCBI): domain Eukaryota; kingdom Metazoa; phylum Arthropoda; class Insecta; order Lepidoptera; family Hedylidae; genus Macrosoma; species Macrosoma leucophasiata. Next base: position 5,504,474 of record JAWQUS010000029.1, read on the forward strand.
TAAAACGATACAATTTTTTTTTTAGTATTTTTCCATGATTCTACGTATTCTCTATCTTTGATATAGTGTACAAGGTGCGGGCCTAACGTGGAACTTCTCCTCTCCAAATAATTTAAAAATCCCAATAGTATTAGGGATAAGGGATTTTAGACCGTTATCTCTAAAATCCCCGACTCGGGAATCAAACCCAGGATCTCAGCGTAGTAGAATTCATATACAACTAGCTGTTGCCCGCGGCTCCGCCCGCGTGTAAGTCGCTTTTCGTGTAACCTGGGAAAACTCATCAAATGATCCCATGGCATCCCACAGGCACATTTTTTCGGGATAAAAAGTATCCTATAATCTAAGCCAGCTAATACCCTATCTGTGTAACAAATTTCATCAAAATCCGTTCAGTGGTTTCGGCGTGATTGACGGACAAACATTCAAACAAAGAAACTTTATAATATAACAAAATTTATAATATTATTGTGATAGTGTGATAGTATCATATTATTGTTTAAATCATCATCATCATATCAGCCATAGGACGTCCACTGCTGAACATAGGCCTCCCCCAATGACCTCCATGCCGACCGATCGGAAGCGACGTGCATCCAGCGCATACCTGCAGCCTTGACTAGGTCGTCGGTCCATCTTGCAGGTGGACGTCCTACGCTGCGTTTGCCGATACGTGGTCTCCACTCGAGAACCTTTCTGCCCCAGCGGCTATCGGTTCTCCGAGCTATGTGCCCTGCCCATTGCCACTTGAGCTTGGAGATCTGCTTGGCTATGTCAGCGACTTTCGTTCGCCTACGGATCTCCTCCATTCTGATTCGATCCAGTAGGGAAACGCCGAGCATAGCCCTCTCCATTGACCGCTGAGTGACTTGGAGCTTTCGTACGAGACCCATAGTGAGAGACCACGTCTCGGTACCGTTATTGTTTATATGCTTACATAATATTATATTAAGCTGTTGATGGGTATTTGCGTTTGTGTTTATATGCAAATATTTATATGCCATGGACGTTCACATCATCTTTATTTTATTTAATAATATTTGTTATAAATCTAAGGTTTTGACAAAAGAGCAACACGCTGAGTTTGTTGGGTTGCGGAGTTCTTCTCAGTAGTGCCTGCACTTGGAACTCTGCTAAGTGAATGACTATGATTATAACGAACAGACTTTTTCATTTTCTTCTATGAAGGAATTGAAAAATTTGACGATTCACGTATCGGTTAAATATTATTATTAAATTGGTATTTATTAATACCTATTGGATTATTATTATAAGTCATTCTCTCTAGGTAGCTTATAACCCGACAATGCAAAAGTGTCCTTGTAGACCAATTTGAAATAAATGAATTTTGAATTTTGATTACAATTAGTCCAATCTAATATTTTTCTAACAGTAGGTACATATTAAATAATTACCTACAGTACTTACGCAGCAAGAAATAATGCACATCGAGCCTACGAAAGAGACAATCGACACGTTTCGACTTCGTAGAGCGTTATCTCTGCTGCACACTGCCTACGTAAGCACTGATAGTCCGGTATTGGTCAATACTTGATCAGAATGGTCGACACAAACATCACATAGGTTGTGTGTGAAGGTGATAACGCTGTACATAGCCGAAATTATCCGAAGTCTCTTTCTCTCGTAAGGTCGATGTGCAATATATCTTGCTGCGTACTGTAAAATAGTTTATGTGATTCTTTTCTCTTTCACTCTCATACATAATGATTTTGTACATCCCACTCATAATATCATCATTTGGGCCGGCTTCAAGCTCTATCATCGTAGCTCTATCACCTGTCTCTCTAGGACTGTAAATTCTGTTCGCTCTTCAATTCTAAAGCCCAGACGTGCTGTGGCCATCCGGTACGACCTTTGCCTTTCTTCTCACTAGAACTGGCCTGAGAACAAACAAAAAAATATTAATATATATATGTATATATATGTATCTTCACGCCAGGTCCCTAACGGGGTAGGCAGAGAGTGTAGAGCGCTAGACATCCCGGTTCTGACAAACCTCTCGTGCCTCGTCTACCTTCCATCATTCTCATTCAAAATATTAATAATAAGGATAATATATGATGTCACCGTCCCTCATGATGGGAATCTCGTGAAGGCCGAGAAAGACAAGGAACTTAAATATCTTGATCTGGCTCACGAGATTGTCGCCACGTGGGACGTAGATTCGGCCATCATTGTGCCGATAGTCGTTACAGTCAACGGACTTATAGCAAAGAGCCTCGACCAACACCTCAAGAGGCTCAAGCTAGGAAGTTGGGTCAAGGGTCTGATGCAGAAGGCGGTACTCCTCGGCACGGCACGTATAGTGAGGAGGTTCCTGTCTCTGTGATCCTAATCATCGACGGCTTGGACCCTGTTCCCGCTGCCGGTGGCACACTATTTTTTATTTTTTTGTATATATTAGTGCTTTGTTAATATTATCTTTTGTCATATTTAATTAAGTTACTTATATATGTAAAAAAATATTAATATGGATTATTAATAAATGAGTAGGATAATATAGTATGAGTATATATCATAGAGCGATGCGGGCCACCGGCCGCGGCACCGGAGGGGAGTAGCCATAGCGTCTATCACCGATGCAAAACAGTCATTTTTGCGGGGGGGAAATACATGTGACACACATACAAAAATCGTGTATTACTACGAAACACCTTGACTTTAACAAAATACAGTAACAATTTCACGCACACATTTAAACATCTCGACGACAGGTATTGGAACACTTGTGCTTGTACTTTGACAGAGGGGAAAGCCTGCATATGGCTACTCCACTCCGATCTTCGAGCTTTTGGCTGAAATGATGATGGAGAAGACACCTGAACAAACAGCCGGTTCAGTGAAACAGAGAATGATGAATGTAGAAGAAGCACGGGAGGTGTATCCAGACCGGGATGTCTGGCGCTCAACACTCTTTGCATTTAAACGTAAGGGAACGTAAGGGAGGGAAGGGGGATTAAGGGTAAAAGCGACTTCTTTACGATATTCAATAAACTGAAAAGTCTATTATATCGGTTGCCTAACTAGCATAGTTTGTCAATAGATGGCGCTACTGCCACCATAAGGCAATGCAATAAATGTGAAGGAAAGATTTGACAAATCGGGCAGGACTTCAGCAGCTCAATTGGAAGAGCGGCTGGACTAGATTCCCAGTAGGCCGCGAGTTCGAGTCTCGCCTGAAGTCAATTTTTTCTTTCCATTTTTTCTATAAAAATAAAATATATTTCACAAGCATGTGTTAATGCGAAATAATATAAAACAATTAGTAAGGGACTTTGTATAAGAGTACCTACTCTTTTTTTTTTTTTTTTTTAGTTTTTATGGCATCGCTATTACGCATATTGCCAGTGTCAAGTAAAACGATATTTCGTATATGTCAGTCAAGTGAGTTACAGTCAAGTTATTCGAGTAAAGCGATGGCTACTTTACCAGAACATTTACAATGAAGTTTTGGAGGCAACCTGAAAGGTCGTGTTTTCGCACTGTTTTTCTATTTCACTATACACGGGCACTGTAATAAGCCTATATCAAACAAAATGCCACCAACTTTATTCAATATAACTTAAAAATACACCAAGAAAATGAAATAAAATAAGAGCACCATACGCCTCTTTCAAGGTTCCCGCCAAAACTCCTACCTACTCTTTAGTTACGATATTCATTGAGGGTTTTTTTTTTGTTATTATGGCATCGCTATTACCTACGTATATTGCCAGTGTCAAGTAAAACGATATTTTTTACTGGTGGTAGAACTCCAGTGACGGAGCTCGCGGGCGTAGGCACCACCGCATTACCTGATTTACTTGCCGCTAAATGGTAGTGTTCAGCACCATCGCGTTCCGGTCAGGTGGTAATGTCCGGCCCTGTAATTTCCGGCACAGAGGCATAACACTTTAGGCCTCAGGAGTGGTAACGCATTTGCATTTTGACCTTGGTCTTTGTGTGGGTGTCTATAGGCTGCAGTCATCACTTAACATCAATGTGAACTGCATGCTTGTTTGCCACTTCAATTACATAAAAAAAAAAAAATAATAATAAGCAGCGTAAAAGTTAGTATTAGGCAGTCAGTCAATTATTTATTATGTCAGTCAGTAATAGACAGAGTCATTAGTCAGAGTTACAGTCAGTAATTCGAGTAAAGCGATGTCTACTTTACCAGAACATTTACAATGAACATATTTTGAAAAGACTCTCCTGAGTTTTGTTTTGGCAGGTTTTTTCTCAGTAATGTGGGCTTTGGAACTCTGCCAGTGAATGACAAGGAATGTCCCATATTTTTTTGTTTAGTCTTATCTTGCCGTTTGTAAAAGAGAGTATGGAACATTCTGTTGATACCTATTTTTATTATTTTTGGACTATTATTAATTTATTTACTTTGACATATTAATCAACGTATCAGTTGTTATTCGCTTTAATTTTATATTTGTAATTTGACCTATCACAAGCAAATTCTATTATTTCCAAGTGATTAAATGAATTTTTGAGTTTAAGTTTGAGTTTGAAGTTTTGGAGGCAACCTGAAAGGCCGTGTTTTCGCACTGTTATTCTATTTCACTAAACACTGGCACTGTAATAAACCTATATCAAACAAATACACTAAGAAAATGACATAAAATAAGAGCACCATAGGAGTTTTTGGCGAACCTTGAAAGATGCGTGTGGTGCTCTTATTTTATTTCATTTTCTTGGTGTATTTTTTGAGTTATATTAAATAAAGTTGGTGGCATTTTATTTGATATAGGGTTATTACAGTGCTCGCGTATAGTGAAATAGAATAACAGTGCGAAAACACGTTTTTTCGGGTTGTCTCCAAAACTGCATTGTAAATGTTCTGGTAAAGTAGCCATCGCTTTACTCGAATTACTGTGACTCTGACTGACGGACTGATAAATTGACTGACTCTGAATTTTACGTTGCTTAATACGAATTGGAAATATCGTTTTACTTGATACTGGCAATATGCAAAACAAGCAATGCCATAAAATTAAAAAAAAAACGCCTCTTTCAAGTTTCCCGCCAAAAACCACTGTATTTGATTCAAAATACTCAAACTGTAGTTCAAAATGAGAAAAAAAAACATAAGTTTTCTAAATACGCCTGGCACGTGTCTCAAATATGTAAATCCCAAATGTGTAATAAAATACAAACATTAACACTTGAGGAAACAAAAATCTGGCTGTCAATCAAAAACAATGGGATAATTTGTTCTCAATTACGGAAACTAAAAATATGCGATTACACGCCCAATGACGATGGCTGGGAACAAAAAGTTGTCATAAAAAATATAGGGCCGTCGCATACGGTAAAAAAAAATTAACATTTAATGTTTTTTTTTTTCTAAATATACAATTCTAAATGTACGAACTTCACGGACTCTGGAAAAACCAATGAAAAAACACTTCCAGAAAATGGGAAAAACCCAATAGAACCAGAGATAAAGGACTTTATACCATTATGCCTGAGAGCCACTAACCCGGGCATCAAGCCCCGGAACCCCAGTGTAGTAGTAGTAAGAAGTAACCTGCTGCCACTAGCCAACTAAGGCATTTTTTAATAAATAAAAAAATATAAAAAATAATATTAATACATATTGAAATTTTAATAAAGTATTATGAAGAAAAATTAATAAAATCTATGAATGAATGAAAAACGTGTAAGTGCGTCTAGAAGTGGTAATCTTCTTTTTTGTCACCTGTCGAAAACATAACGATGCTGTCATTTAAAATGAAACAGCAATCTATACTAATATTATAAAGCAGAAGAGTTTGTTTGTTTGAACGCGCTTATCTCAGGATCTACTGGTCTGATTTGAAAAATAATTTCAGTGTTAGATAGCCCATTTATCGAGGAAGGCTATATAACAGTTATAACGTTAGGACGAATATAAGAGGGTAGGTAACATTACACTCGCGCGAAGCCGGGGCTGGCGGCTAGTTTAATATATAAAGATAGTGCTATCACATTCTTATTACTTCCTTAATATTCTATCAGTATTAACCCCCGTGAATAACCCCCGTAACTCCGTAATAACTATCACAGATATCACATCTGTATTTTGACCTCTGCTCTTTGTGTTAGTGTCTAGTGTCTTATTACATTAAAAAACCGGTCAAGAACGTATGGAGTTGTTCGAAAGGAGATGTTGCAAGAATGTATGGACCTCCGGCCATGTATTGTACACAATATCATTAAATAGGCAAAATCAATATATAAACGTTTTTTACTGCATATTTTCTTTGATTGCAGTTACAAAAGATTACTTGCAGTTAGAATTGCAACTCATAACCAACATGGCGAATATGACGGGCGATGTCATTTTGACATATTAATTTGTTAAATTGCAAGTGTCGGCTGTATCGCCGCCATGTTTAACATAGTTGAAAATGATAAAATCGTTTGAATTAAATGTGGTTGTAACTCTAAAATATATTCTTGATTAAATTAATTGTATTTTTTTCGGATTCTTCTTTAATTTACCCATTTTTTGAGGACGTGTACGAACCAGAGCCGAGCTCGCAACATCTCCTTTTCGAGTAAAATACATTTGGTCGACTATTACTTGCAAACTTGTAAGGCCAACTCAAGTGTGATAGTTTTCCTTTTAATTTCGTTATATGTGGCTACTATGTATTGCCGTAATGTTTGAATTTCTATCAACAACCGTTTAGTTGATAGAGGGGGGGGACACTTGGCTCTAACGAAAATTGGCGCTTTAAAGCTTAATAAGTCACGAACAGTTAACTAAATCCCTTAACATTTTTGAAAGACCTGTCCAACGATACCCCACACTATATAGAAAACGAAAAAATAAATATATTTGCGCGTTACATGTAGAAACCCTAAATAATTTTATTCTACGGACTTTACTACGGAATTACAGTTTACTACGGAATCCTAAAAACCGTTTTTTTAATAATATACATTTTTAACAAGTACATAATACGTAAATTAATTTGAACAACGTATGCAACTACCCTTATATTTTTTTACTTAGCGTATAATTGCACGCATGTGCATTCAAGTGGCTGAACACTCGCCTGTCTTGTATTTTGAAAAAAAAAAGAAGTTTTAAAAAATATGGCTCCCGTAATCTTTTGACGGAAGATTTTTTTTTTTTTTTTGTTATTATGGCATTGCTATTACGCATATTACCAGTGTCAAGTAAAACGATATTTCGTATTTATTTAAGCAGCGTCAAAGTAAGTATAATATCAAGTATAATATGTAAGTATCAAGTATATAAGTTATCAAGTATAATATGTCAGTCAAGTGAGTTACAGTCAAGTTAAGTCGAGTAAAGCGATGGCTACTTTACCAGAACATTTACAATGAAGTTTTGGAGGCAACCTGAAAGGTCGTGTTTTCGCGCTGTTATTCTATTTCACTTTACACGGGCACTGTAATAAACCTATATCAAACAAAATGCCACCAACTTTATTCAATATAACTTAAAAATACACCAAGAAAATGAAATAAAATAAGAGCACCATACGCCTCTTTCAAGGTTCCCGCCAAAACCCCTTTTTGTTTGTTTGTCGACGGAAGATTAGAATCGCATTTGTCTTTTTTTTTACCGGCAAAAGCTTGTTACAAGACTTTTTGTAAGAAGTCAAGACAGTATTTAACCTAGTAGGTCACCTATTCTATTTTAAAGCAATTTCTATTTCTATTTGACTTATTTAAAACAATACGAAATTATAGTTACGAAATAGAAATTATTAATAATAATTTGATAGATTTCTATTTACATTTTTTCTTTTAAAAACTAATGTTGATAAATTAACACCAAAATAATAATACCTGTCTATGCACGTTTTTCTGTGGTAATTGATAAAAAAAAACTTTTATTTCTTACTAAAAAAACATCAAAAAAAAACAAACTTAATTATAAAAACATTATTATCTCTTACTACTTTTTTTTTTTAACACAAATATAAAATTTTATAATAATCTTTCTACGCTAGTAAGAACCCCTCGCTACTCGAAGGTGAAGGCCTGCTCTAGTGATTTCCAAGTATGCCTATTCTTAGCTCTACTCATCCACTCTTTACCATCCACCTGAATTATATCATCTGCCCATCGGGCATTAGGTCTGCCCCTTTTTCTAGTACCTTTTTCTTTTTCTTTTACCTGGTGGGCCTTTCCAAGATGTGAGTATATGTGTCCATCGATCGTCTGTCAGCCGAGATATGTGGCCCGCCCAACGCCACTTTAACTTTTTACTGTGACATAGAGCATCAGTAACATTTGTCTTTTTTCTAATAATGGTATGAGAGATCTTTAGAATTTTTTAAATTTTTAAATGTGGTCATTGATTTTTAATTTAAAAAATCCAGTACTTAGTTTTACTTTTTAATTTAATAGAACGCTAACGTTGCTGTATGGAACGAAAATCGAGTCTTTGATAAAAGCCAGATATTTCAAATAATACATTACCACCAACTATATCACAATATATAGGGGAATATGCTTTATGTTTCTTTATTCCATCGCCATATTTTCCAGAAAAACTAAATCATATTTATAACTTTTTAATTTAATAAAGCAAAAGTATAATGGAACATCAGACACAGTTCCTAATTCTTTAGAACGTATCTCACATTTTTTTAAAATAACCCTTTACAAATATTATAATGCTGTCTTAATGTAGACTGACTTTAGCATCGCTACAAACCTTTGTGATTTTTGTATGCTAATTTATACAAATGTATTGTAAAACATGTTAAATGAATAGATTAAAAAAAAAATCTGAACAATCAGTGTCGTCATAACACATATATTTTCCTTAACTGCCTCAGTAGCGAAGTGGTAGCAGGCCACTACTACTGCGCTGGGTCCTGGGTTCGATTCCCGGGTCGGGGACTATCAGAGGTAACGGTTTAAAATCCTTTATCTCAGGTTCTATTGGGATTTTGCCATTTTCTGGAAGTTTCCCAGTACCTCGGCGTTTGGTAATGTGTCCGGAGATGACAACAGGTTCGCCACCTGTTAGGTATGTTGAGGAACGGGTGGAAGTGTTCCTCCGGCGAAAAGGGAGGATCCTCCAACCAGGCGAGGTGGTAGCGCCTGGCGGGCCGCGGCCCAACGGTTGACGTTGGGAAGTTGTATATAAGCCAACTCTTGAGAAATCTTCGTATGTGCGATGTAATTTGACTGCACGCCATCTACCGTACTAGACGAGTACTGTAAGGTTTCATTGTATTCCACTAGTTGGCGCCTTAATGTAGTGGACGCTACAGGTACATGGGCCAAAACGTAACCGGCGAGTCGTGGGTGTTTGCATGTATGCTTGAATGCATGCATTTACCTCTGCCTACCTCTTCGGGGATTACAGGCGTGAAGTTACGTTACGTTTATATTTTCCTTTACCTTTTCCATGTTTACCAGAAAAAAAATAAACCGTCTTTACTTTTTAATTTAATAAAGCGAAAGTATCATGGAGCCTAAATATTTCCCGCGTTTCGTTACAAACCAGACACGGTTTTATCGCGCTGTAATCTAATTGTAGAAAGCCACATGGCCCACCGCGCCTGTAATTCCGTATTATTGCAATTTGATATAACTTTGTTGATTAAAATTGAGTAAATTTTAGTGATGGCCGAGTACTAGATGAAGTGTGGGATGATGCCTAATTCTGTTGCAAAAAAAACGGTGATGACAGCAGGGTGGCCAGATTTAGGAGAATTCTGCTACTTTAGTAGAATTTAGTCTCCAATTTGGGCATTGTCGCGGAATTTGAAGATTAGCAAAATATAGCAAGAATTTGTCAAAGTTTGCCAATGCACAAACCACACGTAACACACACATTAACCACGTTTTCTTATCGATTGAACAAGAAAAAGGAACTATATTTAGTACTAGCTGTGCCCACGACTTTGTCCGCGTAGATACTGAACAATAATTTTGTTAAATGCTACGCGGATATAGTCGCGAGCACAGCTAGTCTAAATTAAATACGTTTATGTATCCATTCAACTTTGTTTAAAAGTTTCGAAGCCCTGCTTCATAATTTAATGAAAAGGGTCTCCTGCATTTTGACCTCCGGTTTTTGTGTAAACATCTATAGTAAAATTGTTTGCCACCTTTTTACTATTACCAGAGAATATGTAATAATACTACGTATAGAATGGACACTTCGACATTCCGCTCGATTTCCCCGCATCACCCAACCACCTCTTAAGGGCGACGGTTGGTATTTTCTACGTGCTACGCACACAGGTGCACGTGTAAATACACGTCACTGATTGATGCTGTGTAATAGAGACTAATTAAGCGTTTGTATGGCATTTTAACGGAGTGTCTGCGGTGTGCTTGTACTACTCTACCACAAAAACTGAAAACATACAATGATATTTCGAATATACGACTCTGACGACCCGGTAAGTCCAGCGGTATGAAACCATCGTTTGATTCGAAGGGTCGCGGGTTCGATCCCCGCACTGGGACAAATATTTGTATGGCCTACAGATATTTGATTCGAGTCTGGGTGTTTGTGTATGTGTTGTATGTGTACAACGGCACCCACGACACAGGTTTATACCCACTGTGGGGCTGTGAGTGTAAGCGTATTTATTTTTTTTATTTTTTTATACGACGGCTACAGTTACAAATTTCAGCACCAGACACATCAGACCATCATCACATCAGGAGCGTCGCACCTAAGGCGGCCAACCGTCCCGGATTCTGCGGGACCGTCCCGTAATGCTGGATGTAGTAACGATTTGGCAAGAATTAATAAAAAAGTCCCGCAAAACGTTGGGTGCGTCCCGCATGTCCCGCATTCGATGCATTGACTTACCATGCCTATTTTTTCAAGCTACTACATAACCACACAGTCGCACACATACATAAAACATACACCACACTACACCCACACACGCATGCAAACAACAGCGTCTACGTAGGTATAAAACACGCATTGTGTGAATTCAATTGGTACGTATACTGACAAAACTTCATACTTCGCATTCACCATACCCTATCTATCCACAAAAAGTCCCGCATGCTATTTTCAGAAAATTGGTTGCCTTAGTCGCACCGCTGCACGAGCGACCACCTGAAGGAAGACCATTCTCGAGGGAACTCCTCGACCCACTGATGGAGGAGTGACGTGCGGCCAAACCCAAGGAGATACCTACCTACCCACCGGACTTGACAATCCCGTACTTGACAAATAACTGATCTTTGCGCAAGATCTGCGGTGTATCACTCACCGATTGCGTTCGTAATGAAGATGTAAGAAAGAGACTTTGTGTGAATGATAGTATCAGTGTAAAAATGAAAAAAGGCATGCTCCGATGGTTCGGGCATATAGAAAGAATGTCGAATGAGCGAATGACTAAACAGATATACAATGCGAATGTGGATGGTTGCAGAGGCCCAGGAAGACCAAGACTGACCTACCATGACCAAATAGGTCGAGTTCTGTCTGATGGTGGGGTCAAAAGTCTTATGAATCGGCGTGCATGTATGAAGAGAATGATGAAGGTAGACGAGGCACGAGAGGTATGTCAGGACCGGGATATCTGGCGCTCTACACTCTCTGCCTACCCCGTTAGGGACCTGGCGTGAAGATACATACATATATACAAATAACTGAAAAATGATACCAAAGCCATAGATGACATATCCAAGGACCCTACCGTGTTAACGGCCAGCGAAGAAAACCCCTCGCAGGGGGCAACCGCCCTGAACGTGGTTCCCCATATTCCATGGGGTATGAGATGACAGTACGCGAAATCTTCTAAACATTTTCCCTTTTATAACGTATTTTAGCTAAACTGTTGCTAATTTTTCTATCCTGCACATTTGACAATGCAACTGACAAAGATTCTTAGCCATAGACTAGTATATATACTCGGAAATTCTTAGCTAAAACGTATCTAATGTAGATACGTTTATGAATAAGGGGGTTATTCTATAAACACTTGACAGCAGGAAAAAGTCGTAAAAAATCGCTAAATAAACAAATAAATCGTATAACGAGATGTCTGGCGCGTGTTACAGATTGGATTTATTTTTAAACAGTTTTTCAGGTAACGTTTAACACTGTTTACGTTAACCCAAGGTATGTTTTATCTGTACTTTTAGTATCTTTTCGTAAATGGCTGAATGGTTTATTATTATATTATCTGTTTCATGAAAGTGTATACTTAATCTATATAAGGTTTGATAGATAGGTACAGACTAACGAACAGCAATTGATATTTATATATATGATAAGGATAGAAGATCAGAAGAAAATTCTTTCGCTAGTGTCACACCGCGGACACTCCGCCAAAATTCCATACAAACGCTTAATTTGGTTTCTATTACACAGACATCAATCAGTGACGTGTATTTACACGTGCACCTGTGTGCGTAGCACGTACAAAATACCAACCGTCGCCCATAAGAGGGGAAGGGGTGGAGTGATGCAAGCAAATGGAGCGGGACGTCGAAGTGTCCATTCTATACGTAGTATTATTACATATTCTCTGACCTAGGGAACACTTTAGAGGGAAGTTCGTTCTACAATTTACACATTCTGGGCAGGAACGAACGTGAATATAAATATATATATAAAAATCAATTGCTGTTCGTTAGTCTTGCTAAAACTCGACAACGGCTGGACCGATTTGGTTAATTTTAGTTTTGAATTATTTCTCGAAGTCCAGGGAAGGTTTAAAAGGTAAGAAAACATGAAGGAATTTGAAGGAGAATAGTAAAAAACACAATATCATTTTCCCATACAAATAGTCCGTATCTATCAAACCTTTGACACATTATGTCATTCTGAGGCAATACGAAGTTTGCCGGGTCAGCTAGTGATATACATAAATATGATTAGGATAGAAGATCAGATACTTACTTTCAAAATGACTAATAAGGCTTTTTATCTATTCTTGACGATTTTCCAAAAGCACTACCATTCTTTGTTTTCCACACAACCCTTAGGTTGACTGGTAGAGAATGCTTTCTAGCATTAAGTCCGCCTCATGTACTTTGTTTGTGCAGAAAGTTTAAATAGGGAGTTTTGGTGGGAACCTTGAAAGAGGCGTATGGTGCTCTTGTTTTATTTCATTTTCTTGGTGTATTTTTAAGTTATATTGAATAAAATTGGTGGCATTTTGTTTGATATAGGTTTATTACAGTGCCCGTGTCTATACGAAATAGAATAACAGTGCGAAAACACGACCTTTCAGGTTGCCTCCAAAACTTCATTGTAAATGTTCTGGTAAAGTAGCCATCGTTTTACTCGAATAGCTTGATTGTAACTCACTTGACTGACATATTATACTTGATACTTACATATTATACTTGATGACTATATTAAACTAACTATTACGCTGCTTAAATAAATATGAAATATCGTTTAACTTGACACTGGCAATATGCGTAATAGCGATGCCATAATAACAAAAAAAAAAAAAAAAAGTTTAAATAAATAAGATCAGAAGAAAATTCTCTCGCTAGTAATCATCAACTCCCGGCGCCGGCTAATACGAATTTAAATATAGATTGTAAATTGTAAAACTCCATTAATGATCCCGATGTAAAAGCCACTTGAGATGTTCACTCGGGAACGGATTTTATCTCGCTCCCAAGCTACGCTGTGGCGCCATGCACTTGATGCATTTGGCTAGACAAGTACAATTATTATTATCCATTTATTTGGATATCTGGCGCTCTGCACTCTCTACCTACCCCGTTAGGGACCTGGCGTGAAGATACATACATACATTTATTTCAGATTTCTCCATATTACATATTAAAAAGTAATTATATGTGATATTTTTTTTTTTAAATAAAATTATTCACACATTATAAAAATACCATCTATGACATGCCTACAAATATAAAATTAAGAAAAAAAACAAAAAATAAAAAAATAAAAAAACCATCAAATATCACGAGAAGCAAATGTTAAAAGAAAAAATAATAAATTATCTAATGTCAAGTCTTATAATAATAAGATAGTGCTGAACACTACCATATAATGGCCCTTGAAAAGTCCCACTGCTGGGCACGAGTCTCTCCCCATTTTGGGGGAGGCCTAGAGCTTACTCCACCACGCTGCTCCAATGCGGGTTGATGGAGATACGGGTTAGTGGACAACCCGCTGTCGGATGTTTTCAAACCTCAAGATTTTTTATCAAATTTATGTTTCGCATTTTAATCACACTTGAAACGTCCCATTGCTGGGCACGAGTCTCTCCCCTTTTTGGGAGGAGCCCTGGAGCTTACTCCATCACGCTACTCCAATACGGGTTGGTGGAGATACGGAGTGACCAACCCGCTGTCGGATGTTTTCAAACCTCCCACAAGGCCTCCGACTATTCTTCTTATAAAACAACTCTAAAGAATTATCAGAGACACTTCGCCGTCCCCTCCGATTTCCCCGTCTCACTCCTCCCCTCTTATGGGCGACGGTTGGTATTCTCAACGTGCTACGCACACAGGTGCACGTGTAAATACACGTCACTGATTGATGTCTGTGTAATAGAGACCAAATGAAGCGTTTGTATGGAATTTTGTCGGAGTGTCCGCGGTGTGGAATTGCTTAATCGTAATTATATTCACATTACCTGGGAACTAGAGTCCCCTGTCCGACGACGAGGCGGCGTATGGTGCAGCTCAGCTCGGAACCCACCAGCTGGCTCCCCATCAGTTTCCAGAACCTTCAGTAAATACGAGATGTATGATGTAGCTAGTCGTAGTGTTTTTATCTGCAACAAAACATCTTTTTAACTGGGATGCCTAATTAATATTTGACGGAGTGATTAAAATGCGAAATATAAAGGAGATGTTGCAAAAATGTATGGACCTCCGGCCATGTATTGTACACAATATCATTAACAGGCAAAATCAATACAAAAACGTTTTTACCGCATATTTTCACTTGTTTAGCTTTGTTTGCAGTTACAAAATATTATTTGCAGTTAGAATTGCAACTCAAACCAACATGGCGAATATGGCGGGCGATGTCATTTTGACTATTTCATTTTTTAAATTATATAGAAATTGGAGAAAAATGTAATATTTTCTGAATACTATCGAAATCGAGTTCATGTGTTAATACTAAGAACTTAAACTAATCGATATCCAATTTAAAGAAGCGTCGGCTGTGTCGCCGCCATGTTGAATATGGTTGAAAATGATAAAATCGTTTGAATTAAATGTGGTTGTAACTCTAAAATATATACTTGAAAAAATAAATTGCATTTTTTTCGGATTCTTCTTTAATTTACCCTTTTTTTGAGGATGTGTACGATCTAGAGCTGATCTCGCAACATCTCCTTTGCTAAAGATCCTTTTGGGAATTAAACTTTTGCGATAAAATTTTGCCAGTGATGATATATGGCTCTGAGACGTGGTCTTTTAGTGTTGGTCTTATAAAAAAGCTCAAAGTCGCTCAACGAGCTATGGAGAGGGCTATACTCGGAGTTTCTCTACGGGACAGAATCCGGACAGATATACAATGCGAATGTGGATGGTTGCAGAGGCCCAGGAAGACCAAGGCTGACCTACCATGACCAAATAGGTCGAGTTCTGTCTGATGGTGGGGTCAAAAGTCTTAGGAATCGGCGTGCATGTATGAAGAGAATGATGAAGGTAGACGAGGCACGAGAGGTTTGTCAGAACCGGGATGTCTGGCGCTCTCTGCCTACCCCGTTAGGGACCTGGCGTGAAGATACATACATACATACAGAATCCGGAACGAAGATATTCGTAGAAGAACGAAAGTAACCGACATAGCCCGGCGTATTAGTACGTTGAAGTGGCAATGGGCAGGCTACATCGCTCGACGAACTGATAACCGATGGGTAGGAAAGGTTCTCGAGTGGCGACCACGTGTAGGAAGACGCAGTACAGGACTGCCCCCCACGAGATGGACCGACGACCTAATCAAGGTTGCGGGGAGCCGTTGGATGCAGACCGCCCAGAATAGTCATTGTGGAAGTCTCTGGGGGAGGCCTATGTACAGAAGTGGACGTCTATAGGCTGATGATGATAATGATGATGATGATAAGTTTTTTGAGAAGAAAAATTGGACGAAAAATATTTTTATATTATAAAGAAAAATGGAAAGAAAAATTTGACTTCAGGCGAGACTCGAACTCGCGGCCTACAGGGAATCTAGTCCAGCCGCTCTTTCAATTGAGCTACTGAAGTCCTTAAGGGTAAAAGCGACTTCCTTACGATATTCAATAAACTGCAAAGTCTATTATATCGGTTGCCTAACTAACATAGTTGGCAATAGATGGCGCTGCTGCTACCATAAAGTAATGCAATAAATGTGAAGGAAAGATTCGACAACTCGGGCAGGACTTCAGTAGCTCAATTGGAAGAGCGGCTGGACTAGATTCCCAGTAGGCCGCGAGTTCGAGTCTCGCCTGAAGTCAAATTTTTCTTTCTATTTTTCTTTATAATATAAATATATTTCACAAGCATGTGTTAATGCGAAATAATATAAAACAATTGAAAAATATTTTGCCAAACGAAAGGATCCCCCTAATTCTATATTACAGAAGAAGGCCATTAGAGCGATATATAACTTACGTAGTCGTGATTCCTTGAAATAATTATTTAAAGAAATAAATATAATGACCGTCCCTTGCCATTACATCTATGAAAATATACTTTTCGCGAGGAAAAACTTACATTTGTTTGATAAAATCGCCGATAGGCATATTTATAATGCAAGGAATAAGAACAAGTTGTCTCTGCCAAGTTTTCGACTGACGAAAACTAATACATCTTTCCTAAAATATAGTGTAGAATTTTATAACAAGATCCCATCCGGGATTGCTGAACTCACCGATGGTAAAGCATTAATTAAACGCACTCTATGTAAAAAGGCTTACTATAAACTCGAGGACTATCTTAAGGATAGAAATGTTTGGCTAAATGCTGATCTAGCTCCACAAGGGTGTTAAATGTAATAATCAAAGTGTAATGTTGATATTATATTGTTAACTTTAAACTTGTTTAAATTATAGAAAATTGTAAAAATATGCCTAAGAGATATTTTTAAAAGAGCCGACTGAGTTTTTTCCGGCAAGTTTTTCTCAGATCATATTGGCCTTTGGAACTTTGCCGGTGAATGACAAAGAATGACTCTTTTTCTTTTCTTTTTACTCTTTGTTATCAGTTTGTAAAGCGGAAATGAGACATTCTACTGATATACTTTTTACATTAGTTTATGACATTTAGTTTTATCTTAGTGATATTCTTGACTTTACATACATATTTTATCTTGTTTGACATGTATATCAATTATTATTCGCTTTAATTTATTTTGTTTGTTTTTGACGTGTCATAAGAGGTGCCTGTCGCCCTAAATGAATAAATGAGTTTCTGATTCTGATTAGCTTTCGTAGATGCGTCGTAGACCTAGTCGTAGGCGCAAACATTCGTAGCGCCACGTAGTCAATTTGTTCTACGAGATTTCATAGAGTGCATTAGTATTTAGACCGGACTGTTTAATTTTTTCGTTTTGTTTAGGAAAAAATCAGTGAAGAGCGGGTCGGACTAGAGTTTGGTAATGTGCCCGGAGATGTCAACATGCTCGTCACGTGTTACATGGGACAAATCGTAACCGACGAATCGTGGGTGTTTGCATTATGCTTTAATACATTTACCTATGTCTACCTCTTTGGGGATTACAGTCGTGAAGTTACGTTACTGTACATAGAGGTAGTACAAGCCTCATACTATTCTGAAAAATTTACTTTATGGGGGAAAAATGAATTTCACCAACCTTGGTCATTTTAGTGTCTGGCAACACATTTGGTATCCTGCCCCTGAGATTTGAGAAGGCAGTGTTGATGCACTGCGATCTCTTTCGCACCATCTGGCGAGAATAGGGTTAGAGTGAGATAGAATCAATATAAATTATACAGTGTTTTACAGTTTAGAGTGAATTCAAGGTGGTGTAATAAACATTTTAATGTAATAAACAAAAATATTTTTAAGAAACCCTAAAATTGACTTTGACTAAATTTGATATGAAACTTCACGCCTGTAATCCACGGATTAGATAAAGTTAAATGCGCTACAAACACCCACGATTTGCCGGTCACGTTTACACCCAATTTACACCCATGTAACAAGTGGCGAGCCTGTTGACATCTCCGGACACATTACCAAACTCAGAAGTTCTGAGTAATTTCCCGAAATTAGAAAAATCTCAATAAAATCAGAGATAAAGGATTTCACACCGTTATCTGTAATATCCCCGACCCGGGCATCGAACCCAGGACCCCAGCATAGTAGTAACGGTCTGCTACCTTAAGGATACTGAGGCAGTTAAATGAAATAATAATGGCAACCCATTATGCGTCCCACTGCTGGGAGTCTCTCTCCTTTTTGGGGGGAGGCCTGGAGCTTACTCCATCACGCTGCTCCAATGCGGGTTGGTGGAGATACGGGTTAGGGGCCAACCCGCTGTCGGATGTTTTCAAACTGCATAAAAGGCCTCCGACAAGGTTTAACGACTGCTATCTATCGATAGCAACCGGGACCGACGGCTTAACGTGCCCTCCAAAGCACGGAAACGCGTATTTTAATTTGCCACTCGCGCCACTCCACATCCGACCGCGCCCGTAATGCTTAACCAAGGACATCGCGAACAATCTACACCAGCCGCGGGGACATGGGCGCTTAAATGAAATATTATTGCAATAATATTTCAAATCTGTTTCACCTTGTGCCCTTTTTTCCATTTTTAGGCACTAAACTTTTCTTTAACATAACGAAGATGGCAAACAAGCATGCAGTTCACATGGATGTTAAGTTATAACTGAAGCCTATAGACATCTACACAAAAACTAGAGGTATAAATGCAGATGCGTTGTCACACCTGAGACCTTAGCTGTGATACTTATTACGGTTCCACACATTACCATCTAACCGGAACACGATAGTGCTGAAAACTACCTATTAGTGGCAGATGGATTAAGTAATGCGGTGGTGCCTACGCCCTCGAGTCCCTACACTGGAACTCTACCACCTGTAACAGTATGCAACAAATAACAACACAGTAAAACATGGAATACCATATTTACGAGTACAATGAATCATTCATTGTAAATATTTTTTTTAAAGTCTCTTACCTTCGACAATTTTGTATCCGGTGGTACATTAGGGATGCACTCTCTTAAATCTGTGAACGCGGTGTTTATACTCTGTGTTCTTCTTCGTTCCTTTTTATTTGCTGTGGTTCGTCGTTTGACAACTCGAACAAAAGATGGCGCTGGACGGTCGTAGCGCGGCAGTGTCTGTAGATCGCAATCCATTGCTAGAGAAAAATTAAATATAATGATAATAATGTGTTTATTTGCTTATAACAGTTGATAATTAGAATGTTAACACAAATAGCCACATTTGATAGCTTAAATAGTAGGTACTGCAACAATACAACATTAGTCCTAACACGTGGGCCGCACTATTGGCTTGGACTGTGTATACCCTTTCAAACAAAAAAAAAATAGCCAAATCGGTACAGGCGTTTTCAAATGATCGGCAAACATACATAAGAAAAAAAATCTGACGTATTGATAACCTCATCCTTTTATAGACAGTAGAAGTGTTATGTGTTAAACTCACCTGTATTGTTCTGTGGATATCCATGGTGCATCAGGTTATGATGGAATCCGTCGTACGGTTCGTTGCCAGACACTTGCATGTCGTCATAGCCTGGAAGAACAACAGCTCTTGAATAAGTATTACTTTATTTTATATCTAACACCCATATTCTTAAACGTTACTTGAAGATACTTTATGAGGACGCCTCGAAATACATATTCTTCGTTGTATTTTGACGGTAACTCGTGTGTATGGATTATCATATAGATAATTCACAGTCTTGAAAATCCATTTTTATAGAATAACTAGCTGTCGCCCACGGCTTCGCCCGCGTGGATGTCGTTTTATAATCCTAAATTTTCTTAGCTATAAACCTCACGGAGCCCGAGACCTTTCCAACGAATGCAAAACCGTGGAAATCGGTTCGTGCGTTCTGGAGTTATAGCGCCAGGAAGGAAAACCCAACTTATTTTTATATTATAGATATGGTATTAAATTATATTTCCAGACAGTTCCGACATGAAAAACTTATTAAGCTCAAGAATATGGCGTAAATGTGACTCGAAACTTCAAGGTAGGTCGTGAGGTACTTTGGAGTTTGACAATAATTGCTTTCTTAAGAAACTACTTCTTGCTTTCAAGCGGAGGCAGAATGTCGAGTTGACGTTATTAGTTACAACTAAGAATACCAATTTCATTGAGTAAGGTTAAGTTAAGGGCGAGATTACGACTAAGAATATGGGTGTAAGAATAAATTATTGAGAAGGAAAGTTAATTTTATTCAAAGGTATAATAAAAAGTGACATCATGGATTTAAGCTGTCAACTGTCAATAAACAACCTATAAACAATTATAGTATCCAACAAGAAATAATGCTTATCGACCTGAGGAAGGAGACTTCGGCTTAATTCGGTTCTGTAGAGCGTTATCTCTTTCGCACCATACCAATATGACGTTTGTCCACCATTTTGATCAAGTTTTGACCTATACCGGACTATCAGTGCTTACGTAGACAGTGTGCAAAAGAGATAACGCTCTACGAAGTCGAAACTAGCCGATTGTCACTTTCATAGGCTCGATTTGCAATATTTCTCGATGAGCACTGTATGTCGTTGATTTTTTTAAGTAGCTCAATCATGATAGTGCTGAGCTCTGCCATTTGGCGGCAGATCTATCATTTACTGGTGCAAGAGCTCGAGGGTGCAATCTCAATGTTCTTGTTCACATACAAAACTAAAATATAACTTGACCACTCTAAATTCTTATTAGCTCTATGTTTGAAATGTTTTGGTAGAAACGATTATTCATAGTTTCTACGAAAATCAACTAAAAAATTCGCTTAACTAATGGAATATACACCTTCACCAAATTGTGATGTTTGTGGGACTTTGGAAGATGCCCAACATTTGTTGCTGGAATGTGCACGGAATGCAAACGAAAGGAAGACTGCTTTTCGTTCGCTCAATCATAATATTGGAATATGCAATAGTATATTGGCATACCCTAAATCTGACAAAGCGCTAGTTCTATTTGATCTCACAATCAGATGTTTATCATCTAGGCATTGAATGTGTATAAATTATTTTTTTATTTTTTGTCTGTGTAAACCTTTTGTGTTTCCGATTGGGCGATGTGGTCGGTAAGCGACAAAGCCCTTTACGTTGTGTGGAGTAAAATTAAAAAAAAACTATGAGTAATAAATCTAAAGAAGTGTAACTAAACCTAAAAATTGCAAATAGACACACAGTGGGCGGGGCTTAGAACAAATCAAATAAAAATAATCGTACTATAAATAAATACATACCATAACTTCTGCTAATATAATTGCTTGCGTCGTGGTACATGTCTTGGGTATCGAACTCGTGACCTTCGCCCGGCCAGTACACACCACCGTCCATTGAGCTGCCTGGGAAAAGAACAGATTTATAATATGTATCTTCACACCAAGTTCCTAACGGGGTAGGCAGAGAGTGGAGTGCCAGATATCCTGGTCCTGACACACCTCACGTGCCTCATCTACATTCATCATTCTCTTTATACATGCACGCCGATTCCTAAGACTTTTGACTCCCACCCTCAGGGCTCAACTTATTTGGTCATAGTAAAAAAAATTAAGGTAGGTCAGTCTTGGTCTTTTTGAGCCTCTGCAACCATTTACATTCGCATTGTATATCTGTTTAATCACAACGCTGGCAGAGAATCTATATATATAAAACAAAGTCGGGACTGTTAACATTTATAACTCGAGATCTGCTGGACCAATTTTTTTTTTTTTATTTATTTTTTTATTAATTCACAAAATCCACAGATCTTAAAGGTACTTACATTTAACTTATATAATATATCTTACATCCAATTACGGATTTACTCTATATATGTAAAAATAATAAAATAACAGTCATTAAAGAGCAGCACGGCGTTGATTGTATACATTACTATAGGTAGGGTACATTAAATTAGGAAAAGATAGTGGCAGGTACACATTCATATAGCAAACAAATAATGTATTGTACATAATGATAAGTCACATAGGTATTATATATGTACGATAAACAAAATTAACTATTCGGCTAATTCCAATAATGAATTTGAAAATTGGTCAATTATGTTGTGTGACAAAGAATGTCCCATATTTTTTTGTTTAGTCTTATCTTGCCGTTTGTAAAAGAGAGTATGGAACATTCTGTTGATACCTATTTTTATCATTAAGTATTTTTGGACTATTATTTATTTTATTTTGTTTACTTTGACATATTAATCAACGTATCAGTTGTTATTCGCTTTAATTTTATATTTGTAATTTGACCTATCACAAGCAAATTCTATTATTTCCAAGTGATTAAATGAATTTTTGAGTTTGAGTTTGAGTTTATATCACCAATTTTCATGGTTTTTGATTTGTTGGATTTGTCTCCGCCCCGAATAACAGAATACATCTTAAAAATAAGAAAAATTGACGAATATTTGAAAAACCTAAAAGTTCTTTAGTTTCGAAGCTGTAAATTTTTAGTGTCAAAATCTGTAAGTAATGATCGACATTTATGCATGCGTTCATAAACTATTTAAAATGTATGAATAAACTATTACGTGTATTGATTTTTTTTTTAATATTATTGCATCGCTATTACGCATATTGCCAATGTCAAGTAAAACGATATCTCATATTCGTAATAAGCAGCGTATAAGTCAGAGTCAGTCAGTCACTCTCAGTCAGTCAGTTTACTTGTGGTAGAGCTCCAGTGACGGAGCTCGCGGGCGTAGGCACCACCGCATTACCTAATTTACTTGCCGCTAAATGGTAGTGTTCAGCACTATCGTGTTCCGGTCAGGTGGTAATGTACGGCCCTGTAATTTCCGGCACAGAGGCATAACACCTTAGGCCTCAGGAGTGGTAACGCATCTGCATTTTGGCCTTGGTCTTCATGTAAGTGTCTATAGGCTGCAGTCAACACTTAACATCAATGTGAACTGCATGCTTGTTTGCCACTTCCATAACATAAAAAAAAAAAAAAAATTCAGCTTATCAGTCCGTCAGTCAGTCACAGTCAGTAATTCGAGTAAAGCGATGGCTACTTTACCAGAACATTTACAATGAAGTTTTGGAGGCAACCTGAAAGGTCGTGTTTTCGCACTATTATTCTATTTCATTATACACGGGCACTGTAATAAGCCTTAAAACTCAAAAATATACCAAGAAAATGAAATGAAATAAGAGCACCACACGCCTGTGGAGGAACGGGTGGAAATGTTCCTCCGGCGAAAAGGGAGGATCCTCCAACCAGGCGAGGTGGTAGCGCCTGGCGGGCCGCGGCCCAACGGTTGACGTTGGAAAGTTGTATATATGCCAACTCTAGAGAAATCTTCGTATGTGCGATGTAATTTGACTGCACGCCATCTATCGTACTAGACAAGTACTGTAAGGTTTCATTGTATTCCACTAGTTGGCGCCTTAATGTAGTGGACGCTACACACCTCTTTCAAGGTTCCCGCCAGAACTTATATTGCTTTTTTTTTTAAAGATTGAAAAGTATTACGCGTGCGTTCAGAAATGTGTAATGAATACTTATCATTTCAATAAATGCTCATTTGAAACTATTCTCTATCTTTTATCTTTTTTAGGCTTCCGTAACTAAAAGGTAAAAACGGACCCTATTACAAATCCTCCGCTGTCTGTCTGTCTGTCCGTCCGTCCGTCTGTCTGTCACCAGGCTGTATCTCATATACAGTGATAGGTAGCTAGAAAGCTACAATTTTCACAAATTATGTATTTCTGCTACTGCTATAACGACAAAATTAAGTACAAAATATAAGAAAATGAAAATATAAAGGGGTTCAAGGGGGCATACAATAAACGTGTTTTTTTCATGTATTTTTGGCTCGATAATAATAATGGTAGCAAGTAGACGCCTCAAATTATCACAGAATGTTTAGGTATATATATTGGTGGAGTTAGTGGGTGTTGGTGGCATTGGTGGTGTTGGTAGTGGTGGTGGTGGTGATGGTGGTGGTGGTGGTGGTGGTGGTGGTGCTGGTGGCGGCGTTGGTGGTGTTAGTTACGTTAGTGGCGTTAAGACACTAGTCTTTGGTGTCATTGGTGTCGTTGGTGGCGTAGGTATTGTTGGTGACTCTGGTGGCGGTGTTGATGGCGTTGGTGGTGGTGGTGATGGTTTTTAGTCGCGATGGAGGCATTAGTGGCGTTCGTGACATTGGTGGTGATGTTAGTAGTTTTGGATGAATTGGTTGTGGTGGTAGTGATGGTGGTTTTGGTGGCATTGGTGGCATAGGTGTTTGGTGATGTTGGTGTTGGTAAGATAAGATAAGATAATATTTATTTGCATAAACATGTGTGTGTACATACATCGAAGGTGTATATATACAGGATGACAAAAACAAATTAAGCGCAGACATGTTTGTCACAGAGTGACGTGCTAAATTTTTTTTTTTAATGTTTTATAAAGTTAACGAGACAATATTAATTTAATAGTATTTATCATGATTGTAATTACATACAGAGATCGATATTATATTCAAATTACTTAATGTTAAGTTTATTACAATTACTCAATGATAGGAAAATAAAATTATGGAATTATCAGTTTAATTATGTCAGTACAAATTGTTTTTCATTTAGGAATTCAGTGACACTATAGTATGCTCTGGCAGTCAAAAATTTGCGTACTTTATTTTTGAAAACAAGTTGAGGGAGTTCCTTCCAACTTTTAGGTATATTGTAATAAATGACTGGTGCCATGCAGTATGCACTTTTGCGCATCAGGGCCGTCTTGGCGGATTGGAGACAAAGTTGACTATTATCACGTCTACTGCGTCGATATGTGTCAGCTAAACGATTATAGTAATGTGGATTTGACTTAACAAACACAGCTACTTCTAATATGTTGGTGGTGGCGTTGATGGCGTTGGTGACGTTTGTGGTGGTGGTGGTGGTGGAGGTGGTAGCGGTGACAGTGGTGGTGGTGATCGTGGTGGTGACGATGGTGGTTATGGTGGTGGTAGAGTTGATGACATTAGTGGTTAAAAATGCACAATGTTAATATTCAATTTTTAACATCCGCCATTATGGACCTAAGCACAGACATCATATGTCATTTTTTCGGCCACAGATCTACGGTAGACTCGATCGAAACCTATTTACAATTAAAGATCGTAAAAAAATAATTATTCTGAGTCGAGAACATGTATCCACAAAATTCGTATCTTTTGATAATTCGTGAAATAAAAACAATAATTTTATAAATTCAAATGTCAATTGCCCGCCATTATGACGTACACTTTTTATTTTGATGTATTACCGAAACTGGACAGGCCATGCAATTTTCAAAAATCAATTTCTGTTTGTTACTTTCGCTAAAACTGTAGTGTATTTTTTAATCTTTACTTTAAAGCGATACGAAGTTGGCCGGGCCAGCTAGTATGTAGTAATACTACATATAGAATGGACACTTCGACGTCCCGCCCGATTTCCCCGCCTCACCCAACCTCCTCCCCTCTTATGGGCAACGTTTGGTATTTTCTACGTGCTACGCACACAGGTGCACGTGTAAATACGTCATTGATTGATGTCTGTGTAATAGAGACCAAATTAAGCGTTTGTATGGAATTTTGGCGGAGTGTCCGCGGTGTGACGCTGGGGTCCTAGGTTCGATTTCCGGGTAGGGGACTATCAAAGATAAACGGTGTATGTATATCTTCACGCCAGGTCCCTAACGGGGTAGGCAGAGTGTAATAACGGTGTAAAGTCCTTTATTTATGACTTTTATTGGCATTTTTCCATTTTCTGGAAGTTTCCCAGTTCCTCGGAGATTTAACAGGTTCGCCACCTGTTACATGGGCCCCAACGTAACCGGCGACACTATTCGCCGTGTTTGCATGTATGCTTGAATGCATGCATTTACACTCTGCCTACTCCTTCGGGGATTATAGGCGTGAAGTAACAATGAAGAATGTCTACCAACCTTGGTGTGAAGTTTGACAGTAAAATGGAGGTTCGTATCGGTCGAAACCCTCGTCGGAGGGCGAAGTGCTGCCGTAGCTCGACATTTGGGCCTGGGAACAAATAAAATCTATACTAATACTAGCTGTTGCCCGCGGATTCACCCGCGTGTATGTCGTTTTATAAACTTTTTTTTCAATTTCCTTTGCTATAAAGAGCACGAGACCTTTCCAACGAATGCAAAACCGTGGAAATCGGTTCTTGCGTTCTGGAGTTATAGCTTCAGGAAGGAAAACCCGACTTATTTTTATATTATCTATATACTCGTACTAATATTATAAAGCTGAAGAGTTTGTTCGTTTGTTTGCTTGAACGCGCTAATCTCAGGAACTACTAATCCGATTTGAAAAATTACTTCATTGTTAAATAGCCCATTTATTGAGGAAGGCTATAGGCTATATATCATCACGTTAAAAGGAGCGGAGCAGCGCGGGCGAAGTAAGAATTAGAATAAGAATAATTGAACTGCCTCGGTAGCCTAGTGGTAGCAGGCCACTACTACTACGCTGAGGTCCTGGGTTCGATTCCCGGGTAGGGGGTTATCAGAGATAATGGTGAAAAAGCCTTTGTCTCTGGTTCTATCGGGATTTTTCCATTTTCTGGAAATTTCCCAGTACCTCAAAGTTTGGTAATGTGCCCGGAGATGTCGACAGGCTCGCCACCTGTTACATGGGCCAAAACGTAACCGGCGAATCGTGGGTGTTTGCATGTATGCTTGAATGCATGCATTTACCTCTGCCTACCCCTTCGGGGATTACAGGCGTGAAGTTACGTTTTTTTTTTTACGTTTTTAAGAATAATTTATTGGCATAAGAGTACAAACAATCAGAACAATAGAAGATTAGCTTAATAAGCATTATAAGCATGCTAATAAAGGTAAAACATATTTATTTCACTGTAAAATAACAAGTTTTTTTTTTTTTTTTATGTAATGGAACTGGCAAACAAGCATGCAGTTCACATTGATGTTAAGTGATTACTGCAGCCTATAGACACCCACACAAAGACCAAGGTCAAAATGTAGATGCGTTACCACTCTGAGGCCTAAGGTGTTACGCCTCTGTGCCGGAAATTACAGGGCCGTACATTACCACCTGACCGGAACACGACAGTGCTGAACACTATCATTTAGCGGCAAGTATATGAGGTAATGTGGTGGTGCCTACGCCCGCGAGCTCCGTCACTGGAGCTCTACCACCACTAAAAAGTGTTATGTACAATATCTTAGATAAGAGACGCATTGAATCCTAAACTGAGTCATCCTCGTATTTTAGGATTCATTGGTAGTGCTCTATTAGGTGGAAAGCAATAGTTTAAAGGAGATGTTGCGAGCTCGGCTCTGGTTCGTACACGTCCTCCACGTCGTACACGTCGTCCACGTCCGAAAGAATCCGAAAAAAATACAATTAATTTATTCAAGAATATATTTTAGAATTACAACCACATTTAATTCAAACGATTTTATCATTTTCAACCATGTTCAACATGGCGGCGATACAGCCGACGTTTGGGATCAATCAATTTCGACAGTATTTAGAAAATATTACTTTTTTTCTCCAAGAACTCTAAAATCAAAATACAATTTAAAAAATGAAAAGTCAAAATGACATCGCCCGCCATATTCGCCATGTTGGTTTGAGTTGCAATTCTAACTGCAAATAATGTTTTGTAACTGCAAACAAAGCTAAATAAGTGAAAATATGCAGCATAAAACGTTTTTATATTGATTTTGCCTATTTAATGATATTGTGTACAATACATGGCCGGAGGTCCATACATTTTTGGAACATCTCCTTTATGGATAGCGTGAAAGTGTGCGGCTTATCTTAATTATTAGAGTCGAGGCGGGTCGCCAGTATATCTATAGTTTTTCGTGTTTAATGTTTATATATTTTAAAGAACAGGTTCCACGTTGGGCCCGCATCTTGTACCTACACTATTAGGGCCGTTCAAGTATTACGTAAGCACTATGGGGGAGCGGGGGGGTCTTTGCTCTGCTTATTTTGGATGACATGGGGGGTAGGGGAGTCTAGATGATGATTAAGTCATCGGTAGTTATTTTTTAATATTTACTTATTACATCAGTAAAATCTAATCTCTATCCTAAATCTATTTTCTTATTTCTTAAATTATAATTATAACAATATAATTATAATATATAAAAAAACAATACATTAATTGAAAAATGTTTACGTAAGCATGGAGGGAGGGGGTAAGAGCTTTGCTTACTTTTGCTGACAAGCGGGATGGGGGGGTAAAGAATTGTAATAAATCTGCTTACGTAATACTTGAACGGCCCCATATCAAAAGATAGAGCTATAGGCTTTCTATACGCTAAGCAAACTATTTTCAAAATAACAACTCAACCCAACCTCCACCAGTCAATTTAAAAGCCAAGCACCTTATGATTATAAGGTGCTATAAATTTTACATAAAATACCTACAAACAAAACTAACTAATATAATACTAAATAAATAATTATTAAATAAATGTAAATAAAAAAAATAAACCAAAAAAACATAAAAATAAACCAAATTGAAATGAACATGTTTTTAGGGTTCCGTAGTAAACAAGGAACCCTTATAGTTTCGCCATGG
This sequence comes from Macrosoma leucophasiata, assembly GCA_036365455.1. Taxonomy (NCBI): domain Eukaryota; kingdom Metazoa; phylum Arthropoda; class Insecta; order Lepidoptera; family Hedylidae; genus Macrosoma; species Macrosoma leucophasiata. The sequence goes on from JAWQUS010000029.1 coordinate 5,533,173, forward strand.
CCGTCTGTCTGTCTGTCTGTCCGTCTGCGGTTTAGCGCAAAAACTATAAGTACTAGAGACTTGAAATTTGGCATAGATATACATCTTAATCACGCCGACAAAGTGGTAGAATAAAAACATGAAAAAAAAACTGGTTGCCTGTAAAGTCGGTTTTACGGGCGAAGATTTTACGTGACAACGTCTCTTTCTCGGTAGAAAGGCGTTCGCCGGTCCGGCAGGCCTCTCTCTCGTTCGGTGACTCATCGTTATGTTACCGGGCGTTACACTTTTTCATGAGTGACTCCGAGCCGCAATCTAATTTAAGACGTTGTCACGTCAAAATATTTAGGGTATTTAGGGTACTTGTAACGTGCAAATATATTTTTTAATTTTCGATTTCCATATTGTGTGGGGTATCGTTGGATAGGTATTTAAAAAATATTATGGGTGGCCAAACATCATTTTTCGATTTAGATAACTGTTTGTGACTTATTAAGCTTTAAAGTGCATATTTTCGTTAGTTTCAAGTGTCCCCCCCCTCCTACAGACTAAACGGTTATTGTTAGAAATTCAAACGTTACGGCTATAGTAGCTACATATAACGAAATTAAAAGGAAAACTATCACACTTAAGTTGACTTTACAAGTTTGCGAATAATAGTCGATCAAATGTATTTTACACGAAAATTTCGAACAAGTCCATATAAAATATTTATTTATTTTTTTCATTACATCTCTTACTCTGTAACTACGGAACCCTACACTGCGCTTGGCCCGACATGCACTTGACTGTTTTTTTTTTATTTATAATATTAAAATGATAATGTATTATTTAATGTGTCCCATAATAATCATAATAACATTGTTAAATGATAAGACTGTTAATGTAATCAAAAGTTCAATTATTCAAAGATATAAATCATAAACTTAATCTATCAATAGTGTTATTCTTTTTTTTTTTTATGTAATAAAAGTGGCAAACAAGCGTGCAGTTCACATTGATTTTAAGTGATGACTGCAGCCTATAGACACCCACACAATGACCAGGGGTCAAAATGCAAATGCGCTGCCACTCCTGAGGCATTAGGAGTTATGCCTCTGTGCCGGAAATTACAGAGCCGTACATTACCACCTGACCGAAACATGATAGTGCTGAACACTACCATTTAACGGCAAGTATATTAGGTAATGCGGTGGTGCCTACGCCCGCGAGCTCCATCACTGGAGCTCTACCACCAGTAAATATATATATTCTATTAAATTACTACGTTTTGTCTAAAATGTTACATAAAGACGCGAACCTTGCGATGCCCCTACGGGGTGTTACATGTAATAGATCCTAAGATTTATATTTATAATAATAATAATAAATAATAATGGCAACCCATTATACGTCCCACTGCTGGGCACGAGTCTCTCCCCTTTTTTGGGGGGAGGCCTGGAGCTTACTCCACCACGCTGCTCCAATGCGGATTGGTGGAGGTGGGTGAGTTAGTGGCCAACCCACTGTCGGATGTTTTCAAACCGCCCATAAGGCCTCCGACAAGGTTTAACGACTGCTATCCATCGATAGCAACCGGGACCGACGGCTTAACGTGCCCTCCGAAGCACGGAAACGCGCATTTAATTTGCCACTAGCGGTCACCCATCATACTACCCGACCGCGCCCGTAGTGCTTAACCGAGCAGATCGCTTACGATCTACACCAGCCGCCGGGCCATGCGCGCTTCCATTCCATTCCATTCTAAGATTTATATTTAAGACAAAATAAATAAATAGAGAAAAATACGTAGAATCATGGAAAAATACTAAAATAATAATTTATGTTTGATATCGTTTTTATATGTATGTATGTATCTTAACGCCAGGTCCCTAACGGGGCAGGCAGAGAGTGTAGAGCGCCAGATATCCCGGTCCTGACACACCTCTCGTGCCTCGTCTACCTTCATCATTCTCTTCATACATGCACGCCGATTCCTAAGACTTATGCCTTGTTTTTCTTTGCCGGAATCAAATTTTGTTTTATGTTAATGGAAGTGGCAAACAAGCATGCAGTTCACATCGATGTTTAGTGATGTCTGCAGCCTATAGACACTTACACAAAGACCAAGGTCAAAATGCAGATGCGTTACGACTCCTGAGACCTAAGGTGTTATGCCTCTGTGCCGGAAATTGCAGGGCCGTACATTACCACCTGATCGGAACACGATAGTGCTGAACACTATCATTTAGCGGCAAGTATATTAGGTAATGCGGTGGTGCCAACGCCCGCGAGCTCCGTGGACTGCAGCCTAAAGACATCTAAACAAAAACCAGAGGTCGAAATGCGGATGCGTTACCACTCCCGAGACCTAAGTTATTACGGGGCTGTACATTATCGCTTTGCATGCTCCGATGGTTCGGGCATTCGACATTCTTTTTATAGGTTGTTATAGAAAGAATGTCGAATGAAACATGCTTGTTTGCCACTTCAATTACTAAAAAAACATTTATGTGAACTGCACGCTTGTTTACCACTATACATTACATTTTAACAAATGGCGAACTTAACGCTAAAAGTGCTTTTTTCCAGTTAACCATCGGGAGTATAGACAGCTATGAGCCGGGACTGAACTACCGCTACTTTTTTGGTATCGATACTTATTACCGCTCCCTTAACGTTAAAAACTACCCAAATTATTAACGCTACCAGTAAGCCACTTAACGTTATCTCGTTACCAGTATTAGTAGCGGTAAAAGTAACAAAATTTTAGCGGTAATTATTCCTCTATCTCTTTCTAACATCGCTAGCTTGTTTCTTTCCGTGTCATTGGGTCTTTGGTTTACCTATAAAATGCCGCTTTTCATGAAATAAATGAAGCGTATTCTTTTTCTTTATTTCGTCATTATCGACCAAAGTTTTCAGACAACCACGGGGTTCATTTTTTAAGTCAAAAATTCCAGAATGGAAGTGGGCAAACCAGTAACGGGTGGTGCGTTCATATACACCTATGAGAGCGGCAAAACATTCCTTACATTTAAAATCTAGATCTATTTATACCTATCCATACATGGAATGGCAGAATAAATCTTAATCAGTGCTTCCTCTATAAAAAAAAAACTGGTACACAACATACACGTGCAGACCACGTTTTGTAAATGGAATTGTTTACAATACACATGTCTGATATTGTTTCGAGTCTTTTTTATACACCTGTTTTTTCGGGTTCCGTATCTTTATGAAAAAGAAACTCTTGTAAGGTCACGTTGTTGTCCGTCTGTTTTTAACTTAAGTACATCATTTAACGCGTTTGCAAAAAAAATTGAGTGAGATTTTAACGATGCGCGCGCACACCGATAGATAAAAGTGACAGTCTGAAATTTGTTGTTAAACAGATAAAAGCGACGGTCTGAAGTTAGTTGATAAACTTTTTGTTATTTGTGTGCGTACAAGCACCAGTTAGAATGGATGTTAACTGATGACTGCGGCTGCCTTTAATAAGGAGTAACTTAGGCTACTTTTATCTCCATACAACCATACATACATACCTACATACAAATAAATGGAATTTGAGTGTCTCCGATTTTGACGGGACTTCCACGGGTAGGTAGCTGATGTAATAAGGAGTAACTTAGGCTACTTTTATACTATATTTAAAGAAAAATGGAAAGAAAAATTTGACTTCAGGCGAGACTCGAACTAGATGGCGCTGCTGCTACCATAAAGCAATGCAATAAATGTGAAAGGAAGATTTGACAAATCGGGCAGGACTTCAGTAGCTCAATTGGAAGAGCGGCTCGACTAGATTCCCAGTAGGCCGCGAGTTCGAGTCTCGCCTGAAGTCAAATTTTTCTTTCCATTTTTCTTAAAATAAAATACGTTTCACAAGCATGTGTTAATGCGAAATAATATAAAACTACTTTTATACTAGCTGCGCCCACGACTTCGTCCGGGTAGATACTGAACAATCATATTTTTTCTCACGTGGACGAAGTCGCGGGTACAGCTAGTTTGAAATAAATGATTTGAATTTGTATTTTCTGTGATATAGTTATTACGAGGTTTTTATTCCCAGTGTTGTTATTTTGAACGGAACCTTGGGCGTGCAATCTCTACTCGCACTAGGCTTCTTTATTTGTTGTATTTGGACTTAATTTCTTTTAAAGCAACAGTCATCATTATCATTTCAACGAAAAGACGCCCACTGCTGTGTAAAGGCCTTTTTTTATGTAATGCAAATGGCAAACAAGCGTGCAGTTCACATTGATGTTAAGTGATGACTGCAGCCTATAGACACCCACACAAAGACCAAGGTCAAAATGCAGATGCGTTACCACTCCTGAGGCCTAAGGTGTTATGCCTCTGTGCCGGAAATTACAGGGCCGTACATTACCACACGACCGGAACACGATAGTGCTGAACACTACCATATAGCGGCAAGTATATTAAGTAATGCGGTGGTGCCTACGCCCGCGAGCTCCGTTACTGGAGCTCTACCACCAGTAAGCCTTTCACAAAGAATGCCACAACGAACAGTCCTGGGCCGCCCTCATCCAGCGATTGCCCGCGACCTTCAGCAGGTTGTAGGTCCATCTCGTGGGGGGGCCTGCCTACTTCATCTTCCGGTATGCTGTCGCCACTCCAGAACTCTTCTGCCCCAACGGCCGTCAGTTCTGCGAGCTATGTGCCCTGCTCAATGCCACTTGAGTTTCGCTATTCGGTGGGCTATGTCGTTTACTTTGGTTCTCATGCGGATCTCTTCATTTCTGACTCGATCTCGCAGAGAAACTCCAAGCATAGCCCGCTCCATTGCTCTTTGAATGACCATGAGCCTTCTTATGAGGCCCATAGTGAGCGACCACGTTTCGGTTCCGTATCACAGGCCATGCGGAAATTGGAAAGCTACCGACAAAGCTAAGCTTTTGTAGGGGGTAGGCACCACCGCATTACCTAATATACTTGCCGCTAAATGGTAATCATATGTATCTATGTATGGATGTAAGTGGTATTCTTGACTTTACATATATTTTTTATCTTGTTTGACATGTATGTCAATTGTTGTTCACGTTAATTTATTTTGTTTGTTTTTTGACGTGTCATAAGAGGTGCCTGTCACCCTAAATGAATCACAGTGAATTTAATATTTATTATTATTATACTCGGTACGTTATGATATGTATAATAATATGTTTACTATATTTTAACATTATCGGTATATATACGTAATATAAGTATATTATGTAAAAAATATTCATTGTAAACATTTATTTTTATGTATGGTATAATAAGAATATATGTATTATTATCGTAAATATGCTATATTATTTGTCCTGACAAAATGTGTAAGTATATATTGTTAACCATTATTATTTAATTTGTTTAATTATTAATTTTATTACTTTAATTTGTTTGATCTGCTTGACATCCGTGAAACACCAGGGTCCCAGATGAAAATCAGCGTCAAGTCGATTGATGTGATCGACTTGACATGAAGCTGATCTGGGCTCCCATTTGGACCAGCCGTGAGACTTAATCTCTTTTTTTTTTTCTTTTTTAATTGTTATTGTTTTTGCTTTTTGTTTAATTGTACCTGTGTACCAATCGTCTGGCAATTTGTATCGTCATGTCTCTGTGCTGTCCAAATAAATGTTTTCTTTTCTTTTCTTTTTTTCTTAAATGAATAAATGAGTTTCTGATTCTGATTCTGATTCTGACCTACCATGACCAAATAGGTCGAGTTCTGGCTGAGGGTGCGGTCAAAAGTCTTAAGAATCGGCGTGCGTGTACGAAGAGAATGATGACGGAAGATGAGGCACGGGAGGTATGTCAGGACCGGGGTATCTGGTGCTACACACTCTCTGCCTACCCCGTTAGGGACCTGACGTGAAAATACAGTACAGTACAGGTAAATGCTAGTGTTCAGCACTATCGTGTTCCGATCAGGTGGTAATGCACGGCCCTGTAATTTCCGACTCAGAGGCATAACACCTTAGGCCTCAGGAGTGGTAACGCATCGCCATTTTGATTTCTAGTCTTTGTATGGGTAAAACCTGAATGACTCTTTTGACGTCATTTTTAATTAATACAAATTGTAGCCTAAATTTTATTCGACGACCCGGTTAGTTCAGCGGTGTGAGATGACCGTTTGATTCGAAGGGTCGCAGGTTCGATCGCACCGGGCAAATATTTGTATGGCCTACAGATATTTGTTTCGGGTCTGGGTGTTTGTGTATGTGTTGTATGTGTACAACGGCACCCACGACACAGTTTTATACCTAACTAGCTGTTGCCCGCGGCTTCACCCGCGTGGATATCGTTTTATTAATATTTTTTCCGGAATTTTCTTTGCTATAAACCTCACGGAGCCCGATATCTTTCCAACGAATGCAAAACCGTTGAAATCGGTTCGTGCGTTCTGGAGTTATAGCGTCAGGAAGGAAAACCCGACTTATTTTTATATTATAGATGTGGGGCTGTGAGTGTAATCGTATTTTATTTTATTTATTTTAATTATTACAAATTGTAGCCTAAATTTTATTCCAAAGTGTAATCTTTATGAGTGTAAAGCTTTATTCAAATCCGTTTTTTTTTTTTTTTTTGAAAGTGTAACAAACACCCGTATCTATTTTAAGGGGTATTATGGTATACAGATATCAACAGGTTCGATACATCGTAACGCGCAAATCGTGGGTGTTTGCATATATGCTTGAATGCATGCTTTTACCTCTGCCTACCCCTTCGGGGATTACAGGCGTGAAGCTACGATTTAAGTTATTTTTTTTTAATGTTTTACAAACGTCCTCCTGATAACAAACATTATTGTGTTTTATTCGAACACATGAAAGAATTATTTATCCAAATTGCTATATATTTTTACTGGTGGTAGAGCTCCAGTGATGGAGCTCGCGGGCGTAGGCATCACCGCATTACCTAATATACTTGCCGCTAAATGGTAGTGTTCAGCACTATCGTGTTCTGGTCAGGTGGTAATGTACGGCCCTGTAATTTCCGGCACAGAGGCGTAACACCTTAGGCCTCAGGAGTGGTAACGCATCTGCATTTTGACCTTCGTCTTTGTGTGGGTGTCTATAGGCTGCAGTCATCACTTAACATCAATGTGAACTGCATGCTTGTTTGCCACTTCCATGACATAAAAAAAAAATGGTGCAGTGGTTTGAAAGTTATGCGCTTACAAACATATTATTATCTAGATTACTATAAACATAGATATAAACTCACCTTTATTAATAACCGAAAAATCGGTTAACAACCAACACACATCACTAACACAAATCAAAATAAATGATTTTAATTAATTCACAAAATCATTACGCTCACAATTAAAAATAAAATTCACTGTATAACTTTTTATAATATTTATATAAAACAACAATTTTTAAACTGATTTTATGATACAAATTACAATATTTTTAATAATAAGTCGATGTTTTGACGGACAAGAAAACGGCGCGAACCGTCCCGCCTTCCTCGAATACAGATCACGAACTATTTAGGGATGTGCTTTGGATCACTGTCAATTGACGTGAAGGGAGGAGCTAAGGATGCGTTGTAATACGAAAGGTTGTAAGTCCACATTTTGGAGTTTTGGCTGGAACCTTGAAAGAGGCGTATGGTGCTCTTATTTTATTTCATTTTCTTGGTGTATTTCTAACTTATATTGATTAAAGTTGGTGGCATTTTGTTTGATATAGATTTATTGCAGTGCCCGTGTATAGTGAAACAGAATAACAGTGCGAAAACACGACCTTTTAGGTTGTCTCCAAAACTCCGTTGTAAATGTTCTGGTACAGTAGCCATCGCTTTACTCGAATAACTGACTGTAACTCACTTGACTTACATACTTAAAAAATAATTGACTGTCTATATTATACTAACATTTACGCTGCATAAATAAATACGAAATATCGTTTTACTTGACACTGGCAATATAAGTAATAGCGATGCCATAATAACAAAATAAAAAAAAAAAGTCCACATTTCGATTTAGAGTAACCATTATTTAAAAAAATAAAAATATATTTCACAAGCATGTGTTAATGCGAAATAATATGGAACAACCATTAAGAAGGTTTTAAGGCGGAAACCTTGAAAGAAGCGAGAGTTATATGTATTAAAAATAGACGTGTGGCACTCGGGGACTGCCGCGGTAAAGCTCTATTGCATAGCATTTTGTATCAACTTATGCAATTATAATTATTTATTTATTTTATTTATGCAGTATTTCTTTTTATCTTTGATATTAATTCAAGTTACACTTTTTGAGCGTGGTGACCGATAAGAAAACTTTTTTTTTCTTTTATTAAATAAAAAAGTTAATATTGTTTGAAATATTTTTATTATTTTACAATACATATAAACAGCTGCTTATGTATTCGTCCGATTTCAGAGCAGCTCGTCTCGATTCGTGCCAGCTTCGTAGAGTCGTACAATACGTCTAGTTGGACGCACACAAACACCGTGTCGAAGACTGCCGAAAAGAAACGACGTTAGACAATGCACGGCCTTCAAGCCACACCTCCGTGCCCGTCGGAGTGGGGAGCGTGAGGTTTTTTCGTTATGGAATTACTGGATTCGGTCCCCGCGCTCAAGGCCCTCGATAGAAGCTATGTAATCGCTTAAAAAGTTGGTGGCATTTTGTTTGATATAGGTTTATTACGGTGCCCGTGTTTTTTTATGTAATGGTTTTTGATGGACGTGGACCTAGTCCTTTGTACTTTCATACTCCATTGTCTCTATTAGTATTTAACTTTTTTTTTATTTATGGCATCGCTATTACACATATTGCCAGAGATCAAGTAAAACGATATTTCGTATTCGTAATAAGCAGCGAAAAATCTGAGCAAAGAATATGTAGTAGAGTCAGTCAGTCAAAATTGACGACCCGGTTAGTCCAGCGGTGTGAGATGACCGTTTGATTCGAAGGGTCGCGGGTTCGATCCCCGCACCGGGACAAATATTTGTATGGCCTACAGATATTTGTTTCGGGTCTGGGTGTTTGTGTATGTGTTGTATGTGTACAACGGCACCCACGACACAGGTTTATACCTACTGTGGGGCTGTGAGTGTAAGCGTATAAAAAAATAAAAAAAAAAAATCTTCAGTCCGTAAGTCAGAGTCAAATGAAATAAAATAAGAGCACCATACGCCTCTTGCAAAGTTTCCGCCAAAACTCCAGTTAACTTTCTTACTAAATTAATTAAGAAACTATATGATACCTACACAACCCTATTCTAACGATCATTGTATCCAGTCGGTTACGATGTTTCTAAAATAAACCGTCTTAACCCGCCTCCCTAACACAAATGAAACAAACATCGCTGTCTCATTCCCTCTTGTTGTTTGTGAGAATGCTATCCCTTACAATAGGAACATATTATTTGGAACATGTTGTATGCTTACCGAATGATCCTATTAAAATTCTGTTATGCCCGAATAACAAAATTGATTGTTAGAAAAATAAATAAATGAAAAATGTAAAAAGGTAGGTATGTACATAGGTACACGATCATACGGCTTTGTATGATCGTGTAATAAACTATAGTAAATAACTCAATAATGCACCCAGAAAAATCAATAAACTAAGAGCACCATACGCCTCTTTCAAGGTTCCCGCCAAAACTCTTATGACAACATTTTTTTTTTATATTATGACATCGCTATTACGCATATTGCCAGTGTCAAGTAAAACGATATTTCGTATTTATTTAAGCAGCGTCAAAGTTAGTATAATATAGTCAGTCAATTACTTATTAAGTATGCCAGTCAAGTAAGTTACAGTCAAGTTATTCGAGTAAAGCGATGGCTACTTTACCAGAACATTAACAATGAAGTTTTGGAGGCAACCTGAAAGTTCGTGTTTTCGCACTCTTATTCTATTTCACTATACACGGGCACTGTAAGAAACCTATATCAAACAAAATTCCACCAACTTTATTTAATATAACTCAGAAATACACCAAGAAAATGAAATAGAGTAAGAGCACCACACGCATCTTTCAAGGTTGCCAAAACTCCTACGAGAACATTGTAAATCAATTAGTTCTAGGGTCCACAGGGTTCCTATAAGGAACGCGTATCCGACACGTACTTAGTCGTTGTTTTCTTTTTCAAATGCGGAACCCTATATAAAATGTCACTTATCACGCATGTCATGTAACAGACTCCGCCCGCAATTTCCTCGCACCCTATTGGTTGTTTCCAAGTCAGCCATGACAGGTAGAAGATATATGCGCAATAATTAATTATTAGTTATACTGTTCATATACTCGTATGCAGGAAAGAGCATGAAAGTAAGTTGAACGCGATCGAGATGAGATCTTTGCGCAAGATTTGCGGTGTATCACTCACCGATCGCGTTCGTAATGAAGATGTAAGAAAGAGACTTTGTGTGAATGATAGTATCGGTGTAAAAATGAAAAAAGGCATGCTCCGATGGTTCGGGCATATAGAAAGAATGTCGAATGAGCGAATGACTAAACAGATATACAATGCGAATGTGGATGGTTGCAGAGGCCCAGGAAGACCAAGGCTGACCTACCATGACCAAATAGGTCGAGTTCTGTCTGCTGATGGGGTCAAAAGTCTTAGGAATCGGCGTGCATGTATGAAGAGAATGATGAAGGTAGACGAGGCACGAGAGGTTTGTCAGAACCGGGATGTCTGGCGCTCTACACTCTCTGCCTACCCCGTTAGGGACCTGGCGTGAAGATACATACATACATATACTCGTAGCTAGAAATATGGCTAATGGTCCAAACATTAACCCACAGTAAAGTGTTGCTTATCTCTCCATTGTCTTTTTCTAACCTGCACATTCGACAATGCAACTGACAAAGACAAAGCATTCTATAGCTAAAACGTATCTAATGTACGTTTATGAATAAGAGAGTAAGTATTTTTTTCTATCTTTTGATATAGTGTACATTACAATACAATTCAAATACATATGATAAAGCAAAAACAAGTCAAGTGCGTGTCGGACCACGCGCAGTGTAGGGTTCCGTAGTTTTTAGGTTTGATTAATGTAATGAAAAAGTAAATAAATATTTTTTAAGGAGTTGTTAAACAATATCGAGTATTACATTTGGTCGAAGATTACTCGCAAACTAGTAAAGCCAACTTAAGTGTGATAGTTTTCCTTTTAATTTCGTTATATGTAGCTACTATTGCCGTAACGTTTGAATTTCTAACAACAACCGTTTAGTTGGTAGATGGGGGAGACACTTGACTCTACTGAAAATTGGCACTTTAAGGCTTAATAAGTCACGAACAGTTAACTAAATCGAAAAATGATTTAAGCGCACCCCCCACAGTTTTGGAAGACCTATCCAACAATAACGCACACTATAAAGAAAACCAAAAATAAAAAATATGTTTAATAAATAACATTAAATAAAATTTATTTAATGTTATTTTTCATGGTTTTATTCTACCACTTTGTCGGCGTGATTAAGGTGTATACTTGAGCCAAATTTCAAGTCTCTAGTACTAATAGTTTTTGCGCTAAACCGCGGACGGACATACAGACAGCCAGACAGACAGACAGACGGACATGGCGAAATTAGAAGGGTTCCTTGTTTACTACGAAAGACGTAGTATTATTACATATTCTCTGACGGAAGCCTAAAAACATAGAGCAACACCGGAGGAGAGTAGCCATATGCAGGCTTGCCCCTCAGTCAAAGTACAAGCCCAAATGGGCCTTTACCTGTCGCCTAGATGTTTAAATATATGCGTGAAATTGTTTCTGTATTTTGTTAAAGTCAAGGTGTGAGTTTCGTAGTAATAGACGATTTTTGTAGTGTGCGTGTGTGTCGCACGCATTTCCCCCCGCAAAAAATGACAGACTGTTTTGCATCGGTAATAAACGCTATGGCTTCTCCCCTCCGGTCCGCCGCGACCGGTAGCCCGTGTTTAGGGATTGCAATCCCGCAAAGTGGGATCCTGCAATCCCGCGGGATCCCGTACCTTTTATCAATCTGGTGGATCCCGCACCTTCAAAACGCGGATCCCGCGAATTTTAATTAGCTGCTAAAACGTCCGTGAAGTTTCGCGAGAAAGCACAAATTCATTCTAAACCTCATTATTAATACGATTGATTACCTTACCTGTTCTTAGATGTAAGGTTAAATATAAATAAAACTTGATGCCAAACATTTAAAAAAATAAGTTTTTATAATACTGATTTGATTACTAAATATTTCACACTTTAATTAATATTTTGTCAGAAATCAAATACTATTGTTGCAATAATATCTGAGACATATTTTATTTTAACACGTTTTTTTTAATGAAGCAGGAAAACCAAGAAGCAGGTATCACAAAACTTTTTTTGTATGATATATATGACAGCAAAATTGTGATTGTGTATAATCCGACTTTTTAAAATACCATGATGGGCGTCGTGCGTACGTGGTAAAAGTATTATTTTTAATTTGTTGTCTTTATATTATCGTATTCCATTCGTTTTGTGTTCTTTACCACTACATCTTTAGGTCTTTTAAAGGAGACGTTTTAGAAAACGCATAAGTTTAGTTATTTATAAAATAAACATATGTATTGTTTAAAAAAAGTATTTGAAAATAATACAGTATTGTATATGTATCATTAGTTTTCGTAATGAAGATCGACATTTTTGAACTTTTTACTTAAAACTCACCTAAAAATACACCTAACTTCCTTATGTCAAATGCTAAAAAAAATGTACTAAATAAAAACTTTATTTTATAAAACCTGTCAAGTGCATATCGAGGCACGCGCAATGTAGAGTTCCGTAGTTGGTTTGAATAATGTAATGAAAAAAAGAAATAAATATTTTCTATGGAGTTCTTCAAAATTTTCGAGTAAAATACATTTGATCGACTATTAAGTGTGATAGTTTTCCTTTTAATTTCATTACATGTAGCTACTATTGCCGTAACGTTTGAATTTCTAACAACAACCGTTTAGTTGGAAGAGGGGGAGTCACTTGACTCTAACGAAAATTGGCACTTTTAAACTTATTGAATCACGAACTGTTAACAAAATCGAAAAAGATATTACCACATCCCTAACATTTTTGAACCACACTGTACATAAAACGAAAAATAAGACAATTACCCGCGCGTTAGGGGGTACATGTAGGGGAGGTACCCTAAATATCTCTTTTTTTTCATGTTTTTATTCTACCTTTTCGTCGTCGGCGTGATCAAGGTGTATACTTGTGCCAAATTTCAAGTCTCTGTTACCAATAGTCTTTGCGCTAAACCACAGACGGACAGACGGACATGGCGAAACTATAATGGTTCCTTGTTTACTACGGAACCCTAAAAAAAACTGCAGTGTCAATTGATTTTAAAACAAAATTTCTATAATGCGGGATCCCGCGGGATCCGCGCGGGATTGATCAATCCCGCGGGATTGAAGAAGCTGCGGGATTGCAATCCCTACCCGTGTTGCTCTATGCCTAAAAATGATCGAACAATAAATCTGTCATTAGGTTCTGCGAAAGGGATGAAAATGCACATTACTGTCATTTGGGTGGCATATCATAGGGTTTTTGTGTGAGTCGATACCCACTAATGAGATGAGACCACACATTATCGCAATAACTTGTTTTCAAGCGAAACATATTTCGGGAAAATGATAAAATTGATATTGAACACCCCTTATCAATTCCGATAAACTCATATAATTATGCATTCAAAGCATTCATATTATAAAACCTGTTAATTTTGTCTATCCGTTTATGTAGAAAAGTTTTGTATCAGAACGAAATCCTTGCATTTAGAGAGCCAAACATTTAATTCGTACTTACATGTGAAGTGAATAATTATGTCAGAGTAATCGCAGATTAGTATGGAATTAAAGGAGCGTCATCTAGCGGTGAATCGATGACGCTCCTTCAATTCCATACAAATCTGCGTTTACTCTAACGCAGTGATTCCCAAAGTGGTCTATATCGACCCCTGGGGGTCTATGACAAAGTGAAAGGGGTCTGCGCCAGAGAAAAAAAAATTTGGGGGTCCATGAAATGAAAATGGGGGTCCACGATAATGGATCTCAACACATACACTGATAGTACCAATTTACTTACATCATACCAGTGATTCCCAAAGTGGACCATGGGAGACTCGATGGGGGTCTACGTTGGCGTGAATAAAAATTGGAAATATGGGAATGTGATGTAAATGTAGCAAGGACGGGGGTCCACAGAAACCAGAAAAAACTGTAAAGGGTCTACAAGAAAAAATAGTTTGGGAACCTCTGCTCTAACGCGATCGAATTCGCGTAAGAGTAAATAAAATCTCGCACTAGGCACTCCGGTTGTCTTAGGCTGAGAGCGTGTCCGTTAATGGTCTCGCCTACCTATCTCGCTCTAACACATGCGTATAATATATTCTTTCTCTTTTGTATAGAAATAGAAATAGAAATAGAAAATATTTTTATTTCGAATAGATCTTTACAGATACTTTCAAAACGTCAATAAATCATAAACTACCTAGAGCGAATAACCATTACATATAGTAAAAGCAAAATCATATATTAATAGTAAATTAAAAATTAAAATTTAAACTATTTGGTTAAAACATAATAATCATAAAATTTTTCAATTCCTTCAATGATAATAAATGAAGAAAAAGAAAAACTTATTCGTCAAGATCAATGTTATTCACTTAGCAGAGTTCCAAGTGCAGTCACTACTGAGAAGAACTCCGCTACCCAACAAACTCAATAAGAGCTCTTTTAAATGAGAGCTTAAATCTAGTACAGATTATCGTGCAAAATCAAATAATGTCAACGTCCATAGCACAGATGCAAATAAACTGCTATCTACTAAATGTGATGTAGTAGTATTGCCAATCTATCTAACGAAGTAGATAATAAGTCTATGGTGAAACTTAACTAGCTGTACGCTGCGAGCGTTGCTACGTCACCAAATAAAAAATGACAGTGGCGCCATCTGTCGAATTTGCCAACTCAGATACCTTCGTGGGCTCATGCACAACAACTTTGTTAAAGATCATCACATGAAAGTAGCTACATATAATTTTTTCAAACTTCTGTCAGACAAATGTCACCTCAGTCTGCCCGGGACCACGGAAGCTGAAAAGCGACCGAAACGTCGGGTTGATTTAAAAAATCATTTAGTTTAATATACGCGAGATAAATCCGTAAAAATAGTTTTATTTCAATGATCATCACATGATAAATTGCGTAGTTTACGATTCTATAAAGAACATACAGACAAACATTCATTTTTTTATATAAGAAGATTAACCAGAATCTATTATCTGGGGGTTTTGGCGGGAACCTTGAAAGAGGTGTGTGGTGCTCTTATTTTATTTCGTTTTCTTGGTGTATTTTTGAGTTATATTAAATAAAGTTGGTGGCTTTTTGTTTGATATAGGTTTATTACAGGGCTCGTGTATAGTGAAATAGAATAACAGTGCGAAACGGTTGTTTCAGGTTGCCTCCATTGTAATACAGTAGCCATCGCTTTACTCGAATTACTGACTGTGACTCACTTGACTGACAATAAATAATTAACTGACTGACTGATTCTAACTTTAACGCTGCTTTTATACGAATACGAGATATCTTTTTACTGGTGGTAGAGCTCCAGTGACGGAGCTCGCGGGCGTAGGCACCACCGCATTACCTAATATACTTGCCGCTAAATGGTAGTGTTTAGCACTGTCGTGTTCCGGTCAGGTGGTAATGTACGGCCCTGTAATTTCCGGCACAGAGGCGTAACACCTTAGGCCTCAGGAGTGGTAACGCATCTGCATTTTGTCCTTGGTCTTTGTGTGGGTGTCTATAGGCTGCAGTCATCACTTAACATCAATGTGATCTGCAAGCTGGTTTGCCACTTCCGTCACATAAAAAAAAAAAAAAAACTTGACACTGGCAATATGCATAATAGCGATGCCATTATAAATAAAAAAAAATCTATTATCTCGCATCAAAAACTCGTCACGATGATTTCATAATAATTGACATTGTTCGCCGGTATACTTAGCCAGTACAACAACCAGGACCTTTGCCAATCTCCTACACCCGTAGAGCAACACGGACCACCGGCCGGGCCAGAGGGGAGTAGCCATATGCAGGCTTTCCCCTCTGTCAAATTACAAGCCCAAATGATCCTACGCCTGTCACCTAGATGTTTAATGTGTGCGTGAAATTGTCTATGTACGAAACTCACACGTTGACTTTAAAGTCAAGGTGTGAGTTTCGTAGTAATAGACTACTAATCTTCATCATCCCTCCCTCCGCGCGAACGCAAAGGAGGGGGGGGATGGTTCGGGGATTGAGGCGAATCCTCGTACCCCGGGCCTATCTGCCCCCGAAGCGTCGGGGGCGTGGTCCTAAATGGGGATTGTGACACGCGGGGAAACTCGCTAAGGGAGGTCATGTACACACATTTTTTTTTGTGTTTTTTTTTTGTTTTTATTTAGTTTTTTTTTCTTAGTTTGTTTTTTTTTTGGTAGCTTTTTAGCCCATTTAAAACATTTTGTATTTTTTTATAATCGTTTTATTATTAATTTTTTTCGGGCATAGTCTTTTCTCACCCTCAGCTATTCCCCCGCGTGCCGCTTCTGTAATAGACGATTTTTGTAGTGTGTGTGTGTCACACGTATTTCCCAAAGCAAAATATATTATTACAGACTGTTTTGCATCGGTAATAAACGCTATGGCTACTCCGTATTACTGTAGGCCTACACAAAATAAAATAATATAAAATTACACCAGGTATAGAAAATAAACTAGGTATCCCACGAATCCGAGATTAACCGGGGTGAAACTGCATCTGACATATCAAAATTATCTATCAAATTAAGGGTGCATTAGGGTAAACCCTCAAAACATGATAACGGCATATAGTAATGAACTTATAATACAATTATCACTCTCTTTTATTGCACGGTTAATACGTAAGGGGTGTCCCCTAATTCAATTTATTGTGACATTCGATATAAACAAACCATTAGGTAATTTAATTACAATAATTGTATCTTCACGCCAGGTCCTTAACGGGGTAGGCAGAGAGTGTAGAGCGCCAGATATCCCGGTTCTGACAAACCTCTCGTGCTTCGTCTACCTTCATCATTCTCTTCATACAATAATGATATTTACATTTCTGCATTTGGCGCATTAAAATGTTTGAGCGTAGTAAAAAAGGTAATGCGGTGGGCGTGTGCCTTCGAGCTAAGAAAATAGAAAGCTCAAGTGAGACCCCTTTTGGAATACTGCTCTCATCTTTGGGCTGGGAGCCCCTAAATACCACCTTGACTCCATTCAAAAACGTGCCATTCGAATCGTCTATGATCCAGGAATCACAGATCGACTCGAAGATCTGAGTCTGCGCAGAGACATCGGATGTCTGTGGAGTTTCTACCGCCTTAACAATGGTGAGTGCTTTGATGAACTGTTCGATCTAGTGCCATCGTCTACATTCATCACACCACCCGCCGAAGAGAGTAGTTCCCCCGCACAGATTGGATACTTGGAAGTGCTCAACAGTCCGAATTCGCGTCATTCCTGCCCAGAATGTGCAAATTGTGGAACGACTTTACTGGTGGTAGAGCTCCAGTGATGGAGCTCACGGGCGTAGGCAGGCACCACCGCATTACCAAATATGGTATACGCTAAATGGTAGGTAGTGTTCAGCACTATCGTGTTCTGGTCAGGTGGTAATGTACGGCCCTGTAATTTCCGGCAGTGCCTCTGTGCCTTAACACCTTAGGTCTCAGGAGTGGTAACGCATCTGCATTTTGACCTTGGTCTTTGTGTAGGTGTTTATAGGCTGCAGTCATCACTTAACATCAATGCGAACTTCATGCTTGTTTGCCACTTCCTTCACATAAAAAAAAGACTTAAAAAGATATGAGGACCTAATTCGCTTTTATGTTTTTTTTTGCTCATTCATATAATTTCACCATATTACCGATACCATTCATAATCATAATAATTTATTCACAAGAACATAGTATTACATGCTTTGGTCTTAAATATTTGATTGTATCATATGTTCTGCCGCTCACGGCATGCGAATTTTTCAGTAGGTAACATACTCGTCCTCTTACAGCTTGAATCGACAGATTTAATTTAATAAGGAAATAGTACATAGCATTACATTTAGGTATCATTCACTTAAAAAAAAAATATTATAATTTAACTTAATTTGTAATAATTAAATGTCAGAAATATCTACCAAGCATTGAAAACTCAAAATGTCAATTGCATACTTAATCATATAATTATAGGTTAAAAGAAACGATAGAAAATAATATATATAATAATAAATATGTCATGTTTTTTCAGCGTCATCATAATTTATATATATATGATGACGCTGAAAAAACATGACATATTTATTTTTATTCTTTAACTTATACAACACGGTAAATAGTAAAAACAAAAAGCAAGGATATCACCAAATGCGATTGTGTGAAGCCAATAAAACGGTATCCATCTCAGCTTATTGCTGCAGCAGTGCTGCAGCGCTGGTATTCTGATGGGACCTTGAGTGACAATTACGAAATACAAGGCAGTTAATGCCTATTTAACCCGATTATATAAAGGCATCGCACTAACGCTCAGTGTCATTTGAGACATATGAATATTTACCGAAACAAAATAATAACTATAAATATAGAAGCATATATATTATATACATTTTAATTATATACGCCTATATAAGTACATAGCCAAAATGTCGCGATCCAAGTTAACCTGCATTGCAAATGGTAGTGTTCAGCACTATCGTGTTCCAGTAAGATGGAAACATATGGTCACGTAATAATTATTAGAGACATAACAACTTAGGTCTCAGGGGTGGCAACGCATCTGCATTTTGACTTCTTGGTCTTTTTGTAAATAGGCTGCAGTCATCACTTAACATCCATATGATGTGATGCTTGTTTGCGTTGGTGAAAAGGACGCACGGGAGATGTGTAAGAACTGGGATATCTGGTGCTCTAATCTCCGTGCCAACCCCTGAAGGATTTGGCGTGAAGATACATAAATAAGTCTCAGGGTGAGATTCACAGACCGCACTACGACTTTACTTTCAAGCAAAGTACGCTTCAAACTGTCAAATCCCATACTGTACTGACAGTTCTAAGCATACTTTGACTCAAAGTAAAGTCGTAGTGCGGTCTGTGAATCTCGCACTTAGTATTGAACTACCTCAGTAGCCTAGTGGTAGCAGGCCATTACTACTACACTGGAGGTCCTGGGTTCGATTCCCGGGTCGGGGGCTATCAGAGATAACGGTTTAAAATCCTCTATCTCTGGTTCTATTGGGATTTTTCCATTATCTGGAAGTTACCCAGTACCTCAAAGTTTGGTTGTGTGCCCAGAGATGGCTCGCCACCTGTTACATGGGCCAAAAATGTAACCGGCGAATCGTGGGTGTTTGCATGTATGCTTGAATGCATGGATTTACCTGTGCCTACCCCTTCGGGGATTACAGGCGTGAAGTTACGTGGTACTGATTTTAAATAAAATAGCTCATAGTTTTAATAATATTTATTGTATCTTAAAACTTTTACAAATTAAATTGTTCTCTTCTTTCAAACACAAACCCCCTTATTCATAAACGTACATTAGATACGTTTTAGCTATAGAATGCTTTGTCTTTGTCAGTTGCATCGTCAAATGTGCAGGATAGATAAAGACAAAGGAGAGATTAGCAACACTTTAGCTAAAATACGTTTATGAATAAGGGGGAAAGTATACAACAAGAAAGGAGATCAGCCAAAATGTTACATAGATTGTACATGAACAAATACTTTACATAAAATTTTTGCGCAGAGAGCTGCAAATTTTTCAGTATAATATTATACTGAAAACCACCGGAAAAGCATTTAAAACAGTTTTTGAAAAAATCTATACTTTTGATATTTATGCTGGCGTAGAAAGGAACGTAACGAAATGTAATGGCGTAGGATATAACTATTGTATCAGAGAGTATCATGAAGATTAATCATATTATGCAAAAATAAGTGAAAGTACTCGTTAGATTTCGGCAATTCTTTCCATTATGGTATGGTTACCTATGAAGCGCGCATGGCCCAGCGGCTGGTGTAGATCGGAAGCGATCTGCTCGGTTAAGCAATACGGGCGCGGTCGGGTAGTGTGATGGGTGCGCTAGTGGCAAATTAAATGCGCGTTTCCGTGATTCGAAGGGCACGTTAAGCCGTCGGTCTCGGTTGCTATCGATGGATATAGATGGATCTTGTCGGAGGCCTTATGGGCGGTTTGAAAACATCCGACAGTGGGTTGGCCACTAACCCACCCACCTCCACCAATCCGCATTGGAGCAGCGTGGTGGAGTTAGTTCCAGGCCTCCCCCAAACAGGGGAGAGACTCGTGCCCAGCAGTGGGACGTATAATGGGTTGCCATTATTATATCACTCATTTATTAACAATCCATATTAATTATTTTTTTACATATATAAGTAACTTAATTAAATATAACAAAAAATAATATTAACAAAGCACAAATATATATAAAAAAATAAAAAATAGTGTGCCACCGGCAGCGGGAACAGGGTCCAAGCCGTCGATGATTAGGGTCACAGAGACAGGAACCTCCTCACTATACGTGCCGTGCCGAGGAGTACCGCCTTCTGCATCAGACCCTTGACCCAACTTCCTAGTTTGAGCCTCTTGAGGTGTTGGTCGAGGCTCTTTGCTATAAGTCCGTTGACCGTAACGACTATCGGCACAATGATGGCCGAATCCACGTCCCACATGGCGACAATCTCGTGAGCCAGATCAAGATATTTAAGTTCCTTGTCTTTCTCGGCCTTCACGAGATTCCCATCATAAGGGACGGTGACATCGATAATCATTGCGCGGCGCTCCGAGCGGTCTATCACCACTATATCAGGCTTATTGGCTACAATAGTCCTGTCAGTGATGATAGACCGGTCCCAATACATTGTGGCATGGTCGTTTTCCAGAACTGGGTCGGGCACATACCTGTAGTATGGCACCTCCACGGCCACAAGACTGTATCGCAAGGCAAGTTGCTGATGGATAATCCTGGCCACTTGGTTGTGTCTGTGCAGATATTCGCCGTTGGCAAGACTAGAACAGCCGGACACAATATGCCTGATTGATTCACCCGGTCGGTGGCATGCCCGACATATGTCGACCGTGCCATCCTTCAGGATAAACTTCCGGTAGTTGTTGGTCATTACCACTTCGTCCATTATTGCACAAACAAAACCTTCGGTTTCCCCAAATAGGTCACCGAATCGTAGCCAGGCCACGGATGCTAAAGTGTCTACGTCAGGCCCGTGTAGGGCCCGGTAAAAACGTCCATGTAGCTCCTTGCCCTGCCACACACTCCTGCGGTCGCTGGTCGTGAGTACCTCAGGTTTGCGCCAGTTCTGTTTAGCCAAAGAGAGAGTGGTGAGTCCACTGTCGACCGCCACCATATCCTTATGCATATCCCCGTCGGCAGCCAGGAAATATTCTCTGAGGCTGCAGACCTCACGGTTGTGTAGGGTCTTGGCGCTAAGGAAACCTCGACCGCCACACCTCCGCGGGATGTACAGTCTCATGACCGACGACCGCGGGTGATGCATTCGGTATGCCGTCAGCAAAGAGCGGACTCGCCTGTCAAGAGCATCCAGGTCGGTCTGAGTCGGGTTGCCATTATTATTATTATTATGGTTATGGTTTATTGGTTGAGGGGGGGAGGGGAGAGAGGGGGATGTAACCACTATATTGTTCTAAAACTTTCTATGTTGGTATATCTCATGAACCCCACGCGACAACGAAGTGAAATATGTTTTAAATAGTAGTATATGTACTAATGTCTGAGGACGAAAAGTTTTATTGATGTACAATTATGTACCAATGCCCCATACAAAGTGGCGGATCTCCTTTGCACATCGACCTTTGGAAGGAGATTTCGGCTTATTTCGGGTCTGTAGAGCATTATCTCTTTCGCACCTGTCCTACATGACGTTTGTCGACCATTTTGATCAAGTTTTGACCAACACCGCACTATCAGTGTTTACGTTAGCAGTGTGCAGCAGAGATAACGCTTGTAGCGTCCACTACATTAAGGCGCCAACTAGTGTAACACAGATGAAACCTCACTGTACTTGTCTAGTACGATAGATGGCGTGCATTCGAATTACATCGCACATTCGAAGATTTCTCAAGAGTTGGCATATATACAACTTCCCAACGTCAATCGTTGGGGCCGCGGCCCGCCAGGCACTATCACCTCGCCTGGTCGGCGGATCCTCCCTTTTCGTCGGAGGAACAGTTCCACCCATTCCTCCACAGTGGGGTTCCTCCGGCGAAAAGGGAGGATCGCCTACGAAGTCGAAACTAGTCGATTGTCTCTTTCGTGAGCTCGATGTGCAACATTACTTGCTAGGTACAGTACTTAGTTAAAAGTTAGTTACAATTATCTACTTTCAAAAAAAGAAGAAGAAACATTATAATTTTAATACGCACATAGTAATAAACCAATAAATATACTATCATAAAATTACTAAATTACTGGTGGTTAGAGCTCCAGTGACGGTAGACACCACCGCATTACCTAATATACTTGCCGCTAAATGGTAGTGTTCAGCACTATCGTGTTCCGGTCAGGTGGTAATGTACGGCCCTGTAATTTCCGGCACAGAGGCATAACACCTTAGGCCTCAGGAGTGGTAACGCATCTGCATTGTGACCTTAGTCTTTGTGTGGGTGTCTATAGGCTGCAGTCATCACTTAACATCAATGTGAACTGCATGCTTGTTTGCTACTTCCGTTACGTAAAAAAAATGGCCACACTATGCGTATTCACAAAGTCTTGAGCATCTATTTTTATGTAAAAATATGGTATTTAACTAGAGATGCGCCGAATATTCGGTTCGTATTCGGTATTCGGCATATTCGGCATCTTTCCACTATTCGTATTCGGTTTGAATATTTATATTTTATAGGCTACACGGCACGGTATATAACAAGATAAATATTCTTATGTTACTTTATAAGCCAAAAAAATTGAACATACCACTCAGGACGAGTGATCAAAGTGCTTTTCTCGGTGGTTTCACCGAATGCAGCAATGCATTGATGTGAATGGACACTATTTTGAAAAGTTACAATAAGACTTATAACTTTTGTTTGCTCAGTTTTTGATTTTCTAGGAACTTTTAGTGTGGCCCTCGAATGCAGCGTGCATGTTAGAACTGCGTTTACGCGACAAAACAATAAAAAGGTAAACCGAATAATTCGGCCACATATTCGGTTCGGTATAGGTTAAAAACCGAATATTATTCGGTATTCGGTTATTCGGTAAAACCACTATTCGGCGCATCACTATATTTAACTATATTTCCAGACAGTTTCGACACGAGAAACAGTGAAATGTAAATACTCTTAGAAACTTCGTGAGGTACCGTGGAGTTTGCCAGTTGCTTTCTTTCCACAAACGGAGGAGAATGTCGAGTTGACGTTATTAGTTACAACTAAGAATACTAATTACCTTGATAAAGGTTGAGTTATGGCAGAGAATATGTAATAAAACTACGTATAGAATGGACACTTCGACGTCACGCCCGATTTCCCCGCATCACCCAACCTCCTCCCCTCTTATGGGCGACGGTTGGTATTTTCTACGTACTACGCACAGAGGTGCACGTGGAAAATACACGTCAATAATTGGTCTGTGTAATAGAGACCAAATTAAGCGTTTGTATGGAATTTAGGAGGAGTGTCCGCGGTGTGGCGGCGTCAAGGGAGGCGGATGGGAAAAACTACGTCAAAAATTGAGAAAGTCATAGGTCTGTACAAGAAGCTTTTTGACCTTATATTTGGATATTCCCCAAAACCTTGCAAAATTAAGATGGTGACTGTACCACTGTCAATCACGATCCGCGTAGAATTAAATGAATTCATCCGCGATGGACGTATCTATGCAGTAGTTCCCACGTGGATGGTCCGCATCGCACTGAATAAAGCCTTAAACCAACCTAATATTTATAGTCTCAATCAAGTCACATTCTATTTCTCTGTTGTTACTTTACTTGTATTTTTATTTTTTGTAGTCTTTTGTTTTTTCTCTAGCGTATCCTTGGAGAACAGCGCTTTCGCGACTAACTGCTCAAAATTCGTAACTTTCGGACGATAATACTTTCTCTTATACATTTCCATGACCTTCTCCGAAGGTACATTCCTCATTAGATGTGCCAATGGATTCACCGTTACAAGCTTCGTGCCGTCTGGCAACTTGATCTCCTGATCTCCCTTTTCTGGAGTCTCCTTTTTATTTTTATCTTTAATAACATCAGCAATCTTGACGATCTTGTAAAATGGCGCTTTGGGTTGTAGATGGCCTATTCGCACTTTGTTTAACTCGTCCGGTAAGTCTGGAAGGACTATTTTGGGAATTGATGATTTGGGAGTCTCCTCTGTGACTTCTAGAAGTATTTCTTCAGCTACTTCTGGTATAGGTTCCGTGTCATCGTGATGGGAGTAATCCATTGCATATTCTTCAAGTTCTTCAGTAATTTTGTATTTTGTATCTTCACGGTGTTCGGTAAACAGCATTCTGGGTTTTTTAATTTGGAAAGGATCCTGTACTATTTTGATTATGACTCTCTGTTTCTCTTTCATGCCTGAACTTTTAAAAGGCATTGGCATTCGAAGCTTCACTTTGCTTGGAATGTTGAATTCTTTATACTTGGTCATTTTAATGAGAGGCGGTTTCGCGACAGTGGCGACCTGACAGATAGTGACTGCGTCGCTAATATTTACATTATTCGGCTCGTTGACATCTGGAGTGAAGTTTTCTAGAAATTTCTTAACCGAATCCTCATTTTCGGCTAAAGTTAGAGTGGCCGTAGCAGGACTTGTACTTAAATTTGCTTTCTTTATTGTGCGTCGAAATTTTAAGCTCATACTCTCCATTGTAGGTTTGGGCATTATACCCTGTTTTCGTTTTTCTATCAATGATTTTAAAGTTTCTGTCAATTGGGACGTAGAATGGTTGTTAGCTATATGTGCTTTGAGCTGTTCTTCTGAGTTAAAGGCTTGGGAACACTTGATGCATCTCCGTTTTTTTCTCTGATGCAAACTCATGTGATATTGGTAATTTTGATAGGTGTAACAATATTTCTTGCATATTTTACAAGTTAGCTGCTTTCGCAACTTGATCTGTTTAGTTTTAGCTTTTAATAACGGATCGTTCTTGAGCAATCTCTGCTTCTTTTCAATTAAAGGCTCATTGTCCGAATCTGATGCGAATTTTGTTGTTAACGGTTTACGTTTCAAGCCCAATTTATGTATCTGACTTAGATTTTTTTTGCGCTTCGTTGCTTTAATGAGAAGATTATTTTTGATATTCGAATTTTTATTATCATTAATATTAGAGACAGATTTTGGTGTTTCATTTATCTCTCTTCCTTCTTCAACTAATTGACCGTCATCTTTATTTTTCACATGACATTTTTTATCAATAGTTTGATGAGAATCATTTTTGTCGTTATTTCTTAGAGATACCTCATCAATACTAACCTCACTCTCCATATTGTCAGATATCTTCTTTGGATTGAAAGACACGTGAAAGTTCTTGTCAAAAACCACAGATCCTACACTTTTGTGTTCCAATTTGATATGTAAAGAGAACTTTTTGCGAAACTTAAACTTTTTATCGCATATATTACAAGTGTATGGTTCAATATCTTTATGTTTTGTGTAGAAATGAGCAAATAAATACTTTGGGTGCTGGAATATTTTGTCGCAGTAAATGCAAACATATTTATACAGGTGTAAAGTCGGTAAATGTGATCGGTTGATATGTTTTTCCAAAGCTTCATCGCCCGCATACTGTCTTTGGCAGTATTTACATGTCTTCAGCAGTAAAGACGTGCTATGATACTCAAGTTGATGCGCTGTTAATTCAGTTACAGCATTAAACACGCTATCACATGTATTACATTTTAACACAAAGCAATTTTGTTTATGCATTTTATAAATTTTCACATTAATGTCCATGTCACATTTATTGCATCTCAAAACTTTTGCATTTTTCCGACAACGACTCTTCACGTGGGTCAACAATCTTTGACGTGTGGAGAATACACTGACGCAAACATCACAGACACGCGACCTGCAACTACTCTGACGGCAATGTTGAATATAGATATCTCTATCTAACGTCTCAAACTTACAAACGCAACAATTCAACGACTGATTATCCTTGGCGAGTTGAAAAAATGTATTAACATTGATGTTAATCATTGATGAGAGTAGCGCCTTGCATTCTTGTATGACCACACCATCATTACTATCTCTATGAGACTTATAATCATGCTCTTGTAGACAAGCCACATCGTCGAACAAATAGTTGCAGTTGCCGCATGAAAATATGTTGATTTTGGAGGTTATATGCTTCCTCTCGTGCTCCAAACGCTTACTGAAGTCGATAAATACGCGAGAACAGTACTTACAGCTCTCCAAGTTAGATAAATGGTTGTCTCTCAGATGCAATGCGTAAGCTTCGATATCTGGGTATATAATGGAGCAAAACTCACAATAACGGGGACGGCTGCCTTCGTTTAGGTGTACCTGGACTGTGTGAAGCTTTAAGTCATCAGAATCCAGGAATTCTGCATAACATATAGTACACACTGTTTCTTCGTCTAGAATTTGAACAACGGGCTCTGGCGTCGTGTTTTTCGGTCTTCCGCGGCGTTTCATGTTTGATTGTTCCTTTGATTGGGGTGAGTGTGATATTTAGTGCATTTTATTGCAATTCGAATGATTTTTAGAAGATAAAAATAGCATGAAACTGACTGTAATTCTGTAATCAAACAAATGGAATTTGTCAATGTCAAATGTCAAACTCGCAACGTCACAGACAGATGTCGGTAAACCACAGACAACCAACTTCGATGTTTTATATTAAAAAACAAATTATCGGACGCGCTCAATGGGACGCGCCCGTCCTATCAGTCGCACGCAGCGGAAGATTGGTCTGTGGCGTTCATTGCGTCGTCATTTTTATAGAACTCATAATAGGTTAGGATCCCACTGCAGAATCATTTCGTTCATCCAGATATGCTGCAAACCAAATTTTTACGCATATTCATAATCTAGAGAATAATCCATTAGGTTGCCTATCTAAATTTGGCCGCAAGTATTTCTAATTAAATAAAAAGTAAATTTATCTTCAACAGCCAGCAATTCTTATTTGCAGCCGATTTAATTTGGCTCCCGTATATCATAATATTGAGAAAAAAAATAGCTTAGTAGCTCGTGGGATTTTCTTTTTTCATTTGTTCAACCGTCGAACTGATAAAGGGGCTTGATGAGGACCATGGGCGCTCCCGACTTAACCAGGTTAGGTCGAAGGGTGCGAAGGGCGAGCTCCGCTCGCCCGCCTCACCGTTCGGTGTTAGATTTTTTTATTTTTGCTGACAGTATTAATTTTATAATTCTCACTTGTTCGACGGTCGAACTAATGAATTGAACTACTGAGAATGAATCGGAAATTCTTGGGATGTTCGGTACCGGGATTTCCCGGTACTTAACCTATTCCGATGCGTTTTACACTCTTATGTATATCAGTAGAATGTCTCATTTCCTCCTAAACAAACTGATAAAAAAATCCACGTTGCACTTTCTGTGTACCCCATAAAAGAATTTACATAATAAACGTATTTAAAATGATATTTCGATAAATAGTAAGCCTTCACGTCAATCGCAATGTACCAAAATCATTGTTGATGAAACACCTGAACAAATAATCAAACAATGTAGAGATAAAACAGTATTGACTAAAAATATAAAATGCTAAATATGAAGGTAGTACTTGGAATATGTACGTACTGCTAATAATTTCTTTTTCTGAAATATTATTTTCTTTTTTAATATTACTAGCGGCTTGCTCTAACTAGTATTGTTTGGCGCTTCTATACTTTCTATGCGTGTGCCAATAAAGAAGGTTCTTGTCATAGATTTATTAAACTACTTCGTTGTTCTTGCGTGTTCAGATAGTGGAGAGTGGAAATGAGAAGTCCATGTTGGTGATCACGATATAATGTGGAATTAATTAATTATGCACAGTTACATCGTAGCGGTTAATATAGGCGGGTTGAGGTGCGAATGCGCGGTTCTAAGGCGTGGCACAACTGACGTACCAACGGTAAGGTTGCGGCTTCCGGACATTTATATAATAACTAGCTGACCCGGCAAACTTCGTATTGCCATTCATCACAATGAAATAATGTGACAAAGGTTTGATATAGGTATACGGAGTATTTGTATGGGAAAATAAAATTGTGGTTTTTACTATTTCCCTTCAATTTCTTCATACTTTCTTACCTTTTAAGCCTTCCCTGAACTTCCAAAAATCATTCAAAACCAAAATTTGCCAAATCGGTTCCGCCGTTCTTGAGATTTAGTGAGACTAACGAACAGCAATTGATTTTTATATATACAGATTAGCGGCTCGCCCCGGCTTCGCCCGCGCTGCTCCGTTCCTATTAGTGATAGCGTGATGATATATAGCCAATAGCCTTCCTCGATAAATGGGCTATCTAATGCTGAAAAAACTTTTCAAATCGGATCAAACAAACAAACAAACTCTTCAGCTTTATAATATTAAGTACAGATTATAATATCAGTACAGATGTGACGCTACAATTGTATTGAGCAATGTAGTATCCGTTCTGGACGATACGATTGAAAGACCTCCGCGATTAGATCGCTTTATTGAGCTCCGTGTATTGCATAGAGGAAGGAGTTATTGTATGCTATTGTTTCATCGATTTATGAGTAGAGTACCGGTAGGCGCGCCGTGTGTTTCGCTGCAAATGACCTTGTTTATCAGCCCGCCGCGTCTGCGAGATCTTGCCGCTTGACACTTTATATAGGTACCTAAATGAAATATGCTTACACTCCTGTAAGTAGCGTATTTTATTTATTTAAATGTAGGTTCATACCATAAAGGATTATACTAGGGTTGCTGAGGATTCCTCTTCCTCTTCCTCATAATGAGGAAGTTCCGCAATATTTTGGGATCCACAACCGTATCCGCATTCCTCAAAAATTAAAATAAAAAAATCCTCTTCCGCTACCGCTTCCTCAAAATTTAAGAGGAATTTATGAGGAATTTTGTTTATACGCGTACTCAACTTAAAAAATCGAAATATTCGGGGCTTTACAGAACTATATCTTTACAATACCTATCTTCTCTTCCATCAAATGTACCAGCAAACGACTTTTTAGCAATGCTGTATTGGTATATGATGAGCTTTGCAGAATGCAAATAAATTATTGAATTGCTATAAAACCGGTTGTTGGGGAAACAGCGTCCAAATATTGTTTTTATAAAAATTAACCTCCCTGGTTAAAATAAATTTCGTTTAATAGTATTTTTTAATATAGTTTATTTAAATTTAACTAAAGTATGTATGTACCATTTTGTTCGATAACCTTTTGCCATCTTGTAGGTAGGGACATGATCCCATTGCTATAAAAATTTTGGGACTTCTCATCAAAATACCGCGACAAGTGGATTTGGCAGTCCTCTCGTGATGTTAACCTAACATTGCATAAAGAATTCTGAAGAGACCGAAACAGGTGGAAATCTAAAGGTGCAAGGTCAGGACTATACGGCGGATGCATTAACACCTCCCAGCCAAACTCTTAATTTTTGCTGAGTGGCTATAGATGTGTGAGGTCTAGCGTTATCATAATGAAACATCACACCCCTTCTGTTGATCAATTCCGGCCGCTTTCTCTCAACTTCTTGCTTTAATCTCATCAGTTGTTCGCAGTAGAGTTCAGAATCGATAGTCCTGCCTGGTGGTAATAGCTCATAATGAATAATGCCCTTCCAATCCCACCACACACACAACATCACCTTATTGCGAGTTAACCCGGGTTTCGCCACAGTCACAATCAAAATCATCGCCAAAATCACACATTTGCCTAATATGAATTTGGAATTATGTTCTTTAAAATTTTAACTTTCAATGATACCAAAACCAGCCAGATACAAATACTACAGCCAAAGAGATTTTATTACAAGTTCATACATACTATAATGCGAAAATACTTTTTCCCCAACCTATTAGATGGTAGCACCATGTCAAACAGTTCAGCAGAGCACTCACCATTGTAGAGACGGTACAACACGCACGACTCCCAATGTCTCTGCGTAGGCTCAGATGTTCGAGCCTGTCAGTAAGTCCTGAATCGTTAACAATACGAACGGCGCGTTTTTGTAGGGTGTCAAGTGGACCAAGCTAGTATTTGGGGGCTCCCGCCCACAAATGAGTATGAGTAGTAGTAGCTGCCCCGAAGTGAAAGTGAATACTGCCTGGCTTTGTTAAGCACCCCTAGCTTTTTGGATGCCAACTTGGTCTTACACTCAATGTGACTCCCGAATTGCACTTCGTTCGATATGTCAACGCCCAGGAAACAGATACTCTAGTTACCAACGGCGATCGGAATGCCCTGGAACTGTGGTGCTACAATGCATGGCGTTTTTTTAGCGGTGCACGTGCAGACTTATGTCCTCAAGGGGTTGAACTGCATTAAATTAAGTCGACCCCAATCTGAGACCCGCTCCAGAGAGTGCTCGATTTCAGACACAAGTCTAGTCCTTCTTTCCTCGATAAGTGTCCGAGAGGCATTTGCACGGCTAGTGTAGTGTGCATATCCCGTACTATCATCGGTCTAGCAATGAAAATTGGAGTTTTGCTCCAACATTTCATTGATGTGCAGAAGAAAAACCGTGGGAGATAGCACAGAGCTTTGCGGCACACCAGCGTTGATAGGTAGTCTGTCTGAGCGCTGACAGTCAACTAAGACTTGTATATAACACTCAGACAGAAAGCTGGCTGTCCAGTTGCATAGCCTCTCGGGAAGACCGTAGGATGGAAGTTTCGCGAGAAGTGCCCTGTGCCAGACCCGGTCAAAGGCCTTAGCAATGTCGTTGTGTAGATATGTCACTGAACTCGTCCTTAACTGCTTTGAGAATGGTTTAGATTTTAGATTCATAGTAAAAATAATTAAAAGAGCATTTTGTAGTGGACCAACCATTTTTTTTGTATATATATACTTAGTTAAGTAGATAGAGACAGGACAGCGGATTTTAGGTTGGGTCCGCTAGTATTTATATCTTCGTATCATCCTCTTCTCATCTTTCTGTAGCGCGCAAGGCCTCCCGGCTAGTGTAGAACGCAAGCAATCTACTCGATTAAGCGATACGGGTGCGGTCCGGTGTGCGACGTGTGGACCACTAGTGGCAAATTAAAATGCGCATTTTCGTGCTTCGGAGAGCAGGATGCCGACGGTCCCGGTTGCTATCGACAGATAGCAGTTGTTAAACCTTGTCGGAGGCTTTATGGGTGGTTTGAAAACATCCGACAGCGGGTTGGCCACTAACCCTTGCAAGTAACTCCACTAACCCGCATTGGAGCAGCGTGGTGGAGTAAGCTCCACACCTCCCCTCAAGAAGGGTAGAGACTCGTGCCCAGTGCCCAGCAGTGGGACGTTTCAAGAGTTGCTATTATTATTATGTCATCTGCTTCCTCTTCCTCTTCCTCATCCTCTTCCTCATAAAAATATCCTCTTCCTCATCCGCATCCTCTAAATTGACGCATCACAATTCCTCTTCCTCCTCCTCTTCCTCATAATCACTTCCTCAATAACCCTAGATTATACCTAGTGTGGGGCTATCCTCACACTTAAAAAAAATTGAAAAATTCTCTAAAAGTGTCAAGTGGTTGGGCCCCGCCGGCGTGCTGATAAACGAGGTAATCTGTGTAAACACGTCTCTTGAGAGCGATTGAGCTTGATGCTGTGTGGATGATAATTTTAGCAGCGATTTACTATCGCTTGCAATGCGGTGACCGTGTCACTGAAAGATCGCAGCTAGTGACGTCAATTGAAATTGAATTGAACAATTTCGGTCTTTTTGTCTGAGCGATAAATTCTGCAATAAAAGATAAATCACTTTGTCCTATGTGGACACGAAAATCACCATCGACAAAAGTTGCTGCGTGTGTACCTAGCTTTACACTGTTCTATAATTCTCTGTCTCTATTCTATTGACTAAGCTCTACAATTTTCTTGTCTATTCTTCTATCATGTCACCACCCGACTGTCACCTACTGCCCGTACGAAAATTATAGGCGGTACTCACTGCCATGCACAGAATCAAGACTAACAGGTAATTATTAATCATATTTACTCCATTTCCCATCAATATTATACATATCCAACGTTATACGCCCAACTTTCAAGTATGCTATCTCATCCTAACCTCAATTTGTACACACAAAAAAACTTGTTTTTTTGTTAGGAAAATGGTGGTTGTTTTTATTTATTTACGCAGTTTATTTGTTTGGGTAAGTTGTGATCTAATTTGAATAGATTACCGCTGTGATATTGCTAAAATCATTAACAATTAATGGGTCATTGACATCAATAAAGTACATACTTACATTGTTTTTTTCGTAGGTACGTAGTTACTGGTGTTTTTAAAGAACGCAGATTACAAATTACTTTGAAAATTGTAGATACAGATAACATAAGCATTGTTGTTTTTTTTTATTTTATCACTTAAATAAAAGATAAGATATTAGCTAATACTAAACAAAGAAAAAAAAACATTCATTTTATGTTTTCAGGGTGTAGTTTTTCAAATAAAATACGCTTACACTTACAGCCCCACACTAGGTATAAACCTGTATTGTGGGTGCTGTTGTACACTTACAACACATACTCAAAACACCCAAAATAAATATCTGTAGACCATAAGAATATTTGTCCTGGTATGTAATCAAACCCGTACAGCACAGCACTATTGCGTTCTGGTCAGATGGTAATGTATGGCTAAGGTCTCAGGGGTGGCAACGCATCTGCGTTTTGATCTCTGCTTTTTATCTAGATGTGTATAAGCTGCAGTTATCACTTAAAATCAATTTGAGTTGCAAGCTTGTTTGCCACTTAAAAAAAAAATTACGATATGCCTGACATAAGTTGCTTATAACTGGACAAATGGAAGTTCGAGCCCGAGTGCAGCGAAAGTTTTAAATGCCATGCATCAGGAAACTTTATTATTATTTATTATAACATAAACATATTACATTACATTATTAACCCCCCTCTCCGAGAAACTAAATTATTATTATAAAAGTTACATTCAAAGTGTTGTAATTTTTTAATGAATGATTTCATTATTAAGTCTAGTAACTACTTTCTGTTGATTGTGCAAGTTGGTGTGCAATTATTCATAATAGCACTTTTTTTTTTGACGTGACAACGTCTTAAATTAGGTTGCGGCTCGGAGTCACTCATGAAAAAGTGTAACGCCCGGTAACGTAACAATGAGTCACTGAACGAGAGAGAGGCCTGCCGGACCGGCGAATGCCTTTCTACCGAGAAAAAGACGTTGTCACGTAAAATCTTCGCCCGTAAAACCGACTTTACAGGCAACCAGTTTTTTTTCATTTTTTATGCATGATTGAAGTGATGTTGATTAATTTACGCACCGTTCAGAAATAGGCAACTTACGTCACAGGAAAACGTGCGTAAAGTGCGGGTTTGGCTCACACTGTGATAAAATATTTAATATTTTAAACACCAGAATATGTTCTATACTTGTACGTTTCCTAAATAATATTTGAGCCTGTTTTACCGTGCACCTTTATTCAATTCATTTAAAAGCCGCTAAATTGTAGTGTTCAGCACTACCGTGTTCCAGTCAGGTGGTAATGTACGGCCCTGTAATTTCCGGCACAGAGGCATAACACCTTAGGCCTCAAAAGTGGTAATGCATCTGCATTTTGATCTTGGTCTTTGTGTGGGTGTCTATAGGCTGCAGTCATCACTTAACATCAATGTGAAATGCATGCTTGATTGCCACTTCCATTACATAAAAAAAAATTAAGACCATTTGATCAATTAAGTAAATCTTAGAATTAAAGTTAAAATTCAATTATTATCTGTACAATCTGTACATGGACAATTACTAAAACATTAAAAAAACGATTTTTTTTATTTCATTCCAGATCTTGAAATGCGGTGATAGCAAGACAGATCATACACCAAATATTTTAGCAAAGCAAAATTACAAAAGTACCTTCCGGCGCACAAATTTCGCTATCGTACGGGCATACTATAAGATCTATAATCCTATCACGGGATAGACTTATAGTAAACATATACACATTTTACACAAGTTTTTATTTTTATTGTTGAATATTTAATCTCTTGGCGATGATGGTTGATGAGAAAAGCGTTGAGGACGTGACAAAAGGGGTCGAAGATGTCACAAAAGGCGTCTCGGAACTGTCAGTTCTGTCCTTCCGTAAGATTGACGATGTCAAACGTTTGGCTCTACACTTCAGGAACGTTATAAACCACCCAATAACTCAAAGCAACGAGGTAATCCTTCGATACTTGAGAGACTTGGACGACACACACAGAAAGATCTTCATCCAGAAACGTGATGGCGTCGAAGTGGAGTACATATTAACGACTGAGAAGAAGAGCAGTCTGCAGCGTCAACGTTTCAACAGCCTGCCAGTCAGCGAGGTGCCTGAATTGTTGAAAACCGAGTTTGTGAACGTGGAGAACGCTAAACAGGTGCACATATGCACCGATTGCGACGTGGAAATTGAGTTGATCGAAGAAGAACCTTTAATGGAGTCGCTGCAGAAGCATTTCAACTTAGACGTGCACTTGCCGAAGTTGAAACGCGAGAGTATCGATGTCGCGGAGCCGATTGTCCTCCCCAACATGTCTAGGCGACTTTCGGCCATGGAATGCGGTGAAGGACAAACCGGTGTTGATATCCTTCAGCTGTACCAACTAGTGAAGCCGGCTGAGAAAATAGATCGCATGTTTGCGGCCAAACTCGAATCCGCGCTGATAAGACAGCTGCCTGACAAATCCGAAGCGAGCATTGATGCCGCGATGAAATTTTACCAAGAGGCCTTCGGTAAATTGTGCCAAGAAGTGTCTGTTATCGATTTCTCCACCCAAACCAGTTCGGTTGCGCCAATCATCATGAGCATCAAGGATAACGTCAATCAAAATTTCGCCGCCGACACCAACAAGAATTATGACAATGACGACGATCAAGCACCAGAGAGACCATTGAAGAATCAAATAAAGAAACACCGTTATTACGGTCCTATTGAGAATAATATAATGAAGTTATTATTGAATCATAAACTGTTGACTCTAGTTGATGACCGCACGGGAAAACTTGCTTTCTTTTGCATGGCGTGCGAGTATTACACGTTGAGGTTCCGATACGATAGCGTTCTGAATCACGTCTTCAGCGAAACGCATATACACAATCTGGCTTGCATTCTCCAATCGGATAAGCACATACCTTTCTGCATGGAAGACGCGTCGATGGAGAAGATAAAGGAAATGAACCAGAAATTCCTTCTTCACCACGGTGTGGTATGTGACGCGCACGGCCTGAATTGTGGGCTTTGCAAGATGCAATTAGACAACGAATCTTCTATAATGCACATTCTTGATGAGAATCATTTAGGCCGCCTTTCGGATAAGTTGTATCGACGGATGAAAACTAAGAATCCGGATGGGCCTATACCCGAGGAGTGGGGCCCGAAAAGTCTGGACTGGGCGAAGTTTTTAGCGAGCGTTGGGAAGCCACTGAACAGCCGGGATCATGTCGTTATTGAAAACTTTATAAAGCCATCCGGCAAGATTGCGAATTATTGTTCCTGCTGCGATCTAACTCTCAAAGGTCCTCGGCAGGTGCTATTCAACCACATCCGCCAAAAGAAACACTTAAGAAATGCTGCTCCGTACAAGTTGGCGCTGCTTTACAAGAACCATTGTCGCCCGTCCGAATACTTCGCCAGCTTCGGCAACTTTTACGTCTGCACCCTCTGCCCTAAATACATCGCATTTCCATCATTCGCTGCCATAGTAGAACATTTTGAGAGCAATATTCATATTGAAACTGTGTCCAAATTGATTCGAGCCGCCCTATACCCCAATGCGAACGTTGAGAAGGAATTAGATGTGCACACAATAACTATAAATGGTGCGGCCAAATGTGAGCTATGCGATTTGTCCTTTAAAGACATGGCTGAAGCAATCACGCATATATTCTCGAGTGTAGACCATCAGAATGCGGTGACAGAAGCGAGAACTAAGGCGAATAAAGGGGATATCATAAGTGTCTACATGTGCGGAAACTATATATTGCATAACGAAGGTGCATCTTTCAATTGTGTTAGCTGCGACAGCGTTTTCAATTCCATACGCTCCTTGCTAACCCATTTGGTGTACGCTAATCATTTTGAGAATAAACCAAATTCGGAGAATGTGTTCCGTTTCTATTTGGAGCTTAAGCATAATATAAATATGTTGGGGCGAAATAAATATGCTTATTACGAATTTGGGAAGCTTAAATGCGGTGTATGCGATTCTGATGTGGATGACAGTGAGAATGCTAAGAAACATGTGGTGTCTGTGCGTCATAGAGAAAATATGGGGGCCAGTTACATTAATGTTAGTTTGGATGCGTCTGCTATGGAGTGAGGTTAGTTGATTCTATTTTTTTTTATGTAATGGAAGTGGTAAACAAGCATGCAGTTCACATTGATGCTTGAGTGATGACTGCAGCCTTTAGACACCCACACAAAGAGCAATGTCAATGCAGATGCATTACCAACCCTGAGGCCTAAGGTGTTATGCCTCTGTGCCTGAAATTACAAGGCCGTACATTACCACCTGACCGGAATACGATAGTGCTGAACACTACCATTTAGCGGCAAGTAAATTAGGTAATGTGGTGGTGCCTACGCCCTCGAGCTCCGTCACTGGAGCTCTACCACCAGTAAATTACATTAAACTTAATTATTTTTCTGGTGGTAAAGCACAGAGTGTACGGACACCACCGCATTACCTAATCTGGAGGAATGTAGATGCATTGCCAGTCTTCAAGCCTCAGTTGTTACGCCTCTGCGCTGGAAATTACAGAGCTGCATCACCTGACCGCTACACGATAGTGCTGAACACTACCAATTGGCGTCAGATAGATTAGGTAATGCGGTGGTGCTTACGCCCTCGAGCTCCTTCACTGGAACTCTACCACCAGTTTAAAGAAATCAATAAATATATTTTTTTTAAATGTCTGTTTTTTGAAGTTCTACTTCTTTTGGCGCGGTGAGAAAAATAAGAATGAATTCTTAAGATGCGCACGCACACCTACAGATAAAAGCAACAGTCTGAAGTAAGTTGCTATACAGATAAAAGCAATAACTGAAAATAACGGGAAATGAGACATTCTACTGATATACTTTTTACATAAGCATATTATATTTAGTTTTATCTTAGTTATATTCTCGACTTAACATATTTATTTCATCTTGTTTGACATGTATATCAATTGTTATTCACTTTAATTTATTTTGTTTGTTTTTGACGTGTCATAAGAGGTGCCTGTCACCCTAATGAATAAATGAGTTTCTGATTCAATAGTCTGAAGTTAGTTGCTAAACAGATAAAAGCAATAGTCTGAAGTTAGTTGCTAGACTTTTTTTAATTCTGGTATGTTGGATTGTTACGAAGTTAGAAACGAAGTTTTTACTGGTGGTAGAGCTCCAGTGACGGAGCTCGCGGGCGTAGGCACCACCGCATTACCTAATATACTTGCCGCTAAATGGTAGTGTTCAGCACTATCGTGTTCCGGTCAGGTGGTAATGTACGGCCCTGTAATTTCCGGCACAGAGGCATAACACCTTAGGCCTCAGGAGTGGCAACGCATCTGCATTTTGACCTTGGTCTTTGTGTGGGTGTCTATAGGCTGCAGTCATCACTTAACATCAATGTGAACTGCATGCTTGTTTGCCACATCCATAACATAAAAAAAAAAAAAAAAAAGTTAGAAGTACAAACACTGTTTTTTTTTCTTTTTCCAGTTATGTTTGCTGATCGCTGTATACAACTAATGTTTACTAGTATATATGGTGGAGTCGTTTTACATTGAATGAAGATTTTAATAAATGATTAATTTTTTAAAACATCTTTTATTTCGCTTGTCATATCATTACTTTAAATATAGTATGGTAGCAAGAAATAATGCATATCGAGCCTACAAAAGAGACAATCGGCTAGATTCGACTTCGTAGAGCGTTATCTGCTGCACACTGCCTACGTAAGCACTGATAGAATGGCATGTATGTTTTTTTTATGATAACGTAAAATTACTAATAATAGTATCGGTGTAAAAATGAAAAAAGGCATGCTCCGATGGTTCGGGCATATAGAAAGAATGTCGAATGAGCGAATGACTAAACAGATATACAATGCGAATGTGGATGGTTGCAGAGGCCCAGGAAGACCAAGGCTGACCTACCATGACCAAATAGGTCGAGTTCTGTCTGATGGTGGGGTCAAAAGTCTTAGGAATCGGCGTGCATGTATGAAGAGAATGATGAAGGTAGACGAGGCACGAGAGGTTTGTCAGAGCCGGGATGTCTGGCGCTCTACACTCTCTGCCTACCCCGTTAGGGACCTGGCGTGAAGATACATACATACATACTAATAATAGAATATTAGATTTAGTGTTTAGCAAATATGGGTTACTTAAAACACACTGCCCGGAACCTTTGGTACACGAAAGACGGACACCACAAATCTCTGTACATTCAAGTAATTGATAACTTTGAAATTATAAAACCTAATTCGAGATTAAAGTACTACTACAATGCAGGGGATTACGATAGTATTAACTTAGCTCTGTACGATACAGATTGGGATCATGAGAATATGATCCCAATCTGTATCGTACAGAGCCAAGTTAATACTACATCGACTAATATAATACGACATCATTAGACAATGCGTTAAAGTTACTCTTTTTTTTTATGTTATGGATGTGGCAAACAAGCATGCAGTTCACATTGATGTTAAGTGATGACTACAGCCTATAGACACCCACACAAAGACCAAGGTCAAAATGCAGATGCGTTGCCACTCCTGAGGCCTAAGGTGTTATGCCACTGTGCCGGAAATTACAGGGCCGTACATTACCACCTGACCGGAACACGATAGTGCTGAACACTATCATTTAGCGGCAAGTATATTAGGTAATGCGGTGGTGCCTACGCCCGCGAGCTCTACCACCAGTAAAAAATATATGAACAGTTAAACGAATTAAAAGATAATACCACATAAATTAGTAACCCAATCTCATTTTCCACCCTGGTATAACTCAGCTTTGAAAAAAGTGCTTAAGGAGAAATTTAAGTATCTTCAGAAATATCATACTTATGGTAACACAGGAGACCTTAATAGTTACGAGAAGGTTTTGGCGGGAACGCGGAAAAGAGCTGTTTCGCTGCGTGATATTATTTTCGAAATTTGTGTATAGTCGCGTTTTTATGTGTAAAAATTGTGGGATTTTTATCATAAACCATTCGATAATGTTCACGAGTGTAAGAAAGTGATATTATGAAGTGAAAAGTGATTTTTCGTATTGCCTCCAAAACTTCGTAAAAACTTCAGTAAAGTCCACATCGCTTTACTGGAGCCACCCCATCATCTCATCATATTCCTCATGGAAGCATTTAATCATCGTCATCTTCCATATGGATGTTCATTAATTTATAGAAATGTGAAATTCAATATGTATACGACTGAAAGACTCTGTATCTATGGTCATGACAAATTATAAAAAAATTAATAGTTACGATATTCTTAGAAAGAGAGCAAAATCTCTAGACGATGATTGTTATAAAAACTACATCGCAAATACCGAAAATAATATTTCAAAAAATCCAAAACTTCTGTGGTCATAATAATATGTTAAACCGAGTAGGAAAGACACAAATTCTATCCCTTCTACATTAATTTTTGAGAATGAGAAGGCAGACACAGGCGAATCTGTCTGATCAAGACCTGTTCACCATTTTCTAGTATAAAAGTGCTTAAGATATTATACTGTTGTTATGTGCGAAGTATTCTGGAATACTGTTCACAAATTTGGAATCCGCATTACGAAATTTACATTAACAGAATAGAAGCAATTCAGAGAAAATTCATGTTTTCATGGTTCTTGTGGGTGTTGAATTCGATAGTGGTGTCAAAATGTAAATCCAAGATGGCGGCTGCATGGAGTTGTCAACTTTTTCGTCATGGGAGTCGTTTTCGTGGATCATGAGGGTGATGAATCCGATAGTGGTGTCAAAATATAAATACAAGATGGCGGCTGCATGGAGTTGTCAACTTTTTCGTCATGGGTGTTGTTTTCAAGGTTCTTGTTAGTGTTGAAACAAATAGTGCTGTATTTTTAAATTAATTAAGTGTTCACTTTCTTCCGATTTTTGGAGTTTCACTTTGAAGACATAAGTAAGCACACCCATTATTAGGATTCCGTAATAAACAAGGAACCCTTATACTTTCGCCATGTCTGTCTGTTTGTCTGTCCGTTTGCGATTTAGCGCAAAAACTATTGGTACTAGAGATTCGAAATTTTGTTGGATCGGTCTTTCAAATATATTATGGACGTTCGAACATCTTTTTCGATTCAGTTAATTGTTCGTAACTTATTACATTTTAATGTAAAAAAATTTCGTAAATATCTAAGCCTCCCCCCCTCCCTACTAACTAAACGGTTGTTGTTAGAATTTCTAACTTTATGGCATTAGTAGCTACATATAACGAAATGAAAAGGAAAACTATCACATTGAAGTTGGCCTTGCAAGTTTGCGAGTTATAGTCGACCAAATGTATTTAACTCGAAAATTTCGAACAACTTCATAGAATTTTTTTTTCATTACATCTCTTATTCTGTAACTAAAGAACCCTACAATGCGCGTGACCCGACACGCACTTGATGAGTTTTTTTATTTCGATTTCGATATTTATCTTAAGAAACGAAACTAGTTAAAATTAAACATTTAAACCGGTATTGTATTTTGCAGGTTGTATCACAGATAATCAGACTCTTAAACACAGAAATTAAATTACGAAAGAAATACATAGTAAATAGTAAATTATTTTAATATGAAAATATATTTATTTAAGCGTAAACGAATAACTGAATAACAAGTTAATAATCGTTATAGCAAGAAAGCTGAAATTTTCACAAGTTATGTATTTCCGTTGCCGCTATTAGAACAAATATTAAAAATTAAAAAAAAATATTCCGGATGATCCCCATACAGTAAACGTGTTTTTTTTTACGTATTTTTGCTCAATAATTAACAAAATCATATAAAATTTTCAGTATGTCTTGGACCATAATAATAATGGCAACCCATTCTGGGCACGAGTCTCTCTCCTTTTTTTGGGAGGAGGCCTGGAGCTTACTCCACCATACATCTTCATTCCACCATATTTTTTACAAAACAACGTATATTGGACCATAATAGTTATGCATTCGTGAAACAATTCTTGCTAATTCTTTTGAAATTGAGATACTAAAACATTATGATTTCGATAGAGTTTGGCACAATGGACTTGTTAGTAAGCTTCCATCTTGTGGACTGCCTGCCGACTTTTGCGTATGGATAGCGGATTTTTTGAGGGAACGATCGTTTTGTGTGGTTCTTGATGGCTGCTCATCTGATCAAATGGCTATAAATACTGATGTACCTCAAGGGTCAGTACTCTCTGCAACTCTGTTTCTGCATATACTTATATTACTCTATGGTTTCTGCTGCACATCAACGACTTGCTCGCAACCGGCATTCTTGGCTACGCCGATGACACTACAGTTGTGGTGGGGTACGAATCCAGTCCTCGAGCTGGCCCATCGGAAATTCAGGCGTTGAGAGAGGACATGCTTGAGTGTATGAACTTAGCACTAACATCCGTGTCAGAATGGGGTGAAACCAATTTGGTCAAGTTTAACACCCAAAAAACTCAGGCATGCCTTTTCTCCGCAAAAAAGAGCCCTTTTTCCTTCTCCCCAACGCTAAATAATGAGCCTATACCTTTGGCAGACCATTTAGACCTATTAGGTGTAACTTTAACACCCACGCTGAATTTCGGCATTTACCTTGATAGCAAGGCTAAATTAGCTGGTATGAAGGTTGGGGTCCTGAATAAGGTTAGGAGGTACTTCACACCACGTCAGCTGCTTAATTTGTATCAAGCACAAGTTCGGTCGTGTATGGAGTATTGTTGCCACCTTATGGACGGGTCGGCCAAATACCAGCTCGAAGCCCTTGAGTCGGTTGATCGGCGTGCTGCGAAAATAATTGGAGACACAAAGCTAGTAAACATGAAACTGCCACAGTCTTGAACATCGCCGTAAATTTTCTATAGGATCCATTTCGGCGAATGTGCGAACGATCTACACAATTTAATTCCTTCTTCACCTTTTTATAATAGGACAACTAGGAGAACGTCGTATCATCCCTATACAGTGAACATACCACAAATTAGATCGAAGCGATTCGGCTCTACATTTATTATACGTACAGCTAAGTTATGGAATACTTTGCCGGCTTCTGTTTCCAAAAAAACTTCAACCTGGGCATCTTCAAATCTAGAGTGAATAGGTTTCGAGGAAATGTTATGTAATGTAGCCTAAAAATTGTTTAACTTACACTTGTTCAGTCCAATGCAACCTATTGCATATCTGCGTGGGGAGGATCCCTTGGTGTCGATATGTTAAGACTGGCAGTAGCGCAGAGAGCAGTGCTTGCAGTGCAGCAGATGCAGCCACCATCCTGTATTTACGTTTTGACAGCACTATCGAATTCAACACCCTCAAGAACCATGAAAACGACACCCATGACCGAAAAGTTGACAACTTCATGCAGCCGCCATCTTGGATTTACATTTTGACACCACTATCGAATTCCACACCCTCAAGAACCATGAAAACGACACCCATGACGAAAAAGTTGTCAATCCATGCAGCCGCCATCTTGGATTTACATTTTGACACCACTATCGGATTCAACACCCTAGGAACCATGTAAACGACACCCATGACGAAAAAGTTGACAACTTCTAGCAGCCGCCATCTTGGATCCATATTTTGACACCACTATTGAATTCAACACCCACAAGAACCATGAAAACGACACTCATGACGAAATCATTGACAAATTGTCAAATTGAAAAATTGTCACCTAAGTCAATTTTCGACTATTGGTACCTAACGTCCGATACGAAATACGAATTAACCATTGCAGTATAACTATGAAGGGGGCAAATGAAACTAACGACCACCCCGGTGCCGGTCTCAGAGGGGGCCGATGGGAATAAAGGGTTAAGCCGACGGTCCCGGTCGCTATATATAAATAGCAGTCCTTAAACATTGTCCCAGGCCATATGTATGGGCGGTTTGAAAACATCCGACAGCGGGTTGGCCACTAACCGTTATCTCCACCAACCCGCATTGGAGCAGCGTGGTGGAGTAAGCTCCAGGCCTCCCCTCAAGAAGGGAAGAGACTCGTGCCCCGCAGTGGGACGTTTCAACGGTTCATTATTATTATTATATCATTAACTGCCTCAGTAGCGTAGTGGTAGCAGGCCAATACTACTACGCTGGGGGTCCTAGGTCCTAGGGCAGCTACGAAGCACCATCTATTTCTAGTTCTGAGGTGGGTGCCGTTTTTTTTGGCTTCCCACAACCAAACATGTTACAATTCTCTTGTTTTTAATTTTTACTATTCTTTAGTTGTGTGTGTGCTGATTAAATAAATATTTTTCTATCTTTCTTTAATTTATGTACTTTCTAGTGTTTCCGATTAGCCCAATAGATGGCGCTGCTATAATTGGAAGACGCACGACGCAATATCGCGTTATTAATTGAAGAAAAAATATACACAAGAAAATCCAAATAAAACTCAAAAAACTTTGGTAATAATAAT
This sequence comes from Macrosoma leucophasiata, assembly GCA_036365455.1. Lineage (NCBI taxonomy): Eukaryota > Metazoa > Arthropoda > Insecta > Lepidoptera > Hedylidae > Macrosoma > Macrosoma leucophasiata. Next base: position 5,577,002 of record JAWQUS010000029.1, read on the forward strand.
TTATTTCCATTAAAGCTTTTTATTTCGAAATAAACTTAAAATTAATCTAGGTATAACATAATTTTCACTAACAATTTTTTACATATTTCGCCATCTATGTTGATATAAATAAAAAAGCCCATGGCACCTCAGCTCAGTTTGAATGAAATATCAGGGGACTTTTATGATGTACCTGTCATTGTAGAATCTCTATTAAAATCGCTTCGCTGTCTCGCTCTAACACAGTCCGCACGCATTAATTAAAGCAAGACAGCAAAGTGAAACCGGGCTTTTAGGCTTGAAATATCCGTCAAGTGAAGTGCAGCCGTCATCACAATTTTATGAACTTTGTAAATATAAACAGTACAATTTGAACATGTAACGTTTATTTTGTAACACTTTTCAACCTACCCGCTTTAATTTTAACATCATAAATATTTTCCATTTTCATTTGCATGTGTTATTACGAAAAATCCATAAAATTAAACAAGAATAGCGACATCATTACGATATTTAATAAACTACAAAGTTTTTTGTTTTGTTGGCAATAGATGTCGCTACTGCCACCCCAAGGCAATGCAATAAAAATATGAAGGAAATATTCGACAGTCGCTTTGGACTTCGGTAGCTCAGTTGGGAGAACGGTTGGGCTAGTGATATCAGTAGTTATTGGTTCAAGTCAATTATTGATCTTTTTTTTTAATTTTTTACAAAGTGAAAAAAATATTCTGCAATCCCCAGGAAGAAATATTGTACATCGACTTTACGAAAGAGTCTTCGGCTATTTTCGGCTCTGTAGAGCGTTATCTCTGTCGCACACAACCTATGTGACAATTTTGATCACATTTTCACCAATACCGCACTATCAGTGCTTTCGTATGCAGCGTGCAATAGAGATAACGCTCTACGAAGTCCAAGCGAAAGTCGAAACGAAGTCTTTCCTTAGCTCGATGAGCAATATTTCTTGGCGAGTTCCGTATCTGTTATAAAGAAAATAAATTATATATAATTTTTATATGGAATACATAATTCGATAAATCACTTTAAAGTCTTTGGAATGTACCACCTAAATATAATCACACAAATCTTACAATATTAACAATAAATTCAATCTTTAATACTGAAGCCCTGTTGTTTACAAGTCAAAAACTTAAAATACATTTTCGCAGGTTTTCACGAGCTTCATACATTGTAGAAATTATATTTGCGAATATTCTCGCGTACACGACCGACCTACCGACCACGGTAGCTGGAAAGCGATCAAAACGTTGAGTATAAGAAGTTAGGAGTGTTGTTGTGTCTGAACGCCCCTCCCCGAAACTGGGGGGGAGGTTCCGATTAGTAGGAAAAGAAGTAGGGAAAGAAGAGATCCCTGGGGGGAGGGATACTAGACCCATATCCTCATTGGTGAGGTGGGGCTGACTCTTAGGATTTATGAAGGTAAATTCTGTAAAACTACGGATCATAGTTCAACTCGACTTTAAGAATTTTTGCAGTGGCGTAGCAATGGAGGCTACCAGCACCGAGTATCAAAATTCTAAAAACCCGATTGGTGTCGACAACTGACCGTGAATTGTTTAAAATAGATCGGTACGTGTTATATTGTAGGGGGGCGTCAATTAGATGTTTAGGGGGGTTGAGGGGATCGCGCCGAATTTCACTTAGGAATCTCGGCAAATATCGCGGCTAGACTAGATTCCCAGTAGGCCGCGAGTTCGAGTCTCGCCTGAAGTCAAATTTTTCTTTCCAATTTTCTTTAAAAATAAAATATGTTTCACAAGCATGTGTTAATGCGAAATAATATAACACAATGATTAAGGGTAAAAGCGGCTTCTTTACGATATTCAATAAACTGCAAAGTCTATTATATCGGTTGCCTAACTAGCATAGTTGGCAATAGATGGCGCTGTTGCTACCATAAAGCAATGCAATAAATGTGAAAGATTTGACAAATCGGGAAAGACTTCAGTAGCTCAATTGGAAGAGCGGCTGGACTAGATTCCCAGTAGGCCGCGAGTTCGGGTCTCGTCTGAAGTCAAATTTTTCTTTCCAATTTTCTTTAAAAATAAAATAAATATCACGAAATTTGCTGACGCAGAAAGAAGTGTAAAATCAAAGTTGAATAAATCAAACGCACACTTTGTAAAAATGCCCACTGTAATCGATGACTTTTATAAGGATAGAAATGTTTAGCATTTGGCTGATCAAGCTCCACAAGAATCATACAGCAAAATATTTTTATAATTTGTAAACTGACAAGACATGTATTGTTATTCACCGTAGTTTTTTCTGTTTTTTTTTTTCGCTTACACTCCCAGCCCCATCGTAGGTATAAACCTGTGTCGTGGGTGCCGTTGTCCACCTACAACACATACACAAACACCCAGACCCGAAACAAATATCAGTAGGCCATACAAATATTTGTCCCGGTGGGGAGATCGAATCCGCGACCCTTCGAATCAAACGATGATTTCACACCGCTGGACTAACCGGGTTTAATAGTAATTAATTTTGTGACATAAGCGATTCTTGTAATGTAATTATGCCACTGGTACGAATTATTATTGTAGTTGCACTCGAAGTTCCTTTGCGTACGATTAATTTATTAACCTCTACAGAAAACGGGTTAGTCTCCCCTCTCCCGCCGCGACCATCCACTTAATTGTGCCGAAGTTGCTCTTAAACAAATGTGCGTTCATTGCTTACAAACTAATATTCTAATATCATAATTTTAACATTTACTAAAACTAACACCCTTGTAACATCACCCAGTATTTAATTTTAACCACCCATAGAGCAACGCGGCCACCGCACCGGCCGCACCGGCCGCCGCGGCGGACCGGAGGGGAGTAGCCATAGCGTTTATTACCGATGCGAAACAGTCTGTCATTTTGTGCGGTGGGAAATGCGTGTGACACACACACTACTAAAATCGTCTATTACTACGAAACTCACACCTTGACTTTAACAAAATACATAAACAATTTCACGCACACATTTAAACTTCTAGGCGACAGGCATAGACCCTAGACCCATAGATTTGGGCTTGTACTTTGACAGAGGGGAAAGCCGGCATATGGCTGCTCCCCTCCGGTCCTCTGCGGCCGGTGGCCCGCAGTGGCCCGTGTTGCTCTATGTGTCCACCCGTTTCTCAATAAGTTGTCGGATACTATCGACTATCGATAGTTGTAAATCTGTACTTGAGAGAAGAAAATTTAAAAAACGTACGTAAATTCATGCCTGTAATACCCGAAGGTAGCCAAGGGGTTGAATTCAAGTATAGGTATATGGAAACATCTTGCTGACTATATTTATAAAAATATATGATCGCCATTTTACTATCATTTGGGCCATCACCTTTCTTGCACGTATAGACGGTGAATTGAAAAATAAATCACGTCAGAACGCGTCTCGTCTAAAAATATTGAATTTGTAATACTACCCACATCGGGATTATGTTAACTATTTAAAATGTATTGTTCTTTTTGAGAATTAAAGATCTTTGAACCGAAACATCCACAATTCGCCGGTTACGTTTAATACTATCGATAGTATCGATAGTCCTCAGAATCGATAGTATCCAACCCCTTTTCTCAACCCCAACTAACCTAACATTTATTATTTCGAAGAAAAATCACAAATAATTATCACCAAAAACAGAAATAGAGAAACTTAAAAATAACCCTGGAAAGTATTCGAAATATTACATTATAATAGATAATCAAGCAGTGCCGGGTAAAGCCGGTGCGAGGCCCGTACCAAATGTGACCATAAGGCCCTAGAGTTAAAAATATTAGGATGTAAATAAAACAGAACATTTATGAAAAGGAATCGAAAACAATATTAGGGGATTCCCCTGTAAGTTTGTATTGTGGTATTGCCAACTTGCAACATAATAATATACTAGCTGACCCGACAAACTTCGTATTGCCTCAGAATGAAATAATGTGTCAAAGGTTTGATATATACGGACTATTTGTATGGGAAAATAAAATTGTGTTTTTCACTATTCCCCTTTAATTTCTTCATATTTTCTTACCTTTTAAACCTTCCCAGGACTTCCAAAAATCATTCAACACCAAAATTAGCTAAATCGGTCAAGCCGTTCTCGAGTTTTAGCGAGACTAACGAATAGCGATAGATTTTTATATATATAAATAAAGATAATTACAGTGTGGCTAACGCTCACTTTGAGAATAGCTAAGGTGTATTACATATTTTACATATTTGTGTTTTTTTTGGGCACAGGCGCAGGGGCCTCTCAGCGCACGGGGCCCGTAGCATTTGCTGCCTATTGCTATATGGCTAATTCGGCACTGATTTTAAGATATTATTATGGTTAAAAAAATATGTAATTATACAACTCACGTGCAATAGAAGTGAAAACTTCAAAAAAAAAATTCTAATTCTAGTTAACTTTTGTTGCGCAGCTTTCAATCAACATGTTGCAAACATTTTTGTTGAAATATATTTAGGCAACATTAATATTGACCAAAAATGTTGCTCAACAAAAGTTTACTAAGTATAAATATGCGACAGTAAATTATGAAACATTTATATGATAGAGATATTTTAACAGATACTAAATTTATATGAAATGGACCTATCATATTGTCTGTGAATAAGTTCTCATAATATCTCTAACAATAGGGATGTTGAATAGAATATTTTTCCTGTAATTTCATATACATTTTTGAATTATCATATCTTAAGAATTATTCGAGTTCTGTCTGATGGTGGGGTCAAAAGTCTTAGGAATCGGCGTGCATGTATGAAGAGAATGATGAAGGTAGATGAGGCACGGGAGGTGTGTCAGGACCGGGATATCAGGCGCTCCACACTCTCTGCCTACCCCGTTAGGGACCTTGCAAAAAGATACATACAAAAACGATTAGTTATTGAGTAGATGTTTCAACGACTTGAGTAGATGTTTCAACGACAATACTTAAGTATTTTTCCTATACTTTTTGGAATCACAGGGAAAACATTATATTCAACATCCCTATTACATATATATTAATTTATAATAAATAAACAAACTATTTTCTAGAGATTTTAAATTGTTACTAAACGTTACAAGAGAAAATTCGATTATAATTGACATTTTATAACGATAAATGTTAAAAAATTGTCAAAAACAAAATTGTTAAATGCGTTTAAAATAAAAGAGAATAGAGTACCCAGCAAGAAATTTCGGACATCGAGCCTACGAAAGAGACAATCGGCTAGTTTCGACTTCGTAGAGCGTTATCTCTGCTGCACACTGCCTACGTAAGCACTGATAGTCCAGTATTGGTCTTCTTCTTTTAGTGAATGGCTTCCACCAACTTTATGGGTCATTCTGCCAAAATCTAGTGCTTGAAGAGGAACAGTAGCTTAAGGTTGTACGATTATTCAAAAATGCCCAGTGAATTAAACGATAAGGATTCCTTGTTTACTACGGAACCCTAACAATCGGCTAGTTTCGACTTCGTAGAGCGTTTTATCTCTGCTGCACACTGCCTACGTATGCACTGACAGTCCGGTATTGGTCAAAACTTGATCAAAATGGTCGACAAACATCACATAGGTAAGGTGCGAAAGAGATAATTCTCTACAGAATCAAAATAGGCCGAAATCTCCTTTCTAAGGTCAATGTGCAATATTTCTCGTTGAACACTATAAAAGCATTAACAACGTGGTACAACACCACAATTACTTTTTGCTAGATATTATCACAATACCGTGCCTCAGTTATTTTGTAAATCATGTAACTGAGTACTACAGCAACTATAGTTAGTATCAAAGTAATCATTTGATATATTTTGACCCTTGTAACCTGTTCCATCAACAATTCGTAATTGATTTGCAGATTGTTGATAGCATTCGTAATGGAATCTGATTTGTCCACTCGTTCCAACATATTCCCATTCTTTGGTAAGTCTTTATCGAGGAAATTGCATTTAAGACGATACTCATCCACTTTGCTACCTGAAGAAGTCTGCCAGAGCTCACTGAGTTCCTTCTGAGATAAATCTGTGCGAGGTATCTGCACTGACATGACAAGGAATCGATCCTTAGATACTGTACGCATTTGGAAGCCAGGTTGTACAACTATGACAATAGTTTGCGAAGCTCCTGGTGTCAGAGTGCCCGAGCTAGGTCTAACTCGGAACTTCTCAGGTGTAGTTGTCCGTATTTTAAATGAAATGGGACTCTCATCCATATTTGTTATTGTAAATTGACCAGATATCTCTTCATTGTCAGATTTGAATACTATTGTATCGTTTGGGTTTAATCGGAGCATCTCGCCCGGAGAGTGTTGATTGTCGCCCTGTTCGGCAAAAGTAACCTTCTTCGTTGTATGATCTGCATTCTTCTCTGATATAAATTCAAATACATAATTGTCATTGCCGCCCCAAGCTGCTAACGCTTGGTCGGGATCCACAAACTCTTTTAACGTGTCTTTATTGACAAATTTCATTTTTTCTACAGCTTTCGCTGGTAATAATGACTTAATAATCTTGAACGCAGCCGACATTACCCATGGCATCTGATAAATCAGTATATAATTAAGGAAATACGGGTAATAACTCTTAAAAAGCGATATCAAGTAGTTTGTTAAGTCCATATCAAGGTTAGCAAGGCCACAACCATCTAAGTCGAAGAATAGAGTCACTTTATTGCCATTTTCCTCGCGTTCTATACGATCGAACCAATATATAACGATTCTCTTAAGTTCTTCGAAGTCTTTAGCGCCTTTTATATGCATTTTAGACTTGATAATCAATAATAAAGACCCGTCTATGTCGCGACCGTGCGGAAAAAATATACCTTCTCTAACGTAATCCGTGTTTATATTGTTTTCATTAATATCATTGGCTCCGACGGTTTTTCGCCATGTAAATATGTCGAAGAGCATATCGCAGGAGAGTTTGACATCGCTTTCGCAGTGTTTTAGGACTCGGCGGAGGTACCTTTCGTCTTTCACTCGGTCCAAGTCGGCCGGGTGGAAGCCATGGTCGGGGGTCTCTTTGAGTTTGGCCAGGAATAAGCCGCGGACGTCCGCGGGTGATGACATGGTTATTTGGTGGTAATCAAATCGATATATTCACAATTTCACAATTCACGAACTCACACAGTGCGAGACATTTTTTAAATGTCGAATGTCATTATGACAAGTCAAAGGTCAGATTCAAAAAATGTCAAAAAATTATAGGATGAATACGTTCCGATTAACGTCCAAAACGTCCTCGTACAATCAGAATTTTGCCATTTTTGATAATTAAATAATAGACCGACACTGGGAAAATAGGTACAAAAGAATCTTCAATTGCTTTAAGCATAGAGCAACGCGGGCCACCGGTCGCGGCGGACTGGAGGGGAATAGCCATAGCGTGTTTTACCGAAGCAAAAAAGTCTGCCCTTTTTTGCGGGGGAACACACCCTTTCTTAAATTCACCCACAACAAAAATCGTCTATTACTACGAAACTCACACCTTGACTTTAACAAAACACACCAACAAATTCACACACCCATGTAATCATTCCGTGTCATAATAGTGTAAAGAATGATGCAACTACATCGACAAGTCCTAAAAACCATAGTTGCGACAAGTGTCGATAAATTTTATCGATAAATTACTTAACTCTGGGAAATAAGGTTTAAATGAAATGTATTATTATAAAGATGGACTTTATTTATTATGTACTACCAATTTAACAAATAATCTTGTCGCGCTATGCGCACGTATAGTCCGGTCAATTTAGACCAAAAAATGAGAATGAAGTTACATAAAGTCCCAACAAGCTGAATTTCAGTGAAATTGGTCAAATTATAATTATAAACAATGTCTAGAAGTTTCCCATCATTCCCGTGTATGGAAAAAAAAATTCAAGGTCAAAGGTAAAAAAAAAGAGTTTTTCGCGATTTTCAGCAAAACGGTAAGTTTTATCATAAAAGTACTTCAGGCAAAAATTGTAGATCATAAAATTATCTATAAAAAATGTATCTATACTTTTTTTCTTATGAGCCACCGTTTCTGAGATATAACGATTCAAAAAATGATGAATGAGGAATGATGGGAAACTTCTAGACATTGCTTATAATTATGTTTTGAACAATTTCACTGAAATTCAGCTTGTTGGGACTTAGTGTAACTTCGAATGTCTAATGTCTTAATTGACCGGACTACATAGCAGGTCACGGAATTTTTAGTTTATAAACATTATTACAACTGACGGTTCTTATGTGTATGTTTATCTATGTTGTGTATGTTTATGTGTGTGTCACTTATCTATGGACGCCGGGCTTGTGAGCTATAAACTCTTGAGGCAAAATAACAACACATGAAAGTCGGAGACCTTGAAATGAATTAAACAAATGACACTATTTCTTGTAGGAACCTAGGTTATTTTGTTATTACAAAATGTTTTCTACGTTTCTCTTTTTGTATCTTTCAGAAAACTGCAATATAGTCAAAAATTTAAATATTTACAATTTATTTACGCGCGTATGTATTATATTATAATATTTTAACTATGTATCTAAACTAATATTATAAAGCTGAAGAATTTGTTTGTTTGAACGCGCTAATCTCAGAAACTACTGTTCCGATTTGAAAAATTCTGTCAGTGTAAGACAGTCCATTTATCGAGGAAGGCGTTAGGCTTTATATAACATCATATTTTTTCTGGTGGTAGAGCTCCAGTGACGGAGCTCGCGGGCGTAGGCACCACCGCATTACCTAATATACTTGCCGCTAAATGGTAGTGTTCAACACTATCGTGTTCCGGTCAGGTGGTAATGTACGGCCCTGTAATTTCCGGCACAGAGGCATAAGACCTTAGGCCTCAGGAGTGGTAACGCATCTGCATTTTGACCTTGGTCTTTGTGTGGGTGTCTATAGGCTGCAGTCATCACTTAACATCAATGTGAACTGCATGCTTGTTTACCACTTCCATAACATAAAAAAAAAAAAAAAAAAATCATGCTAAGACCAATAGGAGCGGAGCACCAAAGAAGAATGTTTCAAAATCGCGGGATTTTTTTTCTTATTGAGAGCTACCACTGCGTGCGCTGCGTAAACGGTAAGAGTTTCACAAAAATAATGTATTATTCGTTTTTTCCCTTCAAAAGTTCTAAACAAAAGTCCGCGACTTTTTTAAACTTTTTTATGCTAACCAAAGTTGTTCCAAAATAATGCTTTATTTGCGAAGGTGTTTTATAAACATGACATTAATCCTTATCAAAATAAATATGTTATTCATTACAAGTATTTAATTTAAAACGATATTGACATTTACTTCATTCCATTCAAATCAATATCTTGGGAGATATCGTAGTTTTAAAATAACACTAATCTCATCAGTGGAGATGAGATCATTGCGCAAGATCTGCGGTGTATCACTCACCGATCGCGTTTGTAATGAAGATGTAAGAAAGAGGCTTTGTGTGAATGATAGTATCGGTGTAAAAATGAAAAAAGACATGCTCCGATGGTTCGGGCATATAGAAAGAATGTCGAATGAGCGAATGACTAAACAGATATACAATGCGAATGTGGATGGTTGCAGAGGTGCAGGAAGACCAAGACTGACCTATCATGACCAAATAGGTAGAGTTCTGTCTGATGGTGGGATCAAAAGTCTTAGGAATTGGCGTGCATGTATGAAGAGAATGATGAAAGTAGACAAGGCACGAGAGGTTTGTCAGAACCGGGATATCTGGCGCTCTACACTCTCTGCCTACCCCGTTAGGGACCTGGCGTGAAGATACATACATACATACATACACTAATCACAGCAAAATAATGATTGAGCACTGCCCGCACAATGTACAAAGGCGCGTTCAAACAAACAAACAAACTCTTCAGGTTTATATTATTAGTTTCGATTTTCGCTCGGTCAGTTACATGTGACTCTGTTACGTGTTCGCAATACTAGCAGCCTATGTGCTTTCATCTCCGATGGCCATCAATTTGTCTATACAATATCATGTAGAGAGAAGCATTAACGTAAACCAGATTTTTTTAACTAACCAAAAGTGTTTATGATCCAAAATTTACCTAAATTTATAAGCAAAAACTGCCCAAAGTAACTTTTCCACGCAAACAAAGTCACGGGCACAGCTAGTACTAAAATAAAACCCACAATATTACAAAAGGTAATAATTTTATTTTTTTATATGTATTTGTTTTGATAACTACTATGTATGTTAAAAATACTTTATAAGAACAAGAATAAATGACCGAATAGTAATAACTATTAATAACTATTTTTGAGGGTCAGAAAATTACTTTTTGTCCATCAGTTAAGGACCTAGGACTATACATAGATGCGACTCTCAGCTGGAATGTACAAGTTAGTGAAGTTTGTCGTACTGCCTATGCGTCATTAAGCTCCCTTAACAGACTGAGAAACTTCCTACCCACTCAGTTAAAAATTCGTCTTGTACAGGCACTTATTTTCCCTATATTAGATTATGCTGATGCGTGTTATCTGGACTTAAATGAGGCTGGTCTTGATAAACTAGACCGAGTAATCAATAATGCGATCCGGTTCATCTTTCGTCTTCGTAAATTTGACCATGTGTCCGCTTTCCGTACCGACCTTAAATGGCTAACTATCCGCCAACGAAGACAATCCAGAATTCTGTGTCAACTTTTTTCAATTCTTTTTGACGTTTCCTCTCCTACTTATTTAAAAAATAATTTCCAGTATCTCTGCTCTTCTCACTCATTACATCTTCGCTCTAATGAATCTCTCACTCTTTCTATACCCCTTCATAGATCCGGTTTCGTTGCTAACTCTTTTACTGTTCAAGCGGCTCGCTTGTGGAATGCGCTGCCAGATGTCATCCAAAGATCGTGTTCGAGGCTGACGTTTAAAAACAATTTAAAGAAACATCTTTTATGATAATTATACGAGTATGTGTGTGATTTCTAAGTGGGAATCCTTTTCAGAAATCATCATCCAAATTGCATATTTATTTATTGATGTGTAAGTATATTTTATTATATAATAATATATATGTTTAGAACTTATATTATTGTATCTGTATTATGTATATGTAGTTTTTATGAGTTTCTCTATAAGTATGTATGTATAGGTATATATGTATCATGGTATGGTAATATCATGTATTTTATTAAACTTATGTAATACTTTTGTTTTTAAATTTTCTCCCATAACTGTTGTGCCGCTCAGATAGCTCTCTAGACTCCCGATGGTTAACTGGAAAAGAGCGCTTTTAGCGTTAAGTTCGCCATTTGTCATCATGTATTATACTGTGGCAATAAAGTTTGAATAAATAAATAAATAAATAAACTATTAACGGTGGCCCAGAGCAGCTTGTGGCGAATACAACTACAACATAATATTTATTTATTTTTAGGAGTATCAACAGCAAGTTAAAACATAAAGTAAAACAACATTACAAAAAAATCCAGAAGCCAATGACAGATACCCACGCATAGGACACAGTTTAAATATTAAAGGAAGACAGTTAACTTAAGTAACTTATTAACTATGCAAACTAAACATACATAAATATAACTTACATTAAAATAAGTGAAAGTAAACAAAATCAATCAAAAAAGTCGCTGCTTAAAAATATATATATTAATAAGAAAATTTATTCTCCAAAATGTCTCTGTATATAAGACTCTTTTGCAATATTTATCGATAACTATCCACAAACCGACTACAGCACTATCGATAAGCGGCACCGGCGACAGCGGCTTCTCGGAAACGAACTCGGATCAGTCGCTCGACCGATCCCCGTATCGTATAAGGCATACCAAACATTGCGCCCGACTGTGTTGTTAATATCAGTCCGAAACAACACGACCGATATTATGGCATTTTTATACCTTAAGCTTAATGTGTTAGATCTCTTTTTACAGTAAACAACACAGCAAATCAGCATTTTTTTGGACGTCGGTTCAGTCGCATAACTAGATTTAGTCTAATGAGCAGGCCAGCTGCAACTAGTTTTATTATACGGACAGGATTTTTTAAAGCATTTAATCTTGTACTTTGACAGAGGGGAAAGCCTGCGTATGGCTACTCCCTTCCGGTCCGCCGCGACCGGTGGCCCGCGTTGCTCTATGGCTTTAAGTGATGAGAGGAAAAATATTCATCAGATTCTATCTGAATTATCACTATGGGTTCATACATCAAACTTCTGTCTTACTTTATTCTGTTTAACTAATAATATTATTAGAATATCTCACATCTTCCTCATTTCTGATTTTGATCATAAAAAAACATTCATTGAGCCTGGGTTGCACTACAATATTTGTTAGTAATAAACAACAACAATATTCTTTATTGTTCACACAGGAATAGGCAAGATACAATTTAAGGACAAGCACAAATGGCGGCCTTATTGCTACACTGCAATTTCTTACAGGCAACCAGATCAGACGTAACATACAACATTAGTAATAAAAGGGGCGTACAAATTAAAAAGAATTAAATAATAGCATTTGATTAAAAAAAAAATTGACTTATAGAAATCAGTTAAAGTTAGAGAACGATGTGAAATGTTACAATAACTAACAAAAGTCGTGGAACAACCCAGCATTAGTGTTTTATTAAGGCTAAGCGTATACCTTATTTGCGATATAGGTCGCGCCACGTAAAAAGAACGCTGGAAGAAAGTAGAAGGGATGTGTTCGCGCATCGGTACACTCGCGCACGAAAGTACTATCCCTATTGGTTTATTTTTGATCTAGCTTTCGCTTGCGGTTTCGTGTATTGGTAGGCAGATTGAAAACGCCGCACCTCATACCACCAAATAGATCGATAAATCGTCTACTGCGCAGCTTGACCGCCAGCGTTCTTTTTACCTGGCGCGACCTCTACACAATCTTTCAGCGCCTTTAAAAAGTATAAAAGCAAAGCTGAAATGACTTTGCTCGGGTACTTTTGACAGGCGCAGAGGTTTTTTCAAGTTATGCCTTATGGCTAGCTTCAAAGACAGAATATAGGTTGTATTAGGTCTCAGAAGCTACTATAAAGCATGCAATTCACATGGATGTTAAGTGATGACTGCAGCCTAGAGACACCAGTGGCGATTTCTCTAAGATGGCGCGTGTGGCGCCGCCATATCATAATTTTTAAGCATTAAAATGTAAATAATCATATATTTACAACCTTTTTACTTAGACCTAGGTACAATAAAGAATTGCATTTTACGAGCGCTGTGGTCTTCTATCACGAACGCAACTCGAGATTGTCATCGCGTTCGGTCGTCGCCGAACGCAGCGAGGCGAGCGATGCGCTTCTGCCAGCGCATGCGGAGACCGTACAATCTCCTAGTATTTCTCACGGAGTTTGAAGCGCGGGTCTGGCTCTGTGAATAGCGCACTACCTAACGATTTTTCGCATGTTTTTCGTGATAGTGTAGATTTGTGATAGTGTTTGTTACGTATTCTATCTTTCTATTGATTTAGTTTTTTTATTTAGTAATTAAACTAAAATCTCGAAAAATCATCAGCTATATCATACAAAAACGAAAAAGTTGAATTGTATGAAATTTCTTTTTGCAAAGTAGGTTCCACAATGAAAGACTGAAAGTTCTTTAGATTGACCGTCTGAAAAAACGGTTTTCAGGTTTTGCGCACTTAACACTACACCCTATATAACAAAAGCTAGAGCCACCCCAATTATAAACATCAGAACGTTTTTACTGGTGGTAGAGCTCCAGTGACGGAGCTCGCGGGCGTAGGCACCACCGCATTACCTAATTTACTTGCCGCTAAATGGTAGTGTTCAGCACTATCGTGTTCCGGTCAGGTGGTAATGTACGGCCCTGTTATTTCCGGCACAGAGGCGTAACATCTTAGGCCACAGGAGTAGTAACGCATATGTATTTTGACCTTGGTCTTCGTGTGGGTGTCTATAGGCTGTAGTCATCACTTAACATCAATGTGAACTGCAAGCTTGCTCGCAACTTCCATTACATAAAAAAAAATCAGGAATCGCCACTGGCTGTCACAATGGAAGAAGGTTAGAAAAAGCTTATTTTAGCGTGAAGTATTTTATAAACAAGGAAAAAACTCATGAAAATATACGCTTAAATTAAATATAACAATTTATTTACTAATAATTCTTAATAAAAACTACAGATGACACCACGCAGCCGACTTTGCCGCCAAATTTGAACTGCGGTGTTGGTATCACTGTCTTCAATTTCATTTTATTTGAGAAATGTTCCGATAGCTCACTATCTGTCCAATTGCATGAGGTTATGACGAATAAACCTGAAAAATACAATCCAATTATTGTTGGAGCTTGGTGTAAACAAAAACCTGCGATAGTAAAAAAACCGGTCAAGTGCGTGTCGGGCCGCGCGCATGTAGGGTTCCGTAGTTACAGAGTAAGAGATGTGATGAAAAAATTAAAATATAATTTCTATGGAGTTGTTCGAAAGGAGATGTTGCGAGCTCGGCTCTAGTTCGTACACGTCGGATTCTTCTTTAATTTACAAAAAATGTGTAAATTAAAGAAGAATCCGAAAAAAATACAATTAATTTATTCAAGTATATACTTTAGAGTTACTACCACATTTAATTCAAACAATTTTATCATTTTCAACCATATTCAACATGGCGGCGATACAGCCGACGCTTCTTTAAATTGGAAATCGATTAGTTTAAGTTCTTAGTATTAACACATGAAATCAATTTCGATAGTATTTAGAAAATATTTTTTTTTCTCCAAGTACTATAAAATCAAAAAACAATTTAAAAAATGAAAATGTCAAAATGACATCGCCCGCCATATTCGTCATGTTGGTATAAGTTGCAATTCTTACTGCAAATAATATTTTGTAACTGCAAACAAAGCTAAATAATTGAAAATATGCAGTAATAATCGTTTTTATATTGATTTTGCCTGTTAATAATATTGTGTACAATACATCATGGCTGGAGGTCCATACATTTTTGCAACATCTCCTTTTCGAGTAAAATACATTTGATCGACTATTGGCCGAATACTCAAACGTCACTCAATTTTATGCAACCCTCAAATGTGCGCTATCTCTATCGTTTGAACGTGTTTTATAAAGACATAAGACTTTTAAGTCCCACTTAGATTTAAGTGACGTTTGGATATTTAGCCGTATTACTCGCAAACTTGTAAGGTCAACTTAAGTGTGATAGTTTCCCTTTTAATTTCATTATAATATATAGTTTAGTCTCTAGGGGCGGGGACACTTGGGTGTAACGAAAATTGACACTTTAAAGCTTAATAAGTCACGAACAATTAACAGACAGACAGACAGACAAACGGACAAGGCGAAGCTATAAGGGTTCCTTGTTTATAGTTAAATTATACTTTTTTATACTAACAATACGATACACCGGAAAAAAACCAAATGGCAAAACAAAATAAGTCTAGCAACCAACTTCAGACTGTTGTTTCTATATGTTTAGCAACTAACTTCAGACTGTTGCTTTTATCTTTTTAGCAACTTACCTCAGACTGTTGCTTTTATCTGTTTAGCAACTAACTTCAGACTGTTGTTTTATCTGTTTAGCAACTAACTTCAGACTGTTGCTTAATCTGTCGGTGTGCACGCGCATCTTAAAAAATCACTCTCATATTTTTCCCCAATCGCGTTACTACCGCCCGGAATAGTTTGACCGCCATTGCTCAGTTGACTGTCTGCACTACCGGTAGAATTCTCTACCTACAAACCTCTAAAAAACGGAAAATCTTACCATTATCTGCCAAAATGTCTACAGTTTGCTCGATATATTTTCTTCTGCACTCTTTAGGGTTTTCAGGGTTTAAACTGATTGCATCGTATGTACCTTTATCGTGTATTAAGCCAAATTTACCAAGCGTCGCTGTATCGTGATTTAATATATCAAATACCTGGAGAAAGAAACGTAGCTTCGTGAGTTAAGAAATAATGTCGAATGAGCGAATGAATAAACAGATATACAATGCGAATGTGGATGGTTGCAGAGGCCCAGGAAGACCAAGACTGACCTACCATGACCAAATAGGTCGAGTTCTGTCTGATGGTGGGATCAAGCAAGTCTTAGGAATCGGCGTGCATGTATGAATAGAATAAAGAAGGTAGACGAGGCACGAGAGGTGTGTCAGGACCGGGATATCTGGCGCTCTACACTCTCTGCCTACCCCGTTAGGGACCTGGCGTGAAGATACATACTTCGTAAGTTAACGTCTGTAACCTCCGAAGAAGTATCCGGGACATACGCAGAGAGCAACGGAGAGAGCTATTCAAACCCAACCGCAACAGTCTGTAAGACCTCAAGATACAATTAGTAACTTTTGTGTTAATCCTGAACGCAAGACGTTTGCGAAATAGATTTGTTTTTATCTTTATTTTCATTTAGGGGCTTTAAATCTAGCGAGACCATGCCAGCCCCATCGCATCCTAAGAAGAAAGAGAAAAATTACCGTCTTTGCATCTTGTTAACAAAATCATAAACTAATCTCGCTCTTTCTCCGCTTTTTGGCTCCGATAAAATACTTTGAAACAATCCTACTTCTAGTACATTACTATCCAAGCGTAATAGATGGAGGTAGCTGCAAATAATAATTTTTCAAACTGCTGTCAGACAAATGCCACCTCAGTCTGCCCGAGACCACGGAAGCTGAAAAGCGACCGAAACGTCGGGTTCGATTTTAAATAATCATTTTAATTTAATATACGCGAGATAAATCCGAAAACTTGTTTTATTTCAAGGAGAGAGCTATGTTTAGCGTTTCTCTGTGTTCCCTACAATGGCTTCACGTTCGTTTCTGCCCAGAACGTGTAAATTGTGGAACGAACTTCCCTCTGAGGTGTTCCCTCGGTGCTACAATATACCCCATATTGTAGCACCGAGGGAACACCTCAGAGGGAAGTCTTCAAAACTGGCTTCAAAAGAGTCCTTCAGGGCTGGCAGCGCGTTGGCAACTCCCCTGGTGATGCAAATGTTCATAGGCGATGCTGACCACGCACCATCAGGTGGCCCGTTTATTTATCTTCAGAATTAAAAACAAAATGGCAACACAAAAAAATGTTGTCTGTGTGATCAAGAAAATACTGTTTGCAAGTTATTCGTTATTATTGCAAGAACTCGCCCCTATTATTAAAATATAGAAGCAACATATACCACGTAATTTTCATTGATCCGGCTCGAAGGACCAATTAAACTTACGTGGTTTGTGAGTGTTTTATTGATCACATAGCCACTGACATAGACAGAACATTTTTCAGTGTTGTCATTACAGGGAACACTTCAAGAAATGAGGGGATCCGCATGAGAACCGAAATACCCACCAAATAGTGAAACACAAGCAGCAGGGAACAGTTTAAGACTTTATTCATTTATTTATTCTTTTTAACTGCCTCGGTAGCCTAGTGGTAGCAGGCCACTACTACTATGCTGAGGTCCTGGGTTCGATTCCCGGGTTATCAGAGATAATGATGTAAAGTCCTTTATCTCTGGTTCTATTGGGATTTTTCCATTTTCTGGAAATTTCCCAGTACCTCGAAGTTTGGTAATGTGCCCGGAGATGTCAACAGGCACGCCACCAGTAACATGGGCCAAAACGTAACCGGCGAATCGTGGGTGTTTGCATGTATGCTTGAATGCATGCATTTACCTCTGCCTACCCCTTCGGGGATTACAGTCGTGAAGTTACGTATTCTTATTTGCACAAAGTAAGCACAAAAGGCGGACTAAATGCCTCTAGGCATTATCTCCCAGTCAACCATTGATAGGCAACGAAATTGCATAACACCTTAGGCCTCAGGAGTGGTAACGCATCTGCATTTCAACCTTGGTCTTTCTGTGGGTGTCTATAGGCTGCAGTCATCACTTAACAAACATCAATGTGAACTGCATGCTTGTTTGCTACTTCCGTAACATAAAAAAAAAACGTTATCGCTTCAAAATCGTATCAGTTACCTTTAATTGTATATTAGGAAATTTACTTTTAGTCACTCTATCGGCCAAAGTTATAGCTTCTCCGCAGTAATCTATGCCGAGCAAGTTCGTGAAGCCTTCTTGCGCCAGCTCTAATAGTGTATATCCATTGCCGCAACCTGAAATAATTACAGAAGAAATGAAATGAAAATGAAATGAAAAATACTTTATTCTTTGGCTTACACATCAAGAACATAATAAATTAAATAATGAAGATGAATACTCATTAACTACAATGACATAGTTAGTTATATAGTAGCAATGCAGATGTGCTCAATGTGTGAAGCCATAAAAATGGAAGACAGATCAATACATTTTTTTATGTAATGGAAGTGGCAAACAAGCAAGCAGTTAACATTGATGTTAAGTGATGACTGCAGCCTATAGACACCCACACAAATGCCGATGCGTTACCACTCCTGAGGCCTAAGGTGTTATACCTCTGTGCCGGCAATCACAAGGCCATACATTACTGTTAAATGCTGTCGTGTTCTAAACAGAAGCGTAGTTGGCAAGGTTAGTGGTGACAGAGCTCCAGAGATGGAGCTCGCGGGCGTAGACGCCACCGCATTACCTAATATACTTGCCGCTAAATGGTAGTGTTCAGCACTATCGTGTTCCGGTCAGGTGGTATACGGCCCTGTAATTTCCGGGACAGAGACAATGACACCAATTTTATTACATAAAAAAAGACTGGTGGAGCAAGGAGCCAGTCTTTTCACCAGTCTTTTTTTACTGGTAAAGATGGACAATATTATGTACATTAAAATAGGATTAAGTTGTAAATGTAAATGTGATCGTTCTAAGTGATAAATGTAAATATTTGTTTTAATATTATTTCGCATTAACACATGCTTGTGAAATATATTTTATTTATATATATATAGCATAGTGGGCAATAGATGGCGCTACTGCTACCATAAAGCAAGGCAATAAATGTGAAGGAAAGATTTGACAAATCGGGCAGGACTTCAGTAGCTCAATTGGAAGAGCGGCTGGACTAGATTCCCAGTAGGCCGCGAGTTCGAGTCTCGCCTGAAGTCAAATTTTTATTTCCATTTTTCATTAAAATAAAATGTAAATATTGTTTATGTTATGTATATTCACTCAAACTAATTGTGTGTTAAAATAGTCTAACATTTGTGTTGTTTTCAGATACAGTTCAATTTGTAACATGGTTGATATTTTCCGTATCGCTGTATATTTTTTTGTCATCGAATTCAGACGTGATGCTGGCAGTTGTGCCTCTTGGCCGTTGCCATTAAGGAAAAAAAAAGAAGACAAGCTTGAAAAATACCTAAATCAATAACAGACACATCTTTATCCACGTTCTGGCATATCCACTTGATAACTCTGAACATGCTGTCTTCACCGAACCATATATCTCCCGGATCACCATGCTCTTCAAAATTAGCTATTTCTTTCGCATAAGCCTTTTGCCAGTAGGTCTGTGTTCCGAGCTCTGATGAGTCCAGTTCTCCATCCATTTTCTAATCTGGAATTGAGAGGTTTATTTTGAAGAACTCTGCCAGTGAATGACAAAGAATGTCCCATATTTTTTTGTTTAGTCTCGTCTTGCCGTTTGTAAAAGAGAGTATGGAACATTCTGTTGATTCAATACCTATTTTTATTATTAAGTATATTTGGACCATTATTTATTTTATTTTGTTTACTTTGACATATTAATCAACGTATCATTTGTTATTCGCTTTAATTTTATATTTGTAATTTGACCTATCACAAGCAAATTATATTATTTCCAAGTGATTAAATTAATTTTTGAGTTTTTTGAAAAGTTCTCATTTGGCGCAATTGAAAGCGACGATTTAGTGACTCACCGGCGCCCAGATAAACCCTGAGACGTTTTCGTGGTGCGGTATTTATTATGTAAAAGTGTATGTATTTATCTTCACGCCAGGTCCCTAACGGGGAAGGCAGAGTGTAGAGCGCCAGATATCCCGGTCCTGACATACATCTCGTGCCTCGTCTACCTTCATCATTCTCTTCATACATGCACGCCGATGTTACGTACTATATTTTAAAATGTACTAATTCATAAAAAAAAGAGTGAATTTTGCAATGCGCAAGCACAGACAGATGTGACAGTCTGAAGTTACTTGCTAAACAGTTAAAGGCAACAATATGAAGTTTGATATTGGACTGTTATACTAAAGATGTATATTATACCTACTTACGTGTGTACATAAGCACACACAGTGTGTTTTTTACGTTTTTTTTTTAATGTAATGGAAGAGGTAAACAAGCATGCAGTTCACATTGATGTTAAGTGATGTAGACACCACCGCCTAATTTACTTGCCTCTAAATAGTAGTGTTCAGCACTATCGTGTTCCGGTCAGGTGGTTATGTACGGCCCTGTAATTTTGGCAAAACACCTTAGGCCTCAGGAGTGGTAACGCATCTGCGTTTTGACCTTTGATTTTGTGTAGGTGTCTATAGGCTGCAGTCATCACTTAACAACCATGTGAACTGCATGTTTGTTTGCCATATTTAAAGATTAGCTGCGCCCGCGACTTCAACCGCGTAGAATTTATGATTTTTATAGGTATTCCTTACTTACCCTCAATGTTGAGTGATTTTCAAAAAGTTGTCCACTTTTATGAAAAATATATGTCCGTATGGTTAAATTGTGAAAATAATTACAAAAATTAAATGATTTCGAGTTTTTACCAATAAACATAAATCTTAACATGTTAAATATCGTTATATATATGAAACTATTTAACTAAATACTTAATAAGTTTGTAAAATATACGTTTATAAATACGTCTACGTCTACGTTTTCTACTGGTGGTAGAGCTCCAGTGACGGAGCTCGCGGGCGTAGGCACCACCGCATTACCTAATATACTTGCCGCTAAATGGTAGTGTTCAGCACTATCGTGTTCCGGTCAGGTGGTAATGTACGGCCCTGTAATTTCCGGCACAGAGGCATAACACCTAATGCCTCAGGAGTGGCAGCGCATCTGCATTTTGACCTCTGGTCATTGTGTGGGTGTCTATAGGCTGCAGTCTTCATTTAGCATGAATGTGAACTGCATGCTTGTTTGCCACTTTTATTACATAAAAAAAGAACAAAAAAAAAAAACACGTCAATAAATTGTGTTCATACAAAATATGAATGTCCGCATCGTACCTTTCACAGTTTGATACGCTGTATTTTTTGTTCTACTGTATAAATTACGATATGGTTAGTATTTTTCTAATAAACAATAACACTTTTTGCTGTTCTACTGCAGTTTTAAAAGTAAAATACATTAATTGATTCTTAAAAATTGATTTACACGATTGTCCCCAGTTTTTTAAAAATTTCGTGCCAAAACTTTCGAGACGAAAATTTTCTGTCTGGAAGGGTAGTAATACCACACTTTTGTTTCATTTAAATAGGGCATCCCAGTCGTAACCCTATAGACAAAATCCAATCATACATGCTATTTTAAATTCGTTGTTAGTGAGAAAAACTAGTAAATGGGAATTTTTAGGACGACAGTTTAGTCACACAACTAGATTTAGTCTAATGAGCAGTCCCGCTGCAACTAGTTTTTATTTACGCATAGGACCATTTGGGCTCGTACTTTGACAGAAGGGAAAGTTCCGCAGTGGCCGGTGACCCGTGTTGCTCTATGGTTGTCCATGACATGCCTTCTAACGTGTACTAGCTAACAGTTTAATTTTTGTTATAGTTTCTATGTATTTATTGCAATAAACTATTGCGATGCATATTCATTGCAGTTGTTAGTAGATACAAAATGATAGGTACTTTTGTTGGCAGGTAACAATGAAACCAAAACGGAAAGTATCGTCTTAAGTCTACAGAGATATATCGCTAGTGCCCAGCACCTCCAAAGAAAATGTGTCTGATCTAGGCAACACACCATTTCTTCCAAGTCTATGGCATTTCTATAGTAAATTAATTATGGTTGGAGGATTATAAAAATAATTTTGTTTGTAGTTTTATTTATATAAAAATATTCCCTGGTTGATGTGTGTAAAATCAGAAGATAGATTCCATCGATCATCGATATCGATATTAAAATCTGAAGTCTTTGCAGCACTATTTTGCTCGCACACAAACACATGTCATGCACACTGACGTAATCCGAATTTGGTCTCGTCCCGACTACTCAATTGCCAATCTTTAGTATTATACATCTATGCTTAAACCCATTATTTTTCTTGACATTTCTTGACGATACAATTACCTGACAATTTCTTGACGGGACAACTTTTTGAAAATAACTCTGTTAAGTGTATGTTTTTTTTTTGCGATACTCATGACAAGAAAAGAGACCCGGTACTGGTTCAATTACGCATGATCCTTATTTAAGTGTGATAAGTCCGCACAAATGAACAGATGCAAGTTTAAATAAAAATACTTACATTTTTGTAGGGTTTACAATTTGAGGTTATGTATTTGTTTTCAATTTCACCAATGTTTTCTGGCTTAATAGTAATAGAACAGTTAACAGGGATATTTTAATACTTACCTGTGTTAAATGCTATACAGTTCGGACAAAAAAAAACAATTATTTTAGAGTAATTTAGAGATTAATTGACAGTTTCCTTCGCTTAGTCCGTTTTGACATTTTACTAAATAGTGATGTTAAAATTAACGAAACTATAAAAAAATTGTGTGTCAGCTCCGATTCTCCGATGCACGACCGACACCGAATGAATCCTTCAATTGGACTACTTCAAAAAATAAAGAAAATGTGCTATTGCGAAAAATAAAATATTACAATGGACAACTTCAGTTGGGTTCGGCTATAATTCTCTAGTAATCTCTAGTCCAGTAACAATTGAAGTAGTTCTTTAGTTTTTTAGTTCAGTTGTGTATAGTCCACTGGCCGCAAATCGGACGTGTATGATACGAGTAGTTATCAGTAAACCATGACAGATAAATAGCATGTGAATCGCGCGTAACGCTGTAAAACTTTCGTGTTAAACTTGATTTTACTCTTCATAAAATTTCCGTACCGGATCTTAAGACTCAAATCGATTTCAAAGGAGTTAACTCCAAAAACTATTCTTTAGTAAAGTTTGACTTCATGAAGTGATTTTTAATAACAATATTTGCTGCAAATTTTTTATTCAAATCCTAGAGTATGGTTTAGCGTTTTAATATTTTAAAAAAGTAACAACAAGCATGAGTGACATTGAGTGAATTAAATGTTTGGAATCTCATTTTTGGTGAGAATTAAATTAACAATTAGGTACATCAGATACTAATAACTAACATGCACATAATTTTTATTTTATTTTATTAGGAACAACAAACAGTTACTTCATATAATGTAATAAATATGTATGTAACTGACTACGTTATCAACAAGTAAGTTACCACCGCCTCGCATAATTATGTCATAGGTATCCCCCACAACGCCACAAGCTGAAGATTGTCCCTTAGGCAGTTGTGTTAGGCTGAGAGCCCTTCGCACTTGTCATTTGCTTGAATTAGACTAGAACCGTCTTGAGTCTTAAAATATTAGCAATTTTATATTACAGAAGCAAAGGAAACATGTAGGTCACACCACTGTTAGGAAATAATGTCATGCCGATATTCCGCCGATACCGATTTCCATCAAGATAATGAAAGTATATTTATGTGTCTCTTTATTTAAAAAAAATATATATATAATTTCTCAGATTAACATATTGATCAACGTTTATAAAAAAAATCGACTTGTATGAATCATGTGAATCCATTGAATCATATCACAACCCTCCGGTACAACACAAATGACAGTTAACAGTGACATTCAGTGTTACCAGCACCATATATATTTATCCCGGAAAGAAAAATCTTAATCTTATAATTCTTTTAAAAATGTTCAATACTGCAACAAGTATAACGAGGCTCAACTCCGCTGCGCTTCATATCTA
This sequence comes from Macrosoma leucophasiata, assembly GCA_036365455.1. Classification (NCBI taxonomy): domain Eukaryota; kingdom Metazoa; phylum Arthropoda; class Insecta; order Lepidoptera; family Hedylidae; genus Macrosoma; species Macrosoma leucophasiata. The sequence continues at coordinate 5,600,822 of JAWQUS010000029.1, forward strand.
ATTTTTACAACAACTGAGCAATCAACCCCCATGAATAATGAAGAATTTGAAACTCCTAAATTATAAATTCCCTAAATATAACGCGACATGTTTGTCAATAGTGGCAACATCGCAGTCACCTGTCATCAGCGTGTGATTCAATTTGTCAAAATATTTTTTTATTTCATACAATTTTTTTCGCGAATTCTTCAAGTCAATCAAGTACTTGCGGTACTGTCGCATGTCGCATTGAATACAAATTATTTCAATTAATTTGTTTATTGGACCATTTATTGGACTGATCAAAATCATGTGACCGAGTGCATAGTGCTGTGTTTTCCTAAATTAAAACGCATGTTTACCGAGACATTATATGTACGGTTATGAATAAATTAATATAATATAGGTACAATAGATTTAACTCATCATCATAATCGATATTCATACAAATAATTAAATCCAGCCAGTGACAAAACTGTTGTGTAAATTAAAAACAAAGTGCGCGTTTAATTTTACGTAATAAACTAGTTTGTATTCAGTGTGTGTTATTTAGGACATCAATAATTGATAGACTAACAGTTTTTCTGGTGAGTGTGCAATTTTATTTCGATTACGAACTAACTGTATATTTGTATCGCATGCGAATAAAATGAAACGCCGTGTTCAATTTGAACATTTTAAATGAAATTTATGTGTAATAATATGACTTGTGATGTTTCCTGTTAGGCCTTACTGATATTTTTGCCTAAGCCTCAACGAAAAATAAAAAATATCAGTTCGCGGGAAAACCGCAATGGTAGCTAATATATGGTAGCTATATATATAGCATACTATACATATGTGTGATGATATTATATTATATTAATTAATTATTATATTATTTTTATAATATAGGTATTTATGCCATATAAGTTTGAAGACTGAAGTAAAAACAACTAAAAAAAAAATTCAAAAAACTCCCAAGCAAAATATTAAAAAAATTGATAACGTACGGTTTTTTTTTTCGCGATGATTTGGCATTCATCTTTGTGTTTGTGGCAAACTCAAAAACTAACTGTACGGATTATCATGTAGTTTTTCCTAATAGATGTGATTAATGAGGTAAAACACAAAAATAAATGAACACTTGCTGTTATTAAATTTTACCTGGTTGTTAATAGATTCTAAACTAAACTTTTTAAGATATCTCAGGGTCTGTCTGAGGGTGGTTTTCGTGTCCAATTGATTGTTTGTAACCTAATAATTTCGCTTTTTTGTGACTCTGTGCTGTCCAAATATCTAAATGTTTTCTTTCTTTCTTTCTATAGGTTTTCAGATTTTGCACTTTCGATTTAATTTTTGCAATTTCGATTGTACTATCGCGCTATCGACTATTTTTTCGAGATCACGATAGTTCACAATACTATCGATAGACTATTACTATTGCAACAACACTATGTATACCAATGGGAGCATCACTTCATAAATAACACTATTTGCTTTATCAAAATTGATATGATAAAATTTATAGATTGTACAGTATCTAATCTTTGATGAAAGATGTTTACTGTTTGTACCTTACCCTAAAATAGTCAGGAAATGTTTTTATGTTCAATCCCTACTTCCCTACTAATATTATAAATTATGTTGCCTGCAATAAATGGATAAATAAATACAAAATTAAAAAAAAATGCGAAAGTAACTCTGTCTGTCTGTCTGTTACCTTTCCATGTCGAAATGACTGAACCGATGTTAATGAAATTTGGTACAGAGATAGAGTTGACTTTGAGAAAGAACATAGGCTACGCGGGAGAAGCCGCGGGCAACAGCTAGTAGAAAGTAGATAATATTTCAAAACTGTTTTACTTTCTCCCTTTTGAAGTGGCTTCTTTTAGCGCGGAGGCATAACACCTTAGACCTCAGGAGTGGTAACGCATCTGCATTTTGCACTTGGTGGGTGACTATAGGTAGCAGTCATCACTTAAGATCAATGTGAACTGCATGCTTGTTTGCCACTTGCATCATCTACTTTGTGTTTGTGGCAAACTCAAAAACTAACTGCACGGATTTTCATGTGTCACAAAACACAATTTTGTCACAAAAAAACCCTTTCCCCTGAATATGACAATTTTTTAAATCAGGAAAAGTGTAATTAATCCTACTAATACCTATTATTAATGCGAGAGTTTGTGTGTTTGGATGTTTGTTACTTCTTCCATAAAAAACTGCGAGACGGATTTGGATATAGGCTACAATTAAACCTAGTTTTAAATAGTTTTTTTTTTTTATATATTCTGGCATCGCTATTACGCATATTGCCAGTGTCAAGTTAAACGATATTTCGTATTCGTCTTATGCAGTGTAAAAGTCAGAGTCAGTCGGTCAATCATCAGTCAGTCAGTCAGAGTCACAGTCAGTAATTCGGGTAAAGCGATGGCTACTTTACCAGAACATTTACAATGAAGTTTTGGAGGCAACCCGAAAGAACGTGTTTTCGCACTGTTATTCTATTTCACTATACACAAGCCCTGTAATAAGCCTATATCAAACAAAATGCCACCAACTTTATTTAATATAATTCAAAAATACACCAAGAAAATGAAATAAAATAAGCGCACCACACGCATCTTTCAAGGTTCCCGCCAAAACTCCTTAAATGTTTTAATAAATTTTGAACGTCACGTTGCCGTGGACCCCCACATTTTGTCACGCTCAGCGAAACCCTTTCCCCCTTGTATGCGAACGTATTTTACGGATAGTCCACAAAAAAAAATGGCAACCCATTATACGTCCCACTGCTGGGCACGAGTCTCTTCACTTTTTTGGGGGGAGACCTGGAGCTTACTCCACCACGCTGCTCCAATGCGGATTGGTGGAGGTAGGTGGGTTAGTGGCCAACCCGCTGTCGGATGTTTTTCAAACCGCCCATAAGGCCTTCGATAGGGTTAAACGACTGCTATCTATCGATAGCAACCGGGACCGACGGCTTAACGTGCCCTCCGAAGCACGGAACGCGCATTTTTAATTTGGCAATATCGGTCACCCGTCACAAACCCGACCGCGCCCGTATCGCTTAACCGCTACTCGGTTAAGCGCTTACGATCTGCACAAGACGGGAACATGCGCGCTTAAAAAAAAATAGCACGCTGAAAATAAATTTAATACAAATGCGTTGATCACGCATATTATGGAAAATAGGACTCCCTTGAATTACTTTTTTATTATTTGGAATGCAATGGCTTTAACATTTAATATTATGGCAGAACGACGTTTGCCTAGTCAGCTAGTTATAACATAAAAAATGTCGTGATATTAAAACCTATGCGGAATATATTATACACCCACCTTGTGACCTTACTTAAAAAAAAACTTGCATGATAATATTATGGAATATATTAGTGGAACCAGTTTAGGATGAGTCTAAGGATCATAACTCACTACAGCCACCCGGCACCCGACCAGCACCGCCTCGTTTTACGGCGTCCACTCGTTGTGGTCTACAGGTGAACGACGCGATAATATATTTTTATTTAGTCTTTTCTTGCCGTTTGTAAAAGAGAGTATGGAACATTCTGTTAATACCTATTTTTTTTTTATTTCTGTTTAGTTTGACATATTAATCAACGTATCAGTTGTTATTCGCTTTAATTTTTAATTTTGTAATTTTACCTATCACAAGCAAATTCTATTATTTTAAAGTGATAAAAAAATTTTTTGAGTTTGAATTTGACCCACTCGCAGGCAGCACGCGGGCCACTCGGGAACAGCGCGATGGCAATGCAAAGTCAACGCAAGACAAGCTAGTGGTCACTGAGTGGTAAACTCGCCGTCCGCGCGCCACTGTTGACGGCTTTCGGTCGATGCGATCAGGGGTGCAACCGCCTATCGACATTGCTTTGTAGCTCCTTTAAAAGCAGTAGTGATAATCTGATTGTTTTTCTTGCTTTCGTAGGTGAGAAAAAAGCGATAATGGTAGATTATTACGATTATTGTTATTTAGTTAAAGTAAAAATCGACATGAAAATTTGACAGCAATGACAACTACAATAGCAATGTCGATAGGCGGTCGTACCCCCGGTGTGGATACGGTAGCGGAGTTGATGTAATGAGCGCAGACCGCTCGAGGCGGTCGAACGCTGGACGGGTGCCGGGTGGCTCTAGTGAGCTGTGACCCTAATTTTGTAATCACCTGTTCTATTCTAATAAGTAACTCTGGTTCACTGGTAGATTTCTAGTGTAGAAGCTCGAGGGTAAGCCTACCCTCGGCTCTATCTGCCGCCAAATCCGTACATATTATCCTGTACATATTATCCTGAAAGCTACATCTGTTTGATAAAATCTCCGATAGGCATAGTTATAATACGAGGAATAAGAACAAGTTGTCTCTGCCAAGTTTTCGACTGACGAAAACTAATACATCTTTCCTAAAATATAGTGTAGAATTTTATAACAAGATCCCAGCCGGGATTGCTGAACTCACCGATGGTAAATTCAAAGCATTAATTAAACGCACTCTATGTAAAAAGGCTTAAGTACTATAAACTCGAGGACTATCTCAAGGATAGAAATGTTTGGCTAAATGCTGATCTAGCTCCACAAAGGTGTTAAATGTAATAATCAAAGTGTAATGTTGATATTATATTGTTAATTTTAAGCTTGTTTAAATTATGGAAAATTGTAAAAATATGCCTAAGAGATATTTTTAAAAGAGCCGACTGAGTTTTTTCCGGCAAGTTTTTCTCAGATCATATTGGCCTTTGGAACTTTGCCGGTGATTGACAAAGAATGACTCTTTTTCTTTTCTTTTTACTCTTTGTTATCAGTTTGTAAAGGGGAAAAGAGACATTTTACTGATATACTTTTTACATTAGTTTATGACATTTAGTTTTATCTTAGTGATATTCTTGACTTTACATATATTTTTTATCTTGTTTGACATGTATATCAATTGTTATTCGCTTTAACTTATTTTGTTTGTTTTTGACGTGTCATAAGAGGTGCCTGTCACCCTAAATGAATAAATGAGTTTCTGATTCTGATTCTGATTCTGCTACCACGTTCAGGATAATATGTACGGCCCTGTAATTTCCGACACAGAGGCAGAACACCTTAGGCCTCAGGAGTGATAACGCATCTGCATTTTGACCTTGTTATTAGTGTGGGTGTCTATAGGCTGTAGTCATCACTTAACATCGATGTGAGCTGCCTGCTTGTTTGCCACTTCCATTACATTAAAAAAAATCGCCACTGATAACAGGTCTTTTAGTTCACATCACGACACACGTTGCGTATGTGGGACCAAACAATTAGCAACGTATTCTGGTTACGCCATTCGAAAGCTTGGAGGTCGCGGGATGCGTAGTTCATATGAGAAAACCGGTTGACGCGTTTTTTTTATGTTATGGAAATGGCTAACAAGCATGCAGCTCACATCGATGTTAAATGATGACTGCAGCCTATAGACACACCCACAAAGATCAAGGTCAAAATGCAGATGCGTTACCACTCCTGAGGCCTAAGGTGTTATGCCTCTGTGCCGGAAATCACATTACCACCTGACCGGAACACGATAGTGCTGAACACTACCATTTAGCGGCAAGTAAATTAGGTAATGCGGTGGTGCCTACGTCCGCGAGCTCCGTCACTAGAGCTCTACCACCAGTCAAAGTAAAAGCACAAGTGATCCTATTCCTGTCGCCGAGATGTTTAAATATGTGCGTGAAATAATGTATTTAGTTAAAGTCAAGGTGTGAGTTTCGTAGTAATAGACGATTTTTGTTGTGCGTGTTTTTTTTTAAGTATTGGAAGTGGCAAACAAGCTTGCAGTTCACATTGATGTTAAGTGATGACTCAAAGACCAAGATCAAAGTGCAGAGATGCGTTACCATTCCTGCGGCCTTATAGGGCCTACATTACCACATGACCGGAACACGATAGTGCTGAACACTACCATTTAGCGGCAAGTAAATTAGGTAATGCGGTGGTGCCTACGTCCGCGAGCTCCGTCTCTGGAGCTCAACCACCAGTAAAGTGCAAAAATGAAAGACTGTTTTGCATTGGTAATAAACGCTATGGCTAGTCCCCTCCGGTCCGCCGCGACCGGTGGGCCGCGTTGCTCTATGGTTGCACAATATAGAGAGAGAGAGATATATATATATATATATATCTATATTGTGTAAGGAAGAAATACTTGTTATAGTTTCTACGTATTTGTGATTAGTTTAAATACAAAAATTACTTGGTATCTAAAACGGTGTAACATGCAAAAGTACGCTGTTTACGCAACTGCACTAATGTAAATTGCACGTAATAAGGGATTTCCTTCTATACTGATTGCATTGTTGAATCGTAATAATATGCAGTAGGCTGGTGTTGTACTAAGGCCGGAGTTAACGAACATAGCAAACAAGTATAAGGGTGTTTTTCCACCAGAGATGTGGTATGTAGCTATGCTGCGAAGATGTAATGTGTACCTGTAATTTCCGGCACAGAGGCACAACACCTTAGGCCTCAGAAGTGGTACATCTGCATTTTGACCTTGGTCTTTGTGTGGGTGTCTATAGGCTGCAGTCATCACTTAACATCAATGTGAACTGCATGCTTGTTTGCCACTTCAAATTCATTAAAAAAAAATGAAATTTACTCTACGGAATACTAATCTACTACTATCTAAGCTTTGTAGCTATACGAGGAAGATGGATTATAAAGATCAGTGTTCCCAACTTTTCCAGCCGCCATAAACCGGACAACAAAGGAGATGTTGCAAAAATGTATGGACCTCCGGCCATGTATTGTACACAATATCATTAACAGGCAAAATCAATATAAAAACGTTTTTTACTGCATATTTTCACTTATTTAGTTTTGTTTGCAGTTACAAAATATTATTTGCAGTTAGAATTGCAACTCAAACCAACATGGCGAATATGGCGGGCGATGTCATTTTGACATTTTCATTTTTTTAAATTGTTTTTTGTACTTGGAGAAAAAAGTAATATTTTCTTAATACTATCGAAATCGATTGCATGTGTTAATACTAAGAACTTAAACTAATCGATTTCCAATTTAAAGAAGCGTCGGCTGTATCGCCGCCATGTTGAATATGGTTGAAAATGATAAAATCGTTTGAATTAAATGTGGTAGTAACTCTAAAATATATTATTGAATAAATGAATTGTATTTTTTTCGGATTCTTCTTCAGTTTACCCATTTTTTGAGGACGTGTACGAACTAGAGCCGAGCTCGCAACATCTCCTTTAATCTGATCATACTTGGGCAAAATGGTTGTTTAAGGTTGATTTGGTCCCCAGGTTTTGGGTTAATACTTTGCGCAGTGGCAACATATTATTTCAATATTTTTCCTAATCTAGGGTAGAGTAGGGCAGCTTCTCTTTTGGAACTTTTTGTATCGATTTTTTCTATAAAAAGATAGTTTACTCAACATTTGTCAACAAACCCCTGAAGGTGATCGTGTGATTGAAACCGATTGGGTAAAAAGATTAAATAGTAATAAATACATTCTAGTAAAACCGTCATGTATCCCACCCGTTCATACTACTTGCTGACCGGACAAATTGAATGCGGAAAGTAAGCGATCGAGATTACAATACGTTTGATATAATATATAAATAACATTGTTTATGTTATGACTAGCTGTGCCCGCGACTTCGTCCACGTGCGAAAAAATATGATTGTTCAGTATCTACCCGGATGAAGTCGTGGGCGCAGCTAGTATAAAAGTAGCCTAAGTTACTCCTTATTACATCAGCTATCTGCTAGTGTAAGTCCCGTCAAAATCGGATACACTCCAATTCTACTTATTTGTATGTAGGTATGTATGTATGTTTGGAGATAAAAGTAACCTAAGTTACTCCTTTTCACATCAGCTATCTGCCAGTGAAAGTCCCGTCAAAATAGGTCCAGCCGTTCCCAAGATTAGCCCCGCCAAACAGACAGACAGATAGACAAAAATTGTAAAAAATGTTGTTTTGGTATATGTACCGTGTATACATACATACATATCCATTTAGTAAAAAGCGGTTATTTTAATATTAAAAACAGACACTCCAATTTTATTAATTTGTATACAGAAAGATCGTTTATGTTATGATTAAGCAGTAATTATATCGCTTTCTCGCACCAGAAATTAAAATTTAACGACTAGTTTCACGGTGTACTGATATTTATGAGATAAAAGATCATATCACTGTAAGGGAGAGGCTTTAAGAAAGTTAAGAAACCGGCCAATTGCGAGTCGGACTCGCGCACGGAGGGCTCCGTAGCATCTATCTATACATATATGATAGAAAATAGTTCCCTGCCGCCACACCGCGGACACTCCGCCAAAATTCCATACAAACGCTTAATTTGGTCCCCATTACACAGACATCAATCAGTGACGTGTATTTACACGTGCATCTGTGTGCGTAGCACGTAGAATATACCAACCGTCGCCCATTAGAGGGGAGGAGGTTGGGTGATGCGGGGAAATCGGGCGGGACGTCGAAGTGTCCATTCTCTAAGTAGTATTATTACATATTATCTACCGCCGCGTTTGTCTGTCTTTCTGTTTGCGATAAACTTACAGGCTGCACCGATTTTCACGAAGTAACCCACTGAAGCGGTCGGATGTGTGAAGGGCGACCGCTAGTGGCAAATTAAAATGGGCATTTCCGTGCTTTTGAGTCGGAGGGACGTTTAGCCGTCGATCCCGGTTGCTATCGATTGATAGCAGTCGTTATACCTTGTCGGAGGCCTTATGGGCGGTTTGACAACATCCGACCGCGGGTTGGCCTCTTACCCGTATCTCCACCAACCCCATTGAAGCAACCCGGTGGATTAAGTTCCAGGCCTCCCCAAAAAAGGGGAGAGTCTCGTGCCCAGCAGTAGGACGTAAAAAGGTTGTTTTTATATTATTTCGCATTAACACATGCTTGTGAAATATATTTTATAATACTGAATATATACTGAAAAGTCTATTATATCGGTTGCCTAACTAGCATAGTTGGTAATAGATGGCGCTGCTGCTACCATAAAGCAATGCAATAGATGTGAAGGAAAGATTTGACAAATCGGGCAGGACTTCAGTAGCTCAATTGGAAGAGCGGCTGGACTAGATTCCCAGTAGGTCGCGAGTTCGAGTCTCGCCTGAAGTCAAATTTTTCTTTCCATTTTTCTTTAAAAATAAAACGTAAAAAGGTTGTTGCCAACCTACTTAAGTCGACTGTTTTCTTGCAAGATTTATTGTTTGTTTATTTTTGCTTTCATTACAAATGTTTGGATGTTTGTTTGAGTCTTGAGTACATAGTTGCAATTGTTATGCGTTGGCTTGTATCCGTTTTAAATGGTTGCATTAAATGCCTCAGATTTGTTTGACGTTAAATGAATTTTTTTTATGCGATACTTAAAAACTTTTTTTTTTGATATTGGTACTTACCCCCTTATTCTTAAACGTACATTAGATACGTTTTAGCTATAGAATGCTTTGTCTTTGTCAGTTGCATTGTCAAATGCGCAGGATAGAATAGGACAAAGGAGAGATTAGCAACACTTTAGCTAAAATACGTTTATGAATCCCTTATTCATTAATATATATATTTTTTTCATTTCACACTTTTATTTGTTATTTATGGAACTGAATTATGTTATTTAAAACATAAGCACATAATAATATATATTTTTTTATGTAATGGTAGTGGCAAACAAGCATGCAGTTCACATTGATGTTAAGTGATAACTGCAGCCAGGTGTCTATAACACCCACAGTAAGGCCAGAGGTCAAAATGCAGATGCGTTGCCACCTCTGAAACCTTAGATGTTACGTCTCTGTGATAGTCATTACCAAGACTGGCCTATCACTGGTGGTAGAGCTCCAATGTAGGAGCTCTAGGTATACATTACCACCTGACCGGAACACGATAGTGCTGAACACTACCATTTAGCGGCAAGTATATTAGGTAATGCGGTGGTGCCTACGCCCGCGAGCTCCGTCACTGGAGCTCTACCACCAGTAAAATATTAATTCTCTCATAGTACTTAAATGATAGTTTGTTCGTCAGTATCATAGTTTTTAACTGTACTGCTTAGATGTAGTAGTATTAGTAAAACACCTGTAAACAAATTTATACATACATACATTTCCATGTCACTTTAAACTTTAGACAAAAGGTACTTGTATATCTAAGCGATTAGCGCGTCCGTTACAGAATCACAAAATATGGTTAAAAAGAACCCGTTTAAAAAGAAGACATTATAAAAAAAAGATTTCCAAAAAATATACTGAATTCGAGACCAATCAATCGTGACAAATAAAACTGAAAAAAATCAGACTCAGAATCAGAAATATATTTATTCATTTACCACATATGGAACGTCTCTAACAAAAGAGATTAAATTAAAGCAATTTACAAACAAAAGAAATATTATAATGAAGAATATCACTAAGACGTTTTATTTTTATTCCACTTATTTATTTATACAACTTATTAAATAATTTTTTACATATATATGTATAAAAAAAACAACAAATATATATATAAAAAATTAAAATTATTTTTATTATTATTATTTATTTAGGTACCACCACACTATGTTGTCATGAATTTTATATTAATAATTATTATACTCGGTACGTAATAAAATGTATATGTTTACTATATTTCATCATATAAGAAATATTATAATGAAGAATATCACTAAGACGTTTTATTTTTATTCCACTTATTTATTTATACAACTTATTAAATAATTTTTTACATATATATGTATAAAAAAAACAACAAATATTTATATAAAAAATTAAAATTATTTTTATTATTATTATTTATTTAGGTACCACCACACTATGTTGTCATGAATTTTATATTAATAATTATTATACTCGGTACGTAATAAAATGTATATGTTTACTATATTTCAAGACTATCGGTTTATATACGCAATATAAGTAGGTATTTTATATAAAAATATTCATTGTAAATATTATTATTATTGTGTTTCGTATAAATAAAAATTTAAGTATAAATATCGTGATCACAGTATATTATTTTTTCTGATAAAATATGTTATTGTTAATAAACCATTAATAATTTAAATTTGTTTGACCTGCTTGACATCCGTGAAACACAGGGTCCCAGGTGAAAATCAGCGTCAAGTCGATTGCTGTCATCGACGAACACAGCTTTGATGTTATCGACTTGACATGAAGCTGATCTGGGCTCCCATTTGGATCAGCCGTGAGACTTAATCTCTTTTTTTTTTAATTCTTATTGTTTTTCTATTTGTATAATTGTACCCATGTACCTAATCCTCTGGAAATTTTGTAGTCATGTCTCTGTGCTGTCCAAATAAATGTTTTCTATCTTTCTTTCATATTAAAAATAAAACATGTCGAACGATTCGCAAAGATGTGACCTATCCGCAGTTTGTATAGAGATAAGATAAAACATACATGATTAGTATAATTACCTTTCGCAATGGGATAATCGTTCTATATTTCATTACTATGTTTTTTATGTCAAGGAGATGACAAACTAGTTCGCGATAAGCCCATATCGCGAAGATTGTACGGATCTGTAATTTCCGGTTCAGAACCATAATACCTTAGGCCTCAGTGTGGCATAGCAAACAATGAAAGGAGAAGTTCCACATTGGGCACGCACCTTATACACTACATCAAAAGTTAGAGGAAAATACGCAGAATCATGGGAAAATACTCATAAAATAATTTTAATCGTTGTTTTTTTGTCGGAATCAATCATCATCACTTAACATCAATGTGAACTGCATGCTTGTTTACCACTTCCATTACATAAAAAACAGAACCTCCTCCTTTTTAAAGTATGTTAAAAAAAAAATACATTAAAAATCTTGTTGCAGGTTCAATTCAACACACCAAACATGACTTAAAATCACGGAACAGCGCCATCTAGCGGCAGCGAGGAGCGTCTAGCGTCGCCGCCTAGCGACATCTAGTGAAGATGCTGGCGCGCGCCGTGTGATCGAAATGCCGCGTCTCAAATATGCATCGATCCTACGTGTTCTGGTCATTTTGGGGCTTTTTTGCCTGTGGGTACAGATAATGTTGTCGGCATCGAATGGCGGGATCGATCGGGATGGTGGTAAGTTTATTATCTATGTTTCTAAAACATTTGGGCCGAACTTCATTCATGAAAATAGGCTAGTTCTAGTCTTTAAAAGGTTATTACACGACACGGTATTCAGAGTCCGGCAGAAAGGGTGGGCGTGGCCTCGCGCCGGGTTGCCGCTCAATACACTATCCGGTCGACTGGGCCCTAACTCAGTCACAGTACAAATATGAACAGTATGGATATTACGTACAAAACGTTGAAACGGCGCAATCACACAAACATGCGCATCAACGAGGCCCCTAAGCGGTTCTCGCGATGCTGCAGCTCCGAGTCACTCGCTACTCGAGCGTCGATGCGTGTTTGTATGAGTGTGCCGTTTTGAACGTTTTGTATGTAGTTACCATACTGTTCATATTTGTACTGTGTGTGGTTAGGGCGTTAGGTTGACCGGGCCGCTCCGGTCGCCCTAATTAGGGCTCTAACTCCCTTAATGTTATTACACTACCCTGACCCTTGCAATCGGACCCTGAATACCGTGCCCTGTAATAAGGCCATCATTTCTTGGCGCCGTCCATAAAATACCTTCGCATACAAGGGGGCAGGGGAGGAGGTCACGGCAACGTTACGTTCGTGGTTCATTAAAATATTTTAAATTAATATTTCGTTAGACTACGCCTGATTAAAAAGATGTCATATTCAGGGGACTTAGTTTTTGTGTGACGTAATTTTTTAGGGGGTCACAAATTGTGACAAAAGGAAGGACCCCCTCCTTCCTTTTGTCACAATTTGTGACCCCCTAAAAAATTACGTCACAAAAACTAAGACCCCTGAATATGAAGAGGCGTATTTTAGTGTGACGTATTTTATGGAGGGCCCCCTTGAAATATTTGATGTCAGGATTCAGGATGTGTTGCTGTTTATTATTAATATAAATCACGGATCACTATAATAACCGACCAATGTCATCCACATATCACTTGCATTCATTTATGGTTTTGTTTACTATACTAATGACGTCATATAACAGATAATCTAAACGCATGGCTGACAACGTTTTCGTTCGTTCATGTAAAGTAGATTTTAAAAGTGAAAGTTTTGATTTTAAACGTCGAAACATCGAAAAACGCGCGGTACGATAAAAATAAACCGCGTATCTCGGTTTTAGCGTTAAACGAGGTAGCGTAAAAAGGCTATTACACGTCACGGTATTCAGGGTCCGGTAGAAAGGGTGGGCGTGGCCTCGCGCCGGGTTGCCGCTCATTACACTATCCGGTCGACAGGGCCCTAACTCAGTCACTGTACAAATACGAACAGTACGGAAACTACGTACAAAACGTAAGAGGCGCAATCACACAAACATGCGCATCAACGCGGCCCCTAAGCGGTTCTCGCGGTGCTGCAGCTCCGAGTCACTCGCTACTCGAGCGTCGATGCGCATGTTTGTGTGAGTGTGCCGTTTTGAACGTTTTGTACGTAGTTTCCATACTGTCCATATTTGTACTGTGTGTAGTTAGGGCGTTAGGCTGACCGGGCCGCTCCGGTCGCCCTAATTAGGGCCCTAACTCCCTAAATGTTATTACACTACCCTGATCCTTGCCATCGTACCAGAATACCGTGCCGTGTAATAAGTCCATAAGTCGGGTAACTACTGTACTATAAGTTTCTATGGCGAATGTAACGTGTGTATATGAAATGGACGACGCACTACGAAAAGGTGTTTTAATGCTTGGTCATACACCTGTCTCTTACTTATGTAGATAGCTAGATAGATAAGAGTTAATAAAACACACATTTTGGATTGCTGAAATCATTTTCGACATTTATCAAAATATCATTTAAAAATGCAGCTCGTCGAGTGCATTCGACCCTCTGTTGACACATTCAAAAACATTTTTATTAAATTCCGATACTTGTGCAAATAGGGTTGCCAGGTTACTAAACCTAATAGCCAGACATACCATCAAATTTGGCCGTTCATTTAGGTATTAAGGCCGGACACCCGCGATGGAAGCGTTCGGCTGTGCTCGGGGCTCACTCGTTTAGGAAATGTAAAAGCCGGACTCCGTATAATTTGACCGGACACGCAATCAAAAGGCCTAACTATGTCTGGCTTTATCCGGACGCCTGGCAACCATATGTGCAAGGAATATGTACTATGTACGTTTTTGATATAAGTAAAATTTGAGCTCTTCTGGACATTATACTCGTACATACAGGCCGGACACCCGCGATGGAAGCGTTCGGCTGTGCTCGGGGCTCACTCGTTTAGGAAATGTAAAAAGCCGGACACCGTATAATTTGACCGGACACGCAATCAAAAGACCTAACTATGTCCGGCCTTATCCGGACGCCTGGCAACCCTATGTGCAAGGAATATGTACTATGTACGTTTTTGATATAAGTAAAATTTGAGCTCTTCTGGACATTATACTCGTACATATGTGCCATCAAAAATTTAATTAGGTACAGTTTCCAATAAGAAATATTGCGCATTGGTCTAAGGAAGGAGACTTCGGCAAAGAATATGTAATAATAATACGTATAGAATGGACACCTCGACGTCCCGCCCGATTTCCCCGCCTCACCCAACCTCCTCCCCTCTTATGGGCGACGTTTGGCATTCTCTACGTGCTACGCACATAGGTGCACGTGTAAATTATAAATTACTAATTACTACTTAATAATTTAATATTAAAAATAAATTGAAATGTCACTTTTGGAACATCCTATAAGTTAAAAATGTATGTCACTTGCATATTATATACATTAAATATTTTACATAAGTATAAAACCACTAACTGAATCACGTCTAACAAAATATTGTTGTCTCGTTCACACTTAGTGTATTTTGTATTTCGTCACAGCGCGAAAAAGTAATAGAAATATTTATATGCATATCAAATTTTGTTACCACCTTCGTTAAATTGTATATTATAATTTCTTTTATGTAATGACTGTGATGTGACTGTTGTCGTACATAATAGGTTGGGGAAAAAGTCTTTTCGCATTATTTTTTAAAAATTTTTATTTATTTATTGAAATCAGGCAACAGTGCTTAAGATAAACAATAGGCCCATAGAATAAATACCTTACAGACTAACATACATATTAAAACACTACACTATTTATCACGTAAAGTCGGCGACGTGATACGCGGCTTGTCTGCAGGCAGTTGTCCCTTGAACCTCCGGAACACAACGCCCTGCGGCCAGAATTCCTCCTTCATAAAAGTTGGTAGGTGGTGCGTCGGTATTCTAACCAGAAAGGAGTTGAAATTGACCTTGCGGCGAGACTCCAAACGCTCCACTCTGAGGGTAAAGTTGGTCTTCTTTCGGACATAGTCAACAACATCTTCAACTCCCGTTGACCAGTGCAGTCGTGACACGTATAGTGGCGTCGATGGTGTAGCTGGACGCAGCAAAAAAAATATATATATAGTATGTATGAACTTGTAATAAAATCTCTTTGGCTGTAGTATTTGTATCTGGCTGGTTTTGGTATCATTGAAAGTTAAAATTTTAAAGAACGTAATTCCAAATTCAAATTAGGCAAATGTGTGATTTTCATTTGTTTTTCGTACTGTCAAGATGAGTGAATCTAATGAAGAAATTCGATACATTTTAAAATTTTACTACAAAAAAGGTAAAAATGTAACGCAAGCCGCGAAAAAAATTTACGTTGTTTATGGACCTAGTGCAGTGTCTGTGAGAGTAGCTCAAATTTGGTTTAAGCGTTTTCAATCCGGAAATTTTGATGTCAAAGATGCACCTCGCTCTGGTCGCCCTATTACGGATAAAATGGATGCCATTTTTGAAAAAGTGGAGCAAGATCGACATATCAGTAGTTACGACTTAGCTGAAGAACTGAGAATTGACCACAAAACAGTTTTGGCGCATTTGAAAAAAGCTGGGTACAAAAAAAAGCTCGATATTTGGGTACCTAACGAGCTCTCTGAAAGAAACCTAATGAACCGTGTACTCATTTGTGATTCTTTATTACGACGTAATGAAACCGAATCATTTTTGAAGAAGCTGATAACTGGTGATGAAAAGTGGATCACGTACGACAAGAACGTGCGAAAAAGGTCGTGGTCAAAGGCCGGTCAGGCTTCACAGACTGTGGCGAAACCCGGGTTAACTCGCAATAAGGTGATGTTGTGTGTGTGGTGGGATTGGAAGGGCATTATTAATTATGAGCTATTACCACCAGGCAGGACTATCGATTCTGAACTCTACTGCGAACAACTGATGAGATTAAAGCAAGAAGTTGAGAGAAAGCGGCCGGAATTGATCAACAGAAGAGGTGTGGTGTTTCATCATGATAACGCTAGACCTCACACATCTATAGCCACTCAGCAAAAATTAAGAGAGTTTGGCTGGGAGGTGTTAATGCATCCGCCGTATAGTCCTGGCCTTGCACCTTCAGATTTCCACCTGTTTCGGTCTCTTCAGAATTCTTTATGCAATGTTAGGTTAACATCACGAGAGGACTGCCAAATCCACTTGTCGCGGTATTTTGATGAGAAGTCCCAAAATTTTTATAGCAATGGGATCATGTCCCTACCTACAAGATGGCAAAAGGTTATCGAACACAATGGTACATACATACTTTAGTTAAATTTAAATAAACTATATTTAAAAATGTTTTGAATTATCTTAAAAAATGCGAAGAAACTTTTTCCCCAACCTAATACATAGATTCGCCTAAGCATACCGGACAAGTCTTGGTGACTTTTGGTTTGCTTTGATGTACATATTATGTAATGTTTTCTTATATAAATAAAAAAGAAAAATACACGTCACTGATTGATGTCTGTGTAATAGAAACAAAATTAAGCGTTTGTATGGAATTTTGGCGGAGTGTCAGTTGATAGTATTGTTACGTATTCTCTGGTTGAAGTACAAATGTTGTTGAGGTTGCCTGCAAGAGGTGATGCGACCAGAGAGGTGTAAAACTTAGTTAAAGCGCATTAACATACTTTTCTTTTGTTACCAACAACGATTGTAATGTAAATATGCATTGACTCTTAACAGTTGTCCATAGTGCGAGGTAACCTTAGTTTATGCACGTTGTTCGTAGGGTTGGCACTCTTGGCACTACTATTTGGAATTTACACCTTAATAAACGATTTGAGTTAAGGCCAGGGTTGACAGACTGAGCAGACTGCCATCAATACCATACTCTGGCAAAATGCCCCACAGCTCCTTTCGTAATACCCTATGAAACGCTTTCTCCAAATCCACAAAACCGCAGAAAACCTTGTGGCTCACAGCGAGATGCTTCTCTACGATGTTGCGGAGGGAGAAAACTTGATCCATACATCCTCCTCCAGTTCTGAAACCACCCTGTGCTTCCCACAACAACCTGTGTCTGATGGTGGGGTCAAAAGTCTTAGGAATCGGCGTGCATGTATGAAGAGAATGATGAAGGTAGACGAGGCACGAGAGGTTTGTCAGGACCTGGATATCTCGCGCTCTACACTATCTGCCTACCCCGTTAGGGACCTGGCGTGAAGATACATACACACATACACATACAAAGGTGGTAAAACCTTCGTCATATGAAAAAAAAAATGTTCTATTTCAAAGTGACAACCCTACTACCACTTACACTTATTAGCAATGATATAGGAGGTTCTAATTATCCATCTGCGAAATATTTAGATGTATCTTTTGCAGACTTGTAAAGTGATGACGGTAGCGGTATTCAAATTGGATGATCATTATCGGTTTTCCGTTTTAAAACTGTATGTGTGTATGTATGTATGTATGTTTAGAAAGAAAAGAAAGAAAGAAAACATTTATTTGGACAGGACAGAGACACAAAAAAGCGAAATTATTAGATTACAAACAATTTTATTTTATTCATTTATTTCATATAATTAGGCTCCTGGGGAGCTCTTTAACACATAATAAATTAAATAGAGACTAAACAGTTTTGTATAATATGGAAAGCATCAATTATTTACAAATTCCTCCATTTCCCCATTTCAAAAGAAACTGAGTAAGAAGGAGTTTGGTCGTCATGATAAAGGTTAATAAAAAAGGAAAAAAAACTCAATAAAAGTTAACAAAAAATAGATTTAAGTCCCAGGGCTGGTCAAAATGGGTGCCCAGATCAGCTTCATGTCAGGTCGATAACATCAATCGACCTGACGCTGATTTTCATCTGGGACCCTGTGTTCCACGGATGTCAAGCAGGTTGGACAATTAAACTAGCCATTTTACATAACGATAACATAATATTCATATTATAGACGTTGTTTTATATTATTTCGCATTAACACATGCTTGTGAAATATATTTTATTTTTAAAGAAAAATGGAAAGAAAAATTTGACTTCAGGCGAGACTCGAACTCGCGACCTACTGGGAATCTAGTCCAGCCGCTCTTCCAATTGAGCTACTGAAGCCCTGCCCGATTTGTCAAATCTTTCCTTCACATCTATTGCATTGCTTTATCTATTGCATTCCCAGTAGGTCGCGAGTTCAAGTCTCGCCTGAAGTCAAATTTTTCTTTCCATTTTTCTTTAAAAATAAAATATATTATAGACGTGTTTTAAATATATATTATTTATGTATCTTCACACCAAGTCCCTCACGGGGTAGGCAAAGAGTGTGAAGCGACAGATATCTCGTTCTTGACACACCGCCCTTGCTTCTACATTCATCATTGTCTTTTTATTACAAACCGATTCCTGGCGACTGGCGTGGCGTTTAAAATACTTTATTTACTGGTGGTAGAGCTCCAGTGACAGAGCTCGCGGGCGTAGGCAGGCACCATCGTATTACCTAATATACTTGCCACTAAATGGTAGTGTTCAGCACTATCGTGTTCCGGTCAGGTGGTAATGTATGGCCCTGTAATTCCCGGCACAGAGGCATAACACCTTAGGCCTCAGGAGTGGTAACGCATCTGCATTTTGACCTCGATCTTTGTGTGGGTGTCTATAGGCCGCAGTCATCACTTAACATCAATGTGAACTGCATGCTTGCTTGCCACTTCCATAACATAAAAAAAACTTGCTTAGATATCACAAACGGGAGTTGGCAAAACGCCAAGTTTATCCCTAGACTTACTAGGTCAAGGACAGACAGTGGTATCTTGTCAAAGCTGTTTCCATGAGGGTGTGAATAAGGGTCATAGCTCACTAGAGCCACCCTGCACCCGACCAACGCCCGACCGCCTCGAGCGGTCTGCGCTTAATACATTAATACATCAACTCCGCTCCGTATCGCCTCGACCGCTAGCCATCAATGCGCGGGCAGCGCGTGAACCACTCGGTGACCACTAGCTTGTCTTGCGTTGACTTTGCATTGCCAACTCGCTGTTCCCAAGTGGACCGCGCGCGGTTAGCGAGTGGTTCACAAATTCACAAACTAACATAGCGTCGTTCACCCGTGGACCACCGACTACCCGTCGAACATAACGAGTGGAGGTTGTAAAACGAGGCGGTGCCGGTCGGGTGCCGGGTGGCTGTAGTGAGTTATAACCCTAATGCTCACATTTTTATGCTCGCATGTCATGAAGTGACAAACAAGCACACAGATGACAATGATGGTATGATGACCATTTTGATCAAGTTTTGACCAATACCGGACTGTCATGTGCTGTGCTTACGTAGGCAGTGTGCAGCAGAGATAACGCTCTCCGAAGTCGAAACGAGCCGATCGACTCTTTCGTGGGCTCGATGTGCAATATTAATTATTGAGTACTGTACCTTTTTTTTTTACCAGGGGAAAATGCGTTACGCATACCCACCCTTGTTGAGAGGGGTGGGTTATGTGGGACTCCGGGAAAGGACATCCGTCTACCCATTAAAAAACCCCTGGGTGTTCCGACTCGTCCGCCATCAGTGCCGGGGTCACGGGAACGCTATCGCACACATCCGCGACCCCACCGGCGGCTGCTCGATGTCGAGCCCTCCTCGGAGCCTTTCGGCTCCAGCCACTACTAGTGTCGTGCGGAACACCTGCACGCCAGCCAGCCCGGGACCTCTCCAGTCGGGCGATGAACTTCCCCTAGTCCGTCGCCCGAAGGTCCCTTTTTTTTTACGCGGGGAAACCCTCATGGGCACCCGCCGTCTAGTGGAAATGACGGCGGGTAGTGTGAGACTCGTACTCACTAAAACCCCGCGGTGTTCCGACCATTCCGCCATCAGTGGCGGAGTCACGGGAACGCTTACGCACACATCCGCGACCCCGCCGGCGGCTGCTCGTCTCCGAGCCCTCCGCAGGTTGAGCTCTTTGGCTCCAACCAACACTAGTGGCGGGCGGAACACGTGCACGCCACCCAGCTTGGGACCTATCTCCATTTGGGCGACGGACATCCCCTAGTCCGACACCCAAAGATCCCTGCCCCGACCACTCACAACGCCAGATGTCCCAAGACGCTTGGGTGGAGGAGTCTAGGGGCACTCTGTCCGGCCCCGGGGGAGCGGGAGTGACAGGGATGAACTGACCTTCAACCGCCCCCCCGCGGCCCCACCACGTCCCTGTCGAGCGGCGGGACCACCGCTAGGCGGCTGGGGATAGGGTGCAGGGCCAACGACATACCCATACACCTCTTCCCCAGCCGCCTTCCTACCACGTCACCATCTGACGGCGGGACCACCGTTAGGCGGCTGGGGATAGGGTGCAGGGCCAACGAAATACCCGTACACCTCCCCAGCCGTCTCCTCTCCACAGCAGCGAGTGGCGGGCTGAGCCACGCCAAACGCCGCTCCCTCTCTGGGTTCCTCTTGGCTTCGCCGGTGTGGGGACAACCACCGGGTACTGAGCCCCCCGCCACGACAAGGTGGAAACCCTCGGGGGGGTTGAGTACTGTACCTACGCCAACAAATGCATGATTATTATTAATATATCGCATCGTAAACAAACCATACATATTTTTATCGACCGTCGCGTCGTGAGGAAATTGATAAAAGCTTGGGCAGTAGACTTTTATCAATGCAGTTTGCATTTATTTTTATTACGATGTTTATCATAATAAGTATAGTTATATTATGTATAGGTATTTAATTTATACGACAGACGCTTTGCTGGCGTAATTTAGGTCCTATGTCACAAAATCGGCCCCAATGGAAGACCAGCGCCGCTCGTAAGATCGGCTTTATGCTGAAAAAAGCTTTTTGTAACAACCTTGATTTTGTGTTCCACGTTAGTTTTTAGTTTATTATGTTGTTGTTACAAATAAAGTTTTTGTTTTTTATTCTATTCTAGAGAGGAAACATTTGTATTTTTGTATGTATGTTTGTAAAGTTAAACAGAATGCACCTAAAGTTTTGAAAAAAAAAACTGCAATACATTCCTGAATTCCTGATATCATCCTGCATGATTTACATATTATATTGATGACATAATTTAACACTTTTTTTTCAGATACTAATCAACTAAAAGTAGGAATAAAGAATACTAACAATGCCATGCCGTTCACAGGTTTTTTTTTCTCATTATTTTTTTTCATCTGTGTCGTGTTTTTTCGTCATTAACAAGGAAAAGTCATTAAATGTACAACTGTCATTGTGTTCTAAACATTTTCAAATTCATAAACCTGATTTCTGAGGCTCTATTATAGCGATGCCGAACTATCGATAGTGAAACATATCGATAGTGGACCTCGAAAATCAGTTAACATAGCGATAGGACTATAGTACATAACATGGCAATACTATTGATGATTTGCAATAGTATCGATACTATCGATAGTATCGATAAATCGATAGTATTTAACATTGATAGTCGATAGCAAAGATAATATAGGAGTAAGATTGCCAATACACACGTTTTCTATGAAAACTGTTTCTAATGTAAGTGGGTGGAGCTTAAAGGAGCCCGAAAACATACACCAATTAGGCGCGAGGCAAACACACTTCACTTCACCTGGTTAGTGTTTAGTCACGCCACAAAACGTCACAAAAATGGCGTATTATCAGTTTGTACAAGAGTATAAAGTCGTGATTATACAACAAAATCGAGATGTCCGTCGTTTTCCGTGTAAATGAGTTAGCTGGCAATACTCCCTGTTTTGACACGATATATTGTTTGTAAAAGAGTATAAAGTCGTGATTATACTACAAAATCGAGATGTCCGTCGTTTTCCGTGTAAATGAGTTAGCTGGCAATACTCCCTGTTTTTGACACGATATATTTGATAACGGACGATGTGATATCGTGTTTAACTTAAAATAAATAACAAAATTATGACTTACCGGTGATAAGTAATGCTACTGAATGATTTAGTTTGCCGCCTGTTCGGTTTTTACACCAAAACGAACAATAAGGGATTTTTAACGGTTTTTCTCACTAAGTTTACGCTCGGCGGGCGAATACACAATGGATGGATGATCCATCCCGCGTGAGCGGTCATGACCGTCCGCGAGTCTAAACGAATGCTCAGCGGCCGGTGCGGATTGGCAATCTAACTCCCCTAATATCTTTGGTCGATACTATCGATAGTAGTATATCGAGCGACATCACTACTCTTTTGACAGCATTTCATCTTTTTGATAGAGATTTACCTACTGAATTTAGTACTGAATAGGGCTTTCGATCACAATTTGAATATATCACTCAATTCGAGCTTCAATCTCTGACACTAAATCAGAATTTCTTAAACTCTGAAATCGGGCTATCACCTATCACATTTTGTCTTTGTGTTCTGTGCTCATATTTTGTATGTTGTATGAAAACTGCTTGTGGTTCTCGATAATGGTTAACGGGGAAGACATTTCAAAGGAGATGTTGCGAGCTTGGCTCTAGATCGTACACGTCGTCAAAAAATGGGTAAATTAAAGAAGAATTCGAAAAAAATGCAATTAATTTATTCAAGTATATATTTTAGAGTTACTACCACATTTCATTTAAACGATTTTATCATTTTCAACCATATTCAACATGGCGGCGACACAGACGACGCTTCGTTAAATTGGAAATCGATCAGTTTAAGTTCTTAGTATTAACACATGAAATCGATTTCGATAGTATTCAGAAAATATTACTTTTTTCTCCAATCTATTATATAAAAATAAGTCGGGCTTTCCTTCCTGACGCTATAACTCCAGAACGCACGAACCGATTTCCACGATTTTGCATTCCTTGGAAAGGTCTCAGGCTCCGTGAGGTTTAAAGCAAAGAAAATTCAGGATTATAAAACGACATCCACGCGGGCGAAGCCGCGGGCAACAGCTAGTTTCTATATAAAAATGAAAATGTCGAAATGACATCGCCCGCCGTATTCGCCATGTTGGTTTGAGTTGCAATTCTTGCTGCAAATAATATTTTGTAACTGCAAACAAAGCTAAATAAGTGAAAATATGCAGTGAAAAACGTTTTTATATTGATTTTGCCTGTTTAATGATATTGTGTACAATACATGGCCGGAGGTCCATACATTTTTGCAACATCTCCTTTGTGGTTTATATTTCAGTGTCCGATTCGCTTCTTACTACCTAGAAAAAAGTTTATCTCATCTTAATATACCCGGTGTCCGGGGAACAGTTCTGAAAAAAAATACTGGTAATTGTATAGGTCGCGTCAGGTAAAAAGAACGCTGGCGGTCAAGCTGCGCGTCATGTGTTTTTATTTCATTTTATGTTATTCTATGTAATATAGTTTTCAATCTGCCTACCAATACACGAAACCGCAAGCGAAAGCTAGATCAAAAATAAACCAATAGGGCTAGTGGTAGAGCTCCAGTGACGGAGCTCGCGGGCGTAGGCACCACCGCATTACTTAATATACTTGCCGCTAAATGGTAGTGTTCAGCACTATCGTGTTCCGGTCAGGTGGTAATGTACGGCCTTGTAATTTCCGACACAGAGGCTTAACACCTAATGCCTCAGGAGTGGCAGCGCATCTGCATTTTGACCTCTGGTCATTGTGTGGGTGTCTATAGGCTGCAGTCATCACTTAACATCAGTGTGAACTGCATGCTTGTTTGCCAATTTAAAAACATAAAAAAAAAAAAAAAAAAAAAAAAAAGTACTTTCGTGCGCGAGTGTACCGATGCGCGAACACATCCCTTCTACTTTCTTCCAGCGTTCTTTTTACGTGGCGCGACCTACGACCTGATCGTTCTGGATACAGTTATTTATACAATTACGTAAAAAAAAAAAACAATTGTTTTTTTTGGGTACTGTAACCGCTGTAACGTGTAAATGTACATTAATAATGGCAACTCATTATACGTCCTACTGGGCACTACCGCTGGGCACGAGTTCCTCCCATTTTTGGGGGGAGGCCTGGAGTTTACTCTACCACGCTGCTCCAATGCGGATTGGTGGAGGTGGGTGGGTTAGTGGCCAACCCGATGTCGGATGTTTTCAAACCGCCCGTAAGCCCTCCGACAAGGTTTAACGACTGCTATCCATCGATAGCAACCGGGACCGACGGCTTAACGTGCCCTCCGAAGCACGGAAACGCGCATTTTAATTTGCCACTAGCGGACACCGTCACTGAAGTGAAACTAGGCTACCGAGGCAGTTGAATAAATCTAAGATATCTATCCTCCTATAAGATATCTGTCCTTATTATGGTATTGAGTAGAAACATAGAGCAACACCGGAGGGAAGAAGCCATATGCAGGCTTTCCCCTCTGTCAAAGTACAAGCCCAAATGGACCTATACCTGTCGCCTAGAAGTTTCAATGTATGCGTGGAATTGTTTCTGTATTTTGTTAAAGTCAAGGTGTGAGTTTCGTAGTAATAGACGATTTTTGTAGTGTGCGTCGCACGCATTTCCCCCCGCAAAAATGACAGACTGTTTTGCATCGGTAATACACGCTATGGCTACTCCCTCCGGTCCGACGCGACCGGTGGGCCGCGTTGCTCTATGGATAAAAACCTTACTAAGACTTCGCTGTCCGGCCGTCCGTCCGTCTGTCCGTTTATCTGTCTGATCGTCTGTCAGGTTATATCTCATGAACCGTGATAGCTAGACAGTTAAAATGTTCACAGTTGATGTATTTCTGTTGCCGCTATAACAAATAAATACTAAAAACAGAATAAAATAAATATTTAAAAGGACTTCCATACAACAAACGAGATTTTTTGACGTTTTTTATTGATAACTAGCTGTGCCCGCGACTTCGTCCACGTGAGAAAATATGATTGTTCAGTATCTACCCGGATGAAGTCGTGGCCGCTACGCTAGTATAAAAGTAGCCTAAGTTACTCCTTATTACATCAGCTATCTGCCAGTGAAAGTCCCGTCAAAATCGGAGACACTCAAATTCTATTCATTTGAATGTAGGTATCTATGTATGGTTGTATGGAGATAAAAGTAGCCTAAGTTACTCCTTATTACACCAGCTACCTACCCGTGGAAGTCCCGTCAAAGTCGGATACACTCCAATTCTACTTATTTGTATGTAGGTATGTATGTATGGATGTATGGAGATAAAAGTTACGTCAAAATCGGTCCAGCCGTTCCCAAGATTAGCCCCGCCGAACAGACAGACAGACAAAAATTGTAAAAAGTGTTGTACCAAAATATGTACCGTGTATACATACATACATACATACATAGGCATTTAGTAAAAAGGGGTTATTTTAAATATTACAAACAGACACTCCAATTTTATTTATTTGTATAGATTTATTATGGAATGTCATATACAACAAAAGATCTAAAAATTCTGTGAACATTTTAAGCGTCTACTTGCTACCGTTATTATCGAGCAAATATTAAAAAAAAACACGTTTATTGTATGCCCCCTTGGACCCCTTAACATTTTCATGTTCTTATTTTTAGTAATACATTTAGTATATACATTTAGTATATAGCTTTAACAGAAATACATAATTTATGAAAATATTAGCTTTATAGCTATCACTCGTTTCTAGATACAGCCTGGTGACAGACAGACGGATGGACGGACAGACAGAGAGACAGGCAGCGGAGGATTAGAAATCCTTAGGGTCAGTTTTTACCTTTTAGGTACGAAACCCCCTAAAAGATAGAATTAAGATACAGAATAGCTTTAAAATATTCGATATGATTCTTTAAATTGACATAATTTTTTTATGTCTGAACCGATTCACATGAAACAAACACTAAATGTTAAGTGAAACTTATCACAATATATTTGTGAAAACCGCAAATCGAATAAGCTGTTTCTGAAATTAGGGTGCACAAACACACAAACAAACAAACATTTTTTCGGGATAAAAAGTACCCAGTGTTGTGCGCCAAAGGTTAAAGTATAATCATACCAAGTTTCATTGTAATCGGACCGGTAGTTTTTATGTGATGCTTGAACAAACAGACAGACAGACAGACAGACAGACGGACAAAAAAAATTCTAATCACATATTTGTGTTCGGTATCGATCTAGTTACATCCCCTGGTATTTATTTTTTCAATATTTTTTATGTACAGAATTCACACTTCTACAGATTTATTATAAGTATAGATTATACGGAATTCGTGAGCGATACCGACAGACACTTGGTCGGATTTTTTTAAATTCATTTACTAGCTGTGCCCGCGACTTCGTCCGCGTGAGAATTTATGATTGTTCAGTATCTACCCAGACGAAGTCGTGGGCGCAGCTAGTATAAAAGTAAGTTAAGCCTAAGTTACTCCTTATTGCATTAGCTGCACCGATTTCGACGGGACTTTCACTGGCAAATCAGTGAAAGTCCCGTCGAAATCGGTCCAGCCGTTCCCGAGATTAGCGGTAACAAATAAACAGACAGACAAAAATTGTAAGTGTTGTTTTGGTATATGTACCGTGTAGTATGCATATGTAATGCATTTAGTAAAAAGCGGTTATTTTTATATTAATAAGAATAAGAAACATATATTTGACATACTGCGAGACACATAAAACAGACGTAAAACGTAAAAGGTAACAGAGAAAAGACAACACATATTCTGAAAATTAATACATACCTATACACGTAATATGTGTCTCACGGCTGCCAAAAAGGTGTCCTGTTCAGCAAATGTCAGGTACCTTCATATACAAGGTACCTGGCGCTGGTTTTCAACAGGACCCTTAGTGAACCACGGATATCAAATTTATATTAAAGTATAATTGTACTAATACTTAAACAAGGTACATATATACGGATTTATTACCGATAATTTAATGATATGTTCTTAGGTTTTCGCGAGCTACACTCATTGAAATAAAACTATTTTTACGGATTTATCTCGCGTATATTAAACTAAAATGATTTTTAAAATCAACCCGACGTTTCGGTCGCTTTTCAGCTTCCGTGGTCCCGGGCAGATAATTGAATGCCATTAAAATAACACCTGCCTAAATAACATCAATCTTTTACTGGTGGTAGAGCTTCAGTGACGGAGCTCGCGGGCTTAGGCACCACCGCATTACCTAATATACTTGCCGCTAAATGGTAGTGTTCAGCACTATCGTGTTCCGGTCAGGTGGTAATGTACGGCCCTGTAATTTCCGGCACAGAGTCATAACACCTTAGGCCTCAGGAGTGGTAACGCATCTGCATTTTGACCTTGGTCTTTGTGTGGGTGTCTATAGGCTGCAGTCATCACTTAACATCAATGTGAACTGCATGCTTGTTTGCCACTTCCATAACATAAAAAAAAAATCTATACTTATAATAAAACTGTAGAAGTGTAAATTCTGTACATTGAAATTATTGAAAAAATAAATACCAGGGGATGTTACTAGATCGATACCGAACACAAATATGTGATTAGAAAATTTTTTGTCTGTCTGTCTGTCTGTCTGTCTTATTACAAAAAGACACTCCAATTTTGACGTGACAACGTCTTAAATTAGGTTGCGGCTCGGAGTCACTCATTAAAAAGTGTAACGCCCGGTAACGTAACGATGAGTCACCGAACGAGAGAGAGGCCTGCCGGACCGGCGAATGCCTTTCTACCGAGAAAAAGACGTTGTCACGTAAAATCTTCGCCCGTAAAACCGACTTTACAGGCAACCAGTTTTTTATTTATTTGTATAGACTAGCATGCTTTAAGTAGATGTCTGGTTTTATTACAGAAGAGCTGATGAATACGAACGACACGTCGGAACAGGTCCTGGCGCTGGTGCCACCAGAGCTTCACAAGTATCTGACAGTCCATCCAAAGAATTATAGTGGTGGGTAATGGAGTTGTATTATTCATTTATTTTTATTTTATTTTCTTGAGGAGAACAAAAACGTAACTTCACGGCTGTAATCCCCGAAGGGGTAGGCAGAGGTAAATGCATGCATTCAATCATACATGCAATCACCCACGACTCGCCGGTTACGTTTTGGCCCATGTAACAGGTGGCGAACCTGTTGCCATCTCCGGGCACATTACCAAACTCCGGGGTACTGGGAAACTTCCATAAAATGGAAAAATCCCAATAGAAGCAGAGATAAAGGATTTTAAACCGTTATCTCTAATATCCCCGGACCCGGGAATCGAACCCAGGACCTCCAGCGTAATAGTAGTGGCCTGCTTCCACTACGCTACTGAGGCTACTGAGGAGAACAAACAGTTATATTATGCTTACATACAATCTAACTAAATCTATTTCAGACCATTTAGAAGTTTTTTTTTGTATGTAATGAAAGTGGCAAACAAGCATGCAGTTCACATTGATGTTAAGTGATGACTGCAGCCTATAGACACCCATACAAAGACCAAGGTCAAAGTGCAGATGCGTTACTACTCCTGAGGCCTAAGGTGTTACCACCTGAAATGTGTGCCGGAAATTACAGGGCCGTACATTACCACCTGACCGGAACACGATAGTGCTGAACAATCCCATTTAGCGGCAAGTATATTAGGTAATGCGATGGAGCCTACGCCCGCGACCTCTCGATTTTTGAAATGCTATAAACCAAATATTGTTTATATTTTAATTTCAGCTAACTCAACAGAGAGATTGGGACCTAAGAATATATCAGACATACGCAACGCCATCAGAAGGTACAATGAGATGCAGACAATATACAACGAGGATATCTTCGGGCCTGTTCAGAATGACACCATCATTATTGCTATACAGGTAAATTAAAAAAAACTGTGTGAGGTGTCACATCTGAGACACCAGAATAAAAAAAAAATGATCCGGACGAATTGAGGACCACCTAAATTTTTTGAAGTTGGTTAATAATATACGCAATTAACTAAAACTACTTACACACGAACACGACAAAACCATGTACGCACACACAACAGACGCGCGCGTCGCGTGTCTTTTCACTGTTGAGAGAGAGAGAGAGAACGAATTAGTCGAATCCTATACTCGGCCTGCCTCCTCGAGGAACTTTATATACCGCATCACTACGCGGTATCCGTTCCCCACGTCGGTAGCAAATAACGTGCAGGTCTAAATAGGGCTTATGAAAAAAAAATATTCAAAAAAAAAACAAAAAAAATTAAGAAAACAAAAGCGACTACTTTGATATAAACCAGTGATTCCCAAAGTGGTCCATATAGACCCCCTGGGGTCTATGGGAGACTCGATGGGGTCTACGTATATGCGTAAATAAAAATGGGATATATAAATAAATACAGAAATATTATTTATTTCTAAAACAAAAAAAAATATCAAAAAAGAAATCATCCGAAAAACTTCGGTCTAGGCATCTTCCTTCTTGCTAAAATCAAATCTTTGCCTCTCAAAACCGTCTTCTCAGAAGAATCAACTACTCCCTTCTCAATTTCTTTCTCTTGCTTGTCAGCTACTCTCTTCTCAATTTCTTTTTCACGCGTCTCCACTCTTCTCTCTTTCTCTATCCAAATCGTTTGTTCTGTATCTGGTATGTCGGATTGAAAGCGAAATTTTCTTGGTACCTGAAGGCGGGAGATCTCATTACGACAGATGGCACACCCCAGACACTCGGCTAAAAATCCATACAAACGATTATTCTGGTTACCTATTTGTGTAATACACAGCGGTGACGTGTTTTTACACGCGCACACATAAGTGTAGCACGTAGGGTTATGAGTTTTTTTAAATTTTTTATGTCATTAAATTGACAGACAAGCAGACGGGCCACCTGATGGTAAGTGGTCACCGTCGCCTATGAACATTTGCAACACCAGGGGAGTTGCCAACGCGCTGCCAGCCCTGAAGGACTCTTTTGACGCCATTTTTGAAGAACCCCATATTGTAGCACCGAGGGAACACCTCAGAGGGAAGTTCGTTCCACAATTTACACGTTCTGGGCAGAAACGAACGAGAAAACCGCACCGTTGAGCACTGCCAGGTGTCCAGTCGGTGAGGGTGAAACTTTTCTCTTCGGCGGGTAGTACGGTGTAGAAAAAGAGACGGTGGCACCATGTCGAACAGTTCGACAGAGCACTCACCATTGTGGAGACGGTATAACACGCACAGACTACCAATATCTCTGCTGTGTGAGTGTTATAACTTCGGGCCAGTTTGGGAATAGAATATGTAATAATACAATTTTTTTATGTTATGGATGTGAAGCAACAGACATTGATGTTAAGTGATGACTGCAGCCTATAGACACCCACACAAAGACCGAGATCAAAATGCAGATGCGTTACCACTCCTGAGGCGTAAGGTGTTATGCCTCTGTGCCGGAAATCACAGGGCCGTACATTTCCACCTGACCGGAACACGATATTGCTGAACACTACTATTTAGCGGCAAGTATATTAGGCAATGGAGTGGTGCCTACGCCCGCGAGCTCCGTCACTGGAGCTCTGGACGTCTCGCCCGATTTCCGCCTCACCCATCACCTACCATCGGGAGGCAGTTGAAGAAACATCAACAGTGAGGTTGCGAGCGAGCGAGCGGGCGGTCCATTTTTAGTTAATTTCGTCACTTAGTCAGTGCGATGACTTATTACACAATTGTTTCAGGTCATAACCCTACGTGCTACATTTCTGTGTGCGCGTGTAAAAACAACGTCATTGATGTCTGTGTATTTTTACTGGTTGTAGAGCTCCAGTGACGGAGCTCGCGGGCGTAGGCACCACCGCATTACCATAATATACTTGCCGCTAAATGGTAGTGTTCAGCACTATCGTGTTCCGGTCAGGTGGTAATGTACGGCCCTGTAATTTCCGGCACAGAGGCATAACACCTTAGGCCTCAGGAGTGGCAACGCATCTGCATTTTGACCTTGGTCTTTGTGTGGGTGTCTATAGGCTGCAGTCATCACTGAACATCAATGTGAACTGCATGCTTGTTTGCCACTTCCATAATATAAAAAAAAAAAAAAAAAAATAGGTAACCAAAATAAGGGTTTGTATGGAATTTTAGCAGTGTCCTGGGTGTGCTTTGGGCCCCGATATAATAATAAAATATCACCTACTACATAGAAATCTCTTTCAAGCTTTCGCTCTGACCCGGTTTAACGCTGTGTTTAATAGCATGCATTTCACACATCATTTCTCTAAATGGATTCACATTGAAAAGAGTAAACCAGTATAAATATCTTGGTCATTATGTTACTGAGGAACTTAAAGATCAGGTAGATATTGAGCGGGAAAGAAAGGCTCTAGCAGCGAGATGCAATATGTTGGCTCGCAGGTTCTCCCGTTGTAGCAGAGAATCTAAAATAACACTTTTCAAATCATTATGTTAAACCCTTCTACACGGGAAACTTGTGGTTCAACTATTCGCAAAAGTCAATTGATAATTTGAGAGTCACGTATAATAACGGATTTAGAATGCTGTTGGGCTTGCCGCGATTTTGTTCTGCGTCTGGTATGTTTGCGGAAGCGCGGACAGATGATTTCTTCGCTATAATAAGGGAAAAGACCGCGTCCTTACTAACAAGATGGCGATCAATTTCTAATAGCATTCTAAATAGCATTCTAATCAGCTAAAACTGACTCTCCTATTTTGAAACATTTTGCTAACATCTTGATAAGACAGACTTGATGTGTTTTTCATACATATATAATTACTAACATAGTTTTAAGCATTTTGTAGTACTAACAAGTGAGCCTGAGTTGCTTTAAATAAATAAATAAAATAAATTTCTTCTTACTGGTTGAAACCAGTGGTGAACCCAGATCCCAGTTTACCGGTGCAAATGAAATGCAGTCTCCTCGGAGCACATTTTGAGAATAGCTGCCCTAGTGTATTACTATTCTACCAATCAAAAGCGTACCTGATATTCATTGCAAACTTCTTTGAAAGGCTGATAATGTGGTATATAGACTTGGGAGTCTGGTTTTTGGACTCTGGCGAATTTTATTTTGGGGTAATCCGGTCTTTGGTACCTGTAATCAAATATGATACGCATCACGACCCGACCGGGAATACTTAAATTGAAAATACCAGCGGCCCAGGAAGACCAAGACCGACCTACCATGACCAAATAGGTCAAGTTCTGTCTGATGGTGGGGTCAAAAGTCTTAGGAATCGGCGTGCATGTACGAAGAGAATGATGAAGGTAGACGAGGCACGAGAGGTATGTCAGGACCGGGATCTCTGGCGCTCTACACTCTCTGCCTACACCGTTAGGGACCTGGACTGAAGATACAAACATACATACTAGCGGCCCTATTTTGATAGGCAACCTAATGGTTCATCATATCAGCCATAAGACGTCCACAGCTGAACATAGGCCTCCCCCAATGACCTCCATGCCGACCGATCGGAAGCGACGTGCATCCAGCGGGTACCTGCAGCCTTGATCAGGTCGTCGGTCCATCTTGCAGGTGGACGTCCTACGCTGCGTTTGCCGATACGTGGTCTCCACTCGAGAACCTTTCTGCCCCAGCGGCTATCGGTTCTCCGAGCTATGTGCCCTGCCCATTGCCACTTCAGCTTGGAAATCTGCTTGGCTATGTCAGCGACTTTCGTTCCCCTACGGATCTCCTCATTTCTGATTCTATCCAGTAGGGAAACGCCGAGCATAGCCCTTTCCATTGACCGCTGAGTGACTTGGAGCTTTCGTACGAGACCCATAGTGAGAGACCACGTCTCGGCACCTAATGGTTATATATTCTCAATGTCAGGGGCCCGACCGCCCGACTCAAATGCTTTCATTTAGATTTCTATTATGACAACACCTTGTCAGTTCCGTACCACCTTACTTTTTCCTGGAAGTGTTTTCGTCCACAGGTATATACTTGAGAGCAAAATGTTTTAATAGGCGGTACGAAACGGACAATATAACATCCTAAACGAAAGCATTTCAGTTAGGCGGTCGGCCCCCAGAGGTTCCCAAACTATTTTTCTTGTAGACCCCTTTCAATTTCATTCTGGTTTCGGTGGACCCCCTTCCTTATTTATATCACATGCCCATATTTCCCGTCTTTTCTTATTATTCACGCCTACGTTACACACACTCACACTACAAAAATCGTCTATTACTACGAAACTCACACCTTGACTTTAACAAAATACATAGAAACAAATTCACGCACACATTTAAATATCTGGGCGTAGGACCATTAGGTCTTGTACTTTGACAGAGGGGAAAGCCTGCATATGGCTGCGGCCTGTGGCCCGTGTTGCTCTATGTACTCACCACACATAATCCCAGTGATCGACTTTTTGTGGCACAGGCATTAGTATTTGCATCCACCGCAAGATGTCGCTTCTGTTAGGTCAAATAAAAAGTGTTGATATTAGATGTTTATGTACAGTATCCAACGAGATTTCGGCTTATTTCGGGTGTGTAGAGCATTATCTCCTTTACACCTTACAGACAGACAGACAGAGAGACGGACAGACGGACAGACGGATAGACAGACAGACAAAATTTGTAAAAAATGTTTTGGTATATGTACCGTGTACCTATTTTTAGTAAAATAACCGCTTTTTACAAAATGCAAATGTATGTACATACATATTATACCAAAACAACATTTAAGACAATTTTTGTCTGTCTGTCTGTTTGTTCCGGCTAATCTCGAGAACGGCTGGACCGATTTTGACGGGACTTTCACTGGAGAGCTTATGTAATATAAAAGGAGGCTAACAATTGTAACATAGGTTTTTACCACAAAAAGGTTTGTATTATTAACAAAAAAAAATGAGTAAAAAAAAAAACAATAGCAAAAGTAAAATTAAACAATAATGTGTATTGGTAAGTACCTTCTACGATAATACCCAGTGTCTCACGGCTGCACCAAATAGATTCCAGTTCAGCGTTGTGTCAGGTTGAACCTGACGCTGATTTTCAACTGCAACCTATTTGGTGACTCACGGGTTAATAAACAACACATAACAAATAAATTCATTCATTCATTCAAAAAAGTTTGAGAAACGCTGAAGTAAGCAAATAAATATCTTTGAATAGGTACCTTGTACAATTCTGACGTATACCCCAAACGGGACCGGTGCGGGATTTGAACCAAGTACAATGCGTTAGTGGTCGTCTCACCGGCACTGATATACTCCGGGCGAACCTTTCAAAATCTGTGCCGAATAACTGCCTGATACTTGATGTTATTGTCTGTTCAAGTGAAATGTTCATTTCTTAATAAACTTAAAATTATACAAAATATAATTATACAAAATATAATTGTGGAAACTTATATTGGACTGATTGAGCTGATGTTGGACTTTATGAAACAAAAATTTATTTTCAAAATCAAAAATCAGTTTGATGGTATTAATTGTTGAAATCAATATGTTTTATTTTCAAAGGATCGACAAGGAAATAACAAAGCGTCCGTAAAAAAATCAAGTGAGTATTTATTGTATGGCACCGTAATAACTATCACAGAGATGTAGCGTCCACTACATTAAGGCGCCAACTAGTGGAATACAATGAAACCTCACAGTACTTATCTAGTACGGTAGATGGCGTGCATTCGAATAACATCGCACATGCGAAGATTTCTCAAGAGTTGTCATATATACAACTTCCCAACGTCAACCGTTGGGCCGCGGCCCGCCAGGCGCTACCACCTCGCCTGGTCGGAGGATCCTCCCTTTTCGCCGGAGGAACACTTCCACCCGTTCCTCCACAGAGACATGTAAACTCTCAGGGGGTCGTAACACATCTCCATTTTGACCTCTGGTTTGTGATGTCTATAGGATGCAGTCATCACCTAACATCAATGTGAGCTGCATGCTTGATTGCCACCTTCTTAACATAAAAAAAAGTTGTTACAAAATGGTCCCCAATTCAGGAAAAAGCTACACAATTGTTGAAACTGCATTCTGCTGGCAGAGAATATTTTATAATACTACGTATATACTATGGACACTTCGACGTCTCGCCCGATTTCCCCGCCTCACCCAACCTCCTCCCCTCTTATAGGCGACGTTTGATATTCTCTACGTGCTACGCACACAGGTGCACGTGTAAATATACGTCACAGATTGATGTCTGTGTGAATCAGACCAAATCAAGCGTTTGTATGGAATTTTAGCGGAGTGTCCGCGGTGTGCTGCGAGCCAATTACGTTACAAAAAAAAATTTAAAAAGGAGATGTTGCAAAAATGTATGGACCTCCGGCCATGTATTGTACACAATATCATTAAACAGGCAAAATCAATATAATAACGTTTTTTACTGCATATAATTACTGCACTTATTTAGCTTTGTTTGCAGTTACAAAACATTCTTTGCAGTTAGAATTGCAACTCAAAACCAACATGGCGAATACAGCGGGCGATGTCATTTTGACATTTTCATTTTTTAAATTGTATTTTGATTATATAGTACTTGGAGAAAAAAGTAACATTTTCTAAATACTGTCGAAATCGATTGATCCCAAGCGTCGGCTGTATCGCAGCCATGTTGAACATAGTTGAAAATGATAAAATCGTTTGAATTAAATGTGGTCGTAACTCTAAAATATATTCTTGAATAAATTAAGTGTATTTTTTTCGGCTTCTTCTTTAATTTACCCATTTTTTGAGGTCGTGTACGAACCAGAGCCGATCTCGCAACATCTCCTTTATGACTTTAGTGATATTTCTTACGCGAATATGTTCAAAGCTTTTTATATTTATTTCGGGTAGTTTCGATGGGTCTTCCAGCATCAGTAGCCTCATACCATCAATTTCGTTCACTTTTACACATTCCTGTAACAATGAAGATGTTACATGAAAATGTAACTTCACGCCTGTAATCCTCGAAGGGGTAGACAGAGGTAAATGCATGCATTTAAGAATTTTTTTATAATTTCGAAGTGGCCATAGAGCAACTCGGCCCAACGGCCGCGCGCGACTATAGATGCAGTATGAAAATGTATGGAACCGCTTCCGTGGCTCGTGACAGACGAGACGCGCGCGTGTTAAGTTAGGATCCCACTGCAGAATCATTTCGTTCATCCAGATATGCTGCAAACCTATTTATTACACATATTTATAATCTAGACTATGAATTATGACGAAACGGAAATTATTGTTAAACATTGACCACGAACGCGCGAGCATTTTTATTTTAATAATTCAATTAAAATATATATATATATATATATATTTTTTTATGTAATAAATATAAGATTTACAGTAATACTTAAACAGTTATGATTTTATTAGTAGATATTTTCGTAGATCTATATATAGTGACTGTGAAGGAAGAGCAGGACCTCCTAACACAGGTATTGTATACTTAAAAGGGGGTCCTGGCCACAGTTTAATGTAAAACTTATGATCTGTCAAATAAAGAATTTTTAATTTTTAATTTAATCTAGAGAACATATATCCACTAGGTTGCCTATCAAAAAATGGGCAAAGTATTTTTTTTTTTTTTGGGAAAGATTTTTTCTTTTTTCAATATTATCGATGCCGCGATCGCATCCCACGGAATTGCACCTTTTGTCAAATGTCCGCGGTTCGACTGAACTTACTTTATACTGAGGAAAACCAATATCTTCAAACCAATCAGCCACTTGCTGTACTGTCCACCAGAAAGCTGATGGTAGGGATAGTTTGTCTATCACGGCAGATGCCAATTCGTACAGCGTTGGTGGGGATTTCAGGCAAGGGTTTAGCCTTCTGCAAAGAGAACAACGTATTTTATATATATACTAGCTGTGCCCGCGACTTCGCCCACGTGAGAATTTATGATTGTTCAGTATCTACCCCGACGAAGTCGTGGTCGCAGCTAGTATAAAAGTAGCCTAAGTTACTCCTATTTACATAAGCTATCTGCCAGTGAAATTCCCGGCAAAATCGGTCCAGCCGTTCCCAAGATTAGCCCCGCCAAACAGATAGACAGACAGACAAAAATGGTTAAAAATGTTGTTTTGGTATATGTACCGTGTCTACATACATATGCATTTAGTAAAAAGCGGTTATTTTTATATTACAAACAGACACTCCGATTTTATTTATTTGTATAAACAAGACGCACACCGAGGACACTGCTAAAATTCCAAAGAAACGTTTATTCTGGTCAGCTGGTTATCTGCTGGCCAACCACGCTAAGGTTTTTACTGGTGGTAGAGCTCCTGTGACGGAGCTCGAGGGCGTAGGCACCACCGCATTACCTAATATACTTGCCGCTAAATGGTAGTGTTCTGCACTTTCGTGTTCCGGCCAAGTGGTAATGTACGGCCCTTTAATTTCCGGCACAGAGGCATAACACCTTCGGCCTCAGGAGTGGAAACGCATCTACATTTTGACCTTTGTCTAAGTGTGGGTGTCTATAGGCTGCAGTCATCACTTAACATCAATGTAAACTGCATGCTTTTTTGCCACTTCCATTACAAAAAAAAAAATATCGGTTGCTATCGATAGATAGCAGCCGTTAAACCTTGTCGGAGGCCTTATGGGCGGTTTGACAAACTCTGACAGCGGGTTGGCCACTAACCCGTATCTCCACCAACCCGCATTGGAGCAGCGTGGTGGAGTAAGCTCCAGGCCTCCCCCCAAAAAAGGGGAGAGACTCGTGCCTAGCAGTGGGACGTCTTTTAACGTAACTTCACGCCTGTAAACCCCGAAGGGATAGGCAGAGGTAAATGCATGCATTCAAGCATACATGCAAACACCCACGATTCGCCAGTTACGTTTTGGCCCATGTAACAGGTGGCGAGCCTGTTGACATCTCCGGGCCATACCATACTCCGGAACATAACCAAACTATTGAAATTTCCAGAAAATGGAAAAATCCCAATAGAATCAGAGATAAACAGGGTGTCCACATTCTGAAAAGTCAGGGAAAGGTCAGGGAACTGGTGGTAGAGCTCCAGTGACGGAGCTCGCGGGCGTAGGCACCACCGCATTACCTAATATACTTGCCGCTAAATGGTAGTGTTCAGCACTATCGTGTTCCGGTCAGGTGGTAATGTACGGCCCTGTAATTTCCGGCACAGAGGCATAACACCTTAGGCCTTAGGAGTGGTAACGCATCTGCATTTTGATCTTGGTCTCTGTGTGGATGTCTATAGGCTGCAGTCATCACTTAACATCAATGTGAACTGCATGCTTGTTCGCCACTTCCATTGCATAAAAAAAAAAAAAAAAGGGAAGCTCAAGGTGGTCAGGGAGAGTCAGTGAAATCGAAGAGCTAACTGGAAAGTCAGGGAAAATTGATCTTGCAAAGATATCATTTGATCATGATTTCTTAAAAAGATATCATTTTCGTAATCAACATCCCAAGAAATCTCAAAATTGAAACCCATATCATATTTTGAAAAAAGAAGTCTGTCCGCCAACTTGGATCTCAAAACGGATGGTATTTTCTTAATCAGTACCCCAAGAAACCTCGAAATTGATGCACATAATCATATTTTATAAAAAAAACTGTTTGCCACCTTGGATTTGAAAATTTTGCACCTCAGGAAACAGAAAATTGAAATCCTTAAGTATAGGTCGCGCCACGTAAAAAGAACGCTGGAAGAAAGTAGAAGGGATGTGTTCGCGCATCGG
This sequence comes from Macrosoma leucophasiata, assembly GCA_036365455.1. Lineage (NCBI taxonomy): Eukaryota > Metazoa > Arthropoda > Insecta > Lepidoptera > Hedylidae > Macrosoma > Macrosoma leucophasiata. The sequence goes on from JAWQUS010000029.1 coordinate 5,639,619, forward strand.
CACACTCGCGCACGAAAGTACTAGCCCTATTGGTTTATTTTTGATCTAGCTTTCGCTTGCGGTTTCGTGTATTGGTAGGCAGATTGAAAACTATATTACATAGAATAACATAAAATGAAATAAAAACACATGACGCGCAGCTTGACCGCCAGCGTTCTTTTTACCTGGCGCGACCTATATCATATTTCTGGAAAATGATTATGTCCGCTATCTTTGACTAGAACGGAGGTACCATTTTTTTAATAGTAATTATCACCTCATCGTTGCGGTGATAATTATTTTTACCCCGACATTGACACCCACATTGCTTACATAGTATTATCGTTAGGTACCATTTAGGGAAACATAAATTGAAAAATGCGGTTGTGCTCGTACACCTTGGAGCTCCATCACTGAAGCTCCACCACAGTTTAAATCACTTACCCAGAACTTGATATTGAAATAATATAAAAACAATTATTAAGGGTAAAAGCGACTTCTTTACGATATTCAATAAACTGAAAAGTCTATTATATCGGTTGCCTAACTAGCATAGTTGGTAATAGATGGCGCTACTGCTACCATAAAGCAATGCAATAGATGTGAAGGAAAGATTTGACAAATCGGGCAGGACTTCAGTAGCTCAATTGGAAGAGCGGCTGGACTAGATTTCCAGTAGGCCGCGAGTTCGAGTCTCGCCTGAAGTCAAATTTTTCTTTCCATTTTTCTTTAAAATAAAATATAACTTGATAACGGTTTACATGGGAGAAAACCGATAACCACTTACTGGCAGGTCAAGTAGGTAACATGTAGGCATTCACGCTTTCGAGCTCGTTCATTGGAGCTCTATCACCATATATTACCATCGAACACAATAGCGTTACAAACAACATTTTTATGTAAATAAATAATATATTGAATTTAAGATGCATTTAAACAAGGCTGCTCGCAACCTCGCTGTAGAATACCAACCGTCGCTTATAAGAGGGGAGGTGGTTGGATGAGGCGGAGAAAATGGGCGGGACGTCGAAGTGTTCATACTATACGTAGTATTGTTACATATTCTCTGCCGACGGCTTAACGTGCCCTCCGAAGCACGGAAAACGCGCATTTTCATTTGTCACCCATCACACACCCGACCGCGCCCGTATCGCTTAACCGAGTAGATCGCTTACGATCAACACCATCCGCGGGGCCATGCGCGATATGAATAATACATACTTACCTACTAAATAAATAAATTTGGTCAGGGAAAATTGAAAAAAATGACAGGGAAAGTCAGGGAAAAGTCAGGGATTTTTTTTAACATCAGCTGTGGACACCCTGATAAAGGACTACACCATTATCTCTGATAACCCCCTACCTGGGAATCGAACCCAGGACCTCAGCCTAGTAGTAGTGGCCTGCTACCACTAGGCTACTGAGGCAGTTTTTTACAAAATTAAAAAGTTTATCGAAAAGCCGGACAAGGGAGTGTCCTACTTTTTATAAATTAAAAAAAAAGATTCGTCCGCTCCGAAGCTGTCTTTTTTTATTTTAAAGAAAAATGGAAAGATAAATTTGACTTCAGGCGAGACTCGAACTCGCGGCCTACTGGGAATCTAGTCCAGCCGCTCTTCCAATTGAGCTACTGAAGTCCTGCCCGATTTGTCAAATCTTTCCTTCACATTTATTGCATTGCTTTATGGTAGCAGCAGCGCCATCTATTGCCAACTATGCTATATTTCACAAGCATGTGTTAATGCGAAATACTAAAAAACAATTGTCTTTTTTTTTCTAATTTCTTAATTCACTCGCATGTTAATTGCGAATAATATAACACATTAATACCTACTTATTTTTGACATAAGAATCTTCTTTTGGGTAACAACTACATTCATCACACGTGGTCTTATCGGGTGTTACAAATACCCTCACTTTGGTTGGTATTATAGGTGACGGTGTTCGACGTGGAAAGATGATCTTGCGTCGGATCTTCTGAAATGTATAAATGAATGATATTTTTATTCATATACAATATGAAACGGGTATAACTGCCTCGGTAGCCTAGTGGTAGCAGGCCACTACTACTACGCTGAGGTCCTGGGTTCGATTCCCGGGTAGGGGGTTATCAGAGATAATGGTGAAAAAGCCTTTATCTCTGGTTCTATTGGGATTTTTCCATTTTCTGGAAATTGCCCAGTACCTCAAAGTTTGGTAATGTGCCCGGAGATGTCAACAGGCTCGCCACCTGTTACATGGGCCAAAACGTAACCGGCGAATCGTGGGTGTTTGCATGTATGCTTGAATTCATGCATTTACTCTGCCTACCCCTTCGGGGATTACAGGCGTGAAGTTACGTTTTTTTTTTTTTTATAATGCACACTATCCAACACCTCGATTAGAAAATCGAGTAATAATCATAATACACGAAGCACACTACACAAATCGTTTTTATATAATTTCGCATTAACACATTCTTGTGAAATATATTTTATTTTAAAGAAAAATGGAAAGAAAAATTTGACTTCAGGCGCGACTCGGAACTCGCGGCCTACTGGGAATCTAGTCCTTAGTAGATTTGACAAATCGGGCAGGACTTCAGTAGCTCATTGGAAGAGCGGCTGGACTAGATTCCCAGTAGGCCGCGAGTTCGAGTCTCGCCTGAAGTCAAATTTTTCTTTCCATTTTTCTTTAAAATAAAATACTACACAAATCGTCTATTACTATGAAACACACACCTTGACTTTAACAAAATACAGAAACAATTTCGCGCACACGTTTAAATATCTAGGCGACTGGTATAGGTCCATTTGGTCTTGTACTTTGACAGAGGGGAAAGCCTGCATATGGCTACTCCCCGCCGGTCTGCCGCGGCCGGTGGCCCGTGTTGCTCTATGGCTGCGACCGAGCGGCCGTGTTTCACTCGGTCGCACACTTGCGATCTCCTTACGCACACTGAGTAAACTCGGGCGTCGTAACTGACACTCACTTTTTTTTTAAGTAACGAACATATTTTTTACTGGTGATAGAGTTCCAGCGTAGGTGCTCGACGCCGTAGAAAGTATCGAATTAACTTATCTGCCGCCTAATTGTAGTGTTCAGCACAATCGTGTTCCGATTAGATCTTAATGTATGGCCCCGTTATTACTCATCACTGAGACAAAACAACTTAGGTCTCAGGCACACCGCCGACACGCCGCCAAAATTCCATACAAACGCTTAATTTGGTCTCTATTATACAGACATCAATCAGTGACATGTATTTACACGTGCACCTGTGTGCGTAGCACGTAGAGAATACCAAACGTCGCCCGTAAGAGGGGAGGAGGTTTCTGGACGTGCTGATTACGAAAATGGCATCCATTTTCAGATCCAAGATGGCGAACAGATTTTGTTTTTCAAAATATGATATGTACGAGTATATCGAGTTTGTGATTTCTTGGGGTGCTGATTACGAAAATGACATCTTGTTTGAGATCCAAGATGGCGGACGTTTTTTTTTCCATATTGTGATATCGGTGTCATTCATTTAAGGCAATCTGACATACCTACCCATAATACTAGCATAATATTCGCCTTCGAGCTCTTTCATCGAAGCTCTACCAACGTGCATTACCACTTTCACTTAGCAACAGGTATACAATATTATAATGCGGTGGTGCTGATCGAGCTCGAGTGCGATCTCGAGATTGGGTGGGGAGGAGGTAGGGTGAGGCGGGGAAATCGGGCGGGACGTCGAAGTGTCCATTCTATACGTAGTAATAATACATATTCTCTGTCTCAGGCTTGGCAACGCATCTGCATTTTGTGTAGATCATCCATCTGGTTTTTGTGTAGATCTCTTTAGGCTGCAGTCGTCACTTAACATCCATGTGAACTGCATGCTTGTTTGCCTTTGTTACATAAAATAAACGAAATAACTCAAAATGCCTTCTTCGCAGCGCCTTCTAACTTTACAGGCGCATTTAACATTTTCGCGACATGTACCTATATATGAATGTATTTACCCGTTTGTGTTCTTCATTCATTATTGTTGCAAAATTACCTAAAATTATTTTGTTTTATGTCACAATTGAAAAGATTTTGTAAACTGAAACCAAATTGAAACATAAGTGACAGTTCTATTTTTTAATGTCACTTACTTACCATGGAAACTATTTCGTTCATCCTTATGAAACAGAGCAACACGGGCCACCGGCCGCTGCGGACCGGAAAGGAGTAGCCATATATATACAGGCTTTCGCCTGTTTCAAACTACAAGCTCGAGTGTGCCTATGCTTGTCGCCTTGATGTTTAGATGTGTACGTGATATTGTTTTTTGTTAAAGTCAAGGTGTGAGTTTCGTAGTAATAGACGATTTTGGCAGTGTGTGTGTGTCACACGTATTTCCCATGCAAAAAAATTACCGACTGTTTTGCATGGGTTGTAAACGCTATGGCGACTCCCCTCCGGTCCGCCGCGGCCGGAGGCCCGTGATGATCTATGATATGAAAGAATAACAAGGTTTTGAAACTTTTTGAAACCGAATACTTTATATACCTATTATTTATTATATCTATATCTATAAATAAATAGATATCAATTGCTGTTCTTTAGTCTCGCTAAAACTCGAGAACATCTGGCGCGATTTAGCTAATTTTGGTTTTGAATGATTTTTTCGAAGACCAGGGAAGGTTTAAAAGGTAAGAAAATATGAAGAAATTGAAAAACCACAATTTCATTTTCCCATTCAAAAAGTCCGTATCTATCAAACCTTTGACACATTATTTAATTCTGAGGCAATACGAAGTTTGCCGGGTCAGATAGTTATATATAAAAAAACGTAAATTCACGCCCGTAATCCCCGAAGGGGTAGGCAGAGGTAAATGCATGAATTCAATCATACATGCAAAGGAGATGTTGCGAGCTCGGCACTGGTTCGTACACTACCTCAAAAAATGCGTAAATTAAAGAAGAATCCGAAAAAAATACAATTAATTTATTCATGAATATATTTAAGAGTTACGACCACATTGATTTTAAACGATATTATCATTTTCAACCATGTTCAACTTGGGATAGTCCCTATGTAGATAAAACAAAACGAATACTATCTGTATCTTACTAGTGTATCACATATTAACAAAAAAAAAAACTGGTTGCCTGTAAAGTCGGTTTTACGGGCGAAGATTTTACGTGACAACGTCTTTTTCTCGGTAGAAAGGCATTCGCCGGTCCGGCAGGCCTCTCTCTCGTTCGGTGACTCATCGTTACGTTACCGGGCGTTACACTTTTTCATGAGTGACTCCGAGCCGCAACCTAATCTAAGACGTTGTCACGTCAAAAACGATGTATCGAATCGATCAATTTAAATCGTTTCGATGAATATCTATTTGTGGAATTTGTCAAAATGACATCGCCCGCCATATTCGCCATGTTGGTTTTGAGTTGCAATTCTAACTGCGAATAATGTTTTGTAACTGCAAACAAAGTTAAATAAGTGAAAATATGCAGTAAAATACGTTTTTATATTGATTTTGCCTGTTAATGATATTGTGTACAATACATGGCCGGAGGTCCATACATTTTGATAACATCTACTTTCCACAATTCATCGGTATAAAGATAAATCGATTCTGAACAAACTTCTTTAGGGTTTATTGCATTACACGTTTTGTAGTTAAAATACTGAAAATAAATAAGAATATCGTGTCTACTTTTTGTTCATATTGTTATTGCGTCACCATTTTAAATCTGTCAAATCAGTTTAAAAACAGTTTATTGTGGAAAAGAGATAGAGGGTAGAAGAGAGAGAGGGGCAGATAGACGGAGAGTGAGAGAAAGAGGGCCTCTCCCTTCCCTCCCTCCCGCGAGAGAGAGAGAGGAACAAATACGCGGTTCAGTATTAAACTTATATTTAATGAGGACTTACTGACAGGCTCGAACATCTGAGCCTGCGCAGAGACATTGGGAGGTTATGCATTTTATACCGTCTCTACAATAGCGAGTGCTCTGCTGAACTGTTCGACATGGTGCCACTGTCTCTTTTCCTATACCTTACTACCCGCCGAAGAGAGAAGTTCCACCCTCACCGACTGGACACCTGGCAATGTTCAACGGTGCGGTCCTCACGTTCGTTTTTGCCCAGAACGTGTAAATTGTGGAATGAACTTCCCTCTGAGCTGTTCCCTCGGTGCTACAATATGGGATTCTTCAAAAATGGCGACAAAAGAGTCCTTCAGGGCTTCAGGGCAGGCAAATGTTCATAGGCGACGGTGACTACTTTCCATCAGGTGGCCCGTCTGCTTCTCTGTCAATCCTTTGACATAAAAAAATATATATAATTTGGAACATTGCGTCAAAGATCTACTGTGGCGAAAGTCCAAAACAACTTGGCTCTCGCTCTCTCGCTTCGCTAGCTGATTCAGATTCAAATGTTTCAAATGTCAAGTGTCTCGGTTGCGGTCATGCGGAACGCGCTAAACAGAGCAATAATGTTCGAGTTCCAAATGTTCTAAATGATGCATTTGAAATATTATTTGTGTTCCAATCTTTGGAACATCGAAATGTTTCGGAACAGTGAATCAGAATAGTAAAGAGTTACACACGTCTATACGGATCAATGTTAAAAATATGTTAAATATATATTTTTGTTTGGTTCCAGGTCCACACCAGACTGACTTACTTGAGGCATCTCATAGTATCGCTGGCCCAAGCCAAAGACATAGATAGGACTCTACTTGTATTCTCCCACGACTATTACGATGAGGAAATCAATAATGTGGTGCGCAGTATTGATTTTGCAAAGGTAAGAAGCAAGAGAGTCAGAGAATCTATATAAAAAACCGGTCCAGTGCGTGTCGGGCCACGCGCATTGTAGGGTTCCGTAGTGTTTAGGTTTGAATAATGTATAGCGTCCACTACATTAAGGCGCCAACTAGTGGAACACAGACGAAACTTCACAGTACTTGTCTCGTACAGTAGATGGCGTGCAATCGAATCACATCGCACATACGAAGATTTCTCAAGAGTTGGCATATATACAACTTCCCAACGACAATCGCTGGGCCGCGGCCCGCCAGGCGCTACCATCTCGCCTGGTCGGAGGATCCTTCCTTTTCGTCGGAGGAACATTTCCACCCGTTCCTGCACAAATGTAATGAAAAAAGTAAATAAATATTTTCTATGGTGTTGTTCAAAATTTTCGAGGAAAATTCATTTGGTCGACTATTACTCGCAAACTTGTAAAACCAACTTAAGTGTGATAGTTTTCCTTTTAATTTCGTTATATGTAGCTACTATTGCCGTAACGTTTGAATTTCTAACATAGACGTTCAACATTACATATTATAAATTAAAGCAAAACCGGAAAGAAAAATTTGACTTCGGGCAGGAATCGAAGCGGAAGCGGCTGGACCGGTTATCCTGAGGTCGCAGGTTCGATTCCTGCTCGGAGTCAAATTTTTCTTTCCACTTTTTCTTGAATTTCTAAAGTTCACTCGTGTTATTGCGAAAAATAAATAGTACAATTACATATTATTTTCAGGTCATGCAAATATTCTACCCCTATTCAATACAAACGCACCCCAACGAATTCCCAGGGGTCGACCCCAACGATTGTCCCAGGGATGCGAAGATGGAACAGTAAGTAAAAAAAAACAATACAAAGATGGTGTCTTTGTTGTATATTCATTTTTAAATATATTTTATATACATAAAATTTTTTTTTTACTAGCATCGCTTACCACAAACAACCGAGTTTGACTCGGTTGTTGTATGAGCCGCCACCCTTATTATTTGTATATTATACTTTATTTTTAAAGTAAATATATAACTGCATATTTACTGCCTCAATAGCTAAGTAGTAAAACTTCTTAACAATTGATTTTTTTTTTTTTTATGTAATAAAAGTGGCAAACAAGCATGTAGTTCACATTGATGTTAAGTGATGACTGCAGCCTATAGACACCCACACAATGACCAGAGGTCAAAATGCAAATGCGCTGCCACTCCTGAGGCATTAGGTGATATGCCTCTGTGCCTGAAATTACAGGGCCGTACATTACCACCTGACCGGAACACGATAGTGCTGAACACTACCATTTAGCGGCAAGTATATTAGGTAATGCGGTGGTGCCTACGCCCGCGAGCTCCGTCACTGGAACTCTACCACCAGTAAATGTGATGGAAGTGGCAAACAAGCATGCAGTTCACATTGATGTTAAGTGATGACTGCAGCCTATAGACACCCACAGAAAGACCAAGGTCAAAATGCAGATGCGTTACCACTCCTGAGGCCTAAGGTGTTGCTTGCTCCTGTACCGGAAATTACAGGGCCATACATTACCACCTGACCGGAACACGATAGTGCTGAACACTACCATTTAGCGGCAAGTATAATAATTATTTTGATCCTCCCCTTTTTTTTTATGAAACTCCTGTTTTTATTTGTAAACAGAGCGCTGAAATTGAAATGCAACAACGCGCTTCACCCGGATCTACACGGACACTACCGCGAGGCGCAGTACACTCAAACCAAGCACCACTGGTGGTGGAAGGTGGCGCGGATCTTTAACCAGCTGCACTGCACCGCTGGGCATACAGGTACACAAAAAAAAAACAAAAAAAAATACATTAATGTTGAAAAACGAAAAAAAAAACGCAGTCGACAATTATTAATCGAAAAAAATGTAAGAAAATATTTTAAAGAAAACACAAAAATAAAAAAGAGCAAAAACACTTATTACAAAAGACCAAAATACCTTTTTAATAATTTATGGAATTTTGAAAAAACATGATATAAATACTTAGCTTTCGTTCGTTGCGCGTGATAGAGATCACACATTTCAAACAAGAGAAAATAAATAAAAATTGCATATTTAAAATAAATAGATGGACACACACAAAAAAAAATGGAAGTGTAAATTTGAAGAAGGAAATGTATTTATTTTGTTTACACATCCAAGTTATAAAACTAAAAAAATAAAGAAAAAGTAACAACAAATATAACAATTGAAAAAAAAAAACAATAAAATATAAAATAAGAAGAAAACTGGGAAAAAAGCATAGATTTAAGCAACAAAACAGATAGTTGATCCGGAAACATACAAGAGTTGAAAAAAAAAAACAAAAAAAATGTTTTTTCCCTTTTTATAAAAATAATATGTAATCATCTTTTCCAGGTATCGTAGTGTTCCTAGAAGAGGACCATTACGTGGCCGAAGATTTCATCCACATGCTGTACCTACTTCGGTCCACGGCGGACAAAAGTTGTCCTCAGTGCGAAATACTCTGCCTCGGGACTTACCTTAAGACTTACCAATACCATGTAAACGGTGATAAGGTTAGTGAAGATTTTTTTAAATTTTTTTGATGACGTGAAAATGATGTTGATGATCATTTTTATCTACCGAAGTAAAAAAAAAAAATTAATTAATAACCTAACTTTCCATTCTAGTACAGATAATTTCACTTGGGTGCATTTGTTTGAGGATTTGGAATTTTTTGTTTTTTTTTTTCTGTTTTGTTTTTTATTTTTTATATCACAATTCACTGCATTTGTAACTTTCAGGCGTAAATTTAATTGATAATCGAACTAAAATGGTTGATTTCAGTTTTTCATTCATCGAAGCCATTGATTTACTAACTTTTTTATTTTTTTTATTTGAAATTTCTGAGGCAGTACTGATTCGTAAAATCATTCATAAAATTAAATCTATTTCCAGTTAAAATTAAAATGTCTCATTTAAGTTAATTACAAACTATAGAACATATTTAAACCGTTTAGAAATTTAACGATAGTAATTTATTGTTTTTATATTAGTCAAAATTAATTAAAAAAAAAAAAACATTTGCGATACTGCAGAACCGGGTATATTTTGACAATTGCTAAGGATTTTTATAATGTAATAAAAAAACATTATGTAAGATTTAGGTAGTATTTCAATATTGATAAACAAATATGTTTTATTAAAAAAAAATGACTACACCACTAATTGTAAACAGTGGTCCCGATTTTATATATTCCAATATTTGCCTTAGCCAATAATGTGAAATTAAAAAAAAAACTTTCAAAATGGCGCGCAGAGGAAGAAACAACTCAATCTCAACTACATTCAGCAAGTGAGGGCCGCGAACGAAGAGAGAAGAAGAAAACACGAGACGCAGTCGTGGAACTACCAAGTCTACCCGAATCTCTACTCACTCACCCAAAAGGTTATCATCTATAATTAAAAAATTGGGAAGACGTGTAACTGGTTTTTAACTGGTGGTAGAGCTCCAGTGACGGAGCTCGCGGGCGTAGGCACCACCGCTTTACCTAATATACTTGCCGCTAAATGGTAGTGTTCAGCACTATCGTGTTCCGGTCAGGTGGTAATGTACGGCCCTGTAATTTCCGGCACAGAGGCATAACACCTTAGGCCTCAGGAGTGGTAACGCATCTGCATTTTGACCTTGGTCTTTGTGTGGGTGTCTATAGGCTGCAGTCATCACTTAACATCAATGTGAACTGCATGCTTGTTTGCCACTTCCATTAGATAAAAAAAAACTATAGCAGAGGTTCCCAAACTATTTTTTCTTGTAGACCCTTTTCAATTTTTTCCCCTCCTTGCTACATTTATATCACATTCCCATATTTCCCAATTTTATTCACGCCTACGTAGACCCCCATCGAGTCCCATGGACCCCAGGGGGTCTATATGGACCACTTTGGGAATCACTGCTCTATAGCAAAAGGTGTGTTTACTTGAAGTAAGGCCTTACAGAAATTTATAATCCAATACGCATAAACTTAAAAACAGATTACTTTTACGGTCTTCATTTATTGACATATTTTTCGCAATAATACACGCAAGCGAATTTAATGAAAGAAAAAAATATTATTAATATTAAAGGTTTGACTCAGGTTAACCAGTCTAACCGCTTTACCACCAAGCTAGCAAACCCACCCGAGCGTCGAATTTCACTTTTCTTTTTTGATTTTATAGATTTTTGAAATCAGTGAACGCAACGACATTTATTGCTAACTAATTATAATGATAGTCTTAATTTAAGCATTTTCGACTAAATCACACTTACTTGGCACTATTGCCAAAGTTAACAAATTCAATATAAATAATTATTGGATAACACATCTTTGTAAATTATTATTTTTTCTAAACAGGCCCAATGCAGTTAAAATTGGCACCACCTTAAGAGAACAGACTGGGCAATTGCATTTTGTACATCAAAAACTTTGCAATTACATTGACCTATAAGTACTAGAGTACTAGACTGGACGGTTTACATTCCCCTTGACAGTATGGTTCCAGTTTTTTTGCATACAATTACCTGCACGGAGTTTTGGCGGGAACCTTTGAAGAGGCGTATGGTGCTCTTATTTTATTTCATTTTCTTGGTGTATTTTTAAGTTATATTGAATAAAGTTGGTGGCATTTTGTTTGATATAGGTTTATTACAGTGCCCGTGTATAGTGAAATAGAATAACAGTGCGTAAACACGATCTTTCAGGTTGCCTCCAAAACTTCATTGTAAATGTTCTGGTAAAGTAGCCATCGCTTTACTCGAATAACTTGATTGTAACTCACTTGACTGACATATTATACTTGATAACTTATATACTTGATACTTACATATTATACTTGATGACTATATTATACTAACTTTTACGCTGCTTAAATAAATATGAAATATCGTTCGAATATAATTTTACTTGACACTGGCAATATGCGTAATAGCGATGCCATAATAACAAAAAAAAATACCTGCACTCGCCCATAGTAACATGACAGCTGACGTGAAAATGTCATGCAAAATATCTGTAAATTTTTTAAAAAACGGAAATCGCTGTTTTTCACTTTGTTCCCGGTGTCTACTCTATTATATTGACCGCATTGTGCAATTGTTTTTTTTTAATGAGTATCGCTCGCATTTTCATAAAAACATACTTTTTGAAGTTAAACGATACCAAGGTTAACTTTCAATATTGTGGTGACACTTTATGACTGATTACACGTCTTCCCAAATTGTCATGCATATTATGAAGAATATCGACTATACGACAACTTTTCAATTTATTTCAACCGCTTGTTACGCTCGGCGGATGAATGGCATTCATTGGTCATTTGACCGCTCTTTAATCGAGAACACTTATCGGCCTTGCGTATTGTCGGTGTATTTCTATATAATGTCTTCGGCTTAATACATTAGTGATTGGTTTTTGCTTCGCTTCGCGAAAAAAAGCGACGGCTTAATCAACAAATGCATATATATAATGTACATAGCTTGAACGGCTTGGTTTTTGCTTGATTTATGTATACTGTATACTTATTTTTAGTTATACAATTATAAACTGCCTCAACTGCATGCAACAGTAGTGTAGTTAATACAGACCAATGGCTCAGGTCGGGGAGTGGTATTGCGATTTATTCATTTTCTGGAAGTCATCCTCTGAATTTGGTAATGTGCCTGAAGATGTCGCGAGGCTCGCCACCTATGGAATAAGACGTTACTAGCAAATCGTGGGTGTATCTCTCTGCCCAGTCGAGAAATACAGGGGTGAAGTTTCTTTTGAAAATTGTATCATAGTTTTTTTTTTTAATCAAAAGGGGCGTTCGATTTCTTATTTTGCGTCACTTGCTGACGGTAATTTGTAGTTAAGACGTGATATAACGTGTTTACTGAAAGTAAAGCATGTAGTTAATTATTGTATGTTAGTTAGCTGTTTTCAAAAGTAAGCTCATTCTCTGAACATGGCATTAAAATCCCGTTTAGTATTCAAAATATGATCTTAAAATCATCTCAAGGACTATGATCTGTCTGTATTTATACGGGCCGAAAGGAGATGTTGCGAGCTCGGCTCTGGTTCGTACACTACCTCAAAAAATGGGTAAATTAAAGAAGAATCCGAAAAAAATACAATTTATTTATTCAAGAATATATTTTAGAGTTACAACCACATTTAATTCAAACGATTTTATCATTTTCAACCATGTTCAACATGGCGGCGATACAGCCTACGCTTAAGATTTGGTAGTACCTATGTAGATAAAACAAAACGAATGCTATCTGTATCTTACTAGTGCATCGCATATTAACAAAAAAAACGATGTATCGAATCGATCAATTTAAAGAAGTTCCGATAAATTTCTTAAAATTGAAAATCGATTAGTATCGATTATTAGTGAAATTTGTCAAAATGACATCGCCCGCCATATTCGCCATGTTGGTTTTGAGTTGCAATTCTAACTGCAAATAATGTTTTGTAACTGCAAACAAAGCTAAATAAGTGAAAATATGCAGTAAAAAACGTTTTAACCCTAATCGTTTGAAGCCTAATCTATTACCGACGTACACAAAGCCTTAATATACGTCTCAGAGGCGTACACGTATAAAAGCCCCTATTTTAGGTTTATTAATTAATTATTATTTTTATTATTTAGCAGAAATTTGAATTTGGAATATAAACTAAAAATAAAACGACACTGTTATTAATTATAACTATAATCACAGTTATTTATTACAACAAGAAAAACAATATGTATAAATTTTAACAAAAAAAAAATAACTTCTTGAAATTCAACTAAAACATTATGTATTTTTTTTTGAATATATATTTTTTTTACGCTAATTATTTATTCATAGAGCAAATATTACTACTAATCAGACTTTGAAAGACTAGCTTAACTTTAGGAGCAGTATAGTATCTTAGTTAAAAGTTACACAAAGCCTAAACATACGTCTCCCAGGCGTGCAACACTTCGATAAATCAAAAATGGCGGGACTTACCTTAACGATACGAGCACCGTCCTCTAGCTCCCGTTGGCTACGGAGGTAACAAAAGAGCACGACACGCTAGCTTCAACCGTTAGAAAGAGACAAACGGTATTCGAATGCGTGTACGCCTCGCAGGCGTAGATTAGGCTTCTAGGGTTAATATTGATTTTGCCTGTCAATGATATTGTGTACAATGGAGGTCCATACATTTTTGCAACATCTCCTTTAATATAATTTTGAATTGTAAAAAACCCTCGATTGATGCCAAGCCCTCATAGCTAGCCTCAATTGCGGGTGTTATAATGGGGATTTATCAGAAAAGGTTTCACTTCTACCACGTGTGAATTGCACACAATGTTTTTAAGCTATTGCATAGCTTCTATCGCGGGCCTTGAGCGTGGAGACCGAATGCAGAAATTCCGTAACGAAAATAACCTAACACCACCCCACTGCGACCGGTACAGCGGTGATACTTTTTAGTTATGCCATCTATCGATGAATAGCAGAACTTTTAATGACTTTTTGAAATATCACGCTTGTCTCTTTAGTTCAGCAACTCGCCTCTAGGTGGCATTGGTTGTATCGGCTCAAAAAGTTGAATTAATATCGAAGAAAAACAAAGGAAAATAATACTGCATAAATAAAATAAATAAATAATTATAATTAGGTACATGTTGATGAAAAATGTTATGCAAAAGCTTTACCGCGGCAGTCTCCGAGTGCCACACGTCTTTTTCGTTTTTTTTAAGTGGCAACGAACGCAAATTATTTGATGTATAATTGAATATTTGATCTAATTTTGGTTTATTGGGCTAGAATCTTTGCATGTATTTAAGTATACTGGGTTACTTTTACTGAACAGCTTTAACTTAAACCCGAAGACGTAATATCACGTCGTAATTATAACTGATTTACAAACGGACGTATTATTACGTTAATTAAAAGTACTGTCCGTCTGTACATAATCTCACCTGGGACAGTATTTTATATAAGACGTAATAATACGTCACGACTCTGGACGTTAGTGTTTATCTAGATCAGAGGTTCCGAAACTATTTTTTTTCTTGTAGACCCCTTTCAATTGTTTTTCTGGTTTCCGTGGACCATCTCCTTGCTACATTTATATCACATTCCCATATTTTCAAATTTTATTCACGCCTACGTAGACCCCTATCGAGTCCCACGGACCCCGGGGGGTCTATATGGACCACTTTGGGAATCACTGATCTAGATTGTAAAATGGTGTTTTCTTAATTACTAACTATAAATGTAGCCCAGTATTTATGAATTTGTGAAGCATGTGCCTGCATGTATATAAATTATATTAATAAAATTGGATTGGAAAACACGTAGTGCTTTTATTGAATCTATTAGCCATAATAGTTGATATTTGCTTCCTTCCCTTACGAAGATAAAAAATACTTGAGTATCCCCGACACGGTCAATTACATTTACTATAAATTGGTAGAGCTCCAGTGTCGGAGCTCGCGGGCGTATTACCCTATATATAGGTCGCGCCACGTAAAAAGAACGCTGGAAGAAAGTAGAAGTTCGCGCATCGGTACACTCGCGCACGAAAGTACTAGCCCTATTGATTTATTTTTGATCTAGCTTTCGCTTGCGGTTTCGTGTATTGGTAGGCAGATTGAAAACGCCGCACCTCATACCACCAAATAGATCGATAAATCGTCTACTGCGCAGCTTGACCGCCAGCGTTCTTTTTACCTGGCGCGACCTATACTTGCCGCTAAATGGTAGTGTTCAGCACTATCGTGTTCCGGTCAGGTGGTAATGTTACTGGGTACGGTGGTAATGTGCTAGGTTTATGTCTAACTCCTTCGTTTTTACTACAATCAGGCTCTGGAACACGCTGCCTATTGACATTAAAAAGGTTCGAGTAAATCATCATTCAAAAATAAGCTTCGCAGTCTTTTCTTAAAATCCTCTTAATAATGTATGTATTGTTTATTCTCGTTTCATTCTTAAGACTTGTACATTATATTTATATATTATATATATTTAAATATTTTATATATTTAGCATCATTGTTTATATGTAAGTATATTTTTATTTTGTATGTATGTATGTGTGTTTTGTATGATTGCTATATTCTTATATTTATAGCACGCTGTATGTATAAATATATCAAATGTAGTTTCGTATTACTACATTTCTTTTTATCAGCACCTATCTTACGTTTTCAACACAACCCAAAGGTTGGCTGGCTGATAATGTCTTGTAGTAGCATTAAGTCCACCTTATGTACCTTTTGTGTGCATTAAATTTAAATAAATAAATAAATAAATAATGTACGGCCCTGTGATTTCCGGCACAGAGGTATAACACCTTAGGCCTTAGGAATGGTAACGCATCTGCATTTTGACCTTGGTCTTTGTGTGGGTCACATTGATGTTAAGTGATGACTGCAGCCTATAGACATTTACACAAAAACCAGGGGTCAATCACAAAAGTCATTTCCGGGTTGGCTATCAGAGATAATGGTGTAAAAGCCTTTATCTCTAGTTCTAGGATTATTATTGTTTATATTGATTATATTGATTCTTAGGATTATTCCATTTTCTGAAAGTTGCCCAGTACCTCGAAGTTTGGTAATTTCATAGAGCAACGCGGGTCACCGGCCGCGGCGGACACAGACAACAGAGGGGAGTAGCCATATGCAGGCTTTCCCCTCTGTCAAAGTACAAGACCAAATGGTCCTATGCCTGTCGCCCAGATAGTTAAATCTGTGCGTGAAATTGTTTATGTATTTTGTTAAAGTCAAGGTGTGAGTTTCGTAGTAATAGACTATTTTTGTATTGTGAGTGTAGACACGTATTTCCCCCCGAAAATGAGACTGTTTTGTATCGGTAATAAACGCTATGGCTACTCCCCTCCGGTCCGCCGCGGCCGGTGGCCCGTGTCGCTCTATGGGTAATATGCCCGGAGATGTCAACAGGCTCGCCACCTGTTACATGGGCCAAAACGTAACCGGTTGAATCAGAGGTTTGCACGTATGCTTGATTGAATGCATGCTTTTATTACCTCTTCTTGGATTACAAGCGTGAAGTTACGTTTTTTTTTTACGTCATCTTTATTTTCCAGGTGGAAATAATGCCTTGGCACTCCAGCATGCATAACATGGGTTTCGCCTTCAATAGAACTGTTTGGAACAATATTATGGAGCTGCAAGACCAATTTTGTGCATATGACGACTACAATTGGGACTATTCGCTGCTACACTTGTCACAGAATAGACCTGGGAGGGAGAAATTCAAGGTTATACTGAGTAAGGGGCCTCGTGTGTTCCATATTGGCGAGTGGTATGTAATTTTTATCATAAAAAACACTTATAGGTTAGGATTCTTCGTTCATCCATACTACACTAACACTGCAAACCAAAGGAGATGTTGCGAGCTCGGCTCTGGTACGTACAGTACCTGAAAAAATGGGTATATTAAAGAAGAATCCGAAAAAAATAAAATTAATTTATTCAAGAATATATTTTAGAGTTACAACCACATTTCATTCAAACGATTTTATTATTTTCAATATGGTTATTAGTGGTATTTGTCAAAATGACATCGCCCGCCATATTCGCTATGTTGGTTTTGAGTTGCAATTCTAACTGCAAATTATGTTTTGTAACTGCAAACAAAGCTAAATAAGTGAAAATATGCAGTAAAAAAGTTTTTATATTGATTTTGCCTGTTTAATGATATTGTGTACAATACATGGCCGGAGGTCCATACATTTTTGCAACATCTCCTTTCTAAGCCTAGATTATAAAAATATGCGTAGCCGAGGTTCCCAAACTATTTTTTCTTGTAGACCCCTTTCAATTTTTTTCTGGTTTCCGTGGACCCCCTTGCTAACATTTATATCACTTTCTCATATATCTCATTTTTATTTACGCATATACGTAGACCCCATCGAGTCTCCCATAGACCCCAGGGGGTCTATATGGACCACTTTGGGAATCACTGCTCTAGAGAATATAATATACTAGCGGCCCGCCTCGGTTTCGCCCGCGCTGCTCTGTTCCTATTAGTCATAGCGTAATGTAAGCTATCCTATCTCTCAAGTTGGATCGAACTGCACATGGTGTGCGAATTTTATTATAATCGGTTAAGTGGTTTAGGAGTCCATTGAGGACAAACATTGTGACACGAGATTGATATATATTAATACTAGCGGCCCGCCCCGGCTTCGCCCGCGCTGCTCTGCTCCTATTAGTCATAGCGTGATGTAAGCTATCCTATCTCTCAAGTTGGATCGAACTGCACATGGTGTGCGAATTTTATTATAATCGGTTAAGTGGTTTAGGAGTCCATTGAGGACAAACATTGTGACACGAGATTTATATATATTAAGATATATCTATCGATTACGTTGTCTATCAAAATTTGGCCAGAAGGAAAGGAAAGAAACATTTATTTGACTAAACAACAAGACACATACTTAAAAACAGACATAAAACGTAGCTAACAAGAAACACAGTTTCTAAAATTATAAAAAATATATTATATAATATATAAAATATATTATTATGTAATATGTGTTATTATGAAGTATTCTTAATTAAATTATTTTATCTTAACTGCCTCAGTAGCCTAGTGGTAGCAGGCTACTACTACTACGCTGAGGTCGTGGGTTCGATTCCCGGGTAGGGGGTTATAAGAGATAATGGTGTAAAGTCCTTTATCTCTGGTTTAATTGGGATTTTTGGAAATTTATCTTTTTTTTTTAATTTTAAAAATATTGTAAAATTTAATATCTCGTATTCTTAGGAGTTCATTGAAATTCCTTTTGTTTTGTGGCAAGTGGCAAACAAGCGTACAGTTCTCAGATTGTAACTGTACCACCATTAAAAAAAATAGTTGGATAAAGTTTTCCCTACAAATCTTTAAATTGATCCTCTTTTTTATTCCAGCGGCATTCACCACAAGAAGTCCAACTGCAACGCGTCCACAGTCATAAGTAAAGTCCAGAAGCTTCTACAGAATGCTAAACCTTATCTCTTCCCTTCTCGAGTAACCGCCACTATCAGCGCAGGGGGTGCTAAACATAATAAGAAGCTTGTTAAGGGGAATGGCGGTTGGGGGGACATTAGGTAAGATATTACTATATTACTGGTGAAGAGCTCCAGTGACGGAGCTCGCGGGCGTAGGCACCACCGCATTACCTAATATACTTGCCGCTAAATGGTAGTGTTCAGCACTATCGTGTTCCGGTCAGGTGGTAATGTACGGCCCTGTAATTTCCGGCACAGAGGCATAACACCTTAGGCCTCATTAGTGGTAACGCATCTGCATTATGACCTTGGTCTTTGTGTAGGTGTCTATAGAGGGCACTCATCACTTAACATCAATATGAAATGCATGGTTGTTTACCATTTCCATTACATAAAAAAGGGTAGTATTCAATCTTACAACTGTAAATCCACATTTTTCTATCAAAGTATTCGAAATTTCTAACAAAAATACTGAATTGCACACTAAAGGAGATGTTGCAAAAATGTATGGACCTCCGGCCATGTATTGTACACAATATCATTAACAGGCAAAATTAATATAAAAACGTTTTTTACTGCATATTTTCACTTATTTAGCTTTGTTTGCAGTCACAAAATATTATTTGCAGTTAGAATTGCAACTCAAACCAACATGGCGAATATGGCGGGCGATGTCATTTTGACATTTTAATTTTTTTAATTGTTTTTTGATTAGATAGAACTTGGAGAAAAAAGTAATATTTTCTGAATACTATCGAAATCGATTTCATGTGTTAATACTATGAACTTAAACTAATCGATTTCCAATTTAAGGAAGCGTCGTCTGTGTCGCCGCCATGTTGAATATGGTTGAAAATGATAAAATCGTTTGAATTAAATGTGGTAGTAACTCAAAAATATATTCTTGAATAAATAAATTGCATTTTTTTCGGATTCTTCTTTAATTTACCCATCTTTTGAGGATGTGTACGATCTAGAGCCGAGCTCGCAACATCTCCTTTGCCCATCAAATAAATCAAATATACTACACTGTTTGATGTTTAAAGCTAAACTATTTTACTGAATTACTATCTGGTAACATATAGTAAATCTAATTATCCTTTTAGTGCAACGATACATTTAATCTGTTTTTTTTTGGAATACGTCACCTATTCAATTTTAAAGAAAAAAAAAACTTTACCTAAAACATGCATTCTTTGTCATGCAATTTTAGATAACGATTTTAGTAAATATTTGATAATAATATTCAGTGTTAATATTGTTCGGTGGTAATATTGGATAATTTAGTGTGCAAATCAGTATTTTTGTTATATGGCGAGTAATTTTGTTTTAGAATGCTTATATCTGTGGTTTTAGCAAAATTTTAGTAGTAAAGTTAGATAAATAAAGTCGCTAACTTTGATATATTTTAGACATTTTCTTATACTACACATTTAGTTGTACAATTATTTAATTAGATAAACAGTCATTTATTTGATATGTTGCTACATTATTAGTGGATAATTGTTGTTTGCTTAAATTTTGAGTAGAGGTGCAATTAAGAATTCCCCATAAAACAAGGATTCTAACATATTTTTCATATTGTTTTAGAGACCAAGAACTATGCAGCAACATGACCACAGTCGGGCGTCAGCCTAGAAGATATATTTACTACACATAGCAACAAAAAAGACATGTTTAGCTAGATTTTTATAAAACAAAAGTGTTATTCTAGGTCGTTAGATAATTGAATGATCGCCGCTTCCGATAGGCGCGTTCATTTTTAGTATTAACTTGCAAGTACATCGTTATCGCCTTGGCGAAGCGCGTAACTGTCTCAGAAGAGATAATAATCCAAAAAAGAGTCACAATTTACAAAAATCTAACCTTAAACCATAGAGCAACACGGGCCACTGGCCGCGGCGGACTGGGGGGGACTAGCCATAGCGTTTATTACCGATGCAAAACAGTCTGTCATTTTTTGAGGGGGGAAATGCGTGCGACACACACGCACACTACAAAAATCGTCTATTACTGCAAAACTCACACCTTGACTTTAACAAAATACAGAACAATTTCACGCACACATTTAAACATCTAGGCGACAGGTATAGGCCGATTTGGGCTTGTACTTTGACAGAGGGGAAAACCTGCATATGGCTACTCCCCTCCGGTGTTGCTCTATGCCTCAAACGGAGGAGAATGTCGAGTTGACGTTATTAGTTAAAACTAACGGCCAAATACACAAACGTCACTCAAATCTAAGTGGGACATAAAAGTCTTCTGTCTTTACAAAACACGTTCAAACGATAGAAATAGCGCACATTTGAGGGTTGCTTAAAATTGAGTGACGTTTTGAGTATTCAGCCATAAGAATACCAATTCTCTTGAGTAATTATACCTGGGATGTACCCCAGGTATAATTTTATTATCCGGTCGATAGTATTGAAAATAATAGGTTGGGGAAAAAGTCTTTTCGCATTATAGTATGTATGAACTTGTAATAAAATCTCTTTGGCTATAGTAATCCACTTGTCGCGGTATTTTGATGAGAAGTCCCAAATTTTTTATAGCAATGGGATCATGTCCCTACCTGCAAGATGGCAAAAGGTTATCGAACAAAATGGTACATACATACTTTAGTTAAATTTAAATAAACTATATTAAAAAATGTTTTGAATTATCTTAAAAAATGCGAAGAAACTTTTTCCCCAACCTAACATATCAATAATAACTAAAGTGAAACTATCGATACTATCGAAATGCGTCGATAGTATCGATAGTATCGTGTTCAAAAAATACTGTCGGACTTCAATAGTATCGATAGTATTGGCAAAATTCAACACTCACCTAAATTCAACACTCACCTAAATTCAACACTCACCTAAATTCAACACTCACCTAAATTCAACACTCACCTAAATTCAACACTCACCTAAATTCAACACTCACCTAAATTCAACACTCACCTAAATTCAACACTCGCCTAAATTCAACACTCGCCTAGATTCAACACTCGCCTAGATTCAACACTCGCCTACATTCAACACTCACCTAAATTCAACACTCACCTAAATTCAACACTCACCTAAATTCAGCACTCACCTAAATTCAACACTCACCTAAATTCAACACTCACCTAAATTCCAATATCGATGCTATCGATAGTGTCGATAGTATTACAGCAGCATTTGATAATTTCGATAGGACTATCGCGCTATCGACCTGTTTTTCGAGATCGACTATCGATAGCGCAACTATCGATAGTTTAGCAACACTAGACTGCACTAGTGGAAGAATTCTCCAGTAGAGGGTGATAGGGGTCGTCGCGACGCAACGTGTTAAAAGAGATACACGAGGGTATATTTGCAATTTAATCCAAATATTATAAAGGTGCTTTTCATATTTTTAATATTATGTTAGGGATGAACAAGTATTGTTGTACAGGTAATTTACAGTGGTCAAGATTCAAGATTAATTTAATGACTTTGAAATAATAAAAATTTCTTTACAATGGTATAAATCACAAAAAAAAAATAAAGTGAATAACAATTAATACATAGATTAATTTGTCAAAATAAATAAATAATAGTCCGAAAATAGTTGATAATTAAAATATGTATCAAACTCAAACTCAAAAAATTATTTAATCACTTTGTAATAATTGAATTTTCTTGTAATAGATCAAATTACAAATATAAAATTGAAGCGAATAACTGATACGTTGATTAATATGTCAAAGTAAACAAAAATAAAATAAATAATGGTCCAAAAATACTAAATAATAAAAATAGGCATCAACAGAATGTTCCACACTCTCTTTTACAAACGAGAAGACAAGACTAAAAAAAAAATATGGGACATTCTTTGTCATTCACTGGCAGAGTTCCAAAGCCCACATTACTGCAAACGGACAAGATAAGACTAATAGAAGTAACATACGACCGGATTCAGTCCGGCGAACCGAATATGCCGAGCAAAGCCGCGCGAGCTGAGCGCATCGGACTTAATAATAATGATGTCCGCCGGATTCATCTACACATGTCCAGATTTGGTGCGGAGCGTACAGAATCCGCTGCCCGCTCCGTACCAAATCCGAACGTGTGTTACGGCTATAAACGAAAAGAATATGAGACATTCTTAGTCAGTTTATACTGGTGGTAGAGCTCCAGTGACGGAGCTCGCGGGCGTAGGCACCACCGCATTACCTGATTTACTTGCCGCTAAATGGTAGTGTTCAGCACTATCGTGTTCCGGTCAGGTGGTAATGTACGGCCCTGTAATTTCCGGCACAGAGGCATAACACCTTAGGCCTCAGGAGTGGTAACGCATTTGCATTTTGACCTTGGTCTTTGGGTGTCTATAGGCTGCAGTCATCACTTAACATCAATGTGAACTGTATGCTTGTTTGCCACTTCAATTACATAAAAAAAAAAAAACAATTTACAACTACCTTCTATCAGGTGGCCCGTCAGCTTGTCTGTCAACCTTATGACATATATAAAAATAATGGTATCGGTTGGTATTGTGGGTTGTACTACGTGAACCGTTCGATCCAGGGTTTCTCAAAGTGGGGTGCGCCACATTCGACGGCAGGGGGTCCGCGACAAGATTTACTATAAATCGACTTGATGCCGAGTCAGAATTAAGTCAATATTGGCCAAAATTACTCCCTGAATTGACTCCATTTGTGACAAGAAACAAGGACAACAATAACAACAAATACGAGTAGTCGTAATAATAAAATATAATAGGTTGGGGAAAAAGTCTTTTCGCATTATAGTATGTATGAACTTAGAATGAAATTTCTTTGGCTGTAGTATTTGTATCTGGCTGGTTTTTTGTTTTTTTTTTTTTTTTTTTTTTTTAATGTAATAAAAGTGGCAAACAAGCATGCAGTTCACATTGATGTTAAGTGATGACTGCAGCCTATAGACACCCACACAATGACCAGAGGTCAAAATGCAGATGCGCTGCCCCTCCTGAGGCCTAAGGTGTTATGGCCTCTGTGCCTGAAATTACAGGGCCGTACATTACCACCTGACCGGAACACGATAGTGCTGAACACTACCATTTAGCGGCAAGTATATTAGGTAATGCGGTGGTGCCTACGCCCGCGAGATCCGTCAGTGGAGCTCTACCACCAGTAAATGGTTTTGGTATCATTGAAAGTTAAAATTTTAAAGAACATAATTCCAAACTCAAATTAGGCAAATGTGTGATTTTCATTTGTTTTTCGTACTGTCAAGATGAGTGAATCTAATGAAGAAAATGCGAAGAAACTTTTTCCCCAACCTAATATTTCTTTTGGCACTCTATTTGTTACCTTGTATTAAAATAATAACACTATTTTCTTCAACAGTCAATTTTATTGTTTTAATGGGTTCATTAGTTGAGGGGTTCGCTGTCACCTGGATACTTTTCAACAGGAAGGGGTACGTGAAGCCGAAAGTTTGAGAAATCCTGGTTCAATCAATGGAACGGGCAG
Organism: Macrosoma leucophasiata; assembly: GCA_036365455.1. NCBI lineage: Eukaryota > Metazoa > Arthropoda > Insecta > Lepidoptera > Hedylidae > Macrosoma > Macrosoma leucophasiata. The sequence continues at coordinate 5,663,813 of JAWQUS010000029.1, forward strand.
ATAGTGAAAAATTTCGGGCGGCCGATCTATCGGAGAAGTCAATTTCTATTAAAATAATTTAATATGTTAATATATTAACAAAAAAAAGCCTGTATGATTCAAAGTATGAGTATACACTGCAATATAATAGATATAGTAGTTTTAAAAGTCGAGAACAAGTTTTGAAAAATTTAATATTATACGCACAATAATATTAGTTGCAACCACAGAGTACTATAATACATACTGAAATAGAGACCAATTTTCGATATCAAAGAAGGCAACAGCTCACTTACGCCGTCTGGCGAATTTGGCGTTTCGTTTTGGAACTACAACCTAAGGTCAACAGCCCGTGCGTTGCTATTCACTGCTATTCCATTATAAAAACAGTATTTTGGGCCGCTTTCTGTATATCTATCTGTGACGTGTATTCCATACATCTCAACTCGATGGAAAAATCACGGAAAACGCTTAAAAAACCACTCTTTTTAAGCAATATTACATACCACGCAATTGCAGCATGACATGTATGTACCACGTCTGACAACATTATGAATGAACTTCAATGAACTCTATGAACATTATTGGAACAAATATGCGCGCCATCTGTTGTTACGTGTTAGCAACGTTCACTTGCCCTTACATTGATATGATTGCCATCGCATTAGTACTAAGTTTATACACCCTGTTTGCAACTATGAAAGCACAGAGCACACATAGTCGATTTGTAAAACCTCATTGGTGCTTGATATTATTATAATATCTGCAAATAATAATATATAGAAAAGGAGACATTCCAAAATGTATGGAGCTTGGGTCCGAGCCTTGTACACTATATTAAGAGAAAAATCATAAAAAATATACCGGCCGAATTGAGAACCTCCTCGTTTTTGAACTCGGTTAAAAATACTAAAGAATTTTAGCTAAGTATTGAAATTCAAGTTTATTATAAGTACCTTCAATTGATTGTCGTAAGTATATTTCAAAAACACATGAATGTCATAGTAGCAATATGGTGACATATTTTTGTTACATAATTTGTTGTTACTGGTGGTAGAGCTCTAGTGACGGAGCTCGCGGGCGTAGGCACCACCGCATTACCTAATATACTTGCCGCTAAATGGTAGTGTTCAGCACTATCGTGTTCCGGTCAGGTGGTAATGTACGGCCCCGTAATTTCCGGCACAGAGGCACAATACCTTAGGCCTCAGAAGTGGTAACGCATCTGCATTTTGACCTCTGGTCTTTATGTGGGTGTTTAACGGCTGCAGTCATCACTTAACATCAATGTGAACTGCATGCTTGTTTGCCACTTTCATTACATTAAAAAAAAAACAATAAATATTACCGACAAAAAAAAAACAACGATTCAAATTATTTTTTGAGTATTTTTCCATGATTCTACGTATTATTATATATCTTATGATATAGTGTACAAGGTGCGGGCCCAACGTGGAACTGGTCCGTTTAATGTTACTCTCATACAAATATCGCTTCAATTTTGGTTCAATTTACGCAAACAAACTAACTGTAATCATAACAAACACTCACACTTTCGCAAAGACAATGCTTGCATTCGATTGGTCGCGACTAGGGGTGCGACCGCATATCGACATAGCTAGTGTCGTTGTCATTGCTGTGAAAGGAGATGTTGCGAGCTCGGCTCTGGTACGTACAGTACCTGAAAAAATGGGTAAATTATAGAAGAATCCGAAAAAAATACAATTAATTTATTCAAGAATATATTTTAGAGTTACAACCACATTTAATTCAAACGATTTTATCATTTTCAATATGGTTATTAGTGGCATTTGTCAAAATGACATCGGCCGCCATATTCGCCATGTTGGTTTTGAGTTGCAATTCTAACTGCAAATAATGTTTTGTAACTGCAAACAAACCTAAATAAGTGAATATGTGCAGTAAAAAACGTTTTTATACTGATCTTGCCTGTTAATGATGTTGTGTACAATACATGGCCGGAGGTCCATACATTTTTGCAACATCTCCTTTTCATGTCGATTTTTGCTTTAACTAAATAACAATAATCGAAATAAACTACCATTATCGCTTTTTTCTCACCTACGAAAGCAAGAAAGACAATCAGATTATCACTACTGCATTTAAAGGAGCTACAAATCGACATGAAAATTTGACAGCAACGACAATGACGACAGCAATGTCGATAGGCGGTCGCACCCAATCGTGTGTCCTTCTTGTCAGCGCATCCGCTGCGGTGTGTCCTTTTTATACCACGCCTATGATGTGTCTATTTAAGTGCAACCATTTTTTTGGCTTATATACACATTACATTATTATACGTAGTTTCAAATAATTGAAATTTAAATTTGTAGAAACAGTGGAATTGCGATGTTATTAAAAAAATGTGTATAATTTAAATTAAAAAATAATATCTAAAATGTCATAAATAGACTATTTATCGTGACGTAATAGAAAAATAGTAAAACGTATTGCAAATTATTTTAAGCTAGTCCTACACTTACGTAATTATTGTTACTATTTTTTTTGTCAAAATTTAGTTTAATTATAAGAAAATCACGAAAATTATCATGGAGAAATCGATCAAAAAGTGTTACAGCTTTTTTGATGTGACAACGCCTTAAATTAGGTTGCGGCTCGGAGTCACTCATGAAAAAGTGTAACGCCCGGTAAAGTAACGATGAGTCACCGAACGAGAGAGAGGCCTGCCGGACCGGCGAACGCCTTTCTATTGAGAAAAAGACGTTGTCACGTAAAATCTTCGCCCGTAAAACCGACTTTACAGGCAACCAGTTTTTTTATATCTATAGAACCCAAAGAACATTCCGATGTATAAAAAATTCTTAGCATACCGGAATAAAATATGTGAGTTTAAAACTGGCTATAAATTGTGATGCTACTGATGTTGGACTCCTTCCAACAGTAGTAGCTATTGAAGTATATACTATAGTATCCATTACATATGTAGCTAATAAAAATATTTAGCTTGTGTTGGAATAAACTTAATTAAAGATGGAGGCAGCACTATGAACAACAGCTTGAGTCAAGTGCAACATCTGTTGTCGGATCACTATCTGTGGTATCGGAGAAAGTGGGACCCCACATTGAAGGGCTTTTGAGCCGATAGTTTTCTAACAAATAAACCGGGCTTCAAATAAATATTCCGAGTATCATCCCATATTTAATATATAGCTGCATGATCCAATCTCATGCAGCTAGCGAGCAGCGAGTTTACTCCAATAGTGAAACGATTTGAGTTATAAGGCTCGGTACGGAAATTTTATGACACGGACGTGTTTAACTCGGCCGCACACTAGCGATCTCCTTACGCACACCGAGTAAATTCCTGTCGTGTGTCGGAGCTGACAAACACTTGAATTTTTTCCGGTTTTGTTTAGATATTTTATACGCCGCCAAATATTCAAAAGATTCGCCTAAAAATCCACAGTTGTCGTCCCTCCTGACAATCCCTCTGCGCTGGCCGATTGCGCGGTGAAGTAGAAAGACTAATGCCGTCTCAAGACGTGCTGTCAGTCCGTTCCAAAAAAAAAAAACATCAATTAATGGCACCCATGATTATTTAGGAGATATAATTGCAAAGCGAAGTATAAATTGGCATAAATAAAAGACAAACTGCATTTAAATTCCACATTGTAACACGTATCCAGTGGATCTTTGTTAGTGGTGATTATCCAGTGAAATTAACTTCTAATATCGTGTCATTATTTTTTTAATCCTCGTAGAGTTTTGGTCAAAGACCATAATGCTTTTTAAGTTTGCACGAATTACATTCTTCTTTATACTCTACATAATTATATACGTTAGCTAATAATAATATCGTGTCATTTTTTTTTAAATAAACTTAAACAGTCTTTTTTTTTTAATTGTTATTTAAAATGTCTTTACGTTGTGTTTAATATTGCAAACCAAAAGAATTACGATTTTGAACAAATGAATATAATTATAGAGACTTTTATCTAAGGACGATACAAATATGTGTAAATAAATAATAGGGATCCGAATTTAGATCGACCTTCAGCTGTTTACCGAATAAAACTTTTTTTTTTAATAAAAGACAAGTTCCACGTTGGGCCCGCGCCTTGTACACTATATCATAAGATAGAGAAAAATACGTCGAGTCGTGGAAAAATACTCAAATAGTAATATGAATAGTTTTATTTTGTCGGAAATATTTATTTTATGTAATTTTTGTATGACAACAATATGTCACCATATTGCTACTATGACATATATTTACTGGTAGTAGAGCTCCAGTGACGGAGCTCGCGGGCGTAGGCACCACCGCATTACCTGATTTACTTACCGCTAAATGGTAGTGTTCAGCACTATCGTGTTCCGGTCAGGTGGTAATGTACGGCCCTGTAATTTCCGGCACAGAGGCATAACACCTTAGGCCTCAGGAGTGGTAACGCATTTGCATTTTGACCTTGGTCTTTGTGTGGGTGTCTATAGGCTGCAGTCATCACTTAACATCAATGTGAACTGCATGCTTGTTTGCCACTTCAATTACATAAAAAAAAAACATTCTTGTTTTTGAAATATAATATATAATAAACGATTTGAATAGCTAAAAATAATTTAGTATTTTATGCTTCTTCTCTCAATATAGTATACAAGGTGCGGGGCCAAGCTTCATACATTTTGGAATGTCTCATTTGACAAATAAATGTTTCATTCAATAAACAGATAGGTGAAGGTCGATCTAGATTTGGATCTTAAACTAAAAACTCTACATGAATTTAAGTATGATATAAGATAAATTTACTATACTTAAAACCTTACCCCCTTCATATACGTATTTTAGCTAAAGTGTTGCTAATCTCTCCTGTCTTTTTCTATCCTGCGCATTTGACAATGCAACTGACAAAGACAAAGCATACTATAGCTAAAACGTATCTAATGTACGTTTATGAATAAGGGGGTTACTATGTAACAAAGCAGAAAGTATCTGTGAATCAGTGAATTACGGCCAAATACTCAAACACCACTTAAATCTAAGTGGGACTAAAGTCTTCTGTCTTTATAAAACACGTTCTTCAACAAACAGGGTTGCTTAAAATTGAGTGACGTTTGAGTATTCGGCCATTCACTTTGTTATTAACAAAAAAATTTCGCACTTATTTTTCATCTCGGGCCAACTCCAATAGTTTTAATTAAAATACCCAGCAAGTACTTCAATCAAATTTCGACCAATACCGGACTAGTGTTTATGTAAGCAGTGTGCAGCAGAGATAACGCTCTACGAAGTCGAAACTAGCCGATTGTCTCTTTCGTAGACTCGATGTGCAATATTTATTGTTGAGTACATACTGTAAGTTATATGGGGAGCAATAATAAATGAAAAGCCGTATACAAATTGAACTTTAACAGATCTTTATTTCTCTCTCGCGAACTCTGGTTGTCCTTGTCCTTTGAGTAGTTGGCCCGAGTTGTCCAACTATACATAGTTACTGATAAATGTAAAATAAATATAATAATTTGTTTTTAAATGTGTCGTTTCTTTTTTTTTTTAGTATAAAAACAGTTGAATTGTATGTTAACGTATAATAACTAGTCAAAAAATTGCTTGGGAATTTGATATTTTAAAATATGAATTTAATTTTAAAGAGTCGAAAGAATCGTTAGGTTTCCGTCCCATAGCCACAATTAAAAAAAAAGTCAAATCCGTGGAGCTAAAGGTAAAGTAGCTCGAAGTGTAGAGGCTACACTTCGAGCTACTTTAAGAATTCTATTTTTAGTAAATAATTATAAGGATGACGCATCTAATTGAAAAAGGTTTGAGTTAGCAGCCTTTCAATAAATACGTTTGCATTCAAGGGGAGGGAGTGGTCTCGCTGAGCGTGACAAGATGTGACAGGGGGGGCGGGCATCCAGAAACGCGACGTCATAAAATATATTAATTTATAAATATGTAGCGTCCACTACATTAACACCATAGGCACCAACTAGTGGAACACAGATGAAACCTCACAGTACTTGTCTAGTACGATAGATGGCGTGTCAATCGAATTACATCGCACATACGAAGATTTCTCAAGAGTTGGCATATATACAACTTCCCAACTTCAACCGTTGGGCCGCGGCCCGCCAGGCGCTACCACCTCGCCTGGTCGGAGGGGGAACACTTCCACCCGTTCCTCCACAAATTTATTGAAATTTTGCTATTAAACCTAAATAAATACCTATTTTAATTATCAATATTTGTGTACTTTTATTCGAAGTTTATCATATTCAGGGAATCATGGTTTAGTGACGTGTTATTTTTAGGGGGTCACAGAGTGTGACACATCGTGACAAAAAGGGGGTTGAGGCAGATAAAGCTTATTTTAGCGTAACGTTTATTGTGAACGGCCCCTTACATAATTTATGTAATAAAATTAAGATGTATAATAAAGGATTATCAAATTTTCAAGCAATATGCACAAATAATAATGTACATTATAAACAATGTTAAATAATAATGATAATAAATTTTTACGGAATGAACATTATTGCTATGGACAAGTATTTTCTAAATCAAATGTAAAAGGCTCGATTTTATTTGTTTCCTTTGTTATTAGGTTGTGACAATTATAAACGTCGTTTTGATTTTGAAAAAAGAAGTTTCATTTCAAATTTTGAAATAAGTTGAAATAATCATGGTCATTTCCATGTACATTGATTTTTACGGAAAAAAAAAAAAAAATTTACAAGGTAAAACAGTTTTGAAATTGTTTTTATATTATTTCGCATTAACACATGCTTGTGAAATATATTTTTAAAGAAAAATGGAAAGAAAATTTTGGCTTCAGGCGAGACTAGAACTCGCGGCCACTGGGAATCTAGTCCAGTCGCTCTTCCAACTGAGCTACCGAAGTCCTGCCCGATTTGTCAAATCTTTCCTTCACATTTATTGCATTGCCTTATTGTGGCAGTAGCGCCATCTATTGCCACACTATACTAGTTAGGCAACCGTTATAATAAACTTTTCAGTTTATTGAATATCGTAATAAGAACAATGCTAGGTATCACTCTTCACACTAATATTATAAATGTGAAAGTTTCTTTGTTTGGATGTTTGTCCGTCAATCACGCCGAAACTAGTGAACCGATTTTTGATGAAATGACTTCTTATCCCGAAAAATGTTCCTGTGGGATGCCATGGCATGATTTGATAAGTTTCCACAGGTTACGCAAAAAACGACATACACGGGCGGAGCCGCGGTAAACAGCTAGTTTAAAAAAATTAAAACTCCGGAATAGAACTAAAGTTCTATCATAAACTAAAAAAAGTAAAAGTATGGAGTGCTTTTACTGTGATTTAAATTTAATTTTAATATCAAGAAAAGTTCCCTAGATATTTTTTTTTTATATTATGGCATCGCTGTTACGCATATTTCCAGTGTCAAAAACGATATTTCGTATTCATAAACTGTGTAAAATTCAGAATCAGTCAGTCACTGGAGCTCTACCACCAGTTTTACTGGTGGTAGAGCTCCAGTGACGGAGCTCGCGGGCGTAGGCACCACCGCATTACCTAATATACTTGCCGCTAAATGGTAGTGTTCAGCACTATCGTGTTCCGGTCAGGTGGTAATGTACGGCCCTGTAATTTCCGGCACAGAGGCATAACACCTTAGGCCTCAGGAGTGGTAACGCATCTGCATTTTGATCTTGGTCTCTGTGTGGATGTCTATAGGCTGCAGTCATCACTTAACATCAATGTGAACTGCATGCTTGTTTGCCACTTCCATTACATAAAAAAAAAAAAAAGTCAGATAAAATATCAGTAAAAGTCAGCCAGTCACTAATTCGAATAAAGCGATGGCTACTTTACCAGAACATTTACAATGAAGTTTTGAAGCAACCTGGAAGGCCGTGTTTTCGCACTGTTATTCTATTATTTCCAAGTGATTAAATAAATTTTTGAGTTTGAGTTTCAGTTTGATTTTACTATACACGGGCACTGTAATAAACCTATAAGAAACAAAGTGCCACCAACTTTATTTTATATAACTCAAAAATGCACCGAGAAAATGAAATAAAATAGGAGCATCACACGCCTCTTTCAAGGTTCCCGCCAAAATTCATAGATAATATTTAATTTTGTAAGCTGTTGTACCTTTTTTTTCTCTGTACAAATCAATGTATAGAAAAATGCCATGATGCTTTGAAAATTAAAAACCGAATCTATTTAAATGAATAATTTTTTCAATTTCAATGTCATCAATTTCTCGTATGGTCGAATTTAATATATTTTTTCTGGGCCTTTAGATTTGAACAAATGTAAAAAAAAATAGAAAAATAAACATGTGAATAGCTTATTATGAACAGGCGATCGCATAACACTGGCAACACTAACATAATTTGAACTTTTAAGGAGTTTTGGCGGGAACGCGGAAAAGAGCTGTGTCGCTGCGTGATATTATTTTCGAAATTTGTGTATAGTCGCGTTTTTATGTGTAAAAATGGTGGGATTTTTATCATAAAGCATTCGATAATGTTCACGAGTGTAAGAAAGTGATATTATGTGAAGTGAAAAGTGATTTTTCGTATTGCCTCCAAAACTTCGTAAAAACTTCAGTAAAGTCCCCATCGCTTTACTGGAGCCATCCCATCATCTCATCATATTCCTCATGGAAGCATTTAATCATCGTCATCTTCCATATGGATATTCATTAATTTAAAGAAATGTGAAATTCAATATGTATACGACTGAAAGACTTTGTATCTATGGTCATGAATAAATTAAAAAAAAAAATGAACTTTTAAATCCAGTGTCTGATAGTTTAGTAGTAAATGGGGAATTCCAATGTCTGATAGTTTAGTAGTAAATGGGGAATTCCAGTGTCTGATAGTAGTTACCGCGTTACCAAATATATCTGCTGTTAAATGTTAATGTTCAGCACTGACGTCTGTACACGTCTCAAGAACAATTGTAGGTATATACTTTGACTTCTTATAAATCGAGGAATGCCGGCTACACGCACGAATAAGTGTCACGTTCTGCCTAAGCCGAGCGTGCAAGCGAGAGCGTGGAATAAACGGTACGGTACGATCTGCTTAAGCGTTCGGCTTGGGACGCATGTTTTTTTAAGACGACCTGGTTATAGTTGGAGAGATACTGAACCCTCCGTGTACCGTTGGCCCTGTAAGGCTAGAAATTTTTGTAGGGATGAATCATAACTTTTTTTTTGTCATCGCTATTACGCGTATTGCCAGTGTCAAGTAAAACGATATTTCGTATTTATTTAAGCAGCGTAAAAGTTAGTATAATATAGTCAGTCAATTATTTATTAAGTATGTCAGTTAAGTGAGTTACAATCAAGTTATTCGAGTAAAGCGATGGCTACTTTACCAGAACATTTACAATGAAGTTTTGGAGGCAACCTGAAAGGTCGTGTTTTCGCACTGTTATTCTGTTTCACTTTACACGGGCACTGTAATAAGCCTGTATCAAACAAAATGCCACCAACTTTATTCAATATAACTTAAACTTACACCAAGAAAATGAAATAAAATATGAGCACCATACGCCTCTTTCAAAGTTCCCGCCAAAAATCCGAATCAATCGCCTGGCAAGGATCAACCCGTCACGTTATCTGGATTTTTGATGAGAAAAGTTATTTTTATATTTTAGATCTGGCTCGATTGCGACCATTTATGTTGTGTCTTAAAGTTTAATTTTTGTCTGTTCGGATATTTAAAGAAAATCACGTGTACTGCAAATGAGCGACTCAATCGTATATCAATAGCAGGCTAATTGAGGTACAATTTATATTACATGATACGCTCGATACATAATTTATTAAATAAATAAATTGTTTATTTGAAAAAGTAAGTTCAAAAATTATAACAATAAAATCATAATACTTCAAATACTACAAAAAATGTCTAATGAATTCGTCCTCACAATTTCATCGTCGTGGAAACACATTTTCGTTGTCATGGAAACACCACTACAAATATAAATAAGACGTAACAATTATGGACGCAAAACTATGGCTGCCAGATCTAAAATATGGAAGTAAATTTTTAAAGAAAAAATAATATGTTATTCAATTATTAAGGGCAAAAGCGACTTCTGTACGATATTCAATAAACTGCAAAGTTTATTATATCGGTTGCCTAACTAGCATAGTATGGCAATAGATGGCGCTGCTGCCACTATAAGGCAATGCAATAAATGTGAAGGAAAGATTTGACAAATCGGGCAGAACTTCGGTAGCTCAGTCGGAAGAGCGGCTGGACTAGATTCCCAGTGGCTGCGAATTCGAGTCTCGTCTGAAGTCAAATTTTTCTTACCATTTTTTCTTTAAAAATATATTTCACAAGCATGTGTTAATGCGAAATAATATAATAAACAAATATGGAAGTAACTTTTCTCATCGGAAATCCAGATGACGTGACAGGCTGATCCTTGCCAGGCGATGGTTATCGTACTAAGCATATTATGACTCATATCTACAAAAAAATCTAGGCTTACAGGCGTTCCGATACTCGAAGAATTCGCTAGCTCTTGGACCATTTGTCAAAAAGTGTGTAGCAGTAATATATATAATCTGTATTTATACAATACACGTATGGAAAGTTCTTCGTCCGATGTTAGAAGTGTTTGCCAGTGGTATGCGGTCAACTGTGCAGTATTATATGACTTTGTAATAATAAATCAATAAATGATGTTGGAACACAATTTTTATTTTCATTGGCCCTCCTTTTTATCTGTGCCGATTCCTAGTATTTATAATTGGGGTGGCTCCAGCTTTTGTTATATTATGTGTAGTGTTAAGTGCGCAAAACCAGAAAACCGTTTCATCAGACGGTCAATCTGAACAACTTTCAGTCTTTCAGTAAGCAACCTACTTAAAAATAGCAAAAAATACATTTCATACAATTTGACATTTTCATTTTTGTATGAAATACTTAGCTGATAGTTTTTCGCCATTTTAGGGTTTAATTACTAAATCAAAAGTCAATTCAATCAATAGAAAGATAGAAAACGTAACAAACCCTATCAAAAATCTACACTATCACGAAAAACATGCGAAAAATCATTATGTAGTGCGCTATTCACAGTGCCAGACCCGCGTTTCAAACTCGGTGAGTAATACTAGGCGAATGAGGAGGGCGGGGCGCGGGCGGCGAAGGACTTTGTATGGACTCCGCATGCGCTGGCAGAAGCGCATAGCTAGCATAGAGCAACACCGGAGGGGAGTAGCCATATGCAGGCTTTCCCCTCTGTCAAAGTACAAACCCCAATGGGCCTATACCTGTCGCCTAGATGTATAAATGGGTGAGTGAAATTGTTTTTTTTTTTTTTTTTTTTTTTTTATGTAATGGAAGTGGCAAACAAGCATGCAGTTCACATTGATGTTAAGTGATGACTGCAGCCTATAGACACCCACACAAAGACCAAGGTCAAAATGCAGATGCGTTACCACTCCTGAGGCCTAAGGGTGTTATGCCTCTGTGCCGGAAATTACAGGGCCGTACATTACCACCTGACCGGAACACGATAGTGCTGAACACTACCATTTAGCGGCAAGTATATTAGGTAATGCGGTGGTGCACACGCCCGCGAGCTCCGTCACTGGAGCTCTACCACCAGTGAAAGTGTTTCTGTATTTAGTGTTTCTGTATTTTGTTAAAGTCAAGGTGTGAGTTTCGTAGTAATAGACGATTTTTGAAGTGTGCGGGTATGTCGCACGCATTTCCTACCGCAAAAAATGACAGACTGTTTTGCATCGGTAATACACGCTATGGCTACTCCCCTCCGGTCCGCCGCGACCGGTGGGCCGCGTTGCTTTATGATCGCTAGCCTCTGTTGCGTTCGGCGCCGACCAAACGCGACGACAATCGCGAGTTGCGTTCGTGATTGAAGACCGCAGCGCTCGTAAAATGCAATTATTTATTGTACCTGGTCTAAGTAATTAGGTTGTAAATATATGATTATTTACATTTTAATGCTTAAAAATTATGGTATGGCGGCGCCATACGCGCCATCTAAGAGGAATCGCCACTGCAGTTTATAAATAAAAGAAGTTTTACAGCGTTGCAGATTTTTTAAAGGGTGCCGGTCGATTAATTCACGCGTCTTGATTGGCGCGCCAAAATTTTAAATTGTTTTTTTTTTTGTATTATGGCATCGCTATTACGCATATGACCAGTGTCAAGTAAAATGATATTTCGTATTCGTAATAAGCAACGTTAAAGTCAGAATCAGTCAGTCAATTTATCAGTCCATCAGTCAGAGTCACAGTCATTCGAGTAAAGCGATGGCTACTTTACCAGAACATTTACAATGAAGTTTTGGAGGCAACCTGAAAGGACGTGTTTTCGCACTATTATTCTATTTCACTATACACGGGCACTGTAATAAACCTATATCAAAAAACAAAATGCCACTAACTTTATTTAATATAACTCAAAAATACACCAAGAAAATTAAATAAAATAAGAGCACCATACGCCTCTTTCAAGGTTCCCGCCCAAAAACGTTTTAAATTGTTAAACCAGTGATATCCAAAGTGGTCTACATCGAACCCTGGGGGTCTATGACAATCTAAAAGGGGTCTGCGTCAGCGAAAAAAAAATTTGGGAGTCCATGAAATGAAAATGGGGGTCCACGATAATGGATCTCAACACATACACTGATAGTAGCAATTTACTTACATCATACCAGTGATTCCCAAAGTGGTCCATGGGATACTCGATGGGGGTCTACGTAGGCGTGAATAAACAATGGAAATATGGGAATGTGATATAAATGTAGCAAGGACGGGGGTCCACAGAAACCAGAAAAAATTGTAAAGGGTCTACAAGAAAAAATAGTTTGGGAACCTCTGTGTTAGACTGTACCGACAGTCCACGTTAGGGTTGCCAGGCCGCTAAACCTAATAGCCTGACAGAACATTAAGTTTAGCCGGACATAGCACACCCATACTGTAACCTAATACCAGAAAAAAAAACATACACAATGCACATGATTTATTTCTCAAAAATTTCTTTTCAATTGTAGTTCAATGTTAGTATAAAATAATAACACATCAAAACTTGATTTTATAAAACTCGGAATAGGCATAACTTCACTGTTAACAACTTTAATATTTTACACTTAGAAAAACAATAAAAAAGACAGCGATACATACATAATATTAGATACATATCATTCGGTTTAAGTAAATATACATTTTTAATTGTTAGCAAACTTTTTAGACAGATGGTATTTCTTTCAAAGGAATCAATTTTGGCGCGACGTCACTTTGACAGGTGCAGTAACAGTTCTTCGTGTTTTTGGGTCCCTTCGGCAATATTACGAATTGCATCGTCAAACCCGCTTGCAGCGCCTGGGGTAACCCTGAAAAAATATTAAAATAATATAAACTAGCGGCCCGCTCCGGCTTCGCGCGGTGCTATGTTGCCTACCCTCTCCTATTCGTCTTAGCGTGATGATTATAAATAGATATAGCCTAAAGTCTTCCTCGATATCTTTTATAGTTTAGGCAGCGTACGCAAAATAATAGGTTGGGGAAAAAGTCTTTTCGCATTATAGTATGTATGAACTTGTAATAAAATCTCTTTGGCTGTAGTATTTGTATCTGGCTGGTTTTGGTTTGGTTTTGGTTTTGGTATCATTGAAAGGTAAAATTTTAAAGAATATAATTCCAAATTCAAATTAGGCAAATGTGTGATTTTCATTTGTTTTTCGTACTGTCAAGGTGAGTGAATCTAATGAAGAAATTCGATACATTTTAAAATTTTACTACAAAAAAGGTAAAAATGCAACGCAAGCCGCGAAAAAAATTTGCGATGTTTATGGACCTAGTGCAGTGTCTGTGAGAGTAGCACAAATTTGGTTTAAGCGTTTTCAATCCGGAAATTTTGATGTCAAAGACGCACCTCGCTCTGGTCGCCCTATTACGGATAAAATGGATGCCATTTTTGAAAAAGTGGAGCAAGATCGACATACCAGTAGTTACGACGTAGCTGAAGAACTGAGAATTGATCACAAAACCGTTTTGGCGCATTTGAAAAAAGCTGGGTACAAAAAACAGCTCAGATATTTGGGTACCTCACGAGCTCACTGGAAGAAACGTAATGAACCGTGTACTCATTTGTGATTCTTTATTACGACGTAATGAAACCGAATCATTTTTGAAGAAGCTGATAACTGGTGATGAAAAGTTGGTCACGTACGACAAGAACGTGCGAAAAAGGTCGTGGTCAAAGGCCGGTCAGGCTTCACAGACTGTGGCGAAACCCGGGTTAACTCGCAATAAGGTGATGTTGTGTGTGTGGTGGGATTGGAAGGGCATTATTCATTATGAGCTATTACCACCAGGCAGGACTATCGATTCTGAACTCTACTGCGATCAACTGATGAGATTAAAGCAAGTTGAGAGAAAGCGGCCGGAATTGATCAACAGAAGGGATGTGGTGTTTCATCATGATAACGCTAGACCTCACACATCTATAGCCACTCAGCAAAAATTAAGAGAGTTTGGCTGGGAGGTGTTAATGTCCTGACCTTGCACCTTCAGATTTCCACCTGTTTCCGTCTCTTCAGAATTCTTTATGCAATGTTAGGTTAACATCACAAGAAGACTGCCAAATCCACTTGTCGCGGTATTTTGATGAGAAGTCCCAAAATTTTTATTACAATGGGATCATGTCCCTACCTACAAGATGGCAAAAGGTTATCGAACAAAATGGTACATACATACTTGAGTTAAATTTAAATAAACTACTCGTATATAAAAAAATGTTTTGAATGATCTTAAAAAATGCGAAGAAACTTTTTCCCCAACCTTATAAGTAACTTTTCTGGTTGATTTTTTACACCTTGTGTCTGAAAAACCCATAATCTTACGGAACCCTATTTTTTCCAAAATAAAATATAGCCTATGTTACCCGTGGATAATGTAGCTTTCGAATAGTGAAAGAATTTTCGAAATCGGTCCAGTAATTATTGAGCCTATTCAAAACAAACAAAAAAATATTACCTATATAATATTTAGAATATTACCTATATATTATTACCTATATATATAAGTTTAGATTAGATAGTTTAGATTTTAGATAAACTAGAAAAGTAACTTCATGTCATAGAGCAACGCGGCCCACCGGTCGCTGCGGACTGGAGGCGAAGCCAAAGCGTTTATTACCGATCCAAAACAGTCTGTCATTTTTTGCGGGGGGTAATGTAGATGTCTATAGGTTGCAGTCCATAGGTCAGTTAAATGATATCAAACATGTGAACTGCATGCTTGTTTGACGACTTTGTTGCATAAAAAAACTTAGTACTTACGTTTGCCACCTGGTCCCGTAGGTTGAGGTCCCGAACCACAATCTAAAGCGGAACCTTCGAAGCCTGAGTTGGGCGAATCACCAGGATTAGATCCTGTAGGTGACCCATTACCAGGAGTAGGTCCATTGGGACTTGATTGTGGTCCATTTGAGCCTGGTTGTGGTCCTTTGGGACCTACTTGTGGTCCATTGGGGTTCTTTGGAGAGGAGCCCTTGCCTACTGGTCCTGGATTTGGTTTATTGTCACCTGGTTGTGGTCCATTAGGACTCGGTTGTGGACCATTACGACCCGGTTGTGGACCATTGGGACCTGGTTGTGGACCATTGCTACCCGGTTGCGGACCATTGGGAACTGGTTGAGGACCATTGCGACCCGGTTGAGGACCATTGGATCCTGTTTGAGGTCCAATGGGACCTGTTTGAGGTCCAATGGGACCTGTTTGTGGTCCCTTGGGGCCTTGACTAGGTCCATTAGGACCTGAAAGAGATCCAGTGGGGTTGTTTGGAGTGGCGCCGCCACCTGGAGTAGGTCCATCTAAGCCTGTCGTCGGTTCATTATCACCTGGTTGTGGTTCATCGGTTCCTGGTTTCTGTCCGTTGGGGCCTGATTGTGGCCCATTGGGGCCTGGTTGTGGTCCATTAGGGCGTTGACCAGGTCCTGAAGGAGATCCAGTGGGGTTCTTTGGAGCGGAGCCACCATCTGGAGTAGGTCCACTCGGGCCTGACGTCGGTTGATTGTCACCTGGTTGTGGTTCATCGGATCCTGGTTTCTGCCCGATGGGGCCATTGGGACTTGGTTGTGGTCCATTGGGTCCTGGTTGTGGGCCATTAGCACCTGGTTGTGGTCCATTAGGGCTTTGACCAGGTCCTGAAGGTGATCCAGTGGGGTTCTTTGGAGTGGAGTCGAAATCTGGACTAGGTCCACCGGGGCCTGTCTTCGGTTCATTATCACCTGGTTGTGGTCCATCAGATCCTGGTTTCTGTCCATGGGGACCTGGTTGTGGTCCGTTGGGGCTTTGACCAGGTCCTGAAGGAGATCCAGTAGGGTTATTTGGAGTGGAGCTGTCGTCTGGAGTAGGTCCACCTGGGCCAGTCGTCGGTTCATTGTCACCTGGTTGTGCTTCATCGGTTCCTGGTTTCTGTCCATTGGGGCCTGATGGTGGCCCATTGGGGCCTGGTTGTGGTCCATTAGGGCGTTGACCAGTTCCTGAAGGAGATCCAGTGGGGTTCTTTGGAGCGGAGCCACCATCTGGAGTAGGTCCACTAGGGCCTGACGTCGGTTGATTGTCACCTGGTTGTGGTCCATCAGATCCTGGTTTCTGTCCATGGAGACCTGGTTGTGGTCCGTTGGGGCTTTGACCAGGTCCTGAAGGAGATCCAGTAGGGTAATTTGGAGTGGAGCTGTCGTCTGGAGTATTTCCACCTGGGCCAGTCGTCGGTTCATTGTCACCTGGTTGTGGTTCATCGGTTCCTGGTTTCTGTCCATTGGGGCCTGATTGTGGCCGATTGGGGCCTGGTTGGGGTCCATTAGGGCGTTGACCAGTTCCTGAAGGAGATCCAGTGGGGTTCTTTGGAGCGGGGCGCCCATCTGGAGTAGGTCCACTAGGGCCTGACGTCGGTTGATTGTCACCTGGTTGTGGTCCATCGGATCCTGGTTTCTGCCGGATGGGGCCATTGGGACTTGGTTGTGGTCCATTGGGAGCTGGTTGTGGGCCATTAGCGCCTGGTTGTGGTTCATTAGGGCCTTGACCAGGTCCTGAAGGTGATCCAGTGGGGTTCTTTGGAGTGGAGCCGCCATCTGGAGTAGGTCCACTGGGGCCTGATGTCGGCTCATTGTCACCTGGTTGTGGTTCATCGGATCCTGGTTTCTGTCCATTGGGGCATGGTTGTGGTCCATTAGGGCGTTGACCAGGTCCTGAAGGAGATCCAGTGGGGTTCTTTGGAGTGGAGCTGCCATCTGGAGAAGGTCCACCGGGGCCTGATGTCGGCTCATTGTCACCTGGTTGTGGTCCATCGGATCCTGGTTTCTGCCCATTGGGGCCTGATTGTGGTCCTTTAGAGCCTGGTTGTGGTCTATTGGGGCCTGGTTGTGGATCATTGGAGCCTGGTTGTGGTTCATTAGGGCCTTGAGCAGGTCCTGAAGGAAATCCAGTGGGGTTCTTTGGAGTGAATCCTCCATCTGGAGTTGGTCCACCTGGGCCTGATGTCGGTTCATTGTCACCGGGTTGTGGTCCATCGGATCCTGGTTTCTGCCCATTGGGGCCATTGGGCCCATTGGGACTTGGTTGTGGTCCATTGGGAGCTGGTTGTGGGCCATAAGCGCCTGGTTGTGGTCCATTAGGGCCTTGACCAGGTCCTGATGGAGATCCAGTGGGTTTCTTTGGAGTGGAGCCTTCATCAGTCGTAGGTCCATCTGGGCCAGTCGTCGGTTCATTGTCACCTGGTTGTGGTCCATCGGTTTCTGGTTTCTGTTCATCGGGACCTGGCTGTGGTCCATTGGGGCTTGATTGTGGTCCATTAGGGTTTTGACCAGGTCCTGATGGAGATCCGGTGGGATTCTTTGGAGTGGAGCTGCCATCTGGAGTAGGTCCATCTGGGCCAGTCGTCGGTTCATTGTCTCCTGGTTGTGGTCCATCGGTTTCTGGTTTCTGTTCATCGGGACCTGGTTGTGGTCCATTGGGGCTTGATTGTGGTCCATTAGGGTTTTGACCAGGTCCTGATGGAGATCCGGTGGGATTCTTTGGAGTGGAGCTGCCATCTGGAGTTGGTCCACCTGGGCCTGACGTCGGTTCATTGTCACCGGGTTGTGGTCCATCGGATCCTGGTTTCTGCCCATTGGGGCCATTGGGCCCATCGGGACCTGGCTGTGGTCCATTGGGGCTTGATTGTGGTCCATTAGGGTTTTGACCAGGTCCTGATGGAGATCCGGTGGGATTCTTTGGAGTGGAGCTGCCATCTGGAGTAGGTCCATCTGGGCCAGTCGTCGGTTCATTGTCTCCTGGTTGTGGTCCATCGGTTTCTGGTTTCTGTTCATCGGGACCTGGTTGTGGTCCATTGGGGCTTGATTGTGGTCCATTAGGGTTTTGACCAGGTCCTGATGGAGATCCGGTGGGATTCTTTGGAGTGGAGCCGCCATCTGGAGTAGGTCCACTAGGGCCTGACGTCGGTTCATTGACACCTGGTTGTGGTCCATCGGTTCCTGGTTTCTGTCCATTGGGACCCGGTTGTGGACCATTGGGGCCTGGTTGTGGTCCATTAGGGCGTTGACCAGGTCCTGAAGGAGATCCAGTGGGGTTCTTTGGAGTGGAGGCGCCATCTGGCGTAGGTTCATCTGGGCCTGTTTGGGATCCATTGCCGTCTGGTGAGGTTCCATCTGGTCTAGGTTTCTGCCATCCGTGCCTAGGTCCATCGGTGCCTGGTTTCTGTTCATAAGGGCCATTTGATCCTTCAGGTCCTGGAGCAGATTCTTTAGGTACTGGTTTTGCTCCTCTTGGTTTGGGTTCTGGGTTAGGTCCATCAGCGGCTGATTTGGATCCTGGAGATGAGCCACTCGGATTCTTGGGTGAAGAGCCGTTATCTGGTATCTTCTTGGGGCCCGGAGTCGGTTTTTCAGGATTTGTTCCATCAGATCCTGGAGCAGGTTGATGACAACTAGGACCCGAAGGTCTTGGTTTTTTACCGTTGGGTCCTGTTTTTGGTCCATTATGTCCCGGTTTTGGTCCGTTGGGACCTGATTTAGGTCCATCTTGTCCTGGTCTGGGTCCGTTGGGACCTGATTTAGGTCCACTTTGTCCTGTATTTGGTCCATTAGGGCCAGATTTAGGACCATCCTGTTCTGGATTTGGGCCGGTGGGGCCATTTTTAGGTCCTCCTTGTCCTGGTCTGGGTCCGTTGGGAACTGATTTAGGTCCGTCTTGTCCTGGATTTGGTCCATTAGGGCCTGATTTAGGACCATCCTGTCCTAGATTTGGGCCGGTGGGGCCTGATTTAGGTCCATCTTGTCCTGGTCTGGGTCCGTTGGGACCTGATTTAGGTTCATCTTGTCCCGGTTTTGGTCCGTTGGGACCTGATTTAGGTCCATCTTGTCCTGGATTTGGTCCATTAGGGCCTGATTTAGGACCACCCTGTCCTGGATTTGAGCCGGTGGGGCCTGATTTAGGACCGTCCTGTCCCGGATTTGGACCCATGGGGCCTGATTTAGGTCCATCTTGTCCAGGTCTGGGTCCGTTGGGGCCTGATTTAGGTCCACCTTGTCCTGTATTTGGTCCATTAGGGCCAGATTTAGGACCATCCTGTTCTGGATTTGGGCCGGTGGGGCCATTTTTAGGTCCTCCTTGTCCTGGTCTGGGTCCGTTGGGAACTGATTTAGGTCCGTCTTGTCCTGGATTTGGTCCATTAGGGCCTGATTTAGGACCATCCTGTCCTAGATTTGGGCCGGTGGGCCCTGATTTAGGTCCATCTTGTCCTGGTCTGGGTCCGTTGGGACCTGATTTAGGTTCATCTTGTCCTGGTTTGGATCCGTTGGGACCTGATTTAGGTCCATCTTGTCCTGGTTTGGGTCCGTTTGGTCCTGGATTTGGTCCATTAGGGCCTGATTTAGGACCATCCTGTCCTGGATTTGAGCCGGTGGGGCCTGATTTAGGACCGTTCTGTCCCGGATTTGGACCGATGGAGCCTGATTTAGGTCCATCTTGTCCTGGTCTGGGTCCGTTGGGACCTGATTTAGGTCCATCTTGTCCTGGATTTGGTCCATTAGGGCCTGATTTAGGACCATCCTGTCCTGGATTTGAGCCGGTGGGGCCTGATTTAGGACCATCTTGTCCTGGATTTGGTCCATTAGGGCCTGATTTAGGACCATCCTGTCCCGGATTTGGACCCGTGGGGCCTGATTTAGGTCCATCTTGTCCAGGTCTGGGTCCGTTGGGGCCTGATTTAGGTCCATCTTGTCCTGGATTTGGTCCATCAGGGCCTAATTTAGGTCCATCTTGTCCTGGTTTGGGTCCGTTGGGACCTGATTCAGGTCCATCTTGTCCTGGTTTGGGTCCGTTGGGACCTGATTTAGGTCCATCTCGTCCTGGTTTGGGTCCGTCTGGTCCTGGATTTGGTCCATTAGGACCTGATTTAGGACCATCCTGTCCTGGATTTGAGCCGGTGGGGCCTGATTTAGGACCGTCCTGTCCCGGATTTGGACCCATGGGGCCTGATTTAGGTCCATCTTGTCCAGGTCTGGGTCCGTTGGGGCCTGATTTAGGTCCATCTTGTCCTGGATTTGGTCCATTAGGGCCTAATTTAGGACCATCCTGTCCTGGATTTGAGCCGGTGGGGCCTGATTTAGGACCGTCCTGTCCCGGATTTGGACCGGTGGGGCCTGACTTAGGTCCATCTTGTCCTGGTCTGGGTCCGTTGGGACCTGATTTAGGTCCATCTTGTCCTGGTTTGGGTCCGTTGGGACCTGATTTAGGTCCATCTTGTCCTGGTTTGGGTCCGTTTGGTCCTGGATTTGGTCCATTAGGGCCTGATTTAGGACCATCCTGTCCTGGATTTGAGCCGGTGGGGCCTGATTTAGGACCGTCCTGTCCCGGATTTGGACCGGTGGGGCCTGACTTAGGTCCATCTTGTCCTGGTCTGGGTCCGTTGGGACCTGATTTAGGTCCATCTTGTCCTGGTCTGGGTCCGGTGGAATCTGATGTAGGTCCATCTTGTCCTGGATTTGGTCCATTAGGGCCTGATTTAGGACCATCATGTCCTGGATTTGGACCGTTGGGGCCAGATTTAGGTCCATCTTGTCCTGGATTAGGTCCATTAGGGCCTGATTTAGGACCATCATGTCCTGGATTTGGGCCGGTGGGGACTGTTTTAGGTCCATCTTGTCCTGGTCTGGGTCCGTTGGAACCTGATATAGGTCCATCTTGTCCTGATTTTGGTCCATTAGGGCCTGATTTAGGTCCATCTTGTCCTGGATTTGGTTCATTAGGGCCTGATTTAGGACTATCCTGTCCTGGATTTGGTCCGGTGGGGCCATTTTTAGGTCCACTTTGTCCTGGTTTGGGTCCGTTGGGACCTGATTTAGGTCCATCTTGTCCTGGTTTGGGTCCGTTGGGGCCTGATCTAGGTCCATCTTGTCCTGGTTTGGGTCCGCTGGGGCCTGATTTAGGTCCATCTTGTCCTGGATTTGGTCCATTAGGGCCTGATTTAGGACTACCCTGTCCTGGATTTGGGCCGGTGGGGCCATTTTTAGGTCCACCTTGTCCTGGTTTGGGTCCGTTGGGACCTGATTTAGGTCCATTTTGTCCTGGTTTGGGTCCGTTGGGGCCTGATTTAGGTCCATCTTGTCCTAGATTTGGGCCGGTGGGGCCTGATTTAGGTCCATCTTGTCCTGGTCTGGGTCCGTTGGGACCTGATTTAGGTTCATCTTGTCCTGGTTTGGGTCCGTTGGGACCTGATTTAGGTCCATCTTGTCCTGGTTTGGGTCCGTTTGGTCCTGGATTTGGTCCATTAGGGCCTGATTTAGGACCATCCTGTCCTGGATTTGAGCCGGTGGGGCCTGATTTAGGACCGTCCTGTCCCGGATTTTGACCGGTGGGGCCTGATTTAGGTCCATCTTGTCCTGGTCTGGGTCCGTTGGGACCTGATTTAGGTCCATCTTGTCCTGGTTTGGGTCCGTTGGGACCTGATTCAGGTCCATCTTGTCCTGGTTTGGGTCCGTTGGGACCTGATTTAGGTCCATCTCGTCCTGGTTTGCGTCCGTCTGGTCCTGGATTTGGTCCATTAGGACCTGATTTAGGACCATCCTGTCCTGGATTTGAGCCGGTGGGGCCTGATTTAGGACCGTCCTGTCCAGGATTTGGACCCGTGGGGCCTGATTTAGGTCCATCTTGTCCAGGTCTGGGTCCGTTGGGACCTGATTTAGGTCCATCTTGTCCTGGATTTGGTCCATTAGGGCCTAATTTAGGACCATCCTGTCCTGGATTTGAGCCGGTGGGGCCTGATTTAGGACCGTCCTGTCCCGGATTTGGACCATTAGGGCCTGATTTAGGACCATCCTGTCCTGGATTTGGGCCGGTGGGGCCATTTTTAGGACCATCTTGTCCTGGTTTTGGTCCATCGGGTCCTTGATTAGGACCATTTGGGCCTGGTTTAGGCCCTGGAGGTCGGTTCACTGGTGACTTCTGGTTTTTCACGGCAAGTATTGCATTCTTCATGTCTGAAACAAAGAATATTAATGTCATAGCCTCGTTTAATTGTAAGACAATAAGAAAAAAGAAAAAAATAAAATAATGTTTTTGGTGCAGCCAACATTCAATTATTAGATACAACATAATAGTAAAAAAGGGGAAGAACAAAATTTAAAAACCAAGGCCATTTCATACCAACTCCAGGTTTTTGTTAATCGTTGTCTTCGCAAAATTCTCGGGATATACTGGCCCGTGAAAATCTCAAATGTGAACCTACTTGAACGCTGCCACGAAACTTCAATCGAGGAACAAGTTAGGCGCCGTAAGTGGAACTGGATTGGCCACACACTCCGAAGGGGTCCTGATCACGTACCAAAACAGGCATTGGACTGGAACCCCCAAGGAGAGCGAAAGCGTGGTCGTCCGAGGCAGACTTGGCGACGAACAGTTACTGACGAAGTGAAGAAGATCGGGCAGTGTTGGAGTGAAGTCAAGCGCGAGGCTCAAGACCGATCGAGATGGAAAACCACTGTGGACGCCCTCTGCCCCATCTAGGGGACATAGGACCAAGTCAAGTAAGTCATACTAGTAAAAAAGGGGAAGAACAACATTTTAAAATTTACGTAACAAAAGCAATTATATAAAGGGTTAATATGGTTGGGGAAAAAGTTTCTTCGCATTTTTTAAGATAATTCAAAACATTTTTTAATATAGTTTATTTAAATTTAACTAAAGTATGTATGTACCATTTTGTTCGATAACCTTTTGCCATCTTGTAGGTAGGGACACGATCCCATTGCTATAAAAATTTTGGGACTTCTCATCAAAATACCGCGACAAGTGGATTTGGCAGTCCTCTCGTGATGTTAACCTAACATTGCATAAAGAATTCTGAAGAGACCGAAACAGGTGGAAATCTGAAGGTGCAAGGTCAGGACTATACGGCGGATGCATTAACACCTCCCAGCCAAACTCTCTAAATTTTTGCTGAGTGGCTATAGATGTGTGAGGTTTAGCGTTATCATGATGAAACACCACACCCCTTCTGTTGATCAATTCCGGCCGCTTTCTCTCAACTTCTTGCTTTAATCTCATCAGTTGTTCGCAGTAGAGTTCAGAATCGATAGTCCTGCCTGGTGGTAATAGCTCATAATGAATAATGCCCTTCCAATCCCACCACACACACAACATCACCTTATTGCGAGTTAACCCGGGTTTCGCCACAGTCTGTGAAGCCTGACCGGCCTTTGACCACGACCTTTTTCGCACGTTCTTGTCGTACGTGATCCACTTTTCACCTTAGGCCTCAGAAGTGGCAACGCATCTGCATTTTGACCTCTGGTCATTGTGTCGGTGTCTATAGGCTGTAGTTATCACTTAACATCAATGTGAACTCCAAGCATGTTTGCCACTTCCATAACATAAAATGAAAAGAAAAAAAAGAAAAAGAAAATAATATCAAACAAGATCCCTAAAGTAGTTTAACGAAATACAGTAATAATCCGACTTACACAACCCCTTTTACGCGATTGCCGAGATATGCCGTTTTTTTTATCTAATCGCG
This sequence comes from Macrosoma leucophasiata, assembly GCA_036365455.1. Classification (NCBI taxonomy): domain Eukaryota; kingdom Metazoa; phylum Arthropoda; class Insecta; order Lepidoptera; family Hedylidae; genus Macrosoma; species Macrosoma leucophasiata. The sequence continues at coordinate 5,687,837 of JAWQUS010000029.1, forward strand.
AAATAGAGCAACCCGGCCCACCGGCCGCCGCGGACCGGAGTAGCCACAGGGCCGGATTTCCCTATAGGCCAGTAGGCCCGGGCCTAGGGCGGCAAAATTTGGTCGTTTTTTTTTAAGTATTTGCCTACGCGCATACTTGTAAAATCTCAGAAACGCGTCCATATAGCATCTAGCAAAAAAAAAATACATGTATGGCAATTACGACTATTAAAAGAATTAATTGAATCACTTACCGATGGTCTTTTTTTTTTAATTTAATTTCTATAGTTTATCTATTTTTTTATGTTTTACAGCACAGGGAGGGGGTGGGGGGCTGGGGCGGCAATCTTTCATAGGCAGCCAACGCATCAAATCCGCCCCGGAGTAGCCATAGCGTTTATTACCGACGCAAAACTGTCTGCACTTTTTGCGCGGGGAAATGCGTGTGACACACGCACACAGTACAAAGTTTAAGTTTAAATTACTACGAAACTCACACCTTGAATGTAACAAAATACATAGACAATTTCACGCACACATTTAAACATCTATGGCCCACTTGTGCTTGTACTTTGACAGAGGGGAAAGCCTGCATATGGCTACTCCCCTCCGGTCCGCCGCTTCCGGTAGCCCGTGTTGCTCTATGTCACAGAGGGAAGTTCGTTCCTCAATTTACACGTTATGGGCAGAAATTATAATTATAAATATAAGCGACAGTCTGACGTTAGTTGCAAAACTTTTTTTTTTCGTTTCGTTTTATTTTTACTATAACGTTAAAGAAGTACCTCTATAAAAACTTTTTACTGGCGAAACTCTATTTCTCAGAGATTGTGATTGCGTTGTGTGTTTGTGTGTGTGTGTTGTATTTTGTTTTTGTAAATACGTACCAACTTCGCCAGTAGCAGATCTTAAAACTTTCAAAGCCTGAAGGAAATCTGTGAAGAGAAAAATACACAGATAAATTATTATTACACACGGAAATGTCTATACATCTATGTACAAATAAATGAAATTGGAGTGTCTGTTTGTAATATAAAAATAACCGCTTTTTACTTAATACATATGTATGCTGTAACTGCTGTACCGATTTCGACGGGACTTTCACTGGCAGATAGCTTATGTGATAAGGAGTAAATTAGGCTACTTTTATACTATCTGCGCCCACGACTTCGTCTGGGTAGATACTGAACAATCATACATTCTCACGCGAATAAAGTGCGGGCACAGCTAGTATATAATAAGTGGAGCAAAAAGGTTGTACCTTGTACCTCACCAACTTTATACCTCAATGACTGCACTAATTGAATAGACATCGGGCACAAAAAGCCGGTTCCGTTTTTAAATTGATTTGACAGATATTTAAATAAGACGTTTTCACGTCAGCTGTCAATGTCATGTTACTATGGGAATGTGTTATAAATTGAATGGAAAAAACTGAAACCGTGCTACCAAGAAGAGTGTCCTACTCCTACATATAGGACATTTTTGTCTTTTCACGAAAATCACATCTATTTTTTGGCACAGTTTGTAGCTTGTATAGAGAAAAAGTGCAGAATTCCAATATTTTTTTGAATAAGGCACAAAAAATACTAAAATAAAATCAATAAACACCTACTGAATATAATGAAAGTAAACAACTTACTGGTTGTGTTTGTATATCTCTCCAACACAAGAATCATCTCTTCCATTACTGAAAATAAAAGCAAAATTTAAAAAACGAATTTCATAATAAAATATATTCCGCTTACACTCACAGCCCCACAGTAGGTATAAACCTGTGTCGTGGGTGCCGTTGTACACATACAACATATACACAAACACCCAGACCCGAAACAAATATCTGTAGGCCATACAAATATTTGTCCCGGTGCGAGAATCGAACCCGCGACCCTTCGAATCAAACGGTCATCTCACACCGCTGGACTAACCGGGTCGTCAAAAATAATGATATTAAATTTATTTTTACAACTTTAAAGAATGTAAAACTGTCAAAATAACATATTATACAGCGTGTAACAGGACCAAATGTACAACCCGAGACAAGTTTGTTCAGAATCGATAACCGAATCGATTTCAGGCATTTTTAATATATGTTATATTTTGTCCTAAAATTAATTACAAATTAAGAAAATTATGGTCACCCATTTGGAGAACAGTCAATACAAACGAAAATGAGACTATCGTCTTTCAAAAATAAAATACTAGTCTCAACAAGTTCATTAGAACTCGTTGAGACGTGCATTTTATTATAAATAATAATTTAAAAAATAAAATAGTGAAAATGAATCTTATTACTAGCGAGTGTTAAATAGGGGTGCGCGGGTTTTATATGCGGCCGTAGGTAGAAGTAGGGTAAGTATGCATAGGGTTTGCATACTGTTCGCACAAATTGAGGACAACTTATATCTTAAATTAAATTATCTTAATTTACAAAACAAAAGAAACTTATTCGTATTCTTATGAAAATTAAAGAAACAGAAAGCTGCCGACCCCATTTTCAAGACCTCAAAATACTGACTTTACCTTCTATATATATTTTCGAAATTTGTAAATTTGTTCAAAAAATCCAACCATTTTTAAACACCGACAAGAATTTCAAAGCAATTATTCAATACGTAATAAAAACAGACTAATGTTACCAAATTCCAGGCTCACTTTACATACATCCAGTCCCTATGTTATGGCCATTAAAACATTTAATAAATTACCGGAATCGTTAAAATGCGAAATTAAAAATAAAATATTTCTTAAGAATCTAAAAAACATGCTTGTTAAAAAATGTTATTATAATATAAAAGAATATTTTGACGATAAATTGTAAAATATTTGCTATATCTTTGAACAACCTCTCCTCTCCTATTATAACTATTATATAGATTTTTTTTATTTATTTATTTATTACCACAATAACCTTAATAACTACACAGTTTAACATAATAAAAACATAAAAAGTCGTGAGTGATTATTATTATATAACTTTGCTGTGCCCAAATGGGTCTGTAATGAGATACTTATATTATTATTGTCCAACGCACTACCATTGCAGAATGCAAATACATTATTGAATTGAATTGAATTAAATAAAAATATTAAATACCTACATAACGTGTAATTTCAGTTCATGTATTATGATTATAAGTCGATTTTCTAATCGGCGTGTTTGAGAGTGTGCATTACTCCTGTTACATGTTGTATAGTCACAAATTGGTAAATTTTAATTAAAATACTTACATGATCGCTTGCTGAGCGTCGTAGTTGCTAGTTCTAAGAACTCAATGAAGTCTGTAAAAAAATATAATGTATTAAAAATATTATATAATGTTATTGCGAAAAATAAATAGTACAATATAATGTATGTTATTTATTTCAAATCACTATATTTCTGCTATCACTATATATATAATCACTATGCTTCCAGTATTTTCATTGAAAACGAGAAGTAATATAATAAGAATAAAAAAGACGTGTGGCACTCGGGGACTGCCGCGGTAAAGCTATTGCATTTATTTTGTTTTGCATAATTTTAGATAATTATTATCTAAAATTATGCAAAACAAAATAAAATGCAAATAAAAGAAAAAATATAGAAAAATGAAACAATAATTTTCTATTAATATTTACCACTTTTTAAATATTGAATGGAAAAACAAACAATAAAAAAAATGAACAAAAACAATCTTGGCAGCGGTGGGATTCGAACCCACGCCTCCGAAGAGACTGGTGCCTTAAACCAGGGCCTAGACCGCTCGGCCACGCTATCCACGAGGTCGGACGGCGGTCGGTTTTTTGCGTTACGGAATTTCTGAATTCGGTCCCCCTGCTCAAGGTCCGTGATAGAAGCTATGCAATAGCTTAATATAGAAATAAGAATAAAACGAGCCTTTTTTTATAAATAACCTTCTTTATAGTTTAACCTTTTGCATTGTTATGTTGTACATGTTCGATAAAATAAAACTTACCCATTTTCGTTATTGTCGACATAGTTTCAATAGACTCAAAGAAATCTGAAACGAATGGACATACATTTATTATAATAATTAACCAAAAGGACTATATTATTATCAAATATCATATCTATCACACATAGTATTACTATATTAATAACTAGCTGACCCGGCAAACTTCGTATTGCCTCAGAATGAAATAATGTGTCAAAGGTTTGATATATACGGACTATTTGTATGGGAAAATGAAATTGTGTTTTTTACTATTACCCTTCAATTTCTCCATATTTTCTTACCTTTTAAACCTTCCCTGGACTTCAAAGAATCATGCAAACCCAAATCAAGTGTTTAAATTTACTGGGATTCAGTGAGATACATTTCAAGTTTTTTTTGTAAATAAGTAATAGTTTAAGTAAATACCTATGCTTTAAAATTCTTGAAAACGTACCTGAAACATTAGTGAACTTGCTAAATTTGGCCGTAGCACTGATGATGGTGTGGCTGTTGGTTGCCTTCAGGATAGTATCCATAAAGATGATAGTATCAACACGACTGTACTTCTTGATGCGTTGGAAGAACACAAAAATATCTGGAAAGTAGATACATTCAGTTCATAAAATAACTCTTTTCCATTCACGATTTCATTTTAATCGAGTTTTCATATCTTTAGTACAAACAACTAACCTTCAATCTTGGTGACTGAAGTCATCACTCTCCATGCCTTACTGAGTTCTGAAAATAAGAACAACTCATATAAATTTGAAGTAACTTTCACTTAAGTAAATTAAACCTCTTCAAATGCTGAAAATTTTTGTTAAGTATCATTTGAAATTAATTAATCCACGTTTTCCACTGGAATAAAAAAAAGTGTTCTATGTTCTACTATTTGGCGACAGATAGATAAAATAATTGGCGATGGTGGAGATTACGCTTTAGTTCTGACACAGATACTCTACCACCAGTAAAACCCTATGTTTTCAAAGGAGAATGATACCGTTACATACATTTCTGGGCCCAGTCTTAATACTGTACAAATTGCGTCATTTTCAAATGACTATAAAATAAATAACTTGAATTCGGGCATTTTTTGAATTGCGAGTAATTGAAGAATAACATATAGGATCAAATAAAAGTTGGGTTAGATTGCTAATTGTTAACTATAAACATAATGACTAACGATTTTGCAGGCCCAAAATTATCTGTCTCCGTTCACAAGAGCAACTTATTTACTGATCTGGATGCTGCGATTGCTTACTATCAGGTTAGTATCCATAGTAGATTATTAACAAATTCTATAAAATATAAATCTTTAATAGAAATGAATATATTAATAAGCTTCAAAAAGTCTAATATACTAGAATTGATAATATGTTTAATTGAAAAAACAGCTAAAAATTGATACTCTTGGCATTTATGTTAACTACGCTTATTTTGATGACCTGTTTATATCATGACGTGAATGACTTGATGCATAATCGTGATGGTGACAAATACTCAAATGGATTATATCGAGCTATTTATTAGGGCTATAAATTATAATCCATCCACCAAAACGAAAATTAAAAGAAATATCAAAATAAATAATAAATTTGTAGTTGTTCCATAGCATAAGATATGTGGGATCCTAAGATCCTAACCCATTAAGAACCTACATATTGTTAGTTGCTGTTTGCATTTATTGCCTTTAGTTGCTGTTAAATCAAAATTAAAATATAGAGACACTCACGTTTTTCTCCGGCGTACACTAAGATCTTCCTGAAGAAGTCGATAATATCAGAGTGGCCCGATTCATTTATGATGTTTTCTATCAACTGCAGCAAAGTCACTGTAACAATGTAATAAAGAATCAGCGATAGGTTCTAATTTCTAATAAAAAAAAAACAGCGTTTAACGCTAAGGTTCCAACGCTTGTAGAAACCACTACATAAGGCGCCACTTAGTGTAACAGGTAACATTAACAAAACACCAAAGTACCCGTCTAGTACGGAAGATGGCGTGTCAATCGAATAACATCGCACATGCGAAGTTTTCTCAAGAGTTGGCATATACACAACATCCCAACGTGAAACGTTCGGGCCGCGGTCCGCCAGGTGCTATCACCTCGCCTGGTCGGGATATCCTCCCTTTTCGTCTGAGGAACATTTCCACCCGTTCCTCCACATGCTAATGGAAATTACTAGGCGTAGGAGAAACGTCTCACCTTTGTGATTGGAACATTTGCATCTGAAACACTAAACTTTTTCGAATCTTTGAATGTATCATTTCGAACATTTGTCACATTGCGTCAAAGATCTACTGTGGCGAAAGTCCAAAACAAACAACTCGGGTTCTTAAATGATTCGTCTTACAAACACCATAGTCGTTAATATTACGTGCATAAGGTACTATATAGGCGCAACGGAATAAGTAACAAAATATCATCTCATTTGGTATCCCACTCTCACTTGCTTAATATTGTATTGTTATCTCGCTCTCTCGCTTGGCTAACTGATTCAGATTCAAATGTCAAGTGTCTCGGTTGCGGTCATGCGGTCACACTCAATCACTCATTCACTCAAGCGACATGAACGCGCTAAACAGAGAGCAATAATGTTCGAGTTCCAAATGATGCAAATGATGCATTTGAAACAGTATTAGTGTTCCAATCTTTCCGAACATTGAAATGTTTCGTAACAGTGATACGAAACAGTAAGGAGTTACACACGTCTAGAAATTACTATAGACATTGTTATTGCTGTCAACTTTTCATGTACATTTCTACTTTCTTCAAAAGAATTGGTGATAAATATAGAATATGTAGATGTTCTTGCTTTCGTAGGTGATAATCAAGCGATAATGGCATATTTTCATTATTAAGTAAGAAGACACTTGTTTACGCAGAGCACCTAGTTTATCAGACCGCCGGCGGGCTCTTGCCACGTAACTCCGAAAGGTAACATTTTGTCCCAAAATTAATTACAATAAAGGAAATAATGGTCACCCATTTGGGGAACAGTCAATACAAACGAAAATGAGACTAACGTCTATCCAAAATAAAATGCTAGTCACAACAAGTTTATTAGAACTCGTTGAGACGTGCTTTTTATTATTAATAATAATAAAAAAAATAGTGAAAATTAATCTTAATAGTAGCGAATGTTTAAAAGGGGTACGCAGGTTACTCTTAATCACATTGCGACAGTGTACGTGTATGAGTTGGTATGTGTTTTATATGCGGTCGTAAGGCATACTGTACGTACAAATTGAGGACAACTTGTTTCTCAAATCAAAAATATTAAATACTTAAACATGTAATTTCAGTTCATGTATTATGATTAGAACTCGATTTTCTAATCGAGGTGTTTAAGAGTGTGCATTGGTTTTGGCGGGAACCTTGAAAGAGGCGTATGGTGCTCTTATTTTATTTCATTTTTTGGTGCATTTTTAAGTAATATTGAATAAAGTTGGTGGCATTTTGTTTGATATAGGTTTATTACAGTGCCCGTGTATAGTGAAATAGAATAACAGTGCGAAAACACGACCTTTCAGGTTGCCTCCAAAACTTCATTGTAAATGTTCTGGTAAAGTAGCCATCGCTTTACTCGAATAACTTGACTGTAACTCACTTGACTGACATATTATACTTGATAACTTATATACTTGATATTATACTAACTTTGACGCTGCTTAAATAAATACAAAATATCGTTTTACTTGACACTGGCAATATGCGTAATAGCGATGCCATAATACCAAAAAAAAAAAAAAAAGAGTGCATTATTTCCGATACATGTTGTATATAAATAAATCTTACAGTTTCTGGTAGTTAGAGACTTGATGTCATTGCTAGCTTCCACAATATTTGTAGTCTTGGTGACGTCGATGCAGCCTGTGTAGATTGTGAGAGGATCCCGTTTCTTAGTCACTTTATTAGTTTCTTTGAAAACTAATATGATATCTGTAAGGGAAATATAGTTTTAATCTGTGGCCCAATAGTAGTGGTGGGTAATATGTCTGACAAACATATATATATTTTTTTTTACACGTAGGAAGTGGTAAACAAGCGTGCAGTTCACATTGATGTTAAGTGATGACTGCAACCTATAGACTCCCACACAAAGAACAAGGTTAAAATGCAGATGCGCTACCACTCCTGAGGCCTAAGGTGTTATGCCTCTGTGCACCTGACTGGAACACGATAGTGCTGAATACTACCATTTAGCGAGAAGTATATTAGGTAATGCGTTGGTGCCTACGCCCGCGAGCTCCGTCACTAGAGCTCTACCACCAGTAAAAACACAACATATTGTCATACTATAGTATTATACCTATATCTACTTATTAAATTAGGGGCCGTCCATAAAAATACGTCTTGCTAAAATAAGCTTTTATTGACCCCTTCCCCCTGTATTCCCCCTTCCCCCTTCCCCCTGTGACCCCCTAAAAATATTACGTCACAAAATCTAAGACCCCTCCTGAATATGGCAATTTTTTTAAATCAGGAATAATCAAACTAAATATTATTAAAAACATTGTACAACGAACTGCGAGACGGTCGCGGTCGGGTGTGTGATGGGTGACCGCTAGTGGCAAATTAAAATGCGCGTTTCCGTGCTTCGGAGAGCACGTTAAGCCGTCGGTCCCGGTTGCTATCGATGGATAGCAGTCGTTAAACCTTGTCGGAGGCCTCATGGGCGGTTTGAAAACATCCGACAGCGGGTTGGTCACTAACCCGTTTCTCCACCAACCCGCATTGGAGCAGCGTGGTCGAGTAAGCTCCAGGCCTCCTCCCAAAAAGGGGAGAGACTCGTGTCCAGCAGTGGGACGTATAAAAACGGAAATACTTCGATTAAAATAGTACGCGATTAAGTCCCGTTTACAATATAAAAAAATATATATATTAGTAAATACTTACTATCCAAATTGAAGACCTGACGCAGCACCACCTGTACTTGTTCTAAGTCAGTCTGGCCAGTGATCGTGTATAGAGTCTCTACCGTATCCTTGAAATCTGTAAGAAAGCAATTTCGTTAACAGATTCTATTGAAGGAATGTCCAGACGGCCATATCGATGACTTTTTTTTTCATTTAATGACAGTGGCAAACAAGCATGCAGTTCACATTGGTGTTAACTGATGCCTGCAGCTTAAAGACACCCACACAAAGACCAAGGTCAAAATGCAGATGCGTTACCACACCTGAAATTACAGGGCCGTAGATTACCACCTGGAAGGAACACGATAGTGCTGAAAACTACAATTTAGCGGCAAGTATATAATTTAATTATTTTTATTTATTGTCAGGCAACAATGCTTATAATAAACAGTAGGCCCATATAAAATATATACCTTAAAGACTAACATACATTTTATATGACTTATAACACTAACACTATTTATCACTGTATTTATCACTATTTATCTATTTATCACTATTATGGACTGCCTCAGTAGCGTAGTGGTAGCAGGCCACTACTATTACGCTGGAGGTCCTGGGTTCGATTCCCGGGTCGGGGATATTAGAGATAACGGTTTAAAATCCTTTATCTCTGCTTCTATTGGGATTTTTCCATTTTCTGGAAGTTTCCCAGTACCCCGGAGTTTGGTAATGTGCCCGGAGATGGCAACAGGTTCGCCACCTGTTACATGGGCCAAAACGTAACCGGCGAGTCGTGGGTGTTTGCATGTATGATTGAATGCATGCATTTACCTCTGCCTACCCCTTCGGGGATTACAGGCGTGAAGTTACTATTTATCACGTATTGTCGGCAACGTGATTTTTTTTTTTAATGTAATAAAAGTGGCAAACAAGCGTGCAGTTCACATTGATGTTAAGTGATGACTGCAGCCTATAGACACCCACACAATGACCAGAGGTCAAAATGCAAATGCGCTGCCACTCCTGAGGCATTAGGTGTTATGCCTCTGTGCCGGAAATTACAGAGCCGTACATTACCACCTGACCGAAACACCATAGTGCTGAACACTACCATTTAACGGCAAGTATATTAGGTAATGCGGTGGTGCCTACGCCCGCGAGCTCCGTCACTGGAGCTCTACCACCAGTAAAAATGAGATGCGCGGACTACATTATAATTAGACAAGTTAGTTTGTAATTAAGAATTGAATATACTTACCGACTCTACCAGATTCATGAATCATCTCTTCTAGCGTATACTTCAATTCTGCGAAATAAATAAAAAATATCTAAAGTGGAATGAAATATCAAAAACAAGAAATATACAATTTTATTAACAAATACTAAAGTATGATTGTAATATGAGCGATTGAAGAGAGAATTATTTAATTTTTTTTTCATATAAATTATAATATATTACTTATTATATTATAGAATGTAGCAAGCGTCATTCTTTATTTTATACCCACGGCATTCTTAACGGGTTTTAGAATTCATAGAGCAACACGGGCCACCGGTCGCGGTGGACTAGAGGGGAGTAGCCAAAGCGTTAATTACCGATGCAAAACAGTCTGTCATTTTTTGCGGGGGGAAATGTGTGCGACAAGGTGTGAGTTTCGTAGTAATAGACGATTGTTGTAGTGTGCGTGTCTGTCGCACACTCCCTCCCCACACGCTATGGCTACTCCCCTTCGGTCCACCGCGACCGGTGGGCCGCGTTGCTCTATGGCTAGAATTGAATTCGAACCCACTCGAAGTAATACTGCACCTGTTTGTTGTTGCAATAATAATAAGCCGCCCCTTAACAAAATTATAAATATATAAAAAACGTACGTGTCAATCCAGTTGTTTTCTTCAATACACGGATGCACTCGGCAACTGATTGTTTCTTCAATAGTGCTGTCAAACTTTTCGTAGCTTCGCCCAATTCTGCAAATAAAATAAATAATTTAGTTAATTAATAATTAGAATTTAATAGTTTTCGTATGACACTAAAACTATAAAATATAAACTTACCATTAGCTCTCATGGCAGTAATCAGAACCTTGAATGTCGAGCTCCAATCTGTAAAGAGAAAACTACATTAAAAAAAAATTACATATCGCGGAGAGCCAGGGCACAATGCAATGACATGTGTGTTCTTATTTTTAATATATGTGGAAGGAAGACATCGCTCTTCTAGCGATAAGGCCGCCCGCTGTATCACATGTAATTGAAATGGTTTTGTTTTTGTAAACTAATTTTTGGTGTGCAATAAAGTATATATTATATTATATTATTATATTATATGTAAACGAAGTGTGCGATCACTTCATTTAGTTTTAATTTGCCGCGTAATAACTTTTTCGTATTTTTTTTTTTTTTTTTTTTTATGTAATGGAAGTGGTAAACAAGCATGCAGTTCACATTGATGTTAAGTGATGACTGCAGCCTATAGACACCCACACAAAGACCAAGGTCAAAATGCAGATGCGTTACCACTCCTGAGGCCTAAGGTCTTATGCCTCTGTGCCGGAAATTACAGGGTCGTACATTACCACCTGACCGGAACACGATAGTGTTGAACACTACCATTTAGCGGCAAGTATATTAGGTAATGCGGTGGTGCCTACGCCCCGAGCTCCGTCACTGGAGCTCTACCACCAGTAAATCGTATATTATATTCCTAATTTGTGGAGCTGTCTGTCATATTGACATAATGACACAGCATGATATAATGTATGTCGGTTCTATTTAATTTGTATCAATTCAATTATAATTGACTAAATTGATAAGAACAGGTGAACCAATAGCTTAAGTGTTGTTTATCTTTTCGGTTTTTTTTTTTGGAGGAGTGTGTGCGTATAGATGCTCATCGAAGTATTTAGTTCGCCAATCGTGGAAGTAATTTAAGATTTTGTAATGGCATTTTGTCTTCTCCACTTTCGCAAAAAAGCTGTTTATTATGATTAGTACAGCTATAAGATTAAGAAATTAAAATTTTGTTTAGGAGATGTTGCGAGCTCGGCTCTGGTTCGTACACGTCCTCAAAAAATAAGTATATTAAAGAAGAATCCGAAAAAAGTACAATTTATTTATTCAAGAATATATTTTAGAGTTACAACCACATTTAATTCAAACCATTTTATCATTTTCAACTATGTTAAACATGGCGGCGATACAGCCGACACTTGGGATCAATAGATTTCGATAGTATTTAGATAATAATACTTTTTTCTCCAAGTACTATATAATCAAAATACAATTTAAAAAATGAAAATGTCAAAATGACATCGCCCGCCGTATTCGCCATGTTGGTTTTGAGTTGCAATTCTAACTGCAAATTATATTTTGTAACTGCAAACAAAGCTAAATAAGTGAAAATATGCAGTAAAAAACGTTTTTATATTGATTTTGCCTGTTTAATGATATTATGTACAATACATGGCCGGAGGTCCATACATTTTTGCAACATCTCCTTTTGTTTATTTAAGTTAAATTTGTTATTTAGTCGTAGGTTATTTAGTCCTAGGTTAAGGAGAATTGTGTAATCATGTCTACTATGTATGTATTGTATTTTGCGTAAAATCGAGAGTGACGTTTTCTATAAAGAAAAAACCCTCTATAAATAAATAGAAAAAAAAACTTTTCGGTGGATTGGTCGGGACAAGGTCATTTTGCCTAGTGGCAAGGCAACTTCCAATAGCCTGTCGCGCTGCGATGTGTCCCATTCACGCCCCGCCAATGGTGCATTATTTTAGCTAAGTTAACTTTGTTACATTATTGCTCGTAGCTATTTGCTATGAACATAAATATGTTCTGCTATTGATACCAAGTCGCTTGAAAAAATATTCTAACTGAAAAAATCTGCTAAACCATACCAAAGTAAATCCCGAAGATTTTGGGAGGCAAGACGGACGCCTCAGAAATAAACCAGTGATTCGGTGTTAGTGCTTAAGACGCATTTATATTGTATAGTATATATATATATATATATATATATAGTATATATATGCCTCAGTAGCGTAGTGGTAGCAGGCCACTACTATTACGCTGGAGGTCCTGGGTTCGATTCCCGGGTCGGGGACTATCAGAGATAACGGTTTAAAATCCTTTATCTCTGCTTCTATTGGGATTTTTCCATTTTCTGGAAGTTTCCCAGTACCCCGGAGTTTGGTAATGTGCCCGGAGATGACAACAGGTTCGCCACCTGTTACATGGGCCAAAACGTAACCGGCGAGTCGTGATTGTTTGCATGTATGATTGAATGCATGCATTTACCTCTGCCTACCCCTTCGGGGATTACAGGCGTGAAGTTACGTTTTTAGTATTAATATAATTTTATTGTTTACTTTGTATATGTTTACTAGCTGACCCGGCAAACTTCGTATTGCCTCAGAATGAAAATATGACATGTGTCAAAGGTTTGATAGATACGGACTATTTGTATGGGAAAATGAAATGGTGGTTTTTACTATTTCCTATCAATTCCTTCATATTTTCTTACCTTTTAAACATTCCCTGGACTTCCAAAAATCATTCAAAATCCATATTAGCCAAATCGGTCCAGACATTCACGCGTGATGCCGTGACCAAGGAAAACGGGTTGCATTTATATATATATATATATATGTATATATATATATATATATATATATATAGATAGTATGACATGGACCCTAGTCGCCTGCAATAAAAAAAAATACTTACCAACTTCACTGCTCAAAGCTTGATAGACGTTGGGGAACTCGGCAGGCCCCTGGCCGGCTGTCAACTTGTTCACTTGTAGCTCTATACCTTCGATAGCTGCTGCAACAAAATTATTCATTATTTTTATCTCATACTAGCTGTTGCCCGCGGCTTCGCCCGCGTGGATGTCGTTTTATAATTCTGAATTTTCTTTGCTATAAACCTCACGGAGCCCGAGACCTTTCCAACGAATGCAAAACCGTGGCAATCGGATCGTGCATTCTGGAGTTATAGCGTCAGGAAGGAAAACCCGACTTATTTTTATATTATAGATTACAAAATCTGCCAGAATCGGTCGGCTAGGTTTTATTACTGGTGGTAGAGCTCCAGTGACGGAGCTCGCGGGCGAAGTCACCACCGCATTACCTAATATACTTGCCGCTAAATGGTAGTGTTCAGCACTATCGTGTTCCGGACAGGTGGTAATGTACGGCTCTGTAATTTCCGGCACAGAGGCATAACACCTAATGCCTCAGGAGTGGCAGCGCATCTGCATTATGACCTCTGGTCATTGTGTGGGTGTCTATAGGCTGCAGTCATCACTTAACATCAATGTGAACTACACGCTTGTTTGGCACTTTTATTACATAAAAAAGGTGATGACCCCTCCGTTCACTAGTGGAAGAATTTTCTTCCACTGGGAGTAAATTCTTCCAATAGTGCAGTCACTCAACCGAACAATGGCGGTCAAAACATTCCAGTGGGGCGGTAGTAAAATGAAAATAAATAAGAAATAAAAAAGTAAGGGCAATAACACGCCTCCTGCGATAAAACTACCGCCACTGTGATAGCCAATCCGCATGCGACGAGCATATCCCCCTTTTGGGGAGGCTTTGGTCCAGCAGCGGATACCTTGCGACTGAAATGATTTTCCGTACCTATTAAGAGAGACTTTTAAAAGAGTTGAAACGTAGCAAACGTCATTCTAAACTCACGACATTCTAATTTAATTAAAATTAAGTACGTTACTTAAAAATTGTTTTTTTAGGTATCTTATAAATGAACATTTATTTTATTCATACGTTGAGGGGACTAGACAAATCCTTCTTTTTTTTTTTATGTAATCGAAGTGGTAAACAAGCATGCAGTTCACGTTGATGTTAAGTGATGACTGCAGCCTATAGACACCCACACAAAGACTAAGGTCAAAAAGCAGATGCGTTACCACTCCTGAGGCCTAAGGTGTTACGCCTCTGTGCCGGAAATTACAGGGCCGTACATTACCACCTGACCGGAACACGATAGTGCTGAACACTACCATTTAGCGGCAAGTATATTAGGTAATGCGGTGGTGCCTACGCCCGCGAGCTCCGTCACTGGAGCTCTACCACCAGTAAGATTCAGTCCTTATAATATTACAATAATTTAATAATATTACCTGTTCCATGGCCAATGTCGTACTCGTAGTAATGAATGATGTCTGTTAGACCTTGCAATTGAAAAAAAAAAACAATAATGAATAAAAAAAAAATATGCACATTTACACTAACATTAGAAAAATTGTCGCAAGCGGTTCTGATATAGAAGAATTAATATTAGTTACAAAATAATCACAAAGAATGTATTTAAATAAGACACTGAAAACATTTAAATGCCGTTGAAGTATTACTTTTTTTGATGCTACATCTCGAAAAACTAAAACATTGTTCGTATTCTTACTCAAAATTACACGTCTTTGACTTTTAGAACAAATTCTTATTCAAAAGAAAGGGGCACATGTCATGTTCAAATAAGTAGTAGATTATAGCAAACGTCATTCTTCGCATGTTCGCAACATTCTAATCTATTTTTAAATTGCTAACAGTAAGTTATCTATTTTCTGAGTTTAAAAATACGTAATTCCATTCGATGAAAGCCAATAAGTGGCCAAGTCTCTAAGAATAATACGTATGTATGTATGTATCGTATGTAACGGGGTAGGCAGAGAGTGTAGAGCGCCAGATAACCCGGTTCTGACAAACCTCTCGTGCCTCGTCTACATTCATCATTCTCTTCATACATGCACGCCGATTCCTAAGACTTTTGATCCCACCATCAGATAGAATAATACGTGTTTTATAATAAACACTAATTTAAACCATCTTATTCGACAGACCGGTGGCTTCGAATGGATGTTGGTAGAGACAAGAATCATGGCAAATTTAAATAAACAATAGATTGTAGCATGCGTCATTCTTAGCATATTCACATTTTATAATTTTTATAAAGATTATTTTGTCTAATTCGCTCTGTTATAAACTTTGATTAAAATATATTTGAAACTCACTATTTCTTGAAGCCATTTGCTGAAGCATATCGATAATTCCATCAATGTTGTCGTGTTCAGTCATTTCCTGTACTTTTTTGTAAGCCTTGAACACATCTGAAAAGAAAAACAAAAATAGGTATTATAAGTAGGTAATTAGAAATTAAATAAAATACCTAAAAAAAATATATGAATTTAAATGAGGAGAATTTAAATGCAATTTTTCCATACGTAATTCTATACGTTATGAAGGCGGTAAACAAGGTTCACTAATATTTCACCGACAAACGTTACGCTAATCTTCATTTCAAAACCAACGTTTTGTACACTATTCATTCCACAAATATGTTATTCCGCAAATGTATCATATCGCAATTCAACGATTCGTATACTTATTTATTTCGCAAACATTTGATTACGTAAATGTATAAAATAACTATTAATACTGTCAGCAAAAAAAACCTAACATCAAAACAACTGTAATTTTCCTGTAATTTAAGATAATAATCAATAGTTGATAACAAATTTTACATATAAAAAAAAATCTTTGGTATGTACCTTTTTCACCGGTCAACGCATAGAGAACTCGGACCACGATCGTAATTTCTGAAAAGCAAATATTTTATCAATAGGGAATTATGTTTGATATAAGCTTATTACAGTTCTCGTGTATAGTGAAATAGAATAACAGTGCGAAAACACGTTCTTTCGGGTTCCAAAACTTCATTGTAAATGTTCTGGTAAAGTAGCCATCGCTTTACTCGAATTACCGACTGTGACTCTGACTGACTGACTTATAATTGACCGACTGACTCTTACTTTTACGCTGCTTGCGAATACGAAATATCATTTTACTTGACACTGGCAATATGCGTAATAACGATGCCATTATAATAAAAAAAAAACTGCTTGCCTGTAAAGTCGGTTTTACGGGCGAAGATTTTACGTGACAACGTCTTTTTCTCGGTAGAAAGGCATTCGCCGGTCCGGCAGGCCTCTCTCTCGTTCGGTGACTCATCGTTACGTTACCGGGCGTTACACTATTTCATGAGTGACTCCGAGCCGCAACCTAATTTAAGACGTTGTCACGTCAAAAAGCCCAACATCTTTTATTACGCAAACTATTTACAAAAAAGCAATATTAACGAAGATATTGAATTCGTCATTGATCTCGAAGGTATACAAGCGTGTGACGTCACAACCCTGTGTTTTTTACTATTTCCCTTCAATTTCATCATATTTTCTTACCTTTTAAACCTTCCCTGGACTTCCAAAAATCATTTTTAAACCAAAATAAGCCAAATCGGTCCAGCCGTTCTCGAGTTGTAGCGAGACTAACGAACAGCAATTGATTTTTATATATACAGATAGATAGATAGATAGACTAGTGGTTCCAATGACGATTATACTAACATTTTTACATATTATTTTTATTTTTTAAATACCCTACCCTGTGGTACCCTCTTGTCATGGTGATATATGAGTTAGGTTTTTCGATATAAATCTATATTATAAAAATAAGTCGGGTTTTCCTTTCTGACGCTATAACTCCAGAACGCACGAAGAAAATTCCGGAAAAAATATATATGAAACGACATCCACGCGAGCGAAGCCTCGGGCAACAGCTTGTTGTGTATAAGGAAAGATTCTCCTAAAATATAAAACAAAAAAAAAATTTTTTTTTGTTCTAATTCCAATTTTTTAAGAATATTATATTTACTGGAAGACCCGCTGAGCTTTTTGAAGAAGTTTTGAGAGAAATCCCATCCCCTAGAGCTCTTGCAAGTCTTCACGAATCTGCATACATCGTTTGGATCTGCAAAAAAAATAAAAAAAATGTTATTAGAATCCACAAAAACTGGCCAAGTACGAGTTGGATTTGTGTGCTTAGAATTATTATTTGCCTCGGAACGCCCGACAGAAATAACGTCTCGATGCACACGTTTTTGACTGCCTCGTTGGTCGCAATCGCGATGGTGAAGCCTGAGGTCCTGGGTACAATCCCCAGGGGTGCTACCGCCTATCGAAATTGCTGTTAGCATTGTCATTACTTTAAAGAAAAATGGAAAGAAAAAATTGACTTCAGGCGAGACTCGAACTCGCGGCCTACTGGGAATCTAGTCCAGCCGCTCTTCCAATTGAGCTACTGAAGCCCTGCCCGATTTGTCAAATCTTTCCTTCACATTTATTGCATTGCTTTATGGTAGCAGCAGCGCCATCTATTACCAACTATGCTACGAGTAGTTAGGCAGAGTTCGAGTCTCGCCTGAAGTCAAATTTTTCTTTCCATTTTTCTTTAAAATAAAATATATTTCACAAGCATGTGTTAATGCGAAATAATATAAAACGATTGTCATTGCTGTCAAATTTTCATGTCGATTTGTAGCTCCTTTAAAAGCAGTAGTGATAGTCTGATCGTTTTTTTTGCTTTCGTAGGTGAGAAACGAGCTATAATGGTAGATAATTTCGATTGTTGTTATTTAGTTAAAGTAAAAATAGACTTTATTTGACAGCAATGACAATGACGACAGCCATGTCGATAGGCGGTCGCACCACAGGTCGGGAAAATCTGTTATTTAGTTTTTTTTTTTTATGTTATGGAATTGGCAAACAAGCATGCAGTTCACATTGATGTTAAGTCATGTTAAGTCATGACTGCAGCCTATAGACACCCACACAAAGACCAAGGTTTACTGGTGGTAGAGCTCCAGTGACGGAGCTCGCGGGCGTAGGCACCACCGCATTACCTAATATACTTGCCGCTAAATGGTAGTGTTCAGCACTATCGTGTTCCGGTCAGGTGGTAATGTACGGCCCTGTAATTTCCGGCACAGAGACATAACACCTTAGGCCTCAGGAGTGGTAACGCATCTGCATTTTGACCTCTGGTTATTGTGTGGGTGTCTATAGGCTGCAGTCATCACTTAACATCAATGTGAACTGCATGCTTGTTTGCTACTTCTATTACATAAAAAAAAGGTCAAAATGCAGATGCGTTACCATTCCTGAGGCCTAAGGTGTTATGCCTCTGTGCCGGAATTTACAGCGCCGTACATTACCACCTGACCGGAACACGATAATGCTGAACACTACCATTTAGCGGCAAGTATATTAGGTAATGCGGTGGTGCCTACGCCCGCGAGCTCCGTCACTGGAGCTCTACCACCAGTAAATTCATTTCTGTGAGGCAAATCCCAGTAGTAGCCCGGAGTCTGGCATCCGTGCCTCGGAGAGCACGTAAAAGCCGTCGGTCCTGCGCCTGATATCTCTCCAGTGTCGGATTACCGTCCCATCGGGCTATGAGAGTGAGGGAATAGAGAGTGCACCTGTGTTTGCGCATACATTTGTGCACTATAATATCTAGCAATTGGCTAGTGTCGTTTGAGACATTATTAATAATAAATAATAATAATAGGAACCCTTGATACGTCTCACTGCTGAGCACGAGCCTCCCCTTCTTGGGAGGAGGCCTGGAGCTTACTCCACGCTGTTCCAATGCGGGTTGGAGATAAGGGTTAATGGCCAACCCGCTGTAGGATGTTTTCAAACCGCCCATAAGGCCTCCGACAAGGTTTAACGATTGCTATCTATCGATAGCAACCGGGACCGACGGCTTAACGTGCCCTCCGAAGCACGGAAACGCGCATTAATTTGCCGCTAGCGGTCAACCATCACACACCCGACCGCGCCCGCATCGCTTAGATCGCAACCGCAACCGAGTAGATCGCTACCGATCTACACCAGCCGCTGGGCCATGCGCGCTTCGAGGACATTATTAATCTATAATATAAAAATAAGTCGGGTTTTCCTTCCTGACGCTATAACTCCAGAACGCACGAACCGATTTCCACAGTTTTGCATTCGTTGGAAAGGTCTCGGGCTCCGTGAGGTTTATAACAAAGACAATCCAGGATTATAAAACGACATCCACGCGGGCGAAGCCGCGGGCAACAGCTAGTTTATTATATTTATAGTGTACGTTAGAATTAATGTATGATACTCACTATTCAACCCCACGTCACTCTGAATGGATGCAAAAGCACGTTCTGGATCTGTAATTATAATTTTTTTTAATTATTAATCAGCCTCATATCCAGGAGCGTAGCTACCTACCTGCCGTATTAATTATACGGGGCTACGGGAGTTAGGGTTGCGAGAGTGAGTTAGGGATTATATTATTAAAAACAGTATTATACTGTTTTTGACCACAATATACTTTTTTATTTAAAGAAAAATGGAAAGAAAAATTTGACTTCAGGCGAGACTCGAACTCGCGGCCTACTGGGAATCTAGTCCAGCCGCTCTTCCAATTGAGCTACTGAAGTCCTGCCCGATTTGTCAAATCTTTTTGCCTAACTAGCATAGTTGGTAATAGATGGCGCTACTGCTACCATAAAGCAAGGCAATAAATGTGAAGGAAAGATTTGACAAATCGGGCAGGACTTCAGTAGCTCAATTGGAAGAGCGGCTGGACTAGATTCCCAGTAGGCCGCGAGTTCGAGTCTCGCCTGAAGTCAAATTTTTCTTTCCATTTTTCTTTAAATAAAATATATTTCACAAGCATGTGTTAATGCGAAATAATATAAAAACAATATACTTTTTACTTTTGAACAAAAATAAAGTATACAAAAATACTGTTTTCAGCATCAAAATGATTAATACTATAAGTTTTGAGCTTCTAAGAAGACAATATGTAAACAAATAAAATGGAGTTAATTTTTTTTGATACTGTTTAAAGTTCTTCTCGGACCTAAATATAGGTACTTTAATTCTTGAAAAAAAGTTGGCAACCCCAACGGGAGCCCCAATACGGAGCCAAAATACTGTTGCAACTATATCAATGAGCTAATGTAGTTTAATTTCAATTTTTAAATGAAGAATGTAATTCATGCGAACTTATAGAGCGTCATGGTCTTTGACCAAGCTCTTTAAAAGGAGCATAAAAAAATATTAAAAAAAAACGGGAGCCCCCAACATGCGTGGGCGGAGCCCCCAATTTGTTCTCATTTGAGTACGTACCAAGTCCATTACAATAAACAATTTACAAGCGACGGCAGCGTACCATAACAAGCGACGGCAGCGTACCATAATTATGATGCCATATTAGGCTTTTTTTTCGTAAAAAAAATTGGACCAAGTGGATAAGTGGATGTATGAATGGAAGACGGAAGATTTTACTTTGCTCAAAGTAAAGTCGTAGTGCAGTCTGTGAATCTCACCATTAGAGGGCACGCAGGGCCTAAGTCGTTTGTTTTGCTCGTTCATATTTACGTTTGTATTTTATCCAAGTGTAAAAATCATGACCCTTAAGAGCCCCCAATCAAATTTCTATACGGGGGCTCCGCTAAAGCTCGCTACACCAGTCCTCATATCAATAATAGTCATCAACCATCACGAACACTCGGTTTGTTGATTACGGAAAATACTAATGGAGCGTTCAAAACACAAGAGGGTGTCCATCAAAACAAATACTCAAAGAGCAATAATTTTTAGATAAAGAGCTTTAGCTTTATTTTTAAACTAGCTGTGCCTGCGACTTCGTCTACGTGAGAAAAAATATGATTATTCAGTATCTACACGGACGAAGTCGTGGGCGCAGCTAGTATAAAAGTAGCCTAAGTTACTCCTTATCACATCAGCTATCTGCCAGTGAAAGACCCGTCAAAGTCGGATACACTCCAATCCTACTTATTTGTATGTAGGTATATATGTGTGTATGGATGTATGGAGATAAAAGTAGCCCAAGTTACTCCTTACCACATCAGCTATCTGCCAGTGAAAGTCCCGTCAAAATCGGTCAAGCCGTTCCCAAGATTAACCCCGCCAAACAGACAGACAGACAGACAAAAATTGTAAGGTATATGTACCGTGTATACATACATATGCATTTAGTAAAAAGCGGTTATTTTAATATTACAAACAGACAATCCAATTTTATTTATTTGTATGTATATAGATTTATTATGGAGGCTACAATACAACATAAGACCTAAAAATTCTGTGAAAATTTTAAGCGTCTACATTATAGCGGTAACAGAAAAACATAATTTGTGAAAATGTTACCTTTCTAGCTATCACTATTTATGAGATACAGCCTGGTGACAGACAGATGGACGCACGGACTGACAGACAGACAGCGTAGGGTCCGTTTTTACCTATTAGGTACGAAACTCCCTAAAAAATAGAACTAAGATACAGAATAGCTTAAAAATATTCGATACAATTCTTTAAATTGACATAACTTTTTTATTTCTGAACCGATTCACATGAAACAAACACTAAATCTTAAGTGAAACTTACCACAATATATTAGTGGTAAGTTTCACTTTCACTCAAACCGCAAATCGAATAATTGATATTAGCGTGCACAAACACACAGCCAAACAGACATTTTTCCGGGATAAAAAGTACCCGGTGTTGTGCGCCAAAGGTTAAAGTATAATCATACCAAGTTGCATTGTAATTGGACCGGTAGATTTTATGTGATGCTTGAACAAACAGACAGACAGACAGACAGACAGACAGACAAAAAAATTTCTAATCACATATTTGTGTTCGGTATCGATCTAATAACGTCCCCTGGTATTTATTTTTTCAATATTTTTAATGTACAGAATTTACTCTTCTACAGATTTATTATAAGTATAGATTAAGATCTTAATTTTTCTTCCCATTTAGATGAACGACATGATCCAGAATTATCTAGTATCCATCCCAACATCCCTCATCATTACTCAAAAAAAATTAAGCATAAAATTCAGGACGTTCAAAATTCAAAAACTCAAATCATTTATTTCAAATTGGTCTACAAGGACACTTTTGCATTGTCGGGTTATAAGCTACCTAGAGAGAATGACTTATAATAATAATCCAATAGGTATTAATAAATACCAATTTAATAATAATATTTAACCGATACGTGAATCATCAAATTTTTCAATTCCTTCATAGAAGAAAATGAAAAAGTCTGTTCGTCATAATCATAGTCATTCACATTCTTTACTGGTGGTAGAGCTCCAGTGACGGAGCTCGCGGGCGTAGGCACCACCGCATTACCTTATATACTTGCCGCTAAATGGTAGTGTTCAGCACTATCGTGTTCCGGTCAGGTCGTAATGTACGGCCCTGTAATTTCCGGCACAGAGGCATAACACCTAATGCCTCAGGAGTGGCAGCGCATCTGCATTTTGACCTCTGGTCATTGTCTGGTCTATAGGCTGCAGTCATCACTTAACATCAATGTGAACTGCATGCTTGTTTGCCACTTTGGGTACATAAAAAAAAAAAATAGACTTAGCAGAGTTCCAAGTGCAGGCACTACTGAGAAGAACTCCGCTACCCAACAAACTCAGCGTGTTGCTCTTTTGTCAAAACCTTAGATTTAATATTATATCTATTCATATAATGCAATGATTACCTACTCTACTTATTATTCTCATCTGACGTCACGCTTAATTAACATAATAATTGAAAATTATTTGATTAATTTACATAATAATATGCCCAAGGATACGTATTTAACCAGAAGTACGTACTACTCCGTTGTTAATTAACAATCGAACGTTACAAACAGTTGTGTAAACACAATATATACATATTATATAGTATCTTCTTAGGTTGACTGCCTCGGTAGCCTAGTGGTAGCAGGCCACTACTACTACGCTGAGGTCCTAGGTTCGATTCCCGGGTAGGGGGTGTTACCGCGGCTATACGAATGAACGACGTCCGAATGGTTCCTCGGTCACCGGTCTTCGTTCGCGCCGACCAATGAACGACAAATTTCAAAAGTGCACATTAATCGCTCATTCGTTACAAACCCTTAAACGTTATACTACTCGTTTTTCTAATGTAATTTGTAAAAAAGGGGAAATTATACGTTTTTTATACCATTTTCGTTAAGTAATTATTTCAACGCCTGATCCTGAGCAAGAACGACAATACGATCACACGAAACACGAAATACACGAAACAAACAGGGGGTTATCAGAGATAATAGTGTAAAGTCCTTTATCTCTGGTTCTATTGGGATTTTTCCATTTTCTGGAAATTTCCCAGTACCTCAATGTTTGGTAATGTGCCCGGAGATGTCAACAGGCTCGCCACCTGTTACATGGGCCAAAACGTAACCGGCGAATCGTGGGTAAGTGGGGCCACCTCAGTCTGCCCGAGACCACGGAAGCTGAAAAGCGACCAAAACATCGGGTTCGATTTTAAATAATCATTTTAGTTTAATATACGCGAGATAAATCCGAAAACTAGTTTTATTTCAATACATATTATAGTTAGAATTTAATATGTGTAGATGCCTAATATGATTTTTTTAAGTAATGAAGGTGGCAAACAAATTTACATTTGATGTTAAGTGATGACTGCAACCTATAGACACCCACACAAAGACCAGAAAATGCAGATTCGTTGCCACCCCTG
This sequence comes from Macrosoma leucophasiata, assembly GCA_036365455.1. Lineage (NCBI taxonomy): Eukaryota > Metazoa > Arthropoda > Insecta > Lepidoptera > Hedylidae > Macrosoma > Macrosoma leucophasiata. Next base: position 5,712,056 of record JAWQUS010000029.1, read on the forward strand.
AGACCTTAGTTGTTTCGTCTCTGTGATAGTTATTACGGGGCCATACATCACCGTCTAACCGTTGTAAACAGGTAAGTAAATATAGGACTGCACTAATCTGTTAACAAATAAAAAAGATGAGGCATTCGCGCCAGGTAAAAAGAACGCTGGCGGTCAAGCTGCGCGTCATGTGTTTTTATTTCATTTTATGTTATTCTATGTAATATAGTTTTCAATCTGCCTACCAATACACGAAACCGCAAGCGAAAGCTAGATCAAAAATAAACCAATAGGGCTAGTACTTTCGTGCGCGAGTGTACCGATGCGCGAACACATCCCTTCTACTTTCTTCCAGCGTTCTTTTTACGTGGCGCGACCTATACTGATATATACACTTATGTATATCTACCAGTACAATGCCTTTTTTTATCTATAATATCAAAATACGTCGGATTTTCCTTCCTGACGCTATAACTCCAGAACGCACGAACCGATTTCCACGGTTTTGCATTCATTGGAAAGATCTCGGGCTCCGTGAGGTTTATAGCAAATAATAAGAAAATTCAGGAAAAATATTTATAAAACGACATCCATGCGGGCGAAGCCTCGGGCAACAGCTAGTGTAATATGAAAGTGGCAAACAAGCATGCAGTTCACATTGGTGTTAAGTGATGACTGCAGCCTATAGACACCTACACAATGACCAGAGGTCAAAATGCAGATGCGTTGCCACTCCTGAGGCCTAAGGTGTTATGCCTCTGTGCCGGAAATTACAGGGCCGTAAATTACCACCTGACCGGAACAGGATAGTGCTGAACACTACCATTTAGCGGCAAGTATATTAGGTAATGAGGCGATGCCTACGCCCGCGAGCTCCGTCACTGGAGCTCTACCACCAGTAGAAATGTCTCTTTCTTTGTCATTACACCCTGTCTATCTGTGTATTAAAATCCATAGACCAATAGAAGAAGCCCGCCAACCGCAATCATTGCGGTAGCGCGCCGACTGGACCCTAATCATTTGTTGCGTCCAGCTATACCATCGAGGCCATTGTACGTGTCCCGGCTGCACTGGTCAACAAAGGTAGAGGACGTTGTTGACTACGTCGAAAAGAAGACGAACTTCACTTTAAGAGTCGAGCGCCTGGAGTCTCGCCACAAAGTGAATTTTAATTCATTTCTGGTTAGAGTACCCAGTCACCATCTGCCGACGTTTGTCAAGGAGGAGTTCTGGCCGCAGGGAGTCGTGTTCCGTAGATTCCGTGGACAACTGCCTGCAGAGAAGCCGCGCATTCACGTCGCAGATAAGACTTTACGTGATAAATAGTGTTATTTTTTATATATATATGTTAGTGTATAAGGTATGTATTTCTGTATGTATTTTCCATAACGCACTGTAAAAAAATAAAATGGCAACGGGCTGGTCACATCGCACGTATGCCAAACGACAAATGGACTCAGAAGGTAACCACTTGGGCTGGTCCTACCGGTAAAAGACGAAGGGGAAGACCACTGGAGAGATGGACCGATGAAATATCACAGTCAGCAGGGACAGACTGGTTAGACAAGGCAAAAGACCGAACTGGCTGGAGACATATGGAGGAGGCCTTTACTCGAAGAGAGGTCCTTAATAAAAAATAACATATTAAACATTGACATTTTATGATAGGCTAATTGAAAAATATGTTTTTTTGTATAATTTAATATCATGACATACAATTTAATTCAAATATTATAATAGATTTATTTAAAATGCATGTAATTTATAGATTAAAAAAAAATGGACATACTAAAATTTAATAAACATAAAATTTAATCAATCAAATTGAATAGAATCACTCGAATTATTAAATATGTAATTGTTAAATTGAAAATTTATTAAGGAATAAAAGGTTTAAATAAATAAATAAATAAGGTATGTATTTCTATGGGCTTTTGTTGCCTGAGTTAAATAAATAAATAATAAATAAATAAATACGGGCCACCGGCCGCGGCGAACCGGAGGGGAGTAGCCATAGCGTTCATTACCGATACAAAACAGTCTGTACCAGTAGAAATGTGTCTTTCTTTGTCATTACACCCTGTCTATCTGTGTATTAAAATCCATAGACAAATAGAAGAAGCCCGCCAACCGCAATCATTGCGGGAGGAAATACGTGTTATACACACACTACCAAAGAATATGTAATAATACTACGTATAGAATTCTTTTTTATAGAATTTATAGAAAACTTCGACGTCACGACCGATTTCCCCGCCTCACCCAACCTCCTCCCCTCTTATGGGTGACGTTTGGTATTCTCTACGTGCTACGCACACAGGTGCACGTTTAAATACACGTCACTGATTGATGTCTGTGTAATTGAGACCAAATTTAGCGTTTGTATGAAAGGAGATGTTGCAAAAATGTATGGACCTCCACCCATGTATTGTACACAATATCATTAAACAGGCAAAATCAATATAATAACGTTTTTTACTGCATATAATCACTTATTTAGCTTTGTTTGCAGTTACAAAACATTCTTTGCAGTTAGAATTGCAACTCAAAACCAACATGGCGAATACGGCGGGCGATGTCATTATGACATTTTCATTTTTTAAATTGTATTTTGATTATATAGTACTTGGAGAAAATAGTAACATTTTCTAAATACTGTCGAAATCGATTGATCCCAAGCGTCGGCTGTATCGCCGCCATGTTGAACATAGTTGAAAATGATAAAATCGTTTGAATTAAATGTAGTCGTAACTCTAAAATATATTATATCTCTACTCTTATATATATCTCAAGGATAGAAATGTTTGGCTAAATGCTGATCTAGCTCCACAAAGGTGTTAAATGTAATAATCAAAGTGTAATGTTGATATTATATTGTTAATTTTAAGCTTGTTTAAATTATGGAAAATTGTAAAAATATGCCTAAGAGATATTTTTAAAAGAGCCGACTGAGGTTTTTCCGTCAAGTTTTTCTCAGATCATATTGGCCTTTGGAACTTTGCCGGTGAATGACAAAGAATGACTCTTTTTCTTTTCTTTTTACTCTTTGTTATCAGTTTGTAAAGGGGAAAAGAGACATTCTACTGATATACTTTTTACATTAGTTTATGACATTTAGTTTTATCTTAGTGATATTCTTGACTTTACATATATTTTTTATCTTGTTTGACATGTATATCAATTGTTATTCGCTTTAATTTATTTTGTTTGTTTTTGACGTGTCATAAGAGGTGCCTGTCAACCTAAATGAATAAATGAGTTTCTGATTCTGATTCTGATTCTATTCTTGAATAAATTAATTGTATTTTTTTCGGACACTACAAAAAGGGTCTATTACTACGATACTCACACCTCGACTTTAAGAAAATACATAAACAATTAGATGCACACATTTAAACATCAGGACGACAGGCATAGGCACTTGGGCTTGTACTTTGACAGAGGGGGAAGAATGCATATGGCTACTTCCCCCCGGTCGGCCGCAGCCGGTGGCCCGTATTGTTCGATGATTAAAATAATAAAAATAATTTTGTATTTATATCATACTAGCTGTACCGGCAAACTTCGTATCGCCCTAAAAAATAAAAAAATAATAAAATAAAATAAAAAAAAAATGTTCAAAAATGTTATGAAAAATAGATGTTAGCCGATTCTCAGACCTACTGAATATGCATGCAAAATTTGGTTAAAATCGGTCCAGCCGTTTCGGAGGAGTACGAAGACAAACATTGTGACACGAGAATTTTATATATAAGACTAGCTGTCCCGGCAAACTTCGTATCGCCCTAGGAAATAAAAAAAAAATGTCCAAAAATGTTATGAAAAATAGATGTTAGCCGATTCTCAGACCTACTGAATATGCATGCAAAATTTGGTTAAAATCGGTCCAGCCGTTTCGGAGGAGTTCAAGTTCGAACACCGTGACACGAGAATTTTATATATTAGATTTGCACGTATGTATAGATATGTATATATATTTTTTGTATATATATTTAAATATATTTTTTTCTTTTAATATGCATGGATAATTTTTAGTGTATTAAGTTGTTTTATTTTTGCGTTAATTACTTTTTTCTTTGTTTAATCTACCACCGCCTACGTTTTGTCTCTTCACTACCAATGGTTGACTGGTAGAGAGCGCTCTAAGCTTTCAGTTCGCCATTTGTTGCAATTTTTTTTTGTGGCAAAAGATAAAGAAATAAATCAAAATAAACTCACTAATCAAAAGCACTAAATGAATTTGATTTGCATGGACTCACCGTCAAAACCAGTAAGCTTCAGGAATATGTCGCCTGCTTTGGATAAATCTGAAAAAAGAAAATATGTTTTAGATTTAGCTATCCCCGCCACTTCGTCCGCGTGAAAATGTATTTTTTTTTATGTTATAAAAGTAGCAAACAAGCTGGCAGTTCACATTGATGTTAAGTGATGACTGCAGCCTATAGACACCCACACAATGACCAGAGGTCAAAATGCAGATGCGCTGCCACTCCTGAGGCCTAAGGTGTTATGGCCTCTGTGCCTGAAATTACAGGGCCGTACATTACCACCTGACCGGAACACGATAGTGCTGAACACTACCATTTAGCGGCAAGTATATTAGGTAATGCGGTGGTGCCTACGCCCGCGAGCTCCGTCACTGGAGCTCTACCACCAGTAAAATGTATGTCTGTTCAGTATCTACCCAGACGAAGTCGTGGGCGCAGCTAGTATAAAAGTAGTCTTAGTTACTCCCTATTACATAAGCTATCTGCCACTGAAAGTCCTATCGAAATCCGTCCAGCCGTTCCCGAGATTAGCGGGCACAAACAGACAGACAGAGAATAGTTGTAAAAAATGTTGTTTTGGTATATGTACCGTGTATACATACATATGCATTTAGTAGAATGCGGTTATTTTAATATTACAAACAGACACTCCAATTTTATTTATTTGTATAGATTCGTATTAATATTTTTTTAAAATGTATCGTAGACTTCTAGCTACATTACGTAGAACATTGCTACGCTTCGTAGCACACGGCTACGAGCGTAGTCGTTCGTTCAAGTCGAATTTCGAATTACGATACATAATTCGAAAATGTTTTTTAACGTAAACAGTTTAAAAATATGAAATATATTCTTTATGTAATATATGAAATTTTAAACTCTTAGCTTTATCTATGTTTATCCAAAACTACTAATTTAGAAAGGTACATTTGAGTTTTGGCGGGAACCTTGAAAGAGGCGTATGGTGCTCTTATTTTATTTCATTTTCTTGGTGTATTTTGAAGTTATATTGAATAAAGTTGGTGGCATTTTGTTTGAAATGGGTTTATTACAGTGCCCGTGTATAGTGAAATAGAATAACAGTGCGAAAACACGACCTTTCAGGTTGCCTCCAAAACTTCATTGTAAATGTTCTGGTAAAGTCGCCATCGCTTTACTCGAATAACTTGACTGTAACTCACTTGACTGACATAATATACTTGATACTTACATATTATACTTGATGACTATATTATACTAACTTTTACGCTGCTTAAATAAATACGAAATATCGTTTTACTTGACACTGGCAATATGCGTAATAGCGATACCATAACAAAAAAAAAAAAGGTACATTTAGAAATATTTATAAAAATAACTTACCATCATCGTCAAGTAATCCACGGCAATCTATGAAAAAAAAAAGTTTTTATATTAAAAAAAATATAATGAAGAAGGGACTGGACTGATCTGTTTACCAATAAAAAAAGATGAGAAATTCTACTGATATACATATTATATATTTTTTTTAATAAATAATGGAAGTAGCAAACACCCATGCAGTTCACATTGATGTTAAGTGATGACTGCAGCCTATAGACACTAACATAAAGACCAAGGTCAAAATGCAGATGCATCACCTCCCCGGAGACCTAAGGTGTTATGCCTTTATTTTATGATTTCTCGACGTTTTGAAAGTATCTGTAAAATAGTGTAAAGATCTATTCGAAATAAAAACTATCGTGTTCTGGTCAGGTGGTAATGTACGGCCCTGTAATTTCCGGCACAGAGGCATAACACCTTAGGCCTCAGGAGTGGTAACGCATCTGCATTTTGACCTCGGTCTTTGTGTGGGTGTCTATAGGCTGCAGTCATCACTTAACATCAATGTGAACTGCATGCTTGATTGCCACTTCCATAACATAAAAAAAAAATCTATTTCTATTTCTGTGCCGGCAATTACAGGGCCGTACATTACCACCTGACCGGAACACGATAGTGCTGAACACTACCATTTAGCGGCAAGTATATTAGGTAATTCGGTGGTGCCTCCGCCCACGAGCTCTGTCACTAGATCTCTACCACCAGTAATACTGTATAATTGGAAGATAGAAGAAGTAAAAGAAGAAAGAAGAAATAATAAATAATAATGGCAACCCATTATACGTCCCACTGCTGGGCACGAGTTTCTCCCCTTTTTGGCCCAGGCCTTGAGCTTACTCCACCACGCTGCTCCAATGCGGATTGGTGGAGGTGGGTGGTTTAGTGGCCAACCCGCTGTCGGATGTTTTCATAACGCCCATAAGCCCTCCGACAAGGTTTAACGACTGTTATCTATCGATAGCAACCGGGACCGACGGCTTAACGTGCCCTCCGAAGCACGGAAACGCGCATTTAATTTGCCACTAGCGGTCACCCATCACACTACCCGACCGCGCCCGTAGTGCCGGTCGAATTCGCGTAAGAGTAAATAAAATCTCGCACTAGGCACTCAGATCGCTTCCGATCTACACCAGCCGCAGGGCCATGCGCGCTTCAAGGAATAGAATTAAAATTAAAAAGAAAATTTACTATACTATATTTACGATACTTACCATTGTAATCATTTCTTTTAGGCGGTCCACTACGTTTGCCCGCATTCGTGTCAACGTTGGCCTGATTTTCAACTCTATTCGATTCGTTCCCATTATCTGACCCCTGTCCAGAACCGAATCTCTTACCTCTGGCTTCTTGATACTTCTTCAAATCTTCTTGAGACATTTGGTTCTTTTGCCCAGACTCGTGGTTGGAACGGGAGTTCTGTTTGGTTTCTTGGAATTCTTGGTGAGATTGGTGGGTCTCTTGATGAGATTGTTGGTTCTGTTGGTGAGATTGGTGGGTCTCTTGATGAGATTGTTGGTTCTGTTGGTGAGATTGGTGGGTCTCTTGATGAGATTGTTGGTTCTGTTGGTGAGATTGGTGGGTCTCTTGTTGAGATTGTTGGTTCTGTTGTTGAAATTCATAGTTTTCACTTTCAGATTGTTGGTTTTGTTGGTGAGATTCGTGGGTTTCACTGTAAGATTGTTGGTTTTCTTGATTATATTGGTAGTTCTCTTGGTGAGATTGTTGGTTCTGTTGGTGAGATTCATAGTTTTCACTTTCAGATTGTTGGTTTTGTTGGTGAGATTCGTGGGTTTCACTGTAAGATTGTTGGTTTTCTTGATTATATTGGTAGTTCTCTTGGTGAGATTGTTGGTTCTGTTGGTGAGATTCGTGGCTTTCTTGGTGAGATACATGGTTTTCATTACGTGATTCTTGTATGCTAGATTCTTGCTTGTTTTCATTGTAATTGTTGTCCTGTCCGCTGTGAAGATCGTGTTCTGTGGGAATGGATTATTTTATTAGGAATATTTTGGAGCTCCGTAATCCAGCGGCGTAGCTATGGGGATGGGATAGCGGGGGCTCCAGGTGCCACCCGTTTGGGGGGTGACAGATTGTTGAATTTCTTGGTGAGATTGGTAGATCTCTTGGTGAAATTGTTGTTTTTTTTTTATTTTTTTTTATTATATTATATAACAGTTATTTAAATGTAGTTACGTAAGTTTCTACTTACACTTTGTTAAGTTTTTTTGTTATTTTCTCAAATATTTCTTTTGATGAGATGAGATCTTTGCGCAAGATCTGCGGTGTATCACTCACCGATCGCGTTCGTAATGAAGATGTAAGAAAGAGACTTTGTGTGAATGATAGTATCGGTGTAAAAATGAAAAAAGGCATGCTCCGATGGTTCGGGCATATAGAAAGAATGTCGAATGAGCGAATGACTAAACAGATATACAATGCGAATGTGGATGGTTGCAGAGGCCCAGGAAGACCAAGACTGACCTACCATGACCAAATAGGTCGAGTTCTGTCTGATGGTGGGGTCAAAAGTCTTAGGAATCGGCGTGCATGTATGAAGAGAATTATGAAGGTAGACGAGGCACGAGAGGTTTGTCAGAACCGGGATATCTGGCGCTCTACACTCTCTGCCTACCCCGTTAGGGACCTGGCGTGAAGATACATACATACATACATACATATTTCTTTTTACCATAAAGCAATGCAATAGATGTGAAGGAAAGATTTGACAAATCGGGCAGGGCTTCAGTAGCTCAATTGGAAGAGCGGCTGGACTAGATTCCCAGTAGTCAAAAGGTAGAAGAAGAAAAATGGAAAGAAAAATAAAATATATTTCACAAGCATGTGTTAATGCGAAATAATATAAAAACAATTATTAAGGGTAAAAGCGACTTCTTTACGATATTCAATAAACTGAAAAGTCTATTATATCGGTTGCCTAACTAGCATAGTTGGTAATAGATGGCGCTACTGCTACCATAAAGCAATGCAATAGATGTGAAGGAAAGATTTGACAAATCGGGCAGGGCTTCAGTAGCTCAATTGGAAGAGCGGCTGGACTAGATTCCCAGTAGGTCGCGAGTTCGAGCCTCGCCTGAAGTCAAATTTTTCTTTCCATTTTTCTTTAAAAATAAAATATATTTCTTTTGTCTCGTATGTGCGTCTCTCGACTGCATCAATAAAGAGATTTTCTTTCTTTCTTTCTTTTCTTTCTGTTTTGTTCAGTGGTCATGTTTTTTTTTTTGGTCATCAACTCATGAATAAATAATTGGATAACAGGGAAGGAATAGTAAGCTATTCTTCTACCTTTTGACTACCGAGGAAGTGAAAAGGTTATTACACGACACGGCATTTCAGGGTCCGGTAGAAAGGGTGGGCGTGGCCTCGCGCCGGGTGCCGCTTATTACACTATCCGGTCAACAGGGCCCAACTCAGTCACAATACAAATATGAACAGTATGGAAACTACTTACAAAACGTTGAAACGGCACAATCACACAAACATGCGCATCAACGAGGCCCCTAAGCGGTTCTCGCGGTGCTGCAACTCCGAGTCACTCGCTACTCGAGCGTCGAGGCGCATGTTTGTGTGAGTGTGCCGTTGTGAACGTTTAGTACGTAGTTTCCATACTGTTCATATTTGTACTATGTGTAGTTAGGGCGTTAGGCTGACCGGGCCGCTCCGGTCGCCCTAATTAGGGCCCTAACTCCCTAAATGTTATTACACTACCCTGACCCTTGCTATCGCACCCTGAATACCGTGCCGTGTAATAAGGCCTTTAAGTTTAATTGGTTGTTACACTAAAATAAATAAAAACGTAAACATAAACTTACTATTAAGCGTCGGCTCTCCCACCGCCACCGCCGCGAGGACCTGTAAATACAAAACGTTTTTAAAAATAAAAAATATGTTGTGTGTATACACCCTGTTCAAATGAACTTGACAAAAAGGATAAACGAATATGGCGTACCGAAAAATTAGTGATGTGAATCATTGAGTGACATAGTCCTTAGAATGAGTGATTTGAATATGAAAGATAATGATCGCCAGTGAATGATATATATCCATTAAAAAAACGTATACTTTCTTTTGAATTGAATGTATTTTACTAGACGAAGATTTTTTAAATGAAAAAAAAAACAGTTTTTTTTTAATCCTGCATAGGATAAGTTGGCTAGTTTTTTTTTTTTAATGAATGAAATAACTTTATTGAAGCAGTCCTGAGACATGCCCATAAAAAATAAAAAACAACAAAATATAAACAAAACAAAAATGAGTTGGTACACGAGAACGAATCAAAAAAATACACAGTCAATTAAAATATAAATAGACAATATTAAGCACAAAAACAGAAATACAATCACTTAGTACACAAACAAAGCAAAAAAAATCTACATAATGAAATATAAGTCAAGTGGTAATGTACGGCTCTGTAATTTCCGGCACAGGGGCATAACACCTAATGCCTCAGGAGTGGCAGCGCATTTACATTTTGACCTCTGGTCATTGTGTAAGTGTCTATAGGCTGCAGTCATCACTTAACATCAATGTGAACTGCACGGTTGTTTGCCACTTTTATAACATAAAAAAAAAAAAAAAACTACAATGCGTATCTCGTTGTAATTATATACCTATTTAAAAATATATATATATTTGGCCATGTATCACGGCTGCATCAAATGGATTCGAGTTCAGCATTGTGCCTAGCCGAAGCTCGACGCTGTTTTTTGGCTGGTTTTGGTCAGTTTCGACTTCGTAGAGCGTTATCTCTGCTGCAAACTGCCTACGTAACCACTGATAATCCGGTATTGGTCAAAACTTGATCAAAATGGTGGATAGACGTCAGTAAAAAAAAGTAAAAAAATGTTTTTCAAAAAAAAAAAAAAAAATACTTGCGACCATATTTTGATAGGCAACCTAGTGGATATATTCCCTAAATTATAAATATGCGTAAAAGGTTTGCAGCATATTTGGATGAACGAAATTATTCATTAGTAGAATCCTAACCTATGTGTTAAATTGTTTTATATGATTTTGCATTAACACATGCTTGTCAAAACTCAAACTCAAACTCAAAAATTCATTTAATCACTTGGAAATAATAGAATTTGCTTGTGATAGGTCAAATTACAAATATAAAATTAAAGCGAATAACAACTGATACGTTGATTAATATGTCAAAGTAATTAAAATAAATAATAGTCCAAAAATACTTAATAATAAAAATAGGTATCAATAGAATGTTCCATACTCTCTTTTACAAACGGCAAGATAAGACAAAACAAAAAAATATGGGACATTCTTTGTCATTCACTGGCAGAGTTCCAAAGCCCACATTACTGAGAAAAAACCAGCCAAAACAAAACTCAGGAGAGTCTTTACAAAATATGTTCCTTAAAACTATTTTCACAATATGTGATATATATTTTGTGATTACTCGTATATTTATCTTGTGATATATATTTTTAAAAAAATGGAAAGAAAAATTTGACTTCAGGCGAGACTCGAACTCGCGGCCACTGGGAATCTAGTCCAGCCGCTCTTCCAACTGAGCTACCGAAGTCCTGCCCCACTTGTCAAATCTTTCCTTCACATTTATTGCATTGCATTTATTGCCTTATGGTGGCAGCAGCGCCATCTATTGCCACACTATACTAGTTATTTGATTATTATTGTTTTTAGATTGTTATTCGATTTAGATTTGACAAGTCGGGCAGGACTTATGTAGCTCAGTTGGAAGAGCGGCTGGACTAGATTCTCAGTGGCCGCGAGTTCGAGTCTCGCATGAAGTCAAATTTTTCTTTCCATTTTTCTTTAAAACGATGTGTTAAAGTTCACTTTTTAAATGAAAAATTTAAAAAATTCAAATAATGAACTCACGGTAATGGCCGCCAAATACACGCAAGCCGCTCTCATTTTGTGGTAAGACACGAAGTTCTTTATGCCACTGACAAAAAATATCGATATCGCACAATATATAATATTAATTGCACCTGAACAAATATGATTGGTAAATTTATTAGCTTAAGCAGAAGGTTATAGAAGAATTGGTATATTCGTCATTAATCGATATTTATTAAAATGTGAATACCTTTCCCTAGATAATATTATTAGTTACAAGCGCCTCGCCCCGACTTCGCACGGGAGCAATGAAATATACCATACCGTACCCAAGAAATAATGGACATCGAGCCTACGAAAGAGACAATCGGCTAGTTTCGGCTTCGTAGAGCGTTATCTCTGTTGCACACTGCCTACGTAAGCATAGTCCGGTATTGGTCAAAACTGGATCAAAATGGTCGACAACGTCACAAGCAGAGACGCTCTTTGGTAGAGCTCCAATGACGGAGCTTGCGGGCGTAGCACCACCGCATTACCTAATATACTTGCCGCTAAATGGTAGTGTTCAGCACTATCGTGTTCCAATCAGGTGGTAATGTACGGCCCTGTATTTTTTTTTTATGTGCCGGCACAGGGGCATAACACCTAAGGCCTCAGCAGTGGTAACGCATCTGCATTTTGACCTTGGTCTTTGTGTGGGTGTCTATAGGCTGCAGTCATCACTTAACATCAATGTGAACTGAATGCTTGTTTGACACTTTCATGACATAAAAAAACCGGTTTCCGGTTTCTATCTTGTCTTTCAAAAATGTTATGTGCTTGGGTATATCATTTTTCGATTTAGTTAACCATTTTTAACTTTTAAGCTTTAGTGTCAATTTTCGTTAGAGTCAAGTGTCCTCCCCCTCTACCAACTAAACGGTTGTTGTTAGAAATTCAAACGTTACGGCAATAGTAGCTACATATAACGAAATTAAAAGGAAAACTATCACACCTAAGTTGGCTTTACAAAATTGCGAGTAATAATCGACCAAATGTATTTCACTCGAAAATTTCGAACAACTCCAAAGAAAATATTTTTTTATTTTCATTACATCTTTTTCTCTGTAACTACGGAACCCTACACTGCGCGTGGCCCGACACGCACTTGACTGTTTTTTTTAAATATTTCGTTTGCGTAGAGCCTCAAAACACGGGAAGCGAGCAGAACTTATTGTATTTATACAGGAAAACAAATATCTTTGCAAAACACAATAATTTCTTGGATTCTTGACGTCATGGCATATTTTAATTGTTAATCAAACGACACGAAAAAGTAAACATTTTGATATTTCAATACTTACTTCTTCTGTGCAAATATTTTTAAATTACTTACCTATTACGTTTGTTTACTTTTCCACGTTATCGTCATTTCGTCCACAGCTGGACAAAGGCCTCTTCCAAAGATTGCCTCGGAACGAATCTTCATCATCCCTCCCTCCGCGCGGGAAGCGCAACAGAGGGGGGGATGGTTCGGGGATTGAGGCGAATCCTCGTACCCCGGGCCTCTCTCTCTGCTAACGTTATCTCTGCTGCACACTGCCTACGTAAGCACTGACAGTCCGGGATTGGTCAAAACTTGATCGCTTAAGGTGTTATACCTCTGTGCCGGAAATAACAGGGCCGTACATTACCACCTGACCGGAACACGATAGTGCTGAACACTACCATTTAGTGGCAAGTATATTAGGTAATGCGGTGGTGCCTACGCCAGCGAGCTCCGTCACAGGAGCTCTATAATAATGGCAACCCATTATACGTCCCACTGCTGGGCACGAGTCTCTCCCCGTTGTCGGATGTTTTCAAATCGCCTATAAGGTCTCCGACAAGGTTTAACGACTGCTATGTATCGATAGCAACCGGGACCGACGGCTGAACGTGCCCTCCGAAGCACGGAAACGCGCATTTTAATTTGCCACTAGCGGTCACCCATCACACACCCAACCGCGCCCGTAGTGCTTAACCGAGTACATCGTTTATATTCTACACCAGCCGCGGGGCCATGCGCGTTTCGCACAGGAGCTCTACCACCAGTAAAATGCATGCATGCATTCAAGCGTACATGCAAAAAGTGTTTGTTTGCCAAACTCCCACGATCTGTCGGTTACGTTTTGGCCCAACAAGTGGCGAGCCTGTTGACATCTCCGGACCAATGATCAAACGGAAAACCAGCGCTGGTTGTCCTATAACCAGCACACGCTGAGTTGGGGCCAATTTGTAACAAATGTGTAATTGTTTTATATTATTTTGCATTAACACATGCTTGTGATATATATTTTAAAGACGCTGCTGCCACCATAAGGCAATGCAATAAATGTGAAGGAAAAATTTGACAAGTCGGGCAGGACTTCTGTAGCTCAGTTGGAAGAGCGGCTGGACTAGATTCCCAGTGGCCGCGAGTGCGAGACTCGCCTGAAGTCAAATTTTTCTTTCCATTTTTCTTTAAAATAAATGCGTAATTATTAGGTACCAACATATATTATGATTAAAAAATTGTGTTCATGTATATTGTTACAAATAAATATTTCTTTCTTTCTTTTCTTTCAAACGGCAAAGAACAGGGATATTTCAAAAAAAAAAAAAGAATCCCAAAAGAACGAAAGATAGTGGATTTATCATGTTTATCTCTATAAGCCCCCGAGTTGGGAATCGAACCCAAGACCCAGCCACACCGCGGACACTCCGCTAAAATTCCATACAAACGCTTAATTTGGTTTCTATTACGCGGACATCAATCAGTGACGTGTATTTACACGCGCACCTGTGTGCGTAGCACCTTTAAAATACCAACCGTTGCCCATAAGAGGGGAAGAGGTTGAGTGATGCGAGCAAATCGGGCGGGATGTCGAAGTGTCCATTCTATACGTTTACGTATTATTATTACATATTCCACTCCAATTTGACCATTATTATTATCATGTTATGAAAGTGGCAAACAAGCATGCAGTTCACATTGATGTTAAGTGATGACTGCAGCCTTTAGACACCCACGGAAAGACCAGAGGTCAAAATGCAGATGCGTTGCCACTTTTGAGGCCTAAGGTGTTATTTCTCTGTGCCGGAAATTACAGGTCCGGAATTACTTCAGGCGAGACTCGAACTCGCGACCACTGGGAATCTAGTCCAGCCGCTCTTCCAACTGAGTTACCGAAGTTCACGCCTGACTCTGATATCTATAGGCTGCAGTCATCACTTAACATCTATGTGAACTGCATACTTATTTGCCTCCTTCGTTATTTCGGCCCCAAGTCTTTGCATGCCGTTAGGTTTATAAGAGACTACCTTAGATGTAAATTAGGATCCCAATACAGAATCATTTCGTTCATCCAGATATGCTGCAAACCTAATTTTTACGCATGTTTATAACTAGCTGTTGCCCGCAGCTTCGCCTGCGTGGGTGTCGTTTTATAAATAATATTTCCGGAATTTTCTTTCTTGCTATAAACCTCACGAGACCTTTCCAACGAATGCAAAACCGTGGAAATCGGTTCGTGCGTTCTGGAGTTATAGCGTCAGGAAGGAAAACCCGACTTATTTTCATATTATAGATTAAAGCTAGTTTGTTTTCTCATTATTATGATATACGGGAGCCAAAGTAAATCGGCCCAATATAAGAGTTGCTGTTAAAAATAAAATAATTAAATTAAAAACAGTTGCGGCCAAGTTTTGATTGGCAACCTAGTGGATACATATTCTCTAGATTATAAATATGCGTAAAAATTAGGTTTCCAGCATATCTGTATTAACGAAATGATTCTGCAGGGACCCTAACCTAATACAATCACTAAAGAAAGACATTGCAAGCTATTCAAAACCCCAAAAAAATGCCTCTCAAAAACACGTGACCAGAACAAATTAGTCGTAATTTGACTATAATAGAGTTCTATTTATTCAAGTGTCTTTAGTATTTACGTAGATAACATATTTAATTATATAAGTTAATACAAATAAAGGTAAGCAATTAATATTCAATAATTTTTCCCCTAATTTCAAAGTCTTTTGTTATATTGTATTTCATAATTATAACTGTCGTCATATTTAAAGCGGCCAACTCTCTGATAGCATGCGGGACTTTTTGTGGATAAATAGGGTATGGTCAGAGAATATGTAATAATACTACGTATAGAAAGGACACTTCGACATTTCACCGCATCACCCAACCTCCTCCCCTCTTACGGGCGACGGTTGGTATTTTCTACGTGCTAAGAAAACAGGTGCACGTGTAAATACACGTCAGTGATTGATGTCTGTGAGAAAGAGACCAAATTAAGCTTTGGAATTTTGGCGGAGTGTCCGCGGTGTGGTATGGTGAATGCGAAGTATGAAGTTTTGTCAGTATACGTTTGTACCAAAATTACATAAAAGCGCAAACCTTACTTAATAAAGTCATTTATTTTTAAAATAGTATAGGTATATCACTAGAGTGACACTTTTTTAAAGAATTCAAAATGGAACAAAGCGATCACATACACACACGCAAGCAGTTTTCAATCGAATTCATACAATGCATGTTGATATAGGTATGTAGATGCTCGGCTGTTGTTTGCATGTGTGTGTGTGTGTGGGTGTAGTGTAGTGTATTTATTTATTTATAAAAAGAAACATGTATTTACAAACATAATATGATGCAAACATAAACTTATTGAGTTTTACCGTGCATCAGTGTCGTCGGTTACATTATAAATTGATTTTTTTTTTTTTTAATGTAATGGAAGTGATAAACAAGCATGCAGTTCACATTGATGTTAAGTGATGACTGCAGCCTATAGACACCCACACAAAGACCAAGTTCAAAATGCAGATGCGTTACCACTCCTGAGGCCTAAGGTGTTAAGCCTCTGTGCCGGAAATAACAGGGCCGTACATTACCACCTGACCGGAACACGATAGTGCTGAACACTACCATTTAGCGGCAAGTGTATTAGGTAATGCGGTGGTGCCTACGCCCGCGAACTCCGTCACTGGAGCTCTACCAGCAGTAAAAATTTTGATGAGAAAAGAATGATGAATGATTTTGAAGATTGATGAGAAAAAAAGTAATAAAAAAATAAGTTTTACTACATACTTCAATTAACAAATTGTAGCAATAATAAAGTGACTATACATACCTACATGGCTACGCATCGTACATTAAATATTTAACAACTAGGTAGGTATCTTAATTATGTAGGTACGTTTTATGGTTATGTGTGACGGTGTGGTTATGTAGAAAAAAAATAGGCATAATGACGTATTATGCCTATTTTTTTTCTATGCATCCAATGCGGGACATGCGGCGCATCCAACGTTTTGCGGGACCACTTTATTAATTCAGCAGTGGGCTTACATCCACCATTACGGGACGGTCCCGCAGAATCTGGGACGGTTGGCCGCCTTATTCATATCCAATTGTAAACAACATTGAAAAAATAATGTGATTATTAAAACTGTGCCATGCTTTTTTTTATAATGGCATCGCTGATACGCATATTGCCAATGTCAAGTAAAACCTGGTTTTTATTGGTGGTAGAGCTCCAGTGACGGAGGCACCACCGCGTTACCTTATATACTTGCCGCTAAATGGTAGTGTTCAGCACTATCGTGTTCCGGTCAGGTGGTAATGTACGGCCCCGTAATTTCCGGCACAGAAGCATAACAACTTAGGCCTCAGGAGTGGTTACGCATCTGCATTTTGACCTTGGTCTTTGTGTAAGGGTATATAGGCTGCAGTCATCACTTAACATCAATATGAACTGCATGCTTGTTTACCACTTCAATTACATAAAAAAAAACATAGTAATATTTCGTAATTCTTTTTTTATGTCATTACGTTGACAGACAAGCAGACGGGCCACCTGATGAAAAGTGGTCACCGTCGCCTATGAACATTTGCAACACCAGGGGAGTTGCCAACGCGCTGCCAGCCCTGAAGGACTCTTTTGACGCCTGTTTTGAAGAACCCCATATTGTAGCACCGAGGGAACACCTCAGAGGGAAGTTCGTTCCACAATTTACACGTTCTGGGCAGAAACGAACGAGAAAACCGCACCGGTTAGTGCAGTGTAGGAAAAGAGACGGTGGCACCATGTCCAACAGTCCGACAGAGCACTCACCATTGTAGAGACGGTATAACAAGCATAATCATATATATGTCGGAGCAAGAAGTTTGTTGTTCATTCTGTAAAGTACTAGGCTATAGAAATACCTTGCTTAAAATATTATTTTAAGTTAATTTGATTTGTTAGATTTTGTTATCGTGTAAAATCATTATTTCATTTAAAGAGTAATTGTATTATAAAAGTACATTACCGAGTTGAGGGTAGGCCTCGAGCGGGGTCGAGGCGCCATCTGACAGATCGCCGTTAACGGAGGTTATAAAATGTGTCGTTGTTGATCGAGGTGGATCATTCTTTGGTTGGACAGTGGAGTACTATTTGATTGGCGAAATAAGATCGGTGTCGCGAACCCGCTGCTCGTTGTACTTAAAAGTTTAAAAGTGTAATTATATCAAAGAGTTTTGAGTGTAAAGTTAAGCAGTGATATTCTGTTAAAGTGATTAAATCTGACTGATAATAGTGACTTATTGTTTTGTGCTAGCATTTAACCCTCAAGACGCCCACTAAACACATAACCACTAATGATGATGTCGAGATTAACGTTCTTTTTCCGACATATATATATATCTATACAAGTAAATAAAGTTGGAGTGTCTGTTTGTAATATAAAAATAACCGCTTTTTACTAAATGCATATCAGTCAGTTGATCGTCGCGCGCGCGAAGCGCGCGGCGCGGATGTAGCACCGGGGCTGGCCCCCTCTGCTGCGGCTTCTTCTGGTCTGCCATGCAGGTCGGCGTTGGGTGCCCTGGGATTCAAGGGCTTCGGTGGAGGAGGCACGCATCGTCAGTCGAGAGACGGGTGGGGGTTATATATTTTTTTTTATATAATTTTTTTTTTTTATATATTTTTTTTTTTAATTTTTTTTTTTTTTTTTTTGGTAATTTTTAATTTTTTTTTTCTTCCTTTTTTTCCCCGTTTTGTTTTTTTTTATTATGTTTTTTTTCCTCCTTTTTTTTATTTTTTATTTTTATTTTTATTATTTTTTTTTTAATGTCAATTTTTTTTTTTTTTGCCCCTCCTTGTACTCCCTTCTGGCGTGCATACCTGCCTCTGCTGCCGTCGCTGTGGCTCGGTGACGTCGTGACATCTCGCAAGTTGCGGTCGTCTCGACAGCAGCGGCCTCCAGTGACCACGGTGGCGTCGCGGGCAAGTGTCGACCATTCATCGACCGGCCCGGCGACGCAACTTCTTCTTCTCCTTCTCTTCTTGGTGTTGCATCGGTGCAGCAGTTTCACCTGGCACTCGACCGCAACAACAAGGGGTAGTGAGCGCTCCCACCAAGATGACAGCGCCTACAGTTAAACGACGCAGCCGTGCCACTGGCTCTAGCTGGGCTTACGGCCGCATCCCAGGGGAGGAATCTCCTTCGACCGGGGTTCGAACCCGGACTTTGGGGATTTGGTCCCGCTTATAGCAGGTCAGGCCGAGTCAAACTCGCTAGCGCTGCGGGTCACGAAGCGCGGGATCGGGGCGGACCTAGCCTCTTCATCGTCGTCCCGGGGTGCTCCAATTATTACCGGAGAGGAGAGGATTTCGCGTGGGAGTGGTCTCCCATCAGGAGGCCTACAGTGCAGTGGGGCAAACCCGTGGAGGTGTTCGTGCGGCCCGTTCTCAGCGCGGTCGTACATACCGCGCGCAAGACGTGCCACAAACTCCCTCACGGATTCCACACGCAGGTCCCGTGCTATGACGTCGTTTCGAACGTACCTCCCCGCGTTGGTAATTAGACGGAGACACACGTTCTGCTGGGTCTGAAGGCGCTTTTGCTGCGACGCGGAGCATAATGCGTACCACGCAGGCGCCGCGTACGTCAGCCTTGACCTGATGTACGTTTTGTACAGACGTAGCTTGGTGCGCAGCGGCAGTCTTGAGTTCAACACCGGACGCAACATCGATCGCGCTGCAGCCGCCTGACACACCACGTGATCCACAGTGGGTGTCATGCGCAGCGCCCGATCGATGATGCACCCGAGGTATTTAGCCTTTGTCTGCCACTGCACCTCCTCTCCACGAAGCCTGAGCGGTGGCAGCTTGCAGCGGATTACTCTTGTTGGGAGTGCGGCCGTCTTACCCACATTGACGGCCATCCGCCACCTGTCAAACCACTCAGGCAGTACATCTAGCAGACGTTGCATACGCTCGCGAGCGATATGCAGCCGGGGCGACGACGTAAGGAATGCGCTATCGTCGGCAAACAGGGCTAGCATGACATCCGGTGTGGTTGGGATGTCGTCTGTGTACGCCGCATACAACGACGGCGACAGACAGCTGCCCTGTGGTACTCCTGCACAGATCGGGTGTTCGGCTGAGTCAGCTCCCTGTGAACTGCATGCTTGTTTGCCACTTTTATTACATAAAAAAAAAAAAAATATTGCCAAATGTACAATTTTTCTGCAATTGACCCTGATACCTATTTTTATTATTAAGTATTTTTGTACCATTATTTATTTTATTTTGTTTACTTTGACATATTAATCAACGTATCAGTTGTTATTCGCTTTAATTTTATATTTTTGAATTTGACCTATCACAAGCAAATTCTATTATTTCCAAGAAATTAAATGAACTTTTGAGTTAGAGTTTTGAGTTTGTATATCGAGTATATGGTAAGAGACTAGTCAAAATAATTGACAAACGTTTCAGAGGCATAACACCTTAGGCCTCAGGAGTGGTAACGCATCTGCATCACCTCTGGTCCTGGTGTCTATAGGCTGCAGTCATCACTTAACATCAATGTAAACTGCATGCTTGTTTGCCACATCATTACATAAAAAAAACTAATCGGCGAGTCACTCGCTACCATAGAGCAACATGGGCCACCAGCCGGTGGCCCATGCGGGAGCCGGAGGGTAGCCATAGCGTTCATTATCGATGCAAAACAGTCTGTCATTTTTTGCGGGGGGAAATGCGTGCGACACACACGCACACTACAAAAATCGACTATTACTACGAAACTCACACCTTGACTTTAACAAAATACAGAAACAATTTCACGCACTCAATTAAACATCTAGGCGACAGGTATAGGCCCATTTGGGCTTGTACTTTGACAGAGGGGAAAGCCTGCTTAAGGCAACTCCCCTCCGGTGTTGCTCTATGCTCGCTACTGAAGAACATGCGAGTGTAGACTTAGTAGAAGTTCTCGTATAGTCCTCGCGTCATTCTTCGCTCCTTTGTCTCGCGTCAAAAATCTGACAAAAATCGGAGAAAAAGACGAGAATCTGAGAAGATTATGTGGATCGGTTCCACATCCATCCATCATTTTACTGGTGGTAGAGCTCTAGTGAAGGAGCTCGCGGGCGTAGGCTCCACCGCATTACCTAATATACTTGCCGCTAAATGCTAGTGTTCAGCACTATCGTGTTCCGGTCAGGTGGTAATGTACGGCCCTGTAATTTCCGGCACGGAGACATAACACCTTAGGCCTCAGGAGTGGTAAAGCATCTGCATTTTGATCTTGGTCTTTGAGTGGATGTCTATAGGCTGCAGTCATCACTTAACATCAATGTGAACTGCATGCTTGTTTGCCACTTACTTACATTACATAAAAAAATCCACGTCTCTCGTGTGTTTCTTGCGTTCTCGCGAGATTCTCGCGTGAATGTGGAGTGCCCATTACGGTGCTTATTACATATACTAGCTTTGCCCGCGACTTCGTCCGCGTGAGAATTTATGATTGTTCAGTATCTACCCGGACGAAGTCGTAGGCGCAGCTAGTATAAATGTAGCCTAAGTTACTCCTTATTACATAAGCTATCTGACAGTGAAAGTCCCGTCAAAATCGGTCCAGCCGTTCCCGAGATTAGCGGTAACAAACAGACAGACAGACAGACAAAAATTGTAAAAAAATTTTGTTTTGGTATATGTACCGTGTATACATACATATGCATTTGAGTTCGCCGCCGGTGCTGCTCGCGGTCACACGTGCGCACACCGCTCCTCGCACGCCTTAGGGAAGTGAAAGGGAAACTATGCGTATCGAAGTGTGCTTCTTACGTTAGTTTGCAATTCGCTCACCACAGCGTTACCTTACTGCTGCGTCGAACGCCCCAGTCTCGGTGCGTCGGTATTCCTACCCTACGTAGGCGTAGAAAGCCCATCGAGGGCTCGGATGTGTGTTCCGCGGTAGTTACGCTCAGAGAATAAACGAACTGAACGTTAGTGCAGTGCTGTTCGAGTAGTTGAGGCCGTTTTCGTAGTGCAATTTAATTGCACAAGGAATCCCTCCCTGGCCTTCTTCCGTTGAGGGATCAGAGGTCGACTGGCAGAGTCTCTTCTCCGCCTGGTTGTCAGAGCAGTCAAGCGATATCTCCCCACGCCGCCTCTTAACTTTCTCCGCGACAACCGCAGCGATAGTTGCGGGCGCTGAAGAGGGCGGGGAGGCGGCGGCGGGGGGTGGGGTAGATGCCGCCGTTGGTGGTGGCGGCGACGTAGTTGGCAGCTCGGCCAAGTTGCACTCACATAATTCCGCGGCGGTGTTTTCGCCGGCGGGGGTGGCTGCTGGTGTCAGCGGGGGGGGAGCGCAGTAGGGTGCAGGAACTAATTGGACCCCGCGCTCCCCTATCTCGCCGGTGGGTATGTTTGGCCGGACTGCCTCGCGCACCGGTATCCCAGTGCGCGCGGTCCGACGCGAGCCTTGTTCACAGGGGGGAGAGGGAGGGGAGCCCCTCTCCGCCATTCACTCTTCGGCAGCTCTTCGACGTGAGGCTGCCCGGCGACTGTCGGCCGTTTTCCTTGTGCAATTAAATTGCACTACGAAAACGGCCTCAACTACTCGAACAGCACTGCACTAACGTTCAGTTCGTTTATTCTCTGAGCGTAACTACCGCGGAACACACATCCGAGCCCTCGATGGGCTTTCTACGCCTACGTAGGGTAGGAATACCGACGCACCGAGACTGGGGCGTTCGACGCAGCAGTAAGGTAACGCTGTGGTGAGCGAATTGCAAACTAACGTAAGAAGCACACTTCGATACGCATAGTTTCCCTTTCACTTCCCTAAGGCGTGCGAGGAGCGGTGTGCGCACGTGTGACCGCGAGCAGCACCGGCGGCGAACTCAAATGCATATGTATGTATACACGGTACATATACCAAAACAAAATTTTTTTACAATTTTTGTCTGTCTGTCTGTCTGTTTGTTACCGCTAATCTCGGGAACGGCTGGACCGATTTTGACGGGACTTTCACTGTCAGATAGCTTATGTAATAAGGAGTAACTTAGGCTACATTTATACTAGCTGCGCCTACGACTTCGTCCGGGTAGATACTGAACAATCATAAATTCTCACGCGGACGAAGTCGCGGGCAAAGCTAGTATATGTAATAAGCACCGTAATGGGCACTCCACATTCACGCGAGAATCTCGCGAGAACGCAAGAAACACACGAGAGACGTGGATTTTTTTATGTAATGTAAGTAAGTGGCAAACAAGCATGCAGTTCACATTGATGTTAAGTGATGACTGCAGCCTATAGACATCCACTCAAAGACCAAGATCAAAATGCAGATGCTTTACCACTCCTGAGGCCTAAGGTGTTATGTCTCCGTGCCGGAAATTACAGGGCCGTACATTACCACCTGACCGGAACACGATAGTGCTGAACACTACCATTTAGCGGCAAGTATATTAGGTAATGCGGTGGTGCCTACGCCCGCGAGCTCCGTCACTGGAGCTCTACCACCAGTGAGATATATTTTGTCCCGCGATTGTATTATTAATTTTCATTTAAAATTTAACACGAAGAAGGAAATTTCTAGATAAAAAAGTAAAATGAGGAGTAGGTTTCTTAAAAACATAGTTTTTTATTTAATTATTCGTAATAATGTGCAAAATATTCAAAATATAAAAACGTGATTAAAATTGTTGACATACATTTTTTGCATGTCCGAATGACGACTTCATTTGTATTTTGGCCTGTTGTTACAACTGTTAATGATCCCAGCTTGATATTTTTGCGATTAAAATATTCCTTGTAAATTAAGCTTTGACGTACTTAATTTTATTTCAATTAAATCTTTATAGATAGGTAAATATAAAAGGCTCCGAGTAAGGTATCTTTCAAATTCAAGCTTCGTCGTTATTATTTGAATTCACTGGCTGTTGACACTGGTTAATATAGGAATGTCATCATATTTAAGCTTTCCTATTTATTATTATTATATTTATGATTATTTATGTTATTTATATATTGATTGATATATAGCTATATGTTTATGTATATTGATACATATGTATGTTTTGGATTGTGTATTTATTCTTATATATCTTTAGTTATTTACGTAAGTAATTATCTGCTTCGTGTTTTAGTCATTGTAGTTTTTTTATTTCATAGTTCTTTTATTTTTCTGCAACATCTCGTGGTTTTTCTTGTACAACCTTAAGGTTGACTGGCAGACAATGCCTAAAGGCATTAAGTCCACCTTATGTACTTCATTTTTATAATGTGTGCATTAAAGTTTAAATAAATAAATAAATAAATAAATATGGTGTCCCTAAAATGTTACATTTCGTTACTCAAGGTTAGTAACGGATGATAAGTCTTGAATGCGATGATTTCAAATTAGCACGCAACCTTAATATAAACTGGCAACAATTACTGATTGTACATATCTGTGGAGAGTTTTGGCGGGAACGCGGAAAAGAGCTGTGTCGCTGCGTGATATTATTTTCGAAATTTGTGTATAGTCGCGTTTTTATGTGTAAAAATGGTGGGATTTTTATCATAAAGCATTCGATAATGTTCACGAGTGTAAGAAAGTGATATTATGAAGTGAAGTGATTTTTCGTATTGCCTCCAAAACTTCGTAAAAACTTCAGTAAAGTCCCCATCGCTTTACTGGAGCCACCCCATCATCTCATCATATTCCTCATGGAAGCATTTAATCATCGTCATCTTCCATGTGGATATTCATTAATTTAAAGAAATGTGAAATTCAATATGTATACGACTGAAAGACTCTGTATCTATGGTCATGACAAATTATATAAAAAAAAATGTACATATCTGTAGGAAATAGAGGCCATTTTGTTTTCACCGGTGTTAAAAGAACATTTCGTCGGTAGTTCAGCAAAACATAAAAATATTCTCAGTTTGATTCACGACCGTTGTTCAGATGAGAATATAAATTCTGGTTTATCAATTTACTGACAAACATTAGTTAATATGTGTTGCTCTAAAAATCTTCCAATTTAACACGAAAAACATGCAAACAAAATGTGTAAAATATTTTGAGGTGATAATTTCTCAGATTTTTTATATCAAATTCGTTATATTTCGTTACGTTACGAAACTGAGAAACTGTTAACCCTAGTTCACATGAACTCATTGGTATTTTAAGTGTAAGTACCTACATAAATAAAACCTCTACCTAATGGCTAATTTAAAATCATATATAAAGCTCATTTTTATGTTTCTCGTTAAGTATGTACTAAGGTTACCCTACATTACTGGTGGTAGAGTTCCAGTGACGGAAGTCGCGGGCGTAGGCACCACCGCATTACCTAATATACTTGCCGCTAAATGGTAGTGTTCAGCACTATCGTGTTCCGGTCAGGTGGTAATGTACGGCCCTGTAATTTCAGGCACAGAGGCATATCACCTAATGCCTCAGGAGTGGCAGCGCATCTGCATTTTGACCTCTGGTCATTGTGTGGGTGTCTATAGGCTGCAGTCATCACTTAACATCAATGTGAACTGCATCAAGCATGCATTTGCCACTATTATTACAAAAAAAAAAAAAAAAAATTAAATTACTTTATGAAATGATTTGAATTTATTAAAGATAATACATATTGTGATGTGATTTAGTCTCATATAGTTAACTACTTAATGACGTAATTTAAAATTACGTTACTTACGTAGGTATGTTAAATGCCATTGACGATTAATTTTAGCTTAGTAACATAAGTTCAAATGTTCCTACATAAGGTAAATAAAACTACATTTTTAATTTAAAGATCTGCGTCTTTTATTGAACCTAAGTTATGAAATAATAGTATACAACATAAAATGATAGGTACCCACAAAAACATTGTCATGTGTAAAAAGCTTTATGATATCAACTTCGTTTCAGATATTCTCAGTTTAGTTATAACTCAGTGAACTCAGTGAACTCAGTTTACCGGTGGTAGAGCTCCAGTGACGGAGCTCGCGGGCGTAGGCACCACCGCATTACCTAATATACTTGCCGCTAAATGGTAGTGTTCAGCACTATCGTGTTCCGGTCAGGTGGTAATGTACGGCCCTGTAATTTCAGGCACAGAGGCCATAACACCTTAGGCCTCAGGAGTGGCAGCGCATTTGCATTTTGACCTCTGGTCTTTGTGTGGGTGTCTATAGGCTGCAGTCATCACTTAACATCAATGTGAACTGCATGCTTGTTTGCCACTTTTATTACATAAAAAAAAAAAAAAAAAAAGTTTCGTTACAAATTACGTAATGTACAATTTCTTTGCAATTGACCCATCAACAGAATGTTCTATACTCTCTTTTACAAACAAGATAAGACTGAATAAAAGAATATGATGAGACTTTCTTTGTCATTCACGCTTCCGTGCTTCGGAGGGCACGTTAAGCCGTCGGTCCCGGTTGCTATCGATAGATAGCAGTCGTTAAACCTTGTCGGAGGCCTTATGGGCGGTTTGAAAACATCCGACAGCGGGTTGGCCACTAACCCACCCACCTCCACCAATCCGCATTGGAGCAGCGTGGTGGAGTAAGCTCCAGGCCTCCCCCCAAAAAGGGGAGAGATTCGTGCCCAGCAGTGGGACGTATAATGGGTTGCCATTATTATTAATATTTGTCATTCACTGGCAGGGTTCCAAAGCCCACATTACTATGAAAAAACCTGCCAAAACAAAACTTAGTAGGGTCTTTTCAAAATATGTTCAATACTAGCTACTACCCGCAACGTCGTCTGCGTGAAGGCAGTACAGCACCAAACATACCTAAGATGCCAGTGTCGCTTTAGCATTATAAGCAAACAACTTTTAAAATAGTATTAAATTAAAACTATAAGTTTTTTTGCAAGCGAAGCAAGTGAAGGGAGTCATATGGGAATCCTGCTGAGTTCAGTCATAAGATGTGACTGAAGGAAATAGAGAAAATAATGTAGGAATATATTCCCGGACACAAAAGAGTAAAAATACGTACAAAGGTATCAAACCTTACAACACTTTCCTATAAACTACGTTGGTAGTTATTCTGCCGGGAGCCAAAATGTAAAGAGGGTCAGGACTGGTGACGCGGTAGCAAGCGACGTACAGTTGCGCGTGTGAGAAGCAACACGTCCTGAGGTTAACACCCGCTGCCCTCAGTGTCTGCCCCTGTGACTTATTGATGGTCATCGCGAAGCAAACATTCAACTGTACGCGCTTGAACTGGAACGTGAAGTTATGAGGTATGAAATGAAAATATTATATGAGAATGCGTGATATAAATACTGCCTCACCAATGCCACAACCCGTAAGAATTTCCGCCTCAATGGTGTGTCTGTGGAGCGAGATGGCTTTAAGTCCCGTTATACAACTTCGAAGGAGATACGTTCCGAAGAAGCATAATCGGGACACCTACCTTCAGCTTGATGGTATGCGATGGAAGTCCGCTTGCTGACAAGAAGTTCAGAAATGCCATGGGATAATGTGTGGCGTCATCTTGCTCGACGACAGTATTTATGGAGGTGTAGACCACTTCATTTCCTATTAATTGCTGCAGCATAATCAATTTTTGGGCGTCAAAATAGCCCGCTCACACACCCAAAACGTTGTATTCTGCTGGTGCGGTATACGACTGATGTCCCTGTAGAAACCGAGGATGAGTTCTTCTAAGCTGGATACTTCTCTGCCGGAAGACTCTGGAAGCACCATCTGTCCACCTCTCTCTTCTGGTATAGTGCTTTCGCGTAGACTTAGAAGGACAGAAAATTCTTGAGCACGTGCATTGTCGCTGAGCTGAGCTCGAATATTAATGGTCAAGGGCAGCGTACGAACTCGTTAAGATCGTGACAATAAAGCACTGACGACCCGGTTAGTCCAGCGGTGTGAAACCACCGTTTGATTCGAAGGGTCGCGGGTTCGATCCCCGCACCGGGACAAATATTTGTATGACCTACAGATATTTGTTTCGGGTCTGGGTATTTGTGTGTGTGTTGTGTGTGTACAACGGCACCCACGATACAGGTTTATACCTAGTGTGGGGCTGTGAGTGTAAGCGTATTTATTTATTATTTTATTATTTTATTATTCACCTCGTCAGCCCTCGATCTTCACGTCACCACGGGAGGCGTTTGCCGGAAATCGCCAGTGAACAGTAATGTGACACCACTCACTCAAATGTTTGTTCCTGCGGATGTCCTGCTGGGTTCTGTCCACGGTCTCAACTGCCTTTCGTACACTCATCCCATACAATCAGGGAGCAATCCTTGAGCACGTGTCCCTTATCGCTGTTACATGACACACCAAAAACAGTCGTTTCGGCGCTCTCTAAATGTAAGAGAATTTTAAACATGGCATGTGCTGCCTTGCTTTTCGGAAGCAGTGTGGCAGCAATTCCCGACGCTACAGCAATAGCAATTTTGCCTTGCCTCCTAACTGCAAGTGTGTCAGTGGTAACAAATGTTTTTCCTGTTCCACCAGGAGCATCCAAGAAAAACATTTTACCCTGGTTTTGAACAACGCTTTCGGTATTATAAATTTGTTTTTGCTCTGAAGAGAACAAAGTGACATGGTCATTTCGCCCGGATCGTAATTTGTTTCAGCGTTATACTCCCAATTTCTACGGTCTTGATGGGGTGATGATTGGGGAGCTGGAAACTCATATTTGATAGTTCAATTGGCGGTGGAAATGACCACATCTTGAAATGAACTAAGACAGGTGTTCAGCATGCGTTCATTAGTTACTTCGACTTCGTCTCCAGTAGCACGTGTCTCAAAGCTCATAGAAAATCTTCAGACAGATGATGGCAATACCTCTCTTCGTCACTGACGCTTGCCTCCGCGAGGGTGTCATTCCAGTTTTGGTCACCGTCAAGAAGGTGACGTGCTACGCAGGCTGCGCGGTAAGTGGGATACTCCACGCCATGAAATGTCCTCAGAAAAGCGAAATACGTTGGGCCTCGGACCGTGTGAAGAAACAACCGCAGACAATAGCTTTCGCCATTATTTGGATGCACGATACCTATTATCCTTACCCAATGCGGTGTCCTTGAAAATTCTCGGATATTTATGCGAAATTTGAAGTAAATCCATCAAGTAATTTTGAGTTTAGCCCGGACAAACAAACACTATATTTGGCTTCGATATCGATAGTAGATCATGCCCCAAATATTCTTTAAAACAAAATAATCAATGTACAGTTTTGAATTTTCTATGATTTTAAAGATTCACAGCTCTGCCCCCGTAGGAGATAGCATGATAATATGTAGCCTATATGTTGACCGGACCGGTTAGTAATATTCATGCAAAATTTGAAGTAGGTAAATCCATCTAGTACTTTTTAGTTTAGCCTGGACATACATACAGACAAATAGACAAAAAATCTGAAAACTATTTTTGGCTTCGATTTCTATTGCAGATCACGTCCCAAGTATTATTTTAAAAAGTATTCAATCTACAGTCTTTATTTTCTTACGATTTTATTAAATGTAGAGATTCCCGTGGGAATGAGTTATTTTCCCGCAGTTAAAAGTAGCCTTAATGTTGGCCAGGCTTAGTATCTATACACCACAAAGGTTTCATTCGAATCCGTCCAGTATCTTCGGATTAGCCTGGACAAAGGGACAAACAGACAAACCGACAAATAGACAGACAAAAAAATTAAAAATGATTGAAAAGTGTTCTAATACTATTTTAACATCGCCCCCAATTAGTTTTTCGTAAATATATACAATGTACAGACACGCGGATTTTACTGTTTTATTATAAGTATAGATGTTAAATATATACAATATTTCTTTGCGGGTACTGTACACTAGCTGACCCGGCAAACCTTGTTCTGCCATACATTTAATGCTCAAGTCGTAGAATTTTATAAAATACGCTTACCTCACAGCCCCACAGTAGGTATAAACCTGTGTCGTGGATGCCGTTGTACACATACAACACATACACAAACACCCAGACCCGAAACAAATATCTGTAGGCCATAAAACATTTGTCCCGGTGCGGGGATGGAACCCGCGACCCTTCGAATCAAACGATCATCTCAAACCGCTAAATAAACCAGGTCGTCGAATTAGAAAAAAAAAACGCGTATACCAATACTGGAATGAGCAACGCGTTTGAATGAAATGTATTTTCCGGGGCGCTATTTATTTTGGAACTTTTAAGATATACATTTGAATTTATTTATAAAAAAAAGCCACAGAGCGGTTAAAAGTAAAACAACAGAGAAATACTCAATATAATTTATTATTTGAGTCCATAATGCTTTGGTATCCATACATTCACCTAAGAACTAATACTGAGGGTATATTTGAGAAAATTCGGGTACAATCGAGGCATAAATGGGGATAATTGAAAAAAAACACATAAATGACTTAATTTTTATAAACAATCATAGTTTTGTATCTTAATTTAAGATTTCAGTATCTGGTTCAGGTTCAATACACATTTAAGACTGTTAGCAGAGAATATGTAATAATACTACTTAGAGAATGGACACTTCGACGTCCCGCCCGATTTCCCCGCCTCACTCAACCTTCTTATGGGCGACGTTTGGTATTCTCTACGTGCTACGCACATAAGTGCACGTGTAAATACACGTCACTGATAGATGTCCGTGTAACAGAGACTTGAGCGTTTGTATGGAATTTTGGCGGAGATTCCGCGGTGTGCTTTTAGTAAGTTTTCAAGTGCAAATAAAGCGTTTTTATCTTTTAATACGACCAACTTTCCAAATGTCCCCATTAGCAATATGACTTCCTTTTTCAAATATACCTTCAATTCTCAACTAAGACATTGATTCCACAAATAATTTTCTAGTACAATTGATGTCTATGTATAAAGTAACAATTTAGTACAATTATAGTCAATGTTCAAACCCGTATGAAATTTTAATGCCAAATAAAATGTGTTTTTTTTTAATGTAATGGAAGTGGCAAACAAGCATGCAGTTCACATTGATGTTAAGTGATCACTGCAGCCTATAGACACCCACACGAAGACCAAGATCAAAATGAAGATGCGTTACCTCCTGAGGCCTAAGGTGTTATGCCTCTGTGCCGGAAATCACAGGGCCATACATTACCACCTGACAGGAACACGATAGTGCTGAAAGCTACCATTTAGCAGCAAGTATATTAGGTAATGCGGTGGTGCCTACGCCCGCGATTTCCTTCACTGGAGCTCTATCACCAGAAAAAAAATACAGTTAATAAAACTACCGCAACTGCGATTGCCAATCAATGCCAAGCGTGGCGATAATGCCATTTCTCCCCTTTGATCCAACAGTGGACATGTTTCGATTGACATGATGATGATGGTATTTTTTCCATAACAATTGATGGCAACAATATTTTTGTACTATATTATTAGTTTACAATAAATAAACACCAATCACAAGTATACATTTTTGATCTAGACGCTCCTAAAAAGCACAGGATTCCTGATAGAACGTTCACAAAACAACGTGCGAGCATCATATATTATGTAAGAACAATATACAATTCACATGTTTTTATAGGTCGCGCCAGGTAAAAAGAACGCTGGCGGTCAAGCTGCGCAGTAGACGATTTATCGATCTATTTGGTGGTATGAGGTGCGGCGTTTTCAATCTGCCTACCAATAACACGAAACCGCAAGCGAAAGCTAGATCAAAAATAAACCAATAGGGCTAGTACTTTCGTGCGCGAGTGTACCGATGCGCGAACACATCCCTTCTACTTTCTTCCAGCGTTCTTTTTACGTGGCGCGACCTATACAATGTCTGCAAAATCGCCGTTGGAAGTAACAACAGCAACATAAATCCACCATAGAGAGTAAAATCAATCATATAAATATTAAAATGGAGTTATCCAAGGACGCTATTTTTTTAGCGCGTCAGATTAAGATATGGGAAATACCTTACACCCTGTTGGGTACATGCACCCAATCTAAAAACGTAACTTCACGCCTGTAATCCCCGAAGGGGAAGGCAGAGGTAAATGCATGCATGCATTCAAGCATACATGCAAACACCCACGATTCGCCGGTTACGTTTTGGCCCATGTAACAGGTGGCGAGCCTGTTGACATCTCCGGACACATTACCAAACTTCGAGATACTGGGAAATTTCAAAGAAAATGGACAAATCCCAATAGAACCAGAGATAAAGGACTTACATCATTATCTCTGATAACCCCCTACCCGGGATTCGAACACAGGACCACAGCGTAGTAGTAGTAGTGGCCTGCTACCACTAGGCTACCGAGGTTTGCAAATGGAATCACGGAGCAGCTTTTAAAAATTTTGAAAAGGCCTCTGCGATCTTATTTCACTTCCGATTCGTGTGAATTTTAGATAGGATGCTTTGTTTGAGCACATTTGACACTCTCAGAATATCCGTGTACGTATCGAAAAGATTTGGTTCTTTCAAGAAAAGAGGTGAAAAATGAAAAATTACTCAAGAATGTCAGGTAATCACAAAGGATGTAAATTGAACCCAATCAAAGCCCTCATCCAAAATTCTGACGGTTTGGAAGTGAGACATGCACGTGGCGGTAGCCATAACGGTTCGGCCCTATACACAAACGTTTGATTTGCTGGAGACTCAACAGTGTGCACGATGTCTCCCTTATTTCTGACGCGTTCTAGTAAAGCAAAAAATCCCCTTTTGGAAAAGTATGAAACAAAACTGTTAATTATTGTTATTACAATAACTAGCCGGAGGTTCATAGATCTTTGAAATATCATCTTTCACCGTGTATATTAGCGCTCACAGATAGCTACATAATTTTATATTGTTACAACCTTTTGGCATGAGATTATGATGTATAATAACCAATTAGCCTCAGTAGACAAGCGATTTTGCATAAAAAAAATGATATGCTTTTGTTTGTGCATTTCGGGCTTGGCAACTATTGCTTTTCTAAATAAATTTTTGGTTTAATTAATTGAGATATCGACAAAATTCAATATCTTCAGTACCTAAAGAGACAATTACCGAATTTTCACAATAAACTTACCGACTATAGTGTAAAATTAATAGATTTAAGCGTGTATAAAAATAACTCCGACAATAATGTAGTTCGAAAAACCTCAAATAAAAAATTGCAACTTTAAACGACTGTCAAAAAAATAGTGCAGTTCACCAGCATTCTAATCAGAGTTTAAACCTGAACTCAAGTTTAAACTGCGATTGAAAGAAACAGTTTTTCTTTGTCATCATTAACGAAGTCCAAATAACTATATAAAATATGTGAACGACAGTTTAAATTACACACTAAGTTTATGTTATTTTTGGTGAACTTTACTCTAATACGTTTATGTTTCAAGGGACGAAAATGTTTCATACATTTCTTATGTTTCTGTTTATAAAACAATTATTGTTAGCTATCCTTTTCTTTGTTCATAAATTTAAGAGTAAATACTTTGCCAATAATAAAAGCCACAACATGGCATTAAAAAAAATTACGAAAGGCAATATAAAAAAATGGAAGATTACAAAGACTAGATAATTAAATATATGAGAAAAAATGCATTTGACTGTATGATTACATTCTAAAAGAGTATACGACGTATTTCAAAACGGTAATTTTATCATCAAAAAGTCAAGATCTCGCTATTTTCCAAATATATCGTGTTTATGAATGTATTTCTATAGTATTTGTATAATTTTCTAAAACGATTTGTTGACGCTATTGACGCTTGAGTAGACTTTACAAGAAATGGATGAAGCCCTTATTTTTTTTTTAATATCAATATCTTTATTAAATGGGGTATAATATAATAAGGGTATAATAAATTTCAAGAGTTCTTGAAATCGACGTGTATGTAGGTACTCGTATGAAGAGAATGATGAATGTAGAATAAGCACGGGAGTTGTGTCAGGTCCGGTAATTCTGACGCGCCACACTCCCTACTTATCCCATAAGGTACTTGGCGCGAACATACATAAATACATCTTGAAATACGTTGTATAATCTAAACTACAAAGTCCTCAATATAATTGCGATTGTTGTATCAACAAAATGATATTACATAAATATATTTTTATCGATTATGAATACTTTGGGAGAGTATTTAAACCAAGAAATATTCAAAAACACAAAATTCTAAAACATATCAGAATCTCTTTGGTTGTGTGACCACGGGGAACGCACCGTTTTTCCGAGCTATCCGTGAAAAAAATCACGGATTTATCTCGCGGTCATTAAACTAAAGTGATTATGAATCTTTTTTTTATCTCGCTAACTAAAATGCCTATTTTTAGTTTCAAATAAGCAAGATTTATCCGTAATAATTGTTTTATTTCAATCAGTGTAAATTAAAGAAAATATTTCGCAACTATCTATTTGAATTTTTCAATTTTGAGGGTTATATACTCATTCAAAATCTCCATAGCCGATAAAATGTATTTCTAGATTTCATATTACATCAAAATGGCCTTCACTATACTAACTTCATATAGATATCAAAAATTCACTCCGTAAAAAAAAATGTATAAATTCACACGCTGTAGAAGTGAAACCTTCAAAAATTTTCATAATAGCCACTTTTCATAGTATTCCTTTTGTTCTCGAAATAATATTTCAAAGATACAAACAGTAATCATTTTTATGTATAAATGTTGCCATGATCCTTTGGAAAATTCTGTGCAATCAACAAATATGGCATAATTATGTAAAAACATTCAACTATATTTATTTCTCACAACGAAAACAATATTTTTAAACCACACATCAATAAATTCAGCGTAAAATTCAACATCCTAAATGGGGCAAAGTGAAAAAACAATTTCCAATGTCCCTTCTTGGGGACATTCGAAAATTATCTTTCCATTCGGCCCCAAATCATCCATCAGTGCCAAGCCATTCTAATATAATATCAATTTGATAAGTACATATAATATGAAGGTATTGTCTACTAACTAAACGAATTATAATATTCACAATTTTATAAAAAACATAGATTAGTGAGATTTTATTTTCATATTCAAGTAATGCAAGCGATATTTCACGCGAGTTTCATCATGTTAAATACAATTCGAGAGAAAAATTATGCACTTTTAAAAAAATTAACAACTGGATGCCTGACATAGACAAAAAAATATACAATGTGTGCTAGGGATAAGTGACCGCCTGGCGTTTTTCGAATATTTGTACAAAATTAAGGATAATTACTCTTATATATGCGGTACTTACCGGCTTTGGTTTTTTTTTAAAATACGCGTGACGTGTTTCAGTTTTTTTACGATATTTTCTAAGTTTTTACATCTTTCTTATTTTTTTTGTTTATTGACTAGCCGACATCATAGTTTTTCAATTAAATGATCAAACATAACTAAAATAAAACATTGATTAAAAAAAATCTTAAAAAAAAAGAAAATTTACAGAAAATAAAGCGCAGGTTTTAAAAAAAAAAATCAAAATGTAATTCGTTTAAAATGCCCTCTTAATATCACTTTTTTAATTTATTTATAAACAACATGATATTTCCTACAACAGCAAACATTGTTCTGAGCTAGTCGTAAAAACTTAGGAAATATCTTAAAAAAAATTGCAGCACGTCACGCGAATTTGGTAAAAAAATTAAAAAATCATTTAAAAAAACCAAAGCCAGTAAGTCCCATACATATAAGAGTAATTATCCTTAGTTTCGTACAAATATTCGAAAAACGCCGGGCGGTCAATTGTCCCTTCAAGCAGCAATCAAGTTAACATGTGCATGTTTTCCTTCTCATGTTTTTTTTATGTAATAGAAGTGGCAAACAAGTATGCAGTTCACATTGATGTTAAGTGACGACTGCAGCCTATAGACACCCACAGCAGGTCTAAGGTGTTATGCCTCTGTGTCGGCAATTACAGGGCCGTACATTACCACCTAACCGGAACACGATAGTGCTGAACACTACCTACCATTTAGCGGCACGTAAATTAGGTAATGCGGTGGTGCCTACGGCCATGGGCTCCGTCACTGGAGCTCTACCACAAGTAGAATAATTGTGGCAAAACAACATTTTATTTTATATGTATGGAATTTTGGCGGAGTGTCCGCGGTGTGTCATTTATAATGTTTTTACAGGACCATAAATTAACATCTAATTGGGACACGATAGCATTTAGGCAGATATTTCTACAGGTGGTAGAGCTCCAGTGACGGAGCTCGCGGGCGTAGGCACCACCGCATTACCAAATATATGCCGCTAAATGGTAGTGTTAAGCACTATCGTGTTCCGATCAGGTGGTAATGTACGGTCCTGTAATTTCCGGCACAGAGGCATAACACCTTAGGCCTCAGGAGTGGTAACGCATCTGCATTTTGACCTTGGTCTTTGTGTGGGTGTCTATAGGCTGCAGTCATCACTTAACAACAATGTGAACTGCATACTTGTTTGCCATATTCATCACATAAAAAAAGATCTGATAACTTGCGCTGAGGTTGTCGACAGACAATATTGATGCATCCCCTAATATGCCAATATGCCACAGCCACCGTTGGTATATTGTCGATTGAAGTATTTTAAATAATCAAACATTTTATTCGAAATCCACACTATTTTTTTGCTAACAGCTATTGACTCCTATTAAAGATAGCAATTCAAAATATAGTTTTTTAATGACTTATATACTGGGTGCTCATAATTCCCTTATGGTAAATTATTCTAATTAATAAATATTTTTTGTAACTGTGAATGCTTAGACATGTTTTAGGTTATCTCAAATGGTGCTATAGAGCTTTAGTAATCAAAAAGTAACACTAAAATTTATATTTGAAAAATATTTTGGCATTCCCGTCTAATCAATCGGGGCGTCTTTTTATAAATAAATCTTTTTACTAAGGTATCAAGAAATCATTCACCTTAACCAACATGGTGCTTAGAGCACCCCCCGTGTATAAAAAAGTAACATTAAATCGATATTTTTGATAAACCCATTGGCGTAGTAAACAACACTTCGCCGTAACAGGTTCGAAGCCCTAGTCTACAAAATAAATAGCGTGGGAGTGTCCCGAGTGTTGAGAGTTCACATAAACATTAATAACTTCTAAAATTACCATATTTGACACATATACTACACAAGTAAAACTATATTTATACAGTAAAGGGGTGGGTACACTTGAATATTTAATATGAGATTAATTACAAATATAATGAGTATTATTAACATTCTATTAATTAAACTTCACAATTCCAATACCTTTAAATATACCGCGATGATATTAAATAATACGTATAAGTACCGACAGGGGATCGCTTTGCGCGTCCTTCACTTATTTCAAAATAAGATGCTCGCCAATTGGTCGAGAGAACAAAATGATCAAAGAACGAATCACGACTGACAGATATGACGCGTCGCTCGATGGTCCAATTGTCATAGAGCAACACGCGCCACCGGCGGACCGGAGAGGAGTAGCCAAAGCGTTTATTACCGATGCAAAACAGTCTATAATTTTTTGCCGGGGCAAATTTGTGTGACCACACACGTATGTATGTATCTTCACGCCAGGTCCCTATCGGGGAAGGCAGAGAGTGTAGAGCGCCAGATATCCCGATCCTGGCATACCTCTGGTGCACAACAAAAATCGTCTATTACTACGAAACTCACACCTTGACATTAACAAAATACATAAAACAATTTCACGCACACATTTAAACATCTCGGCCCACTTGGGCTTGTACTTCGACAGAGGGGAAAGACTGCGTATGGCTACTCCCCTCCGGTCCGCCGCGGCCGGTGGCCCGTGTTGCTCTATGGCCAATGGTATCGATATAATTTCCCCACCCAAGCGCCTAACTTCATACCATCAAAGAGACCCAGTAACTCAGTTCTACGCTAGTGGATGTCAGCGTTCAATGAGTAGAGAGGCACGTATATCGACAGCAAAGAACGAATCACGACTGACGGTAATGACGCGTCGCGCAATGGGCCAATCATTGTATCGATATAATCCCCCTCCCCCCCTCCGCCTCTCTTCATATCACCAAATTGAACTAGTAATCCACTTCAGGTGTATGTCAGCGCTGAAAATCCGTGCCGATACTTATACCTAACATTTTAAACGTATTTTCTATTTTTATCTTCCGAGACTATTAAACATTTTGGATATCCAATTGTTATATAGAGCATTGTATTACAGAGAGTAAAAAGCATTCTGTTAATTGTGGTATATTATTTCGCATTAACACATGCTTGTGAAATATATTTTATTTAAAGAAAAATGGAAAGAAAAATTTGACTTCAGGCGAGACTCGAACTCGCGGCCTACTGGGAAACCTAATTGCCTAACTAGCATAGTTGGCAATAGATGGCGCTGCTGCTACCATAAAGCAATGCAATAAATGTGAAGGAAAGATTTGACAAATCGGGCAGGACTTCAGTAGCTCAATTGGAAGAGCGGCTGGACTAGATTCCCAGTAGGTCGCGAGTTCGAGTCTCGCCTGAAGTCAAATTTTTCTTTCCATTTTTCTTTAAATAAAATAGCATTCTGTTAGGTCGAAAATAAAAACGCAATGGTAATTAAAAAATGAATGTCTGTAATGTTTAATAGTCGATAATTTTACATGATAACATCGAAGAAATAAAAGAGTTATTTCAAAACTACCATCTCTATAAAAATATTTAAGCTTGTGTTGCTAACAATATATAAAGACTAGCTGTCCCGGCTAACTTCGTATCGCCCTAGAAAATAAAAAAAAATGTCAAAAAATGTTATGCAAAATAGATGTTGGCCGATTCTCAGACCTACCCAATATGCTCACAAAAGGAGATGTTGCAAAAATGTATGGACCTCCGGCCATGTATTGTACAGGCAAAATCAATATAAAAACGTTTTTTACTGCATATTTTCACTTATTTAGCTTTGTTTGCAGTTACAAAATATTATTTGCAGTAAGAATTGCAACTCAAACCAACATGGTGAATATGGCGGCGATGTCATTATGACATTTTCATTTTTTAAATAGTTTTTTGATTATATAGAAATTGGAGAAAAAAGTAATATTTCCTGAATACTATCGAAATCGATTTCATGTGTTAATACTAAGAACTTAAACTGATCGATTTCCAATTTAACGAAGCGTCGTCTGTGTCGCCGCCATGTTGAATATGGTTGAAAATGAAAAAATCGTTTAAATTAAATGTGGTAGTAACTCTAAAATATATACTTGAAAAAATTAATTGCATTTTTTTCGAATTCTTCTTTAATTTACCCATTTTTTGACGACGTGTACGATCTAGAGCCGAGCTCGCAACATCTCCTTTCATGAGAATCTGTCCAGCCGTTTCAGAGGAGTATGGCAACGAAAACTGTGACACGATAATTTTATATAATAGATGGTAGTTTTGAAATAACTTCTAAAATCGCAATTAATGTCACAATACATGTAATATAGTCTCAGATATAATAATAGGGAAAATACATTATAGTCAAAATATTTCATTAATTCTATCGAAATTATAACTCTCACTCATTTCAATACTCAGTCCTGAGCCATGATCATGTAATGCTCAATTTAACGTGTACAAAGGTGAAACGCAGCCTCTTTTATTGCAATTAAATACATAATACTCAATGCTCAATTCTGAGCAGTGGTCGTATGATACTCAATTTGGCATGTACAATGGTAAAGTACAACTTGATTACAGTTGAGTATAAATGCTCAATTCTGAGCTGTTCTTAATAAATGCTCAATTTGACATTACAATGGCAAAATGCAGCCTCTTTTAAAATACACAATACTCAAAGCTCAACTCTGAGCCGTGGTCATTAAATGCTCGATAGGACATGTGCGATTATGAAGCGCAGCCTCTTTTGACACTATTCAATCTATAATACTCAATGCTCAATCCTGAGCCGTGGTCATGAAATGCTCAATTTGGCAAATAGAAAAAAATGAGATCGACTGAGTAAAATTATTACAAAATACTCCTATTAATGTCTTCAGATCTTATTTAAAAAGTATAATCGTCTTAAGTTCTAATATTACATACTTATTGTTTTTTTTTTCAAACCATAGACTAAAAAACATGCCCTGCCTATTACTTCGGAGTAATATTATAGTAGCTGTGATGTTTTGACTTTATTTTAAATTATTTATCTGTTTAGAACTTAAGCGACATATTTAGCAATAAACAGATTGTTCAGAATCCATTTTAGACTTTCAAAATGTCTGTCTTGGTCACGCGTGAGTGAGATGTTTATCAAACCTTAGTTTGTTGTCTCTTTCCTTCCTGTGAACGACACTATGGAACGGATGCCTTTAACAGATGTCTGTAACAAACAATTAAGTGCATTTTTAGTACAATTTTAGTACAGTAGAAGCTCTTTATTCGCGGGGTATGCGTTCCGTAAATATGCCGCAAATACAGAAATCGTGAATATGTCATGGTAATTTATATAGAATTATAGGGGATACGTTCCTAGGCGGCGAAATAAAAAAAGCAAACATAAAAAATCAGTTTAATTTAAGTTTTTGACCACATTTTTAGTTAAGTCACATAATATCTTCTGGTTTAGGTAAGGGTCCAATTGTGGCAGCATTCAATAATATACTTCATGTTTTGAGGAACAAGTTTGTTATATCTAAATTTTCAGTTTGTTTACATGACATACTTAAAAACACCGACCGCGGCGAAGGCGACTTTACCTCAAAGGAACCTTCGAACGGAACTAACCACGTCGTTAGCTTTTGAAACCACAATCTAGGCATAGTTGTAATAAGGTCTATTTTATTTAGCTCTTGATGCGTTGACAACGTAAACCGAATGCTTTTTATACATATAATATATATGTACCGAAGTACCGATTCAATCCGCGAATACAGAAATCTTATAACGTAACTTCACGCCTGTAATCCCCGAAGGGGTAGGCAGAGGTAAATGCATGCATTCAAGCATACATGCAAACACACCCACGATTCGCCGGTTACGTTTTGGCCCATGTAACAGGTGGCGAGCCTGTTGACATCTCCGGGCACATTACCAAACTTCGAGGTACTGGGAAATTTACAGAAAATGGAAAAATCCCAATAGAACCAGAGATAAAGGACTTTACACCATTATCTCTGATAACCCCCTACCCGGGCATCGAACCCAGGGTTCAGCGTAGTAGTAGTGGCCTGCTACCACTAGGCTACCGAGACAGAAATCTTATGCCGCGAATAAAGGACTTGAGTCGCATTCTTTCAATCTGCGAATAGTGGAAACGCGAATGAAGGAAGCGCGAATAAAGAGCTTTAACTGTTTATGTATAATATGTATATAGATTGTTTAATATCACTCCGGTGCGTTCGGTCTCAACAAACGGTAGGTCGTCACGTGCCGACGCTTTTTCGGTCTAAACAAATGGTAGGGTCGTCACGTCCCGACGCTTTCGGTCTAAACCAATGTTAGGGTCATCACGTCCCGACCCTTTTCGTCAAAACAAACGGTAGGGTCGTCACGTCCCGACGCTTTCGGTCAAATCAAACGGTAGGGTGGTCACGTCCCGACGCTTTCGGTCAAATCAAATGGTAGGGTCGTGACGTCCCGACGCCCTGCGTCAAAACAAATGGAAGGGTCGTCACGACCCAACTCGTTCAGTCTAAAACCATGGTAGGGTCATCACGACCCAACGCCTTCGGTTAATAAACCACAAATGTAAGGAACTCACCTTCTTCTTGGAGCCATTCAAGTAGTCCTTGTACATATCCGAGCGGAGATATCTCGAATAGCTATCTGACTTCATCAGATGGTACACGTGAGCCTGCCAACAATATATTTATACAGGTTAGATTTTTTTTATTAAATGAAGGTGGCAAACAAGCATGCAGCTCACATTGATGAATAGAATAGAATAGGAAATATTTTTTTTATTTCGAATAGATCTTTACAGATACTTTCAAAACGTCAAGAAATCATAAAATACCTAGAGCGAATAACCATTACATATAGTAAAAGAAAAATCATATGTTAATAGTAAATTAAAAATTATAATTGAAACTACTTGGTTAAAACATAATAATCACAAATTTTTTCAATTCCTTCAATGATGATAAATGAAGAAAAAGAAAAACTTATTCGTCAAGATAAAAGTTATTCACTTAGCAGAGTTCCAAGTGCAGTCACTACTGAGAAGAACTCCGCCACCCAACAAACTCAGTAAGAGCTCTTTTAAATGAGAGCTTAAATCTAGTACAGATTATCGTGAAAAATCAAATAATGTGAACGTCCATAGCATAGATGCAAATAAACTGCTATCTACTAAATGTGATGTAGCCCCTGCAAACCAGAACAGACCAGTCCCCACCAACAGCACCCGTTCACGAGTATGACGCATGTGACAGCCATTGCCCTCCTCGACCATTTTAGAGGGAAAATGCTAAGTGATGACTGCAGCCTTTAGACACCCACACAAAAATCAGATATCAATATGTCTATCTGTACTAAGGTCTCTGTGATAGTTATTTCGGGGCCATACATTACCTGATAGTGCTGATCACTACCATTTGGCGGCAGATATATTCAGGTCAGGGTTTCTCAAACATTCGACCCCACGTACCCCTGTTGAAAAGTATCCAGGGGACAGCGAATACCTTAACTAACCTTACCCCAGCCCCCCAGCCCCTCACCCTCCCAAGAAAACAAAATTGACTGTTGAAGAAAATAGTGTATTTATTTCAACAAAAGGTATCAATTAAAGTGTTTAAAAAAATGTATTTTTACTTTATACTAGCTGCCCCTACGAACTTCATATAGCCTTGGAAATATTTTAAAAAAAAGGACAAGAAATCGAAAAAAATTTTTTTTGGAAATCATCTTTATTACTAAGGGGTATAAAAAATAGATGTTGGACGATTCTCAGATCTACTCAATATGCTCACAAAATTTCATGAGAATCGGTCAAGCCATTTCGGAGGAGTACAAATCTAATCTAAACTAATATTATAAAGAGGTAATATTTATTGTTTGTTTGTTTGTTTGTTTTGAATAGGCTCAATAACTACTGGACCGATTTTAAAAATTCTTTCACTATTCGAAAGCTACATTATACACGGGTAACATAGGCTATATTTTATTTTCGAAAAAATAGGGTTCCGTAAGATATTTGGGTTTTTCAGACACAAGGTGTAAAAAATCAACCAGAAAAGTTACTTATTTTGCGTACGCTGCCTAAACTATAAAAGATATCGACGAAGACTTTCGGCTATATCTACGTATAATCATCACGCTAAGACGAATAGGAGAGGGTAGGCAACATTGCACCGCGCGAAGCCGGGGCGGGCCGCTAGTTTTATATATAATAAGATATCAATGTGATGTGATGCGTGTGCTTGTTTCTCGTCCCAAATGGAGGCAATTTTAAGAGTGATTTTGGACATTTTTCACCTTAATTTTGACTCGGCATCAAGTCGGTTTATAGTCGAATCACCCCACTTTAAGAAACCCTGGATTAGGTGATACGGTGCCTAACTCAAGCTCCTGTTCTGGAACTCTACCAACCGGAT
The DNA here is from genome assembly GCA_036365455.1 of Macrosoma leucophasiata. Lineage (NCBI taxonomy): Eukaryota > Metazoa > Arthropoda > Insecta > Lepidoptera > Hedylidae > Macrosoma > Macrosoma leucophasiata. Next base: position 5,755,260 of record JAWQUS010000029.1, read on the forward strand.
ATATCTTATTAGAATCTCACCTGGGCCTGGTCGAAGCAGTACCTATCGGCTGTGCCGGACTCCACCTTAACTCTGGTTAGCTCTCTGAAACAAATAAACAACTAATTGTTTTTATATTACTTCGCATTAACACATGCTTGTGAAATATATTTTATTTTAAAGAAAAATGGGAAAGAAAAATTTGACTTCAGGCGAGACTCGAACTCGCGGCCTACTGGGAATCTAGTCCAGCCGCTCTTCCAATTATATATGGCAATAGATGGCGCTACTGCTACCATAAAGCAAGGCAATAGATGTGAAGGAAAGATTTGACAAATCGGGCAGGACTTCAGTAGCTCAATTGGAAGAGCGGCTGGACTAGATTCCCAGTAGGCCGCGAGTTCGAGTCTCGCCTGAAGTCAAATTTTTCTTTCCATTTTTCTTTAAAATAAAATAAATAAACAACTAGTTAAACCGGAAAACTATAAGATACCACTACGCTACTGAGACAGTTTCAAATGACTATTGGGATCTGACATGGGAGCAGGGCCTATTCAAAAAAATCAATAATGCGCTGTCACCGGTGCAAATTGCACGGAAACGCAGTAGTACAAACCTATTAATTGGAAGTTTTTGTTATAAAGCCGTTATTGATTAGCATTTAAGACGAATGGAAGTACCTTGACAAACCTATTCAAGGTTTTATGGTGCTTTTTGTTTTACACTGTATGTACTCTTTATATTGAAATAAATAAATACAAATACAAATACAGGTCGTAGCATAAGACTTTAGTCCGTGAATCGCGATAGTATTTGTCTTTGGGCAGGTGAAAATCGTGCTCAAAGAAATTTTATTGATGGTGAAAGAGTTTCACACGCGGGGCACATCGTGAAGTGCGGTAGAAATGATGAAATCGGCCGACAGCCAAACACGCTGGACTTCTTGGCATTATGTTTACAAACGTGACAAATCAGAGGTAGTACGCACGAAATCAAAAGCCAAATTAAAAATGGATTGATAACACACATCAAAGGAGATGTTGCGAGCTCGGCTTTGGTACGTACACAGTACCTGAAAAAATTGGTAAATTAAAGAAGAATCCGAAAAAAATACAATTAATTTATTCAAGAATTATTTTAGAGTTACAACCACATTTACTTCAAACGATTTTATCATTTTCAATATGAATATTAGTGGAATTTGTCAAAATGACATCGCCCGCCATATACGCCATCTTGGTTTTGAGTTGCAATTCTAACTGCAAATAATGTTTTGTAACTGCAAACAAAGCTAAATAAGTGAATATATGCAGTAAAAAACGTTTTTATATTGATTTTGCCTGTTAATGATATTGTGTACAATACATGGCCGGAGGTCCATACATTTTTGCAACATCTCCTTTTCGTGTAAGGCTGGCTTGGGTCAACGATGCAAACAAGCGTTAGCAACGCTTTTGTACTTGGAGCGGTAAGTTTCTAACCTCGAAATTGTAATCCAAACTAAGAAGAAGCTGCAACAAAGAGCACTTGAGCAATATACTGCAGCGCCGCTAGAAAGTCATTCATGCTGTCGACCCACCGATAAGAAAATTATTCTTAACAGCGACATATTGGACAGCATGACTGAGTGGCTGAAAGCAATAAATATAGGTGCTCTGGGGAAACATGGGTAAGTCCAATTGCGTTCGAAGCGCGCATGGCCCAGCGGCTGGGGTAGATCGTAAGCGATCTCCTCGGTTAAGCACTACGGGCGCGGTCGGGTAGTGTGATGGGTGACCGCTAGTGGCAAATTAAATGCGCGTTGCCGTGCTTCGGAGGGCACGTTAATCCGTCGGTCCCGGTTGCTATCGACCCACCCACCTCCACCAATCCGCATTGGAGCAGCGTGGTGGAGTAAGCTCCAGGCCTCCCCCCAAAAAAGGGGAGAGACTCGTGCCCAGCAGTGGGACGTATAATGGGTTGCCATTATTATTATTCTTGTTAAATAATTTTTAATTAATGGCTATTTATGTAATTTTATATTATTTTTTATGAATTGCAGCCTAGGCCGGCACAATCCGGTCACTTTTAAAGCAAGACAAGCGCTTATACTCACAGAGATAGAGGTGAAAACCATTCAGGAAATTTTTGCGAGACAAGAATTTAGTTCATTGATGCAGAAAATTGAACAATTTCAAGTGAAAAAAAAACAAGGATTGCTGTTGGAAAACACTGACGGAATTGAACACGGATTTTCGAGCTCTGTGCAAGGAGACGATGATATGTTATGCCATGTGGTCTGATGAAAGGAAGTATCGTATCACAGGCACGACGTGCTATGGTCTGTTCACTTACACTCGCAATAAAAAACCAAATTGGCCCGCCAAATGTGAGGCTTACTTTGCTCCCAAAGATTTCCGCTCGGAATATACGGAGTATGGAAAAAAGACTGAGAAAGAGGCACGCGATACGTTCGCAGTGAATACAAAAAAGACTGTGATAGAGGGAGGACTGGTGGTTTCGCAACGAAATCAATGGCTGGCCGTGTCTCCTGATGGTATTATTGTCCACGAAAATGGATCATTTGAGTTGTTAGAGATAAAATGTCCTTTTAAGGGAAAAACAAGTCATTGTTTTGTGTGTTGAGAGACGCGATCAGAGACTGTTTCGGGAAATGTTTAAACATGGAAACTGAGCCAATGAAGCGGAAGAAAAAACATAAGTATTATGGGCAAGTTCAGCTAGGAATGGCAATTTTAAATATTACAGAAACGTCTTTCGTTATTTACGCCCCTTACGAAAAGAGTTTAATTAATGTGAAAGTCGTTCTTGACGAAGATTTTGTGACGGAAATGTTGCTTCAGTTAAAGAAAGTAGCGATGAGCGTTGAATCAACGAACTAGTTGAATCAACGGTTAACGTCTTCAACGGGATTAACGTTGACCGTGTACAAATCAACTAGTTGAATCCGTCAACGAGTTACGAAATGAGCTAACGAATTCAATTCGTTAATGAAACGAGAAACTGAACCCAAATCCCAAACGTTTTGTTATTTTCAACGTACGTAAATTGTATTCCTTTAATAATAAAACTCTGCTACGAATTTGAACTCTAAGTAACAAGTACAAGAATTGATATTTATTTAGTAATTTGACCAATGTATTATAATTTGTGTTTTATGGCAAATTATTCAGTCAGTCCTAAGCCTGAAAAAAGTATGAAGGGAAGATCATTTGGAACCCTATGTAGGTTACTACCTAGTCATCATAAAATGTTATCTTTCATTAAGCAAAAACAAATTATTCGTAAAATAACATTTCTATTCAACAGCAGTTAATAAGAACGTTTAGTTGTATATCGTTCATGCAATGCAAATTAACGTTCGTAACACGTTAACTAGTTGACGAAATTAACTAGTTGATCAACTAGTTGACGAACGCGAAGAGAACGAACGAAAGAGGTTGAGTGAAAAAAACCGTATTTTTTAATATATTGTTGAAATTGATTGATATTTTATTTGATACACAAAAGTCACGTAACAGAACGTTGCATCGGTGGGCTAATTACAAAATTGCCACCAGGTGCCGTGGCAAAAATGTCAGATCCCAATAAAATAAAGAATTTGAAATTCATTCATTTATTTAAAGTCAGTAATTGAAGAATAATAATATAAGTGAACTGCCTCGGTAGCCGTCCGTATTTAAAGAGGGTGCCACCCGTTTGGGGGTGGCACCCTCTTTAAATACGGACGGACTTTTAATACTCTTTAATTACTACTACTAGGGTGCCACCCCCAAACGGGTGGCACCCTAGTAGTAGTAAAAGGCGGTTATTTTTATATTACAAACAGACACTCCAATTTTATTTGTATAGATAACTCAAAAATACACCAAGAAAATGATTTTTTTTTATTTATTTCTGACTGACTGACTGACTGACTGACTGACTGACTGACTGACTGACTGACTGACTGACTGACTGACTGACTGACTGACTGACTGACTGACTGACTGACTGACTGACTGACTGACTTTACCTGCTAGCGGCGTCGATGTTGACGGGCGATGGCGCGTCTGAGGCGAGGAACTCCTTCCATATCTCTTTGGCACGACACGACACCCGACGAACGGGCAACGTCTTCAACTCTTGAGCGGCCAACCAGAACCTGCAAAAGGACGACTTGTTAAACGACCCTTGAAAAAGGAGTTCCAAAAATTTATGGAGCATACGCCAAGGAAGTGCACGCTTGTTTGCCACTTCCATTACATTAAAAAAAAAATGCAGTTCACACCCACACGAAGACCAAGGTCGAAATGCAGATGCGTTACCACTCCTGAGGCCTAAGGTGTTATGCCCCTGTGCCGGAAATTACAGGGCCGTACATTACCACCTGACTGGAGCACGATAGTGCTGAACACTACCATTTAGCGGCAAGTATATTAGGTAATTGGTGGTGCCTACGCCCGCGAGCTCCGTCACTGGAGTTCTCAATGTATGCAGCTTGGGCCCGCACCTTGTACGCTATATTGAGAGAAGCATAAAATACTAAATCATTTTCAGCTATTCAAATCGTTTATTATATATATATCTTCAATTAACTGTCTTAAGTATATTTCAAAAACAAGAATGTCATAGTAGCAATAGGGTAACATATTGTTGTCATGCAAATAAATTATAAAAATACTCAAAAAACAACGATACAAATTATTTTTTGAGTATTTTTCCATGGTTCTAAGTATTTTTCTCTATCTTTTGATATAGTGTACAAGGCGCGGGCACTCGGGCGGTCTACAAAAACACTTTTGCTATGTCAGATTACAAGCTATCTTACTTTTAAATAAGTTATACGATGTCTACTTTGATCAAAGATCGAAAGAGAAAGGCATCTGGTATAAGACCATACAAGTTGAACCTTTTAAGAAAACCCTGGATTCAAAACACTACATTGAATAGAAATGATATTGTCATTGCGTTACGTCTTCGTTCCGGACACATCCCATTGAACAAGTTCGCCTATTTAATGGGTAAAGTACCGTCACCCAATTGTACCATCTGCGGTACTGTGGAGGATGTTTACCATATTTTAATGGAATGTGTCCGAAATGAGAGTATGAGAAGGTCTATGTTCAGTATTAATGAATTGTTGCAATCTACCGGTGGTTTGAATATAATGTTGAGTGATATTTTCTCAGATTCCATTAGGTATTTGATTGATTTATATAAATTCGGTGTGGAAGCCCGAACTATAATTAGTAATTAGGTTATAATTTTCGATAATATTTAATGTAAAAAGTGTGTTCTTAACAGAGCGACGTAGTCGCAATGGCGACCAAGCTCTTTAAATAAAGATTAAATAAAAAAAAAAAAAGTTATACGATGTCATTTTAAAGAAAAATGGAAAGAAAAAAAATGACTTCAGGCGAGACTCAATTTCAATTTTTTTCATTTTTTTTTTTCTTAAATTTTTCTTTAAAATAAAATATATTTCACAAGCATGTGTTTAATGCGAAATAATATAAAACAAGTTATACGATATTCATCAAAATTAATTTGCACTTGGTTAGTCGTATGGAATTAAAAGATTCACTTTGATTGCGAACAGTCGACGTCACATTGTTCAGAGTCATTCGGCACCGTTTACGCGGAATTTTTGGAATTAATTATAAAATGTATGTGTAGTTTGTGGTACTTTAACGTGTTTAAATAATAAAATTAATATTTTTTATGGTTAAATAAACGTTTAAATAACACTTTTAGACACATTCTCAAAAGTTGTCTGATTCCCTATTCTCAAAAATTCAAAGTTTTAAAGGAGATGTTGCAAGAATGTATGGACCTCCGGCCATGTATTGTACACAATATCATTAAACAGGCATAATCAATATAAAAACGTTTTTTACTGCATATTTTCACTTATTTAGCTTTGTTTGCAGTTACAAAACATTATTTGCAGTTAGAATTGCTACTCAAAACCAACATGGCGAATATGGCGGGCGATGTCATTTTGACATTTTAATTTTTTGAATTGTTTTTTGATTATAATACTTGGAGAAAAAAAGTGATATTTTCTAAATACTATCGAAATCGATTGATCCCAAGCGTCGGCTGTATCGCCGCCATGTTGAACATAGTTAAAAATGATAAAATCGTTTGAATTGAATGTGGTTGTAACTCTAAAATATATTCGTGAATAAATTAATTGTATTTTTTTCGGATTCTTCTTTAATTTACCCATTTTTTGAGGACGTGTACGAACCAGAGCCGAGCTCGCAACATCTCCTTTATTATTGTCACATCCATGTTTTGGCTTCGAAAACGGTCTTCTTACACCCTGTATAATACTCACTTGAGATTCTCCCCACTAAATTCCTTGCTAAGAAAGCGAGCGAAATGTTCTCTTCCCGGCGGGTCTCTTAGCAGCTCGCGAAGACCGAAAGACCAGCGTCTCACGCGACGAACAGGTAACGGCTCCTTGCTGGGGAAAAGACCAGGTAATATCAATTATAAATTATTTTGAATACTGGCGTTAAAAGAGTCCATCAGGGGCTGGCAGCGTGTTGGCAACTCCCCTGGTGTTGCAAATGTTCATAGGCGACGGTGACCACGCACCATCAGGTGGCCCGTCTGCTTGTCTGTCAATCCTTTGACGTAAAAAAAAATGTTACAAATGTGCAGTTTAGGGTAGTTCTCGAAGGCCAAAAGTGGTCTCTTACTGCTAAAAGACCAAAAAACTAAATAAAATCTTTGTTTTGTATTATGAAACAGGCACCCTAGTCTTTTAGTTGTCGTCTACCTACTGCCGCACATAAAACACGAACCTACCACCTACCGGTACCCATTCGGATCAACCTTGAGACATGCTTGTCATTATACCTACCCACCTGCCTATTGTACCAAATTGATTATCCTATCTATTGTCTATTGTTGTAGGTACCTATGTTGTTTGTTAAATTTTATACTTTGTCTCTGTGTTGTTGTCCGAGTAAATGAATTCTATTCTATTCTATTCTATTCTAACCTGCATACCCTTATTTAACACTCGCTAGTAAAAAGATTAATTACCACCATTTTATTTCTTCAATTCACACGTTGAATAATTACAATAGTAGTAGTAACCTACCGCTCTATTGGAACGCAACTCAGAAACAGAGGTACAGTCGACTCACCACTGTTTCTCCTGGTCCCACAGCTCGGTGGTATCGTTCACCCAGGGGTTGGGCCACTCGGGCGGGGTGAGGAGGGCGTCGTACTCCGCGTATTGCTCGCAGTAAGCTATGAACCTGGGTACAATAGAATAATAATAAATAACCGTTTGGGGGGCCCACCAAAGAGAGGCGAGTCACCACCTGCCTAAAGTAGGATTCGATAATGTGAGATGTTGAATATAGGCAGGTGCCGGATCTCACTCCATAGGCCCAGCCAGCTAGTCCCCCCAGTTCACCCACATAGCCCAAAGTTTGGCGAATCACTTATCATTACAATAGTCCCATTATGTTCTGCGGGGTCTGTCTGTGCCTGTATTAACTATTGATGCAGTCAGAGAGAGGTCCCGCCGAATATAACCCATTACAAAGTAGATCAAAATTCTCGAAAGGGCCTCTACGTGTTGGACCCCCCATGTCCCCGCGCAAGTCTGACAAAGGTCCGGGGTTCAAATTGGATCCCGTGCTGACGAGAGACAAAAAAAATAAATAAATAATAATGGCAACCCATTATACGTCCCACTGCTGGGCACGAGTCTCTCCCCTTTTTTGGGGGGAGGCCTGGAGCTTCATCCACCACGCTGCTCCAATGCGGATTGGTGGAGGTGAGTGGGTTAGTGGCCAACCCGCTGTCGGATGTTTTCAATCCGCCTCAATAAGGCCTCCGACAAGGTTTAACGACTGCTATCTATCGATAGCAACCGGGACCGACGGCTTAACGTGCCCTCCGAAGCACGGAAACGCGCATTTAATTTGCCACTAGCGGTCACCCGTCGCACTACCCGACCGCGCCCGTAGTGCTTAACCGTGCAGATCGCTTACGATCTACACCAGCCGCTGGGCCATGCGCGCTTCAAGAGAATATAAACTGCAAAATCTATCATATCGGTTGTATAGCTATTGATTAGTTATCAATGGATGTCGTTCACCGACTCTAAATCGGTTAAAAATCAAAAAAGGGAAAGCGAAATTTGACGAATCGGTGTGGGACTGCGGTAGCTCAGTGGTAAAGCGGCTGGACTGGTTATCCTGAGTTCGCAGTTCGCAGTTTCGAGTTGGTGGGGACTGGTCTGTTCTGGTTTGCAGGGGCTACATCACATTTAGTAGATAGCAGTTTATTTGCATCTATGCTATGGACTTTGACATTATTTGATTTTCACGATAATCTGTACTAGATTTAAGCTCTCATTTAAAAGAGCTCTTACTGAGTTTGTTGGGTAGCGGAGTTCTTCTCAGTAGTGACTGCACTTGGAACTCTGCTAAGTCAATAACATTGATCTTGACGAATAAGTTTTTCTTTTTCTTCATTTATTATCATTGAAGGAATTGAAAAATTTTATGATTATTATGTTTTAACCAAATAGTTTAAATTTTAATTTTTAATTTACTATTAATATATGATTTTGCTTTTACTATATGTAATGGTTATTCGCTCTAGGTAGTTTATAATTTATTGACGTTTTGAAAGTATCTGTAAAGATCTATTCGAAATAAAAATATTTTCTATTCTATTCTATTCTATTCGATGCCTGCCCGAAGTCAAAATTTTCTTTCCGTTTTTTTCTTTAATTTCTTAAGTTCACTCGCATGTCTTATTGCGAAAAATAAATAGTACAATTACAAGAGAATAGACAAATTATTACGACAGCCTCAATAGAGTAGTGGTAGCAGGCATAGAGCAACACCGGAGGGGAATAGCCATATGCAGGCTTTCCCCTTCGTTAAAGTACAAGCCCATATAGCCCTATATGCCTGTCGTCTTGATGTTTAAATGTGTGCGTGAAATTGTTTCTGTATTTTGTTAAAGTCAAGGTGTGAGTTTCGTAGTAAAAGACGATTTTTCTAGTGTACGTGTGTGTCGCACGCATTTCCCCCCGCAAAAAATGACAGACTGTTTTGCATCGGTACTCTGCAAAGTGAATGACTATGATTATGACGAACCGATTTTTCATTTTCTTCTATGAAAAATTTAACGATTCACGTATCGGTTAAAATTTATTATTAAATTGGTATTTATTAATACCTATGGGATTATTATTATAAGTCATTCTCTCTAGGTAGCTTATAACCCGACAATGCAAAAGTGTCCTTGTAGACCAATTTGAAAAATGATTTGAATTTTTTTTTTCTTTTTTATGTAAAGGAAGTGGCAAACAAGCATGCAGTTCACATTGATGTTAAGTGATGACTGCAGCCTATAGACACCCACACAAAGACCGATAGACCCTACTTCATAGGATTATTTTTTTAATTATTTTTTTATGTTTTGAAAGTGGCAAGCAAGTATGCAGTTCACATTGATATTAAGTGATGACTGCAGCCTATAGACACCCACATAATTACCAGAGGTCAAAATGCATATGCGTTGCCACTCATGAGGTCTAAGGTGTTATGCCTCTGTGCCGGAAATTACAGGGCCGTACATTACCACCTGACCGGAACACGATAGTGCTGAACACTACCATTTAGCGGCAAGTATATTAGGTAATGCGGTGGTGCCTACGCCCGCGAGCTCCGTCACTGGAGCTCTACCACCAGTATAATGAATTTTGAATTTTTGTAATAAACGCTACGGCTACTCCCCTCCGGTCCACAGCGACCGGTGGCCCGAGTTGACACTTGGAACTCTACCACCAGTGATATATATTTTTTTTCTGATGATACTCACATGTCGGCAGCCTTGCTGACGCGCACATTCCTCCTCTCCAGCCTCGCCTTCAACACGCCCACCTGCTGCTCTATACTGGGACCGCGTTCCTTATCCTCCGTAGCCTATAGACGTCCATATAAAAACCAGAGGTCCAAATGGCGACGCGTTGCCACCCGTGACACCTAAATTGTTGTGTCTCAGCAGATTGGTCAGGTAATGGGGTGGTGTCTACGCCCTATGAACTCCTACACTTGGTATTTTTCCACCAATTTTTTTTTTTGATACTCACATCTCACCTTGCTGACGCGCACATTCCTCTTCTCCAGCTTCACCTGCTGCCTGCGGGTACTCTCCACCTGCTGCTCTATACTGGGACCACGTTTCTTGCCATCCGTGTCCTTTGAACTGCACAGCCTATAGACGTCTACATCAAAACCAGAGTTCTGAATGCAGACGCGTTGCCACCCCTGACACCTAAATTGTTGTCTCTCGGCAGATTGGTCAGGAATTATTATTATTTTTTTTTTCCTATAAACCATCAGTTAAAATGTATATCATACTCACATATCAGCAACCTTGCTGACGCGCACATTCCTCCTCTCCAGCCTCGCCTTCAACACGCCCACCTGCCGCCGGGCACTCTCCACCTGCTGCTCTATGCTGGGGCCGCGCTTCTTCTCCTCCGGCTCCTTGGAACTGCCCTCCACTATGACCTCTTGTGAGGTCTCGCCTGAAACGACGAATCGGCACGTTAATCTATTTAAATACAAAATAAATGATCGTAATATGTAAACTTTACTGGTGGTAGAGCTCCGGTGACGGAGCTCGCGGGCATAGGCACCACCGCATTACCTTATATACTTGCCGCTAAATGGTAGTGTTCAGCACTAACGTGTTCCGATCAGGTGGTAATGTACGGCCCTGTAATTTCCAGCACAGAGGCATAACACCTTAGACTTAGACCTCATGAGTGGCAACGCATATTCATTTTGACCTCTGGTAATTATGTGGGTGTCTATAGGCTGCAGTCATCACTTAACATCAATGTGAACTGCATACTTGCTTGCCACTTTCAAAACATAAAAAAATAATTAAAAAAATAATCCTATGAAGTAGGGTCTAAATGTCTCCACCAACCCGCATTGGAGCAGCGTGGTGGAGTAAGCTCCAGGCCTCCCCCCAAATAGGGGAGAGACTCGTGCCCAGCAGTGGGACGTTTCAAGGGTTGCATGTATGTATCTTCACGCCAGGTCCCTAACAGGGTAGGCAGAGAGTGTAGAGCGCCAGATATCCCGGTCCTAACAAACCTCTCGTGCCTCATCTACCTTTATCATTCTCTTCATACATGCACGTCGATTCCTAAGACTTTTGACCCCACCATCAGACAGAACTCGACCTATTTGGTCATGGTAGGTCAGTCTTGGTCTTCCTGGGCCTCTGCAACCATCCACATTTGCATTTTATATCTGTTTAGTCATTCGATATTCTTTCTATATGCCCGAATAATCAATATCAAGGGTTAAAAATAAAATAATAATGGCAACCCATTATACGTCCCACTGCTGGGCACGAGTCTCTCCCCTTTTTTGGGGGGAGGCCTGGAGCTTACTCCACCACGCTGCTCCAATGCGAATTGGTGGAGGTGGGTGGGTTAGTGGCCAACCCACTGTCGGATGTTTTCAAACCGCCCATATGGCCTCCGACAAGGTTTAACGACTGCTATCCATCGATAGCAACCGGGACCGACGGCTTAACGTGCCCTCCGAAGCACGGAAACGCGCATTTAATTTGCCACTAGCGGTCCATCACACTACCCGACCGCGCCCGCAGTGCTTAACCGAGCAAATCGCTTACGATCTACACCAACCGCTGGGCCATGCGCGCTTCTTTACATCAAGGGTTACCATTATTATAATACCGAGACTTAGGGTGAGATTCACAGACCGCACTACGACTTTACTTTGAGCAAAGTACGCCTTTGAACTGTCAAAACCCATACTAAACTGACAGTTCTAAGCATACTTTGCTCAAAGTAAAGTCGCAGTGCGGTCTGTGAATCTCACCCCTAGAGACCGTCTCAAAACTCACCCAAACCCACTCTCTGGACCACTGCTCAAAGTAAAGTCGTAGTGCGGTCTGTGAATCTCACCCCTAGAGACCGTCTCAAAACTCACCCAAACCCACTCTCTGGACCACTGCTCAAAGTAAAGTCGTAGTGCGGTCTGTGAATCTCACCCCTAGAGACCGTCTCAAAACTCACCCAAACCCACTCTCTGGACCACTGCTCAAAGTAAAGTCGTAGTGCGGTCTGTGAATCTCACCCCTAGAGACCGTCTCAAAACTCACCCAAACCCACTCTCTGGACCACTGCTCAAAGTAAAGTCGTAGTGCGGTCTGTGAATCTCACCCCTAGAGACCGTCTCAAAACTCACCCAAACCCACTCTCTGGACCACTGCTCAAAGTAAAGTCGTAGTGCGGTCTGTGAATCTCACCCCTAGAGACCGTCTCAAAACTCACCCAAACCCACTCTCTGGACCACTGCTCAAAGTAAAGTCGTAGTGCGGTCTGTGAATCTCACCCCTAGAGACCGTCTCAAAACTCACCCAAACCCACTCTCTGGACCACTGCTCAAAGTAAAGTCGTAGTGCGGTCTGTGAATCTCACCCCTAGAGACCGTCTCAAAACTCACCCAAACCCACTCTCTGGACCACTGCTCAAAGTAAAGTCGTAGTGCGGTCTGTGAATCTCACCCCTAGAGACCGTCTCAAAACTCACCCAAACCCACTCTCTGGACCACTGCTCAAAGTAAAGTCGTAGTGCGGTCTGTGAATCTCACCCCTAGAGACCGTCTCAAAACTCACCCAAACCCACTCTCTGGACCACTGCTCAAAGTAAAGTCGTAGTGCGGTCTGTGAATCTCACCCCTAGAGACCGTCTCAAAACTCACCCAAACCCACTCTCTGGACCACTGCTCAAAGTAAAGTCGTAGTGCGGTCTGTGAATCTCACCCCTAGAGACCGTCTCAAAACTCACCCAAACCCACTCTCTGGACCACTGCTCCAGACAAGCATTAGTAGCAGTGGCGGATTTACAATTTTTTTTGCCGCCTGTAGGCTATCCAATTTTTGCCGCCCCTAAATTTTGATATCGTAGGCCACATACCACCACATATCACCGGTTAGTCCAGCGGTGCGAAACCACCGTTTGATTCGAAGGGTCGCGGGTTCGATCCCCGCACCGGAACAAATATTTGTATGGCCTACAGATATTTGTTTCGGGTCTGGGCGTTTGTGTACGTGTTGTATGTGTACAACGGCACCCATGACACAGGTTTATGCCTACTGTAGGGCTGTGAGTGTAAGCGTATTTTATTTTTATTTTTATTTTATATCAATTACAGAACAATTATGAGAGAAGAAAATATGTAAATATAATTAAATTTCAACAATAATATCGAATCGTCATGACCTTTGAATTATACTTAAGCGATTAAACTTTAGCAATTATTTATGTAAAGATATAATTCGATTTTAGTTAAATATTTTAAAATCCTTTCAATTGTCGAAATTCTTGAAATTGTCGAATCGTCTTAGCGTGATGATTATACATAGATATAGCCTAGAGTCTTCCTCGATATCTTTTATAGTTTAGGCAGCGTACGCAAAATAAGTAACTTTTCTGGTTGATTTTTTACAACTTGTGTCTGAAAAACCCAAATATCTTACGGAACCCTATTTTTTCGAAAATAAAATATAGCCTTTGTTACCCGTGGATAATGTAGCTTTCGAATAGTGAAAGAATTTTTTAAATCGGCCCAGTAGTTATTGAGCCTATTCATTACAACCAAACGAACAAAAAAATATTATCTCTTTATAATATTAGTTTAGAAGTTTAGATGAGACTGATCGCAGATTCAAGAAAGAGAAAAAAATATATAATAGGTTGGGGAAAAAGTCTTTTCGCATTATAGTATGTATGAACTTGTAATAAAATAAAATGGATGCCATTTTTGAAAAAGTGGAGCAAGATCGACATATCAGTAGTTACGACGTAGCTGAAGAACTAAGAATTGATCACAAAACAGTTTTGGCGCATTTGAAAAAAGCTGGGTACAAAAAAGCTCGATATTTGGGTACCTCACGAGCTCACTGAAAGAAACCTAATGAACCGTGTACTCATTTGTGATCTGGTGATGAAAAGTGGATCACGTACGACAAGAACGTGCGAAAGAGGTCGTGGTCAAAGGCCGGTCAGGCTTCACAGACTGTGGCGAAACCCGGGTTAACTCGCAATAAGGTGATGTTGTGTGTGTGGTGGGATTGGAAGGGCATTATTCATTATGAGCTATTACCACCAGCGAAGAAACTTTTTCCCCAACCTAATATATTATAATACAAGGACTCACCATTCTCCTTGACTATATTCTCAGAGCTCTTCTGTATAGCTTCCTCGCTCTCCTGCGGGTTCGTGATCGTCACTATTGGATTATTCTGTAAAATATACATACATCAACGAGGTACAATATACGGGGTGTTTTTTTTTTTTAATTTTTTTTATGTACTGGAAGTGGCAAACAAGTATGCAGTTCACATTGATGTTAAGTGATGACTGCAGCCTATAGACGCTAACACAAAGACCGAGGTCAAAATGGAGATGCGTTACCACTCTTGGAACCGATGATGATTAGAAACTCCTTATCCAAAGTATTAAACACACCCAGTGGTTTGATGGACAGGTGTCATCAAGGACACTTGTCAGTTAAATTAGAATTTGGAAATGAGAAAATAAAGGAAGGCGGTCTGGGCCGGTTCCTTGATATAATTCTGTAACTCGATATAGCAATCTAGATTTTTTTTTTTTTTTTTAATGTAATGGAAGTGCTAAACAAGCAAGCAGTTCACATTGATGGTAAGTGATGACTGCAGCCTATAGACACCCACATGAAGACCAAGGTCAAAATGCAGATGCGTTACCACTCCTGAGGCCTAAGGTGTTATGCCTCTGTGCCGGATAGTACAGGGCCGTACATTACCACCTGATCGGAACACGATAGTGCTGAACACTACCATTTAGCGGCAAGTATATTAGGTAATGCGGTGGTGCCTACGCCCGCGAGCTCCGTCACTGAAGCTCTAGCACCAGAAGCATTATGTAATAGTTGTAAATGAGATATATTAACGATTTCCCGTCCTTCTCTGCCGGCCTAATCGAATGGGCGGACCTTTGGCAATAAACCACTATTGCTTCATCTTCTGCCAAACCATGTGCTTTTTTTCATCACCCGCTCGAGTACCCACCTACAGACGCCCACAAACACGAATAACATATCGGCTTATGGAAAGAAACGCAGACAATACCACCTAGATGTCCTAGATGTCCTGACTGGAGAGGCCTCCTGCCGACATATATATATATATATATATATATATATTTAGAAGATGAAAGACCTAAATAGGACGTTGCTTGGATCATCCTGCCCGCGTGACGACAGTGGAGGGGTTCGTTCGTGCTCGGCGCAAGAGCGGGGCGCCCAACTCACTTTGGTCTAGGCAGTCGGGTCGGACGGACGTTCACAGTGCTCACACTATCGTTTTTATCAGGTTTCCGCTTAATTGTCATTGTGTTAATCTAATTTGAAGAGAAATATAATAAGATTGATTGTGTTTCTATTTTTTTTTAATAAGTAAATTTGAGTTAGCTGATAATATATATTTTTTTTTATTGAACAAACACACAGCCAAATATACCATACCTTCAAATTGTGCTGAAGAATCAGATCCTGGTATTGCTTCAACCGTTTCTCTTTTATAGCATTAATACGGGATAGTTTCTTTGGATCCATTTCAGTGGTGTTCACACAGCCCGGCTGGAAAAAATGAGTCAATTTTTGTCCGTTAAAAGATATTGCATGTTAAATAATGGCAAACTATTATACGTCCCACTGCTGGGCACGAGTCTTTCCCTTTTTGGGGGGAGATCTAGAGCTTATGAAGCATGCGCGCTTCGTTATTGCAATACTTTGAACTTATTCTACGATCCGCTTAGTTCAGCGGTGTGAGACGACCCGTTTGTTTCGAAGGGTCGCGGGTTCGATCACAGCACCGGGACTAATATTTTTATACCTAGTGTGGGGCTGCGAGTGTGAGCGTGTGGAGGAACGGGTGGAAGTGTTCCTCCGGCGAAAAGGGAGGATCCTCCGACCAGGCGAGGTGGTAGCGCCTGGCGGGCCGCGGCCCAACGATTGACGTTGGGAAATTGTATATATGCCAACTCTTGAGAAATCTTCGTATGTGCGATGTAATTCGATTGCACGCCATCTAACGTACTAGACGAGTACTGTAAGGTTTTCATTGTGTTCCACTAGTTGGCGCCTTAACGTAGTGGACGCTACAAGCGTATTTATTTATTTATATAAATACGCTTCGGTAGCCTAGTGGTAGCAGGCCAGGCTCGCCACCTGTTACATGGGCCAAAACGTAACCGGCGAATCGTGGGTTTACATGTATGCTTGAATGCATGCATTCACCTCTGCCTACCTCTTCGGGGATTACAGGCGTGAAATTTCGTATATTTATTGTTATTAAAGCTTACCATAGGCCTGTGGACATCCCAGAAAGCTCGCTCTTGACTATCCAGCACTTTTCTCTCCAATTTATCCCTCTTTTTGTCCACCTGCAACAAAACACTTCGCTTATTTTACAATTACTAGTGGACGTCTGCAATTCACAAATCAATTCTTACCGCGTAGCGGCGATGTGTTTAATTTGAGGGTTTTTTTTTTTTTTTTTTTAATCTCCATGACGCTCTATACGTTCACATGAATTACATTCTTCATTTAAAAAAATAATTAAACAACATTAGCTCATTGACAATTGATATAGTTGCAACAGTATTCTGGCGTCATCCGTAGTAGGATCTGCCAGGACACTGTTGCAATGTCCTATTTCTAATGAAGCTCTGCGATGAGCCTCACCTCGAACACATTCAACCAAAATATGGTATACGTCTTCCACTTTACCACATATACTACAATTAGGGGTATGTAATCTGAGGGTTGCGAGTTCAAACTCCGCACTAGAACATTTTTTTCCTAGTGCCCGCGACTTCGTCCCCGTGAGAATGTATGATTGTTCAGTACCTACCCGGACGAAGTCGTGAGCGCAGCTAGTATAAAAGTAGCCTAAGTTACGCCTTATTACATAAGCTATCTGCCAGTGAAAGTTCCGTCAAAATCGGTAAAGCCGTTCCCGAGATTAGCCGGAACAAACAGACAGACAGACAGACAGACGGACGGACGGACGAAAATTGTAAAAAATGTTGTTTTGATATATGTACCGTGCATAC
The DNA here is from genome assembly GCA_036365455.1 of Macrosoma leucophasiata. Taxonomy (NCBI): domain Eukaryota; kingdom Metazoa; phylum Arthropoda; class Insecta; order Lepidoptera; family Hedylidae; genus Macrosoma; species Macrosoma leucophasiata. The sequence goes on from JAWQUS010000029.1 coordinate 5,772,415, forward strand.
ATACATATGCATTTAGTAAAAAGCGGTTATTTTACAAACAGACACTCCAATTTTATTTATTTTTATAGATGTATAGATTGTTTTTATATTATTTCGCATTAACACATGCTTGTGAAATAATTTTTTATTTTAAAGAAAAATGGGAAGAAAAATTTGACTTCAGGCGAGACTCGAACTCGCGGCCTACTGGGAATCTAGTCCAGCCGCTCTTCCAATTGAACTACTGAAGTCCTGCCCGATTTGTCAAATCTTTCCTTCACATTTATTGCCTTCCTTTATGGTAGCAGTAGCGCCATCTATTATCAACTATGCTAGTGAGGCAATTGGAAGAGCGGCTGGACTAGATTCCCAGTAGGCCGCGAGTTCAAGTCTCGCCTGAAGTCAAATTTTTCTTTCCATTTTTCTTTAAAATAAATGTATAGATTTGGTCATCTGCCAAATACCGTGTTATACCATTGACAACCAACCTATGTACTCGTATTTAGACAGTTCGGTGTTACTGTCTTCGTATATTTTCTCCTACCACATTAATATCTCATTCTCACCTTGCTCTGAGCCTCGGCCTGCATGAATATGAACTCCCACTTCCTGCTGAACATCTTCTGGAGCCGCGCCAGGGACTCCGCCTCATAGTCAGCTAACTCCAAGCGGGCTTTGTTCTGCATTGTACGCTTGCATAAATACACCGCTATGGAAAGGAGATAAGATTGAACAGAAATTAATTTTAGTAATTATATTTCATTTAAAGAAAAATGGAAAGAAAAATTTGACTTCAGGCGAGACTCGAACTCGCGGCCTACTGGGAATCTAGTCCAGCCGCTCTTCCAATTGAGCTACTGAAGTCCTGCCCGATTTGTCGAATCTTTCCTTCACATTTATTGCCTTGCTTTTGGTAGCAGTAGCGCCATCTATTGCCAACCATGCTAGTTAGGCGTATTTTTTTCTTTCCATTTTTCTTTAAGTAAAATATATTTCACAAGCATGTGTTAATGCGAAATAATATAAAAACAATTTGAATAATTGTAGAATTCCAGTTGTAAAATAAATACAAGTACATACCGTAGTCGGTATTCTCCGGTTCCCATTGGTTGGATGGCCAAAAGTATGGTGTTTGAAATCTGTGAATAGAAATAAAATAATTGTTTTTATATTATTTCGCATTAACACATGCTTGTGAAATATATGCCATATTCACGATTTAGTTATTCGCGGCATATTTACTAACACTTTTAACTAACTACGTTTTACTGGTGGTAGAGCTCCAGTGACGGAGCTCGCGGGTGTAGGCACCACCGCATTACCTAATATACTTGCCGCTAAATGATAGTGTTCAGCACTATCGTGTTCCGGTCAGGTGGTAATGTACGGCCCTGTAATTTCAGACACAGAGGCATATAACCTAATGCCTCAGGAGTGGCAGCGCATTTGCATTTTGAACTCTGGTCACTGTGTGGGTGTCTATGGGCTGCAGTCATAACTTAACATCAATGTGAACTGTATGCTTGTTTGCCACTTTTAAAACATAAAAAAAAAAAAGTGAACTGAAACACTCCGCGGTCACTCCGCCAAAATTCCATACAAACGCTTAATTTGGTCTCTATCATACAGACATCAATCAGTGACGTGTATGTACACGTGCACCTGTGTGCGTAGCACGTACATAATACCAACCGTCGCCCATAAGAGGGGAGGAGGTTGGGTGATGCGGGGAAATCGGGCGGGACGTCGAAGTGTCCATTCTGAACGTAGTAACGTAACTTCACGCCTGTAATCTCCGAAGCGGTAGGCAGAGGTAAATGCATGCATTCAAGCATACATGCAAACACCCAGGTGGCGAACCTGTCGCCATCTCCGGGCGCTTTACCAAACTCCGAGGTACTGGGAAAATTCCAGTAAATGGACAAATCCCAATAGAAGCGGAGATGAAGGATTTCAAACCGTTATCTCTGATAGTTCTACTGGTGGTAGAGCTCCAGTGACGGAGCTCGGGGGCGTAGGCACCACCGCATTACCTAATATACTTGCCGCTAAATGGTAGTGTTCAGCACTATCGTGTTCCGGTCAGGTGGTAATGTACGGTTCCTGTAATTTCCGGCACAGTGGCATAACACCTTAGGCCTCAGGAGTGGCAACGCATCTGCATTTTGACCTTGGTCTTTGTGTAGGTGTCTATAGGCTGCAGTCATCACTTAACATCAATGTGAACTGCATGCTTGTTTGCCAATTCCATAACATAAAAAAAAAAAAAAAAAAGAATTATTCCCCGACCCGGGAATCGAACCCAGGACCCCCGGCGCAGTAGTAGTGGCCCGCTACCACTACGCTACTGAGCCGGTTCCGAGGTGGACTGTACGTATTATTATTACATATTCTCTGACCAAAGTCGTAGTCAGTAGACTGCCTCGGTAGCCTAGTGGTAGCAGGCCACTACTACTACGCTGAGGTCCTGGGTTCGATTCCCGGGTAGGGGTTATCAGAGATAATGGTGAAAAAGCCTTTATCTCTGGTTCTGTTGGGATTTTTCCATTTTCTGTAAATTTCCCAGTACCTCGAAGTTTGGTAATGTGCCCGGAGATATCAACAGGCTCGCCACCTGTTACATGGGCCAAAACGTAACCGGCGAGTCGTGGGTGTTTGCATGTATGCTTGAATGCATTCACCCCTTCGGGGATTACAGGCGTGAAGTTACGAAGTCGTAGTCTTCAGCCGTGTCGCCGACCTGTAATAAGTGTTGTCGTTCTTGACGGTGAGGCAGTGGTCGTCGATGGGGAACAGGTAGCCGTGCGCGGCCAGCAGGTGCGCCAGCTGCAGCGGCTCCCAGCCCTCCTCCAGCCGCAGCTGCCGCGCCAGCCACGCCACCAGGTCCGCGCCCGTGAACACCTGGAGAGTGAACACGAACGTGTAGGTGTGTGTCGGAGTCACTTTGTAAAGGGGAAAAGAGACTTTTTACTGGTGGTAGAGCTCCAGTGACGGAGCTCGCGGGCGTAGGCACCACCGCATTACCTAATATACTTGCCGCTAAATGGTAGTGTTCAACACTATCGTGTTCCGGTCAGGTGGTAATGTACGGCCCTGTAATTTCCGGCACAGAGGCATAAGACCTTAGGCCTCAGGAGTGGTAACGCATCTGCATTTTGACCTTGGTCTTTGTGTGGGTGTCTATAGGCTGCAGTCATCACTTATCAATGTGAACTGCATGCTTGTTTACCACTTCCATTACATAAAAAAAAAAAAAGACATTCTACTGATATACTTTTACATTAGTTTATGACATTTAGTTTTATCTCAGTGATATTCTTGACTTTACATATATTTTTTATCTTGTTTGACATGTATATCAATTGTTATTCGCTTTGATTTATTTTGTTTGTTTTTGACGCGTCATAAGAGGTGCCTGTCACCCTAAATGAATAAATGAGTTTCTGATTCTGATTTTGATTCTGAGTATAATAGATAAAGCCATCATATAGCTATTTTTATTTTTATGTTTTTTTAAAACCATGTTTTATTGCCCAATTATAATAATATATTTAAACTGCCTCGGTAGCCTAGCGGTAGCAGGCCACTACTACTACGCTGAGGTCCCGGGTTCGATTGCCGGGTAGGGGGTTATCAGAGGTAATGGTGTAAAGTCCTTTATCACTGGTTATATTGGGATTTTGCCATTTTTCTGGAAATTTCCCAGTACCTCGAAATTTGGTAATGTGCCCGGAGATGTCAACAGGCTCGCCACCTGTTACATGGGCCAAAACGTAACCGGCGAATCGTGGGTGTTTGCATGTATGCTTGAATGCATGCATTTACCTCCGCCTACCCCTTCGGGGATTACAGGCGTGAAGTTACGTTTATAATCTTAATATATATAAATCTCGTGTCACAATGTTTGTCCTCAATGGACTCCTAAACCACTTAACCGATTGTAATAAAATTCGCACACCATGTGCAATTCGATCCAACTTGAGAGATAGGATAGTTTAAATCTCAAATTATAGTCGCAATTTTAATTTATTGCTAATTATTTGTCTGTTATTATTTGACAGTCACAATTATCTGTTAACTCCAAATGATTCTAACAGATGTAGCGTCCACTACATTAAGGCGCCAACTAGTGGAATACAATGAAACCTTACAGTACTTGTCTAGTACGATAGATGGCGTGCAGTCAAATTACATCGCACAAACGAAGATTTCTCAAGAGTTGGCATATATACAACTTCCCAACGTCAACCGTTGGGCCGCGGCCCGCCAGGTGCTATCACCTCGCCTGGTCGGAGGATCCTCCCTTTTCGCCGGAGGAACACTTCCAACCGTTCTTCCACACAGATGTCGATACCTTTCGACTGGGTTGAGTAAGTAATCAATAGATGGCGCTGCTATGGTAAATCTACAAACGTGTCATATTTTATGCTACATTTTAACAGCATAATTACCACGTGTTGTTGACGCTATAAAATTAATTAAATTTATTTTGTAGTGAACGAAATACCGTATAATTCAATTATTTCCATTTTTAAAATTTTTGGTGTTAGCATAGAGGTGGGTGGGTTAGTGGCCAACCCGGTGTCGGATGTTTTCAAACCGCCCATAAGGCCTCCGACAAGGTTTAACGACTGCTATCTATCGATGGCAACCGGGACCGACGGCTTAACGTGCCCTCCGAAGCACGGAAACGCGCATTTAATTTGCCACTAGCGGTCACCCATCACACTACCCGACCGCGCCCGTAGTACTTAACCGTGTAGATCGCTTACGATCTACACCAGCCGCTGGGCCATGCGCGCTTCTCGCGCTTCTCTTTTGTGAGTGTAAGCGTATTTTATTATTATTATTTACATACTACCCGCCAACTTTTTTTTATAGTATTTTTTACTACTAGTAGCATACTTTTACTTTAAACATTTATTTTTTTCTGCCGTTTTGTTTTTCAATGCAGTACCTTATATTGGTATGTAGGCTGCACCACTAAATGTATTTTCTTTCTTTCTAGTTTCACTAGACGGTGAGGGCACATGAGGGTTTCCCCACATAAATAAGGACATAAGTTTTCACTGGTGGTAGAGCTCCAGTGACGGAGCTCGCGGGCGTAGGCACAACCGCATTTCCTAATATACTTGCCACTAAATGGTAGTGTTCACCACTATCGTGTTCCGGTCAGTCATGTACGACCCTGTAATTTCCCGCACAGAGGCATATAACACCTTAGGCCTCAGGTGTGGTAACGCATCTTATTTGACCTTGGTCTTTTTGTGGGTGTCTATAGGCTGCAGACATCACTTAACATCAATGTGAACAGCATACTTGTTTGCCACTTCTATTACATAAGAAAAAAATGTATTTTCCTTTTTCTTTCTTTTTAGTTCCCTTAAAAAAAATGTATTTTCCTTTTTCTTTCTTTCTAGTTCCCTTAGACTAGACGGTGGGTGCACATGAGGGTTTCCCCTGAGAAATAAGGACCGTCCGGCATGATGATAATGATGATTAATTAATCACTTACCGATGGTATTTTGGACATGAAACTCTTCACAGTCCGCACGGGCACCCCGGTGCTTTCGTCTTGCATTTTCTCTATTAGCGCCTCCATCTGAAAAAAACATATTAATAATTGTTTTTATATTATTTCGCATTAACACATGCTTGTGAAATATATTATATATTAAAGAAAAATGAAAAGAAAAATTTGACTTCAGGCGAGACTCGAACTCGCGGCCTACTGGGAATCCAGTCCAGCCGCTCTTCCAATTGAGCTACTGAAGTCCTGCCCGATTTGTCAAATCTTTCCTTCACATTTATTGCCTTGCTTTATGGTAGCAGTGGCCTGCTACCATAAAGCAAGGCAATAAATGTGAAGCAGTGGCCTGCTACCATAAAGCAAGGCAATAAATGTGAAGGAAAGATTTGACAAATCGGGCAGGACTTCAGTAGCTCAATTGGAAGAGCGGCTGGACTGGATTCCCAGTAGGCCGCGAGTTCGAGTCTCGCCTGAAGTCAAATTTTTCTTTCCATTTTTCTTTAATATAAAAAACATATTAATGTATTTATATAATATATTATATGGAATAATACGAATGTAAATGGTTGCAGACATAGAGCGACACGGGCCATCGGCCGCGGCGGACTGGATGAGAGTAGCCATAGCGTTTATTACCGATGCAAAACAGTCTGACATTTTTTGCGAGGGAAAATGCGTGTGACACACACACTACAAAAATCATCTATTACTACGACACTCACACCTTGACTTACAAAATACAGAAACAATTTCACGCACACATTTAAACATCTAGGCGACAGGTCCATTGGGCTTGTACTTTGACACAGGGGAAAGGATGCATATGGCTACTCCCCTCTGGTGTTGCTCTATGGTTGCAGAGGCACAGGAAGACCAAGACTGACCTACCATGACTGTTCCCCACAATGACAATATAAGTTATTTTTCTGTGCAATGGCAACACTATTATTTGTCTCTGTAATATATCTATGGTCATGAACAAATTAATTAAAAAAAAATCTGTAATAAGAGTTTTGGCGGGAACGCGGAAAAGAGTTTTTTTTTTTTTTGTTATTATGGCATCGCTATTACGCATATTGCCAGTGTCAAGAAAAACGATATTTCATATTTATTTAAGCAGCGTAATAGTTAGTATAATATAGTCATCAAGTATAATATGTAAGTATCAAGTATATAAGTTATCAAGTATAATATGTCAGTCAAGTGAGTTACAATCAAGCTATTCGAGTAAAGCGATGGCTACTTTACCAGAACATTTACAATGAAGTTTTGGAGGCAACCTGAAAGGTCGTGTTTTCGCACTGTTATTCTATTTCACTATACACGGGCACTGTAATAAACCTATATCAAACAAAATACCACCAACTTTATTCAATATAACTTAAAAATACACCAAGAAAATGAAATAAAACAAGAACACTCATACGCCTCTTTCAAGGTTCCCGCCAAAAAACTCCGGAAAAGAGTTGTGTCGCTGAATTATATTGTTTTCGAAATTTATGTATAGTCGCGTTTTTATGTGTAAAAATGGTGGGTGTAAGAAAGTGATATTATGCAGTGAAAAGTGATTTTTCGTATTGCCTCCAAAACTTCGTAAATACTCCTAGTAAAGTCCCCATCGCTTTACTGGAGCCACCCCATCATCTCATCATATTCCTCATGGAAGCATTTAATCATCGTCATCTTCCATATGGATATTCATTAATTTAAAGAAATGTGAAATTCAATATGTATACGACTGAAAGACTGTATATATGGTCAGGAAAAAATTAAAAAAAAAAAACTGAAATTTATAGGCAACAAAAGGCACTATATATTTTTCGCAAATGCGAGTGAACTTTAGAAATTAAAGAAAAAAACGGCAAGAAAAATTTCACTCGCACGTGTTATTGCGAAAAATATATCTAAGTGAATCAACAATGGACCCGATCGGGATCGAGAACAATAAGAAATCAACAACAGCGACATCTTAACGATATTGTATAAAATGCAAAGTCTATCATATTTATTTATTTAAACTTTAATGCACCTAGTACATAAGGCGGACTTAATGCCATAGGGCATTCTCTACCAGTCAACCTTGAGGTAGTGGGATACTGATAGTAGGGGTGCAATAATAAAAACTACATGGACAGTAAGAAATAGGTATTGTTTAGAAACAAAAACATTATAAATTGTATTTAACAATCAATAAAAAGATAAAAATATATTAGATATAATTATTATATTTACGTATCATAAATAATATATACATAACTTATACAGTATATAGATAATATATACAATAATATATTATAAATATATATGCATAGGACGACAGAAAGTTAAAACTAAGGTATCGATTCCAGGAAGTGACTATAGAGCTTTCGTTTGAATGAAAACTTAGAGGGAGACTTACGAATGTCAAGGGGCAGCGTGTTCCAGAGCTTAATCGCAGATATTACCAAAGATTTCGACAAAAAAACAGAATGGTGGGAAGGTATTGCAAGCGTCAAATTCTCCGATGAACGAAGAGAAAGACTGTGAGAGTCGCCGAGAAAGTTAAATTTTGTTTGAAGATAATTCGGAGAACATGGATCGTTAATGATTGAAAAAAGGAAACAGAGTATCCGCCAGGAACGTCTCTGGCGGATAGGAAGCCATTTAAGCTTAGAACGATAGAGGGAGATGTGGTCATATTTTCGCAGGCCAAAGATAAAGCGAATGGAAGTATTAAGTAATCGATCCAATTTGTTGAGAAGTTCTTGTGAGATATCTGAGAAACAAACATCAGCATTGGTAGGTAGCTCAGCGGCACGCCTGAAGGGCAGTGGACTGTATGTTTAGATCAATGTAAGCGTTGCCTTGTCTCTCGCGAGGGCATGCGGTTGCGGAAGATGTAGGAGATCTAGCAGGAAGGAACTCGTGCACTTACCTCGTTGGCGCAACTCCAGGCGTCCCCGGGCAACAGAGCCTTCCGGAGTAAATGCACACCACACAGACACTCGCGGTGGGTTAGGTGTTAAGTTTTATCAGGCGCACAACAGTCACCACACTACACACTTGGGAATAGCGGGAATGCGAGGACTTCGAAAAACGTATGTCCGTTGAGGTCGACGATTTGGCGGCGACTCCCGTCCTCGCGGTTTGCGAGGCGGTAAGCGACAGTGCACGAGAGGGAAAAGGATAGGTAATGATGGGTATTGCGGGTGCGATGAGACAAAGTATAATTACAAGCGATTTTTGCCGAAAGCGGCGCCACCATTTCCCCCCGGCCTTAAAGGATCGTCTTTAAGAAAAAATAAATAAATATGTGAGAAAAAATGAGCGTTATGCGAATAAAATAACATATGTCAGAGCGGGTTGGAAAATTAAAATAAATATATATGTACTTATATGCGTTTATTATTCTTAACCTAAGCTACTGCGAAAACGTTGTCACCCTACTGATTTGGTAGAGGACACAGGCGGATCACTGGACGAAGGAAGGTTCCCTTAGTCGTCCGTACCGACACCACGCGTGTAACGCCGTCTTTGGAAGGGTGTATTTTGTCGACGACACCTAGAGGCCACGCCAGGGGCGGAGCATTCTCTGTGTTTATGACCACAACCGTTCCTTCAGTGATTGGAACTGTAGGGGTGTTCCATTTCTGACGGACTTGTAAGTTGTGGAGGTACTCGACCTTCCATCGCTTCCAGAAGGACTGCACTAATTTATTTAATAATGAGTGTCTCTGAAGCAAATTTAGTTTATCTGGTTCTACGTCTGGCGCAGGAAATGAATTTAAAGAAACAGTGTGTAGGAAATGGCTAGGAGTTAAAGCCATAGGTTCAGACGGATCTGAACTAAGTGCGGTCAGTGGTCGCGAATTCAACAGACCTTCTATCTGTACGAGAATTGTATTTAATTCTTCGTAAGAAAGAAGCTGTTGACCTATAACCTTAAATAAATGCGTTTTGATTACCTTAACCATGCTCTCCCAACATCCACCGAAATGTGGAGACGCAGGTGGTATAAACCGCCACGTAATGCGATTTTCTACTAACTCCTCTTCAAAATGTGAACGATATTCTTTGTTAAGAAAATTATAAAGTTCTTTTAAATACGAACGTGCCCCTACAAAGTTTCTACCGTTGTCCGAGTACAAATATTGTACGGTACCACGTCGTGCGAGAAAGCGTTTTAACGCGGCTAGAAAGCTATGCGTACTTAAATCTGAAGCGATTTCAATGTGTACAGCGCGAGTAGTTAGACACGTGAAGATACACAGATAAGCCTTGTGACTTTTAGCGCCGCGACGTCTTATTGGCGTGTAAGATACAGGGCCTGCGTAGTCGCAGCCTGTATGCGTGAAGGCCTTTATGGACTGCGTAACCCTACTGCTAGGTAAATCAGCCATAAGAGGAGGTGCGGAGCGCGGTTTCAGTCTGAAGCACCTATTGCATTTGTGAACTCGACTGCGTACGCAACGTCGGGCGGATAAAATCCAGAACTTTTGTCTCAGTAAAGACATTAAGAGCTCCGGTCCGGCGTGTAAATATTTTGTATGATAATAATCTATCAACAGATCGACAATGTGATCGTGACGCGGTAAAATAATAGGGTGTTTTTGCGAGTGGCTCAATTCGGAATATGAGAGACGACCTCCTACCCGAATGAGTCCGTCATTTAGAAATGGTTTTAATCTTTGTAAAGCGGTTGAACAAGGTTTAGATTTATTTAAATTATGAAAATCGTCAGCGAAATATTTTAATTGCAAAACGCGAAGTAACTTACTTTCGACAAATTCGAGGTCACTCTGGGTGACACCAGCGGATTTAGTGCGGGGAAGTAATTTTAAAAATCTAAAAACATATACTAGCGAGCGCAATAATTTTGGCCAAGAAGACATGCGGGTTGCGAGAGCGTATATAATATTTTCTTCTGGCGCTGTGAAAGTATTGAACGACAGAATTTTTTGTTCTGGGATATTGTCACCAGAAACTCCGTCCAGTTCATTAATAGGCCACTGGGACGGCACAAGCGAAGCCCACTGTGGCCCATGGAACCACAGGGGGTGCGTGATTAATTTATTAGGCGATAAACCGCGGGAAAGACAGTCTGCGGGATTTTCTGCTCCCGAGATGTGATAAAAATTACTTGCGGATATGTTGTCATTTAATGTGACAACCCTATTCGCTACGAATGTTTGCCAGCGATGCGGTGAACTTTTAATCCAATATAACACGACCTTAGAGTCAGAAAATGCGTAAATATTCATTTTGTACCGCGGGTTATAATTATCAAAGACAATGCGAAGTAATTTAGACAAAAGTACAGCTGCACAAAGTTCAAGACGCGCAACAGATAGCGTTTTCATAGGCGCCACCTTGGACTTCGCACAAACAAGCTGTACGGCGTTCTCGTTCCCGGAGTGTACATGTAAGTATACAACTGCACCGTATGCCAGCTCACTGGCGTCCGCAAAGCCTAGAAGTGTGACTTCTGTGCCGTCGGCTACTCCCAAGTAACGCGGTATTTTTAATTTATTAAGTGATGTTAATTCGGAACAAAACTGTTTCCATGATTTAATAATATTGGGAGGCGGCACTTCATCCCAATCCAACTTTAAAAGCCAGAGCTGTCGGATCAGCAGTTTAGCGTAAAGGATAGTGGGTGCTACAAAGCCCATAACATCCCACAACCTAGCGATCGTTGAAAGTATAGCGCGTTTTGTACACTTCTCATCGGGAGGAGAAATTATGAAAAAGAAAGTATCTGTGTTGTTAGACCAACGCAACCCCAGAATTTTATGTTGATCGGATTTATCGAATTCAACCTCACAAGGATGCCTATGCGACGCGGGAATATTATTTAGAACATTTGAGGAGTTGCTACTCCACTTAAGCAAGTCCCATTGAGCTCCCTTGAACAGGGCGATAAGTTCTTGAGCGGTGGCGAGCGCTTCATGTTCAGTTTGCGTCGAGAACACTAAATCGTCCGTGTAAAGTGACGTAGTAGCGACTTCGCGGGCTCTCGGGTATTTATCTCCATCGTCAGTTATGAGCTGCTTGACGGTACGCAATGCATGGTAGGGACTAGACTTCAAACCGAAGCATACCCTATTGAACTGATACACAGCGAGAGGTTCCCGTGGGTCGAAGCGGTACAGGATGCGCTGAAAGCGGCGATCTTGTTCACGGACAGAAATTTGTAAAAACATTTGTTTACAATCTGCGGAAAGAGCGACAGCGAATAGTCTAAAATTTAATATTATTTGAAATAAATCTCCTTGCAGATTAGCACCGCTATGAAGAATATCGTTTAAGGATATGCCAGAAGAAGTTTTACAGCTGGCATCTAAAACGACGCGTAATTTTGTCGTGGACTTGTCGTCACGGATGACGCCATGATGCGGGATCATATAAGTCGGAAAAAGAGAATTATCATGGTCATCAGTAGGCGCGGGTGATAAATATTTTTTATCTAAATACTCGTGCATTACGTCATCATAAGACATCCTCAGCTGGGGGGATGCTTCGAGTTTTCTCTCTAAGCACAAAAAACGTTTGCGTGCGGTTTCGAAAGAATTACCTAACGAAAAAAAATCTTCGCGAAACGGTAAAGCGACGGTATATCTACCGATAAAATCTCGCTCAGTAGTAGTGCGGTAAAATTCTTCGCATTCAATGTCATCCTGACACTGAACGGGCGGACAAGAAAGCTCTTCGAGCTCCCAAAATTTCTTTATTAAATCGTCAATAGTGACAGTTTTATCTCTGTGCACTATGGCGCAGCATGAAGTCAATGTCGACTGAGCGTAAGCGGGATGAAGCGTGGGTACGGAACCCATAATTACGTAACCGAGTACGGTATTGATAGCGGGCGGCGCGGCGGTGTTGCTGTGCATGGCGCCGGGCAATAATAAATGCGTAAACAGCGAAGCACCGATCAAAATGTCGACGGGGCTCGGTGTTGCGAACGTATCATCAGCGAGCGGTAAATTATTTAAATAAGAAAGCGCGGATTTATCTATATATGCAGATGGCAAATTATCTGTAATGTGATCTACAACAAACGCGGAAACATCGAATTTAATATTTGAATTATATTTAGAGTAAAATTGTAACGAAACTGAGTCCTGTATAGCCTTTTCTGAACCACCTATACCCTAAACTATAGTGTAAGGTATATTATTTAAATGAATATTTAAACGCTTAGCGCAACTCGCCGAAATAAAATGACAATTAGAAGCAGTATCTAACAAACATCTCACTGTATGTGGTTGACCCGAACTATCATACACAATAACCTGGGCCGTGGCTAGCAAAACTGTATTGTGCGTAATACATTGCTGGCGTTGTTCGTTGTAGTGAGTATTATTCGTGGTGGAATGTAACGCGGCAGTGGATGTCGTACATAACGATACTTCATTGCGCGGAGTAGTGGAGCACGCTAGCGGCGACTGCGCGGTCTGCGCGAGTGCAGTCTCCTGCGGCGCAGTGGCGGAATGGTTAGGCGCGCGGCGGGACGTACCACGGTTCGAATCCGAGGAAGAAAAATGAAGTAATGTGTGATGCCTTTGATTACAGGATCTACAGTTTGTATTAGAATTACACGATGATACTTTGTGGTTAATGCTTAAACAATTAACACACGCGTTGCGTTCTTTAATTAATTTAAAGCGTTCCTCTGGCGACATTTGAATAAATTGCGGACATTTAAATAAATGTTGATGGGTTATATTTTTACATAAGCATTTATTTGTGGAATTATTAAGTGTAGTGAGAAATGAACATTTTTGCAAAGCGTTATTATTACTACTAGGACGGCCACGACTGGCAATATTTTTATTATTACTAGCTGGACACGAGCGTTGTAGTATTTTAGATTGGTTTGTAATAAACTCAACCAGGCTATCGAAGGTAGGTATCTTGGATGAATCACCCAGCCGTTCGAACGTACGTACAGTATCGGAATCTAATTTTTTAAGCGCGAGATGTAAAATAATATAATCTGTTAAGTCTGGAATTTTTAAGTTTTTTAGACCTCGAAAGGCTGTAACAAATTTATCGATAAATAAATCGAAATTATACGCGGATGTAGAAGTTTGTGATTTAAATTCTAATAGCTGATCTAAGTAGGTAGATGCGAGCGATCTTTTATCATCGTATTTATCGATAAGCGTTTGTAATAACAAATTATAATTTTCTGCGCAAGGCGTAATACCCGCGCAAGCGGTCTGCGCCTTACCTGTCAGTTTGCCTAAAAGGTAATACAATTTCTCCGAATCTGACAGCGATGAATTGTCGTGCACCGTGGATTTAAAACTCGCGAAAAACAATGGCCATGAACGAATGTCACCGTCGAAGGTCATAAGTTCAATGGGTGGTAAATTAGGTTTAATTTTGCGGGGTAACTTATTATCAACATTTTTAGTGTTTTGCGAACTTATATGCTTAATGCGGCCATATAGGTCGTCAAATGAGATCAGACTATGAAAATTAGGCGTTGCGTCTGGATCGATTGTCAATAATCGATCATTATATTTATCTAAAAGTTGTTGAAATTCACTACGAAGAGTATCTACCGTAGTGACCGAACTAAGGAAACTTTCCTTTAAATTCTCATCTATATGTATATTTTTTGAAGAATCATAAATATTTTGAATCCGCTCAAAAATAGTATTGCGTTTAGCTTCTAATAATTTTAATTCTTTGTCCAATAATACAGAGGAAGCAGTGCGTTTACTTTTCTTTTCTTCCGCCATATTTGTAACAATTAATTTAAAAGTTTAAAAACTGCTACAAAATGCTTGTAAACGAGCTGCGCGCGCAGGGCACGCGCACTCGGCGACTCGGCGTTATACCGGCGTCCGGCGTATGGCGGCAAATATGGAGGTAGAAATAGAATGAAACAGAGTCGTGGCGAGTTTTATACCGAAAAATATGATGAAATGCGTTTATATAGATAAGTATATAATAATTATATGTATGCCGACAACGTAATAACTGTTGTGGCGCGGTATATGCGGTATAAAATAGATATAAATATGAGGTTATTTATATGCGTTTGCGTAAATAATAAAGAAATATTTATAAATACACTTATAAGACAGATCCTTACAAGGGCGGTGCGGAATATATAAGTCGAAACGGATCGAAATCCGACTCGAAGTGACCAAATCAAATGGTAGGTAGCTCAGCGGCACGCCTGAAGGGCAGTGGACTGTATGTTTAGATCAATGTAAGCGTTGCCTTGTCTCTCGCGAGGGCATGCGGTTGCGGAAGATGTAGGAGATCTAGCAGGAAGGAACTCGTGCACTTACCTCGTTGGCGCAACTCCAGGCGTCCCCGGGCAACAGAGCCTTCCGGAGTAAATGCACACCACACAGACACTCGCGGTGGGTTAGGTGTTAAGTTTTATCAGGCGCACAACAGTCACCACACTACACACTTGGGAATAGCGGGAATGCGAGGACTTCGAAAAACGTATGTCCGTTGAGGTCGACGATTTGGCGGCGACTCCCGTCCTCGCGGTTTGCGAGGCGGTAAGCGACAGTGCACGAGAGGGAAAAGGATAGGTAATGATGGGTATTGCGGGTGCGATGAGACAAAGTATAATTACAAGCGATTTTTGCCGAAAGCGGCGCCACCAAGCATAATCAAGAGTGGGTAAAATAATAGAACGAACCAGGAGAATCTTTGTGCCGGTGGGTAAAAAGTTTTTATATCTATAAAGAGAGCGTAAAGTAGCGATAGTATTTTGACTAATTTCATATCGGTTGTATAGCTATTAATTTTTCATTAATGGATTTCGTTCAATGACCCTAAATCGGTTAAAAATCAAAAAGGGAAAGCAAAATTTGACGCATTTATGTGGGACTTCGGTAGCTTAGTGATAAAGCGGCTGGACTGGTAATCCTGAGGTCGCAAGTTCAATTCTTGCCTGAAGTCAAATATTTTTTTTGTAATTTCCAAGGTATTAAATTGTCTTCAACTCTCTTCCGGTTTGTGATCCATTAAAACTCTATTTGTTCCAAGTTCTTCTATTATTTTCAAGAACCAGCCTTACAACTTATAATTAGAAGCATCGACATAAAAGTCAGTTTCAATGACCAAATAGGTAGAGTTCTGTCTGATGGTGCGGTCTAGTCTTTGGAGTTAATGAATTCTTTCAAGAAAAAGATATAAGTACAAAGTAAAATTAAATTAAAATATTAATAAACTATAGTAATAATATAAATAATGTAGTTCTGTATATGTTAAAATACTAGGTATTTAATTGAGTATAAATCATCCTCTCTCCTACATTGCGGTTACCAACAGGGTCCATAATCCTAACGTTGGAGGTACATTATGGTGCAATAAAGTATTGAGTATTGAGTTGGCGTGCGTGTATGAAGAGAATGATGATGGTAGATGAGGCACCGGAGGTATGTCAGAACTTGGATGCCTGGCGCTCCACACTCTCTGCCTACCCCGT
Source organism: Macrosoma leucophasiata (assembly GCA_036365455.1). Taxonomy (NCBI): domain Eukaryota; kingdom Metazoa; phylum Arthropoda; class Insecta; order Lepidoptera; family Hedylidae; genus Macrosoma; species Macrosoma leucophasiata. Next base: position 5,788,368 of record JAWQUS010000029.1, read on the forward strand.
TAGGGACCTCGTGTGAATATACATACATATATGGACAAGTTCCGTGGTGGACCCGCGCCTTAAGAAGGGAGGTATGTCAGGACCTGGATACCTGGCGCTTTACACTCTTTGCCTACCCCATGAGAGACCTGGAGACCTGGCGCTCCACGCTCTCTGTCTACCCTGTGAGGGACCTGGCGTGAACATACATACATTCACTACTACCACGTGTGATTTGCACACATGTATTTTTTCTCACCTTCTTATAAACAAGATAGTTGGGCGACTCCTCCGGCGAGGGTATGGTGGACATGAGAGCCTGCACGCTCGGCGGGAGATTGCTGATCTCCCTCTTGTCTTTGTCCTTCTCTTTTTCTTCTTTCACGCATTTCGAGTTATCTCTGGAATTGTGTCGAAATATATTTACAGAAGTGGCAAATCAACTCATTTGTTTTATGTTATGAAGGTGAGACACAAGCATGCAGTTCATATTGATCGACAACCCTGTTCGTTCAGGGGTGTGAGATGACAGTTTGATTCGAAGAGTCGCGGGTTTGATCCCGCACCGGAACTAATTTTTTTAATTCTATTTTTTTAAAGGGGTGTTGTCCCACAACATCTCTACCCCATCGTACCCAATACTGACTTAAACCATTACTGATAATAATATAAGGAAATAGAAAAGAATATGTCACTGGCGAGGAATTAACTGATTTTAACTAAATTTTTTACTGGTGGTAGAGCTCCAGTGACGGAGCTCGCGGGCGTAGGCACCACCGCATTACCTGATTTACTTGCCGCTAAATGGTAGTGTTCAGCACTATCGTGTTCCGGTCAGGTGGTAATGTACGGCCCTGTAATTTCCGACACAGAGGCATAACACCTTAGGCCTCAGGAGTGGTAACGCATCTGCATTTTGACCTTGGTCTTTGTGTGGGTGTCTATAGGCTGCAGTCATCACTTAACATCAATGTGAACTGCATGCTTGTTTGCCACTTCAATTACATAAAAAAAAATAATAATAATAACTAATATTTGTATAGCCAACCTATATTTGTTTCAGGTCTGGGTGTTTGTGTATGTGTTGTATGTGAACAACGGCACCCACGACACTGGTTCATACCTACTGTGGGGCTGTGAGTGTTATTTTATTGATGCTAAGTGATGACTGCAGCCTAGAGACATCTACACAAAAACCAGAGGTCAAAATGCAGATGCGTTGCCACCCCTGAAGCCTTAGTTGCTATGTCTCTGTGATAGTTATTACGGGGCCATACACTACCATCGAACCGGAACATATAATGGCAACCCATTATACGTCCCACTGCTGGGCACGAGTCTCTCCCTTTTTTTGGGGGGAGGCCTGGAGCTTACTCCACCACGCTGCTCCAATGCGGATTGGTGGAGGTGGGTGGGTTAGTGGCCAACCCACTGTCGGATGTTTTCAAACCGCCCATAAGGCCTCCGACAAGGTTTAACAACGACTGCTATCCATCGATAGCAACCGGGACCGACGGCTTAACGTGCCCTCCGAAGCACGGAAACGCGCATTTAATTTGCCACTAGCGGTCACCCATCACACTACCCCACCGCGCCCGTAGTGCTTAACCGAGCAGATCGCTTACGATCTACACCAGCCGCTGGGCCATGCGCGCTTCAAACCGGAACCGGAACATGATAGTGCTGAATACTACCATTTAGCGAATCAATCTGATATTAGTCATTACTGTGGTACCTACACCGTCTAGCGCCTGCACTGGAACGCTGCCACCAATCAAATTGTACTTACGATTTACCTATCCCTACTAATATTATAAATAATCCGAAAGTAACCCTGTGTTTGTTGTGTTAACCTTTTCACGTCCAAACGACTGAACCGATTTTAATGAAATTTGGTACAGAGATAGAGCTAACTTTGAGAAAGAACATAGGCTTTTAAGTTATTTATAAAACGACAACCACGCGGGCAAAGCCGAGGGCAACAGCTAGTGTTATATATTTATGTAATTAAATGTTTACCTTTGTATTGTGATCATATTACAGAGAAGTCATCAAGATCATCTTTTATACCCTCCAAAATTTTTCGTAATATTTACAACACATTTTTTTACACGAATTCTCAATAATAAATAATGTTTTTGTAAACCAAAAATCAAACTGAAAACACTAAGTATTCACCTTCCATACATGTTCAGAAGCCATAAGAGGTCTATTAGTGGGATACTTTATGTGCAAGTTTGGGAGAAAACTGAGTTAATTCATATTGAAAAGTATAACATATCTAAAAGAAAGTTTTATTTACCTGGATGGCCCTTGTTGACAAGCTTTCTGCGCCACCTTCTCCGTAGAGTTCATCGTCACCATTTTAGTGAACACTAGGAGCACTTCCAAACTGAATTACACGAAAATTTTTAATTTTTTAAAAGAAAATCCGATCAGATAACCTCCATTTTTGTTTATGTTGAACTTTTTTTTTATTATGTTTATACGGCAATGGTAATCAGCCACGCAGCAAATGGGTTTTTTATGATACCACGATCCCACTAACGTAATCTTTGACTTTAATAATTTTGTAAATATTTACATTATCTTTACGACTATTTCTAATATTGCGGATGTTTTGTTTTTATTGATAAATCTTTTATATTCTTACGATTAAGCTTGAACACTCGACATTTTTTTAACAATTTTACAAAGTGTTTTTGTTCAATATCAATTAATAGTGTTGGACATTTATAACTAAAAAACGTTAGAAGTAAAGTTATTTTCACTAAGACCACTCAATTTAAACATCACTATACTTATATTTTAACCAAAATATGAATTATTTGATGTGAAATCTTTTTAAGTTTTACTGACACAAACTGGATAGTAAATACAACAAAACAACCAAATAATTACTTGAAACGCGAACAAAGCTTTTTAAATTCAATAACATTAGGAATATCACTTGAAACTCTAATTTCTATCATTTTGAGAAATACATAGAAATGTCAAAGGAAGATCGCCATTAATAATTCTATCTACAATTTTTTGAACGAACGTAAGTCCAATTGGAAAGGGAGAGAGAACAGAAAATGTATTAGTTGAAAAGAGATACCATGTCTACGCGTCTATAAGGGTGTCAAGTAAAAAAGGTACAAAGGAGCGTGATAACACTACGGAGTTCTTGACATCCTTAAATATTATATCGTATCATCAGTCCCTGTGGACGAAGGGCGCATGTGTTTACCAATTTTATTGAGCGCCTTATTTGGCGCTATTTTTAGATCAAGGAAATTGTGGCACCATTTTAGACAATTCATCGATATATAAATGGATTTGGAAATTCTATAATTCAATTACCATTAGCACTACAAATCAATATTATAAAATCCCAAAAAAATATATTAAAAATGTTTCCACTGAATTGTAAGAGATGTCAGCACACGTACTAAATTGCTAAAAAGCTTAGACTAAACAGTATTATGTGTTCTGGCGCGCTTTCTCAAAATTTATCATTACCAATTTAGCATATATAGCATAGAATTATATTAGAATTTTAAAATAGAATCATAAGATTATTAAAAATAATATTTTGAAACTGCTTGTTTTTATCAATTTTGGTATTACATATTTTTACATCATGCGAAATGTCATAGAACAGAATAATCATAGGTTTGGAAAATTTTATTCAAATTACTATTGTAATTGTTATTATTAATTTTCGATGATATTATAACGATAATAAATTGAACCGCATTATTAAGTAATTTGGAATGTCAAGGCTAAAAGTGAACGTTTTCGACATTCCACCTCAATGACTATAATATAATGGTGCTAACACACTAGACCGGGGATGATAGTGGGTGTTTTATAACACCTACTTTTATAAAGAACTGCCTCGTTGGCTCAGTGGTCGCAATCGCAATGGTGAAGCCTGAGGTCCTGGGTTCGATCCCCTAGTCGAAATTTTTTTTATTAGGTTTTTTTCTGTAAGGGGCCGTTCAAGTATTACGTAAGCAGATTTATTACAATTCTTTACCCCCCCATCCCCCTTGTCAGCAAAAGTAAGCGAAGCTCTTACCCCCTCCCCCCTTGCTATTAATGTATTGTTTTTTTATCATTTTATTTTTTTTATATGATTTTTTATAAGTGATTTTTTGGGTATTTTTACGTTACCCCCAGCGTGCGGTAGTTCCTCTACTCGGGTCTAAAGCGAGTGCCTAAACGTATGCATTATTTGCGGGAATCCCCGAAAAAGCGATTCGTTTTCAAGCAAAGACAATATGAGGGTTGCCATTCTTGAAAAAAAGTAAATAACTACCGATGACGTAATCATCATCTAGACTCCCCTACCCCCCATGTCATCCAAAATAAGCAGAGCAAAGACCCTCCCGCCCCCCATAGTGCTCACGTAATACTTGAACGGCCCCTAAGGAAATTAATAGTAATAGCCCGAAGTCTGGTACCGGTGCCTCGGAGAGCACGTAAAGCCGTCGGTCCTGCGCCCGATCTCTCTCCGGTCGTGTCGGATTGCAGTCCCATCGGACTATGAGAGTGAGGGAATAGAGAGTGCACCTGTGCTTGCGGATACACCTGTGCACTATAATATCTTCCGCGCAGTTGGCTGGTCTCCGTTGAGATTGGCCGCCGTGACCGACGTTCGGTCTGAAAGACATTATTATTACTTTTTAACAAAACTTCGTGTCTGTACTTCAGAAAAGGACAGGCAGAGGTAAATGCAACGCCAAAACCCACTTAGCTTAAGTGGGTTTTGGCGTTGCATTAACTACTTTTAAGTCTTAGGTGGATAACTAACCGACGACCTGGTCACAGTAAAAATATGATCAGTATGGAAACTACGTACAAAACGTTCAAAATGGCACACTAACACCAACATGCGTATCGACGCTTGATGTAGCGAGTGACTCACTACTACTGCAGCACCGCGAGAACCGCTTAGAGGCCTCGTCGATGCGCATGTTTGTGTGAGCGTGACGTTTCAAAGTTTTGTACGTAATTTCCACACTGTTCATATTTGCATTGTGACCTGGTGAAGGCCGCGGACAATCGCTGGATCAGGGCGGCCCAGGACCGTTCGGTGTGGCAAGCTTTAGGGTAGGCCTTTGTTCAACAGTGGATGTCTTTTGGCTGAAATGATGATGGAATTTTTAGGCTCAGGAATGGCAACGCATCTGAATTTTGACACATGGTCATTGTGTGGTGACTATAAGTTGCAGTCATCACCTAACATCAATGTGAAAAGCATGGTTGTTAGCCACTTTTATGACATAAAAAAATATATAATATTACGATTTCCACAAGTCGAGGGCAATAACTAACGCCTTTAAATTACAATCGTTTTATGATCTACATTATAGATTAGCAATCACACAAGTATTTAAATGCATATTATGCCGTTTTAAAGATAGGTGAATGATAGTATCAGTGTAAAAAAAAATGAAAAAAGACATGCTCCGCTGGTTCGGGCATATAGAAAGAATGTCGAATGAGCGAATGACTAAACAGATATACAATGCGAATGTGGATGGTTGCAGAGGCCCAGGAAGACCAAGACTGACCTACGATGACCAAATAGGTCGAGTTCTGTCTGATGGTGGGTCAAAAGTCTTAGGAATGGGCGTGCACGTATGAACAGAATGATGAAGGTAGACGAGGCACGAGAGGTATGTCAGGACCGGGATATCTGGCGCTTTACACTCTCTGCCTACCCCGTTAGGGACCTGGCGTGAAGATACATACATACATACATAAAGATACCGTAATCACACTGATATTATAAATGTGAAAGTTTCTTTGTTAGGATGTTTGTCCGTCATTCACGCCGAAACTTCTGAACGGATTATGATGAAATTTGTTACACAGATAGCGTATTAGCTGACGTAGATTAAAGGATACTTTTTATCCCGAAAAATGTTCCTGTGGGATGCCATGGGATGATGTGATGAGTTTCCACAAGGTACGCGAAAAGCGACCTACACGCGGGTGAAGTCGCGGGCAACAGCTAGTAAGTAATACATATTTGATACGATAAAGTGAGAGCTATGTTGGTAATAGCATAACTTTTCACCAGTGTTAGAGCTCCAGGGAGTTCTTGAATGGCGACCGCGTACCGGAACGGAAGGCGAAGCGAAAGCAGGTGCAGCAAGAGGTGGAAAGCCGATTTGGAAAATTTTGGTTTTGAATGATTTTTGGAAAAAAGGTAAGAAAATAGTAAGAAGAAATTGAAGAAAAGTAGTAAAAGCCATAATTTCATTTTCCCATACAAATAGTCCGTATCTATCAAACCTTTGACACATTATTTAATTGTGAGGCAATACGAAGTTTGCCGGGTCACCTAGTTTTGAATAAAAAATACAAACAAAATGAACCCGATTTTTTTTGTATCTCCGTTTAATGAACTTGGTCAAAGACTATAACGCTCTATACGTTCACATGAATAACATTCTTCATTAAAAAAAAAAAAATAATTATACCACATTAGCTTATTGACAATTGATATAGTTTATATATAACCCGATTTCATACAAGACCTTGATGATAAAAGGACTGATCTATCGAATTTCCTACACAATAAAAGTGAGTTGGTTCCTGCAGTTGCTGTAAGGTCATTCACTTTCAAAACACCGAGGCCGTGCCTTTCCTTGTCTGCGTATGTCGCAGAGTAGGTAGCAAATAGAACCTATAATGGCTTATTACAAATTTAAAACCTTTTATTATTTTATTTTACAGCATCGCTTTTTTTGCATATTGCCAGTGTCAAGTAAAACGTTATTTCGTATTCGTATTAAGCAACGTAAAAGTCAGAGTCAGTCAGTCGATTTATCAGTCCGTCAGTCAGAGTCACAGTAATTCGAGTAAAGCGATGGCTACTTTACCAGACAACCCGAAAGAACGTGTTTTCGCACAGTTATTCTATTTCACTATACACGGGCACTGTAATAAACCTATATCAGACAAAATGCCACCAACTTTATTTAATATAACCAAACGAAATAAAATAAACCACCACCACACGCTTCTTTCAACGTTCCCGCCAAAACTCCATTTGAAACCTTTCTGTGACGCTTTCACGGCTAATGGACTTATTACGCGGCACGGTATTCAGGGTACCATAGCAAGGGTCAGGGTAGTAGGTAAGGAGCGGCCCGGTCAGCCTTACACCCTAACTACACATAGTACAAATATGCACAGTGTTATATATATAGAGTTGTATAGCGCGGCTACGCCGCAGTGTATGTCATTGGCTGTCAATAAAGCAGTGCGTTACTAGCTACCGACTGTTTCACTGGGGTCTGTGTTCCCGTTAATATAATTTGCAATGAACCATTGCGTTAACCTACTTCTATAGGTTTTCCATATATTCACACTGTGATCAAACACTGACAAAATTTCGAAAGCCGTTGACATTTTGAACGCGAGGGTAATCGTCGCCACTGATATGTATGCGATATGGGAGCACGAGTGAAACAGTCGGTTGCTAGTAACGCACTGCTTTATTGACAGCCAATGACATACACTGCGGCGTAGCCGCGCTATACAACTAAACATACATAACAAACAGTATGGAAACTACGTGTGTACAAAACATTCAAAACGGCACACTCACGCAAACATACACATCGACGCTTGAGTAGCGAGTGACTCGGAGCTGCAGCACCGCGAGAACCGCTTAGGGCCCTCGTTTTGTACGTAGTTTCCATACTGTTCATATCTGTACTGTGACTGAGTTAGGGCCCAGTCGACCGACCGGTAACCCAGTGCGAGGCTACGTCCACCCCACCCTTTCTGCCGAACCCTGAATACTGTGTCGTGCCTTTAAACCATAGCACCGACTTGACTGAAATGGGGTGTTCAATACATAGCCTCATCGGAAAATACAGGGCCGTACATTGCCGAACAAATTCTATGACAGTACTCAGCAAGAAATATTGCACTAATCGCGTTCGTAATGAAGATGTAAGATGTAAGAGGCTTTGTGTGAATGAGAGTATCGGTGTAAAAATGAAAAAAGGCACGCTCCTATGTTTCGGCTATATGGAAAGAATGTTGAATGAGCGAAAGACTTAACAGATATACAATGCCAACGTGGATGGTTGCACAGGCCTGACACTGACACTGACCTACCTTGACCAAATCGGTCGAGTACTATCTGAGGGTAGGGACAAAAGTCTTAGGAAATGGAGTGCATGGTATGAAGAGAATAATGAATGTAGAAGAAGCACGGGAGGTGTCAGGACCAGGATATCTGGATCAAACTCTCTGCCTGGCCGTAAAATTAAAGTACATAAATACAAAATTTTCACAACGACAACTCTGTAGAGCGTTATCTCTGCTAGCGTCAGCGCTTAGAGTCCGGTATTGGTCAAAATTTGATCAGATTTTTTTTATGTAATAAAAGTAGCAAACAAACGTGCAGTTCACATTGATGTTAAGTTATGATGGCGGCCTATAGACACTCACACAATGACCAGAGGTCAAAATTCAGATACGCTGCCACTCCTGAGGCCTAAGGTGTTATGCCTCTGAGCCGGAAATTACAGAGCCGTACATTACCACCTGATCGGAACACGATAGTGCTGAACACTACCATTTAGGGACAAGTATATTAGGTAATGCGGTGGTGCCTACGTCCGCGAGCTCCGTCACTGGAGCTCTACCAGCAGTGCAATGATCGACAAATGTCACATAGCTAAGGTGCAAAAGAGATAACGCAATACGGACCCGAAATAAGCCGAAGTGTCCGTCCCAAGTTCGATGTGCAATACTTCTTAACTGTACACTTATTCAGGTAAAAAATATTCTATCAGCAACCTACTCTGTGTAAGCATTATGCAGGAATTTTGATCTAACCTGAGTTACAAGTATAAAAGTTTATACCTTTGCGAGTAAACAAAGAAAGATTTATAATTCACACAGGTTTTGAACGTAAATAAACGTTAAAGTTATCAACAATAAGTTATTGAAAATCCACAAAACAACAAACAGACTTGTTGACTTTTATTACCAGCGAAAAATGCGTTACGTATACCCACCCTTGGGGAGAGAGGTGGGTTATGTGGGACTCCGGGAAAGGCATCCGTCTACCCACTAAAAACCCCTGGGTGTTCAGACTCGTCCGCCATCAGTTTCGGGGTCACGGGAACGCTATCGCACACATCCGCGACCCAACCGGCGGCTGAATACATCCTAGCATTAATCCGATTCATGTACGCTCAATATGCATAAAAGTTATTATAAGTATATCCTGAATTCTAATAATCAAATACTACAAGAAATAAAGATTGACACAGGTCAACAAATCTGTCCCCCCCGAAGGTTTCCGCCTTGTCGTGGCGGGGGAGCTCAGTATCCGGTGGTTGGCCTCACACCGGCGAAGCCAAGTGGAACCCAGAGAGGGAGCGGCGTTTGGCGTGGCTCTGCCCGCCACTCGCTGCTGTGGTGAGGAGACGGCTGGAGAAGAGGTGTACGGGTAGATCGTTTCTAACTACTAACCTATAGTTCGTACTAACCTATAGTTGGCCAAGCTTGTGTTACGGCGGGCGGGTTTTAAAAATGTCTCCTGGATGAGGAAGACATCAATATTTTTGTCGCGGAGAAATTCTCCCAGCTCATCGCGGAGGCCTGACATGCCATTGGCGTTAAAAAACCCTATTCTAAGTGAATAGGGTTTCATTCTGCTTGGTTAAAAACGCGATAGTGCGGAACACTACCATTAGCGGCAATTATATTAGGTAATGCGGTGGTACTTACGCCCGCGAGCTCTGTCACTGGAGCTCTATGACCAGTATAATTTGTTAATGTATGGCCCCGTGATAACTGTAACAGAGACATAAACATAACAATAGAGATGCTCACAGCTCAGCACCAGAGTGCCTAGTGCGAGCATCATCAGCGTCATCTAGCTAGATGACGCTCCTTCAATTCCATACAAATCTGCGTTACGCGAATAATACAATCTCGCACTAGGCACTCAGTTATAAACCTATCGTGGATACCATTGTACGCATAAAACACATACACTAACACCCAGACCCGAAACAAACCTGAAGGCAATACAAATATCTCGCACCGCTGGACTAACTGGGTCGTCGTAGATATATCTACTGTCTAACGCCCTGTCTGTTCACGTCTTCTCTTTACATATAGGTATTACCTGGTATATATGGCTCTATACATACTTACTGGTCGTAGAATTCCAGTGGAGGAGCTGAAGAGCGTAGGCACCACCGCATTACCCAATTTATCTGCCGCTAAATGGTAGTGTTCAGTACTAATGTACCAGTTAGATGGTCATGTATGGCCTGTAATAGCTGTGGAGGAACGGGTGGAAGTGTTCCTCCGACGAAAAGGGAGGATCCTCAGACCAGGCGAGGTGGTAGCGCCTGGCGGGCCACGGCCCAACGATTGACGTTGGGAAGTTGTATATATGCCAACTCTTGAGAAATCTTCGTATGTGCGATGTAATTCGAATGTACGCCATCTATCGTACTAGACAAGTACTGTGTGTGGTTTCGTCTGTGTTCCACTAGTTGGCGCCTTAATGTAGTGGACGCTACATAGCTATCACATAGACATGACAGCAAAGGTCTCATGGGTGGCAACGCATCTGCATTTTGACTTCTTGTTTTTGTGTAGATGTCTATAGGCTGCAGTCATCACTTAACATCAATGTGAGCTGCATGTATTATGCCATCTTCGTTACATAAAAGAACCACAGTTGATTTGTGTTGTATTATCAATCGTCATGTCCACTTCACTTCTCAAACAATTTTATCATTCAGTTAATCCCTTGTTTGTTTTCATGTTATCCTCAAAATAATCTAACTATTAACAGAAGTGCCACTCGATCTATTTTATAAAGATTATTGTGCAATTATGTACATTCTCGATAGATATGCAGTTTAATAAATATCACTTATATAACAAACAAGAATTATATTAGCGGCCCGCCCCGGCCTTGCATGGGTGCAATGTTACCTCCTAACTAATGCTAATAAAGTCCTCCAGACAGAATTTCAGTCACGGCGACCCATCCCACGGCATAGAGCAACGCGGTCCACCGGTCGCGGCGGACTGGAGGGGAGTCAAGAGCCATAGCGTGTATTACCGATGCAAAATAGTCTGTCATTTTTTGCGGGGGGAAATGCTTGCAACACACACGCACACTACAAAAATCGTCTATTACTACGAAACTCACACCTTGACTTTAACAAAATACAGAAACAATTTCACGCACACATTTAAACATCTCGGCGACAGGCGTAAGAGGGGAAACCCTTCATATGGCTACTCCCCTCCGTGATGCTCTATGTCTCTCGACATACAAGTGTACGCGAACGCGAACACAGATGCACTCTCTATTCCCTCACTCTCATAACCCGATGGGACGGTAATCCGACACGACCGGAAAGAGATCGGGCGAAGGACCAACTGCTTAATATTCTCGGAGGTATGTTACCTTAATTACTAATACGATACTAATCTATAGGGTTAAGAGAGCGGTAGTTTACCCTTAAACCAACCCCGTTTTCATTAAATCCCGTCCGAGGTAGCACCTACGTGCTTAAAAGAATACCTATGTAAAATTTTAGACTCCTAGCATTTGAAGTAACAAAAATTAATATAAATTATATACCCCAAAAATAACCTCCTAAGGACCGAATTTCGTAAAATCCTGTAATAGTGAGCACATCATACCATGTTCCGGACAGGTACAAAAAGGCAATTATTTTTAATTTAAATTACACGACACGGTATTCAGGGTCCGGCAGAAAGGTTGGGCGTGGTCGCACCGGGTTGCCGCTTATTACACTATCCGGTCGACAGGGCCACAGTACAAATATGAACAGTATGAAACTACGTACAAAACGTTGAAACGGCGTAATCACACAAACATGTGCATCAACGAGGCCCCTAAGCGGTTCTCGCGTTGCTGCAGCTCCGAGTCACTCGCTACTCAAGCGTCGATGCGCATGTTTGTGTGAGTATACCGTTTTGAACGTTTTATACTTATTTCCCATACTGTTCATATTTGTACTGTGTGTAGTTAGGGCGTTAGGCTGACCAGGCCGCTCCGATCGTCCTAATTAGGGCCCTTACTCCCTAAATGTTATTACACTACCATGACCCTTGCTATCGTACCCTGAATACCGTGCCGTGTAATAACTCCGTTAACCTGTAATAGGAGCATATGACTATCACAAAGACTTAACAAAATAACAACTTAGTCCTCGGAGGTGGCAACGCATCTGCATTTTGACATCTGGTTTTTGTTTATGTGTCTATAGCCTGCAGTCATCACTAAGATCTATATAAACTGCATGCTTGTTTACACACATATAAAAATACTTAATACATTGTTTGAAGTACAGCAGTTTATGGGCATCTATACAAAAATCAAAGGTCAAAAGCTCCCAAATCTGAGGTCTGAATTTCCTAAATAAAAAATACGAGGCCATTACTGCCTTTATATCCTAATTCATACTATTCAAAATTGGAACCATAATCGCTTAAGCTGCGCGATAACTGGACAAATAGAAACCCAGTTTTCACTTTCGATATTTTGTCATACCGATATAGTGTTGTAATAACGTTAATAACAGGTTTGTGTGACCTTGACTGGTTAAAGTTTCGTTGCTTTGATAAAAATCCACTTTATCAGCATTTAAAATGTGTTCCAGGAAACTGGTTTATAATTGGCTAATTAATATTTTAACATTAAAAATCTGCAGCCAAATTGTAATGTTTAGAGTCTTCCGGTAAGATTTTTTTTAATGTAATGGAAGTGGCAAGCAAGCTTGCAGTTCACATTGACGTTAAGTGATGACTGCAGCCTATAGACACCCACACAAAGACCAAGGTCAAAATGCAGATGCGTTACCACTCCTGAGGCCTAAGATTTTATGCCTCTGTGCCGTGTGAAATTACAGGGCCGAACAATAGATGGTAATGTATGGTTAGTGGTAAAGCGGCTGGATTGGTTATCCTGGGGTTGCAGGTTCGATTCCTGCCCGAAGTCGATTTTTTTCTTTCAATTTTTTTTTTAATATCTGAATATCACTCGCATGTGTTATCGTGAATATAAAATATTACAACTATCATAACAACTAAGGTGTCAAGGGTCAAGTCCCTTACAGGGTAAGCAGAAAGTATAGAGCGCCAGATATCCCGATCCTGAAACACCTCTCCTGCTTCTTTTACAGTCATCATTCTCTTCATACATCCACGTTGATTCCTAAGAAGAATCTTTTTCTCTCCCTCTCCCCCCAAATACAAAACATAGTTTAAGTAAATTAATAACCGCAATAGGAAATAACATTTCAGTCACGATTTTGGTATTATAATGTATGTATAGTAAGGTTTGGTATTATAAAAAGATTAAAAACTACCTATTTAAATTTTTTATTTAAAATATCCAAATATGGGACAGTGAGAAGAAAAGTGACACCAAAAAGAACCTATTTTAAAAAGTTGTTGTAGGAAATCAAATGTCAACGGGAAATATGGCGCCCGCCGTAAATGTCAAGGGCAAATTGACAATCATTTTAAAAGTTCAACATTTGACTCTTCGTTGGAAGATCGTCGTCTGATTGGAATTTAAAATGCTTATTTTGAATTTGAACAGGTACATCTAGATTTCTACAAATTATAAATAGATACCTTTAGCTTGTCATCATCACTTCATCATCATTTCAACCGAGAGATTGGCCACAATTGTATAAAGACCTGCCCTAAGAATATCTTAAAAAATAAATTGCAACGTATACGTCCCACTGCTGGGCACGAGTCTCTCCCCTTTTTGGGGGAGGCCTGGCAGCTTACTCCACCACGCTACTCCAATACGGATGGTGGGGATACGGGTTAGTGGCCAACCAGCTGTCGGATGTTTACAAGCCGGCCTCCCAGGCCTCCCTTCAAGGGGAGAGACTCGTGCTCAGCAGGATTATGTGAAAGAATTGACAGACAAGCAGACGGACCACCTGATGGAAAGTGGTTACCGTCGCCTATGAACATTTGCAACATCAGGGGAGTTGCCAACGCACTGCTAGCCCTGAAGGACTCTTTTGACGCCAGTTTTGAAAAACCCCATATTGTAGCTCCGGGGTACCTCAGAGGGAAGTTCCACAATTCCCACGTTCTGGGCAGGTCCAATCTGTGTGGGTGAAACTTCTTTCTTCGGCGGGTCGTGCGATGTAGGAATGGAGACGATGGCACCAGATCGAACAGTACATCAGAACACCCACCATTATAAAGGCGGTAGAAAATGCACAGACATCCGATGTCTCTGCGCAGACTCGGATCTCTTCAAGTCAATCTGTGATTCTTGGGTCGTTGACGATTCGAATGGCACGTTTTGGAGACAACGGAACCAAGCTGCTATTTAGGGCCTCCCAGGGACAGGTACTTAGGGGCATAGAGCAACTCGGCCCACCCGGTCGTGGCGGACCGGAGGGGAGTAGCCATAGCGTTTATTACCGATTCAAAACAGTCTGTCATTTTTTGCGGGGGGAAATACGTGTGGTACACACTCACACTACAAAAATCGTCTATTACTACGAAACTCACACATTGACTTTAATAAAACACATAAACAATTTCACGCACACATTTAAATATCTGGGCGACAGGCCGACCAATTGGTTTTGTACTTTGACAGAGGGGAAAGCCTGCATATGGCTACTCCCGCCCCGTCCGCCGGGGCTGTTGGCCCGTGTTGCTCTATTACTTAAGGGTATTTATCGCCAGAATTGAATGGTTTGCGACCGCCATTGTTCGGTTGACTGACTGACTACACCACGGGCAATGGCGGGCGGAAGTTAAATAAAAATGTGAGATGAACAGCGTCCCGCGATAAAACTACCAATACTGCGCCAATTTGATCGCCAATCTGTGATCAAATTGGCGATTGGCGAATAATGTTTTCCCCAAATGACCAACAACACTGTTGTGTGCATCTTTAGGGAAGGCTTTGTCCAGCTGTAAACATCTTTCGGCTGGACCGATGGTGATGATGAATATGATGATGATTATTTTAATTTTTTTATACGTCTCCCAAACAAGTTTCAACTAGTCCTTTTAATTGGTAAACAAGCATGCTCACATTGATATTAAGTGATGACTGCAGCCTATAGGTATCTCCATGAAAACCAGAGGTCAAAATGTAGATGCGTTGCCACCCCTAAGACCTAAGGCCATAAATTACCATCTGACCGGAACACGATGGTGCCCAACACTATCATTTAGCACCAGATAAGTTAGGTAATGCGGTGGTGCCTACGCCCTCGAGTTCCTACACTTGGAACTCTACCACCAGTTACCATTGTAGACCTTTAATTTGCCGGGTGAGCTAGTTTAAAATTAAAGGCCTTATTGCCTCAGAATGAAATAATGTGTCAAAGGTTTGATAAATACGGACTATTTGTATGGGAAAATATAATTGTGTTTTTTTCTATTTCCCTTCAATTTCCTTATATTTTTTTACCTTTTAAACCTTCCAAAAATCATTCAAAACCAAAATTAGCCAAATTGGTCCAGCCGTTTTCGAGTTTAAGCGAGACTAACGAACAGCAATTGATTTTTATATACGAGTATATAGATTTTAAATTTTTATACTGCTGGCCATTCCGGTCACTAAGTATGATACAGTGCTCATCAAGAAATAATGCACATCGAGCTTATGAAA
Organism: Macrosoma leucophasiata; assembly: GCA_036365455.1. Lineage (NCBI taxonomy): Eukaryota > Metazoa > Arthropoda > Insecta > Lepidoptera > Hedylidae > Macrosoma > Macrosoma leucophasiata. The sequence continues at coordinate 5,804,035 of JAWQUS010000029.1, forward strand.
GTGACAATCGGCTAGTTTCGGCTTCATAGAGCGTTATCTCTGCTGCACACTGCCTACGTAAGCATCCGTAGTCCGGTATTGGTCAAAACTTGATCAAAATGGTCGACAAACGTCAAATAGGTAAGGTGCGAAAGAGATAACGCTCTACCGATCCGAGATAAGCCGACGTCTCTTCCTGAGGTCGATGTGCATTATTTCTTTTTGGATAATGTATTTGACATTGACTTTCAAAAATGGTTAGACGTAATAAAATATTAATAACTGAATCATAATAAAGATAATGTACCTAATAACACAGATTTTTATCGAGTAGATAAAAAAAAACAATATCTTTTGCGACATTGATAGATAAAGAACTTCCGATTTGTAACAAAATGTATTTGCAAAAATACATTGTGCTTGATAATGTAACGAAAGTCTAGCCATATACAGAACCCAGCAAGAAATAATGCAGCTTATTTATTTGGTGATAGGGTAGGATAGGGTAGAGCTCCAGTGACGGAGATCGCGGACGTAGGCACCAACGCATTACCTAATATACTTGCCGCTAAATGGTAGTGTTCAGCACTATCGTGTTCCGTCAGGTAGTAATGTACGCCCTATAATTTCTGGAACAGGGGCATAACACCTTAGGTCTCAGGAGTGGTAACGCTATTGCATTTTGACCTTGGTCTTTGTGTAAGTATCTATAGGCTCCACCACACTGCTCCAATGCGGGTTGGTGGAGATACGGGTTAGTGGCCAACCCGCTGTCGGATGTTTTCAAACCGTCCATAAGGCTTTCGACAAGGTTTAACAACTGCTATCTATCGATAGCTACCGGGACCAACGGCTTAACGTGCCCTCCGAAGCACGGAATCGTGCATTTTCATTTGCCACTAGCGGTCACCCATCGCACCCGACCGCGTCCTTATCGCTTAACCGAGTAGATCGCTACCGATCTACACCAGCCGCGGGGCCATGCGCGCTTCGTATTCGGGAAATACAATTGTGAAATTACGTTGTCACTTAGCTAGAAACGGGTACATTAGCATGGCAACTAACGGGAACACGTTAAACATTGTCATTTGGCGGTATACAGCAACACGGGCCTCCGGCCGCGGCGGACCGGAGGGGAGTAGCCATATGCAGGCTGTTCCATCTGTCAAAGTACGAGCCCAAATGGGTCTATACCTGTCGCCTAGATGTTAAAATGTGTGCGTGAAATTGTTTCTATATTTCGTTAAAGTCAACGTGTGAATTTCGTAGTAACAGACGATTTTTGTAGTGTGCGTGGGTGTCGCACGCATTTCCCTCCGCAAAAAATGACACACTGTTTAGCATCGGTAATAAACGCTATGGCTACTCCCCTCCGGCACACCGCGGACACTCCGCCAAAATTTCATACAAACGCTTAATTTGGTTTCTATCCATCAGTGACGTGTATTTACACGCGCACCTGTGCGCGTAGCACGTACAAAACACCAACCGTCGCCCATAAGAGAGGAAGGGGTTGTGTATGTGTGCATATCGGGTGGGACGTCGAAGTGTCCATTCTATACGTAGTATTATTACATATTCTCTGCCTCCGGTCCGCCGCGGCCGGTGGGCCGAGTTGCTCTATGTTTGCCGGCAGCTAAGCTAAATTATGCAATGCAGCGGTTTGCCACTCAGATATTCTGTAAAACAAAACTCATTTAACCGAACTAAGCATGACTATCTTTTGAATGAGAATGGCAAATCGAAAATTGACTGGGACATTGACATACGGCATGAGTGGCCTTATAGAGATTTTTGCGTTTTAACTAACGGAACTCAAATAAAATGAAACGTAACTTCACGCCTGTAATCCCCGAAGGGGCAGGCAGAGGTGAATGCACGCATTCAATCATACATGCAAAGTATGCAAACACCCACGATTCGCCGGTTACGTTTTGGCCCATGTAACAGGTGGCGAGCCTGTTGACATCTCCGGGCACATTACCAAACTTAAAATAACATTAAAATACTGGGAAATTTCAAAGAAAATGGAAAATTCCCAATAGAACCAGAGATAAAGGAGTTCACACCATTATCTCTGATAACCCCCGTACCCGGGCATCGAACCCAGGACCTCACCTCAGCGTAGTAGTAGTCGCCTGCTACCACTAGGCTACCGAGGCAGATGAAATGTCAATTATCTCTAACTTCGTGAGCGTACAATAGGTCATTGGTTGAAATTACGAAACATTCTAAATGACCTTTTAACCTTTCACTAGTGTAACATAATGTTACATTTCACAATATTTGGCATCGCGTTAAAGGTTCCATTGCATTCATTGCATTAAGTTTTTCTGGTAGAGTTCCAGAGCAGGAACTCGAGGGCGTAGGAAATAAGGTTAGGATCCCACTGCAGAATCATTTCGTTCATCCAGATATGCTGCAAACCTTATATTTACGCATATACCCCATCAATGTACGACCCTGTAATTTTCGGCACAGAGGCATAACACCTCAGGCCTCAGGAGTGGTAACGCATCTGCATTTTGACCTCGGTCTTTGTGTGGGTGTCTATAGGCTATAGGTCATCACTTAACATCAATGTGAACTGCGTGCTTGTTTGCCACTTCCATAAAAAAAATATATAAGCTACCACTTCCTCGGCGTGATTGGTATAGTGATGTAGGTGTGTGTCGTAGACTTGTACAATTCTCTAGTATCTACTTACCAAAAGTTTTTGCGCTAAACCGCGAACGGACAGACAGATAGATAGACAGACAGACAGACAGACAGACAGACAGACAGACAGACAGACAGACGGACATGGCGAAACTATAAGGGTTCCTTGTTTACTACGAAACCCTAAAAATTTTAAAATATCGTCCATACATTGACCTATATGTACTAAAGCACTAGACTGGACATTCCCTTTTTTTTATATATTATGGCATCGCTATTTCGCTTAATGCCAGTGTCAAGTAAAGCGATATTTCGTATTCGTAATAGGCAGCGTAAAAGTCAGAGTCAGTCAGTCAATTTCTCAGTCCGTCAGTCAGTCACAGTCAGTAATTCGAGTAAAGCGATAGCTGCTTTACCAGAACATTTACAATGAAGTTTTAGAGGCAACCCGAAAGGACGTGTTTTTGCACTGTTATTCTATTTCACTATACACGGGCACTGTAATAAGCCTATATCAAACAAAATGCCACCAACTGTATTTAATATAACTCAAAAATACACCAAGAAAATGAAATAAAATAAGAGCACCACACGCATCTTTCAAGGTTCCCGCCAAAAACCCAACATTCCCCTGTATAGCATGGTTCCAGTTTTTTGCATACCTGCACTTTCCCAGAGTAACATGACAGCTGTAGTGAAAACGTCATCCAAAATATCTGTCAATTCAATTTAAAAACGGAACCGGCTGTTTGTTCCCGTTGTCTACTGTATGGACTGAGAATAATCACCTCATTGCGTCCATTACCTACTATAAATACCGCATTTGCTAGGCGTTTTAGTCCATATGTCGATACGAGGATCTATAACAAAGTTACAAAGACATGTGACATTAAGACTCTCAGTCTAAAAGAGGCTAAAAGTAAATTGATAATCTGGTTGCAAAAATTGACATATGACAAAACTGAACTAATACTGCAACATATTGAATAAGTGTGTATTATGTATATGTTAACCTATTATTATTATTATATATGTATATTTATATACACATTTATATTATTTACATATACATTTATATATTTTTACCATTAATTATACCTACATATAATTATATTTCATATATGAAATAATTATAACGAGTTACTTGTAATATTATGTGTATAACAGTGTTTTTACCAAAAAGAAAGAAATAGGTTTTAGATATTATTTTATATTAAATTACTTAAAAAAAAAAAATAATTAAAATCTTGTGTCAACCGAAATGCCATGTTTGTTAAACAGTTGTTTTGTCTGGCACTTCACAACACAGACCTGAGTCTAGTGTGAGGGCCACAGCTATTGTGTACTGTTACTCTGTTTTTGGCAAATAAATATATTTTCATTTTTCATATTGATAATTAAACAACAAAAACAGGTGTCATAATTGATATATAATTTTTGGGCATAAAGAATTAGGTTTAACTGCTAACTGGTAAGGTATTACAATATTATTATAATTTGACTGCAATTTTCGGTTGTCGTAACTCGTTTTGTAACAATCGGGCGAAACGAGTTTTGCCGCGTTCCAACTTAAAGTTTTGTAATCTGCCATTGCGCTAAATCAACTTTGGCGGGAAAATTTGACAGCCATAGACAAAGTGTTTTTTAATAAATAAAAATTTATTTGCATTAAATAGGGTAATGAGTAGGTACAGAAATTATGAAAAACAACATAGGCACAATCCTTGTAAACAGATTTTGTGAATATGTCACGGATTCTCAATAGATGATTCGTAATTACTATAATCTTTAAATCAATCAAACGCGATGCTGGCAAATAAAATGCTTTCTGGCGGTTGCCAAACAAAAAAAACATGAATACTTGATGATAATCAATAGTAATCAATCAAGGAAACATGCACAACGTCAAGAGATGAAAATAAAATAGGTACATAACTAAAGAGGATATCCGGTAAAACTGACAGTTAGTTTCCCGCCAAAATACAGCAAGGTCAAATAAATTTCTTTTTTTGTGAAGATAAAATTAAATGTAGCTATGGGTTACACATAATTCTTCCGCATTTCCCAATGTAAATTAATAAATTTAATACAGGAACATACATACAAATTCTTCCGTATTCATATATTCTTATTTTTTAAATTCGAATGCCCATAATGACAATGTAATCACCGAGGTCAGCCGGTGGCTGGTATTGGTCAATTTATTAACAAAACCAGATTGACTGCTGCGTTTGACATTCGGGTGTTCTTTTTATGAATATCGATAAACTGTATTTATTTAAATAAAATACTTTTAATAATAATAATAATGGCAACCCATTATACGTCCCACAGCTGGGCACGAGTCTCTCCCCTTTTTTTTTTTGGGGGGAGGCCTGGATCTTACTCCACCACGCTGCTCCAATGCGGATTGGTAGAGGTGGGTGGGTTAGTGGCCAACCCACTGTCGGATGTTTTCAAACCGCCCATAAGGCCTCCGACAAGGTTTAACGACTGCTATCCATCGATAGCAACCGGGACCGACGGTTTAACGTGCCCTCCGAAGCACGGTAACGCGCAATTAATTTGCCACTAGCGGTCACCCATCACACTACCCGAAATACTTTTAGTTTTATTGTAAATTCAGTGGTAGAGCTCCACACGCACACCGCCTACTAGCGGAAGAATTATCTTCTTGGAAGAGAATTCTTCCACTAGTACAGTCAGTCAACCGAACAATGGCGGTCAAACCATTCCAATGGGGCGGTAGTAAGTGCAATAACGCAAGATGGGCAAGCAGGGTCCTGCCATAAAACCACCGCCACTGTGATCGCCAATCTGCATGCCAAGCGATTATGGCATATCCCACTTGTGGGGGGCTTTTGACCAGCTGTGGACATCATTCGGCTGATATGATGATCAATAATAATGGCAACCCATTATACGTCCCACTGCTGGGCACGAGTCTCTCCCCTTTTTAGGGGGAGGCCTGGAGCAAACTCCACCACGCTGCTCCAATGCGAATTGGTGAAGATACGGGTTAGTGACCAACCCGCTATCGGATGTTTTCAAACCCCGCCCATAAGGCCTCCGACAAGGTTTAGCGACTGCTATGTATCGAGCAACCGGGACCGACGGGGCTTAACGTGCCCTCCGAAGCACGGAAACACGCATTTTGATTTGCCACTAGCGGTCACCCATTACATACCCAACCACGCTCGTAATGCTTAACCGAGTAGATCGCTTGTGATCTACACCAGCCGCGACGCCATGCGTGCTTCGATGATCAATATCAACAATTTAATACAACGGCTATAGGAAATAAAAACCAAGTTATATGTAAACTTATTTTTATTGCATAAGGAACGTAAATATAAAAGAATCTCATGTTTTCTATAATAAAATAATTAAGTACATTGTATATTACAATTTAATACCTCATATAACGTGTAAAAGAATGAAGAAATAATATTTAAGGTTCTATACAGAGTTCATTTAAATTAGCGCATCACCTCTTTCAGGCACCCTCTACATCAATCTCAATTTATTTTTCTACGACATTTTACAAACCTTGATAAATAATATAAAATAAATAAAAAAATGCTTGTTTTTTATATATATTTTTTATGTAATGGAACTGGCAAACAAGCTTGCAGTTCACATTGATGTTAAGTGATGACTGCAGCCTATAGACACCCACACAAAGACCAAGGTCAAAATGCAGATGCGTTACCACGAGATGCCGAAAATTACAGGGCCGTACATTACCACCTGACCGGAACACGATATTGCTGAACGTATACTATAAAGTATACTACGCTGAAAAGTATACTAGGTAATGCGGTGGTGCCTACGCCCGCGAGCTCCGTCAGTGGAGCTCTACCACTAGTAAATAGTACATTCCTAGTGAAATATATTTTTTTAAAGAAAAATGGAAAGAAAAATTTGATTTCAGGCGAGACTTGAACTCGCGGCCACCATAAGGCAGTGCAATAAATGTGAAGGAAAGATTTGACAAATCGGGCAGGACTTCGCTAGCTCAGTTGGAAGAGCGGCTGGACTAGATTCCCAGTCACCGCAGCAAAAGTTTGAACTTGATTTTCTCCATAACTATAAGCTTATTAGTTGCCTAATTAGCATTCTTAAATAGGTACAATAAACCCCTTCCGATTTATTCGTTCATTTTTTTACACGTTGTATAAAACGACATTACAATCAATTCCTTACAAAAAATTATATTTTCCATATTGAAAAGTATTTACTGCTAAATTTCATTATTGCATATTTTTTTTTATTGCTAAAATTTTACAATTGTATCTATTGTTTGCATTTATATACAAGATTAGATGTGTCTTTTAAAACTAAACCGAAGAACGCGACTGAAAAAAGTTTTATTTTTCTGCCCGGAAAATTTTGTTATTTTTCGCATAATTTTACAATTTTGCGAAACAATGTCCTTCTAATTAAAGTTATACTATTGATTTTCGACATCATATTGACGAGAAACAAAAAGAAAAAGTCAGCAAATTAATATTATGCAATTTACAACATCGAGACCGATATCTATATTCGACATAAAAAATATAACAATTCAGCATTTCAAATTATAGCACCGATGTATTATTTCTGATCATACAAAATCACTTAGCCGTACAGTACCCACCACGAAATATTCCACATCGAGCCTACGAAAGAGACAATCGGCTAGTTTCGACTTCGTAGAGCGTTATCTCTGCTGCACACTGCCTACGTAATCACTGATAGTCCGGTATTGGTCAAAACTTGATCAACATGGTCGACGAACGTCAAATTGGTTAGGTGCGAAGGAGATAACGCTCTACAGACCCGAAATAATCCGAAGTCTCCTTCTTAAGGTCGATGTGCCATATTTCTTGTTGGATATGTACTGTAATCGTTTTGCCCAATATTAATACAATTTTGAGCTGTACTATTTACATTAATACTTAATTTATTTCCTTGTATTCTAACTCCTTTAAAAGGCTATTACACGACACGGTATTCAGGGTTCGGCAGAAAGGGTGGGCGTGGCCTCGCGCCGGGTTGCCGCTTATTACACTATCCGGTCGACAGCGCCCTAACTCAATCACAGTACAAATACAAGGGCCGCTCCGGTCGCCCTAATTAAGGTGCTAACTCCCTAAATGTTATTACACTACCCTGACCCTTGCTATCGTACCCTCAATACCGTGCCGTGTAATAAGTCCTTTATTCATAAACGTACATTAGATACGTTTTAGCTATAGAATGCTTTGTCTTTGTCAGTTGCATTGTCAAGTGTGCAGGATAAAAAAAGACAAAGGAGAGATTAGCAACACTTTAGCTAAAATACGTTTATGAATAAGGTAAAGTATATATTTTGTTTACATAAATAAATCGTAATAATTATTTAATAATGTTTATCTTAAGTTCTGTTAACAATAAAAGGTTGTTAACAAAACTTAAAATATTTAAAAATGAAAAAGTTCTTATATTTCACATGCTAATATTTAATCCAATAGATAAATTCCGTACCAAGGGTGATAAAGTTGACATTTTAAAGTTTGAGTTTTATCTGTAAATCGTTGTTTTATAGTACTTTTTTATTGCAATACCTACTGACTTAATCTTTTATTCACCCCATCAATACAATTCTAAAGCCTTGTGTAGAAGAAAAAAAAAACATCAAGTCGACTTGTCAACGTATTTACGCCTGGTACGAAATTAATATTATACATATTTACAAAATAGTTTTGTAGCCCAAAATACTGTTTTTAAGCAATTTACCTGCTCAAGCTAGTGAAGTGGTTAAAAATATACATTTTTTTATGTAATGGAATTGGCAAACAAGCCTGCAGTTCACATTGATCTTAAGTGATGACTGCAGCTTAAAGACACCCACACGAAGACCAAGGTCAAAATGCAGATGCGTTACCACTCCCGAGGCCTATGGTATTATGCCTCTGTGCCGGAAATTACAGGGCCGTACATTACCACCTATAGATAGTGTTGAACACTACGATTTAGCGACAAGTAAATTAGGTAATGCGGTGGTGCCTACGCCCACGAGCTCCGTCACTGGAGCTCTACCACCAGTTGAATTTGACTTCTGGTTTTTATGCAGATGTTTAAAACCACAGTTATCAGGCTCTATGTGTACTGCATGCTAGTTTGCTACCTTCGTTACATAAAAAAAAAGTTAGCTCTATTTGCTGTATAACATTAATTATTTGATAGGTCTATCAACATTCATTTGGGATATTACAAATGCATAAGTACTAATAATTTTTCTAATTATTGTAATAACTGAACTAATCTAAGATATATGCTCACCCCCTTACCTTTGTCTTTGTCAGTTGCATTGTCAAAAGTGCAGGATAGAAAAAGACAAAGGAGAGATTAACAACACTTTAGCTAAAATACGTTTATGAATAAGGGGGTTTGTATTTTGGGCCTTATAAAATTTAATATATTGTCCTCATTATATCTTATTTCATCTACATAATATACAATAAAATTTAAAATATAACCTATAAAATAATTGTGATATTGAATACTAAAATTTAAAATAATCGAATTTTAACAAATACTAAAATTTATTTTTTCAAAACGCTTTCAACAATCATTAAAAATAACTGCGGAATGAAAAATTTACAAATAGTTACAATTTCAAACAATTTTAGAACAACATGAAAAATATTATGTTTACACACTTATACATAACGAACGGGCGATTCTCCAGAAATATCTGTCGACATCATTAATATCAACAATTTTCTCTAAATTAAAAAATCGAGCTCATTCTAAAACGAAAACAGAGGGATTTGTAAAAAAAATAAATAAAAAATTCTCTACTTCAATATATCAGAAATAAAACGACAAAAAAGTTTAGCAACTAACTTCAGACTGTTGCTTTTATCTATTTAACAACTAACTTCAGACTGTCGCTTTTATCTGTCGGTGTGCGCCCGCATCGTAAAAATTGACTCTCATAATTTTTCCAATGGCGCCGATAGTAGGTATGACTTAAAAAAAAAGAGGTCAACGCTTCGAAAATCTCGATTATTTTCAGAACATGAAGAAAATTTTCGGATGTTTACGGTGAGGTAAAAAATGTTTTATGTGCATGACACCTAACGTTGGTAGGACCTAGGACCTATTTTTGTACAAATAAACGTTCCAACATTGGAATTATTATGAAGTACAAATTAGGAACATACATGATTCTTTTAAAAATCAAATGAGATCTGAAAACATCAAGCTGATGTACAGTGCAGTACTCAACAATTAATATTGCACATCGAGCCTGCGAAAGAGATGATCGGCTCGTTTCGGCTTCGTAGAGCGTTATCTCTGTTGCACACAGCCTACGTAAGCACTGACCATAGAGCAACACCGGAGGGGAGTAGCCATATGCAGGCTTTCCCCTCTGTCAAAGTACAAGCCCAAATGAGCCTATTCCTGTCGCCTAGATGTTAAAATGTGTGCGTGAAATTGTTTCTGTATTTTGTTAAAGTCAAGGTGTGAGTTTCGTAGTACCAGACGATTATTGTAGTGTGCGTGTGTGTCGCACGCATTTCCTCCCGCAAAAAATGACAAGACTGTTTTGTATCAGTAATAAACGCTATGAGTACTCCTCTCCAGTCCGCCGCGGCCGGTGGCCCGTGTTGCTCTATGGCACTGACAGTCCGGTATTGGTCAAAACTTGATCAAAACGGTCGAAAAACGTCAAATAGGTACGGTGCGATAGAGATAACGCTCTACAACCCCGAAATAAGCCGAAGTCTCTCTATCCTAGGCTCGATGTGCATTATTTATTGTTGAGCACTGCATGTTATTGATACCTTAATTTGCGTTTCGGATTTTAAAAGATTGTTGATGCGGGAATGTTTTTTGGGAATCGCCCACATATTCATTCTGATTGACATAAATTACATGTTCGTGAAAATGGAGAAGGGACGAATAGCGGTTTTTGATATCCTGTATAAAATGGCGTAGGTACATGTCAAGGAAAACGAACATTAAAAAAAAAACATGAGCACAATTTTTTTTTCACACGTGGTAAAAGTTCATCCTTCAAAAACTTTCAAAAGACACACTGTGTAATGCTTTCTATCTCATTTTCTCACACGTTAATCTTATCAATTTGTCTCTTTTTACTGTCGCTCTTTCGTTTCATCGACATTCAAATCACAATGATGCAAAAGAAGTGTTCACTTCAAAAAGTTTTGAATAACTAATCTATATTATAAAGCTTGTTTGTTTGTTTGCTTGAACGCCCTAATCTCAGGAGCTACTGGTCCGATTCAAAAAAATCGTTCAGTGTTAGATAGCCCTTTTACTGTGGAAGTCTTTAGGCTATATAATATCACGCTAAGATGAATAGGAGAGAGTAGGTAACATTGCAACCGGGCGAAGCCGGGACGCGCTGCTAGTATAATAATATATTATTTTGATTTCATTTTTTTTAAGTTTATTACGCTATTTGAGAGCAACTGAAGTTTTAAATTGTCATAGTGTCACACGCTATTACACGATTTTTATACAAAAACATATATTTTTAATTTGTCTTTGTCTTTTGTTCTTTAAAACTGAAGCATTGAATAATTATCACAACTAATTTTATGTACCAGACCTCAAATCAGTTTTTTTTTACCACTTCAATCACCAACTTAGGCAGTATGTCATATGTCCAAGTTTAAAAAGTCACGTCACCGTTTTATAAGCCATAACTATGTAAATACACATACGTAATTCGATTTCTTCATTACATGATTCACTGTCCTTGTCAATTAATTTGCATATATTGCTGAATCGAATTTTTACACTATAAAATATGTTTGGCTCGACATTATACTGTGCTTATGATCGCTGTTCTGACTATATAAGTCCGTCAAAAAAAAAACGAAAAGAAAAAGGTTCCTTTTTGAACTTTTTTTTATGAACGAAGAAAGCAATCGAGCGTTCAGCTCACATGGATGGTCGAACGAAGTAAGCAATCAAGAATTCAGCTCACATGGATGGTTATTGATAACTGCAGCCTATGGGAGTTTTGGCGGGAACCTTGAAAGAGGCGTGTGGTGCTCTTATTTTATTTCGTTTTCTTGGTGTATTTTTGAGTTCTATTAAATAAAGTTGGTGGCATTTTGTTTGATATAGGTTTGAAATAGAATAACAGTGCGAAGACACGGCCTATCAGGTTGCCTCCGTAACAATAAAAAAAAACTGCAGCCTATAGATATCTACACAAAAACCAGACGTCAAAATGTAAATGTGTTCTATCCCCGGAGATCTCATTTGTTGTCTCTGTGATAGTTATTACGGGGTCATACATGACCATCTAACCGGAACACAATAGTGCTGAACACTACCATTTGGCGGCAGATAGATTAGGTAATGCGTTGGTGCCTACGCCATCCAGGGGTGCGACCGCCTATCGACATTGCTATACATATAATAAAACAGTAAAATCCGCGTGTCTGTACATTGTATATATTTACGAAAAACCAATTGGGGGCGATGTTAAAATAGTATTGGAATAATTTTCAATTATTATTTTTTTTTTTGTCTATCTGTTTGTCCTTTTGTCCAGGCTAATCTCCGAAGATACTGGATGGATTCGAATGAAACTTTTTGTGGTGTATAGATACTAAGCCTGGCCAACATTTAGGCTACTTTTTACTGCGGGAAAATCACTCATTCCACGGGAATCTCTACATTTAATTTCATTTTCACTATACAAATAGTCCGTATCTATCAAACTTTTGACACATTATTTCATTGTGAGGCAATACGAAGTTTGCCGGGTCAGCTAGTTTAAAATAGCCCGAAAAATATACAGAAACACAAAACCACTTACAGTATCCAAGAAAATTAAATAAATATTGCACATGGAGCCTACGCAAGACATAATCGGCTCGTTTCGACTTCTAAGAGCGTTATCTCTGCTGCACACTGCCTACGTATGCACTGATAATCCGATATTGGTCGAAACTTGATTAAAATGGCAGACCAACGTCGCGTAGGTACGGTGCGAAAGAGATAACGCTCTACAGACCCGAAATAAGCCGGAGTCTTATTCCTAAGAACGATGAGCAATATTTCTAACTGCGTACTGTAAGGCATTGAAGAATAGAATGTAAACCAAATAGAGTGAGACGGAGGTATGCAACTAATGCAACTATAATAATTAGAATGTGTGTTGTAACGAAAATGGAAAGATTACAGTATTAATGACATGATTTATGCAACACATGCGTGGAGAAAATAATCATAATTAATTAGTAACACTCGGACACCATCTTGCTAAAAAAGGGAAAAAAGGCGTACTCCGATGGTTCGGGCATATAGAAAAATGTCGAATGAGCGAATGACTAAACAGATCTTATTGGTGGAAGAGCTCCAGTGACGGAGCTCGCGGGCGTAGGCACCAGCGCAATACCTAATATACCTACTTGCCGCTAAATGGCAGTGTTCAGCACTATCGTATTCCAATCAGTGGCACAGAGGCATAACACACAAAAAATAGACTACAACCGATTCTCATACCAACCTAAAATACACACATCATCATGATCGGTCCAGCCGTTTCGGAGGAGTATTGTTTTACTGGTGGTAGAGCTCCAGTGACGGAGCTCGCGGGCGTAGGCACCACCGCATTACCTGATTTACTTGCCGCTAAATGGTAGTGTTCAGCGTGTATGTATCGTGTTCCGGTCAGATGGTAATGTACGGCCCTGTAATTTCCGGCACAGAGGCATAACACCTTAGGCCTCAGGAGTGGTAACGCATTTGCATTTTGACCTTGGTCTTTGTGTGTCTATAGGCTGCAGTCATCACTTAACATCAATGTGAACTGCATGCTTGTTTGCCACTACAATTACATAAAAAAAAAAAAACAAACACTGTGACACGAGAATTTTATATATTAGATATTGACGACCGCTCAAATAATTTCGTATTACATTTTACAATAGGTACTAAGTATGTCGAATTACTTAATGGAGAATGTCCTAAGAGTCTTAATTGGGCTATGTATTATGAATATTACGTAATTAAGCTGTGATACAGTAACTTGAGTTCTTGATTTAATGACCAAATTGTTTGGTGCATTGTTTTTTTTTTATTTAATTTTATGGCGTCGCTTGCGATGCATATTGCCAGTGTCAATTAAAACGATATTTCGTAATAAGCAACGTAAAAATCAGAATCAGTCAGTCAATTTATCAGTCCGTCAGTCAGAGTCACAGTAATTCGAGTAAAGCGATGGCTACTTTACCAGAACATTTACAATGAAGTTTTGGAGGCAACCCGAAAGAACGTGTCATCGCACTGTTATTCTATTACACTATACACGAGCACGAGCACTGTAATAAGCCAGGTCTCTCGAATCACAATCGGAAATTCTAGATAGACATTATTTATTTAAAGACTAGGGGCTCGCCCCGGCTTCGCACGGATGCAATGAATGTAATATAGCCTATGTCACTCAGAGATTATGCAGCTTTCTAATACCTAGTGAAAGAATTTCTGAAATCGTTCCATTACTTTTTGTGTGAAAACGTTACAAACAAAAATCAAATGCTGTATCTTTAAGTATGTATCTTCACGCCAGGTCCCAAACGGGGTAGGCAGAGAGTGTAGAGCGCCAGATATCCCGGTCCTGACACACCTCTCGTGCCTCGTCTACCTTAGTCCGCTTTATCTTTATAATACCTACATATTGCTAGATTAGAATGATAAGAGCCGAGATAGTCCTTACGGTGCAGAAATCTATTAAAATAGGTGTTATCATCAAATATTACCAGCATTTTTTTTTAAATGTAATTAAAGTGGCAAACAAGCGTGCAGTTCACATTGATGTTAAGTGATGACTGCAGCCTATAGACACCCACACAATGACCAGAGGTCAAAATGTAGATGCGCTGCCACTCCTGAGGCATTAGGCGTTATGCCGGAAATTACAGGGCCGTACATTGCCACCTGACCGGAACACGATAGTGCTGAACACTACCATTTAGCGGCAAGTACATTAGGTAATGCGGTGGTGCCTACGCCCGCGAGCTCCGTCACTGGAGCTCTACCACCAGTAAACCAGATTGGTAAACAATAAAGGTCAATTTATATATAAATGCTCACACAATTACTGTTATAACAACTAAAAGATGACCAATTTAAAACAATTTAAATTTGCAGTATCCTCATAGAGCAACACCGGAGGGGAGTAGCCATATGCAGGCTCTCCCCTCTGTCAAAGTACTTGAGCTTAACAAAATGGGCCTTTATCTGTCGCCTAGATGTTTAAATGTGTGCGTGAAATTGTTTCTGTATTTTGTTAAGCTCAAGGTGTAAGTTTCGTAGTAATAGATGATATTTGTAGTATGCGTATGTGTCGCACGCATTTCCCCCCGCAAAAATTACAGACTGTTTTGCATCGGTAATAAACGCTATTTCTACTCCCCTCCAGTCCGCCGCGGCCGGTGACCCGTGTTGCTCTATGAGTATCCTAAAATGATTCGTTTCGTTTATTTTGAAATTAGAGCTTAGTTTATTTTCTAACATATTCGCAAAGGTCTGCCCGAGACCACGGAAGGTGAAAAGCGACCGAAACGTCGGATTCGATTATAAATAATAATTTTAGTTTAACATACACGAAATAAAACCGAAAACTAGTTTTATGAGTGTAATATAGTTGCGAATACCTAAGAACGTACTATATTTGTAAAGGTGTTTTAATACAAGTTTTTATTTTATTTAATATATTTACCACCTTTTTATTAAAAGGATTTGATTTGACTAGACTTTCACGACATTGGCATCGCTAAGTTGGTATACAGGATATCAAAAACAAATTGATAATTTTTGAATTTGAAAATGTTGCGAATTATGAAAACCGCGTAAAAATAGATTTCTATTATAACGATTTTGTTAATTCATGTGCAAAATTGGAATTAAAATTTGGAAAATTATTAATGTGACTAGTATAATGATGATATATCAATTATTTATATACCTTTAAAATATACATAATGATATGAATTGAGATCTCTTTTATACAAAAAAAAATATGTAAGGGTCATTATGAGTGATGTGGTAAAATAGTTAAAAATTCATAATAGGTATCACAAGTATTAAGATAGTAAAAGAGTGGCCTAAAACAAAAGTTCAAACAAATATGACCCTTATAAATAAGCTATGATTGGCAGATATATGGATATTTTACAATATGCCTAGAATACAGCTATAAAATAATTGCTTCATAAAATTCTTGCATTGCTATAAAAAAAAAACTATTTTTCGGATTTACGTCGCATATTAAACTAAAATGATTATTTAAAATCAAATTATTTAATATCAAATAATTTAATTTCTAATATTTTTATTTTTTTCAATAACACATGGAAGCGAACTTTATAATATACGCGAGATAAATCCGAAAACTAGTTTTATTTCAATAAGTGTAGCTCGGAAATCCTGAAAACATACTATGCTATAAAAATGTTTGTTAAACATCTCTGTATCAGTGGTTACCGTTCAAACCGTTGGTTTCAGCTTCATTCATACTCTTCAAATGGAATGGAGAAATACTGAACACTTCATTTTCAACCAGCTCATTCAAATCTTCACCGCCATAAGAGAGAAGTGGAGAAATCTCAACATCAATATCATTGTGGATAATCCCACCAGCCTCTCTTATGTATTTCCTATGCAAACGGAGCAAGTCCTCTCGGGCAGTGGATGGGCAGTCTTTTTTTGCTGAATCAGCATTCTTCAAAGCAGAAAACTCAACATCTCTAGCTACTTCAAGGCAGATAAATTTCTCTGCAAACTCAAACACATCGAATATAAACTTTTCCATCTTAATACCGTTCGGTTCGGATGGTTTTTGACGGACACCATTCTCATCTATATATGGTATCTTTTTCTTTGCTACGTGCAATTTCAGTTTTGTTTCATAATCACAGATTTTGACTAAGAATTCCGATGAGAAGTAGTGGTTGCAGATGTTTCCAGCGGAGAAAGTTAGACGGCCATCTGGATTTCTCCTTTCTGCAGCCTCGTCAGTCAGTTCGGAGTACTCAACAACTTTGTAATGTCCATTGACTCTGCAGACAACACCAACAGGTTCACTTGGTGTTGATTTCTGAACTACTTTAGCCGCGCAATCTGCGTTTTTACTTTTACAATACCCAATAAATATGGGATCGGCAACTTTGATTAAAATATTATCCACGGAATGGGCATGCAAGTGCTGTACACCTCTCTTGACAATATCATTTAGGATTCCCTGGTTTTTTAGCGCTCTGTACAAGCCACCGTTGCCGTCTGGTGCCGATGAAACGTGGTGTTTCTCATCGAGCAGAATTTTTCCGTTAAAATCGAAGCACGGCAGTGTTCCTTGTTCAAAGAAAACAATGTTCTCCTCATTCAAACCAAAGTAACCGTGATCCTTGAAGAATTCTGCGGTTGGTCCCATTGTATGTTCTGAAGTCATGATATACCAGGTAATGTATCCTTCCTTTCCAGTGTGTTTCGCTGCCATTTGCTGCACCCGAAGGATCCTTTCTGCTTGAATTTGGAATAACGTCTTCTTAGATGGCAAACCAACATTGTACATGCCTTTTGGATGCCCAAAACCAAGCCTAGTGGCCTGTCCACCCGCAAGAAGCAAAACACCAACTTTGCTATCGGATATCTCTCTAAACCCAATACTTTCATATTCAAGTCTCTTGCTGTCTGTTAAACTGTTCACAGACTCGTAATGGGTTTGTGGTATGGGTTTCAAGTCGTCGTCTAGTTTCTCCATAATAACTTTTGTACTATCCATAGCCCGCCGGAAGACTTCGTTTATTCCCGCCACGTCAATTTTCATAATCTCTCCCGCCAATTTTTCCCGCTCATTTTCACTTATTTCCGGCCAGTACCTCAGCAACTGGTGCTGGCCGTGCGCGGTCAAGAGTTCATGCAACTGATCGTACGACATATCGGTCCCGTGGTTCGCGGTAAACTAAATTAAATGTTATCGTACCGATCGCGACGATTAGAAAGTGTATGTTCCATTCTT
Organism: Macrosoma leucophasiata; assembly: GCA_036365455.1. NCBI lineage: Eukaryota > Metazoa > Arthropoda > Insecta > Lepidoptera > Hedylidae > Macrosoma > Macrosoma leucophasiata. The sequence continues at coordinate 5,821,712 of JAWQUS010000029.1, forward strand.
TCGCGATTCTCCCACTACATTACCACGTATACTGGGGGATTGACATTTCCATTTTCTCAATGTTTATTTACATTTTGTCGACGTGCAGTGGAATGTCAGATTTAGTTTTGGTTTTCATTACTAGTTTTGTATGGGTGGTTTGTGGTTTTGTTTCACAAATGCAGCAATGGATAAGCGGAAATGGTGATGACAGATGATGTAATAAATTGATTTTGCAATTGGCGTTCGGAAATTGTTATCAGTTACGTTTTTCAAATATAATAATTGATTATTTCAATGTTATTAGTGGGTGATAATAAATTTTAATGTATTGAATATTCCATGTCAATTTGAAAGTACTTGCGTTTATAATTAACAGGTATAATTAGTGAATTAATACCATTATCTAGGAATTTTAATGACTGGCATCACTAATAATGCCATGTTTCATAATGGCTACTAATTTGGTAGTTAGATCTTAATGTGGAATTTTAATGTCTTTTTTATATTAATTAATTGCCAACATGTTACCTTATTAAAACATGACAAGTGATTGATTTTAGAAATTGAAAACCTATTGCCCTTAAAAACAGCTATTGCTGTTCTGTTTTAAAAAATTACGGGCGAAGATTTTAGGTGACAACGTCTTTTTCTCGGTAGAAAGGCATTCGCCGGTCCGGCAGGCCTCTCTCTCGTTCGGTGACTCATCGTTACGTTACCGGGCGTTACACTTTTTCATGAGTGACTCCGAGCCGCAACCTAATTTAAGACGTTGTCACGTCAAAAAAACCTCTTTAAAGAAATTAAACATTTTCTTCGCCAATAGTATTAGTTCAACGTTAGTCCAATAGTTCAAGTTCAATCTTAATGATATTTATAAGAGCTGAAATCATACACGTAAATTTGAAAACAAGAAAAATTACCAATTAATCAACGTACTTGCATCTGTCTGAAAATGAAAAGCGTTTTATTAACCTTCAGATACAGTCAAATTTTCTTCATACTGCAGTAGCTTACTGGTGGTAGAGCTCCAGTGACGGAGCTCGCGGGCGTAGGCACCATCGCATTACCTAATATACTTGCCGCTAAATGGTAGTGTTCAGGACTATCGTGTTCCGGGCAGTTGGTAATGTACGGCCCTGTAATTCCCGGCACAGAGGCATATCACCTTAGGCCTCAGAAGTGGTAACGCATCTGCATTTTGACCTTGATCTTTGTGTGGGTGTCTATAGGCTGCAGTCATCACTTAACATCAATGTGAACTGCATACTTGTTTGCCACTTCCATTGCATAAAAAAAAACTGCATTGCTTGTACACTGAGTACTTGTAATTTTCTTCTTTATTCAAAAGAAACTTCTTTTTTAACTAAAATATATTTCAATGAAGAAAGTTTTCTCTATTTGAAATAAGCATCAATGTCGTGAACTCGTTCCCCAGTGTCATCGAGGTCGCATCAAGTCCGTCCCACCATCCCCATGGCTTTGAACTCTGAACCCACGGATATCAATACTAGACGGTCTATGGACACAACACACACCATTCAGCTAGATTACCACCTTTATCTCCTTTTTTGAGTTTAGATTTCGCTTTATGAACATTTCAATCAATGTTTTTGGTTGAGAGGTGACATCTTTGTCCGCAGACACGACCCCACGGGAGATCAAGAAGAAAAACAATTAGAGATGATGGAGGGCAGAGATTATAGCCAAACAATCTAACAAAGAAATTAAAAATTGCATAAAACAAAAAGTCGAAGCTAGTCTCAGTGCCTTTGCTTGCACGCTCGACATTCATTCCCCACAAAACCTAAACCCACCCCTTGATGCTCCCCTTTGGGTCTCCTCCAGTCTAGTACTACTCTCCCTCCACGAAGGTGGGTGATGGTAACACAGGCAGCTGAATAAATTTTTCAAAATAAGTTAAGAACTCGGGATTCGTTCTTCTAGTTTCTTCTGTTCATATTTTTTGTAGCGTACTCTGACGTATCATTTTATATTTTTATTTGACAAATTCAGGTTAACTGAAATCAGAAATAGGAAGTCAGCCGTCAGCGGAGGCCTGTGTGCATCTCTCTATTCTATTTCTATTACCAAAATATTGATTTAAAAGTACGTAACATTTACAAAATCATTTCCATGATGCCACTAAAAGTAGGACTTTATTCAGTAGAAGTCGCGCACACTCTCCAACACTAAGATGACTGTTGAAGACATGGTATACCTATTTAAAACAGGTCCTAAGAAAAGTGGAAGCTGAAAATACACTTCAGCTAAGGGCGTCTTCAAATTAAGGCGTTAGGAAGCGCTGTAGTGACGCCACTGTGCTGCCACTGCAACGCCTCTAATTTGAAGGCGCCCTGCCCTTATTTTCGTATAAACATTTTTTTTTTATTAAATACGTTTTAGTTTTAGTAGTTTACGGTTTAGTTACACAGCAACACAGACACCACGCGCTGCCATGCTTGACAAACCCTTAAAAATGTCAAAGAAATGTCAGAAATCCTTCACAACAGTGCACATTTGTTGCTTATTTTGATAAATTTTCTGCTCCAAATCATTTACAACGTCTGCAATTGTATATTATACATCGCGGGTGTATCATTAAAATATATATTTGATGTAAACATGGTTGAAACATCGAAAAAACGAAAACGTAGCATAGAATCGACTAACCATACAATATCATCTCGACATACAATAGATGCAAATTGGCAAAAATTAATGGCAAGCAACCTTCTAATGGAGAAGAAAACCGTGAAAAACGACTCTGAAGACAATACACAGCGTTACACCGGCAAATTTAGGCGTACGCGAAAAAAAGAGGATAAAGAAATAGAAGTGATTGCACCAGTGAAAAAAGATACAAATAATGAAGAAAAGAACAAATTAACTAAATTTATAGCTATGGATTGCGAGATGGTGGGTGTAGGCAGCGATGGGGAGGACCATATGTTAGCTAGAGTGTCATTAGTCAATAAATTCGGTGATTGTATATTTGACAAATACGTGAAGGCTAGGGAAGAGGTCATAGATTATAGAACTAAGGTAAGCGGTATCAGAAAAGAGGATTTATTGAAAGGAGAGGACTTCACGATAGTGCAGAAGGAGGTAGCGGAGATTTTAAAGGGGCGAGTGCTTGTTGGACATTCATTGAAAAATGATTTGAGTGTTTTATTCCTTTCGCACCCTAAGAAGAATATTCGCGATACTTCTAGATATAAACCGTTTAGGAAGGTGAGTTTTTTTATTCTATTTTCTATTTATGTATAAATTGACAAGTGTATGTATGAAGAGAATGATGAAGGTAGATGAGGCATGGGAGGTGTGTCAGGACCGGGATATCTGGCGCTCCACACTCTCTGCCTACCCAGTTGGGGACCTGGCGTGAAGATACATACATACATTGACAAGTTTGTGTTGATATGCAGGCAAATTTTATTATTTTAAAGGTTGCGAAGAAGCGTACAGTTCATATGGATATTAAATGATGAATACAGCCTATAGACATCTACAAAAAAACCAAAGGTCAAAATGCAGATGCATTGCTACTTCTGAGACCTTAGTTATGATGTCTCTGTGATAGTTATTATGGGGCCATACATTACTATTTAACTGAAACACAATAGTGCTGAACTCTATATGGCTGCAGATTAGGCATTGTGGTGGTGCTTATGCCAAAAATAAAGTTTTTATTTTTTAAATGTAGGTACAGTATTACTTACCATCAATGTGAACTGTACACTTGTTAGCTACTTGACGTTTAAAAAAAATCTAAGTTGGGAAAGCAGCTAGACTAGAGAGAGACTCCAAAACTCTGCCGTTTCAAATGACGCCTGAAATCAAAATTTTCTTTCCAATTTTCTTGAAGAGAGCACAAGTGTTCTCCGAAAGACTGAGGGTTGCTGTTTAATCTCGGCAGCCACTCCCAACATCAATATCCCACCCAATATATCACCCAACCCACCTGCTTATAGTCTGGCGACTGATCGCACTCGGGATGTGAAAAATAATTGATTATTTAAAAAATCTATTATTAATTGATTATTTTTTCTGAATAATTTATTTATTTTGTCGATTTTTATTTACAAAAATAATCGATTATCAATCGATTTTTATTTTCAATTTTTTAATAGCATAATGAAATCGTTTTTATTAAAAATTTTATAAATAGTTTATTAATTTATTTCGTAGTTTCCCACTGGACAAAATTAATTTCTTTAAATCTGCGCAAAAAATATTCTAGACCACCTATCGATATGATGATTTCAATTACTTTTCTTTTCTATTACTTGCTTAATAAGTGTTAGAGATGATTTTCGTTATTCAGTAAAGCGTGTCATTAATATATTTTTTTCTTTCATGGCCGATGTAAATTCTTTATGTTTAGCAAATTGTTTCGATGAACAAATAAAAATTAAAAAATTGGAAAAGCTTCGAATTTACGATTTTTTTAAATAAAAACTATAAAAATCAATTATTTTTTGTAGAAATAAAAGCATTGAATTTACGATTTTTTCAATTAAAACTATAAAAATCGATTTAAAAAAAAAGATTATTATTTGTGGAAAAATCGATTATTTGGAAAACGATTATTGTATCTTTTAAAATAATCGATTAATACAAAAATCTTTTTTTTTGCCTGCCAAGTCACATCCTTAGATTACAAGCAAGAATAAATAAATAAAAAAAATCTTTAAAAACACCCTTTATTTTTCAGATCACCAAAGGCTGTACACCGTCGCTAAAACGCCTAGCAAAAGAAATCCTCGGTATAGATATCCAAAGCGGTGAACACAGTTCCATAGAAGACGCAAAAGCTGCCATGCAACTCTACTGCACAGTCGCAAAAGAATGGGAGAAAGTAATGAGCGCCAAAAGAAACTACATTCGTATGGTAGAAGAATGACAAAAATTAATCCAACATTATACATCTCTTAATGTACCGTTTATTATACATAATACAGTTAAATATTCCAATTTTATAACAATGCAATCTTTCACGTATGTACCGAGTTTGATGAGACAGGTTTTCATACCTTATTTCAATCCGAATTTGACGATAATACGTAATGTACCCGGTTATATGGTTTATCCGATGCCGGTTACCACTCATCCGGTTTTGGAGGCGGATGATGAGCTAGCTCTCTCGGATTTCTCAGATCTATCCGATCTAGATTTTGACTGTCTGAATTTGGATGATTCTGATTAGTCTTTGATTCTGAATGATGTTTCAGGTTAATGGTCAGGTGTTCGGTGTTGCAATAGTTGTTAAGTAGCTAATAACAATACAATTACAACTTTTTGTAATAAAACTATTTTTACGGATTACTTAATTAGCTTAGCCTTTATTTCATCATTTGGGGTCATCTTTTTTTTATCGGGGGAAAATGTTTCGACCAATACCTCACTATTAGTGCTTACGTAGGCAGTGTGCAGCAGAGATAACGCTCTACGAAGTCAATTAGCCCATTGTCTCTTTCGTAGGCTCGATGTGCAATATGTGAGGTGTTCCCTCGTTGCTACAATATGGGGGTTCTTCAAAAATGGCGTCCAAAGAGTCCTCCAGGGCTGGCAGCGCGTTGGTAACTCCCCTGGTGTTGCAAATGTTCATAGGCGACGGTGACCACTTTCTATCAGGTGGCCCGTCTGCTTGTCTGTCAACTTAATGTCAAATTAATGACATAAAAAAGAATCTTGCTGGGTACCTATTGTATTTGGATTGACTACTCTAACGAGCGGTCGTCACGTTTTTTCGACGTTTTAATGACTGGAGAAAATGATTTTAAAATGTTTAATGCTCTATATTATATGGCAAATCAAGGTATCTTATAGCTTGGTGTAGCTATCAGATCAGGGTTACTCGTCCACTTCAGATGAGTTTGAGGGAGGACCTTTTATTTTCGTGAGGTTGAATGAGGTCCTTGTATTTTCGCGAGATTGAGAGAGAACCTTGTTTTCGCGAGGTTGAATAAAAACCTTGTATTTTGCGAAATTGAGAGAGGGCCATGTTTTCGCGAGGTCCTTGTGTTTTTGCGAGGTTGAATAAGGACCTTGTATTTTAGCGAGGTTGAGAGAGGACCTGGTGTTTTCGCGAGGTTGAATAAGGACCTTGTATTTTAGCGAGGTTGAGAGAGGACCTGGTGTTTTCGCGAGGTTGAATAAGGACCTTGCATTTTCGCGAGGTTGAGAGAGGACCTGGTGTTTTCGCGAGGTTGAATAAGGTACCTACACATCTCATGCCATATTGAAAATAGGATATTGGAATATTTAGTGTCTAATATTTTAAGAAGCCATTTTTGGCTCCTTTCTACGAATTACTAGGTGTTTTTTAAAGTTGGGTGACAAGAAAAACTCACTGAGTGCAAAAATTGTAGATATTTTTTTTATTTCACGTTTGTTTTAGGTTGTCTTAACCCTACGTGCTACATTTCTGTATGCGCGTGTACTGATTGATGTCTGTGTAATAGGTAATCAGAATAAGTGTTTGTATGGAATTTTAGCCGAGTCAGAGAATATGTGAATATATGAATATATACTACGTGTAGAATGGACACTTCGACGTCCCGCCCGATTTGCCCGCATCACTCAACCCCTTCCCCTCTTATGGGCGACGGTTGGTATTTTGTACGTGCTACGCACAGTAGGTGCGCGTGTAAATACACGTCACTGATTGATGTCTGTGTAATAGAAACCAAATGAAGCGTTTGCATGGAATTTTGGCGGAGTGTCCGGGGTGACATAGTATAGAATCGAATAAATAGTATAGAAAGGTATCTACATTGACTTGACCAACTCTGAAACATCCATTTTCTAGCAAAATAAGTAGATTCTTTTTTTGTGTATAATAAAACATAGGTTTAAGTGAGAACTACATGTGTAATAGCTGTGTTTTATTTTTTTGGAAAACATTATAATTTTTTTTCGACGTTTTTTTTAAATTTTGTCGAATTATTTTTTTTTTTTTACTGATAGATTTAATGATTGAAACATTGTTAGTGAATGCTGATGGTGATTAAAAAAATGTTCCGTGAAATTGTTTTTTAATTTGATCTTTTAATCATTGGTATTTCAAATCATCTCCATACTTTTTTTTATGTAATGGAAGTGGCAAACAAGCTTGCAGTTCACATTGATGTTAAGTGATGACTTCAACCTATAGACACTCACACAGAGATCAAGGTCGAAATGCAGATGCGTTACCACTCCTGAGGACTAAGGTGTTATGCCTCTCTGTGCCGGAAATTACAGGGCCGTACATAACCACCTGACCGGAACACGATAGTGCTGAACACTAACATTTAGCGGCAAGAATACTACGCCCGCGAGCTCTGTCACTGGAGATCTACCACCAGTGAAATACACATATATACAAGGTGAAGCCGGTAAGGTTCAACAATGTTCTTAAATGTCTGCCTTTGGCGGCGTCGTGTGGCGGGTTGCTCACTTCCGAGGAGGGCAATGGCTGTCACATGCGTCATACTCGTGAACGGGTGCTGTTGGTGGGGACTGGTCTGTTCTGGTTTGCAGGAGCTACATCACATTTAGTAGATAGCAGTTTATTTGCATCTATGCTATGGACGTTCACATTATTTGATTTTTCACGATAATCTGTACTAGATTTAAGCTCTCATTTAAAAGAGCTCTTACTGAGTTTGTTGGGTGGCGGAGTTCTTCTCAGTAGTGACTGCACTTGGAACTCTGCTAAGTGAATAACTTTGATTTTGACGAATAAGTTTTTCTTTTTCTTCATTTATCATCATTGAAGGAATTGAAAAATTTTGTGATTAACATAATGTTTTAACCAAGTAGTTTAAATTCTAATTTTTAATTTACTATTAATATATGATTTTTCTTTTATTATATGTAATGGTTATTCACTCTAGGTAATTTTTATGATTTATTGACGTTTTGAAAGTATCTGTAAAGATCTATTCGAAATAAAAATATTTTCTATTCTATTCTATTCAATATTTCAACCATAGATTTATTATAAATACTAGCTGGCCCGGCGAACTTTGTATCGCTTTAAAGTAAAGATAAAAAATACTGTACAGTTTTAGGGAAAGAAACAAACAGCAATTGATTTTTGAAAATTGCCTGGCCTGTCCAATTTCTGTAATACATCAGTGACATTTATTAACACCACCAACGCCACCATCACCACCACTACCAACACCACCAACGCCACCATCACCAACGCCACCATCACCACCACTACCAACACCACCACTACCAACACCACCAACACCACCATCACCACCACTACCAACACCACCAACGCCACCATCACCACCACTACCAACACCACCAACGCCACCATCACCACCACTACCAACACCACCAACGCCACCATCACCAACGCCACCATCACCACCACTACCAACACCACCACTACCAACACCACCAACACCACCATCACCACCACTACCAACACCACCAACGCCACCATCACCACCACTACCAACACCACCAACGCCACCATCACCACCACTACCAACACCACCAACGCCACCATCACCAACGCCACCATCACCACCACTACCAACACCACCACTACCAACACCACCAACACCACCATCACCACCACTACCAACACCACCAACGCCACCATCACCACCACTACCAACACCACCATCACCACCACTACCAACACCACCAACGCCACCATCACCACCACTACCAACACCACCAACGCCACCATCACCACCACTACCAACACCACCAACACCACCATCACCACCACTACCAACACCACCAACGCCACCATCACCACCACTACCAACACCACCAACGCCACCATCACCACCACTACCAACACCACCAACGCCACCATCACCACCACTACCAACACCACCAACGCCACCATCACCAACGCCACCATCACCACCACTACCAACACCACCAACACCACCATCACCACCACTACCAACACCACCAACACCACCATCACCACCACTACCAACACCACCAACGCCACCATCACCACCACTACCAACACCACCAACACCACCATCACCACCACTACCAACACCACCAACGCCACCATCACCACCACTACCAACACCACCAACGCCACCATCACCACCACTACCAACACCACCAACGCCACCATCACCAACGCCACCATCACCACCACTACCAACACCACCACTACCAACACCACCAACGCCACCATCACCACCACTACCAACACCACCAACGCCACCATCACCACCACTACCAACACCACCAACGCCACCATCACCAACGCCACCATCACCACCACTACCAACACCACCACTACCAACACCACCAACACCACCATCACCACCACTACCAACACCACCAACACCACCATCACCACCACTACCAACACCACCAACGCCACCATCACCACCACTACCAACACCACCATCACCACCACTACCAACACCACCAACGCCACCATCACCACCACTACCAACACCACCATCACCACCACTACCAACACCACCAACGCCACCATCACCACCACTACCAACACCACCAACGCCACCATCACCACCACTACCAACACCACCAACGCCACCATCACCACCACTACCAACACCACCAACGCCACCATCACCACCACTACCAACACCACCAACGCCACCATCACCAACGCCACCATCACCACCACTACCAACACCACCAACGCCACCATCACCACCACTACCAACACCACCAACACCACCATCACCACCACTACCAACACCACCAACGCCACCATCACCACCACTACCAACACCACCAACGCCACCATCACCAACACTACCAACACCACCAACGCCACCATCACCACCTCTACCAACACCACCATGCCACCAACACCACTAACGTCACCAAGTAAGACCTAAAAATTCTGTGAAAAGTTTAAGCGTTTACTTGCTACCGTTATTAATATCGAGCAAAAAATATACGAAAAAAAACACGATTATTGTATGCCCCCTTGAACCCCTTAATATTTTCATTTCCTTATTTTTTGTTGTATTTAATTTTGTCGTTATAGCGGTAACAGAAATACATTATTTGTGAAAATTTTAGTTTTCTAGCTATCGCTTTTTATGAGATACAGCCTGGTGACAGACAGACGGACGGACGGACAGACAGATAGACAGCGGAGGATAAGTAATAGACCCCGTTTTTACCTTTTAGTTACGGAAGCCTAAAAAAGATAGAAGATAGAGAATAGTTTAAGAATATTCGATAATAATATTATGATTCTTTAAATTATCGTTACTTTTTTATTTCTGAACCGATTTACATGAAACAAACACTAAATGTTAAGTGAAACTTACCACAATATATTAGTAAAAACTGAAAATCGGATAAGCCATTTCTAAAATTAGCGTGCACAAACACACAAACAAACATACATTTTTCCGGGACAAAAAGTACCCAGTGTTGTGCGCCAAACATTAAAATATAATTATACCAAGTTTCATCGTAATCGGACCGGTAGATTTTGTGTGATGCTTGAACAAACAGACAGACAAAAAAAATCTAATCACATATTTGTGTTCGGTATCGATCTAGTAACAACCCCTGGTATTTATTTTTTCAATATTTTCAATGTACAGAATTTACACTTCTACAGTTTTATTATCAGTATAGATTTCAACAGTCCATGCCTATACTGATGTTGACTTCATCCCCCAAGGTCATTTTCTCCTGAGAATGTAAAATTATCAGTTATTATAACCTTAGAGCAACACGGGCCACCGGCCGCGGCGGACTGGAGGGGAGTAGCCATATGCAGGCTTTCCCCTCTGCCAAAATACAAGCCCAAATGGTCCTACGCATGTCGCCCAGATGTTTAAATGTGTGCGTGAAATTGTTTATGTATTTTGTTAAAGTCAAGATGTGAGTTTCGTAGTATTAGACGATTTATATAGTGTGTGTAGCGTCCACTACATTAAGGCGCCAACTAGTGGAATACAATGAAAACCTTACAGTACTTGTCTAGTACGATAGATGGCGTGCAGTCAAATTACATCGCACATACGAAGATTTCTCAAGAGTTGGCATATATACAACTTCCCAACGTCAACCGTTGGGCCGCGGCCCGCCAGGCGCTACCACCTCGCCTGGTTGGAGGATCCTCCCTTTTCGCCGGAGGAACACTTCCACCCGTGCCTCCACATGTGTGTATCATACGTAGTTCCCCCCGCAACAAAATGACAGACTGTTTTGTATCGGTAATAAGCGCTATGGCTACTCCCCTCTGGTGCGCCGCGGTGGCCGGTGGCCCGTGATGCTCTATGGTTATAAGAAAGGACTGTCCCAAACGAGAGAAACCTTTATTGTGTACTGAAGATTTTGTCCTACTCATAGATTATCTACTTCGCTATATTTCTGGCAAATAGAAATAAATTCAATTCAATTTACTGATGCTAGAATTCCAGTAAAGGGACTCAAGGGCGTAGGCACCAGCTCAATACCTAATCTATCTGCCCCCACATGGTAGTGTTCAGCACTATCATGTTCCTGTTAGATGGTCATGTATGGCCCCGTACAACTTTGGTCTCAGGGGTGGCAATCAATCTGCATTTTGACCTTGGTCTTTGTGGGAGTGTCTATAGGCTGCAGTCATCACTTAACATCAATGTAAACTACATGTACGTACGGCCCTGTAATTTCCGGCACAGAGGCATAACACCTTAGGCCTCAGGAGTGGTAACGCATCTGCATTTTGACCTTGGTCTTTGTGTGGGTGTCTATAGGCTGCAGTCATCACTTAACATCAATGTAAACTACATGTACGTACGGCCCTGTAATTTCCGGCAGAGGCATAACACCTTAGGCCTCAGGAGTGGTAACGCATCTGCATTTTGACCTTGGTCTTTGTGTGGGTGTCTATAGGCTGCAGTCATCACTTAACATCAATGTAAACTACATGTACGTACGGCCCTGTAATTTCCGGCACAGAGGCATAACACCTTAGGCCTCAGGAGTGGTAAAGCATCTGCATTTTGACCTTGGTCTTTGTGTGAGTGTCTATAGGCTGCAGTCATCACTTAACATCAATGTAAACTACATGTACGTACGGCCCTGTAATTTCCGGCACAGAGGCATAACACCTTAGGCCTCAGGAGTGGTAAAGCATCTGCATTTTGACCTTGGTCTTAGTGGGAGTGTCTGTAGGCTGCAGTCATCACTTAACATCAATGTAAACTACATGTACGTACGGCCCTGTAATTTCCGGCACAGAGGCATAACACCTTAGGCCTCAGGAGTGGTAACGCATCTGCATTTTGACCTTGGTCTTTGTGTGGGTGTCTATAGGCTGCAGTCATCACTTAACGTCAATGTGAACTGCAAGCTTGTTTGCCACTTCCATTACATAAAAAAAACAATTGTTTTATATTATTTCGCATTAACACATGCTTGTGAAATATATTTTATTTTTAAAGAAAAATGGAAAGAAAAATTTGACTTCAGGCGAGACTCGAACTCGCGACCTACTGGGAATCTAGTCCAGCCGCTCTTCCAATTGAGCTACTGAAGTCCTGCCCGATTTGTCAAATCTTTCCTTCACATCTATTGCATTGCTTTATGGTAGCAGCAGCGCCATCTATTGCCAACTATGCTAGTTAGGCAACCGATATAATAGACTTTTCAGTTTATTGAATATCGTAAAGAAGTCGCTTTTACCCTCAATTGGAAGAGCGGCTGGACTAGATTCCCAGTAGGTCGCGAGTTCGAGTCTCGCCTGAAGTCAAATTTTTCTTTCCATTTTTCTTTAAAAATAAAATTAAAAAAAACAGTCTACAAATAAAACAAAATATTATATGGCATGTAAGTATATTTATTATAAAATTCATCGGTTTCTATGGCTCCTTAGATGTCTTAGAGCGCATCGGGCGGCTGTTCCCTTCGCGATGCGATAGTTCCGACCGACGCCCTTGAAGGCACCACGACCAAACACCTCGACACATACGCGTACTCGACGACCATCCGCAAGACGCTCCGGTTTTCTGAAAAACAATATTTATTAATTACCTTTTGAGCGCGCATGGCCTCGCGGCTGGTGTAGATCGGAAGCGATCTACTCGGTTAAGCGATACGGGCGCGGTCGGGTTTGTGATGGGTGAGAGCTAGTGGCAAATTAAAATGCGCGTTTCCGTGCTTCGGAGGGCCGTTAAGCCGTCGGTCCCGGTTGCTATCGATAGATAGCAGTCGTTAAACCTTGTCGGAGGCCTTATGGGCGGTTTGAAAATATCCGACAGCGGGTTGGCCACTAACCCACCCACCTCCACCAACTCGCATTGGAGCAGCGTAGTAGAGTAAGCTCCAGGCCTCCCCCTTAAAAGAGGAGAGACTCGTGCCCAGCAGTGGGACGTATAATGGGTTGCCATCATTATTTATTACTAGCTGTGCCCGCGACTTCGTCCACGTGAGTTGTTATCATTGTTCAATATCTACCCGGACGAAGTCGTGGGCGCAGCTAGTATAAAAGTAGCCTTAGTTACTCCATATTACAGAAGCCATCTGCCAGTGAAAGTCCCGTCAAAATCAGTGCAGCCGTTCCCGAGATTAGCGGGAACAAATAAACAGACAGACTGACAGAAAAAAATTGAAAATGTGTTGTTTTGGTATAAGTACCGTGTCTACATACATATGCATTTGTAAAAAGCGGTTATTTTTATATTACAAACAGACACTCCAATTTTATTTATTTGTATAGATTTCTCCATATTACACATTAAAAAGTAATTAATTATAATTAGATATAAAATATAAAAATTATTCACACAGTCTTGACACATTGAACAGTGGTAAATTTTATTAAATTTAGTGGGAATTTGAAACAAGTGTAATATAAAAGTAATGAATAAAATAAAAATGCAATCCAAATAAAAATCAACCCCTTATTCATAAACGTATTTTAACTAAAGCGTTGCTAATCTCTCCTTTGTCTTTTTCTATCCTGCACATTTTACAATGCAACTGACAAAGACAAAGCATTCTATAGCTAAAACGTATCTAATTTATTTATTTATTCTTTATTAGTTAACATTGAAAGCAAGTTAAAGCAAAGGGCAGACATAATGCATAATGGCTATATTATGTCAAAGGATTGACAGACAAGCAGACGAGCCACCTGATGGAAAGTGGTCACCGTCGCCTATGGACATTTGCAACACCAGGGGAGTCGCCAACGCGCTGCCAGCCCTGAAGGACTCTCTTGACGCCAGTTTTGAAGAACCCCATATTGTAGCACCGAGGGAACACTTCAGAGGGAAGCTCATTCCACAATTTACACGTTCTGGGCAAAAACGAACGTGAGAACCGCACCGTTGAGCACTGCCAGGTGTCCAGCCGGTGTGGGTGGAACTTCTCTCTTCGGCGGGTAGTACGGAGTAGGAAAAGAGACGGTGGCACCATGTCGAACAGTTCAACAGAGCACCCGCCATTGTAGAGACGGTACAACACGCACAGACTCCCAATGTCTCTGCGCAGGCTCAGATGTTAGAGTCTGTCAGTAAGTCCTCAATACGAATGGCGCGTCTTTGTAGGGAGTCAAGGCATTCTCTACCAGTTCACCCTGATCATGATGAGATATTGTGGTATGTATTTAAACTTATAAATAAAGAAATAATAATAATGTACGTTTAAGAATATAATAATGGCAACCCATTATACGTCCCACTGCTGGGCACGAGTCTCTCCCCTTTTTTGGGGGGAGGCCTGGAGCTTACTCCACCACGCTGCTCCAATGCGGATTGGTGGAGATACGGGTTAGTGGCCAACCCGCTGTCAGATGTTTTCAAACCGCCCATAAGGCCTCCGACAAGGTTTAACGACTGCTATCTATCGATAGCAACCGGGACCGACGGCTTAACGTGCCCTCCGAAGCACAAAAAACGCGCATTTTTTTAATTTGCCACTAGCGGTCACCCATCACACATCCGACCGCGCCCGTAGTGCTTAACCGAGAAGATCGCTTACGATCTACGCCAGCCGCTGGGCCATGCGCGCTTCGAATAAGGGGAGGGAATAGGAAGAAGGAGTGGGGGTTTTTTTTTCTCCTCTGTATAATTAAACAAGAGGAGTAAGTAATGTTGTGGATGACTTGACAGAAGTCCTCGCTACGGTTTACGGGCGACTTAAGTCAATATCAAGATGAAAGGTGTGTATAGAGTGGGTTAGGTATTTATTTTGAGTTTAGTTATTATGTGATGATATCTCATGTATTGTTGAACTGCTTTAAGGTGTCGACAATGTGTTTAGTGAACTGATCGAATGTGTTTCTTGTACTTTCTTTTCGTAGGATGCTTTCTAATTTGAACGGGTCTATATTGAGCATATATGACAAAGAACGACTCTTTTTCTTTTCTTTTTACTCTTTGTTATCAGTTTGTAAAGGGGAAAAGAGACATTCTACTGATATACTTTTACATTAGTTTATTACATTTAGTTTTATCTTAGTGATATTCTTGACTTTACATATATTTTTTATCTTGTTTGACATGTATATCAATTGTTATTCGCTTTAATTTATTTCGTTTGTTTTTGACGTGTCATAAGAGGTGCCTGTCACCCTAAATGAATAAATGAGTTTCTGATTCTGATTCATATTGCATGTGTTTATGTGAGTGTAGCGAGCGTCACTGTAGCGAGGACAACAGGTGGGGTCTGACCGCGTGTACGCACCCGAACTTGGCGGTGTCGGGCTCCTGCTCCAGCAGCGAGCGCACGGGCGACTTGGGCGCGGCGGCGCTGAAGGCCTCCAGCTCCGCGCCCATCAGCCGCCCGTACGACACCCACACCGCGCCCAGCGACATGCCTGACACACACACACACACAAAGTGAGCAAGATTTACATATATTTTTTATCTTGTTTGACATGTATTTCTTCTTCTTCTTCTTTATACTATGGCTTCTACCTCGGTTTGGGTAATTCTGCCAAATTCTGGTGATTAAGGAGGCACTAGACGTATGAGTTATGACCGGTGATCTGAGGGATGTCCGGTAAGAAAGACATGTATTTCAATTGTTATTCAGTCCAGCCGCTCTTTCGACTGAGCCACCGAAGTCCTGCCCGATTTGTCAAATCTTTCCTTCACATTTATTGCATTACCTGCAGTAGCGCCATCTATTGCCACACTATGCTAGTTGGGCAACTGATACAATACACTTTGCAGTTTATTAAATATCGTAAAGAAGTCGCTTTTACCCTTAATAATTGTTAAGCTATTGCATAGCTTCTATAGAGGGCCTTGAGCGCGGGGACCGAATCCAGAAATTCCGTAACGAAAAAACCTCACGCTCCCCACTCCGACGGGCACGGAGGTGTGGCTTGAAGGCCGTGCATTGTCTAACGTCGTTTCTTTTTGGCAGTCTTCGACACGGTGTTTGTAGTGCACCTAGACGTATTGTACGACTCTACGAAGCTCACACGAATCGAGACGAGCTGCTCCGAAATCGGACGAATACATAAGCAGCTGTTTATATGCATTGTAAAATAAAATGATAAAAATATTCCAAACAATATTAACTTTTTTAATTAATAAAAGAAAAAAGATGTTTTCTTATCGGTCACCACGCTCAAAAAGTGTAACTTGAATTAATATCAAAGAAAAAAAGAAATACTGCATAAATAAAATAAATAAATTATTATAATTGCACAAGTTGATACAAAATGCTATGCAATAGCTTTACCGCGGCAGTCCCCGAGTGCCACACGTCGATTTTTTTATATTATTTCGCATTAACACATGCATGTGAAATATATTTTTAAAGAATTATAATTATAAGAATTTATTAATTTTCTCCACAATGTTTTCTTATGGTAAATACATCATATGAAACTTATTTTATTTTAAAAATTATACTGAATTATTTTTTTAAACATTTTTCTCAGGGTATTGTGGAGACAGGAGCGCTCAAACTAGGTAAACCCTGGGCTATGAGTCTCCTGGTCTCCGCCTCAGGATTTTGTCCACTTAATTACTAGTACAATTTAAGTAATAGCTCATGAGAGCAATAAAGAGAACTAAGCACTATAAGGGAACACTTTGCCAGTCCAAAAACAAATTTGCATAGTACTTATATAGTATAGAAAAATGGAAAGAAAAAAAAAATTTCTTTTAAAAATATATTTCACAAGCATGTGTTGATGCGAAATAATATAAAACAATTGTTATTCACTTTAATTTATTTTGTTTGTTTTTGACGTGTCATAAGAGGTGCCTGTCACCCTAAATGAATAAATAAGTGTCTGAGTCTGATTCTGAGCCGTCACGGGACGTCGTACAAGTAATAAATGCATCTGAAAAAAAAAAACACATACCGTACACTCACCCGAGGGCGACTTACCCTATATCAGAGAATATGTAATGATATCTATAATATCAAAATAAGTCGGGTTTTCCTTCCTGACGCTATAACTCCAGAACGCACGAACCGATTTACACGGTTTTGTATTCTTTGGAAAGATCTCGGGCTCCGTGAGGTTTATAGCAAGGAAAATTCAGAAAAAAATCAACGCGGGCGAAGCCGCGGGCAACAGCTAGTTAGTTACGTATAGAATGGACACTTCGACGTCCCAGCCGATTTCTCCGCACCACTCAACCCCTTCCCCTCTTATGGGCGACGGTTGGTATTTTTACTGGTGGTAGAGCTCCAGTGACGGAGCTCGCGGGCGTAGGCACCACCGCATTACCTAATATACTTGCCGCTAAATGGTAGTGTTCAGCACTATCGTGTTCCGGTCAGGTGGTAATGTACGGCCCTGTAATTTCCGGCACAGAGGCATAACACCTTAGGCCTCAGGAGTGGTAACGCATCTGCATTTTTACCTCTGGTCATTGTGTGGGTGTCTATAGGCTGCAGTCATCACTTAACATCAATGTGAACTGTATGCTTGTTTGCCACTTTTAAAACACAAAAAAAAAAATGAAATATAACCTATTTTTACGGATTTATCTCGCGTATATTAAACTAAAATGATTTTTAAAATCAACCCGACGTTTTTTTAAAAATCATTTTAGTTTAATATACGCGAGATAAATCCGTAAAAATAGTTTTATTTCAATGAGTGTAGCTCGCGAAAACCTAAGAAAATAAACTATTATTTATTCCTATTTATCATTATTTGGCGGAGTGTCCGCGGTGTGTCGTGAGCTTTCGCTGATTGATGCCTGCGTAATAGGTAAGGGGCCGTTCAAGTATTACGTGAGCACTATGGAGGGGCGGGGGGGTCTTTGCTCTGCTTATATTACTCTCTACTCTGCTGCTTATTGGATGACATGGGGGGTAGGGGAGTCTAGATGATGATTACGTCATCGGTAGTTATTTACTTCAGTAAAATCTATCTATCCTAAATCTATTTTCTTATTTTTAAAATTATAATTATAACATTATAATTATAATATTTAAAAAAAACAATATATTAATTGAAAAATGTTTACGTAAGCATGGGGGGAGGGGGTAAGAGCTTTGCTTACTTTTGCTGACTAGGGGGATGGGGGGGTAAAGATTTTTAATAAATCTGCTTACGTAATACTTGAACGGCCCCTAACTAGAATGAGCGTTTGTATGGAATTTTAGCCGAGTGTCTGGGATGTGCTTTCATTCACAGCAATGGCTGCCACATGCGTCATACTCGTGGACGGGTGCTGATTGTGGGGACTGGTCTGTTGTGATTTGCGGGTGTTATTTTCTATCACGATATTAAGCTGTTGATGGGTATTTGGGTATGTGTTTATATGCAAATATTTATATGCCATGGACGTTCACATTACCTTTATTCTATTTAATAATATTTGTATTAAATCTAAGGTTCTGACAAAAGAGCAACACGCTGAGTTTGTCGGGTAGCGGAGTTCTTCTCAGTAGTGCCTGCACTTGGAACTCTGCTAAGTGAATGACTATGATTATATCGGTTGCCTAACTAGCATAGTTGGTAATAGATGGCGCTGCTGCTACCATAAAGCAATGCAATAGATGTGAAGGAAAGATTTGACAAATCGGGCAGGGCTTCAGTAGCTCAATTGGAAGAGCGGCTGGACTAGATTCCCAGTAGGTCGCGAGTTCGAGCCTCGCCTGAAGTCAATTTTTTCTTTCCATTTTTCTTTAAAAATAAAATATAAATCACAAGCATGTGTTAATGCGAAATAATATAAAACGAATGACTATGATTATGACGGATAGATTTTTCATTTTCTTCTATGAAGGAATTGAAAAATTTGACGATTCACGTATCGGTTAAATATTATTATTAAATTGGTATTTATTAATATCTATTGGATTATTATTATAAGTCATTCTCTCTAGGTAGCTTATAACCCGACAATGCAAAAGTGTCCTTGTAGACCAATTTGAAATAAATGATTTGAATTTTGAATTTTAATTTTGAATTCAGACATATGGTGTATGATACCCGAGTCCAGGAAGATGGCGCCGGCGACGGACTCGAACAGGTCCCCGAGCGCCTTGGGCACCTCCACGTCCTCCGCCTGCTCCATCTCGTCCTCTTGGATCAGATAGTGCTGCAATAAATAAATAATTGATTCTTTCCTTAATCACTTGGAAATAATAGAAATTGCTTGTGATAAGTCAAATTACAAAATATAAAATTAAAGCGAATAACAACTGATACGCTGATTAATATGTCAAAGTAAACAAAAATGAAATAAATAATGGTCCAAAAATACTAAATAGGTATCAACAGAATGCACATGTCACACCTCAAGACAGTTTTTTTATTCAGTTTATTCATTTATTTCGTATAATAGAGAGAGAGGAAATTAGAAGGAATTAATCCTGGAGAGCACTTTTACATCGTCATTTTCTTTTAAACTAACCTAGATTGAATAACTACTAATAATAATCAAAAACACATAATAAATTAAACGAAACAATTATGTAGGCGTTTTGGCGGGAACCTTGAAAGAGGCGTATGGTGCTCTTATTTTATTTAATTTTCTTGGTGTATTTTTAAGTTATATTGAATAAAGTTGGTGGCATTTTGTTTGATATAAGTTTATTACAGTGCCCGTGTATAGTGAAATAGAATAACAGTGCGAAAACACGACCTTTAAGGTTGCCTCCAAAACTTCATTGTAAATGTTCTGGTAAAGTAGCCATCGCTTTACTCGAATAACTTGATTGTAACTCACTTGACTGACATATTATACTATAACTTATATACTTAATACTTACATATTATACTTGATGACTATATAATACTAACTTTTACGCTGCTTAAATAAATACGAAATATCGTTTTACTTGACACTGGCAATATGCGTAATACCGATGCCATAATAACAAAAAAAAAAAAAAAAACAATTATGTAAATTCAATGATTTTTTGAAGCAGATTCCCCAAAAAGTTACAATATACGCAGTAAACTTACCTCTTCACTGATAGAATGTCCGTTCTCCTCTTGAATCCGAACATATTTTGTCAGCACTTCGTTGAGGCCGGGCGACATGTGGCGGAAATATCTAGAACGATAGCATTTTTTTTTTTTAATCTCCATTTAAAGAGCTTGGTCAAAGACCATGACGCTCTATACGTTCACATGAATTACATTCTTCATTTAAAAAAATAATTAAACAACATTAGCTCATTTGACAATTGATATAGTTGCAACAGTATTCCGGCGTCATCCGTAGTAGGATCTGCCAGGACACTGTTGCAATGTCCTATTTCTAATGAAGCCCTGCGATGAGCCTCACCTCGAACACATTCAACCAAAATATGGTATACGTCTTCCACTTTACCACATATACTACAATTAGGGGTATCAGATTGACTCATTAAGAATTTAAACTTATTAAATGGCACATGTCCGGAGCGAAGTCTCATCATTGTGACAAGTTCTTTCCTGGACAGGGCACACTCGGTATACCATTTTAATGTATGTATGTCGGAGTCAGTGTTACCAACTCCAAAAAATCGATTGGGTGGTAGAAATCTTCTAAAATTACGGTAGATTTTACAAAATTATGTGGCACTTATAAAATTACCGTGTTTATTTCTTTCTTTGAGGCGTTTCATTACACTTACTTTCGGCACTAAAACTATTGTCAATATCATGAAAATGCCCTATAGTATAACCTTTACGAAGCCAGTCACAGTTTTCTTTAATAAGCATCCATTCCTCTCGTAACTTTTGCTTTTAACTTCTTCTTTTAGCTTTTAGCTGGTATTTGACTATTTTCTCATTCAGATGCGCTGTCATTATCACCAAGGGTGAACCAACGATTTAGTATTTAAGGCAGTTTGACTATAGGGGAGGGCAGATTGACTGTAGAGGAGCCAGGTTGGTACCTATTCTTACCTATTATTGTCAGTCTTTGCTATAAATTGTGCTGTGGCAGAATGGATTTGTTTGTACCTACTAAACATAGTGTTAATAAGATGAATATCGAGAGATATTAATATTTTTAGTGATTGAGCTAAGATTGGTTTTGTAATTTGTAGGTTTTGTTTAAATTAAAAGTTAAGTCATTTTTGATAAATTTAAATAATCTCAATAAATTCTATTATTATAATGAAGTGGACTGGCTCAACGCCCGCGGTATTTTTGCGATAGTTGAACGACAATTTCAGCGGTCGTGGTCGCGATCGTTGGGGTCGTTTGGTCGAACGTACCCTATGTGGTAGTACATTCTTCGTTCTAGTCACACACGTCACACTTGACTTAAGAGTACAAGAGAGCAAAGATTACCGCGACATTTTAATACGCGCCGCTTATTGGTCTGTTTTGAGGAGTAGTAGCCTCATTGTCCTCACCTCAGACCAATCACGTTACACTTTTTGTCTTAATCACACACGTGACACACTACGTAAGAGTACAAGAGCAAAGAGTAACGCGTCTTAATATTTGAAGCAGTACAAATTATATTTTTGTCGCGTCCTTACAATGTCGGGTTTTGTCCCGGACAAATGTAAGGCCTCTTGTAAGTCCTACTCAACATTATATCCAACCATATCCCACACTATATAGAAAACGAATAATAAAACACTATCCGCGAATTAGATGTAGGGGAGGTACACTAAATGATTTTAATTTTCATGTTTTTATTTTACCAATTTGTCGGCGTGATTAAGGTGTATACTTGTGCCAAATTTCAAGTCTCTAGTACCAATCGTTTTAGCACTAAACCGCGGACGGACAGACAGACGGACATGGCGAAACTATAAGGGTTCATTGTTTACTGCGGAACCCTAAAAACTTACTTGTGAAATCCGTGTCTAGCTGCCAGTGTGGCGAATATGGTGTTGTTGACGAGCGCCGAGCGGAGGTCGGTGAGGGCGCCGGGCGAGTGACGCCGCACGTCCTCGTACAGGTGCCGAGTGATCAGGTAGTCTGGGGAATAGACGTGTGCAACTCTTTACTGTTTCGAATCACTGTTACGAAACATTTCAATGTTCGGAATGATTGGAACATTAATACTGTTTCAAATGCATCATTTGCATCATTTGGAACTCGAACATTACTGAAGAATTTTTATGTGTAAAACAATAACATTAAATATTTATGATAATAGACATCAGCACCACACACACCACACACACACCACACACACACACACACACACACACACACACACACACACACACACACACACACCTATTTAAGCATATAAGACGCATGTAGCACATGTAGTAATATAATTAGGTATAAGTTAAAACTAGTTAGTTTTAAGACAAATATATAAGAATAAGTACACGTTAAAAATTGTAATACAAAAAGGGCAAACATTTATATTTAACATTTTCTCGGGGAATTGGCGCTGATAGTCGAGATACAGGCTTTGCCTAGTTCGACTACAGATGATTGATTCTTTTAGTTGTGATAACACTGTAGTAACACTATATTTTTGGAATTCTGTACTAAGTTTTATGAAATAAAGATTTTTATTATTTATTATTTATTATTATTGCTCTCTGTTTAGCGCGTTCATGTCGTTTGAGTGAATGAGTGATTGATCGCATGACCGCAACTGAGACACTTGACATTTGACATTTGAATCTGAATCAGTTAGCG
Source organism: Macrosoma leucophasiata (assembly GCA_036365455.1). Classification (NCBI taxonomy): domain Eukaryota; kingdom Metazoa; phylum Arthropoda; class Insecta; order Lepidoptera; family Hedylidae; genus Macrosoma; species Macrosoma leucophasiata. The sequence continues at coordinate 5,844,699 of JAWQUS010000029.1, forward strand.
AAGCGAGAGAGCGAGATCGTTTCTCCCACGCCTACTGGGGCCAAAACAATACTATTAGCTAACTTAAAGGAGATGTTGCGGGCGCGGCTCTGGTTCGTACACGTCCTCAAAAAATGGGTAAATTAAAGAAGAATCCGAAAAAAATACAATTTATTTATTCAAGAATATATTTTAAAGTTATAAACACATTTAATTCAAACGGTTTTATCATTTTCAACCATGTTCAACATGGCGGCGATGCAGCCGACGCTTGGGATAGTACCTATGTAGAAAAAACAAAACTAATGCTATCTGTATCTTACTAGTGCATCACATATTATAAAAAAAAACGATGTATCGAATCGATCAATTTAAAGAAGTTCCGATGAATTATTTTAAATTGGAAATCGATTATATTTTAAAGTAAAATGGAAAGAAAAATTTGACTTCAGGCGAGACTCGAACTCGCGGCCTACTGGGAATCTAGTCCAGCCGCTCTTCCAATTGAGCTACTGAAGTCCTGCCCGATTTGTCAAATCTTTCCTTCACATTTGTTGCATTGCTTTATGGTAGCAGCAGCGCCATCTATTGCCAACTATGCCAGTTAGGCAACCGATATAATAGACTTTGCAGTTTATTGAATATCGTAAAGAAGTCTTTTAAACCCTTAACAACTTTCCATTTTACTTTAAAATAAAATATATTTCACGAGCATGTGTTAATGCGAAATAATATAAAACAATTGGAAATCGATTAGTATTAAGTTATACTAGTTATATAAACACATGAAATCGATTTCGATAGTATTTAGAAAATATTACTTTTCTCTCTAAGTACTTTAAAATAAAAAAAAGAATTTAAAAATGAAAATGTCAAAATGACATCGCCCGTCATATTCGCCATGTTGGTTTTGAGTTGCAATTCTAACTGCAAATAATGTTTTGTAACTGTAAACAAAGCTAAATAAGTGAAAATATGCAGTAAAAAACGTTTTTGTATTGATTTTGCCTATTAATGATACTGTGTACAATACATGGCCGGATGCCCGTATATGGGCCTATGCCCATATAAAAATATGTATTGATAAACTAAGCAGTGAAATGTGGTTAGTAGTATGTAATAGTCTGATAATAAGTTCTTCAGTAATATTTTTAACCGACCTCAAAAAAGAGGAGGTTCTCAATTCGACCCGTATGTTTTTTTTTTTGTTTTGCTTATGGGCCGATTTCCAAAATTATTATATAGTTAGGAATACCCATCTACCCTCACCAAAGCTTCACTAAAAGAAGCTATAAAAACAGGCGCCATTGCAATGACGCGCTCTAGCCAATACAACGCGCCGACGCGTTTCGCGCCGCGCCCGCCCCTGATCCCGACCCTATCCCCGGCCCCGCGAGACCGATGACATTCCGGTTATCACCAACCGAATGGAGTAGAGCGAAAGTTGCACCGCCCATAATCGCATATGTCTCATATGTCCCTCTGCAACGCCCTAAGCCGAGGCACGGACCCGCATGGGTCACCCTTAGGCAGTTGCGCTAACTTTTTTGCTAGGCTGGAGCGCCTTCTGCGCTCGCCGATTGCCCGGTGAAGTAGACTAGTGCCGTCTCGAGACAGGCCGCCTACAAAAAGCCCGATAAAAAAAAAAAAAAAAAGAGACGCGCTCACTTGTTCGTGTTATCTTGTGCAGATAGGTTGTGGTCGTTGTGATTTGCGTATATAGTGTATGCATCAGTGATAAGTGGTTACAAATGATTCTATGTAAGTCGTCTTTATTACATTGTGTAAAAGATTTATTTTTGTGTTTAAAAAGCAATTTGTGATCATTCTGAAGGGTGTCTTATTAATTTAGATATAATTAGTAATTATAAAGGTAGTCTTTGTTGAGTTGTATTTTTTTTTTTTAATATTTCTACTTCTGAATAATAAATATACTGGGTGACTTTTTTTACCGTCTTGAAAAAAGTAGGGCGTGATAAGCAAATGAAATAAAAGCCTATGGCATAGTTATAATTATATTATTTTTTTATATTTTCTAACTTCATCTGAAATTAAAATTTCATTAAACATTTCTATTCATTATTCTATTACCTACAAAACTTGCAAAAACAGGATCGTGTCAAGTTGCCGGCGTTTGTTTGTTGAAATTCAGTGTTCTAAAATTAGAAAAAGAAAGAATTGTGTGTTAAAAATAGAATAATGAATAGAAATGTTTAATGAAATTTTAATTTCAGATGAAGTTAGAAAATATAAAAAAATAATATAAATAACTATGCCATAGGCTTTTATTTCATTTGCTTATCACGCCCTATTTTTTTCAAGACGGTAAAAAAAGTCATCCAGTATATATATATTTTTTATTTAATAAATAATGTTTTTTTTTGATCGTACTTAAGTGGCTTCAATAAAGCTTTATTTTGAAATCATAAAAATATAACTTGCAACTTTTTAGTATTAGTTTAAACTTGTACATTATCCCCCTTATTCATAAACGTATTTTAGCTAAAGTGTTGCTAATGCCTCCTTTGTCCTTTTCTATCCTGCACATTTGACAATGCAACTGACAAAGACAAAGCATTCCATAGCTAAAACGTATCTAATGTACGTTTATGATTAGGGGGGTTAGTATATAAGGTAAATATTATAGTTTTGAAGTAGATATTTTCTAGTTTCGGTTCGGTAGGTAAATTTTTTTTTGAAAATTAAAAAAGAAATGAAAAAAGAAAAATTTTTGACACCTTTGTAAAACGTAAAACGTTTTACAACGTAACGTAACTTCACGCCTGTCATCCCCGAAGGGGTAGGCAGAGGTAAATGCATGCATTCAAGCATACATGCAAACACCCACGATTCGCCGGTCACGTTTTGGCCCATGTAACAGGTGGCGAGCCTGTTGACATCTCCGGGCACATTACCAAACTTTGAGCTACTGGGAAATTTCCAGAAAATGGAAAAATCCCAATAGAACCAGAGATAAAGGCTTTTTCACCATTATCTCTGATAACCCCCTACCCGGGAATCGAACCTAGGACCTCAGCGTAGTAGTAGTGGCCTGCTACCACTAGGCTACCGAGGCAGACACCTTTGTACTAACCTAATATAGCGTCGCCGAGGAACTCGAGCCGCTGGTAGCAGTCGGTGAGGCGGTTGTTGTGGTGCGAGGCGTGCGTCATGGCCTGCAGCAGCAGCGAGCGGTCCCGGAACCGGTACTGCAGCGTGCGCTCCAGCTCCTCGTACCCTGGGGGGGGAGAGCTCGTCACTTGGCTTTCTCAGAGGGAGGGGGGGGGCTTCGTTACTTGGATTTCTCAGAGGGAGGGGTGGCTTCGTCACTTGGCTTTTTCAGAGGGAGGGGGGGCTTCGTCACTTGGTTTCCTCAGAGGGAGGGGGGGGCTTCGTCACTTGGCTTTCTCAGAGGGAGGGGGGGGCTTCGTCACTTGGCTTCCTCAGAGGGAGGGGTGGCTTCGTCACTTGGCTTTTTCAGAGGGAGGGGGGGCTTCGTCACTTGGCTTCCTCAGAGGGAGGGGGGGCTTCGTCACTTGGCTTCCTCAGAGGGAGGGGGGGCTTCGTCACTTGGCTTTCTCAGAGGGAGGGGGGGGCATCGTCACTTGGCTTTCTCAGAGGGAGGGGGGATTCATCACTTGGCTTTCTCAGAGGGAGGGGGGGGCTTCGTCACTTGGCTTCCTCAGAGGGAGGGGGGGCTAGGTCACTTTGTCTTCCACAGAGAGAGGAGGGGAGGGGGGCTTCGTCACTGTCTTCCTCAGAAGGAGGAAGGGGACTTCGTCACTTTGTCTTCCTCAGAGGGAGGGAGGGGCTTCGTCACTTTGCCTTCCTCAGAGGGAAAGGGGGGGGGGCTTCGTAACTTTGTCTTCCTCAGAGGAAGGGGGGAGACTGGGTCACATTGTGTTCCTCAAAGGGAAGGGGGGTACAGTGCTCATTAGGGAATATTGCACATCGAGCTTAGAATAGAGACAATCGACTAGTTTCGACTTCGTAGAGCGTTATCTCTGCTGCACACTGCCTACATAAGCACTGATAGGCTGGTTTTGTTCAAAATTTGACCAAAATGGTCGATACACGTCACATATGTATAGTGCGAAAGAAATAACGCTCTACAGACCCGAAATAAGCCGAAGTCTCCTTCTTAAAGTCGATGTGCAACATTTCTTGATTGGATACTGTACTTGGTTTCCATGGGCCAAGACATGTCAGGACCGGGATATAAAATATACCTATAAAATTTCACTGGTGGTGGAGCTCGCGGGCGTAGGCACCACCGCATTACCTAATATACTTGCCGCTAAATGGTAGTGTTCAGCACTATCGTGTTCCGGTCAGGTGGTAATGTACGGCCCCGTAATTTCCGGCACATAGGCTTATCGCCTTAGGCCTTAAGAGTGGTAACGCATCTTTGACCATGGTCTTTTTGTGGGTATCTTTAGGCTGCAGTCATCACTTAACATCAATTTGAACTGCATGCTTGTTTGCCACTTCAATAAACAATAATTAAAAAAACCTTACCAGACAACATCCGTTCCAATTCCCCTTCGGGGTCCTCGATGTAGCGCAGTAGAGGGGACGGGGGTGCTCGGAGTTCCCCGAAAACTGGCTGAAAGATATAATAGCTATTTCGACGAAGAAAACGAAAAAAAATTGTTGCGAATCACTCTTATTACTTAGGGGCATGAAAAATAGATGTTGGCCGATTCTCACACCTACGTTATAGGCACACAAAATTTCATGAGAATCGATCCAGCCGTTTTGGAGGAGTATGGTAACAAGTATCAAGCATTGTGACACGATGAATAAAAATAAGTCTGTTTTACTAAATGAAAGAAATAAACCATGTGTTGCTGAAAAGAAGGTTTATTGTAACCCCATTATTCATAAACGTATTTTAGCTATAGTGTTGTTAATCTCTCTATTGTCTTTTTCTGTCCTACACATTTGACAATGCAACTGACAAAGACAAAGCATTCTACAGCTAAAACGTATCTAATGTACGTTTATGAATAAGGGGGTTAGTCTTTTGTCCTTTTTTCTGAAATGTGTCTCTTTCGATCTAGGTTGTCTGGCAGAGATCGCTTTGAGCGATAAAACCGCCTATTGTGCTTTTGACTTAAGTGCTATTGTTTCTGTATTTTCTTGTTGTAATGTGTACAATGAAGAGTAAAATAAATAAATAAATATACAGAGATTATCTTATCTTGGTCTATCTTATATTATCTTATCTGTCTGATGGTAGGGTCAAAAGTCTTAGGAATCGGCGTGTATGTATGAAGAGAATGATGAAGGTAGACGAGGCACGAGAGGTTTGTCAGAACCGGGATATCTGGCGCTCTACACTCTCTGCCTATCCCGTTAGGGACCTGGCGTGAAGATAAATACATACATATCTTATCTAGGTAATGTTATACAACGTGTAACAGGATTAAATGTACAACCCGAAACTATGTTGAATTTATTCATAAATTAGTTACAAAAATTAATATATATATATTTTTTTTTTATGTCATTAAGTTGACAGACAAGCAGACGGGCCACCTGATGATAAGTGGTCACCGTCGCCTATGAACATTTGCAACACCAGGGGAGTCGCCAACGCGCTGCCAGCCCTGAAGGACTCTTTTGACGCCATTTTTGAAGAACCGCATATTGTAGCACCGAGGGAACACCTCAGAGGGAAGTTCGTTCCACAATTTACACGTTCTGGGCAGGAACGAACGAGAAAACCGCACCGTTGAGCACTGCCAGGTGTCCAGTCGGTGAGGGTGAAACTTCTCTCTTCGGCGGGTAGTACGGTGTAGAAAAAGAGACGGTGGCACCATGTCGAACAGTTCGACAGTTATAAGTTGTTATGTGACTATGTTTTGTACACGCCTGTACCTCGCTATCGACACAGTCTTTGTTCATTATTCATCTCGTCCCGTACGTGTGATAGGAGCTAGACACATTGCTTCCAAATATAAAAGTTCAATATAATATAAGTTTATTCAGTATCATAATTTAGTCTTTTAATTACGCCAACAAACTATTCAGCGGCACGGAATCTTGGCCAAACTCATAACATGCGATAACAATTGAGCTACTGAAGTCCTGCCCGATTTGTCAAATCTTTCCTTCACATTTATAGCCTTGCTTTATGGTAGCAGCAGCGCCATCTATTGCCAACTATGCTAGTTAGGCAAACGATATAATAGACTTTTCAGTTTATTGAATATCGTAAAGAAGTCGCTTTTACCCTTAATAATTGTTTTTATATTATTTCCCATTAACACATGCTTGTGAAATATATTTTGGATGGAAAGAAAAATTTGACTTCAGGCGAGACTCGAACTCGCGGCTTACTGGGAATCTAGTCCAGCCGCTCTTCCAATTGAGCTACTGAAGTCCTGCCCGATTTGTCAAATCTTTCCTTCACATTTATTGCATTGCTTTATGGTAGCAGTAGCGCCATCTATTGCCAACCATGCTAGTTAGGCAACCGATATAATAGACTTTTCAGTTTATTGAATATCGTAAAGAAGTCATTGCAATCATGCAATAACATTTTTTTAAGTGTGTCCAACTTTATTGTTATTGTTCAAGTGGATAGAAATAATGTTTACGTTAATCCTGAGAGGGTAATTAACTAAGCTAAAGTACAGTTTGGTTTGGGTTCTGAAGTTTAGATGAACAGTGTCATTTATCCGACGAACTCTACGCCTTGAATTGTATTCTGTAATTGGCTAGTGTTAAGTTGCCGAAGTTCTTTGGTTTTATTGTGATAAATTACGTAACTTCACGCCTGTAATCCCCGAAGGGGTGGGCAGAGGTAAATGCATGCATTCAAGCATACATGCAAACACCCACGATTCGCCGGTTACGTTTTGGCCCATGTAACAGGTGGCGAGCCTGTTGACATCTCCGGGCACATTACCAAACTTTGAGGTACTGGGAATATTCCAGAAAATGGAAAAATCCCAATAGAACCAGAGATAAAGGCTTTTTCACCATTATCTCTGATAACCCCCTACCCGGGAATCGAACCCAGGACCTCAGCGTAGTAGTAGTGGCCTGCTACCACTAGGCTACCGAGGCAGTTTAAGATAAATTAACATCTAAAATTGCTTTAGGTTCCATAAAAAAGCCTTTGTCACCAAATCAGGTAGCACAAGCAGTGGCATTAGTCGAACAAGGGATGACCCATCGTGAAGTGCCTACTATCCTTAATGTACCGCGTTCCTCGATGCAATATGCACTTAAACGGTATCAAGAGACTGGCCGCTAAACACGCAGACCAGGTAGTGGTGGTGTACGTTGCACTTCAGCTCGTGACGACCGCTTTATTGCGTTAGAGATTTTAAGAAATCGCTTCCTTACCGCTGCCAAGATCCGGCAGCGGCTTCCAAATGTCCAGGAACGTAAATGTTAGTGAGCGTACGGTGAGAAGACGTATGGAGGAACGTGATTTAAGAGCAAGAAGACCAGCCCGTGGCCCACAGCGTCTCCCACAACATAGAGCAGGTCGACTTCAATTTTCCCTCGAACACGCTAACTGGTGTCATGAACAATGGGCAAGGGTTTTGTTTACGGACGAGTGCAGGATCGCTTTAAATGCACCTGATGGTCGACAACGTGTGTGGAGAAGGAAAGTTGAACGATATCTGGTATTACTACCACTCCAACAGTGAGTTTTGGTGGAGGCTCTATATTGGTATGGGGTGGCGTTAGTTCTGATGCACGTACAGAATTGGTGATCGCCAATAACGCTCTAACTGCAACACGATACGTCGAGGATATCCTTCAAGAACATGTTCTACTCTTTGCAGGGTTTATTAGGTATGACCAATTCATTGTAATGCATGATAATGCACGTCCACACGTCCGTCATATCGTAAATGAGTACCTTCAAGAGGTTGGTATTCAAAAATTACAGTGGCCAGCTCGCAGCCCCGACTTCAGCCCAATAGAGCACTTTTGGGATAAGCTAAAAACGACAATCAAAACAGCATCGAAATCACCACAAGCTCTCCAGCTTCAAGATGCTGCACTGACTGCTTGGCGCGACTTATCGCAAGTGGACATCAGGAATGTCATGCAAAGAATGCCAGACCAAATGCAGGCGGTCATAAGGGCTAGAGGAGGAAACACGCGATATTAAAAAGTACAAGATGTTAATGTTATGTTGATGTTAACTGCCTCGGTAGCCTAGTGGTAGCAGGCCACTACTACTACGCTGAGGTCCTGGGTTCGATTCCCGGGTAGGGGGTTATCAGAGATAATGGTGAAAAAGCCTTTGTCTCTGGTTCTATTGGGATTTTTCCATTTTCTGGAAATTTCCCAGTACCTCAAAGTTTGGTAATGTGCCCGGAGATGTCAACAGGCTCACCACCTGTTACATGGGCCAAAACGTAACCGGCGAATCGTGGGTGTTTGCATGTATGCTTGAATGCATGCATTTACCTCTGCCTACCCCTTCGGGGATTACAGGCGTGAAGTTACGTTACAAGATGTTATCAAAGATCAAACAGTTTTTAATCACTAGTGCTCAAAACTGCAGTGTTTAAATTTGTATAAATGTAATTTTGCGATTAAACTTCATTACAGACTTTTAAAAACATTATTTATGAATAAGAAATTATTTAAAAACGTTAATTGGATGAACAACGATCAAAATAAGCCTGAATTTGGCGTGTAAACTAAAAAAAACTGAAGTTATTACTAATTTCATACTTGGCCAAGTTTCCGTGCCGCTCAGTGGTTTGTTCAGAATCGACAACTGAATTGATATTTGGCATTTTTAATTCAAGTAATATCTTGTCCCAAAATTAATTACAATTAAGAAAATAATGGTCACCCATTTGGTGAACAGTCACTACAAACAAAAATAAGACGGTTTGATAAAATTCAAATACTCGCTAGAGAACACAAACCCATTCCACGAATGGTACGCGAGGCTATTGAAATAAAAAAACACCCAAATTTCAATAGAAAAGATGGATGGCGATTATCAACATCATGGGATCCCATACTTAGCAAGATTAAATCCCAGCCGCAGCAGTCTGCAAGACCTCAAGATACCATAAGTAATTATTGTGTTAATCCTGAACGCTACGCAAGGCGTTTACGCAATCGATGGAGGTAGCTACATATATTTTTTCAAACTTCTGTCAGACAAATGTCACCTCAGTCTGCCCGGGACCACGGAAGCTGAAAAGCGACCGAAACGTCGGGTTGATTTTAAAAATCATTTTAGTTTAATATACGCGAGATAAATCCGTAAAAAATAGTTTTATTTCAAAAAATAAGACCAACGTCTATCCAAAACAAAATGCTAGTCTCAACAAGAATCATCAAATTTATTAGAAATCGTTGAGGCGTGCATATACAACAATTAAAAGAATAAAACAGAGAAAATTAATCTTATTACTTAAAAGTGTTAAATCGGAGTACGCAGGTTACGTTTCACCACATAGCGACAGTGTACGTGTGTGAGTTGGATTGTGTTTTATGTGCGGTCGTTAGTAGAGGAAGGGTAAGTTTGCATAGGGTGCGCATACTGTTCGTACAAATTGAGGATTACTTGTTTCTTAAATAAAAAATATTAAATACTTAAACATGTAATTTCAGTTCATGTATTATGATTATGACTCTATTTTCTAATGGAGGTGTGTATGAGTGTGCATTATTCCCGTTATGTGTTGTATAAAAAATGTTACAATATTAGTTTTTTTTTTTATGTAATGGAAGTGGTAAACAAGCATGCAGTTCACATTGATGTTAAGTGATGACTGCAGCCTATAGACACCCACAGAAAGACCAAGGTCAAAATGCAGATGCGTTACCACTCCTGAAGCCTAAGGTCTTATGCCTCTGTGCCGGAAATCACAGGGCCGTACATTACCACCTGACCGGAACACGATAGTGTTGAACACTACCATTTAGCGGCAAGTATATTAGGTAATGCGGTGGTGCCTACGCCCGCGAGCTCCGTCACTGGAGCTCTACCACCAGTAAAAAGTTAGTTGCCGTACTCCTCTGAAACGGCTGGATCGATTCTCATGAAATTTTGTGAGCATATTGGGTAGATCTGAGAATCGGCCAACATCTATTTTTCATAACATTTTTGGACATTTTTTTTATTATTTTCTAAGGCAATACGAAGTTTGCCGGGACAGCTAGTATAAGATAATTATGAACCCAAACCTGAAAAGAAGAAACGACAATTAAAGTTTATTATTTCACTGAAATAACATAAAATAATATAATATTATTATTATTAATGAAATGCCATTGTCAATCAACTCGTATTTGAATCCATCTCTGACGTTCTAACCAAAAATCCACAAAACTATAAACAAACTTCACGGTAAATAGACACGCAGAGTGCGAAGAAATAAATAGTATATCTTTACATAATTACATGGTTGCAGAGGCCCAGGAAGACCAAGACTGACCCACCATGACCAAATAGGTCGAGTTCTGACTGTTGGTCGGGTCAAAAGTCTTAGGAATCGGCGTGCATGTATGAAGAGAATGATGAAGGTAGACGAGGCACTTGTCAGGACCGGGATATCTGGCGCTCTACACTCTCTTCCTACCCCGTTAGGGACCTGGCGCGAAGATACATACATAATTATACAGAGATTATAACGTAACCTCACGCCTGTAATCCCCGAAGGGGTAGGCAAAGGTAAGCATACACGCAAACACTCATGATTCGCCGGTTACGTTTTGTCCCATCTAACAGGTGGCGACCCTGTTGACATCTCCGGGCACATTACCAAACTCCGAGGCACTGGGGAACTTCCATAAAATAGAAAAATCCTAATAGAACCAGAAATAAAGGATTTTACACCTTCATCTTTCCTAATCGAACCCAGGACCGCAGCGTAGTAGTAGTGGCCTGCTACCACATGACTACTGAGGCATTTAAAAAAAAAAAAAACTTTACCTGCAGCCACACGCCGTCGTCCCCCCTATAGGGCCGCAGCGAGCCCACGGGGCGGCCGGCCCACGCCCACTGCTGGGCCGGCGCGCCCTCCTCCTCCCCCCCTTCGCCCCACTCCGCCCCCTCCCCCCACTCGGCCGCGCAGCCCGACTCCGACTCGGACTCCGACGTGTCGTGAGCCGTCTGCACCGGCCGCTCCGGCTGGGGACGAATGGGTTAAGAACTGAGTTAATCTTCATAGGACAGTCCACAGAGCAACACGGGCCACCGGCCGCGGCGGACCGGAGGGGAGTAGCCATAGCGTTTATTGCCGATGCAAAACAGTCTGTCATTTTTTGCGGGGGGAAATGCGTGCGACACATGACTATGATTATGACGAACAGATTTTTCTTTTTCTTCTATGAGGGAATTGAAAAATTTGACGATTCACGTATCGGTTAAATATTATTATTAAATTGGTATTCATTAATACCTATTGGATTATTATTATAAGTCATTCTCTCGAGGTAGCTTATAACCCGACAATGCAAAAGTGTCCTTGTAGACCAATTTGAAATAAATGATTTGAATTTTGACACACTCACACTACAAAAATCGTCTATTACTACGAAACTCACACCTTAACTTTAACAAAATACTTAAACAATTCCACGCACACATTTAAACATCTAGGCGACACGTGTAGGACCATTTGGTCTTGTACTATGACAGAGGGGAAAGTCCGCATATGGCTACTCCCCTCCGGTCCGCCGGTGGTCCGTGTTGCTCTATGGGACAGTCACACCGCGGACCCTCTACTAAAATTCTATACAAACGCTTTTTCTGGTCACCTATTACACAGACGTCAATCACTACACGCGCACACAGAAATGTAGCACGTAGGGTTGTCACATAAGATAAAGATAAGATAAAGATTTTTATTTAATTTCTCCACAATGCTTTCTTAGGTTATGGTACATACATCACATGAAGCTTATTTAATTTTTAAAATTATTTTGATTCCCTTTTAAAACATTTCTTTCAGGGTATTGTGGAGGCAGGAGCGCTCAAACTAGGTAAATCCTGTGCTATGAGTCACCTGGTCTCCGCCTCAGGATTTTGTCCGCTTAATTACAAGTACAAAGGAGATGTTGCAAAAATGTATGGACCTCCGGCCATGTATTGTACACGATATCATTAAACAGGCAAAATCAATATAAAAACGTTTTTACTACATTTTTTCACATATTTACCTTTGTTTGCATTTACAAAATATTATTTGCAGTTAGAATTGCAACTCAAAACCAACATGGCGAACATGGCGGGCGATGTCATTTTGACATTTTCATTTTTTTATTGTTTTTTTGATTATATAGTACTTGGAGAAAAAAAAGTTATATTTTATAAATACTATCGAAATCGATTGATCCCTAGTGTCGGCTGTATCGCCGCCATGTTGAACATAGTTGAAAATGATAAAATCGTTTGAATTAAATGTGGTTGTAACTCTGTAATATATTCTTGAATGAATTAATTGTATTTTTTTCGGATTCTTCTTTAATTTACCAATTTTTTGAGGACGTGTACGAACCAGAACCGAGCTCACAACATCTCCTTTTAGTAACAGCTCATGAGAGCATAAATAAGTCGTCGCACTGACTACGTGACGAAATTAAATACAAATAGACCGCTCGCTCGCAACCTCACTGTTGAAGTTTATTCAACTGCCTCTCGAGAGGGGATGACGGGTGAGGAGGGTGACGGGTGAGGAGGGTGACGGGTGAGGCGGGGAAATCGGGCGGGACGTCGAAGTGTCCATTCTATACGTAGTATTATTACATATTCTCTGGTACAGTATCTGTACTACATGTATCTATACTGTACCAGAGAATATGTAATAATACTACGTATGGAATGGACACTTCGACCACAGTATAGATACAAACAGTATGGAAACTAAGCCCATTTTATAAAATTTTTACCTACACTCCATAGAAGCAATAGGGATGTCACTTTATTTTTTAAATAATTGTGTTATTATTTTGGCATTTACTGACCTTTAATCAATCGTATTGGGATGTTGACAATTTTTTTTTTATTGGTTACCCTGTAATAGTATTGGATAAATAAATACTATTTGTCTTTGAAACACAATATTTAGTCAATAAGTACTTAAAAGTAGTTACGATATAACGATTCAAAATGTTTCGAATAGTGAAATGACTCAAAACGGCCTATATGAAATTGCAGCACGTTATGACGTCACACCGCGGTACATCAGTTTACAAATAATAATATGTAGGCTACGTACATAATCTTATGGTGTTAATTAATCCCAGCAAAAGTTACTATGTTAGTATTCACTCATTTATTCTTGTTCTTATTTAATATTTTTACATACATAAGTAGTTATAAAACAAACAGACATATACCTATAAGAAATTAAAAAATAGTGCGCCGCCGGCAGCGGGAACAGGGTCCAAGCTATCGGTGGTTAGGGTCACAGAGACAAGAACCTCCTCACTATACGTGCCGTGCCGAGGAGTACCGCCTTCTGGATTAGACCCATGATCCAACCTTGATCTTATTACGTAACGTAATGTAACTTCACGCCTGTAATCCCCGAAGGGGTAGGCAGAGGTAAATGCATGCATTCAAGCATACATGCAAACACCCACGATTCGCCGGTTACGTTTTGGCCCATGTAACAGGTGGCGAGCCTGTTGATATCTCCGGACACATTACCAAACTTCGAGGTACTGGGAAATTTCCAGAAAATGGAAAAATCCCAATAGAACCAGAGATAAAGGCTTTTTCACCATTATCTCTGATAACCCCCTACCCGGGAATCGAACCCAGGACCTCAGCGTAATAGTAGTGGCCTGCTACCACTAGGCTACCGAGGCAGTTTAGTTTATCTTATTATTATTATAGTTTTAAGTACGAAAAACAGTTTAATATTGATATAACTTGTAGATATTTGTTTTTAACCATTACATAAAAAAATACTTTATTCTTAATAAATATTTTAACAAATTATAATTCTTAAAAATAACAAAACTGAGTGCTAATTACTTGGGTGATTTTTATAGTTCTTACGACAGTACAATCTTAATAAATAGCTGCCCCGACGACCTTCGTATCGCCTTAGAGGTATAAACAAATTAACTGTCCAAAAAAATCGAAAAAAAAAATTGGTGAGAATCACCCTTACCATTTAGGAATATAAAAAAGACTACAACCGATTCTCAAACCTACCAACTATACATACAAAATTTCATAATGATCGGTCTAGCCGCTGCGGAGGAGTATCGTTACTAACACTGTCACACGAGAATTTTTTAAATATGTTAGATATTATAACAATACATTATTCTTGCATTTCAAAATCACCAGGAAGTTTAAAAAACGATACCTCCGGTTTTGATGATGCAGAGTTCAAACAGTCGTATACCACGCAATACGCTCGTGGCATCTTTAAAACACTCGTGGAAGCAAAAACAAATCGCAACGTGACCGCTCGTCTCGACGCGACAGTCCGCGACACTCGCTACTGTTGCACTGCGAGAACCGCTTAGAGGCCTCGTAGATGCGCATGTTTGTGTGCGTGTGCCGTTTTGAACGATTTGTTCGTAGTTACATTACTGTTTGTAACTATACTGTGCTTCGACGTCCCGCCCGATTTCCCCGCCTCACCCATCACTCCTCTATAAATTTATTAAGGATACTTCGGCTTATTTCGGATCGGCTCTTATATTATTACACTAGCTGTTTCCCGCGGCTTCGCCCGCGTGGATGTCGTTTTGTAAATATTTCCGAATTTTCTTTGCTATAAACCTCACGGAGCCCGAGACCTATCCAACGAATGCAAAACTTTTGTTTATTCATTAACAATTCTTGAGTTTATTCAGTTTATTCATTTATTTCATACTAGCGGCCCGCCCCGGCTTCGCGCGGTGCAATGTTGCCTACCCTCTCCTATTCGTCTTAGCGTGATGATTATACATAGATATAGCCTAGAGTCTTCCTCGATATCTTTTATAGTTTAGGCAGCGTACGCAAAATAAGTAACTTTTCTGGTTGGTTTTTTACACCTTGTGTCTGAAAAACCCAAATATCTTACGGAACCCAATTTTTTCCAAAATAAAATATAGCCTTTGTTACCCGTGGATAATGTAGCTTTCGAATCGTGAAAGAGTTTTTATAATCGGTCCAGTAGTTTTTGAGCCTATTCAATACAAACACACAAACAAACAATAAAATATTACCTCTTTATAATATTAGTTTAGTTTAGATAATTAGGCTCCTGGAGAGCACTTTTACATCGTCATTTTTTCTTTAAACTAACCTAGCGTGAATAACCACTAATAATAATCAAAAACACATAATAAATATATATATATAAATAATAAATTAAATAGAAACTAAACAATTTTGATTAATATGGAAAGCATCAATTATTTACAAATTCCTCCATTATAGCTCCTCCATTTTACTGGTGGTAGAGCTCCAGTGACGGAGCTCGCGGGCGTAGGCACCACCGCATTACCTAATATACTTGCCGCTAAATGGTAGTGTTCAGCACTATCGTGTTCCGGTCAGGTGGTAATGTACGGCCCTGTAATTTCCGGCACAGAGGCATAACACCTTACGCCTCAGGAGTGGTAACGCATCTGCATTTTGACCTTGGTCTTTCTGTGGGTGTCTATAGGCTGCAGTCATCACTTAACATCAATGTGAACTGTATGCTTGTTAACAAATTCCATAACATAAAAAAAAAATAGCGTCAGGAAGGAAAACCCGACTTTTTTTGTATTATAGATTATTTTATCAGCTTTATAATTATAACGAACACCTCTAACTACAACTGACCTGGTTATCAGGGCAGCTGTCGGCAGCGGCGGCAGCCCTCACGTGGGGGTGGTCCGGGGGCAGCGGCAGCTGGTGTGTGGGCAGCACCTTGATGCCGAGCCACGACATGAAGAGCAGGGCCCCGCGAGGGCCACACTCGAGGAGGTAGGCCCCGATCAAGGCCTCCACGCAGTCCGCTATCGACTTATCTAAACAAATAAAAAAAGGAATTAAAATGTACGAGAAATGTCTGCGATGCCATATATCTATTTTAGAATAACTTGCTATTTATACAATATGTAACGGGAATAAGGCGCGCTCTCTAATACCCCGATTAAAAAACGAATTATAATCATAATACATGAACTAGGTTGTCCAGTTTAGGACTATAATTACTGTATTGAAAGACGCAATGCAACTCACCAAAAAGTACTGGAAGACCACCTTTTCAGTTATATGATTCAATAAAGTTCATTAATTAAACTCCGTTTTTACACGGACACTTCAGAGTCATTGGTTTTAGGCTTTTACATATTAAAATGAAAATTCACAAAAAAATGCATCTCGAATTGGCGGCAATTTTCAGGTAAGTAAGTGTTTTCTCTCGACGCCGCTAGCTGCGTGGCGCTAGTGTCGCCTCGACGTATGAAGGTGCAACAAACTCCTTGGTTTAGGCACGACACGGAGCTCGATGGCGCGTGTTTTGAATTCGCGCCGCGGTGGTGGTTGGTGATAGGATTGGCATTGCTTATGAAAACCCAACATAGGTGGATGGTTGCAGAGGCCCAGGAAGACCAAGGCTGACCTACCATGACCAAATAGGTCGAGTTCTGTCTGATGGTGGGGTCAAAAGTCTTAGGAATCGGCGTGCATGTATGAAGAGAATGATGAAGGTAGACGAGGCACGAGAGGTTTGTCTGAACCGGGATATCTGGCGCTCTACACTCTCTGCCTACCCCGTTAGGGACCTGGCGTCAAGATACATACATACATACATACATACATGAACTAAAATTACATGTTTATGTATTTAATATTTTTTATTTATGAAATAAGTTGTCCTCAATTTGTACACACAGTATGCAGACTTACCTCTACCTACGGCCGCACATGAAACACGAACCTACTCACACACGTACACAGTTGCAATGTGATGTAGCGTAACCTGCGTACCTTTATTTAATAAGATAGATAGATAAGATAGTAATAAGATTAACTTCCTAACTAGCATGGTTGGCAATAGATGGCGCTGCTGCTACCATAAAGCAAGGCAATAGATGTGAAGGAAAGATTTGACAAATAGGGCAGGGCTTCAGTAGCTCAATTGGAAGAGCGGCTGGACTAGATTCCCAGTAGGCCGCGAGTTCGAGTCTCGCCTGAAGTCAAAATTTTTCTTTCCATTTTTCGTTAAAAAATAAAATATATTTCACAAACATGTGTTAATGCGAAATAATATCAAACAATTATTAAGGGTAAAAGCGACTTCTTTACGATATTCAATAAACTGAAAAGTCTATTATATCGGTTGCCTAACTAGCATAGTTGGCAATAGATGGCGCTACTGCTACCATAAAGCAATGCAATAGATGTGAAGGAAAGATTTGACAAATCGGGCAGGGCTTCAGTAGCTCAATTGGAAGAGCGGCTGGACTAGATTCCCAGTAGGTCGCGAGTTCGAGCCTCGCCTGAAGTCAAATTTTTCTTTCCATTTTTCTTTAAAAATAAAAAATAAGATTAACTTCCTAACTAGCATGGTTGGCAATAGATGGCGCTGCTGCTACCATAAAGCAAGGCAATAAATGTGAAGGAAAAATTTGACAAATCGGGCAGGACTTCAGTAGCTCAATTGGAAGAGCGGCTGGACTAGATTCCCAGTAGGCCGCGAGTTCGAGACTCGCCTGAAGTCAAAATTTTTCTTTTAAATAAAATAAGATTAACTTCCATTATTTAACTTCTTTAATGTTATTAATAAAACAATATTAACACTTTTAGATACGCAGTTTTTTTTATTCTCACCATGAAAACGCAGAGAGCAATAGACAGTGTTACCATAGATTAACATAACATTATAGATAAGTAAAATATTACATAAATAAGTACTTGTCTATGCCGGTACTCTATATATGGCATACTTATTAAATATTATTTCGATATCCAAATTCAACACCCCCACTATATCGAAAAAAAAAATGAAAACCAAGAACTAACTTCAAGAACATTACATCATGAATAGTACCTATACAAAAATATTATCTTTTAATAACCCCAAGGGTTTTCATAAACTGATAATGTTTGACTCCAGATAAACCCTTTGTCAACAAGTCAGCAGGCATTTGAGAAGTCTGAACATATTTAGTTTCTATGATTTTATGATCAATGACTTCCCGTATAAAATTATAACGAACATCAATATGTTTGGACCTCTTGTGTAACTGATGACTGTTAGCAAGTTTCATTGCACTTTGACTATCGTTATACAAAGTAATTCTATTACATAAACCTATTATTTCAAGATCTAGACTCCTTAAGTATATCGCTTCTCTGCAAGCTTCGGACAATGCCATATACTCAGCTTCGCAACTACTTAAGGCTACTGTCCGTTGCTTCTTACTCTCCCAAGATATTGGGGCACCTGACTTTACAAAACAAAAGCCAGTATATGAGCGTCTATCTAAGACGTTAGCAGCCCAATCGGCATCTACATATCCCTTAAAATTAGCTTCTATTCCTTGGGAATATTTTAAACAATAGTCTTTAGTCTTATACAAATATCTCAAAATGCGTTTAGCATAATTAAAATGAACATGTGAATAAGAATTATTAAATTGAGATAAATAACTGACAGAGTATGCTATGTCGGGTCTGGTTAATACTGATAAGTACATCAAACTGCCTATTAACCTTTGATATGGTAAGTTATCTTCACAAACTTTAGATTTTTCAAGATTTAATTTAAACTCTATGGGTGTTTCAGCTGTAGTACAGTCAGACATATTAAACTTTTGCATCAAATTTTCAATATACCCAAGTTAGGTAGTTAAAAGACCTAAGTTTTTTATTTTAAATTTAGCACTCAGAGCCTTAATTAAACAATCTGTTTCAATATTATCATTCGAAAATAACAAGAAATCGTCCACATAGACACCTACAATTACCTTATTACCATTTTTACAATCTTTAATAAAAACACAAGGTTCAATTTTACTCTTAACATAACCTAAATTACATAAAGTTCCCTTTACTCTATCATACCAGGCCAATGAAGCCTGTTTTAAGCCATAGATAGCCTTTTTTAACCTCAAAACTTTATTACAATCAACATTAGGATAACATTCAGGTAATTGCATGAATATATTTTCTTTGAGGTGACCATTTAGAAACGCTGTTGTAACATCTAAATGTGTTATGTCCATATTTAATTGTACACTCAATGCAAATAAATAACGCAAGGTAGAATGCCTAATCACAGGGGAAAATGTTTCCTGATAGTCTACACCTGCTTTCTGCGTAAATCCTTTTGCAACTAAGCGCGCACGATACCTCACTTTATTGTCACAGTATTTCTTTTTCAGTACCCACTTACACTTTACTACTGTACCTGAACTTGGCGCATCTACCAGCTCCCAGGCATCATTTTCACTAAAACAACCTAACTCTTCTCGAATCGCACTTAACCACTGATCCTTCTCTGATCCTACCAAGGCTTCCTGCACAGTCAGTTCACTAGCGTCGTCCAATGCCTCCACACCTATGTTAGCACACACATTCGAGTATCCATACCTCTCAGGTTTCTTCCTCAACCTAGCACTCTTTTCATCATGCTCTGACTCACCTACTTCAGTGGAGTCTGCATCTTCATAGTCACTCGGGAAATAAGTATCATCTGACTTATCAACATAACTGTCGATCAGTGTATCCTCTTCCTCTGTGAATGTGTCCCCCACTGAATCTAAGCTCTCATCATTGCACTCTGTGCTTTCAATTATAGGTATTGACACTTGAGACTTCACTTCTTCCATAACTATGACATCTCTACTGGTGCTCACCTTCCTGGTTGTGGGACTGTACACCCTGTACCCTTTGGTGCCTTCTGGGTAGCCCACAAGTATCTGCTCCTCTGACTTTCTGTCCCATTTCTGGCACTTTTCTTTCGCCACATGCACCATGACATGGCTGCCAAAAATGCGCAAATGACTTATGTCCGGTTTCGATCCGGTCCATATTTCATGGGGTGTTCTGTCATTTAAAGCTGGAAGGACAGTACGATTGTGTAGATAGACTGCTGTATTTGATGCCTCAGCCCAAAATTCTTTGCCCATCTTGGCATCAAATAATAAACATTTGGCTTTTTCCACAATAGTACGGTTGAATCGCTCCGCAAGCCCATTTTGCTCCGGCGTGTATGGATTTGACCTCTGATGTAAAATCCCATTCTTTCTCAAGTAATCATCAAAACCTCGATTACAGAATTCCTTTCCGTTGTCACTGCGAAGTATCTTAATCTTCATATTCAGCTGGTTTTCCACTTTGGCCTTATAATCTTGGAAATGCTGGAAAGCTTCACTTTTCTGCTTCATAAAATATATGTAGGTCATTCGACTATGGTCATCAATAAACAAAATGAAGTACCTTGACCCTCCAATTGAAGCATTTTCCATAGGCCCGCACACGTCACTGTGAATTATGCCTAATAATTTATCACTTCTTGTACCAGCATGACTAAAGGGAAGACGTGATTGCTTCCCTTCGCAGCAAACAACACATGAGGATTGGGCAATTTCACTCTTCTTCTCAATCTGCATGCCACTTACGGCATCTGGCATTTTATTTAAGTATGTACTGTTTACGTGTCCTAATCTGCGGTGCCATGTATCTACAGATACAACTGCTGCCGCCAGTCCACACTCTGGTGATTTCAACTTGTAAACACCATTAACCAGTGATGCTATGGCTACTAAGTTATCATTCTTATTGTAAATACTGCATCCACTGGTAGTAAACAACACTCTATTTCCATTTCTGACCAACTGGCTTACAGACAACAAGTTTGTGGTTAATTCTGGCACACACAACACTTTTTCGACCGTCACGTCATATTCACTGTCATCAGTAACCGTAGCAATCTGCACATCACCATAACATTTCACCGTCAGCTTTTCCTCATTCGCAACAACAATTTCTTTAATGGTGTGCTCGGTTGAGACGTTTTTCATCCAATGTTCATTGGCGGTTAAGTGGGTGCTCGCTCCCGAGTCAACATACCAATCATTCTTCGAAAAACAGCCATTTAGGAAGACGGCATTGAACGCATTTGTTTGATTACGTTCTTTTGTCTTAATGTTTGAAGAATCTTTCACAGAATTCGTACACTGATTGCGATAGTGCCCGGCTTGTTTACATCGGTAGCATGTCGGCACTTTCTTTGACTTTGACGTTGACATTTGTCCATAGTTTTTGTTCCCGCCAGTGCTGCCAACCTTATAATTCTTACGAAAACTTGCAAATGCTCCGCTGGCGCTGGCGTCGCCACAGTTTTCTTCCAAGTCCATCAACTTTGATTTAATGGCGTCGGTTGTAATGGCGATACCCGAATGCTCGATCGCCATTATCATCGGCGCGTATTTTTCTGTTAGACCGGCTAACAACAGACAGCCAATCCACTCGTCACTGATTTGAAACCCGGTTCCACTGAGTTTCTGTCCAGTCTCCACTAATTGAGTAACATAACTAGTCATGGAACTGCAATTCTCTAGACGAATAGAAATTAGATTTCTCAGTAACGTTATGCGTCTCGTGAAACCGGAGTCGTCAAATAAAGCCTTCAACTTTTTCCAAAGTTCTAACGACGAATTGACTTCTTTAATGTGTACGTACAAAGTTGGGTCTATAGTGAGAATCAATTTAGCTTTGGTCCTCGCATCAGCATCGGCTTCTATATCCTTTCCGGCGATAGGTTTTATGCAATGTACCATATCCTTCAGGATCAGAAAATTCTCCGCAGCGAAGCACCATTCCACGTAATTTTCCCGCCCTTTTAGCTTCGGCACGTTGACCAAGTAATTTGCCGACATTATTACAGTGTCAATCACTCGCAACCTAAGCTAGAAACTGAGCTAAACTGGTAATTACGACTTTCCCTAGCTAAATATTGGCAAATCTGGGCCCATAACCTAATGTTATTAATAAAACAATATTAACACTTTTAGATACGCAGTTTTTTTTATTCTCACCATGAAAACGCAGAGAGCAATACAGTGTTACCATAGATTAACATAACATTATAGATAAGTAAAATATTACATAAATAAGTACTTGTCTATGCCGGTACTCTATATATGGCATACTTATTAAATATTATTTCGATATCCAAATTCAACATTCTTAAATTATTGTTTGTAATAAAAATCACGTCGCAACGAGTTTTGATAAACTTGTTGAGACTATCATTTTATTTTGGATACACGTAAGTCTCATTTTCGTTTGTTTTGACAGTTCACCAAATGGGTGACCATAATTTTCTTAATTGTAATTAATTTTGGGACAAATATTACCTACATCAAAAATGCCTGAAATCGATTCGATTATCGATTCTGAACAAACTGGTCTCGGGTTGTACATTCAATCCTGTTACACGTTGTATATTGCCTGTACTTATGTACGCACGAAATAATATATACTTCTTTATTTATTATTTATTTATTTATACACTTTATTGTACACCAGAAAACTTAACCAATTATACAAGCTAGAAAAGAAATAAAAGTACAAAAGGCGGTCTTATCGCAAAAGCTGCGATTTCTTCCAGACAACCTTTTAGTCAGGAACATAAAGAAAGAAATTATTATAAATTTTTTTTTTATGTAATTGAAGTGGTAAACAAACATGCAGTTCACATTGATGTTAAGTGATGACTGCAGCCTATGGACACCCATACAAAGACCAAGGTCAAAATGCAAATGCGTTACCACTCCTGAGGCCTAAGGTGTTAAGCCTCTGTGCCGGAAATTACAGGGCCGTACATTACCACCTGACCGGAACACGATAGTGCTGAACACTACCATTTAGCGGCAAGTAAATCAGGTAATGCGGTGGTGCCTACGCCCGCGAGCTCCGTCACTGGAGCTCTACCACCAGTTATTTGCCGGCAGGGTGTACTGAGCAATAATAAAGATTTAAAACATAATAATGATACTAAATGAATAGATAATTACGCAACGAGGAGAAATATTATAATTATTTATACATTATGAAAGAGCAATGCATGACCAAAAGATAAAGTACTTTAGTAACGATAAAATATACCAGAAAAATAATGAACTATATACTGGTGGTAGAGCTCCAGTGTCGGAACTCGCGGGCGTAGGCACCATTGCATTACCTAATATGCTAGCTAAATGGTAGTGTTCAGGACTATCGTGTTCCGGTCAGGTGTTAATGTACGGCCCTGTAATTTCCGGCACAGAGGCATAACACTTTAAGCCGTTTAGCGTTAAGTTCGCCATTTGTCAATATTTATTATATTGTGGCAATAAGTATTAAATAATAATAACACCTTAGGCCTCGGGGGTGGCAACACATGTGCGTTTTGAAATCTGTTTTTTGTGATGATGTCTATAGGCTACAGAATAGAGCAACACGGGCCAACGGTCGCGGCAGACCGGAGTAGAGTAGCCATAGCGTTTATTACCGATGCAAAACAGCCTGTCATTTTTTTGCGGGGGGAAATGCGTGCGACATACACACACACATTACAAAAATCGTCTATTACTACGAAACTCACACCTCGACTTTAACAATTTCACGCACACATTTAAACATCTAGGCGAAAGGTATAGGCCAATTTGAGAGGGGAAAGCCTGCATATGGCTACATCCCCCTGGTGTTGCTCTATGGGCTGCAGTCATCACTTCGGTTATCGATTCTGAACAAACTAGTTTCAGGTTGTACATTTAAACCTGTTCAGAGAATATGTAATAATACTACGTATAGAATGGACACTTCGACGTCCCGCCCGATTTGCTCGCATCACTCCACCCCTTCCCCTCTTATGGGCGACGGTTGGTATTTTGTACGTGCTACGCACACAGGTGCGCGTGTAAATACACGTCACTGATTGATGTCTGTGTAATAGAGACCAAATTAAGCGTTTGTATGGAATTTTGGCGGAGTGTCCGCGGTGTGACCTGTTACACGTTGTATAAAACTGGATGTTTTCAAAAACTCACCAGGTATACTGTGCTGTGTGATCAGGTTGTACGGTATGAAACAGCCTGTGTTGTCGACTGCTGCGTCCGTACTGTGCGGGTCTTGAGCATCAGCCTGTGGATAAAGGTGAATTAGATTATATATATACAGGTTGTACATACAGGGATCGCGTTCGCTTCGTAATGAACTTTTTTAACTGGTGGTAGAGCTCCAGTGACAGAGCTCGCGGGCGTAGGCACCTACGCATTACCTAATAAACTTGCCGCTAGATGGTAGTGTTCAGCACTATCGTGTTCCGGTCAGGTGGTAATGTACGGCCCTGTGATTTTCGGCACAGACATAACATCTTAGGCCTCAGGAGTGGTAACGCATCTGCATTTTGACCTTGGTTTTTGTGTGGGTGTCTATAGACTGCAGTCATCACTTAACATCAATGTGAACTGCACGCTTGCTTGCCACTTCCATTACATTAAAAAAAAACATGAAGATGTAAGAAAGAGGCTTTGTGTGAATGATAGTATCGGTGTAAAAATGAAAAAAAGGCATGCTCCGATGGTTCAGGCATACAGAAAGAATGTCGAATGAGCGAATGACTAAACAGATGTACAATGCGAATGTGGATGGTTGCAGAGGCCCAGGAAGACCAAGACTGACCTACCATGACCAAATAGGTCGAGTTCTGTCTGATGGTGGGGTCAAAAGTCTTAGGAATCGGCGTGCATGTATGAAGAGAATGATGAAGGTAGACGAGGCACGAGAGGTTTGTCAGAACCGGGATGTCTGGCGCTCTACACTCTCTGCCTACCCCGTTAGGGACCTGGCGTGAAGATACATACATACATACAGGGTGTAAGAAGACCGCTTTCGAAGCCGAAACATGGTTCAGACAAAACTCGACGTATTTTTCTCTATCTTTTGATATAGTGTACAAGTGCGGGCTCAACGTGGAACTTATCCTTTACTTCTTTTTTTTATTTTATTAAAGTGGCAAACAAGCATGCATTTCACATTGATGTTAAGTGATGACTGCAGCCTATACACCCACACAAATACCAGAGGTCAAAATGCGAATGTGCCACCATCCTGTGCCGGAAATTACAGGGCCGTACATTACCACCTGACCGGAACATGATAGTGCTGAACACTACCATTTAGCGGCAAGTATATTAGGTAATGCGGTGGTGCCTAAGCCCGCGAGCTCCGTCACTGGAGCTCTACCACCAGTAAAATTTTGCTACTATGACGTTCTTGTTTTTGAAATATACTTAACACAATTAATTGAAGGTATAATACGGGGACAACGGGAATAAACCTAATAAACGATTTGAATAGCTTAAAATGATTAAGTATTTTATGCTTCTTCTCTCAATATAGCGTACAAGGTGCGGGCCAAGCTCCAAACATTTTTGGAACGTCTCCTTTTAGCTTAATACCTCCCTCCACGTGTTCCTGTGAAAAAGGGTCTAGACATACCATATATCAACACGGGCCACCGGCCGACCGGAGGGGAGTAGCCATAGCGTTTATTACCGATACAAAACACGCGCATTTATTGCGGGAGGAAATGCGTCACACACACAACAAAAATCATCTATTAATACGAAACTCACACTTTGACTCTAACAAAATACATAAACAATTGCATGCACACATTGAAACATCTCGGCGACAGGCATAGGCACACTTGTGCTTGTACTTTGATAGAGGGGAAAGCCTGCATATGGCCACTAGCCTCCGGTCCGCCGCGGCCGGTTGTCCGTGTTGCTCTATGTTCATGTCATAAGGCCATAGCGACGGCGCGGACGTGTGACCCCTTTCGATAGCAAATCTGAAAAACTTCAACCAGTTGTAAGCGGTGCGCGGGGTAATCACCGACGGAGAAAAAAAAATATGCCCAAAAAAAGAGACAAAAAAAAGTCCAAAACAAACGAAAAGGGATAAAAAGCTACACAAAAAAAAACCAATAATTAAAAAATTAAATAAAATAAAAAAGAGTGTATTTTATGGCCTCTCTCAGTGAGTTTCACTGCGTACCAGTATCCCCCTTCCATAGATCACGCCCCCGACGCTTCGGGGGCATATAGACCCGGGGAATAAGGACTTCCTCGACCCCCCGACCATCCCCTTCCTCTGTTACGCTTCACGTGCGGAGGGAGGGATGATGATTATTCGTTCATGACATAATAAAATAAATAATAATAATGGCAAATCCATTATACGTCCCACTGCTGGGCACGAGTCTCTC
Source organism: Macrosoma leucophasiata (assembly GCA_036365455.1). NCBI lineage: Eukaryota > Metazoa > Arthropoda > Insecta > Lepidoptera > Hedylidae > Macrosoma > Macrosoma leucophasiata. Next base: position 5,870,888 of record JAWQUS010000029.1, read on the forward strand.
CCCTTTTTGGGGGAAGGCCTGGAGCTTACTCCACCACGCTGCTCCAATCCGGGTTGGTGGAGATACGGGTTAGTGGCCAACCCGCTGTCGGATGTTTTCAAACCGCCCCCATAAGGTCTCCGACAAGGTTTAACGACTGCTATCTATCGATAGCAACCGGGACCGACGGCTTAACGTGCCCTCCGAAGCACGGAAACGCGCATTTTAATTTGCCACTAGCGGTCACCCATCACACTACCCGACCGCGCCCGTAGTGCTTAACCGAGTAGATCGCTTACGATCTACGCCAGCCGCTAGGCCATGCGCGCTTCATGACATAAAAAAAAAGATTACTCACTAATTGTTTTATATTATTTCGTATTAACACATGCTTGTGAAATATATTTTATTTTAAAATAAAATGGAAAGAAAAATTTGACTTCAGGGAATTTGGTTTCACAAGCATGTAATGCGAAATAATATAAAACAATTATTAAGGGTAAAAGCGACTTCTTTACGATATTCAATAAACTGAAAAGTCTATTATATCGGTAGCCCAACTAGCATAGTTGGTAATAGATGGCGCTGCTGCTACCATAAAGCAATGCAATAGATGTGAAGGAAAGATTTGACAAATCGGGCAGGGCTTCAGTAGCTCAATTGGAAGAGCGGCTGGACTAGACTCCCAGTAGGCCGCGAGTTCGAGTCTCGCCTGAAGTCAAATTTTTCTTTCCATTTTACTTTAAAATAAAATAAGATTACTCACGTTCGGTGGGTGCAGGGTGGGAGGGGGGCGGTGGCACGGCGGCAACCAGTTGTCGTGCGGTTCGAACTTGGAGGCGATCATACGCGCGCCCAGCCGCCGCCCGCGCCCTAACCGGTACAGGTTCAAGTTCGATACCTAACAATATATCGATGAATTAAGCTTTGGTCGACTATTACTCGCAAACTTGTAAAGCCAACTTGTTCGTTAAGTTACAGTTTTTTTTTTTTTTTTTTATGTAATAAAAGTGGCAAACAAGCGTGCAGTTCACATTGATGTTAAGTGATGACTGCAGCCTATAGACACCCACACAATGACTAGAGGTCAAAATGCAAATGCGCTGCCACTCCTGAGGCATTAGGTGTTATGCCTCTGTGCCGGAAATTACAGAGCCGTACATTACCACCTGACTGAAACATGATAGTGCTGAACACTACCATTTAACGGCAAGTATATTAGGTAATGCGGTGGTGCCTACGCCCGCGAGCTCCATCACTGAAGCTCTACCACCAGTGAACAGTCATAAGAATAGAATAAATCTATACATATAATAAAACAGTAAAATCCGCGTGTCTGTACATTGTATATATTTACAAAAGACCAATTGGAGGCGATGTTCAAATAGTATTAGAACACTTTTCAATGATTTCTAAATTTTTTTGTCTGTCTGTTTGTCCCTTTGTCCAGGCTGATCTCCGAAGATACTGGACGGATTCGAATGAAACTTTTTGTGATGTATGTGGTGACACTAAGCCTGGCCAACATTTAGGCTAGGTTAGGCTTTTTACTGTTGGAAAATCACTCATTCCCACGGGAACATCTACATTTAATTTCATTTTCCTATACATCTATCAAACCTTGTTTTATATTATTTCGCATTAACACATGCTTGTGAAATATATTTTATTTTTAAAGAAAAATGGAAAGAAAAATTTGACTTCAGGCGAGACTCGAACTCGCGACCTACTGGGAATCTAGTCCAGCCGCTCTTCCAATTGAGCTACTGAAGTCCTGCCCGATTTGTCAAATCTTTCCTTCACATCTATTGCATTGCTTTATGGTAGCAGCAGCGCCATCTATTGCCAACTATGCTAGTTAGGCAACCGATATAATAGACTTTTCAGTTTATTGAATATCGTAAAGAAGTCGCTTTTACCCTTAATAATTAATTCACAAGCATGTGTTAATGCGAAATAATATAAAACAATTGTTGTCTTTAATGAGGAATTGCAACTTCCGTACAAACCATCTCTGGTTTAAGGGAGTGAAGCTGATCGGCAAATATGTATTTTACTGTGTTTTCATAAATAAATAATAAATAATAAAATTCGCACACCATGCGCAGTTCGATCCAACTTGAGAGATAGGATAGCTTACATTACGCTATGACATAAAGGAGCAGAGCAGCGCGGGCGAAGCCGGGGCGGGCCGCTAGTATTTTACAAATTTGTAATTTTGTATTTTGCACATTATCGCATTGGGTGCTCCTGTAATGATAATGGTGTTTTTTGATAAATAAATAAATAAATAAATCTTAATATATATAAATCTCGTGTCACAATGTTTGTCCTCAATGGACTCCTAAACCACTTAACCGATTATAATAAAGTGTTTTTTGATAAATAAATAAATAAACATTTTATTTTTATTTTTACTATGAAGAGAATGATGAAGGTAGACGAGGCACGAGAGGTTTGTCAGGACCGGGATATCTGGCGCTCTACACTCTCTGCCTACCCCGTTAGGGACCCGGCGTGAAGATACAGATGACATATTTTTACTATGTTTCTGCCACACATCATCACAACAGCGCACCTGTTTGCTCCGCATGTGCGACAGTTTCCCCTCGTGCACGGCGGGGTGCGCGCAGTACAGGTAGGCGGTGATGGCGAACTTCAGGAAGCTGTCGCCGATCGTCTCCAGCCGCTCCAGGTTGATGCCGTCATTCGCGTTTGACATCGTCAAAGCCTGTCGAATGTATCTATATTAAAAAATAATGCAACCCGTTTTCCTCGGTCACGGCATCACGCGTGAATGGCCGGACCGATTTGGCTGATATTGATTTTGAATGATTTTTTTATTTTAAAGAAAAATGGAAAGAAAAATTTGACTTCAGGCGAGACTCGAACTCGCGGCCTACTGGGAATCTAGTCCAGCCGCTCTTCCAATTGAGCTACCGAAGTCCTGCCCGATTTGTCAAATCTTTCCTTCACATCTATTGCCTTGCTTTATGGTAGCAGTAGCGCCATCTATTGCCAACCATGCTAATTAGGCAACTTCAGTAGCTCAATTGGAAGAGCCGGCTAGTCCAGCCGACTAGATTTCCAGTAGGCCGCGAGTTCGAGTCTCGCCTGAAGTCAAATTTTTCTTTCAATTTTTCTTTAAAATAAAATATATTTCACAAGCATGAGTTAATGCGAAATAATATAAAAACAATGATTTTTGGAAGTCCGGGGAATGTTTAAGAGGTAAGAAAATATGAAGAAATTGAAGGGAAATAGTAAAAACCACCATTTCATTTTCCCATACAAATAGTCCGTATCTATCAAACCTTTGACACATGTCATATTTTTATTCTGAGGCAATACGAAGTTTGCCGGGTCAGCTAGTATATTATATATTTTTTTATCTGCCTCGGTAGCCTAGTGGTAGCAGACTACTACTACTACGCTGAGGTCCTGGGTTCGATTCCCGGATAGGGGGTTATCAGAGATAATGGTTTAAAGTCCTTTATCTCTGGTTCTACTGGGATTTTTCAATTTTCTCGAAATTTCCCAGTACCTCGAAGTTTGGTAATGTGCCCGGAGATGTCAACAGGCTCGCCACCTGTTACATGGGCCAAAACGTAACCGGCGAATCGTGGGTGTTTGCATGTATGCTTGAATGCATGCATTTACCTCTGCCCACCCCTTCGGGGATTGCAGGCGTGAAGTGACGTTGTTTTTGTATTCGAAGTGGTAAACAAGTATATAGTTCACATTGATGTTAAGTGATGTCTGCAGCCTATAGACACTAACACTATTACTAAGGTCAAAATGCAGATGCGTTACCACTCCTGAGGCCTAAGGTGTTATGCCTCTGTGCCGGAAATTACAGGACCGTACATTACCACCTGACCGGAACACGATAGTGCTGAACACTACCATTTAGCGGCAAGAATATAAGGTGATGCGGTGGTGCCTACACCCGTGAGCTCCGTCACTGCAGCTCTACCACCAGTAAAGAGTTAAATTCTAATGTGTTACCATGCCTGACATAAAATGTTCAAAAACATTAAACCGTAGATTCATGTAAAACACAACAATTTCAACACCAACCTGCAATATAACACTAGGACTTGGCCCCGGATGTCCCTCCAAAGTCGGCTGATAGTCAAAATCGAAAGGCTTTTTTCCATCTTCATAATATGGCTTAAATTCATTACCGAATGCATTTACTTTGTCTACATAATTGTCTTTAGTATCAAACCCTACATTACATATCTTCTCGTTTACATATTCAGGTGAATCTATATTAACATCGATCATTGCGAAGCATTGTAATTTTTTTATTTCTACATTTGTTAAATTCTTTTTTATATCTTCTAGAAGTTTCCTTTTGTTACATTCAATGGCTTCTAAAGTTATCTGACCGGATTCAAAGTATTTTGGATCAGTGAATGGAAATATCTGATTTAATATTTCGTTGTTATGTATATTTGAAATGTTTTTAATTTTATTTGTATTTGTTACATCAACTGTTATATTAGAATTGATTTCTGTTGATTTTTCTTTATTAACATCTATCTTGTGTGTTGTTTCATTAGAAACGGTATCTTTGAATCCAATTTTATTAGACATGTTTTCATTTAAAGAATTTTTGTCTTCTTTATTTAAAGACATTCCATCGTCTGTCTTATTCGTGCCTTCTCTTTCTAACGTATTTTCTATTTCCTTATTTGAGCTAGTATCAGTAGATTTAGTGTTACTATTCTTAGCAAAGTCAGTACGAATGCTTTGAGTATATTTATTCGATTTTAAATTACTTAATTTTAAATTAGTATTAGTAAATTCATTATCGATAGGGCTTATTCTACTTGGCGATATATCTATCGCTGAGTTGCTTATGCTATCGCTAATATTATTTTCGGGTTGATTATCACTTTTTCCTTCTATAATCGTCTTCAGCGATACCATCGTCGGTTTAGCGATAATTTTATCGCTCAAACGATATCTCACTACATTTTCTTTGGCGGGTTCTGGCAGTATGTCGAGGATAGGTTTGTCTTTGGTGATGAGGAAGCCTTTTTCTATTTCTTGTTTGTGCTTGGCAACAGATTTTCTGTATTCTTCAATATACTGTAAATGAAGAAAAATAAAACACATAAATGTATGGAAGATATAAAACGAGTTATTATTAAGGCTTTTTTTGCTTCTTTAACCATCTTCTTTTTTTAACTGTTTTTTCTTGTATTTTTTTGTTTGTTTTTTTTTATCTTTGCATTCCCCTTACGGAGAGGCTTTGGTCCAGCAGTGGACATCTTATGGCTTATGATAATAATGATGACCTATTCAGTGGATATTTATTTATTTGTTTAACCTTTTATGCACAAAAATTATACATAAGGCGGACTTAACGCCACTAGGCACTTTCTACCAGTCAACCTTATTAGGGATTGGTTATAAGAAAAATGTAATCAAACAACGAAAAATAAACAAAGTGTCTTTTAATTTTTTTGCACCTCTTTATTGCTTCTTTTCCTTACTACCCAATGGTTGACTGGGAGAAAATACCATGAGGCATTAAGTTCGCCATATGTACATATGCTCAATGTGTATCAAAGAGTAAAATAAATGAATACTTAGTTTGAACTTATTTCTTAAAATAATGTCGTGGGGACTATATGGTGATGGTATAAAATATTTTATTCCCAAAAATAGGAGAAATGTTTTTTGGGGAAGATGAAATGTTGTTCTCTACCTACCCCATATTTAATCACATACCTCGGGAGGTGGTTTAGACTGGCGCATCAGCCTCCTGTGCACCCTGACGTCCTCCTCATCATCAGCTGCACAGGGTGTAGGCGCGGGGTCTTTAGGGACAGTGGGTACCTCCACAGCCTCGGCTTCGCGAGAAGTCTTGTATTCTATACGGACCCCACCGGCCGCTAAAATTAAATCAAAATATAAATTTAAAAAATAGGTAAGAAAAAATTGACTTCGGGCAGGAATCGAACCTGTGATAACCTCAGGATAACCAGTCCAGGATAACTTAGTGGTAAAGCGGCTGGACTGGTTATCCTGAGGTGACAGGTTCGATTCCTGCCCGAAGTCAAATTTTTCTTTCCGTTTTTTCTTTAATTTCTTAAGTCCAAAAAACAAAAAAAAATTGGCAACTTAGTGGATATAATATATTCTCTAGATTATAAATATGCTTAAAAATTAGGTTTGCAGCATATCTGGATGAACGAAATGATTCTGCAGTGGGATCCTATTTGAGGTACCCTAAAAACACTCACCATTAGAATTCCTGCCGCTGCAAAAGCCGCTAGTGTCGGTGTCGTCATCACTCCCCATCGAGTTGAGATCCGAATCGTCCGTGTCGAAATCGCTACAATAAATATATTGGGTTTTAAGATATACAAATCGATTTTCTAGGCACATTTATTCCATGGCCATATTTTTTTTTTTTTTTTTTATGTAATGTTAGTGGCAAGAAGCATGCAGTTCACATTGATGCTACGTGATGACTGCAGCCTATAGACACCCACACAATGACCAGAGGTCAAAATGCAGATGCGTTGCCACTCCTGAGGCCTAAGGTGTTATACCTCTGTGCCAGAAATTACAGGACCGTGCATTACCACCCGACCGGAACACAATAGTGCTGAACACTACCATTTAGCGGCAAGTATATTAGTTAATGCGATGGTGCCTACGCCCGCGAGCTCCGTCACTGGAGCTCTACCACCAGTACAAAATGGTGGCAGTAGCGAAATCTATTGTCAACAATATACAACGTGTAACAGGATTAAATGTACAACCCGAAACTAGTTTGTTCAGAATCGATGACTGAATCAATTTCAGGCATTTTTGATATAGGTAATATTTTGTCCCAAAATTAATTACAATTCAGGAAATTATGGTCACCCATTTGGTGAACAGTCAATACAAACGAAAAAGGGTATTAACGTGTATCTACATTAAAATGCTATTCTCAACAAGTTTATAATAATAATAATAAAAGGGTCAGAGCAGCTTGTGGCGAGCTGTTGGTGTGTAGCGACACCACCCCCTACCATCATCTCGAGTTCCTCCGAGAGAACTGGGCTCCGCCTCGTCCGCCACACAGAGGTACGGCCGGACAGAGCATCAGGTCTCTCACCTCTGGCTTGCCTTCATTGGCTGGTCAGAGTGGGGCGCTAGAGGTATGGCATTTGCAGAAATTTGGATAATAGGCTGTTGTCTAAATTTCTGCAAGAGCCATACACTCGGGGGTGGAAGTGTCTAAAGGCATAATAGCCCGCTCCGAGCTCGAGATTACTCGCTCGTGATGGTGAAACCGGGGCCACACCTCTCGACACCCCCAGCCTCTCTCAACAGTGTTGCCCCCCGTCGACCATAGGGTTGGCTGTTTGGGGGACCCACCAAGGAGAGGCGAGTCACCACCTGCCTAAAGTAGGATTCGATAATGTGAGATGTTGAATATAGGCAGGTGCCGGATCTCACTCCATAGGCCCAGCCAGCTAGTCCCCCCAGTTCACCCACATAGCCCAAAGTTTGGCAAATCACTTTTCATTACAATAGTCCCATTATATTCTGCGGGGTCTGTCTGTGCCTGTATTAACTATTGATGCAGTCAGAGAGAGGTCCCGCCGAATATAACCCATTACAAAGTAGATCAAAATTCTCGAAAGGGCCTCTACGTGTTGGACCCCCCATGTCCCCGCGCAAGCCTGACAAAGGTCCGGGGTTTAAATTGGACCCCGTGCTGACGAGAGACATTATAATAATAATACACTTTATTGCACACCAAAGAAGTTAACAATTACATAAAATTATAGAAAAAGCAAATGGCGGCCTTATTGCTACACAGCTATTTCTTCCAGGCAACCAGAATTTGAGGACAATGATAACTAAATATATAACATAGGGGCGTACAATTACTAAAAACTAAAATACATTTATAAGTAAACACAAGAACACAAAAATAGGTAGGTACATGAAAAAGAAGGAAGGTGGTATTATGTAAGCTAAAGTGACAGATAGTAATCCTTTACTTGTTTTTTAAAAGTTTGGACAGTCTGAACTTGCCTCACAGATAAGGGGAGTGCCTTCCAGAGACGAATAGAAATTAGCTAGAAAAGAATTAGCTAGAAAATTAGAAGAATGAGATGGTTTGAAGTTTTTAATTTTAAGTTATAAATAGACTCATGAAACAATATAACAAATATTTCACTAAGGTAGAATTTTTTGAAACGTCACCTAACGCATTTAAGCGAAATGTTCTAAATGTAATGCAGAACATTAATAATAACATAATGTAAGATTAATATTGTTTACTTTGTGTTAACATCTGTGGTGTATTCTTTTTGTTATTTTTTTTTGTTCAAAAAAATGATTTTGTATTTGCACACCGCTACCCTAAAATGTCCTAATAGTTAATTTGTGGACAACGGGGTTGATTACGCTCCTTGTAAAGTTATGTACCGAGTAATTGTCCTTGTTACCTTATGAGTGTAATTGTTTGTTGTCCTAAATAAATAAAAAAAAAAAAAAAAAAAAAGTTAAGCGAAGAACGGAGAAACATGTTAGAATTCGAAGCGTTCTTTGAGGTAAATAGGAGTTTGTGGATTGAATATAATATTGAAAAGAAGCGACAATTTTATAAGCACTCGTTGAGTCATGCTTTTTATTATAAATAATTATTAAAGAAATAATTATTTATAATATTACCTACCCCGTTAGGGACCTGGCGTGAAGATACATACATACATTAAAGAAATAAAATAGTGGAAGTTAAATTTATAACTAGCGAGTGTTAAAAAGATGTACGCAAATTACGCCACATCACATTGCAACATTTGCAACAGTGCGCGTGTATGGAGTAGGTTCGTTTTTTATGTGCGGCCGTAGGTAGAGGTAGGGTAAGTATGCATAGGGTGTGCATACTGTACGTACATATTGAGGACAACTTATTTCTTAAATTATAAAATTATAATAACTCCGTAGCGTAGTGGTACCAGGCCACTACTACTACGCTGGGGGCCCTGGGTTCGATTCCCGGGTCGGGGACTAACGGAGATAACGGTTTAAAATCCTTTATCTCTGGTTCTATTGGGATTTTTCCATTTTCTGGAAGTTTCCCAGTACCTCGGAGTTTGGTAATGTGCCCGAAGATGGCAACAGGTTCGCCACCTGTTACATGGGCCAAAACGTAACCGGCGAGTCGTGGGTGTTTGCATGTATGCTTGAATGCATGCATTTACCTCTGCCTACCCCTTCGGGGATTACAGGCGTGAAGTTACGTTATAATATACATAAACATGCAATTTCAGTTCATGCATTATGATTATAACTAAATTTTCTAATCGGGGTGTTACAGAGTGTGCACTATCCCGCTACATGTTGTATAATAATGAAGCGCGCATGGCCCCGCGGCTGGTGTAGATCGTAAGCGATCTACTCGGTAAAGCACTACGGGCGCGGTCGGGTAGTGTGATGGGTGACCGCTAGTGGCAAATTAAATGCTCGTTTCCGTGCTTCGGAGGATAGATAGCAGTCGTTAAACCTTGTCGGAGGTCTTATGGGCGGTTTGAAAACATCCGACAGCGGGTTGGACACTAACCCGTATCTCCACCAACCCGCATTGGAGCAGCGTGGTGGAGTAAGCTCCAGGCCTCCAGGTGGCCTCCCCCCACAAAGGGGAGAGGCTAGTGTTCAGCAGTGGGACGTATCAAGGGTTACCACTATTGTTAATTTTTTTTTATGTAATGGATGTGGCAAACAAGCACGCAGTTCACATTGATGTTAAGTGATGACTGCAGCCTATAGACACCCACACAAAGACCAAGGTCAAAATGCAGATGCGTTACCACTCCTGTGGCCTAAGGTGTAATGCCTCTGTGCCGGAAATTACAGGGCCGTACATTACCACCTGACCGGAACACCATTTAGCGGCAAGTATATAAGGTAATGCGGTGGTGCCTACGCCCGCGAGCTCCGTCACTGGAGCTCTACCACCAGTCAATAAGAACATACTCATAGCTGGACATACATATCATACTAACCTGGACATGTAAGAGCAATCGCTGTCAGCCACGGAGAAGGTCCGCGTGGCCCCAAACTGGACCTTCGGCTTCTCGATGGGGTCCGACCAGTTAGCGCCGCCTGGGGGTCCAAAAAACACTGACTAACTAAACTATTCCACTCGGCTAAATTCCCATACAAACACTAATTCTGGTTACCTATCACCACACCGCGGACACTCCGCCAAAATTCCATACAAACGCTTAATTTGGTCTCTACTACACAGACATCAATCAGTGACGTGTACTTACACGCGCACCTGTGTGCGTAGCACGTAGAGAATACCAAACGTCGCCCATAAGAGGGGAGGAGGTTGGGTGAGGCGGGGAAATCGGGCGGGACGTCGAAGTGTCCATTCTATACGTAGTATTATTACATATTCTCTGCTATTACACAGACATCAATCAGTACACGCGCACACAGAAATGTAGCACGTAGGGTAAGGTACTTTAAACAATCGTGAAATAAGTCGTCGCACTGACTACGTGACGAAATTAACTAAAAATAAACCTGTAGCGTCCTCTACATTAAGGCGCCAACTAGTGGAACACACCTCACAGTACTTGTCTAGTACGATAGATGGCGTGTCAATCGAATTACATCGCACATACGAAGATTTCTCAAGAGTTGGCATATATACAACTTCCCAACGTCAATCGTTGGGCCGCGGCCCGCCAGGCGCTACCACCTCGCCTGGTCGGGGGATCCTCCCTTTTCGTCGGAGGAACACTTCCACCCGTTCCTCCTCGCTCGCAACCTCATCCTGAAGTTGAAGTTTATCGAACTGCCTCTTGAGGGGGGGGGAGGGGGTTGATGGGTGAGGAGGGAAAATCGGGCGGGACGTCCGTGTCCATTCTATACGTAGAGTATTATTACATATTCTCTGCTAGAGGTCAAAATGGTTTGGCTGGCTGCAGTCATCACTTAACATCAATGTCAGCTGCAAACTTGTTTTCCCCCTTACTTACATTAAAAAATAGATAAATCCATGTGAAAGTTAGGTACACAAAATGGCGTATTTTCCTTACTCACAAACCCCCTTATTCATAAACGTACATTAGATACGTTTTAGCTATAGAATGCTTTGTCTTTGTCAGTTTTATTGTCAAATGTGCAGGATAGAAAAAGACAAAGGAGAGATTAGCAACACTTAAGCTAAAATACGTTTATGAATAAGGAGGGTTAGTATTTAATTTTTGTAAGATCTAAATTTTTCTGAACACTCTCAATTTTTTTTTTTTTATGTAATAAAAGTGGCAAACAAGCGTGCAGTTCACATTGATGTTAAGTGATAACTGCAGCCTATAGACACCCACACAATGACCAGAGGTCAAAATGCAAATGCGCTGCCACTCCTGAGGCATTAGGTGTTATGCCTCTGTGCCGGAAATTACAGAGCCGTACATTACCACCTGACCGAAACACGATAGTGCTGAACACTACCATTTAACGGCAAGTATATTAGGTAATGCGGTGGTGCCTACGCCCGCGAGCTCCGTCACTGGAGCTCTACCACCAGTACAAAAAGTATACACACTGCCTCAGTAGCCTAGTGGTAGCGGGCCACTACTACTACGCTGTAGGTCCTGGGTGCGATTCCAGGGGAGTTAAAATCCTTTATATATGGTTCTATTGGGTTTTCTCCATTTTCTGGAAATTTCCCAGTACCTCGGAGTTTGGTAATGTGTCCGGAGATGTCAACAGGCTCGCCACCTGTTACATGGGCCAAAAATGTTACCGGCAAATCGTGGGTGTTTGCATGTATGCTTGAATGCACACATTTACCTCTGCCTACCCCTTCGGGGATTACAGGCGTGAAGTTACGTTCGTTTTTATTGTTGTTTACTGGTGGTAGAGCTCCAGTGACGGAGCTCGCGGGCGTAGGCACCACCGCATTACCTAATATACTTGCCGCTAAATGGTAGTGTTCAGCACCATCGCGTTCCGGTCAGGTGATAATGTACGGCCCTGTAATTTCCGGCACAGAGCCGTAACACCTTGGGCCTCAGGAGTGGTAACGCATCTGCATTTTGACCTTGGTCTTTGTGTGGGTGTCTATAGGCTGCAGTCATCACTTAACGTCAATGTAAACTACATGTACGTACGGCCCTGTAATTTCCGGCACAGAGGCATAACACCTTAGGCCACAGGAGTGGTAACGCATCTACATTTCGACCTTGGTCTTTGTGTGGGTGTCTATAGGCTGCAGTCATCACTTAACATCAATGTAAACTACATGTACGTACGGCCCTGTAATTTCCGGCACAGAGGCATAACACCTTAGGCCGCAGGAGTGGTAACGCATCTGCATTTCGACCTTGGTCATTGTGTGGGTGTCTATAGGCTGCAGTCATCACTTGACATCAATGCAATGCATGCATGTTTGCCACTTCCATTACATAGAAAAAAGCACCCAATATTAAAAAAAACACACTCACCCGACGCCGAAGTACAGAAGGTGAGGTTAGACGGTAGAGGCTCCATGAACTCATCGTACTCTACCACTTGCGGTATCGCATTGGCCATGTCGTTGCTCCACGTACCTATTTCGAAGCCCTGCCATCGAATAAAAAAAAATAAAAACACATGCGTATGAACTGAGCACTTGCATCCGTGGGCCTCAGGAGTGGTAACGCATCTGCATTTTGACCTTGGTCTTTGTGTGGGTGTCTATAGGCTGCAGTCATCACTTGACATCAATGTGAACTGCATGCTTGTTTACCACTTCCATTACATTAAAAAAAAAAACAGAATGGGGTGAAACCAATTTGGTTAAGTTTAACATCCAAAAAACTTAGACATGCCTTTTCACCGCAAAAAAAGAGCCCTTTTCCCTTCTCCCCAACGCTATATAATGAGCCTTTACCTCTGGCAGACCATTTAGACCAGATGTTCCCAAACAATTTTTCTTGTAGACCCCTTTCAATTTTTTTCTGGATTCGGTGGACCTAACATTCAACATTCCTAACATTTATATCACTTTCCCATATATCCCATTCTTGTCTACGCATATACGTAGACCCCATCGAGTCTCCCATAGACCCCAGAGGGTCTATATGGACCACTTTAGGAATCACTGATTTAGATCTCTTAGGTTGACGACCCGGTTAGTCCAGCGGTGTGAGATGACCGTTTGATTCGGAGGGTCGCGGGTTCGATCCCCGCACCGGGACAAATATTTGTATGGCATGGCTTACAGATATTTGTTTCGGGTCTGGGTGTTTGTGTATGTGTTGTATGTGTACAACGGCACCCACGGCACAGGTTTATACCTACTGTGGGGCTGTGAGTGTAAAGCGTGTTTATTTTTTAAGGTGTAACATTACCACGCACGCTGAATTTCAGCATTTACCTTGATAGCAAGGCTAAATTAGCTGGTATGAAGGTTGGGGTCCTGAATAATGTTAGGAGGTACTTCACACCATGTCAGCTGCTTAAATTGTATCAAGCACAAGTTCGGTCGTGTATGGAGTGGAGTATTCATGCCACCTTATGGATGGGTCGGCCAAATACCAGCTCGGAGCCTTTGAGTCGGTTGATCGGCGTGCTGCGAGAATAATTGAAGACACAAAGCTAGTAAATACGAAACTGCTCAGTCTTGAACATCGCCGTAAAGTGGCGTGTCTCTCAATTTTCTATAGGATCCATTTCGGCGAATGTGCGAGCGCTCTACACAATCTAATTCCCTCTTCACCGTTTTACAATAGAAATAGAACAACTAGGAGAACGGCGAAATATCATCAGGGGGATTGACACCTTGGAGTTAAGGCGGAAGTGTGCAATCATGTCGCACTACTTCCTATTAGTTAACGGTAAAGTGGATAACTCTTCCGCTCTGTCTCGCTGTGCAATGTATGTCCCTGATCGTCTGGTGAGGCAGCATCGGCGACGGTTGTTCGAACTGCCCCCGGCGCACACGCGGGCGGCCCACTCTGCACCGACATACCAAGCTCTGAGTCTGCTCAACGCTCTGGTTGCCCAGAATCCGGATATCGATTTGTTTAACATTAGTGTAAGGGATTTTTTGAGTAAATGTGTAATGTTTTTAATGTATTTGTAATTAGTCATGTTAACTTTAAATGTATGTACTGTAATTTATCTTGTGTGCGTTTTGGCTAAGCTGTAAGTACAAAAGAACCTGTTATAAATAAATAAATAAATCCCTACACAGTGAACATATCACAAATTAGAACGAAGCGTTTCGGCTCTACATTTATTATACGTACAGCCAAGTTATGGAATACTTTGCCGGCTTCTTTGTTTCCAAAAAACTTCAACCTGGGCATCTTCAAATCTAGAGTGAATAGGTACTTTCTAGACTAACGTGCTTCATATTCGGCTGTTCGCGCTATTCTATCAGCTCTATCCGATACCTTTCTTCCTACCTACGCTCGCTTTTATGTCCTTACTACCTCCTACCCGCATACTGGCCAGTTGGTCCGATTCCGCTGGCAAACCCGCTCGCGCGCCGCGCACTGTGCAATTAAGAAAGGTGACAGTTGTGAGAAAGGATCCGCAGTACCAGGGAAACACCAGGTCAGTCCTTTCTACCTATCCTTTTTCTGTGCCACGGATAGCCTCCGACTACGCCTACACGCCAACGTAATTTTCTTTAATAATACAGTCCACTACTACGCCCCGGTAAGTCTGTCTCGTAGGCCTTAGGCCACGAAGACGACCACATCGGCTAAATCTTCACCTTCCATCAGGTGAGTTGGTGTTCAAACGTAGGTCAAAACAAATTCAAAATAAAAAAAAAATAACTCACACTCTCCGCATCCAGTTTCTCTTGTAGAATGTCGTTGATCGTTTTCTCTTTGCCGTCCGATTTGTCGTCGGCTTCCTCTTCTTTTTCACTATAAAAGAAAATAAACATACAATACTGTCTAGAACAGAGGTTCCCAAACAATTTTTTTTTGCTTCAATTTTTTTTTAATCCTTTTTACATTTATATCACATTCCCACATTTCCAAATTTTTATTCACGCCTACCTAATCCCCATCGAATTTCCCATGGATCCCAGGGGGTCTACCTGGACCACTTTGGGAATCATTGATCTGGAGAAAGAAAGAAAATATAATTGCCTCAGTAGCGTAGTCGTAGCAGGCCACTACTACTACGTTGGGGGTCCTGGGTTCGATTCCCGGGTCGGGGACTATCAGAGATAACGGTTTAAAATCCTTTATCTCTGGTTTTATTGGGATTTTTCCATTTTCTGAAAATTTCCCAGTACCTCGGAGTTTGGTAATGTGCCCGGAGATGGCAACAGGTTCGCCACCTGTTACATGAGCCAAAACGTACCAGGCGAATCGTGGGTGTTTGCATGTATGCTTGAATGCATGCATTTACCTCTGCCTACCCCTTCGGCGATTACAGGCGTGAAGTTACGTTTTATTTTGACACAAAGCCCGTGCCCCTGACGTTCTAAAATTACCAAAAAAGTTTTTGTTCGAAGTCACGTGCACAGCTAGTATAATTGTAAAATAAAAGTAGCCTTAGATACTCCTTATTAAAATGCCTATCTGCCGGTGAAAGTCCCGTCAAAATCGGCCCCAATGGAAGACCAGCGCCGCTCGTAAGATCGGCTTTATGCTGAATTGGGGACCTTTTTGTAACAACTTTGATTTTGTGTTCTTAGTTTTAGTTTTTTTTATGTTGTTACAAATAAAGTTTTTCTATTCTATTCTATTTTTTTTTTTTTATGTAACCGAAGTGGCAAACAAGCATGCAGATCACATTGATGTTGAGTGATGACTGCAGCCTATAGACACCCATACAAAGACCAAGGTCAAAATGCAGATGCGTTACCACTCCTGAGGCCTAAGGTATTACGCCTCTGTGCCGGAAATTACAGGGCCGTACATTACCACCTGACCGGAACACGACAGTGCTGAACACTACCATTTAGCGGCAAGTATATTAGGTAATGCGGTGGTGCCTACGCCCGCGAGCTCTTTCACTGGAGCTCTACCACCAGTAGAAAAAATTAAAAAAAACTCTAAAACTCTATTCTAAAATCACTTCAGCTGTTCCAGAGATCACTAAGTTACTTCGGTAGCTTAGTGGTAAAGCGGTTGGACTGGTTATCCTGAGGTCGCAAGTTCGATACCTGCCCGAAATCCAATTATTCTTTCCGTTTTTTTTCTTTAATTTCTAAAGTTCACGCGCATGTGTTGTTGCGAAAAATAAATAGTGCAACGCATAATTAGTTAGTTTAATATTACAAACTCCAAATTTATTTATTTGTAGTAATTTTATGTACAATAAACTTTTACTGGTGGTAGAGCTCTAGTGACGGAGCTCGCGGGCGTAGGCACCACCGCATTACCTCTATATGCCGCCAAATAGTAGTGTTCAGCACTATTGTGTTCCGGTCATAACAACTTAAGACTCAGAGGTGGCAACGCATCAGCATTTTGACCTCTGGTTTTTGTGTAGACGTCTATAGGCTGCAGTCATCACTTAACACCAATGTGAGCTGCATGCTAATTTGCCACCAGGAAGATGGCAAAATAAGAAATACGTAAAAAAAAAATCAATTTGTAATGTTACGAATACCTCATTTCCACTTTCTCTGTGTTCTCTTCTTTTTTCTTATCAGTCTTCTCCGAATCGGCACTGAGAACCTGAAAAAAAAATCTTACATACAACGTGTAACAGGATTGAATGTACAAGCCGAAACCAGTTTGTTCAGAATTGATAACCGAATCGATTTCAGGCATTTTTGATATTGTTTTATATTATTTCGCATTAACACATGCTTGTGAAATATATTTTATTTAAAGAAAAATGAAAAGAAAAAATTGACTTCAGGCGAGACTCGAACTCGCGTAACTAGCATAGTTGCCTAACTAGCATAGTTGGCAATAGATGGCGCTGTCGCTACCATAAAGCAATGCAATAAATGTGAAGGAAAGATTTGACAAATCGGGCAGGACTTCAGTAGCTCAATTGGAAGAGCGGCTGGACTAGATTCCCAGTAGGCCGCGAGTTCGAGTCTCGCCTGAAGTCAAATTTTTCTTTCCATTTTTCTTTAAATAAAATATTTTTGATATAGGTAATATTTTGTCTCAAAATTAATTACAATTGGGAATTTGAAAATAAAAAATGTATTGGTTTTTATTTATGTTTTATAAAACTTCCTTATTAATTATATTGATGTGTCATGCGAAAAACTGAAAAAAAAAAAGTTTTTCATTTAATTATCAGCAATTAAAAGTTGATAAAATTTAAATAAAAATCACGTGACTATGAACGCCCCACGATCGGTCACCCCTAATTGTGACGTCATAATGTTATAGCTGTTCAAGAATAGTACAGCGTTTACGGCAATAACCCACATGTGACTTGACAATAACATCGAAATTGCTAAAAAAATTGTTAGATGATTCCGTGTAGGTATGTGTGACAAAGGATTTATAAAGGCAAGGTCTGATAATATTCCTGATTGAAATAAAACTATTTTTACGGATTTATCTCGCGTATATTAAACTAAAATGATTTTTAAAATCAACCCGACGTTTCGGTCGCTTTTCAGCTTCCGTGGTCCCGGGCAGACTGAGGTGACATTTGTCTGACAGAAGTTTGAAAAAATTATATGTAGCTACCTCCATCGATTTCGTAAACGCCTTGCGTAGCGTTCAGGATTAACACAATAATTACTTATGGTAAGTAATTAGTAATTAGCACCATAAGTAATTATTGTGTTAATCCTTGTCCAAATGTCACCTCAGTCTGCCCGGGACCACGGAAGCTGAAAAGCGACCGAAACGTCGGGTTGATTTTAAAAATCATTTTAGTTTAATATACGCGAGATAAATCCGTAAAAATAGTTTTATTTCAATGAGTGTAGCTCGCGAAAACCTAAGAACATATTCCTGATGTTGATATATTTATGACACAGACCAATCAGCCTTTTATGACAACCAATGATGTTCGGTTCAATTCTGCTTAAGTTCGAAAGTAAGTTTAATCTATACATATCTATACAAATAAATACAATTGGAGTGTCTGTTTGTAATATTAAAATAACCGCTTTTTACTAAACGCATATGTATGTATACACGGTACATGTACCAAAACAACATTTTTTTACAATGTTTGTCTGTCTGTCTGTCTGCCTGTTTGGCGAGGCTAATCTATGGAACGGCTGGACCGATTTTGACCAGACTTTCATTGGCAGATAGCTGATGTGATAAGGAGTAACTTAGGCTACTTTTATCTCCATACATCCATACATACATAAATACCTACATACAAATAAGTAGAATTGGAGTGTATCCAACTTTGACGGAACTTCCACGGGTAGGTAGCTGATGTAATATTAGGAGTTACTTAGGCAGTCATGAAAGAGGATTGTATGGAGAAAGGCTTACAATTGAATGTGGATAAAACTAAAGTATTAGTATTTGAAAGAGATGAACAGAGAACAAATGCAAGGGTAGTAGTAGATGATGCAGTGTTAGAACAGGTTGATGAAATTGTATATCTTGGATGTGCTTTTAGCAAGGATGGTAGGTACACCACTGACATAGAAAGAAGAGTGCTTGCTGGGAATTGCGTGAATGGAGCGTTGGGTAAGCTGCTAGAATCTAAACATCTCAGCCAGCGGGCTCGACTAGCCGTACATAATGCTGTACTTACTCCAACGCTTTTATATGGAAGCGAGAGCTGGGTATGCAGGAAAGAGCATGAAAGTAAGTTGAACGCGGTCGAGATGAGATCTTTGCGCAAGATCTGCGGTGTATCACTCACCGATCGCGTTCGTAATGAAGATGTAAGAAAGAGACTTTGTGTGAATGATAGTATCGGTGTAAAAATGAAAAAAGGCATGCTCCGATGGTTCGGGCATATAGAAAGAATGTCGAATGAGCGAACGACTAAACAGATATACAATGCGAATGTGGATGGTTGCAGAGGCCCAGGAAGACCAAGGCTGACCTACCATGACCAAATAGGTCGAGTTCTGTCTGATGGTGGGGTCAAAAGTCTTAGGAATCGGCGTGCATGTATGAAGAGAATGATGAAGGTAGACGAGGCACGAGAGGTTTGTCAGAACCGGGATGTCTGGCGCTCTACACTCTCTGCCTACCCCGTTAGGGACCTGGCGTGAAGATACATACATACATACTTAGGCTACTTTTATCTCCATACAACCATACATACATACATGCCTACATACAAATAAATGGAATTTGAGTGTCTCCGATTTCGACGGGACTTTCACTGGCAGATAGCTGATGTAATAAGGAGTAACTTAGGCTACTTTTATACTAGCTGCGCCCACGACTTCATCCGGGTAAATACTGAACAATCATATTTTTTCTCACGTGAACGAAGTCGCGGGCACAGCTAGTAAGTAATAAAAATAATGTTATGAAATACTCGTCGAAATGATCTTCACAACAAAAAACAATCGATTTTGTTTTTGGATTATCACGGTGCACTGCTTGAAACCATTTATTTCGACGTTTTTCATCTTGGGCAACATTTAAAAACATTTGTTTTTGTAGTACTCGTACATAATGGTACAAAACAAGAACGATAACTTTTAAGATGCGACATTTTCAATATAAGTTTGTGTTTTTATATCAATGTCAACAGAATTAATTAGATCAAAACACTGTACGTATTGTCTCTGTATCAATTGCTGTGAGTGGAAACTAACACTATGACGTCACATGCACTCGGGTTTGTTCGGGCGCTGTCGGCGTGTCTTCGGTACTGGATTCAAAAACTTATTTTTATTTTGATATAACTTATGAATTATTGCAAAAAAAATATAGTTTTGTTATAAAACTTAGGTATATACATATAATCTTTCTATTTATCGCCAAAAATTTTTTTTTTCAAAAACCCAATTTAGTAAATTATGGTCACCCATTTGGTGAACAATCAATACCAACGTAAATGAGAAATATCTATCCAAAATCAAATGCTAGTCTCAACAAGTTTATTAGAACTCGATGAGACGTGCTTTTTAATATAAAAGTTTATCTTATTTCTAGCGAGTGTTAATTAGGGGTACGCAGGTTACGCTACATCACATTGCAACAGTGTGCGTGTGTGAGTTGGTTGATGTTTTTATGTGCGTCTGTAGGTAGAGGTAGGGTAAATATGCATACACCCTATGCATATTTTTATAAATTTGACATCCGTGGTTCACTCACTAAGGGTCCTGTTGAAAACCAGCGTCAGGTACCTTTTATATGAAGGTGCCTGACATTTTCTGAACAGGACACCTTTTTGGCAGCCGTGAGACACATTTATGTATTAATTTTTAGAAAATGTGTTGTTTTTTCTCTGTTACCTGTTACGTTTTATGTCTGTTTTATGTGTCTCGCTGTGTGTCAAATACATGTTTCTTATTCTTATTCTATGCATATTTACCCTACCTCTACCTGATCTTCTGTACTCTTCCTCTTGCATACTGATTGTACAAATTGAGAACAAATTATTTCTTAACTTAAAATATTAAATACATAAACATGTTATTTCAATTCACATATTATGATTATAACTCGATTTTCTAATCGGGGTGTTAGAGAGGGCGCATTGTTCCCGTTACATGTTGTATATAAAAAAAAATCAATTGCTGCATAAGCCTCGCTTAAACTAGAGAACGGCTGCACCGATTTGGCAAATTTTGGTTTAGAATGATTTTTGGAAGTCCTGGGAAGGTTTAAAAGCTCTGCCCGTGAATGACAAAGAATGTCCCATATTCTTTTATTTAGCTTTTATCTTTCAAATCTTTTATCTTGCTGTTTGTGAAAGAGAGTATGGAACATTCCGTTGATACCTATTTTTATTATTAAGTATTTTTGGACCATTACTTATTTTATTTTTGTTTACTTTGACATATTGATCAACGTTTCAGTTGTTATTCGCTTTAATTTCATATTTTTGCAATTTGACCTATCACCACACCGCGGACACTCCGCCCGCGCAAATTCCATACAAACGCTTAATTCGGTCTCTATTACACAGACATCAATCAGTGACGTGTATTTACACGTACACCTGTGTGCGTAGCACGTAGAAAATACCAACCGTCGCCCATAAGAGGGGAGGAGGTTGGGTGAAGCGGGGAAATCGGGCGGAACGTCGAAGTGTCCATTCTACACGTAGTATTATTACATATTCTCTGCTATCACAAGCAAATTCTATTATTTCCAAGCAGTGGCGATTCCTGGTGTTTATAATTGGGGTGGCTCCGGTAGTGCGCCATTCACAGAGCCAGACCCGCGCTTCAAACTCAGTGAGTAATACATCGCTCGCCTCTGCCGCGTTCGGCGTCGAACGAACGCGACAATCGCGAGTTGCGTTCGTGATAGGAGACCGCAGCACTCGTAAAATGCAATTATTTATTGTACCTAGGTCTTAGTAACGTGATTAATATAAAATATATCATATAATGAATTGTCTTATAAATATATTATTATTTACATTTTAATACTTAAAAATTATGGTATGGCGGCGCCACACGCGCCATCTTAGAGAAACCACCACTGTTTAAAAGTGATAAAAAAAAAAAAAAAAAAAACTCCCCAGGCCACTTACCTCGGCGAGACTCCAGCCGAAGTCCAGTGGAGGCCACTGGAAGCCAGGGTACGTGTTCTCATCCACTTTCGGGATGCCCAGGCCCACGTCTATGGCGACTGAGCGACGAATCTCGTCTGCTATTAACAGAGCGTTTATCCTGAGGACAATTATTAAGGGTAAAAGCGACTTCTTTACGATATTCAATAAACTGCAAAGTCTATTATATCGGTTGCCTAACTAGCATAGTTGGCAATAGATAAGGCAAGAGCTCCAGTGACGGAGCTCGCGGGCGTAGGCACCACCGCATTACCTGATTTACTTGCCGCTAAATGGTAGTGTTCAGCACTATCGTGTTCCGGTCAGGTGGTAATGTACGGCCCTGTAATTTCCGGCACAGAGGCATAACACCTTAGGCCTCAGGAGTGGTAACGCATTTGCATTTTGACCTTGGTCTTTGTGTGGGTGTCTATAGGCTGCAGTCATCACTTAACAACAATGTGAACTGCATGCTTGTTTGACACTTCATTACATTAAAAAAAAGAGCGGCTGGACTAGATTCCCAGTAGGCCGCGAGCTCGAGTCTCGCCTGAAGTCAAATTTTTCTTTCCATTTTTCTTTAAAATATATTTCACAATCGATATGGTTTTTATACGAACAGTTCCTAAATTTTTAGGGTAACCTTCCCTACTTGTAACGCGCGGCTATTTTTTTTATTTTCGATTTCTATAGTGTGGGGTATCGTTTGATAGGTCTTTTAAAAATGTCAGGGGTGTGGCAATATCATTTTTGGATTTAGTTAACTGTTCGTGACTTATTAAGCTTTAAAATGCCAATTTTCGTTAGAGTCAAGTGTTCGCCGCCTTTATCAACTAAACGGTTGTTTTTTTTTATGTAATGGAAGTGGTAAACAAGCATGCAGTTCACGTTGATGTTAAGTGATGACTGCAGCCTATAGACACCCACGCAAAGACTAAGGTCAAAATGCAGATGCGTTACCACTCCTGAGGCCTAAGGTGTTACGCCTCTGTGCCGGAAATTACAGGGTCGTACATTACCACCTGACCGGAACACGATAGTGCTGAACTCTACCATTTAGCGGCAAGTATATTAGGTAATGCGGTGGTGCCTACGCCCGCGAGCTCCGTCACTGGAGCTCTACCACCTCCGAAAGTTGTTGTTAGAATTTCAAACGTTACGGCAATAGTAGCTACATATAACGAAATTAAAAGGAAAACTATCACACCTAAGTTGGCTTTACAAGTTTGCGAGTAATAGTCGACCAAATGCAATACTCGAAATTTTTGAACAACTCTAAAGAAAATATTACCGGTGGTAGAGCTCCAGTGACGGAGCTCGCGGGCGTAGGCACCACCGCATTACCTAATATACTTGCCGTTAAATGGTAGTGTTCAGCACTATCGTGTTCCGGTCAGGTGGTAATGTACGGCTCTGTAATTTCCGGCACAGAGGCATAACACCTAATGCCTCAGGAGTGGCAGCGCATTTACATTTTGACCTCTGGTCATTGTGTGGGTGTCTATAGGCTGCAGTCATCACTTAACATCAATGTGAACTGCACGCTTGTTTGCCACTTTTATAAAATAAAAAAATAAAAAAAAATATTAACAATTTTTTTTCATTACATTAATCAAACCTAAAATCTACGTAATCCTACATTGCGCGTGGCCCGACACGCACTTGACCGATTTTTTTAACAGTATAGTTGGCAAGCCTACGCATACCTATCCCGGGGAGAGGTGTGTCGGACTCCGGGCAAAACACCCACTAAAAACCCCCGGATGTGCCCACGCACGCTGTCGCACACCCGCGACCGCCGGCGGCTGCCCGTTGCCACACCGCGGACACTCCGCCAAAATTCCATACAAATGCTTAATTTGGTTTCTATCCATCAGTGACGTGTATTTACACGCGCACCTGTGTGCGTAGCACGTACAAAATACCAACCGTCGCCCATAAGAGGGGAGGAGGTTGAGTGATGCGGGCAAATCGGGCGGGACGTCGAAGTGTCCATTCTATACGTAGTATTATTACATATTCTCTGCCGTTGCCGAGTCAATCACTTAACATCAATGTGAACTGCATGCTTGTTCGCCACTTCCATAACATAAAATAAAGTACCTGTCATAAGCAAATTTTATTATTTCAAAGTGATTAAATAAATTTTTGAAATTGAGTTTTGATAAAGGAGATGTTGCGAGCTCGGCTCTGGTTCGTACATGTCCTCAAAAAATGGGTAAATTAATGAAGAACCCGAAAAAAATACAATTTATTTATTAAAGAATATGTGGAGAACCCGAAAAAAATACAATTTATTTATTAAAGAATATGTGGAGGAACGGGTGGAAGTGTTCCTCCGACGAAAAGGGAGGATCCTCCGACCAGGCGAGGTGGTAGCGCCTGGCGGGCCGCGGCCCAACGGTTGACGTTGGGAAGTTGTATATATGCCAACTCTAGAGAAATCTTCGTATGTGCGATGTAATTTGACTGCACGCCATCTATCGTACTAGACAAGTACTGTAAGGTTTCATTGTATTCCACTAGTTGGCGCCTTAATGTAGTGGACGCTACAAATATGTTTTACAGTTACAACCACATTTAATTCAAACGATTTTATCATTTTCAACCATGTTCAACATGGCGGCGATGCAGCCGACGCTTGGGATAGTACCTATATATATAAAACATAACTAATGCTATCTGTATCTTACTAGTGCATCACATATTATCAAAAAAACAATGTATCGAATCGAAAAATTCAAAGAAGATCCGATGTTTTTTTTTAAATTGGAAATCGATTAGTATTTATTATTAGCGGAATTTGTCAAAATGACATCGCCTGCCATATTCTCCATGTTGGTTTTGAGTTGCAATTCTAACTGCAAATAATGTTTTGTAACTGCAAACAAAGCTAAATAAGCGAAAATATGCAGTAAAAATGTTTTTATTTTGATTTTGCCTGTTAATGATATCGTGTACAATACATGGCCGGAGGTCCATACATTTTTGCAACATCTCCTTTAGGAGAACGCTACTTTAAGGTCTTTAATATCCAAAGTCCACGGTGTAGATTTAAGGAATTTAGGTGAAATCCAAAGCATCTTAGCTGACCCTTTGAGTGATATTAGTGAAATGCTTTGCAATGTATGTATGTATCTTCACGCCAGGTCCCTAACGGGGTAGGCAGAGAGTGTAGAGCGCCAGACATCCCGGTTCTGACAAACTCTCGTGCCTCGTCTACCTTCATAATTCTCTTCATACATGCACGCCGATTCCTAAGACTTTTGACCCCACCATCAGACAGAACTCGACCTATTTGGTCATGGTAGGTCAGCCTTGGTCTTCCTGGGCCTCTGCAACCATCCACATTCGCATTGTATATCTGTTTAGTCATTCGCTCATTCGACATTCTTTCTATATGCCCGAACCATCGGAGCATGCCTTTTTTCATTTTTACACCGATACTATCATTCACACTAATTCATATTTAATTCATAATATTACATATACCATTGCTTTGCAATGGTATATGTAATATTATGAATTCCTGATTAGGCGAAATTAATTAGCAACCACGGGGCTAGCATAGTCAAACGACGACTCAAAGTCCCTAATAAAGAAGAAAGAAAAGAGAGAAAAAAAAACCCGTATCTCTTTGTAAATATTTCCTCATTTCCAACCCGCACTTACCGGTACAGCACGCACGGCAAGGCCACGGTGGCGAACCACAGCGGCGCGGCGAACGGGTGCCGCCGGCACAGCTCCGGCACCAGGATCTGCTTCTGGTCGAGACGGTCGCGTTTCGCCCGACGGGTGCGTTCCGACGACACCGGCAGAGCCACGCCTTTTCTGTTGACGTATCTATAAAAAAAAAAGGAAAATATTAATACTAAGGTGCGGTTGCAGCAAAATATTTGTTAAAGTTAAAGGAGATGTTGCAAAAATGTATGGACCTCCGGCCATGTATTGTACACAATATCAATAACAGGCAAAATCAATATAAAAACGTTTTTTACAGCATATTTTCACTTATTTAGCTTTGTTTGCAGTTACAAAATATTATTTGCAGTTAGAATTGCAATTCAAACCAACATGGCGAATATGGCGGGCGACGTCATTTTGACATTTTCATTTTTTAAATTGTTTTTTTATTTTACAGTTCTTGGAGAAAAAAATAATATTTTCTAAATACTGTCGAAATAGATTTCATGTGTTAATACTAAGAACTTAAACTAATCGATTTCCAATTTAAAGAAGCGTCGGCTGTATCGCCGCCATGTTGAATATGGTTGAAAATGATAAAATCGTTTGAATTGAATGTGGTAGTAACTCTAAAATATATACTTGAATAAATTAATTGTATTTTTTTCGGATTCTTCTTTAATTTACCCATTTTTTGAGGACGTGTACGAACTAGAGCCGAGCTCGCAACATCTCCTTTTATAGGTTACCATCCCATTGCAGAATCAGTTTATTCATATGATTAGGCTCCGGGAGAGCACTTTTACATCGTAAGTTTTTTAAACTAACCTAGAATGTATAACCACTAATAATTATCAAAAACACATGAAAAATAAAAAGAAACGAACCAATGATGTATATGGAAAGAATCAATTATTTACAAATTCCTCCATGTCCTCATTTCAATAATTTCGTTCATCCAGATATGCTGCAAACCTATTTTTTACGCACATTTATAATCTAGAATCTAGAAAATATCTGTCTTATCCTGGCCGTTCCCTCTCACAACACTTGTTTTGTATCCAACTCTTACACCGTCTCGGCAATAAAGCTCTGGAACGCACTTCCCGTGGCTATCAGAAAATCTACTTGTAAATTCACCTTCAAGCGGAAAATTAGAGAACACTATTTGAATTTACTTTCTTAGAAGTCACAAGTTTGGCATTCATCGTTGGATTTTCCTTAAAGTATTTGATTTGAATTGTATGTATGTGTTTGTATATATATATATATATATATATATATATAATATATATTATATATACCATATGTATAGTTGCTGTATATATGTAATTTTTATTATATATCTATTTATATACTATATTTATTAATATAATTATTTGATCAAATCATTTTCCACTCATAATTTCTAAATTTAGACCCGTTTTGCACCTACGAGGGTGGATCCAAAAGTTCGTGGCCCAAACTACAAGGAAATATGACATCTTTTTAAATTTACCGTCATTTGTTAGTATGTCTCATATTGATTTATTTATTGTGAGCAGTTTCATTCCGATACTGCACAATATAAATTTTCTGTGATTATTTGTTTGAAGCATTCTGACGCGATTTTCAATAATGGAGAAAATTGAACATGGTGCAGTCATTAAGTACCTCAATTAAATAAGGCCTGTCACCAAAAGACATCCATCAAGATATGGTGGGCACTTTGGGGGAGTCTGTTCCATCGTATTCCAGTGTCAAGAAGTGGGTAGCTAAGTTTAAGCGCGGTCGTGAGAGCATTGAAGATGATCCTAGGAGTGGACGGCCTACAACCTCTACCACGATAGAAAACATCGATAAAATTTGTGATCTCGTACTGGGTGATCGACGTTTGACCATTGGTAAGATAGCTGAGACAACAGACATTAGTTATGGCCGGGTGCAACACATAATAACGAAAGAATTGGGATTCCATAAGGTTTCTGCTCGCTGGGTCCCGAGGTTGCTTTCAGCTGAACAAAAACGAGTTCGATTCACAATTTCGCGAGACTGTTTGGAACTTTTTGAGACTGATCCCGAGAACTTTTTGTCGAGATTTGTTACCATGGATGAAAGCTGGGTTTACCACCATATTCCTGAATCAAAGCAACAATCCAAACAGTGGAAAAGATCTGACTCACCTACACCGAAAAAGGCTAAGGTCGTTTTGTCGACTAACAAAGTCATGGCTTCTGTTTTTTGGGATGCGAAGGGCATTATTTTTGTAGACTATTTACCGAAAGGTCCAACTATTAATTCTAGTTATTATTGTAACCTTTTACGAAGACTACGAGAAGAAATAAAAGAAAAAAGGCCGGGAATGTTGCGTAAGAAAGTTTTGTTCCATCAAGACAATGCACGTGTTCACACTTCGGTTGAAACAATGTCTGTAATCCATGATTGTGGCTACGAATTGCTGCCCCACCCACCTTATTCGCCGGATCTAGCCCCCTCAGATTATCATTTATTTCCAAATTTAAAAAAACATTTGGGTGGCTCGAAATTTTCGACCAAAGATGAGGTGATAGTCGCAGTAAACGTGTTTTTCGCCGACCTTCCGGAATCTTTTTTTTTCGAGGGGATAAACAAGTTGCAGTTCAGGTGGAAGAAGTGTGTTGAGCTAGATGGAGACTAAGTCGAAAAATAAAAATAAATTTAGACCCACTTTTCTTTCATTTTCTTGGTCGGGCTTCGAACTTTTGGATCCACCCTCGTACATCGTCGCTCTCTTCATAACCCAAAGGTTGACTGGGAGATAATGCCTAGTGGCATTAAGTCCGCCTTTATGTACACCATCTTCGTGCATAAAAAGAGTAAATAAATAAATAAAATATACCCACTAGGTTGCCTATCAAAATTTGAAAGCAAGTATTTTCAATTAAATTATTTTATCTCAACTCTTATTTGCGGTCGATTTAATTTGGCTCCCGTATATCATAATAATGAGAAAAAAAATATTTCTTTAATTTGATATATAAATATTATATGTAGGTACGTTATGGACGCCCTAAAAAGTTTTTACTACACAAAAAATTAGAAGTTGTTGTCAAGTCTTGTAGATATGCACTCATATATAATGCTTTATTTATTTGGAATTATTATTATTTTATGTATTATTGTATATATTATTATGTTATTCTATATATTATTAAGTACCTGTATTTATTTAATTATAGTATATATTTTATGATATATGGTATGGATATTGTTATGTGTCTATTTATGTGTAAATCTTTATTATTATTATTATTTATTAACTGTTCTATATTTTGATCTGTACACCCCTAACCTACTCTTTTACATCTTTTCCTCTACCCAAAGGTTGTCTGGTGGAGATCGCTCATCTAGCGATAAGGCCGCCTCTTGTATACTTTGTAACTCTATTGTGTATTTCTTTGTATTCTTTACTGGTGTACAATAAAGTGTATTGTTGTTGTTGTTGTTGTTATGGACGTAAAAAGTTATGGGGACGGCCAAGTGCGCAACGGCAGCCGTGATTTTTCAGAGCCTTATACACAATGCCGTGAAATTAACGATATTTTACTGAAAAAACAAGTAAAAGAAAAATATTTCCCAAAAAAAAAATACATTTTTTGGATATATATTCTCTAGATCAGAGGTTCCCAAACTATTTTTTCTGGTAGACCCTTTACAATTTCTTCTGGTTTCTGTTGACCCCCGTCCTTGCTACATTTATATCACATTCCCATATTTCCAATTTTTATTCACGCCTACGTAGACCCCCATCGAGTCTCCCATGGACCACTTTGGGAATCACTGGTATGATGAAAGTAAATTGGTACTATCAGTGTATGTGTTGAGATCCATTATCGTGGACCCCATTTTCATTTCATGGACCTCCAAATTTTTTTTTCGCTGACGCAGACCCCTTTCAGTTCGTCATAGACCCTCAGGGGTCGATATAGACCACTTTGAGAATCACTGCTCTAGATTATAAATATGCGTAAAAACTAGGTTTGCAGCATATCTGGATGAACGAAATGATTCTGCAGTGGTGCATCCTAACCTATTAGGTAGACCGCTTACCTAGGCGTAAGCAGATTCAATCGCGCACTAGTATGATCCACATCCAACTAAGGTTGATACGCTTGTGTGAGTGTGAAGCCATATTTGGCAATGACCAGTGTAACAGTTAAAAAACTTACCTAGGCGTAAGCAGATTCAATCTCGCACTAGTATGATCCACATCCAACAAGGGTTGATGGGCTTGGGTGAGTGTGACGCCATATTTGGCCTGGTAATAGTCGCGGAAACTCTTGTGGGTGGCAGACGGGAACTCGGAGTCAGGGGTGAGGTTCCAGCAGATTTCTGCCACTAGGAAGAACTGGAAAAGAAATTGAGGATTCAATGCTGTTATCTATACAAATAAATAAAATAAGTGTGTCTGTTTGTAATATAAAAATAACCGCTTTTTACTAAATGCATATGTATACACGTTACATATACCAAAACAGTTTTTTTTTTTTACAATTTTTGTGTCTGTTTGTCTGTCTGTTTGGCGGGGCTAATCTTGGGAACGGCTAAACCGATTTTAGCGGGACTTTCACTGGCAGATAGCTTATGTAATAAGGAGTAGCTTAGGCTGCTTTTATACTAGCTGCGCCCACGACTTCGTCTGGGTACATACTGAACAATCATAAATTCTCACGCGGACGAAGTCGCGGGCACAGCTAGTCTATAATTCCTATGATTTTTTGAAAATATTATATAAACATTTTTTATCCTTTTATATAAAGCGAACCTTCTTCCTTTCTTTTGTTGTTTTTTATTTATCCTGTGGTTAAGTCCGAACAACTAGCATGCTCATTCGCTACGCACCTGCGGTTGATCCTGATTCCTATACCAAGGCGTAACAACAGCCTCCTTATACTTCTCCGCATCAAACACAAACGTCTCGCCCGGCTTCAACAGCGGATTGTCTATCTTCTTCACACGGCTCTCCTTCTCTTTCACGCGCGTCTTCACCTCGGGATCCTCTTCCTCCCATAGATTAGGTTTTTCCGCTTCAGAGTTCTTTTTTTCTTCGGTATGCTGATAGATCAGCTCGAGGAAGTTCCAATCAATGTCGGTGTATGTTGTTCCGTCGTCTCTGGTCACTGGTATAGGCAGGTTGTGTAAAAATATGAAAAAAATTCAGAATCAGAAACTCATTTATTCATTTAGGGTGACAGGCACCTCTTATGACACGTCAAAAACAAACAAAATAAATTAAAGTGAATAACAATTGATATACATGTCAAACAAGATAAAAAATATATGTAAAGTCAAGAATATCACTAAGATAAAACTAAATGTAATAAACTAATGTAAAAAGTATATCAGTAGAATTGTGTGTGTTACGGGGCTGTTCAAGTATTACGTAAGCACTAAAGGAGAGCGATTAAATATAAGCAATGCAAAGACCGCCCGTCTTTGCATTGCTTATATGATACAAGTAAAAAAATAATCATTTGGAAAAAAAAATATAAAAAATTATTTGCGGCCAAATTTTGATAGGCAACCTATTGCATTGTAGCGTCCACTACATTAAGGCGCCAACTAGTTGAATACAATGAAACCTCACAGTACTTGTTTAGTACGGTAGATGGCGTGCATTCGAATTACATCGCACATGCGAAGAATTCTCAAGAGTTGGCATATATACAACTCCCAACGTCAATCGTTGGGCCGCGGCCCGCCAGGCGCTACCACCTCGCCTGGTTGGAGGATCCTCCCTTTTCGCCGGAGGAACACTTCCACCCGTTCCTCCACAGCATATATATTCTCTAGATTATAAATATGCGTAAAAATAGGCTTGCAGCATATCTGGATGAACGAAACTCGTATGGTCACACCCTCTGCCTACCCCGTGTTTGTGGGACATTGGCTATGTATAACTATAACCTACTTGGTATTGGAGAAATGTATATTGATAAAGAAATATGACATATGTAATAAACGTCAGTCTACACCAGTGATTCCCAAAGTGGTCTATATCGACCCCTGGGGGTCTATGACCACCTAAAAGGGGTCTACGTCAGCGAAACAAAAATTGGGGGTCCATGAAATGAAAATGGGGGTCCACGTTAATGGATCTCAACACATACACTGATAGTACCAATTTACTTACATCATACCAGTGATTCCCAAAGTGGTCCATGGGAGACTCGATGGGGGTCTACGTAGGCGTGAATAAATAATGGAAATATGGGAATGTGATATAAATGTAGCAAGGAGGGGGTCCACGGAAACCAGAAAAAAACTTAAAGGGGTCTACAAGAAAAAATAGTTTGGGAATCACTGGTCTAAACCTAACACGGCTTTGATTCACACGTATATGACAGACTTGGCGTGAAGATTCAGCGGATTCCCTCTTTTTTTGGGGACGTCTCGAGGCGAAGTGAGACCTCCATTGAACGATTGACAGTGCAGAGGACTTTTAGCGGTAAACGAGGACGCGGTAGGTCCCCTATGCGATGGGTCGACCAAATTAAAACAGCCACCGAAAAGACATTTTATAAGTGCACCCGAAAGGCATATGCACGCGAGGAGTGGCGACGAATAGTAAAGCGAGCCACAAATAAAACCTGAAATCACAATCACGACCACTCTGTCGACCTTAACTGTAAAACTGATTCTTTTTTATATCTTTTAAACATTTTTTTTATGTAATAAAAGTGGCAAACAAGCGTGCAGTTCACATTGATGTAAAGTGATGACTGCAGCCTATAGACACCCACACAATGACCAGAGGTCAAAATGCAGATGCGCTGCCACTCCTGAGGCATTACGTGTTATGCCTCTGTGCCGGAAATAAATGGTAGTGCTGAACACTACCATTTATATATTAGGTAATACGGTGGTGCCTACGCCCGCGAGCTCCGTCACTGGAGCTCTACCACCAATAAAAAAAATTAAATATTATTCGTTTCTGTGCTAAAATTGTATTTTTTTTTTGTTTTCTCTTGTTGATATTAATTAAGAATGTATAGCCGTCTATGACGAAACTTGGTGGTCCTAACGGAATACCAGCGCTGGTTGTTGGACCAATTCGCATAAATGTAATTTTTAATCGTTGTATGCATGTATCTTCACGCCAAGTCCCTAACGGGGTAGGCAGAGTGTAGAGCGCCAGATATCCCGGTCCTGACAAACCTCTCGTGCCTCGTCTACCTTCATCATTCTCTTCATACATGCACGCCGATTCCCAAGACTTTTGACCCCACCATCAGACAGAACTCGACCTATTTGGCCATGGTAGGTCACGTAGGTTTTACTCGTTGTCACTTAAAATACTCTTCACTTCGCACATTGGTACAGATAAATGCTCTTTCTTCTTCTTCTGTCAAGAGCTGTCTGCTGTCCGTTTTTTACTGGTGGTAGAGAGCTTCAGTGACGGAGCTCGCGGGCGTAGGCACCACCGCATTACCTAATATACTTGCCGCTTAATGGTAGTGTTCAGCACTATCGTGTTCCGGTCAGGTAGTAATGTACGGCCCTGTAATTTCCGGCACAGAGGCATAACACCTTAGGCCTCAGGAGTGGTAACGCATCTGCATTTTTTTTACCTCTGGTCATTGTGTGGGTGTCTATAGGCTGCAGTCATCACTTAACATCAATGTGAACTGTATGCTTGTTTGCCAATTCTAAAACTGGAAAAAAAAAAAAAAAAAAAAAAAAAGAGCGCAACGACTAAGAAGAAGAATGATGAACAGAAGGAACACTGACCTCTCTTGGTGGGTACGACGTAATAATTATTGTGCGGCGAGGCAGCTGCGTCGGGAAGTAGACGCATACCGCGACGTCGCACGCGAAGTACGTCCGCAAACACGAACCGCATGAACCTGAATATAAACACCTGTGTCATCATTGACTTACATCAGAGGTTCCCAATCTATTTTTTCTTCTATCGCGGGCCTTGAGCGTGTTTTTTTACTTGTTTTTTTCAATAAAATATCGTCCACTTCACGGCAATATGTACAACGACAAAAATCACGGCTGCCGTTGCGCACTTGGCCGCCCCTGCATATTTTCGTTCCGCCCCGATAACTTTTTACGTCCATAACGTACGTGTATTATTAATATATCGAATTAAAGCCTATTTTTTTTTCCTCTTTATTATGATATACGGGAGGCAAATTAAATCGGCCTCAAATAAGAGTTGCTGGATGTTATAATTATATAAAATAATTTAATTAAAAATTCTTGCAGATTTTTTTTAAAGGTAACCTATTGGATATATTCTCTAGTTTATTCAGTTTATTCATTTATTTCATATAATTAGGCTCCTGGAGAGCACTTTTACATCGTCATTTTTTTTTAAACTAACCTAGAGTGAATAGCCACTAATAATAATCAAAAACACATAATAAATTAAATAGACACTGAACAATTTTGTATAATATGGAAAGCATCAATTATTTACAAATTCCTCCATTTCCCCATTTCAAAAGAAACTGAGAAAGAATGAATTTGGTCGTCATAGTAAAGGTTATTCACTTGGCAGAATTCCAAGTGCAGTCAATACTGAGAAGAACTCCGCCACTGAAGAAACTCAGTACAGCTCTTTTGAATATAAACTTAAATCTAATACAGTCTGTAAATCCAAAGTACAGGTTTTCGAAATAGCCTGGGAGCGATCGCTTCAATCCCATGGTGTAGTGTCATTAAGATAATCACATGTTTTATAATAGTTGCACATGTATAAGCGTTTTTTGATAACTTTCTTAAATTTATTAATCGAAAGACTTTGAACTAGATTATAAATATGCGTAAAAACTAGGTTTGCAGCATATCTGGATGAACGAAGTGATTCTGCAGGGAGATCCTTACCTAAGTTAGGTTGTTTGATTTGTTGCCTAAACTTTTCACGTTGTACATTATTCTCATTGTCATATAGGTCGCGCCACGTAAAAAGAACGCTGGAAGAAAGTAGAAGGGATGTGTTCGCGCATCGGTACACTCGCGCACGAAAGTACTAGCCCTATTGGTTTATTTTTGATCTAGCTTTCGTTTGCGGTTTCGTGTATTGGTAGGCAGATTGAAAACTGTATTACATAGAATAACAAAAAATGAAATAAAAACACATGACGCGCAGCTTGACCGCCAGCGTTCTTTTTACCTGGCGCGACCTATACCATAGAGCAGGCTTTCCCCTCAGTCAAAGTACAAGCCCAAATGGGCCTATACCTGTCGCCTAGATGTTTTAATGTGTGCGTGAAATTGTTTCTGTATGTTGTTAAAGTCAAGACGATTTTTGTAGTGTGCGTGCGTGTCGCACGGTTTTGCCCCCGCAAAAAATGACAGAGTGTTTTGAATCGGTGATACACGCTACTCCCCTCCGGTCCGCCGCGAGCGGTGGGCCGTGTTGCTCTGTGTGTCACACTGACCTCCGGACGAGTTTGGCGCGGCGCGGCGACAAGCGGACATCGGCCTGAGGCGCGCGTTGTAATGACACTCTGACCTCACCCGACCGAGTGTACACGGGGAAAGCCGGGATCTGCAGTCTGCAAAACGAATGCCTCTTAGGGAGCGTGTATTTTTATTTTTAGAAAGAAAGAAAAAAGACCAAGTCTGACCTACCATGACCAAATAAGTCGAGTTATATTTTATTTTTAAAGAAAAATGGAAAGAAAAAATTGACTTCAGACGAGACTCGAACTCGCGACCTACTGGGAATCTAGTCCAGCCGCTCTTCCAATTGAGCTACTGAAGCCCTGCCCGATTTGTCAAATCTTTCCTTCACTATCGACAATAGTGTTTATCGACACGCCGCCTTCCCTAACAATGACGATGCGCTAGGCGTACACGCCATTCGGCGAGGGACGACACGGGAGGACATTTTGAAGCGTCAGAGTGAGTGCACGTCGCTCTGCGAGCCGTCCGTACCTTTCGTGGCAATTTAAATTTTCATCTTTTATCTTTAAATACATAAATATTCAAGTGTTGTGTTTCCCCCGCTTTTGGGGACCACGGCACAGTTCGCGGTTACTACCAGCATCTACCTACAACTCCTGTAAATCTGGAAAAGGGCAGTACCTATTTATTTGTCCTAAAAAAAAAAAATATCTTTGTCTGTCTGTTACATGGTATGTTTTTTTTTTTATTGAACAACCTAGACACGACACGGTAAGGCGCACGATAGGCGGGGGACACTATCACGTATAGCAGAATTTAGACAGACAGAAACAATATAAGATAGCCAAAAAGGCGCACTGATTTAAATACGAACAAGTGGAGGAACGGGTGGAAATGTTCCTCTGACGAAAAGAGAGGCTCTTCTTCCCAGGCGAAGTCCCTGGTAGGCCGCGGCCCAACGATTAATGGTAGGAAGTTGTATATATGGCAACTCTAGAGAAAACTTCGTATGTGCGATGCAACTCAATCATACGCCATCTTCCGTACTAGACAAGTACTTTGTGTTTCTTCAGTGTTCCACTAGATGGCGCTTTATGTGGTGGACATCTATCTCAGTAGGATCAGTCCGTGACGTCCGAAGTAAACGCTGATAGTCCGGTCAAAGAATATGTAATAATACTATAGAATGGATACTTCGACGTCCCGCCCGATTTCCCCGCCTCACCCAACCTCCTCCCCTCTTATGGGCGACGTTTGGTATTCTCAACGTGCTACGCACACCGGTGCACGTGTAAATACACGTCACTGATTGATATCTGTGTAGTAGAGACCAAATTAAGCGTTTGTATGGATTTTTTGCGGAGTGGTTAAGTTATTGGTCAAAACTTGTTTAAAATGGTAGACAAATGTCACATAGGTAAGGTGCGAAAGAGATAACGCTCCACATCCGAAATAAGCCGAAGTTTCCTTCGTAAGGTCGACGTGCAATCTTGTTTGATACTGTAGATTCAATGGCTTTAATTTATAGCTGTGAAGTTGAAAGGATTTAAGCGACTCTCTCCAATCTATACAAATAAATAAAATTGGAGTGTCTGTTTGTAATATTAAAATAACCGCTTTTTATTAATGTAAATGTATGTATACACGGTACATATACCAAAACAACATTTTTTTAAATTTTTGTCTGTCTGTTTGTCTGTCTGTTTGTCTGTCTGTCTGTCTGTCTGTTTGGCGGGGCTAATCTTGGGAACTGCTGAACCGATTTTGACGGGACTTTCACTGGCAGATAGCTGATGTAATAAGAAGTAACTTAGGCTACTTTTATACTAGCTGCGCCCACGACTTTGTCCGGGTGGATACTGTACAATAATAAATTCTCACGCGGACGGAGTCGCGGGCACAGCTAGTATACAATAAACACTTACTCAGTAGGATCAGTCCTAGCCATAAGGACGGCAATCGCCTGCGACGCGGTCTGAGGCCGGTGCAGGCGGCGGCCTCGGGTATTATACCTCTCCGGTAAAGCGCACCACAGGCGAGACACTATAGCGTATAGCATGTTGCGTTTGGCACCTAGAACAAAAAGGTTTGTCATATTGTGTAAAATAGATTTTTTTTTTTTTTATTGGCAACCGCCAGGAGGCATAACTGCCAGCATCACGTTTGAATTATTGGAAATATATGGTACATAAATCAATTAATTAAATCCGCGTAGACATCATTAAATCTGAAAACACATAATAGGTAAGGTTAGTAGATTATTAAACGATACACATTGTTAGAAACACTCAAAGCATTGTATGGATAGTTATACAATTTAATATTTACAATTTTATTTTATTTTTACTTACAAAATTTACAATTTCTGAGAGGATATCAGGATTAAGGAGGGATAGAAGATTTGGTATATTTGTCGGAAAAGGAACTAATTTCTGGAGGGCACTTAGAAATTGACGACGATCGTAAATAGGGCAAGAGAAAAATATATGGTTCACATTACCATCATCAAGCCCACATTCGCAAATAGATGAGTCCCTGATCCTAAGCTTGATAAGAACAAAATAGATTTAAGGAACACATTTTGAAAAAAAAGAACAAAACAAAACTCAGTAGGGTAGTTTTGTTTTGGCAGGTTTTTTGGGGCTTTGGAACTCTGCCAGTGGATGTCAAAGAATGTCCCATATTTTTTTGTTTAGTCTTATCTTGCCGTTTGTAAAAGAGAGTATGGAACATTCTGTTGATACCTATTTTTATTATTAAGTATTTTTGGACTATTATTTATTTTATTTACTTTGACATATTAATCAACGTATCAGTTGTTATTCGCTTTAACTTTATATTTGTAATTTGACCTATCACAAGCAAATTCTATTAATTCCAAGTGATTAAATGAATTTTTGAGTTTGAGTTTTTGAATAAAGCCCTTGTCGAAGCGCGCATGGTCCCTCGGCTGGTGTAGATCGGAAGCGATCTACTCGGTTAAGCGATACGGGCGCGGTCGGGTAAGTGATGGGTGACCTAGAGTGTCAAATCAAAATGCGCGTTTTCGTACTTCGGAGGGCACGTTAAGCCGTCGGTCTCGGTTGCTATCGACAGATAGCAGTCGTTAAACCTTGTCGGAGGCTTTATGGGCGGTTTGAAAACATTCGACAACGGGTTGGCGACCTAATCCGACCACGCCTCCGAAGCGTCGGGGGCGGGAGTTGCCCTGCGTGCCACAATGCCCCTAATCCGACCCATTAGGGGCATTGTGGCACGCAGGGCAACTCGCTCGCCATTCGTTTTTTTTTTTGTGTGCTTTTTAGACCTTCCTTTTATTTTTTTTGTTTTTATTGTTTTTTTGAGGGGTTCCGTACCTTTAAAGGAAAAAAGGAACCCTTATAGGATCACTCGTGCGTCTGTCTGTCTGTCTGTCTGTCTGTCCGTCTGTCACAGCCAATTTGCTCCGAAACTAATCGACCGATTGAGTTGAAATTTGATTAATATATGTAAATTGGTGATCCAAAGATGAACACGTCAAGTAAAATAATAAATTTTAAACAGGGGGGCCTCTTTCGGGGTGTAAATCAGAAAATTAAAAAAAAAATCGTAATCTGTGTCGTGTGACATATCAAATGAAAGAGGTTGTTGTCAGCATCTCAGATATATATTTTTTTATAATTTTTGAATAAACAAATTTGAAGTTATTTAAAAAAAACGACGAAAATTGACCATGCCCCCCTATCTCCGAAAATACTGAACTTAACATTTTGAAAAAAATGTCGAAAATAGTTCTTTACCTATAGATTACTGGAAAACCTGTAAGAAGTTTGAGTATTCAAATTAAATCGAAAATTCTTAATAACTTACTACCTAATTCTTATAACCCCCCCTGCCGGTACCACCGTAAGTCCCTGCATTTTAAATCTGTAATATTTTCGAAAATATTTATTTAAATAACGGAACCCTCACCACGCGAGTCGAACTCGCACTAGTCCGGTTCTTTTTTTAATTTTTATCTCACATTTTTAAATATTTGTATTATTATTCTCATTTATTCAGCTTTTTACATATTTTCTATATTTTTGTTTTATATTATTTCGCATTAACACATGCTTGTGAAATATATATTTTATTTTTAAAGAAAAATGGAAAGAAAAACGATATTATTCTTTACGATATTCAATAAACTGAAAAGTCTATTATATCGGTTGCCTAACTAGCATAGTTGGTAATAGATGGCGCTGCTGCTACCATAAAGCAATGCAATAGATGTGAAGGAAAGATTTGACAAATCGGGCAGGGCTTCAGTAGCTCAATTGGAAGAGCGGCTGGACTAGATTCCCAGTAGGTCGCGAGTTCGAGTCTCGCCTGAAGTCAGATTTTTCTTTCCATTTCTATATTTTTACATACATATATTATTTAAAAAAAAAACATACATATATAAAAACATACAAATTAGGTTCCGCCGGTAGCGGGCGCAGGGTCCTAGCCGCCGGTGGTTAGGGGCTTAGGGAGAGGAACCTTCTCACAATACGTGCCTTGTCAAGAAGAACTGCCTTCTGCACCAAGCCCTTGACCCAATTTCCCAGCGAGAGCCTGTTTAGGTGTTGGTCGAGGCTTATTAATATTTTTTTAAAGGGCATATTCTTTTCAAAGAAAAACTAACCTTTCTTCATGTCCATATTAGGTTGGAACACAACGTTAGGGTCTTCTATCTCCGCATCCATCGTATCTATTACAGGCTGACAGTCTGTGAACGCCCAGGCGGTCTGTGAATAGAAAAATACATTATAGTTGGTACTGGTGGTAGACTTTAAACTTGAGACGAAACGGATATCCGGTTACTATCCGGCCTTGTTTTTACTATCCGGCCGAATATCGGATAGTCAGCCAATATCCAGCCGGATACCGGATAGTGAGCCAATATCCGGCCGGATACCGGATAGTGAGCCAATATCCGGCCGGATATCGGATAGTGAGCCAATATCCGGCGGGATACCGGATAGTGAGCCAATATCCAGCCGGATACCGGATAGTGAGCCAATATCCGGCCGGATACCGGATAGTGAACCAATATCCGGCCGGATACTGGATAGTGAGCCAATATCCGGCCGGATACCGGATAGTGAACCAATATCCGGCCGGATACTGGATAGTGAGCCAATATCCGGCGGGATACCGGATAGTGAGCCAATATCCGGCCGGATACCGGATAGTGAGCCAATATCCGGCCGGATACCGGATAGTGAGCCAATATCCGGCCGGATACCGGATAGTGAACCAATATCCGGCCGGATACTGGACAGTGTAATAAATAGTTTTTATTATGTAACATGGGTGGTAGACAAGCTAGTTTTAACTAGTATTGGTATTTTTCTTTTTTTTTATTTCCTCAGTGGTAACGATGAAATAGTTTAGTAGATAATATTTCGGAAAGAAAATATTTTGAGGTACAACTATCATTTCCGATTTAAAAAATAAGCAATTTCCCAAAGGAGAAACCTGTAAGTTTGATTCAAAACCTCGGTTTTGGGTAATTCTGGGTAGAATAGGAGATATTTTGGGGTTAAATTGCATCTCTGGCTAAATATATCAGCAATTGCCTTAGGGAGACCCCTGTTAATTCCATTCAAAATTCGGGTGCGAGCGTTTTTTAGGAAGGGTAAGAAGTTGATGGTACTTCAGTTTTTTTTTCCTTGGAAACTGGTAGAATACTGTATATTTACCCGTCTATAATAATACTGGCGGCTTTCAATGAATTATCTCGAGCTAAAATAATTAAACTAAGTAATAATTAAATTAATTACACTACCTTAGGGAGACCCCTGTGGGACAAAACATCAGCTTAGGGCGTAACTGGGAAGGGTAAAACTATTTTGGGACGTAACCGTCGTATCTTTCCCTAGAAACTTGTACACATATTCTGAGGTACATCTGTCATCTCCGAATATATATTTCAGCAGAAGCCTAAGGGAGATCCCTATTAGTTCGATCCAAACTCTCTTTCTTGGAAGGACCAGAGATAGATTGGGATGGAACTGTTGATTTTTTGCCTAGAATACTGTATACTTACTCGTTTATAATAATACTGGCGTCTTTTAGCGGTGCCGGGTC
This sequence comes from Macrosoma leucophasiata, assembly GCA_036365455.1. Lineage (NCBI taxonomy): Eukaryota > Metazoa > Arthropoda > Insecta > Lepidoptera > Hedylidae > Macrosoma > Macrosoma leucophasiata. The sequence continues at coordinate 5,911,652 of JAWQUS010000029.1, forward strand.
GAGCGTCGCCCGTCTCCGTTGTCTCGGCGTTGGTGCTCTCAATGTCCGCTGTTTTGAAGTTTTCTTTACCTGCAAAAGAAATATAAATCTATACAAATAAATAAAATTGGAGTGTCTGTTTGTAATATAAAAATAACCGCTCTTTACTATATGCATATGTATGTATACACGGTACATATACTAAAACAACATTTTTTACAATTTTTGTCTGTCTGTCTGTCCGTCTGTCCCGTCTGTCCCGTCTGTCCGTCTGTCCGTCTGTCCGTCTCTCCGTCTCTCCGTCTCTCCGTCTGCCCGTCTGCCCGTCTGCCCGTCTGGCCGTCTGTCCGTCTGTCCGTCTGTCCGTCTGTCCGTCTGTCCGTCTGTCCGTCTGTCCGTCTGTCCGTCTGTCCGTCTCTCCGTCTGCCCGTCTGTCCGTCTGTCCGTCTGTCCGTCTGTCCGTCTGTCCGTCTGTCCGTCTGTTGTCCGTCTGTTGTCCGTCTGTTGTCCGTCTGTCCGTCTGTCCGTCTGTCCGTCTGTCCGTCTGTCCGTCTGTCCGTCTGTCCGTCTGTCCGCCTGTCCGTCTGTCCGTCTGTCCGTCTGTCCGTCTGTCCGTCTGTCCGTCTGTCCGTCTGTCCGTCTGTCCGTCTGTCCGTCTGTCTGTCTGTCTGTTTGTCTGTCTGTCTGTTTGGCGGGGCTAATTTTGGGAACGGCTGGACCGATTTTGACGGGACTTTCACTGGCAGATAGCTGATGTAATAAGAGAACTTAGGCTACTTTTATACTAGCTGCGCCCACGACTTCGTCCAGGTAGATACTGAGCAATCATAAATAATAACGCGGGCGAAGTCGCGGGCACAGCTAGTAAAAAATAACAATGTATTTACTGACAAAAAAAACATACATCGTTTAAAATATAGACTCCATAGATTCCCGAATTAGTATAATAAATAGGTATTTCAGGTTGTTTGCAGTGATATAAGCACAGGCAACATAGGCAGGTGCCTATAGGCCGCTAATGCACTCCAAAAAAAAAATCAAATTAAATCGATATATGCTCAGTAGAAATAAAAAAATATTGAGTTTTGTGACAAATTGTTGAAAACTTGTATTTTTTTTTAGAGAAATAGACTTTTTTTTTTTAAATGTAGCTTTCATCGGAGGAACATTTCCACCAGTTCATCTTCAGTAATACATACCGATGGGCATCAGCTGGTTGTCCAGTTCCCCGGCCTTGTGCAGCACCCGGCAGGCCTGCAGCGCCACCACGCGGCGCGCCAGCACCCGGGACGGCATGGGGTGACCCTGGGGGGGGGGCACATTCACTTTTTTATGTAACAAAGGTGGCAAAGTGGTTCTCCACCGCTCTTTGTCTGTCCACAATAAACACAACGGATTTGATGATTGAAACACAATTGAGATGTATGAGCGCGCGCTGTCGTCTATGTGCCTATCTGTATTCATTGTGTATACCTACAATAGAGGTTGTTTTTCTTACGCACCTAGTCCCGTATAGTTCAGCAATATTTCTTGCTTGATAGTTATGGCAACCCTTGATACGTCCCACTGCAGGGCACGAGTCTCTCCCCTTTTTGGGGGGAGTCCTGGAGCTTACTCCACCACGCTGCTCCAATGCGGATTGGTGGAGGTGGGTGGGTTAGTGGCCAACCCACTGTCGGATGTTTTCAAACCGCCCATAAGGCCTCCGACAAGGTTTAACGACTGCCATCTATCGATAGCAATCGGGACCGACGGCTTAACGTACCCTCCGAAACACGAACTGCCACTAGCGGTCACTCATCACACACCCGACCGCGCCCGTAGATAGAGGTACACCAGCCGCGGGGCTATACACGCTTTCTTTTCTCTTACTGGGTCCTATATATTAAAATATACTCACAACAATATTATACTTGACGGGGCAGTTGAGTGGTAACCTAAGCGTGCAGATATAAGCCTTCCTCAATTCTCCGCTTCGATCCGGGAGTTGGACCTCCTCCATCCACCACTGTGGAGCTAGACGCGTGAACGTATCTGACGGCAGTTTGCCGCAGTATCTGAAAAGATAAAAATTTGGCAACTGTAAAGTAATTGTTTTATATTATGTATTTCGCATTAACACATGCTTGTGAAATATATTTTTTTTGAAAGAAAAATTTGACTTCAGGCGAGGCTCGAACTCGCGGCCACTGGGAATCTAGTCCAGCCGCTCTTCCAACTGAGCTACCGAAGTCCTGCTCGATTTGTCAAATCTTTCCTTCACATTTATTGCATTGCCTTATGGTGGCAGTAGCGCCATCTATTGCCACACTATGCTAGTTAGGCAACCGATATAATAAACTTTGCAGTTTATTGAATATCGTAACTGTAAAGTACGTTTTTTTTTATATCTATACTAATATTATAAAGCTGAAACTCTTCAAGAGTTTGTTTGTTTGTTTGAACTCGCTAATCTCAGGAACTACTGGTCCGATTTGAAAAGTTTTTTCAGTGTTAGATAGCCCATTTGTCGAGGAAGGCTAGGCTAGAGAAATACTCTTATTTCTCTATACTACTGGTCCGATTTGAAAAGTTTTTTCAGTGTTAGATAGCCCATTTGTCGAGGAAGGCTAGGCTAGAGAAATACTCTTATTTCTCTATACTACTGGTCCGATTTGAAAAGTTTTTTCAGTGTTAGATAGCCCATTTGTCGAGGAAGGCTAGGCTAGAGAAATAAGAGTATTTAATAGTAAGAGTATAAAAAAAAACGACAAGACAAGGTTTAACGATTGCTATCGATAGATAGCAGTCGTTAAACCTTGTCGGAGGCCTTATGGACGGTTTGAAAACATCCGACAGTGGGTTGGCTGTAAAAGGTAAAAATAATAATTTAAAATACTTGCGACCAAATTTTGACTTAGCAACCTAGTCAGTGCCGGATTAGCCATATAGCAGGAGTAGCAAATGCTACGGGCCCCGCGGCAATGGGGGGCTCCGTGCCTGTGCCCAAAAAAAAAACACAAATATGTAATACACCTTAGCTATTCTCAAAGGGAGCGTTGACCACTAATTATATAGGTACCTATATTATTATGTTGCAAGTTGGCAATACCACAATACTTACAGGGGGAATCCCCTAAATTTGTTTTCGATTCCTTTTCGTAAATGTTGTTTTATTTACATCCTAAATTTAAGTAGGCAATGTAACTCTAGGGCCCCATGGTCACATTTGCTACGGGCCCCGCACCGGCTTCATCCGGCACTGAACCTAGTGCATATATTATTATATTCTCTAGATTATAAATGCATAAAAATCAGATTTTGCAGCATATCTGGATGAACGTAATGATTCTGCGGTGGGATCCTTGCCTATTTTATGCATACATTTTAATAAAACGATACGAGGCCGTTCTAGGTCCATATGGTGATAGAAGAGTAACTGATGCTGGTAAGCTGAATACTTGACTTATGCTTGGAACGAAGTCTCACAGAATTCCGTCATAAGGACATTCACATGTATACACGGGGGAGGAATGAACAAAAAAGTATGATTGATTTGATCATTGTTGATAGTCGTCTTCGGAAGAGCCTGATGGACACTAGAGCCTACAGAGGTCCCACTCTTGATACAGATCACTACTTGGTAATAAGCCGGTTTAGGGGTCTGTTCAAGAAGTGGCGACATTGGCGTGTCCGTGTGCCTTTCGGAGGACTTGAAAGAATAAAGAGAGAAAAGTTACAAGACATTAGTGCAAGGAGAGTGTATGAACGTCAAGTCCGTGAAAAGTTAGACAAGGTTTATCTTACAGACTTGAATGTGGATGAATGTTGGCAAGTTATGAAAGATAGTATGGTGGAAGTTGCGAAAGAAGTATGTGGTTATGCAAAGATACGCAAATCCTTGAAAGGGGATGCGTGGTGGGACAAGGAGGTGCAAGACTCCGTTGAAAGAAAGAAGAAAGCATGGCTGGATTATGTAGCATCTTTGCAAATGAATAATGGTATGAGAGATGAGAAGAGAGAAATTTACCGTCGGCTCTTCTCCAGTTTCTGGAATGAATAGAATAAAATCTAAGTTGGGTGACATTCTTGAGAACACGCAAGATGTGTTAAAACGATGGAGCGAGTATTATGGGGAAATGTATGATTATGCTCACAACACTGACGCTGAAGTTGCTGACTTGACGGTGCCGGCTTGTGAGGATATAACAATAGATGAGATTGTATGGGCGATACGAAGTTTGAAATGTGGTAAGGCTGCGGGTATTGATCAGGTTTCTGCCGAAATGATCAAATATGGTGGTGCTGCCTTGGGATTCTTTCTGGGTGTTGTGCAACCTTTGCTGGAGATCCGGAAGAATCCCAAAGGATTGGCGGTGTGCGGTCATCGTGCCTTTGTATAAAGGCAAGGGTTTACGTATAGACTGCACCAGCTATCGAGCGATCAGTTTGGCAGCTAAAGTGTATGGGAAAGTCTTAGAAAAAAGAATGAAAGAGAAGTCCGACGGGTTGTTGTGGAATGCACAGGGTGGTTTTAGAACTGGGAGAGGATGTATGGATCAAGTTTTCTCCCTCCGCAACATCATAGAGAAGCATCTGGCTGTGAGCCAGAAGGTTTTCTGCGGTTTTGTGGATTTGGAGAAAGCGTTTGATAGGGTATTACGAAAGGAGCTGTGGGACATTTTGCCAGAGTATGGTATTGATGGCAGTCTGCTCCGTGCAATACAGTCCACGTATGTGGGCTGTCAAGCATGTGTGCGGGTAGATGGTAACATGTCACCCTGGTTTGATGTTAACATCGGTGTCAGACAGGGTTGCGTGCTTTCGTCTAGGCTGTTTATAAGATAAGAAAAGATAAGATAAGAAACATTTATTTGACACACAACGAGACACATAAAACATTTATCATATATCTGGACAAATGCCTCCAGAGGGTGAAGTTGATGGATGTGGGAGTGCGTATGGGTGATTTAGTGGTGAACTGTCTGCTTTATGCAGATGATGCGGTAATTGTTAGCTCTACACCATCTGGTCTACAAGCACTAGTCACAGTCATGAAAGAGGATTGTATGGAGAAAGGCTTACAATTGAATGTGGATAAAACTAAAGTATTAGTATTTGAAAGAGATGAACAGAGAATAAATGCAAGGGTAGTAGTAGATGATGCAGTGTTAGAACAGGTTGATGAAATTGTATATCTTGGATGTGCTTTTAGCAAGGATGGTAGGTACACCACTGACATAGAAAGAAGAGTGCTTGCTGGGAATTGCGTGAATGGAGCGTTGGGTAAGCTGCTAGAATCTAAACATCACAGCCAGCGGGCTCGACTAGCCGTACATAATGCTGTACTTACTCCAACGCTTTTATATGGAAGCGAGAGCTGGGTATGCAGGAAAGAGCATGAAAGTAAGTTGAACGGGGTCGAGATGAGATCATTGCGCAAGATCTGCGGTGTATCACTCACCGATCGCGTTCGTAATGAAGATGTAAGAAAGAGGCTTTGTGTGAATGATAGTATCGGTGTAAAAATGAAAAAGGCATGCTCCGATGGTTCGGGCATATAGAAAGAATGTCGAATGAGCGAATGACTAAACAGATATACTATGCGAATGTGGATGGTTGCAGAGGCCCAGGAAGACCAAGACTGACCTACCATGACCAAATAGGTAGAGTTCTGTCTGATGGTGGGGTCAAAAGTCTTAGGAATCGGCGTGCATGTATGAAGAGAATGATGAAGGTGGACGAGGCACGAGAGGTTTGTCAGAACCAGGATATCTGGCGCTCTACACTCTCTGCCTACCCCGTTAGGGACCTGGCGTGAAGATACATACAATAATTTTAATAATATTAAAAATATATTTACCTATTTATTAATGCTATGGCTGAGCTGAGATCCACGCTGGCTATCTCATCACATTTCTTGATGCTATCACTAATTTTACTCATCACGTTCACATCACACTCATCACACACAGTCCTATCACAATCACTTATAATAACGGGAATGTCTTTAGATTGGAGATTTTCTTTATTTAAATTATTTTGATCCATTATTTCTTTATCAACTATACTTATATCAGGAATTTTGGATATTAAATTGGCTTGTGTACGTTTTTCCTTATTTTTCCTTTCGGCTACACAAACAAAGCATTCTTTCTTTTCTTTTATCTTTTCAACATCGTTCAGTTCTTCTTTTTTAATCTTTTGTATCTTTTTGTCAACATCTTTAATTATATCTTGATCATCTTTTTTAGTGTTTTCTATCTTTTGTCCTTTCTTTTTTGCTAGTTCGTCTAAACAGCAAATGCAGTTTTTTTTATCATCACGTGCGGTAACATTTTTGACAAGTTTATTATCCATTCCATTTAATTCATTTTCAATCTTTATAACACTGTTTGAAGGTTCAATTTCGCGTTTATCATTTTCCTTGACTTCCTTGTTGTTTGAGTTATCGATTATATTTTCTATAATAACTTTTGTTTTGGTTTGTTGAATTGGTTTCTTATTAAACTTTGTTTTAGTTTGTTCAATCGGTTTATTATTAACTTTAGGTTGTTCTAATTGTTCAATTGATTTGTTAGCTTGTATATTTTGTTCATCAACGTTCCGTTTGTTACAGGATGCTCCTTTTTCATCATCATCTTTTGTTTCTGGTTCTAAAAGTTTATTACAATTATCAATTGTTTTTTGTTCTTCAACATTTTTTCTACTTACATGTTTATAAGATTCATCAACTAGTTTATTTGGTTCGTCATCGTTGCTTTTGATACAGGATGTGTCTTTTTCATCAGCCTTTATTATATTTGGTTCTTTATGTTCAGAACTACCATTTTTATGTTCGTCAAGTTTCCGTTTGCATCTACAGGGTGTATCTGGTTTTTTATTGGTATCACTTTTGTCACTGCTCCCCTCTTCCGGGGTGTAAGGTTTGACGATCAAAGTGAAGGCGTCCGCGTGGTATTCTTCTTCAGGTGGCGGTTCGTTTTGGATGCCACAGCCACATTTTCTACTTATTATCTGTAAAAACAAGAACAGCTTAGACATACTAGAAAAAAAATGGAAAGAAAGAATTGACTTCGGGCAGGAATCGAACTTATGACTTTGATAACTTGCCCAGTTGTTTTGCCAATTAGCTTCCGAAGCCTAACCTGACCGACCCGAGCGTCGAATATCTCTTTCACTATAACTTATAAAACACTCGCGTTTCACATTCATACTATGTTCGATAAAAAAATTCGTAACAACCCGTTTTTAAAATGTGTGTGATCTTTTTCACTGTTTTGATTTCTGATTTGGGATTAGTGAAGTATATCACACACATATACACCGTGTAACAGGATTGAATGTACAACCCGAAACTAGTTTGTTCAGAATAGATTACCGAATCGATTTCAGGTATTTTTGATATAGGTAATATTTTGTCCCAAAATTAATTACAATTAAGGAAATTATGGTCACCCACTTGGTGAAAAGTCAATACAAACGAAAATGAGACTAACGTCTATCCAAAATAAAATGCTAGTCTCAACAAGTTTATTAGAACTCGTTGAGACGTGCTATTTATTATAAATAATAATTTAAGAAATAAAATAGTGGAAATGAATCTTATTACTAGCGAGTGTTGAATAAGACTACGCAGGTTACGCTACATCACATTGCAGCAGTGTGCGTGTGTGAGTAGGTTCGTGTTTTATGTGCGGCCGTAGGTAGAGATAGGATAAGTATACATAGGGTGTGCATACTATTCGTATAAATTGAGGACCACTTATTTCTTAAATAAAAAATAGTACCTGGTTGACCGAGCTTCGCTCCGTAGCGATCAGTATGAATTGCATATACGACTAACGTTAGTAGACTAATGGTTCTTCTATTCATCAATAGATGGCGTTAGTCGTCGGTTATGAAGAAAATGTATTATTAACTTGGAACCGAGCTTTTCTTCTATTCATCAATAGATGGCGTTAGTTGTCGGTTATATTATTAACTTGGAACCGAGCTTTTCTTGGACCTGGAACCTAAATAAATCGATTTCTTGACCCGAAAAACCCCTAATCTGTAAGTTTCAAGACAAGAAAATCGTTGGAGCCGTTTCCGAGATCTTGATTCTATATATATATATATATTTATACAAGAATTGCTCGTTTAAAGGTATTAGATTAAATAGATAAACATGTAATTTCAGTTCATTATGATTTTAATTCAATTTTCTAATCGGGGTGTAAGAGAGTGTGCGTTATTCCCGTTACATGTTGTATATTGATAACTAAATCTTAACTAAACAAAATATTATCAAGATATATATCATAGACATAGATATTATAGACTTTACAGTTTATGTATGTATGTATGTATCTTCACGCCAGGTCCCTAACGGGGTAGGCAGAGAGTGTAGAGCGCCAGACATCCCGGTTCTGACAAACCTCTCGTGCCTCGTCTACCTTCATCATTCTCTTCATACATGCACGCCGATTCCTAAGACTTTTGACCCCACCATCAGACAGAACTCGACCTATTTGGTCATGGTAGGTCAGCCTTGGTCTTCCTGGGCCTCTGCAACCATCCACATTCGCATTGTATATCTGTTTAGTCATTCGCTCATTCGACATTCTGGGGGTCATGCCAGAAGCGTGCACGTCGCGACCCCTGCCAGTCCTTTGGGGCTGCAATTCTGGCACGAAGGCGTACCGCAGTGCGGGTTAGGGCGTCCCCCCGAGGCGACGCGTACCGACCCGTCCCCGTCGGTACGAAAAGCGGCCAAAGCGGCGATGGGGACCGCCACCTGTCACGCCGGGCCCGATACGGCGGATCGAGGAGTGGGGAGTGCCAGATAGGCACATGGAATGTGAGAGGTGGATACAGTTTATGCGTTATCGTAAAGATGTCGCTGTACCTTTAATAGAATAGATTAAGAAACACTATAAGCTGATTTACCAATTCATGGATATTTTTTTAAAGCTACCTGATCCAACTGCTTGTACACTGCCAGATTGTTGAGTAGCAAATCAACATGGTCCGTTTCCGCTAGGAGAGTCACCACCGAGCGCGGCGCCCGAGCTCTGCCACGGCAGAGCCCGTGCGATCGGTACCTGTGAATAATCGTATATTTTATCTATATATATATAAAAATGCAACCCGTTTTCCTTGGTCACGGCATCACGCGTGAATGGCTGAACCGATTTGGCTAATATTGATTTTGAATGATTTTTGGAAGTCCAGGAAATGTTTAAAAGGTAAGAAAATATGAAGAAATTGAAGGGAAATAGTAAAAACCACCATTTCATTTTCCCATACATATTTTCATTGTCATATTTTCATTCTGAGGCAATACGAAGTTTGCCGGGTCAGCTAGTATATTATAAATGCGAAAGTTTGTATTTTTGTTTGTTTGTTTGTTAATCCTTCACGCAAAAACTGCTGAACCGATATTTATGAAATTTGGCACACACATAGAGGGTGACTTGAATTAACACATAGGAGTTTAGTTTTTATCACAAAAAAATGTTCATGTGGGATGCCATGGGATGATGTGATGAGTTTCCACAGTTCACGCGAAAAGTGACATTCACGCGGGCGGAGCCGCGGGCAACAGCTAGTGAATAAAAATAAACATATCATCACTCCAGCCGAAAGACGTTTACGGCTGGACAAAGCCTTCCCCAATGACGCCCACTACAGTGTTGTGCGTCAGTCATAGAGCAACGCGGCCCACCGGTCGCGGCGGACCGGAGGGGAGTAGATACGGGCGCGGTCGGATGTGTGATGGGTGACCGCTAGTAACAAATTAAATGCGCGTTTCCGTGCTCTGGTTTAGCCGTCGGTCCCGGTTGCTATCGATAGATAGCAGTCGTTAAACCTTGTCGGAGGCCTTATGGGCGGTGGCCACTAACCCGTATCTCCACCAACCCACACTGGAGCAGCGTGGTGGAGTAAGCATCAGGGTCTCAGGCCCAGCAGTGGGACGTATCAAGGATTGCCATTATATTATATATTGCGGTATAATAGGCAAAAGGAAGGGAGGGGGACGCTAGGGGAGAGGCTGAATGAGCCTCGATCCCACCCATAGAGCAACACCGGAGGGGAGTAGCCATATGCAGGCTTTCCCCTCTGTCAAAGTACAATCCCAAATGGGTCTATACCTGTCGCCTAGATGTTTAAATGTGTGCGTGAAATTGTTTCTGTATTTTGTTCAAGTCAAGGTATGAGTTTCGTAGTAATAGACGATTTTTGTAGTGTGCGTGTGTGTCGCACGCATTTCCCCCCGCAAAAAATGACAAGAGTGTTTTGCATCGGTAATAAACGCTATGGCTACTCCAGTCCGCCGCGGCCGGAGGCCCGTGTTGCTCTCAACACGGGCCACGGAGGGCAACACGGCAAACGTTCGAAACGTTTTGTACGTAGAACGTTGTTTGTAGACGCTGAATGAGACTCGTTCCCACCAAAAATAACAATAGTTGTATAATTGTTTTTATATTATTTCGCATTAACACATGCTTGTGAAATATATTTAATTTTAAAGAAAAATGGAAAGAAAATTTTGACTTCAGGCGAGACTCGAACTCGCGACCTACTGGGAATCTAGTCCAGCCGCTCTTCCAATTGAGCGCCTGAAGTCAAAATTTTCTTTCCATTTTTCTTTAAAATAAAATATATTTCACAAGCATGTGTTAATGCGAAATAATATAAAAACAATTATTAAGGGTAAAAGCGACTTCTTTACGATATTCAATAAACTGAAAAGTCTATTATATCGGTTGCCTAACTAGCATAGTTGGTAATAGATGGCGCTGCTGCTACCATAAAGCAATGCAATAGATGTGAAGGAAAGATTTGACAAATCGGGCAGGACTTCAGTAGCTCAATTGGAAGAGCGGCTGGACTAGATTCCCAGTAGGCCGCGAGTTCGAGTCTCGCCTGAAGTCAAAATTTTCTTTAAAATAAAATAATAGTTGTATAATGATACTCACGAAGGCGGCAGGTCCCAGCGTACGACGAGGTTGCATCTCGGCAAGTCGATACCTTCCTCCAGCGCCGACGTCGCCAGTAGAATGTTGCATTCGTGCATTCGGAATCTACGACAATAATATAGTTTTAATAGTTATCAGCATTTTGCCATAGTCTCGAAATGTATTGCCATTGACTGGCAATGTATTGCCGTTGATTAAAAAACGCATCGCTATTGACTAGTATGGCATTGTCGTTGACTGGCAGGATGTTGCCGTTGACTAGTACTGTATTGCCATTGACTGACAATGTAAGGCCGTTGAGTAGTAACGCATCGCTAATGACTGGTATTGTATTGCCATTGACGAGCTATAATTTGGCATTGACTGGCAATGTATTGCCACTGACTGGCATTTTACCGGCAACCTACTAATGATGACTTACTAACTTTTTAAGCACATCCTCTTGCTTCCTATTCTCTGTGAATACCTCGGTTCACTATCCCGCAGTAGTACTGCGCCATTAGGTGCGAAAGAGATATGGATATGGAGACTGGTATCGGACAGCCATTAACAAACTGCCAATAACTTTAAATTTAGCTATCAGCGTTATGCCATTGTCTCGCAATGTATTGCCATTGACTGGCAACGTAATGATATTGGCATACTCACTAATTCAGCGCATCTTCAGCGTTTTGCCATATTTTGCCGTTGACTGCAACGTATTGTTAATTGACTTGTAATGTGATGCAACTGACTGACAATATAATGCCGATGACTGGCAATATCAAAACATTAAAATGGTCGAGGAGGGCAATGGCTGTCACATGCGTCATACTCGTGAACGGGTGCTGTTGGTGGGGACTGGTCTGTTCTGGTTTGCAGGGGCTAGATCACATTTAGTAGATAGCAGTTTATTTGCATCTATGCTATGGACGTTCACATTATTTGATTTTTCACGATAATCTGTACTAGATTTAAGCTCTCATTTAAAAGAGCTCTTACTGAGTTTGTTGGGTAGCGGAGTTCTTCTCTCTTCTTGGAACTCTGCTAAGTGAATAACTTTGATCTTGACGAATAAGTATTTCTTTTTCTTCATTTATCATCATTGAAGGAATTGAAAAATTTGCTGATTATTGTATAATGTTTTAATCAAGTAGTTTAAATTCTAATTTTTAATTTACTATTAATATATGATTTTGCTTTTACTATATGTAATGGTTATTCGCTTTAGGTAGTTTATGATTTATTGACGTTTTGAAAGTATCTGTAAAGATCTATTCGAAATAAAAATATTTTCTATTTCTATTTCATTTACTCACTTTTTCAGCACGTCCTCTTGCTTCCTTGTCTGTCTCTGTGAATCCCTGGGTTCACTATCCCGCTCCACTGCGCAGTACTGTGCCATTAGGTGCGAAAGTGATTTCTTGGCTCGTGACATGTCCTGTTATTCGATAATCAAATACAAATAAAAATCAATTGCTGTTCGTAAGTCTCGCTAAAACTCGAGAACGGCTGGACCGATTTGGCTAATTTTGGTTTTGAATTATTTTTGAAAGTCCAGGGCAGGGAAGGTTTAAAGGGAAATATGAAAAAATTGAAGGGAAATAGGAAATATCACAATTTCATTTTTCCACAAATAGTCCGTATCTATCAAACCTTTGACACAATATTTCATTGCTCATTTCATCAAAAATAGGTAGGTATATAATGATATACCTGCATTTTACTAGTGGCAGTACATATATGACATTTTTACTAGTGGTAGAGCTCCAGTGACGGAGCTCGCGGGCGCAGACACCACCGCAATACCTAATATACTTGCCGCTAAATGGCAGTGTTCAACACTATCGTGTTCCGGTCAGGTGGTAATATACGGCCCTGTAATTTTCGGCACAGAGGTATAAACACCTTAGGCCTCAGGAGTGGTAACGCATCTGCATTTTGACCTTTGTCTAAGTGTGGGTGACTATAGGCTGCAGTCATCACTTAACATCAATGTGAACTGCATGCTTGTTTGCCACTTCCATTACATAAAAAAAACGCCCGTGTGCTTGTCTGTCAACCTAGTGACAAAAATAAATTAAAATAAAAACTTACCAAAACAATGAAGAACAGTATCTTCGCCAACAACGGTTCCTGCACAAACACAATCCCGCACAAGGCGTCCGCGCTCTGCGCCTGCGTGTGGGCGCGGGCCCCGCGCGCGGCCCGCCCGCGGCCCCGGCTGCGGAACCCGCGACGTCCTTTTTGATCCTTTTCAGGCAATTTTTGGGCTGTTTCGGTGGATTTTTGATCGGTTTCAGGCGGTAATTTAGGGTTTTCTGGATTTTCGTCATTGGAAATGGTATCTTTTTCGAGATTTTTTGCTGTTTCAGACAATTTTTGATCGTAAGCAAGCATTTTGTTGAGTATTTTCTCACTAGAATTGACATTTTCATAATTTTGCACATTTTCAGACAACATTTTATTAGACTGATCTCTCTCGGGAAATCTTTGTGCTATATCGGTGGATTTTTGATCTGTGTCAGTCATTAACTTGAGGTTTTCTGAATTTTCATCATCAGAAACAGTATTTTTTTCAAGCTTTTGTGATGGTTCAATCAATTTTTGATCGTTATCAGCCGTTTTTATGAGATTTTCTACATTTTCCTCGACATTTTGAGCATTTTCAGACAACATTGTATTAGAAAGAGGCATACGCTTGAGATTTTCTGTATTTTTATCATCGGAAATTACATTTTCATCGAGATTTTGAGAAGTTTCAATCAATTTCCTATCAATAACAAAAGATTTCTCAGTATCTTCAGTGTCATTCTTACAAAAAACTGTTATATTATCTTTATTTTCAATTATAAGTCCCTGTTCTTTATCTATATTCGCTATGTTAGAAGTTCTTTCACTCTCCTCAATGATTTTAGTTAAATTCGCTTTGACATCTTCCTTATCTAGTCCAGTAATAATTGATTTCTCATCATTATCACTCATATTACTATTTTCAATGCTTTTATTGATAATCATCTTCATGTGATCGATTTTATTTTCAATAGCAACCTCGTCAACACCATTTTGGATTTCAAACTTACCAACAGAATCGTAAATATCTATATCTTTCAAATTAGCTTCGTACATGTTAACTCTATCCTCTATTCTGTTGCTAAGACTAACAAAATCACAATTGTTAATCTCTTTCAATAATTCATTGATTTTTCTATTTTTTATACTTGCAACATCATTTCCACTCGAATCATCGTACATGTCTTTTGGTTTACTTGAATCTTTATTTTCATTAGTAAATTTTTTTTGAGTATCATTGCTTACAGTTTTAGTATTACTATCAATATTTTCAGTGACTACGCCATTTTTAGTATCTGATTTGACATCGATACCATCTTTAGTGTTATTATCATCAATTTTAGTATCATTTTTGTTACTATTAGTATCATTATCAGTTTTCTCAGGCTGAAATCTTTCAAGTAATTCAGCAAATCTAAGTACTTTAGGTGTACTAAATACTTCTATTTTCTCCCAGTCATCGCTGTACGAAGAAAAAACACTATCAGCGTAACTACGGACTTTTACAAACACTGTAGTACAGAGACATAGTAGTAAGAAATGGCGTTCGTAAGGTACTTTGATTTTGAGCTTCTCCAATTTGTTTAGAAGGGAAAACGCAGCTTTGTCGGCCGCGTATGGACCTAGAAGGAAAGGCAAGATAGAATTAACAATTAATCATTGTGATGCACCATTCCTAGTCGCATGATAATATCTTATGTGTCCCCCCCCCCACGATCTTATTCCTTATTTCCTTATATTCATCAAACCATTTGGACATCAGACATTTCTTACGTTTTTGGCTTAAGTAACAGGTGACGAGCCTGTTGACATTTCCGAGGACATTACCAAACTTCGAAAAACTAGGACACTTCCAGAAAATTAAATACAATCAGACATAAAGGGTTTTACACAGTTAATAGACAACCTGTGAGTGTAAGCGTATTTTATTATTTATTTTATTATTAACCTCCGACCTGGGAATCGAACCCAAGACCCCAGCGTTGTAGTAGTAAGCTGCTACCATCAGACTATAAAGACTAACCCCCTTATTCATAAACGTATTTTAGCTAAAGTGTTGCTAATGTCTCCTTTGTCCTTTTCTATCCTGCACATTTGACAATGCAACTGACAAAGACAAAGCATTCTATAGCTAAAACGTATCTAATGTACGTTTATGAATAAGGGGGTTAGGCAGAAAGTAATAGAAGTGAAACCTTCAAAAATTTTCATAAGAGGCACAGTATTATGCTTCCTATCTCGTCTTCTCTATCGTCAAATCTCATAAATTTACGTGTCTCTCTCTATTTATTTATTTATATTTACTAGCGGCCCGCCCCGGCTTCGCGTGGTTGCAATGTTTACTACCCTATCCTATTCATCTTAGCGTGATGTTATAGCTTAAAGCCTTCCTCGATAAATGGGCTATCTAACAGTGAAATAATTTTTCAAATCGGACCAGTAGTTCTTGAGATTAGCGCGTTCAAGCAAACAAACAAACAAACTTTATAATATAAAATTAAATAATAATAATATAGTATAGATTATTATTTTATTTGTGAACAACAAGGTCTAAATGTGTTAGTAAACCTACAAAATAACTCAACACTAATGTTAGTAAAACAACAAAAACCAGTTAAATATTTTTTTATTGACTGTCGCTTTTTCGTTTCATTTTCCTTCATATCACAACTATGTTAAAAACAGTAACATATCACATTGGATCAGAACTTACCCAGCTCTTCCAAAACGTAGAGGAACTGCTTGAACATGGTGCGGGGCTCGATGGTGGGGTCGGGGATGCTCATGAACTCCTCGTACATGTCCTCACCATATATCTCCGTGGGGTCGTATCTGAAGACATAAATTATAGACGGTGAAAGGATATCTATACAAATAAATAAAACTGGAGTGTCTGTTTGTAATATTTTTAATAATCGCTTTTTACTAAATGCATATGTATGTATACACGGTACATAAACAACAAGTGATAAATGTTATATGTATAACTAGATGTGCCCGCGACTTCGTCCGCGTGAGAATTTATGATTATTTTGTATCTACCCGGACGAAGTCCTGGGCGCAGCTAGTATAAAAATAGTGAAAGTCCCGTCAAAATCGATCCAGCCGTTGCCAAGATTAGCCCCGCCAAACAAACAAACAGACAGACAGACAGGCAGACAAAAATTGTTCAAATGTTGTTTTTTTTTATGTAATAAAAGTGGCAAACATGCATGCAGTTCACATTGATGTTAAGTGATGACTGCAGCCAATGCATTTTGACCTCTGGTCTGGTCATTGTGTGGAGACACCCACACAATGACCAGAGGTAAAAATGCAGATGCGTTACCACTCCTGAGGCCTAAGGTGTTATGCCTCTGTGCCGGAAATTACAGGTCCGTACATTACCACCTGACCGGAACACGATAGTGCTGAACACCACCATTTAGCGGAAAGTATATTAGGTAATGCGGTGGTGACTACGCCCGCGAGCCACGTCACTGGAGCTCTACCACCAGTAAATATATCCAAATAAATTTGTATGGGAAAATAAAATTGTGCTTTTTACTATTTCCCTTCAATTTCTTCATATTTTTTCACCTTTTAAACCTTCCCTGGACTTCCAAAAATCATTACAAACTAAAATTAGCCAAATAGTCCAGCCGTTCTCGAGTTTTAGCGAGATTAACGAACAGCAATTGATTTATATATATAGATATGGATTACCTGTGTTCATCCAAAAATTCAAGTGCATGCAAAACGATGCCACGCATCCTCAACTCCAGCTTCCGTCTCTCCGACATCTTCTCCAATTTCTCCATCTTCTCCAAATCATCTAAATCATCCACTTTCTCCGTCTCAATGTTATCGATCTCCTCCGAATTCTCCACTCGATCCTGATTCTCCGTTTCAATTCCCTCTTCTTTCACCAATTCAATATTCTCCATTTTCTTCATTTCAATCTCGTCTAGCTTCTCCAGCAGCTTCAACTCCGGCGTTTGTTGATCCTTATTCAAGTTCTCCCATCGCTCAGGTGGTGAATATTCTATGATGATCTCCTTTGGTTTAGCTATTGCTGATGATAGTCTGTAATATTCAAATAAACAATATTGTATGTATGTATGTATCTTCACGCCAGGTCCCTAACGGGGTTAACAGAGAGTGTGGAGCGCCAGATACCCCGGTCCTGACACACCTCCCGTGCCTCATCTACCTTCATAATTCTCTTCATACATGCACGCCGATTCCCAAGACTTTTGACACATACCTCTTCCAGCCATCGATGTCTTCAGCCAAGTCCGCCTGGCAGCACACCTGCCTTCCCACTTCACACCGCCCCCCTCTTCTCCACTACACCAAACCCCCTCTCCTCCCTACTCCACTCCACACACATACCTCTTTCCCCCCATCGATGTCTTCAGCCAAGTCCGCCTGGCAGCACACCTGCCTCTCCACCTGCTCCCCTCTCCACTCCCCCCCCCCGTTTTCACTCTCCACTCCACACACATACCTCTTCCCGCCATCGATGTCTTCAGCCAAGTCCGCCTGGCAGCACACCTGCCTCTCCACCTGCTCCCCTCTCCACCCCCCCCCCCCGTTTTCACTCTCCACTCCACACACATACCTCTTCCCGCCATCGATGTCTTCAGCCAAGTCCGCCTGGCAGCACACCTGCCTCTCCAACTGCTCCACCTTCCACTTCAGTTGTTCGTACATCTCCAGTGAGTCCGTGTTCTCGTATACGCCGATCTCTTGTTGTTTGCTTCTCTTAATATCTCTTACTCTGGTAGGTGAGTCGAGATTTTCCGTTTTATCTGTGGAATAGAATGGTAAATGTTTGGCCTTTGGAACTCTGCCGGTGAATGACAAAGAAAGACTCTTTTTCTTTTCTCTTTGTTATTAGATTGTAAAAGGGGAAATGAGACATTTCTTTTACTGGTGGTAGAGCTCCAGTGACGGAGCTCGCGGGCGTAGGCACCACCGCATTACCTAATATACTTGCCGCTAAATGGTAGTGTTCAGCACTATCGTGTTCCGGTCAGGTGGTAATGTACGGCCTTGTAATTTCCGGCACAGAGGCATAACACCCTTAGGCCTCAGGAGTGGTAACGCATCTGCATTTTGACCTTGGTCTTTGTGTGGGTGTCTATAGGCTGCAGTCATCACTTAACATCAATGTGAACTGCATGCTTGTTTGCCACTTCCATTACATAAAAAAAAAAAATGTAATGGAAGTGGCAGACAAGCGTGCAGTACACATTGATGTTAAGTGATGACTGCAGCCTATAGACACCCACACAAAGACCAAGGTCAAAATGTAGATGCGTTACCACTCCTGAGGCCTAAGCTGTTATGCCTCTGTGCCGGCAATTACGGGTTCGTACATTAGCACCTGACCGGAACACGATAGTGCTGAACACTACCATTTAGCGGCAAGTATATTAGGTAATGCGGTGGTGTCTATGCCCGCGAGCTTCGTCACGTGAGCTCTACCTAGTAAAATAATATAATAATAAGCCTTTTTATTCTGTATCTCTCTAAGGTTACAAGTTTCATGTCATGATGTATGTTGAGTTTGGTTTTAATATGGTATCCATATACTTTTATTCATATATTGTTGTGTATCAAATCTAATTAATTAAAAAAATAAATAAAGCAAACATGCACACACCCACGATCCGCCGGTTAGTTTATGTTGGTAAGATACAGTCCCATTTCGGGTGTAGGTAAAATAATATAGAACAAATTAATTCCATACCCGACTCTTCAACATCCTCGCCTTCGGTATCCTTGGCTGAGGAGAATAGGGGGTAGGTGAGCGCCAGTATTCGAGGTCTCTGCGTTTCTATTGTCTCTTTGTAGTGATTCATTATCTAAAACAATAACAAATTGTTTTATATTATTTCGCATTAACACATGCTTGTGAAATATATTTTAAAGAAAAATGGAAAGAAAAATTTGACTTCAGGCGAGACTCGGAACATGCGGCCACTGGGAATCTAGTCCAGCCGCTCTTCCAATTAAGCTACTGAAGTCCTGCCCGATTTGTCAAATCTTTCCTTCACATTTATTGCATTGCCTTATGGTGGTAGTAGCGCCATCTATTACCAACTATGCTAGTTAGGCAACCGATATAATAAACTTTGCAGTTTATTGAATATCGTAAAGAAGTCGCTTTTACCCTTAATAATTGTTTCAGTTGGAAGAGCGGCTGCACTAGATTCCCAGTGGCCGCGAGTTCGAGTCTCGCCTGAAGTCAAATTTTTCTTTCATGTTTCTTTAAAATAACAAATTGATTCACAAAAAAAAACTCATAAAAAAAGGAAAAAACATAAAAGTGTATATCGCCTCCCTCAGCTAGATTTCCCTGCGTGCCAGCATCCCGTTAACGACCACGCCCCCGATGCTTCGGGGGCAGATACAACAATGAACAAATCATGAAACACAGAATGATGAAATCTTCGACCCCCGAACCCCCCCCCCCCCCTCTCTGTAATGCTTCACGCGCTGAGGGAGGGATGATGATTTGTCAGTCAGTCAAATTGATTGTAACGTCTACTACATTAAGGCGCCAACTAGTGGAATACAATGAAACCTCACAGTACTTGTCCAGTACGGTAGATGGCGTGTCAATCGAATAACATCGCACATACGAAGATTTCTCAAGAGTTGGCATATATACAACTTCCCAATGTCAATCGTTGGGCCGCGGCCCGCCAGGCGCTACCACCTCGCCTGGTCGGGGGATCCTCCCTTTTCGTCGGAGGAACACTTCCACCCGTTCCTCCACATAAAATCATCATTTCAGCCACTGATGATGCAATAGATGTCTTAATATGATGATAATATAAAAACGTTACTTCACGCCTGTAATCCCCGAAGGGGTAGGCAGAGGTAAATGCACGCATGAATAAAAACGTAAAAATTCAACCAATACTCACATATTTAAGATCGTCATCGGTAAACACAAGGTGACTGCTGTCAATGACCACAACATTGAGCCTGGTCATCATCAGCACCTGGTCCTCGAGGAGCCTCCGCAACACACGGGACGTGCTTACCACCACCTAGAAAAGTTGTTGGTTAAAGAAAGAAAGAAAAAAATATTCAAAAACAACAGCACATTGAGACAAACCAAAAAATTGCATGATAGTCAGGATTTTGACTGGTGGTAAAGCTCCAGTGACGGAGCTCGCGCGCCTAGGCACCACCGCTTTACTAATATACTTGCCGCTAAATGGTAGTGTTCAGCACTATCGTGTTCCCGTCCGGTGGTAATGTATGGCCTTGTAATTTCCGGCACAGAGGCATAACACCTTAGGCCTCAGGAGTAGTAACGCATCTGCATATTGACCTTGGTCTTTGTGTGGGTATCTATAGGCTGCAGTCATCACTTAACATCAATGTGAAATGCATGCTTGTTTGCCACTTCCATAACTTAGAAAAAAAAGAAAAAAAAAAGGAGACTTCGGCTTATTTCGGGTCTGTAGAGCGTTATCTCTTTCGCACCGTACCTATTTGACGTTTGTCGACTATTTTGATCAAGTTTTGACCAATACCGGACTGTCAGTGCTTACGTAGGCAGTGTACAACAAAGATAACGCTCTACAAAGTCGAAACGATCCGAACGTCTCTTTCGCAGGCTCGATGTGCAATATTAATTATTGAGTACTGTAAATGATGAATGAAGCGCGCATGGCCCCGCGGCTGGTGCAAATCGTAAGCGATCTACTTGGTAAAGCATTACGGGCGCGGTCGGGTGTGTGATGGGTGACCGCTAGTGACAAATTAAAATGCGCGTTCCGTGCTTCTGAGGGCACGTACAGCCATCGATCCCGGTTGCTATCGACAGATAGCAGTCGTTATACTTTTGAAAACATCTGACAGCGGGTCCCACCGCTGGGCACGAGTATCTCCCCTTTTTGGAGGGAGACCTGGAGCTTACTGCACCACGCTGCTCCAATGCGGATTGGTGGAGATACGGGTTAGTGGCCAACCCGGTGTCGGATGTTTTCAAACCGCCCATAAGTTCTCCGATAAGGTTTAACGACTGCTATCTATCGATAGCAACCGAGACCGACGGCTTAACATGCCCTCCGAAGCACGGAAACGCGCATTTTAATTTGCCACCAGCGGTCATCCATCACACTACCCGACCGCGCCCGTAGTGCTTAACCGAGTAGATCGCTCATGATCTACACCAGCCGCCGGGCCATGAGCGCTTCAGCGTGGGACGTATAATGGGTTGAAATTAATATATTGGGTTTAATTATTACCTCCTTATTTTCCACTTCGTCCATCCAATCCTCGACATCTTCAAACTTAGCTGCACTAGCTATCTTCAAATCGGTGAGGATACGAAGCTCGTACGCCGCGACCGGGATGCGAGACTCGCGGGCAACGTACACCGAGCGTTGACGACCGCCGCTGTATTTACTGCAACAATTATAATTTAATATTATGACAAGATCAACCATCCAGGATTCCTGAACTTACCGATTGAAAGTCAGTAGCGGACCAAGGGGGGAGGGGGGGCCGCTGGGGCGGTCCGCCACGGGCCTCCGGTTCTGAGTCATCATCATCATCAAACTATATCGAAACTATCGATAGTATCGAAGCTATCGATAGATTCGATAGTATCGATAGTATCGAAGCGATCGATACTATTGATATGCATACTATAGATAGTTTGATAGTGTTTATAACAATACTGTCGATACTATTGATCTTTGGCAAAAGTATTGCTTATTTTTAACAATCGATACTATCGATAGTATTGCGGCATGTCGATATTTTCGATGGTCCTATCGATAGTGTGACTATTTTTTCAGGGTCACGATAGATCACAATACTATCGATAGACTATTACTATTGCAACAACACTAGTTCTGAGCGCCTCCAAAGATCGACTGGTCCCTTGGAATCATGAAAGATTTGTAGAGCAGAGCTTACGGACGGAAATGTCGTTTTTAGGGGGTTCCGAAGTAAATAAGGATCTCTTATAGTTTCGCCATGTCCGTCCGTCTGTCTGTCTGTCTGTCCGTCCGCGGTTTAGCGCAATAACTATTGGCACTAGGGACTTGAAATTTGGCACCTTAGTGGCTTAATCACGCCAACAAAGTGGTAGAATAAAAACATGAAAAAAAAATATTAAGGGTACCTCCCCTACATGTAACACGCGGGAACTTTTTTATTTTTCGTTTTCTGTATAGTGTGAAGGTATCGTTGGATCGGTGTTTCAAAAATGCTAGGAATATGCTTATATCATTTTTCGATTTAATCCAACGAAAACTATCACACTTATATTGGCCTAGCAAGTTTGCGAGCAATAGTCGACCAAATGTATTTTACTCGAAAATTTCGAATAATTCCATAGAAAATATTTATTTCTTTTTTCTTTACATCTCTAACTCTTGCTCTTTAACTACGGAACCGTACACAGCGCGTGGCCCGACACGCACTTGACCGGTTTTTTTTTGTATCTTATTTTTCCATTCTCTAACGTTATGCCCCCCTATTTGACCAAATTCTCTGTCTCTAGCGCCCCCTAGTGAGTTTGCGAGTTCGTGAAATGCGAAAGTGAGCTTTGTGTTACACTTTCACGTCTAAACAGCTCAAATTTTGTTTATTTAAAGAGATGGTGTCACCTCTAAAGGGGCCGTTCAAGTATTACGTAAGCAGATTTATTACAATTCTTTACCCCTCCATCCCCCTTGTCAGCAAAAGTAAGCAAAGCTCTTACCCCCTGCCCCTATGCTTACGTGAACATTTTTCAATTTATGTTTTGTTTTTTTTAATATTATAATTATAATTTTAAAAATAAGAAAATAGATTTACGATAGAGATTAGATTTTACTGTTACCTTAATAAGTAAATAACTACCGATGACGTTATCATCATCTAGACTCCCCTACCCCCCCATGTCATCCAAAATAAGCAGAGCAAAGACCCCCCAGCCCCCCTATAGTGCTCACGTAATACTTGAACGGCCCCAAACGGGTGGCACCCCCGCAGCCCCCCTGTGACTGCCACTGCATCAATCCCAACAACATTTTGTTCCAGCTATGAGAGTGAGGGAATAGAGAACATAACTTCTAAGGTCTCAGAGGTGGCAACGCACCTGCATTTTGACCTCTGATCCTTATGTAAGTGTCTATAGGCTGCAGTCATCACTTAACATCAATATGAACTGAATGCTGGCCCCGCGGCTGGTGAAGATCGGAAGCGATCTACTCGGTTAAGCACTACGCACGCGGTCGGGTAGTGTGATGGGTGACCGCTAGTGGCAAATTAAATGCGCGTTTCCGTGCTTCGGAGGACACGTTAAGCCGTCGGTCCCGGTTGCTATCGATAGATATAGGCCGACCGTTTAACTCGCGTATCGCCTGCGATGTCACCGGGTGGGTACAAGGGTTGCGCGGAGCAGAGAGCCACGTCAAAGCGCGGCAGTACGCTGTCGGTACTCGCAGCGTGCGGTTTGTATTTTTGCAACGGACGCTTAGACATTGACGCACATGGTAAAAACTTACCAAAATTAATCTCAAGATAAATCGCATTTCCTGTTTTGCAAAAAAAAAATTAGCAAATAGCGTACAACGTATATTCCTTTTTTAAAGCCAGCAAACAAGATGATACTTCTACGGAGTATCTCCAAGTCAATAACTTGAGAGAAGATGAAGAGATGGACAGCTTTATTATTAATTTTCAAGATTCTGACTCTTCAAACTGCTCAGACAGTGAAAACGATTCAGGCGATATGTACCTATATTAGTGATGAATAGTCCTAATCCTACATAACTTTTATCTGTGGTTAAATAATACGTGAATGGAGTTATTATTATTTTAATATTTCGTACCTTAGAAGCTATTATTAAAATAATTAAAATTATAAGTTTATTTTTTACTTAACAAAAAAAAGTTTGTATATTATTATATTCTAAACTTTGCCAACAATATATCTCGAGATAAGTATTTGGATTATTGAGGCCGTGTGTAGCGATACCCGCTCCCGCTCCCCTTGTACCGCTCAGGCGATACGCGAGTTAAACGGTCGGTCTATAGCAGTCGTTAAACCTTGTCGGAGGCCTTATGGGCGGTTTGAAAACATGCGACAGCGGGTTGGCCACTAACCCACCCACCTCCACCAATCCGCATTGAACCAGCGTGGTGGAGTAAGTAAGCTCCAGGCCTCCTCCCCCCCCAAAAGGGGAGAGACTCGTGCCCAGCAGTGGGACGTACAATGGATTGCCATTATTATTATTATATTATTATTATGAAATCAAAAAAAAGGGGGAAAATTGCCTTCTAAACTCACCCCCGTATCTTGAAAGCATCTTCATACAGCAGCCTCGTCGATACGAAAGCGCCATGCTCGGTAATGAGTGTGTTCTTAGCACCTGCTATGGAAGCGAGCCGCGCACCGCCCTCTGCCGCCGTGAACCGGGAGCAACACGCCTCCGACATCTGTAGAATGGGACTTATGGCATAGAATATGTATTAATACTATGTATAGAATGGACACTTCGACGTCCCGCCCGATTTCCCCGCATCACCCAACCTCCTCCCTCTTATGGGCGACGGTTGGTATTCTCTACGTGCTACGCACACAGGCGCCCGTGTAAATACAGGTCACTGATTGATGTCTGTGTAATAGAGACCAAATTAAGCGTTTGTATTTAATTTTGGCGGAGTGTCCGCGGTGTGCTTGTGGTTAGATGTTGGCATCCTTTTTTTTTTTTTTTCTTTATACTGCAATCTGTCACCAAGAGGGACATTGAGCGGTCTTGTAAGTTGGGCATGCTCAGGAGTGCGACCTTTGTCACACCCTGAATTTCACATGTATGCTCCTATTGTCTAGTAAGATAGGTATATAGACTTGTAAGTTTTAAATGCAATTTTAAAATGTAATGTACTTACTCATAAATTGTCTATTTTATCATGATTATTTATATATTTTATTGTTATTCTCATTTCATGTAATTTAGACCACATCGTGATGTTTAAATTTTTTTTATTTTTTAACAAAATCAAATAGTGTCGTAATTTTAATATTTATATACATATATATATATATATATATATATATATATATATATATTTTATATATATATTTGGTTGAGTTAATTTAATTATTTAATGATGTTTATTTTATTTATTAACATAATAATATAATAAGAAAAGTATAATAATGACTTTATCATTATTATATTTTTCTGTAAATTATTTTAAGTTTCATCAACTTATACCTAAGTGCATGCGGTGTACATTTGTAATTGGTTGTGCATTCATTAGTCGCCGTCTCAAACGTACCCCAAGATGTGCTTCAGTATATTTATTTATTTATAAGGCACATTTACAGTTGTTACAATTTAACATCTTAAAATTAAACATTTTAAATTATCCTCCTAAATGAAGGATAATTTAAAATTTAAATTTTATCTTAATAAATAAATAAATAAATATACTGAAGCACATCTTGGGGTACGTTTGAGACGGCGACTAATGTATGTGCTATCCATCTACCAATTCTATGTCATCTGTAGAATGGGACTTAGGGGCCGTTCAAGTTTTATGTAAGCAGATTTATTACAATTCTTTACCCATCCCCCTTGTTAGCAAAAGTAAGCAAAGCTCTTACCCCCTCCCCCCATGCTTACGTAAATATTTTTCCATTAATGTATTTTTTTTTTTTACTATTAAAATTATAATTTTAAAAAATAACAAAATAGATTTAGGATAGAGATAAGATTTTACTGATGTAATAAGTAAATAACTACTGATGACGTAATCATCATCTAGACTCCCCTACCCCCCATGTCATCCAAAATAAACAGAGTTAAGACCCTCCCGTCCCGTCCCCCATAGTGCTCATGTAATACTTCAATGGCCCCTTATGGTTAGATGTTGGCATCCTGGATATTAAGTTTTTTTTTAGGAACAGACTTATAGCACACCGCGGACACTCAGCCAAAATTCCAATACAACATATATTATATACTTGCTGCTAAATGGTAGTGTTAAGCACTAGCGTGTTCCCGTCCGGTGGTAATGTACGGCCCTGTAATTTCCGGCACAGAACCATAACACCTTAAGCCTCAGGAGTGGTAACGCATCTGCATTTTGACCTTGGTCTTTGTGTGGGTGTCTATAGGCTGCAGTCATCACTTAACATCAATGTGAAATGCATGCTTGTTTGCCACTTGATTAAATAAAAAAAAAATACCAAACGTCGCTTATAAGAGGGGAAGAGGTTGGGTAAGGCGGGGAAATTGGGCGTGACGTCGAAGTGTCCATTCTATACGTAGTATTATTACATATTCTCTGCTTATAGGATTCCACTGAAGAATCATTTTGTTCACGCAGATATGCTGCAAACCTAATTTTTATTCATTTTTATAATCTAGAAAATATATATCTACTAGGTTAGGTTTGCAGCATATTTGGATGAACGAAATGATTCTACGGTGGGATCCTAACCAATTTCTGTATGCTTCCTGTCTCATCTTGATTTTCATGAAGAATGCAGTTTTTTTTTCATGTAATGGAAATGGCAAACAAACATGCAGTTCATATTGATGTTAAGTGATGACTGCAACCTATAGACATGAAGACCAAGGTCAAAATGCAGATGCGTTACCACTCCTGAGGCCCAAGGTGTAATGCTTCTGTGCCAGAAATTACAGGGACATACATTACCAAATGACCGGAACACGATAGTGCTGAACACTACCATTAAGCGGGAAGTAAATTAGGTAATGCGGTGGTGCCTACACATACACGCTCCGTCACTAGAGCTCTACCACTAGTCTCAAAGTAGTGGCCTAATCCAGCCACACGCATTTCATTTTTACTGCGCAAATTTAAGCTTGGACAAGTAAAACGTAGCATGTGTGGTCATAATTTTAGCACAAACATATACAACTGTCATCATTGGCTTGTGCAAGATTTTAGCGCAATTAAAACTTAAGATTTGTGGCTGATGTCCGGCATACGAGTGGAGGTTTTAAGTTTTGGTCAGAATGAAAAAGTTTCCATTGACCATTTTCACATTCCGGTATTTTAAAACAGTAAAGATTTTTTTATCTGAACATATGTACAAAGATAAACATTTTGTTTGATAGGTTAGAAACATAAAGAAAATTAAATAAATATGTACTCACTTTGGGTTAATAATGTCCTTTTTTCTAAATACACATTCAAACAAGATAATGTTTCATTATAAACTACACAGTGCATTTCTTTTCACAAAGCTTGTAGCTGTAGAATAAAATATACTACAAAGATTAAATACGATTATCCAATAAATTACATTATAAAAACAGATAAAAATACACAGCCTATTTAAACAAGATTGCGACGAAGTAAACGTTCGGTAGAATTAAGTATAAATCAATAATTTCACGATTTTTTCTATCAAAACAGATTCCGATACCAACGTTTTCGCGAGTTCAATGACATAGTAGGGTTGTTGATAAAATGTCGATATATCAAAATATCGATTTTTTTTTTATTTTATTTAGAAATATCGATATTTATGTTAAAGGAGTTTAGACGTCGATTTATTTTTAATTGTTTTAAAAATAGAATGTCATTGTCATATACGTTTTTGTTAGAATTTTTACGTCTTGGATACGAATAAATCGATCTTGTGAAAATTAATAAATAATTATTTTTCATTAGAACACGAACCTCAACATGGTAGCAGAGCGTTCAAAACGATAAGTAAAGTTCGCTATAAAGGCTTGCAGCAAAAATTGAATGAGTATATTTTTTTACGTAAAGTTCACATATGGTAAGATTCTCAAACAAGTCATCATGCAGTCAGGCATGAAGATGGAGATTGGAAACCTAGATGGGAATATTTACAAGGTATGGAAATATAAAATTCAATTGCTGTTACGTACTGCACCTGGAGCGTTAGAGACTGTAAATGGAACTCTAACAAAGCCAAACCCTCCCGACAAAGAATATTCAGCTAAAGCTCTTGCAAATTACAATGCAGAACTAGAACATTTTAGCAAGGTCGATAGTATTGCATTGCTTATGATAACTACGAATATGACTGAGGATACTCTAGAAAAAGTGATGAGGTGCTCAAGTGCAAAGATGATGTGGGATGAACTAGCGAGACTATATGATGGTTGTTCAGATGATCGTGCCTACGATTTGTGTATGCAATTCTTTAAGTACACGAAAGGTCCAATTCATGATATGGCGACTCATATGTCATATATGAAAAATCTATGATTTAAATAAAGAATTATCTTCTCAAATGCCAGAAAATTTACCAGAAATTTTGATAATATGCAAATTTTGGAAACTTTACCAGAAGATTACTTCATTTTTAAATCAAGTTGGTTACTCATGTCGAAGAATGATATAAACTTAAAAAGTCTGACAACACAGTTGTGCGCCCATGAACGAGCTTTGACGAATAAAACAGATACTAGCACAAGTCAAGAGCAAGCCCTATATGTCAATACAAAAGTTGAAGAGAATAAGCAAGTACAAAAGAAATTTGAGAATTGTAAGTGCAACTACTGTGGAGAAATTGGGCATAAAGTACGGAAATGTAAGAAATGGATTTCTGACGGAAAACCACCAATTATTTTTCTACTCATTTATTTCATTACATACATCATGTATTTATTCCCTACATACTTAATATGGATATTTTGAAACCTCTCAGCACCTATTCATCCTTTTTCAACACAACCCGAAGGTTGACGGGTTGATAATGCCCTGGTTGCATTAAGTCCGCCTTATGTACCTATTATTCGTGTGCATAAAAGTTAAATAAATAAATAAATGTGTCATAATCTTCAGCAATAGCAGTATTTAAAGCTTGTTCTGTGTTTATATGCATTAGCACTAGATTTAAGTTGGTACTGTTGTTACTCCTCACTATGCGTGCCGTGCCGAGGAGTACTACTTTCTGTATCAGACCCTTGATCCATCCACCTAGCGAGAGCCTCTTGAGATATTGGTCGAGGCTCTTCGCTATCAGTCCGTTCACCGATACGACTATCGGCACAATTATGGCCGAATCCACATCCCACATGGCGACAACCTCGTGAGCCAGATCAAGATATTTTATTTCCTTGTCTTTTTCGGCTTTCACGAGATTCTCATCATGCGGGACAATAGTCCTGTCAGTGATGATAGATCGGTCCCAATACATCGTGACATGGTCATTTTCCAGAACTGGATCGGGCAGATACCTATAGTACGGCACCTCCGCGGCTACAAGACCGTATTTCAAGGCAAGTTGCTGATGGATTATCCTGGCTACTTGGTTGTGTCTGTGCAAGTATTCGCCTTTGGCAAGACTCGAACAGCCGGAAACAATATGCCTGATTGATTCACCCGGTCGATGGCATGCCCGACATATGTCGACCGTTCCATCCTTCAGGATAAACTTCCGGTAGTTGTTGGTCATTACCACTTCGTCCATAATTGCACAAACAAAACCTTCGGTTTCCCCAAAGAGGTCACCGAATCGCAGCCAGGCCACAGATGCTAAGAAATCTACATCGGGCCCATGGAGGGCCCGGTAAAAACGCCCGTGTAGCTCCTTGCCTTGCCATACAATCCTGCGGTCGCTAGTCGTGAGCTTATTATTATTATGCCTTACACACCACAACAAAATGGGTGTAGTGATCGAGAAAATAGAACTTTTGATGCATGCTCATGAAGAATTACCCGTTGCATCTTGGGCAGAATTAATTATGACAGCATCTTATATTTTTAACAGAACTGATCCAACTTCTGAAGAAAAGTGACCACATGAACTCTGGTTTAATAAGAAACCATCAATTAAACATTTGAAGATAATTGGCACCGAGTGTTACGCCCATATACCCAAGCAGAAGCGAACAAAGTTGTCAAGGAAAGCTCAGAAATGTATATTGATTGGTTATGATGGAGACGATGGGTACAGACTTTTGTCTAAAAAAAATGGCAAATATAACCTGATCAGATCTAGAGACGTAACATTTAAAGAAAATGTCATTGAATCAGTAGGTCTAGAAGAAGAAGAGCTTGAACATAAGAAAGTGATAGACATTCATGTACCATTTGAAACAGAAAATCATCCAATGCATGAAGCAAGGGAGGATAATAGTAATCATAGAGAATTTCGTACAAATGTTAAACCTAATTCTATTGATGTGCCTCTTGAATCGAATGATTTATTTGAAAGAAATGGTGATTCAGATTCAGTTGCAGTCTCTTCTAATATAGAACCTGTTTCAGAGATCTCTAGACATTGCGACCAGAGATCTGAAGATCAATCAGTTTTACCTACATCCTTGGAGTATGAATGTACTGAAGAAGGAAATGAAGTAGTTGAAATGCCAGAAGATTTAGATCAGATAGATGGAATATCTTTAAGGAAATTGAAGATGAAGGTCAAAGGACTATTCAGTTAAGGGATAGATCCAAGATAAGACCATCGATCAGATATAATGACTATGTATTGATGTCATACGCTGAAAGTTTATGTCAAGAAGATCCAACTACGTACAAAGAAGCTGTGACAAGTCCTCAAAGAAAACAATGGCTAAAAGCTATAGATAGTTAGATAAAATCTCTCAAAGAGATGATGACGTGGATTTTAGTACCACTACCAAAAGACAGAAAAACGATTTCCTGTAAATGGGTATACAAGACTAAAACCAATGCTGATGGATCTCTAGACAAATTCAAAGCACGGCTTGTTGCTCGAGGATACACACAGAAAAAAGGAATTGATTATGAAGAGACATTCAGTCCAGTGGCCAAAATGACTACAATAAGATCAGTATTGAGCGTTGCTGCAAATGAAGGCCTAAATTTAACTCAATTCGATGTTTCTACAGCCTTTCTTAATGGTACGTTGAGTGAGGAAATTTATATGAAACAGCCGGATGGCTATAGTGATGGCACAGGTAAAGTTTGTAAACTAAAGAGAAGTCTCTAAGGATTAAAACAAGCACCTAGATGTTGGAACCGATGCATAGTAGATTATTTGAAAAGTATTGGATTTAATCAATGTGATAATGATCCATGCTTGTTCACAAGGAACACTTAAAAGAAAATTATATTGGCTCTCTATGTTGACGACGGACTTGTAGCAAGTAAGAACCCTAAGGACTCAGATAAATTTATTTTAGAGCTGAAGAGAAGGTTCAGGATAACTGCAAAGCCACTTACATACTTTTTAAGTCTCGAGATTGACAAAACGGAAAATGGCGTGAGATTATCACAAAAGCACTATCCATCCAAAGTCATAGATCACTTTGGAATGACGGACTGTAAGCCCGTATCAACACCAATAATAAAAGATGGACCTACAGAATCTGAAAATAGTACTGAAGAGGTACACGCTTTTCCTTATAGAGAAGCTGTGGGAGCCTTGGCTTACTTAATGGTAGGAAGTAGACCAGACCTAGCTTACGCTGTGAGTGTGGTGTCCAGAGTTCTGGATAAACCTACAAAAGATGATGTTGTCAAAGTTAAGCGTATTCTAAGATATACAAGGATCTTTAGACTCGAGCATCATTTATAAGAAAGGCTACAAGACGCATTTTAGAATGCTACAGCGACTCACATCACGCAGGAGATATGACAACAGGACGTTCGACGTCTGGCATCATATGTATGTACTCAGGAGCTGCTATATCGAAAACAGACCTGTGTTGCTATATCGAGCACTGAAGCTGAATTAGTGGCATCTAGTGAAGCAGCAAGAGAAATTGTATGGCTTTCTATGCGTAGAATATGTGCCTACGGAATTCCAACTGGCTGACAGCCTGACTAAAGCTCTACACAGGCCAAGAATGGCAATTATATCAGCAAAATAGGGCTAGTCCAAAAGGGAGGATGTTAAAGGAGTTTGGACGTCGATTTATTTTTAATTGTTTTTAAAAATAGAATGTCATTGTCATATACATTTTTGTTAGAATTTTTACGTCTTGGATACGAATAAATCGATCTTGTGAAAATTAATAAACAATTATCTTTCATTAAAACACGAACCTCAACAATTTATTCTTTATAATAGGTTGAGAAAAAGTCTTTTCGCATTATAGTATGTATGAACTTGTAATAAAATCTCTTTGGCTCTAGTATTTGTATCTGGCTGGTTTTGGTATCATTGAAAGTTAAAATTTTAAAGAACATCATTCCAAATTCAAATTAGGCAAATGTGTGATTTTCATTTGTTTTTCGTACTGTCAAGATGAGTGAATCTAATGAAGAAATTCGATACATTTTAAAATTTTACTACAAAAAAGGTAAAAATGCAACGCAAGCCGCGAAAAAAATTTGCGATGTTTATGGACCTAGTGCAAAGTCTGTGAGAGTAGCACAAATTTGGTTTAAGCGTTTTCAATCCGGAAATTTTGATGTCAAAGATGCACCTTGCTCTGGTCGCCCTATTACGGATAAAATGGATGCCATTTTTGAAAAAGTGAAGCAAGATCGACATATCAGTAGTTACGACGTAGCTGAAGAACTGAGAATTGATCACAAAACAGTTTTGGCGCATTTGAAAAAAGCTGGGTACAAAAAAAAGCTCGATATTTGGGTACCTCACGAGCTCACTGAAAGAAACCTAATGAACCGTGTACTCATTTGTGATTCTTTATTACGACGTAATGAAACCGAATCATTTTTGAAGAAGCTGATAACTGGTGATGAAAAGTGGATCACGTACGACAAGAACGTGCGAAAAAGGTCGTGGTCAAAGGCCGGTCAGGCTTCACAGACTGTGGCGAAACCCGGGTTAACTCGCAATAAGGTGATGTTGTGTGTTTCATCATGATAACGCTAGACCTCACACATCTATAGCCACTCAGCAAAAATTAAGAGTTTGGCTGGGAGGTGTTAATGCATCCGCCGTATAGTACTGACCTGACCTTGCACCTTCAGATTTCTACCTGTTTCGGTCTCATCAGAATTCTTTATGCAATGTTAGGTTAACATCACGAGAGGACTGCCAAATGCACTTGTTGCGGTATTTTGATGAGAAGTCCCAAAAATTTTATAGCAATGGGATCATGTCCCTACCTACAAGATGGCAAAAGGTTATCGAACAAAATGGTACCTACATACTTTAGTTAAATTTAAATAAACTGTATTAAAAAATGTTTTGAATTATCTTAAAAAATGCGAAGAAACTTTTTCCCCAATCTTATATTTTTGTGGGTGATATATCGATAGTTCGACACTGAAATGTTAATATCGACACTCCATATTTTTTAATAAAAGTTTCGTTTTTATTTTACTTCATCCACTGTATTTTATAAATATTTATGTCGGGAAATGGTTTTTTTTTTCTTACGGCGTCTGTTTCGGTCTCAAATGACAGACATTTTCAAAAGCTTACCTACGCTGAGGGGAACATCTACGTTTTATTTTTGCTTGCGCGTTCTACTAATAAGTAGAACGCGCAAGTAATTAAATAAATTATAATGAACAGCCGATAAATTTTTGTAGATGTATCGAAAATTCGATTCTTAAAAACACATCCCTATGACTTCGTTCCGTTTCCCCGTATTCCAGCTCTAAGCATAATAATATATTTCATCAAAATGTTAGTATTATATAATGCTTAAATTAAACAGAAGCTTCTTAACTGAAAATTGATATTACTTGACTAAAGAAACATGAAGCTAAGTTTAATCGTTAATTTGTTTACTTTGAAACATCGTGTTTTTTGCCACGAATTACCAAAACGTTAAATTATGGTTATAAGAAACGCGATACAGACCAATCTCTAGACGTTTCATATTACAACACTGACTTTTTTTAAAATTTTGATTTTGATGATTTGATGATCCTACTTCTTGGTTATTGGTCTGTGATCCTACTAACCTAAGCTACTACTAACCGTGATTGGGTATTGGTCTGTGATCCTAATTATTGTATGTTTTCTAGAGGATTTTGGGTCAAGTTTAATAAAAATCATGATATTATTATCACGTTCATAAACGAATTATCCCTTATGTCCAAATTCCTGGAAATTCGTAGTTAAGAAATCGGTAAATTCCAAAAACAGGTAAAGAGGTTATTTCCCTGTCACGAATAAGCATAGAGCATGCATAGGCATGCATAGAGCAACTCCGGTCCGCCGCGACCGGTGGGCCGCGTTACTCTATGTGAATCTCTACGTATATAAGTTACTCTATGATATGAATAAGTAAATATTGTTGTTACTTTTTTATAATAACTATTATTTTTTTATTGAATTAAAACTGTTAAACCTTTTGTCTTTGTTTGACGACTAAGGAATATTTTTGAATTAATATTAATATTCAAAATTAATAAATTCACTTCTCTATGGCTGAAGGATTGCACGGCAGGATGTATTGAATAGTGTCCATTACTCTATGAGTCAATTACTCTATGGTGTATGAGATCAACATCCAGTGTTACCAGATCAGTAGAATATTTTCTTAAGCAGCCGTCTACGCTAGATATGCCAGGTAGAGAAGTCGCCGAATCAGCCCACCACTACTCTTTTCCTAAAATTGCGAATTAACTACATTTAATTCGCGATTTTCTTCATCTAATAAAGTAGCATAGTGAGTTACTCTTTCATGTATACTCTTGTCTACTAACCGTACTCATTAATGCACAAATTACTTCATGTTCTTTTAATAGCAGTAGTTTTTATTATCATAACACACACTTTGTACATTATCAATCAAGTATGGTAATTTAGGCTGGAGCGCCTTCTGCGCTCGCCGATTGCCCGTTGAAGTAGACAAGTGCCGTCTACATAAGTCCGTCCCAAAAAAATAAAGAATAGTAATAATCTTCTATTGTCTATTACCCGTAAAACCCCGTGATCATAGTGGATCGCGTTGAGGCGTAGAGCAAGCAGGTGTTATGGTGATATCACAGAGTACATTCTGATATGGTGTTTATCATTGATCAATATCTAATGTGTTTATTACATTAAATCAGTTCCAGTTCCAGAGAAAGTAAAATACTACGTACTTGTTTACATTAACGTATTCTTTAGACTGTCGTACTTATATTAATTTAATGAAAGTAGTTTGTTGCCTAAATTGCCTAAAATAGTTAGATGTACGTTATGGTTTTAATCTATTTTTCTCTGAAAGAGCTAACGCCTAACGCCATGACTCGAGTAACAAATGGGAATTTATATCAAAATGGATACCAATATAGTGATTTACTTGAGATATTTAAACTATGGACATTTGGTAAGATATTAATATTATATAATTCGGTAGCTTAGTGGTACAGCAACATCTTAACGATATTGTATAAATTGCAAACTGCAAAGTCTATCATATCGGTTGTATAGCTATTTATCAAATATCAATGGATTTCGTTCACCGACGCGAAATCTGTTAAAAATCAAAAAGGGAAGGCAATCTGTGTGGGACTTCAGTAGCTCAGTGGTAAAGCGGCTGGACTGTCGCAGGTCCAATTCCTGCCCGAAATTAAATTTTTGTCTTCCTTCCTAAAGTTTACTCGTATGTGTTATTGCGAAAAACAAAATATTAGTATTGAAAGTATAATAATAAATAAATATAACGTGTTGTCGGCCTTCTTCGTGAACGTGATAAAGAAATACTTTATCAACTTTGCCTTCTAGTGAACAGATCAGTAGGTGTCTACTTTAAAACAAACAATAAAGCTGCTTAGTTTTATAAGATTACAGCCGTCCCGGCGGATTTTGTATGGTGTTAGGGCGATTTTACCGTTTGCTTTGAGAACTTAGTTTTATAAACGTTTTAGCTAACTGAGTTTAAAATTAAATCACAATCATATTTCGTCGGTGAAATCCAAATAGCGTTATTGCTCCAGTTAAAGCTCCAGTGACGGAGCTCGCGAGCGTAGGCACCACCGCATTACCTCATATACCTACTAAATGGTAGTGCTCAGTACTATCGTGTTCCGGTCAGGTGGTAATGTACGGCTCTGTAATTTCCCACACAGAGGCGTAACGCCTAATGCCTCAGAAGTGGCAGCGCATCTGCATTTTGACCTCTGGTCATTGTGTGGATGTCTATATGCTGCAGTCATCACTTAACATCAATGTGAACTGCACGCTTGTTTGCCACTTTTATTACATAAAAAAATGAACAGATTTAAGAACGTAAAACGCGTTTTACATGAATTGATCGCGTTTCGTTACGACGGTGAAATCGGCCCTTAGCAGTATAAAAAATGGTTTTAGATCTACGGAATATATTTACATTAAAAAAGTCAATAGAACCAGTCAAGTGTTTTCGAAGCTTAGTTACCAACACTATGATACCTACCTACCCGAATTTTCTATATTTCATGTAGTTTCAATATCTAAATTTTTCATCATTTGATTTTAGATCCAGGATCTCTGAGAAACACAAAGAGCATAAGATGTCGCTGAACTCCGAAACTACGAGGATGCCTGTGGAATGGTAAAAACATTATAATATAATAAGTATCAAAAAACATTATAATATATTATGAAACAAATATCTGTAGGCCATACAAATAATTATATGCTTGCCCATGCTTGCCACTTTCATGAGTTCATGATTAATCATGATCTAGAAATGTCAACCCATGACTTACAAATCCAATCATTATTCAGAATTGAAGCGATTGTGCATTGTATCCATAGAGCAACACTGGAGGGGAGTAGCCATATGCAGGCTTTCCCCTCTGTCAAAGCACAAGCCCAAAAGAGCCTATACCTGTCACCTAGATGTTTAAATGTGTGCGTGAAATTGTTTATGTATTTTGTTAAAGTCAAGGTGGGAGTTTCGTAGTAATAGACGATTTTTGTAGTGTGCGTGAGTGTCGCACGCATTTCCGCCCGCAAAAAATGACAGGCTGTTTTGTATCGGTAATAAACGCTATGGCTACTCCCTTCCAGTCCGCCGCGGCCGGTGGCCCGTGTTGCTCTATGATTGTATCCCATATCAGAATTCTAGAAAATACATTGAGATACACTCAATTAAATGTAAACACATTTTTTCTTAGAATTCGAACGTAAAGGTGATGATCCACATGAGGGATCTTATACCCAATGGTTCTGTTTTCTTCTTTTTTAGGGATGGCATCCTGAAAATTAAAGTGAATGTACAGTTTATAGACTGAAATTGATCGTTTTTTTATGTAATGAAGGAGGCAAACAAGCATGCAGTTCACAGTTCAGTTTTTTACTGGTGGTAGAGCTCTAGTGACGGAGCTCGCGGGCGCAGGTACCACCACATTACCTAATATACTTGCCGCTAAATGGTAGTGTTCAGCACCATCGTGTTCCGGTCAGGTGGTAATGTACGGCCATGTAATTTTCGGCACAGAGGCATAACACCATCAAAACATCAACATCTGTCTGTCTGTCTGTCTGTCTGTCTGTCTGTCTGTCCGTCCGTGGTTTAGCGCAAAAACTATTAATTCTAGAGACTTGAAATTTGGCACAAGTATACACTTTAATTACGCCGACAAATTGGTAGAATAAAAAAGTGAAAAAAAAAATTTTATTGTACCTCCCCTACTAGTAACGCGCGGATATTTTTTTTTATTTTCTATTTTCATGTAGTGCAGGGTGTCGCTGAATAGGTCTTTTAAAAATGTTATAAGTATTCGAACATCATTTTTCAATTTAGTTAATTGTTCGTGACTTATTAAGCTTTAAAGTACAAATTTTCGTTAGACTCAAGTCTCCTCCCCCCCCTACATACTAAACGGTTGTAGTTAGAAATTCAAACGTTACGGCGATAGTATCTACATATAATGAAATTAAAAGGAAAACTATCTCACCTAAGTTGGCCCTGAAAGTTTTCGAGTAATAATTGACCAAATGTATTTTTCTAAAAAATTTCGAACAACTCCATAGAAAATATATATATATTTTTTTTCATTACGTCTCTTACTCTGTAACGGAACCCTACAGTGTGCGTGGTCCGACACGCACTTGACCGGTTTTTTATGTAAAGTAGATGGCAAACAACCATGCAGCTCACTTTGATATTAAGTGATTACTGCAGCCTATAGACGTCTACAAAAAATATTTTGTCTCTATGATAGTTATTACGAAGCCTTAAATTACCATCTAACCGGAACACGATAGTGCTGAACACTACCATTTGGTGGCAGATAGAGGAAATTTGGGGGTGCCTATCCGCAAGATCCGTCATTAGAGCTCTATCACCAGTAAATACATAAGAAATACCTGTGCGTGGTTTGATTCACACTGTATCTACTAAGTTGGTATGTACGAAGCCAGTTTCTCCTAGATCTAGTTCTTAGAACACACCTTTGTCATGGTAGAATGTGATAGTCTCTATAAATATTTTACTTTACCACCTACCTGTACACGTATCACTAAATTTTTACAAATAAATGATTATGATTCTCCTGATGCTGGATTTATCCATTTTAAGTATTTTAAGTACAAGTGTTTTTAAGAATTTTTAGATCGAGTGACAGACAGTGTAAACAGTGCCTTTAGGATAACGAAGGATCTGGCTGATTCAGGCTGGATTACGTTTCTTTGGAATTAGTTATTTCATTCAAGTGAATCGAGTCCTTAATAAGTACTTTCTCTTTTTGCTATACTATATGACCTGTGTCAATGTAGCCAACCCTACAGTTTTAACTGTAGATCTACAGTTTTTTGGAAATGCTTTCAGTTTTTGGTTTAGCCCTCGAAAGCTACAGTTTTTTACTTAATATGCTAGCGTCATCTCTTTTATTGCCAAATATACTAAGTCAGCTCCAGTAATAGCAGGTTAGTATCAAATCGGAAGTAATAGTTAACCAAGGAAAGTTTTCAAATATTACTTATTTTATTGACTAGGTAAATGTTTGAAACTCTTGACATTTAATTTGATTAACATTTTGTAATTCATCCCTCCCTATTATATATTATCATCATTGCTATTATTAAACAATACAAAAATAATATAAAAATGTAGATTTACTGTTTTAACTTGATATTTACAGTTTTCTACAGTTTTTTTCAAGCATATCTGCAGTTTTGCTCTCTGCTGGGGTTGGCAAAACTGCCTGTGTGTGTGGTTGGTTTGTCATTTCATTAATCTGTACAAGTCTGTATGTATTTTATAGTTGGTTATTGGTCTGTGTTCTATATTTCACAGACCAACAACCTAACTTTAGTTTTTATTAATTTTTTGTGTCATTTAATTTTTGTTAAAGTAGATTATTATCAATTACTGTGTATTATTATCAATTATTATCAATCTAAATAGCCAAATACCTGTACTTGAATGGGCTAAATGAATTTCTTAGTTTTTAGTCTCTAAAACGTTTAAATGTGTTCCTTTTTTTTGTATTAACTTGTGATATTTATTGTCATCAAAGGTTTATACTGTACTTACTTTTAGTGAATTCGGCCAAAATAATTTGTCGATTTGTTTACTTGTCGAACAGTTCATATACAACATAAATATAAATAATATTATATTCTTGTTGTTTATGAACTGTTCGATATGGTGCCATTATTCCTTACAACTTACTTCTCCCTTAAGAGAGTTCCACCCTCACCGACTGAACACCTGACAGTGCTCTACGGTGCGGTTTTCACGTTCGTTTCTGCCCAGAACGTGCAAATTGTGCAACAAACTTCCCACTGAGGTGTTCCCTCGGTGCTTCAATATGGGGTTCTTCAAAAATAGCGTCAATAGAGTCCTTCAGGGCTGGCAGCGCAAATGTATTAGGTTGGGGAAAAAGTTTCTTCGCATTTTTTAAGATAATTCAAAACATTTTTTAATGTAGTTTATTTAAATTTAACTAAAGTATGTATGTACCATTTTGTTCGATAAACTTTTGCCATCTTGTAGGTAGGGACATGATCCCATTGGTATAAAAATTTTGGGACTTCTCATCAAAATACTGCGACAAGTGGATTTGGCAGTCCTCTCGTGATGTTAACCTAACATTGCATAAAGAATTCTGAAGAGACCGAAACAGGTGGATATCTGAAGGTGCAAGGTCAGGTCAGGACTATACGGCGGATGCATTAACACCTCCCAGCCAAACTCTCTTAATTTTTCCTGAGTGGCTATAGATGTGTGAGGTCTAGCATTATCATGATGAAACACCACACCCCTTCTGTTGATCAATTCCAGCCGCTTTCTCTCAACTTCTTGCTTTAATCTCATCAGTTGTTTG
Source organism: Macrosoma leucophasiata (assembly GCA_036365455.1). Classification (NCBI taxonomy): domain Eukaryota; kingdom Metazoa; phylum Arthropoda; class Insecta; order Lepidoptera; family Hedylidae; genus Macrosoma; species Macrosoma leucophasiata. The sequence goes on from JAWQUS010000029.1 coordinate 5,951,746, forward strand.
CAGTAGAGTTCAGAATTGATAGTCCTGCCTGGTGGTAATAGCTCATAATGAATAATGCCCTTCCAATCCCACCACACACACAACATCACCTTATTGTGAGTTAACCTGAATTCGTTACAGTCTGTGAAGCCTGACCGGCCTTTAACTACGACCTTTTTCGCACGTTCTTGTCGTACGTGATCCACTTTTCATCACCAGTTATCAGCTTCTTCAAAAATGATTCGGTTTCATTACGTCGTAATAAAGAATCACAAATGAGGACACGGTTCATTAGGTTTCTTTCAGTGAGCTTGTGAGGTATTTATTTTATTTATTTTTATACTTTATTGTACACCAATACATTAAAGAGACAAAAAAATAGAAGAAATAGACGATACAAAAGGCGGTCTTATCACAAAATGCAATCTCTTCCGGACAACCTTTGGGTTTAGGAAACTGTGTAAATTAGAATATTAGGGGTGTACTAATGCAAGTAAATTTAAAATTATAGCTTACGAAGAAAAAAAAATTAAAATAATTAAAATAATAATAGGTAACTTTTAGGTGATCAGGACTTAACTCGACAAGGGAAAGATCTGGGCGACGTAATGATCGTAAAGTCGTTTTTTGAACGTTATGTTTGAAGTAGCTTGTCGAATTTCAACAGGAAGCAAGTTCCATTGGCGGATAGCTTCCACCGTGAGGTACCCAAATATCGAGCTTTATTGGAACCCAGCTATTTTAAAATGCGCCAAAACTGTTTTGTGATCAATTCTCAGTTCTTCAGCTACGTCGTAACTACTGATATGTCGATATTGCTCCACTTTGTCAAAAATTGCATCCATTTTATCCGTAATAGGGCGACCAGAGCGAGGTGCATCTTTGACATCAAAATTTCCGGATTGAAAACGCTTAAACCAAATTTGTGCTACTCTCACAGACACTGCACTAGGTCCGTAAACATCGCAAATTTTTTTCGCGGCTTGCGTTCCATTCTTACCTTTTTTGTAGTAAAATTTTAAAATGTAAATTTCTTCATTAGATTCACTCATCTTGACAGTACGAAAAACAAATGAAAATCACACATTTGACTAATTTGAATTTGGAATTATGTTCTTTAAAATTTTAACTTTCAATGATACCAAAACCAGCCAGATACAAATACTACAGCCAAAGAGATTTTATTACAAGTTCATACATACTATGATGCGAAAAGACTTTTTCCCCAACCTATTATATAGGCGACGGTGACCACTTTCCATCAGGTGGCCTGTCTGCATGTCTGTCAACCTAATCTCATTAAAAGAAGATCAATACCTAATGGCATAGCTTTTGGGGGGGCGGGGGGGGGGGGACCGCGGATCATTCACACAAAGTCCCTTACTGTATAGGCAGAGAGTGTGGAGCACCAGATAGGTGGTAGAGCTCCAGTGATGGAGCGCTCGGGTGTAGGCACCACCGCATTACCTTATATACTTGCCACTAAATGGTGTGTGTTCAGCACTATCGTGTTCCGGTCAGGTGGTAATGTACGGCCCTGTAATTTCCGGCACAGAGGCATTACGCCTTAGGCCTCAGGAGTGGTAACGCATCTGCATTTTGACTTTGGTCTTAGTGTGAATGTCTATAGGCTGCTATCATCACCTAACATCAATATGAACTGCATGATTGTTTGCCACTTCCATAACATAAAAAAAATAAAAGAAAAGAAAGAAATATTTTTTTTTATTGGCTCACCCACATCTTTTGAACATTAATAAAAATTAAAAACAAGTGTGCGAATGGTTTTTTGGCGGGAACCTTGAAAGATGCGTGTGGTGCTCTTATTTTATTTCATTTTCTTGGTGTATTTTTGAGTTATATTAAATAAAGTTGGTGGCACTTTGTTTGATATAAGCTTATTATAGTGCTCGTGTATAGTGAAAAAGAATAACAGTGCGAAAACACGTTTTTTCGGGTTGCCTTCAAAACCTCATTGTAAATGTTCTGGTAAAGTAGCCATCGCTTTACTAGAATTACTGACTGTGACTGACTGACGGACTGATAAATTGACTGACGACTCTGACTTTTACGTTGCTTAATACGAATACGAAATATAGTCTTACTTGAGACTGGCAATATGCATAACAAGCGATGCCATCAAATTAAAAAAAAAAAAAAAGTGTGGGAATTTTACAATGATTAATTGAAGGCAACCAAAAAAAATGGCACGGGTGGGTGCCATTTTTTTGATCAGAATATCAGCTACAGCAATCACCTGAAGCAGTTTCAGCTGATTGCTGCAGCAGTGGCTGCAGAGCTGATATTCTGATGGATTCTAGTAGAGAGCATTTCCCCTTTTTTTAGGGTTCCGTAGTAAACAAGGAACCCTTATAGTTTCGTCATGTCCGTCTGTCTGTCCGTCCACGCCTTAGCGCAAAAACGATTGGTACTAGAGACTTGAAATTTGGCATAAGTAGGTATAACTTGCGCCTTAATAACGCCGACAAAGTAATAGAATAAAAACATGAAAAAAACAATTTATTTAGAGTACCTCCCCTACATATAACGCGCCGATTTTATTTTTATTTTTCTTTTTCTATATAGTGTGGGATATCGTTGGATAGGTCTTTAAACAATGTTAGAGGTGTGCTAATATCATTTTTCGATTTAGTTAACTGTTCGTGACGTATGTTAGGGCGTTATATCTGGCGCTCCACGCTGTCTGCCTACCCCGTAAGGGACCTTAGCGTGAAGATACATACACATATAAAAATAGACTGCTCGCTGGCCCGCTCGCAATCTCAGTGTTGAGGTTTATTCAACTGTTTCTCTATCTCGGAGGGGTGACGGGCGAGGCGGGGAAATCGGGCGGGACGTCGAGGTGTCCATTCTATTATATACGTACTATTTTTACATATTCTCTAACTTAACATCCATGTGAACTGCAAGTTTGTTTCCCACCTTCGTTACATAAAAGAAGTTGCTCCTCCTTATGATCTGCTTTCAAATTTCAGGTACCATGTGGAATCCGAATGTTGGATGCAGCGAAGTGAAAAAAGACGAGAATATTCCACCTGTACTCAAAAATTTCAACGTATTCGATGTATTAGAACCAATAAAGGTCCATAAAGAAGAGAAATTAGTCGATATAAACGACAATGAGGAAAGCGAAGCATTGTTAGGATCATTTTTGGGTGCCAAACCGTGCAGCTTAGTTGATCTATATGAAAATATTTTGGTATCGCCTCATCAATTTACTAAAGAAAAGAATGACAGCATAGATATTGATTTCAACGACTTTGTATGTGAAAACAAGTCAAATAAAGATATTAAAGGTGACCAACCTAATACTATTAGTCTTATGTTCTCAGAACATGAATTAGACTATTTAGAATCAAAAGGAAATGAAACTAAAGTAATAGATGATGATGATGATGATGAGGATTTGATTGATGAAGTATTAAAAGCTAAAATACCTATATATAATAGAAATAGAGTCGTTTTCCCGCCTGATAATGACATTAAAAATAAACTATTACCAGACAATACAGATTCAGATTGTGTTATGATTGATAATATAAAGAAATTAGAAGTACCGAAACTGATACTCAAAGAAATTGACACTAAAAAAGGGACTGCAGGTAAAATAACACTTGATTTCCAAAAAGTAACTCTAAATACACAAGACGTAAAAGATAAATTGAATCATCCAAAGATTACACCGGATTTACTAGAGATATGCGCTCCAAATATTAATGGTATCGCTTTACCATCGCCAAGGAAGGTAATACCGATAGCTTACAATAATATTCCGATAGTAAATCACAAAATAAATGATATAACTGTCTATCCGCGCATACATTTGCTACAGACTGTAAAGAAAAATGAAAAGCTATATCGAAAGAAGCGTATAGTGAAAACTGATGAAGAATTAAAAAATTACACACCTGGTCCAAATATATATGAAAAATCCCTTGCATTGCCACAAATTATGGAGAGATTGGCTAACAGGAAGAAGATAATGGAAGCCAAAGAGAATGTTAAAAGAAAATATATTATAGATACTTCGTCAACTGTACCGCAAATGCCTGTTCCGCAAATACCTGTACCGCAGATGTCTGTTCCGCAGATACCTGTACCGCAGATGCCTGTTCCGCAAATACCTGTATCGTTAAAACCAGTGGTGTTTGCCTCAGATTGCAATAAGAGGCGGCTGGCTGGCTTAGAAGCTAGAAACAAAATTGAAAATTTTATCAAATATGGCTACTGATAATTATAGTGATAATATATTACACATCTATATAATAGTTTTTATTTTTACTGATGGTAGAGTTCCTGTGCGGGAGTTCTAGGGCGTAGGCACCAGCGGATTACCTTATCTTTCTGCCGCCAAATAGTAGTGTTCAGCACTATCGTGTTCCTATACCTCTAAGGCGATACGAAGTTCGTCGGAGCAGCTAGTTAGTAATACATAAATAAGACCGCCCCAAAAAAAGTTCCTAAATTATCCAACACCATCTATTGAGCTAAGTTACATGAAGCTGTATAAATAAGTATGTATCTACATGCACCTGCCCGTTCGCCTTCTGCGGCAAGCCTTGCATTGCAAGACTAAAATAAATGTAGGGCAACTGAGGTATGCCACAGCTATTGGCGACGCAGCATGTTTCGTGCGGTAAGCGCGGCGATTGAATTTAAATAAATGTATTAGCGAGTATCGAGGCGGCCATAGCTCAGAGCGGTGGGCGCGGTGGCATCGGCGGACGCAAATCACGTCGCGCGACCGAAACAATTTTGTTTTAGTCGCGCGTCAAGCGCTGAAACCAGCTGGCAAATCGCGCCGCAGTTTGCATCTCCAGTAGCTGTAGCCGAAGGGTAAATACGCCGGGTAAAAGTACCCAGTAGTATGGGCAATATTACGTAGGTGAAGTACACTAGTGGCCGTCTGGAGATGCGTGCCATGTCGCCTACGTAAGTCCGGCCTTAATCAATTAATCACTTCAGTCCTTTTTTTTAATTTAGTTATTTTAACGGCAAAGAATCGTGACAAGATTTGTACAGACAAAATGGTGCAAAGTAATAAAATAAAGTTGAAATAAAGCTTTGAAATATTATCTAGAGAGAACCTAGGTGCGTTTATATTGAAGCGGAGCTCAGCTATTTAAGTGGGGTTGTGTAAAGAGGTCAGTATTTCCATTGAAGCTGCTCTAAGATGAGTGGTGTAGAGCTATGCGGTGTATCTGGTTGAAGATGAGCCGAGCTGGGCTGCAGTGCATTTAGCGGCAGATAGGTAATGCGGTGGTGCCTACGCCGCCTACACTTGGAACTTTACCACCTGAAGGACCGCTCCGGTGGTCCTTTCCCCCGGGTTCAACATTATTATAGCACCACAACACAGTTCAACACACATTTCCTCCCTCTTGGTCGGGTTCGAGTCCCGTGCTATTACTGGTTTCGGCTTCCTGGCACGGAAGAGACTAGCTACTCAGTCCGAGAGCGAGGCCGTCGTGCCTATGACCAAGGTGAAACGTGAGCCGTGAGACTTACTGGATGACCACAACCCGCAGGAAGACACTGAAGAAGTGATTGCACTAACTCTTTAGACTTTACTATGTACATACTCAGGGGCGGCTCTATGCAGCCTCGTGTAGCCAACCCTGGAACTTATTTTTTTTTTTAGACTGGGCAAAAACTGTATTATGCCGCCACCCCCACTTCTATTTATTTTACCTTTATCATCTTTATAATTTCAGCTATCAGATGTCTACTAACACATACGCCTTCCGGAAAATAATGCATCAATTGCTGTTATTTATCAAAGTTAAGTAAATTATGAGTTGATGTATATTCATTTGTAAATAATGAATTTGGCCGCCCTCTTAACTTCCCGCCCGGGTCATAGGCCCCGGCTTACCGCCCCCCAGGAGTAGATAGGCTCGGGCAATGGGGCGACCGAAGCCCGTATCGGTCGCTGGTTCGGATTTGGCTAGCGAAGATATAATTCGAACTCTGTATCAAGCTATCACTTGGCTATCACTGTTAAGATTCCATCATTAGAGCAAAATGGTCATTTTTTTGCAGAATTTTTTAGTATGAAAATAAAGGAATTTAGAAAATGTATGCGAAAATGAAAAATTTAATGAAAAGTATTTATTTACATCATACAATACAATAGTATGATTCATTACTTCTGCCCAAAGAGCACAGATCACTATACTTGCCAAAGAGTAACTCTCTGTCTTGTAGTCCAAAGAGTGAGTAGTTAACTGCATGCCTTCGGATCATAGCGGGCAAATAATGACTTTTGCCACTGCTAATAGTAAAAATATAACACAAAAAACATACAGGCAAATAACTTCTGCTAAATTAAACTATTTTAATGACATGTTAATTAAAGAGTTATATTCCCAAAAGTTTGATTTAAATAGTGCAAATAATTGTTATGAGCATTTAAGGTACTTATTACACAATTTAATAAAACATTTAAAATTAAAACTAAATCTACCAAATATAAATTTAGTTTCTGTGATTGGGCTACAACTGGCATTCGTAAAAGTAGGGAGAGATTATTCGAATTATATGGCCTTAAGAATTGTATGCAAAATGAAAAACTTAATAAATATATTGCTACATATTCAAAAATTTTCAAAAATGTGTGTCAAAAGGCAAAGTCTTTGAAAAAAATTTGAGTGGGAAAATAATAAATGCAGACGATAAGATGAAGGCTACGTGGAAAGTAATAAATAGTGAAGCAGGCAAAATAAACGGAGTGATGGTCGCGTGATTTTGGAGACATCTCAGGGTACTGTGAGTTCGAATCCTGACATTGTGCAGCACTTTGTTGAATACTTTGCTGATATTCCCTTTGAAATTACAGAACCCTTAAACTCATCCTCTTTATTATCCATTGATATTCTGAAAAATAACGTATAATAAGCTTGTACTATTCAATTTAGGTTTAAACATGTTAGCCCACAGTCTGTAAGATCAGCTTTTCATCAACTTAAAATAAAAGCTACCGAAGATATTTATGGCATGTCTGTTACGGTGTATAAGTCGATTATAGATACCTTAGCTCCTTACTTAGCATCAATTTTTAACTTATGTATTGATCAGGGAGTCTTTCCAGATTTATTAAAGTTTGGTAAAGTTATACCGTTATTTAAATCAGGTGAAAATGAAAACCCTAATAATTATACACCGGTATCTATTCTGCCCGTTCTCAGTAAAGTGTTCGAAAAACCGATGCTTACTCAATTGCTGCAACATTTCAACAAATAACATCTTACACGAACAGCAATTTGGTTTTACAAAAGGACGTTGTACAACCGATGCCGGTGTTGCTTTATTAAAACATATTTTTGAAGCTTGGGAGGATTCACAAGATGCTATAGGTATATTTAGCGACCTTTCAAAGGCGTTTGGCTGCGTGGACCACAATACATTAATTGGCAAACTTGATCATTATGGACTTGAAAATAAAGCTCTTCAACTTGTTCAATCTTACCTTAAGGATCGGGAACAAGTAGTTCAAGTGAATGGAGTAAAATCTCAAGGTGCAAAGACAGGAATGGGTGTCCCACAGGGCTCAATATTAGGACCATTTCTGTTTTTAGTCTACGTTAATGATTTGCTTCATTTGATGCCTAACAGTATGCCCAAAACAATTTTATTTGCAGACGATACTTCAATAGTTTTTAAAATGAGTAGACGAAATTCAGATTACGATACTGTAAATAAGGTCATAGGAGAAGTACATAAATGGTTTACTGTCAATAATCTTGCACTGAATAGAAAAAAAACCAAATGTATCCGTTTTATCCTCCCTAATGTAAAAAGTAAAGAAGTAGACATTTTTATAAACAATGACAAAATCCAATTTGTTGATGACGCTACCTTCTTGGGAATAACGCTTGACTAGAAGTTACAATGGGGACCACACATTAGGCAGTTAGCGAAACGTCTGAGTGCCGCAGCTTATGCTGTTCGAAAAATTAGGGAATTATCTGATATAGACACTGCAAGACTTGTTTATTTTAGCTATTTTCACAGTGTCATTTCCTATGGTATTTTACTGTGGGGTCGAGCGGCTGACATACAATCAATTTTTGTATTACAGAAGAGGGCCATTAGAGCGATGTATTACTTACGTAGTCGTGATTCATTGAAAGAACTATTTAAAGAAATAAATATAATGACAGTCCCTTGCCATTACATCTATGAAAATATACTTTTCGCGAGGAAAAATTTACATCTGTTTGATAAGATGTCCGATAGGCATAGTTATAATACGAGGAATAAGAACAAGTTGTCTCTTCCAAGTTTTCGACTGACGAAAACTAATACATCTTTCCTAAAATATAGTGTAGAATTTTATAATAAGATCCCATCCGGGATTGCTGAACTCACCGATGGTAAATTCAAAGCATTAACTAAACGCACTCTATGTAAAAAGGCCTACTATAAACTCGAGGACTATCTCAAGGATAAAAATGTTTGGCTAAATGCTGATCTAGCTCCACAAGGATGTTAAATGTAATATTCAAAGTGTAATGTTGATATTATATTGTTAATTTTAAGCTTGTTTAAATTATGAAAAATTGTAAAAATATGCCTAAGAGATATTTTTAAAAGAGTTGACTGAGTTTTTTCCGGCAAGTTTTTCTCAGATCATATTGGCCTTTGGAACTTTGCCGGTGAATGACAAAGAAGGACTCTTTTTCTTTTCCTTTTACTCTTTGTTAACAGTTTGTAAAGGGGAAATGAGACATTCTACTGTTATACTTTTTACATTAGCTTATGACATTTAGTTTTATCTTAGTGATATTCTGGACTTTACATATTTTTTATCTTGTTTGACATGTATATCAATTGTTATTCACTTTAATTTATTTTGTTTGTTTTTGACGTGTCATAAGAGGTGAATGAATGAATGAATACACTTTATTGTACACCAGAAAATTTACAACAGATATTATACAAAATAGTAATTAGTACAAAAGGCGGCCTTATCGCAAAGCTGCGATTTCTTCCAGGCAACCTTTGGGTCAGGAACAATAAAAAAAAAAGAAAATTTAACGTCGGTAGGGTGTACTAATCACACAAATATTTATAAATATTAACCAAAGTGATAATGACCAATTGACAGAAGGTTAAAAAAGAAAAAAGTTGGGGTTCAGGGAAATTAAGAAAAAAGGTGCCTGTCACCCTTAATGAATAAATGAGTTTCTGATTCTGATTCTGAGTATACAAATACTACGTAAGTAACGGCCAAATACTCAAACGTCACTCAAATCTAAGTGGGACTTAAAAGTTTTCTGTCTTTATAAAGCACGTTCAAACGATAGAGATAGCGCACATTTGAGGGTTGCTTAAAATTGAGTGACGTTTGAGTATTCGGCCATAGCAGTGGTAAGAGTCTTGCAACTCTTGCAGTGGGCAGTGGCCGCAGTGTGTTTCGGAACATATCCTTTTGTTTTGTCACCTGTTTTTGACAATTCTGACATTTACCTTTGGCAGAATTTTATTGTTTGTTGTTAACTTGTTACCTTGGCACATTTTTACGCAATAATTTTAATTAATCGTATTTAATATCGCTCAAACTAATATAAATATTAAATCAAAATGGATCGTGTCACTGTATTGGAGAAGGAAATCCAGGAATTGCGTAAACTGTTGAATATAAAAGTGCAAGAACTGTACGAAATCAGAAAAGCCATGTTGCCGGTGAGATTTCGTTACATTTACGAATAATTTATAACGTTAATATAGTTTATAATGTTATTATAGCTAAGTTATGCTTCAGTGAAGCGCGCATGGCCCGGCGGTGCAGATCATAAGCGATCTACTCGGTTAAGCAGTGCGGGCGCGGTCGGGTAGTATGATGGGTGACCGTTAGTGGAAAATAAAATGCGCGTTTCCGTGCTTCGGCGGGCACGTTAAGCCGTCGGTCCCGGTTTCTATCGATAGATAGATATCAGATGTTAAACCTTGTCGGAGGCCTTATGGGCGGTTTGAAAACATCCGAAAGCGGGTTGGCCACTAACCCACCCACCTCCACCAATCCGCATTGGAGCAGCGTGGTGGAGTAAGCTCCAGGCCTCCCCCCAAAAAGGGGAGAGACTCGTGCCCAGCAGTGTGACCTATAATGGGTTGCCATTATTATTTATTACTAGCTGTGCCCGCGACTTCGTCCACGTGAGAAAAAATATGATTGTTCAGTATCTACCCGGACGAAGTCGTGGGCGCAGCTGGTATTTAATGTTTGAATCGAAAAATAAAATCATATCAAATCAAATAAAGTCAAATTCAAAAACAAAAAATTTAAACATAATAATAATAATAAATACAATGTCAGTCAAAGTCAGTATACTCTTGCTGGCATTGGTACAGCTATATGTCTTCTACAGCAATGTTGAATGTAGTGACAGTCTAGCCTTGCCGCGATCGTTGCCAAGACGGTGTTGGAGCTAGCCCATACTCTGCGTACCATGGACGCGGCGCGTTTGCGCATGGTTGCGTGGAAGCAGTCGGTGTGCGCTTCCGCGAACATACCCGAGCCACTGCAGAACCGGGGTAGCCCCATCACCGCCCTGAAAGCTTTGTTAAACTGGACACGGAGAGGGTTGTAATTGTTCATTGTACACTGCACGTATAAAGCGATGTACAATATATAATAAAAAGCGAACCTACGGGCTATCATATTTGCCCTGACTGTCAGCGCTCTCCGCTCCCGTTCAATATCAGCATGATCGTTTAGGTCAGAGGTGAGTACATGTCCCAAATATTTAAAATGCTCTACCCCTTCTAGACAGATATTATTTAGTTTGACCTGTGGAATGACTACAGGGCATTTCCTTCCATCGGCACCGAATACCATAACATGACTTTTACCGACATTGTATTGCAATCCATGACCACAAGCATATTCCTCGCATATCCGTATCAGCTTCCTCAGTCCGCACATCGAAGCGCTGAGTAGCACCATGTCATCTGCATAGCTCAAATTGTTGACACAGACACCGTCAATATGGCATCCGACATGCTGACCGCTAAGCGCCTCGATTAGGCCATTAATATAAAGATTTGTGGCTGACTCACTTACAGTTCACACACATGACACATAACAGCGTAAAAATTAATTAAATACACTTACATAACATAAATCTAAAAACTTAAATAAGTAAACACTTAAAGCTAAATGTTACATAACTAACTAAATACAATACAATAAATATTTAGTCTCTTAAATAACTATATAAAAGTATTAATAAATAATAACATAAAGTACTAATTTCATACCACAATAATTTACATATCAAAATTAAATAATAAATAATTAAAATATTTCATATCAAATTATCAGGCGCGTGCTTATGCAATTAGAGCGTCCATTGTTTTATGAACTACCAATGTTGCGCAAGCGCATGGTGCGGCAGGCCTCGCCAGTCTGTTCTTGGTAATCCACCGCGAAGCCCGTGTCGCCTGTTGACCGATACCTAGCAAATAATCTCTCGCGCTTGCTTACGTTTTGCAATCAAAACTTTTACTCCTTTCTTTTCTATATCTGATTCTGTGTGCAATCTCTTTCTGTACTTACTTACTCCTTCAATCTATCTGTGGTATTGTGAACTTTCTTCTGTGTGTATAATAAACTCAGTGTATGACTTTGTAAGTGAACTCTTTTCTTTTTTCTTCCTTTCTCCGCTCATACACCCAACACACCAGACACCACAGATTAAACAGCGTGGATGACGTCACTCCACCTTGCCTGACACCGCACTCAAGCTGATACGGATGCGACATTACTCCCGCCCACTTGACAGACAGACAGACAGACGAAAATTGTAAAAAATGTTGTTTTGGTATATGTACTGTATACATACGTATGCATTTAGTAAAAAGCGGTTATTTTAATATTACAAACAGACACTCCAATTTTATTTATTTGTATAGATTATTATAAGCTTCAGTGACGAAGCTAGTGGCTGTAGGCACCGCATTACCTTATCTACGTGCTTTTAAATGGTATTGTTTTGCGCTATTGTATACCGGTCAGGTGGTACATAATAAACGGCTGTAATTGAAATTGCTTAGACCTCAAAAGTGGTAATGGATCTATATGGAACTCGCTGGCTTTTATGTAGTGGCTGTTTACTTACCATCAATGTTAATTGTATGTTTTTTCAATATAGACACATTGGAAAAAAGAAAAGAAAGAAAGAGATTTTTTTATGTTATTTAAGTGGCAAACAAACATGCAGTTCATATTGATGTTAAGTGATAACTGCAGCCTGTAGACATCTACATAAAAACCAGAGGCCAAAATGCAGATGCGTTACCACACTTACCACTCCTAAGGTGTTATGCCTCTGTGCCAATTATTACAGGCCCGTACACTACTACCTGACCAGAACACGATAGTGCTGAACACTACCATTAAGCGGCAAGTATATTAAGTAACGCAGTGGTGCCTACGTGTGCGAGCTGCGTCACTGGAGCTCTACCACCAGTGAAAACAATAATTATTCAACAAAGCTAACGAAATATTGGTTGTTTTTCAGCCACAACCATTCACACAGTTGAATGGTAATCCTAGAGTGCAAATTGGGGACAAACTACCAAAGTGGGCAATAGAAAGGTAAGATGCTTAAAAGATATTTTAAAAATAAATATACAGGTTGGAAAATATAAGTCTGTCAGCTCACGAGAAAAATATTACAGTAGATTTTCAATTGTGTCTAGCTGACGGCGCCTTTACGTTCCTTGAAGGGTTAAACCTGTCAGCTCACGAGAAAAATATTACAGTAGATTTTCAATTGTGTCTAGCTGACGGCGCCTTTACGTTCATTGAAGGGTTAAACCTGTCAGCTCACGAGAAAAATATTACAGTAGATTTTCAATTGTGTCTAGCTGACGGCGCCTTCACGTTCCTTGAAGGGTTAAACCTGTCAGCTCACGAGAAAAATATTACAGTAGATTTTCAATTGTGTCTAGCTGACGGCGCCTTTACGTTCCTTGAAGGGTTAAACCTGTCAGCTCACGAGAAAAATATTACAGTAGATTTTCAATTGTGTCTAGCTGACGGCGCCTTTACGTTCCTTGAAGGGTTAAACCTGTCAGCTCACGAGAAAAATATTACAGTAGATTTTCAATTGTGTCTAGCTGACGGCGCCTTTACGTTCCTTGAAGGGTTAAACCTGTCAGCTCACGAGCAAAATATGATATGTAATTGAATTTAAAATTAACAATGGACTATTAACAACATCAATTAGGAATGTGGGCGATATTGGCAAACTGTAACTTTTTTTATATAATGGAAGTGGCAAACAAGATGCAGTTCACATTGATGTTAAGTGATGACTGCAGTCTATAGACACCCACACAAAGACCAAAGTCACAATGCAGATACGTACCACTCATGAGGCCTAAGGTGTTATGCCTCTGTGCCGGAAATTACAGGGCCGTACATTACCACCTGACCGGAACACGATAGTGCTGAACACTACCATTTAGCGGCAAGTATATTAGGTAATTCGGTGGTGCTTACGCCCTCGAGCTCCGTTACTGGAGCTCTACCACCAGTGAACGCCATACGATTAAATAAATTAATCTATGTAGACTGCATGCTAGTTTGCCACCTACATTAAAAATATATATCTAACCAGGTATAGCCGTCAGATCCTGCTCCCAGATATAGGAGTGGAAGGTCAGGAGAAGTTATCCAGAGCCAGGGTGCTGATTGTGGGTGCTGGGGGTTTGGGATGCCCATCTGCCATGTACCTTGCAGCAGCCGGTGTGGGTAAGTAGACTTCTTAATTGGTAGTGGATCCAGGGGTGGGTTTTTAAGGGTCTCAATCCCCCCTCTAAATTCTCCTAATGCAATTTAATTCCGACAAATTTTCATGATTTTTTTTTAATGTAATGAAAGTGGCAAACATGCATGCAGTTCACGTTGATGTTAAGTGATGACTGCAGCCTAAAGACACCCACATAAAGACCAGAGGTCAAAATGCAGATGCGTTACCACTCCTGAGGCCCAATTTGTTACGCCTCTGTGCCGGAAATTACAGGGCCGTACATTACCATCTGACCGGAACACGATAGTGCTGAACACTACCATTTAGCGGCAAGTATATATAATGTGTGTGAAGTATATTAGGTAATGCGGTGTTCCCTGCGCCCGCGAGCTCCGTCACTGGAGCTCTACCACCAGTGGAGGACGTTGCTGTCCATCTTGCGTTGTTATACTTACCGATTGACTGACTGCACTAATGGAGGAAAACTCGTCCAGTAGAAGAATAATCTTCGAGTGGAAGAACTTTTTTCCAGCTGAAGAACTTTTTCCAGTTTCAGAACTTTTTCCAGTGGAAGAACTATCTTCCAGTGGAAGAACTATCTGCCAGTGGAAGAACTATCTTCCAGTGGAAGAACTATCTGCCAGTGGAAGAACTATCTGCCAGTGGAAGAACTATCTGCCAGTGGAAGAACTATCTGCCAGTGGAAGAACTATCTGCCAGTGGAAGAACTATCTTCCAGTGGAAGAACTATCTGCCAGTGGAAGAACTATCTGCCAGTGGAAGAACTATCTTCCAGTGGAAGAACTTTTTTCCAGTGGAAGAACTATCTTCCAGTGGAAGAACTATTTTCCAGTGGAAGAACTATCTTCCAGTGGAAGAACTATTTTCCAGTGGAAGAACTATCTTCCAGTGGAAGAACTATCTTCCAGTGGAAGAACTATCTTCCAGTGGAAGAACTTTTTTCCAGTGGAAGACATTTCCTCCGTTAGTGGGCGGTGGGGTGGTCACGTGCCAACGTCAGAAAGCGATGGTCTCATCATCCAATTAATCTAATTGCAGGTGAAATAGGTATAGTGGACTATGACGAAGTGGACATAACGAACATTCATCGTCAGGTTCTGCACGGTGAGAGTGATGAACGCATGAGCAAGGCTGAATCTGCCGTTCAGAGCCTTAGGAGGTATTATATTTTATAACGTACCTTCACGCTTGTAGTCCCCGAAGGTGTAGGCAGAGGTAAATGCATGCATTGCATGCAAGTATACATGCAAACACCCACGATTCGCCGATTACGTTTTGCCATGCCATGTAACAGGTTGCGAGTGTATTGACATGTCCGGGCACATTACCAAACTTCGAGGTACTGGGAAAATTCCAGAAAATGGAAAAAGCCTAACAGAACCAGAGATAAAGGACTTTACACCATTATCTCTGATAACCCCTACCCGGGAATCGAACCCAGGACCTCAGCGTAGTAGTAGTGGCCTGCTACCGCTAGGCTACCGAGGCAGTAGTATATTTTATTTTTATGTTTAAACTAGCTGTGCCCGCGACTTCGTCCGTGTGAGAATTTATGATGGTTCAGTACCTACCCGGACCAAGTCGCGGGCGCAGGTAGTATAAAAGTAGCTTAAGTTACTCTTTATTACATAAGCTATCTGCTAGTGAAAGTCCCGTCAAAATCGGTCCAGCCGTTCCCGAGATTAGCCGGGACAAACAGATAGACAGACAAACAGACAATTGTAAAAAATGTTGTTTTGGCATATGTGCCGTGTATACATATGCATTTAGTAAAAAGCGGTTATTTTTATATTACAAAGAGACACTCCAATTTCATTTATTTGTATAGATGTTGACAGACAAGCAGACAGGCCACAAAGTGGTCACCGTCGCATATGAATATTTGGAACACCAGGGGAATCGCCAACACGTTACCAGCCCTGAAGGACTCTTATTTCTTAAGAACTCTATTTTAGCAACAAGGGGCCATTCAAGTATTACGTGAGCACTATGGGGGGCGAGGGGGTCTTTGCTCTGCTTATTTTGGATGACATGGGGGGTAGGGGAGTCTAGATGTTGATTACGTCATCGGTAGTTATTTACTTATTACATCAGTTAAATCTAATCTCTATCCTGAATCTATTTTCTTATTTTTAAAATTATAAATATAACATTATAATTATAATATTAAAAAAAACAATACATAAATTGAAAAATGTTTACGTAAGCATGGGGGGAGGGGGTAAGAGCTTTGCTTACTTTTTCTGACAAAGGGGATGGGGGGGTAAAGAATTGTAATAAATCTGCTTACGTAATACTTGAACGGCCCCCAAGGGACATGAACATCTTGGAGGGAAGTTCAGTGTAACTGGCGGTAGAGTTCCATGTGTAGGAGCTCGAGGGCGTGGGCACTAAATTTAAGAATAAGCTTACCATTAGCATAAGAATACCATGTACTTACCACAATCATAAGAAAACATTGTGGAGAGAAGAAATAAATAAATCTTTAAATCTTCTTTTCAGAATAAATTCGTCTATAAAAGTGACAGCATATAATACCCAGTTAGATTCAAGCACGTCGGCCATAATTAGAGACTACGATATTGTACTGGACTGCAGCGACAACGTGCCTACGCGATACGCCCTAAACCACGGCGCGGTGTGCGCTAAGGTAAGATTAGAAACTTGATGTAGCGCCATCTAGTGGATTTAGCAATAACTAGCCAGCACTAAACACTTATCATGCCATCTAGTGAAAAATAAGAGAAGTAACTAGTACGATCCGCGAAACGTTGACATAATTTTTTTACTGACACTAATGGTAAGCTACATATGGTATGTACATCGATTCAAGCACGTCGGCCATAGTTAGAGACTACGATATTGTACTAGACTGCAGCAACAACGCGATACGCCCTAAACCACGGCGCGGTGAGCGCTAAGGTAAGATTCGAAACTTGATGTAGCGCCATCTAGTGGATTTAGCAATAACTAGCCAGTACTAAACACCTAATAACGCCACCTAGTGAAAAAGATGAGAAGTAACAAGTACGATCCGCGAAACGTTAACATTGTTTTTTTTACTGATACTAATTGTAGCTACACACTTTACGTTCTAGCTACAATTATTGCGCAAAATCATTAATCAAACGTCATTGTAAACTTATGCTAGTTTAAATTTGTAGTTTGAACAATGAATCTCATACGAAACGCCAAAGTCGGCACACATTTTTTTTAATGCGTTAGTATGTGTGTATAAAAGTGAGAGTGTTCAACACCCAGTTTGATTCAAGTACATCGACCATAATCTAATAGGGTATTTATGTATGTATCTTCACGCTAGGTCCCTAACGGGGTAGGCAGAGAGTGTAGAGCGCCAGATATCCCGGTCCTGACAAACCTCTCGTGCCTCGTCTACCTTCATCATTCTCTTCATACATGCACGCCGATTTCTAAGACTTTTGACCCACCATCAGACAGAACTTGACCTATTTGGTCATGGTAGGTCAGTCTTGGTCTTCCTGGGCCTCTGCAACCATCCACATTCGCACTGTATTAGATGTTTAGTACACCTTATACTGCCATCTAGTGAAAAAGAAGAAGGAACTACGTTTCAAATCGACTGTGAGGTTTTATGGAAGCTAAATTTTGAAACTATTATTTCAGGTACCTCTCATATCAGGTAGTGCCTTAAAAATGGAGGGGCAACTCACTATTTACGGTTACAGAGCATCGAAGAATCCGAATGAAAAGGTAAGGAGTTGTTGTTCAGAATCAGAATCAGAATCAGTAACTCATTTATTCATTTAGGGTGACAGGCACCTCTTATGACACGTCAAAAACAAACAAAATAAATTAAAGTGAATCACAATTGATATACATGTCAAACAAGATAAAAAATATATGTAAAGTCAAGAATATCACTAAGATAAAACTAAATGTCATAAACTAATGTAAAAAGTATATCAGTAGAATGTCTCATTTCCCCTTTACAAACTGATAACAAAGAGTAAAAAGAAAAGAAAAAGAGTCATTCTTTGTCATTCACCGGCAAAGTTCCAAAGGCCAATATGATCTGAGAAAAACGTGACGGAAAAAACTCAGTCAACTCTTTTAAAAATATCTCTTAGGCATATTTTTACAATTTTCCATAATTTAAACAAGTTTAAAATTAACAATATAATATCAACATTACACTTTGATTATTACATTTAACACCCTTGTGGAGCTAGATCAGCATTTAGCCAAACATTTCTATCCTTGAGATAGTCCTCGAGTTTATAGTAAGCCTTTTTACATAGAGTGCGTTTAATTAATGCTTTGAATTTACCATCGGTGAGTTCAGTAATCCCGGATGGGATCCTATTATAAAATTCTACACTATATTTTAGGAAAGATGTATTAGTTTTCGTCAGTCGAAAACTTCGCAGAGACAACTTGTTCTTATTCCTCGTATTATAACTATGCCTATCGGAGATTTTATCAAACAGATGTAGATTTTTCCTCGCGAAAAGTATATTTTCATAGATGTAATGGCAAGGGACTGTCATTATATTTATTTCTTTATATAGTTCTTTCAAAGAATCACGACTACGTAAGTTATACATCGCTCTAATGGCCCTCTTCTGTAATACGAAAATTGATTGTATGTCAGCCGCTCGGCCCCACAATAAAATACCATAGGACATGACACTGTGAAAATAGCTAAAATAAACAAGTCTTGCAGTGTCTATATCAGTTAATTGCCTAATTTTTCGAACAGCATAAGCTGCGGCACTCAGACGTTTCGCTAACTGCCTGCTGGTGTTGTTGCAAGGAGGATCAACTTAGGGCGGATTTTACTGTTTTCACTTGTGTCTCCAAAATGTCTGCATTCAGTTCATATTTGACGACCCGGTTAGTCCAGCGGTGTGATATGACCGTTCGAATCGAAGGGTCGCGGGTTCGATCCCCGCACCGGAACAAATATTTGTATGGCCTGCAGAGATTTGTTTCGGGTCTGGGTGTTTGTGTATGTGTTGTGTGTACAACGGCACCCACGACACAGGTTTATACCTACTGTGGGGCTGTGAGTGTGAGCGTATTTTATTTATTATTCATTTATTTGGCTTTACGGTTCCCAGGAGCCTACGCACATAGGCCCGTGTTACCGCTGCGTGTTCCCCTGCCCGCCGCCCCCGGAGGCGGTCGGCAGCTGCTCTGCCAGTGGCGTTGCGGGCCCTGTCACTGGCGTTATTGGTATGATTATATAAATATTTTATATAATGAAAGTGACAACCAAGCATGCAGTACGCTCCAAAAGACCAAGGTCAAAATGAAAATGCGTTTTTTTTTTTAATTTTTTTTACGGACGTCTCCAACAAGCATTCGTTTCACATTGATGCTAAGTTATGACTGCAGCCTGTAGATACCCACACAAAGACCAAGGTCAAATGCAGATGCGTTACCACTCCTAAGGTGTTATGCCTCTGCGCCGGAAATTACAGGGCCGTACATTACCACCTGACCGGAACACGATAGTGCTGAACACTACCATTTTATTATTAATTTTATTAATTTAATTTGTTTGATCTGCTTGACATCCGTGAAACACCAGGGTCCCAGATGAAAATCAGCGTCAAGTCGATTGATGTGATCGACTTGACATGAAGCTGATCTGGGCTCCCATTTGGACCAGCCGTGAGACTTAATCTCTTTTTTTTCTTTTTTAATACTTATTGTTTTTGCTTTTTGCTTTTTGTTTAATTGTACCCCAATCGTCTGGCAATTTGTATCGTCATGTCTCTGTGCTGTCCAAATAAATGTTTTCTCTTCTCTCTCTCTTCTTCTTCTCATTTAGCGGCAAGTGTATTAGGTGATGCGGTGGTGCCGCATTACCTAATGGTGTGGTGGTACTTATAGGATGTAGTGATTTATTATTCTTGTATCAACAGGTGCCCTTCAAGCGTTAGAAGCAATAAAAATGATAGTGGGACAGACACGCGACAAGTTGTTAGTGGAAAGGATGCTGCTGTTTGATGGTGAAGATATCACTTTTAAAACTGGTAAGCCATTATATAAAGTCTTTCGATTAATAAAAAAAAAAAACGTAACTTCACGCCTGTAATCCCCGAAGGGGTAGGCAGAGGTAAATGCATGCATTCAAGCATACATGCAAACACCCACGATTCGCCGGTTACGTTTTGGCCCATGTGACAGGTGGCGAGCCTGTTGACATCTCCGGGCACATTACCAAACTTTGAGGTACTGGGAAATTTCCAGAAAATGGAAAAATCCTAATAGAACCAGAGATAAAGGCTTTTTCACCATTATCTCTGATAACCCCCTACCCGGGAATCGAACCCAGGACCTCAGCGTAGTAGTAGTGGCCTGCTACCACTAGGCTACCGAGGCAGTTAATAAATTTTCGATTAATAAATTTAAGAAAATTATCAAAAAACGCTTATACATGTGCAACTATTATGAAACATGTGATTATCTTAATGACACTACACCATGGGATTGAAGCGATCGCTCCCAGGCTATTTCGAAAACCTGTACTTTGGATTTACAGACTGTATTAGATTTGAGTTTATATTCAAAAGAGCTGTACTGAGTTTCTTCAGTGGCGGAGTTCTTCTCAGTATTGACTGCACTTGGAATTCTGCCAAGTGAATAACCTTTATTATGACGACCAAATTCATTCTTTCTCAGTTTCTTTTGAAATGGGGAAATGGAGGAATTTGTAAATAATTGATGCTTTCCATATTATACAAAATTGTTCAGTGTCTATTTAATTTATTATGTGTTTTTGATATTTTATTTTAGGTTATTCACTCTAGGTTAGTTTAAAAAAAAAATGACGATGTAAAAGTGCTCTCCAGGAGCCTAATTATATGAAATAAATGAATAAACTGAATAAACTGAATAATGTATGTCCACGCCTAGTCGCTTTGTATATATTTTAATGTACAGTAAAAGCTCTTTATTCGCGCTTCCTTCATTCGCGATTTCACTATTCGCGGATTGAAAAAATGCGACTCAAGTCCTATATTCGCGGCATAAAAGGAGATGTTGCGAGCTCGGCTCTGGTTCGTACACGTCCTCAAAAAATGGGTAAATTAAAGAATAATCCGAAAAAAATACAATTATTTAATCAAGAATATATTTTAGAGTTACAACCACATTTAATTCAAACGATTTTATCATTTTCAACTATGTTCCACATGGCGGCGATACAGCCGACGCTTGGGATCAATCGATTTCGATAGTATTTAGAAAATATTACTTTTTTCTCCAAGTACTATAATCAAAATACAATTTAACAAATGAATATGTCAAAATGACATCGCCCGTCATATTCGCCATGTTGGTTATGAGTTGCAATTCTAACTGCAAATAATGTTTTGTAACTGCAAACAAAGCTAAATAAGTGAAAATATGCAGTAAAAAACGTTTTTATATTGATTTTGCCTGTTTAATAATATTGTGTACAATACATGGCCGGAGGTCCATACATTTTTGCAACATCTCCTTTCTTTATTCGCGGATTTAATCGGTGTGTATTGTCCTCAAATAAAAAGCATTCGGTATACGTTGTCAACGCATCAAGAGATAAATAAAATAGACCTTATTCCAACTATGCCTAGATTGTGTTTTCAAAAGCTAACGGCGTTGTTTGTTTCGTTCGACGGTTCCTTTGAGGTAAAGTTGCCTTCGCCGCGGTCGGTGTTTTTAAGTATGTCATGTAAACAAACTGAAAATTTAGATACAACAAACTTTTAACTCAAAACATGAAGTATATTATTGAATGCTGCCACAATTGGACCCTTGCCTAAACCTGAAGATATTATGTAACTTAACAAAATGTATAGTCAAAAACTTAAATTAAACTGATTAGTACGGTAGATGGCGTGCAATCGAATTACATCGCACATACGAAGTATTCTCAAGAGTTGGCATATATACAACTTCCCAACGTCAATCGTTGGGCCGCGGCCCGCCAGGCGCTATCATCTCGCCTGGTCGGAGGATCCTCCCTTTTCGTCGGAGGAACACTTCCACCCGTTCCTCTACAGTTCGCCGCCTAGAAACGTATCCCCTATAATTCTATACAAATAGCCATTCCATATTCACGATTTCTGTATTCGCGGCATATTTACGGAACGTATATCCCGCGAATAAAGAGCTTATACTGTATTTAATATCTGTTTTACATTTACTTTATGTATCAGTAACTAGCTGTGCCCGCGACTTCAGCCGCGTGAGATTAAATATGATTATTCAGTATCTACCCGGACGAAGTCGCAGCTAGTATAAAAGTAGCCTAATTTACTCCTTATCACATCAGCTACCTGCCAGTGAAAGTCCCGTCAAAATCGGTCCAGCCGTTCCCAAGATTAGCCCCGCCAAACAAACAGACAGACAGACAGACAAAAATTGTAAAAAATGTTGTTTTGGCATATATACCGTGTATACATACTTAAGCATTTAGTAAAAAGCGGTTATTTTTATATTACAAACAGACACTCCAATTTGATTTATTTGTATAGATATCGAAAATCTTTCAAGTGTGCTATGAAATCACATATTGCCATGGTTACAATAGGACCAACTGTGAGGCAAACCCTTTCAAACAAATCAAAATTATCCAAATCGGTACAGGCGTTTTCAAATAATCGGGCCGGACGAATTGAGAACCGCCTCCTTTTCTCGAAGTCGGTTAAAAATATGTGCCTATTCACAACATATTATGATCATTTCTAATGATTTTTCGAAAACTGTTGTTAAAGAACTCGAAATTAAAAATGTTTTCCTTCTTTCTATGCGTACGTCCTACAATGAAGCTTTGCCACTACTTCTATCTATCTTCTATCTCGATATACTATAACTTCTATCTCGAACTATCTCTAATAATATTTTTGATAACAATTTTAGTTTAAACAGAATCACAAAGGATCATGGCAGGATTTGTACAGAAAAAATGAAAAAAAGGTACACGGTAAATCAACATGGAAATCTTATCCAGTGAACCTAAACAACATTGTTTTATATTATTTCGCATTAACACATGCTTGTGAAATATATTTTATTTTTAAAGAAAAATGGAAAGAAAAATTTGACTTCAGGCGAGACTCGGAACTCGCGACCTACTGGGAATCTAGTCCAGCCGCTCTTCCAATTGAGCCACTGAAGCCCTGCCCGATTTGTCAAATCTTTCCTTCACATCTATTGCATTGCTTTATGGTAGCAGCAGCGCCATCTATTACCAACTATGCTCCTATATAAGATATTCAATAAACTGCAAAGTCTATTATATCGGTTGCCTAACTAGCATAGTTGGTAATAGATGGCGCTGCTGCTACCATAAAGCAATGCAATAAATGTGAAGGAAAGATTTGACAAATCGGGCAGGACTTCAGTAGCTCAATTGGAAGAGCGGCTGGACTATATTCCCAGTATAGGCCGCGAGTTCGAGTCTCGCCTGAAGTCAAATTTTTCTTTCCATTTTTCTTTAAAACTAAACAACATTTCCTGATACTTAAAATATTTTTTACTCTCCGGAATAAAAAGTTTGAAATTGAACTTTAGTATGGAGTGCTTCTACTGTTGTTAGGAAAGACGATTTTTATTCCGGTGATTTAAAAATATTTTAAATACCAGAAAATGTTCTTTAGGTTCCCTAGATAATATTTCTAATCCGTTTTACCTTGTACCTTTTTCTAACTTTTTTTGTACAAATCAATGTATGAAACTTGCCATGATTCTTTAACTCTTAAGTCATAATTAGGTAATGTAACAACTAACATTAATTGTTCACACAGGGTGGAAGACGCTGACAGCTGTGACACAGTTTATACTAGTACAGCTGTCAACGCAAACCTCTAAAAGTATAAGTGTGTTTTTATATGTAATGTTAAGTATTGTAAGAGGAAAAGGAGATGTTGCGAGCTCGGCTCTGGTTCGTACATGTCCTCAAAAAAGGGGTAAATTAAAGAGGAACCAAAAAAAATACAATTAATTTATTCAAGAATATATTTTAGAGTTACAACCACATTTAATTCAAACGATTTTATCATTTTCAACTATGTTCAACATGGCGGCGATACAGCTGACACTTGTGATCAATCGATTTTGATAGTATTTAGAAAAAAGTACTTTTTTCTCCAAGTTCTATAATCAAAATACAATTAAAAAAATGAAAATGTCAAAACGACATCGCCCGCCATATTCGCTATGTTAGATTTGAGTTGCAATTCTAATGCAAATTATGATTTGTAACTGCAAACAAAGCTAAATAAGTGAAAATATGCAGTAAAAACGTTTTTTTTATTGATTATGCCTGTTTAATGATATTGTGTACAATACATGGCCGGAGGTCCATACATTTTTGCAACATCTCCTTTTGTAACAAGCAAATAAATAAATAAATAAACTCGAATAGCTTAATAAATATATCTTTATCTTTACATCTTTACTTCTCACACAGTCCCAATTCATTTCCAGTAACTATACGCCCACGGAACCCACAATGTTTGACATGCTCGGAGCAAGCGACGGCCGTCACCCAGCACGTCGACTTCGAGGCATTTTGTAATGCTCAGGCGAAAGAAAAGGTCAGTACAGTCGGGGAACTCTCTGCTAATCCAAAAAGCAAACTCCTACGCTTAGAAAGTGCGAAGACTGGTGCTCTAATTCAGGGCCTTTAAAACTATGAGGTGGTCTCTTAGTGAGAAAACTCTACGTATATAGTACAATTCTATATATACACCATAAAACCCTTTACGATCCTAATATAAGAACGCGCGTTCTTACACACACACACTCTCTCTCTCTCTCTCTCTCTCACACACACACACACACACACACACACACACACACACACACACACACACACACACACACACACACACACACACACACACACACACACACACACACACACACCACTCACGCGCCTAGGTTCCGATCTTAGACTAAAAAGACCCGGACGAGACCAAGTTAGCCATCGCCGAAATGAATGCTCACTTACAACACTCCACAAACATCCGACAAACGCGCTCAACTACACCCAAGCATGACCCGCGTCATTATTTTCGCTTATGAGTGATAACTTATCACCAACCGATTACTAGAGCAAAAGTTGCACCGCCCCTAATCGCATGTTGGTAGAGCTCCAGTGTCGGAGCTCGCGGGCGTAGGCACCACCGCATTACCTAATATACTTGCCGCTAAATGGTAGTGTTCAACACTATCGTGTTCCGGTCAGGTGGTAATGTACGGCCCTGTAATTTCCGGCACAGAGGCATAAGACCTTAGGCCTCAGGAGTGGTAACGCATCTGCATTTTGACCTTGGTCTTTGTGTGGGTGTCTATAGGCTGCAGTCATCACTTAACATCAATGTGAACTGCATGCTTGTTTACCACTTCCATAACATAAAAAAAAAAAAAAAAAAAATGTCTTATGTGTCCCTCTGCAACGCCCTCAGCCGAGGCTCGGACCCACAGGGGTCAGCTAGTTAAATTTCTAATTAGTGTCTAGTGTCAAAAGTGCGAATGTTGCAAGGGTAAGTCTTTATATTTCCTTATATATAAAATAATCAAATGAATTTATAAATTAATTTAATACTTAATAAACGAATAAATAAATTGCATCATACTCAGTCACTTTAGTTTCAAATAAAAATATCTTACAGGATTCCTTTAAACGTCTGGGTTATAGAGAATTTGTAAGTGATTTTACTCTTTTTAAATATAAAAGTATATAATATGTGGAGGAACGGTTGGAAGTGTTCCTCCCACGAAAAGGGAGGATCCACCGACCAAGCCTGGCGGGACTTGACTTTAACAAGTTGTATCTATGCCAACTCTTGAGAAATCTTCGCATGTGCGATGTAATTCGATTGACACGCCATCTACCGTACTAGATATGTACTGTGAGGTTTCGTCTGTGTTCCACTAGTTGGCGCCTTAATGTAGTGGACACTACAAATATCTTCATATAGTTGAAATTGTATTTATAATAATTAAATACCAAAGTTCACTGGTGGTAGAGCTCCTGTGACGGAGCTCGCGGGCGTAGGCACCACCGCATTATCTAATATACTTGCCGCTAAATGGTAGTGTTCAGCACTATCGTGTTCCGGTCAGGTGGTAATGTATGGCCCTGTACTTTCCGGCACAGAGGCATAACACCTTAGGCCTCAGGAGTGGTAACGCATCTGCATTTTGACTTTGGTCTTTGTGTAGGTGTCTATAGGCTGCAGTCATCACTTCAACTACATTAAAAAAAAAAAGTTATAAAACTTTTTAGATGCTAACCAAGTTTTAAGGGGTCTTTTCAATACAACACTCAACACGAAAAGATCAATAACTCTATACCTCATGGGCATGGTTGGTAATAGATGGCGCTGCTGCTACCATAAAGCAATGCAATAAATGTGAAGGAAAGATTTGACAAATCGGGCAGGACTTCAGTAGCTCAATTGGAAGAGCGGCTGGACTAGATTTCCAGTTGGCCGCGAGTTCGAGTCTCGCCTGAAGTCAAATTTTTCTTTCCATTTTTCTTTAAAATAAAATATATTTCTCAAGCATGTGTTAATGCGAAATAATATAAAACATCTATACCTCATTTTTATCGCTGAAGGAAAAATGTATGGTACAGCTATTTTTTTATTTCGTGATTGCTGGGTTAACGCGTAAAAGTTGTTCATAATGAAGAATAAAAACCCCCCTTAAATTTTGGATACCGACTTAAGAATGACCATGTCGAGTCTTTTTTACTTAAAAATACTGTCACTGTACTGTAATATAGGTCACGGGCTGACAGTCACAGTCCGTGACCACGGCAGCTGGAAAGCGACCGAAACGTCGGGTGTACGAAGAAGTTTGGGAGTGTTGTATACGCGAGAAAATCCGCAAGTTTAATTTCTACAATTAAAAATAGTGACTACAAATAACCATGTAGTCTCTTTTACTTAAAAAAAACAGTCTAGTTCTTTAGTAAAAATCAAATACTTTTGTTTGAAAGTAAGTTTCCATTACTGGTGGTAGAGCTCCAGTGACGGAGCTCGCGGGCGTAGGCACCACCGCATTACCTAATTTACTTGCCGCTAAATGGTAGTGTTCAGCACTATTGTGTTCCGGTCAGGTGGTAATGTACGGCCCTGTAATTTCCGGCACAGAGGCATAACACCTTAGGCCTCAGGAGTGGTAACGCATCTGCATTTTGGCCTTGGTCTTCATGTGGGTGTCTATAGGTTGCAGTCATCACTTAACATCAATGTGAACTGCATGCTTGTTTGCCACTTCCATTACATAAAAAAAAAAAAAAAATAGTGACTACAAAACCATGTAGTCTCTTTTACTTAAAAAAAAACAGTCTAGTTCTTTAGTAAAAATTAAATACTTTTGTTTGAAAGTAAATCCGATTCAATATATTTCCGAACACTTGAAACATTCGCAACTACCCTCATTATAAAAAAAAATCACCATACCTTTGTTCCAGAAAAAATTAGAAGCCAACGTCAATGCAAAGAAACGCCTTGAAGAAAAAGCGAAACGAATGAGCGGACAAAGCTACTACGGCTTCCGCACAATAAAGGCCGAGAAAAAGAAATGGATACAGGATGTATTGAAATCCGAAAGAAAACTGGGACCAACCTGTGTCTCTGACTACTGCAAGACAAAACAGTGTCGTATATTCACTGAAGAAAATAGAAAATCGATCTTCTCTCACTTCTGGAGCTTAGATTGGAGAGAGAAAAAGAGATACGTAAGAGATTTAGTTGTATCCGTCCCACCGAAGCATAGAAGATCGAAGATTAAGAATTTAGTATCAAGAAAGGGAGAGAGTAAATTGTATCATTTGATTTACAATGAAAATAAGTTACCTGTTTGTAGATTATTGTTTTTAAACACACTAGGTATTAAAGAGGCTATGCTGAGATGTTGGTTGGGTGTGGAGAAGCCGAAGAAACCTAAAAGACCTGTCAAAGCTCTGGATGTCGAGTCTTATATTGATGAGCTTCCAAAACAGTGTCCAAAATGTCCTCATTGTCCAAATGATTTGGTCTATTTGAATGTGGATGCGAAGAATTTCTTCCAACTGTACAATTTGTATGTAAGGGACACTAAATCGAGGGGGGGCAGCCCAGCGTCGAGGAAGACCTTCTCGAAGGTTATCAGTGAGAAGAATATTAGGATGTTTAAGCCGCGGAATGAGAGTGATGTGTGTGATGTTATTAGTGAGCATAATAATTATGTTGTTGATAGGAACTTGACTGAAGTCACTTATTATTATGAGCAGTGGTGAACAAAAGTATGAATTATATCGATTTAAAAAAACAACCTTTTTTATTTGATTTAAATAACATGTCATAAAGAAAAAAAAATTTTTAATTTTTTTTTGTCTGAAGTCACTTATTATTATGAGCAGTGGTGAACAAAAGTATGAATTATATCGATTAAAAAAAAAACCTTTTTTATTTGATTTAAAAAAAAAACGTCATAAAAAAAAATTTTTTTTTGTCGCTATACTATGAGAACTTGGCTGGAGGTTTAAAAATTACATAGAAAGTCTTACGGGTGCATATGGTTTCCTGTATTTAAATTACTTTTCTTCTACACTACAGGTAATCTAAAATGTTGCTAAAAACGAAAAAAACTTTGTCAAAGCTCTGGATGTCGAGTCTTATATTGATGAGCTTCCAAAACAGTGTCCAAAATGTCCTCATTGTCCTAATGATTTGGTCTATTTGAATGTGGATGCGAAGAATTTCTTCCAACTGTACAATTTGTATGTAAGGGACACTAAATCGAGGGGGGGCAGCCCAGCGTCGAGGAAGACCTTCTCGAAGGTTATCAGTGAGAGGAATATTAGGATGTTTAAGCCGCGGAATGAGAGTGATGTGTGTGATGTTATTAGTGAGCATAATAATTATATTGTTGATAGGAACTTGACTGAAGTCACTTATTATTATGAGCAGTGGTGAACAAAAGTATGAATTATATCGATTAAAAAAAAAAATAACTTTTTTTATTTGATTTAAATAACATGTCATAAAGAAAAAAAAATTTTTTTTTTGTCGCTTTACTATGAGATAGTGCTGAACACTACCATCTAGCGGCAAATAATAATGGCAACCCTTGAGGTCTGGAGGATTTTGACGCAGAACGTCATTTCGCAAGACGTCATGTCGAAAAAAAATGGTCACTTTCGCAGAAAGTCATTTTCGCAGGTCATTTTCTCAGAAAGTCATTTTCGCAAAAAGTCACTCACAAAATTATTTTCTCTGGATTATTAAGTAAGCCTAATGCAGGGTAAAATAAAAAACACAAATATCAGTAATCAAAACTTTATTATAAACGAAGTCGTAGAAGTTAGACTGGAACGGGTAGCCGCCGGCTACCCGCTCCCGCGGCTAACCGCTAGTTTTATAAAAACTAGCTACCCACCCCGGTTTCGTACGGGTAGCATTTATCATAGATATAAAACTTCCTAGGAAAACCCACTTTCTAACATTTTAAACAGGAAGAAAATCCGTGGCTTACTCCACCACGCTGCTCCAATGTTAGTTGATGGAGATATGGGTTAGTAGCCGACCCGCTGTCGGATGTTTTCAAACCGTCCATAAGGCCTCCGATAAGGTTTAACTGCTATCTATCGATAGCAACCGGGACCGACGGCTTAACGTGCCCTCCGAAACACGGCAACGCGCGTTTTATTTATTTATTTTTTTATTTAATCTTTTGGCAAACAAACATGCAGTTCACATTGATGTTAAGTGATGACTGCAGCCTATAGACACATATATATCTTTGTGTGGGTACAAAGACCAAGGTTACCTCTCCTGAGGCCTAAGGTGTTATGCCTCTGTGCCGGAAATTACAGGGCCGTACATTACCACCTGACCGGAACACGGTAGTGCTGAACACTACCATTTAGCGGCAAGTATATTAGGTAATGCGGTGGTGCTTACGCCCGCGAGCTCCGTCACTAGAGCTCCACCACCAGTGTAATAGACATCTCAACGATAGTGTATAAACTGCAAAGTTTATCATATCGGTTGTATAGCTATAAATTATCAAAAAAGGGAAAGCAAAATTTGACGCATGGGTGTGGGACTTCGGTAGATTAGTGGTAAAGCGGCTGGACTAGTTATCCTGAGGTCGCAGGTTCGATGCCTGCCCGAAGTCAAATCTTTCTTTCCGTTTTTTCTTTAATTTCTAAAGTTCAATCGTATGTGTTATTGCGAAAAATTAAATATTACCAGCATATCTGCCGCTAAGGAAGCCAATTCATCAAAACGATTTATCTCACGCCACCCAGGATCTAGACCTGAGGATCCTGCCGCTCTCCAACCGTATCACGCCAACAGAGCTGGTGACCAAACTGACCCAACCTGATCACTGCCTGGTGGACGTGCGCTCCCAGCCGGAGTTCCTCATGTGCAGCATTACTGGTGCTGTCAACTGGCCCCTCGACACCCTCAGGGATCAGAGACTAGACAGACTTCTGGATGATATAAGGCGGTGTACCAATCAAGGTAAGCCGACACGCTTTGAAAAATCCAAGGACTCGACCACTCCCTGGTGGACGTGCGCTCCCAGCCGGAGTTGAAACATCGCCGATGCGGTCAACTGGCCTTTCGACACCCTCAGGGATCAGAGACTAGATAGGCTTTTCGATGAGATAAGGAGGTGTACCAATCAAGGTGAGCTGGTTGAACAATCCAAGGACTCTTACAGGGCAAAAGATCGACGCAATTACATTGACTGACTGAAAAATCATCATCCCTTTGAGTTTAATTATATTGAGGACTGATGCACTCTTATATAATTTACTGATATATCCTGAACTGAGGCCTAATGCTCGTTGCCTGAAGGAGTTAAATTGGAACTGAATCGATTCGCTGTCTTTCTTTAACCCAATGCACGCGGCCTTTATAGAGCAAGACAGCGAGCCGATTCAATTGCATCAACGACTCGAACGAGAAAAAGGCTCCAAGTCTAATTCTTCTAACCAATGCACGGGCTATAATAGAACAAGACAGCCAGCGAAGCAAGATTCAATGACAATGAGAACTTATGTAGTACTGTACTGTGTACTGTACACTGGGTAATGTAGCTGTACGAAGACGCATTCGTATATCTATTTAAAAGCGTATGAGAGGGTTGAGCTCCAGTGACGGAGCTCGCGGGCGTAGGCACCACCGCATTACCTAATATACTTGCCGCTTAATGGCTAGGCTGCCTCGGTAGCCTAGTGGTAGCAGGCTACTACTACGCTGAGGTCCTAGGTTCGATTCTCGGGTAGGGGGTTATCAGAGAGAATGGTGTAAAGTCCTTTATCTCTGGTTCTATTGGGATTTTTCCAGTTTCTGGAAATTTCCCAGTACCTCGATGTTTGGTAATGTGCCCGGAGATGTCAGGCTCGCCACCTGTTACATGGGCCAAAACGTAACCGAATCGTGGGTGTTTGCATGTATGATTGAATGCATGCATTTACCTCTGCCTATCTCTTCGGGGATTACAGGCGTGAAGAAGACCCGAAATACTCACTTAGGGTCCTGTTGAAAACCAGCGTCAGGTACCTTTTACATGAAGGTACCTGACATTTGCTGAACAGGACACCTTTTTGGCAGCCGTGAGACACATATTACGTGTATAGGTATGTATTAATTTTTAGAAAATGTGTTGTCTTTTCTCTGTTACCTGTTACGTTTTATGTCTGTTTTATGTGTCTCGCTGTGTGTCAATTTTTTTTTTTTTTTTTTTTTTTTTATGTTATAAAAGTGGCAAACAAGCGTGCAGTTCACATTGATGTTAAGTGATGACTGCAGCCTATAGACACCCACACAATGACCAGAGGTCAAAATGCAAATGCGCTGCCACTCCTGAGGCATTAGGTGTTATGCCTCTGTGCCGGAAATTACAGAGCAATAAATGTTTAATAAATGTTTCTTATCTTATCTTATCTTAAATAAGCCGAAGTCTCCTATATTAATAGTTGATTTTTCTTCCAGTCACCTTTATTTGTCGACGAGGTAACGATTCTCAAATAGCCGCCAAACGAGTCCTGGATGTCATTGAAGACCATCATAAAGGCAAGATTAAAGACCTCACAGGAGGCCTTCACGCATGGTCTAGAGACGTTGACAGTGAATTTCCTATTTATTGAAAAACCAGCTGTGCCCGATTGTTCAGTATCTACCCGGACGAAGTCGTGGGCGCATAGTATAAAAGTAGCCTAAGTTATTCCTTATTATATAAGCTATCTGCCAGTGAAAGTCCCGTCAAAATCGGTCCAGCCGTTCCCAAGATTAGCGGGAACAAACAGACAGACAGACAGGCAAAAATTAAAAAAAAAATGTTTTGTTATATTTACCGTGTATACATACATATGCATTTAGTAAAAAGCGATTATTTTTATATTACAAACAGACACTCCAATTTTATTTATTTGTATAGATTAGCAGTGCCCGCGGTTTTGACCGCGTAGAAATTGACAGAATTTTTTTTTTTTTTAATTTTTTGGCGTCGCTTGTTATGCATATTGCCAGTGTCAAGTAAAACGATATTTCGTATTCGTATTATGCAACGTAAAAGTCAGAGTCAGTCAGTCAATTTATCAGTCCGTCAGTCAGAGTCACAGTAATTCAAGTGAAGCGATGGCTACTTTACCAGAACATTTACAATGAAGTTTTGGAGGCAACCCGAAAGGTCGTGTTTTCGCACTGTTATTATATTTCACTATACACGGGCACTGTAATCAGCCTATATCAAACAAAATGCCACCAACTTTTAATATGTTTTTTTATATTATATTTAATATGATTAATTGATACTGTCTTATACAATAATTATATCCTACGCCATTACATTTCGTTACGTTCCTTTCTACGCCAGCATAAATATCAAAAGTACAGATTTTTTCAAAAACTGTTTTAAATACTTTTCCGGTGGTTTTCAGTATAATATTATACTGAAAAAATTACAGCTCTATGCGCACAAATTTTATGTTAAGTATTTGTTCATGTACAATCTATGTACCATTTTGGCTGATCTCTTACGCGATCGAATTCGCGTAAGAGTAAATAAAATCTCGCACTAGGCACTCTGTTCTCTTACAGATTTAAGATATAGTTGTAAGAAATAGAGACCAAATTATTGTAATGTTATACATTTTTGTGTTATGTTGTATTTATTAGTTTTAAGCGACATGTTATCGAATATCCATTAAAAAATATTTGAAACTATAGGTACTATTTCTTTTTTTGTGCAAAACCTTTCAGTAAAAGAAAGCGGTCTTTGGGTTTTTTTTACGTAAGGAAGCTATGCAGTTCACATTGATGTTAAGTGAAGACTGCAGCCTATGCATCAACAAAAAGACCAAAGGTCAAAATGTAGATGCGTTGACACCCCTGAGACCTCAGTTGTTATGTCTCTGTGATAATACGGGGCCATACATTAAAATCTAACCGGAATACTGTAGTCCTGAACACTACCATATAAGGGCCGTTCAAGTATTACGTAAGCCTTTTTATTACAATTCTTTACCCCCCCATCCCTCTTGTCAGCAAAAGTAAGCAAAGCTCTTACCCCCTCCCCCCCATGCTTACGTAAACATTTTTCAATTAATGTATTGTTTTTTTTAAATATTAAAATTATAATGTTATAATTATAATTTTGAAAATAAGAAAATAGATTTAGGATAGAGATTAGATTTTACTGATGTAATAAGTAAATAACTACCGATGACGTAATCATCATCTAGACTCCCCTACCCCCCATGTCATCCAAAATAAGCAGAGCAAAGACCCCCTCGCCCCCCCATAGTGCTCACGTAATACTTGAACGGCCCTATAGCGGCAATTGCAAACTCTGACTTCTTCCTTGCGTTTCGATGTCAAAACATTCCTATATTATATGGGCCCAAAACTTGGCCACTGTAACAGCTCTATCGGTGGCTGTCATTAAATCCTCCCGTGTACAGGTGCTTGGACACGCAGCACATGAGGTGAGACGGACCATCGTTTGAGTTGCACCGCACAGACATTCCAAATCGTCGGCCTCAGTAAATTTCCACCTGACCATGTTTTCCTTACTGCGTCCGACCTGGGTGTGAAGTCTATTTAAAGATTTCCAGATTGGCCAGGGACAGTGGCGGATTTACCAGCAGGCTGAGTAGGCTGGAGCCTAGGGCGGCAAATTTTGAGAGGCGGCAGATTTAGTTCATATTTTTTTTTCTATTTCAATTCACAAATTTAAAAAAAATGTATACACACACAAAATAAGAATTTCGAAAATTGAAAGGAAATTAAAATATTTAACTAAAATCGAATTATATCTTTACATAAATAATTGCTAAAGTTTAATCGCTAAAGTATAATTATAAGATAAGAAAAGAAAAAGAAAAAGAAAAGAAAACATTTATTTGGACAGCACAGAGACATGACGATACAAATTGCCAGACGATTGGTACACAGGTGCAATTAAACAAAAAGCAAAAACAATAACAATTAAAAAAGAGAAAAAAAAAAAAGTGATTAAGTCTCACGGCTGGTCCAAATGGGAGCCCAGATCAGCTTCAAGATCGTGACGATTCGATATTATTGTTGAAATTAAGTTATATTTACATATTTTCTCCTCTCATAATTGTTCTGTAATTGATATGATTGTGAACTACGATATCAAAATTTAGGGGCTGCAAAAATTGGATAGCCTACAGGCGGCAAATTTGTAAATCCGCCACTGGCCAGGAAAGTTTATATCCAGGCGGTAGATCTTCTGCAGGTGGCACAAATGGTGTTGGAAGAGAAACTCCCTCCTTCCACAGTTGGCGTCTCGCTTTTGATGGCTCAGAAACTGCTGGCAAATGCTGACTCATCGACCCGTTAATATAGCGGGACAAGACGAACCTTGGTGGACGAATTTTACTGGTGGTAGAGCTCCAGTGACGGAGCTCGCGGGCGTAGGCACCACCGCATTACCTAATATACTTGCCGTTAAATGGTAGTGTTCAGCACTATCGTGTTCCGGTCAGGTGGTAATGTACGGCTCTGTAATTTCCGGCACAGAGGCATAACACCTAATGCCTCAGGAGTGGCAGCGCATTTACATTTTGACCTCTGGTCATTGTGTGGGTGTCTATAGGCTGCAGTCATCACTTAACATCAATGTGAACTGCACGCTTGTTTGCCACTTTTATAACATAAAAAAAAAAACCTTTTTCTTGGAACTACATTCTTGGGTATACAACATGCAACGGGAATAATGCACACTATCTAACACCTCGATTAGAAAATCGAGTAATAATCATAATACCTAAACTGAAATTACATGTTTCTATATTTAATATTTTTTATTTAAGAAATAAATTGTCCTCAATTTGTACGAACAGTATGCACACCCTATGCATACTTACCCTACCTATGGCCCCACATAAAACACGAACCGAAAAAAAAATAATTTTTATTTTCCAATATTTTATTTTTAAAATCATTATTTACTAGCTGTGCCCGCGACTTCGTCCACGTGAGAAAAAATATGATTGTTCAGTATCTCCCCAGACGAAGTCGTGGGCGCAGCTGGTATAAAAGTAGCCTAAGTTATTCCTTATTACATCAGCTATCTGCCAGTGAAAGTCCCGTCAAAGTCGGAGGCCCTCAAATTCTATTTATTTGTATGTAGGTATGTATGTATGTATGGAGATAAAAGTAGCCTTAGTTACTCCTTATCACATCAGCTATCGGCCTGCGAAAGTCCCGCAAAATCGGTGCAGCCGTTCCCAAGATTATCCCCGCCAACAGACAGACAAACATACAAAAATTGTAAAAAATGTTGTTTTGGTATATATACCGTGTTACACACATACATATGCATTTAGTAAAAAGCGGTTATTTTAATATTAATAACAGACACGCCAATTTTATTTATTTGTTTATGTATAGAGTGCAGATGTATAGATTTATTATGGAAGGTGATATAACAACATAAGACCTAAAAATTCTGTGAAAATTTAAAGCGTCTACTTGCTACCGTTATTATTATCGAGCAAAACATATACGAAAAAAATAAGCCCGTTTATTATATGCCCCCTTGGCGCCGTTAACATTTTCATTTTTTTATTTTTAGTAAATAATTTTGTCTTGAAAGCGGTATCAGAAATACATAATTTGCGAAAATGTTAGCTTTCTAGCTATTACTATTTATGTGATACAGGCTGGTGACAGACAGACGGACGGACAGACAGACAGACAGCGGAGGATTAATAATCCGTAGAGTCCGAAACCCCCTAAAAAATAGAACTATGATACAGAATAGCTTAAAAATATTCGATATGATTCTTTAAATTGACATAACTTTTTTATTTCTGAACCGATTCACATGAAACAAACACTAAATGTTAAGTGAAACTTATCACAATATATTAGTGAAAACCGCAAATCGAATAAGCCGTTTCTGATATTAGCGTGCACATGTATACACACAGACAAACAGACACTTTTCCGGGATAAAAAGTACCCAGTGTTGTGCTCTAAAATATAATCATAGCAAGTTTCATTGTAATCGGACTGGTAGTTTTTATGTGATGCTTGAACAAACAGACAGACAGATAGACAGACAAAAATTTTTCTAATCACATATTTGGGTTCGGTATCGATCTAGTAACATCCCCTGGTATTATGGTATAGTAAAACATATTTCTATTCTTTCTTTCTATTCTATTCTTCATTTTAATTTACCACTAGCGGTCACCCATCACACACCCGACCGCGCCCGATCGTTTCCGATTTACACCAGCCGCGAAGCCATGCACGTTTCTATATAAAAAGCGTGGTGACTACGTCTGCGAGCTCCGTCACTGGAGCTCTACCACCTGTGATTTTAGTAACAAATAAGTTTAAATACCCAAGAATGTTGTTCCAAGAAAAGGGCTGGTCTTGTCCCTATATTAACAAGTCGATGAGTCAGCATTTGTTTTACGGATCTTCGTCATGGCTAACTTGCCGGATTTATTTTGTAGATATGCTCCATAGAGCAAAACGGGCCACCGGCCGCGGCGGACCCGAGGGGAGTAGCCATATGCATGCATTCCTTATTCTATAATTAACTATTTAATTTATAAGTTTTACGCGCCTTTCATTGTTTTCTATTTACCCAAAGGTTGACTGGTAGACAATGCCTTTTAGTAGCATTAAGTCCGCCTTTTGTACAACATTTCTGTGTTTGCAATAAAGTTAAATCAATAAATAAATATGCAAGTTTTCCCCTCTGTCAGAGTACAAACCCAAATGGTCCTGCGCCGGTCGCCCAGATGTTTAAATATGTGCGTGAAATTGTTTATGTACTCGTATTTTGTTAAATTCAAGGTGTGAGTTTCGTAGGAATAAATGATTTTTGTTGTGTGTATCACAAGTAGTTCCCCCCGCAAAAAGTGACAGACTGTTTTGCATCGGTAATAAGCGCTAAGGCTATTCCCTTCCAGTCCGCCGCGGCCGGTGGCCCGTGTTGCTCTATGATATGCTCAATTGATTCGTACAGATTTTGACGTGATAACCTCTTATTTTGACGCCGGCTGTACTCACGAAAAAGTGTCACGTTCTGCCACACCCCGGACATTAAAATTGCATACAAACACTTATTCTGCTTACCTATTTACTACACACATCAATCAGTAGCGTGTATTGAAACTACTCAACTGCACACAGAAATGTATCACGTAGTGTTATAACGTAAAACAATCGTGAAATAAGTCGACTCACTGAGCACGTGATGAAAATAACTAAAAATAGACCGCTCGCAACCTCACTGTTGAAGTTTATCCAACTGCCTCTCGAGGGGGGGTGATGGGTGAGGAAGGGAAATCGGGCGGGACATCGTAGTGTCCATTCTATACGTGGTATTACATATTCTCTGGTTCTGCCTAAGCCGAGCGGGTAAGCGAGAGCGTGGATAGAGAGGTAGGTACGATCGGCCTAAGCGTTCGGCTTGTGATGCATTTTTTTTGCTTTGAGTCCTAAGTTTGAGTTACTAGCGGTCACCCATCACGCACCCGACCGCGCCCGTATCGCTTAACCGAGTAGATCGCTTACGATCTACACCAACCGCGGGGTCAGGCGCCTTTCGCGCTTGAGCTTTATGTAATGCTAGTATTCAATCAATCAATTATTGCAACTGAAAGACGTCCACAGCTGGGAAAAAGCCTTTCCCAAAGATGCCCACAGTTGTGCAACATTTAAGGGATTTTTAATGTAAATATTATGTATTTCGGTTGAAATTTCAATAGCCACTTTGCAGTTCATTTCCGTTTTGACGTTATGTGATAATTACGATCATTTACTGAAAATAGCAATGTACTGTGAAGTGGCCTTCAAATTGATGGCCATTGGCCACCGAGTTACAGAATACGCCTCTTGACATTTACTATTACTAACTCTGGGTTGCACCAAGATATTTGTTAGAGTTAATGTTACATTTCACATCCTTCTCTAACTTTAACAGATTTCTTTAGGTAAGTTGGAGAAGATTTTTAAAAGAGCCGACTGAGTTTTTTCCGGCAAGTTTTTCTCAGATCATATTGCCCTTTGGAACTTTGCCGGTGAAAGGGGAAATGATACATTCTACTGATATACTTTTTATATTAGTTTATTACATTAAGTTCTATCTTAGTGATAGAATATCACTAAGATAAAACTTGACTTTACATATATTTTTTATCTTATTTGACTCATTTATTCATTTAGGGTGACAAGTACTGATTCTGATTCTGAAGCGCGCATGGCCCAGCGGCTGGTGAAGATCGTAAGCGATCTACTCGGTTAAGCACTACGGGCACGGTCGGGTAGTGTGATGGGTGACCGCTAGTGGCAAATTAAATGCGCGTTTTCGTGCTTCGGAGGGCACGTTAAGCCGTCGGTCCCTGTTGCTATCGATGGATAGCAGTCGTTAAACCTTGTCGGAGGCCTTATGGGTGGTTTGAAAACATCCGACAGCGGGTTGGCCATTAACCCACCCACCTCCACCAATCCGCATTGGAGCAGCGTGGTGGAGTAAGCTCCAGGCCTCCCCCCAAAAAGGGAGAAACTCGTGCCCAGCAGTGGGACGTATAATGGGTTGCCATTATTATTATTAAGTTAGAGAAGGATGTGAAATGTTACAATAACTTTAACTTTAAAAAATATCGTGGTGCAACCCAGGCTAAAACACATCTAAGTTTACGAATCTTTGACTGATCCCACCCTTTGCCCTCTGAAGTTAGTGTGAAATCATTTTCACTGTAAAAAATAGCTTAAAATGCACAGAATACGGTTCTAATTCCTTAATCGGTGCAACTGTTGAACAGAAAACTTAGCCCTTTTCTGAGATGATTGCTATTGGCCAATTTTCTACGATGCGCGCGCAAAGAAATGACATAATTACATTTTACCAAATTTCTCTTTCCATTGCCTCAAATGTATAGAAAAACGTTAGAACATACGCCTAAAACATTCAATGGATGATCAAATGGAGTTGGGATTGTGTGTATCGAGTTTTCTTATATTTTAGAAGATTTGGTGAGAAGCTCAGTCGTTGAGCTTTCGCCGAACTTTTGAAAAGTGTGTTTGTTGTGTTTTATTTTTTATTCTTACAAAAAGTGTTAATTATAATTTATAATTACCGGAATAATATTCAATAATACCGATTTAATCATTTAAAATTTGTGTTAATATTTATATTTTAAATGGATGCTACATGAGTGCCTTAAAATTATAGTATTATTAAATAATGATAAATAAAATATAAAAAAAAATAGTGAAAGACTCTTATAATATTTTTTAATTTTTTTTTTTTCAATTGACATTTAAAAGTGATGCTATTACCTATACTTAATTAAAAAAATATTACCAGTGCCTTTGGTAACAAACTTAATATAAGACTATGAAAAAATCTAACGGATGAACTTAGATACTATTAAAAATGGAGGCGATACTTCTAAAACCATTTTTTTTTAATGTAATTTAAGTGGCAAACAAGCATGCAGTTCACGTTGATGTTAAGTGATGACTGCAGCCTATAGACACCCACATGAAGACCAAGGCCAAAATGCAGATGCGTTACCACTCCTGAGGCCTAAGGTGTTATGCCTCTGTGCCGGAAATTACAGGGCCGTACATTACCACCTGACCGGAACACGATACTGCTGAACACTACCATTTAGCGGCAAGTATATTAGGTAATGCGGTGGTGCCTACGCCCGCGAGCTCCGTCACTGGAGCTCTACCACCAGTAAACACTAACTGAAACTATTGAAACTGTACCCACATCGATCGCCGTGGAGTCTCTCTTTTTAAAAACTTCTTTATTAAAATACTCAACGACAAAATCAAATATTATGTCTAATATGGTATATCATAATAGTAGGTTAAATTCAAATTTTACATCGTAGTAATGTATCCTCTTTTTTTATTTTTAAAGAAAAATGGAAAGAAAAATTTGACTTCAGGCGAGACTCGAACTCGCGACCTACTGGGAATCTAGTCCAGCCGCTCTTCCAATTGAGCTACTGAAGTCCTGCCCGATTTGTCAAATCTTTCCTTCACATCTATTGCATTGCTTTATGGTAGCAGCAGCGCCATCTATTACCAACTATGCTAGTTCTTTCCATTTTTCTTTAAAAATAAAAATATATTTCACAAGCATGTGTTAATGCGAAATAATATAAAACTAATGTATCCTCTTTTTAA
Organism: Macrosoma leucophasiata; assembly: GCA_036365455.1. NCBI lineage: Eukaryota > Metazoa > Arthropoda > Insecta > Lepidoptera > Hedylidae > Macrosoma > Macrosoma leucophasiata. The sequence goes on from JAWQUS010000029.1 coordinate 5,992,214, forward strand.
GAAGTATAAATATCAGATCTATGCTATTAGAAATTATAACTATTTAAGATATGAGAGTTAAAAACTACGTTTAATATGCATAATTTATTATCTCAAATTCAAAAAGTCTGCTTTGTCATAAAGTCCTCTTTTTAAGGAGTAAAAATATCAAATCCATACTATCAGATGTAAATAAAATATAAGAGGTAAAGATTGCTTCTAAAATTAGTAATATACAGTAATACCTCGTTACCTACCTCGTTTTACGCGAATTCGGCTTTTTTCATCATACCGCGCGCATCGTATTCTCCACCCCGCTCGGTTAGTGTTCGGTTTACGAGAAAATCGAGTATACATTATTGATTTACCTGTAATTATGTCATGCAAAAAAACCAAAAAAAAGGTGATTTTAACCTAGTATTTATATGCAAAGATGAAACCCGACTTACACTGCTATCTTGGTCCCACCTACCGCGTAATTCCGAGGTACTGTAATAATTCAAAGAATTATATTATAGCGGCCCGCCCCGGCTTCGCCCGCGCTGCTCCGTTCCTATTAGTCGTAGCGTGATGATATATAGCCTATAGCCTTCGTCGATAAATGGGCTATAAAACACTGAAAAAAAATTTCAAATCAGACCAATAGTTCCTGAGATAAGCGCGTTCAAACAAACAAACAAACTTCAGCTTTATAATATTAAGTATAGATTCAAAGAATAAAATTTCAAAGAAAACAAATGTATTTCAAAGAATAAAATTTAAAGAATTCTTCATCGTAGCTAAGTCTTTCCTTTAAAGAAGTTTTAAATTACAGGATGCCATTATTAAAAAAGGGGTCCAACCACCGAATTTGACTCAAATTGTTGTTAGAAGTGTAACCTTCATTTGTTTACCTGACACGGGCTAAGGAATGACATCATACAGCCAAAAAAGCAATTAATCATAGAAATCAAAATGGCGAATGTTGGCAAAGTGTTGGCAACAATAAAAGCTGTGATCACACGGTTGGTGTTCGCGTGTCATGGCATTATAGCTATATGGCAGGTCACATTGTTTAAAGAGAGCATAGAGTATTGGTATTTGGCTTCACCAATATTATTGCTGATATTTGAAGGTGTTTTCACATTGACTATTAAGGAAAATCAAGAATGGAAATGGTGAGTTGAATTTATTTTTTAGCTAGCTACTTCTTGCAAAATTTTTAGGGCATAATATTAAGTAACTAGCTGTTGCCCGCGGCTCCGCCGCGTATTCGCTTTTCGCGTAACCTGTGGCAACTGGTCAAATGATCCCATGGCATCCCACAGGAATATTTTTGGGATAAAATCCTATAATCTAAGTCAGCTAATATCCTATCTGTATAACAAGTTTCATCAAAATCCGTTCAGTAGTTTGGGCGTGATTGACGGATAAACATCCAAACATCAAAACAAAGAAACTTTCACATTTATAATATTAGTGTGATTGCCCTTTATATAGGAATGTTGGGTAAATCTTTCTAAGTTTTTACTGATGGTAGAGCTCTAGTGACGGAGCTCGCGGGCGTAGGAACCACCGCATTACCTAATATACTTGCCGCTAAGTGGTAGGGTTCAGCACTATCGTGTTCCGGTCAGGTGATAATGTACGGCCCTGTAATTTCCGGCACTGAGGCATAACACCTTAGGCCTCAGGAGTGGTAACGCATCTGCATTTCGACCTTGGTCTTTGTGTGAGTGTCTTTAGGTTGCAGTCATCACTTAACATAAATGTGAACTGTATGCTTGTTCACCACTTACATTACATAAAAAAAAAGTTTACCTCTACTAGTTTAGGTAAACTTTACTAAATAGTTTTGGCTGTGCGTCTGTTAGTAAGTTATTAGCCAGGACCCGGCTATTAACTTACTGACAGACGCACAGCCAATGCCTCGCGAGGCAGCTCGCTCTGAGTGGACGTGCTTCGGTTAGCGCGCACGACCGAGCGCCCGAGCATGCCTCGCGAGCCTGCTCGCTCTGTGTAAACGCGCCTATTGACAGAAGAATTTAGGTTGAAAGAGCTAATTACGAGGCATACCCATCAAGAAACATTACACATCGACCCTACGAAAGAGACAATCGGCTAGCTTCGACTTCGTAGAGCGTTATCTCTGTTGCACACTGCCTACGTAAAGCCCTGATTGGCCGGTACATAGAGCAACACGAGCCACCGGCCGCAGCGGACCAGTGGGGAGTAGCCATATGCAGGCTTTCCCCTCTGTCAAAGTACAAGCCCAATTGGCCTGTACCTGTCGCCTAGATGTTTAAATGTGTGCGTGAAATTGTTTATGTATTTTGTTAAAGTCAAGGTGTGAGTTTCGTAGTAATAGACGATTTTTGTAGTGTGTGTGTGTCACACGTATTTCCCCCCGCAAAAAATGACAGATTGTTTTGCATCGGTAGTAAACGCTATGGCTACTCCCCTCCGGTCCCGAGCCGAGTTGCTCTATGGTCCGGTATTGATCAAAACTTGATCAAAATACTCGAATGTAGGCATTTACCTCTGCCTATCCCTTCGGGAATAGGCGTGAAGTTACGTGACGACATTGAAGCTAAGGGGTTAACTTGGCATTTAGCTCTTTTGTTAACGACAAGCCATGTGAAACGATTGGCAATAATGAATGACATCATTTTATGTCAAGTTCAAGTACGATTTTTATCGAATGAAGGTGGAAAACAAGTATCTAGTTCACATTGATGTTAAGTGATGCCTGCAGTCTTTAACACCCACATAAGGACCAGAGGTCGAAATGCAGATGCGTTGCCACTCCTGAGGCCTAAGGTGTTCTTTTTTTTCGTCTTTTACCTCTGACATAATCAGAGTTTTTATCTACCTTGTTTCTCTTCCATACCAGTTCTCGCTTTTTACCTCTCATACTTTTATGCCTCATACTTTATCTTTCTTTCGTTCGACTTTTCATTCTTTTCATGGGTGGTACAATCCTTTTAAATTACATTTTCTGGTTCTCGCTTCTACATGTTTCTTACTTCTACGTCTTAATTACATTTCAAGTTAGGGCCTAAGGTGTTATGCCTCTGTGCCGGAAATTACAGGGCCGTACATTTCCACCTGACCGGAACACGATAGTGCTGAACACTACCATTTAGCGGCAAGTATATTAGGTAATGCGGTGGTGCCTACGGCCGCGAGCTCCGTTACAGCAGCTCTACCACCAGTAAATATTATGCAATGAGGGCAGAAAACAAGTATACAGTTCACATTGATGTTAAGTGATGTCTGCAGCCTTTAACATCCACATAAGGACCAATATACCCATAGAGGTCAAAATGCAGATGCGTTGCCACCCCTGAACCCCTAATTATTTTGCCTCCATTTGAGGCCATACACATTTTATTATGGTGATAGAGCTCCAGTGAAGGAGTTCACGGGAGTAGGCCTACCGCATTACCTAATATAGAAAACGTAACCTCACCTGTAAACCCCGAAGAGGTAGGCAGAGACAAGGACCCAGGTTGACTGTTACATAAGCCAAAACGTAACCGGCGAATCGTGGGTATTTGCATGTATGTTTGAATGCATGCGCTTACCTCTGCCTACCTCTTCAGAGACTACCTAATTTACTTGCCGCTGAATGGTACTATTCAGCAGCAATCGTGTTCCGGTCAGTTGGTAATGTACGGCTCTGTAATTTCCGGCACAGAGGCACAATACCTTAGGCCTCAGAAGTGGTAACGCATCTGCATTTTGACCTTATCTTTTTGTGGGTGTCTATAGGCTGCAGTCATCACTTAACATCAATGTGATCTGCATTCTTGTTTATCACTTCCATTAGGTACATAAAAAAAAGAATGCGTGTACGTCTTTGCTACGTCCCGTAGACACTTCTACGAGAGCCTACGCGTGGCTACGTCGTAGAGCAGCGTTATACGATAATGTAGCTTCTACGTACAGTATCTAACAAGAAATATTGTACATCGACTTTAGGAAGGAGACTTCGGCTTATTTCGGGTCTGTAGAGCGTTATCTCGTTCGCTCTACTATGTGACGTTTTTCGACCATTCTGATCAAGTGTTGACCAATAACGGACTATCAGTGCTTACGTAGGCAGTGTGCAGCAGAGATAACGCGTTACAAAGTCGAAACTAGCCAATTGTCTCTTTCATAGGCTCTATGTGTAATATTTTTTTATTGGACTATGTAATGTATGTATGTTTGTATCTTCACGCCAAGTCCCTTACGGTGTAGGCAGAGTGTAAAGCGCCAGATATTCCGGTCCTTCTGTGCTTCATCTACATTCATCATTCTCTTCATACATGTACGCCGATTCTTAAGACTTGACCCCACCATCAGACAGTACTCGACCTATTTGGTCACAGTAGGTCAGTCTTGGTCTTCCTAGGCCTCTGCAACCATCCACATTAGCATTGTATATCTGTTTAGTCATTCGCTCATTCGACATTCTTTCTATATGCCCGAACCATCGGAGCATGCCATTTTTCATTTTTACACCGATATTATCATTCACACAAAGCCTCTTTCTTACATCTTCATTACGAACGCGATCAGTGAGCGATATACCGCAGATCTTGCGCAAAGACACACCGCGGACACTATAAAATTCCATACAAACGCTTATTCTGGTTACCTATTACACAGACATCAATCAGTGCACGCGCACATAGAAATGTAGCACGAAGTGTGACCTTAAACAATCGTGAAATAAGTCGTCGCATTACGTGATGAAACAACTAGAAATAGCACGCTCGTAACTTCACTGTTGAAGTTTAGTCAACTGCCTCCCAAGGGGGTGATGTGTAACTTCACGCCTGTAATATCCCAAGGGGTAGGCAGAGGTAAAATGCATGCATTCAAGCATACATGCAAACACCCAAGATTCGCTGGTAACGTTTTGGCCCCTGTAACAGGTGGCGAGCCTGTTGACATCTCCGGGCACATTACCAAACTTCGAGGTACTGGGAAATTTCCAGAAAATGGAAAAATCCCAATAGAACCAGTGATAAAGGACTTTACACCATTATCTCTCATAACCCCCTAGTGGCCTTCTACCACTAGGCTACCAAAGCAGTTGTAGCAGGCCACTACAGGAAAACTACTAGGGTGATGGGTGAGGCGGGGAAATCGGGCGGGACGTCGAATGGTCCATTCTATACGTAGTATTATTACATATTCTCTGGCAAAGATCTCCATACGTATATTACATAATTGTTTTATATTATTTCGCATTAACACATGCTTGTGAAATATATTTTATTTTTAAAGAAAAATGGAAAGAAAAATTTGACTTCAGGCGAGACTTCAGGAAAGAAAAATTTTTCTTTCCATTTTTCTTTAAAAATAAAATATATTTCACAAGCATGTGTTAATGCGAAATAATATAAAACAATTATTAAGGGTAAAAGCGACTTCTTTACGATATTCAATAAACTGAAAAGTCTATTATATCGGTTGCCTAACTTGCATAGTTGGTAATAGATGGCGCTACTGCTACCATAAAGCAATGCAATAGATGTGAAGGAAAGATTTGACAAATCGGGCAGGGCTTCAGTTGCTCAATTGGAAGAGCGGCTGGACTAGATTCCCAGTAGGTCGCGTCTCGCCTGAAGTCAAATTTTTCTTTCCATTTTTCTTTAAAAATAAAATGTATATTACATACATAAAAACTTCCATTCACATAATTCTTAAACTAACTCAGAACAAGGAGCGTGAGGTCAGACTTCACGAACACCACCCGTAACCAAATATCACCCTCTAATTGGGCTGTTGGCGCCCGGATGTGATATTAAATGTTACCTTCCACCCTCCCTGGCGTTATGGAATGTATTTTGAGGGAAGTTTAAAATGTTTTCTTAGATTTTAGTGAGTTTGTATAATAGGTTGGGGAAAAAGTCTTTTCGCATTATAGTGTGTATGAACTTGTAATAAAATCTCTTTGGCTGTAGTATTTGTATCTGGCTGGTTTTGGTATCATTGAAAGTTAAAATTTTAAAGAACGTAATTCCAAATTCAAATTAGGCAAATGTGTGATTTTAATTTGTTTTTCGTACTGTCAAGATGAGTGAATCTAATGAAGAAATTCGATGCATTTTAAAATTTTACTACAAAAAAGGTAAAAATGCAACGCAAGCAGCGAAAAAAATTTGCGATGTTTATGGACCTAGTGCATATTTTTTTTATGTAATGAATGTGGTTAACAGGCTCACATTGATGTTAAGTGATGACTGCAGTACAAGGTGCAGGCCCAACGTTGAACTACTTGTCCTTTGATAAATGTTTCATTTGGTAAACAGATAGGTGAAGATCGACCTAGGTTCGGATCTTAGAACACATCAGTAGGGCTCTTTTTAACCGACTTCAAAAAGGAGGAGGTTTTCAATTCACCTGTGTTTTTTTTGTGTTTTGTTTATACGTTTCTATTTTTGAAAGACTAAGTGTAATTATGTGTTGTCCCCAGGTTTTGCCCGTCCGTGTTCATCTATTTGGGATTGGTAGTGCCCGCTATATGGCTGATAGAGCTCCACAAAGTTGACCTGCGGCTACAGAAGAAACCGAATGTTACTTATATAGAGGTATGTATGTATCTTCACGCGAAGTCCCTAACGGGGTAGGCAGAGTATGTGGAGTGCCAGATATCCTGTGACAGAGCTCGTGGGCATAGATACCACCGCATCACCTAATCTACTAGCCGCTAAATGGTAGTGATCAACACTATCGTGTATCGTGTCTCGGTCAGGTGGTGATGTACGGCCCTGTAATTTTCGACACACAGGCACAATATCTTAGGGCTCAAAGTGGTAGTAGCTGCCTCGGTAGCCTAGTGGTAGCAGGCCACTACTACTACGCTGAGGTCCTGGGTTTGATTCCCGGGTAAGGGGTTATCAGAGATAATGGTGTAAAGTCCTTTATCTCTGGTTCTATTGGGATTTTTCCATTTTCTGGCAATTTCCCAGTACCTCGAAGTTTGGTGATGTGCCCGGAGATGTCAACAGGCTCGCCACATGGGCCAAAACGTAACCAGCGAATCGTGGGTGTTTGCATGTATGCTTGAATGCATGCATTTACTGCCTCTATTCTCTGCCTACCCCTTCGGGGATTACAGAAGTTACGTTTAAAGTGGCAACAGGAAATCTCTGGTTTCATCCATGCCTTTTTTTTTGCACCTACAGGCAGAAATACCTATTGCTGGTGCGACGAAGATACCCACGGATATGTGGGTGACGCTGATTGAGCAGTTCTTGATGCTGACGCTGATCGTTGGTCGATGGTTGCTGCCTAAAGGAGACCTGACGCGGGATCAGCTTAGTCAGTTGCTTCTAGTTTATATTGGTAAGTAACTTTTGAATAAACTGTATTGTTATTCACCGTAGTTTAACATAGTCATTGATTTCAGACATGTCTTATGATGCTTGAAATCCTAATCTACACTTTAATATAAGTGTAGATTAAGATAAGGGGAAAACTTTGTTTGTATGTTTGTTTGGTTGTATTGAATAGGCTCAAAAACCACTGGACCGATTGATAAGGATTAATTTGACGCTAAGACGAATAGAAGAGGGTAAGTAACATAGCACCCGCGCGAAGCCGTGGCGGGCCGCTGGTTGATAAATAAACAGCTTGACTTTGACTTTGAAGTTAAAACTTTTTTGAAATTATTGTGTGAAGAGTCGATGAAACGAAAAGGCAGAAGATGAAGCAGACAGTAAAAACAGACAGACACATCATCTCATAACGATTTAACGTGGGAGAAAATGAAATAAGAAGTATACAGCAAAAGAGACAAATACATTCATTAATAAGATTTAACGTGAGTTTTGGCGGGAACCTTGAAAGAGGCGAGTGGTGCTCTTATTTTATTCCCTTTTCTTGGTGCATTTTTGAGTTATATATTAAATAAAGTTCGTGGCATTTTGTTTGATATAAGTTTATTACAGTGCCTGTGTATAGTGAAATAGAATAACATTGCGAAAACACGGCCTTTCAGGTTGCCTCCAAAATTTCATTGTAAATGTTCTGGTAAAGTAGCCATCACTTTACTCGATTTCCTGACTGTGACTCTGACTGACTGACTTTTAAATCTGGTAATTGACTGACTGACTCTGAATTTTTACGAATATGAAATATTGTTTTACTTGACACTGGCGTAATAGCGTTGCCATTAGATTGAAAAAAAAAAAAGTCCATAAAAAACACGTTTCTGGTCATTTCGTTACACCAATCTCATTTCGCAGGTACAGCCGCCGACATAATAGAATTCTTCGACTCCTTCAAAGATGAGAAGGTGGCGACAGAGAAGGTCCTGGTCCTCCTAACCCTGGCCATCTGGTCGTGGTCCCTCATGCAGTTCACTGTGGTGCTGACTGCCACCAAGTCCAGGAAGTCCAGGGGCACTGCTCATAGGTCCGAAATGTACGTTATTGCACGCGGCCTACATACACACGCATGTAAAACGCTTTTGCTGATAACCATTTTATTCACACAATACAGGATACTTCTTTAGGTGATTGGAAGTAGTTTAGGGCTCTTTTCAAGTGCCAATTTACATTAGTTTCTTCTTTATAGGGGTTTTATAAGCGCTGTTATTCATAACTTACATATTTGATGTAGCGAGTGCCTTTTTTTTACTAATTTGATGTAGTTACAGTTTCATTTTTATACGATTTGACGTAGCTCATGCACTTTCATTATTTTTAGATGACATCATTTTCTTAATTGCTTTGGCGTAGCTTTTAGCAATTTGTAATAGGAATGGTTTTAATATTTGATTTGGTGTAGCTAGGAATCTTATATTATTGAGTCGACGAAGCTAAAAAAAATAAACTGATATGTGATAGCTTACACTTTTTAACGTACTCGGTCACTTTTTAACAAATAGTTTCATAGTTGATATATTTCTAGAGTCAAAATTTTAAAAGCCAACCAATTGTTTTATTAAACTTGTCAACTTAAAAATTAGTTTTTTTTGTAACTTTTTTGACCAACATTTCGTTGGGATTTCTTATAGTACATACATAACCTACACACTTTCCATTTGGTACCTTTTGCCAATTTACATTAGTTTCTTCTTTATAGGGTTTTTTTTAAGAGCTGTTATTAATAACTTACATATTTGATGTAGCAAGTGCTTTTGTATTGATTTGATTTAGTTACAGTTTCCGTTTTATACGATTTGACGTAGCTCAGGCTCTTTTATTATTTTTAGATGACACCATTTTCTTAATTGCTTTGGCGTAGGTTTTTAGCAATTTGTAATTGGAAAGGTTTGAATAAATATTTGATTTGATGTAGCTAGGAATCTTATCCTATTGAGTCGACGAAGCTAAAAAAAAATAAACTGATATGGGATATGTATGTATCTTCACGTCAGGTCCCTAACGGGGTAGGCAGAGAGTGTAGACCGCCAGATATCCCGGTTCTGACAAACCTCTCGTGCCTCGTCTACTTTCATCATTCTCTTCACATGCACGCCGATTCCTAAGACTTTTGATCCCACCATCAGACAGAACTCGACCTATTTGATCATGGTAGGTCAGTCTTGGTCTTCCTGGGTCTCTGCAACCATCCACATTCGCATTGTATATCTGTTTAGTCATTCGCTCATTCTTATATTATATATATAATAAGCGAATAAAAATATATTTCTTATATTTTTATTCGCTTATTCTGATATGTGATAGCTTACACTTTTTAACGTACTCGGTCACTTTTTAATAAATAGTTTCATAATTGATGTGTTTCTAAAGAGCAAAAATTTTAAAAGCAATTACCCAAAAAAATACAGTGTTATTAAACTTGTCATCTGAAAAAATTGTTTTTGCCAGCTGATTTGACCATCATTTATTTGGGATTTTTTATAGTACATAACCTACACACTTTCCATTTAGTACCTTTTGCAAAAAATGCTCTCTATGGATAAGGATAGGCAGAGCAAGTACTGGTGGCGGTACCTGATGCAGTTCTTTGTAGTGCTGACTGCCACCAAGTTCAGGAAGTCCAGCGGCACTGCTCATAAAATAAAACGCTTTTGCTAATAAACATTTTATTCACACTATACAGGATATTTTTTTAAACCATTGGACGAAGTTTATGGCTCTTTTCAAGCGCCAATCCATAATTTATATTAATTTAGTTTCTTCTTATTAATGTAGCGCTATTTTAAAGCGTTGTTATTCATAATATACATATTTGATGTAGCGAGTGCTTTTGTATTGATTTGATGTAGTTGCGGTTTAATTTTTATGCAATATGACGTAGTTTAGGCTATTTTATTATTTTTAGATGACACAATTTCTTTAATTGGTTTGACGTAGCTTTTTTAAAGCAATTTATAATTGAAGAGGTATCTTATTTGATTTGATGTAGCTAGGATTGTTCCTAGTTAGCCGATGTTATTTGATGTAGCTAGGATTGTTCCTAGTTAGTCGATGTTATTTGATGTAGCTAGGATTGTTCCTAGTTAGCCGATGTTATTTGATGTAGCTAGGATTGTTCCTAGTTAGTCGATGTTATTTGATGTAGCTAGGATTGTTCCTAGTTAGTCGATATTATTTGATGTAGCTAGGATTGTTCCTAGTTAGTCGATGTTATTTGATGTAGCTAGGATTGTTCCTAGTTAGCCGATGTTATTTGATGTAGCTAGGATTGTTCCTAGTTAGTCGATGTTATTTGATGTAGCTAGGATTGTTCCTAGTTAGTCGATATTATTTGATGTAGCTAGGATTGTTCCTAGTTAGCCGATGTTATTTGATGTAGCTAGGATTGTTCCTAGTTAGTCGATATTATTTGATGTAGCTAGGATTGTTCCTAGTTAGCCGATGTTATTTGATGTAGCTAGGATTGTTCCTAGTTAGTCGATGTTATTTGATGTAGCTAGGATTGTTCCTAGTTAGTCGATATTATTTGATGTAGCTAGGATTGTTCCTAGTTAGTCGATGTTATTTGATGTAGCTAGGATTGTTCCTAGTTAGCCGATGTTATTTGATGTAGCTAGGATTGTTCCTAGTTAGTCGATGTTATTTGATGTAGCTAGGATTGTTCCTAGTTAGTCGATATTATTTGATGTAGCTAGGATTGTTCCTAGTTAGCCGATATTATTTGATGTAGCTAGGATTGTTCCTAGTTAGTCGATATTATTTGATGTAGCTAGGATTGTTCCTAGTTAGTCGATGTTATTTGATGTAGCTAGGATTGTTCCTAGTTAGTCGATGTTATTTGATGTAGCTAGGATTGTTCCTAGTTAGCCGATGTTATTTGATGTAGCTAGGATTGTTCCTAGTTAGTCGATGTTATTTGATGTAGCTAGGATTGTTCCTAGTTAGTCGATGTTATTTGATGTAGCTAGGATTGTTCCTAGTTAGTCGATGTTATTTGATGTAGCTAGGATTGTTCCTAGTTAGTCGATGTTATTTGATGTAGCTAGGATTGTTCCTAGTTAGTCGATGTTATTTGATGTAGCTAGGATTGTTCCTAGTTAGTCGATATTATTTGATGTAGCTAGGATTGTTCCTAGTTAGTCGATATTATTTGATGTAGCTAGGATTGTTCCTAGTTAGTCGATGTCATTTGATGTAGCTAGGATTTTTCCTAGTCAGTCGATGAAGCAAGAGTTTAAACTGATTGGACATAACTATGCTTTTTTAGCAGATTTAACATAGTCAGGGTCGTTTTGAACAAATCGTTTGATGTGTGACGTATTTGAAAAGAAACAAACTAGAATATGCCTACGTACTACAAGAAATAATGCACATCGACCTTAGGAAGGCGACTTCGGCTTATTTCGGGTCTTTGGAGCGTCATATATCCAGGGGCGGATTTGATACGTTCGCTACTCTAGGCCTATTAAAGATTGCCGCCTCCCCCTCGTGCTGTAAAGTATTAAAAAATAGATAAACTAGTAAGTAGTAAGTAAGTGACATAATTAATTCTCCTAATAATCGAAATTGCCATACATGTAATTTTTTTCGCGAGATGCTGTATGGACACATTTTTGTAATTTTACACGTATGCGCGGCAACTTAAAGGCAACTTAAAAAGAACGGCCAAATTTTGCCGCTCCCTAAATTTTGCCGCCCTAGGCCCGGACCTGCTCGGCCTAAAGGGAAATCCGCCCCTGCATAAATCTCTTTCGAATCAATCCTATGTGACGTTTGTCGACCATTTTGATAAAGTTTTGACCAATACCGGATTATCAGTGCTTACGTAGGCAGTGTGCAGCAGAGATAACGCTCTACGAAGTCGAAACTAACCAATTGTCTCTTTCGTAAGCTCAATGTGCAATATTTAGGTATGTTACACATTATGGTCACAAAATACGCATTAATGTGCTTCATTATTGTATATAAATGTTGTCTGTGATATTATTTTATTTTTTTATTGAGCTTAATGAGTTTTTCATTATCATTAATATTTCAGCCGGAAGACGTCCATAGCTAGACATAAAGAATCCCACAAAATAATAATAAAGAAAAAAATTTTTCTTTATTATTTTTATTATTTTTTGTGTTTTTGTCCATGAGAATAAGAATTATTTATTTGTTTAAAATGTAGGTTACAATGATGGTGGAAGGTGGTGATACTTGTGTTCGCTCATTAGCCTGTATCTAGCTGCGATCAGCGATCCATTTACAAATTACAATAATTTTTTATTTCTCCCGGATTTAGACAGCTTAGAGGTGGTAACCCTAGTCACAGACCAATCAGCCTTCCTTCTTCTATAGTCGATGACACCAGTAAACTCATGGAAGGGGTTCCCTACTTTGGTTTATTTGCATCTATGCTATGGACGTTCACATTATTTGATTTTTCACGATAACCTGTACTAGATTTAAGCTCTCATTTAAAAGAACTCTTACTGAGTTTGTTGGGTAGCGGAGTTCTTCTCAGTAGTGACTGCACTTGGAACTCTGCTAAGTGAATAACTTTGATCTTGACGAATAAGTTTTTCTTTTTCTTCATTTATCATCATTGAAGGAATAGAAAATTTTCGCGATTATTATGATTTAACCAAGTAGTTTAATTTATAATTTTTAATTTACTATTAATATATGATTTTTCTTTTACTATATGTAATGGTTATTCACTCTAGGTAGTTTATTGACGTTTTGAAAGTATCTGTAAAGATCTATTCGAAATAAAAATATTTTCTATTTCTATTTCTATTTCTACTGCGAAATAATAGGTTGGGGAAAAAGTCTTTTCGCATTATATTATGTATAAACTTGTAATAAAATCTTTTTGGCTGTAGTATTTGTATCTGGCTGGTTTTGGTATCAATGAAAGTTAAAATTTTAAAGAACATTATTCCAAATTCAAATTAAGCAAATGTGTGATTTTCATTTGTTTTTCGTACTGTCAAGATCTAAATGAATCTAATAAAGAAATTCGATACATTTTAAAATTTACTACAAAAAAGGTAAAAATGCAACGCAAGCCGCGAAAAAAATTTGCTATGTTTATGGACCTAGTGCAGTGTCTGTGAGAGTAGCACAAATTTGGTTTAAGCGTTTTCAATCCGGAAATTTTGATGTCAAAGATGCACCTCGCTCTGGTCGCCCTATTACGGATAAAATGGATGCCATTTTTGAAAAAGTGGAGCAAGATCGACATATCAGTAGTTGCGACGTAGGTGAAGAACTGAGAATTGATCACAAAACAGTTTTGGCGCATTTGAAAAAAGCTGGGTACAAAAAAAAAGCTCGATATTTGGGTACCTCACGAGCTCACTGAAAGAAACCTAATGAACCGTGTACTCATTTGTGATTCTTTATTACGACGTAATGAAACCGAATCATTTTTGAAGAAGCTGATAACTGGTGATGAAAAGTGGATCACGTACGATAAGAACGTGCGAAAAAGGTCGTGGTCAAAGGCTGGTCAGGCTTCGCAGACTGTAGCGAAACCCGGGTTAACTCGCAATAAGGTGATGTTGTGTGTGTGGTGGGATTAGAAGGGCATTATTCATTATGAGCTATTACCACCAGGCAGGACTATCGATTCTGAACTCTACTGCGAACACCTGATGAGATTAAAGCAAGAAGTTGAGAGAAAGCGGCCGGAATTGATCAACAGAAGGGGTGTGGTGTTTCATCATGATAACGCTAGACCTCACACATCTACAGCCACTCAGCAAAAATGAAGAGAGTTTGGCTGGGAGGTGTTAATGCATCCGCCGTATAGTCCTGACCTTGAACCTTCAAATTTCCACCTGTTTCGGTCTCTTCAGAATTCTTTATGCATCTCGTGATGTTAACCTAACATGGTTAACATCACGAGAGGACTGCCAAATCCACTTGTCGCGGTATTTTGATGAGAAGTTCCAAAATTTTTATAGCAATGGGATCATGTCCCTACCTACAAGATGGCAAAAGGTTATCGAACAAAATGGTACATACATACTTTAGTTAAATTTAAATAAACTATATTAAAAAATGTTTTGAATTATCTTAAAAAATGCGAAGAAACTTTTTCCCCAACCTAATATGTTTATTCGAAAAATCTTTGGCCGACAACTATACATCGAAGACTTCATTGTGCGACGCTTTATTTCGCCGAAGCTTCATTGCTCGATGTACGTTTGATCGAAAACGATTCACCGATATCTTGTTTCGTCGATGCTTATTTGGTCGAAGGTTTTTTACTCAGAAATTGTTTCCTCGAATGTATGGTTGGCTTTTGCGGATAGGTATTTTGGCTTAAAACTAAAATTCAGTACAGATCACAGTCATGCACGCTGGACAGTAAGAAAAGAAAAAGAACATCGACCAATCGAGGATTCCATATTTTTCGCCGAAAGAAGACATCGTTCAAAAAAGCTTCGAAGTAAAATTTTCGATGAAATATAGCATCGGGCAAACGAATTCAATTTATAAATTTTCTGAAAACAATAGTATCGCACAATGAAGTCTTCGGTGTATAGTTGTCGGCCAATGAGTTTTCGATGAATGATGATTTCGCAGTAAAGTAGGGAACCCCATGGAAGTTAACTTATAATTCCCAATAAATTCCTCAACAGAAACACCAGCAGAGCTTGCTGCTGCTCCATTGAGGTGTGCGCTATAATGATGAACATAGCCCTCCAGGACGCGCCGTTCCTGGCCTTCCGCCTACTGATCATCGCCCATTACCGGATCATCAACTATATGAACATATTCTTTACTTGCAAGAACACATTGGTGAGTTTAGAACAGAGGTACCCAAACTATTTTTTCTTGTAGACCCCTTTTAATTTTTTTCTGGATTCCGTGGACTCCTCCTTGCTACATTTATATCACATTCCCATATTTCCAAATTTTATTCTTGTCTACGTAGACCCCAATCGAGTCCCATGGACTCCAGGGGGTCTATATGGACCACTTTGGGAATCACTGGTTTAGAATATAGAGCAACACGGTCCACCGGACCGTGAGGGAGTAGCCATATGCAGGCTTTACCCTCTGTCAAAGTACAAGCCTAAGTGATTCCCAAAGTGGTCCATATAGACCCCCTGGAGTCTATGGGAGACTCGATGGGGTCTACGTATATGCGTAAATAAAAATGGGATATATGGGAAAGTGATATAAATTTTAATGTTAGCAATGTGATATAAATGTTATGGGTCCGCCGAAACCAGAAAAAAATAGAAAGGGGTCTACAAGAAAAATAGTTTGGGAACCTCTGGTTTAGAAGGACCTGTTATCACTTCAGCTAAAAACGTCCACTCCTGGAGAAAGCCTTCCCAAAGATGCTCACAAAAATTTTGTGCTTTTTAAGGAATCGCGCATGGCCCCGCGGTATGTGTAGATTGGAAGCGATCTACTCGGTTAAGCGACACGGGCACGGTCGGGTATGTGATGGGTGACAGCTAGTGGCAAATTAAAATGCGCTTTTCCGTGCTTCGGAGGGCACGTTAAGCCGTCGGTCCCGGTTGCTATCGATAGATAGCAGTCGTTAAACCTTGTAAAAATATTATTTATTAATGTGAAAGTTTCTTCGTTTGGATTTTTGTCCGTCAATCACGCCGAAACTACTAAACGGATTTTGATGAAAGAATCATGGCAAGTTTTATACATTGATTTGTACAAAAAAAAATAGAAAAAGGTACAAGGTAAAACGTATTAGAAATATTATCAAGGGAATCTAAAGAACATTTTCTGGCATTTAAAATATTTTTAAATCACCGGAATAAAAATCGTCTTTCCTAACAACAGTAGAAGCACTCCATACTAAAGTTCAATTTCAAACTTCTTATTCCGGAGAGTTGAAAATATTTTAAGTATCAGGAAATGTTGTTTAGGTTCACTGGATAATATTTCCACGAGCCCTCATGAACTTTTTGAGACTAGCATTTTACTTTTTGAGTAGATATTTATATCATTTTTGTTTGTATTGACTGTTCACTGAATGGGTGACCATAATTTCCTCAACTGTAATTAATTTTGGGACAAAATATTATCTATATCAAAAATGCCTGAAATCGATTCGGTTATCGATTCTGAACAAACTGGTTTCGGTGTTTTTTTTATGTGATAGAAAAACATATCCTATAAAAGCAGTAGATATAACTAAAAATAAAATAATTACTCCAATCATTCAAGTATATTTTAAATTAAATGATTCATAATAAATCCCTCGTCCGATATGAATATAAATACAAATAAAAAAAAATGATGCTCCATTTGCATGTAAAGTTCGAATAAATCGTCCATAATTTACATTTCGGCAAATATAATTTACTCTATAAAATGCTAAACAAGCATGCAGTTCACATTGATGTTAAGTGATGACGGCAGCCTATAGACACCCACACAAAGGCCGAGGTCAAACTTACTACCACTCCTGACGCCTAAGGTGTTATGCCTCTGTGCCGGCAATTGCAGGGCCATGCATTGTCACCTGACCGGAACACGATAGTGCTGAACACTACCATTTAGCTGCAAGTATATTAGGTAATGCGGTGGTGCCTACGCCCGCGAGCTCCATCACTGGAGCTCTACCACCAGTGAAAAACATACTGCAAATAGCTACTCCCCTCCGGTCCGCCACGGCGGCTGGTGGCCCGTGTTGCTCTATGTTTTTCAACATTAATTTCATCATCAGGTAATTCTTCTCCAAATATACCGACTCTACGTTCTTCATTTGGAGACAGTTGACGAAGGAGCCAGCGGTTCGGTTTACAGAAAGAAACGGAAGCACAAGTCTGATGAGAGAAAGGAGGACAAAAAACACAGGTAAGTATAGAAGAAATATTTTTAGAGAAGAGAAATGGAAAGAGGATTTTAATTTCCATTTTTCCTTAAAATATTTTCACTCGCATGTATTATTGCGACAAATAAATGTTTTTATTATTGGAAACAGCATAATGGAAAGAGAATTATAATTTCCTTTTTTTTTTAATATTTTCTCTCGCATGTGATAATGCGAAAAATAAATTATGTTTTTATTATATTTTTCGCAATAACACGTGCGAGTGAATAATATATTTTTAAAGAAAAATTGATAGTTGTAATTTTTTTTATTTATTTATTTATGCTTCTATGCACCTTGTACATATGGCGGACTTAATGCCACTAGGCATTCTCTGGCAGTCAACCATGGGGTCATGAGAAAGCTTTGTGTAGGGTGCGGAAAATAATACATAAATGAAAATAATTACTTAGAGAAAAAAAACGTTAATATGTTTTTTTAGTATTAAATACTTATTATAATACCAAGTACAATACGCGGTAGGGGCCGCGTCTGCTTTAAAATAAACACCAGTTAAATATACTAATTAGCTAATAAATATTATGTTGATAGTTAATTATTTCATTATAGGTATATTTAAGAGGTTTTTTTTTACAGAGGCCACAAATCAAAAAAACACAAGCGAAAGCCCGAAATCGGCGAAACTTCGATCGCTATGATAAGCGACCCGCGCAAACATGATCGGGTGGACGGCGGACGTATTAGGTGAGTTCTAGAATAATCTTCTCCCATTTTTAGGGTTCCGTAGTAAACAAGGAACCCTTATAGTTTCGCCTATCCGTCCGTCTGTTTGTCTGTCTGTCCGTCTGTCCGCGGTTTAGCGCAAAAACTATTAGTACTAGAGACTTGAAATTTGGCACACGTATACACCTTAATCACGCCGACAAAGTGGTAGAATAAAAACATGAGATCCTTTTTTATTTAGGGTACCTCCCTCTATATGTAACTTGCGAATATTTTTTTATTTTTCGTTTTCTGTATAGTGCGGGATATCGTTGGATAGGTCTTTGAAAAATGTTAGGGGTGTGCAAACATCATTTCTCGATTCAGTTCACTATTCGTTACTTATTGAGCCTTAAAGGTCCAATTTTCGTTAGAGTCAAGTGTCCCCCCTTCTACCGACTAAACAGTCGTAGTCAGAAATTCAAACGTTACAGCAATAGTAGCTATATATAATGAAATTAAAAGGAAAACTATCACACTTAAGTTAACTTTACAAGTTTGCGAGTAGTAGGCGACCAATATCGAATATTTCGGACAACTTCATAGAAATGCCGCAATGGATGGCGCCAGGCGTCGTTTACATCGCTCTCTATTGTTTATGTTTCGAAATTATACATATTATTTGGTACTACACGACTATTTCTGAGTTTTTTTTTGTTCGTTGAAAATAAATTATGTGGCTTAATTGGGGTGAGGTGTCCGTTGGTGTTCGAAGCGGACTAGCAGGAGAAGCGGACGCTTCTGTCAGAGAATTCGATTCGCACTTGGCTGATGATGTAAAACCTAATAAATAACGACGGAACCCTACACTACGCGTGGCCCGACACGCACTTGATCGGTTTTTTATGTAAAACTGGCGCACCCGACAGACTTCGTCCTGTCAAAAAGATTTGTTGACTCTTTGACGTTAGGAACACACCTACATTGCTTAGACATCAATGAGTGCTTGTAATTTATGAACTTTATACAATAGCAATAAAGTTCAAATTGAGTTTACGTTTTAGTTAGAAAACATTTGTATGGGGAAAAGAAAAGGACTATTTTTAGGGGTTTCCCGGCAATTATTCGAATTTTTCTCACTTTTTAAACCTTCTCTAGACCTCCACGAACATTTTAAGTCCAAGATAAGTTAAATCCGTTCAGCCGTTCTCGAGTTTTAGCGAGACTAACGAACAGCAATTGATTTTTATATATGGTTGGGGAAAAAGTTTTTTCGCATTTTTTAAGATAATTCAAAACATTTTTTAATATAGTTTATTTAAATTTAACTAAAGTATGTATGTACCATTTTGTTCGATAACCTTTTGCCATCTTGTAGGTAGGGACATGATCCCATTGCTATAAAAATTTTGGGACTTCTCATCAATATACCGCGACAAGTGGATTTGGCAGTCCTCTCGTGATGTTAACCTAACATTGCATAAAGAATTCTGAAGAGACCGAAACAGGTGGAAATCTGAAGGTGCAAGGTCAGGACTATACGGCGGATGCATTAACACCTCCCAGCCAAACTCTCTTAATTTTTGCTGAGTGGCTATAGATGTGTGAGGTCTAGCGTTATCATGATGAAACACCACACCCCTTCTGTTGATCAATTCCGGCCGCTTTCTCTCAACTTCTTGCTTTAATCTCATCAGTTGTTCGCAGTAGAGTTCAGAATCGATAGTCCTACCTGGTGGTAATAGCTCATAATGAATAATGCCCTTCCAATCCCACCACACACACAACATCACCTTATTGCGAGTTAACCCGCGTTTCGCCACAGTCTGTGAAGCCTGACCGGCCTTTGACCACGACCTTTTTCGCACGTTCTTGTCGTACGTTATCCACTTTTCATCACCAGTTATCAGCTTCTTCAAAAATGATTCGGTTTCATTACGTCGTAATAAAGAATCACAAATGAGTACACGGTTCATTAGGTTTCTTTCAGTGAGCTCGTGAGGTACCCAAACATCGAGCTTTTTTTTGTACCCAGCTTTTTTCAAATGCGCCAAAACAGTTTTGTGATCAATTCTTAATTCTTCAACTATGTCGTAACTACTGATATGTCGATCTTGCTCCACTTTTTCAAAAATGGCATCCATTTTATCCGTAATAGGGCGACCAGAGCGAGGTGCATCTTTGACATCAAAATTTCCGGATTGAAAACGCTTAAACCAAATTTGTGCTACTCTCACAGAAACTGCACTAGGTCCATAAACATCGCAAATTTTTTTCGCGGCTTGCGTTGCATTTTTACCTTTTTTGTAGTAAAATTTTAAAATGTATCGAATTTCTTCATTAGATTCACACATCTTGACAGTACGAAAAACAAATGAAAATCACACATTTGCCTAATTTGAATTTGGAATTATGTTCTTTAAAATTTGAACTTTCAATGATACCAAAACCAGCCAGATACAAATACTACAGCCAAAGAGATTTTATTACAAGTTCATACATACTATAATGCGAAAAGACTTTTTCCCCAACCTATTATATATATGAAGGTGGCAAACAAGCATACAGTCCACATTGA
This sequence comes from Macrosoma leucophasiata, assembly GCA_036365455.1. Taxonomy (NCBI): domain Eukaryota; kingdom Metazoa; phylum Arthropoda; class Insecta; order Lepidoptera; family Hedylidae; genus Macrosoma; species Macrosoma leucophasiata. The sequence goes on from JAWQUS010000029.1 coordinate 6,012,648, forward strand.
TGTTAAGTGATGACAACCAGACAAAAACCAGAGGTCAAAATGCAGATGCGTTGCCACCCCTTGCTAAACTCAAAACGATTTACAAATCAAATATACGGCTCAGTTCAAATATATCTATCGTACATCTATAGACATCTATTGTATATAGAGGGGTCATCACTCCGATTGCCGTGGACATTTGAACACCGCACCCTACTAGTGTTGTTCTGTCGATGTAATTTGATTATCGATATTTTTTTAAGATAGATTTTCACATATTTTTGAATGAGTAGACATATTATCATTAATTATTTAACCTTTCGTGCACATTGATTAGATTCAATCCGATGTTTGTACAGTTATTTACCATTTTTAAGTTACCGTACTCAAAAGGTTATATTGTATGTATGTATTATGTATGTATCTTCACGCCAGGTCCCTAACGGGGTAGGCAGAGAGTGTAAAGCGCCAGATATCCCGGTCCTGACATACCTCTCGTGCCTCGTCTACCTTCATCATTCTCTTCAGACATGCACGCCGATTCCTAAGGCTTTTGACCATGACCATGACCAAATAGGTCGAGTTCTGTCTGATGGTGGGGCTGATGGTAGGTCAGTCTTGGTCTTCCTGGGCCTCTGCAACCATTCGCATATATTAAAGTATTTTATAGTATTTTTTTTTAACATAAGAGGGGAGGAAGTTAAGTAAATACGTTGGTTGAGGCGGGGAAATGGGGCGGGACGTCGAACTGTCCATTCTATACGTAGTATTATTACATATTCCGTGACTTGGAACTCTGCTAAGTAAATTATTATGATTATAATGATACGATTTTTCTTTTTCTTCTATGAAGGAATTGAAAAAATGGATGATTTTGGTACATATCGCTTAAATTTTATTATTAAATTGGTATTCACGAATACCTATTGGATCATACAGCAACACGGAGGGGAGTAGCCATATGCAGGCTTTCCCCGCTGTCAAAGTACAAGACCAAATGATCTAACGCCTGTCGCTATGTTTAAATGTGTGCGTGAAATTGTTTCTGTATTTTGTTAAAGTCAAGGTGTGAGTTTCGTAGTAATAGACGATTTTTGTAGTGTGCGTGTGTGTCGCACGCATTTCCCCCCGCAAAAAATGACAGACTATTTTGCATCGGTAATACACGCTATGGCTACTCCCGTCCAGTCCGCCGCGACCGGTGGACCGCGTTGCTTTATGTATTGGATTATTATTATAAGTCATTCACTATAGGTAACTCATAATCTGACAATGCAAAAGAGTCCTTGTAGACCTATTTGAAACAAATGATTTGAAAAGTCTATTATATCGGTTGCCTAACTAGCATAGTTGGTAATAGATGGCGCTACTGCTACCATAAAGCAATGCAATAGATGTGAAAGAAAAATTTGACAAATTGGGCAGGGCTTCAGTAGCTCAATTGGAAGAGCGGCTGGACTAGATTCCCAGTAGGTCGCGAGTTCGAGCCTCGCCTGAAGTCAAATTTTTCTTTCCATTTTTCTTTAAAAATAAAATATATTTCACAAGCATGTGTTAATGCGAAATAATATAAAATAATTATTAAGGGTAAAAGCGACTTCTTTACGATATTCAATAAACTGAAAAGTCTATTATATCGGTTGCCTAACTAGCATAGTTGGTAATAGATGGCGCTACTGCTACCATAAAGCAATGCAATAGATGTGAAGGAAAGATTTGACAAATTGGGCAGGGCTTCAGTAGCTCAATTGGAAGAGCGGCTGGACTAGATTCCCAGTAGGTCGCGAGTTCGAGCCTCGCCTGAAGTCAAATTTTTCTTTCCATTTTTCTTTAAAAATAAAATAAATGATTTGAATTTTAAATTTTGAGTGCATTAATTAACCTAGGCAACAAATACGCGGATGTCCGTTAACCGTACACATTTTTTGCTCGAATTGTGCATAATCGATTCTGTGCAAATACTCGCGTGTATACATGATGCGTGTATGAAAATATGAAAATCAATTTTCTTTTTTTTCTCATGTACCTACCCATTGACGGGTTAAATCTGAGAAATACATAATCTCATGTTTTAATTTGTTTTTAGTTTATTTCATTTATAATTTGTTGTTACTGGTTTAAATTGATTTGTAGGTAAGCTTAACTAAATTAAATTGAATAATTAAGATAAGCCGCACATTTTCACTGACGCTAGCCATAAACTTACACTATTGTTTTCGATCTAATAGAGCACTACCAATGAATCCTAAAATACGAGGATGACTCAGTTTAGGATTCAATGCGTACTTTTATCAAAGATATTGTACATAACATTTTTATTTTACAGTGAATTAAATATGTTTTACCTTTATTAGCATGCTTATAATACTTATTAAGCTAATCTTCTATTGTTTTATATTATTTCGCATTAAGACATGCTTGTGAAATATATTTATTTTAAAGAAAAATTTCACCACCCACTACTATTACGCTGGAGGTCCTGGGTTCGATTCCCGGGTCGGGGACTATCAGAGATAACGGTTTAAAATCCTTTATCTCTGCTTCTATTGGGATTTTTCCATTTTCTGGAAGTTTCCCAGTACCCCGGAGTTTGGTAATGTGCCCGGAGATGGCAACAGGTTCGCCACCTGTTACATGGGCCAAAAACGTAACCGGCGAGTCGTGGGTGTTTGCATGTATGATTGAATGCATGCATTTACCTCTGCCTACCCCTTCGGGGATTACAGGCGTGAAGTTACGAAACGAAAAATTTCACTTCAGGCGAGACTCGAACTCGCGGCCACTGGGAATCTAGTTCAGCCGCTCTGCCAACTGAGCTACTGAAGTCCTGCCCGATTTGTTGACTGCTGCCACCATAAGGCAATGCAATAAATGTGAAGGAAAGATTTGACAAATCGGGTAGGACTTCGGTAGCTCAGTTGGAAGAGCGGCTGGACTAGATTCCCAGTGGCCGCGAGTTCGAGTCTCGCCTGAAGTGAAATTTTTCTTTCCATTTTTCTTTAAAATAAATATATTTCACAAGCATGTGTTAATGCGAAATAATATAAAACAATAGAAGATTAGCTTAATAAGTATTATAAACATGCTAATAAAGGTAAAACATATTTAATTCACTGTAAAATAAAAGTGTTATGTACAATATCTATGATACAAGTACCTACGCATTGAAAACTGAGTCATCCTAGTATTTTAAGATTCATTGGTAGTGCTCTAAAGTCAAATTTTTCTTTCCATTTTTCTTTAAAATAATCTTCTATTGTTCTGTTGTACTTTTATGCTAATAAATTATTCTTATTCTTTTTAAATAAGGCCTTGAGAAATCTATCGATAACCGCGTCACAACCCTTCGTGTCAAGGTGACCCCACCCTCGCTCGCAACCCTATCCGATAATCCTATTACAGAGTGTTACATTATGTTAGTTTTTGCGTAAAGTCGTGAAAACATTATTTGTGGGTAGATTAAGAAAGTCAAATTAACATCTCTTACCTAATATACTTGCTAAATGGTAGTGTTCAGCTCTATCGTGTTCCGGTCAGGTGGTAATGTACGGCCCTGTAATTTCCGGCACAGAGGCATAACACCTTAGGCCTCAGGGGTGGTAACGCATCTGCATTTTGACCTTGGTCTTGTGTGGGCTATAGGCTGCAGTCATCACTTAACATCAATGTGAACTGCATGCTTGTTTGGCACTTTCATTAAATAATAAAAAAAATGTTGCGATTTGAAAGTCGATGAAACGAAAAAGCGACAGTAAAAAAGAGACAGACATATAAGTTCATAAGATTTAACGTGGGAGAAAATAAGATAAGAAGCTGTAAGAAGCATGATGCAGAGTTTCTTAAGAAAATGTTTAACTTCTAAGTACCACGAGTCGATGTCGTTTTTTTTTAAATAAGAACCGAAGTTTCAAGAGAATTATAAACCGGTCAAGTGCGTGTCGAGCCATGCGCAGTAGGGTTCCGTAGTTTTTAGGTTTGAATAATGTAACGAAAAAAAATAATTTTTCCATGGACTTGTTCAACATTTTCGAGTAAAATACATTTGGTCGACTATTACTCGTAAACTTGTAAAGCCAACGTGTGATAGTTTTCCTTTTAATTTAGTTATATGTAGCTACTATTGCCGTAACGTTTGAATTTCTAACAACAACCGTTTAGCTGGAAGAGGGGGGGGACACTTAACTCTAACGAAAATTGGCACTTTAAGTCAGGGACAGTTAACTAAATCTAAAAATCATGTTAGCACACCCCTAACATTTTTGAAAGACCTATCTAACGTAATCCCACACTTTGTAGAAAACGAAAAATAAAAACATTGTTTCTAGGTTACATGTAGGGGAGGTACCCAAATTATTTATTTCATGTTTTTACTCTACTTCTTTGTCGGCGTGATTAGGTTGTATACTTGTGCCAAATTTCAAGTCTCTAGTACAAATAGTTTTTGCGCTAAACCGCGGACGGACAGACAGACAGACAGACGGACATGGCGAAACTATAAGGGTTCCTTGTTTACTACGGAACATCCATGTGAACTGCCACTTTGCCACCTTGGTAACATAAAAAAATCATATTAATCATATCATAATTCCGTTTATTTTTTTATTTCAGAGCAATAATTCTAACAAATTCCGATGAAATAAAAGAATTGGAGCTTTCGAAGTTCTTCAAAGACCAAGTTGGTGCTGACAGCGAGAAGAAAAAGGGGTATGTAGGGCCACACCGCGGACACTCCGCCAAAATTCCATACAGACGCTTAATTTGGTCTCTATTACACAGACATCAATCAGTGGCGTGTATTTACACGTGCACCTGTGTGCGTAGCACGTAGAGAATACCAACCGTCGCCCATAAGAGGGAGGAGGTTGGGTGAGGCGGGGAAATCGGGCGAGACGTCGAAGTGTCCATTCTATACGTAGTAATAAAACATATTCTCTGGTAGGGGTATGTGCGCCGGGGTTTATGCACAGGCAACACCGGATTAGTCCATAAGCAAATTAAGCTACTGGGGGGCATCAAAGACAGATCATTAACTCATATAGGGAGTGTTCTCCAAAAACGTTCATAACAGTGATCTGTGTCAATATTTTTTTTTTTATTTCAAAAGATTGACAGACAAGCAGACCGGGCCATCTGATGGAAAGTGGTCACCGTCGCCTATGAACATTTGCAACACAAGGGGAGTTGCCAACGCGCTGCAAGCCCTGAAGGACTCTTTTGACCCTTTATTCCCATCGGCCCCCTCTGAGCCGGGCACCGGGGTGGCCGTTGGCACTAATAGATGGCGTTTACCACCCCGGTGGTCGTTAGTTTCATCTGCCCCCTTCGTAGTTATACAGCAAAGGTTTATACGCATTTCGCATCGGACGTTAGATACCAATGAAAATTGAATTTAAACAACACTTAGGTAATTAATGTGCAATTGTATAATCACAGTTTTTGCACCAATGTGGTAGATGTAATAAAATATTATCACATAACTAAATAATCAGCAAAAATTTTAGACAATTTTTTTATAATATTTTTTTTAAAGTTTGTTTTTTTTTTGTTATTATGGCATCGCTATTACGCATATTGCCAGTGTCATGTAAAACGATATTTCATATTTATATAAGCAGCGTAAAGGTTAGTAAAATATAGTCATCAAGTATAATATGTAAGTATCAAGTATATAAGTTATCAAGTATAATATGTCAGTCAAGTGAGTTACAATCAAGTTATTCGAGTAAAGCGATGGCTACTTTACCAGAACATTTACAATGTAGTTTTGGAGACAACCTGAAAGGTCGTATTTTCGCACTGTTATTCTATTTCACTATACACGGGCACTGTAATAAACCTATATCAAACAAAATGCCACCAATTTTATTCAATATAACTTAAAAATACACCAAGAAAGTGAAATAAAATAAGAGCACCATACGCCTCTTTCGAGGTTCCCGCCAAAACTCTAAAGTTTGTTATTTTGCTGATTATTGGTGGGATCATCACATCCTGACGTGTTCAGAATACGCCTGCAGATATTTAAATATTTTCCGGATATCCGTTTAATCTTTGAATTAACTTCTTTATCATATTCCCTTTGATATTACAGAAAGAAAAAACAAAAATCGGAGTCTTCAGAAGAGTCACTGAATAACATTCACCATACAACCGATGATTCGGGCATTTGACATCACCGGGTGAGGCGCGAAAGCCCAAAGCGAAGCCCTCACAGACATAAAGACAAACACGATGACAGGAGAGACAGAGATAAAAGAAGAAAGAAACGAGAGAGCACCGAAAGCGAATCCGACAGCTCTAGTTGAGCCATTGTCTTGAGATGAAGTGGATTAAAAACTATTAAAAGAAAAAAAATGGCTGTCAATTTTGACAACTGACATAACGAACTTTTTTCAAAAGTTCACTATTTGGAATTTGGCATACATTCGATTATGCCCTGAACATTATTAATGTTCTTGAATTATTATGTCAATATTTGTAATTTTTATGACTAGATTATGTAAATAAAATAATTAACAATGTTTCACTAAAATGTAATATTTTCGTTCATCAATTATGTAGATATGTACCTACTTAAATGTATTTAAATTATTATTTTTGTATCTTGCTAAGTGTCTTTATCTTGAAGGAATAAAAGTGCCTTTACTAGCTGTATTTAAAATGTTATATTTCATAGGAAATTTAATGATAAACTTGCATGATCACTCTATTAAACAAATGTCAGCAAATAATTATAATATATAAATAAATATGTAACTAATAATGTTTAAATTATGAATAGATTCGTAATAACATAACAGTATATAACAAATTTAACCTAAATTAAATTAGTTATATAATAATTAATATTCATGTTAAACAAATACTATATGCACAGCAAATTTGGTATTTTAATTATTTAGGAAATATATTTTAAGGTATAGCTTACATTTATACATATAAATTATTATAATACAAAACGTTTCCAATTTTAAGTTACGGTTTAAATATAATCAAAGGTTTTTGAAAATATGTTTTTAAGTATACATACTTATATTTATATAAATGGACTATATAATATATGGAGCGTTACCAATTTTAAGTTAGGTTTTTAATATAGTCAATGGTTTAAATATCGGCTTTACCGTTTTTAAGTGTTTAAGTGACAAAATAAGGTACCTACTAAATAGTATATAAATACTACGTAAGGTACCTACTTTTTAAGAGATCCATGAAATAATGGGAGTCTTAAATATAGTGATATATATCGAAAATCGCACAATTTATTAATATAATTGTTGAGATGTGTATTGAAATTATTAAAATGGAATACATTTTCGTAGATTTTTAATAAAACAAATGAATAAAAACAGATTGTTTTATTTAATTTTAAACTGGGCGTCTATAGAAATTACAGACGGTCCATTCTTGGCACTAGAAGAGGTATGTGAGTATTATATGTATGTATGTATATGACTAAGGGAAATTAAATCTATAAGAGGAAACGAACTTATAACCTTAGGGTTGGTATTTTATCAGGGAAATTTACTACTAAGCTATAGCAGACAGGAGTATTAAAATACAAATAGTCACATAAATAAAAAAGATATCACGAAAATATTGTATATTTAATTTTTCACAATTATTTGCATTATAATAACTAAATAATAATAAATAGATTTATTATTAAAAATATATAACTATAGTTTAAAAGATTATCCCCCTTATTCATAAACGTACATTAGATACGTTTTAGCTATAGAATGCTTTGTCTTTGTCAGTCGCATTGTTAATTGTTAAACGCATTGATAGAAAAAGACAAAGGTGAGATTAGCAACACTTTAGCTAAGATACGTTTATGAATAAGGGGGTATATGTATAAATATACACTGGTACATAAATAATTTAACGTTATTGAATCTTAAAACAAGTATATAAATATTACTCTTAAGTGTGTTACAATTATTATAAATAATAATAAGTAATACAAAATAATTGTTTTTACATTAATATAGACTTTAAATAATGAAAATATGTATATTTGTAATAATAAAAAATGTAGTTACAAATACATATTACTTATAAAAATTACACAGATAATAATTATAGGTTGGTAAGCATAATAATTGTTTTATATTATTTCGCATTAACACATGCTTGTGAAATATATTTTATTTAAAGAAAAAGTATAATAATACATAAAATGTATACATATTTAAAATATCGTGCAATAAATGTTTAAAAAATCTTTTCTTATAGTAAATATATAATAGATAAAATTCTTGACAGCCTCTGATGTTTTTTTTTTTTAAATACACACAATAATAAAATATTAAATAAAATAATGATACAGTTATGGCATCAAAGGCATTAAAAGAAAAAAATAACATTGAAATAATATCTGAAATTAAAACCATTGTCCTTAAACATAAGTCACATAACAAGAATAAATAATTAAAAACTAAAATGGTTATTCTATAAGATTAAACTTCAGGTATCACTCTTACTTAAGGATCCAATATTTGAGATCCAAAGATCACAATCCATTTTGGATGACCTGCAATTGATTCTAAATCCGTTTAAAAAAAGGCGTACCAACATAGAGCAATACGGGCCATCGGCTGCGGACACTTACTTTGTGTTCTTCTACTACACTTCACGCCCCTTCTTGGGAGGAGGCATCGAGCTTACTCCACCACGCTGCTCCAATGCGGGTTGGTGGAGATAAGGGTTAGTGGCCAACCCGCTGTCGGATGTTTTCAAACCGTCCATAAGGCCTCCGACAAGGTTTAACAACTGCTATCTATCGATAGGAACCGGGACTGACGACTTAACGTGCTCTCCGAAGCACGGAAACACGCATTTTAATTTGCCACTAGCGGTCACCCATCACACACCCGACCGAGCCCGTATTGCTTAACCGAGTAGATCGTTTCCGATCTACACCGGCCGCGGGGTCATGCGTGCTATTATATACAAATGTATTATTTGACTTTATTATTTGTTTTTAAAATAGAGATTAAATAGACACAGGAAGTTTAACTCTTTTAGAAATTCTAAAACTTCAAATGTCAAAAATTGGCGGCTAATTAGGCACATCAGCGCCATATTTGTAGTAAAAAGCGCGCCAAAAGTGCGCTCGGTCGGGCGTTAATGGCGCCACATATTGGGGTTCCAGATTGATCGCTAAGTGGTGAGGGTAGGGCAACCATTCGCCGTTGCTCGCATCTGGTGTTGGTGACCTGTAATGTAAGATTTGTTTTATTATGTACTAGCTGCCAAGATACGTTTTAGCTACAGAATACTTTGTCTTTGTCAGTTGCATTGTCAAATGTGCAGCATAGAAAAAGACAGAGGAGGGATTAGCAACACTTTAGCTAAAATACGTTTAGGAATAAGGGGGGTTAGTGTTTAAAAAAATGAAACTCACCCATATTTAGCTCTCACTACACTTTAGCTAACACTACCATTTAGCGGCAAGTATATTAGGTAATGCGGTGGTGCCTACGCCCGCGAGCTCCGTCACTGGAGCTCTACCACCAGTAAAAAGACATGAAAATTTGACAGTAATGTCAACGACGTCGATTTGCGGTCGCACCCCTGGTGAGTTAGGTATCATGTATTTTCATACTAGTAGCTTGGATACGTAGCCAGTAACATCGCCATGGCGTCCTAGTGAGTTAGGACTCTAACCCCCTTATTCATAAACATACATTAGATACGTTTTAGCTACAGAATACTTTGTCTTTGTCAGTTGCATTGTCAAATGTGCAGGATAGAAAAAGACAAAGGAGTGATTAGCAACACTTTAGCTAAAATACGTTTATGAATAATGGGGGTTAGTGTTTAAAAAAATGAAACTCACCCATATTTAGCGAAGTTTGTCCACATCATGGTCATAAATGTAACAATCCTTGCATCATTCTCATCCATTGGCAGCGGGAGCCTTTCCAATTCAAAAATATAAAACAATTCATCCTTATTAGCAGTTGCTGTCAAACTGCTATTAGTCAACAGTCTCCCAAGATTTCTATTGCCTATATAACTGAAGATATACTCATAAATCGGCACATCAGAATTATTAGCATATAGTTCAGAAAATAGAGACATCGGTCCAACAAACGAGAAATCTGTATTCAAATTAATTATACCACCAACTAAAGCTTCATCTGATGTTATATTTGAGAAGAATGTATCTTTTAATAAGCCTCGAAATTCTTCTTTTTCGGCCGATGGTACGATCATGCTTTTCTGGTCTAATGCCGAGTAATCCTCATTATTGATTCTATTCATTTGACTTGTTATAGTATTATAATCTAGTGTACTAGTCAAACCTTCTACGGTATTCAAGCCAATAATCATTGGTACAGCATTGTATGTCTTTCCAATCAGGATATTGTAAGGTGTATCTATCAAAAATGGTTCTTCACCATCGAAAATAGTTTCAACGGAAGGCAAAAACGCTGACTTGGCATTCATCTGCTTCCCTATAGCTTCTTCTACTTTAACAACAGGTGTATCTTTATAAATCTTTAACAATTCCTTTTTATCTTTAGTTTTAACGCCAAGAGATTTAGCTATTTGACTAGCTGTACCCAAAGGATTGGGGTCGAAGGACCAAGGCGCGAACGGAGTTCCACTTTCAGATATGATCTTATGGAACAAGCCTTTTGTGGATTCGGACATGGTTAAGTAAATAGCAGCAAGACCGCCGCTGCCTTGGCCAAAAACAGTCACATTGTCGGGATCTCCATGGAAGGAAGCTATGTTCTCTTGGATCCATCTCAAAGCCGCTCTAATGTCCTTCAAACCAGCGTTACCTGGTGCTTCTTCTATATGTAAATTAAGGAAACCATAAGCGTTAAGTCTGTAGTTCACTGTGACTACAATTACACCATGACTGATGAGGTATTGGGGACCATAGAAGCTGGGTGATGCGGACCCTACTCCGAAGTCACCGCCGTGTATGAAGACCATAACAGGTCGGGTGGTATTAACGAAGGTGGGGGTGTATATGTTGAGGACTAGGCAATCTTCGTTGTCGCTGGCGGCGGCTAATGGGTCGTGGGTCGGGAATTGGGGACAGAGGACTGCCCGATTGTCAGCTTTGTAAATACCAGAGTACGATGGAGGCGGTAGAGGTGCCTGGAAGGTTTAAAGAAATAGATTATTCGTAATTAGTAATAAAATTGCTAAAAACCGGACCGGAAATCGTATTGTTCAGTATGTACCCGGACGAAGTCGTGGGCGCAGCTAGTATAAAAGTAGCCTAAGTTACTCCTCATTACATAAGTCCCGTCAAAATCGGTCCAGCCGTTCCCGAGATTAGCGGGAACAAACAGACAGACAAAAATTGTAAAAAATGTTGTTTTGATATATGTATCGTGTACACATACAGATGTATTTAGTAAAAAGCGGTTATTTTTATATTACAAACAGACACTCCAATTTTATTTATTTGTATAGATGTATAGATAACATTACATCACGCCTGTAATTCTCGAAGGGGTGGGCATAAATGCATGCAGTCAAGCATACATGCAAACACGTACGATTCGCCGGTTTCATTTTGGCCCACGTAACAGGTGGCGAGCCTGTTGACATCTCCGGGGACATATTGCCAAACTTTGAGACACTGGGAAACTTCCAGAAAATGGAAAAATCTCAATAGAACCAGAGATAATGGATTACAAACCGTTATCACTGATAGTCCTCGCCCCGGGTATCGAATCTAGGACCCCAGCGTGGAAGTAGTGGCCTGTTACCACTAGGCTACTAGGGCAGTTTGATACCTATTTTAATATACTATTTAACTTATATATATTTAATATACCTATTTTAAATCTCGCATCGAATTAATAGGTACCTACATTTATTCGATGCGAGATTTTTTTTATGTTATTGAAGTGGCAAACAAGCATGCAGTTCACATTGATTTTAAGTGATGACTGCAGCCTATAGACACCTTCACAATGACCAGAGGTCAAAATGCAGATGCGTTGCCATTCCTGAGGCCTAAGGTGTTATGCCTCTGTGCCGGAAATTACAGGGCCGTATATTACCACCTGACCGGAACACGATAGTGATGAACATTACCATTTAGCGGCAAGTATATTAGGTAATGCGGCGGTGCCTACGCCCGCGAGCTCCGTCACTGGAGCTCTACCACCAGTAAAAAATAATTGCAGTCTGTTTGCCATGCAAGAATAGATAGCAAGATGTAGAGATAGTATTTTAGCTGCAATAGAACAAGTAGATAAAAAAAAATCGCTTACACTCACATCCCCACAGTAGGTATAATCCTGTGTCGTGGGTGCCGTTGTACACATACAACACATACACAAACACCCAGACCCGAAACAAATATCTGTAGGCCATACAAATATTTGTCCCGGTGCGGGGATCGAACCCGCGACCCTTCGAATCAAACGATCATCTCACGGCTGTATCCCATCTGGCCCGGTGACCTGGCCGTCAAAATATAATAAACAACAATACTCTTTATTGTACACCAAACAGAAGTAAATAAAGTACAATGTTTAGAGAGCGATTTCTTCCAGGTAACCAATTTTTAGGAATAAATAAATCGAACAGTAACAGTGGTGCACTAATCACAACAGAACAAAGTAAAACAAAAAAAAGAAAGAAAAAAAAAACACATTTTTAGAAACAACATAAACGTATACACTACGCAAAAACTACGTTACGTACTAACTATGTTATTCAAATGAAACTTACCCCAAATTTAACAGGGATGCCATATCGGATAGCCAAAAATTCATGATATAAGCCATTTGATGCTAAATTACCCTCAACTTTCCCCTGTTTTGTTGTCACAATATAGGGGTCCGAACCATAAGTCGTGCCAAAAATGGCTAATAATATTAGGCAGAACGATGAACGACCCATGCCCTTTGACTTCTTAAAACTATACAATTTGAATTGAATTTCGCGCTTTTTATATCCGTAGACACTTGACACTTTTTTCGAATGTTAAAGCAATTATATTTTCAGTCTTATTATATAGGTATTAAGGTTTAAATTTCATAAATAATTGTGATTTTCAATGTTATCAATGAACGTGATATTTTCGATATTGATAGTTAGATTGTTTGATTAAGTATTAAGTAATTATTAATTAATACGTTGGATATGAATTATGTAACAATTACAATATTATTTTTCGTAATAACAGATGAGAGTTAATTTGAAAATTAGAAAAAAATGGAAGGATTTTAATAAGTCATCAACTGATAAACAAGTTTACGGTGGTGGTAAACAGGCATAGAGCAACATGCGCCACCGGCCGCCGGCGCCGCAGCGGCCCGGAGGGAAGTAGCCCCTCTGTCAAAGTACAAGCCCAAATGGTCCTACGCCTGTGACTGTCACCCAGATGTTTAAATGTGTGCGTGACATTGTTTATGTATTTTGTTAAGTCAAGGTGTTAGTTTAGTAGTAATAGACGATTTTTGTAGTTGTGTATCACACATAGTTCCCCCCGCAAAAAATGACAGACTGTTTTGCATCGGTAATAAACGCTATGGCTACTCCCCTCCGGTCCCCGCGGCGCCGGCGGCAGTAAATAGTAGTACCCATAGTAGCCTAACTACACGACACCAGAGATTTAATGTAGATATGTTGCCACTCTCGAGGACTAAGGCATCAAGCCCGCTGTGCTGGAAATTACTGGGCCGTACAATACCACCTGCCCGATATTTAAGGGCTATTATGTAAATTTATGTATAGCTTTAATATATAATTTATTTTTTACTCGTTCGTCTCCATACTGGGCCTCCAAATGCTAAATGCCACTCCGGGCCCCTAAAGACCTTAGTCCTTTATAAAAGTATAAAGCTCGTATCTATTTGTGATATTATTTATTTTCAAGGTCGGTAAATAAAGGTAAAATATCACTGCGTCTTTTCTAAACGTTTATTTTCTTCACAACAAACAAAGTGAAAGTACATTATTTCCGAACGCACCCCACTCCGCCAAATTTGTTTGACGTTTCACGAAGTCCATAAAGTGAAATCATATTATTTTGTGTTTTAATCCCTTTATTTACCTCAAAACAACCACAATTTCACCAAAACAACGCCTAAAACACATACCCTCACGACCACCAACGTATCCGAGTCCAATTTTTAAAGTCCCATCGAATGTGCCTACGTGTATTCGACATGCATTAAAATCGTCGAAAAAAAATCCTCCCAAGCTTTATTATGAATAAAAAACCAGCACGCGTCGGTCCTAGGATCAGAATAACTAGGCCCGCCAACCGTAAGAAGCTGGAAGACGTGAATACAGACGACAGGAGCTACATTTACACTTGTCAGTACTGCCGTTTGAAGTTCACACAAAACAGCCAATATTTCCGGCACATGACTTCCAATCACCAGAACCAGCAGCGGGAGGCGACTTACCAGTGCAATGAGTGTGAGATAGTGTTCTCTAAGAAGAGTAATCTTGACTTACATTGTCAGACGCAGCATCAGACTAAGAGCAAGTCAAAATGTGAGGCTTGTTCGATAACATTCAAGTCGAGGTATTGTTTACGTCGTCATATGAAATTGAAGCAGTTAATGGCTGAGAACTCGTGTGTGGTGTGTCAGAAAAAGTTTGTGAGTAAGGATAGATTACTGAAGCATATGAATGGGAAGCATACGTTCAAGAATGTTACGTTTCAATGCGATCTGTGTTCGTTGAAGTTTAAAGCTAAGCAGTCGCTTATGAGCCATCTCGGTCGCATACATAAGAGATTATGATTACGTTTTGTAATTAGATAAAAAAAAAATATTTTATTTTGTGAGCCATCTTGGTCGCATACATAAGAGGTTATGATTATGTTTGTAATATAGTTGTGGTTACTTCTGAATGAATGTGGTTTTAAAATGCACTATTGTAATACTAAGCCCCTTATTCATAAACATATTTTAGCTAGTGTCACACTGCGGACACACTCCAAAATTCCATACAAATGCCTAATTTGGTTTCTATTACACAGACACCAATCAGTAACGTGTATTTACACGCGCACCTGTGTGCGTAGCACGTACAAAATATCAACCGTCGCCCATAAGAGGGTTGAGTGATGCGGGCAAATCGGGCGGGACGTCGAAGTGTCCATTCTATAAGTAGTATTATTACATATTCACTCCTAGTGTTGCTAATCTCTCCTTTGTCTTTTTGTATCCTGTGCATTTGACAACGCAACTGACAAAGACAAAGCATTCTATAGCTTAAACATATCTAATGTACGTTTATGAATAAGGGGGTAAATATATATGCACAGTTGTGTCTCCAAAGGAGGATGCGTGCGTGTATTTTTTTTGTAATATTTTTAATTTACTACATTTTTTGTAATATTTGCTGATATAAGCACATTTCTCTTACTTTTTTCATGAGACTCGTATGATAAGGAATATGTTGTGTTTATATTTTGTCAAACTTAGAGACAAAAAAGTGTAGTTCTATGTGTGATAAAGGGTTCATGGTAAAACGGACGATCCAAAATGTATGGAGCTTGGCCCTGCACCTTGTACACTATATTGAGAGAAAAAGCATAAAATACTAAATCATTTTCATCTATTCAAATTGTTTAAGGTTGAAGGCATAACTTCAATTAATTGTCTTAAGTACATGTATTTCAAAAACAAGAATGTCTAGTAGCAATATTGTGACATATTGTTGTCATACAAAATTGTATGTATGTATGTCCCTTCACACCAGGGTAGGGAGAGAGTGTGGAGCACCAGATATCCCGGTCCTGACACATCTACAAAAATTACAAAATGAAAATATTTCTGACAAAAACAATGATTCAACAATTATTAAGGGTAAAAGTGACTTCTTTACAATATTTAATAAACTGCAAAGTTTATTATATCGATTGCCTAACTAGCAAACTAGCATTGTTGCCAATAGATGTTGCTACTGCCACCATAAGGCAATGCAATAAATGTGAAGGAAAGATTTGACAAATCGGGCAGGACTTTGGTAGCTCAGTTGGAAGAGCGGCTGGACTAGATTCCCAGAAGCCGTGAGTTCGAGTCTTGCCTGAAGTAAAATTTTTCTTTCCATTTTTCTTTAAAAAATGTATTTCACAAGCATGTGTTAATGCGAAATAATATAAAAACAACAATGATTCAAATTATTTTTTTAGTTTTTTTCATGATAATGCATATTATTCTCTATC
The DNA here is from genome assembly GCA_036365455.1 of Macrosoma leucophasiata. NCBI lineage: Eukaryota > Metazoa > Arthropoda > Insecta > Lepidoptera > Hedylidae > Macrosoma > Macrosoma leucophasiata. The sequence goes on from JAWQUS010000029.1 coordinate 6,028,801, forward strand.
TTTTGATATAGTGTACAAGGTGCCGGCCCAAAGTAAAACTTGTCCTTTACAAAAATTCACTGTTTTTGCAAAATTACCCAATTTTTTTTTGTCTTTTTGTTTATTTACTTAATATGAGATTTGTGTATAAATAATTTAAAACTTAAGGCCGTCCATGCAAAGCTAGATGGTCAATTTATAGATTATATGTCTTAATTAGATTTTAGTGTTGTATTAAATTAATATAAGTTGTTATTTAGATTTTTCATTCTTCTTGTGTCTGACCGAAGATTATTTCGGTTAATTTGGTGTTAAAAAATCCTAATTCAATTCAAAATTGACTAATTTTAATGATTGTTAGTGACAAGCTGCTGCTCGCGGCTTCGCCCGCTTGGATGTCGTTTAAAAAGTAGCCTATTTTCTTTCTCAAAGTCAACTCTATCTCTGTACCAAATTTCATTAAAATCGGTTCAGTCGTTTGAACGTGAAAAGCTTACAGACAGACAGACAGTTACTTTCGCATTTATAATATCAAATAGGGATTAATATTTGCGAGGTGAAAACTTTTTTAGCATCGTAGGTGAAACGAAAAAGCGACAGTAAAAAGAGATAGACACATTTTATGAATTTTTAAAATTTGTCTTGAGACAAAATGAGACAAGAAGCATTATACAGTGTTTGTACGCGCATGCGTAGTACAAAGCTTTAATTTTTGAAGGTTTCACTTCTTCCGTGTAAAATGCACACGTTTTTTTTTTTTATGTATCACAACAGCTTAATTTTATTACAGCGCTCAACAATAAATATTGCACATCGAGCCTAGGAAGGAGACTTCGGTTTATTTCGGGTCTGTAGAGCGTTATCTCTTTCGCACCGTACCTATTTGACGTTTGTCGACCATTTTGATCAAGTTTCGACCAATACCGGACTGTCAGCGCTTACGTAGGCAGTGTGTAACAGAGATAACGCTCTACGAAGCTCGAAGAACGAAGAACGCTCGAAACGAGCCGATCGTCTCTTTCGCAGACTCGATGTGCATTATAAATTGTTGAGTGCTGTATGTGAGTATTGAAAGAGGTAAACAAGCATGCAGTTCACATGCCTGGGGTGCTACCGCCTGTCTGTATTGCTGCTGACATTGTCATTGCTGTCACATTTTCATGTCGATTTGTAGCTTCTTTAAAAGTAGTAGTGATAATCTGATTGATGTTCTCGCTTTAGTAGGTGATAAACAAGCGATAATAGTATATTATTTCCATTATTGTTATTTAGTTAAAGTAAAAATAGACTTTAAAATTTGACAGCAATGATAATGACAGCAATGTCGATAGGCGGTCGCACCCCTGGTCAGCAAATACTGCATTCTATAGACATCTACACAAAACCTAGAGCTCAAAATATAGATATGGTGCTGCTAGCAAATTCTTTATTCCAAAAACGTAACGTTAAAAAATGTTCTAAATTATTCAACTTAATTATTCTTTATTCTAGTTGACTTTAATGGCTGATAGTTAAGCTAATATTCAAATGGCTGTAGAAACTATAAGATTTTCGAGAAATGTTACTGTTTTTGTGGTACGAAATGAGTCTTACCCTGATCTTTGGTCGGACACGAAGGGCCTTCCCAGACTGTACTATGACTTTACTTTCAGAAAAGTAGAACTGCCAAAACTCATACTTTTTTTTACTGGTAGTAGAGCTCTATTGACGGAGCTCGAGGGCGTAGGCACCACCGCATTACCTAATATACTTGCCGCTAAATGGTAGTGTTCAGCATTATCGTGTTCCGGTCAGGTGGTATGTACGGCCCTGTAATTTCCGGCACAGAGGCATAACACCTTAAGCCTCAGGATTGGTAACGCATCTGCATGTTGAACTTGGTCTATGTGTTAGTGTCTATAGGCTGCAGCCATCACTTAACATCAATGTGCACTGCATGCTTGTTTACCACTGCTACTACATATAAAAAAAGGATAGTTTGCTGAAAGTAAAGTCGTAATGCGCGTCAATTTCACCCTGAATTTAAGCGCAAAATTGATTTGTTATGACTGTTTTCTATTGCTTATGATGTAATTCAAATATTTAGTACGCACTCAATAAAATGTGTATAAAACTGTGCTCATCTAGAAATAACGCACATCGAGCCTATGAAAGTGACAATCAGTCAGTTTCGGCTTTATAGAGCGTTATCTCTGTTACACACTGCCTACGTAAGCATCCGTAGTCCGGTATTGGTCAAAACTTGATCAAAATGGTCGACAAACGTCAAATAGGTAAGGCGCGAAAGAGATAACGCTCTACAGATCCGAAATAAGCCGACGTCTCTTTCTGTGGTCGATGTGCATTATTTCTTGTAGGATACTGTATACTTACTTACACTTATGCTTTATGATTAGTTATTTGTAAGTTTAATGCGGTCGTGGAGCAGAGAGAAGTTCGTTACCTGTCTCTATCGCTCTCGCATTTTGCGTCGCGCTCACACCGATGCAATGAACTCCATTAGAGCGTGACGCCATATAGCAATAAATCGGGAGCGACAAAGACGGGTATAAACAGGTCAATGAACGAATTTCTTTCCGTTCCGCGACAGCACTATAGCTTAAAAGTGGGATAATAAAAACGCTTCCCTGATGAGTGAGCGATACTATAAGATATTAGTCAGAGTTTGAGGAAAGGGTTGAAGGTATATAAAGCTGGGTACTCACCTAGCCGTGTAGCATGTAACATAACAGAATCAGATATAGTATCCAGTGAGTATGTAGGCATGAGTCCGCTGCGAGCCGCTCACGGAAGAAGCGCAGCAAGCTCGCAGTGTGCTAGACGTGGGAGAAACGTCTCACCTTTGTGATTGGAACATTAGCATCTGAAACACTAAACTGTTCCGAATCTTTGTATGCATCATTTCGAACATTTGGAACATTGCGTCAAAGATCTACTGTGGCGAAAGTCCAACACAAACAACTCGGCTCATAAAAGCAAAATAATGCAAACGAAATCTCCTCTGTTCCTGAATTATTCGTCTTACAAACGCCATAGTCGATATTATTGCGTGCATAAGGTACTGTATAGTCGCAACGGAATAAGTAACAAAATATCATGTCATTTGGTATCCCACTCTCACTTGCTTAATATTGTATTGTTATCTCGCTCTTCAGATTAAAATGTTTCAAATGTCAAGCGTCTCGGTTGCGGTCATGTGGTTAGCACACTGTGGTGGTCACACTCAATCACTCAAGCGATATAAACAGAGAGCAATAATGTTCGAGTTCCAAATGTTCTGAATGATGCATTCGAAATATTATTGGTGTTCCAATCTTTTGGAACATCGAAATGTTTCGGAACAGTGAATCAGAACAGTAGAGTTACACACGTCTAGCTCGCAGTGTGCTCGTGGACGGCGACCGCTTGTGTAATGAATACGTACGAATATGAACGCACTAGCCACCATTTGTGACATGTTGTCGGCGTGACGTCGTTGCGAGCACTGCAGATCCGGCAGCTCTTAGCTAGATACGCTGTGAACCGTGGACCAGCCGTACCCACTTGCAGGTTGATACAGTATCTAATACGTTACGTGTTACACGGCTAAGTGAGTACGCAGCTTTATACATCACACGATTTGTCATGTCGTTCCTTAGACACCCTGTCTACCAAGTTAGGTTGTTAGGGTGCCGTTTGTTACAATACTCTAGAAATCGTTCACTGTATTTAATATATGTACCAAAACAGAAAAAAAGAAAACTGAAACGTATTTGTGATTTCAAAGTCGATGAAACGAAAAATCGACAGTAAAAAGAGACAGACACAAAAAATCATAAGATTTAACGTGGGGTAAAATGAGATAGGTAGCGTTTTAAAGTGTCTTTTATGATTTTTTTGAAGATTTCGCTTCTACCGCGTGTGAATTGCACACGTTTTTTATCTGCTATAAAGGTGAATTGACTAATATTGAAAGTATGATTAATATGGTAACTAAAATGTAGTACTTTAGTACATTATAAGGAATGTCCTCAAACTGGGGAAGTCCCTAACTATAGAGAAATGCAATAGTATTTACTTATTTACCCACCAGAGAAAGATGTAAATATTTTTCGATGTATTTTGCAGTGAGAAACAATTTCTTTTCCTACTTCTTGTTATTAAAGTATTTGTGGAGGAACGGGTGGAAATGTTCCTCCAATGAAAAGGAAGGATCCTCCAACCTGGAGGCCGTACGCCTATAGAAATTGATGACGTCATTGTCATTGCTGTCAATTTACCATATTGATTTGTAGCTGCTGCTGCTTTAAGAGCAGTAGTGATAATCTGACTCATGTTTTTGCTTACGTACGTGACAAACAAGCGATAATGGTTGATTATTTTAATTGTTATTGCCCTTAAAGTAAAAATTGACAGCAATGACAATGACGACAGCATACGTGGACGCATCTCAGGCGAGGTGATAGCGCCTGGCAGGCCGTGGCTCGGTGATTAACGTTGGGAGGTTGTATATAGGGCAACTCTTGAGAAGACTTCGTAAGTGCGATGCAGCTCGGTCATACGCCATCTTCCGTACTAGACAAGTACTAGTGTTTCATCAGTGTTCTACTAGATGGCGCCTTTTGCAGTAAACGCTTGATCACACTGCGTCCCCGAGTCTGAGGAACATTTCCACCCGTTCCTCAACTATTTTCTTATTTTGTGATTTGAAGGGCACAAGTATTGGTTTCGCTGGTTCATATAATAAGCTATGTTATGAATAAACTATACAAATAAATAAAATTGGAGTGTCTGTTTGTAATGTATATATAACCGCTTTTTACTAAATACATATGTATGTATACACGGTACATATGCCAAAACAACATTTTTTACAATTTTTGTCTGTCTGTCTGTTTGTTCCCGCTAATCTTGGGATCAAGCTAATCACATTATATCCATGTGTGCATACTTGTTTCCCAATTTCGTTATCCGTTACGTTCTGTTAAAATGTAAACGAGTTATCATGCATTGGTGAAAATACTTTAAGTTATATTAATTTATTTGTAAAAATATATGTGTTACGTAAGACTCGTATGAGATTTTTTGTTTAGTACTTATAAGATATTGTTTAAGTTCTCCATTTCGAATTGTCTCGAATTAAATTATTTATCATGTAATCATTGTCTTTTTCTTTAAAACTTAAGGTTCTTAGGGGCTGATCATAAAATACCCCCCTATTCTCACGCTGTCAGAGAATATGTAATAATACTATGTATAGAATGGACACTTCGACGTCCCGCCCGATTTCCCCGCCTCACCCAACCACCTCCCCTCTTATGGGCGACGGTTGGTATTTTGTACGTGCTACGCACACAGGTGCGCGTGTAAATACATGTCATGTCACTGATTGATGTCTGTGTAATAGAAACCGAACGTAACCGAACGCGAAGCGCGCATGGCCCCGCGGCTGGTGTAGATCGTAAGCGATCTACTCCGTTAAGCACTGCGGGCGCGGTCGGGCAGTGCGACGGGTGACAGCTAGTGGCATTAAATGCGCGTTTCCGTGCTTCGGAGGGCACGTTAAGCCGTCGGTCCCGGTTGCTATCGATAGATAGCAGTCGTTAAACCTTGTCGGAGGCCTTATGGGCGGTTTGAAAACATCCGACAGCGGGTTGGCCTAACCCACTCAACTCCACCAATCCGCATTGGAGCAGCGTGGTGGAGTAAGCTCCAGGCCTCCCCCCAAAAAGGGGAGAGACTCGTGCCCAGCGGTGTCTCACTATCTATAACCTCCCCTCCCTTCAAAATATTACGTCACCAAAACTGAGAACCCCCTAAATACATTAAAATTCAATTAGTAGTGCACAAATTTAGCTAATTTAATTTACTCGAACGAGTTTATGTTGCGTCTTACTGTTATTGTATTCACCTAATTATTGTTTTTAAATAAATAAAAAAAAAAATATTGAGAATTTATAATGTTTAATCTAGTTTTTATGATAAAATTTCAATTTAAAACTCTATTATAACAATTATTTTATTGAACTGCGAACGTAACGTTGTCGAAAACCCCGCTTTTCCCCCCGTCACATCTTGTCACGCTCAGTGAGAACCCCCCTTTGTATGAGAACGTATTTTACATAGAGCATCACGGGCCACCGGCCGCGGCAGATCTGAGGGGAGTAGCCATATGCAGGCGTTACCCTCTGTCAAAGTACAAACCCAAGTGGGCCTATGCCTCCTCGATGTTTGAATGTGTGCGTGAAATTGTTTATGTATTTTGTTAGTAAAGGTGTGAGTTTCTTAGTAATAGACGATGTTGTAGTGTGTGTGTGTCACAAGCATTTCCCCTGTTAACTTAATGCTTTTTATGAAATAAAAAAGTGGTATTGTTTATTTGAAATAAAAAACTTTTAACTCTTTGATTTCTTATAATTATTTTGTATATAAACATCAGTTCTTTCATCACATCAGATTTACATATATTTAAAAAATATAATTATGACTATGTACTTATAATTAAACTAAGATAATAATAGACAGACACTTCTACGTTATGTAAAATGAAAAACTATTCTGCAGAGTTAAATGCATGCATTGAAACATACATGCAAACACCCACGATTCGCCGGTTACGTTTTGGCTCATGTAACAGGTGGCGAGCCTGTTGACATCTCCGGGCACATTACCAAACTCCGAGGTACTGGGAAACTTCCAGAAAACTGAAAATTCCCAATAGAACCAGAGGTAAGGTACAAAACTGATTTATATTGAAACTATATTCCTTAGGTAACTGCTTCGTTTAGAAAAATATATATACCGATAATTTAGGTATAAACGGTCCTACTCCCTTCATGATAGTAAAAAAAAGCTAAACAGCCTGTTTGAGTAACATGTTTTAGGTAAATGATAATCAAATCTCTATAAAAGTCATCAGATGAAACCACAATAACTTAGGTAAAAACCGTCCTCTTTATGTAAACATTTTCGACAGAACGTATAAACTGGTTAAATGAAAAAAGTTATAAAACCAATTTAGATATCGACTAAAAAAATAAACGTAACTTCACGCCTGTAATTCCCGAAGGGGTAGGCAGAGGCATACATGCAAACACCCACGACTCGCCAGTTACACATTACTTAACTTCGAGGTATTGGGAAATTTCCATAAAATGGGAAAATCCCAATATAAACAGAGATAATGGACTTTACACCATCATCTCTGATAACCCCCTACCCGGGAATCGAACCCAGGACCTCAGCGTAGTGGTAGTGGCCTGCTACCACTAGGCTACCGAGGTAGTTAAAATAATAAATTAAACGTTATATTTTTATTTTTGCAATTAAACATGCAAGTTCTTTGATTTCTAAAATAAACGGTTCTACTCCCTTCATGAAAGTAAAAAAAAAGGTTAACAGCCTGTTGTAGTAACATATTTTAGGTAAATCATAATCAAATCACTATAAAAGTCATCAGGTAAAATCAAAATAGCTTAGGTAAAGTCCATCCTCTTTAGGCAATCCTTTTGCACATAAGATAAAAAACAGTAAAAAAGGTAAACAGCCTATTGAAGTAACATATTTAAGGTAAATCATAATCAAATCTCTATAAAAGTCATCAGGTGAAATCAAAATAGCTTTAGGTAAAGTCCATCCTCTTTAGGTACACCTTTTGCAAAAAAAGGTAAAAAACATAATCAGGTAAAACAGCACACAAGTCAAAATCAAACAGGGGCATTAGGTTGTAAGTTGTTAGGGGTTTGGAAATATTGCATCCGATGCGCTAACTCGACGCTCGCGTAGGTTTCAACCTTTAGGGGAGGCGCGGGCACGGCGGGGTAGGTCTCTGCCTTCAATGGGGCTGGTCGGGGTTGCTAAAAAAATAGTCGGATTAATAATGTTGTAATGGTAGGATATAGCAACACCAGAGGGGAGTAGCCATATGTAGGCTTTCCCCTCTGTCAAAGTACAAGCCCAAATGGGCCTATACCTGTCGCCTAGATGTTTAAATGTGTGAATGAAATTGTTTCTGTATTTCGTTAAAGTCAAGATGTGTGTTTCGTAGTAATAGACGATTTTTGTAGTGTGCGTGTGTGTCGCACGCATTTCCCCCCGCAAAAAATGACAGACTGTTTTGCATCGGTAATAAACGCTATGGCTACTCCCCTCCGGTCCGCCGCGGCCGGTGGTCCGTGTTGCTCTATGACTGGTAGCAACAGATGACAAGGTAGGTAGGTACAAGGCGGTAGTAAGTGCAATAGCGCAGGGCGGGCAGTAGTCCTGCGATAGATTTATCGCCACTGCGATGCCAATCCGCATGCCAAGCGTGGCGTTTACGCCATAGGCCTCTTATGAGGAGGCTCCGCAGGCCAATATATGCCTCTTATGGGGAGGCTCCGCAGGCCAAGCGTGGCGATTACGCCATATGCCTCTTATGGGGAGGCTTTGGTCCAGCAGTGGACATCTTTCGATTGATATGACTGGTGGTAGAGCTCCAGTGACAGAGTTCACGGGCGTAAGTACAACAGCTTTACCCAATTTTCTTGTCCCTAAATGGTAGTGTACAGAATTTTATGTAATAAAAGTGGCAAACAAGCATGCAGTTCACATAAATGTTAAGTGATGACTGCAGCCTATGGACACTCACACAAAAACCAAGGTCAAAATGCAGATGCGTTACCACTCCTGAAACCTAAGGTGTTATGCCTCTGTGCCGGAAATTACAAGGCCGTACATTACCACCTGACCGGAACACGATAGTGCTGAACACTACCATTTAGCGGCAAGTATATCGGATAATGCGGTGGTGCCTACGCCCGCGAGCTCCGTCACTGGAGCTCTACCACCAGTTTATTATTGTTTACTAGCTGTGCCCACGCTTAGAAACTGAACAATGATTTTGCTAAATTCAACGCGGATATAGTCGCGGGCACAGCTAGTCTTAATTAAATATTAATATATATAAATCTCGTGTCACAATGTTTGTCCTCAATGGACTCCTAAACCACTTAACCGATTATAATAAAATTCGCACACCATGTGCAGTTCGATCCAACTTGAGAGATAGGATAGCTTACATTACGCTATGACTAATAGGAGCAGAGCAGCGCGGGCGAAGCCGGGGCGGGCCGCTAGTACTTTTATGTAAACCGCATTCAACTCTGATTAAAAGTAATTTTTCAATTGACCATAACTTCTCTTTCGCTTAACCGATTTTGACGAAACAAAGCTTTGATAACGCTCCTTTATTACATACTAGCTGTTGCCCTCGGCTTCGCCCGCGTGGATGTCGTTTAAAAGTAGTAGCCTGTGTTCTTTCTCAGTCAACTCTACCGCTGTACCAAAGGAGATGTTGCAAAAATGTATGGACCTCCGGCCATGTATTGTACACAATATCATTAAACAGGCAAAATCAATATAAAAACGTGTTTATTATATTTTCACTTATTTAGCTTTGTTTACAGTTACAAAACATTATTTGGAGTCAGAATTGCAACTCAAAACCAACATGGCGAATATGGCGGGCGATGTCATTTTGACAAATTCCACTAATAATCGATACAAATCGATTTCCAATTCATCGGAACTTCTTTAAATTGATCGATTCGATATATCGTTTTTTTGTTAATATGTGACGCACTAGTAAGATACAGATAGCATTCGTTTTGTTTTATCTACATAGGTACTATCCCAAGCGTCGGCTGTATCGCCGCCATGTTGAACATGGTTGAAAATGATAAAATCGTTTGAATTAAATGTGGTTGAAACTCTAAAATATGTTCTTGAATAAATTAATTGTATGTTTTTCGGATTCTTCTTTAATTTACACATTTTTTGAGGTAGTGTACGAACCAGAGCCGAGCTCGCAACATCTCCTTTCATTAAAATCGGTGCTGTCGTTTGGACGTGAAAAGGTAACAGACATACAGACAGACAGACAGACAGAGTTATTTCGCATTTATAATATTATATTAGTAGGGAAGTAGGGATAAAGGAGCGTTATCAAAGCTTTGTTTCGTGAATCCACCTGTGAAACGACGTTCAAATCCGTTGAGTCAACAATTGAAAAAAATTGTGATTTTGGCTTCTGTTACTCTTTTTTAATTGCCCCCTATATGTTTTTTGGAAATATATTTACCCCCTTATTCATAAACGTATTTCAGCTGAAGTGTTGCTAATCTCTCCTTTGTCTTTTTCTATCCTGCACATTTGACAATGCAACTGACAAAGACAAAGCATTCGATAGCTAAAACGTCGCTACCGTACGTTTATGATTAAGGGGGTTAATGTACAAACACTCGATTTTTAGGGTCACTGCCCGTTCTGTCTTATTATAATAATGTGTATTGATGATTAATAATTACCTTGTTCCGTCGATCGTGCATCATCTTCATATGTTTGTATATCGAGGTCTGCCAGTTGAAGGTGGCAGGGCACAAAGAGCATTTGAAGCTTTTCGAGTTGCTACGATTCGTGTGCATCGCCCACACGTGCCCTTTCAGACGTTTCACTGTCTGTGAACGAAATAAAAAACTTTTAGAAGTAAAAACTTCGTTGTGATTCGAAAGCGACAGTAAAATGAGACAGACATATGAATTTGAAAGTGGATGAAACGAAAAAGCGACAGTAAAGAAAGATATGAATTTGAAAGTCGGTGAAACGAAAAGGCGACAGTAAAGTCATGAATTTGAAAGTCGATGAAACGAAAAACCGACAGTAAAAAGAGACAAACATATGAACGCATCGATATATAACAGATACCAGTTGCTCTCGTGGTTAACAAATACCTGTTCCTAAAAATACTCTCAATGAACAGTCGCCAGTCTTATAACAGGTAGGGTGTAGGGTCTGATAACAGTCAATACCAATACACACGACACTGTTCTGTTCTCATCATCCGTCTCAATCCGTCTTACACGAATGTCACTGGTTAAAACGAGACACACCTAGTATTTTATCCGAAAAATACAATTGGCAGCTGAGCAGGAACAAACCATCTTTGACAAATGCCTCCTAAATTTGGTAGTGTAATCTGTTATTGCTTTGACAATAGTACATCTCGCTCATTCCTGACCTGAATAGCCTTGCTAAAACGAGAAGCACCTAGTATTTTATTATCCGACAAATATGTTTAGTTTTACTAGAGGAAGTCATCCTTTTTCTGGCCATGTTATATGTTCTGTTCGGAAATAGATACGAACAAATTGGAGGAGAATAAAGTTTATTAATATTATTATTTTACAATGTTGAAACAATTAACGGTATAACTTTTTTATGTAAATATTATTTAGCTTTTAAATATATTTTAATGTTTTTTTTAATTATGTAGATTAATTAAGGTTTTTTTACTAACGGCTGATAATTTAAGTACAATTGTAAACGGTATTATAATATAGTTCGCTATAACGGCTAATAGATGGCGCTACTATGTTTAATAAAACTTCCTAAATGACGCTGTAGAGAATTTGTGGCGATATTGTATATTTCTCAACCTCTCAATAATAATATATTTTTCTGAACTGTGACGAGTCATATTATAATTAATCCCTCTCAGAGAGTACTGCCGTGATGATATTAAACCCTCTGTCTGTCGATTTTAGCGGTGGGACGGGTCGCAATTTTATCGACCCGGGCGACCCGAATTAATATAGACGCTAGCCCGGGTTGCATCTCGGGTTGATTCGGGTTGAAATATAAATAAGAAGTACCTAGTATGAGAAATTACTATCTTTGCAATGCCTTCATTGCTTGAGCTAAGTTCACGGTAGTTCACATGTCAACAATGAACCCTCGTAACCATACCTATACAGAAAAGCTGAACGATACTCTGGTTTTGTAGAAATCTATAGGCTGCAATCATCACATGACATCCGTGTAAACTACATGCATGTTTGGTTAGTTTGCCACCATCACTCCATTAAAAAAATATCAAAACATGACATCGTAAGAGCGCGCTAAATTCGTATTGTGTTAATGTACTTACTTCAAATATTATAACGCGTTACCTCTTACTGGCTCTTACTCTATAACGTAGTGTGAGTGAAAGATAAAATATGTAGGTACCAACTTCAACACCGCGTCCTTTTTTCTTATTGAATGTCCAATATCCATTAGGAAGATGACGATGATTAGATAGTTCCATAAGAAATAATTAATATGATAAGATGAGTCCAGTAAAGTGATAAGGATTTTACTAGAAACTTTTTATGGAGTTTTGAAAACAACACGCCAAGTCACATTTTACTACAATAAATCACTTTCCTACACTCTTATCCGTGGTCGAACGCTTTACGAAATAAAACTAATAAAAGCCCGCCAAAACACCCAAGCAAAGTAAGACAAGAACGCTCACGCGCATGCGCGCTTCGTTTAGGGATGGCGATCTGATCAATGATCAATTAATCGGCAGATCAATCTTTCGGACCAAAAAATCGATTATTTAAATCGATCCACAGCACAGAATCAGTGAAAATAAGACAGGAAGCCAGATAATGACAGATACCTTATTTTTGGCTCATTTCTTATCCTTGATTGAGTTCTTAGTATTACATAATACAAATCGAATATAAATTGATTAAATGGAAATATATAAATATCAATTTTAATAAAATAATAATCGATTCAAAGATCGATCTTTTTCAGAAAGAATTGCCATCCCTAGCTGCGCTCCGCGTCATTAGCACGCATGCGCACTGGACTCTATTAGCACGCATGCGCACTGGACTCTATTAGCGCGCATGCGCACTGGACTCTTATGGATTAGAGCGCATGCGCTTTCAAGGTTCCCGCCAAAAAACTCTAATTTAATTAACTTAGATTAGATGGCACGCAATAATGACCACTAAAGCATTGATATACCTGAGGATGTTTGCCTTGATGTTAACATATGGATTTTATAGCATTATTTTTAGGGTTTCGTAGTGAGATAATAAATTCAGAATTAAGGTAATACATGCTATTAAATATTTATTACTAAAATAGAAATATGTACAGTGTATGCTTAATTCTGAATGAATTAATCATTTCAAAATTCAAATACCTATTACTCTTCTACTTCGACATGTCATATTAGCCATAATGTATGTGATGACGTGTATGATGATGTGTAACAAATTCTTAATTTGAACCTTTTTGGTTTAGTGTTCCAAAAAAAATTCTTAATCTCAAGAAACATTTTTCTCATATACCTATCCATCCATCTTAACGTCGAGTAGCGGACAGACGAGCAGAGCGCATGCGCAACCCGTCAAAACCGTCTCATTCAATCACCTACTGAAATAATTTGCCTTTCTCATTTACACACTATATAACGCAACCCGTCACGCCGTCAACCCGTAAACCTTCTCTCTCGTTCTATTACCTAATGAAACAATTAACCTTTCTCATTCGCACAACCCGTACATACGATACGGGTAGGCATCTCGGTTATCGCACGCCGCGCGGCGAGTTCGCGGCTACGCGGGCTACGCGGCCCGAAAGCAAGGTACCGAATTGTTCTGCGGCGGTGACGACGAAAGCGTGACCCGCGCGTGAGACTGCTATCCTGATGGCGTCACGGGTCAACCCGTTACAGCGCAAAGAGAACCCGAATTTTCGGGTTGGCTGACATGCTCGGTTCGTGCGGGCAATTTAGCTCGAGTCGCCCATCGCTAGTCGATTTGTACAACAATCTTGTATGAAACAATGTGTAATTAAACTATCAATAAATTGTGTTTATAAAAGTGGAATTTAATTTACAGCATAATGGTATAATAACCGATTTTATTAAAATTTTAGACTCGAAGTTAGTTTATTTTAGGCAGAGAATCTGAAATAATACTACGTTTAGGTACGAGTACTTAGACGGTTAAGATTTATTTTGTAAATATTTCAATTTTAAGAACGCAACAGAATCACACTTCATCCCATCATACTGACATGGTTGTGGCAACCCGTGTCTAGAACAAGAACAGACTAGTATTTAATAACAGATATTGAGAACAGGTATTTCTACGGAACAGGAACAAGAACAGGTATTGCGATTGACTTGTTACAACCCCAGCATAATTGTTTTTTTTTTTTTTATTTTTTTTAGGTCGGGCTTTGTGTAGGCGGCCTGTCTCGAGACGGCACTAGTCTACTTCACCGGGCAATCGGCGAGCGCAGAAGGCGCTCCAGCCTAAGCAAAAAAGTTAGCACAACTGCCTTAGGGTGACCCATGCGGGTCCGTGCCTCGGCTTAGGACGTTGCGGAGGGACATATGAGACATATGCGATTATGGGCGGTGCAACTTTCGCTCTACTCCATTCGGTTGGTGATAACCGGAATGTCATCGGCCTCGCGGGGCCGGAGATAGGGTCGGGCGCGGCGCGAAACGCGTCGGCGCGTTGTATTGGGCGCCTAATTGTCGTTGGGAAGTTGTATATATGCCAACTCTTGAGAAATCTTCGCATGTGCGATGTAATTCGATTGCACGCCATCTATCGTACTAGACAAGTACTGTGAGGTTTCATCTGTTCCACTAGTTGGCGCCTTAATGTAGTGGACGCAACACTTACCTTGTAAGACTTTCCACAAATATCACAGAGATGTTCTCCGTCCTCTTCAGTCTTATTTTTAGCTTCGTGTATGTTGTTCATATGCGCTACCATTATCTTGGCTGTCTTGAATGGCTGCAAATAAAATAATACTTTTTACTGGTGGTAGAGCTCCAGTGACGGAGCTCGCGGGCGTAGGCACCACCGCATTACCTAATATACTTGCCGCTAAATGGTAGTGTTCAGCACTATCGTGTTCCGGTCAGGTGGTAATGTACGGCCCTGTTATTTCCGGCACAGGGGCGTAACACCTTAGGCCTCAGGAGTGGTAACGCATCGGCATTTTGACCTTGGTCTTTGTGTGGGTGTCTATAGGCTGCAGTAATCACTTAACATCTAAGAATACCTAAAAACTCAATACTGACCTTAAAACACACTTTGCATTGATACTTTATTCGCTTGAAGTGGTCCCAGTCGACGTGGTCTATCATACACCACTTGGTGACGAATTTCTTCGGACAGAAAGCGCACTGGTGCCTGGAATTAGTATATTTTAATTTTAACTGGTAGTAGAGTTCCGTCAGACAATCTATCTTCTTAATATATATAAATCTCGTGTCCCAATGTTTGTCCTCAATGGATTCCTAAACCACTTAACCGATTATAATAAAATTCGCACACCATGTGCAGTTCGATCCAACTTGAGAGACAGGATAGCTTACATTACGCTATGACTAATAGGAGCAGAGCAGCGCGGGCGAAGCCGGGGCGGGCCGCTAGTCTATAATATAAAAATAAGTCGGGTTTTCCTTCCTGACGCTATAACTTCAGAACGATCAGATTTCCACGGTTTTGCATTCGTTGGAAAGGTCTCGGGCTCCGTGAGGTTTATATCAAAGAAAATTCAGGATGAAATATTTATAAAACGACATCCACGCGGGCGAAGCAGCGGGCAACAGCTAGTATTATACAAAAATCAATTGCTGTTCGTCAGTCTCGCTAAAACTCGAGAACGGCGATTTGGTTAATTTTAGTTTTGAATTATTTCTGGAAGCCCAGGGAATGTTAAAAAGGTAAGAGAATATGAAGAAATTGAAGGGGAATAGTAAATAATACAATTTCATTTTTCCATACAAATAGTCCGTATCTATCGAACCTTTGATACATTATTTAATACTCATACTCAGGCATTACGAAGTTTGTCGAGTCAGCTAGTATGAAATAAATACTACGTATAGAATGGACGCTTCGATTTCACCGCCTCACCCATCACCCCCTTTCGAGAGGCAGTTGAATAGACTTCAACAGTGAGATTGCAAGCAAGCGAGCGAGCGGTCCACTTTTAGTTAATTTCGTCACGTAGTCAGTGCGACGACTTATTTCACGATTGTTTTATGTCAGTCATAACCCTACGTGCTACATTTCTGTGTGCGCGTGTGAAACTGTCTGTGTAACTAGCTTTTCAGCTTCCGTGGTCCCGGGTCAGTCTGCCCGGGACCACGGAAGCTGAAAAGCGACCGAAACGTCGGGTTGATTTTAAAAATCATTTTAGTTTAATATACGCGAGATAAATCCGTAAAAATAGTTTTATTTCAATGAGTGTAGCTCGCGAAAACCTAAGAACATATCATGTGTAACTAGAATAAGCGTACCCAGCTGTTTTTTTTATAGTCGCTTTTTCGTTTCATCGACTCCAACGATGTTGAAAAAGTACTGCTCAGCCTCAGCTGTTCTGATATCTACTAATAAAAAAAAATCACATAAGAAAATAATTCTGAAAAATGGCAAACTTTTGCCTTTTAAGTTGACAGACAAGCAGACGGGCCATCTGATGGTAAGTGGTCACCGTCGCCTATGGACATTTGCAACACCAGGGGAGTTGCCAACGCGCTGCCAGCCCTGAAGGACTCTTTTGACGCCATTTTTGAAGAACCCCATATTGTAGCACCGAGGAAACACCTCAGAGGGAAGTTCGTTCCACAATTTACACGTTCTGGGCAGAAACGAACGAGAAAACCGCACCGTTGAGCACTGCCAGGTGTCCAGTCGGTGAGGGTGAAACTTCTCTCTTCGGCGGGTAGTACGGTGTAGAAAAAGAGACGGTGGTACCATGTCGAACAGTTCGACAGAGCAATCACCATTGTAGAGACGGTAGAGAGAGTAATCTTATGAGTTTATTAATAGTCCGGTCAATTTAGCCCAAAAATAGGGGTTACCTTGCATTAATTCTCAGAAAGCTGAAAACTATATAACTAGTTAACTATATTATAAGAATATCTTTGGCTGAAAATTTACATAGATGTTAGGGATGTTGTTTTTCTTGTCGCTTTTTCGTTAAACTGACTCACACCCTTAGTCGATGAAACGAAAAAGCGTCAGAAAAACAGCATTTTTTTACTGTCGCTTTTTTCTTTCATCGAATTTCAAATCACATAGATGCTTTAAAAAGCACCGAGTCATCCTAAATTGCGGTCTTTTTACTGTCGCTTTTTCGTTTCATCATCTTAAACGATGCTTAAAAACGCTGGACTCACCCGTAATTGCTCTCGGACACATGCCGCTTGCTGAACCTCATGTGGTTGTTGTAGCAGTCCCTGGAGGCGAAGGTCTTGCCGCAGGGGCGGCAGGCGTGCGGGACGCCGGCGGCGCGCTCGCGGTGGTTGCGCGTGTGTCGGGCGAGGTTGCGTTTCCATTGGAACAGTTTGCCGCAGATCGGGCACGGGTACGTTGTACCGTCGTGGACCACACTAGACAGAAAAATATATAAAAGTAGTTTTTGAGCTGATTCCATACATTTGTAGCGTCCACTACATTAAGGCGCCAACTAGTGGAACAAAGACGAAACCACACACAGTACTTGTTTAGCACGATAGATGGCGTGCATTCGAATTACATCGCACATGCGAAGATTTCTCAAGAGTTGGCATATATACAACTTTCCAACGTCAATCGTTGGGCCGCGGCCCGCCAGGCGCTACCACTTCGCCTGGTCGGAGGATCCTCCCTTTTCGTCGGAGGAACACTTCCACCCGTTTCTCCACACATTTTTAAACCATCTACTTTCTACTGAGGGGAGTTGTTCCCACTTGTATGTACAGTGAGTAAAATACTGGTGGTAGAGCTCAAGTGACGGAGCTCGCGGACGTAGGCACCACCGCATTACCTAATATACTTGCCGCTAAATGGAAGCGTTCAGCACTATCGTGTTCCGGTCAGATAATAATGTACGGCCGTGTAATTTCCGACACAGAGGCTTATTACCTTAGGCCTCAGGAGTGGTTACACATCTGCATTTTGACCTCTGGTCATTGTGTGGGTGTCTATAGGCTGCAGTCATCACTTAACATCAATGTGAACTGCATGCTTGTTTGCCACTTCCATTACATAAAAAGAAAATAGTTAAAACTATTCTGAACAATTTCAGACTAGAATGCCAAACATTTTAGGTGAGTTTTGGCGGGAACCTTGAAAGAGGCGTATGGTGCTCATATTTTGTTTCATTTTCTTGGTGTATTTTTAAGTAATATTGAATAAAGTTGGTGGCATTTTGTTTTATATAGGTTTATTACAGTGCCCGTGTATAGTGAAATAGAATAACAGTGCGATAACACGACCTTTAAGGTTGCCTCCAAACCTTCATTGTAAATGTTCTGGTAAAGTAGCCATCGCTTTACTCGAATAACTTGACTGTAACTCACTTGACTGACATATTATACTTGATAACTTATATACTTGATACTGACATATTATTATACTTGATGACTATATTATACTAACTTTTACGCTGCTTAAATAAATATGAAATTTCGTTTTACTTGACACTGGCAATATGCGTAATAGCGATGCCATAATAAGAAAAAAAAAACAGACTATCAATTTTAGTTAATGTTGTAAAGGTTTTTTAATTGTTTTATATTATTTCGCATTAACACATGCTTGTGAAATGTATTTTATTTAAAGTAAAATGGAAAGAAAAATTTGACTTCAGGCGAGACAGCCACCGGCCGCGGCGGCGGGCCGGACGGGAGTAGCCATATGCAGGCTTTTATGTAATAAAAGTGGCAAACAAGCGTTCATATAGGTGTTAAGTGATGACTGCAGCCCATAGACACCCACACAATGACCAGAGGTCAAAATGCAGATGCGCTGCCACTAAGCCATAGCGTTTGTTACCGATGTAAAACAGTCTGTCATTATTTTGCGGGGGAGAAATACGTGTGAGACACACACACACTACAAAAATCGTCTATTACTACGAAACTCACACCCTGACTCTAACAAAATACATAAACAATTTCACGCACACATTTAAATATCTGGGCGACAGGCATAGGACCATTTGGTCTTATTTATTTATTTATTTTTTATTTAAAGAGAAATGGAAAGAAAAATTTGACTTCAGGCGAGACTCGAACTCGCGGCCTACTGGGAATCTAGTCCAGCCGCTCTTCCAATTGAGCTACTGAAGTCCTGCCCGATTTGTCAAATCATTTATTGCCTTGCTTTATGGTAGCAGTAGCGCCATCTATTACCAACTATGCTAGTTAGGCAAAAAGATTTGACAAATCGGGCAGGACTTCAGTAGTGAGTTCGAGTCTCGCCTGAAGTCAAATGTTTCTTTCCATTTTACTTTAAAATAAAAGTTTTTTTAGTTTTATAGTTGTATACTTACACATGAGCTCTGTAACTTTTCTTTGAATTAAAAACTTTGTCGCATCCTTTGCACTGTATCGTCACTTTTTCTTTCTGTGCATTTTTGTTCTGTGGTATTATTCTGAAAGAAATATTGTGAATTAGAAATCAAACAGTAAATATAGGTCGCGCCACGTAAAAAGAACGCTGGAAGAAAGTAGAAGGGATGTGTTCGCGCATCGGTACACTCGCGCACGAAAGTACTAGCCCTATTGGTTTATTTTTGATCTAGCTTTCGCTTGCGGTTTCGTGTATTGGTAGGCAGATTGAAAACGCCGCACCTCATACCACCAAATAGATCGATAAATCGTCTACTGCGCAGCTTGACCGCCAGCGTTCTTTTTACCTGGCGCGAACTATATGTACATTACGGAGTAACATAGGTACTTCGAAGCGCGCATGGCCCAGCGGCTGGTGTAGATCATAAGCGATCTACTCCGTTAAGCAATGCGGGCGCGGTCGGGTAATAATAATCGGGTAGTGTGATGGGTGACCGCAAATTAAATGCGCGTTTCCGTGCTTCGCAGGGCACGTTAAGCCGTCGGTCCCGGTTGCTATCGATAGATAGCAGTCGTTAAACCTTTTCGGAAGCCTTATGGGCGGTTTGAAAACATCCGACAGCGGGTTGGCCACTAACCCGTATCTCCACCAATCCGCATTGGAGCAGCGTGGTGGAGTAAGCTCCAGGCCTCCCCCCAAAGAGGGGAGAGACTCGTGCCCAGCAGTGGGACGTATAATGGGTTGCCATTATTATTATTATTTATTATAGGTACTTCGCCAGGCATTTATTATCTACACAAATAAATAAAATTGGAGTGTCTGTTTGTAATATTAAAATAACCGCTTTTTACTAAATGCATACTGAACAATCATATTTTTTCCCACGTGGACGAAGTCGCGGGCACAGCTAGTTATATATAAAACTAGCTGTGCCCGCGACTTCGTCCACGTGGGAAAAAATATGATTGTTCAGTATCTACCCGGACGAAGTCGTGGGCGCAGCTAGTATAAAAGTAGCCTAAGTTACACCTTATTACATCAGCTATCTGCCAGTGAAAGTCCCGTCAAAATCGGTCCAGCCGTCCCCAAGTTTAGCCCCGCCAAACAGACAGACAGACAAAAATGGTAAAAATGTTGTTTTAGTACATGTACCGTGTATACATACATATCCATTTAGTAAAAAGCTGTTATTTTAATACTACAAACAGACACTCCAATTTTATTTATTTGTATAGATGTATAGATTCAGCAGTTAGGAAGCGAATTCGCTGTGGCTTATGTGCACACAAACAGACACACAGGTCCTTAAAAGGGTTTGCGTGTATAACCATTTCAGTTTAACATACGCGAGATAAATTCGAAAATTAGTTTTATTTCAATGAGTGTAGCTCGCGAAAGCGTAAAACAATATATGATTGTTTTATATTATTTCGCATTAACACATGCTTGTGAAATATATTTTATTTTTAAAGAAAAATGGAAAGAAAAATTTGACTTCAGGCGAGACTCGAACTCGCAAATAATAATGCAATAGATGTGAAGGAAAGATTTGACAAATCGGGCAGGGCTTCAGTAGCTCAATTGGAAGAGCGGCTGGACTAGATTCCCAGTAGGCCGCGAGTTCGAGTCTCGCCTGAAGTCAATTTTTTCTTTCCATTTTTCTTTAAAAATAAAATAAACAATATATGGTTAAATAGTTTTATTTCAAAGACGTTTTTTTTTGGGTGAAAATAATAAAATAATAAATAAAATACGCTTAAACTCACAGCCCCACATTAGGGTTTAACCCTGTGTCGTGGGTGCCGTTGTACACATACAACACATACACAAACACCCAGACCCGAAACAAATATCTGTAGGCCATACAAATATTTGTCCCGATGCGGGGATCGCACCCGCGACCCTTCGAATCGAACTTCGGTCATCTCACACCGCTGGACTAACCGGGTCCTCAAAAAGATGACAGTGACGATTAATGTGATGCATAGAGCAACACGGGCCCCCGGCCGCGGCGGCAAGACCGCGGAAGACAAGCGTGCGGTTCACATAGATGTTAAGTGATGACTGCAGCCTATAGACACTTACACAATGCCAGAGATCAAAATGCAGATGCGTTGCCATTCCTGAGGCCTAAGGTGTTATGCCTCTGTGCCGGAAATTACAGGGCCGTACATTACCACCTGACCTGAACACGATAGTGCTGGACACTACCATTTAGCGGCAAGTATATTAGGTAATGCGGTGGTGCCTACGCCCGCGAGCTCCGTCACTGGAGCTCTACCACCAGTAAAAACTTTGCCTAAGGCTTTACCCTCTGTCAAAGTACAAGCACAAGTGTGCCTGTGCCCGTCGCCTAGTTGTTTAAATATGTGCGTGAAATTGTTTTTGTATTTTGTTAAAGTTCAAAGTGTGAGTTTCGTAGTAATAGACGATTTTTGTAGTGTGCGTGTGTGTCGCCATCGGAGTAGCCATAGCGTTTGTTACCGATGCAAAACAGTCTGTCATTTTTTGCGGGGGGAAATGCGTGCGACACACACGCACACTACAAAAATCGTCTATTACTACGAAACTCACGCCCTGACTCTAACAAAATACATAAACAATTTCACGCACACATTTAAATATCTGGGCGACAGGCATAGGACCATTTGGTCTTATTTATTTATTTATTTCCTCGTACACCAAACGAGAGACAATATATATAAATAGACGAGAGTTAAATAGGTACAGTGGGTGGCCTTATTGCTCAGGCAGCGATTTCCGCCAGGCAACCTTGCATAAAGGATCACAAATTGAAAAGTCGGTAGGGTGTACATAATAGGTTGGGGAAAAAGTCTTTTCGCATTATAGTATGTATGAACTTGTAATAAAATCTCTTTGGCTGTAGTATTTGTATGCAAATCCACTTGTCGCGGTACGACCCAAAATTTTTATAGCAATAGGATCATGTCCCTACCTACAAGATGGCAAAAGGTTATCGAACAAAATGGTACATACATACTTTAGTTAAATTTAAATAAACTATATTAAAAAATGTTTTGAATTATCTTAAAAAATGCGAAGAAACTTTTTCCCCGACCTAATACTAAATGTAACAACTGTGTAACATACAATATACAAATAATGTCATCTCGTAAGTACGTCAGCAAGTTTCAAGGAAAGCAAAAAAAAAAAAAAACTCAATTGATGAATAACAGAAATAAAGGGAATGAGAGAGATAGATATCGGAAAGATGAAAACTCGATAGATACTAGAACTTATAAAGTTATAGACGTAAACATTTTTAACTTGTTTCTTGAAGGTAGTTTGAGTTAAGTAGTTAACTGCCTCGGTAGCCTAGTGGTAGCAGGCCACTACTACTACGCTGAGGTCCTGGGTTCGATTCCCGGGTAGGGGGTTATCAGAGATAATGGTGAAAAAGCCTTTATCTCTGGTTTTATTGGGATTTTTCAATTTTCTGGAAATTTCCCAGTACCTCAAAGTTTGGTAATGTGCCCGGAGATGTCAACAGGCTCGCCACCTGTTACATGGGCCAAAACGTAACCGGCGAATCGTGTTTGCATGTATGCTTGAATGCATGCATTTACCTCTGCCTACCCCTTCGGGGATTACAGGCGTGAAGTTACGTAGTTTGAGTTTTTCGAATCTCGACAGGCAAATGATTCAAGTTGAACTGCTTTAACTGAAAAAGATTTGTGATAGAATAGAGAGGCGTGTAAAGGAGTACTAAGGGAAAGATTATTGGAAGAACGAAGTGAAAGGGAGTGATTATTATTGTCATGTACTTTGATAGAGGGGATAGCCTGCATATGGCTACTCCCCTGCGGTCCGCCGCGGCCGTGGGCCTGTGTTGCTTTATGGGTACAGGCCCTGTTTACTTACTTGAGATGGTACTTGAGGGACATTTTGTTAGCGAACACTTTGCCACAGCAATCACACTGCGGCCTATCCTGATGGGCCACCGAGCGATGGTAAGAGAGCTTCGATTTTGTACTGAAATAAACACATTCGCCATGTCTTTTATTTCTTTTTTTCATGTTATGGATGTGGCGACAAGCATGCAGTTCACATTGATGTTAAGTGATGACTGCAGCCTATAGACCAGAGGTTCCCAAACTATTTTTCTTGTAGACCCCTTTCATTTTTTTTCTGGTTTCGTTGGACACCCTTGCTAACATTTATATCAATTACCCATGTATCCCATTTTTATTTACGCATATACGTAGACCCCATCGAGTCTCCCATAGACCCCAGTTGGTCTATATGGACCACTTTGGGAATCACTGCTATAGACACACAAGGACCAAGGTCAAAATGCAGATGCGTTACCACTCCTGAGGCCTAAGGTGTTATGCCTCTGTTTCAGAATTTACAGGGCCGTATATTAAAAAACTTTTATAATGGTGCCAGCGTCGGGACGTGAGGACCCCACCGTTCACTTGCGGAAGAATAATCTTCTAATAGAGAAGAATTCTTCCATTGCATGCAAGTTATAAAATCGAAAAAAATATACCAAAAAAAGAACAAATAAAAAAAAATGTCACAGTAAATACTTTACGTAATTTTTTTTTATGTAATGGAAGTGGTAAACAAGCAGGCAGTTCACATTGATGTTAAGTGATGACTGCAGCCTATAGACACCCACACAAAGACCAAGGTCAAAATGCAGATGCGTTACCACTCCTGAGGCCTAAGGTGTTACGCCTCTGTGCCGGAAATTACAGGGCCGTACATTACCACCTGACCGGAACACTACCATATAGCGGCAGGTATATTAGGTAATGCGGTGGTGCCTACGCCCGCGAGCTCCGTCACTGGAGCTCTACCACCAGTAAATTGTGTTTTGTCCTCCCTGAATTTAGGGAATTCACCGTAAAGGAGATGTTGCAAAAATGTATGGACCTCCGGCCATGTATTGTACACAATATCATTAAACAGGCAAAATCAATATAAAAACGTTTTTTACTGCATATTTTCACTTATTTAGCTTTGTTTGCAGTTACAAAATATTATTTGCAGTTAGAATTGCAACTCAAACCAACATGGCGAATATGGCGGGCGATGTCATTTTGACATTTTCATTTATTAAATTGTTTTTTATTACATAGTACTTGAAGAAAAGAAGTGATATTTTCTAAAAACTATCGAAATCGATTGATCCCAAGCGTCGGCTGTATCGCCGCCATGTTGAACATAGTTGAAAATGATAAAATCGTTTGAATTAAATGTGGTTGTAACTCTAAAATATATTCTTGGATAAATTAATTGTATTTTTTTCGGATTCTTCTTTAATTTACCCATTTTTTGAGGACGTGTACGAACCAGAGCCGAGCTCGCAACATCTCCTTTGGGGATATTAGGTGAACAGGCGTTGGCAATACTGGACACTTACCTGAACACTAGACTGCAATCAAGACAAGGGTGACGTTCGACGTGTGCGCGCGCGCATTCGTGCTTCATCATGATCCTCTTCATTGTAGTCACAAACCCGCAAGACTGACATCTGTCGGATAGAACGCGAATAACATAAATAAGGTCCATTATATACCATCCATGATAACTCTTACAAAAAAAGTCCCGACGGAAGTAATTTTTTAGGGTTCCGTAGTAAAAATGGAACCCTTATAGTTTCGCCACGTCCGTCTGTCTGTCTGTCTGTCCGTCCGTAATAACTATCACAGAGACATAACAACTAAATTATCAGAGGTGGCAACGCACGTTTTTTACCTCTGGTTTTTGTGTAGACGTCTGTAGGCTTTAGCGCAAAAACTATTGGTACTAGAGAATTGAAATTTGGAACAAGTACACACCTTCAATCACACCGAAAAAGTGGTAAAATAAAAATATGAATAAAAAAAAATATTTAGGGTAAACTTACTTACTTACGGTACGTGTAACGCGCGGTTTTTTTTCATTTTCGTTTTCTATATGGAAAACGAAAATAAAAAAAAACCGCGCGTGTGGGATATCTTTGGATAGGTTTTAAAAATATTTTGGGTGTCCGAACATCATTTTTCGATTTAGTTAACTGTTCGTGCCCTAATAAGCTTTAAAGTGTTATTTTTTGTTAGACTCAAGTGTGTCCCCTCCTACAAACTAAACGGTTATAACGAAATTAAAAGGAAAATTATCACACTTAATAATGTAATACTTGAAACTAATCAAACCTAAAAACTACGGAATCCTACACTGCGCGTAGCCCGACACGCACTTGGAAGTTTTTTTTTTTTCAATATTTTGCTCGCATATTATAGCGAAGTTCAAAAGAATAAAACAATTTAATAAAGTAATTTCACGCCTATAATCCCCGAAGGGTAGGCAGAGGTAAATGCGTGCATTCAATCATACATGCAAATATCGAGTAGATCGCTTACGAACTACAAATTAAGTTTACGACTCTGTTGGTCCAGCGGTGTGAGATGACCGTTTGATTCGAAGGGTCGCGGGTTCGATCCCCGCACTGGGACAAATATGTATGGCCTACAGATACAAATTGGTTTCGGGTCTGAGTATATGTGTTGTATGTGTACAACGGCACCCACGACACAGGTGTATACCTACTGTGAACTGTACTGTGACTTTTAAAATGGGGAAATGGAGGAATTTGTAAATAATTGATGCTTATATGAATATTTTTACGGATTTATCTCGCGTATATTAAACTAAAATGATTTTTAAAATCAACCCGACGTTTCGGTCGCTTTTCAGCTTCCGTGGTCCCGGGCAGACTGAGGTGACATTTGTCTGACAGAAGTTTGAAAAAATTATATGTAGCTACCTCCATCGATTTCGTAAACGCCTTGCGTAGCGTTCAGGATTAACACAATAATTACTGGTATCTTGAGGTCTTGCAGACTGCTGCGGCTGGGATTTAATCTTGCTAAGTATGGGATCCCATGATGTTGATAATCGCCATCCATCTTTTCTATTGAAATTTGGGTGTTTTTTAATTAATATCATTTTAGTTTAATATACGCGAGATAAATCCGGAAAAATAGTTTTATTTCAATGAGTGTAGCTCGCGAAAACCTAAGAACATATCAGTTTAGTTCCTTTTAATTTATTTTGTGTTTGATTATTATTAGTGGATATTCACTCTAAATTAGTAAAAACAAAAATGACGATGTAAAAGTGCTCTCCAGGAGCCTAATTATCCCTACTAATATTATAAATGTGAAAGTAACTCTGTCTGTCTGTCTGTCTGTTACCTTTTCACGTCCAAACGAGTGAACCGATTTTGATGAAATTTGGTACAAAGATAGAGTTGACTTCGAGAAAGAACATAGGCTACTTTTTGTCTCCTTTTATTATCCCCATCCCCCTAAAATAGGGGGTGGAAATTTGTATGGAGCATCCTACAATTTTCAAGATAGATAGAAAGTTAAAAGTCGGTATGTGAACTCTTTGAGTTTAACAAACAATACCTACATCAGTTTTTTTTTAGAAATCTGCCTCCATCCCTTTAATACGGGGGATGAAATTTGAAGGTATTGGGCTTTACGGCAGTGTTCAAGCTGGAAAGCCAAAAATAGGTATGCGGACTCTTTGTTACTAAAAAAAAACAACATTTGCTCATTATAGAAATTTTTTTTTTTGAAATCTGCTCCATTCCCTAAAATCGAGGGTGGTAATTTGTATGGAGCATTCCACAATTTTCAAGGTAGAAAGTTAAAACTCGGTATGCGAACTCTATGAGCCTGACAAACAATAAATACATATTTCTTAATTTATCTACCCCCATCCCCTTAAAGGAGGGTGTGAAATTTGTATTGGGCTTTCCGCATTGTTCAAGATGGAAAGCAAAAAATTGGTATGCGGCCTCTTTCATACTGAATAAACAACGTTTACTTGATATTTAATTTTTTTTTGGATATCTGCTCCCTACAAATTGCCACCCCCTATGACAGGGGTCATAGGGGGTGGCAATTTGTAGGGAGCATTCCACAATTTTCAAGGTAGAAAGTTGAAACTTGGTATGCGGGCTCTTTGAGCATAACAAATAATTTCATATATATTTTTTTTTGGAAATCTGCCCCACCCTCTATCTTAGAGGGTGGCAATTTGTAGGGAGCATTCCACAATTTTCGAGGTAGAAAGTTGAAACTTGGTATGCGGACTATTTGAGTCTAACAAATAATTTCGTACACAATTTTTTTTTGGACATTGCCCCCTTCCCCTTATCAGAGGGGGTAAAATTTTGTATTGGACTTAAGCCAAAAATTGGTGTCCAGACTCTTTGTTACTAAAGAAAAAAACGTTAAAGTTCTTAAAATATATACTTTTTTTGGAAATCTGCTCCAACCCTCTAAGAGAGGAGGTGATAGTTTGTACAGGTATTTGGCAGTTTTTAATGCCGTTTTTTATGTCGTGAAACAAGCATGCAGTTCACATTGATGTTAATAAATGACTGCAGCCTATAGACACCCACACAAAGACCAGAGGTCAAAATGTTACCACTTCTGAGGCCTAAGGTGTTATGCCTCTGTGCCGGAAATTACAGTACTGAACACTACCATTTAGCGGCAAGTATATTAGGTAATTCGGTGGTACCTACGCCCGGGAGCTCCTTCACTGGAGCTTTACCAACAGAAAAATTGTGTTTTTTGAAATATTCCTGAAAATTGGTTTACAGGCTTCTTATGTTATGTACGAAAAATAGTTGCATCAATATTGGTATGGGACCTACCGCAATTTTCAAGGTGGAATATTAGCGAACAGGCTCTTTGGTACAAAAAAAATAATAAAAAGCAGTATCTATAAATAAAACAAATATTAATACTTTTGGCAATAGATAAGAGGCAGTGTTACCAATTTCCTTTGATGGATGGGGGTCACATGTTTTTTAAAACGCGCTAAAGCTGTCTTCTTGATCTGCACTTAAGTCAGTACAGCGGCCGCGCTCTACCTATGCTCTGAATTAAACGGTTGATTCTACATTGATTATTTCTTTGCTTTTGATTTTGTAATTTAATTGAAGAATTGAAACTACTGTTCCTAGAGACTTAAAATTTGGTACAAGGGTTACTTTCATGATGTTTAAGAAAGGATTTTTAGAGATAAATATAAATGACAATATGACAACAGGTATAAACATTTTGGATTACAATAAAAAATGATCTGTGTAGACGAAATGGACAAATTCTGTCCTAAAGGGGGAAAATGAAGAATGAAGTGGTATTTTTTTTTTTAAGTAAATGTAGTGGCAAACAATCATGCAATTCACATTGATGTTAAGTGATGACTGCAGCCTAAAGACACTTACACAAAGACCAAGGTCAAAATGCAGATGCGTTACCACTCCTAAGGCCTAAGGTGTATTGGTATACAGGCTCATGATTAGGAATAGTAAAAACCGAACAAGTGCGAGTTCGACTCGCGTGGTGAGGGTTCCGTAATTTAAATATTTTTTTTCGAAAATATTGCAGATTTAAAATGCAGGGACGGTGGTACCGGCAGGGGGGGTTATATTATTAAGAATTTTCGATTTAATTTGAATACTCAAACTTCTTATAGGTTTTCCAGTAATCTATAGGCAAAGAACTAGTTCAGTAGTTTCGGAGATAGGGGTGGGGAGGAATGGTCAATTTTCGTCGTTTTTCTTAAATAACTTCAAATTTGTTTATGCAAAAATTATAAAAAATATATATCTGAGATGCTGACAACAACTTCTTTCATTTGATATGTCACACGACACAGTTTATGAATTATTTTTTTTTTAGTTTCTGATTTATCCCCCGAAAGTGGCTCCCCCTGTTTAAAATTTATTATTTTACTTGACGTGTTCATCTTTGGGTCACCAATTTACATATATTCATCAAATTTCAACTCAATCGGTCGAGTAGTTTCGGAGCAAATTGGCTGTGACAGACGGACAGACAGACAGACAGACGCACGAGTGATCCTGTAGGGGTTCCTTTTAAGGTACGGAACCCTAAAAATGATCTGTTTAAGTGAAATGGACAAAATTTCCCTCTAAATGAAAAATGGAAGGGTACTGTTTGTATGGAATTGAGGTTAAAATTTGTGTGGGATTTTTGGTAGTTTCTAAGTTAGAGATTTGAAATGTGATGTTCCAGTCTTTCTGTTAGGAATAAAAAAATAGGTACGTGTATCAGTATTTTGTCAAAATCACCCCTAAACTTTCATGTATAAGGGGTTAAAATTAAATAGAGATTTTTGAAGTTATAGACGTGATTAAGTACTCCACATATAGGTAACATAAAAAAAAAGGTACGCGACGGGAAACTTGATTAGGACATTTCCATGGGATTGTAAAATTTAAATTTATAAAACGACATCCACGCGGGCGAAGCCGCGGGCAGCAGCTAGTATGAAATAAATAAATTCACTATCACTCCGGTGCCTGACCGGAGCACTATCGTGTTCCGATTGATTCGATGGTAATGTACGGCCCTGTAATTTCCGGCATAGAGGCATAACACCTTAGGCCTCAGGAGTGGTAACGCATCTGCATTTTTACCTCTGGTCATTGTGTGGGTGTCTATAGGCTGCAGTCATCACTTAACATCAATGTGAACTGTATGCTTGTTTGCCACTTTTAAAACATAAAAAAAAAAAAAAATTAACTGTGGGGCTGTGAGTGTAAGCGTATTTTTTTTGTTTACCTGTAAGCATTTAAATGCATCTGTCTGTGTGTTGCCACGTTGTCTTTCGTGAGGAAGTAAGATTTGCAGATGTCGCACTGGTAACACGTCTCGCCTTTCTGAAAATAACTTTTTTCGTTAAGTATTATGAAGCGCGCATGGCCCGGCGGCTGGTGTAGATCGTAAACGATCTACTCGGTTAAGCACTACGGGCGCGGTCGGGTAGTGTGATGGGTGACCGCTAGTGGCAAATTAAATGCGCGTTTCCGTGCTTCGGAGGGCACGTAAAGCCGTCGGTCCCGGTTGCTATCGATAGATAGCAGTCGTTAAACCTTGTCGGAGGCCTTATGGGCGGTTTGAAAACATCCGACAGCGGGTTGGCCACTAACCCCAACACCTCCACCAATCCGCATTGGAGCAGCGTGGTGGAGTAAGCTCCAGGCCTGCCCCCAAAAAGGGGAGAGACTCGTGCCCAGCAGTGGGACGTATAATGGGTTGCCATTATTATTAAATATTATGAAGAGTTTTGGCGGGAACCTTGAAAGAGGCGTATGGTGCTGTTATTTTATTTCATTTTCTTGGTGTATTTTTAAGTAATATTGAATAGAGTTGGTGGCATTTTGTTTGATATAGGTTTATTACAGTGCCCGTGTATAGTGAAATAGAATAACAGTGCGAAAACACGGCTTTTCAGTTTGCCTCCAAAACTTCATTATAAATATTCAGATAAAGTAGCTATCGCTTTACTCGAATTACTGACTGTGACTCTCGACTGACTGACGCTGACGCTGCTTATGATGAATATAAAATATCGTTTTACTTGACACTGGCAATATGCATAATTTAACAAAAAAAAATATGTTGGTAAAACTATAGTACATTTTTTTAGCATTAGACAGAAGGAAAACCCAGAAGCAGGAATCACAAAACTTTTTGTCTTTGATAAGACAGATAAATTGCCTTTCTGTATAATCCGACTTAATTAAAAATACGGGTTGGTTCGGGCATATAGAAAGAATGTCGAATGAGCGAATGACTAAACAGATATACAATGCGAATGTGGATGGTTGCAGAGGCCCAGGAAGACCAAGGCTGACCTACCATGACCAAATAGGTCGAGTTCTGTCTGATGGTGGGGTCAAAAGTCTTAGGAATCGGCGTGCATGTATGAAGAGAATGATGAAGGTAGACGAGGCACGAGAGGTTTGTCAGAACCGGGATGTCTGGCGCTCTACACTCTCTGCCTACCCCGTTAGGGACCTGGCGTGAAGATACATAATTAAAAATACCATGTTGGCAGAATTATCCTTCAAGTTGGTAGTTGCCATCAATCGAAAGAAAGAAAGTAAAAGTACAACAGTACGTCGTGCGTGCGTAATAAACGTATTCTTTTAAAGGAGATGTTGCGAGCTCGGCTCTGGATCGTACACGTCCTCAAAAAATGGGTAAATTAAAGAAGAATCCGAAAAAAATACTATTAATTTATCCAAGAATATATTTTAGAGTTACAACCACATTTAATTCAAACGATTTTATCATTTTCAGCTATGTTTAACATGGCGGCGATACAGCCGACGCTTGGGATCAAACGATTTCGATAGAATTTAGAAAATATTTCCAAGTACTATATAATCCAAAATACAATTTAAAAAATAAAAATGTCAAAATGACATCGCCCGCCATATTCGCCATGTTGGTTTTGAGTTGCATTATTCGTAACGTTGCGTTAACTTTTTCAAAAATCAAACGTGATGCTGGCAGATACCTATCGGTGAAAGCCAAAATGGAAAAAAAAAAAAATTCTAACTCCAAATAATGTTTTGTAACTGCAAACAAAGCTAAATAAGTGGAAATATGCAGCAAAAACGTTTTTATATTGATTTTGCCTGTTTAATGATATTGTGTACAATACATGGCCGGAGGTCCATACATTTTTGCAACATCTCTTTTGTTGCCATTATAATATCGTATTCCGTTCGTTTTATGTACTTGACCACTACTTCAAGTTTAATTAAATATATAATAAATATGTTGCTAATTACTATAATGTAATTCGAAAAAAGGATTTTTAAAACCTAATATTTGAAAATTATACAGTATTGTATAGGTATCATTAGATGTAAAGGGGAAAAGAGACATTTTACTGATATACTTTTTACATTAGTTTATGACATTTAGTTTTATCTTAGTGATATTCTTGACTTTACATATATTTTTTATCTTGTTTGACATGTATATCAATTGTTATTCGCTTTAATTTATTTTGTTTGTTTTTGACGTGTCATAAGAGGTGCCTGTCACCCTAAATGAATAAATGAGTTTCTGATTCTGATTCTGATTTCGGAATGAAGATGATCACATTTTTGAAGTTTTACTTAAAACTTACCTACATTAAAAAAATTAATCCTTCTGTCTAATGCTAAAAAAAACGTACTTTAGTATTCGGATTTATCTCGAGTAGGTACCTATATCTATACAAATAAATAAAATTGGCGTGTCTATATAGAATGTACAGACGGTACATACACAAAATAGTTTTTTTTTCTGATGCTTACAACACCGTTGTGGGTGTCTTTGGAAGGCTTTGTCCAGCTGTGGACATTATTCAGCTTAGATGATAATCAAGTAAAAATTGAACTGGCAGCATCCGAATTAACTTTATACAATATTCTATTACTAATAGTAATACTGGTGGTAGAGCTCCAGTGACGGAGCTCACGGGTGTAGGCACCACCATCGCATTACCTAATACTTGCCGCTAAATGGTAGTGTTCAGCACTAGGTATCGTATATTTTATTTTTAAAGAAAAATGGAAAGAAAAATTTGACTTCAGGCGAGACTCGAACTCGCGACCTACTGGGAATCTAGTCCAGCCGCTCTTCCAATTGAGCTACTGAAGCCCTGCCCGATTTGTCAAATCTTTCCTTCACATCTATTGCATTGCTTTATGGTAGCAGCAGCGCCATCTATTACCAACTATGCTAGTTAGGCAACCGATATAATAGACTTTTCAGTTTATTGAATATCTTATATAGGAGCATAGTTGGTAATAGATGGCGCTGCTGCTACCATAAAGCAATGCAATAGATGTGAAGGAAAGATTTGACAAATCGGGCAGGGCTTCAGTAGCTCAATTGGAAGAGCGGCTGGACTAGATTCCCAGCAGGTCGCGAGTTCGAGTCTCGCCTGAAGTCAAATTTTTCTTTCCATTTTTCTTTAAAAATAAAATATATTTCACAAGCATGTGTTAATGCGAAATAATATAAAAACAATTAGGTATCGTATTCCGGTCAGGTGGTAATGTACGGTCCTATAATTTCCGGCACAGATGCACAACACCTTAAGCCTCAGGAGTGGTAACGCATCTGAATTTTAACCTTGGTCATTGTGGCAAGCTCCGCAAGCGAGACCAGTTTTGACAGGGACACGGAAAAGAGAGCCGTGTCGCAGCATGTATTGTCGTGGTTTTGTCTGAAAATGATGATTTTTATCATACATCATTCGATTATGTGCACGGGTGTAGAAAAGAGTTATTATACACTGAAGTGATTTATCTTGTTGCCCTCCAAAAAATTCGTATAATCTCCTAGTAAAGCCTCCTCCACTTTCTGGATCCATCTTCCATATGGATTTCAAGTAATCCGTACTAATTATAAATGCGAAAGTAACTCTGTAGTTTAATATACGCGAGATAAATCCGTAAAAATAGCTTTATTTCAATGAGTGTAGCTCGCGAAAACCTAAGAACATATCAGTTTAGTTCCTTTTAATTTATTTTGTGTTTGTTTATTATTAGTGGATATTCACTCTAAATTAGTAAAAACAAAAATGACGATGTAAAAGTGCTCTCCAGGAGCCTAATTATCCCTACTAATATTATAAATGTGAAAGTAACTCTGTCTGTCTGTCTGTCTGTTACCTTTTCACGTCCAAACGACTGAACCGATTTTAATGATATTTGGTACAGAGAGAGAGCTGACTTTGAGAAAGAACATAGACTAATATACATAAGAGAAGAGAGATTATAGATAAGAGATAAGAGAAGAACTATAGAACATATACTTAGTTATTTATAAAACGACATCCACGCGGGCGAAGCCGCGGGCAACAGCTAGTAAGAAATAAGAATACTTGTTATTGGCATGCAGTACAAAAATACATTGCCATACAAAGGGAAAAATGATTCGTGGGGGGTCCGATTAGGATGGACCCGGCTGGAAAACACCTTACTATATGGCCAGGCCTTCTTTTAGTGTTGGTCTTATTAAAAAGCTCAAAGTCGCTCAACGAGCTATGGAGAGGGCTATGCTCGGAGTTTCTCTACGGAACAGAATCCGGAAAGAAGATATTCGTAGAAGAACCAAAGTAACCGACATAGCCCGGCGTATTAGTACGTTAAAGTGGCAATGGGCAGGCCACATCGCTCGACGAACTGATAACCGATGGGTAGGAAAGGTTCTCGAGTGGCGATCACGTGTAGGAAGACGCAGTACAGGACGGTCCCCCACGAGATGGACCGACGACCTAATTAAGGTTGCGGGGAGCCGTTGGATGCAGACCGCCCAGAATAGGTCATTGTGGAAGTCTCTGGGGGAGGCCTATGTTCAGCAGTGGACTTCTATAGGCTGATGATGATGATGATATGGCCAGGCCTAAGCTGTATCACCATAACAGCGATCGCTTCCAGGCTGTTTCGAAAACCTGTTCTATGTAATTACAGACTGTATTAGATTTAAGTTTAAATTCAAAAGAGTACTGAGTTTCTTCAGTGGCGGAGTTCTTCTCAGTATTGACTGCACTTGGAATTCTGCCAAGTGAATAACCTTTATTATGACGACCAAATTCATTATTTTCTCAGTTTCTTTTGAAATTAGGAAATGGAGGAATTTGTAAATAATTGATTCTTTAAATATACATAATTGTTTCGTTTATTTTTAATTTATTACGTGTTTTTGATTATTATAAGTGACGATTCACACTAGGTTAGTTTAAAAAAAAAATATGACGATGTAAAAGTGCTCTCCAGGAGCCTAATTATATGAAATAATGAATAAACTGAATTCTGATGGTAAAGGGCAAAGATATTATAAGAATAGATTGACAATACACACGCTTTTCTATGAAAACTGCTTCAACCATTGTAAGTGGGAGGAACTCATCTTGCCGCGAAAATATACACCAATTAGGCGCGAGGCAAACACACCTGACTTCACCTGTAGTGTTTGATCGCGCCACAAAACGTCACAAAAATTGCGTTTTATCAAATCTTAAACGAATATGTATGTATGTATCTTCACGCCAGGTCCCTAACGGGGTAGGCAGAGAGTGTAGAGCGCCAGACATCCCGGTTCTGACAAACCTCTCGTGCCTCGTCTACCTTCATCATTCTCTTCATACATGCACGCCGATTCCTAAGACTTTTGACCCCACCATCAGACAGAACTCGACCTATTTGGTCATGGTAGGTCAGCCTTGGTCTTCCTGGGCCTCTGCAACCATCCACATTCGCATTGTATATCTGTTTAGTCATTAAACGAATATAGACGTGATTATACTACAAAATCGAGATGTCCGTCGTTTTCCGTGTAAATGAGTTAGCTGGCAGTACTCTTATGTTTTAACATGATATATTTGATAATGGGCGATGTGATATCGTGTTTAACTTAAAAAAGTAACAAAATTGTGACTCACCGGTGATAAGTAATGCTACCGAGTGGTTTAGTTTGCTCTACTGTTTGGTTTAACACAAAAACACTGAACAATTTGGCATTTGTAATGTTTTTTTCTCACTAATTTTGCGTTCGGCGGGCGAATGTTTAATGAATGGATGATTCTTGACGCGTGAGCGGGAACTGTCACCTGACCGTCCGCGAGTCTAAACGAACGCTCAGCGGCCGGTGCGTCCTCTAATATCTTTGGTAAAGGGTATCAAAAATGAAAGAAGTGCATTTAGATAGACATGTTTTTATTCATTGTTTTATATTATTTCGCATTAACACATGCTTGTGAAATATATTTATTTTAAAGAAAAATGGAAAGAAAAATTTGACTTCAGCCGAGACTCGAACTCGCGGCCTACTGGGAATCTAGTCCAGCCGCTCTTCCAACTGAGCTACCGAAGTCCTGCCCGATTTGTCAAATCTTTCCTTCACATTTCCTGAAGTCAAATTTTTCTTTCCATTTTTCTTCAAAAAAAAAAATGTTTTTTATTCAACTCTAGCTTTACCCCACGCGCGTTGCTACGTCACCAACAAAAAAAAATTACAGTGGCGCCATCTGGCGAATTTGCCAACACAGAAGCCTTCATGGGCTCATGCTCAACAACTTTGCTAAAGATCATCACATGATCAAATGCATAGTTTACGATTCTATAAAGGACATACAGACAAACATTAGTTTTAATACATATATAATTTTAATAAATATTTCCGCTAGTTAAATAAAGGTATTTTTTAAATCCACCTTTATTTTTTTTTTTGTGAAAATCAATGTACTAAATTTGTTCAACTGCGTACACGGATATCGGGCACATCACTAAAATCATTACCTTGTACCTTTTTAATTCTTTTGTACAAATCAATGTACGAAAATTGTACAACCGCGTACACGGATATATGGCACATCACTAAAATCATTAACTTGTAAATGTACCAAACTTGTAAAAACGCGGACACGGGCACATCACTAAAATCAATGTGTGAAACTTGCCATGACTGTTTGTTTGCCTGACTCCGCGATGAACTACTGTGATTGTTCAATTGATGAATTAAACTGTACACAATGCAATACGGGCGCGGTCGGGTGTGTGATGGGTGACCACTAGAGGCAAATAATTAAAAAGCGCGTTTCCGTGCTTCGGAGGGCACGTTAAGCCGCCAGTCCCGGTTGCTATCGATAGATAGCAGTCGTTAAACCTTGTCGGAGGCCTTATAGGCGGTTTGACAACATCCGACAGCGGGTTGGCCAACCTGTATCTCCACCAACCCGCATTGGAGCGTGGTGGAGTAAGCGTCCTGCCTGAAAAAAGGGGGCAGACTAGTGCCCAGCAGTGGGACGTGAAAAAAAAGAGTTGTTGCCACTGTAGCCAGTAACACAGCTATGCTAGCACAGGCTACTTGTTTGTACAATAAAAAACATTTCTCTTCTCTCTCTCTCTCTCTAGATAACAATACAATATTAAGCAAGTGAGAGTGGGATACCAAATGAGATGATATTTTGTTACTTATTCCGTTGCGCCTTGTATACCTTATGCACGTAATAATAACGACTATGGCGTTTGTAAGACGAATAATTTAAGAGCGTTTTTCGTTTGCATTATTTTGCTTTCATGAGCCGAGTTGTTTGTTCAGGACTTTCGCCACAGTAAATCTTTGACGCAGTGTTCCAAATGTTCGAAATGATGCATACAATGATTCGATACAGTTTAATGTTTCAATCACAAAGGTGAGACGTTTCTCCCACGCCTAGTCTGTGTCCCTTGATCAGTTATTAGACGAATTACCTTATACCTTTTATCTGGCTACTAAAATCAATGTATGACACTTGCCCTGATTGTTTTGCCTGGCTCCGCTCTGTTACTCTTCAGTGAACTCTGTGATTTCTCATCTGGTTCAACTAGTGAATTACACTGTGATTGTTCTTCTGTTTCTATTTGTAAATTGCTCTGTGGTTGTTCTTCTGTTTCTACTTCTATAGTACACTGTGGTTGTTCTTCAGTGTCCATTTCTAAAGTACACTGTGGTTGTTCTTCAGTGTCTATTTCTACAGTACACTGTGGTTGTTCTTCTTCTGTTTCTATTTGTAAATTACTCTGTGGTTGTTCTTCTGTTCCAAGTTGCATAGTCTGTGTTCCTTTATCAGTTTTTAGACGAACAACCTTAAACCTTTCTGGTTTTAGTTGAATTTTATTTTGATCTTGATATGATTGCCGTTGATAATTCCGACACTTTTTACCTGGTCGATTCAGAGCGATGGTTTCTTTTAACACAGATTTTTCCAGTTCCCTCCAACAGACACGACATACAGGGTGTGATGATTTCGCCTGAAAGAACAGCATGTTTTCTTTTTAGTTAAAAAAAAAATGTAATAATTTTTAACTGCCTTAGTAGCCTCGCGGTAGCAGGCCACTATTACTACGCTGAGGTCCTGGGTTGGATTTCCGGGTAGGGGCTATCAGAGATAATGGTGTATAGTCCTTTATCTCTGGTTCTATTGGGATTTTTCCATTTTCTGGAAATTTTCCAGTACCTCTTTAGTTTGGCCCGGAGATGTCAACAGGCTCGCCACCTGTTACATGGGCCATTTACCTCTGCCTCCCTTCGGGGTTACAGGCGTAAAGTTAAGTTATTCTAATATTTTTATTTTTCGCAATAACACATGAGTGTTTTTTTTAAGCTTACACTCACTGCCCTACTTTAAGTATAAACCTGTGTCGTAGGTGCCGTTGTACACAGAACACATACACAAAAACCCAGATCCGAAACAAATATCTGTAGGTGTACGGTCCCGTACATACCACATGAAAATCCCGCCATCAGCAATATCGTAAATCATGCTTTTTTACTTTAGTTCGCAAACAGCTATCATTCAACTAACATCGCGTACTCATTATAATAATAATAATAAATAATAATGGCAACCATTATACGTCCCACTGCTGGGCACGAGTCTCTTCCCTCTTTGGGGTGAGGCCTGGAGTTTACTCCAACCACGCTGCTCCAATGCGGATTGGTGGAGGTGGGTGGGTTAGTGGCCAACCCGCTGTCGGATGTTTACAAACCGCCCATAAGGCCTCCGACAAGGTTTAACGACTGCTATTCATCAGCAACCGGGGCCGACGGCCTAATGTGTCCTCCGAAGCACGGAAACTCATTATAAGCATATCTTTAATAGCATTTAATACAACAAACACTATAGTTTTTACTTGACTATCGAATCTTTGATTTATCTATCATAACATGTCAGGTGTATAGTTCCGGACTGTACAGTAAATGGCCGCAAGTATTTTTAACCTTTTTTTTTTTTAAATAAATATATACAACGTGTAACAGGATTGAATGTACAACCAGAAACTAGTGTGTTCAGAATCGATAACCGAATCGATTTCAGGCATTTTTAACATAGGTAACATTTTGTCCCAAAATTAATTACAATTAATAAAATGATGGTCACCCATTTGGTGAACAGTCAATGCTTAATAATGGAGCTTAAAAAAAAAAAACAAAAAAAAACGCTTACACTCACAGCCCCACAGTAGGTATAAACCTGTGTCGTGGGTGCCGTTGTACACATACAACACATACACAAACACCCAGAAACAAATATCTGTAGGCCATACAAATATTTGTCCCGGTGCGGGGATCGAACACGCGACCCTTCGAATCAAACGGTCATCTCACACCGCTGGACTAACCAGGTCGTCACCGGCTTACTCCACCACACTGCTCCAATGCAGGTTGGTGGAGATCTTAGATATAATTTATAGTAGTAAACTCCAAAAATGAAAATACCTTGCGCGGTGTAGTCCTGTAGTCAATTTCAATATTAATCGATTGTTGCAACAGTGATGGCGTTTGAGTTGTAACAACATCAGCTTTACCACTTGGCGGCAATGGACATCCACAGATTATGCACATCCACATATCTACTAATTTTGTGCCATGATTATTTTTTTTAATTCTAATATGCCGCATAACCTCTTTGTAACAATTCGTACACACATAATCTTCATCGGTAACCTGAAATAAACATTTAATTTGTATTAATTAAAAAATTAAATTTTTACTGGTGGTAGAGCTCCAGTGACGGAGCTCGCGGGCGTAGGCACCACCGCATTACCTAATAAACTTGCCACTAAATGGTAGTGTTCAGCACTATCGTGTTCCGGTCAGGTGGTAATGTATGGCCTTGTAATTTCCGGCACAGAGGCATGACACCTTAGGCCTCAGGAGTGGTAACGCATCTGGATTTTGACCTCGGTCTTTGTGTGGGTGTCTAAAGGCTGCAGACATCACTTAACATCAATGTGAACTGCATGCTTGTTTGCCACTTCAATTACATAAAAAAATAAAAAATAAAAATTAATCCCTCATGCCACTAGGAAAATATGACAATTGATTTCTTATTGTCCTTGGTCCCGGTCGGGGCCATTGCTGCTTCAGGAATTAATGAACACATTTATATTTGAATGAGTTTTTTTTTATGTAGTGAAAGTGGCAAGCAAGCATGCAGTTCACATTGATTTTAAGTGATGACTGCAGCTTAGAGACACTTACACAAAGACCAAGGTCAAAATGCAGATGCGTTGCCACTCCTGATGCCTAAGGTGTTATGCCTCTGTGCCGGAAATTACAGAGTCGTGCATTACCACCTGACCGGAACACGATAGTGCTGAACACTACCATTTAGCGGCAAGTATATTAATGGTAATGCGGTGGTGCCTACGCCCGCGAGCTCCGTCACTGGAGCTCTACCACCAGCTTTTGCAGCTGAGTTTTGGGACATCCTATATATACTTCAATTACTGGCAATTCAAAAAATTCCCGAAATTCAAATTATTTATTTAACAGTTATTTGAAACTAACATAATTTGTACGGTGTTAACACCTGGGCCCAGAAATGTATGGAACAGTATCATTCTCCTTTCAGCTTAATACCTCCACTCGTGCCTGACAAAAAGGGTCTTGATAGACAGACGGATAGATAGACAACCAAGTGATCCTGTAAGGATTCAGTTTTTTTCCTTTTGAGGTGTGGCACAATAAAAATTAAATTGGCAATATAGAAATAAAAATGTTTCTAATTAGCTGGCTGACCCGGCAAACTTCGTATTGAATCAGAATGAAATGTCCAAGGTTTGATAGATACGGACTATTTGAATGGGAAAATAAAATTGTGGTTTTTACTTACCCTTCAATTCCTTCAGATTTTCTTACTTTTTAAACCTTTCCTGGACTTCCAAAAAACAATCAAAAACAAAATTAGCCAAATTGGTCCAGCCATTCTCGATATTTAGCGAGACTAATGAACAGCATATATGTATATATATATATATTACATAAATACTTAGGACATAATACATAATTTTTAAGACCTAGATTATACCACAGTACAAATATGAACAGTATGGAAACTATGTACAAAACGTTCGAAACAGCACTAGCACACAATGCGCATCGATGCTCGAGTAGGGAGTGACTCGCTACTGCAGCTACTGCAGCACCGCGAGAACCGCTTAGAAGCCCCGTCGATGCACATGTTTGTGTGTGTGTGACGTTTCAACGTTTTGTACGTTGTTCACATACTGTTTACATTTGTACTATGATTATACTTACTGATATATTATGTAAAGAACTCTACTAATGGTGACGGAGCGTGCGGGCGTAGGCACCACCGCATTACCTAATAAACTTGCCACTAAATGGTAGTGTTCAGCACTATCGTGTTCCGGTCAGGTGGTAATGTATGGCCTTGTAATTTCCGGTACAGAGGCATAACACCTTAGGCCTCAGGAGTGGTAACGCATCTGGATTTTGACCTCGGTCTTTGTGTGGGTGTCTAAAGGCTGCAGTCATCACTTAACATCAATGTGTACTACATGCTTGATTGCCACTTCCATTACATAAAAACAAAAAAAAAAAAAAACGAATTACTCACTATTGTCGGAGAACTCCACTCACAAATCTTGGATATAGCTTTGGTGTCCAGTCCAAACACAAGATGGCAGCTCGTTACAATTTGATTATCACAACGGACACAATAATAGGTTGTCGGTGGCATCTGCATATTGCCAGAATGGTCAACGAAACAGTCAAATTGAAGTCAATAATATCCAATTATCAATAACCTGGAATACATTTGAAGTCTAGAATTGCTTACAATTATAAATTGAATACCACTTTATTACAAGGTTCATTAAAATTGGAAAAAAGGCAATTTGCACTTATTCTCTTAAGTTCAAAAGATTTTCTTTCATTTTAAATATTTAATTACATGTATTATCGCGAACAATTTAAATATATGACACTTATCCCTCAGGCCACCAGAAAAATATGAAAATTAATTTCTATTGTTCTCGGCCCCAATCGGGTCCATT
This sequence comes from Macrosoma leucophasiata, assembly GCA_036365455.1. Taxonomy (NCBI): domain Eukaryota; kingdom Metazoa; phylum Arthropoda; class Insecta; order Lepidoptera; family Hedylidae; genus Macrosoma; species Macrosoma leucophasiata. Next base: position 6,070,648 of record JAWQUS010000029.1, read on the forward strand.
GCTGCTTCAGGGATTAAGGCTACAGGAACATTTTAACGATAGTGTATAAACTGCAAGGTCTATTATATTGGTTGTAAAACTATTAATTAGCTGTTATCAATTGATTTTTTACTGGTGGTAGAGCTCCAGTGACGGAGCTCGCGGGCGTAGGCACCACTGCACTACCTAATATACTTGCCGCTAAATGGTAGTGGTCCAGCACTATCATGTTCCTGTCAGGTGGTAATGTACGACCCTGTAATTTCCGGTTCAGAGGCATCAACACCTTAGACCGACTCAGAAGTGCTAATGCATCTGCTTTTTGAGGTCTCGTTTTAGTGTAGATGTCTATAGGCTGCAGTCATCACTTAACATCAATGTAATGCATGTTTGCCACCACCATTACAAAAATCTTGTTGTTATTATGATTTTGACCAATAAAACACAATTATCCAAGTTATTGTCTTATAGCAATAGGTTAAAATGCATTTATTTATGAGTTTCCCGTACAATATACATATTACCTGGTATTACGTAGGTTATAGGTTAGAAAAATTATCGGTCTTTACACATAAAATACTAATTATCTTGTTATGTGTTGGGTATTGTTATAATCAGGGAACAAACCTGTATCTATCTCAACAACATTTAATATGAACTAAAAGCTCAATTTCTAGATAAAAAAAAATCAGGATTCCAATTATGTATATTCAACACTAGGAACAAGTCTAACAAACATTTTAAGGTCAGAACTCCAGGATATTCGATATCCAGTTTAATTACACAGCGCGTAGGTCACATTTACAACAATTAAGACTCGGTTTAATAAAATTTCACTTTGCGAACAACACAAAATTGCGAATCTGGCGTCTTCTGTCATGTTCTGTCATTCTGTCATTTTTTTTTTTAATAAATAGTTTATTCATGACCATAGATACAGAGTCTTTCAGTCGTATACATATTGAATTTCACATTTCTTTAAATTAATGAATATCCACATGGAAGATGACGATGATTAAATGCTTCCATGAGGAATATGGCTCCAGTAACGCGATGGGGACTTTACTAGGAGTTTTTACGAAGTTTTGGAGGCAATACGAAAAATCACTTTTCACTTCATAATATCACTTTCTTAAGCTCGTGAACGTTGTCGAATGCTTTATAAAAAAAATCCCACTATTTTTACACATAAATACGGGACTATACACAAACTTCGAAAATAATATCACGCAGCGACATAGCTCTTTTCCGCGTTCCCGCCAAAACTCCCCATTCTGTCATTTAGAGGCAGTGTTGCCAACTCCTAAAATAGGCTTGGGCAAAAAATATCAATATATCGAAATAGCCGATTATTTTCAAATGAAAATAATTGATATAAAATATATCGGTGATATTTATTCCGCGATATATGGATTTCGTTTTTTTTTTTTGGATATCAATTGCGATATATTTTTTAAAGATCTGCTGTCTGTGTTCATGCGTTACGTCACATTTGGAGACCCAGTAGTCTGACACACGAGCAAAAAAAAAGGTCCTCTTGTACAACAGCAAGACAGATAGATAATCGCTTATTGGGCAAAAAATATTGACATTTTTTGTCGATATATATCGATATCCTTTTCTTATGATAAAAAATATGGTTTTGTCGAAAATATATCAAATCTCTTACACTTAGGGATGTAGCTTATTTATTAAAATTTAATAACTTACACTTGGGTAAAGTACAACTTAAGAACACGGGAGCAAAAAAAAACAACCATGAAATAATAAAAGTTGTTTAATTCACTGCCCCATTAACATAAGGAATAATCACGGAAACCTTAAAATATGACAGTGTACACTACCCGCTCAAGGAGCAAATCGAAAACAGATAAATTGGAAAATGTATAATTTTTAAGACCACAATTTTTTTTTTATAAATCGATTTCATCATTAACAGTGTACAATTCGATATTTACGGAAAATACGGTAAGCGGTAACATGGCAACACCTGACACAACGTTCCGTTATACGCCCATAAAATAAAATACTGTTAAAAAATTGCCGTAATTGTCATGCTAGTAAATATTATTACAAGAAAAAAAAACGTGTGTAATTCACCGAAGAGTATTTATATTAATTCACACGTGGTAGAAGTGAAACCTTCAAAGACTCAAGCTTCCTACAACAACTTTGTATGCGTGAGTAGTGCGTGACTATTGCGTGGGTAGTGCGTGACTGTGGCGAGAGTAGTGCATAACTACAGCGACTCACCTTCGTGATTTTAGCGTGAGTAGTGCTGGTGTGTAGCGTGAGTAGTGCGTGGCTGTTGCGTGAGTAGTGCGTAACTACAGCGACTCACCGGCGTGTGTTTCGCCTTCAGATGTTTGGCCGCGAGGCGCGCGGTGGCGAACGACAGTACGCAGCGCGCGCACGAGTGCCGCAGCTCCGTGAAGGCGGGCTCGCCGGCATCACGCTGCCTCACCACCTCCATCTCCGATTCGTCCATGCGGTACAGCTCCACTATGTCTGGCAGGTTCTTCAGGCGGCGGGATATTCGCTCCTCCTTTTTTTTCTAGAAATGACATATGTTTTAAGGGTTTTATACCTTAAAAAGAAAAAAGGGATTACTTGGTGCCCTATAGCTAGGGCTACCACCTCTTAATTGTTAAAATCCGGGAGAAAATAAGGGGGCAAAAACTTGAACTCTTGTCGGATTACTTGTGAGTCACTTTAAATCTTAAGAATATTTATTATTATGAGTCTGTCTCATTTTTCTGTCGCTTTTACGTTTCATCGACTATCAAATCACAAACACAACGATACCCGTTTAGGGAATCTGTATCAAAACAACAAAGGTTCTGGCAAAATTGAGGGCCAGTTCTGAGACAGATTCTCATCTAAGTATTACTTACAAACCAATACATGGGGAAAAAAATTATGCGCAATATGATTTTTACTGGTGGTCGCGCGCCAGTGACAGAGCTCGGGGGCGTAGGCACCACCGCATTACCTAATATACTTGCCGCTAAATGGTAGTGTTCAGCACTGTCGTGCTCCGGTCAGGGGTGCGACAGCCTAACGACATTGCTACTGTCGCTGTCATTGCTGTCAAATTTTCATGTCGATTTGTAGCTCTTTTAAATGCAGTAGTGATAATCTGATCGTTTTTCTTGATTTCGTAGGTGAGAAACATGCGATAGAGGTAGATTATTTCGATTATTGGTATTTAGTTAAAGTAATAATCTCTCTCTCTCTCTCTATCTCAGAACTGGGGTCGCATCTAAGTATTGCTTACAAACCAATAAATGGAACGTACTTCCCTCTGAGGTGTTCCCTAGGTGCTACAATGTGGGGTTTTTCAAAAATGGCGTCAAAAGAGTCCTTCAGGGCTGGCAGCGCGTTGGCAACTCCCCTGGTGTTGCAAATGTTCATAGGCGACGGTGACCACCTTTCATCATATGGGAAATTAAAAAAAAATAACATGGGTAATTTTTTTTATGGGCTATGAAAGGCGGTTGCACTTTTTTTTGGAATTGTCCATAATGACTAGAACTTTTTAAACTGACCTTCTGCTTATCTTTAGATTTCTCCTTCTTACTCTTCTTCTCCTTCTTGCTTTTCCGTTCTTTCTTCTCTTTCTTGCTGACCAGTTTGGAGAGCTGTATGTCGTCATCGGAGGACTGTGCATCAAAATTATCGAATGCATCGCACGCGTCAATGTCGTATTGGTTGGTATCGTTTTGTGGGTCGATGACTTCGTCTTCGATTTTTATTGAATCTGAAAGAAAATCGTCATCACTCTGTGTCTTTACTGGTGGTAGATGTCCGGTGACGGAGCTTGCGGGCGTAGGCACCATCGCATTACCTAACCTGGAGGTAGGGTTGCCAGGCGTCCGGATAAAGCCGGACATAGTTAGGCCTTTTGACCTCGTGTCCGGTCAAAATATATGAAGTCCGGCTTTTGTTAGGCTTTTTACATTTCTTAAACGAGCGAGCGCCTAGCACAGGTGAACACTTCTATCGCGGGTGTCCGGCCTTTTTACCCAAACGTCCGGCTAATCTTGACGGTCTGTTCGGCTATTAGGTTCAGCGACCTGGCAACCCTACCTGGAGGGGAGTAGCCATAGCGTTTATTACCGATGCAAAACAGTCTGTCATTTTTTGCCGGGGGGAAATGCGTGCGACACACACGCACACTACAAAAATCGTCTATTACTACGAAACTCACACCTTGACTTTAACAAAATACAGAAACAATTTCACGCACATTTAAGCATCTTGGCAACAGTACTCTGACAGAGGGGAAAGCCCGAATATGGCTACTCTCCTCCGGTGTTGCTCTATGTGTACGGCCTTGTGATTTCCGGCACAGAGACTTATGGCCCTGTGCCGGAAATTACAGGGCCGTACATTACCACCTGACCGGAATACGATAGTGCTGAACACTACCATTTAGCGTCACTGAAGCTCTACTTAAAAAAAATATTAATCTAGGTCATAAAATTTGAGAAAAACTTTTTCAACTTAATAATTTCTAAAGTGATGAGTTATGAAATGAATAGTTTTGTAATAATCTGTTTGCCAAGTGGATTGTTTACGTAGTGATGTAGTTGTGCAAAGTTGAGGTGTGAAACGACATCGTTGCGAAACGTTAGATTTGTAATGAAACGTTTATCGTTAAAATGAACGGGTACCATTCCATTAGCCACTCACCGTACTCCACAGCCAGCTCCTCGGCCTCCTGCTTCACCGGCGCCAGGTCTTCCGGTTCCACCTTCAGGTCCGCATCATTCGCCACGTTGATCGACAGACGCTGCTGCGAGTGACGCGACAGGTCTGAAGGCGAGTTCAGGAATGCGTGCTGAAAATTAAACCGATTCTGTCAATAAAAAAAAAGGATCCGGACGAATTGAGAACCTCCTTCTTTTTTTCGAAGTCGGTTAGTGAGAAACAATTTTGTTTCTAAACTAAAAAAATATTTATTGGTCCAGTAATATTTTTTTTTTATGTAATAGAAGTGGCAAACTAGATTGCAGTTCACATTGATGTTAAGTGATGACTGCAACCTATAGACAATCACACAAAGACCAAAGTCAAAATGCAGATGCATTACCACTCCTAAGGCCTAAGGTGTTATACATATACAATACATTACCACCTGACCGGAAAACGATAGTGCTGAACACTACCATTTAGCGGCAAGTATATTAGGTAATGCGGTGGTGCCTACGCCCACGAGCTCCGTCACTGGAGATCTACCACCAGGACAGACTATTTTGAGATGTTAGTGTAGTCTGTCTCTAGGCTGCAGTATTCCTTAATTATTTTTTTTTATCGCTCGGGCATATAGAAAGAATGTGGAATGAGCGAATGACTAACTGAGATATACAATGCGAATGTGGATGGTTGCAGAGACCCAGGAAGACCAAGACTGACCTACCATGCCCAAATAGGTCGAGTTCTGTCTGATGGCAGGGTCAAAAGTCAAAGGAATCGGCGTGCATTTATTCCTTTACTGGTGGTAGAGCTCCAGTGACGGAGCTCGCGGGCGTAGGCACCACCGCATTACCTGATTTACTTGCCGCTAAATGGTAGTGTTCAGCACTATCGTGTTCCGGTCAGGTGGTAATGTACGGCCCTGTAATTTCCGGCACAGAGGCATAACACCTTAGGCCTCAGGAGTGGTAACGCATTTGCATTTTGACCTTGGTCTTTGTGTGGGTGTCAATAGGCTGCAGGCATCACTTAACATCAATGTGAACTGCATGCTTGTTTGCCACTTCAATTACATTAAAAAAAAAAAATGAAGAGAATGATGAAGGTAGACGAGGCACGAGAGAAGGTATGTCAGGACCGGGATATCTGGCGCTCTACACTCTCTGCCTACCCCGTTAGGGACCTGGCGTGAAGATACATACATACATTTATTCCTTAATTGTATAACATAAAATATATAAAAAAAAATAACTCACCTCTCTAGAATATGCAAGAAGAATATCAAAACTCTTTTCAATTTGGTTTTTAAACAGCATCACTTTTCGCACAGCAGCTAAGCACTCCCAGCATACTTGAATTGTAAGTCCGTCTGGTACCTGTACAAAATAATAAATGTACTCTTTTAAAGAAAATAAAAAAATAAAATAAAATACACTTACACTCACAGCCCCACAGTAGGTATAAACCTGTGTCGTGGGTGCCGTTTTACACATACAACACATACACACACCCAGATTCGAAACAAATATCAGGCCATACAAATATTTGTCCCATGCGGGGATCGAACCCGCGACTCTTTGAATCAAACGGTCATATCACACTGGACTAACCGGGTCGTCAATAAATATATTTTTATGGATTTATCTGTTTCTTTAATGTAATGGAAGTGGCAAACAAGCATGCAGTTCACATTGATGTTAAGTGACAACTACAGCCTTTAGACACCCACACAAAGACCAAGGTCAAAATGCACATGCATTACCACTCCTGAGGCCTAAGGTGTTATGCCTCTGTGCTCGAAATTACATGGCTATACATTACCACACCTGACCAGAACATGATAGTGCTGAACACTGCCATTTAATGACAAGTATAATTGGTAATGCAGTGGTGCCTACGCCTAAGCTCTGTCACTGGAGCTCTACCACCAGTAAAAATATCTTCATAATCATGCAAATATTACACTAAACTTAAATGAATGTTTAAATCAATCTTTGGTTTCTTTTTAGCACCCATGGCCTCGGATAGATGGAGGTGATCTGACAATAGGTTTAAAAATTACCCTGCATAGGGACAAATATCTGTATGGCCTACAGATATTGTCGGCCATACCAATATTCTGTATTGTTTCGAGTCTGGGTGTTTGTGTATGTGTTGTATGTGTACTACTGCATAAAAAACCTAGTGTGGGGCTGTGAGTGTAAGCGTATTTTATAATAATAATACAGGTATTATATCATTTTTTAAGGCTCGTCTGTCCTTGACTGTTAATTAAGTTTTTTTTTGTTGCAAAAATATTTAATATATTATTTTTTTTGCTACATTGTCGTAAATATATTTTATTACCTACTGCTATTTTTTTACCTGTATTTTTATTACTACAGATCCGAGCAGTCACGTGTTCAAGTCATATTATTCTTTCCATTTTTCTTCAACAATATTTCATTTACATGTTTTATAGCAGAAATCCCATTAAAATAAAACAATAAATACATACTATTATTTTTTATTTAAAGAAAAATGGAAAGAAAAAATTGACTTCAGGCGAGACTCGAACTCGCGGCCTACTGGGAATCTAGTCCAGCCGCTCTTCCAATTGAGCTACTGAAGTCCTTTTTTCTTTAATTAAATATTTCACAAGCATGTGTTAATGCGAAATAATATAAAACATACTATTATTCCCTACATACGTATTAAATTGTATGCTTGTCTGACTTACGACGTAGAATGACAAGATACTAATCAGAATAAAATAGAAAATGAGGAAAATGGAAACTATGTCATTTCATAAAAAAATATAGCATTAATTATTTAAAAAAACGATGTTTTATAAATAAATGTTTTACGTAATTTCACGTATGAGGCAACTAACAAATTATTAATATGACAACAATGGCGGATCCAAGGTTTTTTTGTTCCTTTGTTAATCTTGTAAAAAACGCAATATATGACATAAATAGTATGAAATAATGCTTTGATATGGTAATTTAATAATCTAAATTTAATTTAGAACAGATTAGAACGCTATTTTAAGTACTTACATCGATATTTGATAGTATTTTAAAACAATCCTTTACTGTGTCAGAATAAGTCATTTTTCGATTGTAATTCAAACATCCCACACATATACCATTCACGTTGTACCCCTCAATATTTATATTAACTTCCTTCATTTTATAAATTTTGTTTACAGATGTAACACAATAACAAATTTAATGTAAAACAAGAAGCTTTATTCATTTCTTTCGGCCATTTTGTTTATGTTTGACATTTGACAGGAGACAAATGACAATAAAATTGTTGTAGGCACTTTTAGGGAAGATCTGGAATCGATTATAGGGAAAATCGATTTATGGTTTTCAATCTACATCTGATATTAGAACAAGTTTTGACCAATAACGGACTATCAGTGCTTACGTAGGCAGTTTGCAACAGAGATAACGCTCTACGAAGTCGAAAATAACTGATTTCTCTTTCATAGACACAATGTGCAATGTTTCTTGCTGGGTACTATAATGGATCGATCCAGTGAATCGATATCTACTCTACAAAATCCAGGCACAATATTTATGTTTCAATAGCATTAATAAAACCTAAACTCAGTGACAAAATGGCATAGTTTTTCAGGTATCATGTTTTCCATGCTCGGATATGAACTACTAATTTTATACTGTTGCTAAACACAATTCGAAAATAGATCGATTAGTTCAATTGAAATCGAAAAGAATCAATTCTATATACATTGATTGTTTTTTTTGGATCGATTTCTCAGTATTTTCACACTTTTATTTGAATCTATTTTTAAATAGACCCTTCGGTTGACTTTTCCTTCTTAAGCACAGAGCAACGCGGGCCACCGGTCGCGGCGGACCGGAGGGGAGTAGCCATACGCAGGCTTTCCCCTCTGTCAAAATACAAGATTAAATGCTTTAAAAAATCCTGTGCGTATAATAAAACTAGTTGCAGCTGGACTGCTCATTAGACTTAATCTAGTTGTGCGACTGAACGGACGTCCAAAAAAATGCTGATTTGCTGTGTTGTTTACTGTAAAAAGAGATCTAACACATCAAGCTTAAGGTATAAAAATCCCATAATATCGGTCCCAAACAACACGGGAATGATATAAACAACACAGTCGGGCGCAATGTTTGGTATGCCTTATAAGATACGGGAATCGGTCGAGCGACTGATCCGAGTTCGTTTCCGAGAAGCCGCTGTCGCCGGTGCCGCTTATCGATAGTGTTGTTGTCGGTTTGTGGATAGTTATCGATAAATATTGCAAAAGAGTCTTATATACAGAGACATTTTTGAGATAAAATTTTCTTAGTAATATATTATGTTGTAGTTGTATTCGCCACAAGCTGCTCTGGGCCACCGTTATTAGTTATTACTATTCGCTCATTTATTCTTGTTCTTATTTAGTATTTTTTAACATGCATAGTGATAAAAAAACAAATACATATAAAAAATAAAATTATTGCTTTTATAATATTATTGGTTTTATTTTAATACTAGCTGTGCCCGCGATTTCGTTCGCGTGGGAAAGTGACTTTGGGCAGCTTTTTTGGATATAAATTTAGGTAAATTTTGGATCATAAACACTTTTGGTTAGTTAAAAAAGTCTGGTTTAGGTTAATGCTTCTCTCTACATGATATTGTATAGACGCATTGATGGCCATCGGAGATGAAAGCACATAGGCTGCTAGTATTGCGAACACGTGACAGAGTCACATGTAACTGACCGAGCGAAAATCTAAACGAATATTATAAAGCTGAAGAGTTTGTTTGTTTGTTTGAACGCGTTAATCTCAGAAACTACTGGTCCGATTTGAAAAAATCTTTCAATGTTAGACAGTTCATTTATCGAGGAAGGCTTAAGGCTATAACATCACGCTAAGACGAATAGGAGCGGAGCACCATGAACCACCAACGCCACTAACGCCACCAATGCCGCCAACACTACTAACGAAAACAACACCATCAATGCCACCAACATTATCAACGCCACCAACGCCTCCAACGCCACTAACACTACCAGCGCCACTAACACCAATAACGCCACCACCACCACCACCACCACCACCACCACCGTCACCACAACCGCCACCACCATCACCATCACCGCCGCTACCAAGGCCATCAACGCCATAAACAAACTTGCCGCTAAATGGTTGTGTTCAGCACTATCGTATTCCGGTCAGGTGGGAAAGTACGGCCGTGTAATTACTATCACAGAGGCATAACGTGGCAACGCATTTGAATTTTGACCTCTGGTCATTGTGTGGGTGTCTATTGGCTGCAGTCATCACTTAACATCAACTGAACTGCATGCTTGTTTGCCACTTTTATGAAGTACATAAAAAAGTAGTTCCTGAGATGCGCGTTCAAAAAACAATCCAATGGTAGTGTTCAGCACTATCGTGTTCAGGTCAGGTGGTAATGTACGGCTCTGTTATTTCCGGCACAGAGGCATAACACTTTAGGCCTTAGGAGTGGTAACGTATACCTATGTATTTTGACCTCTAGTCTTTGTGTGAGTGTCTATAGACTGTAGTCATTACTTTACATCAATGTGAACTGCATGCTTGTTTGCCACTTAATTACATTAAAAAAAATCTTCAGCTTTCCACCGCCCTGCCCCTCATGACTGCTGGCCGCCTTTGTACATTGTGCGGGCAATGCTCAATCATTATTTTGCTGTGATTAGTGTTATTTTAAAACTACGATATCTCCCAATATATTGATTTGAATCGAATGAAGTAAGGGGCATTTTCGTTTTAAATTAAATACTTGTGATGAATAACATATTTATTTTGATAAGGATTAATGTCATGTTTATAAAAACACCTTCGCAAATAATGCATTATTTTGAAACAACTTTGGTTAGCATAAAGAAGTTTCAAAAAGTCGCGGACTTTTGTTAAGACCGTTTGAAGGGAAAAACCTATAACACATGATTTTTGTGAAACTCTTACCGTTTACGCAGCGCACGCAGTGGAAGCTCTCAATAGGAAAAAAAATCCCGCGATTTCGAAACATTCTTCTTTGGTGCTCCGCTCCTATTGGTCTTAGCGTGATTATATATAAAGCCTAAAGCCTTTCTCGATAAATTGACTGTCTGACACTGAAATATTTTTTCAAATTGACACAGTAGTTTCTGAGATTAGCGCGTTCAAACAAACAAACTCTTCAGCTTTATAATATTAGTTTAGATACATAGTTGAAATATTATACTTACGCGCGTTAATAAATTGTAAATATTAAAATTTTTAACTATTTAATGCAGTTTTCTGAAAGATACAAATTTAAGAGAAACGTAGAAAACATTTTGTAATAGCAAAATAACCTAGGTTCCTACAAGAAATAGTGTCATTTGTGTAATTCATTTCAAGGCCTCCGACTTTCAAGTGTTGTAATTTTGCCTCAAGAGTTTATAGCTCACAAGCCCGGCGTCCATAGAAAAGTGACACACACATAAACATACACAACATAGATAAACATACACATAAGAACCGTAAGTTTTCCGGTCAATTTAAACATTATACATTCGAAGTTACATAAAGTCCCAACAAGCTGAATTTCAGTGAAATTGTTCAATACATAATTATAAACAATGTCTAGAAGTTCCCCATCATTCCCGTGTATGGAAAAAATTTATTCAAGGTGAGTTAAAAAAAAAAGAGTCTTTCGCGATTTTCAGCAAAACGTTAAATTTTATCATAAATGATGGAGAACTTCTAGATATTGTTTATAATTATGATTTGAACAATTTCACTGAAATTCAGCTTGTTGGGACTTTATGTAACTTCACTCTCATTTTTGGTCTAAATTGACCGGACTATACGTGCGCATAACGCGACAAGATTATTTGTTAAATTGGTAGTACATAATAAATTAAGTCCATCTTTATAATAATACAAAGTGTATTTCATTTAAACCTTATTTCCCTGAGTTAAGTAATTTATCGATAAAATTTATCGACACTTGTCGCAACTATGGTTTTTAGGACTTGTCGATGTAGTTGCATCATTCTATACACTAATAAGACACGGAATGATTGTTTTATATTATTTCGCATTAACACATGCTTGTGAAATATATTTTTATTTTATAGTAAAATGGAAAGAAAACGGAATGATTACATGTGTGTGTGAAATTGTTGGTGTGTTTTGTTAAAGTCAAGGTGTGAGTTTCGTAGTAATAGAGGATTTTTGTTGTGTGTGAATTTAAGAAAGTGTGTGTTCCCCCGCAAAAAACGGCAGACTATTTTGCTTCGGTAAAACACGCTATGGCTACTCCCCTCCGGTCCGCCGCGACCGGTGGCTCGCGTTGCTCTATGTTCTTAAGTTGCCAGGTTATTTTACAATACAATATTCCTGATTTGTAAAGGAATTTGTTTTGAATGTATTGGAGAGATTTTAATGTACAGTGACGCTAGTGGAATGTGGATGATCGTCACCTTCTACATTTAACATACCTAATCTGTATATATTTCTCACTGGTGGTAGAGCTCTAGTGGCATAGCTCTCGAGCGTAGGCACCGCATTACCTTTATCTGCCGCCAAATTGTTAGTTGTTTGTTGTTCCGGTTAGACGGTAATGTATGGCCCCGTTATAACTGCCACAGAGACATAACGCCTCAGGTCTCAGGGGTGGCAACGCATCTGCATTTTGACCTCTGGTTTTTAGTTTTTATGTAGATGGCTACAGGCTGCAGTCATCACTTAACATCAATGTGAGCATGCAAGCTCGCAAGCTGCATGCTTGATTGCCATCTTACAAAAAAAATAAAATACTATACATAACTACTGGAAGTTAATAAAAGAAGTTTGCAACCTTACGCAAAATCAGATGCCATCGCATGACTTGCTATGTATCGAAGATGAACCAGTCGAGTCTCTCAATAAAGTCAATACATACTTTACTTCCATTGGCGGAACTTTAGCCGAAAATACCCTTAAATCTATGCAATGTAATGAGGAGAACTTGGCAACCAGAGCGAAAACCTCTAACTCACCTATTAACTCCATGTCTCTCCTACCAACAGACCCCGATGAAGTCAAAAATGTTATTTTGGGACTTAAGTCACATAGTGCACCTGGTTGGGATAAAATTACTGCAATCCTTCTCAAGTCCTCACTGCCCTTGCTGGTTGAACCTATTACATTCATTTGTAATTTATCCCTCGAAACTGGAAAATTTCCAACTCATTTTAAAAAAGCTATTGTTTGCCCGATCTTCAAAACTGGTGATAAAACTAACCCCTCAAATTATAGGCCCATATCTCTTCTTTGTACCCTTTCTAAAGTTTTAGAAAAATTGGTCAAAAAAAGATTAATGCACTATCTAGAAAATAATAACTTGCTAAGTAATAACCAATACGGATTTCGCGAAAAAAAGTCTACTGAAGATGCAGTTTTGAACTTAAAATCTCGAATTACGGATACGATCGATAAGGGCAATAAGTGCATAGGCGTCTTTCTAGATCTTCAGAAAGCGTTTGATACTGTGTCAATACCTATCCTACTTAAAAGATTGGAAAACGCGGGTATAAGGGGTGTGGCGAGAGATTGGTTCGCTGACTACCTTGTCGGTAGAACACAAATGGTTCGAATTGCAGACCATGAAAGCGACAGTGCGTCTTGTACTTTCGGTGTACCACAAGGAAGTACTTTAGCCTCCCCCCTCTTTTTAGTATACATTAATGATCTTTGCTGTCTCACCATGTCTGGTATGGACATCTCAATGTTTGCTGATGACACTGTACTATTATTCCACGCTCCAACTTGGCAAATAGTCAATGAGCTAGCCGAAAAAGGTCTTGCTAAAGTTACAGCATGGTTGGAAAATAGTCTTTTATCGCTGAACACAGCAAAAACAAAATTTATGTGCTTTAGTATTACCTCTGCAAATAATCCTGTACTTACTGACTTAAAAATTAATTCCTTCCCTTGCAACCGCTCTTTAACCCTTTCTACAAATTGTAACTGTGCCGTTCTCTCACGTGTTGAGGACATAAAATACCTCGGAGTCCTGATTGATGATAAATTAAACTGGAGCAGGCATATCGCATTATTAGCTTCTAGAGTACGAAAACTCATATATGTATTCAAAATTCTTCGAACCATAGCGGATTATGAGCTACTTATTCTAACATATAAAGCTCTATGCGAGTGTCTCATTAGATATTGCATATGTGCTTGGGGCTGCGCGGCTAAAATTAACATTAACCCTCTAGAACGTGCCCAACGTGCTGTATTAAAAGTATTGCTCTACCTTCCTTTTAAACATCCCACCACAGATTTATATGAAAAAGCTAAAGTATTTACAGTACGCAAGCTGTATATATATGAAAGTCGTGCGTCGTTTTCATCGCCAAAAAGTACCCTATCTACCAACTTCATTAAAAAGAGTAGACCGAATACATGTTCCGAGGGCAAAGACTAGATTTGCTCAAAAGCAGTACGATATAGTTACTACACAATTGTACAATAAATTACTTAAAACTCTTATAAATAAAAATAAAAACATAAAAAATACAAATAATAATGAGTTTAAGAAGATTATTTCAGCATGGCTCAGGAATTTTGACTATGATGGTATTGAAGTTATGTTAGCAAATTTGTTTTTTTCATGATATGGCGAAGTATAGACGTACACGATTTCTGATACACACAGTTATTACACACACACACACACACACACACACACACACACACACACACACACATACACACGCACATACACTTTTTCACTCACTCACATACTCACCCTTCTTTGTAAAATTTTTTGATTACTTGATATATCTACCTTGTTTAATGTTTAATGACAAAATAATTGTAAGTGAAGTTATAACTCGGAGTAGCCACTGATTCCCGAAATACAGTGTAGACTTGTTCGGGAATCTATGGATTCAATATTAACCATTGTAAAAATGTTTTTGTCGATAAAAATGATTTATAATTTATAATTTATAAAACTTAACCATTCACCCCATCATTCGACAGTTAAATTCGATATTTAACGTTTGGTACTTCAATGACGGGACCCTAGGAGGCAGCGTAGATTCAGTCCTGGCAGACTTCACTTTCTTGAAGGAAAAATTCAGCTCAATAGGCCTAGAATTAAATACAGGAAAATGTGAAATATATTTCCCAGAACGGACGGACGGACTCACATCTCTCTCAAAATTTTCCGAAATTGCCCCTGATATTAAAATTATGGAAAAAAACTCCCTGCGCCTCCTAGGCTCCCCAATTTTTGATGATTTTTTTCATTCCTTCATAGAAGAAAAGATCCAACATTTTTGTGAAATTGCTAAGAAACTGTCCCAAATTAACGTTCATTCTGCTTATAACCTGTTTCGATATTGTTCTTTCGGCCCTAAATTTATTTACTATCTGCGATGTTCCCCTTTGTGGAAACATAATTAACTACTAACAAAGATTGACTCCATCATCAGAACAACGATGACGACCATTTTCAACACGACTCTGGACGAACGCGCGTGGGATCAGGCCACTCTTCCCGTTCGACTGGGTGGCCTAGGCGTCCGCAAAATTTCAAGTATAAGTCTACCGGCGTTCTTGTCTTCGGTCCACGGCACTAATAATTTAACTAGGAAAATTTTATCAACTACACTGGTGAATTTTGAGGTGCCTTGCTTGACCGACACCGTGAGCGCCTGGAAAACGACTTGCCCAAATCTGGACCTACCGGGTAACCTCTCTTCACAGCGACAGTGGGACGCACCGATCTGCAGCTTGGTACGGAAAAATCTTATAGAAACGTCAACCAACGCTGCGGAGCGAGCCCGTCTTCTGGGGCTTGGAGAGTGGGAATCCGGTCTCTGGTTACAGGCTTTGCCATCACCTAGCATCGGGACAATGATGGATGATATCACTTTCCGGCTTGCTACTTGCCTCCGCCTAGGCACATCGTGCTGCGCTCCGCATCGCTGCCCTTGTGGTGAAGCCGTCGACCGCCTGGGGCACCATGGTCTCTCCTGCAGTAGAAGTGCCGGCAGATTCACGAGGCACGCCCAATTAAATGACATTCTGCGCCGAGCCCTTTCCACCGCCGGCGTGCCAGCCATATTAGAACCCAACGGCTTGGCACGTGACGATGGAAGGAGACCGGACGGTATGTCATTGATGCCCTGGAAGATGGGTAGGCCTTTGGTGTGGGACGCAACTTGCGTTGACACCTTAGCGCCATCCCATCTTTCAAGCACGGCGTGCTCCGCTGGCAATGCTGCTGCAACTGCGGAGACCATGAAACAGCGCAAATATAGTACCCTTCCAGGGGACTATATATTTGTGTCTTTCGGGGTCGAAACCCTTGGTCCATGGGGCCCCAGTGCTCGGCTCTTATTCAAAGAGATCGCGAAACGGCTGGTCGACACTTCCCGTGACCAGAGGGCTGGCCAATTTTTAGGTCAAAGAATCAGCATTGCCATCCAACGAGGCAATGCTACCAGCCTTCTGGGTACCATAACACAAGAAGGCAGTGATGCAGAATTTTTAGACGCATGTTGTTTTTAGTTAAGGTATAACTTTATTTTATGTAAATATTATTTAGCTTTTAAATATATTTTAATTCTAAACATTCATCCTAAAAATTATACCTTATGACAGCAATACAAGACTTAAAAAAACATTACTTTAGATTCTGATGTGGGTATCTTGTTTGTTTATGCTTTGATTTGTAGGTATTTTAAGAGGAGCAGATTGAAAAAGCTTAAGAAACTGTGTTAAAATAATACAAGACAATGTTATTAATAATTTAATTTAAAAAACCCTCTATTTATTATACAAAAACGTCTTGACAACAAAAACAAGCCATTACCAATATAAAAAAATGATTTATTTCAGGATGCCTAAAAGCCCAATTACCCCTATTTTTTATTCTTATAATGCACCAAGTCACATGATCGCAGCTTCTCTGCAGCTTGTTCTGGTGTCAAGTCACGCTGCGGCTGGGCCAGCATTTCGTAACCCACCATGAATTTCTTGACGGTAGCTGAACGCAGTAATGGGGGGAGGTACACGCCGTGGAGAAGCCAGTAGGGAGAGTCACCTGGTTTCTTTGATGGCCCCGTTGGAGCACCTGAGAACAAAGTTTGTTATATTGTGCGGGAGAAATATGTCAATTGATTTCAATTGTTCACACGCCGTCGGCGACAAGAGACCGCCGGCGGCGTGGGGAGTCTTGCCGGTTTATAATAATGGCAACCCTTGATGCGTCCCATTACTGGGCACAAGGCTCTCCCCTTCTTGGGAGGCGGCCTGCGGGTATTCGAATGCGGGTTGGTGGAGATAAGGGTTAGTGGCTAACCCGTTATCAGATGTTTTCAAACCGCCCATAAGGTAGAGAGGCACGATTAGCTTAAGCGTTTTTACAGAAAGCCGACCTTACAGGCAAGGAATGTTTCATAAAACAATTTTTGTGAGCAAACCTCCGTGCCGAAAATTACGTAATATAGGGGGCGTATATTACACCGGAGCACGATAGCGTTGAACACCATCATTTAGCGGCAAATAGATTTGATAATGTGGAGGTGCCTGCGTTCTCAGGCCTAGATATCTAATATAGAGTAGTGCCTACTCTTTCGTATCTACCCTACCACGAGGCAGAGTCTCAGAAGTCGAGGCTCATTTTATACTCACCATGCCATCCCATACTGTACGGGAAGTTACATTGAAACAGATTATCGTATTTCGTGTTCAACTGTTTCATTATCTCTGCCAGACCCCGTTTCTGTAGGTCGTTTAGATCTGTCATCCGCTGCGGTTTGTTGTTGATAGGTAACAACATGGTTTCGTAAGGCCACGCCGCCCAGTAAGGTACTAGAGCCACCCATTCTGAGTTTTGGATAACAATTCTTTCCTGCAAAATACAAGGGTTGTTACTTAAGCTTAGGTGAATTATTGGCAGGACTGGGATTTTGATTTTAAACCGCTAATCAAACGAATATATTATTTTATGTATTATTTGAATATTATTCCCACGCATATTGAACATTATTTCTTTATCAATATTTTTAGTTGTCACTCATATTTTCGCTCTTTGTACGATGCACCTACTTCGTCGATTTCCTCACTACCCGAAGGTTGACTGGTAGATAACACCTAGTGGCGTTAAGTCCGCCTTATGTATAATTTCTGTGCATAAAAGAACAAATAAATAAATAAATCAAGAATAAAGTCATTTGAAATAAGAGTAATATAAAAACGTATCATGACTCTCTGGCCAACGCTGTGTTACGTCAGTTACGGGAGGCAGAGCTCCAGTGACGGAGCTCGAGGGCGTCGGTACACTAATCTATTTGTCGCTAAATGGTAGTGTTGATCACTATCGTGTTCCGATCAGTCGGTTATGTATGACTCTGTTATTTCCGGCACACTGGTATATTCTAGACCTCAGATGCTTACGGATACCAGAGTCTACTTATAATTTTTTGGTATATATTATACATATATTAAAGTATATTATTATATTATATACTAAAGATGAAAAAAATAAAAAATTACACATTTATGACAAATAAAACATACACTCAAATATTACACGACATATTTTTTAATTGCAAATTTTTTTTTTCTTACTAGGTAACTTTTTCTGAAAATAATTAACACATATAAGAAAGAGTTACCCAATTTGATGCAATTGTTCATGTTCATATTCGCTTTTATTTATATAGATTATTGTTGTAAGAAAAATATAAAATACAAAACCTTACCCTTCTTTCTAACTCTTGGTTTAGGTAGTCAACGAGTAAATTTTTGCCATATTTTGTGTGATATTCTTTTTGACACCTGAAATTAAAGGAAATTTAACAACAAGCAGCCAATTGCGAATCGTTCACAAGGATTGCGTTTATTTTGTTATTTAAAAAAAAATGTTTTGGTTATTAAAAAAGGAAAACTATGAGAACTAGATGAGGTCTAGATCTATTGTGATCCAGTCATGTGTTAATATATATATGCTAGCTGACCTAGCAAACTTCGTATTACCTCACAATTAAATAATGTGTCAAAGGTTTCATAATATATACGGACTATTTGTATCTATGGGAAAATTAATTTGTGGTTTTTACTATTTACCTTCGATTTACCTTCATATTTTTTACCTTTTAAACCTTCCCTGGACTTCCAAAAATCATTGAAAACCAAAATTACCCGAATCGGTAGAGCCGTTCTCAAGTTTTAGCGAGACTAACGAACAAACACAATTGATGTTTATCTGCACACTTAGATGACTCTTAAATCTCCGGAACAGAGTCATAACAGGCCCCAGAAATGACAATAAATCAATAATTGTAATACTTGTAATCTTTAGTTTAAAAATAAACATTTGAGTACAGTATTATTAAACTTACAATCAATGTAAACTATGACGTGCTTGTTTGGTAATTTCATGACAAAAATACTAAGTAGGTACGTCATATTTATTGGTTTAGTACATAACATAAGACACACATGCTCGTTGTTAATTTATATTGTAGTTGGTATTCAATTTCAAATTTCATCTTAAGATATCAAGCTAGGCATTTTGTTCGTTAGGCTGTGCTAATAGATTTTCCCGACATTATAGGGTAATTCTGTTTTCTCGCAATCCTCAGTAAATTACAATCAAACTGAGCGTTTTGGCGGGAACGCGGAAAAGAGCTGTGTCGCTGCGTGATATTATTTTTGAAATTTGTGTAAAGTCGCGTTTTTTTGTGTTAAAATGTTGGGATTTTTATCATAAAGCATTCGATAACGTCCACGAGTGTAAGAAAGTAATATTACGAAGTGAAAAGTGATTATTCGTATTGCCTCCAAAACTTCGTAAAAACTTCAGTAAAGTCCCCATCGCTTTACTGGAGCCATCTCATCATATTCCTCATGGAAGCATTTAATCATCGTCATCTTCCATAAGGATATCCATTAATTTAAAGAAATGTGAATTTAAATATGTATACGACTGAAAGACTCTGTATCTATAATCATGAATAAATATGAAAAAAAAATACAATGAAACTAACACCATCTGTTGGGTTTTGGCGGGAAGCGGGAAGTGGCGGGAACCTTGAAAGAGGCGTATGGCGCTCTTATTTTATTTGATTTTCTTGGTGAATTTTTAAGTTATATTGAATAAAGTTGGTGGCATTTTGTTTGATATATGTTTATTGCAGTGCCCGTGTATAGTGAAATATAATAGCAGTACGAAAACACGGCTTTTCAGGTTGCCTTCAAAACTTACCAGCCGCGCGCTTCGGTAATGTGAATACCTATGTAAATTTCCTCGGAGACAATTATACCTTAATAAAGTTTACCTAGCCTACCTCTCCTTCACCCTGGGCTCATTTGGTAGGAAACTCGAAGCCCATATCTGGCAATGAGGGTGGGGGTTTGAGCACCCCATCACAGCACCCTTGTTCTCGAAAATCTGCACCCAGGTGTACTTACGCCCCAGCTCTTGGAGTTGGTTTGTCCATCTGTGAAAAGTTGAGTATATTAAATCCCTCAGCCCACCAGAAAAATATGACGATTGATTTCTTATTGTTCTTGGACCCAATCGGGTCCATTGCGGCTTCAAGGATTAGGTAATCATCATCATAGCCTAACTAGCATAGTTGGTAATAGATGGCGCTACTGCTACCATAAAGCAATGCAATAGATGTGAAGGAAAGATTTGACAAATCGGGCAGGGCTTCAGTGGCTCAATTGGAAGAGCGGCTGGACTAGATTCCCAGTAGGTCGCGAGTTCGAGTCTCGCCTGAAGTCAAATTTTTCTTTCCATTTTTCTTTAAAAATAAAATCATCATCATACTCCAGCTGAAGGACTTCCACTGGTCGGAACCACCCTAAAGACGCCCATAACCATAGAGCAACTAGGCGCACCGGTCGCGGCGGACCGGAGGGGAGTAGCCATAGCGTTTATTACCGATCTAAAACAGTCTGTCTTTTTTTGGGAAAGGGACTAAGTGTGACACTCACTCACACTAAAAAAATCGTCTATCACTACGAAACTCACACCTTGACTTTAACAAAATAACAAATTCACGCACACATTTAAATATCTGGACGACAGGCATTAGACTATTTGGTCTTGTACTTTGACAGAGGGGAGAGCCTGCATATGGCTACTCCCCTCCGGTCCGCCGCGGCCGGTGGCCCGTGTTGCTCTATGCCCACAGCAGTGTTTTGCGGCATTAGAGGTTTTTTTTTATGTAATGAAGGTGGCAAACAAGCTTAATGATAACTGCAGCATATAGACACCCACACAAGGACCAGAAGTCAAAATGCAAATGCGTTGCCATCCCTGAGACCTTAGTTGTTATGTCTGTGTGATAGTTATTTTATGTATGTATCACGCCAGGGCCCTAAGGGGTAGGCAGAGAGTGTAGAGTGCCAGATATCCCGGTCCTGACATACCTCTCGTGCCTCGTCTACCTTCATCATTCTCTTCATACATGCATGCCGATTCCTAAGACTTTTGACCCCACCATCAGACAGAACTCGACCTATTTGGTCATAGTAGGTCAGTCTTGGTCTTCCTGGGCCTGTGATAGTTATTATCATATATTACCATCTAACCGGAACATGATATTGCTGAACACTACCATTTGGCGGCAGATAGATTAGGTAATACGGTGTAATTCCTACACTGGAAATCTACTTTTCTTTTTACTCTCTGTTATCAGTTTGTAAAGGGGAAAAGAGACATTCTACTGATATACTTTTACATTAGTTTATTACATTTAGTTTTATCTTAGTGATATTCTTGACTTTACATATATTTTTTATCTTGTTTGACATGTATATCAATTGTTATTCCCTTTAATTTATTTTGTTTGTTTTTGACGTGTCATAAGAGGTGCCTGTCACCCTAAATGAATAAATGAGTTTCTGATTCTGATTCTGATTCTACCACCAGATGATATTACCAGATATTGACTGAACGTGTTTATAGAACTTACTCTTCAATCACAGCCAAGATCTCTTCAACCGTCATCAGCGCCACAGTCTTCGTTGATTCTGGATGGAAACACATCACCCTGTAACAAACGATTTGATATTACGACTCCATTATGGTCCATGCTATAGGCTCGCAACCTCACTGTTGAAGTTTATTCAACTGTCAAAAAGGGGAGGGTGATGGGTGAGGCGGGGAACTCGGGCGGGAGGTTGAAGTGTTCATTCTATAGGTAGTATCATGACATATTCTCTGCCTATGTGGCGTTTGTCGACTATTTTGATTTTTGACCAATACCACACCGCGGACACTCCACCCAAATTCCATACAAACGCTTAATTTTGTTTCTATTACACAGCCATCAATCAGTGCGTACGTGCGTGCACCTGTGTGCGTAGCACGTAGAAAATACCAACCGTCGCCCATTAGAGGGGAGGAGGTTGGGTGATGCGGGGAAATCGGGCGAGACGTCGAAGTGTCCATTCTATACCTAGTATTATTACATATTCTCTGCCAATACCGGACTATCAGTGCTAACGTAGGTTAAGCAGTGTACAGCAGAGATAACGCTCTACGAAGTCGAAACTAGCCGATTGTCTCTTTCGTAGGCTCGAAGTGCAATATTTCTTATTGAGTACTGTACCTATCTATACAAATAAATAAAATTGGAGTGTCTGTTTGTAATATAAAATTAACCGCTTTTTACTAAATGCATTTGCATATATACACAGTAAATATGCCAAAACATTTTTTTTTACAATTTTTGTCTGTCTGTCTCTCTATCTATCTGTCTGTCTGTCTGTTTGGCGGGGCTAATCTTGGGAACGGCGGTAACGATTTTGACGGGACTTTCACTGGCAGATAGCTTATGTAATAAAGAGTAACTTAGGCTACTTTTATACTAGCTGCGCCCACGACTTCAACCGGGTAGATACTGAACAATAATAAATTCTCACGCGAGCGAAGTCGCGGGCACAGCTAGTTAAATATATAACTACTGCGCTATTACTTCTTCTTGTACCCGTCAATTTGGCTCACGATCCGACGAAGAGGGACGCCAAATTTGAACCCGTCAAATAAGAAGAAGATTGGTTGTGTTGTATACGCGAGAAAATCCGCAAATTTAATTTCTACAATGTACATATTTAAAAATAATAATGGCAACCCATTTTACGTCCCACTGCTGGGCACGAGTCTCCCCTTTTTGGGGGAGGCCTGGAGCTTACTCCACCACGCTGCTCCAATGCGGGTTGGTGGAGATAAGTTAGTGACCAACCCGTTATCGGATGTTTTCAAACCGCCTATATGACCTCCAACAAAGTTTAACGACTGCTATCTATCGATAGCAACCGGGACCGACGGCTTAACGTGCCTCCCGAAGCACGGAAACGCGCATTTTAATTTGCCACTAGCGGTCACCCATCACACACCCGACTGCGCCCGTATCGCTTAACCGGGGAGATCGCTTCCGATCTACACCAGCCGCTGGGCCCAACCCCTCCACGAATGCGCATTGGAGCAGCGTGGAGGAGAAAGCTCCAGGCCTCCCCCCCAAAAAAAAAATCGGGAGAGACTCGTGCCCAGCAGTGGGACGTATAATGGGTTGCCATTATTATTATTATACTACTAATGCGTTGCACTAGCTAAAGATACCTGCAAGTCCCCTTAGCTTGGGAGGCCTGGAACAGCGGATGATCAGGCGGCGGAGGCTCTGGGACTCGCTCCAATAGAGCGGGGAAGTCATTGGGGAACACGTACGTTGATGTGTAGTTCGGGTTTCTCTGAAATTGAATATTATGCCTTTGTTTTGATATGTATCAACATAGAGCAACACCGGAGGGGAGTAACCTTAAGCAGGCTTTCCCCTCTGTCAAAGAACAAGCCCAAATGGACCTATACCTGTCGCCTAGATGTTTAAATGTGTGCGTAAAATTGTTTCTGTATTTTGTTAAGATCAAGGTGTGAGTTTGGTAGTAACAGACGGATTTTTATAGTGTGTGTGTGTGTGTCGCACGCTTTTCCCCCCGCAAAAATGACAGACTGTTTTGAATCGGTAATAAACGCTATGGCTACTCCCCTGCAGTTCGCCGCGGCCGGTGGCCCGTGTTGCTCTATGTATATCAATGATTGTAATAAAACGTAACTTCACGCCTGTAATCCCCGAAGGGATAGGCAGAGGTAAATGCACGTATTCAAGCGTACATGCAAACATCCACGATTCGCCGGTTACTTTTTTGGCCCGTGTAACAGGTGGCGAGCCTGTTGCCATCTCCGGTCACATTACCAAACTTCGAGGTATTGGGAAACTTCCAGAAAATGGAAAAATCCAAATAGAACCAAAGATAAAGGGTTTTAAACCGTTATCTCTGAAAGCCCCCGACCCGGGAATCGAACCCAGGACCTCCAGCGTAGTAGTACTCGCTGGTAATGATTGTAATAAAAGAGTAGAAGTCCCACGGACGTTGAAAACTGATCGCCATTTTTAGAGATGCATATGCCTTCAGCATTCTCATTTGATAGGACTATCAGAGAGCGATTTTTTTTTATGTTACTGAAGTGGCAAACAAGCATGCAGTTCACATTGATGTTAAGTGATGACTGCAGCCTATAGACACTTACACAAAGACCGAAGTCAAAATGTAGATACGTTACCATTCCTGAGCCCTAAGGTGTTATACTTCTGTGCCGGAAATTACAGGACCGTAGTACCTGACCGGAACACCATAGTGCTGAACACTACCATTTAGCGGCAAGTATATTAGGTAATACGGTGGTGCCTACGCCCGCGATGGAACGTTTTATAATTTGTTATACCTTTTATGTATCTCTTTTGTTTTTTTTTGTCATTTTAGGAGCATTGAATATCTTTTTCCCTCTAAACCTCCCTGAGTCCTCTTCTGCATTTACTAACCTGGCCATTAGACCGGACAGCACCAGCCCGCAGTGGATTATCAGGGTCTGGTGGCTGGTCCTCGGCAGCCTGTTCTGTCTGCCCGCTCCAGGGTCGCCGACAGCGATGCGGTGAGACCAGGATCCATTCGTCTTTCAGGGGATTGTAGCGTACGTGCTGGTGTTCTGAAATATTGAAGGGATTAGGGTTAGGGACAGAATATATATTTAACAACATTTTGCTGTAAATCGTGTACCTGCGGACACTTCCAGGCGAAATAATTACGGAACTGACAAGACGACATCATAATCGAAAGGATTACGAAAGCATTAAAGTCAGGCGGTTGGCGGGGTCGACCCCCTGATGATATTTACTGAAATAACAGACTCTTCCAGGCGAAATAATTACGAAACTGACAAGACGACATCATAATCGAAAGGATTACGAAAGCATTAAGGTCAGGCGGTTGGCGGGGTCGACCCCCTGATGATATTTACTGAAATAACAGCCAATTAGCAGAGGAAGTTCTGAATCGCGCTTGCAAAGTTTTCATATGAGTTGCCTATTAATAAAACTCTCCAAGTTTCTTAAAATGTTGGGCCGCGGCACACCAACTCATACTATCGAGTGGCTTGGTCAAGGATTAACCACCCTGGTTAGGTGGATTGGTCTGCTTGGGATATCAATTAATCAGAATTTGGTTCCATCTTTTGATGCCTACGTATTACGTGACCTGTACTTCCACTTAAGTTTCTGGATTCTTGTTACGTAGTTTCCCATTTTCTGGAAATTTCCTAGTACCTCGAAGTTTGGTAATGTGCCCGGAGATGTCAACAGGCTCGCCATCTGTTACATGGGCCAAAACGTAACCGGCGCATCGTGGGTGTTTGCATTTATGCTTGAATGCATGCCTTTACCTCTGCCTACCCCTTCGGGGATGAAAGGCGTGAAGTTGCGTTATGAAATTAAAACAAAGTAGAAAGAAAGGTAAGCTATTATAATTTATTTATGTTTTACTTGTTACATAATATTTATTATAACAGGTCAATGTCAAAATAGGTTATCTTTGAAGATTAAACAAGGAAGTGTAACAAACATTATTGGTCTATAAAATAGAGCAACACGGGCCACCGGCCGCGGCGGACCGGAGGGGAGTAGCCATAGCTTTTATAACCGACTAGCTGACCCGGTGAACTTTGTACCGCCTTAGAATTAAATAATTCGTCAAAGATTTGATTGTACAAACTTTTTATACGGAAAGTTCTAATTGTTGCTTTTACTATATTTCTAGTATTTTTATCATATTTACTCTATTTGTAAACCTTCCCTGGACTTCTAAAAATCATTCAAAACCAAAATTAGCCAAATCGGTCCAGACATTATCGAGTTTTAGCGATACTAACGCACAGCAATTGATTTTTATATGTATACATGTAAAACAGTCTGTCATTTTTAGCGGGGGAAAATACGTGTGACATACACACACTACTAAAATCGTCTATTACTACGAAACTCACACTTTGACTTTAACAAAATACATAAACAATGTCGCGCACACATTTAAACATTTCGGTCCATTTGGGCTTGTACTTTGATAGAAGGAAAAGCCTGCATATGGCTCCTCCCTTCCGGTCCGCCGCGGCCGGTGGCCCGTGTTGCTTTTTTTTTTTTTTTAATCTAATGGAAGTGGCAAACAAGCTTGCAGTTCACGTTGGTGTTAAGTGATAACTGCAGCCTATAAACACCCACACAAAGACCAAGGTCAAAATGCAGATGCGTTACCACTCCTGAGGCCTAAGATTATGCCTCTGTGCCGGAAATTACAGGGCCGTACATTACCACCTGACCGGAACACGATAATGCTGAACACTACCATTTAGCGACAAGTATATTAGATAATGCGGTGGTGCCTACGCCCGCGAGCTCCGTCACTGGAGCTCTACCACTAGTAAAAAGCTCTATAGTCTATAATATCAGATCTATTAATATCTATCTTATGTCTTATTATATATATATTTTTAATATTATGATGAAGGTGGCAAACAACATGCAGTTCACATTGATGTTAAGTGATGCCAGCCTATAGACACTGACACAAAGAGGTTAAAATACAGTGTGATAGTTATTACGGGGCCATACATCATCAGTATCTAACACACTAGTTAAGAAATTGAGGTTTTAGAGGTGGCCACGCATCTGCGTTTTGTATTTTTTATTATTTCATGAAGGAGCAACCAAGTAGCATACAGTTAACATTGATGGTAAGAAAAACTGTAGTTTATAAACAACTACACGAGACTAGAGAAACTAGGGTATAATGCCTCTGTGCCGGAGATTATAGTACATTACCACTTTTCTTCTTCTAGAAATTGTGTATGTATTTCGTGAAACTCAAGGTGTGAGATTCATAGTAGACGATTTTTGTAGTGTGTGTGTATCACACGTAGTCCCCCCCGCGAAAAATGACAGACTGTTTTGCATCGGTAATAAACGCTATGGCTACTCCCCTCCGGTCCGCCGCGGCCGGTGGCCCGTGTTGCTTTATGTTATCACCTGACCGCAACACGATAGTGCTGATCTAGTGCTCCATTAAGCATGTAGGTTAGTTTATGCCGTGGTGTCTACGCCCGCGACTAAAATAATATGTTTTCATTTAAAAAATGCTTATAATTAATAATAACTTCCCTCTGAGGTGTTCCCTCGGTGCTACAACATGGGGTTCTTCAAAAATGGCGTCAAAAGAGTCCTTTAGGGCTGGCAGCGCGTTGGCAACTCCCCTGGTGTTGCAAATGTCCATAGGCGACGGTGACCACTTACCATTAGGTGGCCCGTCTGCTTGTCTATCAACTTAATGACTTAAAAAAAAAAAAAAAAATGGCGACCCATTATACGTCCCACTGCTGGGCACGAGTCTCTCCCCTTTTTTGGGGGGAGGCCTGGAGCTTACTTTAACTACGCTGCTCCTATGCGGATTGGTGCAGGTGGGTGGGTTAGTGCCCAACCCGCTGTCGGATGTTTTCAAACCGTCCCATAAGGCCTCCGACAAGGTTTAAAAAATTAAAATGCGCGTTTCCGTGCTTCGGAGGGCACGTTAAGGCGTCGGTCTCGGTTGCTATCGAAAGATTAAGCAGTCGTTAAACCTTGTCGGAGGCCATAAAGGCGGTTTGACAACATCCGACAGCGGGTTGGCCACTAACCCGTATCACACCGCGGACACTCCGCCAAAATTCCATACAAGCGCTTAATTTGGTCTCTTTTACACAGACATCAATCACTGACGTGTATTTACACGTGCACCTGTGTGCGTAGTCCGTAGAAAATACCAAAAGTCGCCAATAAGAGGGTAGGAGGTTGGGTGATGCGGGGAAATCGGGCGGGACGTCGAAGTGTCCATTCTATACGTAGTATTATTACATATTCTCTGCCCGTATCTCCACCAACCCGCAATGGAGCAGCGTGGGAAACTGGGATGGGAGAGGGAGTTGAGCTAAATCGTACGACATCTCATCAGGGGAAGAGGTCGCCTTAATAATAAACAGGTGCCTATACATCCAGCTCCGTCACTGAAGCTCAATAGATTGAAACCATTTCTGTTCCTAATTGGTACGATCACTGATCACTTTTAAAAAATGCTTACACCGTAATTAACTTAGTTTAACACTTTTCTCTTAATAATTAATAAAACTATTATTATGTTATTAAAATATCATAACTGGACCGTTTATTAAATAGTATTTTATAATTATTAAATACGTACCAGTTGGTTGGAATTCCTGCATTATAACAACACGACCGTTCTCTCTGATGTATCACGAATCACTGATTAGTGTTGTGTTTGTATTGTAACTGCCTGTAACTGAATCTAGGTTATCGATAAATGTATAATAGGTTAGGATCCAAATGCAGAATCATTTCGCTCATCCAGATATGCTGCAAACGTAATTTTTACGCATATTTATATTTATTCTGAATACATATTCACTAGGTTGCCCATCAGAAAATGGCGGCAAGGATTTTTTTATATGATTTATAAGAATTTTAAGAAATTAGAAAAAGAATTATATGATCTTTTTTTTTGTTTTCTTAACAATGTATAGCCGACTTCACGGCAATATGTATAAAGGCTCAGAAAAATCACGGCTACCGTTGCGCACTTGGCCGCCTCTACATATTTTCGTTCCGCCCCGATCGCTTCTTACGTCCATAACATACAAGTATTATTAATATATCAAATTAAAGCAATTAAAAAAAAAACTTATTATTATGCCAAATTAAATCGGCTCCATATAAGAGTTTCTGGCTACTAAAAATAAAATAGTTTAATGAAAAATACTTTGGATAGGCAACCTACTGGATATAATTATTATATTCTCTAGATCATAAAGTTGCATAAAAATTAGGTTTGCAGCATATCTGGATGAACCTAATGATTCTGCAGTGGGATCCTAACCTATAATGTGAAAACACTTTGGGAAAAAACGGGTAATATGAAATATATGAATGATTGCTTATGACTTGACTTATGCTTGTTATGATGACCATATAGCAACGCGGCCCACCGATCGCGGCGGACCGGAGGGGGGGAGTAGCCATAGCGTTTATTGCCGATGCAAAACAGTCTGTCATGTTTTGCGGGGGGAAATTTGTGTGACACACACACGCATACAACAAAAATCGTCTATTAATACGAAACTCACACCTTGACTTTAAAAAAATACATAAACAATTTCACGCACACATTTATACTTCTAGGCGACAGGTACTTTGACAGAGGTTAAAGCCTGCATATGGCTACTCCCCTCCTGGTGTTGATCTTTGCTTACCATCCATACCACAATGTGAACTGCATGTTTACCACTATCACCCCATAAAAAGTCTTATCCTGAAAAACTTGAATTACCTAAATATATTAATAAAACAATTAACAAATGTAATTAACATTCTTTATGATAAAAATGATAATGTCAATGAAATAAAATTATTTTCACATAATAATGGCAACCCATTATACGTCCCACTGCTGAGCATGAGTCTCACCCCTTTTTGGGGGGAGGCCTGGAGCTTACTACTGGAGGGTTTAGTGCCCAACCCGCTGTCAGATGTTTTCAAACCGCCCATAAGGCCTCCGACAAGGTTTAACGACTGCTATCTATCGATAGCTACCGGGGACCGACGGCTTAACGTGCCCTCCGAAGCAGGGAAACGCGCATTAAATTTGCCACTAGCGGTCACCCATCACACTACCCGACCGCACCCGTAATGCTTAACCGAGTAGATCGCTTACGATCTACACCAGCCGCGGGGCCATGCGCGCTTCTATTTTCTTTCACATACCATAATAATAATAATCATATTTTAACTACTTCAGTAGCCCAGTGGTAGCAAGCCACTACTACTACACTAGAGGTCCTGGGTTCGATTCCCGGGCCGGAGCCTATCAGAGATAACTGTTTAAAATCCTTTATCTCTGGTTCTATTGGGATTCTTCCATTTTCTGGAAGTTTCCCAGTACCTGGGAGTTTGGTAATGTGCCCGGAGATGGCAACAGGCTCGCCACCTGTTTGTTACATGGGCCAAAAACGTAACCGGCGAATCGTGGGTGTTTGTATGTATGCTTGAATGCATGCATTTGCCTTTGTGCAAGTGGCAAACAAGTATGCAGTTCACATTGATGTTAAATGATTACTGCAGCCTATAGACACCCATACTAAGACCAAGGTCAAAATGCAGATGCGTTACCACTCCTGAGGCCCAAGGTGTTATGCGTCTGTGCCGAAAATTACAGGGCCGTACATTACCACCTGACCGGAACACAATAGTGCTGAACACTACCATTTAGCGGCAAGTATATTAGGTAATGCGGTGATGCCTACGCCCTGGAGCTCGCAGGATGAGCAGTGATTACGTTTACAGGACAACTCAGACGCTAGTTTTCTTTAAATTTTTGCTGTTATTACCGATAACGGGATATTTTCGCTTCCCAAAAGTTTTCCTGGGACACTGGGACGGGCTGCATGGAAACGGGACACTCCCGTTCAAAACGGGACGTATGGTCACGTTATCCATAACTCGCTCACCTATCGTGCGTTTAGTTTGACTGATATAGGAACTACCGCAACTGCAGTCATCCTTATAAGACTAAAATAACATGAAAAGTATCGACATAATTTTATCGACACTACCACATCCCTAGATCAACTGACTCGTGTTATTTAGCAGATAAAGGGCAATAAAAGTTATCGTGCAAAGATTAAATGGATACGTCATGGAGACGACAGATGTTATAATAATGGCAACCGATTATACGTCCCACTGCTGGGCACGAGTCTCTCCCCTTTTTGGGGGGAGGTCTGGAGCTTACTCCACCACGCTGCTCCAATGCGGATTGGTGGAGATATGGATTAGTGGCCAACCTGCCGATAGCAACCGGGGACGACGGACTATGGAACCGGGGACGACGGACTATTTGTATGGAAAAATGAAATTGTGTTTTTTAATATTTCCCTTCAATTTTTTCATATATTTTTTACCTTTTTAACTTCCAAAAATCATTTAAAACCAAAACGAGCCAAATCGGTTAAGCCTTTCTCGAGTTTTAGCGAGACTTACGAACAGAAATTGATTTTTGTATATGTAGATAAAGTAACTGCCTCGGTAGCCTAGTGGTAGCAGGCCACTACTCCTACGCTGAGGTCCTGGGTTCGATTCCCGGGTATCAGAAATAATGGTGTGAAGTCCTTTATCTCTGGTTCTATTGCGATTTTTCCATTTTCTGGAAATTTCCCAGTACCTCGAAGTTTGGTAATGTGCCCGGAGATGCCAACAGGCTCGCCACCTGTTACATGGGCCAAAAACGTAACCGGCGAATCGTGGGTGTTTGCATGTATGATTGTATCTCTGCCTACCCCTTCGGGGATTCCTGTAATCCCCGAAGGGGTAGGCAGTGAAGTTACGTAGATAAAGTATTATGTAACGCAATTCTTGAAGATTTTTGACCCCTGTCACCAGGACCGTCTTTCACCTATTAAAGGCTCTTAGCACATTAGGATAATGGATGACCACAATGACCACAGTATACTCGTAGCACAATTTTGTTACAATAAACAAAGAAAAACTTTTTACTGGTGGTAGAGCTCCAGTGACGGAGCTCGCGGGCGTAGGCACCACCGCATTACCTGATTTACTTGCCGCTAAATGGTAGTGTTCAGCACTATCGTGTTCCGGTCAGGTGGTAATGTACGGCCCTGTAATTTCCGGCACAGAGGCATAACACCTTAGGCCTCAGGAGTGGTAACGCATTTGCATTTTGACCTTGGTCTTTGTGTGGGTGTCTATAGGCTGCAGTCATCACTTAACATCAATGTGAACTGCAGGCTTGTTTGCCACTTCAATTACATAAAAAAAAAAAAAAACATGCAAAGTTTGAGCTTTACTTTTATTTCTTACTAACAGATACTATGATGAATAATGTCTATCAACACTAAGTAACTTCCATCTACGATTAGTCTTTACACATACATATATGCTGATTGAAGAGATTCTAGATTTTAATTGAGGAAAAACGTTAATCACATCTTCAAAATCTGTGTTTTCGAGCATTTCACATTCTATCGACATAAGCGACCAACTGATCAATTTCTCCTGAATCATTGTACTTTATATTTTTACTCCCTTATTCATAAACGTATTTTAGCTAAGGTGTTGCTAATCTCTCCTTTGTCTTTTTCTATCCTGCACATTTGACAATGCAACTGACAAAGACAAAGAATTCTATAGCTAAAACGTATCTAATGTACGTTTATGAATAAGGGGGTTAGTCTTTTTAATTTGGAGAAGGGCGAGTTAGTCTTTTAAATTTTCGGACGAAAGTAGAGTAGCTATTTGGTCATATGTTATTTGTGGTTTGGTAATCGAGTAGGGGGCCCCGATCGATTTCGGGGCCCTGGGCACGTGCCCGTTGTGCCCAGTGGAGAAGAGGGGCCTGCCTGTCACCGCTATAACGTACCGTAACATTATTATGTACCCCTCCTACCCCTCTCAAAACGTTATGTAATACCCAAAGAGAGAGCTGAATAAGAGAACTGCATGCTTGTTTGCCACTCCCATTACATAAAAAAAATACAAGAAGACGGGCCACCTGCTGGTGCGTGGTCACCGTCGCCTATGAACATTTGCAATACCAGGAGAGTTGCCAACGCGCTGCCAGCTCTGTAGGACTCTTTTGACATTTTTGAAGAACCCCATACTGTAGCACCTAGGGAACACCTAAGAGGGAAGTTCGTTCCACAATTTACACATTCTGGGCAGGAACGAACGAGAAAACCGCACCGTTGAGCACTGCCAGGTGTCCAGTCGGTGTGGGTGGAACTCCTCTCTTCGGCGGATAGTACGGTGTAGGAAAAGAGACGGTGGCACCATGTCAAACATTTCAGCAGAGCACTCACCATTGTAGAGACGGTACAACACGCTACGGCAATAGTAGCTATTTAATTATGATGAAATTATGGAAAATTGTCACACAAAAGTTGGCTTTACAAGTTTGCGAGTAATAATCGACCAAATGTATTTTACCCGATCACGAACAACACCATCGAAAACGTTAATATTTTTTTTAATTTCTTCTTTTACTCTGTAACTACGGAACTCTTCACTGCGCGTGGCCCGACACGCACTTGACCGGTTTTCTAGTAGGGTACTGTAACTCTAATGTGTTGACATTAGAGTTACAGTCGACACATTAGAGTTATAAAGAAGTAGGTCGTGCTACATATGCAATACCACACCGCGGACACTCCGCCAAAATTCCATACAAACGCTTAATTTGGTCTCTATTACACAGACATCAATCAGTGAGCGAGCATAACCGGCGAGTCGTGGGTGTTTGCATGTATGATTGAATGCATGCATTTACCTCTGCCTTCCCCTTCGGGGATTAAAGGTGTGAAGTTACGTTTTGACGTGACAACGTCTTAAATTAGGTTGCGGCTCGGAGTCACTCATGAAAAAGTGTAACGCCCGGTAACGTAACTATGAGTCACCGAACCAGAGAGTGGCCTGCCGGACCGGCGAATGCCTTTCTACCGAGAAAAAGACGTTGTCACGTAAAATCTTCGCCCGTAGAACCGACTTTACAGGCAACCAGTTTTTTAATTAAAAAATTTAAATAAATTAATATTTTTTTTTAATATTTATGTAATTTTTATATGACAACAATTTGTCATCATTTTTGTTTTTTGAAATATTTACGATAATTAATTGAAGGTATAATAAACAATTTGAATAGCTGAAAATGATTTGGTATTTTATGCTTCTTCTCTCAATATAGTGTACAAGGTGCGGGTCCAAGATCCATACATTTTGGAACGTCTCCTTTCAACTGAATTGGACCAGAAATTTTTATTCTGTAGAATGACAGACGAACAAAAAGACGCACAAGTTAGCCTCATATATGGTTCCGTGTTTGCTATTTCTCTACGGTACCCCAAAAACTACATCCTATAAACATTTACGTTATAAAAACCTAATGCAGATACCCTGAATCTATTTTACATCTATCGTACTGCCGTTTGACTGAAAAACACTGCAACCTTACGAACTGCATACCCAGTGGTACCAACCACGGTCCGCAATGACGCAACCTTTGACGTAACACAATGCCGACAACATGGCGTCGGAAAACTGCGCGCGCTGCACCATCGACCGCCACCTCTTATCGCCAGTCGCTCCCCGACCGTCATCCGAGACGGTCATGGGCGAGCTACAGTATCCGGGCGCCCACAGCGCAGCTGACGACGATAGGCAGTATAGAGCACCCTTCCGAAGGGCCCCGCAGTATAGGTGGCCCGCGCCGCCCCCCCAGGCCTCGGCTTTCGCACCCTGGAGGAGGGCACCAGCCCCACCCAGGCCTCCGGATTACAGGAGAAGCGCATCGTACCCTGGGAAACCGGAAGATCCTTACCAGGTTATTTTTTCAGTAATACAATGTCAAAACCGATAAAATAATCGGTTTTTTTCACTAGTGATGTGTTGGCTATGAAACGTGGCGTTTTCTGTTTGGTTTAATCGGTAAATTTTACTTTTTACATGATTGTTAGTTACTTATATATTATGAAATAACTCGATTTTAATATGCGGTATGTATTTTTTATGAATTCTGAGTATTAATGTTTTTTTTTTATGGTTCGTTAAGCGAATGGAAATGGAGCCTTGTTTTAAAGGTTCTGTTAACTGTTTCAAGATTTAAATTGTTTGGATAGATGAAATTTTCAGTTGTGTCAATTATAATGGTTGCTGAGTATAGCTCATAATGGAAATGACATGAAGTTGAACATTATAACATCGTACATATGTGCTATCATCGATACACAATAATTCATTACGTATGTTTTTATTTTTTACTAGCTGTGCCCGCGACTTCGTCCGCGTGAGAATTTATGATCGTTCAGCATCTACCCGGACGAAGTAGTGGGCGCAACTAGTTTAAAAATAAGTTAAGCCGCCTAAGTTACTCCTTATTACATAAGCTATCTGCCTGTGAAAGTTTCGTCAAAATCGGTCCAACCGTTCCTGAGATTAGTGGGGACAAACAGACAGACAGACAGACAAAAATTGTAAAAAATGTTGTTTTGGTATATCAGAATCAGAATCAGAATCAGAAACTCATTTATTCATTTAGGGTGACAGGCACCTCTTATGACACGTCAAAATGTACCGTGTATACATATATATGCATTTAGTAAAATGCGGTTATTTTTATATTACAAACAGACCCTGCAATTTTATTTATTTGTATAGATTTTCTCTGCCATTTCTACAAAGTTATGCCAAAAACATGTCAACATAACTTCTCACCTGCATTACAATTAATACCAATTGTAACTTTACATAGTTATGCAAAAACGTATCATCCACAAATTAGTGATCAATTACATTTTCGCATTAATCTGTCCAATTACAATTCAGATTTATTGGAATACTAGCGGCCCGCCCCGGCTTTGCGCGGGTGCAATGTAACCTATTCTCTCCTATTCGTCTTAGCGTCAAATTAATCCTTATCAAAGAAGATTTTGATAAGGATTAATAGCATGAGGCAACTAAACGCGTTTAAATGTAGTCCATAAAAAAAAATCAAGATTTTGAAATATAAAAATGGTTGCTGTGCCTCACTCGACATAGATAGATATAGAGTGTCGCGGACTTTTTTGTAGATATTTATAAGATTTATAATTAATTAGAACATTTAATGGTTCTATCTTTTATAGTTTAGGCAGCGTACGCAAAATAAATAACTTTTCTGGTAGATTTTTTACACCTTGTGTCCGAAAAACACAAATATCTTACTTAACCCTATTTTTTCCAAAATGTAATATAGCCTATGTTACTCGCGGATAATTTACCTTTCGAATGGTGAAAGATTTTTTGGAATCGGTCCAGTTTTTGAGCCTATTCAATACAAGCAAACAAACGAAGTTTTTCTCTTTATAATATTAGTGTAGATAGGCGTAAAGTAATATTCAACATCAATTTGTGGAATTGGCATTTGAGTCTTTTCTGAAGTTATTTTGGAATGAAAATCAATGTATGTATGTATGTATGTATGTATCTTCACGCCAAGTCCCTAACGGGGTAGGCAGAGAGTGTAGAGCGCCAGACATCCCGGTTCTGACAAACCTCTCGTGCCTCGTCTACCTTCATCATTCTCTTCATACATGCACGCCGATTCCTAAGACTTTTGACCCCACCATCAGACAGAACTCGACCTATTTGGTCATGGTAGGTCAGCCTTGGTCTTCCTGGGCCTCTGCAACCATCCACATTCGCATTGTATATCTGTTTAGTCATTCGCTCATTCGACATTCTTTCTATATGCCCGAACCATCGGAGCATGCCTTTTTTCATTTTTACACCGATACTATCATTCACACAAAGTCTCTTTCTTACATCTTCATTACGAACGCGATCGGTGAGTGATACACCGCAGATCTTGCGCAAAGATCTCATCTCGACCGCGTTCAACTTACTTTCAATCAATGAAAATAACGTTAAGGTGAAAATTATCAAGGTTTCGCTGGTGATAGAGTACGAGGGCGTAGGCACCACCGCATTACCTAATATACTTGCCGCTAAATGGTAGTGTTCAGCACTATCGTGTTCCGGTCAGGTGGTAATGTACCTGTAATTTCCGTGACCTCAGGTCTGCCTACCTTAGTCCTCAGGAGTGGTAACACATTTACATTGAAATCTTTGGTTGTAGATGTTTATAGGCTACCGTATTACATACCATTAATGTTAACTGTACGCTTGTTTGCCACTTCATTACATAAAAAAGCTACCTAAAATTATTTTTCAGCTTATTTTCGTTATGGCTATTTTTAGGGTTCCCAACTAAACTAGGAACCCTTATAGTTTTGCCACGTCCGTCTGTCTGTCTGTCTGCCTGTCCGCGGTTTAGCCCAAAAACCATTGGTACTAGAGACTTGAAATTGGCCACAAGTATACACTTTAATCACGCCGACAAAGTGGTAGAATAATGCATTGCCTACCCTGAAAGCTAAGCTGTGACGGCTCTATGATAATTGTACGATTTATTTTTCGCAATAACAAGTGCAGCCGATAGACACCCACACAAAGACCAAGATCAAAATGCAGATGCGTTACCACACCTATCCTGAGGTCGCAGGTTCGATTCCTGCCCGAAGTCAAATTTTTCTTTCCGTTTTTTCTTTAATTACTAAAGTTCACTACTTTAGTAATTAAAGAAAAAACGGAAAGAAAAATTTGACTTCGGCCAGGAATCGAACCTGCGACCTCAGGATAGGTGTGGTAACGCATCTGCATTTTGATCTTGGTCTTTGTGTGGGTGTCTATCGGCTGCAGTCATCACTTAGTTTAACATCTATTTGAATTGCACGCTTGATTGCCACTTAAAAAAAAAAGAACTATAGGGTTCCGTACGGAAAAAACGGAAACCTATTTAGGATCACATAATTTCCATCCATCCGTCCGTCCGTCTGTCTGTCAAGACGTTATTTATCAGGAATGCGTGGTGGTATTATCCTGAAATGTTAATCAAATACTCAAGTCTACTGTCCCATAAAGCTGTAAAAAAATCAAACTTCTAAGCCAATGCAATCAAAAGATACAGGCCGTTTATGTTGCAAAGCAGTTGTCAAAAGAAAGCTAATATTTCTAGAAAATTAAAGTTAATTTGTTCAAAACAAAGATTAAATTGCTTAATCGAGTTCTTTTTTTTATGTAATGGAAGTGGCAAACAAGCATGCAGTTCACATTGATGTTAAGTGATGACTGCAGCCTATAGACACTTACACGAAGACCAAGGTCAAAATGGTAAGGTAAGGTGCTATGCCTCCGTGTCGTACGTTACTATCTGACCGGAACACGATAGTGCTGAACACTATCATTTAGCGGCAAGTAAATAAGGTAATGCGGTGGTGCCAACGCCCGCGAGCTCCGTCACTGGAGCTCTTTTACTGATTATGGCAATTTGTACACTCAAGGACCAAATGACATGAGATGACAAACTTGTCAAAAGAATTGTCAATCGCCATCGCCATATTTTTGAATTATCATTTTGTATACACATAATCATTTTAAAAGAAAAACCGGTCAAGTGCGTGTGGGGCCACGCGCAGTGTTCCGTAGCTACAAAGTAAAAGATGTAATTAAAAACATTAATAAATATTTTCTATGGAGTTGTTCGAATTTTCGGAGTAAAATACATTTGGTCGACTATTACTCGCAAACTTGTAAAGCCAACTTAGGTGTGATAGTTTTCCTATTAAATCCATTATATAATAGGTTGGGGAAAAAGTCTTTTTGCATTATAGTATGTATGAACTTGTAATAAAATCTCTTTGGCTGTAGTATTTATATCTGGCTGGTTTTGAAATCATTGAAAGTTAAAATTTTAAAGATCATAATTCCAAATTCAAATTAGGCAAATGTGTGATTTTCATTTGTTTTTCGTACTGTCAAGATGAGTGAATCTAATGAATAAATTCGATACATTTTAAAATTTTACTACAAAAAAGGTAAAAATGCAACGCAAGCCGCGAAAAAAATTTGCGATGTTTATGGACCTAGTGCAATGTTTGTGAGAGTAGCACAAATTTGGTTTAAGCGTTATCAATCCGGAAATTTTGATGTCAAAGATGCACCTCGCTCTGGTCGCCCTATTACGGATAAAATGGATGCCATTTTTGAAAAAGTGGAGCAAGATCGACATATCAGTAGTTACGACGTAGCTGAAGAACTGAGAATTGATCACAAAACAGTTTTGGCGCATTTGAAAAAAGCTGGGTACAAAAAAAAGCTCGATATTTGGGTACCTCACGAGCTCACTGAAAGAAACCTAATGAACCGTGTACTCATTTGTGATTCTTTATTACGACGTAATGAAACCGAATCATTTTTGAAGAAGCTGATAACTGGTGATGAAAAGTGGATCACGTACGACAAGAACGTGCGAAAAAGGTCGTGGTCAAAGGCCGGTCAGGCTTCACAGACTGTGGCGAATCCCGGGTTAACTCGCAATAAGGTGATGTTGTGTGTGTGGTGGGATTGGAAGGACATTATTCATTAGCTTAGCTATTACCACCAGGCAGGACTATCGATTCTGAACTTTACTGCGAACAACTGATGAGATTAAAGCAAGAAGTTGAGAGAAAGTGGCCGGAATTGATCAGCAGAAGGGGTGTGGTGTTTCATCATGATAACGCTAGACCTCACACATCTATAGCCACTCAGCAAAAATTAAGAGAGTTTGGCTGGGAGGTGTTAGTGCATCCGCCGTATAGTCCTGACCTTGCACCTTCCGATTTCCACCTGTTTCGGTCTCTTCAGAATTCTTTATGCAATGTTAGGTTAACATCACGAGAGGACTGCCAAATCCACTTGTCGCGGTATTTTGATGAGAAGTCCCAAAATTTTTATAGCAATGGGATCATGTCCCTACCTACAAGATGGCAAAAGGTTATCGAACAAAATGGTACATACATACTTTAGTTAAATTTAAATAAACTATATAAAAATGTTTTGAATTATCTTAAAAAATGCGAAGAAACTTTTTCCCCAACCTTAATGTATACTATAGCCGTATCGTTTGAGTTTCCAACAACAACCGTTTAGTCAGTAGGAGGGAGGAGGAGGGGGGGGGGGCGGCACTTGACTCTAACGAAAATTGGCCCTTTAAAGCTTTAATATGTCACAAACCGTTACCTGAATTGCAAAATTATCTTATCACACTCCTAACATTTTTAAAAGATCTATCCGACGATATCTTACACTATAAAGAAAACGAAAAATTGAAAAATATCCGCGCGTTACATGTAGGGGAGGTACCCTAAATAAAAAAAATGTCATGTTTTTATTCTACCACTTTGTCGGCGTAGTAATGATGTATACTTGTGCCAAATTTCAAGTCTCTAGTACTAATAGTTTTTGCGCTCAACCGAGGACGGACAGACAGACAGACAGACAGACGGACATGGCGAAACTATAAGGGTTTACCTTGTTTACTACGGAACCCTAAAAACTACACAACACTTACTAAAATTGACAGTGGGAGATTGTTCAGAATAAAAAAAAAGTAACTTCACGCCTGTAATCCCTGAAGGGGTAGGCAGAGGTAAATGCATGCATTCAAGCATACATGCAAACACCCACGATTCGTCGGTTACGTTTTGGCCCATGTAACAAGTGGCGAGCCTGTTGACATCTCCGGGCACATTACCAAACTTCGAGGTACTGGGAAATTTCCAGAAAATGGAAAAATCTCAATAGAACCAGAGATAAAGGACTTTACACCATTATCTCTGATAACCCCCTACGAATCAATCGAATCGAACCCAGGACCTCAGCGTAGTAGTAGTGGCCTGCTACCACTAGGCTACCAAGGCAGTTATCACATCACTGTGATATGTTCTTAGGTTTTCGCGAGCTACACTCATTGAAATAAAACTATTTTTACGGATTTATCTCGCGTATATTAAAAGCTGAAAAGCGACCGAAACGTCGGGTTGATTTTAAAAATCATTTTAGTTTAATATACGCGAGATAAATCCGTAAAAATAGTTTTATTTCAATCACATCACTGTGTTCAGAATAGTTTTAACTATTATTTTACGAACTGTAAATTAAGTGGGAACAACTCCAAACGTTTTTGTTACACACATTTACCATCTCTTTTAAACCTACAGAGTACTCCCCGTGAACGCAGAATCTTGAAATTTGGTACGAAGCTACGTCTTATAGCACAGATAAAGGGAAAAACGTAATTAACGTAAATAAACCGAAAACCGTATTTTTTTAGTTATGTCATATTTTAAAAATATTTTTACTCTTAGGGCGAGATTCACAGACCGCACTACGACTTTACTTTCGAGCAAAGTACGCTTCGAACTGTTAAAACCCATACATTTCTGACAGTTCTAAGCATACTTTGCTCAAAGTAAGGTCGTAGTGCGGTCTGTGAATCTCACCATTATACCTACAGGTTTATCCGGAACCCTCGATGCGCGAGTCCCCCAAGTCCCCAACTCGCACTGGCTTTTTATTTTTATTGAATCCAACGTAGAGATGAAGTCGAAAACAGATAGTATCATAATTTCCTCCAAGGTCTTAGTATGATAGTTTAAAATAATTTATTCATAATAATAATTCTCCATTTTTCCGACTTAAACGTCCAGTAAATAGGTATCTAATTATAAATACAGATTTTATCGTACTGTTGTGTAGGGCTGGAATTTGTCATATCGATAAAAAAAAATTTTTAACTGGTGGTAGAGCTTTAGTGACGGAGCTCGCAGGCGTAGGCACCACAGCAATACCTAATATTGGTACTTGTCGCTAAATGTTAGTGTTCAGCACTATCGTGTTCCGGTCAGGTGGTAATGTGCGGTGTTGTAATTTCCGGCACAGGGGCATAACACTTTAGGCCTCAGGAGTGGTAATGCATCTGCATTTGACCTTGGTCTTTGTGTGGGTGTCTTTTAGCTGCAGTTTTTTACTGGTGGTAGAGCTCCAGTGACAGCTCGCGGGCGTAGGCACACCCACATTACCTAATATAAATGCCGCTAAATGGTAGTGTTCAGCACTATCGTGTTCCGGGCAGTTGGTAATGTACGGTACTGTAATTTCCGGCAGAGGGGCTTAACACCTTAGGCCTCAGGAGTGGTAACGCATCTGCATTTTGACCTTGGTGTTTGTGTGAGTGTCTATAAGCTGCGGTCATCACTTAACACCAATATGAACTGCATGGTTGTTTGCCACTTCCAATACTTAAAAAAAAAGAAGAGTGAGAAAAATTACCGTCTTTGAAAATGCATCTTGTTTACAAGAGTGAAATCGATGTGATCAGTTAGCTCGATCGATAATATTATTAGTTATCAATCTGTCACTCTCATGAAACAGATAACAAACAAGATAAACACACATCGTAAGATATTTTTGGAGGTTACTCCTTTAGAAAAGATTTTCAAACTGTAATATTTTATTTCAAACTAGCTGTGCCCGCGACTTCGCCTGCGTGAGAATTTATGATTGTTCAGTATCTTCCCGGACAAAGTAAGTTACTCCTTATTACATAAGATATCTGCCAGTGAAAGTCCCGTCAAAATCGGTAAAGCCGTTCCCAAGATTAGCGCCAAACAAACAGACAGACAGACAAAAATTGTAAAAAAAAATGTTTTGGTATATGTACCGTGTATAAATGCATATTGTATAAAGCGGTTATTTTTATATTACAAACAGATACCAATTTTATTTATTTGTATGTATAGATTGGTCTACAAGGACACTTTTGCATTGTCAGTTTACAAGTTATCTATAGCACATGACTTACAACAATAATTATTATTCAATAGGTATTAATAATAATCAAATTAAAATATTAAAATTAAATAAAAATAAAATTTAACCAATTTTAAACATCAAATCATGAAATACCTTCATAGAAAAAAAAATAAAAATCAATTCGTCATAAACATTGTCATTCACTTAGCAGAGTTCCAAGTGCAGGCACT
Organism: Macrosoma leucophasiata; assembly: GCA_036365455.1. Classification (NCBI taxonomy): domain Eukaryota; kingdom Metazoa; phylum Arthropoda; class Insecta; order Lepidoptera; family Hedylidae; genus Macrosoma; species Macrosoma leucophasiata. Next base: position 6,113,218 of record JAWQUS010000029.1, read on the forward strand.
ACTGAGAAGAACTCCGCTACCCAACAAACTCGGAGTATTATATCGGTTGCCTAACTAGCATAGTTGGTAATAGATGGCGCTGCTGCTACCATAAAGCAATGCAATAGATGTGAAGGAAAGATTTGACAAATCGGGCAGGACTTCAGTAGCTCAGTTGGAAGAGCGGCTGGACTAGATTCCCAGTAGGTCGAGAGTTCGAGTCTCGCCTGAAGTCAAATTTTTCTTTCCATTTTTCTTTAAAAATAAAAATAAACTCGGAGTGTTGCTCTTTTAGTCAAAATCCTTAGATCTAATACAAATGGGAATTAAAGTAGATTATATACAGATAATGTGAACGTCCAGTCTCCAGTCCAGTCAGTCATGTGAAGACCAGTTACGGAATTTTTATGTAACATGAAAGGTGGTAGAGCTCCAGTGACGGAGCTCGCGGGCGTAGGGACCACCGCATTACCTAATATACTTGCCGCTAAATGGTAGTGTTCAGCACTATCGTGTTCCGGTCAGGTGTGTACGGCGGTACGACGGTAATGTACGGCTCTGTAATTTCCGGCACAGAGGCATAACACCTTATGCCTCGGGAGTGGCAGCGCATCTGCATTTTGACCTCTGGTCATTGGGTGGGTGTCTATAGGCTGCAGTCATCACTTAACATCAATGTGAACTGCACGCTTGTTTGCCACTTTTATTACATAAAAAAAAACACGAAAGTTGAGGCGTTACGTGCGATTCCTCCGCGATCTTTATTCGAATTATAATCTAGACTCAAATACTAATAAGCAATTTTATGGTAACTTCTAATTAAATTCTTTTTTTTTAATGTAATGGAAGTGGCAAACAAGCATGCAGTTTACATTGATGTTAAGTGATGACTGCAGCCTATATATAACCACCAACATAATGGCCAGAAGTCGAAATGCAGATGCGTTACCACTCCCGAGGCCTAAGGTATTACGCCTCTGTACGTTACCACCTGACCGGAACACGATAGTGCTGAACACTACCATTTAGCGGCAAGTATATTAGGTAATGCGGTTGTGCCTACGCCCGCAAGCTGTCACTGGAGCTCTACCACGAGTAAAACACAACACACATCTGCATTTAAACCTCCTCAGGTTTTTGTGTAAATAAATGTCTATAGGCTGCACTCGGTAGCCTAATGGTAGCAGGCCACTATTTCTACGCTGAGGTCCTGGGTTAGATTCCCGAGTCGTGGGTTATCAGATATAATGGTGTAAAGTCCTTTATCTCTGGTTCTATTGGGATTTTTCCATTTTCTGGAAATGTCCCAGTACCTCGAAGTTTGGTAATGTGCCCGGAGATGTCAACAGGCTCGCCACCTGTTACATGGGCCAAAACGTAACCGCCGAATCGTGGGTGTTTGCATGTATGCTTGAATGCATGCATTTACCTCTGCCTACCCCTTCGGGGATTACAGGCGTGATTACGTAGGCTGCACTCATCATTATAAGCCACCTTCGTTATATAAAAAAAAAGAATAGACATTCCAAAAATATCGATAATCGACATTATCGGTCATTGGATATTGTCACAACCCTATGCCCGCGATGCCATTTTGTTTCATTAATTCATTTAAATTAATTATGATTATAATATGTTTTTTTTATATAATAACCGTTTACCTTGATATGTGGATGGAAAGTTATTTGAAGGAAATAGATTTATGTGTATAAGTGATAGCTTCAACGATCTTCAAGTTAATAGCAAACTTCGTATTGCCTCACAATGAAATAATGTGTCAAAGGTTTGATGTATACGTGATTTGTATGGGAAAATAGAATTGTGGTTTTTACTATTTCCCTTCAATTTCTTCATATTTTTCATACTTTTCCAACCTTTCCTGGACTTCCAAAAATAATTCGAAACCAGAATTAGCCAAATCGGTCCAGCCGTTCTCTGACTGCCGGCCGCCTTTGTACATTGTGCGGGCAGTGCTCAATCATGATGTTGCTGTGATTAGTGTATTTTAAAACTGCGATATCTCCCAAGATATTGATTTGAATCGAATGAAGTGAAGGGCAATTTCGTTTTAAATGAAATACTTGTGATGAATAACATATTTATTTCGACAAGGATTAATAATATCATGTTTATAAAAACACCTTCGCAAATACTGCAGTATTTTGGAACAACTTTGGTTAGTATAAAAAACCTTATAGTGAGCATATATAAACATTATTTTTCTATCAACAAGCATCATACTTGACAATATCAATACCGTTCAAAAGCCTCCTACGATCAGATGGTACGGACAGCGTATCGATCCAGTGAAGTAGCTCCATAACATAGGCTCTATTGTAGAAAACAACATCAGATATACTAACTGTAAACTGGTTCAAATCAGGCAATAAGTATATTTTTTTATCAAAAGACGACGTTTTGTATGGTCCTTGGGCCTTGGCACCTTGTATAGCTTAGAAATTGTTGAGTCGCTCCAATACTGAATAATGCGCTTTGGATGCAATTACAATATTAATTTTTATCATTTTCGACGATTTTATTATTTTCTGAACTTTTTGAGAAATAAAAAAAACTAAACTGCACGCCTGTAATCCCCGAAGGGGTAGGCAGAGGTAAATGCATCCATTCAAGCATACATGCAAACACTCACGATTCGCAGGTTACGTTTTGGCTCATGTAACAGGTGGCGAGCCTGTTGACATCTCCGGGCACATTACCAAACTTCGAGGTACTGGGATAAAATGGAAAAATCCCAATAGATACAGAGATAAAGGACTTTACACCGTTTTCTATTTTAAAGAAAACAATATTGACGAAATCTTTTTATAAGAGTTGTCTTTTCACCTATACAGAAAAATATTGACAGATATAAAATTTTGCTCGTATATATATTTTTTTATGTAATAAAAGTGGCAATCAAGTCACATTGATGACCAGAGCTCAAAATGCAAATGCGTTGCCACTCCTGAGAGAAGAAGCATAAAATACTATAACTACTAAAAATGCTCCGAGCAAGTTGACATTCAAGCGTAATCTACGTAACTTTTATTTAAAAACATCATCATAGACAATTATAATATCTCTTCTTGCTATCAATAAATTATTTGCCGTTTTCTTCTTAATTATATCCATATAGGTATATTTTTAATATATATGTATATATTTTATGTATTTATTTATATATATTATATGTATTAATATATATTATTTAAAGTGTAATATTTATTCGTAGGTTAAACATTACGGGTCGGCTGTGTGATGGGTGACCGCTAGTGGCAAATTAAAATGCGCGTTTCCGTGCTTCGAAGAGCACGTTAAGCCGTCGGTCCCAGTTGCTATCGATAGATAGCAGTCGTTAAACCTTGTCGGAGGCCTTATGGGCGGTTTGAAAACATCCGACAGCGGGTTGGCCACTAACCCACCTCCACCAATCCGCATTGGAGCAGCGTGGTGGAGTAAGCTCCAGGCCTCCCCCGAAAAAGCGGAGAGACTCGTGCCCAGCAATGGGACGTATAATGGGTTGCCATTATTATTATTTTAAAAGCCTTATTCATTCCACCTTCCATCTTGACGTCTGGTTTTTGTAAGGATGTCTACAGATAGACTGCATTCATAATTTAACATACATGTAAACTGCTGTTACCTTATTTATTTAAAAAAAATATCAATTAAATGTTTGAAATAAAGATCACCTAGTAATAATAACTTATTTAAAGTCATTTCATATTATTTTTTCTATCAACAAGCATCACACTTGACAATATCAATAGCGTTCAAAAGCCGCCCACAATCAGATGGTACGGGCGACGTATCGCGGTATCGCTATCGATCCACCAGGGAACTAGGTCGGCTCGGGTCAACCCAGCTTTACAAGGGTTTAGACCGACTGCGGCGAACGGAGACTCATGTGTTTCTATTCGTGGGTACGTCGTGTGAACTTACAAGAATGCTGCAGACATTGACCTACATACAGTTTATTCATTTATTTTTAAGACTCATAGCATGAGTAAAATAAATTCGTTTAATTGTTGCCCAAAAATAACCACTTTGCAACGGGCCGTGCAGCAGAAATCGTAATATTTTAATTTCACCATAACTTCAAAAGCAAACGTCCAATTTTAATCATTCACAGACCAAATACTATCTAAATATATACTGTTAAATAAATAAACTGCTGGGCACGAGTCTCTTCCCTTTTTTGGGGGGAGGCCTGGAGCTTACTCCACCACGCTGCTCCAATGCGGATTGGTGGAGGTGGGTGGGTTAGTGGCCAACCCGCTGTCGGATGTTTTCAAACCGCTCATAAGGCCTCCGACGAGGTTTAACGACTGCTATCTATCGATAGCAACCGGGACCGACGGCTTAACCTGCCCTGCGAGGCACGGAAACGCGCATTTAATTTGCCACTAGCGGTCACCCATCACACTACCCGACCGCGCCCGTAGTGCTTAACCGAGTAGATCGCTTACGATCTACACCAGCCGCTGGGCCGTGCGCGCTTCTTATATAAACTGTTATTAGTGATGAAATAATTTATTTTGATAAGGATTAATAACATGAAGTCGATTAATGCGTAATTTAAATGTAGTCCAAAAAAAAATTCAAGATTTTTAAATAAAAATGGTCGTTGTGTCTCACTCGACATAGCTAGGTATAGTGTGTCGCGGACTTTTTTATAGATATTTAATATCTACAATTAATTAGTACATTTTAGGGTTCTATCTTTTATAGTTTAGGCAGCGTATGCGCAATAAGGTTTTTACTGGTGGTTAACTCCAGTGATGGAGCTCGCGGGCATAGGCACAACCGCATTACCGAATATTCTTGCCGCTTAATGCTAGTGTTCAGCACTATCGTGTTCCGGTCAGGTGGTACGGCTCTGTAATTTCCGGCACAGAGGCATAACACCTTAGGCCTCAGGAGTGGCAACGCATCTTCATTTTGACCTTGGTCTTAGTGTGGGTGTCTATAGGCTGCAGTCATCAATTAACATCAATGTGAACTGCATGCTTGTTTGCCACTTCCATTACATAAAAAAGTAACTTTTCTGGTTGATTTTTTATACCTGGACACAAGGTACCTTGTGTCCAGGTCCAGGACACCCACACTAAGACCAAGGTCTCTCTGGGGTGGCAACGCATCTGCATTTTGGCCTGTGATTTTGTGTAGATGTCTATACGCAGCAATCATAGTTATTAGGATTTACCATAAAACCCCTTTGCTTACGACCACAAAAAAAAAAGAATCCATTCTTAAAATTTTCCCGCCCAAACAGCTGTCAAGCTACAGCGTTCCAATTTACGCAAAATGTTTTATTTAGTGACGTCATTCCACTAAAATAAGGTATGGGGTGCCCAACCCCTCAGTTAATGTTGTGGCCAGGGTAAATTTTACCATGACCCAATTAAAATTTTTGGCGCACATTTTAATAAATAATAAACTGTATGTTGATGAAGTTAACATAACCTCATCATTTTAAAATTACAAATACGTATCTTATCTTATCTATCTGGTGGTAGTGCTTCAGTGGCAGAGCACGAAAGCGTGGGCACCACCGCATTACCTAATATACTTGCCGCTAAATGGTAGTGTTCAGCACTATCGTGTTCCGGTCAGGTGGTAATGTACGGCTCTGTAATTGCCAGCACAGAGGCATAACACCTTAGGCCTAAGAAGTGGCAACGCATCTTCATTTTGACCTTGGTCTTAGTGTAAGTGTCTATAGGCTGCAGTCATCACTTAACATCAATGTGAACTGCGTGCTGATTTTGCCATTTCCAGTACATAAAAAGAAGCATTTCCTTGACACCAATACGAATATAATTATGTAATATTATATAGCCTATATCACTTAGTGAAGATGCAGCTCAAGGAAAAAAAAGACGTGTGGCACTCGGGGACTATTGCATTTACATAATTATCTAAAATTATGCAAACCAAATTAAAATGCAAATAAAAAAAAAATAGAAAAATTAAACAATAATTTTCTATTAATAGGTATTTATCACTTTTAAAATATTGAATGGAAAAACAAACAATAAATAAAAATGAATAAAAACAATCTTGGCAGCGGTGGGATTCGAACCCACGCCTCCGAAGAGACTGGTGCCGTAAACCAGCGCCTAGACCGCTCGGCCACGCCACCCACGAGGTCGGACGGCGAAATTATACATGACTTTCTTTAAATGAGTTTAAAATGTGTAATCCGAAGCGTCCGGTTTTCTGCGTTACGGAATTTCTGAATTCGGTCCCCGCGCTCAAGGCCCGCGATAGAAGCTATGCAATAGCTTAAAAAAACCGGTCAAGTGCGTGTCGGGCCACGCGCAGTGTTGTACCGTCTCTACAATGGTGAGCGCTCTGCTGAACTGTTTGACATGGTGCCACCGTCTCTTTTTCCTACACCGTACTACCCGCCGAAGAGATAAGTTCCACCCTCACCGACTGGACACCTGGCAGTGCTCAACGGTGCGGTTTTCGCGTTCGTTCCTGCCCAGAACGTGTTAATTGTACGGGCCGTCTATAATATCTTTCTTAATATAATATAAATCTCGGGTCACAATGTTTGTCCTCAATGGACTCCTAAACCACTTAACCGATTATAATAAAATTCGCACACCATGTGCAGTTCGATCCAACTTGAGAGATAGGATAGCTTACATCACGCTATGACTAATAGGAGCAGAGCAGCGCGGGCGAAGCCGGGGCGGGCCGCTAGTAATATTATAAAGAGGTAAACTTTATAACTTTGATTGTTTGTTTGTAGGGGCTTATCTTCGTTAATACTGAACCGATCATGAAAATTATTTCACAATCAGAAATGTATACTATTCAGGAGTGCTATACTCTATAGGTATTTTATTATGATAGCAGTAATTTAGTTAACATTGCCCGTGCGAAGCCGGGGCGGGCTGCTAGTCTTATATATTTATATTTCTTACGCGTATCTTGCTACGAGCCTACGAAAATGACTTCAAACTGCTACGAGATTTCTTAGCGCTACGGGTTTCCTTCCTCAACATAGAGCAACTCGCCCCAAAACAGTCTGTCCTTTTTTGCAAGGGGAAATACGTGTGACACACACTCACTCTACAAAAATCGTCTATGACTTCGAAACTCACACCTTTACTTTAACTCGTTCGGCTTCAAACGAACATAATTATCTCCAGCGTTATGTGGAACGCAACGATCAAAATACATAAACAATTTCACGCACACTTTTAAATATCTGGGCGACAGGCATAGGACCATTTGGTCTTGTTCTTTGACAGAGGGGAAAGCCTGACTACTACCCTCCGGTCCGCCGCGGCCGATGGCCTGTGTTGCTCTATGTTCCTCAATAAATAATTTCTTGGAATTGACCTTTCTATACTAATATTATAAAGGATACATTTGTGTTTATGTATGTACGAGTATGTATGCAACGTTTTCACACAAAAACTACTGGACCAATTCAAAAATTTTTAAGCTATTGCATAGCTTCTATCGCGGGCCTTGAGCGCGGGGACCGAATTCAGTCCCCGAGTGCCACACGTCTTTTTTTTTCATATTTTTTTAAAAAATTAACAAGAAAAATAAAATATAAAACATTTTGACATTTGTCAGCCATTTTGAATTTTAGTTCGGAAACAATTCAATGACTCTCATGTTACAATTGTATAATCAGTGTAATCCATACAGCATTGTTTTGTGTTGGAGTATAAACAACGGATTGTTGATAAAGAGTTGAAATACCATTGTTTGAAATCAATAACTACTTGAATGAACGAAAAAAAAGAAGGGATGTGTCTTGGATATTGCAATGTTAAATGACTGCCTCATTGGCTCAGTGGTCGCAATCGCAATGGTTAAGCCTGAGGTCCTGGGTTCGATCCCGGGAAAATCTGTTATTGGTTTTGTTCTGTGAGGAAATTCCCAGCAGCCCGGAGCTTTACTGGTGCTAGAGCTTCAGTGACGGAGCTTGCGGGCGTAGGCACCACCGCATTACCTAATATACTTGCCGTGAAATGGTAGTGTTTAGCACTATCGTGTTCCGGTCAGGTGGTAATGTACGGCCATGTAATTTCCGGCACAGAGGCATAACACCTTTGGCCTCAGGAGTGGTAACGCATTTGCATTTTGACCTTGGTCTTTGCGTGGGTGTGTATAGGCTGCAGTCATCACTTAACATCAATGTGAGCTGAATGCTTGTTTGCTACTTTCATGAAATATGTGGTTGTGGTGAAGCGCACATGGCCCCGCGGCTGGTGTAGATCGTAAGCGACCTACTCGGTTAAACGGTATGGGCACGGTCGTGTGTGTGATGGGTGACCGCTAGTGGCAAATTAAAATGCGCGTTTCCGTGCTTCGGAGGGCACGTTAAGGCGTCGGTCCCGGTTGCTATCGATACATAGCAGTCGTTAAACCTTGTCGGAGGACTTATGAGCGGCTTGAAAACATCCCCACCAATCCGCATTGGAGCAGCGTGGTGGAGTAAGCTCCAGGCCTCCCTCCAAAAAGGGGAGAGACTCGTGTCCAGCAGTGGGACGTATAATGAGATGCCATTATTATTATATGCTATTTACTTAATTTATCTCAAAAATTCACCAATAAACTGAAAAAAAAAAAACTAAGAGCACCATACGCCTCTTTGAAGGTTCCCGCCAAAACTCCTATAATTCATTTTTTTTTTAATTTATGGCATCGCTAATTATGCATATTGCCTATGTCAAGTAAAACGATATCTCGTATTCGTAATAAGCAACGTAAAAGTCAGAGTCGTCAGTCAATTTATCAGTCCGTCAGACAGAGTCACAGTAATTCGAGTAAAGCGATGGCTACTTTACCAGAACATTTATGATGAAGTTTTGGAGGCAACCCGAAAAAACGTGTTTTCGCACTGTTATTCTATTTCACTATACACGAGCACTGTAATAAGCCTAGGTATATCAAACAAAATGCCACCAACTTTATTTAATACTAGCGGCCCGCCCCGGCTTCGCCCGTACTGCTCCGCTCCTATTATTCACAGCGTGATGATATAAAATCCTCGATAAATGGGCTATCTAACACTGAAAGAAATCGGACCAGTAGTGGCTGAGATTAGCGCGTTCAAGCAAACAAAGAAACAAACAAACTCTTCAGCTTTATAATATTTTATCTAGTATATGTATCTTCACGCCAGGTCCCTAACGGGGTAGGCAGAGAGTGTAGAGCGCCAGACATCCCGGTTCTGACAAACCTCTCGTGCCTCGTCTACCTTCATCATTCTCTTCATACATGCACGCCGATTCCTAAGACTTTTGACCCCACCATCAGACAGAACTCGACCTATTTGGTCATGGTAGGTCAGTCTTGGTCTTCCTGGGCCTCTGCAACCATCCACATTCGCATTGTATATCTGTTTAGTCATTCGCTCATTCGACATTCTTTCTATATGCCCGAACCATCGGAGCATGCCTTTTTTCATTTTTACACCGATACTATCATTCACACAAAGTCTCTTTCTTACATCTTCATTACGACGCGATCGGTGAGTGATACACCGCAGATCTTGCGCAAAGATCTCATCTCGACCGCGTTCAACTTACTTTCATGCTCTTTCCTGCATACCCAGCTCTCGCTTCCATATAAAAGCGTTGGAGTAAGTACAGCATTATGTACGGCTAGTCGAGCCCGCTGGCTGAGATGTTTAGATTCTAGCAGCTTACCCAACGCTCCATTCACGCAATTCCCAGCTAGCACTCTTCTTTCTATGTCAGTGGTGTACCTACCATCCTTGCTAAAAGCACATCCAAGATATACAATTTCATCAACCTGTTCTAACACTGCATCATCTACTACTACCCTTGCATTTGTTCTCTGTTCATCTCTTTCAAATACTAATACTTTAGTTTTATCCACATTCAATTGTAAGCCTTTATCTAGTATAGAGTATAGATAACTCAAAAATACACCAAGAAAATGAAATAAAATAAGAGCGACACACGCATCTTTCAAGCTTCCCGCCAAATCCCTATAATTCATAATGGTGGCAAAGATTATCTGTCAGAATTAACTTTTTAAAACAATGTTATTTTCGAGGCAATGGAACACACGGCGTACAGCCTACAAGACACCGCATTTGCCCGCATCCACGTGACCTAGTTCCGCGGCCCGCACTGCGGCGACCCGATTGGCCGGTGCCAGTGTTATGTTTCTTTTTTTTTTACTTTATAGGCTAAGGGATGTGTAAGTTTTTTATAAGTTAGTAGGTTATGGGATGAGTATAATGTTTGGAGTTTTGGCTCTTACTTTATTTCATTATCTTGATGTAATTTTGTGTTATATTAATCTAAACTAATATTATAAAGATGTAATATTTTTTTGTTTGTTTGTAATGAATAGGCTCAATAACTACTGGACCGATTTTAAAAATTCTTTCACTATTCGAAAGCTACATTATCCACGGGTAACATAGGCTATATAGGTATATTTTATTTTGGAAAAAATAGGGTTCCATAAGATATTTGGGTTGTTCAGACACAAGGTGTAAAAAATCAACCAGAAAAGTTACTTATTATGCGTACGCTGCCTAAACTATAAAAGATATCGAGGAAGACTTTAGGCTATATCTATGTATAATCATCACGCTAAGACGAATAGGAGAGGGTAGGCAACATTTCACCACGCGAAGCCGGGGCGGGCCGCTAGTATTAAATAAAGTTGGTGGCATTTTGTTTGCTAAAGGCTTATTACAGTGCCCGTGTATTGTGAAATAGAATAATAGCGCGAAAACAAGTCCTTTCGGGTTGCCTCCAACACTCCATCCAAACAGCCATCGCTCTACTCGAATAACTTGACTGTAACTCACTTGACTGACAAACTTAATAAATAATTGACTGACTATATTATACTAAGTTTTACGCTGCTTAAATAAATACGAAATTTCGTTTTACTTGACACTGGCAATATGCGTACCTAATAGCGATGCCATAATTTTAAAAAAAAGTACTAGACAGGACATTCCCCTTGGTAGCATGGTTCCAGTTTTTTGCCTATAATTAACAACACTTTACCACTAAGTGTGGTAGTTGCCACACTAAAAGAATTGAATTGAACAAGGTTTTTGGCGGGAACGCGGAAAAGAGCTGTTTCGCTGCGTGATATTATTTTCGAAATTTGTGTATAGTCGCGTTTTTATGAGTAGAAATGGTGGGAATTTTATCATAAAGCATTCGATAATGTTCACGAGTGTAAGAAAGTGATATTATGAAGTGAAAAGTGATTTATCGTATTGCCTCCAAAACTTCGTAAAAACTTCAGTAAAGTCCCCATCGCTTTACTGGAGCCACCCCATCATCTCATCATATTCCTCATGGAAGCATTTAATCATCGTCATCTTCCATATGGATATTCATTAATTTAAAGAAATGTGAAATTCATGACATGGTCATGGCAAATTATAAAAAAAATGAATTGAACAACACTTTCCCCTAGTAACATGACAGCTGACGTGAAAACGTCATACTGTATATCTGTCAAATCAATTTCAAAACGGAACCAGCTGTTTGTACTCTGTGTCTACTCTATAATGTTCACCTCATTGGTTATATTTTCATTTCCATGTTAATTTTGGACTATGTGATTTAAAAAAAATAATTACACATTGTCAAATACCCTTTTTTTAAGTAATGGAAGTGGCAAACAAGCATGCAGTTCACGTTGATGTTAAGTTATGACTGCAGCCTATAGACACCCACACAAAGACCAAGATCAAAATGCAAATGCGTTACCACTCCTGAGGCCTAAGGTGTTATGCCTCTGTGCCGGAAATTACAGGGCCGTACATTACCACCTGACCGGAACACGATAGTGCTAAACACTACCATTTAGCGGCAAGTACCTATAATAATACAAGGTAATGCGGTGGTGCCTACGCCCGCGAGCTCCGTTTAATTTGGTCATAAATATGGTAAAGTTTTAAACTCAAGTAAGTTCTATTTTGAATTCGATGTTATTCGAGTACAAATGAACAATATTATTATCAAGGGCAATAAAAATTATCGATAAATCTGTGCTTTTTATGACCGATAATGTACATGGCAATTATTTTAAAATGCCGTTGACCTGTTATCTGTCAACGTGGGTTTTTTATCATTTTTTTAATAACATGTTTTGCCCTTACAAGGCTCACAAAATATTGTATATGATTGTCAGTCATTGAGCAACACCGGAGGGGAGTAACCATATGCAGGCTTTCCCCTCTGTCAAAGTACAAGCCTAAATGGGCCTATACCTGTCTCCTAGATGTTAAAATGTATGCGTGAAATTGTCTCTATATTTTGTTAAAGTCAAGGTGTGGGTTTCGTAGTAATAGACGATTTTGGTAGTGTGCGTGTGCGTCGCATGCATTTCGCCCCGCAAAAAATGACAGACTGTTTTGCATCGGTAATAAACGCTATGGCTACTCCCCTCCGGTCCGCCGCGGCCGGTGGACCGTGTTGCTCTATGTTGTCAGTATTACAATGTTTATAAAAATGGGCAAGAGCGTGTCGGGCACTGTGTGATGTAGGGTGCCGTTTTCCTAAGTACTTACCTACATTTTATCATACGAAAATTGCGCGGACGGAGGAGTTTCATACTCCATTTGGCACACTTATAGCACACCGCGTACACTCCGCCAAAATTCCATACAAACGCTTAATTTGGTCTCTATTACACAGACATCAATCAGTGACGTGTATTTACACGTGCACCTGTGTGCGTAGCACGTACAAAATGCCAACCGTCGCCCATAAGTTTTTTTTATTTCATAGTTCTTTTATTTTTCTGCAACATCTCGTGGTTTTTCTTGTACAACCTTAAGGTTGACTGGCAGATAATGCCTAAAGGCATTAAGTCCACCTTATGTACTTCATTTTTATAATGTGTGCATTAAAGTTTAAATAAATAAATAAATAAATAAATAAGAGGGGAGGAGCTTGGGTGATGCGGGGAAATCGGGCGGGACGTCGAAGTGTCCATTCTATACGTAGTATTATTACATATTCTCTGCTTATATTATAGTATAAATGTAGGATAAGTGTAGAACGCTAATATTATTAAAAAATAATGCTTATAAAGTACATTAAATCAATAAATAAAATATTACACTCACTACCATGCCGTTGCTGTATCTATTTCATACATATCTACTGGTGGTAGAGCTCCAGTGACGGAGCTTGCGGGCGTAGGTACCACCGCATTACCTAATATACTTGCCGCTAAATGGTAGTGTTCAGCACTATTGTATTCCAGTCAGATGGTAATATACGGCCCTGTAATTTCCGGCACATAGGCTTATCACCAATCAGGAGTGGCACCGCATTTGCAATTTGACCTCTGGTCATTATGTGGGTGTCTAGGCTGCAGTCATGACTTAACATCAATGTGAAATGCATGCTTGTTTGCCACTTTCATTATATATATAAAAAAAAACATATTATCAACCCCAAATCCTTGTAGCACTTACGTCTTTAAAAGAATCCTTGTTGGGTCCGTACCTTGTACACTGTATCAAAAGATAGAGAAAAATACGTAGAATCGTGGAAAAATACACAAAAAATAATTTGAATCGTTGTTTTTTTATCGGAAATATTTATTGTATCTAATTTTTTAATGATAACACTATGTCACCATATTGCTACTATGACATTCTTCATTTTGATTTATATTTACAAGACCTATGTAATTGAAGATATACCTACCTAATAAACGATTTGAAAATGTAGTTCAAAATGATTGAGTATTTTATGCTTCTTCTCTCAATATAGCCGGGCCCAAGCTCCATACATTTTTGGTAAGTCTCTTATAAGACTCCTGGCACTCCTATTTACGAGGTTTCATACAAAATATCAACCCTAAAAATACATCCTTGAGCGTCAAATTTAGCAAAATCCTTAAACCTATTACGCTGCATAAGAACACTAAATATTGTTTAACTTGACATTGGCAATATGCGTAAATGGGAACATAATTATTTCCACATCTGCCTACCCCATCGCGGAAATGAATATGTGAAGTTAAATAGTAAAACTATTCACTCAATATTTTTCAATACAGGCTGAAATTATAGTTCCTATGTTATCAGTGTAGTTTCAAGGTGACGCCATATTATAGTATACCTGTCTCGTTCGCACGTTACTGTGCAAGCAGGACAGGTGATCGCCTATACGAATAAATGGGTTTTTTAATGATTATAATGTGATGAAAAGCAAGAAATATGTTTTTAAAGGAGATGTTGCGAGCTCGGCTCTGGTTCGTACACGACCTCAAAAAATGGGTAAATTAAAGAAGAATCCGAAAAAAATACAATTAATTTATTCAAGAATATATTTTAGAGTTACGACCACATTTAATTCAAACGATTTTATCATTTTCAACTATGTTCAACATGGCGGCGATACAGCCGACACTTGGGATCAATCGATTTCGACAGTATTTAGAAAATGTTACTTTTTTCTCCAAGTACTATATAATCAAAATACAATTTAAAAAAATGAAAATGTCACAATGACATCGCACGCCATATTCGCCATGTTGGTTTTAAGTTGCAATTCTAACTGCAAAGAATGTTTTGTAACTGCAAACAAAGCTAAATAAGTGATAATATGCAGTAAAAAACGTTATTATATTGATTTTGCCTGTTTAATGATATTGTGTACAATACATGGCCGGAGGTCCATACATTTTTGCAACATCTCCTTTATATTTATTACTAAATAAAGATTTCTTACTGGTAATAGAGCTTAGGGCGTAGGCACCACCGCATTACCTAATCGATTTTTTTTTGGTGAACGAGGTGGAAATGTCTTCGCATTCAACCGGCTCTCTAGGGAGAGGGAGTCGGGATATGAGGGACTGGAACCCTCTAAAACCACCTCGGTGCCGACATCAGTGCACAAAGGGGGGGAGGGATCTGGGTTCACTAAAACACTGCTACAATATGGAGTTGTTAAAAAATGGCGTCAAAAGAGTCCTTCAGGGCTGACAGCGCGTTGGCGACTCCCCTGGTGTTGCAAATGTTTATAGGCGACGGTGACTTCTTTCCATCAGGTGCCCCGTCTGCTTGTCAGCCAATCCTTTGACATATATAATAATGGCAACCCATTATACGTCCCACTGCTGGGCACGAGTCTCTTCTTTTTGGGGGGAGGTCTGGAGTTTACTCCACCACGCTGCTCCAATGCGGATTGGTGGAGGTGGGTGGCTTAGTGGCCAACCCACTATCGGGTGTTTTCAAACCGCCCATAAGGCCTCCGACAAGGTTTAACGACTGCTATCCATCGATAGCAACCGGGCTTGACGTGCCCTCCGAAGCACGGAAACGCGTATTTAATTTGCCACTAGCGGTCACCCATCACAATACCCGACCGCGCCCGTAGTGCTTAACCGAGTAGATTGCTTACGATCTACACCAGCCGCTGGGCCATGCGCGCTTCTTTTATACATATATAAAAAAAATTGCTCCGGTTCCCCCCCACGAACTTCGCCTCTATAAGGCTCGTCCACGGGGACTCTGACAGCCCCATCCTGCGCATACCACAACGACCTGCGGCTACCACGGTCGCCGTCTTCCCGGAACCGCGAATGCTGGACGGCTAGAGTCCCCACTTTACCTCTATCTACCTTTTTTATGTAATGGAAGTGGTAAACAAGCATGCAGTTCACATTGATGTTAAGTGATGTCTGCAGCCTACACAAAGACCAAGGTCAAAATGCAGATGCGTTACCACTCCTGAGGCCTAAGGTGTTATGCCTCTGTGCCGGAAATTACAGGGCCGTACATTACCACCTGTCCGGAACACGATAGTGCTGAACACCACCATTTAGCGGCAAGAATATTAGGTAATGCGGTGGTGCCTACGCCCGCGAGCTCCGTCTCTGGAGCTCTACCACCTGCCGCTAAATCAGCATTATCGGGCTCCGGTCAGGTGGTAATGTATGTCTCTATTATAATTATCACAGAGACAAAACAAGACTGCCCTACCACGACCAAATAGGTCGAGTTCTGTCTGATGGTGGGGTCAAGAGTCTTAGGAATCGGCGTGCATGTATAAAGAGAATGATGAAGGGAGGTGAGGCACGAAAGGTGTGTCAGGACCGGGGTATCTGGCGCACACTCTCTGCCTACCCCGTTAGGGACCTGACATGAAGATACATTCATACATAACAACTAAGGTCTCACAAGTGTCATCGCATTTTGACCTCTGGCATAGAGCAACACGGGCCACCGGCCGCGGCGGACCGGAGGGGAGTAGCCATATGCAGGATTTCCCCTCTGTCAAAGTACAAGCCCAACTGGGTCTACGCCTGTCGCCTAGAAGTTTAAATGTGTGCGTGAAATTGTTTATGTATTTTGTTAAAGTCAAGGTGTGAGTTTCGTAGTAATAGACGATTTTTGTAGTGTGTGTGTCCCACGTGTTTCCCCCCGCAAAAAATGACAGGCTGTTTTGTATCGGTAATAAACGCTATGGCTACTCCCCTCCGGTCCGCCGAAATTGGAGCCAGAGAATATGTAATAATACTACGTATAGAATGGACACTTCGATGTTCCGCCCGATTGCCCCGCATCACCCAACCTCCTCCCCTCTTATGGGCGACATTTGGTATTCTCTACGTGCTACGCACGCAGGTGCACGTGTAAATACACGTCCCTGATTGATGTCCGTGTAACAAAGACCAAATTAAGCGTTTGTATGGAATTTTGGCGGAGTGTCCGCGGTGCGCCGGTCGAGTTGCTCTATTATGTGAACTGCATGCTCTCATGCATGCTTGTTAGCCACTTTCGTAAGATAAAAAAATAGCGACATATTTTCTATGTTATTACCTCGGAAATAATCTATTTATATGTAACAATAGATAGACGATGTACTTCTTGAAATTATCAGTTGATAAATCTTGATAAATGCAGAATAGGATGGATATTATCGTATACAAGTGATGTATGCTCCGATGGTTCGGGCATATAGAAAGAATGTCGAATGAGCGAATGACTAAACAGATATACAATGCGAATGTGGATGGTTGCAGAGGCCCAGGAAAACCGAGACTGATCTACATTGACCAAATACGTCGAGTTCTGTCTGATGGTGGGGTCAAAAGTCTAAGGAATCGGCGTGCATGTATGAAGAGAATGATGAAGGTAGACGAGGCACGAGAGGTTTGTCAGGACCGGGATATCTGGCGCTCTACACTCTGCCTACCCCGTTAGGGACCTGGCGTGAAGATACACCCACATCTGCATTTAAATCGAGATCTAGAGATCTCAATGTTTAAAAAGTTATCTATAGGCAGTTTTCATTTACTCGGTAGCCACTTATCGATGTGAACTTGTTGATCATTGTTTGCCGGTGTATGTTGCTTGCTTTTAATGTTTTAAGGGCTAGCATTAAAAATGGTCGAGACCCTTCTGAACTTAGTATTTCCGTTCATTCCACGGAAGTACTAATATTCCCACATTCTGACATTTCATGACAGGACACTAACATTATAATTGTATAATGATTTATGTTTTGATATTTATAATTTGAATAACGTAACTTCACGCCTGTAATCCCCGAAGGGGTAGGCAGAGGTAAATGCATGCTTTGAAGCATACGTGCAAACACCCACGATTCGCCGGTTACGTTTTGGCCCATGTAACAGGTGGCGAGCCTGTTGACATCTCCGGGCACATTACCATACTTCGAGGTAATGGGAAATTTCCAGAAAATGGAAAAATCCCAATAGAACCAGAGATAAAGGACTTTACACCATTATCACTGATAACCCCCTACCCGGGAATCGAACCCAGGACCTCAGCGTAGTAGTAGTGGCCTGCTACCACTAGGCTACCGATGATTTGAATAATAAAGCGATAATCACACTGAAACTGTTAGTTTTATTTAACTATTACTTACACGCAAATATTGAATGCCTTACCCGATACAGCAATCGTTCTGATAAACTATCTTATAAGATCGCGGCCAAGGAAATAATACCCTGTAGATGATGTTCTAGAGTGCGAGCTGTGAATAATCTAGAACCTAGATTATTCACAGCTCGCAGCAAAATAAATGCTAATTCATGGTTACCTATTTCAAATTATGTACATTTTCTCGATATGTTCTTGATCTTTTTTTTTTTTTTTTTTTTTTTTTTTTTTTTTTTTTTCATGTAATCGCAGTGGCAAACAAGCATGCAGTTCACATTGATGTTAAGTGATGACTGCAGCCTATAGACATCCATACAAAGACCACGATCAAAATGCAGATGCGTTACCACTCCTGAGGCCTAAGGTGTTATGCCTCTGTGCCGAAAATTACAGGGCCAGGGTCTTTCAGCAAAATGTATAGAATTAATTGAATGGTAGATGCACATGTTTTAATTCATCATTCAATCAATTCGTTACAATTCAACAAATCTGAATAAAAGTAAAATGCTTAGGAATGTTTAACATAAAAATTTGCCGAGATATAGTAAATGATTAGGAAGAAAATTGGGAAACTTTATTTACTAGCAACACTCATGATTTCATATGGCTGTCTCATGAGCGGCCACACGCTGTCTACATCTATGTACTTTTTTTTTTCCTATTATGGCATCGCTATTACGCATATTGCCAGTGTCAAGTAAAACGATATTTCATATTTATATAAGCAGCGTAAAAGTTAGTATAATATAGTCATCAAGTATAATATGCTGGTATCAAGTATATAAGTTATCAAATATAATATGTCAGTCAAGTGAGTTACAATCAAGTTATTCGAGTAAAGCGATGGCTACTTTACCAGAACATTTACAATGAAGTTTTGGAGGCAACCTGAAAGGTCGTGTTTTCGCACTGTTATTCTATTTCACTATATACGGGCACTGTAATAAACCTATATCAAACAAAATGCCACCAATTTTATTCAATATAACTAAAAAATACACCAAGAAAATGAAATAAAATAAGAGCACCATACGCCTCTTTCAAGGTTCCCGCCAAAACTCATCTATGTACTTAATCTAAGGTTACAAATGATGTACTTTTTTTTTTTTTCATATTATGGCATCGCTATTACGCATATTGCCAGTGTCAAGTAAAACGATATTTCAAGCAACGTAAGAGTTAGAGTCAGTCAATCAATTTATCAGTCCGTCAGTCAGTCACAAAGAGTTTACAAATATGGTCAGTCACAGTGAGTAATTCGAGTAAAGCGATGGCTACTATACCAGAACATTTACAATGAAGTTTTGGAGGCAACTCAAGTGATGTACTTATAGGCGTCGGGTCGTGACGACCCCATCGCGCTCTAGTGGAGAAGAAGTCTTCCACATGGAAGAATTCTCCTCCAACATGGAAGAATTTTCCTCCACTAAAAGTCAGTATGCAGGAAAGAGCATGAAAGTAAGTTGAACGCGGTCGAGATGAGATCTTTGCGCAAGATCTGCGGTGTATCACTCACCGATCGCGTTCGTAATGAAGATGTAAGAAAGAGACTTTGTGTGAATGATAGTATCGGTGTAAAAATGAAAAAAGGCATGCTCCGATGGTTCGGGCATATAGAAAGAATGTCGAATGAGCGAATGACTAAACAGATATACAATGCGAATGTGGATGGTTGCAGAGGCCCAGGAAGACCAAGGCTGACCTACCATGACCAAATAGGTCGAGTTCTGTCTGATGGTGGGGTCAAAAGTCTTAGGAATCGGCGTGCATGTATGAAGAGAATGATGAAGGTAGACGAGGCACGAGAGGTTTGTCTGAACCGGGATATCTGGCGCTCTACACTCTCTGCCTACCCCGTTAGGGACCTGGCGTGAAGATACATACATACATACATAAAAGTCAGTACGAAAATTCTTCATCGACAAAATTCGCCTCCAACATGGAAGGATTCTTTCAGGGTTAAGTAGCCCATTTATCGAGGAAGGCTTTAGGCTATATAACATCACGCTAAGGTGAAAAGGAGAGGGTAGGTAACATTGCAACCACGCGAAGCCGGGGCCTAGTACCTATTAATAAAACCAAAAAATAAAATCTAACAAAACAATTAGGTGTTAGAAGATCACAAAAATATCGGTATCCAAAAAAAGTCTCCAATATACAAAACAGTTTTGGAGTTACACACTCAATATGTGTGTATTACAAACAGATAACAGTGTTGACACGGCTTGTTGGGACAGGTGCGTTGATAACCTAGTTCGCTAGTGATGTGCCACGGTTGGTCTATCGATATTCCCACAGATATTTTGTGTAGTGAGTCGGCCATAGCAGTAATCTCAAGTATCAGAATTGCATTAATTTATTTAGGGTAACAGACACTGCTTATGACAAATCAAAAACAAACAAATTAAATTAAAGTGAATAACAATACATATACATGTATGTATGTATGTATCTTCACGCCAGGTCCCTAACGGGGTAGGCATTTGTAATTTGACGTGTATCATATACATATTAGAATCGTGGGTGTTTGCATGTATCCTTGAATGCATGCATTTACCTCTGCCTATTCCTTCGGAGATTACAGGCGTGAAGTTACGTTTATAAGTACTTAATGGAGAATATCACTACGATACAACTTTTTTTTTTTTTAATGTTATAAAAGTGGCAAACAAGCGTGCAGTTCACATTGATGTTAAGTGATGACTGCAGCCTATAGAAACCCACACAATGACCAGAGGTCAAAATGCAAATGCGCTGCCACTCCTGAGGCATTAGGTGTTATGCCTCTGTGCCGGAAATTACAGATCCGTACATTACCACCTGACCGGAACACGATAGTGCTGAACACTACCATTTAACGGCAAGTATATTAGGTAATGTGGTGGTGCCTACGCCCGCGAGCTCCGTCACTGGAGCTCTACCACCAGGAAAAACTAATACTAATGTAAGTAAGTATATCAGTAGAATGTCTCATTTCCCCTTTTAATAATAATAATGGCAACCCATTATACGTCCCACTGCTGGGCACGAGTCTCTCCCCTCTCTCGGGGGAGGCCTGGAGCTTACTCCACCACGCTGCTCCAATGCGGATTGGTGGAGAAACGGGTTAGTGGCCAACACGCTGTCGGATGTTTTCAAACCGTCCATAAGGCCTCCGACAAGGTTTAACGACCCTTTTACAAACTGATAATAAAGAGTAAAGAGTAGAGAAAACGTCCTGAACGCTACGCAAGGCGTTTACGAAATCGATGGAGGTAGCTACATATAATTTTTTCAAACTTCTGTCAGACAAATGTCACCTCAGTCTGCCCGGGACCACGGAAGCTGAAAAGCGACCGAAACGTCGGGTTGATTTTAAAAATCATTTTAGTTTAATATACGCGAGATAAATCCGTAAAAATAGTTTTATTTCAATGAGTAGAGAAAAGTCATTCTTTGTCAGTAGGCATGGCAATAGCTGTTACTTACTTACTTACTACGCTGGCTCAGCGGCCCAAAGTGAGTCTTGGTCTCCGAAACGAGAGAATTCCACCTTCTTCTATCTTGAGCGATTTCAGGCCAGTCGTGGATCCGAAGTTCGCGCAGGTCTGCCTCAACCATGTTAATCCAGCGGTATCGAGGCCGGCCGACCGGGCGACGTCCAGTGGGTCTGCCCAGGTATGCTTTCTTCACCCCACGATCTTCCCCTATCCGCTCAAGGTGGCCAAGCCAGCGAAGTCGGTGTGCCTTGGTTTCCCCGATGATATTAGGTGCCGCCACGAGATCTTCAATTTCGGAATTCTTCCGGATCCTCCACAAACCATCTTCTCCTCTCACAGGCCCCAGAATTTTCCGAATTACCTTTCTTTCAGCCACCAGGAGTTTCTTTCTTTTTGTGTTAGTGTCCAAGTCTCACATCCGTATAGTAGTATCGACATAATAATTGTTTTGTAGATCCTGATTTTGGTTGATCTACTGAGAAGTTTGGATACTAATAACTTGTGTAGGACCGCGCTGCATTGTGCACTGGACAGATAACGCCTACATTCCATTCCCTGGGTTGCTGTTCTGCCCTCCAGATTATGAGCAGGAACTCATACAGTTTGTACTGCGCTACTTCTCCACCATACTACCACAATTCGGCGGGGAGGTCATCGATACCTGGGGCTTTATTATTCTTGAGCCGCTGTATAGCTTTCTGCACCTCCTCGAATGTAATTTCCGGTACCTCAATCTCATTTTCCACATAGCTCTGGGTAATGGTGTCCGTAAGCGGAGAGCAATTCAGTAGTTTCTGAAAATATTCCAACCAAGTCTTTTTAATTTGTTCACTATCTGTTATAAGGTTTCCACAAGTGTCTTCTAAATATTGAGCTGCAGGCTGGTAGCCATGTTTAAATGATCGCACATCCTGGTGGAATTTACGAGACCCATTAGCCCTTATAAGCGTCTCCATTCCTCTGATTATATAATTCATGTGCTGCCGTTTAGCTCTACTGTTAGTTGTTCTGGATTTTTCTTTGAGAGCTTCATATCTCTGTTCGAAGTCCGAGTTCTGTTCCGAAAGAGTTTTGTATTTTCTCCTTTCCTCAAAGATGTTTTGACATTCTGAATTCCACCATTTCATCCTTTTCACTCTACCCTTGCGTCCTAGAACTTTAAATCCAATTTTCTTTACAGTAGTTTTTAAAATATCCCACCCTTTATCTAAATTGTCATCTAGTGTTATTTCACTAAAGCTATTACAAAGTGCTATCTGAAATTTATTACGTATATCTTTATTTTTGAGGTTATCTAGATTAATCATGTTTTCTTTAATTATATGGTTGCCTCTTGTTACTTTTATCCTCAGATTTAACTTAGCTACCAACATATAGTGATCACTGTCGCAATCAGCCCCTCTGAAGGTTCAAACATCCTGTATGGTGCTCTTATGCCGAGTGTCAATAAGTATGTGATCTATCTGGTTGACCGTTCGACCATCGGGAGACTTCCAGGTGCCTTTGTATATCTCTTTGTGGGCATACATTGTACTTTTGACCGCCATCGCCTTCGCTGCTGCAAAACTAATAAGTCTCACTCCATTTTCATTCGAACGTTCATGCTTGCTGTGTATTCCGATTGTAGGTGTAAATATTTCTTCACGTCCCAATTTCGCATTAAAATCACCGACTAGTATTTTGACGTCAAAGCTCGGGATTTGATCAAGCGATTTCAAGTTGATCATAGAATTCGTCTTTGACATCTCCGTCTGCCTGCTCGGTGGGCGCGTAAGCATTCAAAATCGATACATTGCCAAATTTGGTTCGAATCCGTAGAACACACAGCCTTTCGGAAACAGCATCAAATCGAATCACGTTTTGAACTAGGCCTTTACTACTATAAAGCCGGTTCCCCGAACATGTTGGCTGGCATCATTACCTCTATAAAACAGCACTGCATTTTTATCCACATTACACTCCCCTTTACTTATCTTACTTCTTGCAGGGCTGCAACCTATTGAGTATCTACGCAGTTCATTGTTTACTTGATAGATGGCCCCAGGCCTGAAAAGTGAGCGAACATTCCACGTTGCTAATCGGAGGTTTAAAAAATTCAGCCTTCTGATTACTTAAACTTACCTAAAATATCGACAAATATTTATTACTAATAGCATCACTAAAGATATGGTATGGTCTCATCTGTAGGTTTATTGGGTTATAATGACTCTGAAATTAGTTAACCACTGTGTCTTTAATACGTGTCAATGTGTACCTGAAAATTGTAAAGAATCATGGCATTCTAGATATTGTACAGTTCCAAACTAATCCAGACATTGCCAAGTGCGAATCGGATTCTAGTACCAAAGATTTCCTTCTTGGTCGAATCCGACTCGCACGTGGCCGTTTCTTCTTGTCATTTCTTCTAAAACAAAGTCTGGAATTCCGTGATTCTTGTTTTATGAAAAATCCAAAACAAGCGTTCTTATGTGAGCAAAATATTTATTTCATAATTATTTTGTAGTTATAGCGACAACAGAAATACATCTTCTGTGAAAATATCAACAGTGAGGTCTGGTGACAGACGGACAGAAAGGCAAACGGACGGACGGCCAGCGAAGAGAGTTCTTACTTCCAGTAGAAGAGAATTCTTCATTCCACTAGAACAGAATTCTTCCTACCACTAGAACAGAATTCTTCCTTCCACTAGAACAGAATTCTTCCTTCCACTAAAACAGAATTCTTCATTCCACTAGAAGAGGATTCTTCATTCCACTAGAAGAGAACTAGGAGAGAATTCTTCTTTCCCAAAGAAGAGAATTCTTCCTTCCACTAGAACAGAATTCTTCCTTCCACTGGAACAGAATTCTTCCTTCCACTAGAAGAGAATTCTTCCTTCCACTAAAACAGAATTCTTCATTCCACTAGAAGAGGATTCTTCCTTCCAATAGAAGAGAGTTCTTCCTTCCACTAGAAGAGAATTCTTCCTTCCACTAGAAGAGAATTCTTCATTCCACTAGAAGAGAATTCATCCTTCCACTAGGAGAGAATTCTTCTTTCCCCAAGAAGAGAATCCTTCCTTCCACTAGAAGAGAATTCTTCCTACCATCAGAAGAGAATTCTTCATTCCACCAGAACATAATTCTTTTTTCCACTAGAAGAGAATTCTTCCTTTCACTAGAAGAGAATTCTTCATTCCACTAGCACAGATTTTTTCCACAAGTGGGCAATGTGGTCGCCAAGTTCGAACGCCGACCGAAAAAGGTTGTGCATCGCTGCCTTTTTTTTTTTTATGTTATAAAAGTGGCAAACAAGCTTGCAGTTCACATTGATGTTAAGTGATGACTGCAGCCTATAGACACCCACACAATGACCAGAGGTCAAAATGCAAATGCGCTGCCACTCCTGAGGCATTAGGTGTTATGCCTCTGTGCCGGAAATTACAGAGCCGTACATTACCACCTGACCGGAACACGATAGTGCTGAACACTACCATTTAACGGCAAGTATATTAGGTAATGCGGTGGTGCCTACGCCCGCGAGCTCCGTCACTGGAGCTCTACCACCAGTAAAAATTTCCTTATTACAAAATGTCTTTTGTAGTAATTTAAAAAAAACCTGCATTTTAGTGTAGTGGTAATTAGCAAGCTTATCGCGTGCTACTAAAGATAACGCGGTTGCTAAGTATGTAATATTAGAATGTAAAAAGGTGTTAAAAATTGTAAATTTACTGTATTTAAAGTGAATATCTCAGGTCAACAAAATTAATCTATATTCTTATTATAAAGCTAAAGAGTTTGTTTGCTTGAACGCGCTAATCTCAGGAACTACTGTTCCGATTTGAAAAATTATTTCATTGTTAGATAGACCATTAGGTTAGACTAGCTGTTGCCCGCGGCTCCGTTCGCATGTAGGTCGCTTTTCGCGTAACCTGTGGAAACTGCAATTATCCAGACCTACAATAGACTTATAGTTAATTCTAAAGAGTTCTGAAGTCAGCGCCATCTATTGAGATTGTCATGTAACTAATTTTTTCTTTTTTTTGGGATGGATGTTGCAAACAAGCATGCAGCTCACATTAATGTTAAGTGATGACTGCAGCCTATAGACACCCACACAAAGACCAAGGTCAAAATGCAGATGCGTTATTACTCCTGAAGCCTAAGGTGTTATGCCTCTGTGCCGGAAATTACAGGGCCGTACCACCTGACCGGAACACGATAGTGCGACCGAAATCGGGTTGATTTTAAAAATCATTTTAGTTTAATATACGCGAGATAAATCCGTAAAAACAGTTTTATTTCAATGTGTGTTTGCCACGTCATAATAAAAAAACAAACTTGAAAAATAGATTCATCTTCTCCAATTTGTTTTCGTTCTATTAAAATAATATCGGTCAGTCGCTTATCTGCTATCATTGATAACAATATTACTGATGACATACTGATAAGTCTGTCAAATTTGACAGATTCTTATCTAGTTTATTTGAGAAAAAAAATGTGCGTTTTTTTCCTACATAACCGTGTGGTTATGTAGGAAAAAAACGACACCCACAATCTCAATAAACCTTTTGAGTTAGTGTAGTGTTAAAAAATATATTTATTAGAAGTTTAAGTAAGCATAAAATTGCTTATTAGTCTTTTAGGCTAGATTGTAATTTTAATAAGGTTAAAAAAAAGGACCTTACGTTAATTAAAAAAAAAAAAAAAAAACAATCTCAATAGATGGCGCTGACTTCAGAACTCTTTAGAATTAACTATTAGTCTATTGTAGGTCTGGATAATTGTAGTTTCCACCGTGTGGTCACACACATACATAAAACATACCTACACTACACTCACACACACATGTAAACAACAGCGGAGCATCTACGTATATCACCACGCATTGTGTGAATTCGATTGAAAACTGTTTGCGTGTGTGTGTGTATGTGATCGGTTTGTTACATTTTGCATTTTTGTGAAAAAGTGTCACTCTAGTGATAAATACTTTAAAAAAAATAAATGACTTAAGTATGTGGGTTTTGTGTTTTTATGTAATTTTGGTACATACGTATACTGACAAAACTTCATACTTCGCATTCACCACACCCTATCTATCCATCAGAGAGTTGGCTGCCTTAGTCATCACTTAACATCAATGTGAGCTGCAGTATTCAACAATTAATATTGCACATCGAGCCTGCGAAGGAGACGAACGCCTTCTTTCGACTTCGTAGAGCGTTATCTCTGTTGCACACTGCCTACGTAAGCACTGACAGTCCGGTGGTCAAAACTGGATCAAAATGGTCGACAAACGTCAAACAGGTACGGTGCGAAAGAGATAACGCTCTACAGACTCGAAATAAGCCGAAGTCTCTATCCTAGGCTCGATGTGCAATATTTATTGTTGAGCACTGTACATGCTTGTTTACCACCTTCATTACATGCGTACAGGGATATCTGGCGCCTTACACTCTCTGCCTACTCCTTAAAGGACTTGGTAAGAAGATACATAGGCAGAGAATATGTAATAATACTACGTATAGAATGGACACTTCGACGTCCCGCCCGATTTGCCCGCATCACTCAACCCCTTCCCCTCTTATGGACGACGGTTGGTATTTTGTACATGCTACACACACAGGTGCGCGTG
Organism: Macrosoma leucophasiata; assembly: GCA_036365455.1. NCBI lineage: Eukaryota > Metazoa > Arthropoda > Insecta > Lepidoptera > Hedylidae > Macrosoma > Macrosoma leucophasiata. Next base: position 6,140,200 of record JAWQUS010000029.1, read on the forward strand.
TAAATACACGTCACTGATTGATGTCTGTGTAATAGAGACCAAATTAAGCGTTTGTATGGAATTTTGGCGGAGTGTTCGCTGTGTGACATAGGTACCAAATACGAAATCTGTTTTTCATTGCTTGTTATCGATGACGTATTTATATTTTGTGGGCGTTAACTGCGTATGGCGAGCATCAGTTCCAATCAATAATACCTACTTATTATAATGTGTAGAATTATGCTGATAAACTAGCTTACGTATTTTCACTCCTATATTCCCTAGAGCTTAGTTGCATGTATGTATTCAAGATACATTCTAATTGTTTTTTTTTTGTTTTATATTATTTCGCATTAACACATGCTTGTGAAATATATTTTATTTAAAGAAAAATGGAAAGAAAAATTTGACTTCAGGCGAGACTCGAACTCGCGGCCTACTGGGAATCTAGTCCAGCCGCTCTTCCAATTGTGGTACTGAAGTCCTGCCCGATTTGTCAAATCTTTCCTTCACATTTGTTGCATTGCTTTATGGTAGCAGCAGCGCCATCTATTGCCAACTATGCGCCATCTATTGTTTTTTTTTCCTTACTCACCATAGAGCAACACGGGCCACCGGCCGCCGCGGCGGACTAGAGGGGGGGAGTACCCATAGCGTTTATTACCGATGCAAAACAGTCTGTAATTTTTTGGGTCTTGGGGCGTTTCGGTCCGCTCGTGTTTCGTCCCGCGGACCGAAACGCCTATCAGCATTTTATTCATGGGGATATTCGGCCCACAAATGGAAAGTGGACCGAATCGCCCAAGAGTTCTTCTTAAATGGGTAGATTCGGTCCAATTATATTGTCATGTACAGTCGAATACAAAAAAAATATTTTCGTTCACCAATTATTTGAGTTTTTTCAAGTGATTGATAATATACTACATATGATTAATGTTCTGTGTGTGTGTGTGTGTCTCTCTCTCTCTCTCTCTCTCTCTCTCTCTCTCTCTCTCTCTCTCTCTCTCTCTCTCTCTCTCTCTCTCTCTGTGTGTGTGTGTGTGTGTGTGTGTGTGTGTGTGTGTGTGTGTGTGTGTGTAATACATTTAATTTGATTTATGTGATTTATTTGTTTAAGTTTATATTTGTGTAGGTAATTATAAATAAATATAAATTTTATCATAAAACATTGCATTTTATTTATTTCTCAATTTTTTGTAACCAACTGTACTTAAATCTTTCAAATCAGGTATTCATATCGGGACAAATCACCCAATAATAATAAAAATATGGGGCGATTCGTCCCGCGGACCGAATCGACCCATTCAGAAGGCATTGTTAGGCGTTTCGGTCCGCGGGACGAAACACGAGCGGACCGAAACGCCCCAAGACCCCATTTTTTGCGTGGGGAAATGCGTGTGAGACGCACACACACTACGAAAATCGTCTATTACTACGAAACTCACACCTTGACTTTGACAAAATACATAAACAAATACACGCACACATTTAAAGTTCTAAGCGACAGGTATAGGCCCAATTGGGCTTGTACTTTGACAGAGGGGAAAGCCTGCATATGGCTACTGCCCTCCGGTCCGTCGCGGCCGGTGGCCCGTGTTGCTCTGTGTTACTCACTTATCACTTACTACGTCTTAGAAAATATCTTGTAAGATCTCAATTTGTCTGAACACACCCATTGTTAAAACTAAACAAAGTTAAGACGGGGTTGTTAGAGCCTGCTTTAATATAATAATATTAGTTTTCAATTTTATATTCAAGTAAACTCCTGTCCCAGTTATCGTCTAATGGCGTAGGTCGTTAAGTCAACTCAGGCAGCTTAGAAAATTTTGGAAAACTGCTTGTCATGTGATTATCTTAATGACACTACACTATGGGATTGAAGCGATCGCTCCCAGGCTATTTCGAAAACCTGTACTTTGGATTTACAGACTGTATTAGATTTAAGTTTAAATTCAAAAGAGCTGTACTGAGTTTCTTCAGTGGCGGAGTTCTTCTCAGTATTGACTGCCCTTGGAATTCTGCCAAGTGAATAACCTTTATTATGACGACCAAATTCATTCTTTCTCAGTTTCTTTTGAAATGGGGAAATGGAGGAATTTGTAAATAATTGATGCTTTCCTTAATATACAAAATTGTTCAGTTTCTATTTAAATTACTATGTGCTTTTGATTATTATTAGTGGATATTCACTCTAGGTTAGTTTAAAAAAAAATACGATGTAAAAGTGCTCTCCAGGAGCCTAATTATATGAAATAAATGAATAAACTGAAACTGAATTAATCCTCGTGTAATAATCTGTATCTATTAAATGTGATGGAATTTAAAGCAGATATTATCAATACCTACTTATAATAAGATGGTAAAAATCGATTGTCTGTACATTAAATATTTTTCAAAACACTGACAAAGAAGAAGAGCCTAACAGAAACAAAAAAAAAACAAGTTTTGGAATTTTTGTCCGTCTGGTACATATAGCAACACCGGAGGAGTAGCCATATGCAGGCTTTCCCCTCTGTCAAAGTACAAGCCCAAATGGGCCTATACCTGTCGCCCAGATGTTTAAATGTGTGCGTAAAATTGTTTCTGTATTTTGTTAAAGTCAAGGTGTGAGTTTCGTAATAGACGATTTTTGGAGTGTGCGTGTTTGTCCGCACGCATTTCCCACCGCACAAAATGACAGACTGTTTTGCATCGGTAATAAACGCTATGGCTACTCCCCTCCGGTCCGCCGCGACCGGTGGCTCGTGTTCCTCTATGGTCTGGTACATTATAACTTCGAAACTACTCAACGGATTTGAACGCGGTTTTTCACAGGTGGATTACATATAATTAGAGTTTAGACAAAACTTGTTTCCTCAAAATCGGTTAAGGGAAAACGAGCTTATGGTCAATTGAAAATATACTTCAAGCACTGCTTAAAATTTAATCCCACTATTCATAAACGTATTTTAGCTAAATTGTTGCTAATCTCTCTTTTGTCTTTTTCTATCCTGCACATTTTACTATGCAACTGACAGAGACAAAGCATTCTATAGCTAAAACGTATCTAATGTACGTTTATGAATAAGGGGGTTAGTCTTGTAGCGTCCACTACACTAAGGCGCCAACTAGTGGCATACAATGAAACCTTACAGTACTTGTCTAGTACGATAGATGGCGTGCAATGAAATTACATCGCACATACGAAGATTTCTCAAGAGTTGGCATATATACAACTTCCCAACGTCAACCGTTGGGCCGCGGCCCGCCAGGCGCTACCACCTCGCCTGGTCGGAGGATCCTCCCTTTTCGCTGGAGGAACACTTCCACCCGTCCCTCCACTGTGGTGACCCCCGACTTGATTGGAAGCAACCTTCTCACCAGCCACTCTGCAGCACCTTCGATGACGTCATCCTCTCATCCTTCACATCACCATTACCTGATCGAGCGGTAATTAAGTCACGCCAGCCAGCACCCTCGGCTTCATCGGGGATACTCCACACGCCTGCAGCGACTGCGCATGCCTGGACTACCCTGCAGCCACATCAGCGTCAGTACTGCGTGGACGGACGCAGTAGCTACTACGCAGCGACTACTTCGACTCAAAAAGGGGACTTTCGCATCACCGCAGCAGCGACTACCTCGACTCACTGAGGACCTTCGCACCCGACTCACTGGGACTTGCGGCATAGGACTATGGCATCATGGGACTATGGCATTGGCACAGCTCCGCAAGAAGCTCTGACAGCTGTCTCGATTATATCAACCTCCGGTCTTAGAGGGGAGTGATGTAGCGTCCACTACACCAAGGCGCCAACTAGTGGCATACAATGAAACCTTACAGTACTTGTCTAGTACGATAGATGGCGTGCAATGAAATTACATCGCACATACGAAGATTTCTCAAGAGTTGGCATATATACAACTTCCCAACGTCAACCGTTGGGCCGCGGCCCGCCAGGCGCTACCACCTCGCCTGGTCGGAGGATCCTCCCTTTTCGCTGGAGGAACACTTCCACCCGTCCCTCCACAGTCTATTATCACAGAATATGTAATAATATTATACTACGTATAGAATGGACACTTCAACGTCCCGTCCGATTTCCCCGCCTCACCCAACCTCCTCCCCTCTTATGGGCGACGGTTGGTATTCTCTACGTGCTACGCACACAGGTGCACGTGTAAATACACGTCACTGATTGATGTCTGTGTAATAGACCAAATTAAGCGTTTGTTTGGAATTTTGAAAATGGAGTTGCCGCGGTGTTTATGTTTTATTATAGAATTGGATTATTGTAGTTTCCTCAGGTTTCGCGAAAACCGTCCAACGCGCGAGCGGAGCCGCGGAAACAGCTAGTAAATAAATAAATATCCGTTTTTATGCTACCTTATTTTATATATGCTAGTATGCATCTAGTTTGACATGTATATCAATTGTTATTCACTTTAATTTATTTTGTTTATTTTTGACGTACCTATCATAAGCGGTGCCTGTAACCCTAAACGAATAGGTAAATGAGTTTCTGGTTCTGATTCTTTGACGATTGCTATCTATCAATAGCAACCGGGACCGACGGCTTAACATGCCCTCCGAAGCACGGAAACGTACATTTTAATTTGCCACTGGCAATCACCCATCACACACCCGACCGCGCCCGTATCGCTTACCGAGTAGATCGCTTACGATCTACACCAGCCGCGGGCCATGCGCGCTTCTAATGTATATAGATACATAGGTAATATATATTTTGCTCTTAACAAAACAATCCAGTAATAATAAAAGATGTTTATATCATCAGCAACGAATTAAACATGATTTTTACTGGTGGTAGAGCTATAGTGACGGAGCTCGCGGGCGTAGGCAGCACCGCATTACCTCTATCTACCGCCAAATCGTAGTGTTCAGTGCTATCATGAAATAGAAATAGAACATATTTTTATTTCGAATAGATCTCTACAGATACTTTCAAAACGTCAAGACATATATAAAATACCTAGAGTGAATAACCATTACATAGAGTAGCGACAAACATATATTAATAGTAAATTAAAAATTATAATCTAAACTACTTAGTTAAAAACATAATAATCACAAAAATTTTCAATTCCTTCAATGATGATAAATGAAGAAAAAGAAAAACTTATTCGTCAAGATCAATGTTATTCACTTAGCAGAGTTCCAAGTGCAGTCACTACTGAGAAGAACTCCGCTACCCAACAAACTTATGTAATTAATATAATCATAATTTCAGAAATAGGTAAATTAAGACAGTATATCATTTGGGTAGGTAAATAAAAACGCATAAATTAATGCTAATAAAGTAATTATTTTACGTTATACAGATTTTAAGCGTTTGAAACTCCATACAAACGCTTAAAATCTGGTTACCTATTACATAGACATAGACATTCCGTACAGTTATTATAATTTATGAGATGCTTTAAAGCGGCCTATTTAAATGTTATTTTAATAAATAATCATAATCCGCTGTGCTGTACATGCGCGATGGCCTGTCAAACATTTAAAGTTACTCATACTTTTAAGCTATATACTTTTACCCGATTTTAAGCGTTTGTATGGAATTCCACACAAACGCTTAAAATCTGGTTACCTATTACATACTCGTAGTAGGTATACATAGACATCAATGAGTGACGTGTATTTCGACACGCACTTATCAACATTCCAATTTTTATTTAGCCAAAAAAAGAAAATTAAAAAAATAGGAAATTTGTGGTATAGCTTACTTAACGAGCTCAAGATCACTCTCGAGCTCGATCAGCACCTCCGCATTTTATCATTCACCTGGCGCTAAGTGATAGTGGTAATGTATGGTAGTAGAGCCAGAGAATATATAATAATAATACGTATAGAATGGACACTTCGACGTCCCGCCCGATTTCCCCGCCTCACCCAACCTCCCTCCTCTTTTGGCAACGGAATGGTATTCTACAGCGAGGTTCCGTTCAATGTAAGGGTTCCTTGAGGTGTTAATTACGAAAATGTGATATGGGTATCAATTTTATAAATAATTATATCCATATATCTGATATATCTATCCTTGGATCTGAAAACGGATGCCATTTTCGTAATCATCACCCCAAGAAACCTCGAAATTGATACCCATATCACATTTTGAAAAAAAAGTCCGTCCGCCATTTCGGATCTGAAAACAGATGCCATTTTTGTAATCAGCACTCCAAGAAACCTCGAAATTTATATCCAAATTATATTTTGAAAGAAAAAAAACTGTCCGCCATCTTGGATCTGAAAATGGATGCCATTTTCGTAATCAGCACCCAAGAAACCTCGCAATTTATATCCATATTATATTTTGAAAGAAAAAAAACTGTCCGCCATCTTGGATCTGAAAACGGATGCCATTTTCGTAATCAGCACCCAAGAAACCTCGAAATTGATACCCATATCACATTTTGAAGAAAAAATCTGTCCGCCATCTTGGATCTGAAAACGGATGCCATTTTCGTAATCAGCACCTCGAAAAACCTTGAAATTGATACCCATATCATATTTTGAAAGAAAATCTGTTCGCCATCTTGGATATGAAAAAACATGACATTTTCGCAATCAGTACCCCCAAGAAACCGCGAATTTAACACCATATCACAATGTAGAAAAATAATTAAGTCCGCCATCTTCGATTTGAAAGGAGATACCATTCAGAATCAGAATCCGAAATTAATTTATTCATTTACGGTGACAAGCACCACATAACGTAATGAGTGAGCAGGACTTTGCGAAAATATACTTGTGCATAATCCAGTTTAATTGATCTCTGATGATACGTGTTTTATATGAATTATTTACTTACCGGTAAACTATCATACCACCTTTTTTAATATTTGATGTTCTAGACGTATTTAGATATGATTTTAGTGCGCAGGAAGCCATTTCCTGGATATTTTCGGTCGAAAATGAATTATTTGTCACGTACGAACGGGTCGGAGGCTTGGTCGGTAATGGCGTCATTGGCGACGCGATTTCGAGCATTGAAATTAATTAGCTAGCAAATTAGCTAGCAACTTGCTGTGCGCGTCGGTTGCCCTGTATGCGGTATCTATTGGGGGTGATCTGTGAGCCATATTCAGGCTTTCCCCTGTGTCAAAGTACAAGCCCAAATGAGTTTTACCTGTCGCCTAGATGTTTAAGCGTGTGCATGAAACTGAATCTGTATTTTGTTAAAGTCAAGGTGTGAGTTTCGTAGTAATAGACAATTTTTGTAATGTGCGTGTGTGTCGCACGCATTTCCCCTTGCAAAAAATTGCAGACTGTTTTGTATCGGTAATAAACGCTATGGCTACTCCCCTCCAGTCCGTCGCGGCCGGTGGCCCGTGTTTTTTTTTTTATGTAATGGAAGTGGCAAACAAGCATGCAGTTCACATTGATGTTAAGTGATGACTGCAGCCTATAGACACCCACACAAAGACCGAGGTCAAAATGCAGGTGCGTTACCACTCCTGAGGCCTAAGGTGTCATGCCTCTGTGCCGGAAATTACAGGGCCGTACATTACCACCTGACCGGAACACGATAGTGCTGAACACTACCATTTAGCGGCAAGTATATTAGGTAATGCGGTGGTGCCTACGCCCGCGAGCTCCGTCACTGGAGCTCTACCACCAGTAAATGTGGCATTGTCCGTGTTGCTCTATGACCAAAGTAGATTAAGGAAAACTGCATTAATCACTTAACTTCCATGTAACTATTAGCTAGAGAAATAATTTAAAAATGTATTTCTGCAGCATACCAAAGTAGAGCAATTCATTACCCGTAAGTAACTAACATCTCAAAACACAATAGACCGTAATAAAAAAAACAATAGTTTTTTTATTACTAGCAACACCAACTGTAGTTTCGCAATGCAGGGCTGACCTGACCTTAGCCATGCATTAAAAAAAACAAACGTCAAACAAAATTCCAATATGGCGGACTGTCACAGTTTCCCGCCACCGCAGTATTATGCAACAAATTGGGCTTACAATATTATTACTTGATTCATTTGAGCTGGTACAGGTTAGGGTAGCTCCAATTGAAATTAGACTATATTCTTAAAGCCCATAAGTCTCAATGTCGCTTGAATCGCGTACGTAGCGCACTGCTGTAGTGACGTCACACTGCGTAAGGGAAAATAGGTCAGTAGTCTGTAGGTGTTTTCGGTCCATTACAAAAAGGCCGCGCTGTCGGTAGCGTTATTGGAGTTTGTGAGGTCAAGTTAAAATGGGAGGGTTGTATAATGTCAATACTTTGGAAGTTTGGGATGGGTCAGGCGTGCGTGGTTGAGTTTTTAGGGATGTCATTAAGTTTTTAGAAGTTACCGGTTTTTTATATTGACTATTTAAGTGTTTTATTATTAGTTTTTTTTTTATTACAAGTGGTAGAGTTCCGATTTAGGAGCTTTAGGGCGTATGCACCACCGCATTACCACTATCTGTCGCCAAATAGTAGTGTTCAGCACTATTGTGGTCCAGTTAGATGGTAATGTATGGCCCCGTAATAACTGTCACAGAGACATAACGACTTAGGTCTCACGGGTGTAACGCATCTGCATTTTGAACTCTAGACTTTGTGCAGGTGTCTATAGGCTGAAGTCATCATTTAACATCTATGTGAACTAAATGCTTGTTTGTCACCTTCATTACATTAAAAAGTATCGTAAAGAGGTCACTACACCCCTAATTGTTTTATTCGCAACTAGCGGCCCGCCCCGGTTACGCGCGGGTGCAATGTTACCTACCCTCTCCTATTCGTCTTAGCGTGATGATTATAGATATAGCCTAAAGTCTTCCTCGATACATTTTATAGTTTAAGCAGTGTACGCAAAATAAGTAACTTTTTGGTTGATTTTTTACACCTTGTGTCCGCAAAACCCAAATATCTTACGGAAACCTATTTTTTCCAAAATTAAATATTATTTAACTATGTTACCCGTGGATAATGTAGCTTTCGAATAGTGCAAGAATTTTTAAAATCGTTTCCGTAGTTTTTGAGCCTATTCAATACAACCAAACGAACAAAGTTTTCCTCTTTATAATATTAGTGTAAATAACGCTTGAGAGTGAAATATTTAAAAAAAAGGCTCATGCGCTTCGCTTGTCTTGTCTTGGCGGGGGGCACTACCGTGTCCCCAGATTTGTCTTTAAGCGGCAATTTTTTATTGCGAAATTGAATAAAAGAAATCAAATAAAGAATCTTCTTTATTTTTTTTTATATAATGGCATCGCTATTACTCATATTGCCAGTGTCAAGTAAAACGATATTTCGTATTCATAATAAGCAGCGTAAAAGTAAGAGTCGGTCGGTCAATTATCAGTCAGTCAGTCAGAGCCACAGTCTGTAATTTGAGTAAAGCGATGGCTACTTTACCGGAATATTTATAATGAAGTTTTGGAGGCAACCTGAAAAGCCGTGTTTTCGCACTGTTATTCTATTTCACTATACACGGGCACTGTAATAAGCCTATATCAAACAAAATGCCATCAATTTTACTAAATATAACTGCAAAATACACCAAGAAAATGAAATAAAATAAGAGCACCACACGCTTCTTTCAAGGTCCCCGCCAAAACTCCACTCTTCTTTATTCTTCTCTGATCTTCTTTTTTCTTCTTTTACAGGAAAGAAGCGGCTTGGACAACATGAGGTCACTGGAACACTATTTAACAGATATAATGAGGGCAGACACATCGGATCATATGAAAAGTAAGTTTTAATATTAAGGTGCACGGCGGTGCGAGAGTCAAGTTCGTGATTAATTTTGGGACAAAATATTACCTATATCAAAAATGGCTGAAATCGATTCGGTTATCGATTCTGAACAAACTAGTTTCGGGTTGTACATTCAATCCTGTTACACGTTGTATATAACCTACCCAGGTTTGAGAATCGTCCAATATCTATTTTTCATACCAGTAAGTGATAAGGCTGATTCTGAACATTTTTTTTTTTGATTTCTGTGACTTTTTATTTGTAAGGCGATACAAAGTTTGTCGGGAGGGGAGAAGCTATAGCGTTTATTACCGATGCAAAACAGTCTGTCATTTTTGCGTGGGGGAAATACCTTGACTTTAACAAAATACATAAACATTTTCACGCATACATTTAAACATCTTGGCGACAGGCATAAGATCATTTGTGCTTGTACTTTGACAGAGGGGAAAGCCTGCATATGGCTACTCCCCTCCGGTCCGCTGCGGCCGGTGGCCTATGTTGCTCTATGCTTGGGGCAACTAGGACTATTATAATTATTAAATACTAGCTGACTCAGCAAACTTCGTATTGCCTATGAATGAAATAATGTGTCAAAAGTTTGATAGATACGGACTATTTGTATGGGCAAATAAAATTGTGGTTTTTACTGTTACCCTTCAATTTCTTCATATTTTCTTACCTTCTAAAGCTTCCCTGGACTTCCAAAAATCATTCAAAACCAAAATAAACCAAATCAGTCCAGCCGTTCTCGAGTTTTAGCGAGAGAAACGAACAGCAATTGATTTTTATATATATAGATTATTATTATTAACCTGTTACATTCCAGGTGCTCTCGTTCCACGTCACGATTTGTGTCAATAATGGTGTAACATTGGAATATGTTAATCAAACGTGTCACATCTCTTAGAGTGTAGGGATTGCAAAAAAAAAAAGAAACGTGTATGAAAATTTGTTACTGGTGGTAGAGTTCCAGTGTAGTCAATAGGCAGAATTCTCATTCTGCGCTTATTGACTAACGAGTGGAAGAATTCTCTTCCACTAGAATAAAATTCTTCCACTAGTTGGCGGTGGGTCGTCACTTCCCGACGCCAGGCTTTTATCGTATTCCAATTATATTTATTACTAGCTTTTGCCCGAGGTTTCACCCAAGTGGATGTCGTTTGACAAGTAGCTTATGTTCTTTTTCAAAGTCAACTTCTCTGTACCAAATTTCATTAAAATCGGTTCAGTCGTTTGGATGTGAAAATGTAACAGACAGAGTTACTTTCGCATTTATAATATTAAGTAGGGATTTAGTAATTACAATGGGTTTGTATGCTAACTGTACTTACACACAATTACAATGACGGGATACCACAGATGTAGAGTCGAAAGATGTAACTTACTTTTTTTTTTTAAAGAAGCAACGATGCATTTCTCTGTTTGTAGAGAGAGAGAAATTTTTTATTGGGTTTCTCCTGTGAGGAAATTCCCAGTAGTAGCCCGGAGTCTGGTCGTGCCTCGGAGAGCACGTAAAAGCCGTCGGTCTTGCGCCCGATCTCTCTCCGGTCGTGTCGGATTGCCGTCCCACCATATGACAGCGAGTGTATAGAGAGTGCACCTGTATGTATGTATCTTCACGGCAGGTCCCTAACGGGGTAGGCAGAGAGTGTAGAGCGCCAGATATCCCGGTCCTGACATTCTTCTCGTGCCTCATCTACCTTCATTATTCTCTTCATACATGCACGCCGATTCCTAAGATTTTTTCCTGTTTGCCCAAACACTTGTGCACTACAATATCTCTGGCGCAGTTGGCTAGTCTCCGTTGAGATTGGCCGTTGTGGCCGAAATTCGGTCTGGAGGACATTATTATTACATCTGCTCAATACCTACCAATATTTTGTACTGGTGGTAGAGCTCCAATGACGGAGCTCGCGGGCGTAGGCACCACCGCATTACCTATATACTTGTCGCTCGCTAAATGGTAGTGTTCAGCACTATCGTGTTCCAGTCAGGTTCTGTAATTTCCGGCACAGAGGCATAACACCTAATGCCTCGGGAGTGGCAGCACATCTGCATTTTGACCTCTGGTCATTGTGTGGGTGTCTATAGGCTGCAGTCATCACTTAACATCAATGTGAACTGCACGCTTGCTTGCCACTTTTATTACATTAAAAAAAATACCGAAGCCCTAGTTTTGTAACAAATGAACTACGCTCGAAAAACTCTACCAACTACGTGCAGCCGCAACATATATCTCTACATCTTAGTGAATTACGCAACGGCGCTCTTTTGTGTAGTGGCCTTGCTTTAGCATTGTTCAATATATAGCTACTAGACGGTGGTAAGGTTTAGTTTTGTTTTGTTATTAAATCATTAGTGGTAGAGCTGTGGCGGAGCTCGAGGTTTATAAAAAAAACGCCCGTAACACCCAATTTTGGTGGTTTTGAATCCGAAAATACATAAATTCGGTAGTGAATATAATATCGATTGTAAGCCCATTATACGTCCCACTGCTGGGCACGAGTCTCTCCCCTTTTGGGAGGAGGCCTGGAGCTTACTCCACCACGCTGCTCCAATGCGGGTTGGTGGAGATACGAGTTAGTGGCCAACCCGCTGTCGGATGTTTTCAAACCGCCCATAAGGCCTCCGATAAGGTTTAACGACTGCTATCTATCGATAGCAACCGGGACCGATGGCTTAACGTGCCCTCCGAAGCAAGGAAACACGCATTTTAATTTGCCACAAGCGATCACCCATCACACACCTGACCCCGTATCGCTTAACCGAGTAGATCGCTTACGATCTACACCAGCCGCGGGGCCATGTGCGCTTAATAATGTATGCTCCCATAATAACTCTCACAGAGACATAACAACTAAGGTCTCAGGGGTGGCAACACATCCGGCTAATCTCGGGAACAGCTTTACCGATATATTATTTTTAAAGAAAAATGGAAAGAAAAATTTGACTTCAGGCGAGGCTCGAACTCGCGGCCTACTGGGAATCTAGTCCAGCCGCTCTTCCAATTGAGCTACTGAAGCCCTGCCCGATTTGTCAAATCTTTCCTTCACATCTATTGCATTGCTTTATGGTAGCAGCAGCGCCATCTATTACCAACTATGCTAGTTAGGCAACCGATATAATAGACTTTTCAGTTTATTGAATATCGTAAAGAAGTCGCTTTTACCCTTAATAATTGTTTTATATAATTTCGCATTAACACATGCTTGTGAAATATATATTATTTTTAAAGAAAAATGGAAAGAAAAATTTGACTTCAGGCGAGGCTCGAACTCGCGGCCTACTGGGAATCTAGTCCAGCCGCTCTTCCAATTGAGCTACTGAAGCCCTGCCCGATTTGTCAAATCTTTCCTTCACATCTATTGCATTGCTTTATGGTAGCAGCAGCGCCATCTATTACGCCAGCTTTACCGATTTCGAAGGGACTATCACTGGCAGATAGCGGTATCGGGCATGTAGAACGTGTTTTTTACTGGTGGTAGAGCTCCAGTGACGGAGCTCGCGGGCGTAGGCACCACCGCATTACCTAATATACTTGCCGCTAAATGGTAGTGTTCAGCACTATCGTGTTCCGGTCAGGTGGTAATGTACGACCCTGTAATTTCCGGCACAGAGGCGTAACACCTTAGGCCTCAGAAGTGGTAACGCATCTGCATTTTGACCTTAGTAATTGTGTGGGTGTTTATAGGCTGCAGTCATCACTTAACATCAACGTGAACTGCATGCTTGTTTACCACTTCCATTACATAAAAAAAAAAGAACGAATGTTGAATGAGCGAATCACTAAACAAATATACAATGGTTGCAGAGTCCCAGAAAGACCAAGACTGTTCTACCATGACCAAATAGGTCGAGTACTGTCTGAGGGTGGGGTCTAAAGTCTTAGGAATTTGTATGTATGAAGAGAATGATGAAGAAGCACGGGAGGTGGTGCTCCTGGTACTGGTGGTAGAGCTCCAGTGACTGAGCTCGGGGGTGTAGGCACCATCGCGTTACCGCTTGCCGCTAAACGGTAGTGTTCAGCACTATCGTGTTCCGGTCAGGTGGCAATGTACGGGCCTGTAATTTCCGGCACAGAGACATAACACCTTAGGCTTCAGGAGTGGTAACGCATCTGCATTTTGACCTTGATCTTTCTGTGTGTGTCTATAGGCTGCAGTCATCACTTAACATCAATGTGAACTTCATGCTTGTTTTCCACTTCCATTACATTAAAAAAAATGTTTGGGCCTTGAAGAGAATGATGAATGTACAAGAAGCCCGGGAGTCAGGACCGGGATATCTGGCGCTCTACACGCTCTACGCACGGATTAGGTGTGCAGATACATATTGTTATAAATATGATCTGCTTACAGAACCCTAAACAAAACTAAAATACAAACAAACAAAATCTACTGACATTTTACGTCCAAACGATGCCATTTATAAATAAACTGAAATCATAGACAAAATAAAACCGCGTGACTGCTAATAGATTTTCCGAATAACCCGACCGATTCTTAAATCACTATCCAACCAAAGAAACTTACGACACAAACGACCTTTTTAATTTGCCACGGTTATGTTGGGGATATAAACGGGATATTTAAGTAGGTCGCTTAATTCAGAGTTCATCAGGGAAGTAGTGACGTATTGAAAATGGTCGGTTAACTACATTTAGTCTCAGAAATGCATTCGATGTTTAGTCTTGCCCATAGTTCGTGCTTGCGAGCGTTTTGTATAGTTCATAGTTCTTAAATGAACTAGTTCTTTTTATAGATCATGTCCCTAACCTGACAGCTCGCGAGAAAATTATGACAATTGATTTCATCAGACATTGTTCACTCGCCGCCGGTGGTCTCTTGTGTCTTGACGGGTCACAGATGTTTTTTCTTATTTATATGAAAGGTGGCAACAAGCATGCAGCTCACATTGCTATTAAGTGATGACTGCAATTTTATATTAATTTAACGCGTACTGCGTTCGTTTTTGGTGATACATAATACGTAATCCATACAATACCTTAAAATTATTTTTTTTAATGAGTGTAGTTCGCTATAACCTTTAGTTATTGTATCATTATCATCATCATTAGTTCAGCCGACCGATGTACACTGCTGGCCAAAAGTTTCGACGTTTCTTTCGATGTTGCGTGATTGCACTTACCCCATTTAAATGGTTTGACCGCCATTTTTCGTTTAAAATCACTGTATTAGTGGAAAAATTCTATTCCATTAGAAGAACACTCTTCCACTAGAAGGCGGTGGGGTCGACACATCCCGACGTCATGACATCCTGAGGCTATGTAGGATTGGTATATTGGAGCGTTAGGACACTTTTGTGTTATTTAAATACGTAAACATATAAATAAATCTCTCTACAAACTAAGGAGCGCTGGATGTATGAACTAGTTCGTTATAGTTTGTATAAATAAGCGCTTGGAACTAAATCGTTCACAAACTTAGCGAGACTATTGGGTATGTTTGTCAGTACAGAAAAGCGCGCGAGAGGTGCGCATGCGTGCCGCGCAATCGCTGGACTTATAAATAATCGCCTTGGAGTGCAGTGATTTAAAAAAAAAGTGGAAAAATCGATAAAAATCGGTAGTTAACGGTTTTTTTATTTATGTGACGAAATATTTACGGTTATTAGTAATTTGTTTCGTTGTTGGTGACAGTTTTTTGTGAATGTTCCGGTGTCTATTACGTTTGGTTACGTCTATGAAAATACGCTTTGCCTATTTAATTTCAAGGCATTCTTTGATGCCATTTTGCGTTTAGTCTAATTTAAAATATATTTTAATGTCATGCCTTGAATCTTAGCATATATTTGTATATGTCGGAGATTAAAATAAAAAAAGTTAATTATTTACTAATTTAACATTTTTTGTTAATTGCAGTTCAGTGATGTACTTAAATTAAAAATAGATTACTAAAAATATAAAATCGAAAAAAATTTTAAGTCGTAATTTTATATGACTGTAATCTGAGAACATAATTGCCGATTTAAATAAAAAAAAAATCATATTAAAAATTATCTCCAATAAATTAATTTATTAGTTTAATTATTTATAATAAAAATACATTTAGCTTTTAATTTTAAAGATATTAATTAAAAAAGCAGGCCACTACTACTACTAGTGGTGAAGCTCCAGTGACAGAGCTCGCGGGTATAGGCACCACTCGATTACCTAATTAATATACTTGCCGCTAAATAGTAGTGTTCAGCACTATCGTGTTCCGGTCAGGTGGCAATGTATGGCCCTGTAATTTCCGGCACAGAGGCATAACACCTCAGGCCTCGGGAGTGGCAACGCATCTGCATTTTGACCTTGGTCATTGTGTGGGTGTCTATAGGCTGCAGTCATCACTAAACATCAATGTTAACTGCATGCTTGTTTGCCATTTTCGTTACATAAAAAACTGGAAACCCCTTCTAATTTAACTCAGTTGTTATTCTGTTATAGTGCTGAACACTACCATTTGGCGGCAGAAAGAAATGTGGTGCCTAGTATGCCAACACTCTTAAGCTATGCCACTTGAGCTCTACCAGTAATACTACCGTTTGACAACAGAAATCAGACTAAGAGGATCTATAAAAATAAATATTACAATACAATGCAAATTGTTTATACTTTTTTATACCTTGACATTTCTTCAAGGAGATCGTACTAAAAAACTTAAAAAACAAATAAAAACAATGTAGGTTGAGGTTATCAGTGGAAATAAATGGCTAAGTGTGAGTTGACTTGACATATTAGCGATTCACTAACGTAGAAATCTAAAATGTACTAGCTGACCCGGCAAACTTCGTATTGCCTCAGAATGAAATAATGTGTCAAAGGTTTGATAGAAACGGACTATTTGCATGGGAAAATAAAATTGTGGTTTTTTCTATTTCCCTTCAATTTTTTCATATTTTCTTACCGTTTAAACCTTCCGCGGACTTCCAAAAATCATTCAAAACCAAAATTAGCCCTTGTACGCACCTTGTACACTACATCAAAAATAGAGAAACACACGTAGAATCACGAAAAAATACTCAAAAAATAATTTGAACCGTGTTTTTTGTCAGAAATATTATGTTTTTGTATTTTTATTGTTTTTAAATGTAGGACTCTGTAATTTTTTGTAATTTCTGGCACAGAGGCATAACACCTAACGCCTCAGGAGTGGCAGCGCATTTGCATTTTGACCTGTGGTCATTGTGTGGGTGTCTATAGGCTGCAGTCATCACTTAAGATCAATGTGAAATGGACGCTTGTTTGCCACTTTTATTACATAAAAAAATGAGTTTTTTTATTGAGCACTACCATCTGGCGGTAGATATATTAGGTAATGCGGTGGTGCCTACGCCCTCGCGTCTCTACACTGGACCTCTACCACCAGTAAAAAATACCATTTATCGTCAAGTAGATAACTAATTGGGCCCGTTAATAACCATCAAAGAGACAACAACTTAGATATCAGGGGTTGACGCATCTGCATTTAGATCTCTGGTATTTTTTGAGCAGTCATCAATTTCAAACTTAGTCACCTGCATTTTTTTATGTCATTACGTTGACAGACAAGCAGACGGGCCACCTGATGGAAGGTGGTCACCGTCGCCTATGAACATAATGCAACACCAGGGGTGCGACCGCCTATCGACATTGCTATTGTCGTTGTCATTGCTGCCAATTTTCATGTCGATTTCTACTTTAACTTAATAACAATAATCGAATTAATCTACCATTATCGCTTGTTTCTCACCTACGAAAGCAAGAAAAACAATCAGATTATCACTACTGCTTTTAAAGGAGCTACAAATCGACATGAAAATTTGACAGTAATGACAATAGGCAGTCGCACCCCAGGAGAGTTGCCAACGCGCTGCCAGCCCTGAAGGACTCTTTTGACGCTATTTTTGAAGAACCCCATATTGTAGCACCGAGGGAACATCTCAGAGGGAAGTTCGTTCCACAATTTACACTGCACGCTTGTTTACCACCTCCGTTACATAAAACAAAAATAATGCTGTGGTACCTAAGCCTTCGAGCTCGATCACTAGAGCTATTGCAGTCTAGAAATCCAGATATATCCATCTGGAACGAACTAGAATGAACAGAGACCATGAATGCTATAACCTTGTAGGTCTACACTCACAGTAAGTGAATAACGTAACATAACCAGTGTCATCACTGACTGTGATGACTAGACAATTACAAGTAGCTTCACGCTTGTATTAACTCGATGGGGTAGGCAGGGATGAATACAAAAACTTTTTGCCAAATAATGCTTACTTCAAAAACTAAATAATCGAAAATACACTGTTTTACAGATTAAACCCTAAAGAGACAATACACTAAATTTTCCATATCATAATAATTATATATTCGCCTGGTGGTAGAGCTCCATTGCTGGAGCTCGCAGGCGTAGGCACTACCGCATTACCTAATCTTGCCCCCAAATGGTAGTGTTCAGCACTATCGTGTTCCGGTCAGATGATAATGTATGGCCCCGTAATAAATATCACAGAGACATAGTCAGGCTTGCCCATCTGTCAAAGTACAAGACCAAATGGTCCTATGCCTGTCGCCCAGATATTTAAATGTTATTTTTAAAAGAGCCGACTGAGTTTTTTCCGGCAAGTTTTTCTCAGATCATATTGGCCTTTGGAACTTTGCCGGTGAATGACAAAGAATGACTCTTTTTCTTTTCTTTTTACTCTTTGTTATCAGTTTGTAAAGGGGAAAAGAGACATTCTACTGATATACTTTTACATTAGTTTATTACATTTAGTTTTATCTTAGTGATATTCTTGACTTTACATATATTTTTTATCTTGTTTGACATGTATATCAATTGTTATTCGCTTTAATTTATTTTGTTTGTTTTTGACGTGTCATAAGAGGTGCCTGTCACCCTAAATGAATAAATGAGTTTCTGATTCTGATTCTGATTCTGTGCGTGAAATTGTTTATGTATTTTGTTAAAGTCAAGATGTGAGTTTCGTGGTAATAGACGATTTTTGTAGTGTGCGTGTGTGTCGCACGCATTTCCCCCCGCAAAAAATGACAGACTGTTTTGCATCGGTAATAAACACTATAGCTACTTCCCTCCGGTCCGCCGCGGCTGGTGGGCCGAGTTGCTCTATGGGACCGGGATATCAAATAAAAATAAATATATATATTCAAGAAGAAAAAAAAAACTTCACAGTTAATTGTTTTATATTATTTCGCATTAACACATGCTTGTGAAATAAAAAAAAAAGATTCCCAGTAGGTCGCGAGTTCGAGTCTCGCCTGAAGTCAAATTTTTCTTTCCATTTTTCTATAAAAATAAAATATATTTCACAAGCATGTGTTAATGCGAAATAATATAAAACAATTATTAAGGGTAAAAGCGACTTCTTTACGATATTCAATAAACTGAAAAGTCTATTATATCGGTTGCCTAACTAGCATAGTTGGTAATAGATGGCGCTACTGCTACCATAAAGCAATGCAATAGATGTGAAGGAAATATTTGACAAATCGGGCAGGACTTCAGTAGCTCAATTGGAAGAGCGGCTGGACTAGATTCGCAGTAGGTCACGAGTTCGAGTCTCGCCTGAAGTCAAATTTTTCTTTCCATTTTTCTATAAAAACTCCACAGTTAGGTTCCCTTGTGTACCAGCATCCCTACAAGGATCACGCCCCCGACGTTTCGGGGGCATATAGGCCCGGGTAGTGAGGAAGCCTCGATACCCGAACCCTCCTCTGTTGCGCATCACGCGCGGAGGGAGGGATGATGATTAGTCACCGTGCTTACTGGTGGTAGAGCTCCAGTGACGGAGCTCGCGGGCGTAGGCACTACCGCATTACCTAATCTTGCCCTTACCTAATATACTTGACGCTAAATGGTGGTGTTCAGCACTATAGTGTTCCGGTCAGGTGGTAATGTACGGCCCTGTAATTTCCGGCACAGAGGCATAACACCTTAGGCCTCAGGAGTGGTAACGCATCTGCATTTTGACCTTGGTCTTTGTGTAGGTGTCTATAGGCTGCAGTCATCAATTGAACATCAATGTGAACTGCATGCTTGTTAACCACTTCAATTCCAAAAAAAAAAAAACCGCTATATCTAGCGATCCACACTCTCTGCCTACCCTGTAATGGACTTGGCGTGAATATACACACTTTTTTTAAGTAATAAAAGTGGCAAACAAGCGTGCTGTTCACATTGATGTTAAGTGATGACTGCAGCCTATAGACACCCACACAATGACCAGAGGTCAAAATGCAGATGCGCTGCCACTCCTGAGGCATTAGGTGTTATGCCTCTGTGCCGGAAATTACAGGGCCGTACATTACCACCTGACCGAAACACGATAGTGCTGAACACTACCATTTAGCGGCAAGTATATTAGGTAAAAGTATATTACGCGGGAAGCGCACATGGCCCCGCGGCTGGTGTAGATCGTAAGCGATCTACTCGGTTAATCATTACGGGCGCGGTCGGGTGTGTGATGGGTAACCGCCAGTGGCAAATTAAAATGCGCGTTTTCGTGCTTCGGAGGGCACGTTAAGCCGTCGGTCCCGTTTGCTATCGATAGATAGCAATCGTTAAACCTTGTCGGAGACCTTATGGGCGGTTTGAAAACATCCGACACTAACCCGATTGGAGCAGCGTGGTTGAGTAAGCTCCAGGCCTCCCCCCAAAGAGGAAAAAGGAGAGAGACTCGTGCCCAGCAGTGGGACGTATAATGGGTTGCCATTATTATTATATTAGGTAATGCGGTGGTGCCTGCGCCCGCGAGCTCCGTCACTGGAGCTCTACCACCAGTAAAAACATACATACATACATAACATACATACTAGTTATATTGTGAACATGTTCGAGAAATTGTTATCGAAGACAGAATCTTATGTTGATAAGAAATGATAAATGCGTAGTTTAGATCTTTTATAACCACGTACGTCGTTTATATCACGATTCTTTGCTATTTATCTAAAAATATGATAGTTCAGTTTCAAGCAACAAATTTATTTTGCTGTGCCCGCGACTTCGTCCGCGTGAGAATGTATGATTGTTCAGTATCTACCCAGATGAAGTCGTGGGCGCAGCTAGTATAAAAATAGCCTAAGTTACTCCTTATTACATAAGCTATCTGCCAGCGAAAGTCCCGTCAAAATAAGTCCAGCCGTTCCCGAGATCAGCAGGGTCAAACAGACAGACAGACCGACGAAAATTGTTAAAAAATGTTGTTCTGGTATATGTACCGTGTATACATACATAAAATATGCATTTAGTAAAAAGCGGCTATTTTTATATTACAAACAAAGGAGATGTTGCGAGCTCGGCTCTAGTTCGTACACGTCCTCAAAAAATGGGTAAATTAAAGAAGAATCCGAAAAAAATACAATTAATTTATTCAAGAATATATTTTAGAGTTACAACCACATTTAATTCAAACGATTTCATCATTTTCAACCGTGTTCAACATGGCGGCGATACAGCCGACGCTTCTTTAAATTGGAAATCGATAAGTTTTTAGTATTGTATATATTCTTAGTTTAATATAATCAAAATACAATTTAAAAAATGAAAATGTCAAAATGACATCGCCCGCCGTATTCGCCATGTTGGTTTTGAGTTGCAATTCTAACTGCAAATAATATTTTGTAACTGCAAACAAAGCTAAATACGTAAAACTATGCAGTAAAAAAACGTTTTTATATTGATTTTGTCTGTTAATGATATTGTGTACAATACATGGCCGGAGGTCCATACATTTTTGCAACATCTCCTTTATTTATTTGTTTAGATGTATAGACT
Source organism: Macrosoma leucophasiata (assembly GCA_036365455.1). NCBI lineage: Eukaryota > Metazoa > Arthropoda > Insecta > Lepidoptera > Hedylidae > Macrosoma > Macrosoma leucophasiata. Next base: position 6,161,666 of record JAWQUS010000029.1, read on the forward strand.
AGCTGTGCCCGCGACTATGTCCGCGTGAATAAATGAATGAATGAATGAATTTATTTATTTGAATGATTACAAATTGTAGCCAATGCAGTGCTATGTATAACCTACATTACTGTAAATTTTCATCCAAATCCGTCCAGGGGTATTTTTTTTTATGTAATGGAAGTGGGCAACAAGCATACAGATCGCATTGATGACTGCAGCGTATAGACACCCACACGAAGACCAAGGTCAAAATGCAGATGTGTTACCAATCCTGAGGCCTAAGGCGTTATGCCTCTGTGCCGGAAATTACAGTGCCGTACTTTACCACCTTTTTTTTATGTTTTAAAAGATGCAAACAAGCATACAGTTCACATTGATGTTAAGTGATGACTGCAGCCTATAGACACCCACACAATGACCAGAGGTAAAAATGCAGATGCGTTACCAATCCTGAGGCCTAAGACGTTATGCCTCTGTGCCGGAAATTACAGTGCCGTACTTTACCACCTTTTTTTTTATGTTTTAAAAGATGCAAACAAGCATACAGTTCACATTGATGTTAAGTGATGACTGCAGCCTATAGACACCCACACAATGACCAGAGGTAAAAATGCAGATGCGTTACCAATCCTGAGGCCTAAGGCGTTATGCCTCTGTGCCGGAAATTACAGTGCCGTACTTTACCACCTGACCGGAACACGATAGTGCTGAACACTACCATTTAGCGGCAAGTATATTAGGTAATGCCGTGGTGCCTACGCCCGCGACCTCCGTCACTGCAGCTCTACCACTAGTAAATGTAAATGTCGCATAAAACTAATGTGGGTGTGTTTAGGGAAGGTTTTGTTCAGTTTTGAAAGTCCTTCGGCTGACGTCAGTGGGTGATATTACGCTTGAGCTATGTCACTAGTGCTCTTCCATTGTTTAAGACCAGGGGTGCTACCGCCTATCAGTATTGCTGCTGACATTGTCATTGCTGTCAAATTTTAAAATCGATTTTTACTCTAACTAAGAAACTATAATCGAAATAATCTACCATTATCGCTTGTTTATCTCCTACGAAAACGAGAACATCAATCAGATTATCAATACAACTTTTAAAGGAGATACAAATCGACATGAAAATTTGACAGCAATGACAATATCAGCAGCAATACAGATGGCGCCCTGACTGCCCTTTTTTGAGGTACCACGGTCGCAAATGCAACGGTTAGCAGGTCAAGGTGTTTATGCAATATCCGACGTGCGGGGCTGGCTAATAGTGTAATTTTATTGTTAGGCTTATATACTGCCACACCGCGAACACTCCTCCAAAATTCAATAAATAATAATGGCAACCCATTATACGTCCCACTGCTGGGCACGAGTCTCTCCCCTTCTTTTGGGGAGAGGCTTGGAGCTTACTTCGCCACGCTGCTCCATACGGATTGGTGGAGATACGGGTTAGTTGCCAACTCGCTGTCGGATGTTTTCAAACCGCCCATAAGGCCTCCGACAAGGTTTAACGACTGCTGTCTATCGATAGCAACCGGGACCGACGGCTTAACGTGCCACCCGAAGCACGGAAACGCGCATTTTAATTTGCCACTAGCGGTCACATATCACACACCCGATTGCGCCTGTAATGCTTAACCGAGTAGATCGCCTATGATCAAAACCAGACGCGGGGCCATGCACGATTCAAATAATTCCATACAAACACTTAATTTGGTCTCTATTACACAGACATCAATCAGTGACGTGTATTTACACGTGCACCTGTGTGCGTAGCACGTAAAGAATACCAAACGTCACCTATAAGAGGGGAGGAGGTTGGGTGATGCAGGGAAATCGGGCGGGACGTCAAAGAGTCCATTCTATACGTCGTATTATAACATATCGACGTTTTATAGTGAAAACGGTACGCGTGTGTGCGTATGAAATGCAGCATCTCAGCTATTCATACCTACGCACATACGCGTAGCGTTCACCTTCGAGTGATACGCTGTCAGCTGTTGTTATTAGGGTTGAAACGCATAAAATTTGAATTAAAATTTGAGTCATAATAAATGATGATTTTATATTCTCTTGAAGCGCGCATGGCCCAGCGGCTGGTGTAGATCGTAAGCGATCTGCTCGGTTAAGCACTACGGGCGCGGTCGGGTAGTGTGATGGGTGACCGCTAGTGGCAAATTAAATGCGCGTTTCCGTGCTTCGGAGGACACGTTAAGCCGTCGGTCCGGACGTCAAAGTCCGGACGGCCCGGTTGCTATCGATAAATAGCAGTCGTTAAACCTTGTCGGAGGCCTTATGGGCGGTTTGAAAACATCCGACAGCGGGTTGGCCACTAACCCACCCACCTCCACCAATCCGCATTGGAGCAGCGTGGTGGAGTAAGCTCCAGGCCTCCCCCAAAAAGGGGAGAGACTCGTGCCCAGCAGTGGGACGTATAATGGGTTGCCATTATTATTATTATTATTTATATTCTCAGGAGAAAAAGACCTTGGGGGATGAAGTCAACATCAGTATAGGCATGGACTGTTGAAATATTGTTGGACCTTTCCGTCACACCTTGTATAAGATATATATATATATATTTATGTTACGGAAGTGGCAAACAAGCATGCAGTTGACATTCATGTTAAGTGATGACTGCAGCCTATAGACACCCACACAAAGACCGATATCAAAATGCAGATGCGTTACCACTCCTAAGGCCTACGGTGTTATGCCTCTGTGCCGGAATTACAGGACCGTTCATTACCACCTGACCGGAACACGATAGTGCTGAACACAACCATTAGTAATTAGGCAAGTATATTAGGTAATGCGGTGGTGCCTACGCCCGCGAGCTCCGTCACTGAAGCTCTACCACCAGTAAAGTATATATAATATTGATTTTTCCACTTTTTTCCATTAATCTTCATCAGTGAACAGTGTTGTGATGTGTATGTGATCATTTGCTGTGCATTTTTATGTGATCAACCGGTGATAAGATGATGAACGAACAATTAGTCACCAACATGACGTATTATGGTAAGTTGTTTTTGTATTTTATTGACTTTCGCAATAACACACGCATGTGAAATTATTTTTTTTATTTAAGTTAGCAAAAATAACAGCCATTTAATTTTAGTGTCTATACTATAACACTAAAACCAGAGGTCAAAATGCCAGAGTGGCCAGATTGGCGACCAGAGCGAGGTGCATCTTTGACATCAAAATTTCCGGATTGAAAACGCTTAAACCAAATTTGTGCTACTCTCACAGACACTGCACTATGTCCATAAACATCGCAATTTTTTTTCGCGGCTTGCGTTTCATTTTTACCTTTTTTGTAGTAAAATTTTAAAATGTATCGAATTTCTTCATTAGATTCACTCATCTTGACAGTACGAAAAACAAATGAAAATCACACATATGCCTAATTTGAATTTGGAATTATGTTCTTTAAAATTTTAACTTTCAATGATACCAAAACCAGCCAGATACAAATACTACAGCCAAAGAGATTTTATTACAAGTTCGTACATACTATAATGCGAAAAGACTTTTTCCCCAACCTATTACTTACCCGCTTATTCATAAACGTACATCAGATACGTTTTAGCTATAGAATTCTCTGTCTTTGTCAGTTGCATTGTCAAATGTGCAGGATAGAAAAAGACAAAGGGGAGATTAGCAACACTTTAGCTATAATTGGTTTATGAATAAGGGGGTTATTGAATTATTATTATAAGTTTTATTTAAAGAAAAATGGAAAGAAAAATTTGACTTCAGGCGAGACTCGAACTCGCGACCTACTGGGAATCTAGTCTAGTAGAATAAAATATATTTCACAAGCATGTGTTAATGCGAAATAATATAAAACAATTATTAAGGGTAAAAGCGACTTCTTTACGATATTCAATAAACTGAAAAGTCTATTATATCGGTTGCCTAACTAGCATAGTTGGCAATAGATGGCGCTGCTGCTACCATAAAGCAATGCAATAGATGTGAAGGAAAGATTTGACAAATCGGGCAGGGCTTCAGTAGCTCAATTGGAAGAGCGGCTGGACTAGATTCCCAGTAGGTCGGTTTTTCCTTCCATTTTTCTTTAAAAATAAAATTTATAATATTAGTTTAGATAGTAGACCAGCTGTCCCGGCAAACTTGGTATTGCCTCACAATTAAATTATGTGTCAAAGGTTTGATAGATACGGACTATTTGTATGCAGTGGCGGATTTACAAAGGAGATGTTGCGAGCTCGGCTCTGGTTTGTACACTACCTCAAATAATGGATAATTTAAAGAAGAATCCGAAAAAAATACAATTAATTTATTCAAGAACATATTTTACAGTTACAACCACATTTAATTCAAACGATTTTATCATTTTTAACTATGTTCAGCATGGTGGCGATACAGCCGACGCTTGGGATAGTACCTATTTAGATAAAACAAAACTAATGCTATCTGTATTTAACTAATGCGATCAATTAAGTTCCGATGAATTTCTCTACATTGGAAATCGATTAATATTAAGTTCTTAGTATTAACACATGAAATCGATTTCGATAGTATTTTTAGAAAACATTACTACTTTTCTCCAAGTACATACTATCTAATCAAAAACCAATTAAATAATGAAATTATGTCAAAATGACATCGCCCGCCATTTTCGCCATGTTGGTTTTGTGTTGCAATTCTAACTGAAAATAATGTTTCGTAACTGCAAACAAAGCTAAATAAGTGAAAATATGCAGTAAAAAACGTTTTAACATTGATTTTGCCTGTTTAATGATATTGTGTACAATACATGGTCGGAGGTCCATACATTTTTGCAACATCTCCTTTGCCGCCTGTAGGCTATCCAATTTTTGCCGCCCCTAAATGTTGATATCGTAGGCCACAATCATATCAATTACAGAACAATTATGAGAGAAGAAAATATGTAAATATAACTAAATTTCAACAATAATATAGAATCGTCATGATATTTGATTTATACTTAAGCGATCAAACTTTCGCAATTATTTATGTAAAGATATAATTCGAATTTAGTTAAATATTTAAATTTCCTTCATTCAATTTGCGAAATTCTTATTTTGTGTGTGATTACATTTTTTTTTAATTTGTAAATTGAAATAGAAAAAAAAAATCCAACAGTAAAACTGGTTGCCTGTAAAGTCGGTTTTACGGGCGTAGATTTTACGTGACAACGTCTTTTTCTCGGTAGAAAGGCATTCGCCGGTCCGGCAGGCCTCTCTCTGGTTCGGTGACTCATCGTTACGTTACCGGGCGTTACACTTTTTCATGAGTGACTCCGAGCCGCAACCTAATTTAAGACGTTGTCACGTCAAAATATGAACTAAATCTGCCGCCCCTTAAAATTTGCTGCCCTAGGCTCCAGCCTACTCAGCCTGCTGGTAAATCCACCACTGTTTGTATGGAAAAATGAAATTGTAGATTTTACTATTTCCCATCCATTTTTTTTATATCTTCTTACCTTTTATACCTTTCTTGGACTTCCGAAAATCATTCAAAATCAAAATTAGCCCAATCGGTTTAGCCGTTCTCGAGTTTTAGCGATACTAACGAACAGGAATTGACTTTTATATATATATGTATGTATGTATCTTCACGCCAGGTCCCTAACGGGGTAGGCAGAGAGTGTAGAGCGCCAGACATCCCGGTTCTGACAAACCTCTCGTGCCTCGTCTACCTTCATCATTCTCTTCATACATGCACGCCGATTCCTAAGACTTTTGACCCCACCATCAGACAGAACTCGACCTATTTGGTCATGGTAGGTCAGCCTTGGTCTTCCTGGGCCTCTGCAACCAACCAACTTTTATATATATAGATAAGTATAAATAAAGAACTGGTTGTAATTACACTACTATTCACTACTAATTATAAAGCAAAGTCCTCCTATTTCCTCTGTCTGTATGTATGCGCCAATATACAAAAGTTGTGAACAGAACTTGAAGTTACGTTTTATTTTTTTTTATTTTTTGTAAACGGATTTTGTTCCGAACTTCACGCCTGTAATCCCCGAAGGGGTAGGCAGAGGTAAATGCATGCATTCAATCAAACATGCAAACACCCACGACTCGCCGGTTACGTTTTGGCCCATGTAACAGGTGGCGAGCCTGTTGCCATCCTGTTGTTCCTGTTTAAAATGTTCTAAAGAGGGTTTTCTGAGGAAGGTTTAAAATTTATCAATATCCTACTTATATTTATCCTACTGAGATTTCACCGTTTTTAGGGTTCTGTAGTAAACAAGGAACCCTTATAGCTTCGCCATGTCCGTCTGTCTGTCTGTCTGTCCGTCCGCGGTCTAGCGCAAAAGTATTGGTACTAGAGACTTGAAATTTGGCTCAAGTATACACCTTAATCACGCCGATAAAGCAGTAGGTATAAAAACATGAAAAATAAAATTGTTTTATATTATTTCGCATTAACACATGCTTGTGAAATATATTTTATTTTTTAAAGAAAAATGGAAAGAAAAAATTGACTTCAAACTTGACTTTTTCTTTAAAAAATAAAATATATTTCACAAGCATGTGTTAATGCGAAATAATATAAAACAATGATTAAAGGTAAAAGCGACTTCTTTACGATATTCAATAAACTGAAAAGTCTATTATATCGGTTGCCTAACTAGCATAGTTGGTAATAGATGGCGCTGCTGCTACCATAAAGCAATGCAATAGATGTGAAGGAAAAATCTGACAAATCGGGCAGGGCTTCAGTAGCTCAATTGGAAGAGCGGCTGGACTAGATTCCCAGTAGGTCGCGAGTTCGAGTCTCGCCCGAAGTCAATTTTTTCTTTCCATTTTTCTTTAAAAAATAAAAAATAAAATTATTTAGGTACCTCCCCTACGTGTAATGTGCGGACCCTTTTTTATTTTTCATTTTCTATCTAGTGTAAGATATTATTGGATAGGTCTTTCAAAAATGTTACGGGTGTGCAAAAATCATTTTTCGATTTAGTTAACTGTTCGTTACTTATTAAGCTTTAAAGTGCTAATTTTCGTTAGAGTCAAGTGCCCCCCTCCCTCTCTACCAACTAAACGGTTGTTGTTAGAAATTCAAACGCTGCGGCAATAGTAGCTACATATAACGAAATTGAAATGAAATCTATCACACCTATGTTGGCTTTACAAATTTGTGAGTAATAGTCGACCAAATTTAATACTCGAATGTTTTGAAGAACTCCTTAAAAAATATTTGTATTTTTTTTATTACATTAATCAAACCTTAAAACTACGGAATCCTACACTGCACGTGGCCCGACACACACTTGACCGATTTTTGTCAAAGAATTCGGGCGCGTCCCTACAATAATAATATAATAGATGCTACCCGTGCAAAGCCGGGGCGGGTCGCTAGTTAGTATTAAAAAGAAATTCTCATAATCCAATCCAAACATGCTTTTCGAACTTTGACATTACCATTCTTCCTTCTTTCCCAAGCGAAGAAAATCGTAGACGAATGATGGAAGGCTATATAGGCCATCTAGGGCTGCCAGTGCCCTACATACCGTCGCCATGGCAACGGGAACATGGCGCCCGTTGCCATGGCGACGGGCATGCGCGCTGCAGTTAGGTGTGGTGCGCTTATTTTTGCTTAAACGCGAAAGCATGCTTGTACAGTTTCTAAGAAGAAGTATTGTATATCGAGTCTACTAAAGAGAGGGTCGGCTAGTTTCGACTTCGTAGAGCGTTATCTCTGCTGCACACTGCCTACGGAAGCACTGATAGTCATAAACTAAACATGACCAAATTGATCGACAAACGCCACATAGGTAATGTGAGAAAGAGATAACACATCCGAAATAAGCCGAAGTCGCCTTCCTAAGGTCGATTATTGGTGGTAGAGCTGCAGTGACGGAGCTCGCGGGCGTAGGCACCACCGCATCACCTAATATATAATAATAATAAATAATAATAATGGCAACCCATTATACGTCCCACTGCTGGGCACGAGTCTCTCCCCTTTTTGGGGGGAGGCCTGGAGCTTACTCCACCACGCTGCTCCAATGCGGATTGGTGGAGGTGGGTGGGTTAGTGGCCAACCCGCTGTCGGATGTTTTCAAACCGCCCATAAGGCCTCCGACAAGGTTTAACGACTGCTATCTATCGATAGCAACCGGGACCGACGGCTTAACGTGCCCTCCGAAGCACGGAAACGCGCATTTAATTTTGCCACTAGCGGTCACCCATCACACTACCCGGCCGCGCCCGTAGTGCTTAACCGAGCAGATCGCTTACGATCTACACCAGCCGCTGGGCCATGCGCGCTTCACCTAATATACTTGCCGCTAAATGGTAGTGTTCAGCACTATCGTGTTCCGGTCAGGTGGTAATGTATGGCCCTGTTATTTCCGGCACAGAGGAATAACACCTTAGGCCTCAGGAGTAAAACACATCTGCATTTTGACCTTGGTCTTTGTGTGGGTGTCTTTTGACTGCAGTCATCACTTAACATCTATGTGAACTGCGTGCTTGTTTGCCACTTTCATTACTCATCACTAAGTAAGTTTATGTAGATAATATTTGGTCTTTGAATGATTAAAATTGGACGTTTGCTTTTGAAGTTATGGTGAAATTTAAATATTACGATTTCTGCTGCACGGCCTGTCTACTGTCTATCTACACTAATATTATAAAGAGGAAAACTTTGTTAGTTTGGTTGTATTGAATAGGCTCAAAACTACTGGACCGATTTAAAAAAATATTTCACCATTCGAAAGCTACATTATCCACGGGTAACATAGGCTATAATTTATTTTGAAAAAAAAAAGGGTTCCGTTAGATATTTGGGTTTTTCGGACACCTAACCTATAAAACTATAAAAGATAGAACCATAAAATTAATTGTAGATCTTATAAATATCTATAAAAAAGTCCGCGGCACACTATACCTTATGTCGAGTGAGGCACAACAACCTTTTTTGTATTTAATTTTTTTTGGATTACATTTAAACGCGTTTATTTTACTCATGCTATTTATTAATCCTTATAACTAGAGGGTAGGTAACATTGCACCCGAGCGAAGCCGGGGCAGGTCGCTAGTTATAGATATAAACCTTCAGGAAACTCTCTTTCCAACATTTTAAACAGGCACAAAATCCGTTCACAACTCTCCGAGATTAGCGCATACATACAGACAGAGAAAATAGGGGGACTTTACTTTGTAATAATACTAGCTGTTTGCCCGCGGCTTCACCCGCGTGGATGTCGTTTTATAAATAACTAAGTAGCCTATGTTCTTTCGCAAAGTCAGCTCTGTCTCTATACCAAATTTAAATCGGTTCAGTCGTTTGGACGTGAAAAGGTAACAGACAGACAGACAGAGTTACTTTTGCATTTATAATATTAGTAGGGAGTAGGGATTATAATATATAGCTGTGCCGGCAAACTTCGTATTGCCTCAGAATGAAATTATGTGTCAAAGGCTTGATACTCGTAGATACGGACTATTTGTACGGGGAAATGAAATTGTGGTTTTTACTATTTCCCTTCAATTTCTTGATTATTTTCTTACCTTTTAAACCTTCCGTGGACTTCCAAAAATTATTCAAAACCAAAATTAGCCAAATCGGTCCAGCCATTCTCGAGTTTCAGCGGGACTAACGAACAGCAATTGATGTTTATATACATACTTGCTGTTGCCCGCGGCTTCGCCCGCGTTGATGTAGTTTTATAATCCTGAATTTTCTTTGCTATAAACCTCACGGAGCCCGAGACGTGCGTCGGTTCGTGCGTTCTGGAGTTATAGCGTCAGGAAGGAAAACCCGACTTATTTTTATATTATAGATATAGATAAAAAAAAATCTCATTATTATTATAAACAGGAGCTTAATTAAATCGGCCGCAAATAAGAGTTGCTGGCTGTTAAACATAAAAAAAATATTTAAAAATACTTGTGCCAACTTTTGATAGGCAACCTAGTGGATATATATTCTCTAGATTACAAATACGCCTAAAAATTAGGTTTGCAGCACATCAGGATGTACGAAATTATTCTGCAGTAGGATCCTAACCATATCCTAACCTATAATACGTAGTGGTAAGGTGAAGTCGAGAACAAAAAGCTATAATATATATTAAAGCTATAATAATAGCATATTATTATATATTAAGCTATAATAATAGCATATTATTATATATTAAGCTATAATAATAGCTTAACAAAATACTTCCTACTTATATACAATTAATTATATTTCATATCCGTCTGTCCGTGCGACTGCCGCTATGCTCTAGTCCCATGGGGTCATTTTAGACCCCGCAGTAAAGAAGCGGCTAAGTGCGAGTCGAACTCGCGCATGAAGGGTTCCGTAGGTCTTTAAAAACGGCAAAAAAGGTCTATTTTTTTATTTATTTATTTAATCATTTATGATCTGAAGATCACATATCCATAGGTACAAAATAAAAATATGATATACTTAATAATAATTAATTCCCACATAATAAAATTCAAAGTTAAATAAATTTAATTTAATGTTAGTAATTAAATTTATTGTATTTTTCCCAATAAATTTTTATATTATTACATTTTAGCTATGTTTGATGATTTTAATTGATTAACTATGATTTCGGCTAGTCATTAAAAATTAATGACGAAAGATGTAAAAGCTTAAGAAATATCGCAAAAAAACTGAAGCACGTCACGTGTATTGAGTAGTCAAAAAAAAGTCAAGGGCGGTAAGTCTCTTAAATATAATAGTAGGTATTGAAATAAAACTATTTTTACGGATTTATCTCGCGTATATTAAACTAAAATGATTTTTAAAATCAACCCGACGTTTCGGTCGCTTTTCAGCTTCCGTGGTCCCGGGCAGACTGAGGTGACATTTGTCTGGCAGAAGTTTGAAAAAATTATATGTAGCTACCTCCATCGATTTCGTAAACGCCTTGCGTAGCGTTCAGGATTAACACAATAATTACTTATGGTATCTTGAGGTCTTGCAGACTGCTGCGGCTGGGATTTAATTTTGCTAAGTATGGGATCCCATGATGTTGATAATCGCCATCCATCTTCTCTATTGAAATTTGGGTGTTTTTTAATTTCAATAGCCTCGCGTACCATTCGTGGAATGGGTGTGTTCTCTAGCGAGTATTTGAATTTTATCAAACCGGATGTAATGGTTCGGCTTATCCGCTATGTGTTCACAGACTGCAGACCTCCCTGTTCTTTGGTTTTTGACATCAGCAATGTGCTCTTTAACGCGGGTGGATACAGCTCTCTTCGTTTGACCTATATATGAGAGTCCACAAAATCATTTTAGTTTAATATACACGAGATAAATCCGTAAAAATAGTTTTATTTCAATGAGTGTAGCTCGCGAAAACCTAAGAACATATCATAATAGTAGGTAATTACCTTCAATTATGTACAAATATTCTAAAAACACCGGGCGGTCACTTATCCCTGGGTCACATTGTATATTGACGTTTACATTATTAGATTTTAATGACCTTAACTGTAAGTTTTTTATTACTATTTTTATTAACTTAATATCTGTTTTATATTATTTCGCATTAACACATGCTTGTGAAATATATTTTATTTTAAAGTAAAATGGAGAGCTGGCCTCTCTTCCAGCCGCTCTTCCAATTGAGCGGCTGGAAGAGAGGCTGGACTAGATTCCCATTAGGCCGCGAGTTCGAGTCTCGCCTGAAGTCAAATTTTTCTTTCCATTTTACTTTAAAATAAAACTTAATATCTGTTTTACTTATTGTAATAATTAATCCCTTTAGGTACCTAATTATTGATTCGTATTGACTTGGAGCAAATGGTTGTAAAATCTTACTCGAAATAAAGAAATCATTCTTTCTACGGAACCCTAACAAAATAAACATCGCGTGATAAGTGAATATTACATCAATTTTAGAACGTATTATTCGTCGCTGAAAATGTATTGTAAGAAATGTGTAAATTTAAGTTGACAATTACTTTCCCAAGGGGTACCTACACGTAGATTACACTTATATTATGATACTATTTTATTTTTAAAGAAAAATGGAAAGAAAAATTTGACTTCAGGCGAGACTCGAACTCGCGACCTACTGGGAATCTAGTCCAGCCGCTCTTCCAATTGAGCTACTGAAGCCCTGCCTGATTTTCCTTCTTTCTTTCCATTTTTCTTTAAAAATAAAATATATTTCACAAGCATGTGTTAATGCGAAATAATATAAAACAATTATTAAGGGTAAAAGCGACTTCTCTACGATATTCAATAAACTGCAGTCTATTATATCGGTTGCCTAACTAGCATAGTTGGTAATAGATGGCGCTGCTGCTACCATAAAGCAATGCAATAGATGTGAAGGAAAGATTTGACAAATCAGGCAGGGCTTCAGTAGCTCAATTGGAAGAGCGGCTGGACTAGATTCCCAGTAGGTCGCGAGTTCGAGTCTCGCCTGAAGTCAAATTTTTCTTTCCATTTTTCTTTAAAAATAAAATATATTTCACAAGCATGTGTTAATGCGAAATAATATAAAACAATTATGATACTAGTTTTTTACTGGTGGTAGAGCTCCAGTGACGGAGCTCGCGGGCGTAGGCACCACCGCATTAGCTAATATACCATCGTGTTCCGGTCAGATGGTAATGTACGGCCCTGTAATTTCCGGTACAGAGGCATACAAGAGACACCTTAGGCCTCAGGAGTGAGTCTATAGGCTGCAGTCATCACTTTACAGCAATGTGAACTGCAGGCTAGTTTGCCAGTTAAAAAAAGGCTAGTTTGCCAGTTAAAAAAACAAGTGTTTCCCTGCGGCATCACTCGCATTCAAATAGTAACCTGAGTTACTTTATATACCATCAAGGATATGTGTACCTACAACGTTTCAAGATGATTAATTAGTGGTTTTCGCGTGAAAGTGTATGTTTTTCTTTTATTTTTTTTTTCCTGTCGTGAAAATGATATTTAACGTCAAACGTTACGTCAAAATTTACAGTTAATAAAAATTAAAAAAAAAAACTGGTTGCCTGTAAAGTTTACACTTTTTCATGAGTGACTCCGAGCCGCAACCTAATTTAAGATGTTGTCACGTCAAAAAATCAAACGAACAAAATAAAAACCAGAAAAATACAACCCGATTCGTAGCAAAAACCAAAAAAAATATTAGAATTATTAATGTAGTTTTTTTAAACATAACCATGACGTCTGCCCACATCTTTCGCGAGATGGAAGCGTGATGATGTGCTAACGGTAATACAGTTCATGTGATTTAACAAAACATTGCACAAGTAAAATGATGGTGCACTTCATGACATCTCATTGGAAACGTGGCAGCAAATTGTCGAACAATTTTCCAATTTATTCGAGCAAAAAAAAAAAATAGAAATTTACATATTAAAGAACAATTTCATAGTTACAGTATCCAACAATAAATATTGCATATATATGTATCTATCTTAAAGGGCTATTACACGACACGGTATTCAGAGTCCGGCAGAAAGGATGGGCGTGGCCTCGCGCCGGGTTGCCGCTTATTACACTATCCGGTCGACAGATCCCTAACTCAGTCACAGTACAAATATGAACAGTATGGAAACTACGTACAAAACGTTGAAACGGGATCACACAAACATGCGCAACAACCAGGGGTGCTACCGCCTGTCTGTATTGCTGCTGACATTGTCATTGATGTCAAATTTTGAAGTCGATTTTTACTCTAACTAAATAACAATAATCGAAATAATCTACCATTATCGCTTGTTTATCTCCTACGAAAGCGAGAACATCAATCAGATTATCACTACTACTTTTAAAGGAGATACATATCGACATGAACATTTGACAGAAATGACAATGCCAAGAGCAATTTCGATAGGCGGTAGCACCCCAGGCCCCTAAGCGGTTCTCGCGGTGCTGCAGCTCCGAGTCACTCGCTACTCGAGCGTCGATGCGCATATTTGTGTGAGTACATACTATAGTAAGTACTGTTCATATTTGTACTGTGTGTAGTTAGGGCGTTAGACTGACCGGGCCGCTCCGATCGCCCTAATTAGGGCCCTAACTTCCTAAATGTTGTTAGAAAGGAGACTTCGGCTTATTTCGGGTCTGTAGAGCGTTAATTTTTACGCACATAGAGCAACACGGGCCACCGGCCGCGGCGGACCGCAGGGGGGTAGCCATATGCAGGCTTTCCCCTCTGTCAAAGTACAAACCCAAAGGGTCCTACGACTGTCGTCCAGATATTTAAATGTGTGTATGAAATTGTTTATGAATTTTGTTAACACCTTGACTAGGTGTGAGTTTCGTAGAAATAGACTATTTTTGTAGTGTGAGTGTGTGTCACACGAATTTCCGCAAAAAATGACAGACTGTTTTGCATCGGTAACAGAGAATATGTAATAATACTACGTATAGAAGGACACTTCGATTTCCCGCCCGATTTCCCCGCCTCACCCAACCTCCTCCCCTCTTATGGGCGACATTGGTATTCTCTACATACTACGCACACTGATGCACGTGTAAATACAAGGCGGCAGACAGATTAGGTAATGCGGTGGTGCCTGCGCCCTTGAGCTCCTACACTAGAACTCTACCACTTGTATTTTATAAGATACTTAGTTAAAAAAGCACTATATGTTTCAAGATGAAACGAAGTACCCGAGAATAGCTAATGAAATAAAATGAGTGAAACAAATTAAAACTTAGGGTATCTTGTAAATTAGGGGTGGAAAAAAATTAAGAACACTTAAGGGTGTTGATAAGCTGATCATCAAAAATTTAAAAAAAAGTTTTATAATAAACAAAGAGGTATAAAACCCTAAGGAGTACTTTAGGATTATCTGTTTGTCTGTTGTATAGAAATGTAACTTTCGCCATATACATATAATGCTGTACTGACTCTAAAGCTATTGTAGGGAACATAGAGCAACACGGCCCACCGGTCGCGGCGGACTGGAGGCCTCAGGAGTGGTAACGCATCTGCATTTTGATCTTAGTCTTTGTGTGAGTGTCTATAGGCTGCAGTCATCACTTAACATCAATGTGAACTGCAAACTTGTTTGCCACTTCCATTACATAAAAAAGAAGTAAGTAAACAAAGGGAAAACGGTTTAAGACCTTATTTATATTTGTATTACAAGCTTATGTTCTATTCTTGGCAACATTTTATAGATTTAACCCATAGAGCAACACGGGCCACCGGCCGCGGCGGACCGGAGGAGAGTAGCCATAGCGTTTATTACCGATACAAAACAGTCGGTCATTTTTTTGCTGGGGTAATGCGTGCGACACACACGCACACTACAAAAATCGTCTATTACTACGAAACTCACATCTTGACTTTAACAAAATACAGAAACAATTTCACGCACATTTTAAACATCTAGGCGACAGGTATAGGCCCATTTGGGGTTGTACTTTGACAGAGGGGAAAGCCTGCATATGGCTACTCTCCTCCGGTGTTGCTCTATGGTATGGAAGCGAGAGCTGGGTATGTAAGAAATAGCATGAAAGAAAATTAAACGCGGTCGAGATGAGATCTTTGCGCAAAATCTGCGGTGTATTGCTCACCGATCGCGTTCGTAATGAAGATTTAAGAAAGAGGCTTTGTGTGAATAACAGTATCGGTGTAAAAATGAAAAAAGGCATGCTCCGAAAGAATGTCGCTCATTCGACATTAATGAATGACTAAACAGATTTACAATGCGAATGTGGACGGTTGCAGAGGCCCAGGAAGACCAGGAAGAAGGTGGGTAATACTCGACCTAGTTGATCATGGTTGACCATGATCAAATAGGTCGAGTATTGTCCGAGGGTGGGGTCAAAAGTCTTAAGAATCGGCGTGCATGTATTAAGAGAATGATGAAGGTAGAAGAAGCACGGAGGTATGTATAAGGCAATGGCGATTTACAATTCTTTTGATAAGTTTGTCATCTCATGTCACTATTCACTAGGTTCTTGTGTGTACAAATTGCTATAGTCAGTAAAAAAGAACTCGATTAAACAATTTCATCTTTGTTTTAATCAAATTGACTTAAGTTTTCCTTAAATCTTTGAAATATTAGCTTTCTGCAATATTAGCATATGAAATATTAGCATGCTCCGATGGTTCGGGCATGTAGAAAGAATGTCGAATGAGCGAATGACTAAACAGATATACAATGCGAATGTGGATGGTTGCAGAGGCCCAGGAAGACCGAGACTGACCTACCATGACCAAATAGGTCGAGTTCTGTCTGAGGGTGATGTCAAAAGTCTTAGGAATCGGCGTGCATGTATGAAGAGAATGGTGAAGGTAGACGAGGCACGAGAGGTTTGTCAGGACCGGGGTATCTGGCGCTCTACACTCCCTGCCTACCCCGTTAGGGACCTGGCGTGAAGATAAATTAGCTTTCTTTTGATGTACTGTACATCCACTGGGAACATCACGTTACAACTCCTTTTGGAACGTCTCCTTTGATCGACAAACGTGACATAGGTAGTGTGCGAAAGAGATAACGCTGAAATCTCTTCCTTTAAGTCGATGCGTAATATTTCTTGATGAGGACTATATGAAGCATTATATGTGTGGAGGAACGGGTGGAAGTGTTCCTCCGACGAATAGGGAGGATCCTCCGACCAGGCGAAATGTTAGCGCCTGGCGGGCCGCGGCCCAACAATTGACGTTGAGAAGTTGTATATATTCCAACTCTTGAGAAATCTTCGCATGTGCCATGTAATTCGATTGCACTCCATCTATAGTACTAGACAAGTACTGTGAGGCTTCATCTGTGTTTCACTAGTTGGCGCCTTAATGTAGTGGACGCTGTATATGGTTAAATCATATAGCAACTCGGGCCACTGGTCCGCAGGCTTTCCCCTCTGTCAATGCACAAGCTCAAGTGGGCTTATGCCTGTTACTTAGAAGTTTAAATGTGTGCGTGAAATTGTTTATGTATTTTGTTCAAGTCAAGGTGTGAGTTTTGTAGTGTGTATTGTCGCACGCATTTCCGTCCGCAAAAAATGACCAACTGTTTAGCATCGGTGATAAACGCTATGGCTACTCCCCTCCAGTCCGGTCCGCCGCGGTGGCCGGTGGCCCGTGTTGCTCTGTGGGTTAAATCTATAAAATGTAGCCAAGAATAGAACATAAGCTTGTAATACAAATATCATTATGGTTTTAACCGCTTTCCCTTTGTTTACTTACTTCTTTTTTTATGTAATGGAAGTGGCAAACAAGCTTGCAGTTCACATAGATGTTAAGTGATGACTGCAGCCTATAGACACTCACACAAAGACTAAGGTCAAAATGCAGATACGTTACCACTCCTGAGGCCTAAGGTGTTAAGCCCCTGTGCTGAAAATTACAGATCGTACATTACCACCTGACCGGAACACGATAGTGCTGAACACTGCCATTTACCGGCAAGTATTAGGTAATGCGGTGGAGCCTACGCCCGCGAGCTCCGTCACTGGAGATCTTCCACCAGTAAAACTTGTAGAAGAGTTAGTATGTCTATATTTGTAGGGTAAGTTACTATTTTACTACTTACATTTGACCACCCGGTTAGTCCAGCGGTACGAAACCACCGTTTGATTCGAAGGGTCGCGGGGTCGATCCCCGCACCGGGACAAATGTTTGTATGGCCTACAGATATTTGTTTCGGGTCTGGGTGTTTGTGTATGTGTTGTATGTGTACAACGGCATATACGACACAGGTTTATGCGCTAATGTGGAGCTGTCTTAAAAGAAAAAAATCCCACCAATATTTTGAATGAAACCTGACGGAGATCGCGGGCGTAGGCACCACCGCATTACCTAATATACTTGCCGCTAAATGGTAGTGTTCAGCACTATCGTGTTCCCGTCAGGTGGTAATGTACGGCCCTGTAATATTCCGGCACAGAGACATAACACCTAAGGCCTCAGGAGTGGTAACGCATCTGCTTTTTGACTTTGGTCTTTGTGTAAGTGTTTATAGGCTGCAGTCACCACTTAATATCAATGTGAACTGCATGCTTGTTAGCCAATACATCAAAAAATGGACAACAGGTACTTAATAATTTTTCCTGTATGTAAGTACTTTTAGAAATTACAATAAAAAACCTAGTCATCATCCCTATTATCTTCCGACCACAAATACAAATGTAGCAAACAAGCATGCTAGCTACCCGGGGAACCAACCTACATTTTGGGGGTTCATTGAACCGCCACGTGCCACGCATGCGCACCGGGTTCGACCCCCGGCGAGTATTAATGACGGTTCGGTGTCAAAATTACTTGGACTTTTGACTGATGAGAAAAAAAGTTGTGTTTGTCACACCCAAAAAAAACGTCTTTCGTTCGAAAGAAATTATAAAAAAAACCGGTCAAGTGCGTGTCGGGCCACGCGCAGTGTAGGGTTCCGTAGTTATAGAGTGAGAAATGTAATAAAAAAAATAAATAAATATTTTCTATGGAGTTCGAAATTTTCTAGTAAAATACATTTGGTCGACTATTGGCCGAATACTCAAATGTCACTCAATTTTAAGCAACGCTCCAATGTGCGCTATCTCTATCGTTTGAACGTCTTTTATAGAGACAGAAGACTTTTAAGTCCCACTTAGATTTAAGTGACGTTTGAGTATTTGGCCGTATTACTCGCAAACTTGCAGGGCCAACTTAGGTGTGATAGTTTTCCTTTTAATTTCGTTATATGTAGCTACTTTCGCCGTAACGTTTGAATTTTTAACAACAACCGTTTAGTTTGTAGGGGGAGGGGGGACACTTGAGTCTAACGAAAATTTGCACTTTTTTTTTTTTTTATTAATTCACAAAATCCACAGATCTTAAAGGTACTTACATTTAACTTATATATATATAAGTCTGTTTTACTACATGAAAGAAATAAACCTTGTGTTGCTGTAAAGAAGGTTTATTGTTAGTTTTTTTTATACAGAGACTATTTTATTTAGGTAATATAAAACAATATGAACTCAAACCTGTAAAGAAGAAACGACAATGAAAGTTTATTCTTTCACTTTTAAAACATAAAATAATATAATATTAAAATTTTCATTGATTATCCAATTGTCAATCAACTCGTATTTAAATCTGTCATCTGACATTCTGAATTCGTTTCTTCTTTAAAATCAGACAATTAAAAAGTTAAAAACTATAACCAAACTTCATGGTAAGTAAACACACAGAGTGCGAAGAAAGAAATAGTATTTCTTTACATATATATCTTACATCCAATTACGGATTTACTTTATATATGTAAAAATAATAAAATAACAGTCATTAAAGAGCAGCACGGCGTTGATTGTATACATTACTATAGGTAGGGTACATTAAATTGTGAAAAGATAGTGGTAGGTACACATTCATATAGCAAACAAATAATGTATTGTACATAATGATAAGTCACATAGGTATAAAGCTTTAAAGCTTAATAAGTCACGAACAATTAACTAAATCGAAAAATGATGTTCGCACACCCATAATATTTTTTAAAGACCTATCCAACAATATACCACACTATATGAAAATCGAAAATAAAAAAAAAATATCCGCGAGTTACTAGGTTACGCAAAAAAAATTTTTTTTCACGTTTTTATTCTACCATTTTGTTGACGTAATTAAGGTGTACACTTGTGCCAAATTTCAAGTCTCTAGTACTAATAGTTTTTGCGCTAAACCGCGGACGGACAGACAGATAGACAGACAGACGGACATGGCGAAACTATAAGGGTTCCTTGTTTACTACGGAACCCTAAAAACTGGCTCACTCGGCAAACTTCATATTGCCTGAGAATTAAATAATGTGTCAAAGGTTTAATACATACGGACTATTTGTATAGGTAAATGAAATTATAAATAAAAACGTAACTTCACGCCTGTAATCCCCGAAGGGGTAGGCAGAGGTAAATGCATGCATTTAATCATACATGCAAACACCCACGACTCGCCGGTTACGTTTTGGCCCATGTAACAGGTGGCGAACCTGTTGCCATCTCCGGGCACATTACCAAACTCCGGGGTACTGGGAAACTTCCAGAAAATGGAAAAATCCCAATAGAAGCAGAGATAAAGGATTTTAGACCGTTATCTCTAATATCCCCCGACCCGGGAATCGAACCCAGGACCTCCAGCGTAATAGTAGTGGCCTGCTACCACTACGCTACTGAGGCAGTTAGTAATTGTAATTATAAATAAATATTATAATTACAATTAAATGTATATAATGTAGGTGCATGCTGGCAATAAATAAATTGAATTAAAAAAATAAATGTGGTATTTACTATTTCCCTTCAATTTCTTCATACTTTCTTACCTTTTAAACCTTCCCCTACCTTCTAAAAATCATTCAAAATCAAAGTTAGCCAAATCTAGAGCTTTAGCGAGACTAAAACCACAGGTAAACTAAGCCTAGGTAAAAAACCACAATTTTATTTTCCCATACAAATAGTGCGTATCTATCAAACTTTTGACACATTATTTCATTCTGAGGCAATACGAAGTTTGCCAGGACAGCTAGTAAATAAAGCCTTCAAATGTCCCACTGCTGGGCACGCTTCCCTCCTTCCCTTCTTGGAGGCCTGGATCTTACTCCACCACGCTGCTCCGAAGCGGGTTGGGTGGAGATTAGGGTTAGTAGCCAACCCGCTGTCGGATGTCTTCAAAGCGCCCATAAGGCTTCCGACAAGGTTTAACGACTGATATCTATCGATAGCAACCGGGACCGACGGCTTAACGTGCGCTCCGAAGCACGGAAACGGTGCATTTTTAATTTGCCACTAGCGGTCTCCCATCACACACCCGCCATTTTTTTTTTTTTTTTCACCAGTGGAAAATGCGTTACGCATACCCACCCTTGGGGAGAGGGGTGGGTTATGTGGGACTCCGGACAAAGATAGACGTCCGTCTACCCACTAAAAACCCCTGGGTGCTCCGACTCATCCACCCTCAGGGGCGGGGTCGATCACACACCCGCCTGCACCAGCCGCGGGGCCATACGCGCTTTTACCAAAAAACTACTCAAAAAATATACTTAACAAACGACTCACGCTTGACGCTTTCCCCGATTCGTCTGACCTCCATTATGCCCACGATATAGACGTCTGGAGTACTCTACAGTGTCCATATAATGCTTTGGCTGTGCATTCTTTTAAATTGGAGATACAATTTTTGGATGTCGTTTGTAGAGTTTAAAAAATTCACGTCTATATATCCAACATATATATTTTACTGGTGGTAGAGCTCCAGTGACGGAGCTCGCGGGCGTAGGCATCACCGCATTACCTAATATACTTGACACTAAATGATAGTGTTCAGCACTATCGTGTTCCGGTCATGTGGTAATGTACGGCCCTGTTATTTCCGGCACAGAGGCATAACACCTTAGGCTTCAGGAGTGGTAACGCATCTGCATTTTGACATCAATGTGAACTGCAGGCTTGTTTGCCACTTCCATTACATTAAAAAAATACAAGATGTAATGCACATCGACCTCACGAAGAGACATCGGCTTATTTCGGATCTGTAGAGCGTTCTCTTTCGCACCTTACCTATTTGACGTTTGTCGACGATTTATTTTTTTCATCATGTTTTGACCAATACCGGTCTAGGGATGCTTTCGTAGGCGGTGTGCAGCAGAGATAACGCTCTATAAAGCCGAAAGTAGCCGATTGTCACTTTCATAGGCTCGATATGCATTATTTCTTGATGCGCACTGTACATTCTACATTGAAGACATAGAGCAACACGGGCCACCGGCAGCGGCGGACCGGAGGGGAGTAGCCATAGCGTTTATTACCGATGCAAAACAAATTGTCATTTTTTGCGGGGGTAAATGCGTGCGCCACACACGCACACTACAAAAATCGTCTATTACTACGAAACTCACACCTTGACTTTAACAAAATACAGAAACAATTTCACGCACACATTTAACATCTAGGCGACAGGTATAGGTCCATTTGGGCTTGTACTTTGACAGAGGGAAAAGCCTGCATATGGCTACTCCCCTCCGGTGTTGCTCTATGATTGAAGAGATTGGCAAAGGTAAGTGTGGGGATGTTAAATAGGTATAATGTCACTACTCTTATCATTGGAGGACACGTTAAGCTGTCGGTCCTGGTTGCTATCGATCATAGAGCAACACCGGAGGGGAGTAGCCATATGCAGGCTTTCCCCTCTGTCAAAGTACAAGCCCAAATAGGGCTATACCTGTCGCCTAGATGTTGAAATGTGTGCGTGAAATTTTTTCTGTATTTTGTTAAAGTCAAGGTGTGAGTTTCGTAGTAATAGACGATTTTTGTTGTGTGCGTGTGTGTCGCACGCATTTCCCCTGTGACTGTTTTGCATCGCTATGGCTACTCCCCTCCAGTCCGCCGCGGCCGGTGGCCCGTGTTGCTCTATGCTATCGATAGATAGCAGTTTTAAACCTTGTCGGAGCCCTTATGGGCGCTTTGAAAACATCCGACAGCGGGTTGGCCACTAACCCTTTTCTCCACGAACCCGCATTGGAG
Organism: Macrosoma leucophasiata; assembly: GCA_036365455.1. Taxonomy (NCBI): domain Eukaryota; kingdom Metazoa; phylum Arthropoda; class Insecta; order Lepidoptera; family Hedylidae; genus Macrosoma; species Macrosoma leucophasiata. The sequence continues at coordinate 6,184,082 of JAWQUS010000029.1, forward strand.
CAGCGTGGTCGAGTAAGATCCAGGTTCCCAAGGAGAGATTCACACCCAGCAGCGGGACGTTTCAAGGGTTGACGACCCGGTTAGTCCACCGGTATGAGAAGACCGTTCGATTTGAAAGGTCGCGGGTTCGATCCCCGCACCAGGACAAATATTTCTATAGCCTACAGTTTTTGTTCTAGGTGTTTGTATATGTACAATGGCACCCACGACACAGGTTTATACCTACTGTGGGCTGTGAGTGTTTGCGTATTTTATTTTATATTTTATTTATTTTATTATCATTTCACTAGCGGCTTGCCCCGACTTCGCGCGGGTGCAATGTAACCTATTCTCTCCTATTCATCTGAGCGTGATGATATTATAAATCGTCGATAAATGAGCTATTTAACTCTGAAAGAATTTTTCAAATCGACGAATTTTTTGACGATGTGGTTGACCATTTGATTTGAAGGGTCGTTCGATCCCCGCACCGAGACAAACTTTTGTATGGCCTACAGATATTTGTTTCGGGTCTGGTTGTTTCTGTATGTGTTGTGTTGTATGTGTACAACGGCACCCACGACACAGGGTTATACCTACTGTAGGGCTGTGAGTGTAAGCGTAAAAAATCTAAAAAAGAAAAAATAATCTGTAGGCCATACAAATATTTGTCCCGGGGATCGAACCCTTCAAAACAAACGGTCATCTCACACCGCTGGACTAACCGGGCTCTCAAACATACTATATTAATGCAGATGTATCCCGTTCAGTGGGATAGACCTAATAAAGTGAGCAGGAAACACATGATTACAGCGACCTCCATACTCCACGCTAGATCGTCGCGACTTTACCCTACCTATTACGTTATTATAGGTTTTGGAGAGTTGTTTTTACGTAACGTAACTTCACGCCTGTAATCCTGTAATTTTACTGGTGGTAAAGCTCCAGTGATGGAGCTCGTGGGGGTAGGCACCACTGCAATACCTAATATACTTGCCACTAAATGGTAGTGTTCAGCACTATCGTGTTCCGGTCAGGTGATAAGGTCCCTGTGATTCCCGGCACAAGGTGGAAAGTCACGCATCTGCATATTGACCTTGGTCTTTGTGTATGTGTCTATAGGCTGCAGTCATCACTTAACATCAATGTGAACTGCATGCTTGTTTGCCACTTCCATTACATAAAAAAATGAGCGTCGAGCGACACAACATTTTCAGATTTGTCGCTACACATCACGTGATCAAATTTCTTATTTCTAAGTTCAGTTATACTTAGTTACCTAAGCCAGAGAATCTATATATATAAAAGAATGTCGTGTTCGTTACTCCACTTATAACTCAAGAACGGCTGAACCGATTTAGCTAAAAATTGGCAGGGAAGTAGTTTAGAGCCAGGAGAAGGACATAGGATACTTTTTATCCCGTTCGACAGCATATGATCCCAACCGATATGCCGTTTGAATTTAAAAGACTTCAATTTCCGATACGTCTTGCATTTGCCATGACCATCAACAAATCACATGGCCAATCCTTAAAAGTTTGTGGTTTAAATCTAGAACATTCATGTTTTTCCCATGGTCAATTATACGTGGCATGTTCACGGGTCGGAAGACCATCTGCGTTGTTTGTTTTTGCGCCTGATAATAAAACAAAAAATGTCGTGTATCACAAGGTACTTAAATGAAGAGCAACCTATGTACTAAAATACAGAAATAATTATGAATGATTAATGTAGGTATTTAATTTTTTTGTATTTTGTCAGTTTATTTATTGCCATTAAGGCGAAACAAAGTTTGCCGGGTCAGCTAGTTTGTAATAATACTACGTATAGAATGGACACTTCAACGTCCCGCCCGATTTCCCCGCATCACCAAACCTTCTCCCCTCTTATGTGCGACGGTTGGTATTCTCTACGTGCTACGCGCACAGGTGCACGTGTAAATACACGTCACTGATTGATGTCTGTGTAAAAGAGACCAAATTAAGCGTTTTTATGGAATTTTGGCGGAGTGTCCGCCGTGTGCCAAAGCTATGGAAGAGCGGGGCCACCCGTCACAGGTTTTTTATATAGCCTACTGGGTTGGTTCCAGCACTTGTTTATAAATATAAGTATATTTTGTAAAGAAATAAGTATTTTTTGATTTTGATTTGATTTTTTTCTTGCTGAAACGAGCGTCGAGCAGCTGCATGAGGCCGCACCCTTAAGCACTGTATGACAGTTGTGTATGATCAAATCGTGAAGGACACTTTCGAAATCAATACTAATCACAAAATCAATAAACCAACCTTCCATGTGAAGGGTAAACAAATTATAAACCGGCTAAGTGCGAGTTCTACAAGCACGATGAGGTTCATAATCCATCTATACATCTATACAAATAAATAAAATTGGAGTGTTTGTTTGTAACATTAAAATAACCGCTTTTTACTAAATGCATATGTATGTATACACGGTACACATACCAAAACAACATTTTTTACAATTTCTGTCGTCTGTCTGTCTGTTTGTTCCCGCTAATCTCGGGAACGGCTTGACCGATTTTGACGGGACTTTCACTGGCAGATAACTGATATAATAAGGAGTAACTTAGGTTACTTTTATACTAGCTGCGCCCACGACTTCGTCCGTGTAGATACTGAACAATCTTAAATTCTCACGCGGACGAAGTCGCGGGCATAGCTAGTAATTCATAATTCTTTATTTGCATCCATGTACAATTAGTGAAAGGTGTTAGGGGTATGGGTTAGTTACAGGCACACCGCGGACACTCCGCCAAAATTCCTGGTATTTCCGGTATTACCAGCCTCAGGAGTGGTAACGCATCTGCATTTTGACCTCTGGTCATTGTGTGGGTGTCTATAGGCTGCAGTCATCACTTAACATCAATGTGAACTGCATGATTGTTTACCACTTCCATTACATAAAAAAAGAGGTGCGTCAGGACCGGGATATCTAGCGCTCCACACTGTCTGTCTACCCAGTTAGGGGCATCAATCTACTTGACGCTAATGAAATAACATGAGAAACGTTATAATTCTATGGATCCTTGGCTATTTTAAAGACGAACATCTCCTTTGCAAAAATGTATGGACCTCCGGCCATGCGTTGTACACAATATCATTAAACAGGCAAAATCAATATAAAAGCGTTTTATTACTGCATACATTCACTTATTTAGCTTTGTTTGCAGTTACAAAACATTATTTGCAGTTAGAATTGCAACTCAAAACCAACATGGCGAATATGGCGGGCGATGTCATTTTGACATTTTCATTTCTTAAATTATTTTTAGGGTTCCGTACCTTAAAAGGAAAAGAAGGAACCCTTATAGGATCACTCGTGCGTCTGTCTGTCTGTCTGTCTGTCCGCCAGCACAGCCAATTTGCTCTGTAACTATTCGACCGATGTATATATGTAAATTGGTGACCCAAAGAAGAACACGTCAAGTAAAATAATAAATTTTAAACATGGGGTAAATCAGAAAATTAAAAAAATCGTAAACTGTATCGTGTGACATATCAAATGAAAGAAGTTGTTGTCAGCATCTCAGATATTTTTTTTTTATAATTTTTGCATAAACAGATTTGAAGTTATTTAAGAAAAACGACGAAAATTGACCATTCCCCCCCTATCTCCAAAACTACTGAACTTAAAATTTTGAAAAAAAATGTGGAAAATAGTTCTTTGCCTATAGATTACTGGAAAACCTATAAGAAGTTTGAGTATTCAAATTAAATCGAAAGTTCTTAATAATATAACCCCCCCTGCCGGTACCACCGTAACCGCTATGTCCCTGCATTTTAAATCTGTAATATTTTCGAAAATATTTATTTAAATTACGGAACCCTCACCACGCGAGTCGAACTCGCACTTGTCCGGTTTTTTTAACTATATAGTACTCGGAGAAAAAAGTAATATTTTCTAAATACTATCAAAATCGATTTCATGTGATAATACTATACTAAACGATTTCCAATTTTTAAAAAGTCATTTCTCATCATTCTACATATGTACTATCCCAAGCGTCGGCTGTGTCGCCGCCATGTTGAACATGGTTGAAAACGATAAAATCGTTTGAATTAAATGTGGTTGTAACTCTAAAATATATTCTTGAATAAATTAACTGTATTTTTTTCGGCTTCTTCTTTAATGTACCCATTTTTTGAGGACATGTACGAACCAGAGCCGAGCTCGCAACATCTCTATATTAAACTCCATTTGATTCTACGTTTGCCTGCGGTTAGAAGTTAAAACCGCAAATGTTAAATGCTTATTCAATTAAATTGATTGTATTATGAAAAAAATAATTGTTCGCCGTTTAATTAGGAATAGTGTACTGTAGACAACTTTACTGGTGGTAAAGTTCCAGTGTAGAAGTTCGAGGGCGTAGGTATCGAGTTCCGGTTAGACCACTGATTCCCAAGTGGCCATATAGACCCCTGGGGTCCATGGGAGACTTGATATGGTCTACGTATGTGCGTCAATAAAAATGGAATATATGGGAAAGTGATATAAATATTAGCAAGGGAGTCCACCGAAACCAGAAAAAAATTGAAAGGGGTCTACAATAAAAATAATAAACTTCATTACATAAAAAACCTATGGTAGAGCACTTACCTCTTGGTGGAATTTCGGTGCAACCCTAAACGTAAAAAAATATAGGCTCTCTCATGTCTGTCGTAGTCAATTTGTACTTTGACAGAGGGGAAAGCCTGCATATGACTTCTCCCCTCCGGTCCGCCGCGGCCGGTGGCCCGTGTTGCTCTATCTTAAAACTGACATGTCAAAAGGTATCAAATTGTTATTCATTGTAAAATAACACAGGTTAATGGAACCACATTATTATGCCATTATAAAAGCCAAGTCACGTGTTTCTTACACAAATCACCTAGATTAGCAGCAGGCGGGATCTTGCCGCTTGACGCTTTAAAAAAGAATACTAGGTATATATAAGCACCAAACCATTGTGCCATTAAAAACCTTCAACACTGGTCAAAGAAGCTAAACTAATCTGCCATTAGAAACAACACTAGTCAAAGGACCAAAACTATTCTGCCATTAAAAACCACTCAGGTCAAAGGAACAAAACTGTTCTACCATTAGAAACAACACTGGTCAAAGGAACCAAACTATTCTGCCATAAAAAAACCAACACAAGTCAAAGAAACCAAACTATTCTGCCATTAAAAAAACAACACAGGTCAAAGGAATCTTCACATTCGGCCATCAACAAACAGCATTGCACCACAATTTGGCGCGCTTAACATATTACCGCAATACGACATTGGCTTGCATTCATTTGATCATGCTAAACGATTACCGACTCTTGTGTCAAGGTGATACAGTTCATAGTTTATATTGCTACTTTGTTTATTTATATGTAACAGTTTGGTCACTAATTTATCTGTATCAAATTTAACAATCGCTATTGACATTGACATTTGCCTAAATTTGACTAAAGTTGGCCAGTGTCAAGTAAAACGATATTTCGTGTTTGTTTGAGCAGCGTAAAATGCGGGGTGGCGTTTTACTTGACATTGGCAATATGCGTAATAGCGATGCCAAAATAACAAAAAAAAAAAAAAAGACTAAAGTTTACTTTGATGGTAAGTAGGTTCATACCATAGCCTATCATCTACAAAAAAAAAACTGGTTGCCTGTAATGTCGGTTTTACGGGCGAAGATTTTACGTGACAACGTCTTTTTCTCGGTAGAAAGGCATTCGCCGGTCCGGCAGGCCTCTCTCTCGTTCGGTGACTCATCGTTACGTTACCGGGCGTTACACTTTTTCATGAGTGACTCCGAGCCGCAACCTAATTTAAGACGTTGTCACGTCAAAAAAACAGAGGTCAAAATGCAGATGCGTTGCCAACCCGGAGACTTGTTTATTGAATGATCATCGGTGCTGTGCGAAAAGCGCGCAGCTGCGGTACGGGCCTACGAGGTTGCCCTCTTGCCCGGGCCCAATCTGTCCTCGCTTCGACGAACTTAGTTTTTATTAGGGTTCCGTAGTAAACAAGGAACCCTTATAGTTTCGCTATGTCCGTCTGTCTGTCTGTCTGTCTGTCCGTCCGCGGTTTAGCGCAAAAACTATAAGTACTAGAGACTTGAAATTTGGCACAAGTATACATCTTTACTACGCCGACAAAGTGGTAGAATAAAAACATCACATTTTTTTTATTTAGGGTACCTCCCCTACATGTAACGCGTAAATAATTTTTTATTTTTCGTTTACTATATAGTGAGGGATATCGTTGGATAGGTCTTTCAAAAATGTTAGGAGTGTGCCAAAATTATTTTTAAATTCAGGTAACGGTTCGTGACTTATTAAGCTTTAAAGGGCCAATTTAAGTTCGAGTCAAGTGTTCCCCCCTACCGACTAAACGGTAGTTGTTAGAAATATAATACACATAGAAAATATATATATTTTTTTTTCATTACATCTCTTACTTTGTAACTACGGAACCCTACAATGCTCGTGGCCCGACACGCACTTGACCGGTTTTAAGGTATTTGTCGTATGCGCAAAGAATCACCGTAGGGGCTTTATATATATATATATTTTTTTTTTTATGTTATAAAAGTGGCAAACAAGCGTGCAGTTCACATTGATGTTAAGTGATGACTGCAGCCTATAGACACCCACACAATGACCAGAGGTCAAAATGTAAATGCGCTGCCACTCCTGAGGCATTAGGTGTTATGCCTCTGTGCCGGAAATTACAGAGCCGTACATTACCACCTGACCGGAACACGATAGTGCTGAACACTACCATTTAACGGCAAGTATATTAGGTAATGCGGTGGTGCCTACGCCCGCGAGCTCCGTCACTGGAGCTCTACCACCAGTAAACTGGAGCTCTACCACCTATAAATATATATATTACTAGCGGCCCGCCCTGGCTTCGCCCGCGCTGCTCCGCTCCTATTAGACATAGCGTGATGATATATAGCCTATAGCCTTCCTCGATAAATGGGCTATCTAACACTGAAAGAACTTTTCAAATCGGTCCAGTAGTTCCTGAGATTAGCGCGTTCAAGCAAATAAACAGACTCTTCAGCTTTATAATATTATGATAGTTTTTTATTTTCATTTTTTTACTTATTTTTTATGTCTCTCTTCGTGATAGTTACGGGGCCATTCAAGTAACATATTAGTTTAAAACCGCTGTGACATGAAGAGATTTGACAACCATTCTATAAACCGGACTTGACTGGAGACTTGAACTCTCAAATTGATAGCACCTCGCGATTAAACTACCGCTGCTGCAATCGCCAATCAGCCTGTCAAGCATGGCGATTAAGGTATATCCTCCCCTAATGCTTCGGTAGCCTAGTGGTAGCAGGCCACTACTACTACGCTGAGGTCCTGGGTTCGATTCCCGGGTAGGGGGTTATCAGAGATAATGGTGTAAAGTCCCTTATCTCTGGTTCTATTGGGATTTTTCCATTTTCTGGAAATTTCCCAGTACCTCGAAGTTTGGTAATGTCTCCGGGGGAGATGTCAACAGGCCACCTGTTACATGGGGCAAAACGTAACCGGCGAATCGTAGGTGTTTGCATGTATGCTTGAATGCATGCATTTACCTCTGCCTACCCCTTCGGGGATTACAGGCGTGAAGTTACGTTACGTAATGCCGTACAACACTGTCCTGGCCATAGAGCAACACCGGAGGGGAGTAGCCATATGCAGGCTTTCCCCTCTGTCAAAGTACAACCCCAAATGGGCCTATACCATACGCCTAGATGTTTAAATGTGTGCGTGAAATTGTTCCTGTATTTTGTTAAGGTCAAGGTGTGAGTTTCGTAGTAATAGACGATTTTTGTAGTGTGCGTGAGTGTCGCACGCATTTCCCCCCGCAAAAAATTACAGACTGTTTTGCATCGGTAAGTAACGCTATGGCTACTCCCCTCCGGTCTACCGCGGCCGGTGGCCCGAGTTGCTCTATGATTCTGGCCGTCTTTTGGGGAAGGTTTTGTCCAGCAGTGGGCGTCTTTAAACTGGAGAGATGATGGAAGCGTGTTTGTTTTTGGCCCGAACTTAGCGTCGCCGTAGTATGGCGTAAAACGAGATAATTATAGTTCTCCTGAATAGTTTAGACGGACAGCTGAGTGTTAGTCATCGTTGTTTAATAATAGTACCTGACTAGACTTTTAGACGAATTATTACGCTTGCTCGCCCGTTTAACTGATTCGCTTTTATTATAATTTCAGCCATTTTTTTTCTATGAAAAAAGATTGAGAGACAAGCAGACGGGCAACCTTTTTTTAATGTAATGGAAGTGTATTTTTATTTTTAAAGAAAAATGGAAAGAAAAATTTGACTTCAGGCGAGACTCGAACTTGCGACCTACTGGGAATCTAGTCCAGCCGCTCTTCCAATTGAGCTACTGAAGCCCTGCCCGATTTGTCAAATCTTTCCTTCACATCTATTGCATTGCTTTATGGTAGCAGCAGCGCCATCTATTACCAACTATGCTAGTTAGCGGCTGGACTAGATTCCCAGTAGGTCGCGAGTTCGAGTCTCGCCAGAAGTCAAATTTTTCTTTCCATTTTTCTTTAAGAATAAAAATATATTTCACAAGCATGTGTTAATGCGATATAATATAAAACAAGTAATGGAAGTGGTTAACAAGCATGCAGATCACATTGATGTTAAGTGATGACTGCAGCCTATAGACACCCATACAAAAACCAAGGTCAAAATGCAGTTGCGTTACCACTCCTGAGGCTTAAGGTATTACCTCTGTGCTGGAAATTACAAGGCCATATATTACCACCTGACCGGAACACGATAGTGCTGAACACTACCATTTAGCGGCAAGTATATTAGGTAATGCGGTGGTGCCTACGCCTGCGAGCTCCGTCACTGGAGCTCTACCACCAGTATATCCCTACTAATATTATAAATGCGAAAGTAACTCTGTTTGTTTATCTGTCTGTCTATCTGTTACCTTTTCACGTCCAAACGACTGAACCGATTTTAATGAAATTTGGTACAAAGATAGAGCTGACTTTGAGAAAGAACATAGGCATAATTTTCGCCATCCACGCGGGCGAAGCCGCGGGCAACAGCTATTACGTATAAGTGCCATCACTGTATTATATATTATTTCATTAATAGGTACACACTTGTAGCTGACTGACATCCGTACAGCACTGGGTCTCAGACGAAAACCAGCGTCGATTAGATAATAATAATAATAATAACCGGCGGTAACCATTTTGTATTTTTTTTATATATACGTTGTTTTTTTTTTTTCCTTTATATACATGTATATGTAAAAAAATATATAATGAGATTATAAATAAATGAGTGAAATAATAATAACCGGCGGTAACCATTTTGTATTTTTTTTATATATACGTTGTTTTTTTTTTTCCTTTATATACATGTATATGTAAAAAAATATATAATGAGATTATGAATAAATGAGTGAAATAATAATAAAATATCTTGATCTGGCTCACGAGGTTGTCGCCATGTGGGATGTGGATTCGGCCATCATTGTGCCGATAGTCGTATCGGTGAACGGGCTGATAGCGAAGAGCCTCGACCAACATCTCAAGAGGCTCTCGCTAGGTGGATGGATCAAGGGTCTGATACAGAAAGCAGTACTCCTCGACACGGCACGCATAGTGAGGAGGTTCCTGTCTCTGTGTACCTAACCACCGGCAGCTTGGACCCTGCTCTCGCTGCCGGCGGCACACTATTTTTTAATTTTTTATATATATATTTGTTGTTTTTTTTTATACATATATATGTAAAAAATTATTTAATAAGTTGTTTGAATAAATAAGTGGAATAATAATAATGCCAACCCTTTTATACGTCCCACTGCTGGGCACGAGTCTCTCCCCTTTTTTGGGGGGAGGCCTGGAGCTTACTCCACCACTCTGCTCCAATGCAGATTGGTGGAGGTGGGTGGGTTAGTGGCCAACCCGCTGTCGGATGTTTTCAAACCGCCCATTAGGCCTCCGACAAGGTTTAACGACTGCTATCCATCGATAGCAACCGGGACCGACGGCTTAACGTGCCCTCCGAAGCACGGAAACGCGCATTTTAATTTGCCACTAGCGGTCACCCATCACACTACCCGACCGCGCCCTTAGTGCTTAACCGAGCAGATCGCTTACGATCTACACCAGCCGCTGGGCCATGCGCGCTTCGTCGTTGGTCGTCGTGCGTCGATTAGATAATACCTGCTAATCGACATGAAACTGATCTGGGCACCCTTTTAGACCAGGCATGAGACATATTATGTTCCACCCGTATTTTTTTTTTAGTATAGGTACATGTGTGTTTTTCTGGTGGTAGAGCAGTGACGGAGCTCGTAGGCACCACCGCATTACCTAATATACTTGCCGCTAAATGGTAGTGTTCAGCACTATCGTGTTCCGGTCAAGTGGTGATGTACGGCCCTGTGATTTCCGGCACAGAGGCATAACACCTTAGGAGTGGTAACGCATCTGCATTTTGACATTGGTCTTTGTGTTAGTGTCTATAGGCTGCAGTCATCACTTAACATCAATGTGAACTGCATGTTTGTTTACCACTTCCATTACATAAAAAATATATATACGTACAATGTGTTCTTAAAATAAATAGATAATAATAAACATATCACTAACTATTAATTAGTATAAAATAGTGAGGGAGCACCTTTACATTATTGTGAGCTGCAAGCATGTTTGCTACCTTCGTTATATAAAAAAAATTTGCAATCTACACATATTACACCTACTTTCACTCTACACAGCCACAATTTCACCTATTTGCTACACTGTATTTGGAATATAAACTATCCACTCCACTATCCATTGCAATAAGATTAGACAATAATTTTAAAAGTAATTTCTCCATTAACTTATTTATTATTTAAACCAGAAATAAACACATCACTCAAATGAGACTGTCACTGACAAATTATCCGCCAAAATCTTACGTATGTAACTTTTTTTTTCAGGAAACGAAAAGGAAATCAATTCCTTATTAAGGGGGCGTTACACGATCGTTATTTTATTGTTGATGTTGGGCAAAATTCTTATGAAAACTAATTGCTTATCAATATCATCTGTTTATAAAAATACGCTTTTAGTTTTGTCTTTCTGTCTGTGCACGTTAATTTCAATAATTCATCGTGCGATTGTGACTTATTTGCACCATCATAATATGTGATAAGTTTATTCTCAAAAATATGAAATAGACATATTAAGATTTTATGTATTTCATATATGATAACATCATCATAATTTCAGCTTGAAGACGGCGTTCACTACACCAAAGTAAAGGGGATACGCCAAAACCGCCACGATTGGCATAGGGATTGACGATGGCATCACTGCCATAGTACTGCCGGTAGTTTTAGTTTTTTGGTCCCGGGACCACGGAAGCTGAAAAGCGACCGAAACGTCGGGTTGATTTTAAAAATCATTTTAGTTTAATATACGCGAGATAAATCCGTAAAAATAGTTTTATTTCAATGAGTGTAGCTCGTGAAAACCTAAGAACATATCATTATTGCAGTATGCTGCTGTTCATCTTACATTAGTGCATTTACTGCCACCCCATTGGAATGGTTCGATCACCATTGTTCAGTTGACAGACTGCACTCTTCTGCTGGAATTTTTCCGCTAAGTTAAGTTAAAAATTAAAGAATGAAAATAAGTCTTTTTTTTTTGTAATAAAAGTGGCAAACAAGCGTGCAGTTCACATTGATGTTAAGTGATGACTGCAGCCTATAGACACCCACACAATGACCAGACGTCAAAATTCAGATGCGCTGCCACTCCTGAGGCATTAGGTGTTATGCCTCTGTGCCGGAAATTACAGAGCCGTACATTACCACCTGACCGGAACACGATAGTGCTGAACACTACCATTTAGCGGCAAGTATATTAGGTAATGCGGTGGTGCCTACGCCCTCGAGCTCCGTCACTGGAGCTCTACCAAATCCTTGATTTGAAAAAAGTCTTGATTTCTCTTCATTACATTGCCAAAGATAATTATTTATTCAGCCTCTAAGATGTTTAAATCAACATAAATCATTTTAATAACCGACAATCGTTAAAAACAAATCGATGAGTTAATTATCTGTTGAATATCGATTAAAAACACATTAGACCGCTCATATATTTCTATCGACCATTTTCTAAGTTAAAATAAGAACGACGCAAATAACTTTTAAAACAGTTTATTTTTGTAAAAGCATCACACAGTTTAGTTTTTCACCGAACGTGGAACGCAACGTTTCACAGCGTAACCTTTTTTATTACAATAACACTGGCATTTGTGATTAGTGACTCTTATTAAAAAAAAATAATCTGAATTTGGAAATCACACGTCACTTTTTTTTCAATTGTCGTCGTCGAGAGTTGTGGGTTCATCGATTTTTTTGCGTGTTTACGTAATTATTTTTTGTGATTAATTTTGTGGTTTTGTGTAATGTCGGTGCACACTATACCGTTGATCACGCCCTTTATACGAGGACCGAGGTTTCCTTATCGAAAAAGTGAGTACCTATTTTATAACAATTGCATTAATATGGAGCTCGAAAATTTTGTACTCTAAATTTTAGAATAATTTTATCACATCTAATATTCCTAAAAAAAATTATACCTTTATTTCACCCAAAGCAAAATACATAATATGAAATAGGTAGGATATGAATTCAAACACACTTTTCTCTAATAAAAAATATTTTTATTCGAGAAAAGTTGTACTATTTATTTTATGCAATAACACATGCGAGTGAACTTAAGAAATTAAGGAAAAAACGGAAAGAAAAAATCGACTTCGGGCAGGAATCGAACCTGCGACCTCAGGATAACCAGTCCAGCCGCTTCACCACTAAGCGACCGAAGTCCCCAAAGGGATTTCCTGCCTGAAGTCAAATTTTTCTTTCCGTTTTTTCTTTAATTTCTTAGAGAAAAGTTGTTCCTTTGTTTATGAAGAAAACATATTATTATATTCGTGCTCCTCTTAATACTGGAAAATATAATCAATTGATAATTAATTTATTTGTGAAAAAATCGGCAATGGTTTTAAAATATTATATTCGCAAATTTTACTCACGAAGATATTTGTATTAGTATTAAAATTAATTTATAATGGATACTGTATTGGTCTTAATAGCTTTCCGAATACGGCATCGTAAATTACCAATCACCAAAGGAGATGTTGCGAGCTCGGCTCTGGTTCGTACACGTCTTCAAAAAATGGGTAAATTATAGAAGAATACGAGAAAAATACAATTTATTTATTCAAGAACATATTTTAGAGTTACAGCCACGTTTATTTCAAACGGTTTTATCATTTTCAACCATGTTCAACATGGCGGCGATACAGCCGACGCTCGGGATAGTACCTATGTAGATAAAACAAAACTAATGCTATTTGTATCTTACTAGTGCATCCCATATTATAAAAAAAACGATGTATCAAATCGATCAGTATAAAGAATTTCCGATGACTTTTTTTTAAATTGGAAATCGAATAGTATTGTATTAACACATAAAATCGATTACGATTTAGAAAATATTACTTTTTTTCTCCAAGTACCTACTACATAATAAAAAAAAAATATTTTAAAAAATGAAAATGTCAAAATGACATCGCCCGCCATATTCGCCATGTTGGTTTTGAGTTGCAATTCTAACTGCAAATAATGTTTTGTATCTGCGAACAAAGCTAAACAAGTGAAAATATGCAGTAAAAAACGTTTTTATATTGATTTTGCCTGTTAATGATATTATGTACAATACATGGCCGGAGGTCCATACATTTTTGCAACATCTCCTTTCGCAATTTACAATGGTAAATAGTAGCTATTTTTAAAATATACTAAATACTGACTCCCTTATTCATGAACGTACATTAGATACGTTTTAGCTATAGAATGCATTGTCTTTGTCAGTTGCATTGTCAAATGTGCAGGATAGAAAAAGACAAAGGAGAGATTAGCAACACCTTAGGTAAAATACGTTTATGAATAAGGGGGTATCAATATATTATACTATCTTGGGCAATTCTCACAATCTTAATCTTCGATCTTCGGAAAATCTTACCCTGAATGTTCCTCTTTTTTTTTTTATCTAATGGAAGTGGTAAACAAGCATGCAGTTCACATTGATGGTAAGTGATGACTGCAGCCTATAGACACCCACACAAAGACCAAGGTCAAAATGCAGATGCGTTACCACTCCTGAGGCCTAAGGTGTTATGCCTCTGTGCCGGAAATTACAGGGCCATACATTACCACCTGACCGGAACACGATAGTGCTGAACACTACCATTTAGCGGCAAGTATATTAGGTAATGCGGTAGTGCCTACGCCCGCGAGCTCCGTCACTGGAGCTCTACCACCAGTAAAACAGTTCATGTTCCATTTTCTGGAAATTTCCCAGTACCTCAAAGTTTGGTAATGTGCCCGGAGATGTCAACAGGCTCGCCACCTGTTACATGGGCCAAAAACGTAACCGGCGAATCGTGGGTGTTTGCATGTATGCTTGAATGCATGCATTTACCTCTGCCTACCCCTTCGGGGATTAGAAGCGTGAAGTTACGTTTTTTAAATTATATTTAATAACTGCCTCAATAGCGTTGTGGTAGCAAGCCACTACTACTACGCCGAGGGTCCTAAGCACCGTACCTAGTAGACGTTTGTCGATCATTTTGATCAAGTTTTGATCAATACCGGACAGTGCTTACGTAGGCAGTGTGCAACAGAGATAACGCTTCACGAAGTCGAAACGAGCCGATCGTCTCTTTCGCAGGCTCGATGTGCATTATTAATTATTGAGTACTGTATAAACCTGCGTCGTGGGTGCCGTTGTACACGTACAACACATACACCAACACCCAGACCCGAAACAAATATCTGTAGGCCATACAAATAATTTTTCCGGTGCGGGGATCGAACCCGCGACCCTTCAAATCAAACGGTCATCTCACACCGCTGGACTAACCGGGTCGTCAAGCAAGACCATACGAGAATATACCAGATAGGAACCTGATACAGCTGAATAATGGTATATGTATGTATCTTTATACTGAGCTCCAGTGACGTAGCTCTCGGGCGTAGGCACCACCGCATTACATAATATACTTGCCGCTAAATGGTAGGTGGTAATGTACGGCCCTGTAATACCCAGCACAGAGGCATAACACCTTAGGCCTCAGGAGTGGTAACGCATCTGCATTTTAACCTCTGGTCTTTCTGTGGGTCAGGCTGCAGTCAACACTTAACATCAATGTGAGCTGTATGCTTGTTTGCCAGTTTCATAATATAAAAAAAAACTTCACGTCAGGTCCCTAACGGGGTAGGCAGAGAGTGCAGAGCGCCAGATATCCCGGTCCTGACATACCTCTCGTGCCTCGTCTACCTTCATCATTCTCTTCATACATGCACGCCGATTCCGAAGACTTTTGACCCGACCAACAGTCAGAACTCGACCTATTTGGTCATGGTAGGTCAGTCTTGGTCTTCCTGGGTTTCTGTAACCATCCCCATTCGCATTGTATATATCTGTTTAATCATTCGCTCATTCCACATTCATGCCATGTGCCTTAACAATGGTAATGCGGACTTACGCTCTCGTGCTCCGTCATTGAGCTCTACCACCTGTAGTAGTATAATAGTGTTGTAGTAATGAAGAGAATCAATGTCCTCTTTAAACCCACTATTGAAGTTCGCTTTATGCATGGGTGTGAGCCTCAATAGGGTTGCCAAACATATTACAATATTTTGAAGTAAAAAACTTTGCGTCGTGATTCGAATGTCGTTGAAACGAAAACGCGACAGTTAAAAGAGATAGATACATAATTTCATCAAGTTTTATGTGGGAGACAATGAGACAGGAATCATAATTCAGTGTTTTTTTTTAAATATTTCACTTCTGCCACCTATGCACACAAGTTTTTTCACGTTGTTTGTATTTAATAAATTAAAATACCAGCAAAATGCGCATGTGCGGAGTAAGCAAAGCATACTGTTGAAAGATTAAATTGCCTTAAATAACACACTAAACTCAATTCAATTAAAAAAAAAACATTTCGTCATAAGTCATTGTATAATTACTGATTAAAAGAATTTAACTGTCAAACTCTTCTTTTAAAATTTTTGTATAATTTTGTGTGCTGTTACGCTCAAAATAGTGAAAGTGGTGATCGCTACGCGGTACTACATGTTGTTTTGCTAATCTTCCGAATGAAGCCGAGTATAAATTACTTAATACGTGTCTAGTTACAAAATATATTTTTTAATAACAACAAATATGCACTTTGTCGATTCAGGTGAATCTAACTGAAAAATAATAAAACCTTGTCATCCTACCAAAAACCTACAAAAAAAATACCTATAATTTTTATTCCAGTGAGCTTAAATAATAGAAACATCAGAAAATTTCCTTTAACAATTTTTTTTAACAAACCTCGGCGTTATTATTTATTTTTAATTTCTTATATTTGCCTCGTGCCAACCCTAGCGTCGGTCGGATATAATTAGGAGTTTACAAAACGTTGCCACCTAGATAGGCGGGTTGAACGACCCCCATTTTTGTATGGTCGCGACACACGCGTCCCACTGGATTTTGAAATGTATCTTCACGCCTGCGACCCCCGAAGGTGTAGGCAGAGGTTAATATGCATTCAAGTTAAAAAGTTAAAACTCAACTTCGTATTGCCTCACAATGAAATAATGTGTCAAAGATTTGATATATACGGACTATTTGTATGGGAAAATAAAATTGTGGTTTTTACTGTTTCGCTTCAATTTATTCATTTCATATTTACTTATCTTTTAAACCTTCCCTGGACTTCCAAAAATCAATCAAAACCAAAATTAGCCAAATCGGTCCAGCCGTTCTTGAGTTTTAGCGAGACTAACGAACAGCTATTGATTTTTATATATAGAGACTAGCTGACCCGGCAAACTTCGTACTGCCTCAGAATGAAATAAGGTGTCAAAGGTTTGATAGATACGGACTATTTGTATGGAAAAATAAAATTGTGGTTTTTACTGTTTCCCTTCAATTCCTTCATATTTTCTTACCTTTTAAACCTTCCCTAGACTTCCAAAAATCATTCAAAACCAAAGTTAGCCAGATCGGTGAAGCCATTCACGCGTGATGCTGTGACCAAGGAAAACGGGTTGCATTTTTATACATATAATAGACGTGGCCGGCTATGCTCAGACCAAAAATTTAAAAAGTGGAAATAATTGAATTATACGGTATTTCGTTCACTACAAAATAAATTTAATTAATTTTATAGCGTCAACAACACGTGGTAATTATGCTGTTAAAATGTAGCTTATATGACACGTTTGTAGATTTACCATAGCAGCGCCATCTATTGATTACTTACTCAACCCAGTCGAAAAGTATCGACATCTATTAGAATCATTTGGAGTTAACAGATAATTGTGACTGTCAAATAATAACAGACAAATAATTAGCAATAAATTAAAATTGCGGCTATAATTTGAGATTTAAACTATCCTATCTCTCAAGTTGGATCGAACTGCACATGGTGTGCGAATTTTATTATAATCGGTTAAGTGGTTTAGGAGTCCATTGAGGATAAACATTGTGACACGAGATTTATATATATTAAGATAGATTGGTCTACAAGGACACTATTGTATTGTCAGTTTATAAGCTGCATATTGGGTATTAATAATAATCAAATTGAAATATTCAAATTAAATAAAATTAAAATTTAACCGATTTTATACATAAAATCTTACAATTCCGTCATAGTAGAAAAAGAAAAACCAATTCGTCATAAACATAGTCATGTACAAATTAGTGAAAGGTGTTAGGGGTATGGGTTAGTATGGTACAGGGGTGCGACCGCCTATCGACATTGCTACTGTCGTTGTCATTGCTGTCAAATTTTCATGTCGATTTGAAGCTCCTTTAAAAGCAGTAGTGATAATCTGATCGCTTTTCTTGCTTTCGTAGGTGAGAAACAAGCGATAATGATAGATTATTTCGATTATTGTTATTTAGTTAAATCAAAAATCAACATGAAAATTTGACAGCAATGACAACGACAGTAGCAATGTCGAAGGCGGTCGCACCCCAGGGCCCTTGGTTAGGGCATTGCAAATCGACATCGGAAACAATCACGATTTTGGCTTTTCGAGAATTTGGCGTTTTGATAAGTTGGCATTTTGAGAAGTTGTCTTTTCGCGAGCGGTTGGCATTTTGCGAAGTTGGCATTTTGAGATGATACGGTTTTATTATTGTAATTTAAATTTTCCGTAATACTAGATGTAGGCCTGAAAACAGCAAGTTTGTAGTGGGATTAGGCGGGTTGTAGCGTCCACTACATTAAGGCGCCAACTAGTGGAATACAATGAAACCTTACAGTACTCGTCTAGTACGGTAGATGGCGTGCAGTCAAATTACATCGCACATACGAAGATTTCTCAAGAGTTTGCATATATACAACTTCCCAACGTCAACCGTTGGGCCGCGGCCCGCCAGGCGCTATCACCTCGCCTGGTCGGAGGATCCTCCCTTTTCGCCGGAGGAACACTTCCAACCGTTCCTCCACAGTATGTTGGTGACTCCGACGTGATCTGAACACGCAACCTTCTGATTCATATATGTAGGATGTTTGAAGAAAATTGGACAAAAAGGTCTACCGACTGGATTCCGGATGTTCGGCGTTGTCGAGGCCGACCTTGAAAGCGCTGGTGAGATGACCTCGACCGCTTTGAACCAGACTGGCTTGAGGTTGCGAAAGACCGCGATAGGTGGCAAAAATTAGGTGATGCTTTTGCTCCGCAGTGGGTCAGTTGAGGCTGTAAAAAAAATGAGGTATAGTCCTCTGTGTTGTGGTTTTCGTTTTCTTAGGGTTCCGTAGTAAACAAGGAACCCTTATAATTTCGCCATGTCCGTCTGTCTGTCTGTCTGTCTGTCCGTCCTCGGTTTAGCGCAAAAACGATTAGTACTGGAGACTTGAAATTTGGCATAAGTATACATCTTTACTACGCCGACAAAGTGGTAGAATAAAAACATGACATTTTTTTTATTTAGGGTACCTCCCCTACATTTATCATGCGGATATTTTTTTATTTTTGTTTTCTATATAGTGTGGGATATCGTTAGATAGGTCTTTCAAAAATGTTAGGAGTGTGCCAAAATTATTTTTCAATTCAGATAACGGTTCGTGACTTATTAAGCTTTAAAGGATCCATTTTCGTTATAATCAATTGCCCCCCTCCCCCCCTACCGACTAAACGGTTGTTGTTAGAAATTCTAACGATACGGCATTATTAGCCATATAATGAAATTAAAAGGAAAACTATCACACCTAAGTTGGCTTTACAAGTTTGCGAGTAAATATAATAGTCGACCAAATGTGTTTTACTCCAAAATTTCGAACAACTCCATAGAAAATATTTATTTATTTTTTTCATTACATCTCTTACTTTGTAACTACGGAAGCCTACACTACGCGTGGCCCGACACGCACTTGACCTCTTTTTTTTTAGTTTTATTTGTCCGTTAGATTCTACAACAGATTACGTCTTTACTTAATCTAACATACTGAATCTCTTGTTGCAGGCAAGTCCCCATTCTTCCCTGGTGTGGAGGAGCCGGGCGTGGGCGCGACGGCCAGCTCGCCCTCCGCCCCCGATCAGACACAGGACGTGGTGTCGCGGCTTAGTGCTGCCGGTGAGTTGGACTTGAACTCTAATGTTACACCCATATTCTAACCCCCGTGTTCATAAGCGTATTTTAGCTAAAGTGATGCTAATCTCTCCTTTGTCTTTTTCTATCCTGCACATTTGACAATGCAACTGACAGAGACAAAGCATTCTATAGCTAAAACGTATCTCATGTACGTTTATGAATAAGGGGGTAAGACGTGTTTCGAGTAGGTAACGACTCGAAACATTCCTTGACTCACACTCAGCTGGGGACACTTTATGAGGACGCGTCGAAATCCATATTCTTAGTTGTATTTAGACAGTGACACATGTGTCATATAGATTTTTCAGTCTTAAAAATCCATTTTTAAAGAAAAATATGGTATTGAATTGAGTTTCCAGACAGTTCCGACACGAAAAACTTATTGAGCGCAAGAATATGGCGTTAGTGTCAAAACTCCTCGAAACTACAAGGTAGGTCGTGAGATACCTTGGAGTTTGACAATTGCTTTCTTACCTCAAAACGGAGGCAGAATGTCGAGTTGTCGTCGTTAATTACAACCATAGAGCAACACGGAGGGGAGTAGCCATATGCAGGCTTTCCCCTCTGTCAAAGTACAACACCAAATGATCTTACGCCTGTCGCCTAGATGTTTAAATGTGTGCGTGAAATTGTGTCTGCATTTTGTTAAAGTCAAGGTGTGAGTTTCGTAGTAATAGACGATTTTTGTAGTATGCGTGTATGTCGCACGTATTTCCGCCCGCGAAAGATGACAGACTATTTTGCATCGGTAATACACGCTATGGCTACTCCCCTCCAGTCTGCCGCCACCGGTGGACCGCGTTGCTTTATGGTTACAATGAAGAATACCAATTCCATTGAGTGAGGTTGAGTTAAGGTCGAGGTTACGACTTAGAATATGGGTGCGGGCTATATATCACCGAACAATGGCGGCGCAACTAGTCGCCGCTAACAAGAAATGTACACAGATCTATAGGTGTCTATAGAGAGTTACCATCTGTCCGTTTGATGGCGCTACCAGCTCGGTCACCGGCACAGAATGATGCTGGTCTCGCCTCCACACTGGTTGGGCCACCACTAATTACTATAGCGTTGTGTATGGCTGTATGGTGTCATTCACTTAGCCGCCAGTGACCTTCATTTTGGTATAATTGCTGTGACAAATCATCATGATTCCTACCTCTGCACGTGAAACGTAATAGAGAGGTGGTTCGGTCGAGGATTTCCTCATTCCCCAGGCCTATCTGCCACCTAAGCATCGGGGGCGTGGTCGTTAACGGGATGCTGGCACGCAGGGAAAACTAGCTGAGGGAAGCCCTATACAGTTTGCTTTTCCTTTTTTTTTAATGAGCTTTTTAACCCCTTTTTGTTTCATTTTTTTTTCGTTTTTGTTTTATTTTTGTTGAATATTTTTAGTGATTATTTTTGATATATTAATGATTGGGTTTGTAAAGGGGAAAAGAGACATTCTACTGATATACTTTTTACATTAGTTTATTACATTTAGTTTCATCTTAGTGATATTCTTGACTTTACATATATTTTTTATCTTGTTTTGTGGCTTGACTTACTATTTATTTATTTATTTATTTAACTTTATTGCAAACACAGAAATGTTGCACAAAAGGCGGACTTAATGCTACTAAAAGGCATTGTCTACCAGTCAACCTTTGGGTAAATAGAAAACAATGAAAGGCGCGTATAACTTATAAATTATCTGTTCCACCCAAAAATACATGCAGTCATAGAGAGTAGATTGATAGACAGACGCATTGAATTAATGTTTAATCGACTGGTTGATTGATCGAAAGATTGGTTGGCTGGTTGGTTGATGTACTAATTTGTTATTTTATTGATCGATTTATTAATTTATTGGTTGTTTGATAAATCGATTGATTGATTGATTATTAAACAATATGATTTGTGGCAATCCAAGCAAATAGGTCCTAGAACAGTGTAATGTGTATTCACCAGGCGTCATCCCGCCAGGTCTGTCGATGTGCGTGAGCGCGCTCGGCTCGCCGGCTCGCTCGTCGCCCGTGTCGGCCGGCTCGGAGCACGGCGAGCGGTTCAGCCGGAAGGTGTTCGTTGGTGGATTACCGCCTGACATTGATGAGGGTGAGTATTCCTTAAATCTATTCTAATCATTTTTTTATGTTAAAGGATTGACAGACAAGCAGACGGCCACCTGATGGAAAGTGGTTACCCTCGCCTATGAACATTTGCAACATCAGGGGAGTTGCCAACGCGCTGCCAGCCCTGAATGACTCTTTTGACGTCAGTTTTGAAGAGTCCCATATTGTAGCGCCGGGGGAACACTTCTGAGGGAAGTTCGTTCCACAATTTGCACGTTCTCGGCAGGAATGAACGCGCGAATCGGACTGTTGAGCATTTCCAAGTATCCAGTCTGTGCGGGTGGAACTTCTCTCTTCGGCGGGTGGTGCGATGTAGGAATGTAGACATTTCTTGTGATTAGTTTTATTTGAAGTCGTCTCCTCACCACAGCAGCGAGTGGCGGGCAGAGCCACGCCTATCTTATCTTATCTTATTTTGGGGCCAGCGGTTACACTGGGACACTTCGACCCCCCTCAGGTTCATAATGTCCCTTTTCCATAATGTCCCTCGGTTTCAAAATGTCCCTGTCTCGAAATGTCCCTTTCCCAAAAAGTCCCTTTCCCGAAATGTCCCTTTCCCATAAAGTCCCTTTCCCAAAAAGTCCCTTTCTCTCTTTTGTGTACAACCCCAAGACCCTTTATACTATCATCTATGGTCCCTTTAAATATATCTGAGATGTATTTAATGGTGTTCCTAATGTACAGTACCTTATAATCTTCCGGTGTAGGATATGCCACCTCAAGGATCTTCATACGCTTACCAGCAAGCCCATCACATTGGCATAAGAGATGTTCCATTGTCTCCTCGTGCTCACACAAGCTCTGCACAGTAAATCTTCGCCCAGGTGCATCCGCTGTAGGTGCTGCCTCATGCTGAAATGACCTGTGAAAACTCCCACAATCATTCGCAAATTGTGCCTATTTAAAAGCCACGCCTAACGCCGCTCCCTCGCTGGGTTCCTCTTAGCTTCGCCGGTGTGGCTCAATCCACCGACTACTAAGCCCTCCCGCCACGACAAGGCGCAAATCCTCGAGGGGGAGGAACCTTTTCTAACCATAAAGAGCCATTTTGATAGAGAGAGAGTTTCTCGTCTCGAACATACGATTATCAAAGGAATATAAAACATTATTTCCGTCTAAACACTCGCTCTTCTCGCTCGGTTGTCATGGGCGATAATTGCCTCGCAACGGAATATTATTGTGTCCGTGTAAACATAATTTCAAAAATGACATATATCGCACTGAAATCGGTTCAAACTGATTTGTACGATACTCGTATGAACTTGAAAATATGTCATACGAGATCGTGTTTAGACAAGCCGAGATTCTCTTAAGCAAGAATCTGCTTACGATAATTTCGTCGTGTAAACAAACATAGGCACCTGGCGATATGTCCTGGCGAATCTCGTATGACATAATCGTACGCGAGATTTTAGTTCTTGCCTGTGTGAAAACATTTTGACACGATTATGTTATGGCGATTATTGCTCGTGACAGTAGCGTACGATTTTCTCGAACCAAAACGAACGAGAAACTCTCTCCATCTAAATGGCTCTTAAAGCAACACGAGCCACCGGCCTCCGCGGCGGACCGGAGGGGAGTAGCCATAGCGTTTATTACCGATGCAAAACAGTCTGTCATTTTTTGCGGGGGGAACTACTTGTGAAACACACACACACTACAAAAATCGTCTATGACTGCGAAACTCACACCTTGACTTTAACAAAATACATAAATAATTTCACGCACATATTGAAATATTTGAGCGACAGGCATAGGACTATTTGGTGTTGTACTTTGACAGAGGGGAGAGCCTGCATATGGCTACTCCCCTCCGCCGCGGCCGGTGGCCCGTGGTGCTCTCTGTTTCTAACCCACAGTTCTCAACAGACATGTTATTTTTTTTATGTATTGGTTGTGTTAAACAAGCATACAGTTCACATTGATGTTAAGTGTTGACTGCAGCCTATAGACACCCACACAAAGACCAAGGTCAAAATGCAGATGCGTTACCACTCCTGAGTCCTAGGGTGTTATGCCTCTGTGCCGCATATTACAGGACCGTACATTACCCCCTGACCGGAACACGATAGCGCTGAACACTACCATTTAGCGGCAAGTATATTAGGTAATGCGGCGGTGCCTACGCCCGCGACTTACTTATCTATAAAAATAATTCCAATGGAATTATTTCATCCCCCCACTCCCATTTAACGGCTTCTGACTTAACCACCCACATTGACTACGTGTCTGTCTGCTCGGTTCTATTCTTATAATCTTAAAACCCACACAACACTCACAAAATCAATCTATAATAAAGTATCCCGAAGCGTCTAGTCTGTCTGTTCGCAATAAACTCAAGGACTGCACGGATTTTCATGCGACTACCAATTTTAAAAAATATTGTGTAGTTTTTTTGTTTAAGAGTAATTCATCATAATCATCATCAGACTGAAAACCGGTCACCATTGATGTACAGGTTTTTTGTATATCAATGCCGGTCACTGTTACTCCCCGTGTTAATTTCCACTCAGTAATCTGAAGTGTCCTCTTCACCATAATAATAATAATAATTGTACGGCCCTGTAATTTCCGGCACAGAGGCATAAGACCTTAGGCCTCAGGAGTGGTAACGCATCTGCATTTTGACCTTGGTCTTTGTGTGGGTGTCTATAGGCTGCAGTCATCACTTAACATCAATGTGAACTGCATGCTTGTTTACCACTTCCATTACATAAAAAAAAAAAATGCCAACCCATTATACGTCCCACTGCTGGGCACGAGTCTCTCCCCTTTTTTGGGGGGAGGCCTGGAGCTTACTCCACCACGCTGCTCCAATGCGGATTGGTGGAGGTGGGTGGGTTAGTGGTCAACCCGCTGTCGTTTGTTTTTCAAACCGCCCATAAGGCCTCCGACAAGGTTTAACGACTGCTATCTATCGATAGCAATCGGGACCGACGGCTTAACGTGCCCTCCGAAGCACGGAAACGCGCATTTCATTTACCACTAGCGGTCACCCATCACACTACCCGACCGCGCCCATAGTGCTTAACCGAGTAGATCGCTTTCGATCTACACCAGCCGCTGGGCCATACGCGCTTCGTCATACATACATTCACCATACTCTCTCTAAAATGGTCGAGGAGGGCAATGACTGTCACATGCGTCATACTCGTGAACGGGCGCTGTTGGTGGGGAATGGTCTGTTCTGGTTTGCAGGAGCTCCATCTCATTTAGTAGATAGCAGTTAATCCTTATCAAATTAAATACTGTAGTTTCCATTTAGACGACTGTTAGATTCGCAAGGGTTCGATCCCCGCACCGTATAGAGTAACACGGGCCACCGGCCGCGGCGGACCTGGGGGAGTAGCCATAGCGTTTATTACCGATGCAAATCAGTCTGTCACTTTTTGCGGGTGGAAATACGTGTGACACACTACTAAATCGGCCGGTGGCCCGTGTTGCTCTATGCCGCACCGGGATAAATATTTGTGTGGCCTAAAGATATTTGTTTCGGGTCTGGGTGGTTTGTGTAGTATGTGTTGTGTGTAGAACGGCACCCACGACACAGGTTTATACCTAGTGTGGGGCTGTAAGTGTAAGCGTAACTTTTTCTTCAAGTTTTTTCCCATTTTCTGGCAGTTTTTTTTTATGTAATGGAAGTGGCAAACAAGCTTGCAGTTCACATTGATGTTAAGTGATGACTGCAACCAGGGGCAGCTATAGCTCGTGTAGCGCCCGTGTGCAATGAAACCCGGGCGCCCCTAGGCCTGACCATGTCAGGCCTAGGGGGCGCCCGGTTTGGTCCAAGACGATGCTCTTAGCTTTTTCGAGACGGAGACGGCGGCGAGACGGCGGCGCCCGTGTGCATTGCACACCCTGCACTATAGTGCAGGTTACCTGCAACCTATAGGTTAAGCCGCCCCTGACTGCAGTCTAGGCTACACCGCGGACAAATGAAAAAATGAAAATATATTTATTTTGCCAAAAACAGAGTAACAGTACACAATAGCTGTGGCCCTCACACTAGACTCAGGTCTGTGATGTGAAGTGCCAGACAAAACAACTATTTAACAAACATGGCATTTCGGTTGACACAAGATTTTAATTTTTCACACTCCGCCAAAATTCCATATAAACGCTTAATTTGGATTTTATTACACAGACATCAATCAGTGACGTGTATTTACACGCGCA
Organism: Macrosoma leucophasiata; assembly: GCA_036365455.1. Classification (NCBI taxonomy): domain Eukaryota; kingdom Metazoa; phylum Arthropoda; class Insecta; order Lepidoptera; family Hedylidae; genus Macrosoma; species Macrosoma leucophasiata. The sequence goes on from JAWQUS010000029.1 coordinate 6,210,058, forward strand.
CCTGTGTGCGTAGCACGTACAAAATACCAACCGTCGCCCATAAGAGGGGAGGAGGTTGAGTGATGCGAGCAAATTGGGCGGGACGTCGAAGTGTCCATTCTATACGTAGTATTATTACATATTCTCTGCCTAGGCATATGGCTACTCCCCTCCGCGGCCGATGGCCCGTGTTGCTCTATGGCGTACGACGTCGCTCGCAAAGCCTAGTCCCAGTATATTCAAAAATTCAAATCATTTATTTCAAATTGGTCTACATTGGACACCTTTGCATTGTCGGGTTATAAGCTAGAGAGAATGACTTATAATAATAATCCAATAGGTATTCATAAATACCAATTTAATAATAATACTAGCTGACCCGGCAAACTTCGTATTGCCTCACTATGAAATAATGTGTCAAAGGTTTGATAGATACGGACTATTTGTATGGGAAAATGAAATTGTGGTTTTTACTATTTCTCTTCAATTTCTTAATATTTTCTTACCTTTTAAACCTTCTTTGGACTTCCAAAAATCATTCAAAACCAAAATTAGCCGAATAGGTCCAGCCGTTCTCGAGTTTAAGCGAGACAAACGAACAGCAATTGATTTATGTACATATATGATAATACTTACATACATATATTCAAATTAAATAATAATGTTTTGATCAATGAAGCACAAATAAGTAAAAAACAGGATTAATTTCACTGTATTATCTTCATTCATTATAATATGAATTTAATTTACACTTCAGTCTATGTAACACGTGGCCGGCTATGCTAACACCAAAAATTTAAAAAGTGGAAATAATTGAATTATACGGCATTTGGTTCACTACAAAATAAATTTAATTAATTTTATAGCGTCAACAACACGTGGTAATTATGCTGTTAAAATGTAGCTTATATGACCCGTTTGTAGATTTACCATAGCAGCGCCATCTATTGATTACTTACTCAACCCAGTCGAAAGGTATCGACATCTGTTAGAATCATTTGGAGTTAACAGATAATTGTGACTGTCAAATAATAATAGACAAATAATTAGCAATAAATTAAAATTGCGACTATAATTTGAGATTTAAACTATCCTATCTCTCAAGTTGGATCGAACTGCACATGGTGTGCGAATTTTATTATAATCGGTTAAGTGGTTTAGGAGTCCATTGAGGATAAACATTGTGACACGAGATTTATATATATTAAGATTGAACCGATATGGAAATCATCAAATTTTTCAATTCCTTCATAGAAGAAAAAGAAAAATCTGTTCGTCATAATCATAGTCATTCACTTAGCAGAGTTCCAAGTGCAGGCACTACTGAGAAGAACTCCGCTACCCAACAAACTCAGCGTGTTGCTCTTTTGTCAAAACCTTAGATTTAATACAAATATTATTAAATAGAATAAAGGTAATGTGAACGTCCATCTATAATATAAAAATAAGTCGGATTTTCCTTCCTGACGCTATAACTCCAGAACGCACGAACCGATTTCCACGGTTTTGCATTCGTTGGAAAGGTCTCAGGCTCCGTGAGGTTCATAGCAAAGAAAATTAAGAAAAAAATATTTATAAAACAACATCCACGCGGGCGAAGCCGCAGGCAACAGCTAGTGGCATATAAATATTTGCATATAAACACATACGCAAATACCCATCAACAGCTTAATATCGTGATAGTAAATAACACCCGCAAATCATAACAGACCAGTCCCCACAATCAGCACCAGTTCACGAGTATGACGCATGTGGCAGCCATTGCTCTCGACCATTTTGAAGGGAAGTGAGCAACCCGTCACACGACGCCGCCGAAGGCAAAGACATTAAAGTGAGCACGACTGTATAAAAGACATGAAACCTTACAAGTAGCGAACAGGTGAATTAAGTGAAAAAAGTGCACGTCGCAGCGATAATTGGTTTGCAGAACGCAGTAGGTAGCTCAAGGTTATGACATAATCGTGCATACAAGCTGTACCTACTTTACCACATTAGAACTTCAAACGTTTAAACATAAACACTTGGAAATAATTTAAAAAAATGATGATGGACAAATTTACTGGTGGTAGAGCTCCAGTGACGGAGCTCGCGGGCGTAGGCACCACCGCATTACCTAATATACTTGCCGCTAAATGGTAGTGTTCAGCACTATCGTGTTCCGGTCAGGTGGTAATGTACGGCCCTGTAATTTCAGGCACAGAGGCCATAACACCTTAGGCCTCAGGAGTGGCAGCGCATCTGCATTTTGACCTCTGGTCATTGTGTGGGTGTCTATAGGCTGTAGTCATCACTTAACATCAATGTGAACTGCATGCTTGTTTGCCACTTTTATTACCAAGGTCAAAATGAACGGTAACGCATCTGCATTTTCAGAAACTCATTTATTTAAATGAATAAATGAGTTTCTGAAAATGCAGATGCGTTACCGCTCCTGAGGCCTAAGGTGTTATGCCTCTGTGTCGGAAATTACTGGGCCGTACTTTACCAGGTGGTAATGTACGGCCCTGTAAACCGGAACACGATAGTGCTGAACACTACCATTTAGCGACAAGTATATATGGTAATGCGGTGGTGCCTACTGCCCTCGAGTCCGAACTGGATCTCTACCACCAGTAAAAAATCTTATTATGCGTCATTACGAATATAAAATTAAAGCGACTAACAACTGATAGATACGTTGATTAATATGTCTAAGTAAACTTTAAAAATAAAATAAATACTGGTCCAAAAATACAAAATTAGAATAGGTACCTAAGTTCTAGCTGGTGGTAGGCATCACCGCATTACCTAATTTACTTGCCGCTAAATGGTAGTGTTCAGCACTATCGTGCACCGGTCAGGTAGTAATGTACGGCCCTGTAATTTCCGGCACAGAGGCATAACAGCTTAGGCCTCAGGAGTGGTAACGCATCTGCATTTTGACTTTGGTCTTTGGGTCTGCAATAGGCTGCAAAGTGATGACCATTTTACATCAATGTGAGCTGCATGCTTGTTTGCCACTTCCATTACATAAGAAAATGGTAATCAACAGAATTTTCCATATTCTCTTTTACGAACGGCAAGATAATTTCGAAAATATATATAAAAATGAATGTATTTTATTTTAAAGAAAAATGGAAAGAAAAATTTGACTTCAGGCGAGACTCGAACTCGCGGCCTACTGGGAATATAGTCCAGCCGCTCTTCCAATTGAGCTACTGAAGTCCTGCCCGATTTGTCAAATCTTTCCTTCACATTTATTGCATTGCTTTATGGTAGCAGCAGCGCCATCTATTACCAGCTATGCTAGTTAGGCAACCGATATAATAGACTTCGCAGTTTATTGAATATCGTAAAGAAGTCGCTTTTACCCTTAATAATTGTTTTATATTATTTCGCATTAACACATGCTTGTGAAATATATTTTATTGTAAAGAAAAATGGAAAGAAGATATATTTCACAAGCATGTGTTAATGCGAAATAATATAAAACAATTAAAAATGAATGTTTTTCTGTAGGTATGTCCTTTATAGAATCGTAAACTACGCATTCGATCATGTGACGATCTTTAACAAAGTTGTTGTGCATGAGCCCACGAAGGTTTCTGAGTTGGCGAATTCGACAGATGGCGTCACTGTCATTTTTAGGGTTCCATAGTAAACAAGGAACCCTTATAGTATCGCCATGTCCGTCTGTCTGTCTGTCTGTCTGTCCGTCCTCGGTTTAGCGCTAAAACATTTGGTACTAGAGACTTGAAATCTGGCACAAGTATACACCTTTAGCACGCCGACAAAATGGTAGAATAAAAACATGGAAAAAAGATTTTCGTTTTCAATGTAGTGTGAATATTGTTGGATAGGTCTTTCAAAATTGTTAGGGGTGTGCAAATATAATTTTTCGATTTAATTTACTGTTTATTACTTATTCAAATTAAAGTACTAATTTTCCCTAGAGTCAGGTATCCCCTCCTCTGTTAACTAAACGGTTGTTGTTAGAAATTCAAACGTTACGACAATAGTAGCTACAGCTACATATAAGTTCTATCTGCTTCTAGCTACAGCTATCTTTATTTTATTTAATAATATTTGTATTAAATCTAAGGTTTTGACAAAAGAGCAACACGCTGAGTTTGTTGGGTAGCGGAGTTCTTCTCAGTAGTGCCTGCACTTGGAACTCTGCTAAGTGAATGACTATGATTATGACGAACAGATTTTTCATTTTCTTCTATGAAGGAATTGAAAAATTTGATGATTCACGTATCGGTTAAATATTATTATTAAATTGGTATTTATTAATACCTATTGAATTATTATTATAAGTCATTCTCTTTAGGTAGCTTATAACCCGACAATGCAAAAGTGTCCTTGTAGACCAATTTGAAATAAATGATTTGAATTTTGAATTTTAACGAAATTTTAAGGAAAACTATCACACCTAGGGCGAGATTCACAGACCGCACTACGACTTTACTTTCGAGCAAGTACACTTCGAACTGTCAAAACCCATACATTTCTGACAGTTCTAAGCATACTTTGCTCAAAGTAAAGTCGTAGTGCGGTCTGTGAATCTCGCACTTAGTTAGCTGTACAAGTTTGCTAGTAATATTCGACCAAATGTACTTAACTCGAAACTTTTGAACAACTCCATAAATCATATATATTTTTTTTTTCATGACATTATTCAAACTTCAAAACTACGGAACCCTACACTGCGCGTGGCCCTACACGCATGTGACCGAGGCCTCAGGAGTGGTAGCGAATCTGCACTTTGACCTTGGTCTTTGTGTAGGTGTCTGTAGGCTGCAGTCATCACTTTACATCAATGTGAACTGCATGCTTGTTTGCCACTTCCATTACATTGAAAAAAATCGAAAGCATATTAAATTAATATTGAAACAGAAACTACCATGCAGCAAGCAATACCACTGCTACCATAAATAAAGCAATGCAATAAATGTGAAGGAAAGATTTGACAAATCGGGCAGGACTTCAGTAGCTCAATTGGAAGAGCGGCTGGACTAGATTCCCAGTAGGCCGCGAGTCTCGCCTGAAGTCAAATTTTTCTTTCCATTTTTCTTAAATAAAATATGTATTTCACAAGCATGTGTTAATGCGAAATAATATAAAAACAGAAACTACCATTTTAACATTAATCTTTGTAGCCATTTAGTCCGAGATATGAAACGTCCCCGGCGTCCGACACCCATTGTTTCCTGCTGTCTAACTGGGACGCTTTGTCCGGTGGTCATTTGACCTAGATTTAGTCGCTAGGTCATGTAACACACCAATCGACGGAATCGCAACGGCGGAGGCAAGAATTTAAGAAAGAAAGGAGTAAAGAAAAAATATTATTTTTTTATAACGAGACTGCCAGGGGACTCTTGACTCTTTTGATATAGGACCTACTTACCTACATTAGTAGGTATATTATAACCCCCTTATTCATAATCGTACATTTGATACGTTTTAGCTATAGAATGCTTTGTCTTTGTCTTAGCAGGATAGAAAAAGATAAAGGAGAGATTAGCAAAACTATAGCTAAAATACGTTTATGAATAAGGGGGTTAGTTTTTAGTTTCATCTTAGTGATATTCTCCATTATAATTACCTACTTTCAAGTTCTCTCAACTCCAGTGCGTGTTTCGGAGGACACGTGAAGCCGTCGGTCCCGGTTGCTATCAATAGATAGCAGTCCTTAAACCTCGTCGGAGGCCTTATGGGCGGTTTGAAAACATCCGACAGCGGGTTGGCCACTAACCCGTATCTCCACCAATCAGCATTGGAGCAGCTTGGTGGAGTAAGCTCCAGGCCTCCCTCCATAAAGGGGAGAGACTCGTGCCCAGCAGTGGGACGTATAATGGGTTGCCAATATAAACAGATACAGTACCCAGCAAAAAATTTTGCACATTGAGCCTACAAAAGAGACAATCGGCTAGTTTCAACTTCCTAGACCTAGAGCGTTATCTCTGCTGCACACTGCCTACGTAAGCACAGATAGTCCGGTATTGGTCAAATCTTGATTAAAATGGTCGACAAATGTCACATAGGTAAGGTGCGGAAGAGATGCGGTGCGGTTTTCACGTTTTGTTTCTGCCCAGAACGTGTAAATTGTGGAATGAACTTCCCTCTGAGGAGTTCCCTCGGTGCTACAATATGGGGTTCTTCAAAAATGGCGTCAAAAGAGTCCTTCAAGGCTAGCAGCGCGTTTGCAACTCCTCTGATGTTGCAAAATGCCATTAGGTGGCCCGTCTGCTTTCTGTCAACCTAATAGCGTAAAGCGCGCATGGTCCCGCGGCTGGTGTAGATCGCAAGGGAGCTACTCGGGCGCAGTCGAGTGTGTGATATGTGACCGCTAGTGGTAAATTAAAATGCGCGTTTCCGTGCTGCAGAAGGCACGTTAAGCCGTCGGTCTCGGTTGCTATCGATAGATAGCAGTCGTTAAACCTTGTAGGAGCCCTTATGGGTGGTTTGAAAACATCCGACAGCGGTTTGGCAACTAATCCGTATCTCCACCAACCCGCATTGGAGCAGCGTGGTGGAGTAAGCTGCAGACCTCCAGACCTGGATACTTTAAACTCGTTTACAGTGCATCAACATGGAGCCTATGAAAGTGACAATCGGCTAGTTTCGGCTTCATAGAACGTTATCTCTGTTGCACACTGCCCATGTACGCATCCGTAGTCCGGTATTGGTCAAAACTTGATCAAAATGGCCAACAAGCGTCAAATAGGTGAGGTGTGAAACAGATAACGCTCTACAGATCCGAAATAAGCCGACGTCTCTTCTTGAGGTCGATGTGCATTATTTCATGGATACTGTACCTATTATTTTATCCGCGACATTCAATTCAGTGTACCTTATTTAAAATAGTCCACTATTGTCTGCTGGGTTGACCCAGAAACAACGGAAGGTTGTGCCGCAGTCGACAATATTGATTATTTCTGAATGATATACATAATCGCCATTCAATGTCATTTATTAAAATGCGCGCTATTATTCCTTGGGTTGCTTTATGATTTGGTATCGCATTGTGTCTCTGTGTGGGCACAACAGTTATATAACATTTTATAACAAAGTGTAACATTTTGTTATATCATCTTTTAAGGATGTGGTGTATGCTAAAAACGCTTTTACACTGTCTAATTACATAACATGTTAACATTCTGTAACCATAATTTGAAGTCTCCCTTTTGAAGCTAGTACAGGCTTTCAATGGAGGAAACATGTTATACAACAAGTTCTAATTGGTTATGTGTATTTAGCTGATTAACATTTTGATACATCAAGTTGTATACAATCTACTATTATCAATATATAGCTTTTGTTACAGCGTTAGAAAGTTAGACTACAACAAATTTAATGTCATTCAACATTCTCTAACGTTATATAACGTGTTTTAAGATAGCATCGTGATTTAATGTTCAATGTTCAGTCGGTTTTTGAAATAGTTACAGGTCCAATTTCATCTTTGTTTAATCTTTTTTTTTTATGAATAGATATTTTCATACAATAGTTTCTTATTTAAAATAGTCCACTATTGTCTGCTGGGTTGACCCAGAAACGACGGAAGGTTGTGCCGCAGTCGACAATATTGATTATTTCCGAATGATATATACATAATCGCCATTCAATGTCATTTACCTCTACCTCTACGTTTTTGGCAGCCGTGAGACACATATTACGTGTATATGTGTATTAATTTTTAGAAAATGTGTTGTCTTTTCTCTGTTACCTGTTACGTTTTATGTCTGTTTTATGTGTCTCGCTGTGTGTCAAATAAATGTTTCTTTTTTTTTTTTATGTATTTGAAGTGGTAAACAAGCATGCAGTTCACGTTGATGTTAAGTGATGACTGCAGCCTATAGACACCCACACAAAGACCAAGGTCAAAATGCAGATGCGTTACCACTCCTGAGGCCTAAGGTGTTACGCTTCTGTGCCGGAAATTACAGGGCCGTACATTCTTATTATTATTATTATTATTTAATAAAATGTACGCTATTATTCCTTGGGTTGCTTTATGAATTAGGCTCATAATGTGCATTTTTTTTTGTATTGGAATTGGCAAACAAGCTTGCAGTTCACATTGATGTTAAGTGATGACTGCAGCCTATAGACACCCACACAAATACCAAGGTCAAAATGCAGATGCGTTACCACTCCTGAGGCCTAAGGTTTTATGCCTCTGTTCCGGAAATTACAGGGCCGTACATTACCACCTGACTGGCACACGACAGTGCTGAACACTACCATTTAGCGGCAAGTATATTAGGTAATGCGGTGGTGTGGCCTACGCCCGCGTGCTCCGTCACTGGAGCTCTACCACCAGTAAAAAAACTCCCATACAGTTGTTGTAATATATTGTGTAGCATAACATTTTATCAGAGGTATGTCAGGACCGGGATATCTGGCGCTCTAATCTCTCTGCTTACCCCGTGGGGGGACCTGGCGTGAAGATACATACATATAACATTTTGCTACAAAGTTAAAAACCGGTCAAGTGCGTGTCGGAACACGCGCAGTGGAGGGTTCCGTTGCTTTTAGGTTTGAATTATGTAACGAAAAAAGTAAATAAATGTTTCCTATGGAGTTGTTCGAAATTTTCGAGTAAAATACATTTGGTCGACTATTACTCGCAAACTTGTAAGCCAACTTAAGTGTGATAGTTTTCCTTTTAACACTTCAATTCCCATGTCAAATCTATCCTACTTAACTGTCGTTTATTGAAGAAGTACAAAAAAAAGTGGGGTTGCCCCCCCCCCCCCCCCCTTTACGACGGCGTCACCTACAGGTGACACTGGGCATTGTGATAGACGACGTATGAGGTTCTAAGTTGATTACGGTAGAAATAAGAGTACGAATTTTGATTTTTTTTGATTTGAAGAGTTAATTTCGTTATACGAGTATGTAGCTACTATTGCCGTATTGTTTGAATTTTTAACAACAACCGTACCTATAGTTGGTAGAACACTTGATTCTAACGAAAATTGCCACTTTTAAGCTTATTAAGTCACGAACAATTAACTGAATGGAAAAATGGTTGGCACACCCCTGATATTTTTGAAAGACCTATCCCACACTATATAAAAACAATAAAATACAAAATTATTTGCGCGTTACAGGTACCCTAAATATATATATATATATCTATAATATAAAAATAAGTCGGGTTTTCCTTCCTGACGCTATAACTCCAGAACGCATGAAACGATTTTCACGGTTTTGCATTCCTTGGAAAGGTCTCGGGCTCCGTGAGGTTTATAGCAAATAAAATTCAGGAAAAATTTCAACGTGAGCGAAGCCGCGGGCATCAGCTAGTCTATTATATAAAAATAAGTCGGGTTTTCCATCCTGACGCTATAACTCCAGAACGCATGAACAGATTTCCACGGTTTTGCATTCGTTGGAAAGGTCTCGGGCTCCGTGAGGTTTATAGCAAAGAAAATTCAGGATTATAAAAGACATCCACGCGGGCGAAGCCGCGGGCAACAGCTAGTATTATATATATATATATATATATATATTTTATTCTACTACTTTGATGGCGTGATTAGGGTGTATAATTGTGCTATATTTCAAGTCTCTCGTACAGAGTTTTTGCGCTAAACCGCGGACGAACAGACAGACATACAGACATATACTATAAGAGTATAGCGAAGGGTAGGGCGAAACTATAAGGGTTCCATGTTTAGAAAAACGCTTTAATTTGAATCAGTGTTAATTTCGAAGTTGTCAACTCAAAGGTTGCTTCCTCGAAAGGCTGACTCAAAAAACTGGTTGTAACTCCCATAATTTCTTTACGATTTTACCCCCATAGTTTGAGAGAAACAGCTCATTTCGTAACTTCACACCTGTAATCTCCGAAGGGATAGGCAGAGGCAAATGCATGCATTCAAGTATACATGACTGCCATAATTTCTTTAAGATTTTACCCCCATAGTTTTTGAGAAACAGCTCACTTCATAACATAAAAAAGTCCTCTTTTTTCTTAAGACAAATCTACCAAAATTGATTCTTCACGGCCCATTTCCTTTCTCAACCCCCGTTCTGTTATGGCTGAGATATTACAAAGTGGTTGTTCATCCGTTGCTTTTGCCCTACATATGCCTATTGTCCGGTCATCCGACCTAGAAATGGCGGGCAGATAGGCGCGGGCGATATCGATTGTAGGCTGTTTGGATGAACGGGCATTTGTAAGCGATTGGCGAGATGTAAAGGTGATTTTGGGGTTTTAAAAAAAGTAGCTCCGATGGCTCGGGCATATAGAAAGAATGTCGAATGAACGAATGACTAAACAGATATACAATGCGAATGTGGATGGTGGTTGCAGAGGCTCAGGAAGACCATGACTGACCTACCATGACCAAATAGGTCGAGTTCTGTCTGATGGTGGGGTCAAAAGTCTTAGGAATCGGCGTGCATGTATGAAGAGAATGATGAAGGTAGACGAGGCACGAGAGGTTTGTCAGGACCGGGATATCTGGCGCTCTACACTATCTGCCTACCCCGTTAGGGACCTGGCGTGAAGATATATGCATAAAAAAAGTTCTGTTTTCCTTGAGAGAATAATAGAACGACAAAGTAAGGTATCTATACCAAAGAGCAACACGGGCCACCGGCCGCGGCAGACTGGAGGGGAGTAGCCATAGCGTGTATTACCGATGCAAAACAGTCCGTCATTTTTTGCGGGGGAAAATGCGTGCGACAAACACACACTACAAAAATCGTCTATTACTACGAAACTCACACCTTGACTTTAACAAAATACAGAAACAATTTCACGCACACATTTAAAAATCTAGGCGACAGGTATAGGCCCATTTGAGCTTTTACTTTGACAGAGGGGAAAGCCTGCATATGGCTACTCCCCTCCGGTGTTGCTCTATGATTTATACCGATAAATACCACGTAGACAAGACATTAAACCTAGAAATTTCAATGTAAATACATTGCCAATCGTAAGTTCTTAGATGTTTTGCCTATAACGATTTTGCGAACTTCAAAAATTGTAGAATTTTAAATTAAAATGTTAAAAAATCGTCGAAAAATCGTCGAATAAAATTAATCTGCTTCTGACGACGGCAGCTGTCTCACTGCCACAGCCGATTTTCTCCGAAAATACTGGACCGATCGTGTTAAAATTCCAGAAAATAGTTCTTTGCTCATCATCAGATTACAGGTAAGTCTATAAGTTGTAAAGATAATTATGAAAGTAATTAAACTAAGAACTAAAAGTAAACTAAGAGTAAACTGCCTCAGTAGCAAGCCACTGCTATTACGCTGGAGGTCCTGGGTTCGATTCCCGGGTCGGGGGATATTAGAGATAACGGTTAAAAATCCCTTATCTCTGCTTCTATTGGGTTTTTTTCATTTTCTGGAAGTTTCCCAGTACCCCGGAGTTGGGTAATGTGCTCGGAGATGGCAACAGGTTCGCCACCTGTTACATGGGCCAAAACGTGACCGGCGAGTCGTGGGTGTTTGCATGTATGATTTAATGCATGCATTTACCTCTGGCAACCCCTTCGGGGATTACAGGCGTGAAGTTACGTACGTACGTTACGTATGAAAGTAATTAATTAGATCGTAACTAATTGCCAAATAGATCGAGAACCCCTACCCTGAGACAGGCGGGGCCAAGAGAGAGGCACATTAGGTATATGCGATTAGGGGCGCAACTTTCGGTCTAGTCATCGGTTGATGATAACCGCAAACGACCATGCGTGCTAGGGTCGAGGACTGTACGCGGAGTGATATGACCGGCAAGTGGTATCTGGACCCGGCCTAAAGGATTTTCCACTTACTTCTTAACTATATCCGAGCTTTAAGCAATAAGGCCGCATATTGTGCATATATGTTAAATTGTGTGGAAGAACGGGTGGGAGTGTTCCTCCAACGAAAAGGTAGGATCCTCCGACCAGGCGACGTGACAGCGCCTGGCGGGCCGCGGCCCAACGATTGACGTTGGGAAGTTGTATATATGCCAACTCTAGAGAAATCTTCGCATGTGCGATGTAAAAATGTAAATCGATTGCACGCCATCTATCGTACTAGACAAGTACTGTGAGGTTTCATATATATTATGTTCCACTAGTTGGCGCCTTAATGCAGTGGACGCTACAATTGTTTTTGCAAATTGTTGTTCTTATGTGTACAATAAAGAGTATTTATTTATATATTTTGAACAATGATATTAACTAGCGTTCTCTCCATTTCCAGATGAGATAACCTCGTCGTTCCGCCGCTTCGGGCCGCTGGTGGTGGACTGGCCCCACAAGGCCGAGAGCAAAAGTTACTTTCCGCCCAAGGGATACGCTTTTTTGCTGTTTCAAGTGAGTACGCTCTTGTTGTTTCACTTCCAAGATGCTTCAATGCCTAAACCAACTAACTGATTACAATACCCAGCAAGAAATATTCCGCATCCAGCCTACGAAAGATGATCTATTTTATGACATGAAAGTGCAGATCACAATTGTATACAAGCATGCAGATCACATTGATGTTAAGCGATAACTGCAGCCTGTAGACACCCACACAAAGACTTAGGTCAAAATGCAGATGCGTTACCACTCCTGAGGCCTAAGGTGTTATGCCTCTGTGCCGGATATTACAGGGCTGTACATTACCACCTGACCGGAACACGATCGTGCTGAACACTATCATTTATCGACAAGTATATTAGGTACTGCGGTGGTGATTACGCCCGCGAGCTCCGTCACTGGAGCTCTACCACCAGTGATAATAAAAATATGTATAATCGCCTAGTTTCGACTTTGTAGAGCGTTATCTCTGCTGCATATAAAATTGGGGGATACAATTTAAGGTCGACCATTGATGATGACCATTATCATAGCTAAGATGTCTGCTACTGGATCAAACCCATAGGGGGATATGCCATAATCGCCACGCTTGGCATGCGGATTGGCGATTCTATTAGAATTCTTCCGCTAGTGGACAGTGGGGTTGTCACTTAGTACTTACCTCAAACAATTATTCAACCAATTACAGGATGAAAGTTCGGTAGCCGCGCTAATGGAGGCGTGCATCACGGACGACGACAAGCTGTACCTGTGCGTGTCGTCGCCGACGATCCGCGACAAGCCAGTGCAGATCCGACCGTGGCGGCTGGCGGACGCGGATTTTGTGCTCGACGCCAGCATGCCGCTCGACCCGAGGAAGACCGTCTTTGTGGGTGGCGTACCTCGTCCGTTGAAGGCTGGTGAGTTTATGAAGGATTTATGGTCTTTTCAAATGTTTTCTAGGTAGTTTTGCAAAAATTATTATAGAAGAAAAGTTTGGAAGGCTGTTACACTTAGTTTTGGACCAGTTAAAGTACTCCCGAACTCTGAAGGAAGAGATTTCCAGTCTGTTGCTGATTATCATAAGAGATTCGACCAAGGTGGCTGGCAAACGCCTACTTCATGCCTTTAATGCCATGAGGAAGATTGTCTTTGTGGGAGGTGTGCCTCGTCCGCTGAAGGCTGGTGAGTTGCGCTGGTAATATTAAAGTTAACCTCATCTGTCGGACGATGAGAGACGCTGTCAACGTTGATAGCTTTAATTATGCCAAAAAATACGCTGATGCAATGCTGTTATTGTTAAAATTGAAAAAAAAAACTATGAAGATTAATTTGCAATGATTTTGGATGACCGAAATCTTTTGGTATGTGGAGGAACGGGTGGAGGTGTTCCTCCGACGAAAAGGGAGCATCTTCCGACCAGGCGAGGGGTAGCGCCTGGCGGGCCGCGGCCCAACGATTGACGTTGGGAAGTTGAAAATAAATAAATAAATAATTGTTTATTTGTAAAATAAGTACAAAGAATTACAAAAGTTGTGTATATGCCAACTCTTGAGAAATCTTCGTATGTGCGATGTATTTCGATTGCACGCCATCTACCGTACTAGACAAGTACTGTAAGATTTCATTGTATTCCAGTTGGCGCCTTAATGTAGTGGACGCTACAGGTACCTATACGGACTCGTAATGATCAAATATGTTGTTGTTTCTAGTGGAGCTAGCGATGATAATGGACCGGCTGTACGGAGGCGTGTGCTACGCCGGCATCGACACGGACCCTGAGCTCAAGTACCCTAAAGTGAGTTACACTTCTTTTTTCCTCCTCACATTGACCCTAGAAAGAAGGCGTCGGGATGTGGTGATCCTCATTTTAGGGTTCCGTAGTTAACAAAGGAACCCTTATAGTTTCGCTATGTCCGTCTGTCTGTCTGTCTGTCTGTGTCTGTCCATCCTCAGTTTAGCGCAAAAACTATTGGTACTAGAGGTTTGAAATTTGGCACACGTATACATCTTTACTACGCCGACAAAGTGGTAGAATAAAACCTCCCCTACATGTAACGCGCGGATTTTTTTTTTTTACGTTTTCTATATAGTGTGGTGTATCGTTGGATAGGTCTTTTAAAACCGGGGTATGCTAAGACCATTTTTGGATTTAGTGAACCATTCGTGACTTATTAAGCTTTAAAGTGCCAATTTTCATTAGAGTCAAGTGCCCCCTTCCCTCTACTGAACCCTACACTACGCGTGGCCCGACACGCACTTGACCGTAACTTACTTCACCAGGCAATCGGCGAATGCAAAGGGCGCTCTCAGCCTAAAATGTGACGATCCCAGCGCCCTTTAGTCACACCGCGGACACTCCGCCAAAATTCCACACAAACGTCTCTATTACACAGACATCAATCAGTGACGTGTATTTACACGCGCACCTGTGTGCGTAGCACGTACAAAATACCAACCGTCGCCCATAAGAGGGGAAGGGGTTGAGTGATGCGGGCAAATCGGGCGGGACGTCGAAGTGTCCATTCTATACGTAGTATTATTACATATTCTCTGGTATGACTAACAAGTGTATGACAATGTGTTTCAGGGCGCGGGGCGTGTGGCGTTTTCGAACCAGCAGTCGTACATCGCGGCCATCTCGGCGCGCTTTGTTCAGCTTCAGCACGGGGACATCGATAAGCGCGTAGAGGTATGTTGTTCTTTTAATAATAAAAATAATAATGGCAACCCATTATACGTCCCACTGCTGGGCACGAGTCTCCGCTTTGGAGGGAGGCCTGGAGCTTACTCCACCACGCTGCTCCAATGCGGATTGGTGGAGATACGGGTTAGTGGACAACCCGCTGTCGGATGTTTTTCAAAGCGCCCATAAGGCCTCCGACAAGGTTTAACGACTGCTATCTATCGATAGCAACCGGGACCGACGGCTTAACGTGCCCTCCGAAGCACGGAAACGCGCATTTAATTTGCCACTAGCGGTCACCCATCACACTAACCGACCGCGCCCGTAGTGCTTAACCGAGTAAATCGCTTACGATCTACACCAGCCGCCGGGCCATGCGCGCTTCGGATAACGGTTTAAAATCCCTTATCGCTGGTTCTGTTGGGATTTTTCCATTTTCTGGAAATTTCCCAGTACCTCGAAGTTTGGTAATGTGTCCGGAGATGTCAACAGGCTCGCCACCTGTTACATGGGCCAAAACGTAACCGGCGAATCGTGGGTGTTTGTGGCATTTACCTCTACCTACCCCTTCGGGGATAACAGGCGTGAAGTTTTTTTTTTTTTTTGTATTTCTTTGTCTGCTCTTGCAGGCAGTCCCCAATAACATTAGTTCTAAGACTTTTTAAAATTATTATTGTATATACCTATCTATTCACTGTAGAGCTCCAGTGACGGAGCTCGCGGGCGTAGGCACCACCGCATTACCTAATATACTTGCCGCTAAATGGTAGTGTTCAGCACTATCGTGTTTCGGTTAGGTTAGGCCTCAGGGGTGGTAATGCATCTGCATTTAAACCTTGGTCTTTGTGTAGGTGTCTATGGACTGCAGTCATCACTTAACATCAATGTGAACTGCGTGCTTGTTTGCCACTAGCATTACATAAAAAAAATACCCAAGATAAACAAAAGATAGACACTCACTTAGCAGATTCACTTAGCAGAGTTCCAAGTGCAGGCACTACTGAGAAGAACTCCGCTACCCGACAGAAGCGTGTTGCTCTTTTATCAAAATCTTAGATTTAATACAAATATGATTAAATTAAATAATGTGTTAAAAATATATTCCCCGCTCGCAGGTGAAGCCGTACGTGCTGGACGACCAGATGTGCGACGAGTGCGCCGGCGCACGCTGCGGCTCCAAGTTCGCGCCCTTCTTCTGCGCCAACGTCACGTGTCTGCAGGTGAGCCCGAGTTACATCGCTAGAGCTTGTCTAAACTGAAATGACGCGCTATCGCATTCACGCACACGAGCAAATTTCAAAAGTGGACGTTAGACATATATAAAGAAAAAGAAAAAAAAGAAAAGAAAACATTTATTTGGACAGCACAGAGACATGACGATACAAATTGCCAGACGATTGGTACACAGGTACAATTAAACAAAAAGCAAAAACAATAACAATTAAAACAGAAAAAAAAAAAAGAGATTAAGTCTCACGGCTGGTCCAAATGGGAGCCCAGATCAGCTTCATGTCAAGTCGATCACATCAATCGACTTGACGCTGATTTTCATCTGGGACCCTGGTGTTTCACTCATTCATATATGAATAAGTGTCATTATTCTCACACATCCAAAGCGACTAATTGAGTAGTGGGGCGCGTCATTTCAGCTTAGACGAGCTCTACTTTCGTTTTTCTAGTTTTTTTTTTATTAGAGCATCGCTTTTACGCATATTGGCAGTGTCAAGTAAAACGATATTTAGTATTTGTTTAAGCAGCGTAAAAGTTAGTATAATATAGTCAGATTATTCAGTCAATTATTTATTAAGTATGTCAGTCAAGTGAGTTACAGTCAGTTATTCGAGTAAAGCGATGGCTACTTTACCAGAACATTTACAATGAAGTTTTGGAGGCAACCTGAGAGGATTTCGCACTGTTATTCTATTTCAATATACACGGGCACTGTAATGAACCTATATCAAACAAAATGCCACCAACTCTATTCAATATAACTTAAAAATACACCAAGAAAATAAAATAAAATAAGAGCACCATACGCCTCTTTCAAGGTTCCCGCAAAAACCCACCGTGAGCCTTAGCTACATCGCTAGTTTTGTTTTTCTAGTCATAGCACTCGCTCACCGTGTGAGAGTGTGTGGCAAGAGCACACGTTTACCCAGCACTGCGGCTCCAAGTACGCGCCCTTCTTCCGCGCCTTCTATATACTCATACTAAACATATCACGAATTAACCGTTTCTTACCTATCTCCACGCCTGTTGTTCCCCAAGAGATAGGCAAAGGTAAACACATGCAAACATCCACAGGTCACCATTATACATTTTACCAAATCCAGTTTTCCAGTGCCACGAAAATGGCAAAATTTTGACAGATCTAACTCCCGGAACCGCGGATCGAACCCAGGACCTGCGCTGGAGCGTAGCATTCACTAGGCTATTGGAGGAGTGTTGCAAATTTTTTGCAAAGTTATAAATTATCATCATCATTATCATTTCATCTGAAGGATGTGTACTACTGGGCCAAGGCCCCCCATCAGGGGGATATTCCATAATCGCCACGCTTGGCATGCGGATTGGCGATCGCAGTGGCGGTAGTTTTATCGCAGGATGCTTCTTCCCATCTTGAAACCGCTTGACTTTTTGGGAATTTGACATTTTGGACTGAAACTGCAGAATTCTCTTCCAGCAGAAGGAAATTCTTCCGCTAGTGGGCGGTGGGGTCGTCACGTCCCGACGCCAATGTAAATAGGGGATCCTAAATATATAAAGTTCAATGCGTGTTAACATATTCATGTTGTACATTGCAGTACTACTGCGAGCACTGCTGGGCGACTATCCACTCGCGGCCGGGTCGCGAGTTCCACAAGCCGCTCGTCAAGGAGGGCGCCGACCGTCCGCGCGCCGTACCCTTCCGCTGGTGTTAGTACCCCAGGGTACCCCCCGCTCCCCGACCCCGACCCCGCGTACCCCCGGAGTGTACCCTCGCTAGGGTGGCTGGGGGACCTTTGTTGCAGCTCGGGACGTTTCAGGATCGAGTGGGACCACTTGGGACACCCTCTAAGGATCTCTTGTGATTCCGCTGTGGGATCAACATTGGGGCTGGTCGGAACCTCCTGTACCTGGGACCCCCAAAGTGTACCTTCGCTGAGAACTCAGCTAGGCTTGAAGGAGACCTTCGTTAGGATTGTCAGGGCCTATAGATACTATCCGGGAGATTTCCACGGGTCCTCTTGGGACACGTGGGATCTTCTCTTGGTCTAGAGGACACTTTCTGGGATCTCTTGGGTGATGTCCACCTTGAACCTATAAGGAACGTTCACCGAGGCCCCTCTGGAATTTTCACTAAGCCCGGGTGGGATCTCACTGGAATCACCGCCAGAAACTCTACGTTTGGATAGGGGAACAGGTTGGAGTCGCGCGGCTTTGGGGACAGTTGGGCATCCCCGGACCTATCTGTACTTGAGGGATAGTTGGGAATTTGTTTGGACTCATAGAATAAACCTGTTGACCGCCTTTTATTTCGTTTGTAACACTAATACTGTTTGATTTTGAAAAATATTTTTATTCAGTTATTGACAGAAGTGGATTAACTATGGATCAGTCTATTTGTTTTCCTTCTCAATAAGCTCGTTAAGTAATACTTGGTTATGGAGACTTTGTTTGCTATCGAATTATAATTTAAACGTTATTTGTTGTTCCCTTATCATTAAAAATGTAAAAACTTAAATTCCTTGCTTTGAAATTAAGTCATTTTGAGATTCAAGATATGTCTTATAAGTCTATGATCCTCGAATGCAATGTAATTTCCATTTGACGGCGAAACAGGCTTTTTTAAAATTGATTTTTATCATTGAGTCCTTATACTTTCCCAACTATCTTAACAGGCGTTCGAATATTTGGTTGTTGTGTTGCTATCTTCAGATTGAGAGATTTGGTACAAAATTGCGTTTTTACATGTATTTGATCCCACTTTCTTGATTACACTTGAAATACAATTTTTGTATCGTATTCTCTCTTCTAAACTCAAGTCTAGCTAAAAAGGAATTCTATTTTTTTATGAGTGCAACACTGTAGCTGACTTAGATTCCTTTTAAGCTAGACTGGCAACACTGCAGATATGAAACAGGCCGATATGGTCTTAGACTAGACTTATGAGGTGTGAAACAAGATATGGAACTGGAACGTCATTGGTTAGTTTGAATAAGAATTATCTCGCATACACTCCTTTATTTTAGGAGAATTTAAAATAAATAGGGGATAATTTAGATGCACTGTAATTTTATAACATCTCTTCAGCTCTCTTTTTCGATATTTCTGATTACTGAGGCTTGTAAATAAAGTGAGAGATATTGATTATCTGTTTTTAATAGTAATTTTTTTAGACAAGTACTGTCGTACATTGGTATGATAGCGTTTTCCTTCTCTCTCGCTTTCTCCCTCTACTGTGTGACAATAATCCTCTATCCGTCCCCTCTCAAGACATAACCTCAGAACCAAGTGACGTCTTGAGTTCCAATCTTGTTTTACTACTATAACATGGCGTTCCGTAGAGTCGTTGTATTTTCTCAAGAATTACACTTAATTAGGAATATGAAAAACACAGCTTTTTAGTACCTGCCGGACGCTACGGGACGTCTGCGATTTGTGTGTTTTTGACGCCTATAGGCGACAATGGTGACGTTATATTTCAGTATCTGCAAGATTTAGCCAATAAACTGGAACGTTCACAAATATTGACCTGAATAATACGTACCATCAAGTATAAATTAACATTTTTTGTTGCTATTATATGGATTTTTGAAAGTAATGTTCATTTTAGTTTAAAACTATTACTAAATGTATTTTTGAGGATGCAATACATACTCACTATAGTAAATTAGTTTTAAAAAAAAAACCAAGTAACTATGTGAATCAGTTTACATTGATGATGCAACTATTTGATTGTCACCCTTGTCGCTTACAGTCGTCAAAATACCCGATTGCGAGTTAGATTTGTCGAAACGACGCGTATAAGCGTCTAGTAAATCCAACATTATCCAAAAGTTTTATTGTTAAGCAAAATATATAGAATTCAAGTACAATGCCCGTCGGGCGGTTTGACACTCAAACTACAAATAGTAGTTCCGTGGTAGAACGCCTGATGGGTTTCGTTTTAAGCAAAATGTATCCATTTAGCTAGATGTCGGTTTGTCGTGGTAATTTACGCGCGTTCGACCAAAATGTCGTATGATAGTTTGGTCG
This sequence comes from Macrosoma leucophasiata, assembly GCA_036365455.1. Taxonomy (NCBI): domain Eukaryota; kingdom Metazoa; phylum Arthropoda; class Insecta; order Lepidoptera; family Hedylidae; genus Macrosoma; species Macrosoma leucophasiata. Next base: position 6,230,236 of record JAWQUS010000029.1, read on the forward strand.
AAGCGCGCGCTCTTGTAAGATATTAGTCTTGGGACGCGGCTTGAGTGCGATTTTGGTTAAGGTTGAAACTCGTTTGAATATGCATGTTTTCTGTTTTTTTAACCTCGAAATGGAGGTTATCAATTAGGTGATTCCTTTTTTGGTTGGTGTATTTGGGCTCTCGGCTCTTATTGAACCATATTGAGACCTATTTTAGTATGGATTGACAGTTTTCAATAGTGTCATTACACAGTAAGCTATAAATGGATGTGGCATTTGTCCAGTCGTATCTCAAGCCGCGGCTCATCGTCGTTAATCTTTAGCGTAAGACATAAATGTATGTCGAAATGTCTCAAAATATGATTGTACCTGTGTAGCTAGAACGAATTTCCCAAATCCCCCCCCGATCTTTTCCGTATATATTTTGGATAATTGTTGAGATTTCTTTGGCGGCCGCATCGCCAGTTGCGTTTTGTTTACCCTCGGTTGGGCCGTTGTTTGCGGACCTGGTTTCTACGATGTACGGATGGACGTCCGCGTAGATATCCGACGCCTTCAGTTCCTAATTCAAATTTATTTGTCACGGGAGGCGGCAGGATGCGGTTTTAGTACAAAACACGTTGACGTTACCAAATTTGGCTGTAAAACTATTAGATTTGTTTAGAAATAATAATAATTAATAATGAAATTGATATTTTTTCTCCGCCGGGATAGTGCAATAGTGTTTAGAATAGGATTTTTAATAATGTTAGCCGATTTATAGGATAAGTGAGTTTTTTACCTTGTAGACGCTCTTTGCGAGGCTTAGTTTTTGCGGTATTGCTAGATGCTACCCTAACTTAACAATGCTATTGAATAGCTCTTTGACATTGAAACACTAAATGTAAACAAACATGCATTAATTCTTCTCAATCAAAATGTCCTATTCTGCAATAAGGTCATCTGTCAGTTTGGCAGAATCTTTAATTTTTAAAGGGTGAACTAGCAATGCCCCATAAGCGACATTTTGGTGTATGCACGTTTTCCCTTTTCTAACATTTAGACTCGCTAGAGCGTCTTCATCGACGATACGCCCTAGACCTTGACTTAGTACTGTAGAATCATGTTATAGAGGAAATAAAAACTAGTTTAGTCGAGTCTGATATTGGGCGGCGATCTTTAGGTTTCTAGTTTGGGAAAGACTTGGGCGCCATTTAGCTTGGCTGCATCGATTTTTGACACATCCGAATTTTGTTGGTACAAACTGGTCAAACGTTATGACTAACGTTGGACCTACAAATAAATTGAGAAGAAAAACGGAATGTTCTTCAAAACTTGCTGTATAGGTGGCACCAAACTCGAATATTCTAACAGACAGACAATACACTTAGCAGCTGAAAATAAAACGGACTTTAAACAAGGATTTATTTTCAGATAATTCTTTTAAAAAGATCTATTTATCTAGTTGTGTTTATGTTTTTGTACGAGTTGTTAATTTTTTTTTTCAAATAATCAACTCAGGACAGAAGAAAAATAGAAATAAAATAAGCGTATTCAAAGCTGATTACTAATATTTTTTCTGTATGGATATATGGATATATGGATATATGGATATATTTCTGGATAAACCAAAATTACAAGCCATTTTTCATAGACCAAAAAAAACAAGATTACGTAAGTTTGTGTCGAAAATTGATATCAGTCTGCGACTTGGTTAGATTCGTCGATGAGTCTAAAACAGGGGAGGCTCTAAGATCTATGGTTCGTACTTAACTAGACGGTTACTCGACCACGGCATTATAGACTGTAGACAAAGACTTGCGCGGGCAAAGAGAAAATTTTTCGATGATTTTTGTCATGATTTCGATGAAATATTTTCGTGTCGTGTTTCTAAATTATATATCGTGAGGCTGAAGTGCCTTGTAGATGCCCCTCCCGAGTATTGGTTGATTGTGCGTTTGGGTGCGGTTAGTATAAGCGGCAGTTTTTGGAACTTTTCAACTCCTATCTTTCAAGGATCGTAAGGCCACCGGCGCCCAGACACAATTGAATTTCAATTGTCATATTTTTCTCGTGTCTGGAGGGATTAATAAGCTAATAATATTGATTTTGCTACTTGAACATGTTGAAATTGATAATAATGAAAGATTGACCAATCCGAAGTTAACGTTTCTTTCGAAAGCTGAAATCGATGAGTAAAATCTTTTGAAAGACCAAACTGAAGGTACTTTGAACATTTTATTATAATTTAAGATGCTAAAGACAATGGTTAGTAATCTCAAGCTTTCACTTGACGTGGTAAAATCATTCCTACAGATTTTTACCCTTACGATAAAATTGGGTACAGCGAAGAAGGAAATTGACAGAGGAAAAAGAGATTTACGACCAGATTGTTACGAAAAAAAAGTACGATCTATTGAAAATATTTTCACTTCATACAAAAGTTGATTAGTTTCAAAATCTATCGCCGCAACACCAGTCTTTTACTATTTAAATTCCTTACGCGCTGGTTCGATTGGCACTTTTCGATTATTAACGAGCGTCGTCCTACCGTCGGTCGACCCCTGAAAGCTGACGAGAGAGCTCGATTTTGATTTTGTTACGACTGGATTTATTGATCGCAATGAATGAAATCTGAAATTTCATTCGCACATTTCATTCGTTCATTCAATCGTAAGGGATGCGGCAATTATTTACTCGTTTTGCACCAAACGGGGTGGACTGACCGGCGATTTTTTTCTAAATAAGTAGACAATTTGTACTAGTAGAGCGTCTAGTGAATGATTTGCAGCGGGCACGTGGCGCGACTAGACTCGACGATGTTCAATTGCAATTAAAAATGTAGGCAAATTTGGATATATATTTTCTTAGCGACTAGATATTCGGCCGCGTCACGTGCTCTGAAAGCTCTAGTGAATAAAAATTTTAATAATAGATTCAATATAATAGTCAATTGCGAAGTGGTTTCCTTACGAGTTAGGGCCGGCTCGTGACGAGCTAGTGCGGTGTCGCGCCGGCCGTTAGATCGTTTTCTTAGTATTTCTAACACGCTACAAACCCGAAACACAGTTTTCCATCTCTTACGGCACTTTTCTACTCCTCGTTTAAGCGATTTGTGTGTACCGCCAGTTTCGGATGCATTTTCAAATTTTCCTCCTTTTTTTCGCTCTACCCCCGACATTTCGTGACGTGTGACAACACTTGACAGTTTACATTTTTAATTATTCAAGCGAAAGGCGTGTGTTTTTTTATTTTCCATTATTTCGGTGAATTGCTCAATGTTTTTTGAATGTCTTTGTTTGAAAGTGCCCCCTTACCTAGAATGGAATGGTGTGTGTGTGTACGATCGCTCTGTCCCATTTTTGTATTTTTGTATTTTTATAAAAAACGTTTGTGGGGATAAATTCGGTCGTGTTTGTTTTTACGCGCAACGTTGTAGCTGTCAATGTTAGATTTCTTTTGTCGTGATTAAGACGGATCCTGCGGTCGTGCGAGTAGACCGAGGATCGCGATTTATACAATTGGTGTTAGATTTTTTAACCGGAGTGTCTGGGATATGTTTGCGAGTGGTTTGCAGCCTTGGTCTTGTGACACCATTCAATGACTGGAGTGATTTGGTACGGGGTGATAATCTGAAAAAGTGAGCTTCCATTCCATAATTAATGCTTAAAAGTCATACTTATTTCAATATTAAATTTAAAAAAAAAACAGTCGTGTCAATGTGTTTTAACACTTAGCCTGAGTTGCACCAATATATTTCTTAAAGTTAATGTAACATTTCACATCCTTCTCTAACTTTAACGAATTTCTTTAAGTTAGAGAAGGATGTGAAATGTTACAGTAAAATTCAAATATCTTGGTGCATGCTACTTGAGATCAGAATGATTTTTACTGATTATTTTTTGAGGGTATTTGATTATTAATCACACCGGAAGTTCAACTTTTTGGGAAATTCACCCATTTGTCGGCTGTCAAATGCGTGAACCGTCATTTTGGCATCGACCATAGACGGATGTGACGTTTGAGCAATACTGTTGATAGTTTCCTACTTATTTTTAAAAGGTTTCGTGGTGCCTGGTGTATTAACGCTGTTATCCGGATATCTCCACTGAGTCAACGATTTAATGTTTCTCAAATATCATATTTTCGTAATGCGCTGGGCTTTTTGTTTAGAGTAATTTGCTAATACTTTGGAGTCCCGCGGTGTGTTTTTAATGTTGTTTTATTTTGACATACTTTATAGATAACTGCGTGCTTTGCCTTTATTTTCAAAGAAGATAGGCAGATAAAGACACTTGATTCTGTAATCTAAGATCATTGAGCTTATTCTAAGCTATTATTTCTATTTAATTGCGATCTTATACGTCTTGTTTTGGTTTCTATAAATGTACCTACATACGAATAAACTAATTATACAAACTGTATTCTTTGAGTTCAGGTTTCAAAATTGAATTGAAATAAGGTGTCCCAGTACAGGCATAGCGCGCAGTGTATCCTAAACCTGAGATTTGGTGAGAAGTAATTTAGTTTCGACAATTTTAGTTCCGCGGGGTGTTTTGTTTCTTAGTTTGTAGGCCTTTGCTTTCTTGTTCGAGTTGTTGTTTTCTATTGGCTATTCTTGGAATTCTACTCGGTTGTTTGTGATAAACTATTTTTCTGTTGAGAATTGTGGAACGACTATTTTTGCGAAGTTTTCCTTAACTCCTACGTCACCCAATTTCAAACTTGTCTATGGATGATTTTTAAAATTAAGAACTTCCGGCGTTCATTTAAATATCTGTCAATAATTACATACCAAGCCATTAAAATGACATTGATTTTTATATGAATAGATTTTCAATAGAGACGCTGTGAATAATAATCGTTTTTTTATTCGGACCATCAATTCTCGTTTGTTCCAACTAGTTTATCATAAAATCGCCGAGATGATTTCTTGTTTTTTCTCATTTTAGATAGTAATTTTGTGGCATAGCATATCACAGGAACACTGTGCGGGGGGCATAGTGAGGATTTTTGACGTTTATATTGGAAGTTATTGTTGTTGTTTCTCGAGAAATGATTGTCCCTCGTCCCCGATGAGTGTAGCACATCACTGTACATAGATTGTTTCTTAGTGGAATTAAAAAGTTTTTAAAAAATCCGCAAAAAAAAAACGTACTTTCTATGGACTCGAGGCGGATTAGCCTGTGGGGCTTTGTAAATTAGGTATTTTAGTGAAATTATTACATTTACTATAGCAAAATGTAGCGCAATTCAATACCTACCTAATCTAGTTACTACCTTGTAATTGCTAAACTATGTTTTGTTGATTGCACACGATCACGCCTATTTATCTGGTTCAGTTGGTCTCTTTGGAGACAATTACTACAGGCCGCAAATGGTGCATACAAAGATATTTTTTTAACAAATTTTCATAATAACCGACTCCTCGCCCGCCGGAAGTTTGACCATAAATTTCACCTTTTTTTTTCGGCTTCGCTTGAGTAATGGAATCGTTTGAAAATTTTATCTAAGCTGTTTTATTTATACAGACTTGTTTTTTTTTACTGTAAAATTTGACTAGACATGAATTATCGAGGAGTCGGCTTTATATGATTTGAAATTAGATTTATATATTTTTATAGGTCGTTGTTTGTCTTGTTATTACATGAATACAATTTTGTTGAGCAATACAGCCGCTTGAGGACGCGAGTTTGACATTTGGAACGTACTCGGGCGGCTACATTGCGTAGCTAATTCGAACTTAGTGAAAATTTATGTTTTATCTTACAGGAATGGAAACTGTTACGAGAACTTTGGCTCAATGTTTTTAAATATATTTTTAGTGAATCTTAGACATAACGCGGTTAAACCTTTGCCAACATGGCGGGTGTTATTGGGCCAAACGATCTCATATTTATTAGTGTTTTCAAATTTAAATCTAGTACAGTTTCATTATTGTGTTGACTTTGTCGCTTTCTTTGTAAAATGTTTCGCCCCCTCATTTCGAGCTATGACAAATTATTTTAGACTATTGTGAAGACATTAAAATGAATTTGAACATTACTGCGTTTGTATTGTAGTTGAGCTGTGGATAAATGGAGGATACACTTCGAACGGTTTGAGTCAAATACTTGTGATCTCTGTCGTACCTTCTTTCTATAGAATTTATTTTCATCATAATCTACTAATATTAATGTAAAGAAGTTTAATTGAGCCAAAAACATGGTTCCACGTAAATAGACACACCGTGGGCGGGGAATAAGAAGGACACACCGCAACGCGTAGGCTATTAAACGTTTCCTTGCCGCTCGGCGAAATGACCTTGTCTAAACCAATCGAATGGCAGCATTGTCATTGTTGGGTGTGTGTTTAAGATTGCAGTTTGTTTGTTTGCGTAAATGGAGTCAAAACTGAAACGATGATTGCTTGAGAGTGAAGAACTTATTACACGGCACGGTATCAGGGTCCGATAGCAAGGGTCGGTGTAGTGTAATAACATTTAGGGAGTTAGGGCCCTAATTAGGGCGACCGGAGCGGCCCGTGTATTTGTACTATGACTTGAGTTAGGGCGCTGTCGACCGGATAGTGTAATAACCGGCAGCCCGGCGCGAGGCCACGCCCACCCTTTTTGCCGGACACTGTTTACCTTGTCGTGTATTAGCCTTTTTAATTTCGATACATTATTATTCGTAGATCGTAATGCTATATTTTAATTTTAGACAGCGTAGAAAGAGATGGGTATTTTTTCAAATGGGTATTTGAAGTGTTGTCTCCACCTTTATCTACAAGCTTCTTGATTGTAGCGTGGGGTAGTGCACTCGAATGTTTTTTTTTTTACTTTTTTTTATTTACACACGTCCATGCCTTGTGTGTTGTCACATTCTTTTTTTTAAGTACATTTTTTTTGCTGTGTTTTCTCCAAAAAACCAAAGAGCGTCCAAAGACGGATCTACCAAAAAGACAATGGTTGTGGCCATCGCCGCAACCCTTAATTCCTATTTTACTTAAAATTCCGGGAGAAAATGTGGCTATGCTGTTTTTTTATAAAACCTTTTTACTTAGACGTAGTATACAATACCTGCTTGTTTTGATGTATTTTTGAAGTTTATTCCTATTTATTTATTTTTTACCGTTTTTTTTTGTAAAACATTTTTTTTGTAATTAAGTAATCACATTAGTTAGTGTTGTTTATGTTATTTTAGTGTTTAAAGAGTTTTTTCAGTATTTTTCAAGGTTTCAAGTAATTTTACACTGCATAGCGTAATTAAAGCTTTTGCCATTAAAAGTTGCACATTGGCCGATAATTCAGTAAGTTTAAGGAGTATTTATGTATATTTAATATTTCGATTAAAATAGATAGAGAGTGAGGTTGGAAACAGAGCGAATGTTAATGTCATTCGAAGAATTTCCTGTCTCTTTCTAGAGTATGAATTAAGACAGTGGTGAAGATATTTTTGTCGGCGCTGTTTCTAACCTCGCTCATTGACGATGTAAAAACTGTTCTTGTCGATATAAAGTAAATAAAATCGGTGTAGATTTCTAAATTGGAGCTTTACTATAATATTATTTGATGGGAAAGATCACTCTGTGTGACACAATACCGTTTTTTATATATTTATATTTATGTAAGTTGAACTATTACTGTAGTACTAGTTTTTTTTTCTTTTTTAAGAGTGAATTATTTTTGTTGTTTGAATAAATAGTATTATATTAGAGTTACGGCGCCTTTGGGGACGTAGCGGCTAATTTATTGTCCTATTGACAGAGGTTCGCCGTCTTGTGACGACCGGAAGATGACCATAGATTTTTTTTACTTTTTTTACGAAAGGAAGCGATGGCCGTCTTTGACGTGATGCTTTGTTTTAAAATACAATATAATTATATTTTTTATTTTTTTTATTGCTGAAGTCTGTTTTTTTATTTGCTTAAGTATTTTACGTAATTAAAACTGCAACCAAACTAACGATCTCTCTCCACATTATATGCTTTCGAGCACAGTAATTAGATGGTGTTTGATGATTAATGTGTAGCTACCGCCATTTCATTAAATGCATTTTGATATTCTACATTACTATTTGAAAAATCTACTTCTCGAAGTTGCGCAAAATTTTTCTTTGAGCGAATCCAGCATGATGATTATCTTTTTTTTATTTATTTTGAATGGTCATTTTTAATTAACGGTATTGTCATAAGCCAACCCTGTCCTGTCACCACGCTGTCCCCTAGGGTTGTTATTGTTTAAAATTGAAATACTTGAATTTTTATATGAATTTTATTATTATAATATGGTATTTTACTAAATATTAGTCCAATATTAAATCTTTATACGCTTGTTTTATTTTGTATCCCTCTCGTATATATGTAAGCGATATATTTAATGGTATAATATTAGTTGAGTCTTTTGAAGGCAAAAGCATCCTAATTTTAACGGTATGGGATGAGGTGTTCCCTCAGTGCTACAATATGGGGTTCTTCAAAAATGGCGTCAAAAGAGTCCTTCAGGGCTGGCAGCGCGTAGGCGACTCCCCTGGTGTTGCAAATGTTCATAGGCGATGGTGACTACTTTCCATCAGGTGGCCCGTCTGCTTGTCTCTCAATCCTTTGATATAAATTAGGATGGCAATGACCGTAAAATACAGACCCCAGCATTGTCTCATTGTTGCATATCGAGCCTACGAAAGAGACAATCAGATAGTTTCTATCTCTTAAACCGTTATCTCTGTCGCACATGATACGCCAATCCGCCTGCCAAGCGTAGCGATTATGACATGTTCTTCCTTTATGACGCACAAGACTGGTCCGTCTTTGGGGAAGGCCAAAGAGAATTATAAGTAATAGGGAAGGCTTTGTCCAGCAGTCATCCTTCGGCTGAAGGGTTTATTCTCAGTGGATCGATCGTCGAACTAGTAAAAAAAAATTCTCATTCTTTTGTTATTGTAACATTTCACATCCTACTATAACTTTAACAGATTTCTTTAAGTTCTATAAGGACGTGAAATGTTACAATACTGTAGAAATAAAACTTGCGGACTTTCTCGCGTATACAACACTCCCAAATTTCTTCATACACCCGACGTTTCGGTCGCTTTTCAGCTACCGTGGTCACGGGCTGACTAATTCGACGATGTTCAGCCTGGTCTTATATAGCTGAGACAGAACACAACCCTAGTGCGATGTAAACTACTAGTGGCGCCATCTATCGAGAAATTACTGAGAACTACGTTGCCATGTCATGCTAGCGCCACCTGTTTCTGAGACGTCTGGCATAACGGTCCGCGAGAAAATCCGCAAGTTTAATTTCTACAATGTATGAAGCTCGCGAAAACCTACGAAAACGTTAATGTTACAATAACTTTAACAAAAGTGCATAAATTTTATGCAAAAGTGCAATGGCTTAGCGTGCTGCAACCCATGCTAAGCCATTTCCAACTCATTAAAAAAAGGTATGACTGCACCATGAGTGGCCTAAACGCTAGGATGACGAACATTACTTCACTCCTGTAATCCCCAAAGGGGTAGGCAGAGGTGAATGCATGCATTCAAGCACACATGCAAACAGCCTCGGATTTTACACCAATATTATCTTTGATAGCGTATTTTTTACAAACAATCGTACAGTTCACATTGATGTCAATTGACGACTGCAGCCTATAGACACCCACACAAAGACCAAAGTCAAAATGCAAATGCGTTGCCACTCCTGAGGCCTAAGGTGTTATGCCTCTATGCCGGAAATTACAGAGTCGTACTTTACCACCTCACCGGAACACGACAGTGCTGTACACTACTACCATTTGGCGGCAAGTATCTTAGGTAATGCGGTGGTATCTACGTCCGCGAGTTCCGTCACTGGAGCTCTACCACCAGTAAAAGCCGTAGTAGTAGTAGTAGCCTGCTACCACAAGGCTCCTGAGGCATACAGTTTACATTAGTCTTAACATTTACATGAAATCAGAGATTTCACCTTACTCGATAGTGCTTGATGTGCTGAAAACTTCTGTAACGGAAACAGAGATGCCGACATGACCATTCTACTAAGAGGGGAGAAGCGAGGAGAGTGGAGGCGTGGCGTGGTGTGGCAAAGAGTATACAAATACTGTGGTGTGGTGTGATTTGGTGAGGTGAGGACATAGAGGCAACGCGGGCCACCGGCCGCGGCGGACCGGAGGGGAGTAGCCATATGCAGGTTTTCCCCTCTGTCAAAGAACAAGACCAAATGGTCCTATACCTGTCTGCGTTTATGTATTTTGTTAACGTCAAGGTGTGAGTTTCGTAGTAATAGACGATTTTTTTAGTGTGAGTGTGTATCACACGCATAAATTTATTATCTACTTAGTATTATACATCTATGGTCACACGTATTTCACCTTGCATGAAATGACAGACTGTTTTGCATCGGTAATACACGCTATGGCTACTCCCATCCGGTCCGCCGCGACCGGTGGGCCGCGTTGCCGCGTAGTATCTGTGTAGTAATCTGTGGCCGCGTTGCTCTATGTGATTGACATCAGCGATTGACATGACAATAGGATGTAGGATGTCATTATTTTTTCGAATATTGGAACCAAGAAGCTTTCAAGTTTCTTGATTGTATGTATGTATCTTCATGCCAGGTCCCTAACGGGGTAGGCAGAGAGTGTAGAGCGCCAGACATCCCGGTTCTGACAAACCTTTCGTGCCTCGTCTACCTTCATCATTCTCTTCATACATGCACGCCGATTCCTAAGACTTTTGACCCCACCATCAGACAGAACTCGACCTATTTGGTCATGGTTGGTCAGCCTTGGTCTTCCTGAGCCTCTGCAACCATCCACATTCGCATTGTATATCTGTTTAGTCATTCGTTCATTCGACATTCTTTCTATATGCCCGAACCATCGGAGCATGCCTTTTTTCATTTTTACACCGATACTATCATTCACACAAAGTCTCTTTCTTACATCTTCATTACGAACGCGATCGGTGAGTGATACACCGCAGATCTTGATTGGAAAAATAAATTTATTATCTACTTTAGAAATCTTTGATTGGAACGGATAGACTATATACTATAGATATAATATCTACTGTATTATTAATTCATGCTATAAGTTTTGGCGGGAACCTTGAAAGATGTGTATAATGCTCCTATTTTATTTTGTTTTCTTGGTGTATTTTTGAGTTATATTAAATAAAGTTGATGGCATTTTGTATGATATAGCTTTATTACAGTGCCCGTGTATAGTGAAATAGAATAACAGTGCGATAACACGGCTTTTCAGGTTGCCTCCAAAACTTCATTGTAAATGTTCTGGTAAAGTAGCCATCGCTTTACTCGATCGCTGGGACTCTGACTGACTGACTGATAATTGACCCACTGATTCTGACTTTTACGCTGCTTCTGCTTATGACAAATTACGAAATTTGGTTTTACTTGACACTGGAAATATGCGTAACAGCGATTCCATTATGGTAGATGCACATGTTTTAATTTATCATTCAATCAGTTCGTTACAATTCAACTAAACTGAATAAAAGTAAAATGCTTAGGAATGTTTAACATAAAAACTTGCCGAGATATAGTAAATGATTAGGAAGAAAATTGGGAAACTTTATTTACTAGCAACACTCATGATTTCATGTGGCTGTCTCATGAGCGGCCACACGCTGGCTACATCTATGTACTTAATCTAAGACACAAGCCAAGAAGATTATAAGATTATTATTATATTAGTAAGAACTCTCCCGGTGCTAATGAACTCTTTTTGAATGTAATATATAATAAATTCCCTAACTGGCTTACTATATTCACTGATGCATCCAAACTTTCTTCGGAGTCTGCAGTTGGTGCGGCGGTTTGGATTGCACGCTACAAAATTATTTTAAATTTTAAACTGCCTGTAATCTCTTCTGTTTTCACTGGTGAAGCCATCGCAATTCATGAAGCGGTTTCTTACGCTGAGGCTCATAATCTTACAAACACGATAATTCTTTCAGACTCATTAAGCGTCTTACAGGCAGTGCTAGGTAACCCCTTACATAATAAATTGATTTTTTTTTTATGTAATGGAAGTGGTAAACAGGCATGCAGTTCACATTGATGTTAAGTGATGACTGCAGCCTATAGACACCCACACAAAGGCCAAGGTCAAAATGCAGATGCGTTACCACTCCTGAGGCCTAAGGTCTTATGCCTCTGTGCCGGAAATTACAGGGCCGTACAAATGAAATTCCCCATTACTTATGCCATCAGGGAAGCTCTGATTAAATGTCACAGGAAAAATATTAGTATTACTTTAGCGTGGATTCCCAGCCATTGTGGCATCACAGATAATGAAACTGTCGACCAGTGCGCAAAATTGGCAATTAGCAGCGGCTGCGATTCACACAATTACGTTTTCAGCCATGACATGATGTCCCTAGCAAACACTAAATTGGTTGAAGATTGGCAAAAAGAATGTGATCAGTCAAAATTAAATACAGGAAAGTATTACGCGAGCATCCAACCTAACATTTCCACTAAACTGTGTTTTTTTAAGTTTCAAAAGTTGGACAAGTAATCGTGCTCTATTTTATGCCGCTTACTCTTGGGTCATGTATGCACGCCTCTCTTTCTTCATAAACTAAGGATCAGGGACAGTTCTATATGTGAATGCGGCTTAGACGAAGGTTCTGTTGATCATATATTTTTTAGTTGTTCACGTAATAAAATCTCTTCCCTTCTTCACCGTAACATCCCTCGTCCTACTAACATACAATCTCTTCTCATGTTGGTTAACTCACCTTTTGTATATAGGTTATCTAAATGTATCCGTGTAAATAATATTAGTATCTAGCTTTATGTTAAGATTAGCATTGTGTTTTGTTCAAACTCATCTGTAAAGTTGGTGTTCGTCATTTATTTTTTATTTTTTGTAGGTAATTCTTAACGCTCAATAATTATTATTATAAGATTAAAGTTTCGTATATACCGGTCATCCGTTTGTTCCACCGGTCAAAATTCGCTTTATTACTGTGCCTCTCTAATCACTAGATACTGGCAGAATTACCTTTCGCCCGGGTAGAGGCTAAAAACTAAAAAAAAAAAACACAAACCAACCAAAAGTCAAAAGTAGTCAAAACCACAGACCAAAACTTTCTACGTAGGTACTGTCAACATAGAAGTTATACAAGTTATACAAAATTTCTCTTAAATTCGATTAAACCAAATGGCGGAGACAAAAGCATGCCTCTCCAACTTAATATTCGAGACAAGCGACGGCCATAGATATGCAATCAACCCGTTCGCGGCCGCTGAGCAACCACGAATCTACTGTGAGTTCTGCGAGCTGAACTTCGTTGACAGTGAAGAATATGAACACCATAACACAGTAATGCATGGCCACAAGAAGCAGCTAACGTGTCCAGAGTGTCCAGCAGTATTCGGTAGACCGGATCACTTAAAACGACACATACAAAGTATACATACAAACCAAAAGTATACGACATGTCCTGTCTGTTTTTTGGATTGTAAACGCCAGGATGTCCTTCAAAAACACATCCAAGAACAGCACAGCGATACCCCACAGGTCTTTAACTGCCGCGAGTGTGAATTCAAGTGTAATTCTTTGAAAGACTTAGAGAAACATGAGTCAAGTCATGCCCTTAGTGATAGGCATGTGTGTCCGCGCTGTGACAGTAGTTTTAAACGTCGAGATCACATGCTTAGACATGTGAAGTCGCAGCATTTGAAGCAGTTCGTCAGCTGCCCAATTTGTGATCAGGTTTACAAACGCAAAGATCATGTGGTCAGGCATGTTCGTGAGAAACATAAAATGGGTTTTCTTAATGGTAAACTAATAAAGTCTAAGGATATAATCATTTAATGTTTGAGAGTTTGGATTTATTTATTGCCATCGGTGTAAATGCTGGTGTTTGAGCACGGAAGATCTCAGGAGTTAAAATATCAGAGCACTGAAATGATTTTAGTGAAGAGGATTGCAAAGCCTACCCCGTGAATGACTTGGCATGAAGATACCTAAATATATTGCAAAGTGAATGGAACATTTCAATAGACACAAGGAAAAAGCACATAAACCGATTTGGAATTGTTAATCTCTCTATTGTAAGATAATATACCAACAGCAATAAGATATGTGCATTAAACGAAGATTGAGAGTTACCTGAAGTTTTTATTGCTGTATACTTTTTTTTTCCCGCTCCACACTCTCTTCCTACTTCGTAAGAGATCTGGAGTGAGGAACTGAAGATAAATATGTTACATACTTTTTTTTTTTGTCTGTTTTATACACTGCCATCTGTCAATATGGACATTCGTCAATTTAGTCATAACAGTTTTTGCAGTCCGGGTAGTGATTCGGCTACTTCAAAATAGACAGCTACATGCTCCTTTTTACAGATCCGTAGTAAACAAGGACCCTTATAGTTACGCCATGTCTGTCTGTCTGGTTTAGTGCAAAAACTATTGATACTAGGGACTTGAAATTTGGCACTAGTATACCTTAATCATGTTGACAAAGTGGTAGAATAGAAATATGAAAAAAAAAATTTAGGGTAGGTACCTCTACTACATGTAACACATGAGTATTTTTTATTTTTATTTATCTCTATAGTGTGAGATAGGTCTTTCAAAAGTGTTAGGGGTGTGGAAATATGATTTTTAGTTTTTTTTTTTTTATGTTATGGAAGTGGCAAACAAGCATGCAGTTCACATTGATGTTAAGTGATGACTGCAGCCTATAGACACCCACACAAAAACCAAGGTCAAAATGCAGATGCGTTGCCACTCCTGAGGCCTAAGTTGTTATGCCTCTGTGCCGGAAATTACAGGGCCGTACATTACCACCTGACCGGAACACGATAGTGTTGATCACTACCATTTAGCGGCAAGTATATTAGGTAATGCAGTGGTACCTACGCACGCGAGCTCCGTCACTGGAGCTCTACCACCAGATTTATGTAGTTAACTTTTTGTGACTTATTAAGCTTTTAAGTGCCAATTTTCGTTAGAGTCAAGTGTAGAGGGGAGCTCAACCAACTAAACGGTTGTTGTTAGAAATTCAAACGTTATGGAAATAGTAGCTACATATAATGAAATTAAAAGAATAGCTATCACACTTACGTTGGATTTTACAGTTGACACTAACTAAAACAAAATCTGTACTAATATTTGAAAGAAGTTTGTTTGTAGGGGCTAATCTTCGTAAATATTGAACCGATCATGGAAATTCTTTCACAATCAGAAAGCTATAATAGTCAGGAGTGCTATCCCTACGTAACTTCACGCCTGTAATCCCCGAAGGGGTAGGCAGAGGCAAATGCATGCATTCAATCATACATGCAAACACCCACGACTCGCCGGTTACGTTTTGGACCATGTAACAGGTGGCGAACCTGTTGCCATCTCCGGACACATTACCAAACTCCGGGGTACTGGGAAACTTCCAGAAAATGGAAAAATCCCAATAGAACCAGAGATAAAGGATTTTAAACCGTTATCTCTGATATCCCCGACCCGGGAATCGAACCCAGGACCTCCAGCGCAATAGTAGTGCTATCCCTACTTATATTATATAAGTGAAAGTAACTGTCTGTTACCTTTCCAGGTTCAAATGACTGAACCGATTTTAATAAAATTTAATTAATTAGGTTCAGCGATAGAGTTGACATTGAGAAAGAACATAGGCTAGTTTATGTCTCCTTATGTTCCCCCACACATCCACACGGGCGAAGCTGCGGGCAATAGCTAGTAGGCTATATTTTATTGCGGTAGTAGTAATGTAGATAAAATTGCATCCGTGAGAAGCATCTGACAGTGACCACTTTCCATCAGGTGGCCCAGGTGGTTTGCTTGTCTGTCAACCTTCAGATATAAAAAAAAGCCGGGTCAGGCTGCTAGTGTTGAATAAAACACTTTAAAATTGTAGAACTTAATTTAATTACACAATAAAGAATCTAATTAAAGTTATTCACAGTCAATAGTGCAGATTATTTCTTTTTATTCTGTGGCCTTGCGTTCCCGCCTCCCCGCGCTAAAGGAGCCGGTCTGCCGCGGTTCCCGAACGCTCCCCTACTTCCTCCACGACCAGTTCTCATATTCTGACCACCACGACCTTTGGAAACTTCGCTGCGGCCTCTAGCTTTGACCTGAGTTTCTTCTTTAACCATGTCGATAACCTCGTCGGGTATACGGAGATATTTTATCGTACTCCCGCGTATATAGCACTCTGGCATCCGCCAGAACTTGTCTCCGTCTCGTGAAGTGCATATCACTTCGCGTAAGTTGATGTTCATCCAATTATCGCAACTTACAAGATGACCGTTATATGTTTCGCCGTTCTTCAGTTCTACGAGCATGGGATGGTTTTGCGCTGTGCGTAGTAGGGAGAGTGGTAACATTTTCACTTCTAAAACTTGTTCGATCACAAAAATTAAGGATTATAATATTTTAAAAGCGAGATTCAGTGTTTTGTTGTGGTTTTGTTTACTCGCTTAATATGCCAAAACAGAAAACACATTTTGAGGTTAGAAAGTAGACATGACATTTTGATTGACGTTGACGTTTTATGACTTTTTTGTTTTTATCTGTCTCCAAATTTAAATAGTCTGTGGTTTCCAATAGTACCTAGGGCGTACTCCGAAATATACTGCGAGCACTGTTCAAGAACCTTATTGAGGACAAATTAGTTCCGTTGTAATCTAACAGTCTAACAGCAGACTACCTTTGATTGACATGACTTTGATAATGTAACTTGATAAATGTACAGCCCGCTCTCAAAAGTAACCTACACACAACCACAACCTACCTATTTCAGATCTCATCCATCCAAAGTTTCAGTTTTATCATCACTATCAATACATGTTTAATGATATTATCATTAAACAGGCAAAATCAATATAAACACGTTTTTTACTGCATATTTTCACTTATTTAGCTTTGTTTGCAGTTACAAAACATAGTTTGCAGTTAGAATTGCAACTCAAAACTAACATGGCGAATATGGCGGGCGATGTCATTTTGACATTTTCATTTTTTAAATTGTATTTTGATTATAGAACTTGGAGAAAAAAGTCATATTTTCTAAATACTATCAAAATCGATTGATCCCAAGCGTCGGCTGTATCGCCGCCATGTTTAACATAGTTGGAAAATGATAAAATCATTTGAATTAAATGTGGTTGTAACTCTGAAATATATTCTTGAATAAATTAATTGTATTTTTTTTTGGATTCTTCTTTAATTTACCCATTTTTTGAGAACGTGTACGAACCAAGGCCGAGCTCGCAACATCTCCTTTGTAATTATCATTATCATACTTATATTTACTGAGATGTGATGGTTTTTGTCAAAATCGGGCGCATCCCCTTAGTATAATAAATGCTAAAGCTATGCTGAAGCCGAGACGGATCGCTAGTCACATAGTAATTAAAACTATTGAGCAAAACTTTCATTTAGATTTTCTTCTAAACTAATATGGAAACTAATGTTTAGTCTTATCTTGCCGTTTGTAAAAGAGAGTATGGAACATTCTCTTGATACCTATTTTTATAATAAAGTATTTTTGAACCATTGTTTATTTTATTTTTGTTTACGTTGACATATTAATCAATGTATCAGTTGTTATTAGCTTTAATTTTATATTTGTAATTAGGGCAAATTACAAATATAAAATTAATATCACAAGCAAATTCTATTATTTCCAAATTATTAAGTGAATTTTTGAATTTGAATTTGAAACAATGTACATAAAAATAATTATTATAAATTATGTTGATGACCCTGACGCACGGTAAAACTCGAACGAGTTTATGTGGCGTCTTACTGTTTTGTATTTACTTAACCTCTTACTGAGCGGATGCAGATTTTGAAGACTGGCACTTTAACGCATAATGGCAGTCTCGAGCGCAGCACAGGACTCAGCATCGACCGTACAGCCGCAGTCTACCGTATCAGTTGTAGCAAGAAATATTGAGTATCTTGAGTAGTTTGTATTGTACTGTGTGTCTCTTTCTGGACCAAACAAAATGATTAAGTGTTTGGCATGGACAACATTACATTTTGGCTTGAAATGAAATGAACGGTTTTGGCACTGAGCCAATACACAAAAAGAAAACAAAATTAAATAAAACTAGAAAAAAAAAGGAACTAGGTTTATCCCAATTCAATCAAATGCAGTTTTTATTACCACCACATAAAGTGTTCTTGCCGTTGAATTGGCAGTACCCCGATAGCAAGTGCATCGTTATGCAATATGTTTAACCTGTACAGGTAATAGCGTCTCATTTTCATTCTTAATAATCTGCTCTGCATTTGATGCCGGTCGGGTTCACGTCCTTGGCGCAGAAACACCCTATTAATTTCAATTTCAATTTTTTATTGCAGTGATATTGCTCCGAGGTAATGCACGGCTTCGGAATATAGTGACGTCGCTCCGAGGTAATGCACGGCTTCGGAGTATACTGAATTGATATTATACTTTACAGTGCTCGTAGTAAATTTCGGTACACATATTTATTTTAGCAAAGGACTTTTTAGTACTTTTTGACTTTTTTTTTGGCGGGAACCTTGAAAGAGGCGTATGGTGCTCTTATTTTATTTCACTTTCTTGGTGTAGTTTTAAGTTATATTGAATAAAATTGGTGGCATTTTGTTTGATATAGGTTTATTACAGTGCCCGTGTATAGTAAAATAGAATAACAGTGCGAAAATACGACCTTTCAGGTTGCCTCCAAAACTACATTGTAAATGTTCTGGTAAAGTAGCCATCGCTTTACTCGAATAACTTGATTGTAACTCACTTGACTGACATATTATACTTAATAACTTAAATACTTGATACTTAATATTATACTTGATGACTTTAATATACTAACTTTTACGCTGCATAAATAGGAAATATCGTTTTACTTGACACTGGCAATATGCGTAATAGCGATGCCATAATAACAAAAAAAAAAAAAAAAGTACTTTTTGACAATGACTAATGACATTGACATATATTTATTTCTGAAAAATTCCGACACAAGTTTTCGGAATTTTCTATTTGTTTTCCAATAATAAACGCGTATATTACCATTATCGCAGTATAACTTCAGCTGAAAATCATAAGCGGTAAGTTATTAACCTTCTATTGAATTATTAACCACTATCAAGCGAGTAAATCTTCGAAAAATGTGACTCCAAATGATTACCGTTACTTTGATATCTTGGTAGCGTGATTTTGGATGCAATTATCTTCCAAATATGGACTGCACCTCGTTTTCGAGTTTAACTTTTCCATATTCTGCTTGCAAACTTAACATGTACCTATTAAAGTAGCGTTTTCACTAGTTTTTGACAATCACTACCGGCACTTAAAACATATTTTATAAACAATGTTTATAGTTTTATAGGTTATCAAAATGCCGCAAGCGAGACGCAAGACGCCGTTTAGCGGCAAAGCGAAGAAACAGCAGTTGCAAGTGAAGAAACAGAATAAGACTCTGCTTATGACTAGTAAGTAGTTTTTTTTTTAATCCCACCTATAATGTGTTTTCAGATTTAATGATAGTATAACGTATAATAAAGTAAATCAATTAATCCTTCAAGGATCGTACGGCCACCGGCAGCGAGACACAATTGAATTTAAATTGTCATATTTTTCTCGTGTCTGGAGAGATTAAGTCCACATATAATATAATAAAGTATACGCGGACTTAATTGATTTATGTACCACTCTCTTTCAAGCATTCAAACGTGATGCTGGCAGTTATGCCTCCTGGCGGTTGCCAATAAAAAAAAAGTAGTTTTTTGTTTTTTTTTTGTTGTATGGACTCATGTTGGCGGCATGTCTCAAAATGGCACTAGTCTACCTCACCAGGCAGTAGGCGAGCGCAGAGGGCGCTCTCAGCCTAAAGAAAGTGAGGGCAGCTGCCTAAGGGAGACCCCTGAGGGTTCGAACCTTGGCTTAGGGCGTTGCGGAACACATGAAACATATGCAATTAGGGGCTTCTAGTAGAGATTTACTAAAGTGTAGATGAAAACAGAGTTTTTGTAATTTTTGATTGACCCCTACTGTAAATGCAGTGGTCAGATGAACTCTACAGCTTGAAGAGCGGTCGCAATGCTGCAGTCAAATGCAAATAATTTCTAATGCAGTGGTCAGATAATTGCCACTCCCAGATTTATTTATTTATTTATTTATTTATTAAGAAAAGTTACAAAAACAATTTAAATGTAGATGGGTTTGTCCTGGCACCTTTACATTCGAAGCTCTAATACTATTTAAATACTATTGAAACATATCTTTAAAGCTAATTAGGTACAATATTCTCGAGAGCGATATAAAATTTAACAAGGATGAGCTAATTAGTTATCTACAGAACCTTAAAAATATATACTTAACACTAAGAAAAGGCTACACATACACTATGAAGTGCGGTACGGGAAAAGGTGTAGGTACCTATCAGTCCATAAACATTATTTAAACAACATCATAAATACCTAATGTCTATGTGCATGCGCAACGAGTGCATCGCGCATCGCTTCGCATTCAATGAATTGAAACCAGTTATTATTGCAACCTTATACAGGTTGCTCCAGTGTTTGATTTCTATTAACTATATTAAAGATAGATTGAGTTTGGAAGTTAACGTTAGATGAATGCTACTTAGCACTTTAAATCTTAAACATGAAAGAATGTGTCATCATAGCGGTCAAATGACCTATACTGGTAATGTAGCAGTCAGATATTCCTTACTGATGCACGTGACACACATCCGGATTTCGTATGGAGCGGACAGCGGATTTGGTTCACTCGAACCAAAGCCGGCCGTGTGTAGAGGAGTCTTAGAGAAAGAAAGAAAATATTTTTTATTTTGAGTAAGATTTTACAACCATTTTCGAAAAGTCAACAAGAATAAATAAAAATAAACCTATTACATAAAGTAAAACAGATATTTTGTGAATTAAAGTAGTGATAAAAAACTTACAGTTAAAATATAATTAAAAAATTCTATTCCTTCCTTTCAAAAATTAGATAAGAAAAAAAAAAAAACTATTAGTCATCAACAAAATCTAAGTTATTCACTTAGCAGAGTTCCAAGTGCAGTCACTACTGAGAACTCCACTACCCAACAAACTCAGTAGGAGCTCTCTTAAACTTTTAACTTATGTCTAATAATGTAAATGTCAATAGCATGTAGATTTGTATAAGTACATAAAAACAACTATCCATTATAATGAAATATAGCAACAGCAGACCAGAACAGAATTATTATTGGTACAGAGCGGACAGGGGATTTGGTGTGCTCAATTATTATTGCGATAATAAATCGTAGATTTGTCGAGTTTTACACATGTACCCACATAACATATTATATTATTATACATTTTATTTATCCGCTTATCGCACGGCAGTTCCTCGCAGTTTTTTTTTTATGTAATGATAGTGGCAAACAAGCAGTTGCAGTTCACATTGATGTTACGTGATGACTGCAGCCTATAGACATCCACACAAAGACCGAGGTCAAAATGCAGATGCGTTACCACTCCTGAGGCCTAAGGTGTTACGCCTCTGTGCTGGAAATTACAGGGCCGTACATTACCACCTGACCGGGACACGAGTGCTGAACACTACTATTTAGCGGCAAGTATATTAGGTAATGCGGTGGTGCCTACGCCCGCGAGGTCCGTCACTGGAGCTCTACCACCAGTAACCAAGTTGTGTTGTAGTTGTATCTATTTATTATTATTTTAATAGTTTTGTATGTTTGTGTAGTTTTTATGAGGTACTAACACCCAGGACAAACCCCATCGGTTTTTTGGGTGTTCTATAATGTTAAGTCTTACTGTATAAAAAAACAAAATAAAATATATATAAATATACTAGCTGTCCCCACAAACTTCGTATCGCCCTAGAAAATTAAAAAAAAAAAAAAAAAAAAAAATGTCCAAAAATGTTATGAAAAATAGATGTTAGCCGATTCTCAGACCTACTGAATATGCATGCAAAATTTGGTTAAAATCGGTCCAGCCGTTTCGGAGGAGTACGAAGACAAACATTGTGACACGAGAATTTTATATATAAGAAGATTAATCAAGTCCGATGCGGTCCGCTCGCGAGTCGGCGTGTCGGCAACGGTCGTGTGGTACTACTATAACTGCCCGCGCAACGGTTAGATGACCCAGGCCAATCCAGCGGTCGGTTAAACCCTACCATTGACACAGCGGTCAAATGACCGCTTCGCCGAATGCAGTGGTCAGATGACCGCTACTGCCAACGGCTAAATACCAAACGCAAAATAATAATAAATATTTTTTTTTTTACTGTTACAGCATCGTCCGGTACAAACACGTACGACGTTGTTTCGGTCAACTATCAGCCGAACAGGCGGGGCCGGGAGGCGAACAGATACGCGCTCAAGTTCTATCGGGAAACCGATGAAGAGCTGAAGATGAAGAAAGAGGATGCTTTGTGAGTTAAAATACCAAATACTTTGAGTACGAGATTTTTCTATGAAAAAAAATTGGGTTCGATTTTTTTTTTTTTATGTAATGGTAGTGGTAAACAAGCATGCAGTTCACATTGATGTTAAGTGTTGACTGCAGCCTATAGACACCTACACAAATACCAAGGTCAAATTGCAGATGCGTTACCACTTCGAGGCCTAAGGTGTTATGCCTCTGTGCCGGAAATTACAGGACCTTACATTACCACCTGACCGGAACACGATAGTGCTGAACACCACCATTAGTACCCACCAGCACCAGCGGCAAGTATATTAGGTAATGCGGTGGTGCCTACGCCCGCGAGCTCCGTCACAAAATCAACCTGCCTGGTACCTGTTCGCTACCGCAGGCGGTAGCGAAACCGCTTGGGGACACGGTGAAATTACTGTTCACACATAAGCGGCAAGTTTCGATGCCCGTGGCGGTACTTTTTTGGTTTTCCACTGCAGAATTATTTCGTTCATCCAGATATGCTGCAAACCCTTATTCTTACGCATATTTATAATCTAGAAAATTTTGACCGGCAACCTAGTGGATACATATTATCTAGAAGTCTAGATCATAAATATACGTAACTAGTGGATCCATCAAACTGCCTCGTTAGCCTAGTGGTAGCAGGCCACTACTACGCTGAGGTCCTGGGTTCGATTCCCAGGTAGGGGGTTATCAGAGATAATGGTGAAAAAGCGTTTATCTCTGGTTCTATTGGGATTTTTCCATTTTCTGGAAATTTCCCAGTACCTCAAAGTTTGGTAATGTGCCCGGAGATGTCAACAGGCTCGCCACCTGTTACATGGGCCAAAACGTAACCGGCGAATCGTGGGTGTTTGCATGTATGCTTGAATGCATGCATTTACCTCTGCCTACCCCTTCGGGTATTACAGGCGTGAAGTTACGTTTTAGTGGATCCAACAGACTTCGTCCTGTCAAAAAAAAGTAATTTGGCGGTTTTTTGTTCCTACCTATTTTAAAGTCGGGGTCAAAAAATTCTCCTGAACAGAACCGTCACCCTGGTCTGATGGTAGGAACTCACCTACATTGCTTAAACAACAGTGAGTGCTTGTAATTTAATATGAACCTTATTTAAAAAAAGTAAAGCTCAAATTGATTAATACGTTTTAGTTAGAAAACGTTTGTATGGGAAAAAGAAAAGGGCTGTTTTTAGGGTTTTCCCGGTATTTATTTGAATTTTTCTCACCTTTCAAACCTTCCCTAGACCTCCACGAACATTTCAAGACCAAGATAAGATAAATCCGTTCAGCCGTTCTCGAGTTTTAGCGAGACTAACGAACAGCATTTGATTTTTATATAAATATAGACTAGCTGACTCGGCAAACTTCGTATTGCCTCAGAATGAAATAATGTGTCAAAGGTTTGATAGACACGGGCTATTTGTATAAGAAAATAAAATTGTGTTTTTTACTATTTCCCTTCAATTCCTTCATATTTTCTTACCTTTTAAACCTTCCCTGGACTTTCAAAAATCATTCAAAACCAAAATTAGCCAAATCGGTCCAGCTGTTCTCGAGTTGTAGCGACACTAACGAACAGCAATTGATTTTTATATATATATCGGCATGAGGGCCTCTCCAGTCAGCACATGTGGGTAGTGTTGTGGGCGTGTCTTTCCATAAGCCGACATGTTACTCGTGTCTGTGGGCATCTGTAGGTGGGTACTCGAGCGGATGATGAAATAAAGCACAGGTTGGCAGAAGAAAGTCGTATATTGCCAAAGATCCGCCCATTCGATTACTTCCGGCAGGGAAGAACGGGCAAGAAACCCTTCGGACCGGGAAACCACATTTAGCAGGATACGATACTACTACTATCACTAGTCTTCTGCACATTTGATCCAGAACTACCCGCGTTATATCACTTTAATATCACTGACGTTCACTGTTCTAACTGGCAGCATAACTGCCCTATAATAATTCGATTCAACTGTGTGACTGTGACTGATCGATTGTTACTCTATGACTGACCGTCATGGACTGTTTGCCAGACTTTATAAATCCGATATCGACAAACAACTATCCCCTCTAAGGTAACAAATCCAAGTACCTGAGCCGACCGTGGCGCCACCTAGTATTCCGTATTAAACAATCTACCCGTCACAATTAGGTTACATCTCCGACAAACTAGATGGCGCTAGTAGTCACATTTAGGTTACTTTCCGACATATATAAGATTAGTATTTTATGCTTCTCCTCTTAACATAGTGTACAAAGTGAGGACCTAAGCGCCATACATTTTGGAACGTCTCCTTTGCTACACATATATACATTGGTGATTGTAAAAGAGAATATGGAACATTCTGTTGATACTGTTCGGTATTGTAACCGAACACTCTATTTCGGCTCGAATTGCATCCGCGTGACGCACTTATTAGCCTAATTTTTATATTATAATTTTACCATCAGTGCAATTTCGGCTACCGCGGCACCCGGGTGCATTCATTAACATTTCATAACATTTTAAACATTCTAATATTTAAACATTTTTATAACATTTTTTACCTTTTTCCTATTCGCAACATTTTCATATACATTTTAGTTTTAACATTATTTTTTACTCTTTACTTTTACATTTTTTATACAATAAATTAGTATTTAACAATCAAACATCTCTTTACATTCCAATTACCACTGCAACCCCCCCTCCGTACCGCACAGATACATAATTTTATTATTAAGTATTTTTCGACCATTATTTATTTTATTTTCATTTACTTTGACATATTAATCAACGTATCAGTTGTTATTCGCTTTAATTTTTAATTTTGTAATTTGAAAATTCTTCTTCTTTGCCAATTCTATTATTTTCAAGTGATTAAATAAATTTTTGAGTTTGAGTTTGAGCAAAACATTTTTTTTTTTTGTTTTCCTTTGTTCTGCAATCAGTCCCAGGACTATAAGCAAATTTGTTGGGCGATTGTGACTGTGCGAGGGGTCTCCCCAGTGGGAGGCACTCCTATTTTACCAAAACATTAATGTGTATCTTATTCCAGGAGATCCTTAAACCCGGTATCGGAGAAAGACATGGAAGTAGACCCATCAGACTTCTTCCCAGCTGAGGTATCGTTCCCCAAAAGGCCGCCGTGGGACTTCAATATGACCCCGGCGCAGTTGGATGCGCAGGAGCAGAAATATTTTCGGGTAAGTGGTTGCTGGTGTTGGGATGTGATGATCCCTGTAATATACGGAGCTCGCGGGCGTAGGCACCACCGCATTACCTAATATACTTGCCGCTAAATGGTAGTGTTCAGCACTATCGTGTTCCGGTTAGGTGGTAATATACTGCCTTGTAATTTGCGGCACAGAGGCATAACACCTTAGGCCTCAGGAGTGGTAACGCATCTGCATTTTGACTTTGGTCTACAGGCTGCAGTCATCACTTAACAACAATGTGAACTGCATGCTTGTTTGCCACTTCTATAATTACCTCTATTAGAGAATATGTAATAATACTACGTATAGAATGGACACTTCGACGTCCCGCCCGCTCAACCCCACCCCCCCTTATGGGCGACGGTTGGTGTTTTGTACGTGCTACGCACACAGGTGCGCGTGTAAATACACGTCACTGATGGATAGAAACCAAATTAAGCGTTTATATGGAATTTTGGCGAAGTGTCCGCGGTGTGCCTCTATCTTGGGTTTTAGTAATTTATAAATATTCTGCAAGCCGGGTGAGTCTCATTTATACATTACATCTTGTATACATTATAATCATTTTTTAATACTTTACCCAACCATACCGTCTTTCACAATGTTCCCCAATGTTCCCACCTGGGGAACGTTCGTGGGAACCCTAAATGAATAAATAAATTTCTGTTGATAGTAAAATCTGTGTTTTTATTGTATTTTCCCCAGGAATACGTGCAAGCGCTACAATCTTCGTCCCACTGGCAGGACATGTCGTATTTTGAGCTGAATCTCGAGACTTGGCGGCAACTCTGGCGTGTGCTCGAAATGTGCGATATATTGCTGCTCATTGTCGACGTTAGATATGCTGTAAGTTTTTTTTTATATATATACGCTTACACTCTCGGTTCTCTTTTGGATTGCATAAAATTATTTGTCATAATATTGTTACGCATAGTAGCTTAAACCCTAAATGTTGGGGAAAAAGTTTATTCGCATTTTTTAAGATAATTCAAAACATTTTTTAATATAGTTTATTTAAATTTAACTGAAGTATGTATGTACCATTTTGTTCGATAACCTTTTGCCGTCTTGTAGGTAGGGACCATGATCCCATTGCTATAAAAATTTTGGGACTTCTCATCAAAATACCGCGACAAGTGGATTTGGCAGTCCTCTCGTGATGTTAACCTAACATTGCATAAAGAATTCTGAAGAGACAGAAACAGGTGGAAATCTGAAGGTGCAAGGTCAGGACTATACGGCGGATGCATTAACACCTCCCAGCCAAACTCTCTTATTTTTTGCTGAGTGGCTATAGATGTGTGAGGTCTAGCGTTATCATGATGAAACACCACATCCCTTCTGTTGATCAATTCCGGCCGCTTTCTCTCATCTTCTTGCTTTAATCTCATCAGTTGTTCGCAGTAGAGTTCAGAATCGATAGTCCTGTCTGGTGGTAATAGCTCATAATGAATAATGCCCTTCCAATTCCACCACACACACAACATCACCTTATTGCGAGTTAACCCGGTTTTCGTCACAGTCTGTGAAGCCTGACCGGCCTTTGACCACGACCTTTTTCGCACGTTCTTGTCGTACGTGATCCACTTTTCATCACCAGTTATCAGCTTCTTCAAAAATGATTCGGTTTCATTACGTCGTAATAAAGAATCATAAATGAGTACACGGTTCATTAGGTTTCTTTCAGTGAGCTCGTGAGGTACCCAAATATCGAGCTTTTTTTTGTACCCAGCTTTTTTCAAATGCGCCAAAACTGTTTTGTGATCAATTCTCAGTTCTTCAGCTACGTCGTAACTACTGATATGTCGATCTTGCTCCACTTTTTCAAAAATGGCATCCATTTTATCCGTAATAGGGCGACCAGAGCGAGGTGCATCTTTGACATCAAAATTTCCGGATTGAAAACGCTTAAACCAAATTTGTGCTACTCTCACAGACACTGCACTAGGTCCATAAACATCGCAAATTTTTTTCGCTGCTTGCGTTGCATTTTTACCTTTATTGTAGTAAAATTTTAAAATGTATCGAATTTCTTCATTAGATTCACTCATCTTGACAGTACGAAAAACAAATGAAAATCACACATTTGCCTAATATGAATTTGGAATTATGTTCTTTAAAATTTTAACTTTCAATGATACCAAAACCAGCCAGATACAAATACTACAGCCAAAGATATTTTATTACAAGTTCATACATACTATAATGCGAAAAGACTTTTTCCCCAACCTATTATAATCATTACGCATAATTGTTTTAGCATAAAACATAAAAGCATGAATACAAAAAGCATAACCATCTGAACGACTAACACTTAACACCGAACGGTGCGGCCGCACCCTTCGACCTAACCTGGCAAAGTTAGGGGCACCCACAATCCGGTTCTCTATATTTAAAAAACTGAAATTATGAGTAATAACAATTATGATGAATAATTAATAGGCCAAAGAACAATATGAATAATTAATCTTACGCCAACAGCTTAGGACAAATAGTAGTGGGCCAAAATATTAATATGCGATAGTATTATTATGCCAAAACATGTGCAAATTCAATTATGCGAAAAAATAATAGTCTAAAAAAATTATTTGCTGTTTGTATTGGTTTATTGAATATTTTTTTATAAAAGAGTGGTTCTAAAGGGTGTGAGTGTTTTTTTATTTATTTATTTTATTTTATTGTTTTATATTATTTCGCATTTACACATGCTTGTGAAATATATTTTATTTAAAGAAAAATTTGACTTCAGGCGAGACTCGAACTCGCGGCCTATTGGGAATCTAGTCCAGCCGCTCTTCCAATTGAGCTACTGAAGTCCTGCCCGATTTGTCAAATCTTTTTCTTTCCATTTTTGTTTAAATAAAATATATTTCACAAGCATGTGTTAATGCGAAATAATATAAAACAATTATTAAGGGTAAAAGCGACTTCTTTACGACATTCAATAAACTGCAAAGTCTATTATATCGGTTGCCTAACTAGCATAGTTGGCAATAGATGGCGCTACTGCTACCATAAAGCAATGCAATAGATGTGAAGGAAAGATTTGACAAATCGGGCAGGACTTCAGTAGCTCAATTGGAAGAGCGGCTGGACTAGATTCCCAGTAGGCCGCGAGTTCGAGTCTCGCCTGAAGTCAAATTTTTCTTTCCATTTTTCTTTATAATATAAATATAACTCTGTTCATCTGTATTTCTGTATTTGTCAAAACTTTTTTTTTTTTTTGTTAATAGTTGTTAGTTTTTTTACTTGTTTTTAATATAGAATAGTGAAATCAACTTTGTTTTCTTAAAAACAAAAATACCTTTTAGGGTAGGCAGAGAGTGTAAAGCGCCATGGTGTTGACATGGTGAATTTATCTTCCATCAGGGCATGATGTTCCCCCCGTCCCTCTACGAGCATGTGATGAGAGAGAAGAAGGATATGATACTGGTCCTCAATAAGATAGACCTGGTACCGCCAAGTGTAGTGGCTGCATGGCATCACTACCTGACTTCAAGGTTCCCGTCCCTCAGGGTGGTGTACTTCACGTCGTGCCCCGGCTACAACCTGGCTGGTGCCAGCGCTGATAAGGCGGGTGAGTGTACCCATCATTTTCCAGGCCACACGGATTGGTGTTTGAATTTTTCAAAGTTATTGATGTCAATGAAATTCAGCGACCAATAGACTAGTTAACTAAGTAGCTTTTACGGGTGGTAGAGCTCCAGTGACAGAGCTCGAGAGTGGAGGCGCAACCGTATAACCTAATATACTTGTCGCTAAATGGTAGTGTATTGTACTATCACAGTCTCAAGAAAACGAACGTGTTAATTACCTACAGTCATCCAACGAACGTGTAATGTCAGAGCAAACGTGCGGGGCGCGGGACGCGAGGGACGGAGGGGGCGGTACCAAGTAGCCCATACAAAAACTGTCATCTACTTGGTACTCAGTGATAAGGGGTGCGAGATTTCAAATTTATTTTACTAAGTTTTTGGAAAGATGATATCGAAAAATTTGATGTCAATTTTACTGTTAATATTTTATTCTAATTTTCATTTATTATTATTGTCTGTTATATTTTACACTTTATGTACATACTTACTTCACTTAAAACGAAAAAAATCTTTGAAGAAAACTTTAAATATTTTTTTGTTTGTATGTATTTCATATTCGGGTTATATTGGACGGAGTTAAAAAGGCATGGATGAATATTAGGATCGGTACATTATAATTGTTATAATTCTGGCGTACTGCTATACCGTCCAACTGGAATACTGGTAGATTGATGTTAGACTGGAAAATTGTTGATAGATTAAGATATTTATAGTTTGATAGATTTTTCCATTTTCTGGAGGCTTCCCAGTACCTCAAAGTTAGGTAAAGTGCCCGGCGATGTCAACACGCTCGCCGCCTGTTACATGGGCCAAAACGTGCCCGGCGGATCAAGGATGTATGCATGAATCCGATTTACCTCTCCCTACCCCTTAGGGGATTACAGGCGTGATGTTTTCATTATTTTTATATATGTTCAAAGTAAACTGACGGGTTTTTTGTATATCAATGGACGCGAATGTATACAAACAACGTAAATAAAAACCAAAAACGTGACAACCTTATTGATTTTGCGTTTTGATGGGTGAAGGCGGCAAATCCCAAAACTTCAAAGGCGATAATCTACTGTATGTACTTATACTGTGGTACTATCGTGTTCCGGACAGGTCAGTCATGTAATTTCTGGCACAGAACCAGCACAGGCAGCAGCCACCTTAGGCCTCAAGCCTCTTCACGCCTGAAACCCTGAAGGGGTGCGCAGATTTTGACTTATCATAAGTGGTGCTTGTCACCTGTGTTTTTTCTGGTTTCGGTGGAATTAAATCGCAATAGTACAATCAAGTGAATGAATGAATGAATGAATGAATGAATGAATGAATGAATGAATGAATGAATTTATTTATTTGCTAGAAATATAGTACATGAGATCTTCAGTCTAATAAAATAATGTCCTTTCATATTTCACCACTTCATTGGCATGCAAATAACAGAACAGAATATATTTTATCAATTACTACATTATAACCATTACGATTCCATTTACACATTGATCAAATTATATTTGGATAATAATAACATTTCATTTTGGCTAGTCAAACACGGAAAAAAATATATTGGAACATTTACAAAACAAAAAAATAGATCATACGTAATATCATGTCAACAAGAATAATTATTTTAAAGTCAAAATTTATAATTTAAGTATTCGTCCAGGGAATAAAAACATTGTTCAGTCAACATGTTACACAGTTTATAGTGAAAAGTGTTTCCATTCACTTCTTTTAAAGATTTAGGTAACTTGTTATAAATTTTAATGGCTGTTGAGTAAGAATTGCGAGATTGTAACTTAGATTTAACATATTTTGGTACAACTAGTCTGTCAAAATGCCTTGAACCATATTTATAATGTTCGCTAAATTTAGTAAATAATTGCATATGAGTTTTCACAAATTTGCAAGTTTCCAAAATATAGATACATGGTAAGGTCAATAGTCTATGCTTTCTGAAGTATGGTCTGCATGAACCCCAGGGTGGTTCATTAAAAATAGCGCGTAAACATTTCTTTTGTGTTATGAAAAGATCACTCACATTAACTGCGTTACCCCACAATATCACTCCATAACGCAGTAAGGAGGCTACATGTCCGTGATACGCTATAAGAGCAGTCTTATAGTCTGTAGTACGTGCTAATTTCCACAATACATATACAAAACCATTCAATTTATTATTAACCGATTCTATATGAAGTTTCCATGAGCAATTAGAATCTATTTTGATTCCAAGAAACGTTGTGTCATGAGATTCATGAATATCCTCACCATCGTAAGTTATACGTATTTGATTACTTTTTGGTTTTCTATTGTAGAACTGTAGGAATTTAGTTTTGTTGACGTTGACTTTTAGATTATTTTGGGAAAGCCAGTGTATACATGCCCTTACAATTGCATTTAATTCTGCAATGTGCTCCATTTCAGAATCATTGTTAACTATGATAGAAATATCATCGGCAAATAAGACGCACTCATGTTTAGTGATATCTGGGAGGTCGTTTATGTATATAAGGAACAGTAAAGGCCCTAATATGCTTCCCTGAGGAACTCCACACTTATTTACTTCGAAGTGTGATCTATAATGCGTTACCTCATTCCTATCATTTAACTTAGTTAGTTCTACACATTGAGTTCTCAAATGCAAATAACTTTCTATCCAATCAAGAACAGGGCCCCGAATACCATAAACTTCACACTTGGTCAGGAGTCTTTCATGGTTAACATGGTCAAATGCTTTACTCATATCAAAAAACACTCCCGAAACAAACTTTCCCTTATCTACATATTCCAAAATTGATTTAACTAGTACGAAGGCTGCCAGTGACGTACATTTTCCCTTTTGAAAACCGTTTTGATTTTTTTTTATTATATTAAAATTTAACAAATAATTATTAAGTCTTACGTGCATGGCTTTTTCAAATATTTTAGATAATATTGATATAAGTGTTATGGGGCGATAGTTATTTATGTCAAGTTTATTGCTCTTCTTGTAAATAGGTCTTACAATCGATATTTTAAGTTTGTCTGGAAAAATACCCACCTCAAAAGACAAATTTATTAAATAGCTTAATACCATAGAGAGCTCAGACGCGCATTCTTTTATTATATTAGTTGATATGCCATCATATCCGACAGAGTTTGTTTTATTTAACGATCGAATGATGTTAACAACTTCCTTGTGATCACAGGGTTTCAAAAATATACTTTGCGATTGAGAATTAATTTTGATGTCATTAATGTTTTTTTTATTTTGAGCTAGATTGATATAAAAATTATTAAAAATGTCAGCAATTTCAATAGTATCAGTTATTATGTTATTGTTATATTTAATTTTAATGTCAGAATTAATCGGTTTTTGTATTTTATTATTAATTACCATCCACGAAGCTCTACACTTATTTTTCGATGTTTTTATATAGTTTGAATTGGTGTATTTTTGGGATAAGAAAATTACTTTTTTTAAAACCTTACTATAGTTTATGTATTTACTTTTACACGTTGAACTTTTTGTTTTGTAATATTTAAATCGCAGCAAGCGTTTTGTGACACATGACTTCCTTATACCTCTAGTCATCCATCGCGACTTACTCATTTTATTTTCAATTTTATGTTTTTTAAGTGGGAAACATAAATTATACAATAGAGTCAGCATTTCATGGAAAATGGAGAAAGCTTCGTTGAGGTCATTTTTCCCCAGTACTTCACTCCATGACAAACTTTGCAAGCTAGTGCGAAATTTTTTTATATTACCAATGCTAAAGTCACGTTTCCATGTAAACCATGTCTGCAGAGGTTTGGGTTTATCAGTTATTAAGAATTCGACTGTCTGACCTGTGTCATGATCTGACAGTCCAAGTTTGTGGATTTTGCCTACCGCTTCTTCCATATTACTAATAATTAGATCCAAGCAAGAGTTTATACGTGTTTTGTCTTGTATGTGCGAGTAGTATTTATAATTTGTAATGATTTGTAGTAGTTTCTCAGAGTTTTTATCCAGCTTTAGAAGGTTAATATTTAAGTCACCACAAATTACAATTTTTCTGTTTCTTTTTTTGCTTAATATGTATAACATATGATCAAATTTTTCGAAAAATAAGGTAATATTGTCATTTTTAGGCCTTCTGTATATACATATAACAATGGTTTTAAAGGCAGGAATATCAATACCGCAACATTCGAAGACGTAGGGACATGCAATATCATTTAGGCTAGTTAATTCTATAAATTCAATATAACTTCTACATAAGATACAAGATCCTCCACGTTTTTCATGTTTTCTAGTGAAAGAAGCAGCCATTTTAAATTGTTTAATTTGTATGATTCTTTCTTCACCACATTTCACAAATATTTCCGTAAGGCACATTATATCCAAGTAAGTACCAGTTTCAGTGAATTCTTCAATGCAAAAGTCTAATTGTTCTAATTTAGTACGTATACCTTGAATATTCTGGTGGAAAACTACTACCTTGTTAACGAAAGGAATTATTTGTCTGGCTTTTCTTATCTATGGGAGTAGAAAGATTTGGCAGAGATGACATATTTTTGCTGCTAGACTTTAACGTAACTGAAGGTTTATGAGGTTGGTAATAATCTAACATTGTTGTTTGCTTAAAGTATTTTGGTTGACCCATTTGTTGATGAGGTAGTGAGGCTTTAGTTTTTAGTGCATTTTTAAAATTTAAATAAACGTTGTCGTAATCTATTGAGTCAATTAATAAATTTAATTTGTGGCACGTATAACTTAAATAGTAGGAAAAATATTCATGTTCAATTGTATGGTTTAAGTCTAAATATTTACAGTTGTCAAAGTGATTACAAATTATTTTTAATTTATTATTCAACAATTCTGTATTTAAATACCTACTATTTAATACACTTACAACTATAACTGGGACGTCAGTACATTTTTTAAAGAAAATACTTAATTCTATAAATAATTTCGTGGGATTGCAGTCATTTTCTCCAACGAATAACACTAATTTGTCGTTACAATTAAGATTCATATATTCATTACATTGTAGTAAATTTGAAGATTGAGAATTAGGCTTAGTAAAGCTACTTATACTATATTTTTCATACTTCGAATTCTGTCTTGAATTTATCAATTGCGTAGCCAGTCCTGAACATTGTTGTGTTCCAAGGATAAATAATCTCCGTTGGGTAACATTCATTATTTTATTATTCAGCTCCTTTGTGGACTGTTCGTTTTGAGTATTTGGTATAATTGAAATTGTCTCGTCATCACATGGATGGCTGTCGTCGGTATTTAATGGTTGTGTTTGAGTAGTAGGTTGAATCAAAGGTAAATTAGATTCCCTTTTCGGAGTTTGTCGAAAACTATCGGTTAAACGCCGTCTTACATTTTTTTTAGAACTTCGAGAGGTATTTTCAGATAACGAGGTCATTGGACTTCTGCATAATTGCTTCAATACATATAATTCTTGTTTCATAGAGTGTAGTTGTTTCTTTAGATCATTATTTTCTAAAATTACATTTTCTAGCTCGTTTTGCGTACTCTCAAGGCTATTCTTCAATAAATGTATTTCGGATTTCATATCTTCTACTTGAGATGTGTAAATATTTGTAGACAGATCAAGACTCCTGCTTAATACATCGTCATATGATATAGGACTAAGTGAGCTATTTCTTTCAAGTGATTTTGTTCTAGGTATTTGGTGCGATCGCAACGTAATGTTTTCTGTGCCTTCCATTATTATACTTATAGCGACCTCTGTTATAATTCAACGCAATCTACCAAGAATCGGTGCTATGTTCAAACCCACAACTTTGTTTGTATTTTACTTATTTCTGTAGATGTCGTTTCAATATGTTTTATAAAATTTTTAAAATGGTTTTTTGAACAAATATTAATATGCTGACAAAAAATATTTAACAGCAAGTCCGAGTAGGCTTGATCTTACACCCTGCCGAGATTACACAGCGGAGTTGACGAGTCTAACCGCTGGGCTATCAAAGCACCGATCAAGATGGCAAAATTAAGTAATATATAGTAAAAATAAATCTTGTGGTTCAGGTTCTAAAGTTCATTGACACTGTCATCGGTTTATGACTAACGCATTCTAAACATCCACGTATTTAAATTGCACTTATATCTCGCAACGGTCTGTTCACTATTGAATTTTAAGTTTTACAAATTTTTTCACTTTTATTACCAGTTTTATTGATGTTTATGTTTGCTATTTTGAAATTATGATAGTTTTGTTGAAACTATATTATTTTCACGGCACGAACACTGTCTTTTTATCGAAATCACTAACATATAAAGATAGGCCTGTATTTCATTAAATTGTTTATATTTAAGATCACCAACAATCACAGTTCTAAGAATGGTCTTATAGTATTCACTTACACAGTTTTTACGATAGTTCTCACACTTTTAACATTTTTTAGAAATTTATTACACGGGAGCAAGGTTTACTCGGTAGCAGCGCCACCTGTACTCTCAGCAGCGCCACCTGTACTCTCAAGGTGAAGAAAATTTGAAGCAAAAAATTGAAAGAGAAAATTGATTTTAATGTTTTTTTTTTTAATATCAACATAACTTCACGCCTGTTATCCCCGAAGGGGTAGGCAGAGGCGTGGGTGTTTGCATGCATTCAAGCATACATGCAAACACCCACGATTCGCCGGTTACGTTTTGGCCCATGTAACAGGTGGCGAGCCTGTTGACATCTCCGGGCACCAAACTCCGAGGTACTGGGAAACTTCGAAACAATAGAACCAGAGATAAAGGATTTAAACCGTTATCTCTGATAGTACCTGATCCAGGAATCGAACCCAGGACCTCCGTTAATTTAAATTTCAATGTATTTCCTTGTTACATTATTAAGGTCTTAAAAATATTTTTTATGAGCTATTGTATCTTCACACCAGGTCCCTAACGGGGTAGGCAGAGAGTGTAGAGCGCCAGATATCCCGGTTCTGACAAACCTCTCGTGCCTCGTCTACCTTCATCATTCTCTTCATACATGCACGCCGATTCCTAAGACTTTTGACCCCACCATCAGACAGAACTCGACCTATTTGGTCATGGTAGGTCAGTCTTGGTCTTCCTGGGCTTCTGCAACCATCCACATTCGCATTGTGTATCTGTTTAGTCATTCGCTCATTCGACATTCTTTCTATATGCCCGAACCATCGGAGCATGCCTTTTTTCATTTTTACACCGATACTATCATTCACATAAAGTCTCTTTCTTACATCTTCATTACGAACGCGATCGGTGAGTGATAC
Organism: Macrosoma leucophasiata; assembly: GCA_036365455.1. Classification (NCBI taxonomy): domain Eukaryota; kingdom Metazoa; phylum Arthropoda; class Insecta; order Lepidoptera; family Hedylidae; genus Macrosoma; species Macrosoma leucophasiata. The sequence goes on from JAWQUS010000029.1 coordinate 6,266,649, forward strand.
ACCGCAGATCTTGCGCAAAGATCTCATCTCGACCGCGTTCAACTTACTTTCATGCTCTTTCCTGCATACCCAGCTCTCGCTTCCATATAAAAGCGTTGGAGTAAGTACAGCATTATGTACGGCTAGTCGAGCCCGCTGGCTGAGATGTTTAGATTCTAGCAGCTTACCCAACGCTCCATTCACGCAATTCCCAGCAAGCACTCTTCTTTCTATGTCAGTGGTGTACCTACCATCCTTGCTAAAAGCACATCCAAGATATACAATTTCATCAACCTGTTCTAACACTGCATCATCTACTACTACCCTTGCATTTGTTCTCTGTTCATCTCGTTCTAATACTAATACTTTAGTTTTATCCACATTCAATTGTAAGCCTTTCTCCATACAATCCTAAATCCTTTTTATGAGCTAAATACATGTAACACCCCATAGGGGCATCACAAAAAATATAACAGCATTTAATATATGTACCTACAGTTAAAATTATAGCTCATTAATATGGGTTTTTTATCTCATTATTATTTGTTTTTTTTTGTGGTGTGTTTGTGTTTCCTTACATCACTTAACATCAATGTGAGATGCTTGTTTGTCAACTTAAATTAAAAAGAAATATCGTCTCTCCCCAGGTCTTCAAGTACGTCGTCGCAAAGGCAGACAGCGTATGTGCGCGGAAGGTGCCACTAAGATTCTGGAAGCCTGCAAAGATATAGTGGGTTCAGACCTGGACCTATCCTCGTGGGAGACCAAGATACGGCAGGAGACCAATTTGGAGTTCGACGATGATCATGAGCCTGAAGTTGGTAAGACAGTTGTGCACTTTATTTTATGGGTAAAAAATTTTTGACACGCGTCAGGACACTTGACCTGATCGAAAATTCGTAAGACGGAGGGTGAGTAGACCGCCGTCACGGCGTAGGAGAGTAAGTATTTACCTCTCTTTCTACCGCGCGACTATAATGTAAGTCTGTGTCTGCTGTTTCGTTTATGTCCTTGTGCGAATGTTCCTTTTTTTTTGTGTCATGATGAAGTGGTAAATGAGCGTACAGTTCGCATTGATGGTAAGTGATCCTGTAACCCATAAACATCTTGTATTCTGGAAGCCTGCAGAGATATAGTGGGTTCAGACCTGGACTTGTCCTCGTGGGAGACCAATTTGGAGTTCGACGATGATCATGAGCTTGAAGTTGGTAAGTAGAGGGAGTTCTTTAGTGGCGTTGTGAACTTTCTGTGCTGGGTAAAACATTTTAAACTCGCGTCCGGACACGTGACCTGATCGAGAATTCGTAAGACGGAGGGAGAGTAGACGTGTAAGAACCGTGTTTACTGGTGGTAGAGCTCCAGTGACGGAGATCGCGGGCGTAGGTAACACCGTATTACCTAATATACTTGCCGCTAAATGGTAGTGTTCAGCACTATCGTATTCTGTTCAGGTGGTAATGTACGGCTCTGTAATTTCCGGCACAGTCATAAAACCTAATACCTCAGGAGTGGCAGCGCATCTGCATTTTGACCTCTGGTCATTGTTTGGGCATCTGACATCTGACGTCTGATCTGTGGGTGTCTGACACCCAGACAATGACCAGTGGTCAAAATGCAGATGCGCTGCCACTCCTGAGGCATTAGGTGTTATGCCTCTGTGCCGGAAAATACAGAGCCGTACATTACCACCTGACCGGAACACGATAGTGCTGAGCACTACCATTTAGCGACAAGTATATTAGGTAATCCGGTGGTGCCTACGCCCGCGAGCTCCGTCACTGGAGCTCTACCACCAGTTGCAAGTGACACAGTGTGACTCTGACTAGTCTGACTGACGGACTGATAAATTGACTGACTGAGTGACTGACTCTGACTTTTACGTTGCTTAATACGAAATATCGTTTTACTACTGGCAATATGCATAAAAAGCGATGCCGAAAAATAAAAAAAGTAGGTATAAAAAATAATCTTTATTCCCCAGGCGAGATATACACGGAACAGCCAGACACGTCATTCTACACGCACGAGCGGTACAAGAATGGCGTACTCACCGTCGGGTGCGTGGGGCAGCCCAACGTTGGCAAGTCGTCGCTCATGAACGCCACCATGGGCAAGAAGGTGGTGTCGGTGTCCCGGACCCCGGGGCATACGAAGCATTTCCAAACTATATACCTGACACCGCAGGTTAGTGTCTTTTATATATAACGTAGATGAAATAGGTAAGTGTGAAAATAAAAAAAAATGGTACCAGGATAGGTAAAAAAGGTAGGTAAGTATGAAAAAAAAATTGGTACCAGGGTAGGTAAGTGTGAATGTAAAAAAAAATAGGTACCAAGGTAGGAAAATTCGTTTTTTTTTATATTCTACGTTTCTCTAACGTAATTAGGGACATGGTTTTCTTAATAATTGTTTTATATTATTTCGCATTAACACATGCTTGTGAAATATATATTATTCCTTTCCATTTTTCTTTAAAAATAATATATATTTCACAAGCATGTGTTAATGCGAAATAATATAAAACAATTATTAAGGGTAAAAGCGACTTCTTTACGATATTCAATAAACTGCAAAGTCTATTATATCGGTTGCCTAACTAGCATAGTTGGCAATAGATGGCGCTGCTGCTACCATAAAGCAATGCAATAGATGTGAAGGAAAGATTTGACAAATCGGGCAGGACTTCAGTAGCTCAATTGGAAGAGCGGCTGGACTAGATTCCCAGTAGGACGCGAGTTCGAGCCTCGCCTGAAGTCAAATTTTTCTTTCCATTTTTCTTTAAAAATAATATGGTTTTCTTCGTTAGTTCGTATATCTATGTGAATATATTTTGTTAAACTATTAGGTAAAGAATTTTGCTGTCACTTTACTTCCTTTTCTTCTTATTGCAGATACATTTCATTTTACTGGTGGTAGAGCTCCAGTGTCGGAGCTCGCGGGCGTAGGCACCACCGCATTACCTAATATACTTGCCGCTAAATGGTAGTGTTCAGCACTATCGTGTTCCGGTCAGGTGGTAATGTACGGCCCTGTAATTTCCGGCACAGAGGCATAACACCTTAGGCCTCAGGAGTGGTAACGCATCTGCATTTTGACCTTGGTCTTTGTGTGGGTGTCTATAGGCTGCAGTCATCACTTACCATCAATGTGAACTGCATGCTGGTTTACCACTTCCATAACATTAAAAAAAAAAAAAACATATTTCTATATTATTTATTTATTTTTAGTTTATATGTTATGCTTTCCAATTGTTTTTTATTTATTTTACGTATTGTTCTGGACATTATTTATACTGTTATTTATGATCTAAACTTATGACTATAGGAAAAATAGTTAGTTAATTATTGTAAAAGTAAAAAAAAAAGGTACCAGGGTAGCTAAAATATTAGGTAAGTGTGAAAGTCAAAAAAAAAAAAAGCGGTCAGGATAGGTAAAATAGGTAAGAATAAAAGTTGGCAAGTCGTCGCTCATGAACGCCACCATGGGCAAGAAGGTGGTGTCGGTGTCGCGGACGCCGGGGCATAAGAAGTATTTCCAAACTATATACCTGACACCGCAGGTTAGTGTCTTGTATAAAACGTAGTTTTTTTTTTTTTTTTTATGTAATGAAAGAGGCAAACAAGCGTGCAGTTCACATTGATGTTAAGTGATGACTGCAGCCTATAGACACCCACACAATGACCAGAGGTCAAAATGCAAATGCGCTGCCACTCCTGAGGCATTAGGTGTTATGCCTCTGTGCCGGAAATTACAGAGCCGTACATTACCACCTGACCGAAACACGATAGTGCTGAACACTACCATTTAACGGCAAGTATATTAGGTAATGCGGTGGTGCCTACGCCCGCGAGCTCCGTCACTGGAGCTCTACCACCAGTAAAGTGTTTTTATTTTGTTTTCGCATGTGTTTTGGTACTTTTTCAAACAATTGTAATCTGTTCAAACGACTCCACTCCAAGTTCCACGTTGGGCCCGCGCCTTGTAAACCATATCCAAAGATAGAGAAAAATACGTAGAATCATGGAAAAATACTCAAAGAATAATTTGTCCTTCAAAATGGTCGAGGAGAGCAATGGCTGCCACATGCGTCATACTCGCGAACGGGTGCTGATTGTGGAGACTGGTCTGTTGTGATTTGCGGGCGTTATTTTCTATCACGATATTAAGCTGTTGATGGGTATTTGCGTATGTGTTTATATGCAAATATTTATATGCCACGGACGTTCTCATTATCTTTAGTTTTTTTAATAATATTTGTATTCAATCTAAGGTTTTGACAAAAGAGCAACACGCTGAGTTTGTTGGGTAGCGGAGTTCTTCTCAGTGGTGCCTGCACTTGGAACTCTGCTAAGTGAATGACTATGATTATGACGAACAGATTTTTCATTTTCTTCTATGAAGGATTGAAAGATTTAATGTATTAAAATCGGTTAATATTAATTTTTATTTAATTTGATTATTATTAAATAGTCATTATTGTAAGTCATTCGCTATAGGGAGCTTGTAAACTGTCAATTCAAAAGTGTCCTAGTAGGAGAGAATATGTAATAATACTACGTATAGAATGGACACTTCGACGTCCCGCCCGATTTCCCCGCCTCACCCAACCACCTCCCCTCTTATGGGCGACGTTTGGTATTCTCTACGTGCTACGCACACAGGTGCACGTGTAAATACACGTCACTGATTGATGTCTGTGTAATAGAGACCAAATTAAGCGTTTGTATGGAATTTTGGCGGAGTGTCCGCGGTGTGCTAGTAGACCAATTTAAAATAAAATGTTTGAGTTTTCTTTCCCAGGTGCGACTCTGCGACTGTCCTGGTCTTGTGTTCCCGTCGAAAGTTCCTCGCTCGATACAGATCCTCATGGGCTCATACCCCATAGCCCAGCTGAGGGAACCCTACACCACTATACGGTAATATAGATATACAAGGTGGAAGCGCGCATGGCCCCGCGGCTGGTGTAGATCGTAAGCGATCTACTCGGTTAAGCACTACGGGCGCGGTCGGGTGTGTGATGGGTGACCGCTAGTGGCAAATTAAATGCGCGTTTCCGTGCTTCGGAGGGCACGTTAAGCCGTCGGTACCGGTTGCTATCGATAAATAGCAGTCGTTAAACCTTGTCGGAGGCCTTATGGGCCGGTTTGAAATCATCCGACAGCGGGTTGGCCACTAACCCGTATCTCCACCAACCCGCATAGGAACAGCGTGGTGGAGTAAGCTCCCGGCCTCCCCCCAAAAAGGGGAGAGAGTCGTGCCCAGCAGTGGGACGTATAATGGGTTGCCATTATTATTATTATTATACAAGGTGTAACGGAAAGTTCCAATAATATTAAACAGTCCACGCCTATACTGATGTTGGCTTCATCCCCCAAGGTCTTTTTCTCCTAAAATTTTTATTATGTAATGGAAGTGGCAAACAAGCATGCAGTTCACATTGATGTTAAGTGATAACTGCTGCCTGTAGACACTTACACAAAGACCAAGGTCAAAATGCAGATGCGTTACCACTCCTGAGGCCTGAGGTGTTACCTCTGTGCCGGAAATTACAGGGCCGTACACTACCACCTGACCGGAACACGATAGTGCTGAACACTACCATTTAGCGGCAAGTATATTAGGGAATGCGGTGGTGCCTACGCCCGCGAGCTCCGTCACTGGAGCTCTACCATCCGTTTTCTGTTACTCTTCTTTAATCGCCCACTATCAATTTATTAGGAAAAATATTAAATGTACAGACACTCGATTTTTACTGTCTTATTATATGTATTGATTTTATATACAGATATCTAGCCGAAAGACTAGACTTACCTCGACTACTGCGCATAGATCATCCAGAAAATGATGACACCTGGTCCCCTAGAGACATCTGCGACGGGTGGGCCAAGAAACGTGGTTACCTAACTGCGAAAGCTGCCAGGTATGTATTAAACATCAAATGATATAAGTTTAGGTATAAAGAAGCTTTATTTATAATCATAGAGCAACACGGGCCACGTTTTTTACGTATCATCTCTTCTGAGATGATACGTAAAAATACGCAAGAGAATGCCAACTTCGCAAAATGCCAACTTCGTAAAATGCAAACTTGGCAAAATGCCAACTTCGTAAAATGCAAACTTCGCAAAATGCCAACTTTGAAAAATGCCAACTGCGCAAAATGCCAACTTTGCAAACTGCCAACTTCGTAAAATGCAAACTTTGCAAAATGCCAACTTTGCAAAATGCCAACTGCGCAAAATGCCAACTTTGCAAAATGCCAAATTCGCAAAATACCAACTTCTCAAAATGTCAACTTTGAAACAAGGAACCCTTATAGTTTCGTCAAGCCCGTCTGTCTGTGTCTGTCTGCCCGTCCGCGGTTTAGCGCAAAAACTGTTGGTACTAGATACTTGAAATTTGGCACAAGTATACATCTTAATCAGGCCGACTAAGTGGTGGAAAAAAAAACCTGAAAACAAAAATTATTTAGGGTACCTCCCCTATATGTAACGCAAGGATATTTTTTTATTTTCGATTTCCATATAGTGTGGGATATTGCTGGATAGGTCATTCAAAAATGTTAGGGGTGTGTTAAAATCATTTTTCGATTTAGTTAACTGTTCGTGACTTATTAAGTGCCAATTTACTTTAGAGTCACTGGTGGTAGAGCTCCAGTGACGGAGCTCGCGAGCGTAGGCACCACCGCATTACCTAATATACTTGCCGCTAAATGGTAGTGTTCAGCACTATCGTGTTCCGGTCAGGTGGTAATGTACGGCTCTGTAATTTCCGGCACAGAGGCATAACACCTAATGCCTCAGGAGTGGCAGCGCATTTGCATTTTGACCTCTGGTCTTTGTGTAGGTGTCTATAGGCTGCAGTCATCACTTAACATCAATGTGAACTGCACGCTTGTTTGCCACTTTTATAACATAAAAAAAAAAAGTCAAGTGTAGTGCCCTCTACCAACTAAACGGTTGTTGTTAGAAATTCAAACGTTACGGCAATAGTAGCTACATATAACGAAATTAAAAGGAAAACTATCACACTTAAGTTGACTTTACAAGTTTGCGAGTGATAGTCGAAATTTTTGAACAACTCTGTCGAAAATATTTATTTATGTCTTCCATTACATTATTCAAACCTTAAAACTACGGAATCCTACACTGCGCGAGTCCCGACACGCACTTGACCGGTATTTTTTATTTTATATTTCAAGTTTTCTCTTCTGTCAGTGCTACTGTTATATTTTGCACTAGCTGTACCCGCGACTTCGTCCCCGTGAGAATTTATAATTGTTCAGTACCTACCCGGACGAAGTCGTGGGTGCAGCTAGTATAAAAGTAAACTTATGTAATAAGCCGTAACTTAGGCTAAGTTACGACTTATTACATAAGTTATCTGCCAGTGAAAGTCCCGTCAAAATCGCTCCAGTCGTTCCCGAGATTAGCCGGAACAAACAAACAGACAGACAGACAAAACTAGTAAAAAATATTGTTTTGGTATATATACCGTGTAATACATATGCATTCAGTAAAAAGCGGTTATTTTTATATTACAAACAGACACTCCAATTTTATTTATTTGTATAGATTGATGTTTTTATAATAATCATTTGTTTTATTTCAGATTAGATACGTACAGAGCGGCTAATAGTATATTAAGGATGGCTTTGGACGGCAGAATATGCCTTTGGCTTCGACCGCCTAACTTCGCGACCGAGAGAGGTGAGTTAATATATTTTAGTTTTTAATCCTATACATGCCTCATGTATAGGTAACGTGTAGGGATCGCAATCCTGCAAAATTGGATCCAGCACTCCCGCGGGATCTCGCACCCCTTATCAGTCTGGTGGATCCCGCAAATTCAAATAAGCTGCTAAAACGTTCGTGAAGATTCGCGAGAAAGCACTAATTCATTCTAAATCTCATTGTTAACAAGATTGATAACCTTACCTGTTTTTAGATAAACGGTTAAAAATAACAAAACTTGATGTCGAAAATTTTAAGAATTAAGGTCTTGTAAAACTGATTTGATTGTTAATTACTCTTACATAATTATAATTAAATTAATATTTTTCAGAAAAAAAAAAATTGTGTTGCAATAATATTTGAGTCATGCGCGTTTCCGTGCTTCGGAGGGCACGTTAAGGCGTCTATAGGTTGTCGGTTGTTAAACCTTGTCGGAGGCCTTATGGGCGGTTTGAAAACATCCGACAGCGGGTTGGCCACTAACCCACCCCACCTCCACCAACCCGCACTAAGCTCCAGGCCTCTTCCCAAAAAGGGGAGAGTAAACTAAAAAAAAAATTTGAGACATATTTTATTATTAACACTCTATTTTTATTTAAAACTTTGCAGTTTCAATTGATATTATAACATTATTTTTAAAATACAGGATCCCGCGGGATCCGGAGGTCAAAATACAGATGCGTTGCCACCCCTGAGACCTTAGTCACGCCGCGGACACTCCGCCAAAATTCCATACAAACGCTTAATTTGGTCTCTATTACACAGACATCAATCAGTGACGTGTATGTACACGCGCACCTGTGTACGTAGCATGTAGAGAATACCAACCGTCGCCCATAAGAGGGGAAGGGGTTGAGTGATGCGAGCAAATCGGGCGGGACGTCGAAGTGTCCATTCTATACGTAGTTAAAATAAAATAAAATAAAATATCTTTTATTTAAGTAAATCTTAACAAATTTTAACACCAAGACTTCCCAGTAAGTTGTCACAAGACACTTGAGTTGGGAATGCCTCGCTCTTCCACCGTGATTACTGCAAGCGGTTTACATTTTATCTTAAAGTTTTAGCTCAATTTAGAGTAACTTAAACTAATACCTACTAAAAACTAAATATTATCAATTCAGAAGTGTTTGCATGATTGTGTGTTTAATCTACGTCGCACATGTACGTGTGTGTGTGTGTGTGTGTGTGTGTGTGTGTGTGTGTGTGTGTGTGTGTGTGTGTGTGTGTGTGTGAATGTGTGTGTCTGTGTGAGTGTGTGTGTCTATGCGTGCGGGTGTGTGTGCGCGTGCGAGTATGTGTGTGTGTGTATGTGTATGTGTATGTGTGTGTGTGTGTGAGAGACAATTCTACTACTCAATTCTTGCCAAGATATCTTCTACATCATCGTAGTTAAGTGTGCCAAGCCATGTAGACAAAGCAGCCTTACACAAAAAAAATTGCATGGGATAAACATTTAGTATACGATTAATTAAATTATAAGCACGCGGGGCTTGTGCTATAAATTGCCGACAAGCAAGGGCTGTTCGACTAAAGTGTGAAGGAGCAACAATTTGACATCTACGTTTCTCAAGTTTGTCTTGAACATAAGGTAATGATTTATGATACGTTAATATCAAGTTCAACAAGTAGAGTTTCCTTACGGAGAGCAATTCAGATATGTTGTAGAGGTCTGCAGTAGGAAATTTAAATGGCTTGAAGTACATGACTTTGATCAAGGATCTCTGAGCTCTTTCTAAGTCTAAGAAACTTGATTTAGTAGCACCACCCCACACCGAAATACAGTATATCGTTACAGATTGTGCAAGTGCGATATATATTTTATTTAGTAGTTTCCTATTCATTACGTTCCTCAGTGACTTAAAAACCCAAATGAGCTTCCTCAACCTACTGATGGTAAGTTCGAGGTGTGGATGCCAGCTTAGTCTCTGATCTAGTAATATCCCGAGGTACCTAACACAAGTGACTTTTTGTACAATTGGGCATTGACATGTGTCTAGAGAGGGGATTGAGCAGGAGTGAATTTTTAACTCTAAGGCTGAGTAGTTATAGGTAATAACAACTAAGGTATACTGCTATCTGTCGAAGATCTATGCTACCCTCTGAAGCATGGAAATGCGCATTTTAATTTTGCCACTAACAGTCACCCATCACACACCCGACCGCGCACGTATCGCACAACCGAGTAGATCCAAGATTTTGAAACCAATAGTTCAATTACTCAACATAAAAACACTCTCTCACACACACACACACACACACAAACATTCACATACACTTACACTTTTATTATATAATTTTTTAATATTTTTCAAAAATCTAGTATAACATGTTCTTTTTTTTTTGTAACTTAGTCTAGTTAGAAATTTAAATTTAGTCTATTGTATAAAATCCCTCCAAATTTTCATTCAAGCGGAAAGTATGTCGTTACTTTCTGCAATAATAGTGTTTTTTAATGTCGCACCTGCAAAATATGATTCTTATTACTTTAGCTGAGGATATAACATTATGTATATGTATATTATTTATAATAAGAATATTATTATTTTTGTTCAAAATTATTTAAATAATAATAATTATTATTAAATAATAATAATAAATAATAAATAATTAAATAATAATAATTATTATTTTTTTCTCTGCACATTAATTTTGATATTTTTTTTGTTTCGTTTTTATATATCGTATGATATCGTACGTTTATATACCTTCTATTATTATAGGTTACTATATAAAACTTACCTAATCTTTTTTCGTGTACCTTTTGTTGGATGTTTAATTTATAATACCTACTTAAATTGTTCTTTTGTTAATTGTAATGTGTATTCAGACGACGGATGTTTTGCTGGCTGTTTTTGTGTCACAGAATCGGCCCCAATGGAAGACCAGCGCTGCTCGAAAGAGCAGCTTTATGCTGAATTGGGGACCATTTTGTAACAACAATTTGTAATTTATAAAATGTCTTACTTATTTTTATTTTAGCTCTAAGTTGTTGTTGCGAATAAAGTATTATTCTATTCTATTCTATTCAATAATTGTCTTAATGTTGGCTCTTCATCGTCTCATATTTATTTATGTTTTGTTTTAATTCAATTGTTATTTATGGTATTATATATTTATATTTATTTTTTATATATATTTATTAATATTTATTATACATTATTTATTATTATTGTTATATGATAATATAGTATTTTATTTATATTATATAAATATAATTATTACATTTAATTTAAGGTAGTTATCTTTCTATTTTAAATACTTTCCAAGGTTTTTTATTTGCACTCTCATCATCTTGTCTCACTACCCTAAGGTCGACTGGTAGAGAACGCCTTACGGCATTAAGTCCGCCTTATATGCTTACGTAACTTAACGCCTGTAATCCCCGAAGGGGTAGGCAGAGGTAAATGCATGCATTCAAGCATACATGCAAACACCCACGATTCGCCGGTTACGTTTTGGCCCATGTAACAGGTGGCGAGCCTGTTGACATCTCCGGGCACATTACCAAACTTTTGAGGTACTGGGAAATTTCCAGAAAATGGAAAAATCCCAATAGAACCAGAGATAAAGGCTTTTTCACCATTATCTCTGATAACCCCCTACCCGGAAATCGAACCCAGGACCTCAGCGTAGTAGTAGAGGCCTGCTACCACTAGGCTACCGAGGCAGTTAGCCTCGGTAGCCGCCTAATAAATAAATGAAATCAGAACCCAATGTTTCGAGGTGGGAGATGGTATCTGCGACTCAGTTTCTAACGTTTGCAGATATTCATCGTTTTTATAAAAAATGTACACAACGGTTGAAATGTTCCCAAATAAACATATTTTTTATATTCGCTTGGGATCTACACCAGCCGCAGGACCATGCGCGCTTCTAGTTGTATAAAATAAAAATAATGTGTTAAATCTCTTTCCAGAAAAATACGAAAGCAGTCCAGAAATCAAATACATAAAATGGGTTCAAGCATTAACAGAGAACTCCGACCGAGTTGAGAGTGAGTCAGAGGGGGACAGCAACACGGAGGGAGACAGGAGCGAGAGCGGGACGGGAGAGAGTGACGAAGAGGAAGCGACGCTAATGGCGAATAAGTTCGCCGCTTTGGCTAGCGATGATTAGAGTCTGAGACAGAAGTTCCCAATCTTTTTTAAGACCTTAGATCAATGATTCCCAAAGTGATCCAGGTGGACCCCTTGGGGTCCATGGGAGACTAGATGGGGGTCTACGTGGGCGCGAATGATGTCACAGAGACATGACACCTTAGGCACACCGCGGACACTCCGCCAAAGTTCGATACAAACGCTTAATTAGGTCTCTATTACACTGACATCAATCAGTGACGTGTATTTACACGTGCACCTGTGTGCGTTACACGTAGAGAATACCAAACTTCGCCCATAAGAGGGGAGGAAGTTGGGTGAGGCGGGGAAATCGGGCGGGACGTTGAAGTGTCCATTCTATACGTAGTATTATTACATATTCTCTGCCTTAGGTCTCAGGGGTGGCAACGCATCTGCATTTGTCCACTTGTTTTAAGTAGATGTTACATAAAAAAAAACACTTTCAACAAAGATAATGTTGGCATTCGATTTGGCCGAGCTACAAGGAAGCGTTGCGGTGTGTCCCATTTATGCTCCGCCCATGGTGTGTCTCTTTACGTGGAACCATTTTGGCTTGGTTACACTTTACATTGTTATTCGCAGATTAATGCGTAATGAATAATTAGAGACCGACCGAAGGATCGGTTTCGGTTTCGGACAAGAAATCTAGTTTCGGCTAAAAGCGGCCGAAACTTTTGCCGAAACCTAAACTCGATGTATGTGCGTCGCTCGGCTAACCTCGGAAGGATTCGGGGATACACGCCTTGCTCGCCCGAGCTCCCGGCAAAACATGCGCACTCTTGTTGTTGTGTTGTGACAAGTAAAATGGTTTTTTCATAACTTTATCGTTTCTATTTGTAACTAGCTGTTGCCCGCGGCTTCGCCCGCGTGTATGTCGTTTCATAAATATTTTTTCCTGAATTTTCTTTGCTATAAACCCCACGGAGCCCCAGACCTTTCCAACGAATGCAAAACCGTGGAAATCGGTTCTTGCGTTGTGGAGTTATAGCGTCAGAAAGGAAATCCCGACTTATTTTTATATTATAGATTCATTAAACTTAGTTGACTGTCTTAGGTAGGTAACAAACATTTTTTTAAACATAAACAAATATATTACAAGCTCACGTGAGTTTCGGTTTCAGTTTCGGCCGAAACTGATACCAGGACCAAAGATTCGGTTTCAGTTTCGGCCGAAACTGATACCAGGGCCGAAGATTCGGTTTCAGTTTCGGCCGAAACTGAAAATAGGCCCAAAGATTCGGTTTCAGTTTCGGCCGAAACTGAGACCAGGGCTGAAGATTCGGTTTCAGTTTCGGCCGAAACTGAGACCAGGGCTGAAGATTCGGTTTCAGTTTCGGCCGAAACTGATACCAGGGCCGAAGATTCGGTTTCAGTTTCGGCTGTAAATCATGTTTCGGTCGGTCTCTATGAATAATATATTAATAAGTAATTTAAAAGAACCGTCTTTATTTATGATAAGGCTCTTATTCTAAGATTTTTTTATTATTATTCACGAGCTGCTAATGCTATTATGTTATTTCAATAATAGTGACATCTAGAAATAATATTAATAATAGATTGAGAAGTCTGTGGAGGAATGGTTGTCATAATATATAACATAACACATTTTACTGGTGGTAGAGCTCCAGTGACGAAGCTCGCGGGCGTAGCACCGCATTACCTAATATACTTGCCGCTAAATGGTAGTGTTCAGCACTATCGTGTTCCGGTCAGGTGGTAATGTACGGCCTCAGGAGTGGTAACGCATCTGCATTTTGACCTTGGTCTTTGTGTGGGTGTCTATGGCTCCAGTCATCACTTAACATCGATGAGAACTGCATGATTGTTTGCCACTTCCATAACATGAAAAAAAAATCACATAAAACTTATGCCAGTGAATTAAGAAAAAATGGAATGCAAAAAATTGACTTTTTTTCGGGCAGGAATCGAACCTGCAACCTCAGGATAACATAAGCCGCTTTTAGCTACTGAGTGAGACCCACATCCGATCCGAAGGTCTCAGGTTCGAATGCTGTCTGAAGTTGTTTATTTCTATTTTTTTTATCTTTTAATTCACGACTAACGTTGACACACTAAAAGTTGTTGGAAATTGTATAAATATTCTAAAAGTTAAATTATTTCATTTTTTTTTTTTATGTAATGGGCTTGGCAAACAAGCATGCAGTTCACATTGATGTTAAGTGATGACTGCAGCCTATAGACACCCACATGAAGACCAAGGTCAAAATGCAGATGCGTTACCACTCCTGAGGCCTAAGGTGTTATGCCTCTGTGTCGGAAATTACAGGGCCGTACATTACCACCTGACCGGAACACGATAGTGCTGAACACTACCATTTAGCGGCAAGTATAGGTAATGCGGTGGTGCCTACGCCCGCGAGCTCCGTCACTGAAGCTCTACCACCAGTAAAAATTCTCATAGTCAATTTTTCATATTAGATTTAGATTTTGTACCGAGGACACAACCCTATTGTAGGTGCTACTATTATTGAGAATGACTTATTTACTCTTCAAATGTATCTTGATTGTTATTATTTAATAAATTATTGCATTTATTAACTAGTGTGTTTTAATTTATCTGCCTCAATAGCCCAGTGGTAGCAGGCCACATCTACTTATGGCCCTGGGTTCGATTCCCGGGTTATCAGACATAGAGCAACACGGGTCATCGAGGCGGACCATATGCAGGGTTTCCCCTTTGTCAAAGTACAAGACCAAATGGTAATATGCCTATCGTCCAGATATTTGTGTGCGTGAAATTGTTTATGTATTTTGTCAGTGCCGGATAAAGCCGGTGCGGGGCCCGTAGCAAATATGACCATGGGGCCCTAGAGTTACATTGCCTACTGAAATTTAGGATGTAAATAAAACAACATTTACGAAAAGGAATCGAAAACAAATTTAGGGGATTCCTCCTGTAAGTATTGTGGTATTGCCAACTTGCAACATAATAATATAGCTACCTATATAATTAGTGGTCAACGCTCCCTTTGAGAATAGCTAAGGTGTATTACATATTTTTTTTTTTTGGGCACCGGCACTGGGTGCCCAATGGCGCGGGGCCCATAGCATTTGCTACTCCTGCTATATGGCTAATCCGGCACTGTATTTTGTTAAAGTCAAGGTGTGAGTTTCTTAGTAGGTAATAGACGATCAATCAATCAATCAATCAATTTATTAATTGCCAACATGTACATATACATTACATTAAAGGTCTTATACATATAACACTTACATCAGTAGTTAAGTAGGTACATGGGACCCTTCTATGGGGCATCGCAATATGGAGTACAGTGATTTGTCTTGCAGAATCAGAATCAGAAACTCATTTATTCATTTAGGGTGACAGGCACCTCTTATGACACGTCAAAAACAAACAAAATAAATTAAAGCGGGCTCTGTAATTTCCGGCACAGAGGCATAACACCTAATGCCTCAGGAGTGGCAGCGCATTTGCATTTTGACCTCTGGTCATTGTGTAGGTGTCTATAGGCTGCAGTCATCACTTAACATCAATGTGAACTGCACGCTTGTTTGCCACTTTTATAACATAAAAAAAAAAAAAAAAACTAATGTAAAAGTATATCAGTAGAATGTCTCTTTTCCCCTTTACAAACTGATAACAAAGAGTAAAAAGAAAAGAAAAAGAGTAATTCTTTGTCATTCACCGGCAAAGTTCATATTAATCAGCAGTCATATTAATTTATCAAAAAAGGTACATAATATTGTCATTTGTAGGTATTTAACACATTCTTGATTAATGGCATAATATGTCACAGCGTTAGATAGTGAAAATTTTTAAATAATTACCTACATTTAAAATAGTCCTACATACCTAGTTTAAAAGATTATTGTAGTCTAACACCCTTAGTCTTAATCGCAACTCACTCAATGAAATTGGTATTATTAGTTTTAACTAATAACATCAACTGAAGGAGTTTTGCGGGAACCTTGAAAGAGGCGTATGGTGCTCTTATTTTATTTCATTTTCTTAGTGTATTTTTGAGTTATATTAAATAAAGTTGGTGGCATTTTGTTTGATATAGGCTTATTACAGTGCCCATGTATAGTGAATTGAAATAACAGTGCGAAAACACGGCTTTTCAGTTTGCCTCCAAAACTTCATTTGAAATGTTCTGGTAAAGTAGCCATCGCTTTACTCGAATTACGGACTGTGACTGACTGACTTATAATTGACCGACTGACACTTACTTTTACGCTGCTTGCGAATACGAAATATCATTTTACTTGACACTGGCAATATGCGTAATAGCGCTGCCAATATATTAAAAAAAAAAAAAAAACATCAACTCGACATTCTACCTCCGTTTGAGGCAAAGATTTCTTATCTACTTCGTTAGAGGTAAGAAAGCATTTGTCAAACTTGAGAAGTATTTACATCGAACTCCAAGGTACGTCACGACCTACCTATCGAGTTTGGCACAATGGACTTGTTAGTAGATTAGACTTGACACCACTATCGAATTCAACACCCTCGAGAACCAAGAAAACGACTCCCATGACGAAAAAGTTGACAACTCCATGCAGCATTTTGATTTTTTGATCCAAAATCAATAGATAAATATTTTTATTTTCTACTTTATGTGTGTAGCAACCAACTTCTGGATAGCACTTTTATCTGGCGCTCCACACTCTCTATCTAGCCCATTAGGGACCTGGCGTGAAGATACATACATACTTTTAGCTATCGGTACATAAAAATTTACTTTCATAATATTTCTTTCTAATCGCTTTTATTCTCTATGATGGAGAAAGCAATGTACAGCGAAACTGAAGCGGGGGCAATCATTCCCAGTTGCCTCCGGTGGCAATCGCCGCGGGGGCAACTGGGAATAATTCGTAAGTTTCGAGGAGTATTTACATTTGGGCCAGATTCTTGCGCTCAATAAGTTTTTCGTGTTGGAACTGTCTGGAAATATAATTAAATACCATATTTTTCTATAAAAAAGGTTTTTCAAGACTGTGAATTATCTATCTATATGGCAATCCGTACACATGAGTTACTGTCAAAATACAACTAAGAATATGGATTTCGAGGCTTCCTCATCTTGTATCTTAGGCTGAGTGTGAGTCAAGAAATATTTGAAGTAACGTCTTAGAATATGTCTGTGTGTGTGTGTATCGCACGCATTTTCCCCCGCAAAAAAGACAGACTGTTTTGCGTAATAAATGCTATGGCTACTCCCCTCCGGTCCGCCGCGACCGGTGGACCGAGTTGCTCTATGATCAGATATAACGGTGTAAAATCCTTTCCCCCTTATTCATAAACGTATTTTAGCTAAAGTGTTTCTAATCTCTCCTTTGTCTTTTTCTATCCTGCACATTTGACAATGCAACTGACAAAGACAAAGCATTCTATAGCTAAAACGTATCTAATGTACGTTTATGAATAAGGGGGTTTATGTCTGGTTTCTATTTAGATTTTACCATCTTATAGAAGTTTCTCAGTACATCGGGTATGTCAACAGGCTCGCCTCCTTTTTACCAGTTTGCATGTATGCTTTACTGGCGGTAAAGCTCCAGTGACGGAGCTCGTGGGCGTAGGCATCACCATATTACCTAATTCAATTGCCGCTAAATGGCAGTGTTCAGCACTATCGTGTTCCGGTCAGGTGGTAATGTTCGGCTCTGTTATTTCCGGCACAGAGGCATAACACCTTAGGTCTCAGGACTGGTAACACGTCTGCTGTTGTCTATAGGCTGTAGTCATCACTTAACATCAATGTGAACGGCATGTTTGCTTCCCAACATGCCGTTCACATTGATGTTAAGTGATGATGACCCTCGTAACAATAAAATTATTGTACAAAGGAGTCGTTTTTTTTTTTTTTTTTATGTTATTAAAGTGGCAAACAAGCGTGCAGTTCACATTGATGTTAAGTGATGACTGCAGCCTATAGACACCCACACAATGGCCAGAGGTCAAAATGTAAATGCGCTGCCACTCCTGAGGCATTAGGTGTTATGCCTCTGTGCCGGAAATTACAGAGCCGTACATTACCACTTGACCGGAACACGATAGTGCTGAACACTACCATTTAACGGCAAGTATATTAGGTAATGCGGTGGTGCCTACGCCCGCGCGCTCCGTCACTGGAGCTCTACCACCAGTCGTTCCAAATGTATGGACCTTGTACACTATATTGAGAGAAGAAGCATAAGTTACTAAATCATTTTCAGCTATTCAAATTGAAGCGGCGCCGGGACGGTGATAAATTAAGTGGACTGTATATTATTATTAGGGTGGTTCCCAGGGATGGATGACAAAAAGGAATTCTGGAAACGTACGCACCTACCTTGTTCTTCTATTCTTCAATCAGGACTTGGTGCATGGCGGCGGTGGCGTGGCGATCCTTTATCCGCGTTTATTCACGTTATCACCACACATATGATTATTTGTTTATCACAATAGTTTATAGGCCTTTTATTTTATTGAAATTTTATAATATTTTTACACACACGAGGTAAAACAGCGGTTACAGCGGAATAAAAGCACGAAGCGCGAACAGCAGAGAGCAACGGCGGATGATGACAGACGGTGTCTTAATGTTCGGTGCGCACAGGAAGGTGGGAGAGGAAAAATACAGGAAATAAGATCTACCCCCAAGTATTTATAATAACGGCGGTAACACAAATCGTTTTTATACCTTCAATTACATAACTGTCGTGTCTGTCGTCAGTATACTTATTTTCATTAAAGCATACATGCAAACACCCACGATTCGCCAGCGCAGCGTTACGTTTTGGCCCATGTAACAGGTGGCGAGTTTATTGACATCTCCGGGCACATTACCAAAGGAGATGTTGCGAGCTCGGCTCTAGATCGTACACGTCGTCAAAAAATGGGTAAATTAAAGAAGAATTCGAAAAAAATGCAATTAATTTATTCAAGTATATATTTTAGAGTTACTACCACATTTAATTTAAACGATTTTATCATTTTCAACCATATTCAACATGGTGGCGACACAGACAACGCTTCGTTAAATTGGAAATCGATCAGTTTAAGTTCTTAGTATTAACACATGAAATCGATTTCGATAGTATTCAGAAAATATTACTTTTTTCTCCAATTTCTATAAAATCAAAAAACAATTTAAAAAATGAAAATGTCAAAATGACATCTCCCGCCATATTCGCCATGTTGGTTTGAGTTGCAATTCTTACTGCAAATAATATTTTGTAACTGCAAACAAAGCTAAATAAGTGAAAATATGCAGTAAAAAACGTTTTTATATTGATTTTGCCTGTTAATGATATTGTGTACAATACATGGCCGGAGGTCCATACATTTTTGCAACATCTCCTTTCGAGGTACTGGGAAATTCCCAGAAAATGGAAAATCCGAATAGAACCAGAGATAAATCACTTTACACCATTATCTCTGATATCACCCTACCCGGTAATCGAACCCGGGACCCCAGCGTAGTACCTAGTACTTAGTAACATGCTACCACTTGGCTTCTGAGGCAGTTTTTGTCATACAAAAAATAGATTTAATATTTCCGTCAAAAAAACGACGATTCAAATTATTTTTTGAGTATTTTTCCATGATTCTACGTATTTTCATCTATCTTTTGATATAGTGTACAAGGCGCGGGTCCAAAGTCCTTTGCTATGATCCTTTACGGGTAACCGCTTACCGTTTTGCATTCACCGTAAATCGTAGGCAACTGGTATGAACGCCGTGGGCTAGATTTAAATTTAGCCCTCTCATATACTTTGTGGGAACAGAATCAACACCCCGCAGGCTTCGGGTCTGCAAAAGCGACCTTTTGCATTTGCACCCCTGTGGTAGCCTCCGATATATCTAGCTATACATAGTTATGGAGTTGGTATTGTAGAGTTCAAAGCATTTAAACTTTTAAACACACACTATGTAAAAATGTCTACTACGAGTAGGTAGGCATGAACTCTATGACTATCTTATATGAGATGTTTGATATTTGGCTGATCTAGCGCTCATAAAACTAAATATTAACTGTGTACGGAACAGAAATGAGAGAATGTTGCTAGTGCAGGAACTGAATTTAAATTTCATGAATGTTGTCCTTCTTCAGGAAATTTTAGCTAATCCAAATGCAGAAATCGCAAAGGAATTATGTAAGTTAATCTTAAAGTTAACCTCGCCAGTAACATTTTCCTTTCTATTTCCTTATATTATTATCAGTAATGGTTTAAGTTTGTATTGGGTACGATGGGGTTGACATGTCGTGGGACAAAACCCCTTTAAAAAAATAGAATTAAAAAAAAAAACTAAATATTATTGCAAAATATGTTATATATATATATATTGTATAACAATTATTGGATTGTTGCAATATTATTTTTAACTAGGTATTCATTTTTAAAAACAGCAAATACTTAGTGTTTTTGGCAGATTTTATCAAAAATTTTAAGTTTTGGATTAGGATTTCAAAAAATGATTGCAGCTGTTCTAAACTATGAATTAATATATTTTAGGTATTGAATAGGAATCCCAACACATAATAGGAGTTAATAAATAAAGGATAATAGACAATGGATTACCGAACGTAAATCAGATATCGCCCGCAGCGGCCATTGTACTAGTATTGTCTTTGATCCAAACGCGTGCTACTGACGTTGGGTTTGTGACGTAATAACGAGGGTCTATGGGGTATACCTTTACCCCATAGAGCAACACGGGCCATCAGCGGACCGGAGGGGAGTAGCGATAGCGTTTATTACCGATGCAAAACAGTCTGTCATTTTTTGCGGGGGGAAATACGTGTGACACACGAGAAAATTAAAATATTCGAATTGAATAAAATTAAAATTTAACCGATTTTTATAAACAAATCTTTCAATTCCTTCATAAAAGAAAAAGGAAAATCAATTCGTCATAAACATAGTCATTCACTTAGCAGAGTTCCAAGTGCAGGCACTACTGAGAAGAACTCCGCTACTGAACAAACTCAGAGTCTAGTCCAGCCGCTCTTCCAATTGAGCTACTGAAGCCCGCTTTTACCCTTAATAATTGTTATTATATTATGATAATATAATAACAATTATTAAGGGTAAGCAATGCAATAGATCGAAGGAAAATTTTGGCAAATCGGGCAGGGCTTCAGTAGCTCAATTGGAAGAGCGGCTGGACTAGATTCCCAGTAGGTCGCGAGTTCGAGTCTCGCCTGAAGTCATATTTTTCTTTCCATTTTTCTTTAAAAATAAAATATATTTCACAAGCATGTGTTAATGCGAAATAATATAAAAACAAACTCAGAGTGTTGCTCTTTTAGTAAAAAAAATCATCAATTTTAACTGCATGCTTGTTTGACGTCTTCATTCATAAAAAGGTAGTTGATATGTAAGGTTAAATTAAGCCCAAGATCCACCTTTAATCTACTAGTTATGTCCATTAAGGAGTTCTCAATTTAATCTGGGTTTAATTTGCACCCTAAACCACATCCGGAGTTGTGTGGCCATAGAAACAGCGATTCTGAGTATTTCTATAAAGATTAATAACAAGCTATGGCTCGCGACTTCGTCCGCGTGGAATTCGTAATATTTTTTTACTAGTGGTAGAGCTCCTCTGACGGAGCTCGCGGGCGTAGGCACCACCGCATTACAGGCATGTTGATAGCAGTCGTTAATTTTTTTATGGGGCGGTTTGAAAACATCCGACTGCGGGTTGGTCATTAATCCGTATCTCCACCAACCCGCATTGGAGCAGCGTGGTGGAGTAAGCTCCAGGCCTCCCCTGAAAAAGGGGAGAGACTCGTGCCCAGCAGTGGGTACGTACAATGTTGGGACGTATAATGGGTATAGGTCGCGCCACGTAAAAAGAACGCTGGAAGAAAGTAGAAGGGATGTGTTCGCGCATCGGTACACTCGCGCATGAAAGTACTAGCCCTATTTGTTTATTTTTGATCTAGCTTTCGCTTGCGCTTTCGTGTATTGGTAGGCAGATTGAAAACGCCGCACCTCATACCACCAAATAGATCGATAAATCGTCTACTGCGCAGATTGACCGCCAGCGTTCTTTTTACCTGGCGCGACCTATAGCCATTATTATTATTTCACTTATTTATTCAGTCTACATATTAATTCACTGTTTATATTGTTCCTTGTCTTTCTCGGCCTTCACAAAATTTTATTCTTATTATTATTTAAAAACAAATTACAAACAGCGGTCGGGTGACGACCGCTGTCTCTATGACCCGCTGTCCGTTAAAACGGGGTCCAAACGACCAGTGCCGGGAAGGGTTAACTGGCTAAATTTAACTACTACAGTTAACGTAACGGTAACTGCAAGGTCCAAGATTGAGTTTGGTGTTTATTTGGTTTTTGGAAATGTTATTGGAATTTTGTACCTTCCATTAGTTTGAGGCGTTTATCTTGTTGTAGGATTACACTATAACGGGTTATTTTTAGAGCTCCGTAGTAAACAAGGAACGCTTATAGTTTCGCCATGTCCGTCTGTCTGTCCGTCCGCGGTTTAGCGCAAAAACTATTGGTACTAGAGACTTGAAAGGAGATGTTGCAAAAATGTATGGACCTCCGGCCATGTATTGTACACAATATCATTAAACAGGCAAAATCAATATAAAAACGTTTTTTATTGCACATTTTCACTTATTTAGCTTTGTTTGCAGTTACAAAACATAATTTGCAGTTCGAATTGCAAGTCAAAACTAACATGGCGAATATGACGGGCGATGTCATTTTGACATTTTCATTTTTTAAATTGTATTTTGATTATAGAACTTGGAGAAAAAAGTAATATTTTCTAAATACTATCAAAATCGATTGATCCCAAGTGTCGGCTGTATCGCCGCTATGTTTAACATAGTTGAAAATGATAAAATCGTTATAATTAAATGTGGTTGTAACTCTAAAATATATTCTTGAATAAATTAATTGTATTTTTTTTGGATTCTTCTTTAATTTACCCATTTTTTGAGGACATGTACGAACCAGAGCCGAGCTCGCAACATCTCCTTTGCGCAAGATCTGCGGTGATTTCTCACCGATCACGTATGTAATGTAGAGGTAAGAAATAGGCTTTGTGTGAATGGTAGTATCGGTACTATCGGTGTAAAAATGAAAAAAGGCATGCTCCAATGGTTCGGGCATATAGAAAGAATGTCGAATGAACGAATGACTAAACAGATATACAACGCGAATGTGGATGGTTGCAGAGGCCCAGGAAGACCAAGACTGACCTACCATGACCAAATAGGTCGAGTTCTGTCTGATGGTGGGGTCAAAAGTCTTAGGAATCGGCGAGCAGGTATGAAGAGAATGATGAAGGTAGATGAGGCACGAGAGGTATGCCAGGACCGGGATATCTGGTGCTCTACACTCTTTGCCTACCCCGTTAGGGACCTGGCGTGAAGATACATACATTAAATATGATACTTAATAATATTTAATTATGCGTCTACACGGTAATTTATCCGCCGTCGGGTCGTGATGATCCCATCACTCACTAACGGAAGAATTAACTTCGGTATATTCTTCCGCTAGCGCCATAGAGCACCACGGGCCACCGGCCGCGGCGGACCGGAGGGAAGTAGCCGCAGGCTTTCCCCTCTGTCATAGTACAAATAATCCTATACACGGAATAGATAAATAAAGATGGAATGGTAATGTGGGCGTGGCAAGCGCACCACGACTATGCGTGAACACACACAGTTCGGCCGAACCATTCGTTCGCCGCTCGTAGTGTCGTGTAGACAGCTTAGAACAACACATCTCTGGGTAAAAATGTCGTTTTGTGTTATTTCAACACGTAAAATGAAAAGTAAGACCTCCAGTAAATCGAGGAGGTATAGTTACAGATATTTCATACCACCGTTACCCTAAAAACCCTTTAATAATGATTATTTTTTTTAAATAACACTCAAAACCGATTACTCTTCATACTTCATCGATCAGCAGCACCGCATTATATTAATAATTGTGTAGTTATATTAATATGTCTATAATTTACCTGCTGCGAAGTGGTAACGTACGGTGGTAGAGCTTCAATGGTAGAGCTCGAAGGCACACAATTATCATGTGAGTAATATGGGTATGGGATGTCAGTTAACCTATAATATAATACGAAAATAGCATCCGTTTTCAGAGGCAAGATGGCGGACAGTCTTTTGTTTCAAAATGTGATATGGGTATCAATTTCGAGGTTTTTTGGAGTGCTGATTACGAAAATAGCATCCGTTTTCAGATCCAAGATGGCGGACAAGGCGGTTGACAAGCGTAAGCTAAGCAATCGTAAGCTTGCTCGGCGAACGCTGACACCATGCAGAAAACGAAAACGAATAAAATGGCCGACATTCGAATCAGCTGTTAGGTGTTGTCAAAGAGTATAAAAATACCAGGTGTTGTGATGTGAACATTCGTATTGTTTTTATTTTATTTGAAGCAACATTCGCTTCGCTTGTAATCTGTCGTTTCTCATGTCAATTCTATACATTTTTATTGGGTAGTATTTAATCTTACAACTGTAAATCCTCATTTTTCTATCAAAGTATTCGAGATTGCTAACAAAAATACTGAATTTCACACTAAATTTGCCCATCAAATAAATCAAATATACTACACTGTTTAATGTTTAAAGCTAAACTATTTTACTGAATTACTATCTGGTAACATGTAGTAAATCTAATTATCCTTTTAGTGCAACGATACATTTAATCTGTTTTTTTGGAATACGTCACCTATTAAATTTTAAAGAAAAAAAATCTAACCTAACCTAAACCATGCATTCTTTGTTATGCAATTTTAGATAATGATTTTAGTAATTCGGTGGTAATATTGGATAATTTAGTGTGCAAATCAGTATTTTTGTTAAATGGCGAGTAATTTGGTTTAGAATGCTTATATCTGTGGTTTTAGCAAGATTATCGTAGTACACTTAGATAAATAAAGTCGATAACTTTGATATATTTTAGACATTTCTTAAACTGCACATTTAGATACAATTATTTATTTTGATAAACAGTCATTTATTTGATATGCTGGTACATTATTAGTGGATAATTGTTGTTTGCTTAAAGGAGATGTTGCGAGCTCGGCCCTAGTTCGTACACGTCCTCAAAAAATGGGTAAATCAAAGAAGAATCCGAAAAAAATACAATTAATTTATTCAAGAATTTATTTTAGAGTTACTACCACTTTTAATTCAAACGATTTTAATATTTTCAACCATATTTAACATGGCGGCGATACAGCCGACGCTTCTTTAAATTGGAAATCGATTAGTTTAAGTTCTTAGTATTAACACATGAAATAACGATTTCGATAGTATTTTTTTTTTTATGTAATGGAAGTGGTAAACAAGCATGCAGTTCACATTGATGTTAAGTGATGACTGCAGCCTATAGACACCCACACAAAGACCAAGGTCAAAATGCAGATGCGTTACCACTCCTGAGGCCTAAGGTCTTATGCCTCTGTGCCGGAAATTGCAGGGCCGTACATTACCACCTGACCGGAACACGATAGTGTTGAACACTACCATTTAGCGGCAAGTATATTAGGTAATGCGGTGGTGTCTACGCCCGCGAGCTCCGTCACTGGAGCTCTACCACCAGTGAAAAAGTATTAAGAAAATAAGCCTTTTTCCTCCAAGTACTTTAAAATCAAAAAACAATTAAAAAATGAAAATGTCTAAATGACATCGCCCGCCATGTTGGTTTGAGTTGCAACTCTAACTGCAAATAATGTTTTGTAACTGCAAACAAAGCTAAATAAGTGAAAATATGAAGTAAAAAACGTTTTTATATTGATTTTGCCTGTTAATGATATTGTGTACAATACATGGCCGGAGGTCCATACATTTTTGCAACATCTCCTTTAAATAGAGGTGCTATTAAAAATTCCCCATTTTTATTACTATTCCGTAGCGAAAACAGAATCAACCATACACCATCTGGTCTTTGGATAGGCGGGAGACCAGGGAAGACCAGGGATGGTCGGCCGGTGGCCCGTGATGCTCTATAGCTAGTGTATTTCTTCCGTGTGTAAAAACAAACGGATCTTTTCCCCTTTGGATGCAATCCAACTAAATCTTAAACTCACGCTTGACCGACGTCAAAGAAACTTGCTAAAAAAAACTCACCCTAACAGAGGGATGATTTTTAACTGTCGGAAAACAATTCAACGTGGCATGTTGATTTTCTCGGAAACACCTATCGAATAGTAATGAAGGAGGAAGCTTGACGAATTAATTTAATTTGGGGGGCTATCTTCAAGCCTATTTTCTGGCGACTGTTTCTGTGTCTTTTTAGGGTTCCGTAGTAAACAAGGAACCCTTATAGTTTCGCCATGTCCGTCTGTCTGTCTGTATGTCCGTCCTCGGTTTAGCGCAAAAACTATTGATACTAGAGGCTTGAAATTTGGCACAAGTACACAACTTAATCACGCCGACAAAATGGTAGCGTAAAAACTTGATTTTTTTTTAAATTTAGGGTAGGTTTTTTTAATTTCCCTACATGTTCCCTACATTTTTGTTTTTCGTTTTCTTTAAGTATAGTGTGGGATATCGTTGGATAGGTAAACAGTAAACAGTAAACAGTAAATTTATTTAAAATCATATTATACCTACTTAGATTTAGGGAGCGACGAAATGCTTTTTTAAAAATAAAACTAAATCTATTAGACGAAATCAGAAGTTATAATTTACGTCTAGACCTTACAGAGATTGATGCAAGAGTAACTTAAAACTACGACTCTTAAAACTAGCAGACAATAACATCCTCGCACGGGAGGTCTTGATGATCGAGAATAACGCGAATGCTGTGTCAGCTCGGCCACCGTGCGAGTGCAAGCTTATCATAACACCTTATACTATATGGGGTATAGGCAGAGCTCTAACATAACTCCTCCCCCCTTGGACCGAAGCTATCGGAAAAAAGAGATTTTATCTTAGTTTCGAGAGCTTCGGAAAATGTATTAATAACAATTTTAAATTTAAGTTTTATATAAGCAAGAACAATAATCAAAATTTAGGTATATACAATTGATATATATATTATATATATAGATAAACTTAACCAGGTTAACCAACTAACAGTATTGGCTCCTGAACGTTGCTTTCTTGCGATTGCGATTTCTTAAAAACTCTTGCCTTTATGGCAGGATAACATTTGTGCAGAATTACAACAAGTATCAATAAGATGACGATCGCGTACAAAGAGTATATAGCGATACTAATACTATTTACTTTCACAATTTTATCACTGATTACACTTTTCTTCAAAATATAGTTTAAATGGCGGATGTCATCCAGGTTTATTCCTTTGATGTCCACTGTTTCCAACGTTGTCCTTTCCATCGTTGATTCTTGTAGATCAGGTAAGTTAATCAATGGCATCGGTATGTATTCGGAGTGTAGTACATAGGAGCGTCGTCTTTGGATTCGTTTTGCACCTATGAAAGCTTCGCATTGGTTTTGTATGGTTATGATGTATGTTCCTCTGATACGTTCGTTCATGACGTCATTGGCACATGTAACTGATATAACATTGCTAAATTTAGAGTAAACTATCCAACTGTTTGAATTAATCTTAAGAATTTTCACATTTTCAGTTTCCACTGAACGAGGTAAACATCGTGTGGGGTTGCTATATTTCATTAGTTGTTCAACGCAGGTTTCATCTGCATATTGCACAAGTTGGTCTTCAGAGCAAAGATATTCCTTGGCAGTTATCTCTCGGCACGGTTGATTCATCGGGCGGTAGTGAGTATCTCTCGCTAATAAGTAAGGGAATTCAGGGATCACCATAAAGGTACGGTTCAAGGAATCATTGGACATGGGAAGAGGGTACAATTTGTAGTAATTATAAGTAACATTATTAACTAGTGGTACATTAATTATGAATTTAATTAGATTACCCTTAAGGTATGCTTTTACAGACAATGTTTCTTCTATGTTAATTAAATTATGTTCTTTTACAGGATACATCAGATTATTATACTGGCTGATATATTTCAAGGCGTTTAATAATTCTGTAGAGCTAATCACAGACTTATGTAATACTGACACTTTACTGAACGCGAGAGCTGTTTCTATTTCGCTAAGTTTTGTATGAATGGTTCTAAAATTTATTAGAAACTGATTTAATAATCCAAATACATAGGTCATAAAAGTGGAATAATTTTCTTTATCACTAAGATCTTTTGCGAGATTTTCTATAACATTTAAGCGCATATTGATCTTTTTAGTATTATCGTCAATTACTTCAGTAGAATTTAAAAAGTGATCTATCATTTCAGATATCACTGTAAATTTATTAGAAATTTCCTGTTCTTTAGTTTGAATGTTATTGATCATTTCGTCATATCTAATTGCATCTTCGTGGTCAAGATTTCCAGTAATTATTTTTATAACAGAGCCTAAAGGATTTCAAAGTCCGCGTTTAATTCTATTGAGAGGAATGAGTTGTTCTAATTTCTCAATCGTTTCATTTTTAATGTACTCCACTTGTGTCTCTAAAGTCATGAATTCACCCGCGTATGATTCGTTAGGGTGGATAAGTTTACAAAATTCTGAATACCTTTGTATATTGAACAATAGATCGTTATTGATACCTTCAAGACCTATTATTTTAACAATAGACCATTGGTCATGTTGTAAGAACGCTTGTCCTAACTTAACTGGAAGGATTCCAGGATTCCGATCAATCTTTACAACTTGAAGGACCTGGTTTGGGGGATGCTGGGCCTGATTCATCGATGTCCATACTGTCAGGAGTAAACACCACCTGTGGAGGACGTCGTACATTTTTGATTGGAACTTTAGTGTCTCGGTTTTTGAGTTTGATCGGGACTACATTACGCTCTATTGATCCAGTGACAACAGCCTTTTGAAATCGAGGTTTATCTTTAGCTTGCCTTTTATTGACCGCTTTAGCGAAAATGATTTGTCCTGATTCTAGTGTCGGGGCTGACTCGCCACCGCGTTTATGTATAATATTTTCCTTATGTTTTTTCATCTTTTCCGAAATGTATCTATAGAGAGTTTGAGTTCTTTTCTTATGATCTTTAATTAATTGTTGTTTATAAGCCTTATCAAAGTCAGAGTCAAATGTAGAGTTTAGTTCAGTATGACCGAACACAACCTCGAATGGGGACAAATCAGTAGCGCTATGGATGGTATTGTTATATGCCATGACAGCGTATGTCATGACCGATGATGCGTCGGTAAACCTCCTTTCGTATTTGGCTAGCCTATATATTTCAATGATCGTGGAGTGAAATCGTTCAATCAACCCCATTGAATTGGGGTTGTTGGGGGTACCGACGTGTAATTTTATTTTATATAAATCCGTCAGTTCCCTCAACAACTCGTTGTTAAATTCTGTGCCGGGGTCGCTGCTTATCCTTTGAGGTATGCCATAAAAAGAGAAATATTTCATAAGTGCTCTTACCACTTCAGGTGTTGATCGAGAGGGAATTTCTATAGCTTGCCCTAGCTTACTAAACGCGTCGACTAACGTTAAATAGTATTTTGATTCTATGGTGAATAAGTCGATAAAGATTTCTTGAAATGGTGCGCTTTGTGTTTGTGTTAATTGAATTATAGGTTTTATGGGTTTTCTGTCGTACTTAGAGGCCTTACATTTTTCACAGGAATTTATAATCGCGGAAACTGTCTCATTCATATTTTGCCAATAATATGTACGCCGAATGCGTTTAACTGTCTCTGCTATGCCACGATGACAGGTCTTGCCTTCGTGTAGCTTAATCACAATAGCTCTTTGTTCCTGTTCGTCTTCAACATATATGACACGTTCCGTACATTCGAAAAAGTTAACCATACCTTTTTTAAATAGAGAAATGATTATGCTGCTAAAATCTTTCCTATGTTCGGGCTCTTCAAAATAAATAAAGTATTTAGTTTTTGGTTAATATACTTTTTTAGGAATTCTTTAATGAGGTCGGGGTTGTTTAAGGGTAAAAACACTTCTAAAACCTTTTGTTTATCCCTCGACATATCTCTGACTTGCATTTCATTACGGTACCAACTAAAAACAAGTATCTGATTGGGTTTTGTGTCTATAGCCTCATTTAAAATTGGTATACCATGGGATTCAAGATCTTGGGCAGAATGGATTGTTTGAGTTGAAGTGGATTCAGATCGTACAGGATAATTTGGAGATCCTTCGATAGAGTCGGTGTCGGAAATTGTGATTGGGCTAGCAGTAGCTGTTCGTTCGGAGTCAGAAATTGTAATCGTTCTGGAGTCGTCAGTAACTCGTCGTTTTGAAATGTCAGCTACTTGTTCAATTACGTCATTTAAGTATCTTTGGAGTTTTCTTTCTTTTTCGTCAACGTTAACAATCATCGAACTATCGTCAGGGGTGTCAGATCCTAGCGCATTGAGTTTAATACGAGATAACGCGTCGGCATTTACATTTTGCTTTCCATTCTTATATATCACATTGAAATCGTATTCTTGCAATCGTAGACGCCAACGTGTTAACTTGCTATTGGGTTCTTTAAGTTGGTACAGCCACACTAGGGGTCTATGGTCAGTGTAAATGTCGAATTTATGTCCATATAAATACGGTCGAAAATATTTGGTGGCCCAAACGATTGCCAACAGTTCACGCTCAATGGTACTGTATCGCTTTTCAGTATCTGACAGGGTTCTACTAGCATAAGCGATTGGTTTGTCTGAGCCTATAGGGCCCTGAGATAATACAGCTCCTATCGCTATTTCGGATGCGTCAGTCGTCAGTACGAACGGTTTAGTCATGTCGGGGTATTGTAGGATCGGGGCATTAATTAATAATTCTTTACATTTTTCGAAAGCCTCTGTATATTTCTGATCGATTATTACCTTTTTACCTTTTTTTAGACAAGCTGTCAACGGTTGTGTGATTTTAGAAAAGTCCTTTATGAATCTCCTATAGTAGCCAACGAAACCTAGGAATCGTTTGATTTCAGTTTGTGTCTGTGGGATAGGGTATTTAAGAACTGCTTCAATTTTATCGTCGTTGGGTCGAAGTCCGTTTTGTGTCAGTGTGTGTCCTAAGTACTGTACCTCTCGTCGTAGAAACTCAGATTTATCAAGTTTAACTTTAAGGTTAGTCTGTCGAAGTCTGTCAAAGACACTACGTAGCTTTTTCATGTGCTCTACCAGTCCGTTTGAGTATATCAGGATGTCATCCAAATATACTAAGCAGTGGATACCTTGGAGACCTCGCAACACGTTATCCATCGTGCGCTGGAAGGTCGCAGGCGCGGTTTTTAGGCCAAACGGCATACGGAGGAATTCGTAGTGACCGTTTTGGGTGGAAAATGCAGTTTTTTCAGTTTCTGCTAGTTCAATTTGATGATATCCTGATGCTAAATCTAATGTCGTGAAATAAGTGCATGAGCCAAGTTTGTCAAATAAGTCTGAGATATTGGGTAGCGGATATTTGTCGTCGATAGTTATGTCGTTTAGTCGGCGATAATCTATCACCATTCTATATTTCACCTGACCGGAAGCATCTGCCTTTTTGGGGACCAAGTGAACAGGAGCGCTCCAAGGGGAATGCGATTCCTGAATCACATTATCCTTGAGTAACTTCTCCACTTGGCGTTGAATCTCCTCAGCTTGAGCGGGGGCTTGCCTGTAGGGCTTAACATAGATTGGATCTTCATTGGTTGTCCTAATATGATGTTTGACTTGATTGGTAAAAGTCAAGGGCAGTTCTTCGCAGTAAAATATATCTTTGTATTCTGTACAAATGTCATTTATCGCGTCACGTTCCTCTTTGTTCAAATGGTCTAAACGTAATTTATTTAAGTTGTCGGTGAGCAGTGCGTCGATTTCAACGTCCGTCAAGTCGGTTGTAAAATTTATTAAACATTCGTCATTGTGCAATTTGGTAACATTGAAAGGGGCTGTAATAGTTAGTTGCATATCAAGATCAGTAGTGTTCTGTATTACAGTGGAGGCATAGTAATTTTCACATTGAACGATGGCGGCAGGCATTCGCACACCGTCACAGAACTGTTTAAATTCTAGAATTGCTGAACCGTCTTTTTGACTTACAGGGAGGCTGACACGGTGTTCAGTGCGAGCATCCAAGCGAATATCAGTATTGTCATTGTATATTATTGGTATATTTGCATGACTAGTTTTTAATGTTCTGTCCTTTAGACATATGTCAGCGTTAAGTCAGGTCATTAGGTCCATGCCGATCAGTCCGTCGTATCTATTGTCAACGGTGTATATATAAAATTTGTGATAGCCATTATCATTAAAAATTGTAAAAAGCGGGATATTAGCTACTTCATTGTGAATGCTAGAAGCATGTGTGCTCGTGACCGTAAAGGGTTCGTATGATTTTGATTGAGGGAAATATTCATTCACCTTTTCAGGGCTCATGAAAGACCTTTTTTTTTTTTTTTTTTTACGCGGGGAAACCCTCATGGGCACCCGCCGTCTAGGGGAAACGACGGCGGGTAGTGTGAGACTCGTACTCACTAAAACCCCGCGGTGTTCTGACTCTTCCGCCATCAGTGGCGGGGTCACGGGAACGCTTACGCACACATCCGCGACCCCGCCGGCGGCTGCTCGTCTCCGAGCCCTCCGCAGGTTGAGCTCTTTGGCTCCAACCAACACGAGTGGCGTGCGGAACACGTGCACGCCACCCAGCTTGGGACCTATCTCCATTTGGGCGACGGACATCCCCTAGTCCGACACCCAAAGGTCCCTGCCCCTACCACTCACAACGCCAGGCGTCCCAAGACGCCCGGGTGGAGGAGTCCAGGGGCACTCTGTCCGGCCCCGGGGGAGCGGGAGTGACAGGGATGAACTGACCTTCAACCGCCCCCCCGCGGCCCCACCACGTCCCTATCGAGCGGCGGGACCACCGCTAGGCGGCTGGGGATAGGGTGCAGGGCAACGACACACCCATACACCTCCTCCCCAGCCGCCTCCCCACCACGTCCCCATCTTACGGCGGGACAACCGCTAGGCGGCTGGGGATAGGGTGCAGGGCAACGATACACCCGTACACCTCTTCCCCAGCCGTCTCCTCACCACAGCAGCGAGTGGCGGGCAGAGCCACGCCAAACGCCGCCCCCTCTCTGGGTTCCTCTTGGCTTCTCCGGTGTGAGGCCAACCACCGGGTACTGAGCCCCCCCGCCACGACAAGGCGGAAACCCTCGGGGGGGCTCATGAAAGACCTGGTGCTACCTGTGTCTAACATGAACTTACCGTCTATCTCTGCAATATATATATATGGATGTTTTAAATTATAGTCATAATTAAGTTGTATCATTTCGGGAGTAATTGGATTGAATTTATTTGAAAATTTTGTACGTTAGCAGAATCTTTATTTTCTGTGGTGTGCATCGATTCTTTATTTTCTGTATCAAGAACGGGGCCTTTGTCTGTGTGAGTCACCTGAGGGTATGTATCAGTACAGTCTTGTTCAATCTGAGCGGGTATGTCATAAGCATAGTCATAATGTGTATAGTTAGGGTCATAGTATATATAGTTAGGGTCATAGTATATATGTTCCTCGTCTGTGTATAGTTCATGTAATGGGAAGCCTTGTTGGGGTTTAGCAGGTGCGGGGGCAGTACGCATTGTCACGTCTCGGTCGTTAGAGTAATCTTTAGGACGATAACCGAAAGGTTGCGGTTGCCTATATCCAAACTGACCAGGCTGGGGTTTGAACCCAAACTGTTGTTGATTTGTGCCGGCCATAGGTGGTCTATAACCGAACTGAGCTGGGGGCCTATACACAACCTGGGCTTGTTGAGGCCGGAAACCCATGGGGTAATTAAGTTGTTGGTTGGGTACGTTTGGACGAGCAAAGTACTGGTTTGGTATGCCAAATTTGAACGGAGGTTGATACGGAACATACCTAAAGTTAGAGTATGGCATGGGAGGCTGTACAAAATTAGGTCTAGGCATAGTATTAAAAATGTAGCCTTTCTCACGGGGCGAGGGCTGTGTATTTTGTGAACGGTATTGCTGTAACATTTTACTACGTGCGTTATATTGATCGTGAAAGTTAACTTCTTCGAGGACATACTTTAGAGCTTCCTCTAAAGAGTTTGGCTCTTTTATACGAACTGTCCGTACCATTTGTTCAGGTAAATTATAAAGGAAGACGTCTAAAGCGGTTTTATTATAAATTGCACGCTTAGCCTCCTTAAAAGATTGAGAGCTATCCTGACTAACTTTTGACATAAGGATCGCGCGAACGTCCTTAATACGGCAACAAAATTCTAGGTATGATTCATTGCTTTTCATTTTTAATGTTTCTAACTCTATGGAAACACATTCCTCACTCCTAGGGTCACCGAAATGCTCGATTAATAATGTTTTTAATTCACTGTAAGTTTCAAATTCACCTCTTTCACTAATTAGTTCGGCAGCTTTACCCTTTAATTTACTTGTAATATTTTGCATAAGAAGCTCATTTCGTTCCTCTGTACCCTGGCACTTTTCTATTACATACTGACATTTTCGTAAGAATAAACTTAATAAATTTGTTTCGCCACTGTATTCTGGTATTAATGATAACATGTCTCTAGGTATGGTTTCTGCCTGTAATGCGCGAGCGCTACTCGCGGGAACCTGGCTAAGACTCATTTTTAAGATATCCTAAAATTCCTAATTAAATACCTATTTATAAAACACACACAAAAATAGAAATACAATAAAACAGTAAAAAAAATCAACACACACAAAAATACAATGAACACAGTAAAAGAGAAAAATTGCAAAAGTACATGCACAGTAAAACAAAATTCTAATATATTCTATATCCAAAATAAAATAATTGTCGTTAAGATTCTATTAACACAAAAATCATGGATAATGGGAAGGAAGTAGGATTGTACTCACTCTCCAACCGCCTTATAAACTATTGCCATTTCTTACTTGCTCACTTGCTCACTTGCTCTGAGCCTTGATCTAAGGTAATTTGTTTGGTTCGAGGATTGCCGTTATAGAGTGCGTTACTGATGGTAAGTAGCACGACTCTACTTATAGTTACCGCTTCGCGAATCGGGATTTTAGCGTAACAAAATGATTTTAATTTTGTCTATACACTTTTTCACTGTCACACGCGTAACTTTTCGCGAAAGGCAACAACCAGCAATCCTACCGGCTGCGCCACTTAGATTTCGGGAGCGACGAAATGCTTTTTTAAAAATAAAACTAAATCTATTAGACGAAATCAGAAGTTATAATTTACGTCTAGACCTTACAGAGATTGATGCAAGAGTAACTTAAAACTACGACTCTTAAAACTAGCAGACAATAACATCCTCGCACGGGAGGTCTTGATGATCGAGAATAACGCGAATGCTGTGTCAGCTCGGCCACCGTGCGAGTGCAAGCTTATCATAACACCTTATACTATATGGGGTATAGGCAGAGCTCTAACATAACTACCTATGACATAAGTACATTTAGTTCGTGAATAACAAAACGACAAAAGCGATACATTATTTATTTATTTATTCTTTATTGGTTTAACATTGAATACAAGTTAAAACAAAGGGCGGACATAATGCCTAGTGGCATTCTCTACCAGTCAACCCTCATCATGATGAAATATTGTGGTAGGTATTACAACTTATGAATAAAGAAAACTTAAATGTAAAGAATACAAATATAAGATCTAACAAAAAAATAAAAATAAATAATAATAATAATAGACATGTAAATACGTATATAAGTAAATAAATATTTAAATACATGATATATATTTATAGGTATATTATAGTACATACAAAAGCTACAAAACATATATATGTATACATATATATATATATATATAATATAAATGATAATGTGACGATCTTTACGAATCAAACTGTAGATAGTGCTCTCGGACAAGTCTTTTAAAAGAATTATCATTACTTATGAAAATAAATAATTGATAAGTTGGCGGTACACAGATTATTATTTTTTTTACCTTCCGTGCTAGTCGTAACTGTGTTACGGCAAGGTAAGAACCTCGCCCAAGCATATTCAATTATAACCGATAGAACTTAGAAGCTAATTTCCAATGTACTTCATATTCATAGAATACGATACATGTCGATAACCAGTTTCGATCATGCTTAACGCTGTAGTATACGCAAAACAATCAGATAGTGCAATGTATAATTTTAAGGTACAATAAGAGGTTAATTATGAAAGGAGATGTTGCAAAAATGTATGGACCTCCGGCCATGTATTGTACACAATATCATTAAACAGGCAAAATCAATATAAAAACGTTTTTTACTGCATATTTTCACTTATTTAGCTTTGTTTGCAGTTACAAAACATAATTTGCAGTTAGAATTGCAACTCAAAACTAACATGGCGAATATGGCGGGCGATGTCATTTTGACATTTTCATTTTTTAAATTGTATTTTGATTATAGAACTTGGAGAAAAAAGTAATATTTTCTAAATACTATCAAAATCGATTGATCCCAAGTGTCGGCTGTATCGCCGCCATGTTTAACATAGTTGAAAATGATAAAATCGTTTGAATTAAATGTGGTTGTAACTCTAAAATATATTCTTGAATAAATTAATTGTATTTTTTTTAGATTCGTCTTTAATTTACCCATTTTTTGAGGACGTGTACGAACCAGGGCCGAGTTCGCAACATCTCCTTTATGTTTTAGAGTGCAGAACATAAGAGAGCTAGTATGCGTTCTGAAATACATAATTTGCAAGTAAGGTAAGGTCTTTCAACAATGTTAGGGGTGTGCAAACATCATTTTTCGATTCAATCAACTGTTAGTGACTTATTAAGCTTTAAACGTTACTGCAATAGTACACATACGGCTATACATATTTGTACTATTGCAGTAACGTTTGAATTTCTAACAACAACCATTTAGGTGGTCGGGGGGAAGGACACTTGACTCTAACGAAAATTGGCCCTATAAAGCTTAATAAGTCGGTACCACGATAATTCTTACGCTAGTGGGCGGTGGGGTCGTCACGACCCGACGCCGGATAAAGTGCCGTGTAGGCACATCATTGAATATTATTAAGTAACATTTTTTTATGTCAAATGATTGACAGACAAGCAGACTGGCCACCTGATGTGAAAGTAGTCACCGCCTGTGAACATTTGCAACACCAGGGGAGTCGCCAATGCGCTGCCAGCCCTGAAGGACTCTTTTGACGCCAGTTTTGAAGAACCCCATATTGTAGCACCGAGGGAACACCTCAGAGGGAAGTTCGTTCCACAATTTACACGTTCTGGGCAGGAACGAACGTGAAAACCGCACCGTTGAGCACTGCCAGGTGTCCAGTCGGTGTGGGTGGAACTTCTCTCTTCGGCGGGTAGTACGGTGTAGGAAAAGAGACGGTGGCACCATGTCGAACAGTTCAGAAGAGCACTCGCCATTTTTTTTTTTTCTTTTTTTTATGTAATGGAAGTGGTAAACAAGCGTGCAGTTCACATTGATGTTAAGTGATGACTGCAGCCTATAGACACCCACACAAAGACAAAGGTCAAAATGCGGATGCGTTACCACTCCTGAGGCCTAAGGTGTTATGCCTCTGTGCCGGAAATTACAGGGCCATACATTACCACCTGACCGGAACACGATAGTGCTGAACACTACCATTTAGCGGCAAGTATATTAGGTAATGCGGTGGTGCCTACGCCCGCGAGCTCCGTCACTGGAGCTCTACCACCAGTAAACCACCACCACCACCACCAGTAGTGTGTGATGGGTTCCGCAAGTGGCAAAATAAAAATGCGTGTTTCCGTGCTTCGGAGGGCACGTTAAGCCGTCCGTCCCGGTTGCTATCGATAGATAGCAGTTAAATCTTGTCGGAGGCCTTATGGGCGGTTTGAAAACATCCGACAGCGGGTTGTCCACTAACCCGTATCTACACCAATCCGCATTGGAGCAGCGTGGTGGAGTAAGCTCCAGGCTTCCTGGCAAAAAGGGGAGAAACTCGTGCCCAGCAGTGGGAAAGTTTATAGGATTTCCATTATTATTATATTTATTATACCCCTATACACAAATCGGTCCAGCAGTTTCCGAGATTAGCCCCGCCAAACAGACAGACAGACAGACAAAAATTGTAAAAAATGTTGTTTTGGTATATGTACCGTGTATACATACATATGCATTTAGTAAGAAGCGATTACTTTTGTAATACAAACAGACACTCCAATTTTATTTATTTGTATAGATTGGTAGAGCTCCAGTGACGGAGCTTGTGGGCATAGGCACCACCGCATTACCTAATATACTTGCCGCTAAATGGTAGTGTTCAGCACTATCGTGTTCCGGTCAGGTGGTAATGTACGGCCCTGTGATTCCCGGCACAGAGGCATAACACCCTTAGGCCTCAGGAGTGGTAACGCATCTGCATTTTGACCTTGGTCTTTGTGTAGGTGTCTATAGGCTGCAGTCATCACTTAACATCAATGTGAACTGCATGCTTGTTTGCCACTTACATTACATAATAGATAACTCAAAAATACACCAAGAAAATGAAATAAATTAAGAGCACCACACGCCTCTTTCAAGGTTCCCGCCAAAACACAATTTTAGGATTAGGCGATGTTCTAAATTTAAATCAAAATGTCATTTCTAACACATTCTAACTTCCATTGTCAGCCATATTGTAAAATCTAGACAGCAATTATTAAAGACCTAGTGTGAAATGGGCGTATCTTGAACACACCCATTTGGACGCCTCTTCTGGCTCCTCCCAACGAATATATTTCAGTTGAGT
Source organism: Macrosoma leucophasiata (assembly GCA_036365455.1). Taxonomy (NCBI): domain Eukaryota; kingdom Metazoa; phylum Arthropoda; class Insecta; order Lepidoptera; family Hedylidae; genus Macrosoma; species Macrosoma leucophasiata. The sequence continues at coordinate 6,305,198 of JAWQUS010000029.1, forward strand.
TCACAACTCTGAAGAGTACGGACGTGTTATCGAGTTATCCGTCGCTTTTCTATAATTAAAAAATGAATTTCTCCTGATTTTATACGTAAAAATAACATTGGTCACGTTTGTAGTGAGTGAAGATTGATATTCTGTTTGTGTACTGTGTAAACAGATTTGTTTATTGAGTAACAAAGTTTGTTTATTTGTTTGTAAACAAAGTCACGTGCGGGTTGAAGGTCGGTCATTTCTGTTTACGTTTTGTGTCATAAACAGTGTGCTGTAACAATTGTGCTATAAACAAGTTTGCTTTAAAAATCTTATGGGTGTTATAAAGAACTAAAATGCTAGAAATTAGTTGGATTTAATTTAAAAACTAATAAATTATTACGTATAATAACTTAAAAAAACTGGACCAATCTGAAAGTGATTCTGCTTAAAAATTCTGAATTAATATTTTGTGTGTTTTAATTTGTAAATAAGACGACTTATAAAATTTTCAAAGTGTTCATTATAAAACATAAAGTGTAATAAACTAAACATTTCTATAAAAAAAGAAAAAAAACAAAATAAACCAAAACGCAATTGTAAAGAAATAAAACAGTTATAATTGTCAAAATTAAATCTTTAGTATTAAAAACTTAAACAAAAAAGTGGTAAAATCAATCAAATTGGATCCAATATCCGTAGAGGCCCACGGGGCCTCAAAGCCAAGACCAAAAACACTATTAGTCCACCCATTCACTAAGGTTGAAAAAACAAATAAATACTTACTAGAAACACCCGCCGATTTAAAAAGAAAAGTTCCTTTACTAGAACTACCAAAAGATTTTGCAAAAAAACCAAAATTGTACACAAAAGAATCAAATGAACATGAAATGAGGCATCAGACACGTCTCAATTCGTGTCTAATAACTAATACAGAAGCAAAGAACACACAAAACACGAAAGATATACAAGACACGCAAATCTGTTTCGCTCAGATAGATTTAACACGAAATTGTGAGACACAAAACAATTTGACACGAATTTGTGAGACTCAAAGCAATTTGACACGAAGTGGTGAGACTCAAAGCAATTTGACACGAAGTGGTGAGACTCAAAGCAATTTGACACGAAGTGGTGAGACTCAAAGTAATTTGACACGAATTCGTGAGACACATTTGACACGAAGTGGTGAGACTCAAAGTGATTTAACACGAAGCTGTGAGACACAAAGCAATTTGAAACAAAGTTGTGAGACACAAAGCAATTTGACACGAAGTTGCGAGACACAACATTCGATTCAAACTCAAGAATCGACATCTCCCAACCAACATTCAATTCTTTGCAGGAAAGATTTGCCAAATAACTGTCATAACAACAATCTGACAGATGCCGAGTCTCTGAGAGACTCGACACAAGGTTGCCAGAGCTGCCACCATTGCTGCTGCCGCCGGGAGAAAGAAGACGGCCACTTCAAAGTGATTTTCGCGCCAGCCATGTTGCCGTCAATGTTCGGCGTGCCAACTATGCCAGGCTATATCTTGAAGCAGCCTGTCAAAATTGGAGAGAAGGTAAGCTTAATACACTGTTTCTACACGTCTGTATCTTCTATATTTAAAAATGAATGTGTGTCTGTATGTCTTTTATGACGACCCAGTTGGTCCAGCGGTGTAAGACGACCGTTTGATTCGAAGGGTCGCAGGTTCGATCCCCGCACCGAGACAAATATTTGTATGGTCTATAGATATTTGTTTCGGGTCTGGGTGTTTGTGTATGTGTTGTATGTGTACAACGGCACCCACGACACAGGTTTATACCTACTGTGGGGCTGTGAGTGTAAGCGTATTTTTTTATTTTTTTATAGAATCGTAAACTACGCATTTGATCATGTGATGGTTTCTGAGTTGGCGAATTCGACAGATGGCACCACTATACTAGTGGTAGAGCTCCAGTGACGGAGCTCGCGGGCGTAGGCACCACCGCATTACCTAATATACTTGCCGCTAAATGGTAGTCTAGTCACTATCGTGTTCCGGTCAGATAGATGTTGGGATATCAAAAGATAGAGAAAAATACGTTGAATCATAGAAAAATACTCAAAAAAATTAAGAATCGTTGTTTTATTTTTTGGTCTGACATGTTTTATTTGTTTATGATATTTTTGTATGACAATAATTTATTTTTAATGGTTTTATTCTACCACTTTATCGACGTGATTAAGAAGGTATATATATTAATAATAACGTGCCACTGCTGGGCACGAGTCTCTCCCCTTTTTGGGGGGAGGCCCGGAGCTTACTCCAACCACGCTGCTCCAATGCGGATTGGTGGCGGTGGGTGGGTTAGTGGCCAACCCGCTGTCGGATGTTTTCATGTTTTTGTAAGGCCTCCGACAAGGTTTAACGACTGTTATCCATCGATAGCAACCGGGACCGACGGCTTAACGTGCCCTCTGAAGCACGGAAACGCGCATTTAATTTGCCACTAGCGGTCACCCATCACAATACCCGACCGCGCCCATAGTGCTTAACCGAGTAGATCGCTTACGATCAACACCAGCCCCTGGGCCATGGGGGCTTCGATCAAGGTATACTTGTGCCAAATTTCAAGTCTCTACTACCAATAGTATTTGCGCTAAACCGCGGACGGACAGACAGGCAGACAGACAGACGGACATGGCGAAACTATAAGGGTTCTATTAAGGAACATATTTTGAAAAGATCCCACTGAGTTTTGTTTTGGCAGGTTTTCTCTCAGTAATGTGGGCTTTGGAACTCTGCCAGTGAATGACAAAGAATGTCCCATATTTTTTTGTTTTGTCTTATCTTGCCGTTTGTAAAAGAGAGTATGGAACATTCTGTTGATACCTATTTTTATTATTAAGTATTTTTGGACCATTATTTATTTTATTTTGTTTACTTTGACATATTAATCAACGTATCAGTTGTTATTCGATTTTTTTTTATTCTCCATTTAAAGAGCTTGGTTAAAGACCATGACGCTCTATACGTTCACATGAATTACATTCTTCATTTAAAAAAATAATTAAACAACATTAGCTCATTGACAATTGATATAGTTGCAACAGTATTCTGGCGTCATCCGTAGTAGGATCTGCCAGGACACTGTTGCAATGTCCTATTTCTAATGAAGCCCTGCGATGAGCCTCACCTCGAACACGTTCAAGTTATTCGATTTAATTTTATATTTGTAATTTGACCTATCACAAGCAAATTCTATTATTTCCAAGTGATTAAATGAATTTTTGATTTTGAGTTTTGAGTTCCGTGTATATTACGGAACGCTGAAAATATCGTTTGAAACAGATGAATCGGTAGGCATTGATGATGGAACATGACATCTTACCAGTTATAAACTACATTGCACCCGCACGAAGTAGGGGCGGGTCGCTAGTCTATGAATAAAATTGTAGTTTGCTCAAAATTTATTTGGCATATAAAATTTATAAGGGTGATGCCAATCTACATTTTAAGATGAAATATTTATATTTCAATTTCTTTATGTTAATGTACCGTATAGCTTAGGATCCCGCAGGATAATCATATCGTTCATCCAGATATGCTGCAAACCTAATTTTTACGCATATTTATGTATGTATCTTCACGCCAGGTCCCTAACGGGGTAGGCAGAGAGTGTAGAGCGCCAGACATCCCGGTTCTGACAAACCTCTCGTGCCTCGTCTACCTTCATCATTCTCTTCATACATGCACGCCGATTCCTAAGACTTTTGACCCCACCATCAGACAGAACTCGACCTATTTGGTCATGGTAGGTCAGTCTTGGTCCTCCTGGGCCTCTGCAACCATCTGCATATTTATAATCTAGAGAATATATATCCACTAGGTTGCCTATCACAAAATGGCTGCAAGTATTTTTTTTTTTGAGAAAGATTTTTTTTTTACTTGTTTTTAGGATTCCGTAGTAAGGAACCCTTATAGTTTCGCCATGTCCGTCTGTCTCATCTCCGGTTTAGCGCAAAAACTATTAGTGCTGGCGACTAGAGTACTCGTACTAAAGATTTGAAATTTGGCACAAGTATACATCTTTATTACGCCGACATCTTTGTCGGCCATGTCATGCCATGTCATGACCTCTTGGTAGAATAAAAACATAACATTTTTATTTTATTTAGGGTATAGGGGAGGTCCCTACAATTTTTTATTTTTAGTTTTTATAAACTGTGGGATATTGTTGGATGGGTCTTTTAAAAACGCTTAGGGTGTGTAAATATCATTTTTCAATTTAGTTTATACTAGCGGCCCGTACCGGCTTCGCACGGTAGCAATTTAGGTACTTATATAATATTACGACTATGAATTGAGATTTAAACTATCCTATCTCTCAAGTTGGATCGAACTGCACATGGTGTGCGAATTTTATTATAATCGGTTAAGTGGTTTAGGAGTCCATTGAGGACAAACATTGTGACACGAGATTTATATATATTAAGATTTTGTGATTTACTTAGCTTTAAATTGTCAATTTTCTTTAGAGTCAAGTGTCCCCCCCGTACCAATTAAACGGTTGTTGAAAGAAATTCAAACGTTACGGCAATATATAATGAAAAAGCTATATATAACGAAATTATAAGGAAAACTATCACACTTAAGTTGACTTTACAAGTTTGCGAGTAATAGTCGACCAAATGTAATAGTCGAAATCCTAGTATCGATGTTTATTTATTTATTCTTTTTTGTTACAAAATAATTGACAAATGATGTAACAAATGGCGGACTTAATGCTAAAAGCATTCTCTACCAGTCAACCATTGGTAGTATAGAGAAAATAGTAGGCGGTGTAACGAATAAAGATATAATATAATAGATAAATCTGATCTAATAATAGAATATAACATACAATCTAATGTTTTACTCACATACAATATTATACTTTACTGGTGGTAGAGCTCCAGTGACGGAGCTCGCGGGCGTAGGCACCACCGCATTACCTAATATACTTGCCGCTAAATGGTAGTGTTCGGCACTATCGTGTTCCGGTCAGGTGGTAATGTACGGCCCTGTAATTTCAGGCACAGAGGCATAAGACCTTAGGCCTCAGGAGTGGTAACGCATCTGCATTTTGACCTTGGTCTTTGTGTGGGTGTCTATAGGCTGCAGTCATCACTTAACATCAATGTGAACTGCATGCTTGTTTACCACTTCCATTACATAAAAAAAAAAAAAAAGGTGTAAAAATGAAAAAAAGGCATGCTCCGATGGTTCGGGCATATAGAAAGAATGTCGAATGAGCGAATGACTAAACAGATATACAATGCGAATGTGGATGGTTGCAGAGGCCCAGGAAGACCAAGACTGACCTACCATGACCAAATAGGTCGAGTTCTATCCGATGGTGGGGTCAAAAGTCTTAGGAATCGGCGAGCAGGTATGAAGAGAATGATGAAGGTAGACGAGGCACGAGAGGTTTGTCAGAACCGGGATGTCTGGCGCTCTACGCTCTCTGCCTACCCCGTTAGGGACCTGGCGTAAAGATACATACATACATTATTATGATATACGCGAGATAAATAAAAACGGCCGCATATAAAAATTACTGGCTGTTAACAATAAAATAATTTAATTAAAAATACTTGCGGCCAAATTTTGATAGGCAACCTAGTGGATTTATTCTCTAGATTATAAATATGCGTAAAAATTAGGTTTGCAGCAAATCTAGATGAACGAAATGATTCTGCAGTGGGATCCTAACATATTACGGGTTGCTCACGTCCCTCTAAAATGGTCGAGGAGTCACATGCGTCGTATTCGTCAACGGGTGCTGTTGGTGGGGACTTGTCTGTTCTGGTTTGCAGGGGCTACATCACATTTAGTAGATAGCAGTTTATTTGCATCTATGCTATGGACGTTCATATTATTTGATTTTCACGATAATATGTACTAGATTTAAGCTCTCATTTAAAAGAGCTCTTACTGAGTTTGTTGGGTAGCGGAGTTCTTCTCAGTAGTGACTGCACTTGGAACTCTGCTAAGTGAATAGACAAATAAGTTTTTCTTTTTCTTCATTTATCATCATTGAAGGAATTGACAAAAAATTGGGCTTATTATGTTTTTTTTTTATGTGATAGATGTGGCAAACAAGCATGCAGTTCACATTGATGTTAAGTGATGACTGCAGCCATATATACACCCACACAAAGACCAAGGTCAAAATGCAGATGCGTTACCACTTCTTAGACCTAAGGTGGTATGCCTCTGTGCCGGAAATTACAGGGCCGTACATTACCACCTGACCGGAACACGATAGTGCTGAACACTACCATTTAGCGGCAAGTATATTAGGTAATGCGGTGGTGCCTACGCCCGCGAGCTCCGTGACTGGAGCTCTACCACCAATAAAAATGTTTTAACTAAGTATTTTAAGTTCTAATTTTAATTTACTATTAATACATATTTTTGCTTTTACAATATGTAATGGTTATTCGCTCTAGGTAGTTTATGATTTATTAACGTTTTGAAAGTATCTGTAAAGATCTATTCAAAATAAAAATACATATTTTCTTTCTTTCTTTACGTATTATTGATACAATCCTAGTACCCCCTATACCCAAATTGAAGTGTTTATCCGTGTTAGTTGCCTATCGACTGATTTATTGCGGACCGGCTCAGGAGTTGGACAGGAGGGTAAAACTTGTTACGTTTTGAATCTGATAGGAAATTATTTGAAGTTAGATGGTGAATATAAACGTAACTTCACGCCTGTACTCCCCGAAGGGGTAGGCAGAGGTAAATGCACGCATTCAATCATACTTGCAAACAATGCAAACATCCACGATTCGCCGGTTACGTTTTTGGCCCATGTAACAGGTGGCGAGCCTGTTGATATCCGGGGCACATTACCAAACTTCGAGGTACTGGAACATTTCCAGAAAATTGAAAAATCCCAATAGAACCAGAGATAAAGGATTTTACGCCATTATCTCTGATAAAACCCTACCCCGGAATCGAACCCAGGACCTCAGCGTAGTAGTAGTGGCCTGTTACCACTAGGCCATCGAGGCAGTAATATATAGTATTAATTTTTCAACTGGTGGTAGAGCACCAGTGACGGAGCTCGCGGGCGTAGGCACCACCGCATTACCTAATATACTTGCCGCTAAATGGTAGTATTCAGCACTATCGTATTCCGGTCAGGTGGTAATGTACGGCCCTGTAATTTCCGGCACAGAGGCATAACACCTTAGGCCTCAGGAGTGGTAACGCATCTGCATTTTGACCTCGGTCTTTGTGTGGGTGTCTATAGGCTGCAGTCATCACTTAACATCAATGTGAACTGCATGCTTATTTGCCACTTCCATAACATAAAAAAAAAACAATTAAATTAAAAATTAAGAAACGTCTATGTACTTTACTATTTAAGGAATAAATGGCTTTTTTATTTTATTTATTTATTTATGTTATGTTATTATGTGACGTGCGTACATAAGTACACATATAAGATGTTTTATATTATTTCGCATTAACATATGCTTGTGAAATATATTTTTATTTTAAAGAAAAATGGAAAGAAAAATTTGACTTCAGGCGAGACTCGAGCTCGCGGCCTACTGGGAATCTAGTCCAGCCGCTCTTCCAATTGAGCTACTGAAGTCCTGTCCGATTTGTCAAATCTTTCCTTCACATTTATTGCATTGCTTTGTGCAGCAGCAGCGCCATCTATTGCCAACTGCACTACACATATAAGATTTTTTAATAAGAAAATGTTTTCATTGAGTCGATATTTTTTTACAGTCCATAAAAACACAACCTTCAGTTAATTCCCAAGCTCCAAAAACCCCATGAAATATCTTCATACATGATTTACTTACAATGGCAGTGTATTCCATAAAATATTCACTGCACGTTAACGGGCGAGTAAAGGGTGATACGTCTTACACCTTTATGTACAGGATGTTTAAATTTTTTTTTTAACGTTTTGTTGAAATATTGAGTATACTACAGGTGGTTTTACTGGTGGTAGAGCTCCAGTGACGGAGCTCGCGGGCGTAGGCACCACCGCATTACCTGATTTACTTGCCGCTAAATGGTAGTGTTCAGCACTATCGTATTCCGGTCAGGTGGTAATGTACGGCCTTGTAATTTCCGGCACAGAGGCATAACACCTTAGGCCTCAGGAGTGGTAACGCATTTGCATTTTGACCTTGGTCTTTGTGTGGGTGTCTATAGGCTGCAGTCATCACTTAACATCAATGTGAACTGCATGCTTGCTTGCCACTTCAATTACATAAAAAAAAACTATTGAAAGAAAGAAAGAAAAATGTTCATTTTTTCGGCACAATAACTATTTTTACTGGTGGTAGAGTTCCAGTGACGGAGCTCGCGGGTGTAGGCACCACCGCATTACATAATATACTTGCGGCTAAATGGTAATGTTAGTTTCACTTTGACTTTGACACATCACTTAACGTCAATGTGAAGTGTACGCTTGTTGTTAGCCACTTTTATTACATAAAATAATAAAAACTAAACAAAATTGAAAAAAAAACTATTTTTACGGATTTATCTCGCGTATATTAAACTAAAATGATTTTGTGGACTCTCATATATTGGTCAAACGAAGAGAGCTGTATCCACCCGCGTTAAAGAGCACATTGCTGATGTCAAAAACCGAAGAACAGGGAGGTCTGCAGTCTGTGAACACATAGCGGATAAGCCGAACCATTACATCCGGTTTGATAAAATTCAAATACTCGCTAGAGAACACAAACCCATTCCACGAATGGTACGCGAGGCTATTGAAATTAAAAAACACCCAAATTTCAATAGAGAAGATTATCAACATCGTGGGATCCCATACTTAGCAAAATTAAATCCCAGCCGCAGCAGTCTGCAAGACCTCAAGATACCATAAGTAATTATTGTGTTAATCCTGAACGCTACGCAAGGCGTTTACGAAATCGATGGAGGTAAAGCTACATATAATTTTTTCAAACTTCTGTCAGACAAATGTCACCTCAGTCTGCCCGGGACCACGGAAGCTGAAAAGCGACCGAAACGTCGGGTTGATTTTAAAAATCATTTTAGTTTAATATACGCGAGATAAATCCGTAAAAATAGTTTTATTTCAATGAGTGTAGCTCGCGAAAACGTAAGAACATATCAACTAAACAAAAATAAAAATTAAAAACAAGTAAAAGAATTGTAACATGTTTGGTTGGGAAGCCAAAAAAAACGGCACCCACCTCAGCTGATTGTTGCAAAAGGCTGCAGCGCTAGCTCTGGTGGGTCCTAGGGTCCTAGTGGGATTACGAACTACAAGTCGCCAAGCAATGCCTCTTCAAAAAAAAAATAAAAATAAAAAAAAATGTATTTATTATATTATTGGGATGCATGGATACATACTATACGTAATATTTTTAAAACAGGTCGAGTATCTGGGCCATCTATATAATACAGGGTTGCACCAACCCTGTATTTTATATTGATGAATAAAAAGAAATATGTATTTTTAAAATATACAATAATATTAAGAATATTTATTAGGATGCATGGATGCGTACTATACGTAATATTTTTAAAACAGGTCGAGTATGTTGCAACCCTGTATTTTATATTGATGGCCCGGTACCGGGTCCCTTTTTTTTACGCGGGGAAACCCTCATGGGCACCCGCCGTTTAGGAGAAACGACGGCGGGTAATGTGAGACTCGTACTCACTAAAACCCCGCGGTGTTCCGACTCTTCCGCCATCAGTGGCGGGGTCACGGGAATGCTTACGCACACATCCGCGACCCCGCCGGCGGCTGCTCGTCTCCGAGCCCTCCGCAGGTTGAGCTCTTTGGCTCCAACCAACACTAGTGGCGAGCGGAACACGTGCACGCCACCCAGCTTGGGACCTATCTCCATTTGGGCGACGGACATCCCCTAGTCCGACACCCAAAGGTCCCTGCCCCGACCACTCACAACGCCAAGCGTCCCAAGACGCCCGGGTGGAGGAGTCCAGGGGCACTCTGTCCGGCCGCGGGTGAGCGGGAGTGACAGGGATGAACTGACCTTCAACCGCCCCCCCGCGGCCCCACCACGTCCCTATCGAGCGGCGGGACCACCGCTAGGCGGCTGTGGATAGGGTGCAGGGCCACCCAGCTTGGGATCTATCTCCATTTGGGCGACGGACATCCCCTAGTCCGACACCCAAAGGTCCATACACCTCTTCCCCAGCCGCCTTCCCACCACTTCACCATCTGACGGCGGGACCACCGTTAGGCGGCTGGGGGTAGGGTGCAGGGCCAACGAAATACCCGTACACCTCCTCCCCAGCCGTCTCCTCTCCACAGCAGCGAGTGGCGGTCAGAGCCACGCCAAACGCCGCCCCCTCTCTGGGTTCCTCTTGGCTTCGCCGGTGTGGGGACAACCACCGGGTACCCCCAAGGGTTTCCGCCACGACAAGGCGGAAACCCTTGGGGGGGCCGGTACCGGGTCCTGACCCAACAAATGGAAAACGCTGCTCTAGGGCAAAGGCATCACCGCATAATCTCTCTGCCCCAGTTTTTTTTAATGTACCTAATGATGGTGGCCAACAAGCATGCAGTTCACATTGATGTTAAGTGATAACTGTATGCTTATTTGCCACTTCCATTACATATAAAAACACACTACGTGTGACGGACGGATATTGGTGAAATTTTGTACACAAGTAGAGTATGGCTGAAACGCATACGACACTTTTTATCTCGTTCAGAGGTTGGTAAGAGAATTTTTAAGTTCACACAGACGAAGTCGCAGACAAAAGTTTGTTTTATGTATGTATCTTCACGCCAGGTCCCTAACGGGGTAGGCAGAGAGTGTAGAGCCCCAGATATCCCGGTTCAGACAAACCTCTCGTGCCTCGTCTACCTTCTAAGTTTGTTTTATGAGTGAATAAAAAATATTTTTTCTTAAATATAATTTTACAACACCCTGTAGCGCGCGTAGCGAGCTTTGCGATGCCATAATAAAGTGAGTTTTGACTTTTATTACTACTACGTGAGCGGTGGGCGCGTCTCAACCATATAGGGTGCTTTAAAAATATCTTTTGTTCATGTACAAGTATGATAAAGCGCGCATGACCCCGCGGCTGGTGTAGGTCGCAAGCGATCTACTCGGTTAAACGATACAGGCGTGGTCGGGTGTGTGATAGGTGACAGCTAGTGGCAAATTAAAATGCGCGTTTCCGTCTTAGGTTAGACCTAAGACGGAAACGCGGACTTTCTTCTTTTGCTCTTTCAAAAATGTTAGGTGCTAATATAATTATTCGATTTAGTTAACTGTTCGTGACTTATTAAACTTTAAGGGCCAATTTTCGTTACAGTCAAGGGTCACACCAACTAAACGGTTGTTGTTAGAAATTCAAACGTTACCGCAATAGTAGCTACATATAACGAGATTAAAAGGAAAACTATCACACTTAAGTTGGCTTTACAAGTTTGCGAGTAATAGTCGACCAAAGTAATACTCGATTCTTGCACAATTCCATTGATTTTTTATTCATTGCATTAATCAAACCTTACGTAACTTCACGCCTGTAATCCCCGAAGGGGTAGGCAGAGGTAAATGCATGCATTCAATCATACATGCAAACACCCACGACTCGCCGGTTACGTTTTGGCCCATGTAACAGGTGGCGAACCTGTTGCCATCTCCGGGCACATTACCAAACTCCGGGGTACTGGGAAACTTCCAGAAAATTGAAAAATCCCAATAGAAGCAGAGATAAAGATAGTCCCCGACCCGGGAATCGAACCCAGGACCTCCAGCGTAATAGTAGTGGCCTGCTACCACTACGCTACGGAGTCAGTTAATCAAACCTTAAAACTACACAATACACTGCGCGTGTCCCGACACGCACTTGAGCGGTTTTTTTTAGTAAAATTTATAAAAAACTTTCATCTCTATTTTCTCAACATTTTGAAAATGTTAGTTGTGCCCTTTTTAATTGCGACGGCAGTGTTATGGTGGTGGTGGTGGTGGTGGTAGCGTTACTCCCGGAGTGTCACACGTTGTTTTTTATATAAGGAACCCCGGCAAACAAACATGCAGTTCAAATTGATGTTAAGTGATGACCGCAGCCTATACACACCGACACAGTTTATTTATTGAAATAAAACTATTTTTACGGATTTATCTCGCGTATATTAAACTAAAATGATTATTATGTTAGTTCTTAGTTTCGCCAGATGGCGCTCTACGAGTTAACATTGTGACAGATTGTATCCGAACTAACATATCAATAAAAAATAGTTAAGTGAATTGTTTTGATGAAAAAAGTGAATATTATTAATTAAGTAACTCAAATTTATCAGTGTGACTATTATCTCAAAAAAACCTCTAGTAATTTTTAAATAATCAAAAATCAAAACTTGACAGTGCATTTTAGGAATATTCTCTTAGATATTGCACCAAACTTGGATTTATGGTGAAATCTATCAAGACCGTCAGCAGGTGAGCGTACTGAATAAACTTTTCCAAAAAAGAAGTGATATGGTTTACTTTTAATCAAAATATAATAATCACCGACCGTTAAGTGGTAATTTTCCATATCCGCCAGTACCATCTAGTGAAAGGTCATTGAACCACTCAGTTTTAGTATACAAGTGCGCATGAGTAAAGATAACCTGTCAACACAACTCTGGTACTTATTCACACTAGAGGGCGCTATAACGAATAATGGCATATCCAAGTGAGAATGTTACGGTTAGAAAAGTATTATCAAGAACTCGATCTGAGATGGATTTATCCACGATGTCGTTAGACGATACATTCCTGAGCTCAACTATCTCAGAGGGATTAAATATCTCAAAAAGCGTTCCAACAATGTCTGCGAGTAATGTTGAAGAAATTGTATGTTTAAAACAAGAATTCCAGAAAATTAAACGGGAAAATGAAAGCGCGCATGAAGATATTGCAAACTTAAATTACGAGTGTACAAACCTTAAAAAAGAATTAATAGAAAAAAATAAGCAGATAGAATTTTTGAAAAACATTTAAACGACATCACTGCCATCCTCGCCAGCTGAGAAAACAACGATCACACAGAAAGATTCATTAACTCCAATAGCTAAAAAATTGACAAATATTAGAATGAAAATACCCCGCCTCTCACCAATAAATAACTACACTAATAAATATGTCGGAACACCAAAATGTAAGCAGCGAACAATACTACAAATTAAAAAGCTAAATAACACATTCCCATTGAACACAGACTCACTTCAAAACAAGTACTCGTCTATCGTCTCTTCACTGAAAAATTATTCGACGACACCTCCCGACAATTCTAACAACCAAGTATGTAACCAACCGCAGAAAAATCTATCAACAGATGGCGCTATCAGTAACTGTAAAAGACAAAAGATGATTTATGTGATAGGCGACGAGGAAGTTAGCGGTTTAGCATCTCAAATAACTCGAGATCGGAGAAATAAGAATGACTATACTTATGGTGTTTATGGTATTGTCAAACCTGGGGCTAAAAGTAACGAAATAGTAAAAACTTGTGAAAACCTGAAATCGGTTCTAAAAAATGGGGACATTGTGATTTTGTCGACTGGATCAAATGACGACGATCCATATAATTTGTTATATAACGTAAGCAACGCATTATACCTCTTGCGCAATTATAATGTATTTATAACTAATGTACAGCAGAATCCGCACTTAAATGAATGTAAATTGAACGAACAATATAAATTATTGATAAAAAAATATAGAAATTGTAAATTAATAGAAATGTCATGTAAACACTATTTTAGATATAACAAAAAAATGTTAATTAAATTATTAAGCTTTGACCTACACGTTCAAATTGATTTCTTAGCTTATAATATGTGGACTAAAACTGAAAAAGACTTACCGGCTTCTAATACTAACCATTTTTCAAAAACGTTTGAGCATACATCACATGAGAACGTACCGCAGGGTAAAAACTGTAACAGAGTCCATAAAAAAGGCACTATACCGTTTTATTTTACAATACAACAGCGTCAATTAGTCTTACCTAACACAATAGCAAATGTGAAAAACTTATCTTTATCTCTTCAATCCCAAACATCGGTAAATATGGAACTGTGTGACGTAGATTCGTCTAATGTTGTGCCAGTTCAGTTACGTAGTCAAACCAAGTTTTTTCGCTCCTAAACCTGAGCTTACCATACTCCACCAAAATATAGCGGGAGCGATAAATAAATCAGATGAGTTGTTCGCTGCGTTGTCAACATTTTCTGATAGTGGTAAAAAAATTGATGTAATATGCTTGACAGAAACTTTTATTAAAAAAGGAACGGAACAACTGATGAAAATTCATGGTTATCAATTGGTAGCATCGTTTTGTCGAAACACAAAACGCGGAGGGTCATGCATAATGGTAAATAAAAACCTTGAATGTAGAGTGATCACTTGTATGAAGGATTTAGTGGATAACTTTAGCTTCGAATGCTGTGGCGTTGAGTTAATAAATCAAAACATTCAAATTATATGTGTCTACCGAACCCCTAACAGCAATCCTCAAATTTTTCTACGGAAGTTAGAGCAACTTTTGCTTAAAATTGCCAATAGGTCCAAAAAGTTAGTTTTGTGTGGCGATTGGAACATTGACACATTGAAGCCTACTAGATATAGTCAAGATCTAAGAAGTACGCTTGGAAATTTTCACATGCAACTGCACATTGAGTCACCAACAAGGCGATCGGCATGTCTCGACCAGTTCGCTAGTAATTTTAAATCGAATATTTCTGCCGCAGTGCACTATGTAGGTCTTTCAGACCACGAAACTGCTCAATCTCTAAGTATAAAGATTAATAGAAAACGTGAAATAATCAGTTGGTTTGAAGAATGCTAGAGATTTTAACAGAGAAAATAAAAGGTTGTTCTATAAGTGTATATCTTCTTTATCCTTTTCAGAAGTTTATGATAAAAGTGATAGTAATGAATCATTTGAAGAATTTTATAACACATTTTTACTGTTTTTTAATTTATGTTTTCCGATAATTAATGTTAAAAAAACAAATAAAAAAAGTAACAGAACATGGCTAACTGTTGGTTTAAGAAAATGTTGTGTAAAAAAAAGGTATCTTTACCTAAAATACATACAAAATCGGCATAATAAAGCATCAAATAAACAAAACTACAAAAATTACGATAAAATACTCAAAAAATGTTTACAAAAAGCACGACAAATACAAAACAAAAAATACATTGACAATAAAAAAAACAAATGTAAAGCTGTATGGGAAACAATAAATAAGAATATTGGAGCAACAAATAGGAGTTCTGAAATCGACAAAATATTATTTAATGACCAAACATATACTAACCCAGTTGACATAAGTAAAATATTTAATGACTTTTATATTAATTTGACTAATGAGAATAATTTTACTTATAATGTAAATGACATCAATAAATCTGTAAATGTATGCAATACGAATTCGATATTTTTAAAACCAACTGACTCTATGGAAATATATAAAATTATTAATAATCTTAAAAATACAAAATCGGTAGGGATTGATGGTATTAACACAGACTCTTTGAAATTATGTGCTGAATATATTAGTGAACCCTTGAGCTTCATTATAAATAAATCACTCGAGGAAGGTTCATATCCAAATATATTAAAAAAGTCAATAGTAAAACCACTTTTTAAAAAAGGAGATGCGTCGGATGTTAGTAATTATCGTCCAGTTACTTTGATTCCAATATTATCAAAAATATTTGAAAAGGTAATGTTCAAAAGACTTTTCGACTTTGTTACGAGACATAATTTACTAAAAAGAGAACAATTCGGTTTTCGTAAGAATAGTTCTACTTCACTAGCATGTTTTGATTTGATGAAAACAATAACAGAAGCAATTAATGATAACAAAGCAATCGCAGCAGTGTTTCTGGATATGAGCAAAGCGTTTGATTTTGTGGACCATAAGCTACTTTTATATAAGTTAGACAAATATGGCATCAGGGGTATTGCTAACCAATGGATCAAAAGCTATTTGTCAGATCGAACTCAATGTGTTGAAATAGCAAAAATTGTAAATGGATATAAAATTTGTAGTCAATCTGATTTCAGAGCAAATAACTTTGGCGTGCCACAAGGAAGTGTTCTTGGGCCGTTACTGTTTTTAATGAATATAAATGATTTACCAAATGTCACGATCCACAAAACCGTATTATTTGCAGACGACACTACGCTCATAGTGAAATGTGACGATTTAAATACATACCAAAAAAATATTAACGAAGCCCTTGATAGTATAATTACGTGGTTAAAAACTAATAATCTTAAAATTAATATTAATAAAACTAATTTAATTCAATTTCAGACATATAGAAAAAAACACATTGACCTCAATATAATTTATGATAAAAATAAAATTAATGAAGTTGACTCCACAAAGTTTTTAGGGCTAGTTGTGGATAAAAATTGTGACTGGAAAGCTCACATTGACTTTGTTTGCGACAAACTGAATAAATTTGTATTTGCTATAAAGCGATTGCGTCAAACTGTTTCGACGGAAGCAGCCCTGATTGCATATCATGGCTATGTCTCCTCTGTGCTTTCTTATGGCCTCTTGTTGTGGGGAAACTCGGTGGTAATTGATAAAGCTTTTCGTGTACAAAAAAAATGTGTAAGAGCTATTTGTGGAGCTTGGTGCTTGGACAGTTGTAGGCCATTATTCCAGAAATATCGTATATTACCGTTGGCTTGCATATACATTAGGGATCTCTGTGTATTTGTAAAGCAGCATCCATACTATTTTAAGCTCAATTCTGAATGTACGAATAGGAACGTTAGCGTAAGGAATCAATTTAAACTGTTCATACCTAAATGTAGAATTGAATTACATAAAAGGAATGCTTTTGTAAACGCCATAAGGGTTTTTAATAAATTACCCATTACGCTCAAGGAAATACGTTTACCACTATTTAAAAACAAACTGACTCAATGGCTACAACATAATTGTTTTTATGACTTAAATGAATACATGACTTGGAAAGCAATATCCTAATTAATTGAATAATGTTTGATCTAATCATCTGACCTGAATTTTATTATTGACGTATCTAAATTATTTTAATTACCCAATTCCGTTTACCTAATTAATGACATATTATTTATAAATTTTTTGATTAAGTAAAAAATATTTATAAATGTGCAACAGAATGATAATAAGATATTAATAATAGTGACAAAGGTATGAAATGATGATATGACAATTTAATTCGATACAGATTATTATAATTAACATTAACTCTTAAATAAAATATTCATAATTTAATCTTTGACATACTTATGAAAAGGAATGCAATTTTAGTGATGACAATTTGCTGTTGTTCCTGATTTGATAATACATGTATTAGAGATTGTTAATTTAATTTTAATGTAACTAGAAATGTTTATAATATGTGTGAATTTCAATAGTTTAAGGATATGCATAATATTTTACACACCATTGTTATGGTAGAATGTTATAGTTTCCATTATTTTGTTACCACCTGTAGCCACTACATTCTAGTAAATAAATGATTTATGATTATGATTTATGATTATGATTATGATAAATTCAAATACTCGCTAGAGAACACAAACCCATTCCACGAATGGTACGCGAGGCTATTGAAATTAAAAAACACCCAAATTTCAATAGAGAAGATGGATGGCGATTATCAACATCATGGGATCCCATACTTAGCCAGATTAAATCTCAGCCGCAGCAGTCTGCAAGACCTCAAGATACCATAAGTAATTATTGTGTTAATCCTGAACGCTACGCAAAGCGTTTACGAAATCGATGGAGGTAGCTACATATAATTTTTTCAAACTTCTGTCAGACAAATGTCACCTCAGTCTGCCCGGGACCACGGAAGCTGAAAAGCGACCGAAACATCGGGTTGATTTTAAAAATCATTTTAGTTTAATATACGCGAGATAAATCCGTAAAAATAGTTTTATTTCAATGAGTGTAGCTCGCGAAAACCTAAGAACAGTTTATTTAGTTTATTCATTTATTTCATATAATTAGGCTCCTGGAGATTTTACAGCGTCATTGTTTTAAACTAACCTAGAGTGAATAACCACTAATAATAATAAAAAACACATAATAAATTAAATAGAAACTGATCAATTTTGTATAATATGGAAAGCATCAATTATTTACAAATTCCTCCATTTCCCCATTTCAAAAGAAACTGAGAAAGAATGAATTTGGTCATCATAATAAAGGTATTCACTTGGCAGAACAAATAAACAACAAGACAAAGACCATAGGTCAAAATGCAGATGCATTACTGCGTCACTGGAGCTCTACTACCAAGTAAAAAGGTAATTTTCTCTGAACTCCGTAACATCTTTTTATGCTTTCCCGTTAAAAATTACGTTAAAACTCCGAAACTGCTGAACATTGTCATCTAACAAGCGATAAAGATTCTTGTAATTAGAGTTTTACCAAAGGTTTTTTCCTTTTGATACTTAAAAAAGGCGTTTAAGTCATAAGCGGTTAGCGGATTTAATAAGTTTTATCTAATTACGTAATGTAACTTCACGCCTGTGATCCCCGAAGACGCCTTCGGGGATTACAATAGTAATAGAGCAACATTGGAGGGGAGTAGCCATATGCAGGCTTTCCCCTCTGTCAAAGTACAAGCCCAAATGGGCCTATACCTGTCGTCTAGATGTTTAAATGTGTGCGTGAAATTGTTTCTGTATTTTGTTAAAGTCAAGGTGTGAGTTTCGTAGTAATATACGATTTTTGTAGTGTGCGTGGGTGTCGCACGCATTTCCCCTCGCAAAAAATAACTGTTTTGCATACACGCTATGGCTACTCCCCTCCGGTCTGCCGCGACGTGTGGGCCGCGTTGCTCTATGACAATAATACAATTACAGTATCCAACAAGAAATAATGCACATCGACCTCAGGAAGAGACGTCGGCTTATTTCGGATCCGTAGAGCGTTATCTCTTTCGCACCTTACCTATTTGACGTATGTCGTCCATTTTGATCAAGTTTTGACCATTACCGGATTACGGATGCTTACGTAGGCAGTGTGCAGCAGAGATAACGCTCTATGAAGCCGAAACTAACCGATTGTCACTTTCATAGGCTCGATGTGCATTGTTTCTTGATGAGCACTGTACGACCGCCCCTTGGGCATGTTTTCTGTGCAAAATCCCTATTATAACATTGTAAATGCGAATATAAGTTTGTTTGTTACACGTTCACGCGAAAACTACTGAACCAATCATCATGAAATTTTGTACATATATTTTTAGAAGTATTAAAAATAACATAGGATTTTAGATTCGAGCAAATCTGCGGGTGACATATAAAATGTAATATATTTACGTTTTCCGCTTATAACTTGAACCACACACAAAAGAGGGGAACTTTTCAAGTGTCCCATGGATCCCTAATAAGCATACAAATGGGTCTTCTTAGAGAGACACGCTAATCATTGTTTTCTTTAACGATAGAGGGAGACAGTTGATGAATGATAGAGACACGCGATGTTTGTGTCTGACCGGGCGAACTTCGTACCGATATTGGAGATTTATAAATATTTGCTATTATTTTAGAATATTATTTTTAAACTTTTTCAGGCAAACCTTCTCTTGACAATGACGAACACATAAAAGAAAGGTTTATCCAATTTGGTGCAGTATAGAAGTTATGCGCTTACTAAAATATCGGTGTTTTATTTATATAGATATACATGCATTACCTGCCTCGGTAGCCTAGTGGTAGCAGGCCACTACTACTACGCTGAGGTCCTGGGTTCGATTTCCGGTTAAGGGATTATCAGAGATAATGGTGTAGTCCTTTATCTCTGGTCCTATTGGAATTGGAATTTTTACATTTTCTGAAAATTTCCTAGTACCTCAAAGCTTGTTAATGTGTCCGGAGATGTCAACAGGCTCGCCACCTGTTACATGGGCCAAAACGTAACCGGCGAATCGTGGGTGTTTGCATGTATGCTTGAATGCATGCATTAACCTCTCCCTACCCCTTCGGGGATTACTTTTACTTCGGAAGTTACGTTATATAGATAGGATGACATTATTAAAAAAATATGGTAAAGTTGAAAGACACCTTCGGGTTTGCCACAATTTTTTATATTTGAAAGAAAAATTGAAAGCAAAATTTGACTTCAGGCGAGACACGAACTCGCGGCTACTGGGAATCTAGTCCAGCCGCTCTTCCAACTGAGCTACCGAAGTCCTGCTCGATTTGTCAAATCTTTCCTTCACATTTATTGCATTGCCTTATGGTGGCATCAGCGTCATCTATTGCCCCACTATGCTAGTTAGGCAAGCGGCTGGACTAGATTCCCAGTAGGCCGCGAGTTCGAGTCTCGCCTGAAGTCAAATTTTTCTTTCCATTTTTCTTTCAAATATAAAAAATTGTGGCAAACCCGAAGGTGTCTTTCAACTTTACCATATTTTTTTAATTATGTCATCCTATCTATATAACGTAACTTCACGCCTGTAATCCCCGAAGGGGTAGGGAGAGGTTAATGCATGCATTCAAGCATACATGCAAACACCCACGATTCGCCGGTTACGTTTTGGCCCATGTAACAGGTGGCGAGCCTGTTGACATCTCCGGACACAATATATTTCACAAGCATGTGTTAATGCGAAATAATATAAAACAATTTTTTTAAAATGTTTTCTTGGTGGTTAAGTGACGGCTGCAGGTTATGAATATCTACGCAAACATCAGATGTCATGCAGATACGATTTCGCCCCTGATAACATTTTTTTTTTAAAGAGAAAAAAAAAACTTTTTTGGTTTTCCAATGTAGGAGGGCGTAGGCACCACCGCATCACTTAATTTATCTGCCGCCAAATGGTAGTGATCAGCACTGTCGTGTTCCGGTTAAATGGTAATGTATGGCCCCGTAATAACTACTTTTTTTATGTGTTGGAAGTGGTAAACAAGCATGCAGTTAAAAAAAAACAATACGCTTACGTTTACACGCTTACACTCACAGCCCCACAGTAGGTATAAACCTGTGTCGTGGGTGCCGTTGTACACATACAACACATACACAAACACCCAGACCCGAAACAAATATCTGTAGGCCATACAAATATTTATTCCGGTGCGGGGATCGAACCCGCAACCCTTCGAATCAAACGGTGGTTTCGCACCGCTGGACTAACCGGGTCGTCAACCGGGGTCCGGGTCACATTGATGTTAAGTGATGACTGCAGCCCATAGGCATCCATACAAAGACCAAGGTCGAAATGCAGATGCGTTACTACTCCTGAGGCCTTAGGTGTTATGCTTCTGTGTCGGAAATAACAGGGCCGTACATTACCACCTGACCGGAACACGATAGCCCTGACCACTACCATTAAGCGGCAAGTATTAGGTAATGCGGTGGTGCCTCCGCCCGCGAGCTCCGTCACTGGAGCTCTACCACCGGTAAAAAGGTTTTATGTAGATATCTTTAAAGACATAAAAAAAAGTGAACTGTGGCTAAGTATGTATAGATATCGTAGCTCTCGTAGGCCATCTACGATAGCCTACGGCGTAGCGGTCTTCGTAGAGCTGCATTTTTATTTTTTTTTATTACTAGCTGTTGCCCGCGGCTTCGCCCGCGTGGATGTCGTTTTATAAATAACTAAGTAGTTATGTTCTTATGTTCTTTCTCGAAGTCAGCTCTATCTCTGTACCAAATTTCATTAAAATCGGTTCATTCGTTTGGATGTGAAAAGGTAACAGACAGACAGACAAGCAGAGTTACTTTCGCATTTATAATATCAAGTAGGGTAGTAGGGATTTTGAACTTCTTGTTTACTAATAAATTACAAAACACAGAAAAAAGATTTCAAATATCTGGAGGAGATATTTTGTTAATTTTAGTATGAAAAATTAAACTATTTTAGTTTTTTTTTTAACACAGGCAAAAGATTTTAAATGCCAGGCGTTACAATGTTAACCAATTATCTAGTTTTGTGAATTGTTCCTAGCGTATTTGGATAATAACCCCCTTATTCATAAACGTATGTATGTATCTTCACGCCAGGTCCCTAACGGGGTAGGCAGAGAGTGTAGAGCGCCAGACATTCCGGTTCTGACAAACCTCTCGTGCCTCGTCTACCTTTATCATTCTCTTCATACATGCACGCCGATTCCTAAGACTTTTGACCCCACCATCAGACAGAACTCGACCTATTTGGTCATGGTAGGTCAGCCTTGGTCTTCCTGGGCCTCTGCAACCATCCACATTCGCATTGTATATCTGTTTAGTCATTCATAAACGTATTTTAGCTAATGTGTTGCTAATCTCTCTCTGTCTTTTTCTATCCTGCACCTTTGACAATGCAACTGATAAAGACAAAATATTCCGTTTATGAATAAAGGGGTAAGTCTTAAAAAAGTTAGGTTAAAGATTTTTAACTTTTTTCAAAAATTTAATTAAAATCAGGGAATACAAATAAATAAAACTGGAGTGTCTGTTTGTAATATTAAAATAACCGCCTTTTACTAAATGCATATGTATGTATACACGGAACATATACCAAAACAATATTTTTATCAATTTTTGTCTGTCTGTCTGTTTGTTTCCGCTAATCTCAGGAACGGCTGGACCGATTTTGACGGGAGTTTCACTGGCAGATAGCTTATGTAATAAAAAGTAACTTAGGCTACTTTTATACTAGCTTGGCCCACGACTTCGTACGAGTAGATATTGAACAATAATAAATTCTCACGCGGACGAAGTCGCGGGGACAGCTAGTTTATTCATTGTTTTATATTATTTCGCATTAACACATGCTTGTGAAATATATTTTATTTAAAGAAAAATGGAAAGAAAAATTTGACTTCAGGCGACTAGACTAGATTCCCAGTAGGCCGCGAGTTCGAGTCTCGCCTGAAGTCAAATTTTTCTTTCCATTTTTCTTTAAATAAAATAGTTTATTCATTACATTGTTTTATTTTTATCTAAATATCACTTCAGACCAAAAAATATATAAACTGAAGACTCCTTTCTAAAGTCGATATGTTATATTTCTTGTTAGATACTGTACACATATGCTCACCCTTCTAATATATCATGTCTGAATATTACATCGGGACATATGCGACAATGTTAATATCTTTTTTCCATAGAGCAACACGGGCCACCGGCCGCGGCAGACCGGAGTCACATCGCGGACACTCCGCCAAAATTCCAAACGCTTAATTTTCTTTCTATTACACAGACATCAATCAGTGACGTGTATTTACACGCGCACCTGTGTGCGTAGCACGTACAAAATACCAACCGTCGCCCATAAGAGGGGAACTGGTGGTAGAGCTCCAGTGACGGAGCTCGCGGGCGTAGGCACCACCGCATTACCTAATATACTTGCCGCTAAATGGTAGTGTTCAACACTATCGTGTTCCGGTCAGGTGGTAATGTACTGTAATACTGTAATTTCCGGCACAGAGGCATAAGACCTTAGGCCTCAGAAGTGGTAACGCATCTGCATTTTGACCTTGGTCTTTGTGTGGGTGTCTATAGGCTGCAGTCATCACTTAACATCAATGTGAACTGCATGCTTGTTTACCAATTCCATTACATAAAAAAAAAAATAAAAAAAAAAAAGGGGTTGAGTGATGCGGGCAAATCGGGCGGGACGTCGAAGTGTCCATTCTATACGTAGTATTATTACATATTCTCTGCCGGAGGGGAGAAGCCATATGCAGGCTTTCCCCTCTGTCAAAATACAAGCACAAATATTCTTATGTCTGTCGCCGAGATGTTTAAATGTAAACGTAACTTCATGCCTGTAATCCCAGAAGGGGTAGGTAGAGGTAAAGGCATGCATTCAAGCATACATTCAAACACCCACGATTCGCCGGTTACGTTTTGGCCCATGTAACAGGTGGCGAGCTTGTTGACATCTCCGGGCACATTAAAAAACTTCGAGATACTAGGAAATTTCCAGGAAATGGAAAAATCCCAATGGAACCAGAGATAAAGGACTTACCATTATCTCTGATAACTCCCTACCCAGGAATCGAACCCAGGACCTCAGCGTATATTTAAGTCAAGGTGTGAGTTCCGTAGTAATAGACGATTTTTGTAGTATGTGTGCCACACGTATTTCCCCCCGCTAAATTTTTTTTACTGGTGGTAGAGCTCCAGTGACGGAGCTCGCGGGCATAGGCACCGCATTACCTGATATACTTGCCGCTAAGTGGTAGTGTTCAGCACTATCGTGTTCCGGTCAGGTGGTAATGTACGGCCCTGTAATTTCCGGCACAGTGGCATAACACCTTTGGCCTGAGGAGTGGTAACGCATCTGCATTTTGACCTTCGTCTTTGTGTAAGTGTCTATAGGCTGCAGTCATCACTTAACAACAATGTGAACTACAGGCTTGTTTGCTACTTCCATTGCGTAAAAAAAATGATAGACTATTTTGCATCGGTAATAAACGCTATGGCTACTCCCCTCCGGTCCGCCGCGGCCGGTGGCCCGTGTTACTCTATGCTTTTTTCCAATTTACTCGCACCCCTGTATTGAGATATAACTACTATGTATTTTGGGTTAGAGTTATGGTAAAAGTGTTTTGTTTTACAGGTTAAGAACATGGAAGAGGTATGCAGATATGTTTACCGTCGGATAATCTAACTTGTTAATAATGGCAACCCATTATACGTCCTACTGCTGGGCACAAGTCTCTCTCCTTTTGCGGGTAGGCCTGGAGCTTACTCCACCACGCTACTCCAATGCGGGTTGGTGGAGATAAGGGTTAGTGGCCAACCCGCTGTCGGATATTTTCAAACCGCCCATAAGACCTCCGACAAGTTTTAACGACTGTAATCTATCGATAGCAACCGGGGCCGACGGCTTAACGTGCCCTCCGAAACACGGAAACGTGCATTTTTATTTGCCACTAGCGGTCACCCATCACACATTCTGTTAAATCAATTTAAAAACGGAACCGACCATTTGTTCTATGTGCCTTGTCTATAAAATTGATCTTTATGCCTTGTCAAATCAGCAAATATTCTAATAAGCGGCAATTGATTCGCGATGCTGCTCGCTCTTTGTAGACGTGCGCAGTTAGCGCGCCCGAGCGTCCGAGCCATCTATTGTCAGTCTCCTATGAATAGCAGCCAGATATCAAAATGCCCAGTGAACGACAATGAACATGGTGTATAAAAACAATAGGTAAAAAAAAATCAGAGGAGACAAGGCTACAATAGAAGACAATTGATTTGGAACAAAGCCAGTATGTGAGCAATTGAGCAATGCGTCATGCTTTTTAGGACGTGTTTAAAAGCGAAAAACCAGCCAAGTGCGAGTCAGCCTCGTGTACTCAAGGTTCTGTACATTTTTTCCCGGTCCCAGTAAAAATTGTATCCCGGTCGTAAAAGTTTCTCGCCCTTTCTTCTCTGCCGACAGAGATTATGTAATAATACTACGTATAGAATGGACACTTCGATGTCCCGTCTGATTTCCCCTCTTGCAGCCCACACCTTCGCTCGAGTACCATGCGTGCTGCCTCGTGCAGACATTGCGAGCGGGTAACTGTGTGTGCGTGTAAAAACACGTCTGTGTTGAAGGCAATTAGAATAATCGTTTGTATGGAATTCTAGCCGAATGTCTGCGATAAGCTGCTGGTGTAAACGATTTTTTATGTAATGGAAGTGGGAAATAAACATGCAGTTCACATTAATGTTAAGTGATGACTGCAGTCTATAGACACACTTACACAAAGACCAATCTCAAAATGCAGATGCGTTACCAGGCCTATGGTGTTAAGCCTCTATTATACCACCGTATACCAGCGTTATTTACCACCAGACCGGAATACGATAGTTCTGAACACTACCATTTAGCGGCGAAAATATTAGGTAATGCGGTGGTGCCTACGCCCGCGAGCTCTGAAGAATGGATTGTTTTTGGCAATATACAATCTCTTTCTTCATCTTCTGCCAAACCATGTATTTTTTTTTCATCGTCCACTCGAATACCCACCTACAGACGCTTACAAACACGAATTACGGTTTATTAAACGGTCGGTGTGTGATGATCGCTAGTGGCAAATTAAAATGCGCGTTTCCATGCTTCAGAGGGCACGTAAAGCCGTCGGTCCCGGTTGCTATCGATGGATGGTTGGCCACTAACCCGTATCTCCACCAACCCGCATTGGTACAGCGCAGTGGAGTAAGCTCTAGGCCTCCCCCCAGAAAAGGGGAGAAACTCGTGCCCAGCAGTGGGACATCTCAAGGGTTGCCATGAATTATAATTATAAAAACTTTTTAAATATTTTTTTACCTTAATATGTATTAAAAAAAACAACAAATATATATAAAAAATAAAAAAATAGTGTGCCACCGGCAGCGGGTCCAAGCCGCCGGTGGTTAGGGACACAGAGACAGGAACCTCCTCACTATCCTCACTATGCGTGCCGTGCCGAGGACTACTGCTTTCTGTATCAGACCCTTGATCCATCCACCTAGCGAGAGCCTCTTGAGATGTTGGTCGAGGCTCTTCGCTATCAGCCCGTTCACCAATACTACTATCGGCACAATGATGGCCGAATCCACATCCCACATGGCGACAACCTCGTGAGCCAGATCAAGATATTTAATTTCCTTATCTTTTTCGGCTTTCACGAGATTCTCATCTAATGGAATTCTTATTATGAAAAAAAAACACGCCGACTACCTACACGTCAAGAAGCAGAGGATACCACGATACATATACAGTGATCATCAAGAAATAATGCACATCGAGTCTATAAAATTGACAATCGGCTAGTTTCGGCTTCGTAGAGCGTTATCTCTGTTGCACACTGCCTAGGTAAGCACCGACAGTCTGGTATTGGTCAAAACTTAATCAAAATAAATAAAAAACGTAACTTCACGCCTGTAATCCCCGAAGGGGTAGGCAGAGGTAAATGCATGCATTCAAGCATACATGCAAACACCCACGATTCGCCGGTTACGTTTTGGCCCATGTAACAGGTGGCGAGCCTGTTGACGTCTCCGGGCACATTACCAAACTTCGAGGTACTGGGAAATTTTCAGAAAATTGAAAAATCCCAATAGAACCAGAGATAAAGGCTTTTTCACCATTATCTCTGATAACCCTCTACCCGGGAACCGAACCCAAGACCTCAGCGTAGTAGTAGTGGCCTGCTACCACTAGGCTACCGAGGCAGTAAAATAAATAAAAATAAAATAAAATACGCTTACACTCACAGCCCCACAGTAGGTATAAACCTGTGTTGTATGTGTGTACACATACTCTCACACCGCTGGACTAACCGGGTCGTCAAATGGTCAAAAATGGTCGACAAACGTCAAATAGGTGGTGCGAAAGAGATAACGCTCTACAGACCCGAAATAAGCCGAAGTCTCCTAGGCTCGATGTGCATTCTTTATTATTGAGAACTGTACATAAAATCGAACATTTTACCACTTATCTTTTGTTAGGTGAGTTAAAAAAGAATATATACGCCATAGACAGAGCGGACGAAGCAAGGGGGAAAAATAATATTTTCTTTGCTTAGCTGCGTCCGAGCGATAGTGGTCCTGATAGTTTTATTCCTTCGGATAGTCGCAGTAAAAAGTGTTATAGTGTCTTATTCTTTTCCTTTATTTCTTTTTGGAATGCGACAATTGGAAATTTGAAAACAATGAATTGTTTTCTTTCCTTTATTTGAAATTATTTTAGTGTTTTTAGGGTTCCGTACCTTAAAAGGAAAAAAGGAACCCTTATAGGATCACTCGTGCGTCTGTCTGTCTGTCTGTCTGTCTGTCTGTCTGTCCGTCTGTCACAGCCAATTTGCTCCGAAACTACTCTACCGATTGAGTTGAAATTTGATGTATATATGTAAATTGGTGACCCAAAGATGAACAAGTCAAGTAAAATAATAAATTTTAAATTTCGGGGGTTAAATCAAAAAATTAAAAAAAAAAAATACTGTGTCGTGTGACATATCAAATGAAAGAGGTTGTTGTCAGCATCTCAGATATATTTTTTTATAATTTTTGCATAAACAAATTTGAAGTTATTTAAGAAAAACAACGAAAATTGATCATTCCCCTCCCACTATCACCGGAACTACTAAACTTAAAATTTTGAAAAAAATGTGGAAAATAGTTCTTTGCCTATAGATTACTGGAAAACCTATAAGAAGTTTGAGTATTCAAATTAAATCGAAAATTCTTAATAATGCCGGTACCACCGTAACCGCTATGCATTTTAAATCTGTAATATTTTCGAAAATATTTATTTAAATTACGGAACCCTCTCCACGCGAGTCGAACTCGCACTTGTCCGGTTTTTTTTTATATTTTGACTGGTGGTAGAACCCCAGTGACGGAGCTCGGGGGCGTAGGCACCACCGCATTACCTTATACCTAATATACTTGCCGCTAAATGGTAGTGTTCAGCACTATCGTGTTCCGGTCAGGTTGTAATGTTCAGCCCTGTCATTTTCGCCACAGAGGCATAACATCTTAGGCCTCAGGAGTGGTGATGCATCTGCATTTTGATCTTGGCCTTTGTGTGGGTGTCTATAGGCTGCAGTCATCACTTAACATCAATGTGAACTGCATGCATGTTTGCCAATGCCATTACATGAAAAAAAAATGTTGGCTTGACTTTTAAGTCTTATTTTGCACTTTTTAATCTTTGACTATCTTTCAACGATTGATGACAAAAGATCAAAAAAAAAATACGGACGACTAAATTTTGATTGGCATCCTAGTGAACATATATTTTTTAGATTATAAATATGCACAAAAATTAGGTTTGCAGCATATCTGGATGAACGAAATGATCTACAGTGGGATCCTTACATAAAAGTATTTCTGTTTTACTAGAAGATACCTTAACACTTTTCCACCGCGATTGTACCCCCTGTTAACTTAGGTGACTGCTTGACCACAGATAAGGGTGGAAAAACACTTCACCCCTAATCCCAAAACGATCCCTCGCCACTGATGAAATGTTGGACTTTGACACGATATTGTACGTTTTTCTTATGTCATTGAGGGTCTGCTGTACTCATAATTGCAAGTGGTCGAGTTTGCTTCGAGTATTAGAAGAAATATCTGAATGGAATGTTTTTTTTTTATGTAATTTAAGTGGCAAACAAGCATGCAATTCATATTGGTGTTTTTTTTTTTTTTTTTTTTTTCAATTATTCAACCATACTTAAAACTATTTTACAATTTGAACTACATCAAAAAGCCCGAAGAGGTTTGTGCTGATGCAGGTTAAGTGATGACTGCAGCCTATAGACACTTACACAAAGATCAAGGTCAAAATGCAGATGCGTTACCACTCCTGAGGCCTAAGGTGTTAAGCCTCTGTGCCGCAAATTACAGGGCCGTACATTACCACTTGACCGGAACACGGTAGTGCTGAACACTACCATTTAGCGGCAAGGATATTAGGTAATGCGGTGGTGCCTACGCCCACGAGGTCCTACACTGAAGCTCTACTACCAGTGGTCGAGTTTGCTTCGAGTATTAGAAGAATTATCTGTATGGATTGTATATATTTTTTTTTTTGGTTTACTAGCCGACCCGGCAAACTTCGTATTAAAAAAAAATAATAATAAAAAATAAAATACGCTTACACTCACAGCCCCACAGTAGGTATAAACCTGTGTCGTGGGTGCCGTTGTACACATACAACACATACACAAACACCCAGACCCGAAACAAATATCTGTAAGGCCATACAAATCTTTGTTCCGGAGCGGGGATCGAACCCGCGACCCTTCGAATCAAACGGTGGTTTCGCACCGCTGGACTAACCGGGTCGTCAAATTGCTATTGTATTGCTTCAGAATTAAATAATGTGTCACAGGTTTGATAGTCTCATACAAATAGTACGTGCGACTATTTGTATGGGAAAATTAAATTGTGGTTTTTACTATTTCCCTTCAGTTTCCATATTTTCTCACCTTTAAAACCATCCCTGGACTTCCAAAAATAATTCAAAACCAAAATTAGCCAAATCGGTCCAGCCGTTCTCGAGTTTTAGCGAGACTAACGAACAGCAATTGATTTTTATATATATAGACTAGCTGTTGCCCGCGGCTTCGCCCGCGTGGATATTCATTTTATAATCCTGAATTTCTTTGCTATAAACCTCACGGAACCACCAACACCATTCGCCGGTTACGTTTTGGCCCATGTAACAGGTGGCGAGCCTATTGACATCTCCGGGCACATTATCAAACTTCGAGGTACTGGGAAAATGGAAAAATCCCAATAGAATCAGAAATAAAAGACTACACCATTATCTCTGTAAACCCTCTACCCGGGAATCGAACCCAGGACCTCAGCGTAGTAGTAATGGCCTGCTATCACTAGGCTGCCCAGGCTGTTAGTTTAACAAACTTGACACTGGAAAATTTCTTTTTTCGATACAATTTTTTAAAGTCTTATTTATGATTTACAATAATACAATATTTTATGAGAAAATATACAATGAAATGTATATCTACTCGTATAATATAAAAATGAGTCAGGTTTTCCTTCCTGACGCTATAACTCCAGAACGCACGAACCGATTTCAACGGTTTTGCATTCGTTGGAAAGGTCTCGGGCTCCGTGAGGTTTATAGCAAAGATATTTCAGTAAAATATATATATAAAACGACATCCACGCGGGCGAAGCCGCAACAGCAGTAATGTATGTTATTGAACAAATATTTTTTTTTTTTTTTTTTTTTTTTTTATGTACTGTAAGTGGTAAACAAGCATGCAGTTCACGTTGATTTAAGTGATGACTGCAGCCTATAGACACCCACACAAAGACCAAGGTCAAAATGCAGATGCGTTACCACTCCTGAGGCCTAAGGTCTTATGCCTCTGTGCCGGAAATTACAGGGCCGTACATTACCACCTGACCGGAACACGATAGTGCTGAACACTACCATTTAGCGGCAAGTATATTAGGTAATGCGGTGGTGCCTACGCCCGCGAGCTCCGTCACTGGAGCTCTACCACCAGTAAAGTAAAAGTAAAAATATATATATAAAACGACATCCACGCGGGCGAAGCCGCGGGCAACAGCTAGTAACGTATGTTATTGAACGAATAAAATATTACTTGTTATATTATCAAAACCCATTCATCATTCAGATGATTTTCTTAGGTTTGGATCCCACTGCAGAATCATTTCGTTCATCCAGAATAATCCAGATATTAGTAATGTATTTGTTTTTTATATTATTTCGCATTAACACATGCTTGTGAAATATATTTTATTTAAAGAAAAATGGAAAGAAAAACAACAAACAAATCGGGCAGGACTTCAGTAGCTCAATTGGAAGAGCGGCTGGACTAGATTCCCAGTAGGCCGCGAGTTCGAGTCTCGCCTGAAGTCAAATTTTTCTTTCCATTTTTCTTTAAATAAAATAAATTTCACAAGCATGTGTTAATGCGAAATAATATAAAAAACAATTATTAAGGGTAAAAGCGACTTCTTTACGATATTCAATAAACTGCAAAGTCTATTATATCGGTTGCCTAACTAGCATAGTTGGCAATAGATGGCGCTGCTGCTACCATAAAGCAATGCAATATATGTGAAAGAAAGATTTGACAAATCGGGCAGGACTTTAGTAGCTCAATTGGAAGAGCGGCTGGACTAGATTCCCAGTAGGCCGCGAGTTCGAGTCTCGCCTGAAGTCAAATTTTTCTTTCCATTTTTCTTTTAGTAATGTATGTTATTGAACAAATAAAATATTACTTGTTATATTATCAAAACCCATTCATCATTCAGATGATTTTCTTAGGTTTGGATCCCACTGCAGAATCATTTCGTTCATCCAGAATAATTCAGATATCCTGCAAACCTAATTAATAATCTAGAGCATATTTATAATCTAGAGCAGGGGTTCCCAAGCTATATTTTCTCGTAGACGCCTTTCAATTTTTTCTGGTTTCCGTGGACCCCCGTCCTTGCTACATTTATATGACATTCCCATATTTCCAAATTTTATTCACGCCTACATAAACCCTCATCGAGTCTCCGATGGACCACTTTGGGAATCACTGGTATGAAGTAAGTAAATTGGTACTATCAGTGTATGTGTTGAGGTCCATTATCGTGGACCCCATTTTCATTTCATGGACCCCCAAATTTTTTTATCGCTAACGCCGACCCCTTTCACTTTGTCATAGACCCCCAGGGGTCGATAAAGACTACTTTGGGAATCACTGATCTAGAGAATATATATCCACTAACTTGCATATCAATAAATGGCCGCAAGTATTTTCACTGGCAATATGCATAACAGCGGTGCCATTACATTAAAAAAAAAATTATATTCGCAAATAGGTACTTTAAAAATGAAAATGGAGTTTTGGCGGGAACCTTGAAAGATGCGTGTGGTGCTCTTATTTTATTTCATTTTCTAGGTGTATTTTTGTGTTATATTAAATAAAGTTGGTGGCATTTTGTTTGACATAAGCTTTTTATAGTGCTCGTGTATAGTGAAATAGAATAACAGTGCGAAAACACGTTTTTTCGTGTTGCCTCCAAAACTTCATTGGGAATGTTCTGGTAAAGTAGCCATCGCTTTACTAGAATTACTGACTGATGGACTGATAAATTGACTGACGACTCTGACTTTTACGTTGCTTAATACGAAATATCGTTTTACTTGACACTGGCAATAAGCAAAACAAGCGATGCCATAAAATAAAAAAAAAAAAATAAAAAAAAATGAAAATGTCAAAATGACATCGCCCGCTATATCCGCCATGTTGGTTTTGAGTTGAAATTCTAACTGCAAATAATGTTTTGCAACTGCAAACAAAGCTAAATAAGTGAAAATATGCAGTAAAAAACGTTTTTAAATTGATTTTGCCTGATAATGATATTGTGTACAATACATGGCCGGAGGTCCAGACATTTATGCAACATCTCGTTTTGATAAGAGTTTGGATATATATCACACTTGGCTTCAATCTTTAGATTTAAATCAACCCTCTTATGCCAAGAAACCAAACAAAGCCGGAGGTTGTAGCTAGTGTCCCATAAATAAGGATTCTGTTTTATTTAAACATTCCCAATACGAATTCAGAACGAGGGGGAATTTTAAATATACAAGATGGAGACGTTTCTTTTCTGTGCATAATTTTTTTCTATGACATTAGAATTTATGGATACGACTTTCGATTTTTTTTATTTATGGAAGTTGTCAAATAAGCATGCTCACATTGGTGTTGATCTCGTAATTTTTTTATTTTTTTTATTTTATTTATTAAATAGAAAGAACATACACTTGGCAAATAATAACAGTGCATCTAAAAAACCACAGAGGTTTGTAACGATGCTACTTTAGTTCTACGTTGTTGTAACAAATTACTTATAATTTAAAAAAAAAAAAAAAACGGTTAACAATGGTCAATTCGTCCCTTTACAATTTTCATTAAAAAATGTTTTAAGCTTGGATTTAATATTTTTGGGACTTATAATATCACGCATATGTGAGGGTAGTGCATTAATTAACCTAGGTAACAAATAAAAAAATAAAAAAAATAAAAATATGTTTATTTGGGAACATTACAACCGTTGTGTACAATTTTTATAAAAACGATGAATATCTGCAAAAGTTTTTTTTATTCAAACAGATTAGCAACCGAAGCGAAGCTACATTTAATTTTTATTATTGTATTATAATATAAACATATTGTTTCAATTACTTACTGAATCTTCGTTTTGAAATTGGTGCCATGTAAGTTTTTTTTTATGTTATGGAAGTAGCAAACAAGCATGCAGCTCACATTGATGTTAAATGATGACTGAAGCCTATAGACACCCACACAAAGATGCAGATGCGTTACCACTCCTGAGGCCTAAGGTGTTATGCCTCTGTGCCGGAAATTACAGGGCCGTTCTTACTATCGCCCCTTTAGAATGGTTTGACAGCATTTGTTCGGTTAACTGACTGCCTTAATAACCGAGACGCGCTTCGTCACTGAAGCTCTACCGCCTGTGACGGAGCTCGCGTAAGTAGTGTGCAGCAGAGATAACGCTCTACGAAGTCGAAACTAGCCGACTGCCTCTTTCTTAGGCTCGATGGGCAATATTTCTTACTGGCTACTGTAAAATAACATGTCTTATCCTCCCTAAGTCAACGTTCAAGTGATGTGAGCCGTGAAATGGAGCCGCGAGCCGAGAAGCGACTGTTTATTTCATTCGGGAACGAATTGAATGAATACAGACTATTTATTTATGCGATCGACGTATTGTACTACGTTTATTTGTTCATTGATTCGATTAAGTCTGCGAATAATCAATCGTTAAGTATTTTTGAATTGTAAACTTCTTTAGCAACACCTTGAAAGAAAGAAAGAAAGGAAGAAAGAAAAATGAGAAACACCTGACGCGTACCCAATTTTTTCAAAAGAAAATAATTTAACGTTGAATAGAAAAGTATAGTTTTTAAGGCGGTCAAAGTTTTTAGTTGAGTGTAGCGTTACATATTCTGACGACAAAAAGAAAACAAACAAATATTATAAAAACCGGTCAATTGCGTGTCGGGCCACGGACATATTTGATTAATGCAATGAAAAGGGAGTTTTGGAACCTTGAAGGAGGCGTGTGGTGCTCTTAGTTTATTTCATTATCTCGGTGCATTTTTGAATTATCTATACTTATAATAAAACTGTAGAAGTGTAAATTCTGTACATTAAAAATATTGAAAAAATAAATACCAGGGGATGTTACTAGATCGATACCGAACCCAAATATGTGATTAGAATAAATTTTGTCTATCTGTCTGTCTGTCTGTCTGTTTGTTCAAGCATCACACAAAATCTACCGGTTCGATTACAATGAAACTTGGTATGATTATACTTTAACCTTTGGCGCACAACACTGGGTACTTTTTAACCCAAAAAATGTCTGTTTGTCTGTGTGTTTGTGCACGCTTATTTCAGAAACGGCTTATTCGATCTGCGGTTTTCACTAATACATATATTATGGTAAGTTTCACTTAACATTTAGTGTTTGTGTCTCTCATCTGTCTTTTAGGGGATTTCCTACCTAAAAGGTAAAAACGGACGCTACGGGTTTAATCCTTCGCTGTCTGTCTGTCTGTCCGTCCGTCCGTCCGTCTGTTCGTGTCGTTCGTGTCGTTGGTGTCGTTGGTGTCGTTGGTGTCGTTGGGGTCGTTGGTGTCGTTGGTGTCGTTGGTGTCGTTCATGTCGTTGGTGTCGTTGGGGTCGTTGGGGTCGTTGGTGTCGTTGGGGTCGTTGGTGTCTTTGGGGTCGTTGGTGTCGTTGGTGTCGCTGGTGTCGTTGGTGTCGTTGGTGTCGTTGGTGTCGTTGGTGTCGTTGGTGTCGTTGGTGTCGTTGGTGTCGTTGGTGTCGTTGGTGTCGTTGGTGTCGTTGGTGTCGTTGGTGTCGTTGGTGTTATTCGTGTCGTTGGTGTCGTTGGTGTCGTTGGTGTCGTTGATGTCGTTGGTGTCGTTGGTGTCGTTGGTGTCGTTGGTATCGTTGGTGTCGTTGGTGTCGTTGGTGTCGTTCGTGTCGTTGGTGTCGTTGGTGTCGTTCGTGTCGTTGGTGTCGTTGGTGTCGTTGGTGTCGTTGGTGTCGTTGGTGTCGTTGGTGTCGTTGGTGTCGTTGGTGTCGTTGGTGTCGTTGGTGTTATTCGTGTCGTTGGTGTCGTTGGTGTCGTTGGTGTCGTTGGTGTCGTTGGTGTCGTTGGTGTCGTTCGTGTCGTTGGTGTCGTTGGTGTCGTTGGTGTCGTTGGTGTCGTTGGTGTCGTTGGTGTCGTTGGTGTCGTTCGTGTCGTTGGTGTCGTTGGTGTCGTTCGTGTCGTTGGTGTCGTTGGTGTCGTTGGTGTCGTTGGTGTCGTTGGTGTCGTTGGTGTCGTTGGTGTCGTTCGTGTCGTTGGTGTCGTTGGGGTCGTTGGTGTCGTTGGTGTCGTTGGTGTCGTTGGTGTCGTTGGTGTCGTTGGTGTCGTTCGTGTCGTTGGTGTCGTTGGTGTCGTTGGTGTCGTTGGTGTCGTTAGTGTCGTTGGTGTCGTTGGTGTCGTTGGTGTCGATGGTGTCGTTGGGGTCGTTGGTGTCGTTCGTGTCGTTGGTGTCGTTGGTGTCGTTGGTGTTGTTGGTGTCGTTGGTGTCGTTCGTGTCGTTGGTGTCGTTGGTGTCGTTGGTGTCGTTGGTGTCGCTTGGGTCGTTGGTGTCGTTGGTGTCGTTGGTGTTATTCGTGTCGTTGGTGTCGTTGTTGTCGTTGGTGTCGTTGGTGTCGTTGGTGTCGTTGGTGTCGTTGGTGTCGTTGGTATCGTTGGTGTCGTTGGTGTCGTTGGTGTCGTTCGTGTCGTTGGTGTCGTTGGGGTCGTTGGTGTCGTTCGTGTCGTTGGTGTCGTTGGTGTCGTTGGTGTCGTTGGTGTCGTTGGTGTCGTTGGTGTTGTTGGTGTCGTTGGTGTCGTTGGTGTCGTTGGTGTCGTTGGTGTTGTTGGTGTCGTTGGTGTCGTTCGTGTCGTTGGTGTCGTTCGTGTCGTTGGTGTCGTTGGTGGCGTAGGTGTTGATGGTGACTCTGGTGGTGATGGTGTTGGTGGCGTTAGGGGTGGGTGGTGGTTTTTAGTCTCGATGGAGGCATTAGTGGAGTGGGTGATGTTGGTGGTGCTGTTGGTAGTTTTGGAGGCGTTGGTGGCGTAGATGTTTGGTGATGTTGGTGTTGGTGGTGGCGTTGATGACGTTGGTGGTGGTGGCGGTGGTGGAGGTGGTAGTGGTGATAGTAGTGGTCGGGATGGTGGTGGTGGTGACGATGGTGGTAATGGTAGTGGTAGTATTGGTGGCATTAGTGGTTAGAAATGCATAACGTTAATATTCAATTTTACACATCCGCCATTATGAACCTAAGCACAGACATTACATGTCATATTTTCTGCCACAGATCTACGTTAAACTCGATCGAAACCTATTTACAATTAAAGATCGTAAAAAAATAATTGTTCTGAGTCGAGAACACGTTTGTGATAATTCGTGAAATAAAATCAATAATTTCATAAATTCAAAAGTCAAAGCCCGCCATTATGACGTACACATTTCATTTTTAATAAATGTCATTAAATTATTACCGAAACTGGACAGGATAGGCAATTTTCAAAAATCAATTGCTGTTTATTAGTTTCGCTAAAACTGTAGTGTATTTTTTATCTTATTTTATTTTAAAGAAAAATGGAAAGACAACAACCGATATAATAGACTTTTCAGTTTATTGAATATCGTAAAGAAGTCGCTTTTACCCTTAATAATTGTTTTTATATTATTTCGCATTAACACATGCTTGTGAAATATATTTTGCCTAACTAGCATGGTTGGTAATAGATGGCGCTACTGCTACCATAAAGCAAGGGAATAAATGTGAAGGAAAGATTTGACAAATCGGGCAGGACTTCAGTAGCTCAATTGGAAGAGCGGCTGGACTAGATTCCCAGTAGGCCGCGAGTTCGAGTCTCGCCTGAAGTCAAATTTTTCTTTCCATTTTTCTTTAAAATAAAATATATTTCACAAGCATGTGTTAATGCGAAATAACATAAAAACAATTTTTTATCTTTATTCTTATTATTTTTTAAAGCGATACGAAGTTTGCCGGGCCAGCTAGTATTAAATAAAGTAGTGATTTTGTTTGATATTGGTTTATTACATTACCTGTGTATAGTCAAAAAGATTAACAGTGCGAAAACTCATCCTTTCAAGTTGCCTCCAAAACTTCATTGTAAATGTTCTGGTAAAGTAGCCATCGCTTTACACGAATTACTGACTGTGACTCTGATTGACTGACTGACTCTGACTTTAACTGCTTTTACGCTGCTTATTATAAATACGAAATATCGTATTACTTTTTACTGGTGGTAGAGTTCCAGTGACGGAGCTCGCGGGCGTAGGCACCACCGCATTACCTAATATACTTGCCGCTAAATCGTAGTGTTCAGCACTATCGTGTTCCGGTCAGGTGGTAATGTACGGCCCTGTAATTTCCGGCACAGAGGCATATCACCTAATGCCTCAGGAGTGGCAGCGCATCTGTATTTTGACCTCTGGTCATTGTGTGGGTGTCTATAGGCTGCAGTCATCACTTAACATCAACGTGAACTGCATGCTTGTTTGCCACTTTTATTAAATAAAAAAAAAAAAAAAACTTGACACTGGCAATATGCGTAATAGCGATGCCATTATATAAAAAAAATAGTTAATGTTTTGTATGGAGTTGTTAAAAATTTTCGAGTAAATTACATTTGGTCGACTATTACTCGCAAACTTGTGAAGTCAACTTAAGTGTGATAGTTTTCCTTTTAATTTCGTTATATGTAGCTACTATTGCCGTAATGTTTGAATTTCTAACAACAACCGTTTAGTTGGTAGAGGGAGGGGGAGGGGGGCACTTGACTCTAACGAAAATATGCACTTTAAAGCTTAATAAGTCACGAACGGTTAACTAAATCGAAAAATGATATTAGCACACCCCTAACATTTTTGCAAGACCTATCCAACGATATTCCACACTATATAGAAAACGAAAAATAAAAAAATTGTCTGCGCGTTATATGTAGGGGAGGTACCCTAAATATTTATTTTTTCATATTTTTATTCTACCACTCTAATGGAGTAATTCTGGTGTATACTTTTGCCAAATTTCAAGTCTCTAGTACTAAAAATTTTTGCGCTAAACCGCGGACGAACTCACAGACAGGCAGAGAGACAGACATGGCGAAACTATAAGGGTTCCTTGTTTACTACGGAACCCTAAAAAAGCATAAAAACTGTTGGAAATTAAGAAAAATCAAAATGGCGTATCGGAAACACCATCTGGTGTGGAAACGACGTAAAATGTCTGTCCGGCTGGCAATTAGGGCGTCTGTCTCGTGTAACAGGGGACGCCTTTTTAGGGGTCCCTGGTCTAATGGCAAAATTGATTACTTTTTAAATTCTTGCATGGTTTTTTCGTGATATTTCTGCATATGAAGTAATTTCACGCCTGTGTTCCCCTAAGGGGTAGGTGTGTGTGATATGCTTATTGACGACCCGGTTAGTCCAGCGGTGCGAAACCACCGTTTGATTCGAAGGGTCGCGGGTTCGAGGCATCGGAACAAATATTTGTAAGGCCTACAGATATTTGTTTCGGGTCTGGGTGTTTGTGTATGTGTTGTATGTGTACAACGGCACCCACGACACAGGTTTATATAATACCTAATATCGAGCTGTGAGTGTAAGCGTTTTTTTTTATGTAATGGAAGTGGCAAACAAGCATGCAGTTCACATTGATGTTAAGTGATGACTGCAGGCTATAGACACCCACACAAAGACCAAGGTCAAAATGCAGATGCGTTACCACTCCTGAGGCCTAAGGTGTTATGTCTCTGTGCCGGAAATAACAGCGCCGTACATTACCACCTGACCGGAACACGATAGTGCTGAACACTACCATTTAGCGGCAAGTATATTAGGTAATGCGGTGATGCCTACGCCCGCGAGCTCCGTCACTGGAGCTCTACCACCAGTAAAAAGTATATACATATAGTATATGAAGTAACTTCACGCCTGTGATCCCCTAAGGGGTAGACAGATGTAAATAATAATAATAAATAATAATAAATAATCTTTATTTCTTTAACAAAATGTTTTATGACACAAATAGGCTGGAGTCCCCTTTTAAGCATTGTAAAATGCCTGTGCCAGAGGGCTCCGCTCTTCTAATTTACAATTCTTTCGTTAGATTTATTTTTTTACTTACAATAGGTGCCTACCAGTGATAGAATAAGTTCTATCGAAGAAATATCCGGTCCGTCACGTAAGTGACTTATTTGTATGATATTAAAGTCCAATTTACAATGTTTTGGATGACCAGAAACATACAATATGATACACATACAAATATTCATACAAATGCATGCATTCAATCATAATCGTTGCCCACGATTGTGAGTGGTATGCTTAATTAGCTCCCGACCCGGGAATCGAACCCAGGACCCCAGCGTAGTAGCAGTGGCCTGTTACCACTAGGCTACCGAGGCAGTTTAGGACTACTACAACTAAGAAATAAATAGATCAGCCTAGATTACATTTGCGTATCAGCATAGATTGCACTTCACATATTATCCGAAGCACTTATCGTTAATAGACTTTATACGTCTAGAATATTCCATACGCCACACTCTCTTAACCCTAAAGCACTAATGTACTTAAATTATGTATGGAGAGTGTAAGTAAGAAGGGCTGTGTTTAATGTTAGCATAAAAAAAAATATTCGTCAAATAGTAACGATATGTTCTTAGGTTTTCGCGAGCTGCACTCATTGAAATAAAACTATTTTTACGGATTTATCTCGCGTATATTAAACTAAAATGATTTTTAAAATCAACCCGACGTTTCGGTCGCTTTTCAGCTTCCGTGGTCCCGGGCAGACTGAGGTGACATTTGTCTGACAGAAGTTTGTAAAAATTATATGTAGCTACCTCCATCGATTTCGTAAACGCCTTGCGTAGCGTTCAGGATTAACACTATAATTACTTATGGTATCTTGAGGTCTTGCAGACTGCTGCGGCTGGGATATAATCTTGT
The DNA here is from genome assembly GCA_036365455.1 of Macrosoma leucophasiata. Classification (NCBI taxonomy): domain Eukaryota; kingdom Metazoa; phylum Arthropoda; class Insecta; order Lepidoptera; family Hedylidae; genus Macrosoma; species Macrosoma leucophasiata. The sequence goes on from JAWQUS010000029.1 coordinate 6,345,723, forward strand.
TAAGTAAGCTTTCTGTCAGACAAATGTCACCTCAGTCTGCCCGGGACCACGGAAGCTGAAAAGCGACCGAAACGTCGGGTTGATTTTAAAAATCATTTTAGTTTAATATGCGCGAGATAAATCCGTAAAAATGGTTTTATTTCAAATAGTAACGAACCTTTAGAATTGAAGTGGCATATCTCAAAAAATTTAGAAAATGACTTTTATACATAAACGATTTAAAAACATATAACCTATTACGAACACGATAGTCCTGAACACTACCACTTAGCGGCAAGTAGATTAGGTCAGAGAATATGCAATAATACTACGTATAGAATGGACACTTCGACGTCCCGCCCATTTGCCGCACTTCACCCAATCTCTTCCCCTCTTATGGGCGACGGTTGGTACTCTACAGCGAGGTTGCGAGGCCTAGTTTTGATTCATTTGTAATCGAATATTTTATTTATTAAGATGGTGGTTTATTTTGCAGTGTATGGCTGCATGTCAACAACAAGTCGTGACAAAAAAAGATCATTTTTCAGTTTCCCGAAGGAAAAAATACCTAAGGTAAAATAATTATTGTTTTTTATATTATTTCGCATTAACACATGCTTGTGAAATATATTTTATTTTTAAAGAAAAATGGAAAGAAAAATTCAGTAGCTCAATTGGAAGAGCGGCTGGACTAGATTCCCAGTAGGTCGCGAGTTCGAGTCTCGCCTGAAGTCAAATTTTTCTTTCCATTTTTCTTTAAAAATAAAATATATTTCACAAGCATGTGTTAATGCGAAATAATATAAAAACAATTATTAAGGGTAAAAGCGACTTCTTTACGATATTCAATAAACTGAAAAGTCTATTATATCGGTTGCCTAACTAGCATAGTTGGTAATAGATGGCGCTACTGCTACCATAAAGCAATGCAATAGATGTGAAGGAAAGATTTGACAAATCGGGCAGGGCTTCAGTAGCTCAATTGGAAGAGCGGATGGACTAGATTCCCAGTAGGTCGCGAGTTCGAGTCTCGCCTGAAGTCAAATTTTCTTTCCATTTTTCTTTAAAAATAAAATAAAATAATTATGTTCACAATTACAAAACTTTTTTATTGAACTAAAAACTTTTTAAAATTGTAATTTCTTACCTTTACGCCATGTGATTGGCGTCTTTATATAAAATTGAAGTGACTTGTCGACGTAATGAGTAGGTAGTGAGTGTTATTTTCCAATACTTGTGCTATTTGTTGAAGTAGTGTTTGTGTTTTTAAAATGCACCGGTAAACTGGGTGAAACTGGTAAATAGAAAATTGCCTTACTGTTGAGCCGCAGTTGGCCGATATCGGCCAAGAACAATAAAATTAGACATCAATTGTCATATTTTTCTCGTGGCGTGGAAATATCTACGTATGTACATAGTATTATTTTATTTCTATAATGTCGGTCCGAGGCCTACAGTCATAACCTCATAACCCTACGCTGAACTCACCGATGGTAAATTCAAAGCATTAATTAAACGCACTCTATGTAAAAAGGCTTACTATAAACTCGAGGACTATCTCAAGGATAGAAATGTTTGGCTAAATGCTGATCTAGCTCCACAAAGGTGTTAAATGTAATAATCAAAGTGTAATGTTGATATTATATTGTTAATTTTAAGCTTGTTTAAATTATGGAAAATTGTTTTTTCCGGCAAGTTTTTCTCAGATCATATTGGCCTTTGGAACTTTGCCGGTGAATGACAAAGAATGACTCTTTTTCTTTTCTTTTTACTCTTTGTTATCAGTTTGTAAAGGGGAAAAGAGACATTCTACTGATATACTTTTACATTCGTTTATTACATTTAGTTTTATCTCAGTGATATTCTTGACTTTACATATATTTTTTATCTTGTTTGACATGTATATCAATTGTTATTCGCTTTGTTTTATTTTGTTTGTTTTTGACGTGTCATAAGAGGTGCCTGTCACCCTAAATGAATAAATGAGTTTCTGATTCTGATTCTGATACGTGCTACGCTGTGTGCGTGCACGTGTGACTACACGTCACTGATTAATGTCTGTGTAATAGGTAATCAAAATAACCGTTTGTATGGAATTTTGGCGGAGTGTCCGCGGTGTGATTAGGTAATGCGGTGCCTACACCCGCGAGGTCCGTCACCCTAGCTCTAACACCAAGACCACATAAGTTGCACACCTCATGCTCCACCTTCAATGTGCAAAACATTAATGTAACATGAGATTTTAGCCGGTCTTCCGAGCCCGCGGCAGAGGGTTAAAATGTCAATTAACCCGTCGCCGCTTTTGCAATTTACGACGGGGTACTTTGGACCCGAGGTGGTATTTTTATGGCTCTTTAGTGTAGTGAAAGGTGAGGGTTGGATTTTGGGTTGATTAAGTTATATCGTCATTTTCGGGTTAAATCGAGAAATACTAGTACGCCAGGTCCCTAACGGGGTAGGCAGAGAGTGTAGAGCGCCAGATATCCCGGTCATGACAAACCTCTCGTGCCTCGTCTACCTTCATCATTCTCTTCATACATGCACGCCGATTCGTAAGACTTTTGACCCCACCATCAGACAGAACTCGACCTATTTGGTCATGGTAGGTCAGTCTTCGTCTTCCTGGGCCTCTGCAACCTGCAAAGAATAACTAGTGATTTATAGATTCGCTTAACAATGCAACTGCCTCGGTAGCCTAGTGGTAGCAGGTTACTACCACGCTGGAGGTCCTGGGATCGATTCCCGGGTAGGGGGTTATCAGAGATAATGGTGTAAAGTCCTTTATCTCTGGTTCTATTGGGTTTTTCCATTTTCTGGAAATTTCGCAGTACCTCGATGTTTGCTAATGTGCCCGGAGATGTCAACAGGCTCGCCACCATGTTACATGGGCCAAAACGTAACCGGCGAATCGTGGGTGTTTGCATGTATGCTTGAATGCATGCATTTACCTCTGCCTACCCCTTCGGGGATTACAGGTGTGAAGTTACGTTTTTATAGTTTACGGTTAAAAAGAGTACGCTCGAAGAAATATTTCACATCGGGCTTAGAAAAGACACAATCAGCTAGTTTCGACTTCGTAGAGCGTTATCTCTGTTGCACACTGCCTACGTAAGCACTGATATAATAATAATTAAAAAAAAACGTTAACACTCACAGGCCCACAGTAGGTATAAACCTGTCGTGGGTGTCGTTGTACACATACAACACATACGCACACACCAAGATCCGAAACAAATATCTGTAGGCCATACAAATCTATATATTATATATAAAAATCATTTGCTGTTCGTTAGTCTCACTAAAACTCGAGAAGGGCTGGACCGATATGGCTAATTATGGTTTTGAATGATTTATGGAAGCCCAGGGAAGGTTTAAAAGGTAAGACAATAAAAAATTGATGGGAAATAGTAAAAACAATTTTATTTTCCCATACAAATAGTCCGTATATATCAAACCTTTGTCACATTATTTCATTCTGAGGTAATACCAAGTATAGATACAAACAGTATGGAAACTAAGCCCATTTTATAAAATATTTACCTACACTCCATCGAAGCAACAGGGATGTCACTGTAGCGTCCACTACATTAAGGCGCCAACTAGTGGAACACATATGAAAATCTCACAGTAATTGTCTAGTACGGTAGATGGCGTGCATTCGAATTACATCGCACATGCGAAGATTTCTCAAGAGTTGGCATATATACAACTTCCCAACGTCAATCGTTGAGCCGCGGTCCGCCAGGCGCTATCACCTCGCCTGGTCGGAGGATCCTCCCTTTTCGCCGGAGGAACACTTCCAACCTTAAATAATGGTGTTATTATTTTAGCATTTACTGACGTTTAATCAATCGTATTAGGATGTTGAATATTTTTTTATTGGTTACCCTGTAATAGTATTGGATAAATAAATACTATGTGTCTTGTACATATAGTCAATAAGTACTTAAAAGTTTGTTAAGATATATCGATTCAAAATGTTGCGAATAGTGAAATGACTCAAAACGGCCTATATAAAATTGCAGCACGTTATGACGTCACACCGCGGTACATCAGTTTACAGATAAAAATATGTAAGCTATGTACATAATCTTATGGTGTTGATTAATCCCAGCAAAAGTTACTATGTTAGTATTCACTCATTTATTCTTGTTCTTATTTAATATTTTTACATACATAAGTAGTTATAAAACAAACAGACATATACCTATAAGAAATTAAAAAATAGTGCGCCGCCGGCAGCGGGAATAGGGTCTAAGCTATCGTGGTTAGGGTCACAGAGACAAGAACCTCCTCAATATACGTGCCGTGCCGAGGAGTACCGCCTTCTGTATTAGACCCATGATCCAACCTTGATCTTATTATTATTGTAGTTTTAAGTACGAAAAACAGTTTAATATTGTAGATCTTTGTTTTTAACCATAACATAAAAAATACTTTATTCTTAATAAATATTTTAACAAATTATAATTCTTAAAAATAACAAAACTGAGTGCTAATTACTTGGGTGATTTTTATAGTTCTTACGACAGTATAATCTTAATAAATAGCTGCCCCGACGAACTTCGTAACGCCTTAGAGGTATAAACAAATTAAATGTCCAAAAAATCGAAAAAAAAAATTGTTAAGAATCACCTCTCCATTTAGGGATATAAAAAAAGACTTCAACCGATTCTCATACCTACCAACTATACATTTCATACTGATCGGTCTTGCCGCTGCGGAGGAGTATTGTTACAAACACTATCACACGAGATTTTTTAAAATATGTTAGATATTATAACAATACATTATTCTTGCCTTTCAAAATCACCAAGAAGTTTAAAAAACGATACCTCCGGTTTTGATGATGCAGAGTTCAAACAGTCGTATACCACGCAATACGCTCGTGGCATCTTTAAAACACTCGTGGAAGCAAAAACAAATCGCAACGTGACCGCTCGTCTCGACGCGACAGTCCGCGACACTCGCTACTGTAGCACTGCGAGAACCGCTTAGAGGCCTCGTAGATGCGCATGTTTGTGTGAGTGTGCCGTTCCAAACGATTTGTTCGTAGTTACGTTACTGTTTGTAACTATACTGTGGTAATACGAAGTTTGCCGGGTCAGCTAGTATTAGGCTTGTCGAAGGCCTTATGGGCGGATTGAAAACATCCGACAGCGGGTTGGCCACTAACCCGTATCTCCACTAACCCGCATTGGAGCAGCGTGGTGGAGTTAGCTCCAGGCATTCCCCCCAAAAAAAAACTCGTGCTCAGTAGTGGGACGTATAATGGGTTGCTATTTTTATTATTTTTAGTCCAGTTGCGAAACATCATCATGTTTAATGTTTTTAGTGCAAACTAAGGATAAAGAAAGTAGTACCCCAATCCAGTTCTACCGCGAGCTACTGAGATATTTTTAAAAGAGCCGACTGAGTCTATTGGCCAGGTTTTTCTCAGATCATATTGGCCTTTGGAACTCTGCAGGTGAATGACAAAGAATGATTCTTTTTCTCTTCTCTTTACTCTTTCTAATCAGTTTGTAAAGGGGAAATGAGACATTCTACTGATATACTTTTTACATTAGTTTATTATATTTAGTTTTATCTTAGTGATATTCTTGACTAGATATATTTTTTATCTTGTTCACATGTCTATCAATTGTTATTCACTTAAAATTATTTTGTGTGTTTTTGACGTGTTATAAGAGGTGCCTGTCACCCTAAATGCATAAATGAGTTTCTGATTCTGATTCTGAGGTATCCGCCCGTTCCTATATAGGTACAATGCACACCACTGAGTTAAAATCCCGCTGACACAGAAGCAATAAATAAAAAAGATTGATCAATGTGTTAATTGAAATATCGGACGTTCCTAACCCTCGGATAGGTATTGTAAAGCTTGCTATTCACGGTCCATAATGACGAGTGAATTTTGTCTAGAAACAATCATGCTATGATAACTATCAAGAAAATGTTACATTGTATTCATCAAGGTCGAAGTTTGCATGTATAATAATGGCATGCCATTATACGTCCCACTGCTGGGCACGAGTCTCTCCCCTTTTTGGAGGGAGGAGGTTTGTATATATGCATTGATTTATGTATCTTCAGGATCAGGATATCTGGCGATCTACACTTACTGCCTACTCCGTAAGGGACTTGGAGTGAAGATAGATGTATAGTCGAAGTAAGATTTAAGCAATTATTAGGGAAACATTTTAAGAATAAAATGGTGTAGGAGAAAATTGTTTTTAATTTTCCTGTTTAAAATAGATTAGAATACGCATTTTTCATAATCATTCAATTCAAAATTCAAATTTTTCACTTGTGGTAGAGCTCCAGTGTCAGAGGTCGCGGGCGTAGGCATTACATAATATACTTGCCGCAAAATGGTGATGTTCAGCACTATCGTGTTCCGGTCAGGTGGTAATATACGGCCCTGTAATTTCCGGCATAGAGGCATAACGCCTTAGGCCTCAAGAATGGTAACGCATCTGCATTTTGACCTTGGTCTTGGCGTCGATAGGCTGCAGTCATCACTTAACACGAATGTCAACTGCGTGCTGGCTTGCCACTTCCATTACATAAAAAAAGGCATGCAGTGGTTGTTGTGTGAAAAAAAATCACAAGCAATAATTAGTAGCGGTGAATCCATATAAATTCTTGTAGTTTTTATAATATTAGTTAGTTAAGTTTTTTATAATATTAGACAGGCAATTAATCAGAAGTTAGATTTAATTTTAATGGTCCTCATTACTCATCTTTTCCTATTGGTGGTAGAGTTTCAGTGTAGGGACTCAAGGGCGTAGACACCACCACATTACCTACCCTATCTACCGCCAAATGGTAGAGTTCAGCACTACCGTGTTCCAGTCGGGTGGTATATTGACCTGTTATTTTCGACTATATGGAAATTATTTAGTTTTCATGTAGATTTTTATGAGCTACAGTATCGCTTACCATCAATGTAACGTTGTATACACGTACTACGCCGTATCACTTGTATGGATTGGTACCATGAGTGAAGTATTAAATCCTTAATATGCCCACAAATATCGGACGTAAGTTACCTTAACGCGGTTTCACGTACGCGACACCGGCGCATCGGCATCGCAATAAGGCCTGCGCTCGGCCGGTCGTTATCGCGCTGTGGTGCCTGAGGTGAGTGAGGTGGGGATGACGCACCACTCCCGGCTCCCGGCGATCGACGCGCCACCACACAATTGCGCTATAATTCTTTGATTGCATATTATTATTATGACATTTAATAAGATGTTTTTTAGCTACTTATATTTTATTTACTTTGGTATTAATCTATTTATTATTGTTTGTACCTACTAGGATACATTAATCGTTTTATTAAGTATGTTATTTTAATGGCTTATTATCTGTTTTTTATCCGTATGTATGTACCTTGTATAAGTATTAGTACAACTATCCTTTATTATAAATTTGACATCCGTGGTTCACTCACTAAGGGTCCTGAAAACCAGCGTCAGGTACCTTTTATATGAAGGTACCTGACATTTTCTGAACAGGACACCTTTTTGGCAGCCGTGAGACACATATTATGTATTAATTTTTAGTAAATGTATTGTCTTTTCTCTGTTACCTGTTACGTTTTATATATGTTTTAAGTGTCTCGCTGTGTGTCAAATAAATGTTTCTTATTCTTATTCTTATTCAATGTGAACTGTATGCTTATTTGCTCATTCAATACATAAAAATAAGTACAATTCACACGTGGCAGAAGCGAAACTGTCAAAAATTTCATAAGTGACACTGTATAATGCTTCCTATTTCATGTTCTTTCACGTTAAATCTTATGAATATAATGTGCCTGTCTCTTTTTACTGTATGCTATCTCATTTTCTCCCTCGTTAAACATTATGAATTGATCTCTTTTTACTGTTTGCTACCTATCTCATTTTATCCCACTTTTGACTCTTACGAATTTATGTGTTTGTTTTTTTTTACTGTCGCTTTTTCGTTTCATCTGTGGAGGAATGGGTGGAAGTGTCCTTCCAACGAAAAGGGAGGATCCTTCGACCAGGTGGTGGCGCCTGGCGGGCCGCGGCTCAACGATTGACGTTGAGAAGTTGTATATACGCCAACTCTTGAGAAATCTTTGTATGTTTTTTTTTATGTGATAGTATTGGCAAACAAGCATGCAGTTCACATTGATGTTAGTGATGACTGCAGCCTATAGACACCCACACAAAGACCAAGGTCAAAATGCAGATGCGTTACCACTCCTGAGGCCTAAGGTGTTATGCCTCTGTGCCGGAAATTACAGGGCCGTACATTACCACCTGACCGGAACACGATAGTGCTGAACAATACCATTTAGCGGCAAGTATATTCGGTAATGCGGTGGTGCCTACGCCCGCGAGCTCCGTCACTGGAGCACTACCACCAGTAAAATATATTAATATTGAATTGATGTCTTGAAATGTTCTCCGCCGCGCTTCCAGCGGTGTGCGCTGGGCCTTTGTCGTACAGTGCATGGCACGCTTTACATAATTATCGCAGAGGGGTCAGACTGCCCGATGTTAATAATGTGTCCAATTATTTTCCTGCAGCAGTTGCGGGTTGGACATTCTTTATCGATTTTGAAAAGGTTTGAAAGGGTTAAGTGTTTTTTTATTTATGGTTATTAGAGTATGTTTGGATTCAAAATTAGGGATGTTGTAGAAGAGTTTTTAATGTAACTAGCTGACCCGGCAAAATTCGTATTGCCTCAGAATGAATAAAAAACTCTAATTTAGACAATTTGTGTGATTTGTATTGCAAACGTTAAAAATACAAATGCTCCTTTTTAGGGTTCGGTACCTTAAAAGGAAAAAAGGAACCCTTATAGGATCACTCGTGCGTCTGTCTGTCTGTCTGTCTCTCCGTCTGTCACAGCCAATTTGCTCGGAAACTACTCTACCGTTGAAATTTGATGAATATATGTAATTTGGTGACCCAAAGATGTCACATACAAAGATGTCACGTCAAGTAAAATAATACATTTTAAACAGGGGGGCCACTTTCGGGGGTAAATCAGAAAATTAAAAAATAATAATTCGTAAGCTGTGTCGTGTGACATATCCAATGAAAGAAGTTGTTGTCAGCATCTCAGATATATTTTTTTAATAATTTTTGCATAAACAAATTCGAAGTTATTTAAGAAAAACGACGAAAATTGACCAGTTCAGTAGTAGAAGTTTTGGAGATAGCGGGGGCCCTATCTCCGAAACTTCTACTACTGAACTTAAAATTTTGAAAAAAATGTGGAAAATAGTTCTTTGCCTATAGATTACTGGAAAACCTATAAGAAGTTTGAGTATTCAAATTAAATCGAAAATTCTTAATAATATAACCCCCCCTGCCGGTACCACCGTAACCGCTATGTCCCTGCATTTTAACCCCTTTATTCATAAACGTATTTTAGCTAAAGTGTTGCTCATCTCTCCTTTGTCTTTTTCTAACCTGCACATTTGACAATGCGACGGACAAAGACAAAGCATTCTATAGCTAAAACGTATCTAATATATGTTTATGAATAAGGGGGTAAATCTGTAATATTTTCGAAAATATTTATTTAAATTACGGAACCCTCACCACGCGAGTCGAACTCGCACTTGTCCGGTTTTTTTATAATATTAGCACAGAAGTATAGCTATAGATGGAGGTCCAGCAAACATCTTTCATCTCCTAAATATATCAAAATTTACGTTAACAAGTTGGAAAATTAATGAATACTAAATGAGTTGGAAATTAAATTCAAACAATGTCAGACTTTGCCCCTTGAGAATAAGAGGGTACATTTATAAAGAAAGGATTCTTTTCAGTTCTGTATCCAATCAGTATGTAAGTAAGTAAGTAAGTGAAACTTTATTTGGTACAGAAAGAAAACACGGGTTGGTTACAGAGAAAAAGAACATAAAATCACTTAAAAAATAGCACAACATACTAGATACATAGATCTGCTCTGAATGTGTGTCTCCTTTTAGCACCAAAAAGGTGGCCGATTCAGCAATATGCCAGGCGTAAGCCTAACGATTTTCAATCGGAACCCATTCGGTGACGCACGGATGTCAATTACCATTTAAAGCCAAAATAATACACAAAAACAAAACACAAAAGTTAACAAAATAAAAGATATCGCGAAAATAAAACAAAAATGAAATACACATTACTATGATCGAGATCTCTTTAGTTTCAATCTCGCATTGATACCATTCTCGTATTTCTCGTCCTAGTCTTGGCCATGACGCACGCAGGCGCGCACCAATTGCAATAATAAGAAAAAAGAACACAATAAAGAAAAGTTTTTTCACCATAGAGAAGGTACCTTGTGACTTTGAAAAAAATATATGTATGTATGTACGCTATTTTCTCAAGAATTAACAAACGTAACTTCACGCCGGTTATCCCCGAAGGGGTAGGCAGAGGTAAATGCATGCATTCGAGCATACATGCAAACACCCACTATTCGCCGGTTACGTTTTGGCCCGTGTAACAGGTGGCAAGCCTGTTGACATCTCCGGGCACATTACCAAACTTCGAGGTACTGGGATATTTCCAGAAAATGGAAAAAATCCAATAGAACCAGAGATAAAGGACGTTACACCATAATCTCTGATAACCCGGGAATATAACCCAGGACCTCAGCGTAGTAGTAGTGGCCTGCTACCATTAGGCTATCGAGGCTGTACTAGGCTACCGCTCCTCCTACCGAGGATCCTCCCTTTTCGTCCGAGGAACACTTCCAACCGTTCCTCCACAGGACAAATAAATTAGTTTGTCCTTTACAAAGAACAAAATGTACTTAGAAAAGTACAAAATAAACTTCAAAAATTCTCAGGTGCTCGACTACACAAGATGAGCTACCGGATAAAGCTAACAACCAACCCCGAATCGACCCCTTTGTCTCCCGAATTAATATTTAAACAAGAAACCGAGGGATGTACTGTGTGTAGGACAATATCGATGATATCTTATAATTGTGTTTAGATTTTTTTTATTAGTGAAACAATTTATGGGATTGTTGTTCAAGGTACGTAGCTGTCGTTTAAAAAACTGATGGTAGAGTTCTAAGTGTAGGTGCTCGAGGGCGTATGGTTGTGTTCAGCACTTTAGTGTTCTGGTTTAACGGTAATGTATGACCCCGTTATAACTACCACAGAGACATAACAACCTAGGTCTCAGAGATGGCCTGCATATATCACTTAGCATCTTTGTGAACTGCATTATTTTCCATTGGTGTGTGTTGGTCGCTCGATTCGAGGGGTCACGGGTTCGATCTCCGCGCCGGGACAAATGTTTGTATGGCCTACAGATTCTACTGGTGGTAGAGCCCTAGTGACGGCGCTCGCGGGTGAAGGCACCACCACATTACCTAATACCCTTGCCGATAAATGGTAGTGTTCAGCATTATCGTGTTCCGGCTTGGTGGTAATGTATGGCCCACAAAGTCATAATAACTAAAATCTCAGGGGCAGTAACGCATCTGCATTTTGACCTAGTAGTCTTGGTGTGGGTGTCTATAGGCTGCAGTCATCACTTGACATCAATGTGAACTGCATGCTTGTTTGCAACTTCCATTACATTAAAAAAGTTATTTGTTTCGGGTCTGGGTGTTTGTGTATGTGTTGCATGTGAACAACGGCATCCACGACACAGGTTTATACCTAGTGTGGGTCTGTGAGTGTAACCGAACAATCAAATATTTTTTAAGTGGACGAAGTCGCGGGCACAGCTAGTATTAAGTCCGCCATATGTACATATGCTCAATGTGCATTAAAGAGTAAATAAATAAATAAAAAGTTAAGATAAATCGTAGTTCTTCAAAAATGGCGTCAAAAGAGTCCTACAGGGCTGGCAGCGCGTTCGCAACTTCCCTGGTTGCAAATGTTGATAGGCAACGGTGAGCACTTTCTATCAGGTGGCACTTGTCTGTCAACTTTCAGACAAAAAAAAAACATCTCTAGTCGTTGAATTGAAAATAATGTTTAAAAATCGATATAAAAATCATCGATGTCAATATCCCATCACTAACACCCGTAGGCGACGACGCGTTCCAATTAGCCAGTGCAAACACAGGGTCCGATGTTTTGTAATGGTACCGTTTGTGGTGTACCCAGTTGTTAAAAATACATATTCAAGGGTAGGGACATGATCCCATTGCTATAAAAATTTTGGGACTTCTCATCAAAATACCGCGACAAGTGGATTTGGCAGTCCTCTCGTGATGTTAACCTAACATTGCATAAAGAATTCTGAAGAAACCGAAACAAGTGGAAATCTGAAGGTGCAAGGTCAGGACTATACGGCGGATGCATTAACACCTCCCAGCCAAACTCTCTTAATTTTTGCTGAGTGGCTATAGATGTGTGAGGTCTAGCGTTATCATGATGAAACACCATACCCCTTCTGTTGATCAATTCCGGCCGCTTTCTCCCAACTTCTTGCTTTAATCTCATCAGTTGTTCGCAGTAGAGTTCAGAATCGATAGTCCTGCCTGGTGGTAATAGCTCATAATGAATAATGCCCTTCCAATCCCACCACACACACAACATCACCTCATTGCGAGTTAACCCGGGTTTCGCCACAGTCTGTGAAGCCTGACCGGCCTTTGACCACGACCTTTTTCGCACGTTCTTGTCGTACGTGATCCACTTTTCATCACCAGTTATCAGCTTCTTCAAAAATGATTCGGTTTCATTACGTCGTAATAAAGAATCACAAATGAGTACACGGTTCATTACGTTTCTTTCAGTGAGCTCGTGAGGTACCCAAATATCGAGCTTTTTTACCTTTTTTGTAGCAAAGTTTTAAAATGTATCGAATTTCTTCATTAGATTCACCTTGACAGTACGAAAAACAAATGAAAATCACATATTTGCCTAATTTGAATTTGGAATTATGTTCTTTAAAATTTTAACTTTCAATGATACCAAAACCAGCCAGATACAAATACTACAGCCAAAGAGATTTTATTACAAGTTCATACATACTATAATGCGAAAAGACTTTTTCCCCAACCTATTATTATTTTATTAAGTACATAAAATCATTTTTTATAAATTAGACATTTAAAATATATAAGTACTTCAATTTAATATACATATATTTCACAATAAACGTAGTAGGAAGATACTAAAAATATTTTAATTTAACGAATTATTAAAAAAAAACATAATTACATTTGCATAATATCGCGTGTGTCTATACTTATAATAAAACTGTAGAAGTGTGAATTCTGTACATTAAAAATATCGAAAAAATAAATACCAGGGGATGTTACTAGATCGATACCGAACACAAATATATGATTAGAAAAAAAATTGTCTGTCTGTCTGTCTGTCTGTCTGTTTGTTTGTTCAAGCATCACACAAAATCTACCGGTCCGATTACAATGAAACTTGGTATGATTATACTTCAACCTTTGGCGCACAACACTAGGTACTTTTTATCCCGGAAAAATGTCTGTTTGTCTGTGTGTTTGTGCACGCTAATTTCAGAAATGGCTTAACCGATTTGCAGTTTCACTAATATATTGCGGTAAGTTTCACTAAACATTTAGTGTTTATTTCGTGTCAGTCGGTTCAGAAATGAAAAAGTTATGACAATTTAAAGAATCTTAACGAATATTTTTAACCATTCTGTATCTTAGTTCTATCTTTTAGGGGGTTTCGTACCTAAAAGGTACGGACCCTACGGATTACTAATTCTCCGCTGTCTGTCTGTCTATCTGGCCGTCCATCCGTCTGTCTGTCACCAGGCTGTACCTATCTCATAAATAGTGATAGTTAGAAAGCTAACATTTTCACAAATTATATATTTCTGTTACCGCTATAAAGACAAAATTAATTACTAACACTAAGAAAATGAAAATATTAAGGGGTCCAAGAGGGCATACAGTATTTTTTTGCACGAGTTTGACTCGCACTTTGTCGGTTTTTTCTCTGTTAGTAACGTTAAGCATACCGCATAGCAGCGTCCCGCCATAAAACAATCGCCGCTATGATCACCATTCAGCATACCAAGCGTGGAAATTAAGGCATATTCCTTTCTTATGATGCACAACACTTTTAGGAGCGTCTTCGGGAAAGGCTTTGTCCAGCGGAGAGGGATGGACGTCTTCCGGATGTAATTATGATGCTGGTGATGGTGGTGGTGGTGGTGGTGTAGGTGGCATTAGTGGGTAAAAAGCACAACGTTATTATTCAATTTTTCTCTTTTGCCGGCTCTGACGGAGTGCCTATATTATGCATAGATCTATCTTTTATCTTTCATTCTCTATTAACAACACTAATTGACTGAAACTTTATACTAATTATTATTATACAAGACTTCATAATATATTTCTTTAAAAAAATATTATGCATAGAAGTTTAAAATGGCCTTTTCGAAAATACGGTTCAGCATAAGATGGATGCGCGTTTAAACACTAATAGACTTTTTTCGCAGTCCTAGCAGCCTGTGTGTGTCCCCGATGGTCATACGTGTAATATCGTGTCCAGAGAAGCATTACTGCAAAGTAGATTTTTTTAGCTACCAATAAGTATTTATGATCCAAAATTTACGAAAATGTGTATCAAAAAGCGCTGCCCAATGTCACGAAGCCACTATTCCAGCGTCCCGACGCCCAGCGTTCCGACGTCGAGCGTCTCGACGTCGAGCGTCCCGACGTCGAGCGTCCCGATGCCCAGCGTCCCGACGTTGAGCGTCCCGACGCCCAGCGTCCCGACGCCCAGCGTCCCGACGCCCAGCGTCCCGACGCCCTGCGTCCCGTCCCGACGCCCGACGTCCCAACATCGAGCGTCTCGACGCCCAGCGACCCGACGCCCAGCGTCCCGACGCCCAGCGTCCCGACGCCCAGCGTCCCGACGCCCAGCGTCCCGACGCCCAGCGTCTCGACGCCCAGCGTCTCGACGCCCAGCGTCTCGACGCCCAACGTCCCGACGTCGAGCGTCTCGACGCCCAGCGTCGCGACGCCCAGCGTCCCGAAGCCCAGCGTCGCGACGCCCAGCGCCCCGACGCCCAGCGTTGCGACGCCCAGCGTCCCGACGCCCAGCGTCCCGACGCCCAGCGTCCCGACGCCCAGCGTCCCGACGCCAAGCGTCCCGACGCCCAGCGTCCCGACGCCCAACGTCCCGACGTCGAGCGTCTCGACGCCCAGCGTCCCGACGCCCAACGTCCCGACGTCGAGCGTCTCGACGCCCAGCGTCCCGACGCCCAGCGTCCCGATGCCCAGCGTCCCGACGCCCAACGTCGCGACGTCGAGCGTCTCGACGCCCAGCATCTCGACGCCCAGCGTACCGACGTCGAGCGTCTCGACGCCCAGCATCCCGACGTCGAGCGTCCCGACGCCCAGCGTCCCGACGCCCAGCGTCCCGACGTCCAGCGTCCCGACGCCCAACGTCCCAACGTTGAGCGTCTCGACGCCCAGCGTCCCGACGCCCAGCGTCCCGACGCCCAGCGTCCCGACGCCCAGCGTCCCGACGCCCAGCGTCCCGACGCCCAGCGTCCCGACGCCCAGCGTCCCGACGCCCAGCGTCCCGACGCCCAACGTCCCGACGTCGAGCGTCTCGACGCCCAGCGTCCCGTCGCCCAGCGTCGCGACGCCCAGCGTTCCGAAGCCCAGCGTCGCGACGCCCAGCGTCCCGACGCCCAGCGTCCCGACGCCCAGCGTCCCGACGCCCAGCGTCCCCACGCCCAGCGTTGCGACGCCCAGCGTCCCGACGCCCAGCGTCCCGACGCCAAGCGTCCCGACGCCCAGCGTCCCGACGCCCAACGTCCCGACGTCGAGCGTCTCGACGCCCAGCGTCCCGACGTCCAGCGTCCCGACGCCCAGCGTCCCGACGCCCAGCGTCCCGACGCCCAACGTCGCGACGCCAAGCGTCCCGACGCCCAGCGTCCCGACGCCCAGCGTCCCGACGCCCAGCGTCCGACGCCCAGCGTCCCGACGCCCAGCGTCCCGATGCCCAGCGTCCCGACGTCGAGCGTCCCGACGCCCAGCGTCCCGACGCCGGGACGTTGCCGACGCCCAGCGTTGGACGCCCAGCGTCCCGACGCCCAGCGTCGCGACGCCCAGTATGATCCAAAATTTACCAAAAGTTACATCCAAAAATGATGCCCAAAGCCATTAATCCACGTAAACGAAGTTGCGGGCACAGCTAGTCTATAATATAAAAATAAGTCGGGTTTTCCTTCCTGACGCTATAATTCCAGAACGTAAGAACCGATTTCCACGGTTTTGCATTCATTGGAAAGGTCTCGGGCTCCGTGAGGTTTATTTATTAAAGAAAATTCAGGAAAAATATATTTATAAAACGACATCAACGCGGGCGAAGCCGCGGGCAACAGCTAGTATTAAAATAAAAATGAAAATTATTTAGAAGTTATCGATATCGATATCCCATCACTAACACCCGTAGGCGACGACGCGTTCCAATTAGCCAGTGCAAACACAGGGTACGTTGTTTTGTAATAGTACCGTTTGTGGTGTACCCGGTTGTTAGAAATACATATTTCATACCTCATGGTATTTGAATGTGATAAACGAAAACTAGATTATGAGATCGCGTTGATTATACTGATGAATAAAGTCTTGCAAAAAAATACAGAAAGAAGTTCCAAAAAGGAGATGTTGCGATCTCGGCTCTGGTTCGTACACGTCCTCAAAAAATGGGTTAATTAAAGAAGAATCCGAAAATAATACAATAAATTTATTCAAGAATATATTTTAGAGTTACAGCCGCATTTCATTCAAACGATTTTAATTTTTTTTTTTTTATGTAATGGAAATGGCAAACAAGCGTGCAGTTCACGTTGGTGTTAAGTGATAACTGCAGCCTATAAACACCCACACAAAGACCAAGGTCAAAATGCAGATGCGTTACCACTCCTGAGGCCTAAGATGTTATGCCTCTGTGCCGGAAATTACAGGGCCGTACATTTCAACCATGTTCAACATGGCGGCGATACAGCCGACGCTCGGGATAGTACCTATGTAGATAAAACAAAACTAATGCTATCTGTATCTTACTAATGCATCACATATTATCAAAAAAACGATGTATCGAATCGATCAATTTAAAGAAGTGCCGATGAATTTCTTTAAATTGTAAAATCTGGCGCTCTACACTATCTGCCTACCCCGTTAGGGACCTGGCGTGAAGATGCATAACTGAATCATTTACAGCTATTCGAATAGTGAACTATATAGGTCGCGCCACGTAAAAAGAACGCTGGAAGAAAGTAGAAGGGATGTGTTCGCGCATCGGTACACTCGCGCACGAAAGTACTAGCCCTATTGGTTTATTTTTGATCTAGCTTTCGCTTGCGGTTTCGTGTATTGGTAGGCAGATTGAAAACGCCGCACCTCATACTACCAAATAGATCGATAAATCGTCTACTGCGCAGCTTGACCGCCAGCGTTCTTTTTACCTGGCGCGACCTATACCTTTATTTAACTGTCGTAATTATATTTCTTAGACAAGAACGGTAACACCAAAAATATGGCGGATGTTATTAAAATGTCATTCATTACACGATAGCAACACATAAAGAAGACTAGCTGTGCCCGCGACTTCGCCCGCGTGACAATTTATGATTGTTCTGTATCTACCCGGAAGAAGTCCGGAGCGCAGCTAGTATAAAAGTAGCCTAAGTTACTCCTTATTACATCAGCTATCTGTCAGTGAAAGTCCCGTCAAAATCGGTCCAGCCGCTCCCACGATTAGCCCCGCTAAACGGACAGACTGACAAACAGATAAAAATTGTAAAAACTGTTGTTTTGGGATAATACATACATATGCATTTAGTAACAAGCGGTTATTTTTATATTGCAAACAAACACTCCAATGTTATTTATTTGTATGTTTAAATTACTCTTTAAATGAAGTAATGATTTTAAACAAAAACAAAATAATTGTTTTTTATATTATTTCGCATTAACCATGCTTGTGAAATATATTTTTATTTTTAAAGAAAAATGGAAAGAAAAATTTGACTTCAGGCGAGACTCGAACTCGCGACCTACTGGAGATCTAGTCCAGCCGCTCTTCCAATTGAGCTACTGAAGCCCTGCCCGATTTGTCAAATCTTTCCTTCACATCTATTGCATTGCTTTATGGTAGCAGCAGCGCCATCTATTACCAACTATGCTAGTTAGGCAAAATATATTTCTTTAAAAATAAAAATATATTTCACAAGCATGTGTGAAATAATATCAAAAACAATTATTAAGGGTAAAAGTGACTTCTTTACGATATTCAATAAACTGAAAAGTCTATTATATCGGTTGCCTAACTAGCATAGTTGGTATTAGATGGCGCTGCTGCTACCATAAAGCAATGCAATAGATGTGAAGGAAAGATTTGACAAATCGGGCAGGGCTTCAGTAGCTCAATTGGAAGAGTGGCTGGACTAGATTCCCAGTAGGTCGCGAATTCGAGTCTCGCCTGAAGTCAAATTTTTCTTTCCATTTTTCTTTAAAACTAAAATATAAAATAGTATATTTAGCAATAGTAGAAGAGATACTGAATCCTCCTAGTAACGTTGGCCCTATAAGGCTAGAACTTTTTTGTAGGGATGTGTACACATTAAAACAAGAAAATACAGAAACAACTTAAGTAAAAAGCACAATAGGCGGTCTTATCGCTTTATGTTGCGTCTTAAAGTTTAATTTTTGTGAGTTCGGATATTTAAAGAAAATCACGATTTGTTTACTGCAAATGAGCGACTCAATCGTATATCAATAGCTAATTGATGTACAATTTACATTACATGATACGCTCGATAAAATATAATTCATTGAATTCGTCCTAACAATTTCATCGTCATGGAAACACACTTCTGTTGTCATGGAAACACCACTACAAATATAAATAAGACGCACGATTATGATCGCAAAAATATGGCTGTCGAGAGTTTTGGCGGGAACCTGGAAAGAGGCGTGTGGTGCTCTTCTTTTTTTTTTTATGTAATAAAAGTGGCAAACAAGCGTGCAGTTCACATTGATGTTAAGTGATGACTGCAGCCTATAGACACCCACACAATGACCAGAGGTCAAAATGCAAATGCGCTGCCACTCCTGAGGCATTAGGGGTTATGCCTCTATGCCGGAAATAACAGAGCCGTACATTACCACCTGACCGAAACATGATAGTGCTGAACACTACCATTTAATGGCAAGTATATTAGGTAATGTCTCTTGGTGTATTTTTGAGTTATATTAAATAAAGTTGGTGGCATTTTGCTTGATATAGGCTTATTTCAGTGCCCGTGTATAGTGAAATAGAATAGCAGTGCGAAAACACGTTCCTTCGTTCTTTCGGGTTGCCTCCAAAACTTCATTGTAAAGGTTCTGGTAAAGTAGTCATCGCTTTACTCGAATTACTGTGACTCTGACTGACGGACTGATAAATTGCCCGACTGACTCTGACTTTTACGCTGCTTATTTTTTTTTTCTTATTATGGCATCGCTATTACGCATATTGCCAGTGTCAAGTAAAACGATATTTCATATTTATTTAAGCAGCGTAAAAGTTAGTATAATATAGTCATCAGGTATAATTTGTAAGTATCAAGTATATAAGTTATCAAGTATAATATGTCAGTCAAGTGAGTTACAATCAAGTTATTCGAGTAAAGCGATGGCTACTTTACCAGAACATTTACAATGAAGTTTTGGAGGCAACCTGAAAGGTCGTGTTTTCGCACTGTTATTCTATTTCACTATACACGGGCACTGTATTAAACCTAAATCAAACAAAATTCCACCAATTTTATTCAATATAACTTAAAAATACACCAAGAAAATGAAATAAAATAAGAGCACCATACGCCTCTTTCAAGGTTCCCGCCAGAACTCTCTACGCTGCTTATAACGAATACGAAATATTTTAACGTTTTACTTTATACTGGCAATATGCGTAATAGCAATGCCAAAACACAAAAAAAATATAGTCGCAAAACTATGGCTGTCATATCTAAAATCTGGAAGTAACTTTTCTCATTGTTTTGGCGGGAACCTTGAAAGAAGCGTATGGTGCTCTTATTTTATTTCATTTTCTTGGTGTATTTTTAAGTTTTATTGAATAAAGTTGGTGACATTTTGTTTGATATAGGTTTATTACAGTGCCCGTGTATAGTGAAATAGAATAACAGTGCGAAAACACGACCTTTCAGGTTGCCTCCAAAACTTCATTGTAAATGTTCTGGTAAAGTAGCCATCGCTTTACTCGAATAACTTGATTGTAACTCACTTGACTGACATATTATACTTGATACTTACATATTATACTTGATGACTAAATTATACTAACTTTGACGCTGCTTAAATAAATATGAAATATCGTTTTGACACTAGCAATATGCGTAATAGCGATGCCATAATAACAAAAAAAAAAAAAAGAAAAACTTTTCTCATTAGACATCCAGATGACATGCTGATCCCAACCAGGCGATGGATATCGTACTTAGCATATCATGACTCATCCCTACAAAAATTCTAGGGTTACAGGCGTTCCGATACTCGAAGGGTTCACTAGCTCTTGGAGCACAAGGTTAAATACCTTGCTAAGAATATTGCTTAGCAGTTTACAAATCCAGCAATCAACTTCTTACTCCGACATATATCTAGTGCAAATAGACACTCTAATTTCATACCGCACTTAACGAATAAATAAAACCTTACAAACCAACGCCAAAAAAAGCTTATAAGTGCTCTTAGTTTAGGATCCCACTGCAGAATCATTTCGTTCATACAGATATGCTGCAAACCTATTTTTACGCAACTATATAATCTAGAGAATACATATATCCACTAAGTGGCCTATCAAAATTTGGCCACAAGTATTTTTAATTAAATTATTTTATCTTTGTTTTTTATATTATTTCGCATTAACACATGCTTGTGAAATATATTTTATTTAAAGAAAAATGGAAAGAAAAATTTGACTTCAGGCGAGACTCGAACTCGCGGCCTACTGGGAATCTAGTCCAGCCGCTCTTCCAATTGAGCTACTGAAGTCCTGCCCGATTTGTCAAATCTTTCCTTCACGTTTATTGCCTTGCTTTATGGTAGCAGTAGCGCCATCTATTACCGACTATGCTAGTTAGGCAACCGATATAATAGACTTTTCAGTTTAATGAATATCGTAAAGTAGTCGCTTTTACCCTTAATAATTGTTTTTTATATTATTTCGCATTAACACATGCTTGTGAAACATATTTTATTTAAAGAAAAATGGAAAGAAAAATTTGACTCGAGTTCGAGTCTCGCCTGAAGTCAAATTTTTCTTTCCATTATTCTTTAAATAAAATATTTTATCTTTAACAGCCAACAACTCTTATTTGCGGCCGATTTAATTTGGCTCCCGTAAACCATAAAAAATAGAAACAAAAAGCTTTAATTTGATTATAAATAATACATGTACGTCATGGACGTACAAAGTTATCGGGGCGGAACGAAAATGCGTAGGTGCGGCCAAGTGCGCTACGGCAGACGTGATTTTTCAGTCTTTTTACATATTGCCGTGAAGTGGACAATATTTTATTAAAAAAAAAAAATATATTAAAAAAAATACTTGCGGCCATTTCTTAATAGGCAATCTCGTAAATGTATATTCTCTAGATTATAAATATGCGTAAAAAATAGGTTTGCAGCATATCTGGATGAACGAAATGAATCTGCAGTGGGATCCTAACCTATCTTTGGGAAATAAATTTAGACATTGCGTGTGACGCCAAGTGGTGCCAGTAAATTATGGACACCCTTCTATGCATTGATTTTTGGGAACAACCCTTAAAAGTACGTGTTTTGGACAGTCAAATTCTTTAGAGTTATGAATTATAATCTTCACAACCCAAAAAGATAAAGGTGGGTCTCGTTTGTTTCTTTATGTAATGTAACTGGCAAACAAGCTTGCAGTTCACATTGATGTTAAGTGATGACTGCTGCAGATGCGTTACCACTCCAGAGGCCTAAGGCCTGAGGCTCGCGGGCGTAGACACCACCGCATTACCTAATATACTTGCCGCTAAATGGTAGTGTTCAGCACTATCGTGTTCCGGTCAGGTGGTAATGTACGGCCCTGTAATTTCCGGCACAGAGGCATAACACCTTAGGCCTCAGGAGTGGTAACGCATCTGCGTTTTGAGCTTGGTTTTTGGGTGAGTGTCTATAGGGTGCAGTCATCATCAATGTGAACTGCTTTATTTTTAACCACTATGCGACTACTACAATTATGGCATATCCCCCTTATTATTAAGGGTTTGGGAAAGGTGGCATATGTAGGGGCCACTTTTGGGGAATGAAAAGGGGATTTTTTTTAAACATTAAAAAAATGTGTTATTTATCGTAATTAAGGTCTTATTGGAAGAATTTCAGATTTTTTTTATCTATATATATAAAATGCAAACCTACGTACTCCTTGGTCACGGCATCACGCGTGAATGGCTTTACCGATTTGACTAATTTTGGTTTTGAATGATTTTTGGAAGTCCAGGGAAGGTTTAAAAGATAAGAAAATATGAAGGAATTGAAGGGAAATAGTAAAAACCACAATTTTATTTTCCCATACAAATAGTCCGTATCTATCAAACCTTTGACACATTATTTCATTCTGAGGCAATGCGAAGTTTGCTGAGTCAGATAGTAATTCATATTTGTTCTGAAGTAATTCAAGAAAACAGCCAAAAATAACACATTCTGGGGTCGTTTAAATTCGAAGCTGCTATATTTTTTTTTTTTTTTTTTTTTATTTAATTGAAGTGGCAAACAAGCATGCAGTTCACATTGATGTTAAGTGATGACTGCAGCCTATAGACACCCACACAAAGACCAAGGTCAAAATGCAGATGCGTTACCACTCCTGAGGCCTAAGGTCTTATGCCTCTGTGCCGGAAATTACAGGGCCGTACATTACTACCTGACCGGAACACGATAGTGTTGAACACTACCATTTAGCGGCAAGTATATTAGGTAATGCGGTGGAGCCTACGCCCGCGAGCTCCGTCACTGGAGCTCTACCACCAGTCAATAAACGTATTTTAGCTAAAGTGTTGCTAATCGCTCCTTTGTCTTTTTCTATCCTGCACATTTGACAATGCAACTGACAAAGACAAAGCATTCTATAGCTAAAACGTATCTAATGTACGTTTATGAATAAGGGGGTTAGGATATAATATTTATGATGCGCGCATGGCCCCGCGACTGGTTTAAATCGCAAACGATCTACTCAGTTAAGCGGTATGTGCGCGGTCGGGTGTGTGATGGGTGACCGCAAGTGGCAAATGAAATTGCGCGTTTCCGTGCCTCGGCGGGCTCGTTAAGCCGTCGGTCCCGGTTGCTATCGATAGATAGCAGTCGTTAAATCTTGTCGGAGGCCTTATGGGTGGTTTGAACACCATTCGACAGTGGGTTGGCCACTAACCCGTATCTCCACCAACCCGCATTGGAGCAGCGTGGTGGAGTAAGCTCCTGGCCTCCTCCCAAGAAGGAGAGAGACTCATGCCCAGCAGTGGGACGTATCAAGGATTGCCATTATAATAATGCATTATTATATTTATGACAACATAAGAAACTATTGAACGTACGGTTCCGTGTGAACACGAGTCCGACTCGCACGTGGGCGGGTTTTTTACTATAATTCGTGAGTTACATACCTCTGCCTATCCCTATATAAATGCGTGAAGTTACGAAGTTAGAAGATATAAGACAGATAAAACCCACATTCAGTTCAGCCGCGCGATCCCTGTAAGTCGCGTCACTGAGCAATTTCACACAATCTTCGTGTAGTCGGACCATTTGCATTTGATACTTGTATAATTTTTGTATAATTTATACCTACATTAGCTGATTCGGCAAACTTCGTATTGCCTCAGAACGAAATAATGTGTCAAAGGTTTGATAGATACGGACTATTTGTATGGGAAAATAAAATTCTGGTTTTTACTATTTTCCTTCAATTTCTTATTTTTTTTTCCTATTAAACCATACGTCCAAAAATCATTCAAACCAAAATTAGCCAAATCTGTCCAGCCGTTCTCGAATTTTAGCGAGACTAACAAACAGCAATTGATTTATATATATATATATATATATGTATATATATATCTTCACGCCAGGTCCCTAACGGGGTAGGCAGAGAGTGTAGAGCGCCAGACATCCCGGTTCTGACAAACCTCTCGTGCCTCGTCTACCTTCATCATTCTCTTCATACATGCACGCCGATTCCTAAGACTTTTGACCCCACCATCAGACAGAACTCGACAGACTATTTGGTCATGGTAGGTCAGCCTTGGTCTTCCTGGGCCTCTGCAAACATCCACATTCGCATTGTATATCTGTTCAGTCATTCGCTCTTTCGACATTCTTTCTATATGCCCGAACCATCGGAGCATGCCTTTTGATGATACTATCATTCACACAAAGTCTCTTTCTTACATCTTCATTACGAACGCGATCGGTGAGTGATACACCGCAGATCTTGCGCAAAGATCTCATCTATTTTTATATATATATAGATTAATGTAAAAATGTTATGTTTAATGAGTAAAACAACAATCATAATCTATTTACTGCGTATCACAAAAATGAGAATAAAATAACAACGTAGGTGCAGTAGGTAATGAGACCGTTATTGCTCACACAGCAATTTTCTTCAGCAGCAATAACAACTCAATGACTTTTTTCCCATTTCTCTTTATTTTCTAAAGTTTACAAAAATGGAATTCAAAATTTGAAAAAGGGTCTGCATAATAAGAGACTTGATGTGAAGTGAAATTTACTGCAGGGATGAAAACTCATATCGGCGTAGACGGATAATGAAATAGCATTTTGACGATTTTCAAACACTCTAATCCTACCCCGTAAGGCACTTAGCGTGAAAATACATACATAAGATTTTCAGTTTTTGCTGTCGTCAAATTCTCTTTACACTAAGGACTTTTACTAGATACATACATACATACAAAAAATAATGATATTTTGCTGTACCTTATTTTGTTTATCTGAATATTAACCCCCTTATTCATAAACGTACATTAGATACGTTTTAGCTATAGAATGCTTTGTCTTTGTCAGTTGCATTGTAAAATGTGCAGGATAGAAAAAGACAAAGGAGAGATTAGCAACACTTTAGCTAAAATACGTTTATGAATAAGGGGGTAAGACTGTAGAGTAATTAACTTAAAATCAGCAACAAAAAATGTCAAGACCAGTAAGTAATTAACTATATAGTTTAAAATAAAATCAAATAAAACTAAACTGTAATCAAAGACTTCAATCAATAAAACGGCTTTACCGATTTGGCTAATTTTGGTTTTGAATGATTTTTGGAAGTCGAGGGAAGGTTTGAAAGGTAAGAAAATATGAAGGAATTGAAAGAGAAATAGTAAAAACCAAAATGTCATTTTCGCATAGAAATAGTCCGTATCTATCAAACCTTTGACACATTATTTCATTCTGAGGCAATCAGGCAATACGAAGTATGCCGGGACAGCTAGTCAATTATTTAATCTAAAATAAATAATTATTCAATTTCGAATAATCAATAATTAAATTTAAGATTCAATAAAAATATCAAATGATATTTAAATTATTCAGGCATTATAGGCAGGTTTTGACTATCGATAGTGAAAATTGTATACTTTAATTTGCGTAAGAAATTAATTCAGGCATCTATTTTCCCATATTTCCTACAATCAAGAAGAACTGTTCGAACTACATCCGCGAGGGTATTCTTATCTCGAGGTTGTACTATGAATTTAAATATTTAATTAAAAACTTGCTCCAATAGGGTTGTAACAGTTAAGGGTAGTAAAATGTAGGGGTGAAATATAAGATATTGGATAATTGTACTATTATATATACTTTTCTTCGAAAAATATGAATTTAAAATTATCCTGTAAGAACGGTTAGGTTTTTATTTATGTAATCGAAGTGGCAATCAAAACATGCAGTTCACATTGATGTTAAGTGATGACTGCAGCCTATAGACCCACACAAAGACCAAGGTCAAAATGCAGATGTGTTATTTTATAAAAATTCAATAGAGACTGCAGTGTGTTTTTGTGTTGTTGCTGAATCTTCGCGCCAGGTCCCTAACGGGGTCGGCAGAAAGTGGAAAGCGACAGATATCCCGGTCCTGACATACCTCTCATGCGTCGTCCACGTCGTTCATCATTCTCTTCATACATGCACGCCGATTCCTAAGACTTTTGACCCCACCATCAGACAGAACTCGACCTATTTGGTCATGGTAGGTCAGTCTTGGGCCTCTGCAACCATCCACATTCGCATTGTATATTGTCTTTATTGATACCGATAAAACAAAGTAGAAATTCAAGTTTTATCCTATATATTACTGGTGGTAGAGCTCCAGTGACGGAGCTCGTGGGCGTTGGCACCACCGCATTACCTAAGACACTTGCCGCTACATTTAGCGGATAGTGCTGAACACTACCATTTAGCGGCAAGTATATTAGGTAATGCGGTGGTGCCTATGTTCGCGAGCTCCGTCACTGGAGCTTCCACCCTTATTCCACTATAAACGAATAAATAAATGAATTCTGAACTTATATTCTGTACAACCCTGCCATCAGATTTTAATTAAAAATCAAGGGAAATTTGCCAAGCAATTGAGATTCATCTTAGCATCCCGCGGGACCGCGCTGTGATTTGTCATAACAAGTGTGTTGAGATTGACTAATTAAGGCAAAGGTCTGGAATCTGGATGGAAGTTGAGTTAAAGACAATTGGAAAATAGAAATTAATTTAATATCTGCCGTTTAGAGTTAGTAAGTCGTGGTGCCACTTTTTATGAGCGAATATCGGACCCGACAGACTTCGTCCTGTCAAAAAGATTTGTTGACGCTTTTAAGTTAGGAACACATCTACATTGCTTAGTGAGTGCTTGTAATTTAATATGAACTTTATACAATAATAATAAAGCTCAAATTGAGTCTACGTTTTAGAAAACCTTTGTATGGGAAAGAGAAAGGGGCTTTTTTAGGATTTTCCCGGCAATTATTCGAATTTTTCTCACCTTTTAAACTTTTCCTAGATCTCCACGAACATTTCAAGACCAAGATAAGATAAATCCATTCAGCCGTTCTCGAGTTTTAGCGAGACTAACGAACAGCAATTGATTTTTATATATATATATATATATATATATATATATATATATATATATACGATAAGATGACACTTTTAAGTTAGTTAAGTAGTTAATTTTTTTAATGTAATGGAAGTAAATAAGTTCCGGTACAGAGGCAAATAACACCTTAGGCCTCAGAAGTGGTAACGCATTTGCATTTTGACCTTGGTCTTTGTAAGGGTGTCTATAGGCAAAACTCAAACTCAAGAATTTATTTAATCACTTCGAAATAATAGAATTTGCTTGTGATAAATCGAACTACAAAATTAAAAATTAAATCGAATAACAACTGATACGTTGATCAATAATCATGTCAAAGTAAACAAAATAAACTGAATAATGGTCCAAAAATATCTATATATATAAAAGAAAGTCGTGTTAGTTACTCCACATATAATTCAAGAACGGCTGAACCGATTTAGCTGAAAATTGGCAGGGAGGTAGTTTAGAGCCAGGAGAAGGACATAGGATACTTTTTATCCCGTTCGACAGCATATGATCCCAACCGATATGCCGTTTGAATTTAAAAGACTTCAATTTCCGATACGTCTTGCATTTGCCATGACCATCAACAAATCACAAGGCCAATCCTTAAAAGTTTGTGGTTTAAATCTAGAACATTCATGTTTTTCCCATGGTCAATTATACGTGGCATGTTCACGGGTCGGAAGACCATCTGCGTTGTTTGTTTTTGCGCCTGATAATAAAACAAAAAATGTCGTGTATCACAAGGTACTTAAATGAAGAGCAACCTATGTACTAAAATACAGAAATAATTATGAATGATTAATGTAGGTATTTAATTTTTTTTGTATTTTTTCCGCTTTTTTATTGCCATTAAGGCGGAACAAAGTTTGCCGGGTCAGCTAGTTTAGTAATAAAAATAGGTAAAAACAGAATGTTCCATACTCTCTTTTACAAACGGCATGATAAGACTCAACAAAAAATATGGGACATCCTTTGTCATTCACTGGCAGAGTTTTAAACCTCACATTACTGAGAAAAAAGGCTGCAGTCATCGCTTGACATTAATGTGAAGTGCATGCTTGTTTGCCACTTCCATTACATAAAAAAAACTTGCTGTGCACACGACTTTGTCCGCACTTCCATTACATAAAAAAAACGACTGCATCCGGGTATATACTTTTTATATATACAAATTTTTTGTTAAATTTTACCCAGATAAAGTCGGGTATATAGGTATAAGTTTACGTAAACCGCATTCAACTCTATGTAAAAGTTTTGAAGCAGTAATAATCTATACTTATAATAAAACTGTAGAATTGTAAATTCTGTACATTAAAAATATTGAAAAAATAAATACATGGGGATGTTACTAGATCGATACCGGACCCAAATATATGATTAGAAAATGTTTCGTCTGTCTGTCTGTTTGTTTGTTCAAGCATCACATAAAAACTACTGGTCCGATTACAATGAAACTTGGTATGATTATACTTTAACCTTTGGCGCACAACACTGGGTACTTTTTATCCCAGAAAAATGTCTGTTTGTCTGTGTATTTGTGCACGCTAATTTCAGAAACGGCGTATTCGATCTGCTGTTTTCACTAATATAGTGTGACAAGTTTCACTTAATATTAAGTGTTTGTTTCATGTGAATCGGTTCAGAAATAAAAAAGTTATGTCAATTTAAAGAATCGTATCGAATATTTTTAAGCTATTCTGTATCTTAGTTCTATCTTTTAGGGGGTTTCGTACCTATAAGGTAAGAACGGACCCTACGTATTACTAATCCACCACTGTCTGTCTGTCTGTCCGTCCGCCCGTCAGTCTGTCACCAGGTTGTATCTCATAAATAGTGATAGCTAGAAAGCTAACATTTTGACGATCCGGTTAGTCCAGCGGTGTGAGATGACCGTTTAATTCGAAGGGTCGCGGGTTCGATCCCCGCACCGGGACAAATATTTTGTATGGCCTACAGATATTTGTTTCGGGTCTGGGTGTTTGTGTATGTGTTGTTTGTGTACAACGGCACCCACGACACAGGTTTATACCTACTGTGGGGCTGTGAATATAAGCGTATATTAAAAAAAAAATCACAAATTATGTATTTCTGATACCGTTACAAAGGCAAAATTAATTACTAAAAATAAGAAAATGAAAATGTTAAAGAGTTCAAGGGGGCAAACAATAAACGTGTTTTTTTTTCTATATTTTTTGCTCGATACTAAAAACGGTAGCTAGTAGATGCTTAAAATGTTCACAGAATGTTTAGGTCTAATGTTATATTTTACCTTCCATAATAAATCTATAGAAATAAATAAAATTGAAGTGTCTGTTTGTAATATTAAAATAACCGCTTTTTACTAAATGCTTATTTGTCTATACACGGTACCAAAACAACATTTTTTACAATTTTCGTCTGTCTGTCTGTTTGTTCCGGCTAATCTTGGCTAATCTTGGGAACGGCTGGACCGATTTTGACGGGATTTTCACTGCCAGATAGCTGATGTAATAAGGAGTAACTTAGGCTACTTTTATACATTGTTTTATATTATTTCGCATTAACACATGCTTGTGAAATATAAGGTTGGGGAAAAAGTTTCTTCGCATTTTTTAAGATAATTCAAAAGATTTTTTAGTATATTTTATTTAAATTTAACTAAAGTATGTATGTACCATTTTGTTCGATAACCTTTTGCCATCTTGTAGGTAGGGACATGATCCCATTGCTATAAACATTTTGGGACTTCTCATCAAAATACCGCGACAAGTGGATTTGGCAGTCCTCTCGTGATGTTAACCTAACATTGCATAAAGAATTCTGAAGAGACCGAAACAGGTGGAAATCTGAAAGTGCAAGGTCAGGACTATACGGCGGATGCATTAACACCTCCCAGCCAAACTCTCTTAATTTTTGCTGAGTGGCTATAGATGTGTGAGGTCTAGCGTTATCATGATGAAACACCACACCCCTTCTGTTGATCAATTCCGGCCGCTTTCTCTCAACTTCTTGCTTTAATCTCATCAGTTGTTCGCAGTAAAGTTCAGAATCGATAGTCCTGCCTGGTGGTAATAGCTCATAATGAATAATGCCCTTCCAATCCCACCACACACACAACATCACCTTATTGCGAGTTAACCCGGGTTTCGCCACAGTCTGTGAAGCCTGGCCGGCCTTTGACCACGACCTTTTTCGCACGTTCTTGTCGTACGTGATCCACTTTTCATCACCAGTTATCAGCTTCTTCAAAAATGATTCGGTTTCATTACGTCGTAATAAAGAATCACAAATGAGTACACAGTTCATTAGGTTTCTTTCAGTGAGCTCGTGAGGTACCCAAATATCGAGCTTTTTTTTGTACCCAGCTTTTTTCAAATGCGCCAAAACTGTTTTGTGTTCAATTCTCAGTTCTTCAGCTACGTCGTAACTGATAAATGATAACTGATAAGTCGATCTTGCTCCACTTTTTCAAAAATGGCATCCATTTTATCCGTAATAGGGCGACCAGAGCGAGGTGCATCTTTGACATCAAAATTTCCGGATTGAAAACGCTTAAACCAAATTTGTGCTACTCTCACAGACACTGCACTAGGTCCATAAACATCGCAATTTTTTTTTTGCGACTTGCGTTGCCTTTTTACCTTTTTTGTAGTAAAATTTTAAAATGTATCGAATTTCTTCATTAGATTCACTCATCTTGACAGTACGAAAAACAAATGAAAATCACACATTTGCCTAATTTGAATTTGGAATTATGTTCCTTGAAATTTTGACTTTCAATGATACCAAAACCAGCCAGATACAAATACTACAGCCAAAGAGATTTTATTACAAGTTCATACATACTATAATGCGAAAAGACTTTTTCCCCAACCTATTATATTTTATTTTTAAAGAAAAATGGAAAGAAAAAATTGACTTCAGGCGAGACTCGAACTCGCGACCTACTGGGAATCTAGTCCAGCCGCTCTTCCAATCGAGCTACTGAAGTCCTGCCCGATTTGTCAAATCTTTCCTTCACATCTATTGCATTGCTTTATGGTAGCAGCAGCGCCATCTATTACCAACTATGCTAGTTAGGCAACCGATATAATAGACTTTTCAGTTTATTGAAAAGAAGAATCGTAAAGAAGTCGCTTTTTACCCTTAATAATTGTTTTATATTATTTCGCATTAACACATGCTTGTGAAATATATTTTATTTTTCTATAAAAATAAAATATGCTTTTATACAATCTGCGCCCTCGACTTCGTCCGGATAGTACAGAACAATCATACATTTTCACGCGGACGGAGTCGCGGGCACATCTAGTAATAAATAATAATGACAACGGCAACCCATTATACCTTCCAGGAAATGGGATAATCCCAATAGAAGCAGAGATAAAGGATTTTAAACCGTTATCTCTGATAGTCCCCGACAAGGGAATCGAACCCAGAACCCCCAGCGTAGTAGTAGTAGCCTGCTACCACTACGCTACTGAAGCAGATCAAACACTTTTTTTTGACGTGACAACGTCTGAAATTAGGTTGCGGCTCGGAGTCACTCATGAAAAAGTGTAACGCCCGGTAACGTAACGATGAGTCACCGAACGAGAGAGAGGCCTGCCGGACCGGCGAATGCCTTTCTACCGAGAAAAAGACGTTGTCACGTAAAATCTTCGCCCGTAAAACCGACTTTACAGGCAACCAGTTTTTACTAAGCATTCTATAGCTAAAACGTATCTATAATGTAACCATATTTTTCTGTTTAGTCTTATCTTGCCGTTTGTAAAAGAGAGTATGGAACATTCTGTTGATACCTATTTTTATTATTAAGTATTTTTGGACTATTATTAATTTATTTACTTTGACATATTAATCAACGTATCAGTAGTTGTTTTTATATTATTTCGCATTAACTATTCTAAGTCTATTATGTCGGTTGCCTAACTAGCATAGTTGGTAATAGATGGCGCTGCTGCTACCATAAAGCAATGCAATAGATGAGAAGGAAAGATTTGACAAATCGGGCAGGGTTCAGTAGCTCAAGTGGAAGAGCGGCTGGACTAGATTCCCAGTAGGTCGCGAGTTCGAGTCTCGCCTGAAGTCTAATTTTTCGTTCCATTTTTCTTTAAAAATAAAATATATCAGTAGTTATTCGCTTTAATTTGTAATTAAACCTATCACAAGAAAATTTTATTATTTCCAAGTGGATAAATAAATTTTCGAGTTTGAGTTTGAATATCTAAAGTGCGTTTATAAATAAGGGGGTAAATATTTTTCCAAAAAACTGATGGAGGGCAATCAAAAAAGAGTAACAGAAGCAAAAAAAAAACAGTTTTTGGAATTTTTGTCTGTCTTATTTTTTTTTTTTTTTTTTTATGTAATAAAAGTGGCAAACAAGCATGCAGTTCACATTGATGTTAAGTGATGACTGCAGCCTATAGACAACCACACAATGACCAGAGGTCAAAATGCAGATGCGCTGCCACTCTTGAGACATTAGGTGTTATGCCTCTGTGCCGGAAATTACAGGGCCGTACATTAAAGTCTTTCTGGTACGTTACAACTTCGGATTTGAACGCGGTTTTCATGCCTAGGTGGATTACAATTAGGAGCGTTGTCAAAACTTTGTTTCGTTGTACGATGTGACCTCTGACCTCTCTCCCATAGAATATTGTGGCAAATCTTCTAAAACAATGACGCATCAGTTCAGAAACTCGCCCTAAACTTAAACTAAGCAAATAAGATGTTCTAATAATGTGTTAGCATGTTTCTTAATAGCTTCGGTAACAGTCACAGTACAAATATGAACAGTATGGAAACTACGTACAAAACGTTCGAAATGGCACACTAACACAAACATGCGCATCGACGCTCGATGTAGCGAGTGACTCAGTACTGCAACACCGCGAGAACCGCTTAGAGGCCTCGTCGATGCGTATGTTTTTTTTTTTTTTTTTTTTTATGTAATGGAAGTGGTAAACAAGCATGCAGTTCACATTGATGTTAAGTGATGACTGCAGCCTATAGACACCCACACAAAGACCACGGTCAAAATGCAGATGCGTTACCACTCCTGAGGCCTAAGGTCTTATGCCTCTGTGCCGGAAATTACAGGGCCGTACATTTGTGTGAGTGTGGCGTTTCAAGGTTTAGTACGTAGTTTCCACACTGTATTTAACAGTGGCGATTCCTGGTGTTTATGATTGGAGTAGCTCCAGCTTTTGTTAAAAGTATAGTAGTGTAATGTTAAGTACGCAAAACCTGAAAACCGTTTCTTCAGACGGTAAATCTGAACCACTTTCAGTCTTTCAACTTTGAAATCGCAATTTAATTATAGTTTTTGTATGAAACATCTGATATTTTTTCGAGATTTTAGGGTTTAATTACTAAATAAAAAGTCAATTACATTAATAGAAAGATAGAAAACGTAACTAACACTTGTTTTATATTATTTCGCATTAACACATGCTTGTGAAATATATTTTATTCAAAGAAAAATGGAAAGAAAAATTTGACTTCAGGCGAGACTCGAACGCGACTTCATTACGATATTCAATAAACTGCAAAGTCTATTATATCGGTTGCCTAACTAGCATAGTTGGCAATAGATGGCGCTGCTACCACAAAGCAATGCAATAAATGTGAAGGAAAGATTTGACAAATCGGGCAGGACTTCAGTAGCTCAATTGGAAGAGCGGCTGGACTAGATTCCCAGTAGGTCGCGAGTTCGAGTCTCGCCTGAAGTCAAATTTTTCTTTCCATTTTTCTTTAAATAAAATGTAACTAATACTGTTCCGAATTTACACTATCACGAAAAACATGCGAAAAACCGTTAGGTAGTGCGCCATTCACAGTGCCAGACCCGCGTATCAAACTCAGTGAATAATACTAGGCGATTGAGGGGGCGGGACGCAGGCGGCGAACGACTTTGTATGGACTACTATGGACTCCGCATGCGCTGGCAGAAGCGCATCGCTCGCCGCGGCCGCGTTCGGCGCCAACCGAACGCGACGACAATCGCGAGTTGCGTTCGTGATAGAAGAACGCAGCGCTCGTAAAATGCAATTATTTATTGTACCTAGGTCTAAGTAATTAGGTTGTAAATATCTTAATAAAATATCTTAGAGAAATGGCCACTGGTTGGTAAGCATTGATATCATGCATACTTTCCTACGTAACTACCCGCCTGTATCCTCGAAGGGTTAGGAAAATGCGTGCATACAAGCATACAAGGAAACACCCACTTGCGATTTGCTGTCATATCGATCCATTTCAAAAATGGACGTGGACGAAGTAGAAGCTCTTTACTACATTTAAAAACGTTACGTTAGTAATAAAAAACAAAGAAAGAAGTACTGGGTGCATCCTTATTTGCTAACACGAGATGAGAGAGATTTTGTAATTCTGCATCAATGGCGGGCAGCCGCAGACTGAGCCGCACAGTGCGTATCAACCGTCCGGTTGGCCGTCACTCGGGCCGCACCTCTCCAAGAGACCAGAGCCAGAGAATATGTCATAATACTACGTATAGAATGGACACTTCGACGTCCCGCCAGATTTCCCCACATCACCCAACCTCCTCCCTCCTTATGGGCGACGGTTGGTATTTTGTTCGTTTGTCACCTGTGTGCGTAGCAACGCACACAGGTGCACGTGTAAATACACGTCACTGATTGATGTCTGTGTATTAGAGACCAAATTAAGCTTTACTATGGAATTTTGGCGGTGTGTCCGCGGTGTGACCGGAGCGGTCTGCGGGTAGCCGCATCGCAGTGCGCATAGAAATGACTATTACGTACATAATTGTGCGGTTATGCGGTGCGGGTTACCCACAATGCGGTCAGCCGGACGGCTAGCCGCATTGCGGGTAACCGCATAGTGCGTATGAACCCTTAGTTTCTTTGTTCTAGCGATAGATACAGAATCAGAATCAGAAACTCATTTATTCATTTAGGGTGACAAGCATCTCTTATGACACGTCAAAAACAAACAAAATAAATTAAAGCGAATAACAATTGACATACATGTCAAACAAGATAAAAAATATATGTAAAGTCAAGAATATCACTAAGATAAAACTAAATGTCATAAACTAATGTAAAAAGTATATCAGTAGAATGTCTCTTTTCCCCTTTACAAACTTATAACAAAGAGTAAAAAGAAAAGAAAAAGAGTCATTCTTTGTCATTCACCGGCAAAGTTCCAAAGGCCAATAGGACATTACATTAAATGATGCGGTGGAGCTTAAAATAATTCGCACGGCTCTTAGTAGCTTGTTATAAATCCACATATAAATTGCTCCGAGACATCGAAATCTACTAGTAAACATGATAATGCCAATATTATTTTAGTTGTAAATACACACAGCTGTTTCGGATGGATAACATTTTTTTTTGTGTCGTTAGGGTGAGTTATTAAATCTGAATGTTAAAAATATAATGGTTTGTGCATTTCCCTACTCAGAATCATTGACACAAAGGGAAAATAATTGTATTTATTATTTGAACAATGTAATTCATACATTGACTTGTCGTCATAGTGACAAATTAATTTATTTTGACACTAATAAGTTTATTAGTGGATTTAAATTGACACGGGAAACTATGTATCTTCCCAAAAAATATAGGAAATTACTGGCTACGCTGATAGCTTATAATATTAACAATGTTATATGTAATATAGCAAATGCTATTAGTAGTTTAGAGAGTAACATAAGTGTTACCAATAATTTTATGAATGACGTAGAGTGTAATTTATTTATTTATTTATTTATTTATTTATTTATTTATTTATTTATTTATTTATTTATTTATAGTTAACTAGAACGGACAACAAGTCCAATTACACTAACTAACTCGGATACATGTCATAGCAAAACAAAAAAATACACAAAATTAAATTAAAAACATAAGATTTAGTAATGTTTAGTAATAGCATCCAACCCCTGATGACATCTGCCAACACCAAGGACTCTGAGTATTCTCTGGCTCAGGGGGAAAATACAAACCGTACAACCTCGCTGACTGGTGTTGGCGGAGGCGTCATGGGTTGCACTCTCAATTATTTAAACTAGATTCTAAGACAGAAGAAGTTACCAATATTGAACATACTAATAAACCGGTATCTTCTGGCATTTGCACTTTTAATAAAGTCAACAGTTTGGTAGTACTACATCAAAATATTCAAGAGTTGCATTCCAAGTTATTGGAATTAGAACTAGTTCTGGAGAAATTCCAGTATGACATCGTTTGTTTAACTGAACATTTGTTAAAAGAAAACCAAATCATGATTAATTATAAGAATTATTCTGTTGTTAGTTGTTACAATAGAAAAGTTATGCAACATGGTGGCACTTTAATTTTGATAAAAAAACTCAATTAAATCCAGGGAACGTAAAGACATAGTTGAGTTATCGATTGAACATATTGTAGAAGTTTCTTGTGTTGAGCTGGATAAGCATAAAATAGTGTGCGTTTATAGACCACCAAATGATCAGAATTTGAATGTGTTTGAGTCCACTATGGAAGATTTGTTAAAATAACTATGTTCAGGTAGAAAGTCTGTAATTGTATGTGGTGATTCTAACATTAATATTTTAGAAAATAATTCAAACAGCAATAGATTACTGAATCTATTTAAATCATTCAACTTATGCAATGTTTTTTTGGAACCCACCCGAGTGAGCCCAACCTCGGCAACTTGTATAGATAATATCTTTTGTGAATGTAAATATATATCTACAAATATTGTTAACTATTTGCCATCTGATCATAGCGGCCAGACAATTACTTTTGACGTAGATAAACCTTCCAGCAAAATTGAAAAAAACACATAGACCAGTAACATCTGTTAGATTGAATAACTTCAATAATATTAAAAAAATATATATATTTTCCAAATTTTGACATAAGTAATAATAATAAATAAATAAAATAATAAATAAATAAAATACGCTTACACTCACAGCCCCACAGTAGGTATAAACCTGTGTCGTGGGTGCCGTTGTACACATACAACACATACACAAACACCCAGACCCGAAACAAATATCTGTAGGCCATACAAATATTTGTCCCGGTGCGGGGATCGAACCCGCGACCCTTCGTATCAAACGATGGTTTCACACCGCTGGACTAACCGGGTCGTCAAATGATTTTTATGCACAATTTTTTATCGTATTAATGCACATTTTAATAATATCTTTAAAATTAGAACAAGAACCGCAAAGTGTTAATTTATTTATTTATTTCTTGTCGTACACCAAACAGAAACAATTAACATAAATAGACGACAGTAAAACAGGTACAGTAGGCGGCCTTATCGCTCACGTAGCGATTTCTGCCAGGCAACCTTGCATAAAGGATCACAAATTTAGTAGTCGGTAGGGTGTACATACTTAATGTAACAACTGTGTAAGATACAATATACATATAATGTCATAAGTACATCAACAAGTTTCATAAAATGCAAAAAAAAAAAGAAAAAAAAAAAAACACAATTGATTTTCACTGGTGGTAGAGCTCCAGTGACGGAGCTCGCGGGCGTAGGCACCACCGCATTACCTAATATACTTGCCGCTAAATGATAGTGTTCAGCACTATCGTGTTCCGGTCAGGTGGTAATGTATGGCCCTGTAATTTCCGGCACAGAGGCATAACACCTTAGGCCTCAGGAGTGGTAACGCATCTGCATTTTGACCTTGGTCTTTGTGTGGGTGTCTATAGGCTGCAGTCATCACTTACCATCAATGTGAACTGCATGCTTGTTTACCACTTCCATTAAATAAAAAAAAAAAAAAAAAAAAAAAAAATTGATGAATAACAGAAATAAAGGGAATGAGAGAGATAGGGATAGGAAAGATGGAAATTAGAAGTAGATACTAGAACTAAGAAAGTTAGAGACTAAGGTAAAAATGTTTAACTTGTTTCTTGAAGATAGCAATATTTAGTTTTTGTGACTGGACAACTGATGGCATTCGAAGAAGTAGGGAACGATTATTTGAACTTTATGGTCTTAAAACTTATATGCAAAATCCAAATTTTAACAAGTATGTCGCTACATATTCAAACATTTTTAAAAGAGTTTGTAAAAACGCAAAGTCAATTTATTTAAGCAACAAAATTAAAAATGCTGACGATAAAATGAACACTATGGCCTTGGATGTAAAGCCCTTCAACTTATTAAATCATATCTAGAAAACCGGGAACAGAAAATACAATAACGGAGTTAACGGAGTAAAATCACCAGGCTCTAAAGTAGAAATGGGTGTACCACAGGGCTCGATATTAGGTCCATTTCTGTTTTTAGTATATATAAATGATTTGCTCCATTTGATGCCCATCAGTGAGCCTAAAATAATTTTATTTGCCGATGATACCTCGCTGGTCTTTAAAGTGAATAGAAAAGAACCAAATTATGATACTACGAGATTAATAAAGCCATACAAGAAGTACATAATTGGTTTACAGTAAATAATCTTGCATTAAATAGTAAAAAAACTAAATGTATTCGTTTTACTCTTCCAAGTGTCAAAAGTAAAGAAGGGGAAATATTCTTCAAGAATGATAAAACACAATTTGTTAGTGAATCTGTCTTCTTGGGTATAACGCTTGATTCAAAATTGCAATGGGGTCCTCATATAAAAGTGTTAGGCAAACGTTTAAGTTCTGCTGCTTATGCCGTCAGGAAGATTAGACAGTTAACGGATGTCGACACTGCGAGACTCGTTTATTTTAGCTACTTTCACAGTGTCATGTCCTACGGTATTTTGTTGTGGGGTCAGGCAGCTGAAATTGATTCAATATTTATATTACAAAAGAGAGCTATTAGAGCGATATATAACTTAAATAGTCGTGACTCCTTGAAAGAATTATTCAAGCAAATAAATATAATGACGGTCCCTTGCCAATATATTTATGAAAATATATTGTATGCTAGGAAAAACTTGCACTTATTTAAGGAAATTAATGATATACATACTTATAACACCAGAAATAAAAATAAATTAGTATTTCCAAGTTTTCGCCTATCGAAAACACATAAATGTTTCTTAACATATTGTATACAGTTTTATAACAAAATTCCGTCCAACATTCTTGAACTTCTAGATAATAAATTCAAGTCATGTATTAAACGCACACTATTTAAAAATGCGTACTATAGACTCGATGACTATCTAAAGGATAGAGATGCCTGGACAAATGCTGGTCTAGCTCCACAAGACTAAACAATAATTTTGTGAAATGAATGTGCACTGTACTTGATATTGTAAAACATAGTTATAAGTGTCATATTGTGAAAATAGTTTTAAGGAACATATTTTGAAAAGACCCTACTGAGTTTTGTTTAGGCAGGTTTTTTCTCAGTAATGTGGGCTTTGGAACTCTGCCAGGGAATGACAAAGAATGTCCCATATTTTTTTTGTTTAGTCTTATCTTGCCGTTTGTAAAAAAGAGTATGGAACATTCTGTTGATACCTATTTTTATTATTAAGTATTTTTGGACTATTATTAATTTATTTACTTTGACATATTAATCAACGTATCAGTTGTTATTCGCTTTAATTTTATATTTGTAATTTGACCTATCACAAGCAAATTCTATTATTTCCAAGTGATTAAATGACTTTTTGAGTTTGAGTTTGAGTTTTGATATGCGATCAAACGGGTCGCCTGATGGAAAGTGGTCACCGTCGCCTATGAACAGGGGAGTTGCCAGCCCTGAAGGACTCTTATGACACCATTTTTACAGAACTCCTTAATTACTAAAGCATTTTTTACAAAAGCAGCTCTCAGCCTCCATTTTTTTTAACCTAGGGAAAATGCGTTTCGCATACCCACTTGAGGAGAGGAGTGGGTTATGTGCAACTCCGGAGGGAGGAAATCCGTCTACCCACTAAAAACCCCTGGATGTTTCGACTCGTCCGCCATTAGTGGCGGGGTCACGGGAACGCTATCGCACACATCCGCGACCCCACCGGCGGCCGCCCGTTTCCGAGCCCTCCTCGGAGCCTTTTGGCTCCAACCAACACTAGTCAGCCACCCGGGACCTCTCCATTCGGGTGACGGGCATGGCTCACAGCTCCCATCCTCAACCCATTTTTAATCAACGGCTTTAGTGATGAAGTAACTGTTTTTCACTGGTGGTAGAGCTCCAGAAACGGAGCTCGCGGGCGTAGGCACCACCGCATTGCCTAATATACTTGCCGCAAAATGGTAGTGTTCAGCACTATCATGTTCCGGTCAGGTGGTAATGTACGGCTCTGTAATTTCTGGCATAAAGGCATAACACCTTAAGCCTCAGGAGTGGCAACGCATCTGCATTTTGACCTCTGGTCATTGTGTGGGTGTCTATAGGCTGCAGTCATCACTTAACATCAATGTGAACTGCATGCTTGTTTGTCACTATTATGACATAAAACAGTAATGATGATATACAATATTTAAATAACTCATCATGTACGCATGAAGAACGAATTCAACTTTACAAATGTTCGCTATTTCTAACGCCTGTGTGTATCAGACTATTTTAAATAGAACGTATGTGGACCGTTCGAAGACAGTAGACGATGAAATGTAATTTATTATCAAATAATGATCTGTTTTCCTGTCTTTGTCTACCTATTTTAGTAAGACATATTTGTATATGACTCAGAACTCAGTTATTAGGGGTGTGGTGGCAGCTCTAATAAATCCATATTCATGTATTTTAACCGGAACTTATGCTGAACCCCACCATTTAGCGGCAGATAGATTAGATAATGCGGTGGTGCCTACGCCCTAGACTGGAACTCTATAATTATAAATAATAATGGCAACCCATTATAAGTCCCACTGCTGGGCACGAGCCTCTCCCCTTTTTAGGGGGAGGCCTGGAACTCTACAATCAGCATAATAATAATGGCAACCCTTGATACGTCCCACTACTGGGCACGAGTCTCTCCCCTTCTAGGGGGAGGCCTGCAGCTTACTGCACCACGCTGCTCCGATGCGGGTTGGTGGAGATACGGGTTAGTGGCCAACCCACTGTTGAATGTTTTTCAAACCGTTCATAAGGCCTCCGACAAGGTTTAACGACTGCTATCTATCGATAGCAACTGGGACCGACGGCTTAACGTGCCCTCCAAAACACGGAAACGCGTATTTTAATTTGCCACTAGCGGTCACCCATCACACCTGACCGCGCCCGTATCGTTTAACCGAGTAGATTGCTTCCGATCTACACCAGCTGCTAGGCCATGCGCGCTTGTGTCATACCATCAGCATATTCTACTTAATGACGCACAACACTGTCGATGGCATCTTTAGGAGAGATTTTTGTCCAGCTGTGGACGTCTCTACGCTGAAGCAATGATAACAAGCGGTGGTTGAGCTCCAGTGACGGAGCTCGCGGGCGTAGGCACCACCGCATTTCCTAATATACTTGCCGCTAAATAGTAGTGTTCAGCACTATCGTGTTCCGGTCAGGTGGTTATGTACGGCATTCATTAATTTCCGGCATAGCACCTCAGTCCTCAGGAGTGGAAACGCATCTGCATTTTGACTTTGGTCTTTGTGTAAGTGTCTACAGACTGCAGTCATCACTTGACATCGATGTGAACTGCATGCTTGCTTGCCACTTCCATTACATAAAAAAAAACAATATGGGATTCTTCGAAAATGGCGTCAAAAGAGTCCTTCAGAACTGGCAGCGCGTTGGCTACTCCTCTGGTGTTGAAAATGTTCAAAGACGACATTGACCACTTTCCAATACACGTTGACATTTACGCCACCAACGCCATTAACGCCACCAACGTCATTTAAGCCATCAACGCCACCAACGCCATGACAGTGACAGTTGTCATTGGGTTCCCAAAAAATTGGAGGCAATTCTGATCACGTCTCCGTCTTACGTATTTTCGATCAGAGTCACGTCAATCCTGACGCAAGTTTTAACATTTTTTACCGATCACAAACAGAGCAAGGCTAACACAGTTTGCGCTTAAAAAAAAACATTTTTTCACATGTTATTTTCTTTATGTTTGTTTGTTACCAAGAAATTAAATATTTTTCTTTCCTTCCCTATAGATTTAAAGAATCTTTGTTTCTAATAAGACATACGAGTACTTAAAATGAGAAACTTATGAACTAAACAGATATTTTTTTTGTTTTTTTTCCTTCTCTTTCTTTCCTATTTTCTCTTTTGTTTTCTTTCTTTCTTACTTTCTCTCTTTCCTTCTTTCGTTTTTAATTTTTCAAAAATAATAAGAAATTGCTCGTCGAGTTTTACCACCCTATGTTCTCTGATGTCTGTTAATTAATGTTTTGTAGTAGTTAACATATTTGGCGCGTTACTGCAAACATTTGAACCAATGTTCGATACTTTATGTCTGTTAGTTTGTATTTAGAAAGTCATTAGTGCTTTGATTTATTTTGTACCTGTACCTACGAGCTGAACTAGCTGAACTAGCTGAACTAACTGCTAGTTTTTTTTTAATGTAATAAAAGTGGCAAACAAGTGTGCAGTTCACATTGATTTCAAGTGATGACTGCAGCCTATAGACACTTACACAATGACCAGAGGTCAAAATGCAGATGCGCTGCCACTCCTGAAGCATTAGGTGTTATGCCTCTGTGCCGGAAATAACAGAGCCGTACATTACCACCTGACCGGAATACGATAGTGCTGAATACTACCATTTAGCGGCAAGTACATTAGGCCTCCCCCCAAAAAGAGGAGACTCGTGCCCAGCAGTGGGACGTATAATGGGTTGCCATTTTTTTATTTTAATTTTTTTTTATACTTTATTGTACACCAATTTCTTAAAGAGACAAAAAAATAGAAGAAATATGTTCTTAGGTTTTCGCGAGCTACACTCATTGAAATAAAACTATTTTTACGGATTTATCTCGCGTATATTAAACTAAAATGATTTTTAAAATCAACCCGACTTTAAGTTTCTCCCATAGTCACCGATATATTCATGGAGGACTTTGAGGAGAGAGCCCTGAGCACTACAACCATAACACCTCGCATTTATAAACGATATGTAGATGACACATTCACCATATTGGATAGCAATAATGTTTCTGTTTTTCTTTCACATCTCAATTCCATACACCATAAAATCAAATTCACTATGGAATTGGAACAGGACAATAAATTAGCCTTCTTAGATACTTTATTAATTAGAAAAACCAATAACACACTCAGTCACACTGTGTTTAGGAAGTCTACCCATACTGATAGGTACCTTAATGGTGAATCACACCATCACCCGGCACATTTATCTGCCGTTGGCTCATCTCTATTTCAGAGAGCACGAGGCATCTGTGACGACCACCATCTTCAGGGGGAGCTGAAGCACCTACGCCAGGTGCTACATAACAACAAGCTCCATGTACCACCCATCCGTCACAGAGGCCGCGTGAAACCACCTACAGTAGAACGACAACCAGCTATACTACCTTACGTTAAGGGTGTCACAGATAAAATCAGCAACATTTTAAAAAAGAATTCAATTAAAACAGTTTTTAAACCATATAAAAAGATTCATCAGTATTTAAGACCCATTAAAAGTAATATTCCATTACAAAATTCTGGCATTTATAAATTAGATTGTGATTGTGGACTCTCATATATTGGTCAAACGAAGAGAGCTGTATCCACCCGCGTTAAAGAGCACATTGCTGATGTCAAAAACCGAAGAACAGGGAGGTCTGCAGTCTGTGAACACATAGCGGATAAGCCGAACCATTACATCCGGTTTGATAAAATTCAAATACTCGCTAGAGAACACAAACCCATTCCACGAATGGTACGCGAGGCTATTGAAATTAAAAAACACCCAAATTTCAATAGAGAAGATGGATGGCGATTATCAACATCATGGGATCCCATACTTAGCAAGATTAAATCCCAGCCGCAGCAGTCTGCAAGACCTCAAGATACCATAAGTAATTATTGTGTTAATCCTGAACGCTACGCAAGGCGTTTACGAAATCGATGGAGGTAGCTACATATAATTTTTTCAAACTTCTGTCAGACAAATGTCACCTCAGTCTGCCCGGGACCACGGAAGCTGAAAAGCGACCGAAACGTCGGGTTGATTTTAAAAATCATTTTAGTTTAATATACGCGAGATAAATCCGTAAAAATAGTTTTATTTCAATAGAAGAAATAGACGATACAAAAGGCGGTCTTATCACAAAACTGCAATCTCTTCCAGACAACCATTATTATTATTATTTAGACTTTTACTTTCTCCCTCAATTGACTT
The DNA here is from genome assembly GCA_036365455.1 of Macrosoma leucophasiata. Lineage (NCBI taxonomy): Eukaryota > Metazoa > Arthropoda > Insecta > Lepidoptera > Hedylidae > Macrosoma > Macrosoma leucophasiata. The sequence continues at coordinate 6,390,060 of JAWQUS010000029.1, forward strand.
GGCTATTACCACTATACGGGTTTTTACCAAGTAAAGTGGTTTGTGGTTTCATCATGAGGAAATGGTAGACGTCGTTAAGAATTTTCCCACAATTCGACATGTGTTTAGTATATTATTCTTTCGCATTTATATTTTGATAGGCTGCGCCCACGAGCTCCTATACTGGAGCTCTAATAATAATAATGGTAACCCATTATACGTCTCACTGCTGGGCACGAGTCTCTCCCCTTGTTGGGGGGAGGCCTGAAGCTTACTCCACCACGCTGCTTCAATGCGGATTGGTGGAGATACGGTTAGAGGCCAACCCGGGGTCGGATTTTTTTTTTTTTTTTTTTAGTTAATGGTAGTGGTAACCAAGCATGCAGTTCACATTGATGTTAAGTTATGACTGCAGCCTATAGACACCCACACAAAGACCAAGGTCAAAATGCAGATGCGTTACCACTCCTGAGGCCTAAGGTCTTATGCCTCTGTGCCGGAAATTACAGGGCCGTACATTACCACCTGACCGGAACACAATAGTGTTGAACACTACCATTTAGCGGCAAGTATATTAGGTAATGCGGTGGTGCCTACGCCAGCGAGCTCCGTCACTGGAGCTCTACCACCAGTAAAAAATGTTTTCAAACCGCCCATAAGGCCTCCGGTAAGGTATAACGACTGCTATCTATCGATAGCAACCGGGACCGACGGCTTAACGTGCCCTCCGAAGCACGGAAACGCGCATTTTAATTTGCCACTAGCGGTCACGCACGCGGCATCACACTCCCGACCGCGCCCGTAATGTTTCACCGAGTAGATCGCTTGTGATCTACACGAGCCGCAAGGGCATGTGCGCTTCACTGGACCTCTACCACCAGTATATCTATCTTCGCACAACTCAGTACAATACTTGAAAACATCTGTGCCGGAAACTTCGATTTTAACATTTAAGAAAGCCCTTTTGTTTTATTCATGAGACAGGTTTTTTTTTTAAAAAAGATAACTGACAATGGAAGTTAATTCAATGAATATGCAATACGTTTGAATATTCATGATTCAAACTGTGGAGTAGGGATGTGGAATTATTATAACTGTATTGTCATCGATATGGATATTGTTACATCCGCTACATTTTTTTTGCACACATGTACACCACACCACACTTGCAGTTCGCAAAGCTCGTTAATGGAACCATCATAATATCTGCGTTGCAGCTCTTGCTGCAACAAATAGCTGAGATGGGTGCCATTTTTCCTGGCTTCACATGACCATACCTTTTAAGTTTGTAATAAGTTAGTTGTCTCCTCTTTTTTAATTTTTTTTTTCTCTTTTCTTGTTATATTATATACTAGTTGCCCGCGACTTGGTCCACGTGAAAAAAAATATGATTGTTCAGTATCTCAGACGAAGTCGTGGCCGCAGCTAGTATAAAAGTAGCCTAAGTTACTCCTTATTACATCAGCTATCTGCCAGTGAAAGTCCCGTTAAAATCGGAGACATTCAAATTCTATTTATTTGTATGGAGGTATGTATGTATGGATGGATGTATGGAGATAAAAGTAGCCTAAGTTACTTCTTATTACATCTACAGCCTACCCGTAGCAGTCCCGTCAAAGTCGGATAAACTCCAATCTACTTATTTGTATGTAGGTATGTACGTATGTTTGTATAGATGTATTGAGATAAAAGTAGCCTAAGTTACTCCTTATCACATCAGCTATCTGCCAGTGAAAGTCCCGTCAAAATTGGTCCAGCCGTTCCCAAGATTAGCCCCGCCAAACTTGGTATATGTACCGTGTATACATACATATGCATTAAGTAAAAAGCGGTTATTTTAGTATTACAAACAGACACTCCAATTTTATTTATTTGTACATCGATGTATAGATGTGTGCTGTGTGTTATCAGGTGAATAAATATATTTTATTTCTTTATTTCTACTTTAAGGCGCCAACTAGCGGAACACAGACGAAACCTCAAATGACTTGTCTAGTACGGGTAGATGGCGTGTCAGTCGAATTACATCGTACATACGAAGATTTCTCAAGAGTTGGCATATATACAACTTCCCAACGTCAATCGATGGGCCGCGGCCCGCCAGGCACCTCGCCTGGCGCTACCACCTCGCCTGGTCGGAGGATCCTCCCTTTTCGTCGGAAGTAGTGTTGGGTAGGACACGCTTTCAGAACGAGTTTGTAAGAGGAGCCTCTTTTTCGTACTGAGCCAGTACTTTGTCAAATATTCGTCATTGCCTCACGTAATTCTTCAAATTACGTGAGGCGATGACGTCACGCGAGGCCGCCGACACGGGGAGGCGGCGAAGTGATTTGACGCGTTGCAGTGCATTTGAAATAACATGACCAAATTTGTCGCGACACAAAATTTGTACTGGCTCTTACAAAGTGTGTCTGACTCACATTTTGTAAGGGACAGGACAAATTTTGTCATGCGATACATTTGAAGATTTTGAAGTGACAGAATGGATTTGTTTGTACCTACTAAATATGAGATGAATAACGAGAGATATTAATATTTTTAATGATTGAGCTAAGATTGGTTTTTTAATTTGTAAGTTTTGTTTAAATTAAAAGTTAAGTCATTTTGGATCAAATTAAATACCTACCTACAGTCAATAAATGTTATTATTATAATGAAGTGGACTGACTCAACGCCCGCGGTATTTTTGCGATAGTGGAACGACAATTTCAGCGGTCGTGGTCGCGATCGTTGGGGTCGTTTGGTCGAACGTACCCTATGTGGTAGTACATTCTTTGTCCCAGTCACACACGTCACACTTGACTTAAGAGTACAAAAGAGCAAAGAATACCGCGACATTTTAATACACGGCGCTTATTGGTCTGTTTTGAGGAGTAGTAGCCTCATTGTCCTCACGTCAGACCAATCACGTTACACTTTTTGTCTTAGTCACACACGTGACACACTACGTAAGAGTACAAGAGCAAAGAGTAATCTTAATATTTGAAGCAGTACAAATTATATTTTTGTCGCGTCCTTACAATGTCAGGTTTTGTCCGGGACAAATGTAAGGCCTCTTGTAAGTCCTGCTCAACACTAGTCGGAAGAACACTTTCACCCGTTCCTCCATATTATATGCCTCAGTATTAGTAGGCGATTGTCAACATCATAGGATCGTATACTTTATATAATCAAATCCCAGTCCCAGCAGTCTGCAAGACCTCAAGTAACCATAAATCAATTTTGAGTTCATTCTGAACGCTACACAAGACGTTTACAAAATCGATGGAGGTAGCTACATATAATTTTTCAAACTGCTGTACGACAAATGTCACCTCAATCTGCCCGGGACCACGGAAGCTGAAAGCGACCGAAACGTCGGGTTGATTTCAAAAATCCCTTTAGTTTAATATACGCGAGATAAATCCGTACAAATAGTTTTACTTCAATGATATATATATATATATATATATATATATATATATATATATGATTATCTATGCAATTAACAATAAATAACTGTCGATATCGACACAGGTATCACCGCACATCACTACCTGTGTACCTTCGTTTAAGCTTTTTATTTGTAGGAATAAGTTCGTAATTCATCGCTAAGATATTCTCTGAGAGACCTTTCACTCAAATCAAGATATAGAAGAGCTTTATCTGGTAGAGCTACCAGTGACAGAGTTCAAGAACCTACTGCAAGACTTAATACATCTTCAGTTTAAAAGAAAACGTACCATTTGAAGAACCCCATATTGTAGCACCGAGGGAACACCTCAGAGGGAAGTTCGTTCCACAATTTACACGTTCTGGGCAGGAACGAACGTGAAAACCGCACCGTTGAGCACTGCCAGGTGTCCAGTCGGTGAGGGTGGGTCGTTCTTTCTTTGGCGGGCAGTACAGTGTAGGCAAAGAGACGGTGGCACCATGTCGAACAGTTCAGCAAATGTCATATTTTAAACATCTCGGCGAGAGACATAGGGTCACTTGTGCTTGTACTTTTACAATAATTTAATGAATATCTTCGCTGCAGCCATCAGCTGAGGTAGGTGCCGTTTATTTGGCTACCCACAACCAAACGTGTAACATCTCTTTTACTTGTTTTTAAATTTTTATTATAGTTTTATTGTGCGTATGCCAAAAAAAAAAACTTTTTTTTTTCTTTTCTTTTTTCCTTCACCGAGGGGCAAGCCTGCATATGGCTACTCCCCTCCCGTAAGCCGCGGCCGGTGGCCCGTGTTGCTCTATGATATTTTAAGACAGAACAAGTCTTCCTTTCCCATCAACAATACCGACGCGTTGCATCCACCCGATAAACCCTCTGTTTTGTCGCATATCTGCCTTTCTACCTCCCACACACTCCGATAGAGGGCGACGCTGCCATACTGAAATGAAAAGTTTATTGGTTGTCTTTATTATTGTTTTTTTTCACAGTAAAACAGGTCATGTGTTTTACTTTGAAAAAAAAATCCTTTTTTTTTAATGTTTTTTTTAAAGTGAAACCTTTTTTTTAACTATGGTAGTGATTTCAATGCCAATGAAACAAAGAAGCGACAGTAAAATCGGAGTCAGAATCAGAAACAGAAGATTTATTCATTTTGGGTGATATGTTAGGATCCCACTGAAGAATCATTTCGTTCATCCGATATGTTTCAAAACCAATTTATACGCATATTTACAATCTAGAGTCAGTGATTCTCAAACTTTTTAAATGATGGAACCCTTTTGGGAATCAAAATACTTGATGGAACCCTACAATAAAACAATTGTTTTTATATGTGTATTTTTTATTAATCAGCATAATAAAAGTGCTATGTAACAGTTACTTATTATTATTTACTTCACCACTTGGCAAGGACAATAATAGAAAACAGATTTTCGTCTTTGTAACCGTCGAGCTTGACGTCGTGGCATCATCTTCTGGATCGGTGATTGCTATATTCTCCGCGCGCACCGCTTTGGAACATTCAGCGTCATTAGAAGCGGTTGTTGCAACACCTTTAAGCCAACGTTCCATTCTTCTTTATTTATAATGTTACACGTCAGGATAGTGAATATAAGATAGAGAGATAGTTGGAACGTGGGACGTCAATCAAACGCGAGAGTTAGCGACAGACTGGTTTATTATTATAAGTACAATATCGTATACCACTACATACGTTACACTTTCTCCCTTCTAAATCACCTATAATAACATTTAAACAATAGTTGCTTATGCTTATAATATCTAAACAACACACACTTTAAAGTTTTGACGGAGATACTATATTGGCTCGTTTAGCGCGGTTGTGTGCGCGCCAAGTTCGGGCGGATGCGTCCGGCGCCGGCCCCGACGTCGGTGGGCACAACGCGGATGGTACGGAAGTGGTGGCGGCTTTGCCGTCGATGATACCGGGCTCCCCTTTATCATTTTGTTCTGGGAAGGCGCCGGATGCATCTTCAAATGTGTCATCGGCATCCCTACTACCTTCTGAGGCACCAGATTCGGGCTCTGATACCCTGTCATCTGCGTCGGGTACGGTATTAGTGCGAGATAACGAATAACGGGTTTTATTTTTAATAATTTGGTCAGCATGTCTTCGCCACTGTACCCCGCGACCCATATCAACTTTATAAGATACAGGACCAGTCTTCTTAACTATGAGGCCCTGTGCCCACTTGTCTCCCCCCGCTGAATAATTTCGGGCCAAGACTGCGTCTCCGACGTCGAGGGTGCGTACCGTGCCTCCCGCTGCCTTTAACTGGCGCTCCTGGGCCGCGCGGACTCTATCCGTCACATCGGGGCGCACGGCATCCAGCCGCCCGCGCAGTCGTCTCCCTTGTAATGCCACCGCCGGCGATACGCCGGTGCTTGCCTGTTCACAGTTCCTATATTGGAACAAAAATCGACTCAGAGCTGCGGTTACATCCTGGCCCTCATATGACGCCCTCTTTATAGCTTTTTTAATAGTTTTTACGGCGTTCTCTGCAGCGCCATTCCCTTGCGGTCTGTAAGGTGCCGATGTCACATGTCTGATACAATTTGCTGTACAATATAATTTGAACTCTCGAGAAAAGAAAGGTGGGCCGTTGTCTGTTACGAGTTGGGACGGTAAACCGAAACGCGCGAAAATACCGCGGAACACTTTGATGGTCGATAGCGCGTCGGTCGATCGCATTTCGATCGCCTCGATCCACTTCGAGTGCGCGTCTATGATAATGAGGTATTGTTTCCCCGCATAAGAGGCAAAATCGGCGTGCACGCGCTGCCATGGGTGAAACGGAAACTCCCAGGGGTGTAGGTGGGTTCGCGGAGGCGAATCCCGTACCGCACCGCACGCTCCGCAGTTTCGACACAATTCTTCTAAGTCTCGATCTAGGCTCGGCCAATACACATAACTGCGAGATAAATTTTTCATTTTATTTAAACCTAAATGTCCCTCATGAATCTCGGTTAAAATCAATTTTCTAAGTTTTGGTGGTATAACAATGCGGTATTTATAAACTATACAACCTAATTCAACTGATAATTCTTGTTTCCGAGCGAAATAAGGTTTTTCTTCGTCACAACTCGTCCCCAACGGCCAACCAAATTGAACGTAGCCTTTAATCTTACATAACAATATATCTTCTTCCGTTTCTTTAGCGATATCCTTAAAATTAACAGGTAAATTTTCCTCTACTAAATGAATATAATCTACAGCATCTGCGGGTCGACCCTCCTTAGCTAACGGTAACCGCGATAAAGCATCAGCCGGTCAATTATCCGCCGATCGAACGTATTCTACACTAAAGTCATATGCGGCCAGCCGCGCCGCCCACATTTGTAACCTACTAGCGGCAGTCTGTGGGATGCCACCCTTCGTGCCGAATATATGCACCAACGGCTGATGATCAGAGCGCAACAAAAACCGTCTCCCAAATAAAAATTGATGGTGCTTCGTAACCCCGAATACAATTGCAAGGGCTTCCTTGTCAATCTGACTATAATTTCTCTCGGCCGGTGCAAGTGTACGCGACACGCACGAGACGGGGCGCTCGCTTCCATCCGGGTACCGGTGCGCGAGCACGGCACCCAGCCCGTACGCGCTGCTATCCACCGACAGCACCAGCGGTCGCCCCTCCTCGTAGTGTGCCAACAAACGTTCGCTAAGAAGGACCTTTTTCGCTTCTTCGAATGCTACCTCACAGCATTTGTCCCATTTCCATGTGACGTCTCTCTTTAGTAATCGGTGTAGAGGATGTAGTAAATCACTTAAATTTGGAATGAATTTTCCATAATAATTAAGCAAACCTAAAAAGCTTTTTAACTGAGAGACGTCCTTTGGACGTGGTGCACTCGCTATTGCGTCCAACTTGGACGGATCGGGCCGCAAGCCGTCCCTATTAATAATAAATCCTAAATATTTAACACTTTCTTGTAAGAACTTACATTTACATATTTTTATAGTTAGCCCCATATTACGTAGCCTTTCGAATACAGCTCTTAAATTATTTATATGCTCTTCCCGATTAGCACCCGTGACGCAAATATCGTCCAAGAAAACTACTGTACCCGGTACCCCACGTAAGGTTTCCTCCATTAATTTTTGGAATTTTTCAGGTATACATGACAAACCATAAGGTGTACGGCGGTAAACAAATGTCCCGATGTGCGTAGTAATCGGGGTGTAAGGTCTCGACTCTTCAGATATAAGACACTGTTCATATGCATGCGTTAAATCAATTTTTGTGTACCTATCCCCACCACTAAGATTCGCGAATAACTCCTCAATGCGCGGCAAAGGGTAATGATCTCGCTTAAGTTTAGGATTAATGGTAATTTTGTAATCACCGCATATTCGAATTTCACCATTTTTTTTAACAACGGGCACTATTGGGGTACCGTAGTCGGAATATTCTACGCGATATATCGATCCATCAGCTTCGAGTCGTGCGAGCTCGTGCTCGACGCGGCCACGCAACGCCAGCGGCACGGGTCGCGCGCGCACGTAAACCGGTTCCTTATCTATCAGCTGTAGTTGAATGGCTCGCTTACAAGTGCCTAACCTATCACTAAACACTTCCGGAAATTCAGTACATAACTGAGTCACGAATCTATCCTCGATTATTTCATGGAGATTTATATTATTTACATTGAGTGCACGCAACCATTCTCTTCCGAGCAACGGTCGAGTGCCGCCTTTTATAATATATAATCGTAACGATTTTGCCTCGACACCGTTCATACAAACATCTACTTCGATATAACCGAGTGATTCGATTCGTGAACCCGAATATGAACGTAAAAACAGATTATCTAACTTAATATCCTTACATGAAAATAATTGCGTGTACATTTTCTCACTAATTGCCGATATTCGACTGCCTGTGTCTATCTCACACTCGAGGATTTTACCGTCTATATCTACTTTAATAAAATATGGTAGGTTACCTGGTGCCGCTACGTGAATGTTAAACATATCATCAGACTCGTCACTCACATAATTATGCCGATCACTCGCTCGAACACCACTTTCGCGCACTCGTTTACACATAACTTTGAGATGTCCTCTCTGACTACACTCGTCACAATTATAGTTAATGTATCGACACCGATCCGCACGATGCGCCTTGCCGCAGCGCCAACACGCCGCCGGCCGCATGCTTCCCTGCGCCCGGGCTCCGCGCCTCCCACGTGCAAAATGCAGGCCCTCGCCCGCCTCACCGCTCGTCATACCAGGAGTCTCCGCCGGCCTCGTGTTGCCGGCCACCTTTGCATGCTTCTCTGCGGCTTCAAGAGCCAGCGCTAACTCCACCGCTTCTTTGTACTGAATTTTCTTTTCGGCAAATATTCTCGATCGCATGGCATCGCTTGCTAGTCCCGACACGAATTGATCTCTCAAATTTTCTTCGAGTGTGGAACAACTTTTGCATTTGCCGAAGTTACAAGTGGCCGCAAGATGCTTCAGCGCTTGTAGGTATTCCGAGAGAGGCTCGGCCGGACGCTGCCGACGTAACCGAAAAACATGGCGTTCGGCTATTTCAGATCTCTGTGGCTCCAAATGCTCCGTCACTAGTAACACCAGGTCTTCGTACGTTTTGTTTTCCGGTAATTCCGGCGAACAAAGATCACACATCAGCGAATATGTGGCTTCACCCACCACCGTGATCAACAACGGCACTTTTAATTCGTCTTTTATTTCGTTTAGTACGATGTACTGGTTTACGCGACGTATATATGCCGGCCACTGCTTTGAATTGAAGTTAAAAGGCTCCAACTTCCCGATCGGCATAGTTAGTTTCAATTAGCACACGCGGTCACAATAGCACCTCGTCGCCAGTGGAACGTGGGACGTCAATCAAACGCGAGAGTTAGCGACAGACTGGTTTATTATTATAAGTACAATATCGTATACCACTACATACGTTACAATAGTAAATATGATAGTAGATATGCGTATAAATTGGTTTTAAAACATATCTGGATGAACGAAATGATTCTTCAGTGGGATCCTAACATATCACCCAAAATGAATAAATAATTTATTGAAAAAAAAAAAAATTGAAAAAAAATACTTGCAACCATTTTTTGATTGGCAACCAAGTGGATATATATTCTCTAGATTATAAAATATGCGTAAAAATTAGGTTAGCAGCATATCTGGATGAACGAAATGATTCTGCAGTGGGATCCTAGCCTATGACAAGCACCACATATGAAACGTCTCAAGCAAACAAAATAAATTATAGCGAATAACAATTGATATTCATGTCATGTCAATTTACAAACTAACATAATTCTTACGCACACCTAAAAAACTCCCGTCGTGCATCGGAGCTGACACACACTTTTTTTTGTCAGGCAATGGCTTTCACAATAAAATTTAATATTGTAGAAATTAAATTTGCGGATTTTCTCGCGTATACACTTCCAAACTTCTTCTTATACCCGACGTTTCGGTAGCTTTCCAGCTATCGTGGCCACGGGCAGACTCACGGCACGGTTGCTGGAAAGCGACCGAAACATCGGGTTTAAGAAGAAGTTTGGGAGTGTTGTATACGCGAGAAAAGCCACAAATTTAATTTCTACAACGTACGCAGCTCGCGAAAACCTGCGAATAAATATTTAATATTGACAAAACAACTTAGTTAGCCAAGTTATAAAAAATTACATACCAACATTCCTCATACACGAGTCGTAGTCCAGTTTACAATGGTTAAGAAAAACCCGCCGGTGCCGCGTAGGAGATAAAGCACACTGCGGGTCATAGTCTTCAGTGCAGGATAACGGACAACCATGGTTGCAGTATTGACCGTCTACACCTAGGTTGCGGGACCTGATAAATAATATAAAAAAAAATGAATCATTTGGATTCATCAAAAGGAGCTGGCGCGACTCCATACCTACAGCCTTTGTCAAGCATTGTAATGTATCTTTGGCTACGCCTTTAACAATTATTTTTAATAGATCACTAAATGTTTGCGTATTTCCTGATGAGTGCAAAAATCGAGGATACTGCCACTACAAAAAAAAGGTGACCTTAAATGGCACAAAACTACCGACCCATTTCTATTCTGTCTTGTTTTTCTAAGTTATTTGAATCTGTAATTTACCCAAAAATATCACATTATTTCGATCCTTATTTATCACCTCAACAACATTGTTTTCGCGCGGGTCGATCAACAGCTACAAACTTATTAACCGATGTGTCTGACATATCGAGCGAGTTAAATAAAGGTCACGAAGTCGATGTGATATATACTGACTTTTCCAGTGCTTTCGATAAAGTCAGACATTCTATACTTTTAATGAAACTAAAGCGTTATGGCATTCAAGGATCTTTGTTGCATTGGTTTAAATCATACCTAGCAAAAAGACTTCAGTTTGTGTCTGTAAACGGGTATGATTCATGCACGTTTATATCTACTTCAGGTGTAGCTCAAGGCTCGCACTTAGGTCCCTTATTATTTTCAATTTTTATTAATGACTTATGTTTTTTCATTATTCATTCACAATTTTTGCTCTTTGCTGATGATCTCAAAATATACAAGACAATTCGATCTGTGGTCGATATGCAGTACATTCAAGACGATTTGGCAGTGATAGAAGCTTGGTGTAAACGTAATAGCATGCAACTTAACGTAACTAAATATTACCACATAAAATTCTCAAGAAAGAAAAAATCTTTAGAATCATCCTATTCATTAGACAACAATATACTGCAAAAGGTAAATGAAATTAAAGATCTGGGAGTTTGATTGATTTTGCCTGTTTAATGATATTGTGTACAATACATGGCCGGAGGTCAATACATTTTTGCAACATCTCCTTTGTAAACAATTACTTTTTTGCATGTCAACATATTCAGTGACTGAATAGAAGCATTTTTCAATGAGCCACAATTTAAGTTTTCTTACAAATGTGATAAAAGGAAGAACTTTCAGATCTTTGGGTAAACTGTTATGTGTGGAGTTTACTGCCAAAAGTGCCTCGAACGACTATGTGGCAGTACTATTCTATGTCGATTTCTCGTGGCTCTTGGAAACATGTCTATTGCCTTTTTAAATAACTGCGAGTATGTACATGCAGGGTAAAGTCAAAATACGATTTTTTTAAAACAGAGGTTTACTGGATTCCCATGGTGGTATCCCACCAATTGCTCGAATACACTTCTTTTGAGTTAAAAATGCCCTTTGTATATTTGTAGAGTTTCCCCATAATATAAGACCATAGCTTAAAACAGAGGACACGTATCCATGGTACGCCGCCAGAACAGTTTTTTGGTCTGAAGTTTTTTGTAATTTGTAGAGCACATATACAAATTTATTAACGTTATTGCAAACTTTATCAATATGTGCTTTCCAAGTTAAATGTTTGTCTAATGTGATTCCTAAAAAGTTCGTATCATTTACTCTAGATATTGTCGCGCCAGTTAATATGAATATCCTTCTGATATTCAATTAATTATTCATCTTAATCAAAATTAAAATAGGTTTTATTTTCTTTAGTTTTTAATTATTTTATATATTAATTTAATTATTTTAAATGTACATTTTATCTAGATTCTAATTTATCTAATCTTTGTGTTGCACTTGATTTCATTGGAATGCTGTACATTCTTATAATAGGCATATGCATCAGACCAATGCTTCTGTTTTATATTTTGTAACTATCTGATGTACTATGCTGTTGGTGTGTTAATAAAATAAAATAAATAATATGTATTTATCAAATAACTTAAATATGTAGGAGAAACACTGTGTCAAAATAATTATATGAAAAATCTGCGGTGTCACCCAAGGATGTATATTGAGATCAATTTTATTTCTAATATACATTGATAAATTTAATAATACTAAAAGTTCATAGTATGTTCAACAAAAGCGAATAATTGTATAACTATAAACAGAGTAAAGAGATCGGTTACCTTCTCGAAGAAAAACTCCTTCGAGTCTCGTCACTTAACTTTTCTACAGTTGGAAGTACATTTATCTCATAAGGTTGGCTGAAGATATGCACTCCAATATTCTTGCAATTCTCTTTTGGGACAGCTTTATATCCTAAAAAAAAACCGGTCAAGTGCGTGTCAGGCAACGCTCAGTATAGGGTTCCGTAGTTTTTAGGTTTGATAATGAAATGAAAAAAATATGTAAATATTTTCTATGGAGTTGTTCAAAAATCTCGACTATTACTAGCAAACTTGTAAAGCCAACTTAGGTGTGATAGTTTTCCTTTTAATTTCGTTATATGTAGCTACTATTGCCGAAACAACAACCGTTTAGTTGGTAGAGGGGATGGACACTTGACTCTAACGAAAATTGGTACTTTAAAGCTTAATAAGTCACGAACAGTTAAATAAATCCAAAAATGATGTTAGCACAGCCCTTACATTTTTAGAAGACCTATCCAACGATATCCCACACTATACAGAAATCTAAAAACAAAATAATTTGTTACATGTAGGGGAGGTACCACAAAATTTATTTTTCATGTTTTTTATTTTCTGAATTTCAAGTCTCTAGTACCAATCGTTTTTGCGCTAAACCGCGGACGGACAGACAGACAGACAGAGAGACAGACAGACATGACGAAACTATAAGGGTTTCTTGTTTACCACGGAACCCTAAAAAAGTTCAGCAACTAAATTCAGACTGTTGTTTTTTTCTGTCGATGTGCGCGCGTATCGTAAAATTCGTTCTCATATTTTTTCCAATTGCGCTAAAAGAAGTATCATTTCAATAAGGAGACGAGCGCGCTTCTGGTGTAGATCATAAGCGATCTACTCGGTTAAACGATACGGGCGCGGTCGGGTAGTGTGATGGGTGACCGCTAGTGGCCAGTTAAAATGCGCGTTTCCGTGCTTCGGAGGGCACGTTAAGCCGTCGGTCCCGGCTGTTATCGATAGATAGCAGTCGTTAAACCTTATCAGAGGCCTTATGGGCGGTTTGAAAACATCCGACAGCAAGTTGGCAACTAACCCTTATCTCCACCAACCCGCATTGGAGTAGCGTGGTGGAGTAAGCTCCAGGCGTCCCCTCAAAAAGGGGAGAGACTCGTGCCCAGCAGTGGGACGTATAATGGGTTGCCATTATTATTATAAGGAGACGAGTACTCACTATTGATGGGATACCGAAAACCACAATTGACTTTTCTAAAGAAACATTCATTCATGAACAGACGATATTTCAACTGATTATTATCATTTTTCTGACCACACACAGAGTCTAAAGTGTTATTGCAATCTAAATTTGAACAGTTTAAACGTTTTTTTGACTCTTTTTCTCTTGGTGCTATTTCTCTGTGCGTCTCTGTCTTCGTTTTTTCGTTTTCTTTGTTTTTACCGGTTATAAATATTATATCTTTTGGTGCATCTGAAATTATAAAATATATTAGAAAATTCTTTTTGACTTTTAATAATAAAAAAATACCATTTTAGATTTTGAATAAGCTCGATATATCCATTACCCCTAGTTTACACTAAAAACATTTAACATGATGATGTTTCGCAACTCGTTGCATAAAGTATGTATTGCTTGTTTTTATATCGGTTGCCTAACTAGCATAGTTGGTAATAGATGGCGCTGCTGCTACCATAAAGCAATGCAATAGATGGGAAGGAAAGATTTGACAAATCGGGCAGGGCTTCAGTAGCTCAATTGGAAGAGCGGCTGGACTAGATTCCCAGTAGGTCGCGAGTTCGAGTCTCGCCTGAAGTCAAATTTTTCTTTCCATTTTTCTTTAAAAATAAAATATATTTCACAAGCATGTGTTAATGCGAAATAATATAAAAACAATTATTAAGGGTAAAAGCGACTTCTTTACGATTTTCAATAAACTGAAAAGTATATTATATCGGTTGTCTAACTAGCATAGTTGGTAATAGATGGCGCTGCTGCTACCATAAAGCAATGCAATAGATGTGAAGGAAAGATTTGACAAATCGGGCAGGGCTTCAGTAGCTCAATTGGAAGAGCGGCTGGACTAGATTCCCAGTAGGTCGCGAGTTCGAGTCTCGCCTGAAGTCAAATTTTTCTTTCCATTTTTCTTTAAAAATAAAATAAGTATGTATTGCGATGAATGTCTTGTTGGTGCTAGTGTTCGCACTGATGTCAAACCTATCATTTTAACATGTTTTTATGTGAATGTTTCATCAATGCAAACTCACGGTATTATTGCGCTGGGGATTGGGTGGCGATTCCCGGGTAGGAGGCTCAGATATAATGGTGTAAAGTCCTTTATCTCTGGTTCTATTGCATTTTTACATTTTCTGGAAGTTTCTCAGTACTTCGGAGTTTGGTAATGTGCCCGGACATATCTACAAGCTTGCCATCAGTAACATGGGCCAAAACGTAACCGAATCGTGGGTGTTTGCATGTATGGTTGGTTGCAAGCATTTTACCTTTGCTGGTTCCTTCGGGAACTACAGGCGTGAATCCGACGCAAACGACAGGTTATTAGGTATACTTTGTCTTCGTCAGAAGCAAATTGTTGAACATAATTTGTTTGACCGCCTTGGATCAAAAGTTTAGGCTTGGCGTAGATGTGTCAGACAGTGAGTCAGAACTTTTTATATATATACAAATAAATAAAAATGGAGTGTCTGTTTGTAAAATTAAAATAACCGCTTTTTACTGAAATATACGCGGTACATATACCAAAAAAAACATTTGTTACAATTTTTGTCTGTCTGTCTGTTTGGCGGTGCAAATCATGGGAACGGCTACACCGATTTTGACGGGACTTTCACTGGCAGATAGGTGATGTAATAAGGAGTAACTTAGGCTACTTTTATACTAGCTACACCCCCGACTTCGTCCGGGTAGATACTGAACAATAATAAATTCTCACGCGGGCAAATTCGCGGGCACAGCTAGTTTAGAAAATAAAGAAAAACAAGAAAGAAATATTGAATACCCATTTTTCTTTATTTTCTTAAGTTTACTCCATTCGCCTGTGTTATTTCGATAAATAACACATGTGAGTGAAAATTACAATTTTATATAGATAAAAAACAAACCTGTAGCAATTTCTTTCTTCAAAAAATCGTCTCCAACATTTTTGTCTCTCGCGTTATCTTCATTGGGAATATCTCCATTTCTCAATATCTCTTTTGAATTTGGAACAAAAAACACATCGTTTTCAGTCGTAGATATTGGTATCTTTACTTCTTCGTTAGTCGGTTTTGGTTTTGTATCGGGTATTAAAATTGGTTTCGGTATCGGTTCGTCCACTTCACTATGACCAGCGTATGTTATTATTATATCGGAATTATTATTTAAATGATTATTATGGGCAGTCTCTACATTTAATATATTTATTATTTGTATTAACAATAAAAGCATGTTGATCATTGTTTTATTTTAAATACTCCAGTTATTACTTATAAATGGTAAAAATGCAGTTCACATTGGTGGTAAGTAAATATTGCAATCCTGCAGTTATCTACATCCTTTTTGGTCTCAACCTTTTGATTTTGAGTTGAGTATTATTTTAATGACACTCCATCAATTGTCAAAAGCTATGATGATAAAATTTAATAAGAGATGGCAGCACTGATTCTAATATGTATTTATCATGGTTACGTTCTATTTTACAAATTAAAACAGATATTTATAGTTTTCTACCCCCAAAATAGAACAAACTGAATGGAGAAATCACTTTTCGCTAATCGTTACTAGTAAGGAATGATGACGCGTAGGTTAGTGTTTTTAAACAACCATTGTGCCAAATGAAAACATACCTACTGACATTGTTCTATTCATTACCTGAGTAGCTTTAACCACAGCTTTTTTATTGCCGAGATTAATAAACAAACTGCCCCCCGACGTTAAAAATAAACTAAACCAGAAAAATTTTTAAAACGTAATTAAACAACACTACTTTTCTACACTATAAAAAAAATAAGTGCCGTAAAATTGGAACAGCCTGTAGGTGCAAGTCCGATAACTTGTTTCTTTTGTCTGCTCGGCACCGAGTCGCCGATTGCTTACCTACTGTGTTGTTTACGCATTAGATTAATTATTTCAAATAACCCGCGTGTGATTCACATTTTGTTAAACAAACATGTTCTGCTTATTCTTGTATAACGTATGTATTACTAATAATAAGTTTCATGAGGAATTGCAACTTCCGTACAAACCATCTCTGGTTTAAGGGAGTGAAGCTGATCGGCAAATATGTATTTTACTGTGTATTCATAAATAAATAAATAAATAAATAAAATAAACTGAAAAAATCAGTACATTTTAATACAAATAATGGTTTCGTAGACTACTGGATATTGGATTAAAAGGAAAAAATGTATCCTATCACTAGCTGACCCGCAAACTTCGTATTGCCTCTAAAATGAAATAATGTGTCAAAGGTTCGATAGATACGGACTATTTGTATGGGAAAATGAAATTGTGGTTTATACTTTTGACCTTCAATTTCTTCATATTTTCTTACCTTTTAAACCTTCCTTGGACCAAAAATCATTCAAAACCAAAATTAGCCAAATTTAACCCGTTCTCAAGTTTTAGCGAGACTAACGAACATCAATTGATTTTTCTAAATATAGATTAGAAAATAAATACAATTTTCTCTACGTTGCTTAAAAAGCAATATACCTACTTAGATGAGTATAATTTTATTATAATGAGTAAAATTACTACCGATGTGAAATAAAATCATGCTTTTTTTGGTATAGACTCATGCAGGCGTCACGTCTTGAGACGGCCTAGTCTACTTCATTGGGCAATCGACAAACGCAGAGGGCGTTTTCAGCCTAAATTAAAGTAAGCGCAACTGTTTTAGGGAAACCCCTGTGGGTCCGAACCTCGGCTAAGGGCGTTGAAGAGGGAAATTTGCAATGCGACTAATTGGAAAATATATCTCAAATTGAAGTAACATACAACAATATTTTTTTTTTTTTTTTTTTTTTAATGAAATGAAAGTGGCAAACAAGCGTGCAGTTCACATTGATGTTAAGTGATGACTGCAGCCTATAGACACCCACACAATGACCAGAGGTCAAAATGCAAATGCGCTGCCACTCCTGAGGCATTAGGTGTTATGCCTCTGTGCCGGAAATTACAGAGCCGTACATTACCACCTGACCGAAACACGATAGTGCTGAACACTACCATTTAACGGCAAGTATATTAGGTAATGCGGTGGTGCCTAAGCCCGCGAGCTCCGTCACTGGAGCTCTACCACCAGTAAATTTTTCATGCGAATTGCAATATCCTCTCTTAAGTTTAATTCGTTTACAGCGCCATCTCTTATTTTCACTGTGTACTACATAGAAACAACAGCGCGCAGCAACAGTAGCGTGTAACGCATTCCAAGACCACTCAACAGATGGCGTGAAATAGATATTTGAATGAAATTTAATCTCATTCATTTTTGGGGACTTTAATAATGTATATTTTCATTATTTCTTCTTTACGCTAAGTTTGTATGTTTTGATGAGCGGATTTGTTTGCATTAGGATAATAAGTTCTTTGAAGGGTACATTTTTATTCCGTTTCGCAGGAATTCAATTTAAGAGAACTCGAGTCCATTTTTTAAATGAATGAAAAATTGAAATGCATAATCAAAAATAGCATTCATATTCATGGAAGAAATTGCCATAATCGCCACGCTTGGCGGATATGCAAATAAGCGTGATAAGCGGATTGGCAAATGTTTTATCGTGGGACGCTTCTGCCCATACCGCGTTATTAATCCAAAAGTGTAACGTTTATTGGACTAGATGATTTTTCTAGGGTTCCGTAGTAAACAAGGAGACCCATATAGTTTCGCCATGTCCATCTGTCTGTCTGTCTGTCTGTCTGTCTGTCTGTCCGTCCACGGTTTAGCGCAAACACTATTAGTACTAGAGACTTGAAAGGAGATGTTGCGAGCTCGGCTCTGGTTCGTACACGTCCTCAAAAATTGGGTAAATTAAAGAAGAATCCGAAAAAAATACAATTAATTTATTCAAGAATATATTTTAGAGTTACAACCACATTTAATTCAAACGATTTTATCATTTTCAACTATGTTAAACATGGCGGCGATACAGCCGACACTTGGGATCAATCGATTTCGATAGTATTTAAAAAATATTACTTTTTTCTCCAAGTACTATATAATCAAAATACAATTTAAAAAATGAAAATGTCAAAATGACATCGCCCGCCATATTCGCCATGTTGGTTTTGAGTTGCAATTCTAACTGCAAAGAATGTTTTGTAACTGCAAACAAAGCTAAATAAGTGAAAATATGCAGTAAAAAACGTTTTTATATTGATTTTGCCTGTTAATGATATTGTGTACAATACATGGCCGGAGGTCCATACATTTTTGCAACATCTCCTTTGGCACATACTTGTACCTACAACTTAATCACCTCAACAAAGTGGTAGAATAAAATCATGAAAAAAAAAAATATTTAGAGACGATTGCTTAGTTATTTCTCTGTGATGGTAATTACGGGGCCATACATACTAATAAGAACACGATTAGATTTTAGAGGTAGGACAGGACAACAATACTTGTTTTTGTCAGTTTGAAAGGCCAGATTAAAGGCGTGTCATTATTAAACGTAACTTCACGCCTGTAATCCCCGAAGGGGTAGGTAAAGGTAAATGCATGCATTCAAGCATACATGCATTTGACTAAACAGATATACAATGCGAATGTTGATGGCTGCAGAGGCCCAGGAAGACCAAGGCTGACCTACCATGACCAAATAGGTCGAGTTCTGTCTGATGGTGGGGTCAAAAGTCTTAGGAATCGGCGTGCATGTATGAAGAGAATGATGAAGGTAGACGAGGCACGAGAAGTTTGTCAGAACCGGGATGTCTGGCGCTCTACACTCTCTGCCTACCCCGTTAGGGACCTGGCGTGAAGATACATACAAGCATACATGCAAACACCCACGATTCGCCGGTTACGTTTTTGGCCCATGTAACAGGTGGCGAGCCTGTTGACATTTCCGGGCACATCACCAAACTTCGAGGTACTGGGAAATTTCCAGAAAATGGAAAAATACCAATAGAACCAGTGATAAAGTACTTTACACCTTTATCTCTGATAACCCACTACCCGGGAATCGAACCCAGGACCTCAGCGTAGTAGTAGTGGCCTGCTACCACTAGGCTACCAAGGCAATGAGTAATTTTTTCCACTTATTATCTCTGATAGTTGACAGACAAGCAGACGGGCCACCTGATGGAAAGTGGTCACTGCCGCCTATGAACATTTGCAACACCAGGGGAGTTGCCAACGCGCTGCCAGCCCTGAAGGACTCTTTTGACGCCTGTTTTGAAGAACCCCATATTGTAGCGCCGGAGAACACCTCAGAGGGAAGTTCGTTCCACAATTTACACGTTCTGGGCAGAAACACTTGACAACTTGAAAACTGCATTTTAAAAATCAAACGGTTCAGATCAACAAATCAATAGATCTGCCTACCCGTGCGGGTGCAGGGTGTAAGAGCGTACCCTCCAGGGGTACATCTTACCTAATTAGGGCGCAGCCGGCAGGTGAGCTGCGGTGTGTTTTCATTGTTCGTGACGATACGAAATATCTGCCCGTACTAAAATGAGATATTGAAGTTCTTCGTTTTCAAGTATAGTCTAATCCCAAACATCTTCCTAAATAAAAAAATGTTTTTTTTTGGGTTTAATAAAAAGTTTAATTGTGTCTGAGTCGATGTTTGGCTCTTGGGAGTGGTCTGGTTGTCTACAAAATGTACTCGTATTAAAATGGTCCGCCAAGCATCACATTTTAAACAAAATTGAAGACTTCAAATTTCAGTACAGTTTATTACTTTTTTATGAGATTTAAAACGTTTTGGGAGAATTTCCGGCCACAGAAACGGTTTGTCAATTAATTTTTTTTATTCTGTGTGACACACAGGATGTTCCAGAAATTAACGATAAACCGAAAACGGGTGATAGGCCAAATCATGACAGTTATTAGAAAAATGTGAAAAATAATATTTGTCATGTATTTTTTAATATTATAAGGATTTTAAAAAACACCGGAAATACTTCTAGACTACAAATAAGTCAAGTCCTAAGACTACAAATATAATTTTTGTGTAAAAAAATATAAGTAATATTTGTAGTCTTAGGACTTGAAAGATCATCACAGGATGTCAGTTATTCCGATATTTTTGAAATCCTTTAGTATAAAAAATTCATGACAAATATTTTCACATCCGAGAGCCAGCTGTCGGATGTTTTCAAACCGCCCATATGGCCTCCGACAAGGTTTAACGACTGCTACTGCTAGCAACCG
Organism: Macrosoma leucophasiata; assembly: GCA_036365455.1. Taxonomy (NCBI): domain Eukaryota; kingdom Metazoa; phylum Arthropoda; class Insecta; order Lepidoptera; family Hedylidae; genus Macrosoma; species Macrosoma leucophasiata. Next base: position 6,410,758 of record JAWQUS010000029.1, read on the forward strand.
GGACCGACGGCTTAACATACCCTCCGAAGCACGGAAACGCGCATTTTAATTTACCACTAGCGGTCACCCATCAAACACCCGACCGCGCCCGTATTGCTTAACCGAGTAGATCGCTTACGATCTACCTACTCCAGCCGCGGGGCCATGCGCGCTGAATTTATCTAAGTGATATTCTCCATTACTTAAAATTTGTCTAATTTGTAATTTGACATGTACCTAAATCAATAAAATTGTTCTTCACTTAATTTATTTCGTTTGTTTAGGACTTGTCACAAGAGGTGCTTGTCATCCTAAATCATAGAGCAACGCGGGCCACCGGTCGCGGCGGACCGGAGGGGAGTAGCCTAGCGATGGGCGACTCGAGCTAAATTGCCCGCACGAACCGAGCATGTCAGCCAACCCGAAAATTCGGGTTCTCTTTGCGCTGTAACGGGTTGACCCGTGGCGCCATCAGGCTATCAGTCTCACGCGCGGGTCACGCTTTCGTCGTCGCCGCCGCAGAACAAAAAACCTTGCTTTCGGGCTGCGTAGCCCGCGTAGCCGCGTACTCGCCGCGCGGCGTGCGATAACCGAGATGCCTACCCGTATCGTACGTACGGGTTGTGCGAATGAGAAAGGTTAATTGTTTCATTAGGTAATATAACGAGAGAGAAGGTTTACGGGTTGACGGCGTGACGGGTTGCGTTATATAGTGTGTAAATGAGAAAGGCAAATTATTTCAGTAGGTGATTGAATGAGACAGAAGTCGGGCAGCAAATGAATGTATATAAAGTATACGGTTTGACGGGTTGCGCATGCGCTCTGCTCGTCTGTCCGCTACTCGACGTTATGATGGATGGATAGGTATATGAGAAAAATGTTTCTTGAGATTAAGAATTTTTTTTTGGAACACTTAACCAAAAAGGTATAAATTAAAAATTTGTTACACATCATCATACACGTCATCACATACATTATGGCTAACATGACATGTCGAAGTAGAAGAGTAATAGGTATTTCAATTTTGAAATGATTAATTCATTCAGAATTAAGCATACACTGTACATATTACTATTTTAGTAATAAATATTTAATAACATGTATTACCTAAATTCTGAATTTATTATCTCACTACGAAACCCTAAAAATAAAGCTTTAAAACCCATATGTTAACATCAAGGCAAACATCCTCAGGTATATCAATGCTCTAGTGGTCATTATTGCTTGCCATCTAATCTAAGTGAATTAAATTAGAGTTTTTTGGCGGGAACCTTGAAAGCGCATGCGCTATAATAGAGTCGCAGTGCGCATGCGTGCTAATAGAGTCCAGTGCGCATGCGTGCTAATAACGTGGAGCGCAGCTAGGGATGGCAATTCTTTCTGAAAAAGATCGATCTTTGAATCGATTATTATTTTATTATAATTTACATTTATATTTTTCCACTTAATCAATTTATATTCGATTTGTATTATGTAATACTAAGAACTCAACCAAGGATAAGAAATGAGCCAAAAATAAGGTATCTGTCATTATCTGGCTTCCTGTCTTATTTTCTCTGATTCTGTGCTGTGGATCGATTTAAATAATCGATTTTTTGGTCCGAAAGATACATCTACCGATTAATTATCGCCATCCTTAAACGGAGCGCGCATGCGCGTGAGCGTTCTAGTCTTACTTTGCTTGGGTGTTTTGGCGGGCTTTTATTAGTTTTATTTCGTAAAGCGTTCGACCACGGATAAGAGTGTAGGAAAGTGATTTATTGTAGTAAAATGTGACTTGTCGTGTTGTTTTCAAAACTCCATAAAAAGTTTCTAGTAAAATCCCCATCACTTCACTGGACTCATCTTATCATATTAATTATTTCTTATGGAACTATCTAATCATCGTCATCTTCCTAATGGACATTGGACATTCAATAAGAAAAAAGGACGCGGTGTTGAAGTTGGTATACCTACCTATATTTTATCTTTCACTCACACTACGTCATAGAGTAAGAGCCAGTAAGAGGTAACGCGTTATAATATTTGAAGTAAGTACATTAACACAATACGAATTTAGCGCGCTCTTACAATGTCATGTTTTGATTTTTTTCTAATGGTATGATGGTGGCAAACTAAGCGAACATGCATGTAGTTTGTACACGGATGTCATGTGATGATTGCAGCCTATAGATTTCTACAAAACCAGAGTATCGTTCAGCTTTTCTGTATAGGTATGGTTACGAAGGTTCATTGTTGACATGTGAACTACGGTGAACTTAGCTCAAACAATGAAGGCATTGCAAAGCAAGTAATTTCTCATACTAGGTACTTTTTATTTATATTTCAACCCGAATCAACCCGAGATGCAACCCGGGCTAGCGTCTATATTAATTCGGGTCGCCCGGGTCGATAAAATTGCGACCCGTCCCACCGCTAGAGTAGCCATAGCGTGTTTTACCGATACACACTTTCTTAAATTCACACACACAACAAAATTCGTCTATTACTACGAAACTCACACCTTGACTTTAACAAAACACACCAACAATTTCACACACACATGTAGTCATTCCATGTCATGATAGTGTAATAGAATGATGCAACTACATTGACAAGTCCTAAAAACCATAGTTGCGACAAGTGTCGATAAACTTTATCGTTAAATTAGAGGGTCCCAAGATATCCTTCCAATTGTAAACAACGTTCTCACAGCGAAAGACATATTATTAGAAACAAACATATATACTTATGTATAGCTTAAAGAATCTCTACAGCGTAATCAAAATCTCAGTGAAATGGTACAGCGCCATCTAGATTTACATAGCTAAACCACACTATTGAGAATCTTTTATACAAGACTTAACAATTAGTTAACTCTGTGAAATTTTTATAACTACTTATGTATGTTAAAAAATAAATGAGCTAAATTAGATAAGAGAGATAAATTATTAATTATTACTATTCAATAACTAATAACGGTCCAGAGCAGCTTGTGGCGAATACAACTACAACATAATATTTTAATAAGAAAACTTAATCTCAAAAATGTCTCTGTATATAAGACTCCTTTGCAATATTTATCGATAACTATCCACAAACAGACAACAACGCTATCGATAAGCGGCACCGGCGACAGTGGCTTCTCGGAAACGAACTCGGATCAGTCGCTCGACCGATCCCCGTATCGTATAAGGCATACCAAACATTGCGCTCGACTGTGTTGTTTATATCAGTCCGAAACAACACGACCGATATTATGGCATTTTTATACCTTAAGCTTGATGTGTTAGATCTCTTTTTACAGTAAACAACACAGCAAATCCGCATTTTTTTGGACGTCCGTTCAGTCAACTAGATTTAGTCTAATGAGCAGTCCAGCTGCAACTAGATTTATTATACGCTTAAGATTATATATAGCATTTGGTCTTGTACTTTGACAGAGGGGAAAGCCTGCGTATGGCTACTCCCCTCCGGTCCGCCGCGACCGGTGGCCCGCGTTGCTCTATGTCCTAAATGAATGAATGAATATCTGATTCTGATTCTGAAAAAAGCGGACGTCAATTCATCGTTATCCAATGGAAACGCGCATCGCCCGCGGCTACCTTGCTCATATTAGATACTATATAATTATATAAAGGGACGAACACGACCGGTCTCTATTGTTCATTGTAGTTATGAGCTTGTCTACTGATTCCAACTAGTTTTAAACGATGAAATTTTAAATAGAAGTCAATTTTGCTTGTCATAAGTATGTGACACTCAAGTGGCAATGGGCAGGGGACACAGAAAGAAAGAAAGATTTTTTTTTTTGGATAGCAATGCGATATAACGCAGGGAAAGGAGATGTTGCAAAAATATATGGACCTCCGGCCATGTATTGTACACAATATCATTAAAAAGGCAAAATCAATATATAAACGTTTTTTACTGCATATTTTCACTTCTTTAGCTTTGTTTGCAGTTACAAAACATAATTTGCAGTTAGAATTGCAACTCAAAACGAACATGGCGAAAATGGCGAGCGATGTCATTTTGACATTTTCATTTTTTAAATTGTATTTTGATTATAGAACTTGGAGAAAAAGCAATATTTTCTAAATACTATCAAAATCGATTGATCCCAAGTGTCGGCTGTATCGCCGCCATGTTTAACATAGTTGAAAATGATAAAATCGTTTGAATTAAATATGGTTGTAACTCTAAAATATATTCTTGAATAAATTAATTGTATTTTTTTTGGATTCTTCTTTAATTTACCCATTTTTTGAGGACGTGTACGAACCAGGGCCGAGCTCGCAACATCTCCTTTTCAGAAGATAGCCGCTGATGTAAGCCTCAATAATATATAAACTAATTCAGTTACTTAGTTATGACTTCGGTAGCTCAGTTGGAAGAGCGGCTGGACTAGATTCCCAGTGGCCGCGAGTTCAAGTCTCGCCTGAAGTCAAATTTTTCTTTCCATTTTTCTTTAAAATATAATTCAGTTACAGTACAGTTTTATATTAATTTATCCATATTCCACAATCAGATAGACGTCTGTAAATATTCTAACATACTGTAAGTGGTTGGTACCGCGTGACATATTCAATCACTTCAGATATAGGTCGCGCCACGTAAAAAGAACGCTGGCGGTCAAGCTGCGCGTCATGTGTTTTTATTTCATTTTATGTTTTTCTATGTAATATAGTTTTCAATCTGCCTACCAATACACGAAACCGCAAGCGAAAGCTAGATCAAAAATAAACCAATAGGGCTAGTACTTTCGTGCGCGAGTATACCGATGCGCGAACACATCCCTTCTACTTTCTTCCAGCGTTCTTTTTACGTGGCGCGACCTATACATACGTACGTACAATTATGTAAGAGAAAAAAACAACAATTAAAAAAAATACGAGATTTTACACCCATGTGTGTGTTAAGTCTCACGGCCGATCCAAAATGGGAGCTTAGATCAGCTTCAGAATTGATCATGTTGTTGATCTGAATCGATCAATAATATGATCAATTTAGCTGAAAGACGTCTACTGTTTTGGGCAGGAATAGAACCTACAACATCTAGATAACCAGTCCACTTATCAATCCCGAATAGGAAAGAAAGAAATGTTTTTATTTCGAACTAGCTGACCCGGCAAACTTTGTATTGCCTCAGAATGAAATACGTAGTATTTGTATACTCTTTGAATGAAATAATGTGTCAAAGGTTTGATAGATACGGACTATATGTATGGGAAAATTAAATTGTGTTTTTTACTAATCCCATTCAATTTCTTCATATTTTCTTACCTTTTAAACCTTCCCTGGACTTCCAAAAATTATTCAACATCAAAATTAGCCAAATAGGTCCATCCGTTTTCGAGTTTTAGCGAGACTAACAAACAGCAATAGAAATCTATTGCTCTTTATATATGGTAGAAGATATATAGATAGATAGATAAATCTTTACAGATACTTTCAAAACGTCAAGAAATCATAAATTACCTAAAGTGAATAATACATACATATTGTTTTTTATACACTATATTTCACAAGCATGTGTTAATGCGAAATAATATAAAACAAATATTGTTTTTTTTTAATGTTATGGACGTGGCAAACAAGCATGCAGTTCACATTGATGCTAAGTGATGACTGCAGAGTATAGACACCCACACAAACACCAAGGTCAAAATGCAGACGCGTTACCACTCCTGAGGCCTAAGGTGTGATGCCTCTGTCGCGGAAATTACTGGGCCGTATATTACCACCTGACCGGAACACGATAGTCCTGGTCGCTACCATTTAGCGGCAAGTATATAAGGCAATGCGGTGGTGCCTACGCCCGCGAGCTCTGTCACTGGAGCTCTACCGCCAGTAATTTCTTAGTTATCCCGTACATGTCATTTCGAAAATACAAATAATATTGCAATCTTCTGATGATGACCCGTGATTCAGTAATGTATTTGTTCCAGGTGTCACCACAAGTCCCAGCCATGGTGCCCGTGATGGCCACAGCGAAGGGTAAGTGGTAATAAAAGACGTTTTCTTAGGGTTCCGTAGTAAATAAGGAACAAGTATACACCTTAATCACGCCGACAAAGTGGTAGAATAAGAACATGACAAAAAAATATATTTAGGGTACCTCCCCTACGTTAGGGATCCTCCCCTACTTTATAGTGTGGGATATCGTTGGATAGGTCTTTCAAAAATGTTAGGGGTATGCTAACATAATTTTTGGATTTTGTTAACTGTTCGCGACTCAAAGCAATTTAATTCAAAGCATCCACCATCCGCTAACTGATTGTCCTCGCTACAGTAACGCTCGCATAAACACATGCAATATGCTCAATATAGACCCGTTCAAATTAGAAAGCATCCCACAAAAAGAAAGTACAAGAAACACATTCAATCAGTTCACTAAACACATTGTCAACACCTTAAAGCAGTTCAACAATACATGAGATATCATCACATAATCACTAAACTCAAAATACATATCTAACCCACTCTATACACACCTTTCATCTTGATATTGACTTAAGTCGCCCGTAAACCGTAGCGAGGACTTCTGTCCAGTCATCCACAACATTACTTACTCCTCTTGTTTAATTATACAAAGGAGAAAAAAAAAAAAAAACTGTTCGCGACTTATTAAGCTTTAAAGTGGAGTTTTGGCAGGAACCTTGAAAGGGGCGTATGGTGCTCTTATTTTATTTCATTTTCTTGGTGTATTTTTAAGTTATATTGAATAAAGTTGGTGGCATTTTGTTTGATATAGGTTTATTACAGTGCCCGTGTATAGTGAAATAGAATAACAGTGCGAAAACACGACCTTTTAGGTTGCCTCCAAAACTTCATTGTAAATGTTCTGGTAAAGTAGCCATCGCTTTACTCGAATAACTTGATTGTAACTCACTTGACTGACATATTGTACTTGATAACTTATATACTTGATACTTACATATTATACTTGATGACTATATTATACTAACTTGTACGCTGCTTAAATAAATATGAAATATCGTATTACTTGACACTGGCAATATGCGTAATAGCGATGTCAACATAACAAAAAAAAAAAAAAACAAAAGGTTTAAAGTGTCAATTTTTTTAGTGTCAAGTGACATCCTCTACCAACTAAACGGTTGTTGTTAGAAATTCAAACGTTGCGGCAATAGTAGCTACATATAACGAAATTAAAAGGAAAACTATCACACCTAAGTTGGCTTTACAAAATTGCGAGTAATAATCGACCAAATGTATTTCACTCGAAAATTTCGAACAACTCCAAAGAAAATATTTTTTTATTTTCATTACATCTTTTTCTCTGTAACTACGGAACCCTACACTGCGCGTGGCCCGACACGCACTTGACTGTTTTTTATTTCTGATACTTTTAGAGGCTTTTCCCATAATAGTATGCCCATCTTACCCTTACCTAATAAGCCTCAATAACAATTAATAATAGATTTTTACTTCAAGTCTGTCTTGAGAGGGAAGGCAGAGGGAGGGTGAATTTAAGGAAAGATCATGCATGCGATGTTTTTCATACCATAAAAAAAATAAAAAACTGCCTCGGTAGCCTAGTGGTAGCAGGCCACTACTACTACGCTGAGGTCCCGGGTTCGATTCCCGGGTAGGGGGTTATCAGAGATAATGGTGAAAAAGCCTTTGTCTCTGGTTCTATTGGGATTTTTCCATTTTCTGGAAATTTCCCAGTACCTCAAAGTTTGGTAATGTGCCCGGAGATGTCAACAGGCTCGCCACCTGTTACATGGGCCAAAACGTAACCGGCGAGTCGTGGGTGTTTGCATGTATGCTTGAATGCATGTATTTACCTCTGCCTACCCCTTCGGGGATTACAGGCGTGAAGTTACGTATAAAAAAAATATTAAAAACATAAAATAAATAAAAAAAATTTTTTTAAAAACCCCGGTGATTCCTAGCATGCACGACACCCACCTAGCAAAATTTTATCACGCCCTTGACAATTAAGGGCAGAATGCTAGGGGAAGGATATCCTCGGCCCTAACCGTTCTGCGCGTTCTGTACTGCGCTCGCGCGCGCAGCAACTATGAACCATCCAATTAAACATAGGTATGTATTAATTTTTAGAAAATGTCTGTGTGTATGTCTGTTTTATGTGTCTCGCTGTGTGTCAAATAAATGTTTCTTATCTTATCCAGCTCCAGTTCATATCATATAGCAATATCATAGAGCAACACGGGCCACCGGTCGCGGCGGTCCGGAGGGGAGTAGCCATAGCGTTTATTACCGATGCAAAGCAGTATACACGGTACATATTTTACTTTTACACTTACTTTTCTGGTGGTAGAGCTCTAGTGACGGAGCTCGTGGGCGTAGGCACCACCGCATTACCTCATATACTTGCCGCTAAATGGTAGTGTTCAGCACTATCGTGTTCCGGTCAGGTGGTAATGTACGGCCTTGTAATTTCCGGCACAGAGGCACAACCCCTTAGGCTTCAGGAGTGGTAACGCATCTACATTTCGACCTTGGTCTTTGTGTGGGTGTCTATAGGCTGCAGTCATCACTTAACATCAACGTGGACTGCATGCTTGTTTACCACTTACATTACGTAAAAAAAAATATATATATATACCAAAACAACATTTTTTACTCAAAAAAAAAACTCAAAACTCAAAAATATAACTACGTTAAGAAAAACCGACTTCAAAACTGAAAAGTAAAAAATAATAAAGATTTAATTGTAATTATAAACTACCTATTATTTATATATGCTATTTACTATAATTGGTTTGAAGTCGCTGCCAAGCCTTAAACAATTATTTATATTTTAATCACTTAAATGTGAATACGAGCAAATTAATATACTGAATAACGTTTTTGTAGGTTTTCGCGAGCTTCATACATTGTAGAAATACGAGATACGGTTTGTAACTTTTGCGTGAATCCGGACCGTTATGCCAGACGTCTCAGAAACAAGTGGCGCTTGCATGACATGGCACATTACCAAACTCCGGGGGAGTTTGGTAATGTGCCCGGAGATGGCAACAGGTTCGCCACCTGTTACATGGGCCAAAACGTAACCGGCGAGTCGTGGGTGTTTGCATGTATGATTGAATGCATGCATTTACCTCTACGTTTGTACGGCCCTGTAATTTCCGGCACAGAGGCATAACACCTAATGCCTCAGGAGTGGCAGCGCATCTGCATTTTGACCTCTGGTCATTGTGTGGGTGTCTATAGGCTGCAGTCTTCACTTAACATGAATGTGAACTGCATGCTTGTTTGCCACTTTTATTACATAAAAAAAAAAAAAAAACCTCTGCCTACCTTTTCAGGGATTACAGGCGTGAAGTTAAGTTTTTTTTACGTTTTTGTCTGTCTGTTCGGCGGGGCTAATCTCGGGAACAGCTGGACCGATTTTGTCGGGACTTTCACTGGCAGATAGCTTATATGATAAGGAGTAACTTATGCTACTTTTATACCAACTTCTCCCACGGCTTCGTCCGTGTAGATACTGAACAATCATAAATTCTCACGCGGACGAAGTCGCGGGCACAGCTAGTATTTCATACATCTAGATTAGTAAAGCATTTAATAATACAAAATTATACACGACTTCTATATTCTAAAAATAACTTAATAACGAACGAGCTAAGATTGAATTTACAATAACAGTTAGGTTTAGTGAGTTTCATATCTAAAATGTGTTATGTTTTGAAAAGAAAACGCGAAAATGTGCTTTAAAATGTTGCTGTTGAGGTGGAATATCCTTTGAAAGGATTAGAAGACTGCCAAGGTAAGTGATGTACGTACTAAAGAGATAGTTAGCGTAAAGTTCAAACAGTTTAGGGTTGGGACAATATTATCGATTTATCGATATATTGATATTAGTCTAAAAAAAATAAACCTAAAAAAAGCCTGTAATCCCCGATAAACACCTACGATTCACCGGTAACGTTTTGAAAGAAAGAAAGAAAATATTTTTAATTTCGAGTTAGATTTTACAACCATCGAAAAATCAATAAGAAACATTAATTACCTTCAGTGAATAACTATATATATAAAGTAAAACAGATATTTCGTTACTTAAAATAGTGATTAAAAACTCACAGCTAAAATGTCACAAAAATTTCAATTCCTTCCTTCAAAACTGAGATAAGAAGTAAAAGAAAAAAATATTCGTCAATTTTAGTGACCCCTGTAACAGGTGACCAATCTACATTTTAGTAGACTTTCAAAATATATTTAACAGATCTTCTCTACTTATGTTTTTTTTTGTTGTAATTATATAATTTGAATTCATGTATATGAAACAATATACCAAAGCCTTGATTCGGCTAAAAAAATGAATATGCCAATTGAATTTATTAGTAGGAGAGCAAAGGATACTATTTTTGTATTAATTTAAGCGCGTCAGATTAAAATAACGGAGATACGTCGCACCTTGTTGATTGCTTCCACTAAATCTAAGGTTTGTATATAGAGCCGCACCCGAAGGGTAGCCTTTAAACAAATTCAAAAGGTCGCTACGATCTTACTCATGTTCCGAATCGTCTGAATTTTGGATAGGAACATTGTTTGGACACATTTTACACCCTCTCAGAATATCTGACACGCTCTTGACCCATGCCGTTGATGCCGCGCCCTTTTCAATGTAATTTACTTTCTCAAAAGCTTTACCAAGGATTTTATTATCGATATCGATAATCGACACCGTCCCATCACTAGCAAGCTCGACAACAGCAGCTTATGCAACCTAGTTGTTTATGTTATACCTGAAATACCTCCGCGTTAAGTTTGTGTTATTTGTATATATATTTTTTTATATATATAAATTACGTGTGAGTGTGTTTGTCCGCAATGGACTCCTTCGGCTCCCTCAGGGCCGAACTGTGTGCCCCTGGACCCCTCCACCCGGGCGTCTTGGGACGCTTGGTGTTATGAGTGGTCGGGGACTTTCGGGCGACGGATTAGGGGAAGTCCCTCGCCCGAATGGAGAGGTCCCGGGCTGGCTGGCGTGCAGGTATTCCGCACGCCTCTGGTAGGAGTTGGAGCCGAAAGGCTTTCACGTTCGTTTTTGCCCAGAACGTATAAATTGTGGAATGAGCTTCCCTCTGAGGTGTTCCCTCGGTGCTACAATATGGGGTTCCTCAAAAATTGCGTCAAAAGCGTCCTTCAGGGCTGGCAGCGCGTTGGCGACTCCCCTGGTGTTGCAAATGTTCATAGGCGACGGTGACTACTTTCCATCAGGTGGCCCGTCTGCTTGTCTGTCAATCAATTGACATAAGAAAAAAAAAAGGCGCCGAGGAGGGCTCGGCAACGAGCAGCCGCCGGTGGGGTCGCGGACGTGTGTGATAGCGTTCCCGTAACCCCGCCACGTATGGCGGACGAGTCGGAAGGTAATGCGGTGGTGCCTACCCCCTCCAACTCCTACACTTGGAACTCTACCAGCAGTAAAGTTAGCTGATTTATTTTCCAAGCTCCTTAAACTCTAAACCCCAGATAAAAATACTAAATTCTATAATTTAAAACATCATCAACAGTAAATGTTTATCCAAAACATTTAATTAACTAAAAAATACGAACCATTCAATGCCGGACTAAAATATGAAGTGAGTCGTAATTGAAAGTAAATATACGCCTCGTACCCGCCGAGTTTTTGCTCTGCCATTTGTTTTAATTTCTGTTGGTAAAAAGTTGATTGTAGAATGTATAGATTACAAATTAATATCGACGACCCGGCTAGTCCAGCGGTGTGAGACGACCGTTTGATTCAAAGGGTCGCGGGTTCGATCTCCGCACCGGGATAAATGTTTGTATGGCCTACAGATATTTGTTACGGGTCTGGGTGTTTGTGTATGTGTTGTATGTGTACAACGGCACCCACGACACAGGTTTCTACCTACTGTGGGGCTGTGAGTGTAAGCGTTCTAAAAAAAATAAAAAAAATGTGGTACTAGGTATAAAGTATCTGAATCTGTTGGAAAGGTAAATTATTATTTTAGAAGGCACATTGAGTGTAAGACCAATTTGGCATCCAAAAAGTTGTGGGGTGCTTAACAAAGCGAGGCAGTATTTCACATCGGGGTAGCTACTACAGCTTAATAGGGCCTAAGTGAGGCCACATCTGGAATACTGCTCTCATTTGTGGGCGGGAGCTCTCAAATACCAGCTTGATCCACTTGACTCCGGCGACAAAGACGCGCTGTTCGTATTGTCAACGATCCAGGACTGACTGACAGGCTAGAATATCTAAGCCTGCGTAGAGACATTGGGAGACTGTGCGTGTTATACCGTTTCTTCAATTCCTACACCGTACTAACCGCCGAAGAGAGAAGTTTCACCCTTACTGACTAGACACCTGGCAGTGCTCAATGGTGCGGTTTTCTCGTTTGTTTCTGCCCAGAAAGTGTAAATTGTGGAACGAACTTCCCTCTGAGGTGTTCTCTCGGTGTTACAACATGGGATTCTTCAAAAATGGCGTCAAAAGAGTCCTTCAGGGCTGGCAGCGCGTTGGCAACTCCCCTGGTGTTGAAAAACACATGAAATTTCAAGTGTCAATCAAATTACATCGCACATACGAAGTTATCTCAAGAGTTGGCATATATACAACTTCCCAAAGTCGATCGTTGAGCCGCGGCCCTTCAGGCGATAACATCTCGCCTGGTCGGAGGATCCTCCCTTTTCGTTGGAGGAACACTTCCACCCGTTCCTCCATAGTAGTAGATGTAGCGTCCACTACATGTTCATATGCGATGGCGACCACTTTCCATCAGGTGGCTCGTCTGCTTGTCTGTCAACTTAATGACAAAAAAAATTAGGAAACCAGCCGCGGTACTATGCAACAATCACTGCACATTTAAAAAGTCTTCAAAAACTTGAATAATTATGTAATATTGTTCTACAAGAACACTGCATTGTCAGTTTACAAGCTACCTACAGCAAATGACTTATAATAATTCAATAGGTATTAATAATACACAATTTTACAATAAAATTTAACCGATAGATCATCAATTTCTTTTTTTTTTTTTATGTAATGGGCGTGGCAAACAAGCATGCACTTCACATTGATGTTAAGTGATGACTGCAGCCTATAGACACCCACATGAAGACCAAGGTCAAAATGCAGATGCGTTACCACTCCTGAGGCCTAAGGTGTTATGCCTCTGTGCCGTAAATTACAGGGCCGTACATTACCACCTGACCGGAACACGATAGTGCTGAACACTACCATTTAGCGGCAAGTATATTAGGTAATGCGGTGGTGCCTACGCCCGCGAGCTCCGTCACTGAAGCTCTACCACCAGTAAGGCTCTATCTTCAAAGAAGAATAGAAAAACTGTACGTTATAAACATAGTCATGCACTAGCAGAGTGCCAAGTGCATGCACTACTGAGAAGAACTCCGCTACCCAACAAACTCAGCGTGTTGCTCTTTTAGTCAAAATCCTAAGATCGGATACAAATTAGAATTAAAGTTGAATACAGATAATGTAAACGTCCATGGCATATAGGATATAATTTTTTTTCACTGGTTCACTGGGCGTAGGCACCACAGCATTACCTTATATATTTGCCGCTAAATGGTAGTGTTCAGTACTATCGTGTTCCGGTCAAGTGGTAATGTACGGCCCTGTGATTTCCGGCACAGAGGCATAACACCTTAGGCGTCAGGAGTGGTAACGCATCTGCATTATGACCTCTGGTCTTTGTGTGGGTGTTTAAAGGCTGCAGATATCACTTAACATCAATGTGAACTGCATGCCTGTTTGCCACTTTCATAACATAAAAAAAATACTAATATGCATATTTACATTGTTATACCAGAAGTCCTGAGTTCGATAATTTCACTTCCTTTATCCGGTTTCGAACACAAGTATCTGTTTTGGCAATTATGCTTCAAAATATGTATAATTAACCATATTTCAGTTAAATATTTTGAATGAATTATTTAACATTCGGATATCCGGATTGCACAACCGGATACTGCCCGGTCCGGTCACACGACCGATCTGTCATTGGAACGGAATGGCGATTCTGTGCGGATGTTGTATGTCTAACATGAATTTTATAGGCGCGCTTTGCTGTGTGAGTTTGTGGCACAAGTGAGAAGGATATGGCGGGTAGTACGATTTTTTTGATAACCTTCTTTCTTTAACCGAAATAACTCTAAACGGCCAAATACTCAAACGTCACTTAAATCTAAGTGGGACTTAAAAGTTTTCTGTCTTTATAAAACACGTTCAAACGATAGAGATAGCGCATATTTGAGGGTTGCTTTAAATTGAGTAACGTTTGAGTATTCGGCCTTACATCAGGTAAAAATGATAAAACTAAAATACTCCAAAACTATTTATTTAAAACAATATTATACACGTTTGTTATCAATATTTCGAAGTAATTTATTTAGGGTCCGGATATCCAACCGTTATATCCGGATGCGCAGATAACAGTTGTAGCACTTATACTTCAGAATATTATGATAGTTTACAATATTTCAGTTAGATTTTGAATGAATTGTTTAACTTCCGGACATCCAGCAGGATGCTGGGCGACCCGACGCCCAACGTCCCGACGCCCAACGTCCCGACGCCCAGCGTTATTCGACGCCCAGCGGTCCGGACGTCGAGCGTCTCGACGCCCAGCGTCCCGACGCCCAGCGTCCCGACGCCCAGCGTCCCGACGCCCAGCGTCCCGACGCCAAGCGTCCCGACGCCCAGCGTCCCGACGGCGAGCGTCTCGACGCACCACGTCCCGACGCCTAACGTCTTTTTATTGTTTTTTATTGTAATTCAAAACCTTTATACCTGTTTTCATGTAGTCCTTTACTTCTTAAAATGCTTTCTTATTCATGACAAGCTGTGCCCGCAACTTCGTTCGCGTGGAATAGTGGCTTTGGGCAGCATTTTTGAATATAACTTTTGGTTCATTTTGGATCATACAAAAACAACACGCTGGGCGTCGAGATGCTGGACGTCGGGACGCTGGGCGTCGGGACGCTGGGCGTCAAAGAAACGCTGGGCGTCGGGACGCTGGGCGTCGTGACGCTGGGCGTCAAGACGTTTGACGTCGGGACGCTGGGCGTCGAAGAAACGCTGGGCGTCGGGACGCTGGGCGTCGGGACGCTGGGCGTCGGGACGTAGGGCGTCGAGACGCTCGACGTCGGGACGCTGGGCGTCGAAGAAACGCTGGGCGTCGGGACGCTGGGCATCGGGACGCTGGGCGTCGGGACGCTGGGCGTCAAGACGTTTGACGTCGGGACGCAGGGCGTCGAAGAAACGCTGGGCGTCGGGACGCTGGGCATCGAGACGCTCGACGTCGCGACGCTGGGCGTCGAAGAAACGCTGGGCGTCGGGACGTTGGGCGTCGGGACGTGGGGCGTTGGGTCGCTGGGCGTCGGTACGCTGGGCGTTGAAACGCTGGGCGTCGAGACGCTCGACGTCGGGACGCTGGGCCTCGGGACGCTGGGCGTCGGGACGCTGGGCGTCGGGACGCTGGGCGTCAGGACGCTGGGCGTCGGGACGCTGGGCGTCGGGACGCTGGGCGTCGGGACTCTGGGCGTCAAGACGTTTGACGTCGGGACGCTGGGCGTCGAAGAAACGCTGGGCGTCGGGACGCTGGGTTTGGGGACGCTGGGCGTCGGGACGCTGGGCGTCGGGACGCTGGGCGTCGGGTCGCTGGGCGTCGGGATGCTGGGCGTCCGGACGCGGGGCGTCGGGACGCTGGGCGTCGAGATGCTCGATTTAGGACGCTGGGCGTCGAAGAAACGCTGGGCGTCGGGACAATTGGCGTCGGAACGCTGGGCGTCGAGACGCTCGACGTTGGGACGCTGGGCGTCGGGACGCTGGGCGTCGGGACGCTGGGCGTCGGGACGCTGGGCGTCGGTACGCTGGGCGTCGGGACGCTGGGTGTCGGGACGTTGGGCGTCGGGACGCTGGGCGTCCGGACGCTGGGCGTCGGGACGCTGGGCGTCGGGACGCTGGGCGTCGGGACGCTGGGCGTCGGAACGCTGGGCGTCCGGGCGCTCGACGTCGGGACGCTGGGCGTCGGGACGCTGGGTGTCGGGACGTGGGGCGTCGGACGCTGGGCGTCGGGACACTGGGCGACGGGACGCTGGGCGTCGGGACGCTGGACGTCGGGACGCTGGGCGTCGGGACGCTGGGCGTGGGGACGCTGGACGTTGGGACGCTGGGCGTCGGGACGCTGGGCGTCGGGACGCTGGCCGTCGGGACTCTGGGCGTCGGGACGCTGGGCGTCGGGACGCCGGGCGTCGGGACGCCGGGCGTCGGGACGCTGGTTGTCGGGACGCCGGGCGTCGGGACGCTGGGCGTCGGGACGCTGGGCGTCGGGTCGATGGGCGTCGGGACGCTAGGCGTTGAGACGCTTATTTAAGGAGAACCAACAGCTTTTACAATCTTGATAGCATTGAAACAATTTGAAAACAGAGAGCTAATTATAGGTTCCCTCGAATATAAAACAATTTAGTGTATCTTAAGTGTGTGAACACAACACATTAAACTACATCTACATCTACGCACCCCATAAAGGTGAAAAACTTAGTATTAAAAGTATAAACTTTAAATATTTACTGCATAGAGTTTTTAAGCGTAAATAATTTAACAAAGAAAAAAGAAATAATAATAAATAAGAAAAAAAAAAAAACTGTTATGTATCTATAAAAAAAATTGTAAAGTTTTTATGATATCTTAACTGTAAGATTTTTACCACTATTTTAATTAACATAATATCGGTTTCACTTTATGTGATAGTTATTCACTCTAGGTGAAAAATATTTTGCTAGTCGCATATAAATTGGACCACTCATTAAGCACCACACACACTCCCACCGCTCGGTGATTTCCCAAATGAATAAACCGAACTTTGAACAACGCTCTTTACGCATTACATCGTTTGAATAATTGAACCATTGCTTATTTGTCTCGCTGAAAGATCTAGAGTTTGATTGTAGAACTTATGCGGTTCGTATAAAGCCTTAAATAAGATGATGTGAAGTTTAAAACTAAAAGTCAATGTTGTTTGGGGTTGAACTTAATTTTAACCGATAGAAATGAGTGAGAGATGTTTTGATTTCTAGCTTACATGTCAAACAACCGCTAAATGGTAGTGTTCAGCACTATCGTGTTCCGGTCAGGTGGTAATGTACGGCCCTGTAATTTCAGGCACAGAGGCATATCACCTAATGCCTCAGGAGTGGCAGCGCATCTGCATTTTGAACTCTGGTCATTGTGTGGGTGTCTATAGGCTGCAGTCATAACTTAACATCAATGTGAACTACATGCTTGTTTGCCACTTTTATTACATTAAAAAAAAAATGTGTTGTGTTCACACACTTAAGATACACTACATTGTTTTATATTCGCGGGAACCTATAATTAGCTCTCTGTTTTCAAATTGTTTCAATGCTATCAAGATTGTAAAAGCTGTTGGTTCTCCTTAAATAAATAAATAAATAAAATAAATAAAAAATTGTGTGGGTGTCTATAGGCTGCAGTCATAACTTAACATCAATGTGAACTGCATGCTTGTTTGCCACTTTTATTACATAAAAAAAAAAGCAGATTACACCAACGCATTTATATGGAAGCGAGAGCTGGGTATGTAGGAAAGAGCATGAAAGTATATTAAACGCGGTCGAGATGAGATCTTTGCGCAAGATCTGCGGTGTATCGCTCACCGATCGCGTTCGTAATGAAGATGTAAGAAAGAGACTTTGTGTGAATGATAGTATCGGTGTTAAAATGAAAATGGCATGCGCCGATGTTTCGGGCATATATGCGTAAAAGCGATGCCATAACTTAAATAAAAAGTGCTACAGAAAATTGACATTCACATATTTAATATAAGTAGGGATTTAATAATTAAAAAAACGTAATTTCACGCCTGTAATCCCCGAAGGGATAGGCAGAGGTAAATGCATGAATACATACAAACACCCACGATTCGCCGGTTACGTTTTGGCCCATGTAACAGGTGGCGAGCCTGTTGACATTTTCGGGCACATTACCAAACTTCGAGGTACTGGGGAATATCCAGATAATTAAAAAATCCCATTAGAACCAGAGATAAAGGATTTTACACCATTCTCTCTGACTAGCGGCCAGCCCCGGCTTCCCCCGCGCTGCTCCGCTCCTATTAGTCATAGCGTGATAATATATAGCCTATAACCTTCCTCAATAAATGGGCTATCTAACACTGAAAAACTTTTCAAATCGGATTAGTAGTTTCTGAGATTAGCGCGTTCAAACAAACAAACAAACTCTTCAGCTTTGTAATACTTGTATTAAGTATAGATAACCACCGGACACCACGACCTGGAAATCGAACCCAGGACCTCAGCGTAGTGGTAGTGGCCTGCTACCACTAGGATACCGAGGGAGTTAATAATATTAATTCCTTTGTGAGCGTGTACAAGATAGAAGTACATTTTTTTCAATAAACAACACAGTTAAAAAGCATTGTATTTAATTAAGGTACAATGCTAATTTTGCTTAAGGCTATATTTAAATAATGAATACGATTTTCTTATCTCATTATTCAGACTTCTTTTAAAGCGATTTCTTGGAAAATGCTCGCAAAATATTATATTTATGTAATAAATAGAAGAATGTATTTTGTTATGTTTTTTTTATGTAATGAAAGTGGCAAACAAGCATGCAGTTCGCATTGATGTTAAGTGATGACTGCAGCCTATAGACACTCACAAAGACCAAAATGCTGCCAAATGCCAAAGGTCAAAATGCAGATGCGATACCACTCCTATCCAGGCCTATGGTGTTATACCTTTGTACCGCAAATTACATTATACATTCTTGAAATTCAGTAAAGAAACCGGTCTAGTGCATGTCGAGCCACGCGCAGTATAGGGTTCCGTAGTTCATAGGTTTGAATAATGAGAATAAAAATTCTATGATGTTCTTCAAAATTTTCGAGTAAAAAGCATTTGGCCGACTATTACTCGCAAACTTGTAAAAGTGTGATAGTTTTGTAGCGTCCACTACATTAAGGCGCCAACTAGTGGAACACATATGAAAACCTCACAGTACTTGTCTAGTACGGTAGATGGCGTGCATTCGAATTACATCGCACATGCGAAGATTTCTCAAGAGTTGGCATATATACAACTTCCCAACGTCAATCGTTGGGCCGCGGCCCGCCAGGCGCTATCACCTCGCCTGGTCGGAGGATCCTCCCTTTTTGTCGGAGGAACACTTCCACCCGTTCCTCCACAGTTTTCCTTTTAAATTTGTTTTAAATGTAGTTACGATTGCCGTAGCGTTTGAATTTCTAACAACAACCGTTTAGTTGGTGGCGGGGGGACTTGACTCTTACGAAAATTGGCACTTTAAAGCTTAAGTCACGAACAGTTAACTAAATCGAAAAATGGTATTAGCAAATCCCTAACATTTTCGAAAGACCTATACAATAATAGCCCACACTACATAAAATATTTAAAATAAAAAAAATAATTCGCACGTTACACACAACGCGTAGAAACATGTAGGGACATAGGCACCACTGCATGTAGCGGAGTTCTTCTCAGTAGTGACTGCACTTGGAACTCTGCTAAGTGAATGACATTGATCTTGACGAATAAGTTTTTCTTTTTCTTCATTTATTATCATTGAGGGAATTGAAAAATTTTATGATTATTATGTTTTAACCATATTACTTTAAATTTTTATTTTTATTTTTCTTTACTATATGTAATGGTTATTCGCTCTAGGTAGTTTATGATTTATTGACGTTTTGAAAGTATCTGTAAAGATCTATTCGAAATAAAAATATTTTCTATTTCTATTTTTTTTTTTTTTATGTAATCAAAGTGGCAAACAAGCATGCAGTTCACATTGATGTTAAGTGATGACTGCAGCCTATAGACACCTACACAATGACCAGAGGTCAAAATGCAGATGCGCTGCCACTCCTGAGGCATTAAGTGATATGCCTCTGTGCCTGAAATTACAGGGCCGTACATTACCACCTGACCGGAACACGATAGTGCTGAACACTACCATTTAGCGGCAAGTATATTAGGTAATGCGGTGGTGCCTACGCCCGCGAGCTCCGTCACTGGAACTCTACCACCAGTAAATTTCTATTTTCTATTACCTAATATACTTGCCGCTAAATGGTAGTGTTCAGCACTATCGTGTTCCGGTCAGGTGGTAATGTAATGCACGGCCCTGTAATTTGTAATTTCCGGCACAGAGACATAACATCTTAGGCCTCAGGAGTGGTAACACATCTGCATTTTGACCTTGGTCTTTGTGTGGATGTCTATAGGCTGCAGTCATCACTTACCATCAATGTGAACTGCATGCTAGTTTGCCACTTCCATGAAATAAAAAAGGCACCCTAAACAATTTCTTTAAATTCACTTAACACACAATTAGACTTTATTAGCATAGCTATTTATTTATTTATTTATTAGTGTTGTCACAATAGTACAGTACATTCATAAGAGTATATTGAGATCTTAAATATAATATTATTGCAGGGCTTCATTAGAAATAGGACATTGCAACAGTGTCCTGGCAGATCCTACTACGGATGACGCCAGAATACTGTTGCAACTATATCAATTGTCAATGAGCTAATGTTGTTTAATTATTTTTTTTAAATGAAGAATGTAATTTATGTGAACGTATAGAGGGTCATGGTCTTTGACCAAGCTCTTTAAATGGAGAATAAAAAAAAAAAAAAAAACAAAAATATAATATTGTGACACCCCGTCAGGGCATTGCTATTTGTACAAAGAGGACAAATAGTGCTTTTTTATAACATAATTAAATATAGATACCTTACAAATTATATTATATTAGTATGTTTCATTTTACAGAACTTAGAACTTAAATTACGTTATATCTAACTAGTGTATAGGTCGCGCCACGTAAAAAGAACGCTGGAAGAAAGTAGAAGGGATGTGTTCGCGCATCGGTACACTCGCGCACGAAAGTACTAGCCCTATTGGTTTATTTTTGATCTAGCTTTCGCTTGCGGTTTCGTGTATTGGTAGGCAGATTGAAAACGCCGCACCTCATACCACCAAATAGATCGATAAATCGTCTACTGCGCAGCTTGACCGCCAGCGTTCTTTTTACCTGGCGCGACCTATATCTATGATTATAATAATAATGACTCTCCTAATATGTACATTTTATCAAACTAAAGATTTCTAGTTATAAAAGTCTCTGCTGAGCCAAGCGGCGTACAGATGGACGCACATGGCGGAACTATAGGGCCAAGGAACCCTAAAAAAGATTACTTAATTAATACCATGACGAACATCAATAGTTAACTAGTGTTGTACACCATCTACGTCCTCGACAAATGATCAAACACGAGGGCAAGAAGATAAACAAATTACAAAGGGACCGATCCCAAAATACTCATAAATAAGGTGGGTACAAAGCCTTCCTACTAAGTACCGTAAGCAAAAAAAAAATGACGACGTGTTATTTTAAAAAAAAATACGTAGTCTAAAAGTAACATGTTAATAAAAAGTATAAACATAAAAATTATTAAACTCGGTGCATTATTTTAAGAGGCATAAAAATAAAAAAATAATTAGTTGTATTAAAAATGGTTTAGTTTAAAAATAATAACAGTATTAGATTCCTTGTACAAATCTCAACCACTTTTACTAAGCATACTATTTACAAAAACACAATTTTAACTAAGATATTTTAAGATTTCTTAAATTCTAGTGGTAGAGTTCCAGTGACGGAGCTCGCGGGCGTAGGCACCACCGCATTACCTAATATACTTGCCGCTAAATGGTAGTGTTCAGCACTATCGTGTTCCGGTCAGGTGGTAATGTACGGCCCTGTAATTTCAGGCACAGAGGCATATCACCTAATGTCTCAGGAGTGGCAGCGCATCTGCATTTTGAACTCTGGTCATTGTGTGGGTGTCTAATGGCTGCAGTCATAACTTAACATCAATGTGAACTGCATGCTTGTTTGGCACTTTTTTACATTAGAAAAAAAAAAATCGTCATTGATTTCGTAGGTACAAGCGTGTGACGTCACAAGCCTGTACAATTTTGTATGAGCCGTTCGAGATCATTTCATAACTTGCAACTTTCGAATGGTGACGTATCAAAAACTATTTATTATTATTACTAAATGAAATATTTAGTAGTGTTTAAAATACTGAATACAGGTTTTCCTTTTTTGGACTGACTTTAACAGATCTTCGTTTAAATTGTTTTTTAAGCATTAAATAGAGAGAGTGAAAAAGAAAGAGAGAGAGAGAGAAAGAGAAATATGAGAATTATCTTTCTTTTTCTCTCTCCGTGTCCTGACTATTTGTGTGCTATTAACACATAATTTAAAATGGATTAGAATTATTTTCGCAAACAGCAACTCACAAAATTGTATTTTTTTTTGCTGACGCTCCAATGACTCTGACGACAATCTGTGTGTTTGTTCATTATTAAATACGCGACAACAAGCGAGTGGCCGACTCGTACCCTCTATATGACTCGGATAGCGAGGCGGGAGTTACATAAAGGCATTTTAATTCAAGAGTTTTGATGATCATTTGATGAATACATGATACTAGTCTTTGCCCGCGACTTTATACATGCATATTTTTATCTTGATATTTTAGTACTACCTTTCACTCTTCATGCGAAATTTTAGCTTTCTGAGATCAGTAGATTTTGGTATGCATTGTATTTTAAAAATGTAAGTACTCCCAGCGAAAATACACGTGTAATGCAAAACACCTGAGAGAGAAAGACAAGTTCAATTTCATTATATTCTCACTCTCAGTGAAAATAGAGGAAGAATAAAAGAGAGGGAGAGACAGAAAGATGAGAATAAGGGTGATGTTAGGTGGGTGGTTAGAAGGGTGGTGATTTTATTTATAATTTGAAATATTTGAAGTGATAAAAAGTAATCAATGCTAGTGTCCCCTTATTTTGAACTGAATTTAATTTTGCCCCAAGCGTCAACGAGACACACACGCAGAGAGAGAGAGAGAGAGAGAATTATAAGAAAGAAGGTATTTGTATACAAAATTTACATTCGGAAGCTGTTTTTAACGCTTATTTTAAATTAAATCCTTATTCTAAAATAAGTAGGTGGAACTTTTTTTGCTGACGCTCCAATGACTCTGACGACAATCTGTGCGTTTGTTCATTATTAAATACGCGACGACAAGCGAGTGGTCGACTCGTGCCCTCTGTATGACTGGAATAGCGAGACGGGAGTCACATGAAGGCTTTCTGTGAATTTACTTTACGTCTGTCTGTACCGTTACGTTAACTGTGGAGTTTTGATGATTTGATGAATACGTTGTACTAGTTTTTGCCCGTGACTTTATATGTGCCGTTGTCTATTTCTTTTTTACACGTTGTACTAGTTTTTGCCCCTGACTTTATACGTGCCGTTGTCTATTTCTTTTTTTATTTCAGGCAACAAATGTAAGACTATAAATAAAACAAAGGCCCTTATTATTATGTACCTTACAGACAAACATACATATTAATAACACTATGAACTAACAACACGTTATTACTGCACGGTTTTTCTGCAGGGAGCTGTCCTCGAAATTTCCAAAAATAAGACTCCCTGCGGCCAGAACTCCTCCTTCATGAAAGTCGGCAGGTGCTGCGTCGGGACTCTCACCAAACAGGAATTGAAATTCACTTTATACGTGCATATTTTTTTTTTCAGTTACAATATCTTGATTTGCTAAATGGTAGTGTTCAGCACTATCGTGTTCCGGTCAGGTGGTAATGTACGGCCCTGTGATTGCCGGCACAGAGGCATAACATCTTAGGTCTTAGGAGTGGTAACGCATCAGAATCAGAATCAGAAACTCATTTATTCATTTAGGGTGACAGGCACCTCTTATGACACGTCAAAAACAAAGAAAATAAATTAAAGTGAACAACAATTGATATACATGTCAAACAAGATAAAAAATAAAATGTAAAGTCAAGAATATCACTAAGATAAATAAAATATAATAAACTACTGCAAAAAGTATATCAGTAGAATGTCTCATTTCCCCTTTACAAACTGATAACAAAGAGTAAAAAGAAAAGAAAAACAGTTATTCTTTGTCATTCACCGGCAAAGTTCCAAAGGCCAATATGATCTGAGAAAAAGTTGCCGGAAAAAACTCAGTCGGCTCTTTTAAAAATCAGCTGCATTTTGACCTTGGTCTTTGTATAAGTCTCTATAGGCTGCAGTCATCACTTAACATCAATGTGAACTGCATGCTTGTTTACCACTTCCATCACATAGACATAGACATAGACATTTTACTGGTGGTAGAGCTCCAGTGACGGAGCTCGCGGGCGTAGGCACCACCGCATTACCTGATTTACTTGCCGCTAAATGGTAGTGTTCAGCACTATCGTGTTCCGGTCAGGTGGTAATGTACGGCCCTGTAATTTCCGGCACAGAGGCATAACACCTTAGGCCTCAGGAGTGGTAACGCATTTGCATTTTGACCTTGGTCTTTGTGTGGATGTATATAGGCTGCAGTCATCACTTAACATCAATGTGAACTGTATGCTTGCTTGCCACTTCAATAAAATAAAAAAAAAAAAAATGGAAAAACATATATCCTTATTCTAAAATAAGGAAGTAGAAATATATATATTTTATTGCTGACGCTCCAGTGCCGCTGACGACAATCTGTGTGTTTGTTCATTATTAAATACGCGACGACAAGCGAGTGGCCGACTCGTACCCTCTATATGACTCGGATTGTGAGGCGGGAGTTAAAAGGCGTTTTAATTTTTACTACTTCTTACTGTAATGAAGATGTAAGAAAGAGACTTTGTGTGAATGATAGTATCGGTGTAAAAATGAAAAAAGGGATGCTCCGATGGTTCGGGCATATAGAAAGAATGTCGAATGAGCGAATAACTAAACAGATATATAATGCGAATGTGGATGGTTGCAGAGGCCCAGGAAGACCAAGGCTGACCTACCATGACCAAATAGGTCGAGTTCTGTCTGATGGTGGGGTCAAAAGTCTTAGGAATCGGCGTGCATGTATGAAGAGAATGATGAAGGTAGACGAGGCACGAGAGGTTTGTCAGAACCGGGATGTCTGGCGCTCTACACTCTCTGCCTACCCCGTTAGGGACCTGGCGTGAAGATACATACATACTTCTTACTATTTCCACTCAGTATTGTTATACCGGTTTCTGTATTTTATACTGGTGGTAGAATTCCAGTGTTGGAGCTCGAGTACATAGGCATTACCTATTATCCCATCATACTGACATGGTAGTATAGAAATATAGTCCAGGAGAAAGGAAACTCTGCACACTTCAAACAATTCGCCTTTTTATTCTGATCAACTCATGAATCACTTAATCACAACTTATCGTTACCGAAGTCGGCACACCAATGCCCCTTGCCAACATTCGCCTTATTTTATAAGCCCTGCTTATCAAAACCCCCTCCATGTCTAAATGCCGGCAATACGAAAGGTATTGCCGGTAATCTTATCGACTTATTACTCTATTGGACATCAATAAAACAGTAATTATAGTGATTATGCTAACAGTAGGTAGTGGCAAACCGTGCCTAAAAAATAACAGGCTAATATTTAATAACAGATATTGAGAACTGGTATTTCTATGGAACAGTAACAGAAAGAACAGATATTGCGATTGACCTGTTACAACCGCTATCACACACCTCTATTACCAAGTCCATTTGCCACCAAATGATACTGTTCATCACTATCGTGTTCCGGTTAGATAATAATATATGGCCTCGTTATTTTATAACTGTTGTGGAGGAACGGGTGGAAATGTTCCTCCAACGGAAAGGGAGGATCCTCCGACCAGGCGAGGTGGTAGCGCCTAGCGGGCCGCGGCCCAACGATTGACGTTAGGAAGTTGTATATATGCCAACTCTCGAGAAATCTTCGTATGTGCGATGTAATTCGATTGACACGCCATCTACCGTACTACACAAGTACTGTGAGGTTTCGCCTGTATTCCACTAGTTGACGCCTTAATGTAGTGGACGCTACACTATCCCAGAAACATAACAACTAAGATCTCAGGGGCGGCAACGCATCTGCATTTTGACCTATGGTCTTTGTGTGGGTGTCAATATGCTGCAGTCATCATTTAACATCAATGTATATATGCTGGTTTGCCACCATAATGAAAAAAATGGTAAGAATAATTTGTTTCTTGCTTGAAGTAAAATATTTCTTTCCATTTTTTCTTCAATTTTTTATTCTAGACTAGCTGACCAAACAAACTTTGTATTGCCTCACAATGAAATAATGTGTCATTTTGGTCAGTCAAAGGTTTGATATATACGGACTATTTGTATGGGAAAATGAAATTGTGGTTTTTACTATGTCCCTTCAATTTCTTCATATTTTCATATCTTTTAAACCTTCCCTGGACTTCCAAAACTCATTCGAAACCAAAATTAGCCAAATCGGTCCAGCCGTTCTCGAGTTTTAGCGAGACTAACGAACAGCAATTGATTTTAATATATATAGAAGATTATTGCTCGGTTCATATTTCTGTAATTCTGTAATAGGTTCTTTTTAGAACTATATTTATCTATTAAATAATGATAATAGCATACATTTGCATGTACTAAGTTTGGCCAGTTCTGACAACGACCTTTCGCAAGCTGTTTGAATAGCTAAAAGTTTTTATGAGTTTTTTTTAGGTCGATTCTACAAGGACAAAGGGACTTGTTACACTTATTCGTAAAGTTACTTCAAGCCTGTAATCCTCAAAGGGATCAGAGGTAAATTAAGACATTCAAACATACATGCAAAAACCTTAGAGCAACGCGGGCCACTGGCCGTGGCGGGCCGGAGGGGAGTAGCCATGTGCAGGCTTTCTCCTCTGTCAAAGTACAAGAACAAATGTGCCTGTGCCTGTCGCCTAGATGTTTAAATGTGTGCGTGAAATTGTTTATGTATTTAGATAAAGTTAAGGTGTGGGTTTCGTAGTAATAGGCGATATTTGTAGTGTGTATGTGTATTCCCCCCCCCCAAAATGACAGATTGTTTTGCATCGGTAATAAACGCTATGGCTACTCCCCTCCGGTCCGCCGGTGGCCCGTGGCCTGTGTTTTCTATGTATCTATGGCAAAAACCCACGATTCGCCGGTTACGTTTTGGTCCATGTAACAGATGGCGAGCCTGTTGACATCTCCGGGCACATCACCAAAATCCAAAGTACTGGGAATCTTTCAGAAAATGGAAAAAGTCCAGCAGAACCAGAGGTTAAGGATTTTACACCGTTTTCTCTGATAGCAACTCAGGAATCGAACCCAGGACCCCAGCATAGTAGTTGCCTTTTTTTTATGTAATGGAAGTTGTAAACAAGCATGCAGTTCACATTGATGTTAAGTGATGACTGCAGCCTATAGACACCCACACAAAGACCAAGGTCAAAATGCAGATGAGTTACCACTCCTGAGGCCTAAGGTCTTATGCCTCTGTGCTGGAAATTACAGGGCCGTACATTACCACCTGACCGGAACACGATTGTGTTGAACACTACCATTTAGCGGCAAGTATATTAGGTAATGCGGTGGTGCCTACGCCCGCGAGCTCCATCACTGGAGCTCTACCACCAGTAAAGGCCTGCTACGACTAGGCTACTGAGGGAGTTAACAGTTACACTTATTTAAAGAAATAATACTAATAAAAAGTGTATGTGGATAGTTGTAGAGGCCCAGGAAGACAAAGACTGAGAAATCAAATAGGTCGAGTACTGAGGGTCGGTTCAAGATTTTTAGGGATCGGCGTGTGTGTACGAAGTGAATGATGAATGTAAAAGAAGCACAGGAGGTGTGTAATGACAGAGATGTGTGGCGCTCCAAAATTTCTGCCTACCCGGTAAAGGACTACCGAGAAGATACGTACATAAAACTATCTTTATTATGAAATTTCGTAAAAAGATAAGCATACTATGTGGAAAGGAAACTGATGGTAGTGATCCAGTGACGTGTACTGCATAGTTGTGTGGTCGATGACACCACCACATTACGTAATCTACTAACCACTAAATGGTAGTGTTCAGCACTATCGTGTTCCGGTTAGGTGGTAATGTATGGCCCCGTAACATCACAGAGAGAACAACTAAGGTCTCTACTATCTTTTTTATTGGAACGAAGTTCGGTATCGCGCGGTACGCTGGCTAAGGGGGCTAGGCGAGCGTCACGAAAAATCCTTACGACACTTTTTCTGTAGTGCGTAGCGCTCGGAGAGGGGGCAAGCCTAGTATATATATGTCGGGGATAGAGAATACAAACGTACTGAGCTGAGTAAACCGATGATTATTGAAACTCCTTAGCAAAGGATTAAACATACCCAGTGGTTTGATGGACAAGTGTCATCAATGACACTTGTCAGTTAAATTAGAATTTGGAAATGAGAAAATAGAAGAAGGCGGTCTGGGCCGGTTCCTTGAAATAATTCTGTAGCTCGATATAGCAATCTAGATTCAGTAATAGTTGGATGACAGGCAGAGGAGATATGCATTGTGCGATGAGCGTTGGTATTCCGGTAGCTGTGTCCCCGGTCGTGGGAGTTTCTTGCCCGTTCTTGTCTGCCAGCGTGATCGAATGGACGGATCTTTGGCAATAAACGACTATTGCTTCATCTTCTGCCAAACCATGTGCTTTGTTTCATCGCCCGCTCGAGTTCCCACCTACAGACGCCCGCAAACACGAATAACATATCGGCTTATGGAAAGACGCGCAGACCGTACTACCTAGATGTCCAAGATGTCCTGACTGGAGAGGCCTCCTGCCGACATACTAATAAAAATGTGTATGTGGGTAGTCGTGCGTAGCGCTCAGAGAGGGGGCAGGCCGAGTATAGGATTCGACTTATTCGTTCTCTCTCTCTCGACAGTGACAAGCCACGGGACGCGCGTGTCTGCTGTGTATGCGTACATTGTTTTGTCGTGTTCATATGAACACGACAATATCTTCTGGCATTTGCACTTTTAATAAAGTCAACAGTTTGGTAGTATTACACCAAAATATTCAAGGGTTGCATTCCAAATTATTGGAATTAGAACTAGTTCTGGAGAAATTCCAGTATGACATTGTTTGTTTAACTGAACATTGGTTAAAAGAAAACCAAATCATGATTAATTATAAGAATTATTCTGTTGTTAGTTGTTACAATAGAAAAGTTATGCAACATGGTGGCACTTTAATTTTGATAAAAAACTCAATTAAATCCAGGGAACGTAAAGACATAGTTGAGTTATCGATTGAACATATTGTAGAAGTTTCTTGTGTTGAGCTGGATAAGCATATAATAGTGTGCGTTTATAGACCACCAAATTATCAGAATTTGAATATGTTTGAGTCCACTATGGAAGATTTGTTAAAAAAACTATGTTCAGGTAGAAAGTCTGTAATTGTATGTGGTGATTTTAACATTAATATTTTAGAAAATAATTCAAACAGCAATAGGCTACTGAATCTATTTAAATCATTCAACTTACGCAATGTTTTTTTGGAACCCACCCGAGTGAGCCCAACCTCGGCAACTTGTATAGATAATATCTTTTGTGAATGTAAATATATATCTACAAATATTGTTAACTATTTGCCATCTGATCATAGCGGCCAGACAATTACTTTTGAAGTAGATAAACCTTCCAGCAAAATTGAAAAAACACATAGACCAGTAACATCTGTTAGATTGAATAACTTCAATAATATTTTAAAA
Source organism: Macrosoma leucophasiata (assembly GCA_036365455.1). Lineage (NCBI taxonomy): Eukaryota > Metazoa > Arthropoda > Insecta > Lepidoptera > Hedylidae > Macrosoma > Macrosoma leucophasiata. Next base: position 6,440,418 of record JAWQUS010000029.1, read on the forward strand.
GAAAAATTATATTTTCAAAATTTTGACATAAGTAGTGCAAATGATTTTTATGCACAATTTTTTGATACTATTAATACACATTTTAATAATATCTTTAAAATTAGAACAAGAACCGCAAAGTGTAAATTTAGTTTTTGTGACTGGGCAACTGATGGCATTCGAAGAAGTAGGGAACGATTATTTGAACTTTATGGTCTTAAAACTTATATGCAAAATCCAAATTTTAACAAGTATGTCGCTACATATTCAAAAATTTTTAAAAGTGTATGTAAAAACGCTAAGTCAATTTATATAAGCAATAAAATTAAAAATGCAGACGATAAAATGAAGGCGACCTGGAAAATTATAAATAGTGAAACGGGCAAAAACAAGCGGTCTGAAACTCGTGTCCTTTTGGAGACACCACAGGGTATTTTAGGCTCAGATTTAGACATTGCTACACACTTTGAAGATTACTTTGCTAATATTCCATGCAAAATTACGGCACCTTTAAATTCTTCTACTGGAATATCGATTGACATTCTTAAAAGGAACGTAGAGCCTTGTCATATTAAATTAACATTTAGTCATATTAGTCCACAAACAATCATATCCACATTTAATCAGCTCAAAAACAAAGCTACTGAAGATATTTATGGTATGTCTATTAAAGTGTGTAAATCGATTATTAGTACTGTAGCGCCTTATTTATCTTCAATTTTTAATTTATGTACTGAGCAGGGAATCTTTCCGGATTTATTAAAACTGAGCAAAGTCGTACCATTATTTAAATCAGGGGATAGTAAAGACCCGAATAATTATAGGCCGGTATCTGTTCTTCCCGTTATCAGTAAAGTTTTCGAGAAAGTGATACTTAATCAATTGCTGCAGCACTTTAATAAAAATAAGATCTTACACCACCAAAAATTTGGTTTCACAAAAGGTTGTAATACAATTGATGCCGGTGTTGCTTTACTTAAACATATTTATAAAGCTTGGGAAGATTCGCAGGATGCTATAGGAATCTTTTGCGACCTTTCAAAAGCATTTGACTGCGTGGACCATAATACGTTAATGTGCAAACTTGAGCACTATGGCCTTGGATGTAAAGCCCTTCAACTTATTAAATCATATCTAGAAAACCGGGAACAGAAAATACAAGTTAACGGAGTAAAATCACCAGGCTCTAAAGTAGAAATGGGTGTACCACAGGTCTCGATATTAGGTCCATTTCTGTTTTTAGTATATATAAATGATTTGCTCCATTTGATGCCCATCAGTGAGCCTAAAACAATTTTATTTGCCGATGATACCTCGCTGGTCTTTAAAGTGAATAGAAAAGAACCAAATTATGATACTACGAGATTAATAAAGCCATACAAGAAGTACATAATTGGTTTACAGTAAATAATCTTGCATTAAATAGTAAAAAAACTAAATGTATTCGTTTTACTCTTCCAAATGTCAAAAGTAAAGAAGGAGAAATATTCTTCAACAATGATAAAACACAATTTGTTAGTGAAGCTGTCTTCTTGGGTATAACGCTTGATTCAAAATTGCAATGGGGTCCTCATATTAAACTGTTAGGAAAACGTCTAAGTTCTGCTGCTTATGCCGTCAGGAAGATTAGACAGTTAACGGATGTCGACACTGCGAGACTCGTTTATTTCAGCTACTTTCACAGTGTCATGTCCTACGGTATTTTGTTGTGGGGTCGGGCAGCTGAAATTGATTCAATATTTATATTACAAAAGAGAGCTATTAGAGCGATATATAACTTAAATAGTCGTGACTCCTTGAAAGAATTATTCAAGCAAATAAATATAATGACGGTCCCTTGCCAATATATTTATGAAAATATATTGTATGCTAGGAAAAACTTGCACTTATTTAAGAAAATTAATGATATACATACTTATAATACCAGAAATAAAAATAAATTAGTATTTCCAAGTTTTCGCCTATCGAAAACACATAAATGTTTCTTAACATGTTGTATACAGTTTTATAACAAAATTCCGTCCAACATTCTTGAACTTACAGATAATAAATTTAAGTCATGTATTAAACGCACACTATGTAAAAATGCGTACTATAGACTCGATGACTATCTAAAGGATAGAGGTGCCTGGACAAATGCTGGTCTAGCTCCACAAGACTAAACAATAATTTTGTGAAATGAATGTGCATTGTACTTGACATTGTAAAACATAGTTATAAGTTTCATATTGTGAAAATAGTTTTAAGGAACATATTTTGAAAAGACCCTACTGAGTTTTGTTTTGGCAGGTTTTTTCTCAGTAATGTGGGCTTTGGAACTCTGCCAGTGAATGACAAGGAATGTCCCATATTTTTTTGTTTAGTCTTATCTTGCCGTTTGTAAAAGAGAGTATGGAACATTCTGTTGATACCTATTTTTATTATTAAGTATTTTTTGACTATTATTAATTTATTTACTTTGACATATTAATCAACGTATCAGTTGTTATTCGCTTTAATTTTATATTTGTAATTTTGACCTATCACAAGCAAATTCTATTATTTCCAAGTGATTAAATGAATTTTTGAGTTTGAGTTTGAGTTTGAACGTAGATTTATTTATTTTTTTAGTATTAAAAAATAATTACCATGGATTGTGAAAGTGATTCCTTAGAAGCAGTGTTGTTGCAATAGTAATAGTCTATCGATAATATTGGGAACTGTCGTGACCTCGAAAAAATAGTCGATAGCGCGATAGCACTATCGAAAATATCGCCATGCTGCAATACTATCGATAGTATCGATATTTTCGATAGTATCGATACTATCGATACTATTGATCTTTGCCAATAGTATTGCTTATTTTTAACTATCGATGCTATCGATAGTTTATGTAATGGGCGTGGCAAACAAGCATGCAGTTCATATTGATGTTAAGTGATGACTGCAGCCTATAGACACCCACATGAAGACCAAGGTCAAAATGCAGATGCGTTACCACTCCTGAGGCCTAAGGTGTTATGCCTCTGTGCCGGAAATTACAGGACCGTACATTACCACCTGACCGGAACACGATAGTGCTGAACACTACCATTTAGCGGCAAGTATATTAGGTAATGCGGTGGTGCCTACGCCCGCGAGCTCCGTCACTGGAGCTCTACCACCAGTAAATTATTAGTATTTAGTATCGATAGTATTGCAGCATGGCGATATTTTCGATAGTACTATCGCTTTATCGACTATTTTTAGAGGTCAACTATCGATAGCGCAACTATCGATAGTTTAGTAACACTGATTAGAAGTGAAAGAGGAACTTCGTTCCAATCGGGTGTCCCACATGTGACACCTCAGACAGTTTACTATTTTTATAAAGGTCAGTGCCGATGACATACTGTTAAGAACTGAACTGTGATGGGTGACCGCTAGTGGCAATTTAAATGCGCGTTTCCGTGCTTCGGAGGGCACGTTAAGCCGTCGGTACCGGTTGCTATCGATAGATAGCAGTCGTTAAACCTTGTCGGAGGCCTTATGGGCGGTTTGAAAACATCCGACAGCGGGTTGGCCAATAACCCACCCACCTTCACCAATGCGCATTGGAGCAGCGTGGTGGAGTAAGCTCCAGGCCTCCCCCCAAAAAGGGGAGAGACTCGTGCCCAGCAGTGGGACGTATAATGGGTTGCCATTATTATTATTATATTTATTAAGAACTGAACTAGCACTAGCAGCACTTCATTCCACGGTGACGACCAGAATTCAACTGATCCCCTCTTACCATTGACAAGCCCATTTATACTACTGACATGCTCATTTCTACCCCCAATTACTCGACTTCGTAAACAACATTCGAGTCGTTATCTTTACAATAGCTAGCAGGTGTGATTCAAAATGCAAACAACCTTATTCCATAATAATTGTTTTATATTATTTCGCATTAACACATGCTTTTGAAATATATTTTATTTTTAAAGAAAAATGGAAAGAAAAATTTGACTTCAGGCGAGACTCGAACTCGCGACCTACTGGGAATCTAGTCCAGCCGCTCTTCCAATTGAGCTGCTACCATAAAGCAATGCAATAGATGTGAAGGAAAGATTTGACAAATCGGGCAGGGCTTCAGTAGCTCAATTGGAAGAGCGGCTGGACTAGATTCCCAGTAGGCCGCGAGTTCGAGTCTCGCCTGAAGTCAAATTTTTCTTTCCATTTTTCTTTAAAAATAAAACCTTATTCCAATTAGGCACCTGTTTTGGCATAAACACCACCTGCTTTTGAACAAACACCTCCTGTTTTACCTTAAATGATGCCTACTATATTTTAGGCTGTAACAATACGTATAAGTGTGAAGCTGTCCCTAATAATGTGAGGTTATGTAAAAAGTTTTCGGCCTAAGAGACTTTTGTAAGGAGCGAGGTAATTTGTATGGGAGCATCTGCGTGCATTACATTGGAGTCGGATTTTTTTTTTTTAATTTGACTAAAAAAAAATGGGTGGTATGGTTACTATTTTGTTACTATCCAAAGAAAAGAGTCATTTTATTCATATAAAAATCAAAGGAGATGTTGCAAAAATGTATGGACCTCCGGCCATGTATTGTACACAATATCATTAAACAGGCAAAATCAATATAAAAACGTTTTTTACTGCATATTTTCACTTATTTAGCTTTGTTTGCAGTTACAAAACATTATTTGCAGTTAGAATTGCAACTCAAAACCAACATGGCGAATATGGCGGGCGATGTCATTTTGACATTTTCATTTTTTAAAATGTATTTTGATTATAGAACTTGGAGAAAAAAGTAATATTTTCTAAACATTATCAAAATTGATTGATCCCAAGCGTCGGCTGTATCGCCGCCATGTTGAACATGGTTGAAAATGATAAAATCGTTTGAGTTAAATGTGGTTGTAATTCTAAAATATATTCTTGAATAAATTAATTGTATTTTTTTCGGATTCTTCTTTAATTTACCCATTTTTTGAGGACGTGTACGAACCAGAGCCGAGCTCGCAACATCTCCTTTCAAATCATATAAATCATTGTTATTTTTGCTGGTGGTCAGGCTCCAGTGACGGAGCTCGCGGGCGTAGGCACCACCGCATTACCTAATATATTTGCCGCTAAATGGTAGTGTTCAGCACTATCGTGTTCCGGTCAGGTGGTAATGTGCGGCCCTGTAATTTCCGGCACAAAGGCATAACACCTAACGGCCTCAGGAGTGGTAACGCATCTGTATTTCAACCTTGGTCTTTGTGTGGGTGTCTATAGGCAGTCATCACTTAAGATCAATGTGAACTACATGCTTGTTTACCATTTCCAACACATAAAAAAAAATCAACATTACTTATATTAAAAATGTTTTTGTACCTTTTTTCCAAACTTTTTCAAGATGTAAATCATAAAATTTTTATAAATATTGTATTTTAGATCTTCCTTATTCTTGCAGTTCATCTTTTCGTATACATTTGCTTCGCTTCGGAGACCTTTGCTAAGCTTCGTAGACTTTTGCTACGTGTCGTAGACATTCGCTACATGTCATAGACTTTTGCTTCGTGTCGTAGACATTCGCTACATGTCATAGACTTTTGCTACGTGTCGTAGAACATGGCTACGAAACCGTAGCTAGACCATGTATTTCTTTTGTATAAACATGAACGAACATAGGGTTTGGTATCAGTGTATGGATACTCATTATTTATTTATGAATGTTTGTATGTATCTTCACGCCAAGTGCCTAATGGATAAGGCAGAGAGTGTGGAGCACCAGATCGACCTGACACACCTCCCGTGTTTTTTTTTATGTGATGGAAGTGGCAAACAAGCATGCAGTTCACATTGATTTTAAGTGATGACTGCAGCCTATAGACACCCACAAAAAGACCAAGGTCAAAATACAGATGCATTACCACTCTTGAGGCCTAAGGTGTTATGCCTCTGTGCCGGCAATTACAGGGCCGTACATTACCAACTGATCGGAATACGATAGTGCTGAACACAACCATATAGCGGGAAGTATATTAGGTAATGCGGTGGTGCCTACGCCCGCGAGCTCCGTCACTGGAGCTCTACCACCAGTAACCAGATGCAGATGTGTTACCACTCAAAGATAGAAATTATCTCCAAATGATATTGAAAGTGCGTCGATATTTTCGCGCAAAGTGATAAATTCTATCAAAAAAGGACCTTCCTATATCTGTCCGATTCAGGGGACGCGCCATTAAAATATCCTGCAATCAGTAAGTTAGTCAGTGGTTCTCAAAGTGAGTTGTCAAATTTAAAAACACTGTATTTTGCCTTTCTATCCGCTCCGTCACTGGAGCTCTACCACCAGTAAGAATGTTAATCATTCTTACTGGTGGTAGAGCTCCAGTGACGGAGCTCACGGGCGTAGGCATCACCGCATTACCTTATCAATCTATCGCTAAATGGTTCTGTTCAACATAATCGTGTTTCGGTAAAGAGGTAGTATACGGACATGTTATATCCGGCAAAGAGGCATAACACCTTAAGCTTCAGATGTGGTAACGCATCTGCATTTTGACCTATGGTCTATAGGCTGCAGTCTTCACTTATCTGTTTTATATCCGTATGTATGTACCTTGTATAAGTATTAGTACAATTATCCTTTATTATAAATTTGACATCCGTGGTTCACTCACTAAGGGTCCTGTTGAAAACCAGCGTCAGGTACCTTTTATATGAAGGTACCTGGCATTTTCTGAACAGGACACCTTTTTGGCAGCCGTGAGACACATATTATGTATTAATTTTTAGAAAATGTGTTGTCTTTTCTCTGTTACCTGTTACGTTTTATGTCTGTTTTATGTGTCTCGTTGTGTGTCAAATAAATGTTTCTTATCTTATCTTATCTTATCTTATCTTATCTTACATCAATGTGAACTGCGTGCTTGTTTGCCAATTTCATTACAAAATAAAAAAATACAGCCTCGATAGTGTAGTGCTAACAGGCCACTACCTCCCTCCGCGCAATTGATTTCAGTCTTTGTATGTATTTTTTTTTTTATGTCAAAGGATTAACAGACAAGCAGACGGGCCACCTGATGGAAAGTAGTCACCGTCGCCTATGAACATTTGCAACACCAGGGGAGTCGCCAACGCGCTGCCAGCCCTGAAGGACTCTTTTGATTCCATTTTTGAAGAACCCCATATTGTAGCACCGAGGGAACACCTCAGAGGGAAGTTCATTCCACAATTTACACGTTCTGGGCAAAACAAACGTGAGAACCGCACCGTTGAGCACTGCCAGGTGTCCAGTCGGTGAGGGTGGAACTTATCTCTTCGGCGGGTAGTACGGTGTATGAAAAGAGACGGTGGCATCATGTCAAACAGTTCATCAGAGCACTCGTATGTATGTTTTTCAGTCTTTCTTTCACATATTATTATGATTACTGACTTTTGCTGCTACGTCGTAGCATACGATGGGCTTGTGACCATTAAACATGCTGTCTCCTAGACTTTTGCTACATATCGTAGACTTTGCTATGTTTCGTAGTCTTTTGCTACGTCTCGTAGGCTTTTGCTACATCTCGTAGACTTTTGCTATGTTTCGAAGTCTTTTGCTACATCTCGTAGACTTTTGCTACGTCTCGTAGGCTTTTGCTACATCTCGTAGACTTTTGCTACATCTAGTAGACTTTTGCTACATCTCGTAGACTTTTGCAATGTTTCGTAGTCTTTTGCTACATTACGTAGATTTTTGCTATGTTTCGTAGTCTTTTGCTACATCTCGTAGTCTTTTGCTACATCTCGTAGACTTTTGCTACGTCTCGTAGACTATTGCTACGTCTCGTAGACTTTTGCCATGTTTCGTAGTCTTTTGCTACAACTCGTAGACTTTTGCTACGTCTCGTAGACTTTTGCCATGTTTCGTAGTCTTTTGCTACAACTCGTAGACTTTTGCTATGTCTCGTAGACTTTTGCTTCGAGCGTAACAAGCAGTGTTTGTTGATGTATATATTATATTTATATATATTATCTATAAATATAAAAATCAATTGATTTTGGTTAATCTCGCTAAAACTCGAAAACGGCTGGACCGATTTGGCTAATTTTGGTTTCGAATCATTTTCGGAAGTCCAGGGAAGGTTAAGAAGGTAAGAAAATATGAAGAAATTGGCAAAAAATGGGCAAAAGTAAAACCCACTATTTCATTTTTCCAAACAAATAGTCCGTATCTATCAAACCCGGCAAGATTCGTATTGCCTCAGATTTAAATAATTCGTCAAAGGTTTGATAGATACGCACTATTTGTATGGGGAAATGAAATTGTGGGTTTTACTATTGCCCTTCTATTTCTTCACATTTTCTTACCACTTAAACCTTCCCTGGGCTTCCAGTAATAATTAAAAATTAAAATTAACCAAACCGGTACAGCCGTTCTCGAGTTTGAGCGAGACTTACGAACAGCAATTGATTTTCATATATATCCCTTTTTAATATTATCCCTTCTCACGTCTAAACGACTGAACCGATTTTAATTAAATTTGGTACAGAGCTGTCTTTGAGAAAGAACATAGGCTACTTAGTTACTTATAAAACGACATCCACGCGGTCGAAGCCGCGGGAAACAGCTAGTATTTAATAAATTATAAACATGTTAATAGAATGTCGAATGAGCGAACTAAACAGATATACAATGCGAATGTGGATGGTTGCAGAGGCCCAGGAAGACCAAGACTGACCTACCATGACCAAATGGGTCGAGTACTGTCTGATGGTGGGGTCAAACGCCCGCGAGCTCTGTAACTGGAGCTCTACCACCAGTAAAAAATCTGGTTTACACTCTCTGATTCCCCGTAAGGGCTTTAGCGTGACGGTACATACATACATACATTAGATTAATAAATACAATAGTATAGTTAAGAGAACAAAAGCAAACCACTACGTCAACTGAAATCGATCATGCGATAAAAAAAGATAATTAAATACACGAATGTTTGAGAAGCGCAGTACATTTGCGAAGCCAAAATTTCGGATCCACTCGGAGTACTAACGACTAGCTTGGCGTGCGAGCGAGACGTGGAACGCGTGCGCGATAAAGACAAAACCATTCTCTGAGCTCCGCCTAATCAATGTATGCAGGGCTCGAAAATCTGCAGGCTAGTATGTATCGAACCTTCAACGGGTACGCACGTTTTTGCGTCGCGAAAATATATAGATTTAAAATAATTTAAAAAAATCAATTTAGTTTCAATCCCAAATTCGCAATACAAAAAAACGCGTTGAAATTATATACGGATTAATTGAAGTGTAAAAAAAATTGGATTTCTAAACAAAAGATTGTGGTTTGCCTGATTTGGAGCTGATTTTGCGGTTTTTGGGTATACCTGGCGGATTTGATACAAAAGGTTGGTGGGTTTTGGGTGATTATTCGCCATTTTTTCGCAGGTTGCGCGGCCGAGTTGCATGTCCTTTGTTTCCGTGCAGCATGCGCGCGTGACTAAAGGACGTATGTAGCAGGATCCGCCATTTTTTATGTTTACAATGCTGTGTGCGGATTCAGTCGGGTACGCTTTGCGAATTTGAGCTTGTGGGTACATTTGGGTATCAGTGTTTGGGGATTTGGGTAAGGCTTTGATTATTTGGGAATGGAAGTGTCGGGTTATCAGTCATCTGTGTCTTTTCAGGAATGTTTCTTTGTACTGCATATTGCTAATTGTTCATTTAGGAATATGCGCATGGTTATTGTGTTATTTCATACAAAGGAAAGGATCGTTTTTAGGGTTCCGTAGTGAACAAGGAACCCTTATAGTTTAGCCATGTCTGTCTGTCTGTCTGTCCGTCCGCGGTTTAGCGCAAAAACTATTGCTACTAGAGGCTCTGGAAGAAAGAAATAAAATATTTTTATTTCGAATAAATCTTTATAGATACTTTCAAAACGTCACGAAATCATATATTACCTACAGTAAATAAACATTACATATAGTAAAAGCAAAAACATATATCAATCGTAAATTTAAATTTAATGTACTTAGTTAAAATATCATTATCACATTTTTTTTTTTTTTTTTTTTGTAATGGAAGTGACAAATAAGCTTGCAGTTCACATTAATGTTAAGTAAAGACTGCAGCCTATTAAGCCTATAGACACCCACACAAAGACCAAGCTCAAAATGCAGATGAGTTACCACTCCTGAGGCCTAAGGTTATGCTTCTATGCCGGCAATTATAGGGTCGTACATTACCACCTGACCGGAACACGATAGTACTGAACACTACCATTTAGCGGCAAGTTTATTAAGTAATGCGGTGGTGCCTATGCCCGCGAGCTCCGTCACTGGAGCTCTACTACTCACACATTGATGTTAAGAGATGACTGAAACCTATAAACTTCTACATTAAAACATAAGCTATCTGCCAGTGAAAGTCCCGTCAAAATCGGTCCAGCCGTTCCCATGTTTAACCCCGCCAAACAGACAGACAGACAAAAATTGAAAAAAATGTTGTTTTGATGAACCGTGTATACATATATATGCATTAAGTATAAAGCGGTTATTTTAACATAACAAACAGACACTCCAATTTTATTTATTTGCTTAGATTTGTTTTGAAAGGTAATTCATCATCATCATATCAGCCATAAGACGTCCACTGCTGAACATAGGCCTCCCCCAAGGACCTCCATGCCAACCGATCGGAAGCGACGTGCATCCAGCGGGTACCTGCAGCCTTGATCAGGTCGTCGGTCCATCTTGCAGGTGGACGTCCTACGCTGCGCTTGCCGATACGTGGTCTCCACTCGAGAACCTTTCTGCCCCAGCGGCTATCGGTTCTCCGAGCTATGTGCCCTGCCCATTGCCACTTCAGCTTGGAAATCTGCTTGGCTATGTCAGCGACTTTCGTTCGCCTACGGATCTCCTCATTTCTGATTCGATTCAGTAGGGAAACGCCGAGCATAGCCCTTTCCATTGACCGCTGAGTGACTTGGAGCTTTCGTACGAGACCCATAGTGAGAGACCACGTCTCGGCACCGTAGGTCATCACCGGTAAAACGCACTGGTTAAAGACTTTCGTCTTCAAGGACTGCGGGATGTTTGACGAGCGGGAGGGTATTTACTACTAAATATTCTGTGAAAATTTTAAGTATACCTGCTATCATTGTTTATATTGACTCCCCTCTCTCTTATTATTTATTTATTTTTTTGTTTTTAGTACCTTTCGTTATAGAGGCAACGGAAACACAAATTTTGTGAAAATTTCAGCTTTATAGCTATCACGGTTTATGAGATTTTTACTGGTGGTAGAGCTCCAGTGATGGAGCTCGCGGGCGTAGGCACCGCATTACCTAATATACTTGCCGTTAAATGGTAGTGTTCAGCGCTATCATGTTTCGGTCAGGTGGTAATGTACGGCTCTGTAATTTCCGGCACAGAGGCATAACACCTAATGCCTCAGGAGTGGCAGCGCATTTGCATTTTGACCTCTGGTCATTGTGTGGGTGTCTATAGGCTGCAGTCATCACTTAACATCAACGTGAACTGCAAGCTTGTTTGCCACTTTTATTACATAAAAAAAAAATGAGATACAGCCTGGTAACAGACATACAGACGAACAAACAGACAGACAGTGGAGGCTTAGTAATAGGGTCCCGTTTTCTCCTTTTAAGTGCGCAACCCTAAAAAGAACAAAAATACGTAGCTTGATTGACAACGACTCGAAGCATTGTGCTACGATACGTAGCATAGTTGCTACGAAACGTAGCATGTTGCTACGTGTCGTAGACCTTATACCATTTGAATCGATGTGTTTTCAACACAGTTAAAAAAGACTTACAAAATCTCAAATATTAAGCAATTTTTGTATGACTTCGTATGATATGTTCTTAGGTTTTCGCGAGCTACACTCATTGAAATAAAACTATTTTTACGGATTTATCTCGCGTATATTAAACTAAAATGATTTTTAAAATCAACCCGACGTTTCGGTCGCTTTTCAGCTTCCGTGGTCCCGGGCAGACTGAGGTGACATTTGTCTGACAGAAATTTGAAAAAATTATATGTAGCTACCTCCATCGATTTCGTAAACGCCTTACGTAGCGTTCAGGATTAACACAATAATACGGAAGCTGAAAAGCGACCGAAACGTCGGGTTGATTTTAAAAATCATTTTAGTTTAATATGTATGTATGTATGTATCTTCACGCCAGGTCCCTAACGGGGTAGGCAGAGAGTGTAGAGCGCCAGACATCCCGGTTCTGACAAACCTCTCGTGCCTCGTCTACTTTCATCATTCTCTTCATACATGCACGCCGATTCCTAAGACTTTTGACCCCACCATCAGACAGAACTCGACCTATTTGGTCATGGTAGGTCAGCCTTGGTCTTCCTGGGCCTCTGCAACCATCCACATTCGCATTGTATATCTGTTTAGTCATTCGCTCATTCGACATTCTTTCTATATGCCCGAACCATCGGAGCATGCAGTTAGTTTAGTTTAATATACGCGAGATAAATCCGTAAAAATAGTTTTATTTCAATGACTTCGTATGTTACTTATCTAGTTAGCAAGGGGTCCTGTTCGAAACGCGAAGACATTATAATTTCCGGCACAGAGGCATAACACCTTAGGCCTCAGGAGTGGTAACGCATCTGCATTTTGACCGTGGTCTTTATGTGGGTGTCTATAGGCTGCAGTCACCACTTCACATCAATGTGAACAGCAAGCTTGTTTGCCATTTCCATTACATAAAAAAACATGGATCAAACACGTAGAGGCCTTTTTAGGTTAGGATCCCACTGCAGAATTTTTTTTTTTCTTTCAGATATGCTGCAAACCATATTAAAACGCATATTTATAATTTGTCTGCTAGTACTTTAATGAAAATAGGCGTGCTCCGATGGTTCGGGCATATAGAAAGAATGTCGAATGAGCGAATGACTAAACAGATATACAATGCGAATGTGGATGGTTGCAGAGGCCCAGGAAGACCAAGGCTGACCTACCATGACCAAATAGGTCGAGTTCTGTCTGATGGTGGGGTCAAAAGTATTAGGAATCGGCGTGCTTGTATGAAGAGAATGATGAAGGTAGACGAGGCACGAGAGGTTTGTCTGAACCGGGATATCTGGCGCTCTACACTATCTGCCTACCCCGTTAGGGACCTGGCGTGAAAATACATACATACATAAATACTTTAATTATTTTTTTTTATTTTTAACAGTCAGCAACTCTTATAAGGGGTCGTTTTTGTTGGCTCCCGTAAAATAATGAGAAAAAAATAGCTCTAAAAACAAAAAACTATTTTTTTCTCATTATTAAGTTAAGGACGTAAAAAGTTATCGGGGCGGAACAAAAAAAAGTAGGAGCGGCCAAGTGTGCAACGGCCGCCGTGATTTTTCAGAGTCGTAATTTCCGCGTAGTGGACATTTTATGAACAAATAAATAAAAAAACATCTCGCCCGAAAAAAACAATATAAAAAAATGCTTGGAGCCTTTTGTTGATAGGCAACCTATTGGATATATATTCTCTAGATTATAAATATGCGTAAAAAATTGGTTTGCAGCATATCTGGATGAACGAAATGATTCTGCAGTGGGATCCTAATATATATTTACTGGTGGTAGAGCTCCAGTGACGGAGCTCGCGGGCGTAGGCACCACCGCATTACCTGATTTACTTGCCGCTAAATGGTAGTGTTCAGCACTATCGTGTTCCGGTCAGGTGGTAATGTACGGCCCTGTAATTTCCGGCACAGAGGCATAACACCTTAGGCCTCAGGAGTGGTAACGCATTTGCATTTTGACCTTGGTCTTTGTGTGGGTGTCTATAGGCTGCAGTCATGCCGGTGAATAACAAAGAATGACTGTTTTTCTTTTCTTTTTACTCTTTGTTATCAGTTTGTAAAGGGGAAAAGAGACATTCTACTGATATACTTTTTACATTAGTTTATGACATTTAGTTTTATCTTAGTGATATTCTTGACTTTACATATATTTTTTATCTTGTTTGACATGTATATCAATTGTTATTCGCTTTAATTTATTTTGTTTGTTTTTGACGTGTCATAAGAGGTGCCTGTCACCCTAAATGAATAAATGAGTTTCTGATTCTGATTCTGATTCTGATAAGCGATATGGGCGCGGTCGGGTGTGTGATGGGTGACCGCTAGTGGCAAATTAAAATGCGCAGTCCCGGTTGCTATCGATAGAAAGCAGTCGTTAAACCTTGTTGTAGGCCTTATGGGCGGCTTGAAAACGTCCGACAACCCTTATCTCCACCAACCAGCATTGGAGCAGCGTGGTGGAGTAAGCTCCAGGCCTCCACCCAAGAAGGGGAGAGACTCATGCCCAGCAGTGGGACGTATCAAGGGTTGCCATTATTACATGGGACTATTGTAATGAAACTAGCGTCGGGTCGTAACTGGTGGTAGAGCTCCAGTGATGGAGCTCGCGGGCGTAGGCACCACCGCATTACCTAATATACTTGCCGTTAAATGGTAGTGTTCAGCACTATCGTGTTCCGGTCAGGTGGTAATGTACGGCCCTGTAATTTCCGGCACAGAGGCATAACACCTAATGCCTCAGGAGTGGCAGCGCATTTGCATTTTGACCTCTGGTCATTGTGTGGGTGTCTATAGGCTGCAGTCATCACTTAACATCAATGTGAACTGCACGCTTGTTTGCCACTTTTATTACAGAAAAAAAAAAAACGTCCAATCCGCCCTCTAGCAAAAGAGTTTTTTAAATAAGTTCAATACCGTCGTGAAAATAATACCCGAATACCACAACAGACTAGTCCGCACAATCAGAATGTTCACGAGTATAATGCATGTGGCAGACACATAGGCAGAGAATATGTAATAATACTACGTGTAGAATGGACACTTCGACGTCCCGCCCGATTCCCCCGCCTCACCCAACCTCCTCCCCTCTTATGGGCGACGTTTGGTATTCTCTACGTGCTACGCACACAGGTGCACGTGTAAATGTAACCCGTGCCTTATGCTACTGTACTGGTGGTAGAGCTCCAGTGACGGAGCTCGCGGGCGTAGGCACCACCGCATTACCTAATATACTTGCCGCTAAATGGTAGTGTTCAACACTATCGTGTTCCGGTCAGGTGGTAATGTACGGCCCTGTAATTTCCGGCACAGAGGCATAAAACCTTAGGCCTCAGGAGTGGTGACGCATCTGCATTTTGACCTTGGTCTTTGTGTGGGTGTCTATAGGCTGCAGTCATCACTTAACATCAATGTGAACTGCATGCTTGTTTACCACTTCCATTACATAAAAAAAAATGCACAATATGCAACACCCGTCTATACTCGGGCGGTCGCTCGGAATCGGTTGTGCAGGACGAGCGCGACTAATACCTACAGCATGCGAACAACTGCATATCTAGTTATATGTATTTATTTATTCATTTATACTTTAATGCACAAGAGAAGTACATATGGCGGACTTGATACCCCTAGGCATTATCTCCCAGTCAACCAGAGGTAGAACAGAAAGTCAACGAAAAGGTGCAGGGATATTAAATAACTCGAAACAACTTAGAACGGGAAAGATGGATAAAGAGATGTGGAGAGAATAAATACGTTTTTTTTTTTTTTTTTTTAAAGGAGATGTTGCAAAACTGTATGGACCTCCGGCCATGTATTGTACACAATATCATTAAACAGGCAAAATCAATACAAAAACGTTTTTTACTGCATATTTTTACTTATTTAGCTTTGTTTGCAGTTACAAAACATTATTTGCAGTTAGAATTGCAACTCAAAAACAAACATGGCGAATATGGCGGGCGATGTCATTTTGACATTTTCATTTTTTAAATTGTATTTTGATTATTTTACTTTTTTTTTACTTGGAGAAAAAAGTAATATTTTCTAAATACTATCGAAATTGATTGATCCCAAGTGTCGGCGGTATCGCCGCCATGCTTAACATAGTTGAAAATGATAAAATCATTTGAATTAAATGTGGTTGTAACTCTAAAATATATTCTTGAATAAATTAATTGTATTTTTTTCGGATTCTTCTTTAATTTACCCATTTTTTGAGGACGTGTACGAACCAGAGCCGAGCTCGCAACATCTCCTTTAGCACAGGCAAATATGAGAAACATACATACGTAAGGTAAGTATGTATATAGTAGGTATATGTAATCTTAGCACTTAATACAAATCACTGTGGTTTTTTTTAGTGCTAACTCATCAAATATTTTAATTGTACATTTCAAAAACGTTAAATAAATTAAAAAAAAAACACACATCACTGACTGATGTCTGTGTAATAGAGACTAAATTAAGCGTTTGTATACAATTTTGGCGGAGTGTCCGCGGTGTGACATAAATAACTAATTCGGTGTTTTCTTAATTGGGTAAACCCAAGAAATAATATTTTACATATGAGCTCAATAAAGAAAGTAACTCAAATAAAAAAAGCCCAAATTAAACATAGTTTTTAATAAGCCTCAGGCGAAAAAATCGTATTACAAACAAGTCTGAAACAGAACAACGTTTTTACCAAATTTTGTACCTTTATTTCGCTATTAGCTGGAGGCCATTTTTATAATATGATATCAGTGTGCCTTTGTTATTTTATTCCGGCTTCATATTGGTTGGAAATTCGTGATTTAGTGGAATCGTTGAAAGAAAATAACATCACAACATTTTTTTTTTAATTTTGTGGAGTTTTTAGCATTTAAAACACAAATCCCGGACTATCCCGGACTGTCCCGGGATCCCGGTATATTTTTTATACAATCCCGGGATCCCAAAATAGCAAATAAAGACCAAAATTGTAACAAGGTAAATAAAGAATTGGTTGTTTAATTTGTTTTTTTGAGATGAAATTTCCACTAAATAGGTTCAGGTGCTTCTGATGAAATTGGCTACGATAAACTGTTTGACAGACATGAGTAATTCCATTTTTTTTCTGGTAAAGCAAGGAACCCTGATTAAAAAACGTAAATAAGTCATAGTTTTTAATAAGCTTCGGGCAAATAAATCGAATTATAAACATTTCTGGAACAGAACAATATTTTTATCTAATTTTGTACCCTTTATTTCGCTATGAAATTGAGGTTATGTTTATAATATGATATTGCTCTACCACCACTATATGCTACTACCGATTTAACGAAAAAAACTAAATAGAAACCCAAACAGCGGTTGCATTTAAAAATATAAGACTTGTACACTTATTTCACTACGTCAAAGCTTTGAACCGTCGAAAAAAAACAAAATGGTGGTACGAAACGCAAATTTTGCGCTAATGGAGTGACATGACCTAAATGCAGGTGTTTGCTGGTGAAAGAGCTTCGTGTTGATAGATTTGAAGCAACAATACGTGATGTTTTTCAGTGTCAACTCTAAAAGGAAAAAAAGCGGAACCCTTTTAAGATTATTCGTGCGTCTGTGTGTATGTCACAGATTTTTTTTTTAATGTAATTGAAGTGGCTAACAAGCATGCAGTTCACATTGATGTTAAGTGATGCCTGCAGCCTATAGACACCCACACAAAGGCCAAGGTCAAAATGCAGAGGCGTTACCGCTCCTGAGGCCTAAGGTGTTATGCCTCTGTGCCGGAAATTACAAGGCCATACATAACCACCTGACCGGAACACGATAGTGCTGAACACTACCATTTAGCGGCAAGTATATAAGGTAATGCGGTGGTGCCTACGCCCGCGAGCTCCATCACTGAAGCTCTACCGAATTAATCTATTTGAAGATATTAAACCAATTGAGTTGTTTGCTATACATAATCTATACAAACAAATAAAATTGGAGTGTCTGTTTGTGATATAAAAAAAACCGCTTTATACTAAATGCATATGCATGTATACACGGTACATATACCAAAACAACATTTTTTTCAATTTTTGTCTGTCTGTCTGTTTGGCGGGGCTAATCTTGGGAACGGCTGGTCCAATTTGGACGAGATTACTGGCAGATAGGTTATTTAATAAGGAATAACTTAGGCTACTTTTATACTAGCTGCGCCCACGACTTCGTCCGGATATACTGAACAATCATACATTCTCACGCGGGCGAAGTCGCGGGCACAGCTAGTATATATATAAAAATCAATTGCTGTTCGTTAGTCTTGCTTAAACTCGAGAACGGCTGGACCGATTTGGCTAAAGGCACGTTTTAGTTTGCCACTAGCAGTCACCCATCACACATCCGATCACGCCCATATCGCACAACCGAGTAGATCGCTTGTGATCAACACCAGCCCACGGGCTATCATCACCATCATCATATCAGCCATAAGACGTCCACTGCTGAACATAGGCCTCCCCCAATGACCTCCATGCCGACCGATCGGAAGCGACGTGCATCCAGCGGGTACCTGCAGCCTTCACTAGGTCGTCGGTCCATCTTGCAGGTGGACGGCCCGTGCCGATACGTGGTCTCCACTCGAGAACCTTTCTGCCCCAGCGGCTATCGGTTCTCCGAGCTATGTGCCCTGCCCATTGCCACTTCAGCTTGAAGATCTGGTCGGCTATGTCAGCGACTTTCGTTCGCCTACGGATTTCTTCATTTCACGGGCTATGGGCGCTTCCAATCCAACTTTTATAGAACACTAGCTGTTTCCCGCGGTTTCACCCGCGTGGATGTCGTTTTATAAATATTTTTTTCCTGAATTGTCTTTGCTACAAACCTCACGGAGCCCGAGACCTTTCCAACGAATGCAAAACCGTGGAAATCGGTTCGTGCGTTCTGGAGTTATAGCGTCAGGAAGGAAAACCCGACTTATTTTTATATTATAGATATCATTAAAAGATTGTCTTTGCTTCTATTGGGATTTTTCCATTTTCTGGAAGTTTCCCAGTACCCCGGAGTTTGGTAATGTGCCCGGAGATGGCAACAGGTTCGCCACCTGTTACATGGGCCAAAACGTAACCGGCGAGTCGTGGGTGTTTGCATGTATGATTGAATGCATGCATTTACCTCTGCCTACCCCTTCGGGGATTACAGGCGTGAAGTTACGTTACGTTTATATCATTAAAAGACATTATCATTGCAAACGTGACTCCTGAAACAATCTTCACCGTATTTTAATTAGCAACTTTAGGCATAACAAAAACTTTCCTTCAACCCTAAAAAAAAGTTGCCCGTCCCAATATGACAGTTGAACAAGATGGCGCATGTTCCCGCGCAAATTCACGTCACGTAGCGTCGCTTGGCTTGACGGCTGACACAGTTGAATTTCGAAATATTTTAGTGTCTGTGACTGGCTGTTAAATAATTATCTTTTTTCAATTGTTTGTTATTTTGAATGTGTTAAAAATAGGTTATATATTTTATAGGTTATATTTTATATTTATAAGATTAAATGTAATCTATAAAATTATAAGAAATAAACAATGTTGTTGCTCTGTAACCAAAGAATTATAATTGTTAATTATAGTTTTATCTCTCCATAAACGCTATGACAATATAGTAGAATTGCCTAACTAGCATAGTTGGTAATAGATGGCGCTGCTGCTACCATAAAGCAATGCAATAGATGTGAAGGAAAGATTTGACAAATCGGGCAGGGCTTCAGTAGCTCAATTGGAAGAGTGGCTGGACTAGATTCCCAGTAGGTCCAGTTAGGGTTTTACTGGTGGTAGAGCTCCAGTGACGGAGCTCGCGGGCGTAGGCACCACCGCATTACCTAATATACTTGCCGCTAAATGGTAGTGTTTAGCACTGTCGTGTTCCGGCCAGGTGGTAATGTACGGCCCTGTAATTTCCGGCACAGAGGCGTAATACCTTAGGCCTCAGGAGTGGTAACGCATCTGCATTTTGACCTTGGTCTTTGTGTGGGTGTCTATAGGCTGCAGTTATCACTTAACATCAACGTGATCTGCATGCTTGTTTACCACTTCGGTTACATAAAAAAAAAAAAGGTCGCGAGTTCGAGTCTCGCCTGAAGTCAAATTTTTCCTTCCATTTTTCTTTAAAAATAAAAATTATAATAGAAGTGTAAAATATTTTTCAATATTAGTGTTTCGATAAATAAAACAGTAGGTACACACTATCAATAAAATTGAATTACGTTCACATTGCTAATGTCAAAATGTCATACATAATTACATTTGCTGTGTACCAGCCTGTGGTAAAACGGTTACAAAATAGAGGTTCGTTATAGAATTCAAACTTAGTTATATTTTATGCAATAATATCTGATGTCGGGTCGGGTAGTGAGATGGGTGACCGCTAGAGGCAAATTAAATGCTCGTTTCCGTGCTTCGGAGGGCACGTTAAGCCGTCGGTCCCGGTTGCTATCGATAGACAGCAGTCGTTAAACTTTGTCGGAGGCCATATAAAAGGGAAAAAAAAAAAGAAGTGCATGAAGCCTCCTTCAGCGAGTTCCTTTGCGTGCCAGCATCTCCAGTTATGACCACGCCCCCGACGTCTCGGGGGCAGATAGGCCCGGGGAAGGAGGACATTCCTCGACCCCCGAACCATCCCCCCCCTTTTGTTGCGCTTCACGCGCGGAGGGAGGGATGATGAATAAACAGTCAGTCAATGGAGGCCTTATGGGCGGTTTGAAAACATCCGACAGAGGGTTGGCCACTAACCCCAACACCTCCACCAATCCGCATTGGTGCAGCGTGGTGGAGTAAGCTTCAGGCCTCCCTTCCGAAAGGGGAGAGACTCGTGCCCAACAGTGGGTCGTATAATGGGTTGCCATTATTATTTATATTATTATGTATTTCGGTCGAATTTCGACCATTGGGCGATCACTACTATGTATATATCTAACTTAATATATCTCACTATTAATAATTTTACATTGTATAAAGAAATAAAGGCATAACAGCGATATTATCTGTCAATGTCACATTTTCCTTCATTCCCAACTGACATAAGATGAAAGATATTTTGACAGGTTGACGTTTTGACACGCGCTGTGAACTTCAACGTCTAATCGTTTGTTTTGATTAATAAGCATTGTTGTGAAGCGCGCATGGCCCAGCGGCTGGCGTAGATCGTAAGCGATCTACTCGGTTAAGCACTAATGGCGCGGTCGGGTAGTGTGATGGGTCACCGCTAGAGGCAAATTAAATGCTCGTTTCCGTGCTTCGGAGGGCACGTTAAGCCGTCGGTCCCGGTTGCTATCGATGGATAGCAGTCGTTAAACCTTGTCGGAGGCCTTATGGGCGGTTTGAAAACACCCGACAGAGGGTTGGCCACTTACCCCAACACCTCCACAAATCCGCATTGGTGCAGCGTGGTGGAGTAAGCTCCAGGCCTCCCCCCAAAAAGGGGAGAGACTCGTGCCCTGCAGTGGGATGTATAATGGGTTGCCATTATTATTTTGGACGCAGGTGAATTTAGACTCTAGAGCTCCAGTGACAGAGGTCGCGGGCGTAGGCACCAACGCATTACCTAATATACTTGCCGCTAAATGGCAGTGTTCAGCACTATCGTGTTCCCGTCAGGTGGTAATGTACGACCCTGTAATTGCCGGCATAGAAGCATAACCTTAGGCCTCAAGAGTGGTAACTCATCTGCATTTTGAGCTTGGTCTTTGTGTGGGTGTCTATAGGCTTAATAGGCTTCAGTCTTCACTTAACATCAATGTGAACTGCATGCTTGTTTGCCACTTCCATTACATAAAAAAAAAATTAGACGTCGGGACGTAACGACCCAATTTAATGCGGGAGGAGTTTTTTGAAGTGGAAATGGTATAGGCTGCAGTCATCACTTAACATCTATATTCTCGACTATACATATATTTTTTATCTTGTTTGACATGTATATCAATTGTTATTCACTTTAATTTATTTTGTTTGTTTTTGACAATTTTGACGTGTCATAAGAGGTGCCTGTCACCCTAAATGAATAAATGAGTTTCTGATTCTGATTCTGACATCAATGTGAACTGCATTCTTGTTTGCCACTTTCATTACATAGAAAAAAGTAAAAATGTTAATTTATCATTTAGGATTACAACGATCACTTGGTTTACGTCCAAATTCGTAATTATTATACAACAATTCATGTACAATAATTTTTAGTAGCAAAAAGATTGATCATCAATTCTAAATCCATTCTTCATTTAAAAGTTGGTAGCACTTCTAAACCAGAAATTTGATTCGCTAGTTCTCCGCTAAATCTTTTACTCTCCCATCACACGGTCACTTTAGAGCAGTGATTCCCAAAGTGGTCTATATCGACCCCTGGGGGTCTATGACAACGTGAAAGGGGTCTGCGACAGCGAAAGAAAATTTTGGGGGTCCATGAAATGAAAATGGGGGTCCACGATAATGGATCTCAACACATACACTGATAGTACCAATTTACTTACATCATACCAGTGATGCCCAAAGTGGTCCATGGGAGACTCGATGGGGGTCTACGTAGGCGTAATATGGGAATGTGATACAAATGTAGCAAGGACGGGGGTCCGCAGACACCAGAAAAAATTGTAAAGGGTCTACAAGAAAAAAAAGTTTGGGAACCTCTGCTTTAGAGTGACGCCATTTTGTTTTTGCAATTTATCTTTCTTTAATTTACTGTACGTAGGTACACAGTTTAAACGCTCATTACTAATTCAAATAATAGATTTACAATAAAGTTATTTAATAAGAAAAAACAATACAAGTATTATCACAGCAGGGTTGCCAGCCTTCTGTAATATAAATTATATTTAATTTTCATATTGTTAAGCATTTTTTAACGGATTACTTTCACTTGAGGTTTTTAATGACTTCAAACTATCTATCAAAAAAGATAAAAATTGCCTAAATATAATACACACTTATGTAAAATGCTCCCTGGTACATAATACGTTAAGATCCCAAAACAGAAACATTTCGTTCATCGAGTTTATGCTGCAAACCCATTTTTTACGCATATTTATGATCCAGAGAATATAAATCCACTAGATTGCCTATCAAAATGTAAAATTTTTCAAATTCATCTTTTTTTTTTTCTTCAAAACTGTTTTTTTAAAACACTTTGTATGATATCCAAAAGCATCGGTGGATTCAATTGTTAATAAAGTGTCGGCATATTTATATTTTTTTCTTACGACGAAATAATAACATTCACGAACACTTTTTGTATGATGCATCATTAAAGTCATGTACGTTGCTTGTTTTGTCACACAGAAAACACGCCTTCATCTTTGAATCATTTAATTTTACATTAATAAAGTAATTTGATAGTTGAGAAAAGTAGCATCCCACGCATGCGCAATAGATTTACAAGCGTCGTATCGCTGTCCTCGTCTGACTGGTGATGTTACGCGCTAGCTATTTTTCACTCTATTTACAATATTAACCATCTTTAACATCCAGCAACCCTTATTTGCGGCCAGATTTAATTCGACATCATACAGAGACCGATTTAGTTGTCATCCAAATAAACTAGCCACACATTTAATGAATAATTTAATATTTAAACGACTGAAAAGAAAGTGCCCTCTAGATCTATTGAGAGGAACAAACAATAATGTAATGGTAGTTTATTCCATCACTTATAGTCTTGACTGCTCTTACCATTTGTATGCTGACGATCTACAATTGCATGTGCAGGCAGATCCAGACGATTTGACGCATGCTTTAGCTAATATGAACCTAAATCTTCAATCTATTTCACGCTGGTCTAGCAAGTTTGGTATAACAGTTAATCATAGCAAGTGTCAAGCAATAATTTTGGGTAGTCCTTCTTTCGTCAAAAGAATAAATTACCAACACCATTAAAAAACGAAACAAACTACAACACATTCATTAAAAATATCAAACAATTACTCATCGATAAATGTTACTATAATATTCAGGATTATTTGAGCGACACCTTCAAATGATATTTTTTAATCTAAATAAATGATAATATTTAACTTTCCCCTTATTACATAAGCTTCCCCTCTTATGTTGCTATACCCTAACAGGGTGTCATTGTGCAATACCACCTATGTACCCATATGACATAACGCAATAAATAATTTGAATTTGAATTTGAATTAATCTGGAACAACATGCATCTGTTGTATTTAATGATATGTTATTCCTTTCTCGCTACATTTTAAGAGTTTGGACTTATTCATTGACTCTAGTCTCAGCTGGAAGAAGCAAATTACTTCCATAAGTCAAAATGTCACTACTTCGCTACGGTCTCTCTATAGATACAAAATTTTTTTGCCAACAGGTACGAAAAAACTTTTAATTCAATCGCTTGTGTTGCCTATTATTGATTATGCAGACGTCTGTTATCCGGATCTTTCTCAGACACTTCTGAATAAACTGGATCGTATTCTTAATAATTGCATCCGCTTTATTTACGGACTTCCCAAATATGATCACATTTCCTCCTTTCGTTCTAAGCTCAAATGGCTTCCCATCCATCAGCGGCGTTCCGTCAGGATACTCTGCTTGTTATATTCTATACTTAACGAACCTATTTTTCCTGAATATCTAAAACTCAATTTTCACATTTTGGGCGCCTCTCATAGTCTAAACCTCCGTTCATCGGAATCTCTTACTCTTCATATTCCTTCCCACAGTACTGGATTTAGGGCCAACTCTTTCACAGTTTCGGGAAGTAAGCTCTGGAATTCGCTTCCCGTGGACATTAGAATGGCTTCCAGTAAATTTACTTTTAAAAGGAAGCTCCGTGACCACTACCTGAAGATGTTTTGAGTACCTATCTACCTACTTTAATTGTTCTTTCGATTTCGTTATTCTTATATCAAATTGCGATTCTTTTAAGGTCTAAATATTATAATATTATATGTAACATTTCTTATTTATATGTATGAATATGTAGTATATATATGTATTATTATGTATGTATGTATTTAATAAGATAGTTTATTATCGATATTTTACTATTTGCTTATTAAATCATATAATATGTCATTATGGTTAGTAAATCTTTTAGTTTATAACTTCATTCTCAATGCACCAACATATATTATTTTGTTTCTCAACACAACCTCAAGGTTGACTGGTCGAGAATGCTTCATAACATTAAGTCCGCCTCATGTAATATACTTGTAAGTGCAAAAAGCTTAAATAAATTAATAAATAATAATGTATAATATACTTAATTAACAAATAAGGGCACATGTCGCTGGACTGATCGCCCTCCATGACAACTACTAAAGAATCATGGCAAGTTTCATACATTGATTTGTACAAAAAAAGTTAGGAAAAGGTACAAGGTAAAACGGATTAGAAATATAATCTAGGGAACCTAAAGAACATTTTCTGGTATGTAAATTATTTTTAAATCACCGGAATAAAAATCGTCTTTCCTAACAACAGTAGAAGCACTCCACACTAAAGTTCAATTTCAAACTTTTTATTCCGGAGAGTAAAATATATTTTAAGCATCAGAAAATGTTGTTTAGGTTCACTGGAAAATATTTCCTTTTTTTTCATTTTTTCTGTACAAATCTTGCCATGTCAATCATTCATTCATAACCGTTTGCTGAATGTTCCATACAGAACAGATTGCAATAAAGAAATACATCTAGAAAAAAAATGTAAAATACAATGCTCTATATATACGCATTTTTTTTTAATGTAATTGAAGTGGCAAACAAGCATGCAGTTCACATTGATGTTAAGTGATGACTGCAGCCTATAGACACCCACACAATGACCAGAGGTCAAAATGCAAATGCGTTACCACTCCTGAGGCCTAAGGTGTTATGCCTCTGTGCCGGAAATTACAGGGCCGTACATTACCACCTGATCGGAACACGATAGTGCTGAACACTACCATTTAGCGGCAAGTAAATCAGGTAATGCGGTGGTACCTACGCCCGCGAACTCCGTCACTGGAGCTCTACCACCAGTAAAAAACCACCAGCATTATTGAAGTTTCAGTAAGAACGCATTCTTAATGAAGTTTTCAACGGCAAGTTTACTTCCTAATATCCTTACTAATAAATATCTAACAAAGCTATAGCAAAGCGTGGTTAAACTACAATTAAAAATACCTTTAATCAACAGAAGCATTTATTATTCAATAAGCTAAAAGATGCGATCTTCACCAACTCTAGATCCATTCTACATTTAAAAGTTGTAAACACTCCTGAACCAGATATTTGATTCGCAAGTTTCCCGCTAAAACTTTTACGCTCCCGTCGCACGGTCACTTTAGAGCAGTGATTCCCAAAGTTTTCTATATCGGCCCCTGGGGGTCTATGACAACATAAAGGGGGCCCGGCTTCAGCGAAAAAAAAATTTGGGAGTCCATGAAATGAAAATGGGGGTCCACGATAATGGATCTCAACACATACACTGATAGTACCAATTTACTTACATCATACCAGTGATTCCCAAAGTGGTCCATGGGAGACTCGATGGGGGTCTACGTAGGCGTGAATAACAATTGGAAATATGGGAATGTGATATAAATGTAGCAAGGACGGGGGTCTACAGAAACCAGAAAAAATTGTAAGGGGTATGTATGTATGTATGTATCTTCACGCCAGGTCCCTAACGGGGTAGGCAGAGAGTGTAGAGCGCCAGACATCCCGGTTCTGACAAACCTCTCGTGCCTCGTCTACCTTCATCATTCTCTTCATACATGCACGCCGATTCCTAAGACTTGTAAGGGGTCTACAAGAAAAAATAGTTTGGGAACCTCTACATTAAAGTGACGCCATTTTGTTTTTGCAATTTATCTTTCTTTAATTTTTTTTTTTTTTTTTTTTTTTTATGTCTGAAGATTGACAGACAAGCAAACGGGCCACCTGATGGAAAGTGGTCACCGTCGCCTATGAACATTTGCAACACCAGGGGAGTTGCCAACGCGCTGCCAGCCCTGAAGGACTCTTTTGACGCCATTTTTGAAGAACCCCATATTGTAGCACCTAGGGAACACCTCAGAGGGAAGTTCGTTCCACAATTTACACGTTCTGGGCAGGAACGAACGTGAAAACCGCACCGTTGAGCACTGCCAGGTGTCCAGTCGGTGTGGGTGGAACTTCTCTCTTCGGCGGGTAGTACGGTGTAGGAAAAGAGACGGTGGCACCATGTCAAACAGTTCCGCAGAGCACTCACCATTGTAGAGACGGTACAACACGCAGAGACTCCCAATGTCTCTGCGCAGGCTCAGATGTTCGAGCCTGTCGGTAAGTCCTGGATCGTTAACAATACGAACGGCGCGTTTTTGTAGGGAGTCAAGTGGACCAAGCTGGTATTTGGGGGCTCCCGCCCACAAATGAGAGCAGTATTCCAGATGGGGCCGCACTTGGGCCTTATAAAGCTGTAGTAGCTGCCCCGATGTGAAATACTGCCTCGCTTTGTTAAGCACCCCCAACTTTTTGGATGCCAACTTGGTCTTACACTCAATGTGACTCCCGAATTGCACTTCGTTCGATATGTCAACGCCCAGGATACCGATACTCTTATCAACGGCGAGCGGAATGCCCTGGAACTGTGGTGCTACAATGAATGGGGTTTTTTTTGCGGTGAACGCGCAGACTTGTGTCTTCGAGGGGTTAAACTGTACTAAATTAAGTCGACCCCAATCCGAGACCCGCTCCAGAGAGTGCTCGATTTCAGACACAAGTCTAGTCCTGCTTTCCTCGATAAGTGTCCGAGAGGCATTTGCACGGCTAGTGTAGTGTGCATCTCCCGTACTATCATCAGCATAGCAATGAAAATTGGAGTTTTGCTCCAATATTTCATTGATATGCAGAAGAAAAAGCGTGGGAGATAACACAGAGCCTTGCGGCACACCAGCGTTGATAGGTAGTCTGTCTGAGCGCTGACCGTCAACTAAGACTTGTATATAACGCTCAGACAGAAAGCTGGCTGTCCAGTTGCATAGCCTCTCGGGAAGACCGTAGGATGGAAGTTTCGCGAGGAGTGCCCTGTGCCAGACCCGGTCAAAGGCCTTAGCAATGTCCAGGCTTACAGCCAATGCCTCCCCACTCTTGTCCAAGGCGTGGGACCAATGGTGCGTGAGATATACTAGAAGATCACCAGCAGATCTGCCATGACGAAATCCATATTGGCGGTCACTGATCAGCTGATGATCCTCTAGATACTGCAGCAGTTGAGTATTGATCACACGCTCCATGACTTTACAGAGTAGGGAGGTTATTGCTATGGGCCTATAATTGGCCGGGTCACTGCGATCCCCTTTTTTGGGTATCGGGTGCACGAGGGCGGTCTTCCACGCAGACGGTACGGTTCTTTGATCGTAGGAAAGCGAGAACAGGCGCGTCAGAACGGGGGTCAGCTCGGGAGCGCACATCCTCAACACCACCGCAGGGACGGAGTCCGGCCCACTCGACTTCTTGACGTCAAGGGATAAAAGAGCTCGCCTGACGTTCTTCTGAGTGAATTTGACGTCAGGCATAGAGCTTTCACAGCGCGGGATGGTAGGCGCTGTGATACCCATGTCGTCAAGAGTCGAGTTTGAGGCAAAGAGGCTGCCCAGAAGGTCAGCTTTCTCTTTTGCCGTGTGGGCCAGGCTATCGTCAATTTTACGCAGTGGTGGGAAAGATGACCGACAAAAATTCCCTTCGATAGCTTTGGCAAGAGACCAATAGGCACGGCTCCCGGGAGGGTGCCTCATTAGTTTCCTGCCAACTCTACCGATGTGCTTCGATTTCGCTTTGGCCATGCGCCGCTTAGTGGACCTGGATGCAGCGTTGAGTGCTCTCTTAAGGCCGGAGGCATTAGGATCCTTACAAGCGTGAGCCGCAGTCCAGGTTCTGTAAGCCTCCTGCTTGTGACTAGAAGCCACAGCACAGGACTTATCGAACCAGGGCTGGTACTGTCCGCCAATGGATACCACAGAGTACGGAATGTAACATTCCATTCCCTGGTGTATCACATCGGTTACAGCATCGGCACACGTGCTCGGATCTTCCGACGAGAAACAAAGCTGCCTCCATGGGTAGGACGTCAGGAACTCCCTCAGTCCATCCCAGTCTGCCGACCTGTAATGCCACACTTGTCGAGTTGCCGAGGGCCGCAGCGGCGCTCGAACCGACAATGAGGCTTTTGTGCGTACCAGACAGTGGTCCGAGGATCCTAAGGGAGCCTCGACCACCACCTGATAGTTGGCAGGATGTGAGGTCAGCAGAAGATCCAGCAAAGAGGCAGTGTGACCCTCGACATCTGGTATCCGGGTAAACCCGGTTACAACTTGTGAGAGTCCATTAGCCAACGCGAAATCGTGTGCAGATCTTCCAGCGAAGTCCGTGATCCGGGAACTCAACCACTCCGTATGGTGTGCGTTAAAGTCACCAAGAATCACCAACTCCGCAGAAGGATACTGCACAAGCACTGTGTCGACCACCTGTTGGATGTGCTCGAATAAGCGGGCTGTCTCCCCGTCTCCGCTATAGGACCTGTACACGCACGCGTATATTCGGGTAGATCCACCGTAATCCACGCGTGCCCACAATAGCGACAGGTCCTTGTCTTCAAAATGGTCAAGACGGCGACAACAGACATCCTCTCGGACATACAGACATACCCCGGCGCGGCGAACGAAAGTGTTCTCCAGAGTATAGACGGGGTAAGTAAGGTACGATGTGTCAAGTGGAGAGGATATTTGTGTCTCCGTCAGAAAGAGTAGGGCCGGCTTAGCCGTTTCAAGGTGGTGGTGAACGGCGTTAAGGTTGGTATGTAAACCCCTGATGTTGCACATGTCCACAGTAAATGTGGGAGGGGCGTCCGCTGCGTTTCTACTTTTTTTCTTTTTTTTGACCATTTTTTATATTTAACTTCCTAACAGCGTCGGATAAGGGAAAGAATGATGTGCACCGTATCGACCGCCCGCGGGGCAAAGTTGCAGGTGCATCAGACCATCTGCACACAGAGGTGGTGCAATTTGCTGGTCCGGGGGACGGAAGGACCCCCGATCCCCCCCGTGCACAGGCGCCGGGCCCACTCCGGTCTCTTACTCCGGCACGACGACTGCACACGGGACTTAACACCGGTTGGCGGGACAGCCTCCCAGGCCAGAGTTTAATAGAGAGGCCTGGGTTCGGGTCCCCTACTGACCGGCGGGCGGCAGCGGACCGTTACCGTTTCATCGGCTCTCCCTGGCCCCCGGGCCAACATGTTGCGCCCCTGAGCGCAAGATGTCCTTACACATACCGGCCCCGGGGGCGGACAATACGGTGCACATCAAGGATAGGAACGAGGAAGAGGATAGGGGGAGGGGAGGGGGGGGGACTGGCTCTCAGGCTCGGAAGCCGGAACACGCCCGAAGACGTTTGGCGGCAGATTACGACCTGAGGGTGGTAGCTAGCCAGGCAGGACCCAAGGGACCTTACCACCAAGCAGGACACTAGGAGGGATTACGCTGGTAGTGCCGACCCAGCAACCATGTGGAACCAGTCGCCAGAGCCTTGTTTGCTGGTCGGCAGGGTGCACCACGTGCAGGTAAGGGTGGCTGCGGCACCAGGATGGTAAGGCGCCACTTACACCCCAAGTGTGTATTTGGTTGGATGGTTGATTACTTACTCGTTTGATTGCAGGTGAAATATAGTCATTCAATCTTCTATATTATTCTGCAGCGCGCATGGCCCAGCGGCTGGTGTAGATCGGAAGCGATCTACTCGGTTAAGTGATACGGGCGCGGTCGGGTGTGTGATGGGTGACCGCTAGTGGAAAATTAAAAATGCGCGTTTCCGTGCTTCGGAGGGCACGTTAAGCCGTCGGTCCCGGTTGTTTTCGATAGAAAGCAGTCGTTAAACCAACGGAGGCCTTACAGGCGGTTTGAAAACGTCCGACAGCGGGTTGGCCACTAACCCGTATCTCCACCAACCCGCATTGGAGCAGCCTGGTGGAGTAAGCTCCAGGCCTCCCCCCAAAAAGGAGAGAGACTCGTGCCCAGCAGCGGGACGTATAAAGGGTTGCCTTTATTATTATTAGCTTTGCAGAGGAAATGGAAAATAAAATCATGAAAAATATTTTACGTACGTAAACGTAACTTCACGCCTGTAATCCCCGAAGGGGTAGACAGAGGTAAATGCATGCATTCAAGCATACATGCAAACACCCCCGACTCGCCGGTTACGTTTTGGCTCATGTAACAGGTGGCGAACCTGTTGCCATCTTCGGGCACATTACCAAACTTTTTCCATTTTCTGGAAGTTTCCTAGTACCTCGTTACTGGGAAACTTCCAGAAAATGGAAAAATCCCTATAGAATCAGAGATAAACGATTTTAAACCGTTATCTCTGATAGCCCCCGACCCGGGAATCGAACCCAGGACCCCCAGCGCAGTAGTAGTGGCCTGCTACCACTACGCTTCATTCCGACACACACTTAGCCGGTTTTTAAAAGTTTATTCGAACCAAAGAGATGCAAATGATATTCGTGAAGTTAGCAATTCTAATTTCAAAAGACAGCACAATGTTGAAATAAGGTTGGGGAAAAAGTTTCTTCGCATTTTATAATATAATTCAAAACATTTTTTAATATAGTTTATTTAAATTTAACTAAAGTATGTATGTACCATTTTGTTCGATAACCTTTTGCCATCTTGTAGGTAGGGACATGATCCCATTGCTATAAACATTTTGGGACTTCTCATCAAAATACCGCGACAAGTGGATTTATTTGGCAGTCCTCTCGTGATGTTAACCTGACATTGCATAAAGAATTCTGAAGAGACCGAAACAGGTAAAAATCTGAAGGTGCAAGGTCAGGACTATACGGCGGATGCATTAACACCTCCCAGCCAAACTCTCTTAATTTTTGCTGAGTGGCTATAGACGTGTGAGGTCTAGCGTTATCATGATGAAACACCACACCCCTTCTGTTGATCAATTCCGGCCGCTTTCTCTCAACTTCTTGCTTTAATCTCATCAGTTGTTCGCAGTAGAGTTCAGAATCGGTAGTCCTGCCTGGTGGTAATAGCTCATAATGAATAATGCCCTTCCAATCTCACCACACACACAACATCACCTTATTGCGAGTTAACCCGGGTTTCGCCACAGTCTGTGAAGCCTGATCGGCCTTTGACCACGACCTTTTTCGCACATTCTTGTCATACGTGATCCACTTTTCATCACCAGTTTACAACTTCTTCAAAAATGATTCGGTTTCATTACGTCGTAATAAAGAATCACAAATGAGTACACGGTTCATTAGGTTTCTTTCAGTGAGCTCGTGAGGTACCCAAATATCGAGCTTTTTTTGTACCCAGCTTTTTTCAAATGCGCCAAAACTGTTTTGTGATCAATTCTCAGTTCTTCAGCTACGTCGTAACTACTGATATGTCGATCTTGCTCCACTTTTTCAAAATTGGCATCCATTTTATCCGTAATAGGCGACCAGAGCGAGGTGCATCTTTGACATCAAAATTTCCGGATTGAAAACGCTTAAACCAAATTTGTGCTACTCTCACAGACACTGCACTAGGTCCATAAACATCGCAAATTTTTTTCGCTGCTTGCGTTTCATTTTTACCTTTTTTGTAGTAAAATTTTAAAATGTATCGAATTTCTTCATTAGATTCACTCATCTTGACAGTACGAAAAACAAATGAAAATCACACATTTGCCTAATTTGAATTTGGAATTATGTTCTTTAAAATTTTAACTTTCAATGATACCAAAACCAGCCAGATACAAATACTACAGCCAAAGAGATTTTATTACAAGTTCATACATACTATAATGCGAAAAGACTTTTTCCCCAACCTACTCGTATTATATTATCTGTATTATGTTTTAATATCGATCCAAGTTTCCCAACCTCTTTTTGATATTCTGTAGTAATGCCAGTATAAATTCGATGGAATTTATACTGGGTCAGAGATTATGTAATAATACTACGTATAGAATGGACACTTCGACGTCCCGCCCGATTTCCCCGCATCACCCAATCTCCTCCCCTTTTATGGGCGACGTTTGGTATTCTCTACGTGCTACGCACACAGGTGCTCGTATAAATACACGGCACTGATTGATGTCTGTGTAATAGAGACCAAATTAAGCGTTTGTACGGAATTTTGGCGGAGTGTCCGGGGTGTGACTCGGTGATTGGTGGATTATAATGAGATGTTTCCAAGGGAAAGGAAGGGATTTAAAGTATTTTTTTTTTTTAATTTTTTTTTTATGTAATTGAAGTGGTAAACAAGCATGCAGTTCACATTGATGTTAAGTGATGACTGCAGCCTATAGACACCCACACAAAGACCAAGGTCAAAATGCAGATGCGTTACCACTCCTGAGGCCTAAGGTCTTATGCCTCTGTGCCGGAAATTACAGGGCCGTACATTACCACCTGACCGGAACACGATAGTGTTGAACACTACCATTTAGCGGCAAGTATATTAGGTAATGCGGTGGTGCCTACGCCCGCGAGCTCCGTCACTGGAGCTCTACCACCAGTAAAGAATTAATATTGTATTGGTCTAAACAGCTTTCCAATTTTATGCTTCTCTGTCCGCGTACCTAATTATTGGTTTAAAAACTGATCAAGTGCGTGAGTTGTTCGAAATTTTCGAGTAAATAATAATTTATTTGGTCGACTATTACTTACAAACTTGTAAAGCCAGCTTGAGTGTGATAGTTTTCCTTTTGATTTCGTTTTAAGTAGCTACTATTGACGGTAACGTTTGAATTTCTAACAACCGTTTAGTTGGTAGATGGGGGGACGCTTGACTTTAACGAAAATTGGCACCTTAAAGTTTAATAAGTAACCAAATCGAAAAATGATAATACCTATACCTATATTTGAAAGTCCTATCCAACAATATCCTACACTATATAGAAAATGAAAAAAAAATATCTGCGCGTTACCTGTTTTACTGGTGGTAGAGCTTCAGTGACGGAGCTCGCGGGCGTAGGCACCACCGTATTACCTAATATACTTGCCGCTAAATGGTAGTGTTCAGCACTATCGTGTTCCGGTCAGGTGATAATGTACGGCCCTGTAATTTCCGGCACAGAGGCATAACACCTTAGGCCTCAGGAGTGGTAACGCATCTGCATTCTGACCTTGGTCTTCATGTGGGTATCTATAGGCTGCAGTCATCACTTAACATCAATGTGAACTGCATGCTTGTTTGCCAAGACCATTACATAAAAAAAAAAAAAAAATGTGGGTGAGGTGCTCTAAATATTTTTTTTTCGTGTTTTTATTCTATCACCTTGTCGGCGTGCTAGACGTGTATACTTGTGCCAAATACCAATAGTTTTTGCGCTAAACCGCGAACGGACAAACAGACGGACATGGCGAAACTAAAAGGTTCCTTGTTTCTAAATTGAAGACAAAGTATTGGTACAGTGCCATGAAGCCTTAAAGTCCATTCATAAAATTAACATTTTTTTTTTGTCAAGTAAAACGATATTTCGTATTCTTTAGCAGCGTAAAAGTCAGAAGTCAGAATCTGTCAGTCAATTAGTGGTTTATCAGTCAGTCAGAGTATATAACAGTCAATAATTTGAGTAAAGCGATGGCTACTTTACCAGAACATGTACAATGAAGTTTTGGAGGCAACACGAAAGGCTGTGTTTCAGCATGTCATTCTATTTCACTATACACGGGCACTGTTATAAACCTATATCAAAGAAAATATAATACTAGCTGTGCCCGCGACTTTGTCCGCGTGAGAATTTATGATTGTTCAGTATCTACCCAGACGTAGTCGTGGGCGCAGCTAGTATAAAAGTAGCCTTAGTTACTCCGTATTACATAAGCTATCTGCTAGTGAAAGTTCCGTCGAAATCGGTTCAGCCGTTCCCAAGATCAGCCCCGCCAAACAGACAGACAGACAAAAATTGTAAAAAATGTTGTTTTGATATATGTACCGTGTATACATACATATCCATTTAGTAAAAAGCCTTTATTTCAATATTACAGACAGACACCCCAATTTTATTTATTTGTCTAGATAACTCAAAAATACACCAAGAAAAAAAGATCCGGACGAATTGAGAACCTCCTCCTCTTTTCGAAGTCGGTTAAATGAAATACAATAAGAGCACCATACGCCTCTTTCAAGGTTCCCGCTAAAACCGAAAGACTTTTTAATACCTTGTCCATTGTCACTTTTATAAAAAAGTAACAGGTAACAATACGCAGTTCGCGTCCGACATTTTTTTACATTGTAGATATATTATTTTAAAGAAAAATGGAAAGAAAAATTTGACTTCAGGCGAGACTCGAACTCGCGGCCTACTGGGAATCTAGTCCAGCCGCTCTTCCAATTGAGCTACTGAAGTCCTGCCCGATTTGTCAAATCTTTCCTTCACATTTATTGCCTTGCTTTATGGTAGCAGCAGCGCCATCTATTGCCAACCATGCTAGTTAGGCAACCAAATTTGTGCCAACCAAATTGTAGATATAGTATTGGCACAGTGCCATGAAGCCTTTCTTAAAATGGACTATATTTTGAACTAGCTGTGCCCGCGACCTCGTTCGCGTGGAATAGTGACTTTGAGCAGCATTTTTGGGATATAACTTAATTTTGGATTATACAAAAACACTTGTGGGTAGTAAAAAAATCTGGTTTACATGAATTATCTGTACTCGATATAAGACTTAAGCCACCAAAGCCACCAATGCTACCAAACGCCACCAACGCTACCAACTCCACCAACGCCACTAACACCACCACTAATATCACCAACGCCACCAATGCCACCAACGCCACTAACGCCACCACCACCAACGCCACCTATGTCACCAACGCCACTAACTGCTGCTAACATAAGCACATTAACGTTTTATCTTACGACAGTGAAAGGTCCTTCAAAATCGGCGACACTCCAATTCCATTTCTTTGTATGTATGTATGTATGTATGTATGTATGGAGATAAAAGTAGCCTAAGTTACTCCTTATTACATCAGCTACCTACCCGTGGATGTCCCGTTAAAGTAGGATACACTCCAATTCTAATTATTTGTATGTAGGTATGTATGTATGTATGTATGGATGTATGGAGATAAAAGTAGTCTAAGTTATTCATTATTACATCAGCTACCTACCCGTGTAAGTCCCGTCAAAGTCGGATACACTCCAATTCTACTTATTTGTATGTAGGTATGTATGTTTGTATGGATGAATGGAGATAAAAGTAGCCTAAGTTACTCCTTATCACATCAGCTATCTGCCAGTGAAAGTCCCGTCAAAATCGGTCCAGCCGTTCCCAAGATTAGCCCCGACGCTTGGCCGGAGGATCCTCTCTTTTCGTGGGAGGAACACTTTCACCAGTTCCTCCACAAATTTAAGAATGCTTATAAATATTAAAAAAAAAACATTGCAAATAGTAATTTAATGTTAAAAAAGGTAACTCAAATCTGATAACAATCGGATCTAGATAATTAAAATATAGGTTACACTAGGGGTGGGTTTATCGCTAAATGATTACTTCCAGTCCACCCCAAATATGGAAGTAGATTCTTGGAACACCAAACAATAGGGTGTATTGATAGAGCAACACGGGCCACCGGCCGCGGCGGACCGAACGGCAGTAGTCATATACAGCCTATCGCTGAGATTGTTTTATATTATTTCGCATTAACACATGCTTGTGAAATATATTTTATTTTTAAAGAAAAATGGAAAGAAAAATTTGACTTCAGGCGAGACTCGAACTCGCGACCTACTGGGAATCTAGTCCAGCCGCTCTTCCAATTGAGCCACTGAAGCCCTGCCCGATTTGTCAAATCTTTCCTTCACATCTATTGCATTGCTTTATGGTAGCAGCAGCGCCATCTATTACCAACTATGCTACGTATCACACGTATTTCCCCCTCCCATATGACTTTTTTGCATCGGTAATAAACGCTATGGCTACTCTCCTCCGGTCCGCCGCGGCCAGTGGCCCGTGTTGCTCTATGAGGTGTATTACACAGTAATCTATACGAATATTATATTATCTATATTTATTAATATAATTATTTGATCAAATCATTTTCCACTCATAATTTCCCATAATTTCACCCACGATTCGCCGGTTACGTTTTGACCCCTGTAACAGGTGGCGAGCCTGTTGACATCTCCGGGCACATTACCAAACTTCGAGGTACTGGGAAATTTCCAGAAAATGGAAAAATCCCAATAGAACCAGAGAGGACCTTACACCATTATCTCTGATAACCCCCTACCCGGGAATCGAACCCAGGACCTCAGCGTAGTAGTAGTGGCCTGCTACCACTAGGCTACCGAGGCAGTTAAAATATCTTTTTTTTATTATTTAATGGAATTGCTACACAAGCGTGCCGTTCACATTGATGTTAAGTGATGACTGCAGCCTATAGACACCCACACAAAGACCAAGGTCAAGATAAGGTGTTATACCTCTGTACAGGGCCGTACATTAGCACCTGGCCGGAACACGACAGTGCTGAACACTACTATTAAGCGGCAAGTATATTAGGTAATGCGGTGGTGCCTACGCCCGCGAGCTCCGTCACTGTAGCTCTACCACCAGTACATTGCTGGGCAAAAGCCTCTCCTCACCTTGGAATGTTACTTATTATCAAAATAACATTATAGTCGTACGGATTAGTTAAAACCCAAGACCTCAGCACAAGTGGGTACTAAACCTTCAACACTTGATAATATATTGGGTATAAAACCCTTTGATGTCGCCACCCTTCAAAAGCGGTATCTCTTTGACATGCCTTAGATTAACTGATTATTTATCTTACTACAAAAGGAGTAGACAGAATTGCTCGTGTTTAGCAGTTTTAGTGCTCGGGATAGGTACGACTTGAGGAAAATATGGAATAAATTTAGAATCACTTGTGTCGGTCCACTCGGTCTATCCGTCGAAGGCAGTTTGTTTCAAAAGTGTTGAGTTTTTGAATTGTTTTT
Organism: Macrosoma leucophasiata; assembly: GCA_036365455.1. NCBI lineage: Eukaryota > Metazoa > Arthropoda > Insecta > Lepidoptera > Hedylidae > Macrosoma > Macrosoma leucophasiata. The sequence continues at coordinate 6,478,104 of JAWQUS010000029.1, forward strand.
TCTTTGTTATTTCTCGCCTGTATATTTTAAAGCGATAAAGCTTATCGCCGTTGTTGTCGGTTTAATCCCACCAAAATTTTAGAAGTCGCACGGACAGCCCTTTTTGATTCCCTCTAGGATAAACTACTGCACTAAATAAAATAATAAAAGGAGATGTTGCGAACTCGGCCCTGGTTCGTACACGTCCTCAAAAAATGGGTAAATTAAAGAAGAATCTAAAAAAAATACAATTAATTTATTCAAGAATATATTTTAGAGTTACAACCACATTTAATTCAAACGATTTTATCATTTTCAACTATGTTAAACATGGCGGCGATACAGCCGACACTGGGATCAATCGATTTTGATAGTATTTAGAAAATATTACTTTTTTCTCCAAGTTCTATAATCAAAATACAATTTAAAAAATGAAAATGTCAAAATGACATCACAAGGCAAGACAATTGAGTTGCAATTCTAACTGCAAATTATGTTTTGTAACTGCAAACAAAGCTAAATAAGTGAAAATATGCAGTAAAAAACGTTTTTATATTGAATTTGCCTGTTAATGATATTGTGTACAATACATGGCCGGAGGTCCATACATTTTTGCAACATCTCCTTTGTAATCGAATAGAACAACTAACGCTTAATAGAAATAGCATTAGTTATTTCTGGTAAGCCAGTGCAGTTGCATTTAAACGGTGGTTTATTACAAGAAAAGCAAATAGTGGACGCGCCACCAATCTTAGAAAAATGGTATACATTTTGTTTTTTGACATTGACGACCCGGTTAGTCCAGCGGTGCGAAACCACCGTTTGATTCGAAGGGTCGCGGGTTCGATCCCCGCACCGGAACAAATATTTGTATGGCCTACAGATATTTGTTTCGGGTCTGGGTGTTTTTGTATGTGTTGTATGTGTACAACGGCACCCACGACACAGGTTTGTACCTACTGTGGGGCTGTGAGTGTAAGCGTTTTTTTTTTTTTTCTTTAATTTCCAAAATGTTTTCTACAAATATATTGACGGCCTGATCAAGAAATATAATAACGTTTTCGTAGGTTTTCGCGAGCTTCATACACATGTAGAAATTAAACTTGCATGACATGGCAACGTAGTTTTCAGTAATTTCTCGATAGATGGCGCCACTAGTAGTTTACATCGCACTAGGGTTGTGTTCCGTCTCAGCTATATAAGACCAGGCTGAACATCACAGATTTAGTCTGCCTGTGACTACAGTAGCTGGCAAGCGACCGAAACGTTTTTGTGTGTTCCGAAAAGTTTGAGAGAGTGTATACGCGAGAAAATCCGCAAGTTTTATTTCTACAATAAATAAATATTTACTAGTGGCCCGCCCCGGCTTTTCCCGCGCTGCTCTGCTCCTATTAGTCATAGCGTAATGTAAGCTATCCTATCTCTCAAGTAGGATCGAACTGCACATGGTGTGCGAATTTCATTATAATCGGTTTAGTGGATTAGGAGTCCATTGAGGACAAACATAGTGACACGAGATTTATATATATTAAGAAGAATAAGATTTCAATAAAACAATAAACTGTATTACTTATAATATGATTTTCAGCGACGCCGTCTAAAATTTATGTATTGTATGTATTTATTTCATCTACATACAACACTGTAATGGGCGTCTTTGTTGAACTTGTATGAGTGATTTCTATAACAGCAAAAAAAATACATTCATACATTATTCACTTGAAAAAATACCATAAAATTGCACAATATATGTATATATATATATATATATATATATATATATTTATGTTATAAAAGTGGCAAACAAGCGTGCAGTTCACATTGATGTTAAGTGATGACTGCAGCCTATAGACACCCACACAATGACCAGAGGTCAAAATGCAAATGCGCTGCCACTCCTGAGGCATTAGGTGTTATGCCTCTGTGCCGGAAATTACAAGGCCATACATTACCACCTGACCGGAACACGATCTAAAAGTGGCAAACAAGCGTGCAGTTCACATTGATGTTAAGTGATGACTGCAGCCTATAGACACCCACACAATGACCAGAGGTCAAAATGCAAATACGCTGCCACTCCTGAGGCATTAGGTGTTATGCCTCTGTGTCGGAAATTACAAGGCCATACATTACCACCTGACCGGAACACGATAGTGCTGAACACTACCATTTAACGGCAAGTATATTAGGTAATGCGGTGGTGCCTACGCCCGCGAGCTCCGTCACTGGAGCTCTACCAGTAAACTTTGTTGAACTTGTATGAGTGTTGCTATTTCCATAACAGCAAAAAAATACATTCATACATTATTCACTTGAAAAAATACCATCAAATTGCACAATATCTTGTAAAACAGGAACTGTGCGGTGAATACAAATTTTCCACACGTACAGAAATCTATAAACCGATGGTAATAAATTAAAATGATCTACCGCGTGCTTAGACGCTTGAATAATATTCAAATTTATTGCCTTACCTTCAATATTTTTTTAAAACGAAATTGTTTCTGAAGTTGATTCTTTCTGGTAGGTGTTTTTTTTTATGTTATGGAAGTGGTAAACAAGCATGCACTTCACATTGATGTTAAGTGATGACTGCAGCCTATAGACATCCACACAAAGACCAAGGTCAAAATGCAGATGTTACCACTCCTGCGGCCTAAGGTGTTATGCCTCTGTGCCGGAAATTACAGGGCCGTACATTACTACCTGACCGGAACACGATAGTGCTGAACACTACCATTTAGCGGCAAGTGTATTAGGTAATCATTAGAGATTAGAGTCGATGAAACGAAAAACCGACAGTAAAAAGAGACAGATACATAAATTCATGAGTTTTAACGTGGGAGAAAATGAGATAGGAAGCAAGCATGGTTGGGATTTGAAAGTTGATGAAACGAAAAAGCAACAGTAAAAAGAGACGGATATATAAATTCATGAGATTTAATGAGCAAGAAAATGAGATAAGAAGCAAGCATCGTTGTGATTTGAAAGTTTATGAAACGAAAAAGAGACAGACATATAAATTCATAATATTTAACTTAGGAGAAAATGAGAGAGGAAGCATTATACAGTCTCTTTATGAACATTTTTGAAGGTTTCTTTTCTACCACGCGTGAATTGTAAGCATGTTGTTTTACCGATTTCTAAAAGGACTCAAAAGTCCTTTTGGACTTTTGGAGCGGCGTTAGTCGGCGGACGATACGATGTGATCAATGCACCAATAAGCCCCTAACAGGGTTGCTCAGAGTTCTCTCTTCGGCGGACGATGCGATGTGATCAACAAAAAAAAATACGCTTACACTCACAGCCCCACACTAGGTATAAACCTGTATCGTGAGTGCCGTTGTACACACACAACACAAACACAAACACCCAGACCCGAAACAAATATCTGTAGGTCATACAAATATTTGTCCCGGTGCGGGGATGGAACTCGCGACCCTTCGAATCAAACGGTGGTTTCACACCGCTGGACTAACCGGGTCGTCAAATGCACCAATAATACCCTAAATAAGCCCCTTAGGCCCTTACAGGGTAGCACAGAGGGTGGAACGCCAGATATCTCTTTCCTTACACACCTTCGGGGTTTCTTCTACATCCATCGTTCCCTTTGTATATAGAAATAGAAATAGAAATAGAAATAGAAAATATTTTTATTTCGAATAGATCTTTACAGATACTTTCAAAACGTCAATAAATCATAAACTACCTAGAGCGAATAACCATTACATATAGTAAAAGCAAAATCATATATTAATAGTAAATTAAAAATTAAAATTTCAACTATTTGGTTAAAACATAATAATCATAAAATTTTTCAATTCCTTCAATGATAATACATGAAGAAAAAGAAAAACTTATTCGTCAAGATCAATGTTATTCACTTAGCAGAGTTCCAAGTGCAGTCACTACTGAGAAGAACTCCGCTACCCAACAGACTCAGTAAGAGCTCTTTTAAATGAGAGCTTAAATCTAGTACAGATTATCGTGAAAAATCAAATAATGTCAACGTCCATAGCATAGATGCAAATAAACTGCTATCTACTAAATGTGATGTAGCCCCTGCAAACCAGAACAGACCAGTCCCCACCAACAGCACCCGTTCACGAGTATGACGCATGTGACAGCCATTGCCCTCCTCGACCATTTTAGAGGGAAGTGAGCAACCCGCCACACGACGCCGCCAAAGGCAAAGACATTTAAGCGTGCATGACTGTTCCGGATATGCATACGGCAAAATAAAAGATGGAATTCATTTTCAGCCAGGGTATTCACATTATTCAACCCTTAACAATAGTAGATACTAATTACTGAATACACGAAATCACAGGATCATGAAATAGCCTGGCAGCGAACGCTATAAGGCTATTTCATGATCCTGTGATTTCGTGTATCACAGCATATGCACGCTGAATCCTAAGACTTTTGATGCCACCCTCAGACAACACTCGACCTATTTGATCATGGTAGGTTTAGTCTTGGTCTTTCTAGGCCTCTGCAACCATCCACATTCGCATTCAGGGGCGGATTTGATACGTTGGCTGCCCTAGCCTATGAAAGATTGCTCCCCCCCTCTCCCCTGTGCTGTAAAAAGATAAACTATATAAATTAAATTAAAAACAATAGTCAGTAAGTGATTTAATTAATTCTTCTAATAATCTTAATTGCCATACATGTAATTTTTTTTTCGCGAGTTGCTATATGGACCCATTTTTAAGATTTTGCACGAATGCGCGTAGGCAACCACTTAAAAAAACGACCAAATTTTGTCGCCTTCTAAATTTTGCCGCCTTGGGTCCGGGCCTACTCGACCTATACGGAAATCCGCCCCTGTTCGCATTGTATATCTGTTTAGTCATTCGCTCATTCGACATTCTTTTTATATGCCCGAACCATCGGAGCATGCCTTTTTCATAGTTATACTGATACTCTCATTCACACAAAGCCTCTTTCTTACATCTTAATTACGAACGCGATCGGTGAGCGATACACCTCAGATCTTACGCAAAGATCTCATCTTGACGGCTTATAATTTACTTTCATGCTCTTTCCTGGATACCCAGCCCTCGCTTCCATATAATAATAGCCTTGGAGTAAGTACAGCATTATGAATGGCCAGTCGAGACCGCTGGCTTAGATGTTTAAATTCTAACAGCTAACCCAACTCTCCATTCACGCAATTCCCAGCAAGCACTCTCCTCTCTATGTCAGTGGTGTACCTACCATCTTTGCTAAAAGAAATAGTAAAATAGATCCCCAAAAAGCGTCATTGTATTCAAAATCGCTATACAGCTGTAAACATAACTTGTTTATTGATTAAAACCAGTTAAAAGGGTTTTCAATATAGTTAAAAGACTGTTATTAGGTTGATAACAAAAAAGCTGTGACGGTGTTAAATACAGCTGTTAAATTACGCTTGTCACTGTTGTGTGGTCCAAATGGAAGCGGGTAGCGATGCTTAAAAAAATTAAACTAAACTAAGTTTTGTAAGTCCAGTTAGTTATTCTTCGAAGAATTTCGAGGATTTCGGTCACGGCGGCCAATCTCAACGGAGACTAGCCAACTGCGCGGGAGATAGTATAGTGCACAAGTGTATGCGTAAACACAGGTGCACTCTCTATTCCCTCACTCTTATAGCCCGATGGGACGGCAATCCGACACGATCGGATAGAGATCGGGCGCAGAACCAACGGCTTTACGTGCTCTCCGAGGCACGAACAGACTCCGGGCTGCTACTGGGAATTTCCTCACAGAAAAACCCAATAACAGATTTTCCCGATTGAACCCAGGACCTCAGGCTTCACCATCGTGATTGCGACCACTGAGCCACCACTTAACATCCATATGTTTGCTATCTTCCTAACATATCAAAATGTTGCCTCGCCAACAATTTTGTTCGGCAGTCGCACGCTAGTGAACCTCGCTGGTAGCGTATAAATTGTACCAAACACTATCCCTTTGTGCGTAGGTTCTTTGATGTCAAATAGTTTGTCTGTAGACCCAAATTTAACAGTCATTGTGGAGTGTTGACGCAATGGAATTCATTTAAATAGACATAGACGGATATACACGGGGGATGGAATCATTTTTGTGTTTTGGGGTGATTAGAAGATATTATAAATAAAACATCTCAGCCAGCGGGCTCGACTAGCCGTACATAAATGCTATACTTACTCCAACGCTTTTATATGGAAGCGAGAGCTGGGTATGCAGGAAAGAGCATGAAAGTAAGTTAAACGCGGTCGAGATGAGATCTTTGCGCAAGATCTGCGGTGTATCACTCACCGATCGCGTTCGTAATGAAGATGTTAGAAAGAGGCTTTGTGCGAATGATAGTATCGGTGTAAAAATGAAAAAAAAGGCATGCTCCGATGGTTCGGGCATATAGAAAGAATGTCGAATGAGCGAATGACTAAACAGATATACAATGCGAATGTGGATGGTTGCAAAGACCTAGAAAGACCAAGACTGTCCTACCATGACCAAATAGGTCGAGTGTTGTCTCAGGGTGGGTCAAAAGTCTTAGGAATCGGCGTGCATGTATGAAAAGAATTATGAAGGTAGACGAGGCACGAGATGTATGTCAGTACCGGGATATCTGGCGCTTTACACTCTCTGCGTACCCCGTTATCGACCTGGCGTGAAGATACATACACATATAGAAGATATTACCCCAAAATCCCTGAAATTATTGATCAAAAAGTGGCCGAGTGAGAGTCAGGTTCGCGTGGTATAAATTTAATTGCTCCAATCAAACTTGGTAGTGAGGAATACCTATACCACCATTACCACGTAACTGAAATACGAAAGTTTTTTTTTTATGTAATGGAAGTGGCAAACAAGTATGCAGTTCACATTGATGTTAAGTGATGACTACAGCCTATAGACACCCACACAAATACCAAGGTCAACATGCAGATGCGTTGCCACTCCTGATGCCTGAGGTGTTATGCCTCTGTGCCGTACATTACCACCTGACCGGAACACGATAGAGCTGAACACTACCATTTAGCGGCAAGTATATTAGGTAATGCGATGGTGCCCACGCCCGCGAGCTCTATCACCATAGATAAATGTAATTTTTGTATGACAACAATATGTCACCATATTGCTACTATGACATTGTAGTTTTTGAAATATACTCACGACATTTAATTGAAGGTATAAAAGCGTAACTTCACGCCCGTAATCCCCGAAGGGGTAGGCAGAGGTAAATGCATGCGTTCAAGCATACATGCAAACACCCACGATTCGCCGGTTACGTTTTGGCCCATGTAACAGGTGGCAAGCCTGTTGTCATCTCCTAGCACATTACCAAACTTCGAGGCATTGAGAAATTTCCAGAAAATGGATAATTCCCAATAGAACCAGAGATAAAGGATTTTACACCATTATCTCTGATAACCCCGACCTGCGAATCGAACCCAGGACCTCAGTGTAGTAGTAGTGGCCTGCTACCACTAGGCAACCGAGGCAGTTAAGGTAGGTATAATAAACTATTTGAATAGCTGTAAATGATTTAGTATTTTATGCTTCTTCTCTCTATAGTGTACAAGTTGCGGCCCCAAGCTATTAATTAATTTTATTTTACACAGTGGACATGCAATAAATCTCATTTACTCTGTGAATGACTAAACTTGACTGAAGTTTCATACTGTCATTTGTATACTGTGGCATACTTATGTCTGAGTAAATTGAAGCTTTGTTCGAAGTTTTAAATAGCCAAAAGTTTTGTGCAATTCGTAGTGCTAGGTGTATCAATTTAGTCTAGACGAAATTCCTAGCAATACACATTAGCCCAGAGGTTCCCAAACTATTTTTTCTTGTAGACCCCTTTAAATTTTTTTCTGGTTTCCGTGGACCCCCTCGATCCTTGCTACATTTATATCACATTCCCATATTTCCAAATTTTATTCACGCCTACGTAGACCCCCATCGAGTCCCATGGACCCCAGGGGGTCTATGTGGACCACTTTGGGAATCACTGCATTAGACGAAGCGCGTATGGCCCCGCGGCTGGTGTAGATCGCAAGCGATCTACTCGGTTAAGCGATACGGGCGCAGTCGGGTGTGTGATGGGTCACCGCTAGTGGCAAATTATGACGTAAATTTTTGACCGCCACATAATTGACACGTTCGTTTTCTTTAGAATGTGATATTCTGGTGGTACTGTAACTGAATTCCTAAATGAAAAACAATTTGTATTGACATAATTAAATTGATAATAAAAAAAAAATCTTATGAATTTATATGTCTGTATCTATTTCTGTCGCTTTTTCGTTTCATCGATTTTCAAATCAAGATTTTTTTTTTATGTCATTAAGTTGACAGACAAGCAGACGGGCCACCTGATGGTAAGTGGTCACCGTCGCCTATGGACATTTGCAACACCAGGGGAGTTGCCAACGCGCTGCCAGCCCTGAAGGACTCCTTTGACGCCATTTTTGAAGAACCCCATATTGTAGCACCGAGGGAACGCCTCAGAGGGAAGTTCGTTCCACAATTTACACGTTCTGGGCAGAAACGAACGAGAAAACAGCACCGTTGAGCACTGCCAGGTGTCCAGTCGGTGAGGGTGAAACTTCTCTCTTCGGCGGGTAGTACGGTGTAGAAAAAGAGACGGTGGCACCATGTCGAACAGTTCGACAGAGCACTCACCATTGTAGAGACGGTATAACACGCACAGACTACCAATATCTCTGCGCAGGCTCAGATGTTCGAGCCTGTCTGTAAGTCCCGGATCGTTAACAAAACGAACGGCGCGTTTTTGTAGGGAGTCAAGTAGACCAAGCTGGTACTTGGGGGCTCCCGCCCACAAATGAGAGCAGTATTCCAGATGGGGCCGCACTTGGGCCTTATAAAGCTGTAGTAGCTGCCCCGATGTGAAATACTGCCTCGCTTTGTTAAGCACCCCCAACTTTTTGGATGCCAACTTGGTCTTACACTCAATGTGACTGCCAAATTGCTGCACTTCGTTCCATATGTCAACGCCCAGGATACCGATACTCTTACCAATGGCAAGCAGAGTACCCTGGAACTGTGGTGCTACAATGAATGGGTTTTTTTAGCGGTGAACGCGCAGACTTGTGTCTTCGAGGGGTTGAACTGCACTAAATTGAGTCGACTCCAATCTGAGACCCGCTCCAGAGAGTGCTCGACTTCAGACACAAGTCTAGTCCTGCTTTCTTCGATAAGTGTCCGAGAGGCATTTGCACGGCTTGTATAGTGTGCATCTCCCGTGCTATCATCCGCATAGCAATGAAAATTGGAGTTTTGCTCCAACATTTCATTGATATGCAGAAGCAAAAGCGTGGGAGATAGCACAGAGCCTTGCGGCACACCAGCGTTGATAGGTAGTCTGTATGAGCGTTGACCGTCAACTAAGACCTGTATAAAACGCTCAGACAGAAAACTGTCTGTCCAGTTGCATAGCCTCTCGGGAAGACCGTAAGATGGCAATGTCGCGAGAAGTGCCCCGTGCCAGACCCGGTCAAAGGCCTTAGCAATATCCAGGCTTACAGCCAATGCCTCCCCACTCTTGTCCAAGGCGTGAGACCAATAGTGCGTGAGATATACTGGAAGATCACCAGCAGATCTGCCTTGACGAAAGCCATATTGGCGGTCACTGATCAGCTGATGATCCTCCAGGTACTGCAGCAGCTGTGTATTGATCACACGCTCCATGACTTTGCAGAGTAGGGAGGTTATTGCTATGGGCATGTAGTTGGCCGGATCACTGCGATCCCCTTTTTTGGGTATCGGATGCACATGGGCTGTCTTCCACGCAGACGGTACTTTTCCATGATCGTAAGAAAGCGAGAACAGGCGCTTCAGAACGGGGGTCAGCTCGGGAGCGCACATCTTCAACACCACTACAGGGACGGAATCCGGCCCACTCGACTTCTTGACGTCAAGGAAGAAGAAGAAGAAGAAGAGAAAGAAGAAGAAGAAGAAATTGACGTCAGGCATAGAGCTTTCACAGCGTGAGATGGTAGGCGCTGTGTTACTCATGTCATCAAGAGTCGAGTTTGAGGCAAAGAGGCTGCCCAGGAGATCGGCTTTCTCTTTTGCCGTGTGGGGAAAGATGACCAACAAAAATTCTTTTCGATAGCTTTGGCAAGAGACCAATAGGCACGGCTCCCGGGAGGATGCCTCATTAGCTTCTTGCCAACTCTAACGACATTCTTGGACTTTGCTCTGGCTATCCGCAGATTTGAGGACCTGGAGGCAGCGTTGAGCACTCTCTTTAGGTCGGAGGCATTTGGATCCTTGCAGGCGTAAGCCACAGTCCAGGTTCTGTAAGTCTCCTGCTTATGGTTAGAAGCCACAGCACAAGACTTATCGAACCAGGGCTGATACCGTCCGCCAATAGATACAACAGAGTGCGGGATGAAACAATCCATACCCTGGTGTATCACATCGGTTACAGCTTCGGCGCACGTGCTCGGATCTTCCGACGAGAAACAAAGCTGCCTCCATGGGTAGGACGACAGGAACTCCCTCAGTCCATCCCAATCTGCTGACCTGTAATGCCAAACTTGCCGTGTGGAGGAGGGCTGCAGAGGTGCCCGAACCGACAAGAGGGTTTTTACCAAGCAGTGATCTGAGGATCCTAAAGGAGCCTCGACCACCACCTGATAGTTGGCAGGATGTGAGGTCAGCAGAAGATTCAGCAAAGAGGCGGTGTGGCCCTCGACATCTGGTATCCGGGTGAACCCGGTTGCGACTTGTGTGAGACCATTAACCAGCGCAAAGTCATAAGCTGTCCTTCCAGCGAAGTCAGTGATTCGGGAACTCAACCACTCCGTATGGTGTGCGTTAAAGTCGCCAAGTATCACCAACTCCGCAGAAGGATGCTGTTCAAGCACCGTGTCGACCACCTGTTGGATGTGCTCGAACATGCAAGCTGTCTCCCCGTCTCCGCTATAGGACCTGTACACGCAGGCGTAAATTCGGTTGGAACCACCGTAATCTACGCGCGCCCACAATATAGACAGGTCCTTGTCTTCAAAATGGTCAAGACGGCGACAACAGACATCCTCTCTGACATACAGACATACCCCGGCGCGGCGAATAAAATTGTTCTCCAGAGTATAGCCGGGGTAAGTAAGATATGCAGTATCGAGTGGAGAGGATATTTGTGTCTCCGTCAGAAAGAGTAGGGCCGGCTTAGCCGTTTCCAGATGAAGATGGACGGCGTTAAGGTTGGTATGTAAACCCCTAATATTGCACATGTCCACAGTAAATGTGGGGGGGGGGTGTCCGCTGAGAGAAGCCTAAATTTTTTCTTTTGTTTAACCATTTTTGTTTTTTTGAAGCGTCGGGAAAGGCGAAGGATGATGTGTACCGCATTACTCACCCGACGAACAAAGTTGTAGGTGAATTAGACCATCTGCTCTCAGAGGTGGTGCAAATTGCTGGCCCGGGGGACGGAAGGACCCCCGATCCCCCCCGTGCACAGGCGCCTGGCCCCACTCCGGTCTCTTACTCCGGCACGGCGACTGCACACGGGACTTTGCACCGGTTGGCGGGACAGCCTCCCAGGCCAGTAGTTAATAGTGAGGCCTGGGTTCGGGTCCCCTACTGACCGGCGGGCGGCAGCGGATACCGTTTATTCGGCTCTCCCTGGCCCCCAGGCCAACATGTTGCGTCTCTGAGCGCAAGACGTCCTTACACCAACCGGTCCGGGGTGAACAATACGGTACACATCAGGGACGGGAAAGAGGAAGGGGGGGGGGGGACTGGCTCTCAGGCTCGGAAGCCGGAACACGTCCGAAGACGCTTGGCGGCAGATTACGACCTGAGGGTGGTAGCTAGCCAGGCAGGCCCTTTAAGGGATCTTACCACCATGCAGGACACTCGGAGGATTACGCTGATAGTGTCGACCCAGCAACCATTTGGAACCAAAAAACAGTCGCCAGAGCCTTGTCTGTTGATCAGCAGGGTGTACCACGTGCAGGTAAGGTTGGCTGTGGCACCGAGATGGTAAAGGCGCCACTTACACCCCTAAGATAGTAAAGTTTTGACTTCCAAAACGCAGAAGTTGCTGTGACATACAAACGGACAGACAGACAGACGTGAATCTATGAGGGTTTTTCCCATTCGGCCACATAACCCTAAAAAGTTTAATTTAAGCCTTCAAATTGTTTCAATATCATCTCACGAAGTTGCACGTGCCTTATTATAAACCAGTGAAGATTGAAATTCCCTCAACGACCTGTTGAGTACAAACGTCTATACGTCAATATGACATTTGATAAATGCGGTGTTGCCATACCCAATTTATTTGTACCCCTGACGTTGTATAAAAATAGTGAAGCTTGGTTGTAGAACAGAGCTCACTGTAAAATGGTCAGTATTCCCCCAAGTCTCCAATTTACATTGAACCCTCTTGTAATACATTTAATACTGCGCTAGAGGTATTTTTAAAACAGACAATTTAAGTGCAAAACTATTTTGTCTTGAACCCTCGCTTTGTTTAATACCGGGTGGAGTTGTTCGTGATGCAAAGGTCTTATTATATTGGTCTTTTATCTGACATTTTGTACGTATTGACAGTTTTTCCGCTAACGAGATCAGTATATCCTTTCTTTTCAATTAGTGCTCAACAATTATTTTTGTTTTTTTTTTTGTTAAAACCGAGTAAAGTCTTTCGTCGGACATTTTAATTTATTTCTTATTTGTTTCTATGCCCAGTCAACCGAACAATGGCGTTCAAACGATTCCAGTAACGCGGTAGTAAATACAATAACGCCTGTTGGGCAGCAGTGTCCCGCGATAACACTACCACTACTGCGATGCAAGGTGGCAATTATGGCATACTAGTTTATGCCCGCGACTTCGTCCGCGTTTTTTTATCATTGCAAACTGTAGCCTACAGGGGCGGCTTAACCCATAACAGAGAATATGTAATAATATTGGTGGTAGAGCTCCAGTGACGGAGCTCGTGGGCGTAGGCCCTACCGCATTACCTAATATACTTGCCGCTAAATGGTAGTGTTCAGCACTATCGTGTTCCGGTCAGGTGATAATGTATGGCCTTGTAATTTCCGGCACAGAGGCATTACACCTTTGACCTCGGTCTTTGTGTGGGTTTCTATACGCTGCAGTCATCAATGTGAACTGCATGCTTGTTTGCCACTTCCATTACATAAAGAAAAAATATATATACTACATATAGAATGGACACTTCGACGTCCCGCCCGATTTGCCCACATCACTCAACCCCTTCCCCTCTTATGGGCGACGGTTGGTATTTTGTACGTGCTACACACACAGGTGCGCGCGTAAATACACGTCACTGATTGATGTCTGTGTAATAGAAACCAAATTAAGCGTTTGTATGGAATTTTGGCGGAGTGTCCGCGGTGTCGAATGTCGAATGAATAAAAAGGTGGAATTACTCAGAACTATCAAGGAGAGGAAGCTGCAGTATTTCGGACATATAATGAGAGGTGACAAATACCGAATACTCCAATCGATATTGCAAGGCAAGATTCAGGGCAAAAGGAGACCTGGTGGAAGAGGAACATCCTGGTTGAAAAAATTGAGAGAATGGTTCAACCTAAGCACTCGTTCTCTATTCCGTGCTGCAGCATCAAAAAATTAGGATTGTCATGATGGTCACCAACCTTCGTAGAGAAGTGAAACTTTAAGAAGAAGTCCGCGGTGTGTCTATATTGCAGGGTGTGCAATGCACACGGGCGCTGCTCCCTGAGACAGCTAAGAGCATCGTCTTGGACCATCATGGTACAACAATGATATGACAGAAGCTTCCAGCCAGCGCGGTGGCAGCAGTAACGCAAGCGCATTAAGGGGGCCGTCCCTGAAAACGCAAGAATAGGGGTTTACGGTTTTCAAGATATTATGAAATCCGCCACACTAAAAAACACATGAAAAAAATCTCAAACGCTCAATAGGTCTGCCAACAAAAACACCGCGTTAGATTTTTGAGATCGTTTATAATTTTCTAGAAAAAAAACATCGAAATCGACCTTTTCTATTGGCAATATTTATACTATTTGCAAAGTAGTGAGTAGAAAACATCTATGTGTGTGTTCAAAAATAAATTCCCACGCTCGCAGACAGGGCAATGGTTGGGCCGTACAACTGTGGGCGTCGTCATCTTGGTGGGGACGCCTTCCAGATGTAGTGTTTGTATCTATTTAGTAGATATTTACACTGTCTCACGTACACCAATAGAGGCGGCTGCAGTTAACAGTCAACTGACAGAGGCAGTCGGTTATAGGAACTTAACACGGGTTAAACGTGCGCCTGCGCTCGTATTGTGTGTAGTAGTGAGCCAGTGATCCACAGTTCCTAGCATTGCCGACAGCAATAGGTATATACGGTAAGGACAAACAGTCCCTACATCCCTTTGTTGTTGCAGCCGAGTGCCGAAGAAGCCCGCTACAAACATTGAGAAAAGAGAAGAGGATGAGAGCGCAGCAGGACCTAGATGCCAATACCAAGGTGGCATGAGTCCATGGTGCCCACCTCCTCCTCCACCAGCCCAAACGCCGTCCTGCAGCCGCAGGGCAGAAGAAGCTGCAGCAGAGGGAGATGCCCCGGTGCTGCATCCGCGTCGCGCGAATTGTGCGCGCGAAGACCAGTGATGATGATGCTCGCAGACTGCCCTCTTAACAACCTTCGCTTGGTTTTTGAACATTTTGTTTCAACACGAAATAAACCTTAGCCCCGGGGGGGGGTCCGGCCTAGGGGGCGCCAGGGTTTTATTGCACACGGGCGCTACACGAGCTAGAGCCGCCCCTCGTAGCATATATGTTATTCCAATGTATAAAGACAACAATGTATAATTGACGACCCGATTAGTCCAGCGGTGTGAGATGACCGTTTGATTCGTATCTGGGTTTTTGTGTATGTGTACAACGGCACCCACGACACAGGTTTATACCTACTGTGGGGCTGTGAGTGTAAGCGTATTTTATTTATTTATTATTTAGTATTTTTTTTAATTTACTCTACACTGTGCCCGCGACTATATCCGCGTAGAATTTTACAAAATTATTGTTCCGTATCAACGCGGACGAAGTCGTGGGCACAGCTAGTCAATAAATAAATTTCAAAATTTGACACCTCGGGAATTCAATGAAATAAAAAAAATTAGGATGGTTTATATTAAAATTTTAAAAATGTTGACCTGAAAAATACTCCCCATTCAATTAAGTATAGTTTTATACATGAAAAGAAATTTTCTGACTAAGTATTATTTTGAAATATTCACCAAAGCGTACCCTAATTTTACATAAAACATTATCTATATCGTTCAGCCATTAACAGATTAAATAATATACGGATATTATTCCACTGTTTACCCTAAAACAGGTCGCGTGAAAATATTTTTCGAATGGCAACACATTTAGTTATTGTTTCTTTGCACGCGCTAAAGCAGGGCATTCACAATTCAAATACAATACAAAACATTTTATTTGGTTCAGAAAGAGACAGAATATAGAGATATATTTTTTTGGTTTTTACAAAAATCTGTTAAGAAAGAAAACGAATTAAGAAAATAAATCTAAATAAAAATATTTTATACAAGAAAAGAACAAAAAACTGTTCCCGTGGGTTTTCTTAATGTAATGAAGGTGTGTAATAAGCATGCAGTTCACGTTGATGTTAAGTGGCTTCACTTAACATCAATGTTTTTCTGGTGGTAGAGCTCCAGCTCGCGGGCGTAGGCACCACCGCATTACCTGATATATTTGCCGCTAAATGGTAGTGTTCAGCACTATCGTGTTCCGGTCAGGTGGTAATGTACAGCCCTGTAATTTCCGGCACAGAGGCATAACACCTTAGGCCTCAGGAGTGGTAACGCATCTGCATTTTGACCTCTGGTCTCTGTGTGTCTATAGGCTGCAGTCATCACTTAACATCAATGTGAACTACATGCTTGTTTGCCACTTCCATTACATAAAAAAAAGTGAACTGCAGCCTATAGACACCCACACACAGACCAGAGGTCGAAATGCAGATGCGTTGCCACCTCCTGAGACTTTAATCATAGACATAACAAATTAGGTTTCAGCTCACGGGTGGCAACGCAACTGCATTTTGATTTTTGGTTTTTATATAGATGTCTCTAGACTGCAGTCATCACTTAACATCCATGTAAACTTTTCGCTTTTGATCACGTAATTTTTTTGCATCAACTGTTTTGGATGGCTACTCCCCTCCGGTCCGCCGCGGCCGGTGGCCCGTGTTTCTTTATGTCCGTAGTGAATGGTCAGCTTTACAGTAAAAGTTTTATGACTTAGATTATTTTTTTTAATTATGTATTTACAGTCTTAGCTAATGCTTGGTAAACGAAGGCTTTAATGTATCGTCATTAACGGTGGTAAATAAATTAATTTTGACTTACCATTTTCTCTGACTAAAACTTTAATTGGTATTCTCACCACTTTAAACCTTATGGAAGAATGGAACGAACAAAATTTTTATTTTGAACTAGCTGACCCGGCAAACTTCGTATTGCCTCAGAATGAAATAATGTGTCAAAGGTTTGATAGATACGGACTATTTGTATGGGCAAATGAAATTGTGGTTTTTACTATTTCCCTTCAATTTCTCCATATTTTCTTACCTTTTAAAACTTGCCTGGACTTCCAAAAATCATTCAACGCCAAATAGCGAAAACGGTATAGCCGTCCTCGAGTTTTAGCGAGACTAACGAACAGCAATTGATTTTTGTGTATTATATGTATAAAAGATTATAATTTTACAGATACTTTGACAATGTCTAGAAATAAAAAAAAATACCTGAAGTGAATAAAGAACTATTACATAAAATAATACCGGTTAAGTGCGTGTCGGGCCACGCGCAGTGTAGGGTTCCGTAGTTTTTAGGTTTGAATAATGTAATGAATTAAATAAATTATTTTTCTATGGAGGTCTTCAAAATTTTCGAGTAAAATACATTTGGTCGACTATTACTCGCAAACTTGTAAAGCCAACTTAAGTGTGACAGTTTTCCTTTTAATCTCGTTATATGTAGCTACTATTGCCGTAACGTTTAAAGGAGATGTTGAAAAAATGTATGGACCTCCAGCCATGTATTGTACACAATATCATTAAACAGGCAAAATCAATATAAAAACGTTTTTTACTGCATATTTTCACTTATTTACAGTAAGAATTGCAACTCAAAACCAACATGGCGAATATGGCGGGCGATGACATTTCGACATTTTTATTTTTTAAATTGTTGTTTGATTATATAGTACTTGGAGAAAAAAAGAAATATTTTCTAAATACTATCGAAATCGTTTGATCCCAAGCGTCGGCTGTATCGCCGCCATGTTAAACATAGCTGAAAATGATAAAATCGTTTGAATTAAATGTGGTTGTAACTCTAAAATATATTCTTGAATAAATTTATTGTATTATTTTCGGATTCTTGTTTAATTTACCCATTTTTTGAGGACGTGTACGAACCAGAGCCGAGCTCGCAACATCTCCTTTCTAACAACAACCGATTAGTTCGTAGAGGGGAGGGACACTTGAGTCTAGCGAAAATCGGCACTTTAAAGCTTAATAGCTTATGTCGAATGAGCGAATGACTAAACAGATATACAATGCGAATGTGGATGGTTGCAGAGGCCCAGGAAGACCAAGGCTGACCTACCATGACCAAATCGGTCGAGTTCTGTCTGATGGTGGTGTCAAAAGTCTTAGGAATCGGCGTGCATGTATGAAGAGAATGATGAAGGTAGACGAGGCACGAGAGGTTTGTCAGAACCGGGATGTCTGGCGCTCTACACTCTCTGCCTACCCCGTTAGGGACCTGGCGTGAAGATACCTACCTAAAGCTTAATAAATCACAAACAGTTAACTAAATCGAAAAATGATATTTGCACACCCCTAATATTTTTGAAAGACCTATCCAACGATATCTCACACTATATAGAAAACGAAAAATAAAAAAAATATCCGCCCGTTACATGTAGGGGAGGTACCCTAAATATTTTTTTTTCATGTTTCTATTCTATCACTTTGTCGGCGTAATTAAGGTGTATACTTGGGCCAAATTTCAAGTCTCTAGTACCAATCGTTTTTGCGCTAAACCGCTGACGGGCAGACAGATAGACAGGCAGACGAACATGGTGAAACTATAAGGGTTCCATGTAGTAAACATGGAATCCTAAAAAGTGTAAATATTACATAATATTCTTACCCCCTTATTCATAAACATACATCAGATACGTTTTAGCTATAGAATGCTTTTTCTTTGTGAGTTGCATTGTCAAATGTGCAGGATAGAAAGAGACAAAGGAGAGATTAGCAACACTTTAGCTAAAATACGTTTATGAACAAGGGGGTTATAATATTGTTTTATTTTTAAAGAAAAATGGAAAGAAAAATTTGACTTCAGGCGAGACTCGAACTCGCGACCTACTGGGAATCTAGTCCAGCCGCTCTTCCAATTGAGCTACTGAAGCCCTGCCCGATTCGTCAAATCTTTCCTTCACATCTATTGCATTGCTTTATGGTAGCAGCAGCGCCATCTATTACCAACTATGCTAGTTAGGCAACCGATATAATAGACTTTTCAGTTTATTGAATATCGTAAAGAAGTCGCTTTTACCCTTAATAATTGTTTTATATTATTTCGCATTAACACATGCTTGTGAAGTATGTTTTTCTTTTTTTTTCTTCATGTGTTAATGCGAAATAATATAAAACTATAATATTGTTGTTAGTTTGTGGCAAGCAACAGATTTTTCATCTGTTTATATAATTTTCGAATCAAAAATACACTCCAAAAGAGACATATCCGAGTATAAGTCGGTTAATTTTCATATTTCCCCTCGTTTGCTTATAACGTGATAATGCGCACGCAATCCTGTTTTAGGTCGAGGCTCCAGTGCGATGAGCGAAGATATAAAAAAATCTCTATTATTCCGTATTGCCCCGTAATAAGTATCACAGAGATATAACAACTGAGTCAGAGAATATGTAATAATACTACGTATAGAATGGACACTTCGACGTCTCGCCCGATTTCCCCGCCTCACCCAACCTCCTCCCCTCTTATGGGTGACAGATGGTATTTTCTACGTGCTACGCACACAGGTGCGCGTGTAAATACACGTCACTGATGGATGTCTGTGTAATAGATACCAAAATAAGCGTTTGTATGGAATTTTGGCAGAGTGTCCGCGGTTGACTAAGGTCTTACGGTTGGCAACAACTCATTTTACCTCTGGTGTTTGTGCGCGTGTCTGTATCATTTAACATTAATGTGAACTGCATGCTTGTTTGCCACCTTGATTACAATAAGTACTACTTTTTGATCGCAACAATTTACAATGTAACCTACGACACTGATGCACGGTAAAACTATAGTAAGTCTATGTTCGGCTCTGTAATTTCTGGCACAGAGGCATAACACCTTAGGCCTCAGGAGTGGTAAGGCATCTGCATTTTGACCTTGGTCTTCATGTGGGTGTCTATAGGCTGCAGTCATCACTTAACATCAATGTGAACTGCATGCTTGTTTGCCACGCCCATTACATAAAAAAAAATTAAAATAAAAAAAAAATGTTAGCAGTATTATTATGATTGTAACTGTATGTTTCTTTTTATAAATAAATAAATTAATAAATCAGATAGGTACTAGCTGACACAAACGATGCTCTGCTTTGTTATAAACGTTGAATTTAGACCCGATAATAAATTACAACCAAAAATAAATAGTATGTGTACTTCTTCAGCGTAACAATCCAATGTATTTGTAAATACAATGTAAATAAATAAAATAAAACGACGAAATAAGTTTACACTACCTTTTAGCGGCAAGTATATTAGGCATCGACGACACAACGCACCTTAATATTAGTTTTTTTTTATGTAATGGAAGTGGTAAACAAGCATGCAGTTCACATTGATGTTCAGTGATGACTGCAGCCTACACAAAGACCAAGGTCAAAATGCAGACGCCTTACCACTCCTGAGGCCTAAAGTGTTATACCTCTGTGCCGAAAATTACAGGGCCGTACATTCCCACCTGACCGGAACACGATAGTGCTGAACACTACCATTTCATACTACTACTGTGAGTGTAAGCGTATTTATTTTAATTTATTTAATTTAGCGGCAAGTCTATTAGGTAATGCGGTGGTGCCTACGCCCGCGAGCTCCGTCACTGGAGCTCTACCACCAGTAAAATTCCGTAATGCGGTCGTGACCACGCTCGCGAGAACCGTCACCGGAGCTCTACCAACATATTACCTATAGCTTCTGTAAACAAGAATGTATTGTGAATAAATTAATAATTACTTTCTCAAAAAAAAAATGTTATCACTTCATAACATAAAAAACAGCTTTGTATGGTTAAGAAATTCAATTAGCGGATTTTCTCGCGTATTCAACAATCTCAAACTTCTTCTTATACCCGACGTTTCGGTCGCTTTCCAGCTACCGTGGTCACGGGCAAGCTGTTCAGCATCGTCGAGTTAGTATTAATGTATGAAGCTCACGAACCTGTGAAAACGTTTTAAGCTTTGTATATCTTAGCTTTCAATACGACCGCACCCTAAGCACTCGTAATGTGACACGCTAGAGTTTGTCACGAACCAAAAATGTTTTATTCGAATATTTTTTTGCCTCATTTTTTTATAATACACTAAATAGGGTAAAAGGTGTGGTTTGATATGATTATAATAATGCTTTAACACTATACAATGCTCGGCTTGTTTTTGGATGGGTCATTGTTATAAGTCATAGAGCAACACGGGCCACCGGCGGACGGGAGGAGAGTAGCCATACACAGCATTTCCCCTTAGATTAGGATCCCACCTCGAAATCATTACGTTCATCCAGATATGCTGCAAGCCTTATTTATAATCTAGAGAATATTTAACCACTAGGTTGCCAATCAAAATTTGGCCGCAAGTATTTTTAATTATTTTTTTTATCTTTAGCAGCCAGCAACTCCTATTTGCGGTAGATTTGGACTTGGAACTCTGCTAAGTGAATAACTTTGATGTTGACGAATAAGTTTTTCTTTTTCTTCATTTATCATCATTGAAGGAATTGAAAAAAAATGTGATAATTATATATTAACTAAGTCATTTAAATTCTAATTTTAATTTAATATTATTATAAGTTTTTGGTTTTACTTTAAGTAATGGTTATTCACTCTAGGTAATTTATGATTCTTTATGAAATAAAAGTGGCAAAAAAGCATGCAGTTCACATTGATGATGAGTAATGACTGCAGCTTATAGACACCACACAATGACAAGAGATCAAAATGCAGATAGATGCGTTGCCACTCCTAAGGCTTAAGGTGTTATGCCTCTGTGTCGGAAATTACAGGGCCGTACATTACCACCTGGCCAGCACACGATAGTGCTGAACACTACCATTAAGCGGCAAGTATATTAATGCGGTGGTGACTACGCCCGCGAGCACCGTCACTGGAGCTCCACCACCAGTAAAACCTATTTTAACTAAGTACTATAAATTCTAATTTTAATTTTCTACTAATATATGTTTTTGTTTGTACTATATATAATGGTTATTCGCTCTAGGTAGTTTATGATTTCTTGACGTTTTGAAAGTATCTATTTACTGGTGGTAGAGCTCCAGTGACGGAGCTCGCGGGCGTAGGCACCACCGCATTACCTAATATACTTGCCGCTAAATGGTAGTGTTTAGCACTATCGTGTTCCGGTCAGGTGGTAATGTACGGCCCTGTAATTTCCGGCACAGAGGCATAACACCCTTAGGCCTCAGGAGTGGTAACGCATCTGCATTTTGACCTTGGTCTTTGTGTGGGTGTCTATAGGCTGCAGTCATCACTTAACATCAATGTGCACTGCATGCTTGTTTGCTACTTCCATTACATAAAAAAAAAAAAAAAAAAAAAATCTGTAAAGATCTATTCGAAATGAAAATATTTTCTTCTTTCTCTTTATTTAGAAGCGCGCATGCCCCAGCGGCTGATGTAGATCGTAAGCGATCTACTCGGTTAAGCACTACGGGCGCGGTCGGGTAGTGTGATGGGTGACCGTTAGTGGCAAATTAAATGCGCGTTTCCGTGCTTCGGAGGGCACGTTAAGCCGTCGGTCCCGATTGCTATGGATGGATAGCAGTCGTTAAACCTTGTCGGAGACCTTATGGGCGGTTTGAAAACATTCGACAGCAGGTTGGCCACTAACCCACCCATCTCCACCAATCCGCATTGGAGCAGAGTGGTGGAGTAAGCTCCAGGCCTCCCCCCAAAAAGGGGAGAGACTCGTGCCCAGCAGTGGGACGTATAATGGGTTATTCACCAGGTCGTCGGTCCACCTCGTGGGGGGCCTGCCTACGCTTCGTCTTCCGGTACGCGGTCGCCACTCCAGAACTCTTCTGCCCCAACGGCCGTCAGTTCTGCGAGCTATGTGCCCTGCCCACTGCCTTATTTTGTTTACTTTGACATATTAATCAACGTATCAGTTGTTATTCGCTTTAATTTTATATTTGTAATTGACCTATCACAAGCAAATTCTATTATTTACAAGTGATTAAATAAATTTTTGATTTTGAGTTAATTACGCACAACACTTGTGGGTGTCTTTGGGCAGGTTTTGTCCAGCAGTGGACGAATAATCAACATAACTTTGAATACATTGAATTAAAAACGTAACTTCACGCCTGTAATCCCCGAAGGGGTAGGCAGAGGTAAATGCATGCATTCAATCATACATGCAAACACCCACGACTCGCCGGTTACGTTTTGGCCCATGAAACAGGTGGCGGACCTGTTGCCATCTCCGGGCACATTACCAAACTCCGGGGTACTAGGCAACTTCCAGAAAATGGAAAAATCTCAATAGAAGCAGACATAAAGGATTTTAAACCGTCATCTCTGATAGTCCCCGACCCGGGAATCGAACCCAGGACCTCCAGCGTAATAGTAGTGGCCTGCTACCACTACGCTACTGAGGCAGTTTACATTGAACTAACTGTGAGAATTTGCCAGATAACACCAGTATGCTGCAAATTTATGACTACGTCTGTCTCATTCCAACACAACGTGTTAAATAGACTTCGACCGGTGCGCTGTCTCTGTCAGTGCGCGCATGCGCTATGCATTTTTCTTTGTCCATACGCGAATACACACACTAGCGTACCCTGTTGAGCGAAGCTTATAAAATTACTTATTTTTAATTAAACTAAAATTTAAGCTCAAAAGGGGTAGGCAGAAATGAATTATCCAAACTCTAATCGATTTGGACATGAAGATGCACAGAGGTTACGTACAGCATTTACCTCTGTCTGCACCTTCATATGAAACCAGGCAAGTGGGTGTCGAAATGTTAGACGTTCATCTAAATACATCTTATCGAGAACTGGTTTACTGGTGGTAGAGCTCCAGTGACGGAGCTCGCGGGCGTAGTCACCACCGCATTACCTAATATACTTGCCGCTAAATGGTAGTGTTCAGCACTATTGTGTTCCGGTCAGGTGGTAATGTACGGCCCTGTAATTTCCGGCACAGAGGCATAACACCGTAGGCTTCAGGAGTGGTAACGCATCTGCATTTTGACCTTGGTCTTTGTGTGGGTGTCTATAGGCTGCAGTCATCACTTAAAATCAATGTGAGCTGCATGCTTGTTTGCCAATAATATCACATAAAAAAATATTGCTTGTATGTATGTATCTTCACGCCAGGTCCCTAACGGGGTAGGCAGAGAGTGTAGAGCGCCAGATAACCCGGTTCTGACAAACCTCTCGTGCCTCGTCTACCTTCATCATTCTCTTCATACATGCACGCCGATTCCTAAGACTTTTGACCCTACCATCAGACAGAACTCGACCTATTTGGTCATGGTAGGTCAGTCTTGGTCTTCCTGGGCCTCTGCAACCATCCACATTCGCATTGTATATCTGTTTAGTCATTCGCTCATTCGACATTCTTTCTATATGCCCGAACCATCGGAGCATGCCTTTTTTCATTTTTACACCGATACTATCATTCACACAAAGTCTCTTTCTTACATCTTCATTACGAAATAAGGTTTTCCTTCCTGACGCTATAACTTTCGAACGCACGAACCGATTTCCACGGTTTTGTATTCGTTGGAAAGGTCTCGGGCTGCGTGAGGTTTGTAGCAAAGAAAATTCAGATCATAAAACGACATCCACGCAGGCGAAGCCGCGGGCAACAGCTAGTCTATACCAGAGAATATGTAATAATACTACTTATAGAATGGACACTTCGACGTCCCGCCCGATTTCCCCGCATCGCCCAACCTCCTCCCCTCTTATGGGTGACGGTTGATTTTCTACGTGCTACGCACACAGGTGCACGTGTAAATACACGTCACTGATTGATGTCTGTGTAATAGAAAATTTTGTCGGAGTGTCCGCGGAGTGTCTATACCAGAGGTTCCCAAACTATTTTTTCTTGTAGACCCTTTACAATTTTTCTGGTTTCTGTGGACCCCCTTTGTGTCGTGTCCTTGCTACATTTATATCACATTCCCATATTTCCATATGGACCACTTTGGGAATCACTGGTATGATGTAAGTAAATTGGTAATATCAGTGTATGTGTTGAGATCCATTATCGTGGACCCCATTTTCATTTCATAGACCCCAAATTTTTTTTTCGCTGACGCATACCCCTTTCTAGTTGTCATAGACCCCCAGGGGTCGATATAGACCACTTTGGGAATCACTGGTCTATCTACAAACTTTGTTTGTTTGTTTGGTTGTATTGAATAGGCTCAATAACTGCTGGACCGATTTTAAAAAATCTTTCACTTTTCGAAAGCTACATTATCCACGGGTAACATAGGCTATATTTTATTTTGGAAAAAATAGGGTTCCGTAAGATATTTGGGTTTTTCAGACACAAGGTGTAAAAAATCAAATCATCAATGCAACATTGCACCGCGCGAAGTCGGGGCGGGCCGCTATAATTTAGCATTAAAACACCCACAATGCTCTTAAAATGGTCAAATGATGCAGGTCTGGTTATTAATACACAAAAAACCAAGGTTGTGCATATATCAGCATATAATAAAATTAACACCACTACTGATATTGATTTGATTGCACACGATCATAGATGCCTGCATGAAAATAATTTGTATTGTAAGTGCAAATGCATTGACAAGGTCTCACAAATAACCTTGGTTTAACTATAGACGCCAGGTTTAATTGAGCTACCCACATTAACACAGTACGCAGTAAACTGCGTGCCATATTAGCGAAATTCAGCATTTTGAAGTACCGAATACCTTTTCCAATATTACTAGATATGTATACAGATACTATATATGTCACTCACCGATCGCGTTCGTAATGAAGATCTAAGAAAGAGACTTTGTGTGAATGATAGTATCGGTGTAAAAATGAAAAAAGGCATGCTCCGATGGTTCGGGCATATAGAAAGAATGTCGAATGAGCGAATGACTAAACAGATATACAATGCGAATGTGGATGGTTGCAGAGGCCCAGGAAGACCAAGGCTGACCTACCATGACCAAATAGGTCGAGTTCTGTCTGATGGTGGGGTCAAAAGTCTTAGGAATCGGCGTGCATGTATGAAGAGAATGATGAAGGTAGACGAGGCACGAGAGGTTTGTCAGAACCGGGATGTCTGGCGCTCTACACTCTCTGCCTACCCCGTTAGGGACCTGGCGTGAAGATACACATATATGTGTAATTTATTTTAAACCTTGGATACATTATTTCTTTGTGAGGCAATACGAAGTTTGCCGGGACAGCTTGTACTATAATAAGACAGTAAGAATAGTCTCGTAATAGAGTCTGTACATTGAATATTTTTCCAAAAAACTGATAGAGGGTGATTAAAGAAGAGTAACTGAAAGACTGAAACTGAGAGTAACTGTAGAGTAACTGCCTCCGTAGCGTAGTGGTACCAGGCCACTACTACTACGCTGGGGGTCCTGGGTTCGATTCCCGGGTCGGGGACTAACGGAGATAACGGTTTAAAATCCTTTATCTCTGCTTCTATTGGGATTTTTCCATTTTCTGGAAGTTTCCCAGTACCTCGGAGGTTGGTAATGTGCCCGGAGATGGCAGCAGGTTCGCCACCTGTTACATGGGCCAAAAACGTAACCGGCGAGTCGTGGGTGTTTGCATGTATGCTTGAATGCATGCATTTACCTCTGCCTACCCCTTCGGGGATTACAGGCGTGAAGTTACGTTAACTGAAACCAAAAAAACCGGTCAAGTGCGTGTCGGGCTACGCGCAGTGTAGGGTTCCGTGGTTACAGAGTAAGAGATGTAATGAAAAAAATAAATATTTCCTATAGAGTTATTCAAAATTTTCGAGTAAAATACATTTGGTCGACTATTACTCGCGAACTTGTAAAGCCAACTTAAGTGTGATAGTTTTCCTTTTATTTCATTATATACACATACATAGCTACCATTGCCGTAAGGTTTGAATTTCTTACAACAATCGTTTAGCTGGAGAGGTGGACGCCCTCTAACGAAAATTGGCGCTTTAAAGCTTAATAAGTCACAAACTGTTAACTAAATCGAAGAATTATATTTGACACCGTTAACATTTATGAAAGACCTATCCAACGATATCCCCCACTATATAAAAAACGAAAAATAAAATTAATATCCACGCGTTACATGTAGGGGAGGTACAGGTGTTTGCGTATGATCTAAAATTAACCAAAAGTTATCCAAAAATGCTGCCCAATGTCACTATCCCACGCGAACAAAGTCGCGGGCACAGCTAGTGTAAATATATAAATATAAAACCACCCAAGTGGGTGTCGAAATGTGAGATTTCGTTCATGCAAACACATCTTATTGAGAAGTTGACCCGACAAAGGACAAGTTTCACGCATAGAGCAACACGGGCCACCGGTCGCGGCGGACCGGAGGGGAGTAGCCATAGCGTTTATTACCGATGCAAAACAGTCTGACATTTTTTGCGGGGGGAAATGCGTGCGACACACACGCACACTACAAAAATCGTCAATGATTACGAAACTCACACCTTGACTTAAACAAAATACAGAAACAATTTCACGCACACATTTAAACATCTAGGCGACAGGTATGGGCTCATTTGGGCTTGTACTTTGACAGAGGGGAAAGCCTGCATATGGCTACTCCCTTCCGGTGTTGCTCTATGGTTTCACGTTTGGGCCCGCACTTTATACACTACATCAAAAGATAGAGAAAAATACGTAGAATCATGGAAAAATACTCAAAGAATAATTGTAATCCTTTTTTTTGTCGGAAATATTTTAATTTTTGCATGTATGTATCTTCACGCCAGGTCTCTAACGGGGTAGGCAGAGAGTGTAGAGCGCCAGATATCCCGGTTCTGACAAACCTCTCGTGCCTCGTCTACCTTCATCATTCTCTTCATACATGCACGCCGATTCCTAAGACTTTTGACCCCCACCATCAGACAGAACTCGACCTATTTTTGTAATTTTTGTATGACAACAATATGTCACCATACTGCTACTATGACATTCTTGTTTTTGAAATATACTTACGACAATCAATTGAAGGTATAATAAACGATTTGAATAGCTGAAATGATATAGCATTTTATGCTTCTTCTCTCAATATAGCGTGCGTATAGGTCGCGCCACGTAAAAAGAACGCTGGCGGTCAAGCTGCGCGTCATGTGTTTTTATTTCATTTTATGTTATTCTATGTAATATAGTTTCAATCTGCCTACCAATACACGAAACCGCAAGCGAAAGCTAGATCAAAAATAAACCAATAGGGCTAGTACTTTCGTGCGCGAGTGTACCGATGCGCGAACACATCCCTTCTACTTTCTTCCAGCGTTCTTTTTAGGTGGCGCGACCTATACAAAGTGCGGGTCTAAGCTCCATACATTTTTGTAACGTCTCCTTTGTATTACCTATTGATGTTTATTTTTATTTTTGTTTCAGATACATGCACTCTTCATGCCAGAGATAAAGATTCAGGTTTTAAATTTACTAAATCTATAATACAAAAATAAGTCGGGTTTTCCTTTCTGACGCCATAGCTCCAGAACGCACGAACCGATTTATTTTTTATTTTTATTTATTTGCCGCTAAATGGTAGTGTTCAGCACTATCGTGTTCCGGTCAGGTGGTGATGTACGGCCCTGTAATTTCCGGCACAGAGGCATAACATCTTAGGCCTCAGGAGTGGTAACGCATTTGCATTTTGACCTTGGTCTTTGTGTGGATGTTTATAGGCTGCAGTCATCACTTAACATCAATGTGAACTGCATGCTTGTTTGACAGTTCAATTACAAAAAAAAAAAAACAAAAAAAAAAAACAAAACAGTTGACATAACAATGTAAAAAACTTCTTAAAAACTAACAACCATTAATATGTTTCCGCATTAATATATCTACTAACACGTTTAGTTCTGAACAGGAACAACAATAGTTTAAAAAATTAAGTTAACTAGGTACTTATTCATAAATATGTTATGTATAAGAATATGTACACACATCACAATACATATACATATGTATATGTATTACATACGCATGATAAAAGAGATTTCCATGGTTTTGCATTCGTTGGAAAGGTCTCGGGCTCCGTGAGGCAAGGAAAATTCAGGAAAAAAATATTTATAAAACGACACCCACGCGGGCGAAGCCGCGAGCAAAAGCTAGTTAATAGTTAGTCTGTGAACTCATAGCGGATAAGCCGAACCATTACTCCGGTTTGATAAAATTCAAATACTCGCTAGAGAACACAAACCCATTCCACGAATGGTACGCGAGGCTATTGAAATTAAAAAACACCCAAATTTCAATAGAGAAGATGGATGGCGATTATCAACATCATGGGATCCCATACTTAGCAAGATTAAATCCCAGCCGCAGCAGTCTGCAAGACCTCAAGATACCATAAGTAATAATTGTGTTAATCCTGAACGCTACGCAAGGCGTTTACGAAATCGATGGAGGTAGCTGCATATAATTATTTCAAACTTCTGTCAGACAAATGTCACCTCAGTCTGCCCGGGACCACGGAAGCTGAAAAGCGACCGAAACGTCGGGTTGATTTTAAAAATCATTTTAGTTTAATATACGCGAGATAAATCCGTAAAAAATAGTTTTATTTCAATGAGTGTAGCTCGCGAAAACCTAAGAACATATCAAGCTAGTTAATATTTAAAATTTAATAGACGAAGTGATTTTATTATTTGTTACCAAGAAATACTTATATAATTTACGCGACAGAGTTGCCTGCAGTAATAAATCGTAATATAATACGTACAAAACCAACTAATTATTGAAAAAATACATAATATGTCATGTTGTTTTTTTTAATCGTTTTACGGCCACGGATTCAAGTCCTTAACAGCTAATCTTTAGTATTTTTATAATCAGTCTTTTTATATTCATCGTAACTGCCTCAGTAGCCTAATGGTAGCAGGCCACCACTACTACGCTGGAGGTCCTGGGTTCGATTCCCTGGATTCCTGGGAGAGATAACAGTTTAAAATCCTTTATCTCTGGTTCTATTGGGATTTTTCCATTTTCTGGAAGTTTCCCAGTACCTCGGAGTTTGGTTATGTGCCCGGAGATGGCAACAGGCTCGCAACCTGTTACATGGGCCATAACGTAACCGGCGAGTCGTGGGTGTTTGCATGTATGATTGAATGCATGCATTTACCTCTGCCTACCCCTTCGGGGATTACAGGCGTGACGAGGTTACGCATAGGTACGAGGTACGTACTTTATCGTCAAAGCAAACGAAGTCGGAAGCTGAAACTAGTCCATCATAATTACATTCACCAAAAACCTCTACAATTTAATGAGAGAAAAAAAAGCGATTCTGCCGCGCCATAGAGAAATGAACTTTATTTACCTTAGAATAAGGTCGAAATTCAAATATTGATGCGAAACAATACCTGTTTTTCCTGTTTTAAAGACCCATGTTTTCTTTGCCTTGTTTTTTTTCTGTACATGGATATTCTTTGTGGACAAAGTGTATATTTTTAACGTTTCTTTGACCGATAAGACAATATTTAGATAGCGATTTGACTGGTGGTAGATCCTCCAGTGACGGAGCTCGCGGGCGTAGGCACCACCGCATTACCTAATATAATAATAATGGCAACCCATTATACGTCCCACTGCTGGGCACGAGTCTCTCGCCTTTTTCCTTTTTGGGGGGAGGCCTGGAGCTTACTCAACCACGCTGCTCCAATGCGGGTTAGTGGCCAACCCACTGTCGGATGTTTTCAAACCGCCCATAAGGTCTCCGAGAAGGTTTAACGACTGCTATCTATCGATAGCAAACGGGACCGACGGCTTAACGTGCCCTCCGAAGCACGAAAACGCGCATTTTAATTTGCCACTAGCGGTTACCCATCACACACCCGACCGCGCCCGTAATGATTAACCGAGTAGATCGCTTACGATCTACACCAGCCGCAGGGCCATGCGCGCTTCCCGATGTTATGGTAGTGGCAAACAAGCATGCAGCTCACATCGATGTTAAGTGATGTCTGCAGCCTATAGACACCCACACAAAGACCAAGGTCAAAATGCAGATGCGTAACCACTCCTAAGGCCTAAGGTGTAATGCCCCTGTGCCGAAAATTACATGGCCGTACATTACCAACTGACCGGAACACGATAGTGCTGAACACTACCATTTAGCGGCAAGTATATTAGGTAAAAGTATATTACGCGGGAAGCGCGCATGGCCCCGCGGCTGGTGAAGATCGTAAGCGATCTACTCGGTTAATCATTACGGGCGCGGTCGGGTGTGTGATGGGTAACCGCTAGTGGCAAATTAAAATGCGCGTTTCCGTGCTTCGGAGGGCACAGATAGCAGTCGTTAAACCTTGTCGGAGACCTTATGGGCGGTTTGAAAACATCCGACAGTGGGTTGGCCACTAACCCGCATTGGAGCAGCGTGGTTGAGTAAGCTCCAGGCCTCCCCCCAAAAAGGAAAAAGGGGAGAGACTCGTGCCCAGCAGTGGGACGTATAATGGGTTGCCATTATTATTATATTAGGTAATGCGGTGGTGCCTACGCCCGCGAGCTCCGTCACGGGAGCTCTACCACCAGTTACTGCAATATTTCTTGTTCTGTGCACATTGATAATGACTCAGCGTTGGCAACTTTCTTCCAAAACAAGGTAATAAGAGAGAGTTAGAATAGTTTCCAAATGGTATATTAATACGCATTCGCTATCGACAAAGTCAACACTTTAGATGGGCTAATAAATAAGCCAAATATTCACGCGGCAGTGTATCCGGCCAAGTCCGACAAAAATGTTTTTAAACGTAACTTCACGCCTGTAATCCCCGAAGGGGTAGGCAGAGGTAAATGCATGCATTCAAGCATACATGCAAACACCCACGATTCGCCGGTTACATTTTTGGCCCATGTAACAGGTGGCGAGCCTGTTACCTGACATCTCCGGGTACATTACCGAACTTCGAGGTACTGGGAAATTTCCAGAAAATTGAAAAATCCCAATAGAACCAGAGATAAAGGACTTTACACCATTTTCTCTGATAAACCCCTACCCGGGAATCGAACCCAGAACCTCAGCGTAGTAGTAGTGGCCATGTTTTTAAGATGCATTGTTTGTCTGTAAAGTAGGTTTAAGGACTATAATTTTACTATTATAAGAAAACGTGCGTCACAAGCCGAACGCTTAAGCCGATCGTGCCTCTTTATCATTTGTTCCGCGCTCTGGCTTATACGCTCAGCTCAATTGGCATATGACAATGTTAGGTGCGTGCAGCCGGCGTTAGACTAATAAGACATTATTATGTCAAAAGGAATGAAAGAGGCAAAGCGTATATTAATGAATGAATGAATGAATGAATGAAATAACTTTATTGGAGCAGTCCTGAGACATGCCCATAAAAAATTAAAAACCACAACAAAATATAAACAAAAACGAAAATAAGTTGGTACACGAGAACGAATAAAAAAAAAATACACAGTCAATAAAAATATAAATATACAATAATGAGCACAAAAACAGAAATACAATCACTTAGTACGCAAACAAAACAAAAGAAAAATTAAACATAAAAAACATTTAAAAAAAAAACTACAATTCGTATCTCGGTACCAACCGTGTACAACTACCTAATAAATACATTCTAAATTATGTACCTATTTAAATATATTGAATATATATTTGGCCATGTCTCACGGCTGCACCAAATGGATTCCAGTTCAGCATTGTGCCTAGCCGAAGCTCGACGCTGGTTTTCAACTGGAAGCCATTCGGTGACGTACGGATTCCACATCCAAGGACGTTGGTATAATTATACCTCAATAATAGAAAAAATAAAAATAAAGTATATACATTTACCAAAATTGTGGAGCAGGCCGCGCTGCAGTGCGGCCGTTGTGTCACAGGGAAAGATAAAATTTTAATAAGTGTGAATCGCATCAATTTGAGGTAAAGATATATCAGCTAATATTATAAAAAACTTTGACTAACGGTTCGAACGTTAGAATATTTGAAGCAAACAATGAAGGCAGGCGATTTTTCTCTTTGGTAAGTTGAAACATACTATTATTATTACGTGTCAGGTACCTACATAAGCTCGACAGATTATTTTTACTTAATGGTGAAATTCATAGATACTCGTATATAGTTTATTCATTATAGTTTTACCTATCACTGTCTTCTCAGCATGAGACATAAATACCTACCTTGATAAGAAGACAACACTCACTCAAGATAGTAAACCTATGCATAACTACCCAGTTTCAATGAAAACAAAATATTTTAAAAATACCAATGTATGGCAAAAGCTTAAAATCGGACAGATTACCTACATCTAATACACGAGTCTGAAGGCCATAAATTAACGGTAAACAAAGCATCACAAGTATTTTTATTAAGTAGTTTTAATAAATAAATTAACACACAGTTACTAAAATCATTTCAAGCTACTTACGACCAATTGACTACTCGTAAACTTTACTCGGAGACTGGCGAATCATGAGACATGTTAAAGAACAGAATAACTCAGGGGGTTTTTTCGGTCCGGCACAGAGGCATAACACCTTCGGCCTCAGGAGTGGTAACGCATCTGCATTTTGACCCTGGTCTTAGTGTGGGTGTCTATAGGCTGCAGCATTAATGTGAACTGCATGCTTGTTTGCCACTTCCATTACAACAGAAAAAATAACAAACACTTATAAATAGCAGAAAAATCTTTTATGTGAACTGCACGCTTGTTTACCACTGCCGTCACATAAAATCAAGAAAAAATATAGGTACATATCAGTTTTTTTGTCGGTGAACACGAGATCGACACATAACTTAATAATGAACTTGGCTTTCATTTCACATTTATGTTTTGATGGGATTACTCTGTTTATAAGTACCTTTTTCTATTCAGAGAAAACTCAGCCCGTGTTAAGCCCATAGCAAACGAGCCGTGATGCCACTTTTTTATCGTGCTTATTATAATAATATGAGTTACACTTCTATAGAATTATTTATGTGTACTTTACTTTAATTGAAATAAAACTAGCTTTCGGATTTATCTCGCGTATAATTAACTAAAATGATTATTTAAAATCGAACCCGACGTTTCGGTCGCTTTTCAGCTTCCGTGTCTCGGGCAGACTGAGGTGGCATTTGTCTGACAGCAGTTTGAAAGATTATTATGTGCAGCTACCTACATCTATTTCGCAAACGTCTTGCGTAGCGTTCAGGATTAACACAAAAGTCACTAATTGTATCTTGAGGTCTTACATACTGTTGCGGTTGGGCTTTTATTCTACTGAGTATTGGATCCCATGTTGGTGACAATCGCCAATAGTTTTACATAGCAAAAACACAATTTATTTGACTTCTCTGTTTTTTTAATCGATGGAATATCTCCACGGCAATCTGTATACTATAATATAGTAAAAATCGAGTGTCTGTACTTTACATATTTTCTCAAAAAACTGATATGGAGCTGTGGAGGAACGCGTGAAAATGTTCCTCCGACAAAAAGGGAGAATCCTCCGACTAGGCGAGGTGATAGCGCCTGGCGGGCCGCGATCTAAGGCCCAACGATTGACGTTGGAAAGTTGTATACAACGTGTAACAGGATTAAATGTACAACCCGAAACTAGTTTGTTCAGAATCAATAACCGAATCGATTTCAGGCGTTTTTGATAAAGGTAATATTGTGTCCCAAAATTAATTACAATTAAGAAAATTCTAGTCACCCATTTGGCGAACAGTCAATACAAACGAAAATGAGACTAAGGTCTACCCATAGTAAAATGCTAGTCTCAACAAGTTTATTAGAACTCGTTGAGACGTATGTATGTATGTATCTTCACGCCAGGTCCCTAACGGAGTAGGCAGAGAGTGTAGAGCGCCAGACATCCCGGTTCTGACAAACCTCTCGTGCCTCGTCTACCTTCATCATTCTCTTCATACATGCACGCCGATTCCTAAGACTTTTGACCCCACCATCAGACAGAACTCGACCTATTTGGTCATGGTAGGTCAGCCTTGGTCTTCCTGGGCCTCTGCAACCATCCACATTCGTTGAGACGTGCTTTATATTATAAATAAAAATAAGAAATAAAATAGTGGAAATTAATCTTATAACTAGCGAGTGTTAAATAAGGGTATGCAGGTTACGCTACATCACATAGCGACAGTGTACGTGTGTGAGTAGGTTTGTTTTTTATGTGCGATTGTAGGTAGAGGTAAGGTAAGTATATTTTATTTTAAAGTAAAATGGAAAGAAAAATTTGACTTCAGGAGAGACTTGAACTCGCGGCCTACTGGGAAGCTAGTCCAGCCGCTCTTCCAATTGAGCTACTGAAGCCCTGCCCGATTTGTCAAATCTTTCCTTCACATTTGTTGCATTGCTTTATGGTAGCAGCAGCGCCATCTATTGCCAACTATGCTAGTTAGGCAACCGATATAATAGACTTTGCAGTTTATTGAATATCGTAAAGAAGTCGCTTTTACCCTCAATAATTGTTTTTATATTATTTCATATTTGGCAATAGATGGCGCTGCTGCCACCATAGAGCAATGCAACAAATGTGAAGGAAAGATTTGACAAATCGGGCAGGACTTCAGTAGCTCAATTGGAAAAGCGGCTGGACTAGATTCCCAGTAGGCCGCGAGTTCGAGTCTCGCCTAAAGTCAAATTTTTCTTTCCATTTTACTTTAAAATAAAATATATTTCACAAGCATGTGTTAATGCGAAATAATATAAAAACAATTATTAAGGTAAGTATGCAAAGGGTGGGCATACTGTTTGTACAAATTAAGGACAACTTATATCTTAAATATAATATATGAAATACATTAACATGTAATTTCAGTTCTTGTATTATGATTATAACTCGAATTTCTAATCGGGGTGTAAGAGATTTACTGGTGGTAGAGCTCCAGTGACGGAGCTCGCGGGCGTAGGCACCACCGCATTACCTAATATACTTGCCGCTAAATGGTAGTGTTCAGCACTGTCGTGTTCCGGTCAGGTGGTAATGTACGGCCCTGTAATTTCCGGCACAGAGGCATAACACCTAATGCCTCAGGAGTGGCAGCGCATTTGCATTTTGACCTCTGGTCATTGTGTGGGTGTCTATAGGCTGCAGTCATCACTTAACATCAATGTGAACTGCACGCTTGTTTGCCACTTTTATTACATAAAAAAAAAAAAAGAGAGTGTGCTTTATTCCCGTTACATGTTGTATATGCCAACTCTTGAGAGAACTTCATATGTGCGATGTTATTCGATTGACACGCCATCTACCGTACTAGGACCGGACCCTGAATACCGTGTCGCGTCTTTATTTAAGGTAAACGAGATATCGCAGTGGTCACAGTGTAAATCGGAACAGCCAATAAATCTCTCTCTTTCTCTCTGAATCATTGCAAAAGGGATGGATACTTGGTAGTGTCTTGCCATTATAATAAATTAGTTTATAATTGAAATAATAAGTTTAGAGGATGACAAAGTGGACCCAATTATTATTCTGTTTTGTTGTGAAAGGTAGGTAATGTGATTGTATGTAATTATTTCGCTTTAATAATTCGAAATGGAGGCTGATTTTTTAAAATGTATTTAGAGGTTGTGTTTTTGTTTATTTTTCATTTTTATATTATGAGGTGGTGAAGGTATGATATTAACTTACCGCTGTATTGATAGCCGGGGTCGGGTCTTGACGACGCTACCGCCCACTAATGGAAGAATTTTCTGCCATTTGTAGAATTTTCTTCCACTGGAAGTATTTTCTTCCACTATAAGAAGATTTTTTTTCCAATGAAAGAATTACTTCCACTGGAAAAATATCGACATATTGGAAGAATTTTCTTCCACTGGAAGAATCTTCCTCCACTGGATGATTTAAGAAAAAAATAAACGTAACTTCACGCCTGTAATCCCCGAAGGGGTAGGCAAAGGTAAATGCACGCATTCAAGCATACATGCAAACACCCACGATTCGCCGGTTACGTTTTTGGCCCATGTAACAGGTGGCGAGCCTGTTGCCATCTCCGGGCACATTACCAAACTCCGAGGTACTGGGAAACTTCCAGAAAATGGAAAAATCCCTATAGAATCAGAGATAAAGGATATTAAACCGTTATCTCTGATAGCCCCCTACCCGGGAATCGAACCCAGGACCTCCAGCGTAGTAGTAGTGGCCTGTAACCACTAGGCTACCCAGGCAGTCAAATTGCAGTCGTATTGGTCAAAACTTGCTCAAAATGGTCGACAAACGTCAAATAGGTACGGTGCGAAAGAGATAACGCTCTACAGACCCGAAATAAACCGAAGTCACCTTCCTAGGCTCGATGTGCAATATTAATTGTTGAGTATAATAATAATGTCAACCCATTATACGTCCCACTGCTGGGCACGAGTCTCTCCCCTTTTTGGGGGGAGGCCTGGAGCTTACTCCACCACGCTGCTCCAATGTGGATTGGTGGAGATACGGGTTAGTGGCCAACCTGTTGTCAGATGTTTTCAAACCGCCCATAAGGCCTCCGACAAGGTTTAACGACTGCCATCTATCGATAGCAACCGGGACCGACGGCTTAACGTGCCCTCCGAAGCACAGAAACGCGCGTTTTAATTTGCCTCTAGCGGTCACCCATCACACACCCGACCGCGCCCGTAATGCTCTTAACCGAGTACATTGCTTACGATCTACACCAGCCGCGGGGCCAAGCGCTTCATATGCATTAATGTCCATCAAAGCTAGTCTTAAAGATTCTTTCAAAACACGTACCTAAATAATTTTGCTCGTTCACTTTATAATGTCTTTGCCATTCTTATGATCGACTTTGTTATTATAACTCTCTGATTTTTGTTATGGAGAGAGATATGATAACAATATTTCTATCTTAAAACAATGTTATGTTCGACAACGTCTCTATACCGCGATTGAATGTTTTTTTTAACTTACAAAAGGATCTTGGGGTATAATAAGTCTTCGCCAAGACGAGCCAACGGCGGTACCTTCTCGGAACTCTTCGCAGTTTGTTTTGGATCTAAAACTTAATTTTGGATTATACCAAATGGTAGGGTTCAGTACTATCGTGTTCCGGGTAGACGGTAATATACAAGGTGTAGCCGGAAAGGACCAACAATATTCTCTTCTTGCTATCATTATATTATTTGCCGTTTTCTTCTCAATCATATCGATATATATTTATAATATGTACGTTTGTATATTATGTATTTATTTATGTATATTATATGTATAGATATATATTTTATATAGTGTAATATTTATTCGTAGGTTATTTCCTTGTTTTATAATTAACTATTTAATTTATAAGTTTTACGCGCCTTTCGTTGTTTTCTATTTACCCAAAGGTTGACTGGTAGACAATGCCTTTTAGTAGCATTAAGTCCGCCTTTTGTACAACATTTCTGTGTTTGCAATAAAGTTAAATAAATAAATAAATAAAATATTTTTTTTATGTCATGAAAGTGGCAAACAAGCATGCAGCTCACATCGATGTTAAGTGATGACTGCAGCCTATAGACACCCAAAGACCAAGGTCAAAATGCAGATGCGTTACCACTTCTGAGGCCTAAGATGTTATGCCCCTGTGCCAGAAATTACAGGATCGTACGTTACCACCTGGCCGGAAAACGATAGTGCTGAACACTACCATTTAGAAGTGAATTATACAAACCGGAGAGTTTTTAGCAACATACCATTTCTATTGCCTTGTTATTTTGTTTTCTGTGTTTCCCCTAATCTAACATCAGTACCCTGGTATAAAATTATACAAACAACAGTCCCCTTACTTTTAATCCACGAAGGGATCCTCCTCGAATAACCTAATTCATAATTCTTTATTTTCCTCCATGTACAATTAGGAGGACTAAAGGAGATGTTGCAAAAATGTATGGACCTCCGGCCATGTATTGTACACAATATCATTAACAGGCAAAATCAATAAAAAACGTTTTTTTTACTGCATATATTCACTTATTTTGTTTTGTTTGCGGTTACAAAACATTATTTGCAGTTAGAATTGCTACTCAAAACCAACATGCCGAATATGGCGGGCGCTGTCATTTTGACAAATTCCACTAATAATCGATACTAATCGATTTCCAATTTAAAGAAATTCATAGGAATTTCTTTAAATTGATCGATTTGATACATCGTTTTAAGCTATTGCATAGCTTCTATCGAGGGCCTTGAGCGCGGGGACCGAATCCAGAAATTCCGTAACGAAAAAACCTCACATTCCCCACTTCGACGGGCACGGAGGTGTGCCTTGAAGGCCGTGCATTGTCTAACGTCGTTTCTTTTCGCCAGTCTTCGACACGGTGGTTGTGTGCGTGCCACTAGACGTATTGTACGACTCTACGAAGCTCGCACGAATCGAGACCAGTTGCTCCGAAACAGGACGAATACATAAGCAGCTGTTTATATGTATTGTAAAGCAATAAAAATATTACAAACAATATTAACTTTCTTATTTAATAAAAGAAAAAAAAAATGTTTTCGTATCGGTCACCACGCTCAAAAAGTGTAACTTGAATTAATATCAAAGAAAAAAAGAAATACTGCATAAATAAAATAAATAAATAATTATAATTGCATAAGTTGATACAAAATGCTATGCAATAGCTTTACCGCGGCAGTCCCTGAGTGCCACACATCGATATTTTTTTGTTAATATGAGATGCAGTAGTAAGAAACAGATAGCATAGTTTTGTCTATTTACATTATCTACATAGGTACTATAGGCTGTATCGCCGCCATGTTGATCATGGTTGAAAATGATAAAATCGTTTGAATTAAATGTGGTTGTAACTCTAAAACATATTTTATTTTTAAAGAAAAATGGAAAGAAAAATTTGACTTCAGGCGAGGCGAGTCTATTATATCGGTTGCCTAACTAGCATAGTTGGTAATAGATGGCGCTACTGCTACCATAAAGCAATGCAATAGATGTGAAGGAAAGATTTGACAAATCGGGCAGGGCTTCAGTAGCTCAATTGGAAGAGCGGCTGGACTAGATTCCCCGTAGGTCGCGAGTTCGAGCCTCGCCTGAAGTCAAATTTTTCTTTCCATTTTTCTTTAAAAATAAAATATATTTCACAAGCATGTGTTAATGCGAAATAATATAAAACAACTCTAAAAGATACTTTTGAATAAATTAATTGTATTTTTTTCGGATTCTTCTTTAATTACCCATTTTTTTGAGGTAGTGTACGAACCAGAGCCGAGATCGCAACATCTCCTTTCATAATAAGTTCCAAATGATGATGACTTTGATTCATTGTCTATATTTAGACTACTCAATTTCTAGGTCAATAATATTAATATCCGTAATTTAATAACAGTATCCTTAAAGAGGCAATTGAGTGCGTGTTTGAGTTGCAGCACTATATCTTTATCTACAGAAATAATATTTCCTCTAATCTAACAAACAGTACCCTGGCATAAAATGATACAAACAACAGTCCCCTAACTTTTAATCCACGAAGCGATCCTATTCAAGCATTCCGTTTGTTACACACCATATCTTTTTGCATACCTGTTGAAAGCCTGCTCTATTTTTATATTGAACGATTTAGTATGTTAATATACATTTTTTGTATTGTATTTTACGGTTCAATACATCCGAGTGAATTGAAAAAAGAGAAAAAAAATCAAAACTTGTTCATTAATGATAACAAATTGCTTAATAATATTTTTTTCTAATGGTGGCAGAGATTTTTTCTACCAGTGTAAGGACTCGAGGGCGTAGGCACCACCGCATTACCTGATGAATCTGCCGTCGAATAGTGTTGTTGCAAATCTATATTAATATTATAAAACTGAAGAGTTTGCTTGTATGTTTGTTTGCTTAAACGCGCTAATCTCAGGAACTACGGGTACGATTTGAAAAACTCTTTCAGTGATACGCCCATTTATCGAGGAAGGCATTTATATAAACATCACGCTAAGATGAATAGGAGACGGTTTAACCATCAATATCGATTTATTTCCTTTAAATCTCTATAATTCGCTTACTTAATAAGAAAACAATACTAATATACATATTATCATACAAAACTGAATAGATTTCCCTGCAAACTAAAAATAGAGCAATCTTTCAACAAGTCTGCAAAAGATATACCCCCTTATTCAAAAACGTATTTTAGCTAAAGTGTTGCTAATCTCTCCTATGTCTTTTTCTATCTTGCACTTTTGACAATGCAACTGACAAAGACAAAGCATTCTATAGCTAAAACGTATCTAATGTACGTCTATGAATAAGGGGGATAGTGTCGTACAAACGGAATGCATGAATAGGCTCACCTCGTGTATGTTGAGTGTGCAGAGGACTGTTGCTTGTGTCATTTCTTGCCAGGGTACTGTTTGTTAGATTTAGCAGGGAATATTTTGGTTTGACATAATTACTGGTGGGGAATATTCAGTCGTGGAACTCAAAAGTGTAGATACCATTTAGCATTTCATAACGAGCCATTTGGTACAGCGGTGTGGGACCGTTTTAAGCGAGGCTCACGGGGTTCGCTCCTCGTACTGTTAATTTTTTTTTTTTTTTATGTAATTGAAGTGGCAAACAAGCATGCAGTTCACATTGATGTTAAGTGATGACTGCAGCCTATAGACACCCACACAAAGACCAAGGTCAAAATGCAAATGCGTTACCACTCCTGAGGCCTAAGGTGTTATGCCTCTGTGCCGGAAATTACAGGGCCGTACATTACCACCTGACCGGAACACGATTAATATTTGTAGACTGCCTCTGTAGCCTAGTGGTAGCAAGCTACTACTACTACGCTGACGTCCTGGGTTCGATTCCCGGGTAGGGGGTTATCAGAGATAATGGTGCAAAATCCTTTGTCTCTAGTTCAACCAAATAGGTCAAGTTCTGTCTGATGGTGGGATCAAAAGTCTTAGGAATCGGCTTGCATGTATGAAGAGAATGATGAATGTAGACGAGGCACGAGAGGTTTGTCAGAACCGGGTTATCTGGCGCTCTACACTCTCTGCCTACCCCGTTAGGGACCTGGCGTGAAGATACGTACATACATACATATAAAAAACATTTTTATATTATTATAAAAAATATCGAAAATCTTTCAAGCGTGCTGTGAAAGGAGATGTTGCAAAAATGTATGGAACTCCGGCCATGTATTGTACACAATATCATTAAACAGGCAAAATCGATATAAAAACGTTTTTACTGCATATTTTCACTTATTTAGCTTTGTTTGCAGTTACAAAACATTATTTGCAGTTAGAATTGCAACTTAAAACCAACATGGCGAATATGGCGGACGACGTCATTTTGACATTTTAATTTTTTAAATTGTTTTTTGATTATCTAGTACTATGAGAAAAAAAAAATTATAAATACTATCGAAATCGATTGATACCAAGCGTTGGCTGTATCGCTGCCGTGTTGAACATGGTTGAAAATGATAAAATCGTTTGAATTTAAAGTGGTGGTAACTCTAAAATATATTCTTGAATAAATTAATTGTATTTTATTCGGATTCTGCTATAGAGAACATTTACGAACCAGGGCCGAGCTCGCAACATCTCCTTTGAAGTTTCCTCGATTTCTCCAGGATCCCATCATCACATCGATGATCATTGACATGATTATAATGGGACCAACTGTGACACCCTTTCAACAACAAAAAGAATATCCAAATCGGTACAAGCGTTTTCGAATAATCGGTAAACATACGTAGCTCGTGCTGCTACCATAAAACAATGCAATAAATGTGAAGGAAAGATTTGACAAATCGGGCAGGACTTCAGTAGCTCAATTGGAAGAGCGGTTGGACTAGATTCCCAGTAGGCCGCGAGTTCGAGTCTCGTCTGAAGTCAAATTTTGCTTTCCATTTTTCTTTAAAATTTAAATACGTAGTATGCATAAAACATTACCATTATAACTTTTAAAACTACCCGGGCTTGATTTACGTCGATGCTTTTAAGACGAAAATCATTTCAGCGCTGAAATTTTCGATAATAGAACAACAGAACGAAATCGTGATTTAGCCATTTTCAGTTGTATTCAACTGGAAAGGCAGATCGCACACTAAAAAAAAGAGCTCCAGTGACGAGGCTTGCGGGAGTAGGCACAACTGCATTACCTAATATACTTGCCGCTCAATGTTAGTGTTCAGCACTATCGTGTTCCAGTCTGGTGGCAATGTACGGCGCTGTAATTTCCGGCACAGGTGCATAACACCTGAGGCCTCAGGAGTGGTAACGCATCTGCATTTTGATCTTGGTCTTTGTGTGGGTGTCTATAGGCTGCAGTCATCACTTAACATCAATGTGAACTGCATGCATGTTTGCCACTTCTATTACATAAAAACAAATAGCAGTACTTAGCAATATCATGTTGCAGTTACATGGTTTTGTATGGCACAGTCATAATTATTACAGAGACTTAGGTTTGAAAGCTACAGTGCATCCATGTGATCTGCTTGCTTATTTGCTACCATCATAGTATAAAAATTAGGAATCAGCGTGCATGTATGAAGATAATGATAAAGGT
Source organism: Macrosoma leucophasiata (assembly GCA_036365455.1). NCBI lineage: Eukaryota > Metazoa > Arthropoda > Insecta > Lepidoptera > Hedylidae > Macrosoma > Macrosoma leucophasiata. The sequence goes on from JAWQUS010000029.1 coordinate 6,521,073, forward strand.
AGATGAGGCACGGGAGGTTTGTCAGAATATCTGGCTCTCCACACTATCTGCCTACCCCGTTAGGGACTTGGCGTGAAGGTACATACCAACCCCCTTATTTATAAACGTACATTAGATACGTTTTAGCTATAGAATGCTTTGTCTTTGTCAGTTGCATTGTCAAATGTGCACGATAGAAAAAGACAAAAGAGAGATTAGCAACACTTTAGCTAAAATAAGTTTATGAATAAGGGGCATAGTATAAAAAAAAAACTATTTTAAGTTCTTTCACAATGATTTTTTCCTCTTCCAAACTAACAAACAGTACCCTGGCAAAAAATGACACGAACAACAGTCCCCTGCAAAGTCTACGAGGCGAGTCTATTCATGCATTCCGCTTGTTGCTCACCGTATCTGCGTACCTTTTAAAAGGCTGCTCTATTTTTAGTTCACCTAGACGACGATTCGGTTTTGTATGATTATACTTTTTTTATGCAATGAAGGTAGCAAACAAGCATGCAGTTCACATTGATGTTAAGTGATGACTTCAGCCTATAGCACACCGCGGACACTCCGCCAAAATTCCATATAAACGCTTAATTTGGTTTCTATTACACAGACAGATCAGTGACGTGTATTTACACGCGCACCTGTGTGCGTAGCACGTAGAAAATACCAACCGTCACCCATAAGAGGGGAAGGGGTTGAGTGATGCGGGCAAATCGGGCGGGTCAACGTCAAAGTGTCCATTCTATACGTAGTATTAATACAAATTCTCTGCCTATAGACACCCACACAAAGACAAGAGGTCAAAATGCAGATAAGTGCGATTGCGAGCTCCATTGTAGGAGCTCAAGAGCGAAGGCACATTCGCATTACCTTATCTATCTGCCGCTAAATGTAAGTGTTCAGCAACATCGTGTTCCGGTTAGATACGGCCCTGTAATTTCCGGCATAGAGGCATAACACCTGAGGCCTCAGGAGTGGTAACGCATCTGCATTTTGACCTTGGTTTTTGTGTAGGTGTCTATAGGCTGCAGTCATCACTTAACATCAATGTGAACTGCAGGCTTGTTTGCCACTTCCATTTCTTAAAAAAAGATGGTAATGTATGTAATGGTAATGTATATATATACAACTAAGGTATGGGGGTGGAAACGCATCTGCATTTTGCGCATTTACTTTAAGTGGGTGCCTATAGGCTGCAGTCATCACTTAACATCAATGTGAACTGCATGCTTGTTTTCCACATTCATAGCATAATTTGATTTTTAAAAAGAAAAAATCTGGTTTTTCCTTTCGAGGTACAGAATCTTAAAAAAATATAATTTACAATGGTAAGCGTTCAAGCAGCCTAACATAACCAATTACCCTTTCAAAGGTAAAAAAAACACCGGTAAGCAAACAATGCCTTTGAGCTTTATTACAAAGAAGAATAAAAAAAAATAAACAACCCGAGATTGTATTTATTTAATCTATTATAAAAAAAAATCGGCTTACTCGAGTCGGGGCTTAAGTGCGCGGGGTAACGTATAATTAACGAATTTCTTGTGTTACAAATTCCATTGAATTTTAATAGGTTTTGATTATAGAGCAACACGGACCACCGGCCGCGGCGGACTAGAGGGAGCCATAGCGTTTATTGCCGATGTGGATGGTTCAGAGGCCCAGGAAGACTAAGACTGACCTACCATGTCTAAATAGGTCGAGTGACAGTCATCATCATCATTTCAGCCAATAGACGTCCACTGCTGAACAAAGGTCTCCCCCAAAGAGTGCCACAACGAACGGTCCTGGGCCGCCCTTATCCAGCGATTGCTCGCGACCTTCACGAGATCGTCGGTCCATCTTGTGGGTGGCCTGCCTACGCTTCACTTTCCGGTATGCGGTCGCCACTCGAGAACTGATCTGCCCTAACGGCCGTCAGTTCTTCGAGCTATGTCCTGCCCACTGCCACTTGAGTCTCGCTATTCGGTGAGCTATGTCGGTAACTTTGGTTCTCATGCGGATCTCCACATTTCTGATTCGATCTCGCAGAGAAACTCCGAGCATAGCTCTCTCCATTGCTCTCTGAGCGACCTTGAGCCTTCTTATGAGGCGAGTGACAGTACTCGACCTATTTGGTCGTGGTAGGACACTCAAAAGGGTGATGGTGGGGTCAAGTCTTATGAATCGGTGTGCATGTGTGTTGAGAATGACGATTGTAGAAGAAGCACGGGAGGTGTGTCAGGACCGGGATATCTGGCGCTCTAGCACAGTTTCTGCCTACCCCGTAAGGGACTTGACGTGAAGATAGGTCTAACTTTTAAAATACTCGCGTTTAGGTTTAAAGATCTTTATTTAATATCAAACAAACATATAAGTTCTTTTACAATGAGACTTACAAAATAATAGAATAAAATGTTTACATCTCTGGCACTTATAAAATTATTTAGTACTAGCTGTTGCCCGCGGCTCCGCCCGCGTGTGTGATAAGAGACTCAGACTCATAGACATTGCACGCACATGCGCATTTCAGCTACGCTCAATCAACATTGCGACGCGACGCGGAGAAGCGCATATTTTTAAGATACCCAAATTTTTAAACTCGCTATATCTTTTGAATGGAGTGTCCGATTAAAATAATTTAAACAGCAATGTAAAGGTATTGAACTACTGATAAATAAAAAGTAAGTTACTTAGATAAGTATAAATAGCATGGCATGAATATCGACATCTTATTTTCGTTGCCGATTTAAATAGTTTGTTAAACTATAAAAGTTTTTATATTGGCGCAACTATAATACTTAGATATACCCTACCGCGGACTTTTCTGTACATAATAATGTGGTCTACAAAATCGTAGTAGATTATTTTGCTCCATCATCAATAGTTATTGCAGCGCACGCGATTTAAGGTATTTCAATAGTGATTTTGATCGACGGTGGTTTATGTTATTGAAGTTTTCGCAAGGATCTCTATTTTTTTTCAAAATAAAATACGGTCGTCATAATAAAGGTTCCTAATAACCTTTATTATGACGACCAAAATTCATTCTTTCTCAGTTTCTTTTGAAATTAGGAAATGGAGGCATTTGTAAATAACTGATGCTTTCCATTTTATACAAAATTGTTTACTTTCTATTTAATTGAATATGTGTTTTTGATTATTATTAGTGGTTATTCACTCTAGGGTTTAAAAAAAAATGACGATGTAAAAGTGCTCTCCAGGAGCCTAATAATATGAAATAAATGAATAAACTTAATAAATTGGTGGTAGAGGTAGAGCTCCAGTGACAGAGCTCGCGGGCGTAGGCACCACCGCATTACCTAATATACTTGCCGCTAAATGGTAGTGTTCTCAGCACTATCGTGTTCCGGTTAGGTGGTAATGTACGGCCCTGTAATTCCCGGCACAGAGGCATAACACCTTAAGCCTTAGGAGTGGTAACGCGTCTGCATTTTGACCTATGGTTTATCTGTGGGTGTCTATAGGCTGCAGTCATCACTTAAAATCAATGTGAGCTGCATGCTTGTTAGCCACCTTCATAACATTAACAAAAAAACTGAATCAACACCGCGCGATCGTAAATTGTTTATGACCGGTGTCCATATCGGAGATAATTTAAATCCATCTTCACGATTGAAATTGATTTCGTCACAACCCGGTTCGTAAAATCAGTGTCAGAAGATACGTCTAGTTATAGGTCGCGCCAGGTAAAAAGAACGCTGGCGGTCAAGCTGCGCGTCATGTGTTTTTATTTCATTTTATGTTATTCTATGTAATATAGTTTTCAATCTGCCTACCAATACACGAAACCGCAAGCGAAAGCTAGATCAAATATAAACCAATAGGGCTAGTACTTTCGTGCGCGAGTGTACCGATGCGCGAACACATCCCTTCTACTTTCTTCCAGCGTTCTTTTTACGTGGCGCGACCTATACCACTTTGAAGAAAACCAACCGTGATGCAACGTTCTATACAATAACATAGGCGAATAATAAATAGTTAAAAACTTTCTACTGGTAGTTGTTTGTGTAATAAATTAATACGTTTGTAGCGTGTTTATTTATTACAATATTCGCAATCGTAGTTAGGGCGTGTACTAGTGATGTACAAGTTTATCGATATACAAAGTGTAACGGTCGATAAGTATACAACGTGTACAGTGGCGATTCCTGGTGTTTATAATTCGGGTGGCTCCAGCTTTTGTTATGTACCTATACAACATGTGACGGGAATAATGCACTATTTCTAACACCCCGATTAGAAAATCGAATTATAATCATAATACATGAACTGAAATTACATGTTTATGTATTTAATATTTTTTATTTAAGAAACAAGTTGTCCTCAATTTGTACGAACAGTTTGAACACCCTATGCATACTTACCCTACCTCTACCTACGGCCGCATATAAAACACGAACCTACTCACACACGCACACTGTTGCAATATATTGTAGCGTGTGTGCGTACCCCTATTTAACACTCGCTATAGTAGGGGAGCCCAGAATGCTATTTTTGGATTTACTCGAGCGCGTCAGATAAAGATATGGGAGATTCCTTGAACCCCGCTGGTTATCTCCACTAAATCTAAGGTTCGTATATAAAGACGCGGCCGAAGAATAGTCTTAAAAAAATATAAATGTCGCTACGATCTTACTCATCTTCCGAATTGTCTGAATTTTGGATAGGAGCATTGTTTGGCCACATTTTAAACCCTCACAGAATATCTGACACGCTCTTGACTCAAGACGTTGATGACGCGTCCTCTTCAAAAACATTTGATTCGTTCAAAAATGAAGGTGAAAAATTACTCAAGAATGTCAGATACTCAGAGAGGATCTAAAATGAACCCCATCAAAGCTCCCATCCAAAATTCTGTCAATTTGGATGCGAGGCAAACTCGTGGCGGAAGCCCTAAGGGTTCGGCCTTTTATGTAAATCTTAGATTTGGTGGAGGTACTGAATTGGGCGCAAGGTATCTTTTTTTTTTTTTTTTTTTTTACGCGGGGAAACCCTCATGTGCACCCGCCGTCTAGGGGAAACGACGGCGGGTAGTGTGAGACTCGTACTCACTAAAACCCCGCGGTGTTCCCACTCTTCCGCCATCAGTGGCGGGGTCACGGGAACGCTTACGCACACATCCGCGACCCCGCCGGCGGCTGCTCGTCTCCGAGCCCTCCGCAGGTTGAGCTCTTTGGCTCCAACCAACACTAGTGGCGTGCGGAACACGTGCACGCCACCCAGCTTGGGACCTATCTCCATTTGGGCGACGGACATCCCCTAGTCCGACACCCAAAGGTCCCTGCCCCGACCACTCACAACGCCAGGCGGCCCAAGACGCCCGGGTGGAGGAGTCCAGGGGCACTCTGTCCGGCCCCGGGGGAGCGGGAGTGACAGGGATGAACTGACCTTCAACCGCCCCCCCGCGGCCCCACCACGTCCCTATCGAGCGGCGGGACCACCGCTAGGCGGCTGGGGATAGGGTGCAGGGCAACGACACACCCATACACCTCCTCCCCAGCCGCCTCCCCACCACGTCCCCATTTTACGGCGGGACAACCGCTAGGCGGCTGGGGATAGGGTGCAGGGCAACGATACACCCGTACACCTCTTCCCCAGCCGTCTCCTCACCACAGCAGCGAGTGGCGGGCAGAGCCACGCCAAACGCCGCCCCCTCTCTGGGTTCCTCTTGGCTTCTCCGGTGTGAGGCCAACCACCGGGTACTGAGCCCCCCCGCCACGACAAGGCGGAAACCCTCGGGGGGGGGGGCGCAAGGTATCTCCTATAACTTAATCTGACGCGCTGGAGTAAATTCAAAAATCCCCTCTTGGGCTCCCATACTACTACTAATAAGATTCATTTTTACTATTTTATTTCTTATATTATTAGCATTTCATTTTGGATAGTCATTAGTCTCATTTTCATTTCACTAATTTTACGAACCGGGTCGTGACGCGATATAGATTATGGGTAAAAACACTTTTTGTAAAATATTTTTTTTTAGTTTATATTAAAAATGAATGATTTTTTTTATGAAATCGAAGTGGTAAACAAGCATGCACTTCACATTGATGTTAAGTGATGACTGCAGCCTATAGACACCCACACAAAGATCAAAGTCAAAATGCAGATGCGTTGCCACTCCTGAGGCCTAAGGTGTTATGCTTATGTGCCGGAAATTACAGGGCTGTACATTACCACCTGACCGGAACATGATAGTGCTGAGCACTATCATGTAGCGGCGAGTATATAAGGTAATTCGGTGGTTCCTACGCCCGCGAGCTCCGTCACTGGAGCTCTACCAGCAGTAAAAATCGATTCAGTAATCGATTCTGAACAAACTAGGTTTTACATTTAAGCCTGTTACACATTATATAAATATTATTCCTCCAACGCTTTTATATGGACGCGATCGAGATCAGATCTATGCGCAAGATCTGCGGTGTATCGCTCACTGATCGCGTTCGTAATGAAGATGTAAAAAAGAGGCTTGGTGTGAATGAAAGGATCGGTTTAAGAATAAAAAAAAAACGTAACTTCACGTTACGTACGTAACTTCACGCCTGTAATCCCCGAAGGGGTAGGCAGAGGTGAATGCATGCATTCAAGCATACATGCAAACACCCACGATTCGCCGGTTACGTTTTGGCCCATGTAACAGGTGGCGAGCCTGTTGACATCTCCGGGCTCATTACCAAACTTCGAGGTACTGGGAAATTTCCAGAAAATGGAAAAATCCCAATAGAACCAGAGATAAAGGACTTTACACCATTATTTCTGATAACCCCCTACCCGGGAATCGAACCCAGGACCTCAGCGTAGTAGTAGTGGCCTGCTACCACTAGGCTACCGAGGCTAAAAAAAAACATGCTCCGATAGTTGGGGCACGTAGAAAGAATGTCGAATGAGCGAATGATATACATACCATATAACCGGAACACGGTAATGTAATGCTGACCATTCAAATCATGTCAATTGTATCGATATAATTTTCGTAATATCGATAATTTTATATCACTATAATCGACACGACCCCATCACTAGCCACGAATTAGTCCGGTGCCGGGTGGCTAATGAAATTTTCAGAACACAAACAAAGCAGTCCCTACTGGCATTATGGAACGTACTCGTATATATAAATATTTAGTGAGGTGGTGCGCTTGGCGAAATGTGTAGATTGAATTTGAGTAAAATCATTGTTTTCCTTTAAAAATTAAGTCAAAGAATACTACTTATCTATACTACTTATATTTCCTTGCTTGCTATCCTCTTATCTTAATCTCCCTGAACCCCAACTTTTTTTTATCCTTCTGTCAAATGGTCATTACCACTTTAGTTCAGCACTATCGTGTTCCGGTCAGGTGGTAATGTACGGCCCTGTAATTTCCGGTACAGAGGCATAACACCTTGGGCCTCAGGAGTGGCAACGCATCTGCATTTTGACCTTGGTCTTTATGTGAGTGTCTATAGGCTGCAGTCATCACTTAAAATCAATGTCAACTGGATGTTTGCCACCTTTCTTAACCTAAAAAACCTCCTATACGAAAGAAAGGCTTCGGAAACCAAGTAGCCTTAAATCAGGCTTTCTATGCAAAACAAAACACATAAAGACACCGTATATAACACCATATATTTACCAAAATCAATTTTAAAAGTAATATGCTGTCTACGATATGCTACGGCCTCGTAGCCTCGTAGCCCTACGCCGTAGGCTTAGGGTTGTAAGATGATTCTACGATAAAAATATCGATGCTTATTCTATTTAGAGATCTAAAAATACATATGTAATAATAATAATAATAATGGCAACCCATTATACTCGAGACTCGTGCCCACTGCTGGGCACGAGTCTCTCCCCTTTTTTTGGGGGGAGGCCTGGAGCTTACTCCACCACGCTGCTCCAATGCGGATTGGTGGAGGTGGGTGGGTTAGTGGCCAACCCACTGTCGGATGTTTTCAAACCGCCCAAGGCCTCCGACAAGGTTTAACGACTGCTATCCATCGATAGCAACCGGGACCAACGGCTTAACGTGCCCTCCGAAGCACGAAAACGCGCATTTAATTTGCCACTAGCGGTCACCCATCACACTACCCGACCGCGCCCGTAGTGCTTAACCGAGGAGATCGCTTACGATCTACACCAGCCGCTGGGCCATGCGCGCTTCAATATATACATATGTATTTAGATTTATATAATATATGTTCACTCAGACATTACCATGTATTTTCTAAACGGATGGACTTATTTCGACGCGGTTTTCTTTAAGCCGTTTGATATTTATTGGCAGTAGTTCTCAGATAGTTGTTATCGATGATTACTCACTGTGAGTACTGCAAATAAACATTTCCCATTTCTCTAAAACGATTTGACTCTGTTAGATTTAGTTTATAGACACGAAAACGTGTTTTATAGACAGGGTTAATCCACGTGGCTGTTAATATAAACTTTTATTATTGTAACTTTTCTATTAGGATATCGATACTATTGAAAATATTATTATTTATTGGAAGAGCTCCAGTGTAGGGACTCGAGGGTGTAGGTGCCACCGCATTACCCTTTTTGTAGCAGGGGAAAATGCGTTACGCATACCCACCGTTGGGGAGAGGGGTGGGTTATGTGGGACTCCGGGAAAGGACATCCGTCTACCCACTAAAAACCCCTGGGTGTTCCGACTCGTCCGCCATCAGTGGCGGGGTCACGGGAACGCTATCGCACACATCCGTGACCCCGGCGGCTGTCGAGCCCTCCTCTGAGCCTTTCAGCTCCAACCACTACTAGTGGCGTGCGGAACACCTGCAGGCCAGCAAGCCCGGGACCTCTCCATTTGGGCGATGAACTTCCCTTAGTCCGTCGCCCGAAGGTCCCTGCCCCGACCACTCACAACACCAGGCGTCCCAAGACCCCCGAGTGGAGGGATCCAGGGGCACACAGGTCGGCCCTGGGGGAGCGTCGAAGGAATTCTGGTTCCCTCGTCCGCCTTCCCACGGCCCCCCCACGTTCCTAACGAGGGGCGGGACCATGGTTAGGCGGCTGGGATAGGGTGCAGGGCCAACGAAATACCCGTACACCTCCTCCCCAGCCGTCTCCTCTCCACAGCAGCGAGTGGCGGACAGAGCCACTCCAAACACCGCCCCCTCTGTGGGTTCCTCTTGGCTTCGCCGGTGTGAGGACAACCACCGGGTACTGAGCCCTCCCGCCACGACAAGGCGGAAACCCTCGGGGGGGGAACCACCGCATTACCTAACACATTAGATACGTTAAGCTATAGAATGCTTTGCCTTTGTAAGTTGCATTGTCAAATGTGCTAGGATAGAAAAAGACAAAGGAGAGATTAGCAACACTTTGCTAAAATACGTATAAGAATAAGGGGGTAAGGCTGTAAATTTTACTTGTAACCTTTTTTAGGGTTCCGTACCTTAAAAAGAAATAAGGAACTCTTATAGGATCACTCGTGCGTCTGTCTGTCTATATGTATATTTAACTGTGTATATGTAATTTATAAAAAAACATCATTATTATAATTTCAGCCGCTAAACGTCGACTGCTTAACATAAGCCCCCAAATGTGTCCTATAGTACTAATAGGCATGCTCCGATGGTTCGGGCATATAGAAAGAATGTCGAATGAGCGAATGACTAAACAGATATACAATGCGAATGTGGATGGTTGCAGAGGCCCAGGAAGACCAAGACTGACCTACTATGACCAAATAGGTCGAGTTCGGTCGAAAGTCTTAGGAATCGGCGTGCATGTATGAAGAGAATGATGAAGGTAGACGAGGCACGAGAGGTATGTCAGGACCGGGATATCTGGCGCTCTACACTCTCTGCCTACCACGATAGGGACCTGGCGTGAAGATACATACATAGTACTAATCCCGACGCTTTAGTGTAGTATCGATACAAAAATATCGATATTTCCAATATGCCCTTGCAATCCCTATTCCCTATCTACACCGTAGGCAATATTGCTTATATTTTCTTTCCCTTATGCCTAAGGTCGAAGCATTTTTATTAAATATTGTAGTAACCGCTTGGTATGAGCACAAACAATAATAAACCTTTATTAAATCTAACATATCTAGTAGCCGTAGCATCGGTGTTGCCAACTCGATGATTTTCTCCCTAAATTTGCGGAAACCCATTTGGGTAGTTGGAAATCGGATAAAACGTTATTTAAGGGTGGCAGAACTCCAGGCCCGGGTTGTAGTATCTACCACCAAAAATAGAAATTACATAAATTATACTAACTTACTATAGTAGTAATAGTATTAAGATTTATGTACTAACACTATAATTTACATTAATATGTATGTTAGTTTATAAGGAATATATTTCTATGGGCCTGTTTTTTAATTTTAATCAATTTTGTTGCCTGTCATAAATGGATAAATTAAAATAAAATAATATAATTATATTAAATGATTTCCAGAAAATGGAAAAATCCCAATAGAGAGAGCCAGACATAAAGGACTTAACATCGTTATCTCTGATAACCCAGCCACGGACCTCAGCGTAGTAGTAGTGGCCTGCTACCATTAGGCTACCAAGGCAGTTCAGGCATAAACATTGAACTAAATAATTTTGTACTCAGTAGTTATAGTTGACGAATTTTCGTCTGAAGAGTTTTAGGGAAATCTTTTCCTTAATGCTGGCAGCACTGTGAAGCATTGCGGGGTAGCGTTCCTACCAACAAAAGTTGGACAAGGAATGTTTTGATGGACCTATAATGAGATATTATTGGTTTTCGATGGATGATGGAAATAATAAATATTTGGTAGATATCTATGGGGACAAAGAGAAAATAATTAATAGAACGGACATTTTGTTTAATTTAGATGTTTGGTATTTTAGAAACAGCTCTGAGAGAAAAAGGCCATTAATTTTTTTGGGAACCTTGAGTGTTATACTAGCGGCCCGCTCCTGCTTCGCACGGGTCTATGTTACCTACCCTCTTTTATTCGTCTTAGCGTGATGATTATAGATATAGCCTAAAGCCTTCCTCAATGTCTTTTATAGTTTAGACAGTGTACGCAAAATAAGTAACTCTTCTGGTTGATTTTTTACACCTTGTGTCTGAAAAATCCAAATATCTTACCCATTTTTTTCCAAATTAAAATACACCTATGTTACCTGTGGATAATGTAGCTTTCGAATAGTGAAAGAATTTTTATAATCGGTCCAGTAGTTTTTGAGCATATTCAATACAACCAAACAAAGTTTTCCTCTATATAATATTAGAATAAAGTTGGTGGGATTTTGTTTGATATAGGTTTATTATAGTGCCTATGTATAGTGAAATAGAATAACAGTGCTAAAACTCGGCCTTCCGTGTTGCCTCCAAAACTTCATTGCAAATATTCTGGTAAAGTAGCCATCGCTTTCTCGAATAACTGACTGTAACTCGCTTGACATACTTAATAAATAATTGACTGACAATTTAGTAACTTTTACGCTGTTTAAATAAATACGAATACGAAATATCGTTTTACTTGACACTGTTAAATACGCAAACTTCCCTGTTGCATAAAAATATTGGAGACTAGTTGCCCCGGCAAGCGTCGTATTACCTCAGAATCAAATTATGTGTCAAGGGTGGTCAAAGGTTTGACAGATACCGACTATTTGTATGGGGAAATAAAATTGTTGTTTTTACTTCTTCCCTTAATTTTCTTCATATTTTCTTACTTTTTAAACCTTCCCTGGACTTCGAAAAATCATTCAAAACCAAAATTAGCCAAATCGGTCCAGCCGTTCCATGACATTTTAATTTTTTAAATTGTGTTTTGATTATATGGTACTTGGAGAAAAAAGTGATATTTTCTTAATACTATCGTAATTGATTTCAAGTGTTAATACTAAGAACTTTAACTAATCGATTTCCAATTTAAAGAGGCGTCGGCTGTATCGCTGCCATGTTGAATATGGTTGAAAATTATAAAATCGTTTGAATTAAATGTGGTAGTCACTCTAAAATATATTCTTGAATAAATTAATCGTATTTTTTCGGATTCTTCCTTAATTTACCTATTTTTTGAGGACGTGTATGAACTAGAGCCGAGCTCGCAACATCTCCTTTATTTGATAACGGGCATGTCATGTGTCATGTCTACTCGGACACAGTGGTCGGGTTTATCTTTGATGTACAATGTTTTTGACGCAAATGACAGTGGTCATTTGACCGCACACATGGCTTAAAGGGTATGTAGCTGTCACAAACATAAGGGATAAGGGCCTAAAGCAATGAGATATCAAAATAATACACTAGTGGTTGCTCGCGACTTCTTTTGAGAGGAGTTAGGTGCGAAGATGTTTGTTAAACATTATCTGGTTGTAGAGCTCCAGTGACGGAGCTCGCGGGCTTAGGCACCACATTACCTAATATATGTATGCATGTATGTATCTTCACGACAGGTCCCTAACGGGGTAGGCAGAGAGTGTAGAGCTCCAGATATCCCGGTCCTGACATACTTCTCGTGCCTCGTCTACCTTCATCATTCTCTTCATACATGCACGCCGATTCCTAAGACTATTGACCCCACCATCAGACAGAACTCGACCTATTTGGTCATGGTAGGTCAGTCTTGGTCTTCCTGGGCCTCCGCAACCATCCACATTACCTAATATTTACCGGAAATTAACAGTGTGTTATGTATAACACACTGTTAATTTCCGGCACAGAGGCATAACACCTCAGGCCTCAGGAGTGGTAACACATCTGCATTTTCACCTCGGTCTTTGTGTGGGTGTCTATAGGCTGCAGTCATCACTTAACATCTATGTGAACTGCATGCATGTTTGCCACTTCAATTACATAAAAAAAATGTACTAATACTTATACATGGTACATACATATGGATATAAAACAAATAATAAGCCAATAAAATAACATAATTGCAATTGGCTCGACTAACCGTACATAATGCTGTACTTACTACAACGCTTTTATATGGAAGCGAGAGCTGGGTATGCAGGAAAGAGCATGAAAGTAAGTTAAACGCGGTCGAGATGAGATCTTTGCGCAAGATCTGCGGTGTATCACTCACCGATCGCGTTCGTAATGAAGATGTAAGAAAGAGGCTTTGTGTGAATGATAGTATCGGTGTAAAAATGAAAAAAGGCATGCTCCGATGGTTCGGGCATATAGAAAGAATGTCGAATGAGCGAATGACTAAACAGATATACAATGCGAATGTAGATGGTTGCAGAGGCCCAGGAAGACCAAGACTGACCTACCATGACCAAATAGGTCGAGTTCTGTCTGATGGTGGGGTCAAAAGTCTTAGGAATCGGCGTGCATGTATGAAGAGAATGATGAAGGTAGAAGAGGTACGAGAGGTTTGTCAGGACCGGGATATCTGGCGCTCTACACTCTCTGCCTACCCCGTTAGGGACTTGGTGTGAAGATACATAAAATAACATACATTATTCAGTTTAGTTACATGTTTCCAAAACATACAAAACTCAACTGTAACATATATATATATATATATATATATATATACATATAGAAGACACTGTCCTGGTGTTTGTCCCATCAAATTTTCGTGTCCCCATAAATATGGGAACCCTTTTTGGTCGTGTTTGTACGGACAGCAGAAATGATAGACATTTTTAAATAAATGTTTTATTTCATTTGATTTTTCACAATGTGCATGTGAGTAAAATGGATTTAAATATAAAATTGGGGCGTTTATCCGTGGTCTCGTTGGGTTGACCCATTACCGGGTCCACGGGTAATTTTTTTTTTTTTTTTTTTTATGTAATAAAAGTGGCAAACAAGCATGCAGTTCACTTTGATGTTAAGTGATGACTGCAGCCTATAGACACCCACACAATGACCAGAGGTCAAAATGCAGATGCTCTGCCACTCCTGAGACCTAAGGTGTTATGGCCTCTGTGTCTGAAATTACAGGGCCGTACATTACCACCTGACCGGAACACGATAGTGCTGAACACTACCATTTAGCGGCAAGTATATTAGGTAATGCGGTGGTGCCTACGCCCGCGAGCTCCGTCACTGGAGCTCTACCACCAGTAAAATTACCCGTGGTTCCATGGCATTAGGGAATTTCTCTGAACTTCTGACAATATCGATAAAAAATTAAAACCATCAGTTGAATACAATGCAGTTATATTTAAAACAAATAAAGAAATGCCTAAAATCGAGGGACAGGACAAGTTCCATGTTAGACTCGCGGCTTGTACACCATATCAAAAGGCAGAGAAAAATACGTAGAATTATGGAAAAATACTTAAAAAAAAACTAGTTGCCTGTAAAGTCGGTTTTACGGGCGAAGATTTTACGTGACAACGTCTTTTTCTCGGTGGAAAGGTATTCGCCGGTCCGGCAGGCCTCTCTCTCGTTCGGTGACTTATCGTTACGTTACCGGGCGTTACACTTTTTCATGAGTGACTCCGAGCCGCAACCTAATTTAAGACGTTGTCACGTCAAAATTTGAATCGTAGTTTTTGTCGGACTACGCCCGCGAGCTTCGTCAGTGGAGCCCTACCACCAGTAGATCATACTATTCTACTGTCGCTTTTTCGTTTCACTGAATTTCAAATCACAACTATGTTAAAAAAGTTTTCATTGCAAAAACTCTTTTTGCTGACCCTCCCTGACATTTCATTCGGCAAATATCCCCACATTAAAAGAGAGTACGGTTCGCAGCCATCATTAAGTTAAATTGCTTAAATTCTATTTGTCGCGACCCAAATTTTGGTGAAGTTTTGAATTTTGCAGTTAGATTTTTTTTATGAACTCAACGTGGGTACCATAGAGCAACACGGACCACCGGCGGACCGGAGGGGAGTAGCCATAGCGTTTATTACATATGCAAAACAAACTGTAATTTTTTGCGGGGGAAAAAGTGATGTTGCGATCTCGGCTCTGGTTCGTACACGTCCTCAAAAAATGGGTAAATTAAAGAAAATCCAAAAAAATTACAATTAATTTATTCAAGAATATATTTTAGAGTTACAATCACATTTAATTCAAACGATTTTATCATTTTCAACCATGTTCAACATGGCGGCGATACAGCCGACGCTTGATATAGATAAAACAAAACTAATGTTATCTGTATCTTACTAATGCATCACATATTATAGAAAAAAACGATGTATCGAATCGATCAATTTAAAGAAAAACGTAACTTCACGCCTGTAATCCCCGAAGGGGTAGGCAGAGGTAAATGCATGCATTCAAGCATACATGCAAACACCCACGATTCGCCGGTTACGTTTTGGCCCATGTAATAGGTGGCGAGCCTGTTGACATCTCCGGGCACATTACCAAACTTTGAGGTACTGGGAAATTTCCAGAAAATGGAAAAATCCCAATAGAACCAGAGACAAAGGCTTTTTCACCATTATCTCTGATAACCCCCAACCCGGGAATCGAACCCAGGACCTCAGCGTAGTAGTAGTGGCCTGCTACCACTAGGCTACCGAGAATTTAAAGAATTAAAAGAAGAAGAATTTAAAGAAGTTCCGATGATTTTTAAAAAATTGGAAATCGATAATTTTTTGTAACTGCAAACAAAGCTAAATAATTGAAAATATGCAGTAAAAAAACGTTTTTATATTGATTTTGCGTGTTAACCCTAGAAGCCTAATCTATTACGGACGTACACAAAGCCTTAATATAGGTCTCAGAGGCGTTCACGTACAAAAGCCCTAAAATATTTTAGGTTTATTAATTAATTATTATTTTTTTTATTAAGCAGAAATTTGAATTTGGAATATAAACTTAAAATAAAACGACACTGTTATTAATTATAACTATAATCACAGTTATTTATTACAACCAAAAAAACAATGTGCATAAAGGAGATCCGCCACTTTGTATGGGGCATTGGTACATAATTGTACATCAATAAAACTTTTCGTCCTCAGACATTAGTACATATACTACTATTTAAAACATATTTCACTTCAATAATTGTTTTATATCATTTCGCATTAACACATGCTTGTGAAATATATTTTATTTTTAAAGAAAAATTTGACTTAAGGCGAGACTCGAACTCGCGTCCTACTGGGAATCTAGTCCAGCCGCTCTTCCAATTGAGCTACTGAAGTCCTGTCCGATTTGTCAAATCTTTCCTTCACATCTATTGCATTACTTTATGGTAGCAGCAGCGCCATCTATTGCCAACTATGCTAGTTAGGCAACCGATATAATAGACTTTTCAGTTTATTGAATATCGTAAAGAAGTCGCTTTTGCCCTTAATAATAATTTATAATTTATATTTATTTTATTTATTTTAATATATAATATTATTACTATACTCTCTACGTGCTACGCACACAGGTGCGCGTGTAAATACACGTGACTGATTGATGTCTATGTAATAGAGACCAAATTAAGCGTTTCTATGGAATTTTGGCGAAGTGTCCGCGATGGCCTTGGCTTTAATAATATACATAAACAAATTCACACACACGTTTAAACATCTCGGGCCCACTTGTGCTTGTAATTCGACATAGGGGAAAGCCTGCATATGGCTACTCCCCTAAGGCGGCCAACTTTCTGAAAATAGCATGCGGGACTTTCTGTGGATAGATAGGGTATGGTGAATGCGAAGTATGAAGTTTTATCAGTATACGTACCAAAATTACATAAAAACACAAAACTGAGTCATTCCAGGAAGACCAAGACTAACCTACTGAAAAATTGGCCCAATTATACGGAATGCTTTGCAGATAAGTCCAACTCACAATTTTTACTCTTACATAAAAATTATGACCCATATAATGATGTGAAATCGCATACCTACACATGCCCTTACAAAATAAATAATATTAAATACAGTTCCGAGTTTCAACCCCAAGAGGGAACAGCGGGGAGTCTCAGAGAGCTTTGAATCGTTCACCCCAGTAAGCCGTATAGGGGGTAAATAAGTGCCTATTTTTTTTTTCATAAACAAATTTATATACAATATATGGGGTAAGAAGGTGAAAATTCCTCTTAATATCGTATCTCGGGATTCGAATGTTGGTATTTTAATATCAACCCTGTTTTGCTATAAAAGGTTTGGCAGAAGTAAATGCAATACCATTCTCATTTCTGTTTTGTGATTCTGTTGAGTGTACGAAAAACAACAAATATAAAAATAAAAAATTAAAAAATAGTGTGCCGCCTTCAGCGGGAGCAGGGTCCCAGCTGCCGATGGTTAGGGACACAGAGACAGGAACCTCCTCACTATACGTGCCGTGCCGAGGAGTACTGCTTTCTGTATCAGACCCTTGATCCATCCACCTAGCGAGAGCCTCTTGAGATGTTGGTCGAGGCTCTTCGCTATCAGTCTGTTCACCGATACGACTATCGGCACAATGATGGCCGAATCCACATCCCACATAGCGACAACCTCGTGAGCCAGATCAAGATATTTAATTTCCTTGTCTTTTTCGGCCTGCACGAGATTCTCATCATGCGGGACGGTGATGTCGATCATCATTACGCGGCGCTCCGAGCGATCTACCACCACTATATCAGGCTTATTGGCTTATTATTATTATTTTTACCATCTAACCGAAACACGATAGTGATTTTTTTTAATGTAATGAAAGTGGCAAACAAGCATGCAGTTCATGTGTGATGTTAAGTGATGACTGCAGCCTATAGACACCCATAGAAAAACCAAGGTCAAAGTGCAGATGCGTTACCACCCCTGAGGCCTAAGGTGTTACGCCTCTGTGCCGGAAATTACAGGACCGTACATTACCACCTGACCGGAACACGATAGTGCTGAACACTACCATTTAGCGGCAAGTAAATTAGGTAATGCAGTGGTGCCTACGCCCTCGAGCTCCTACACTGGAGCTCTACCACCACTGTATATGTACTTAATCGTACCCTGGAATTGAATACGTAGCCTCAGGCCCAATTAAAGCTCTCAAGTAAACACAATTAGTCAACTATGCGTTTATTTATTTACTAGTGGTAGAGAACCAATGATGAACCTCAAGGCTGTAGGCACCACCGCATTACCTAATCTATCTGCCGCCAAATGGTAGTATTCAGCACTATCGTGTTCCGGTTATCAGAATCAGAATCAGAAAGTCATTTCGTTTTCTTGGTGTATTTTTGAGTTATATAAAATAAAGTTGGTAGCATTTTGTTTGATATAGGTTTATTACAGTGCCCGTGTATAGTGAAATAGAATAACAGTGCGAAATCACGGCCTTTGAGGTTGCCTTCAAAACTTCATTGTAAATGTTCTGGTAAAGTAGCCATCGCTTTACTCGAATTACTGACTGTGACTCACTTGACTGACATAATAAATAATTAACTGACTGATTTTAACTTTAACGCTGCTTTTATACGAATACGTAATATCGTTTTACTTGACACGGGCAATATGCGTATGCTATAAATTAAAAATTAAAACTTTATTCTAAAACCGAAAAATTTCTCGTTTTCATAATGTAGTTGAAGTGAAGTAAAATTATCTTGTTACAAAAATGTATGGACCTCCGGCCATGTATTGTACATAATATCATTGACAGGCAAAATCAATATAAAAACGTTTTTTACTGCATATTTTCACTTATTTAGCTTTGTTTGCAGTTACAAAACATTATTTGCAGTTAGAATTGCAACTCAGAACCAACATGGCGAATATGGCGGGCGATGTCATTTTGACATTTTCTTTTTTTATTATATATAGTACTTGCAGAAATAGTAATATTTTCTAAATACTATCGAAATCGATTTCATGTGTAAATACTAAGAACTTAATTCTAATCGGTTTCCAATTTAAAGAAATTCATCGGAACTTCTTTAAATTGATCGATTCGATACATAGTTTTTTTGATAATATGTAATGCTCTAGTAAGATACAGATAGCGTTCGTTTTGTTTTATCTTCATAGGTTTTATCCTAAGCGTAGGCTGTATCGCCGCCATGTTGAACATGGTTGAAAATGATAAAATCGTTTGAATTAAATGTGGTTGTAACTCTAAAATATATTCTTGAATAAATTAATTGTATTTTTTTCGGATTCTTCTTTAATGTACCCATTTTTTGAGGACATGTACGAACCAGAGCCGAGCTCGCAACATCTTCTTTAATTATCTATGAAGTTAGTTCAATTCTTCTAAAATTACAATTGTTTTCAAGTTAAGCGAGTTGTCGGTTAGGATGTTTTAATTAAGTTTAAATTGCTTTTCTTTAACTTAGAAATAACTCTGTTGCATTCTTGCAATCCTATCTTCAAGCGTGTGAATTCTGAAAACATAGGTAAAATTGTATACGTATGGACTGACGAGGCCCAGGAAGACCGAGATTGACCTACCACGACCAAATCGGTCGAGATCTGTCTGACGGTGGGGTCAAAAGTCTTAGGAATCGGCGTGCATGTATGAAGAGAATGATGAAGGTAGATGAGGCACGGGAGGTGTGTTAGGACTGGGGTACCTGGCGCTCCTCACTCTCTGCCTACCCCATTAGAGACCTGAAGATACATACAATGTTAAACGTGTCAATAGAAATAAAATATTTACTGGAAACTTATGAACGCGACTTCGATTCGCACTTGGCTGTCTGTGTTTCAGCTAAACGCTTTTTTTTAACCTTTTTAAATACAAGATTAAACTCACACATTATAATTATTTTAATAAAAAATCAAATCCGCCACAAAAATCAAATCCGTCACAAACCCAAAATCAGCTTCATCCCAAAACCGCAAATTAACAAAATTTCAACCCAGTCCAGAAATGACCGACATGTTTGCTTAACTGGGCAAATAATATCGCTCGTGTATTGAGCAAAATGCTAACAATGTCTGCGCTTATGATGCCAGCGGCTACCATGACGACAATGACGAACGCTGGGCCAATACCGGTTGCTGCAGCCACTAAATTGGAGCCGAAGCTGCTGCAGCTACCGCATCCTGCTCTGATGCCACAAATGCAGCCGCCGACCCATCACCACCAGAACCCGCACAGCAATAATAAACTTGGTGAGTTTTTTTAATCATTATTATACAGTAACACCATGGGCGTCACCAGGGGGTGGCAGAGGGAGGCAGCTGCCCCTCTCTTGAGGCAAAATATAGAAATACAGGCAATACAGGCTCTGCTTAGTTTAGGCACGTCTCCCACAATTTACTTCAATAATAACTCACAACTTTTTGATGTTAATTTAATATGTTAAACTGTGTAGTTATTAAGGGTGTTGTGGTGATAAATAAAAATAAATTAATTTAAAAAACCCGCGCGAAAGCGCCCTTGGCCCCGCGGCTGGTGTAGATCGTAAGCGATCTACTCGGTTAAGCTCTACGGGCGCGGTCGGGTAGTGTGATGGGTGACCGCTAGTGGCAAATTAAAATGCGTGTTTCCGTGCTTCGGATGGCATGTTAAGCCATCGGTCCCGGTTGCTATCGATAGATAGAAGTCGTTAAACCTTGTCGGAGGTCTTATGGGCGGTTTGAAAACATCCGACAGCGGGTTGGCCACTAACCCACCTCAACCTCCACCTCCATTAATCCGCATTGGAGCAGCGTGGTGGAGTAAGCTCCAGGCCTCCCCCTAAAGAGAGGAAAGACTCGTGCCCAGCAGTGAGACGTATAATGGGGCGACATTATTATTATTATTAAAAAAATACAGCACAATTTACAGCAAAGACTGATATGTGCCATAAGTATAGATAGGTACTGATCTGGCCCCTTTAGAGCCAATCTATCCTCCCCTTAAGCCAGCTGCTCCCCTATTAATCGTTGGATGGGGGCCCCTTTGCCCCTTACGCTACCTAGTTTTACGCGAATTCCGAGATACGCGGCAAAATTAAGATCTGATTTTTTTTAATGTAACTACAACTTCCGTAAACAAGCATGCAGTTCACATTGATGTTAAGTGATGACTGCAGCCTATAGACACCTCCACAAATACCAAGGTCAAAATGCAGATGCGTTACCACTCCCGAGGCCTAAGGTGTTATGCCCCTGTGCCGGAAATTACAGGGCCGTACATTACCACCTGACCGGAACACGACAGTGCTGAACCACCACAACTACCATTTAGCGGCAAGTATATTAGGTAATGCGGTGGTGCCTACGCCCGCGAGCTCCGTCACTGGAGCACTACCACCAGTAAAATGCTTTGCTTTGATAAAGATACAATTAATAATATACTAATGTGTAACTGGTGGTAGAGCTCCAGTGACGGAGCTCGCGGGCGTAGGCACCACTGCATTACCTAATATACTTGCCGCTAAATGGTAGTGTTCAGCACTATCGTGTTCCGGTCAGGTGGTAATGTACGGCCCTGTAATTTCCGGTACAGAGGCATAACAACTTAGGCCTCAGGAGTGGTAACGCATCTGCATTTTTACCTCTGGTCATTGTGTGTCTATAGGCTGCAGTCATCACTTAACATCAATGTGAACTGTATGCTTGTTTGCCACTTTTAAAACATAAAAAAAAGCACGGAAACGCGCATTTTTGCCACTAGCCACCACCCATCATACACCCGACCGCCCCCGTATCGCTTAACCTAGTAGATCGCTTACGATCTACACCAGCCGCGAGGCCATGCGCGCTTTTTCCGTTCGATAGTTGAAATAAAAAATAAACAATTTCAAAAATAATCACAAGCAAACTATGCCTTAAATTGAACGTAATTATTGGTAATTTTATATAATTACAGCCAATTATAAGATGGATTACCAGTTTGGATAGGATCGCTTTTCGGAGGATCATTTTGTAACAACGGATAATTTTCGAATATGATGCCTTTGTTAACACAAATTGTTATGATGGGTTGCCTGGGATGAATTTCATTTAATATTTGATGAAAATTATCATGAATTGGGATACCAATGTTTTTAAGAGAACCTTACCTGATATGAAAACAATAAAACGGGATATAACGAAACAGAGGATTTATTATTTAAGAGCGGATATTAAAGTACATCACACACACACACACACACAAACGCAAATCTTCAAAACTTTAGATTATAAGTAATTGTTTTATATTATTTCGCATTAACACATGCTTGTGAAATATATTTTATTTTTAAAGAAAAATGGAAAGAAAAAATTGACTTCAGGCGAGACTCGAACTCGCGACCTACTGGGAATCTAGTCCAGCCGCTCTTCCAATTGAGCTACTGAAGCCCTGCCCGATTTGCCTAACTAGCATAGTTGGTAATAGATGGCGCTGCTGCTACCATAAAGCAATGCTATAGATGTGAAGGAAAGATTTGACAAATCGGGCAGGGCTTCAGTAGCTCAATTGGAAGAGCGGCTGGACTAGATTCCCAGTAGGTCGCGAGTTCGAGTCTCGCCTGAAGTCAATTTTTTCTTTCCATTTTTCTTTAAAAATAGATTATAAGTAAGTTTAATATCTAATGTTCTGGTTAGTACTTACTCCTTTTCTTTTTTTCTAGTGTAATAGTTCTTAGGAGATGATAGTTTATTTACATCGGAAGCCTACTACTATTCTAAACTTAAATTAGCTAGTGTAACGGAAAGAGCAGAGCCACACCGCGGACACTCCGCCAAAATTCCATACAAACGCTTAATTTGGTTTCTATCCATCAGTCACGTGTATTTACACGCGCACCTGTGTGCGTAGCACGTACAAAACACCAACCGTCGCCCATAAGAGAGGAAGGGGTTGTGTGTGTGTGCAAATCGGGCGGGACGTCGAAGTGTCCATTCTATACGTAGTATTATTACATATTCTTTGGCAGAGCTACCCACCACAAGCTATTATACATGCCTACTGGGTTGGTTCTAGCCAATGTATAAGTCATGATGTAAACATGTTAAAGAAATAAACTATTTTTTTATAGACCCTAACTTTACTCCTATTATCCCATGAAGGGTTAGGCAGATGTGAATGCGTGCATTCCAGCATACATGCAAACACCCACGATTCGCCTTTTACGTTTTGGCCCATGTAACAGGTGGCGAGCCTGTTGACGTCTCCGGGCACATTATCAAACTTCGAGGTACTGGGAAACTTCCAGGAAATGGAAAAATCCCAATAGAATCAGAGATAAGGGATTTTAGACAATTATCTCTGATAGTCCCCCGACACGCGAATCGAATCCAGGACCCCATATATGGCTACTCGCCTCCTGTCCGCCGCGGCCGGTGGCCCGTGTTGCTCCATGGCAGTTGGTAAACTGTCTGCAACTTATATCGATGTATGGGGACGGCAATTTTCTAAAAACAAAGTTTTTCACACCAAAAAAAAACTTTTGCTCCGATGGTTCGGGCATATAGAAAGAATGTCGAATGAGCGAATGACTAAACAGATATACAATGCGAATGTGGATGGTTGCAGAGACCCATGAAGACTAAGACTGACCTACCATGACCAAATAGGTCGAGTTCTGTCTGATGGTGGTGTCAAAAGTCTTAGGAATCGGCGTGAATGCATGAAGAGAATGATGAAGGTAGACGAGGCACAAGAGGTTTGTCAGAACCGGGATATCTGGCGCTCTACACTATCTGCCTACCCCGTTGGGGGACCTGGCGTGAAGATACATAAAAAAAACTTTTTGTTTTATTTGACTTATTTTTAACAAAACTAAGTATTTAGATTTGTATGACAATACTAGTGTATTAAACAAAACCTTAACCTTGAACGCGGTCGAGGTGAGATCTTTGCGCAAGATCTGCGGTGTATCACTCACCGATCGCGTTCGTAATGAAGATGTAAGAAAGAGACTTTGTGTGAATGATAGTATCGGTGTAAAAATGAAAAAAGGCATGCTCCGATGGTTCGGGCATATAGAAAGAATGCCGAATGAGCGAATGACTAAACAGATATACAATGCGAATGTGGATGGTTGCAGAGGCCCAGGAAGACCAAGACTGACCTACCATGACCAAATAGGTCGAGTTCTGTCTGATGGTGGTGTCAAAAGTGTTAGGAATCGGCGTGCATGCATGAAGAGAATGATGAAGGTCGACGAGGCACGAGAGGTTTGTCAGAACCGGGATATCTGGCGCTCTACACTATCTGCCTACCCCGTTGGGGACCTGGCGTGAAGATACATAAAAAAAACTTTTTGTTTTATTTGACTTATTTTTAACAAAACTAAGTATTTAGATTTGTATGACAATACTAGTGTATTAAACAAAACCTTAAATTACCAGTCACTAGTGACATGTGGATGACTCGTTGGCATTGATTTGTTTACAACCTGTATGACGTCATATTCTCACAACGTGACGTATTGCATTTTAGAAATTTGAAATGAAAATTATTTTTCACTAGCTGTTGCCCGCGGCTTCGCCCGCGTGGTTTTCGTTTTATAAATAACTAAGTAAGTAAGTTCTTTCTCAAAGTCAGCTCTATCTCTGTACCAAATTACATTAAAAACGGTTTAGCCGTTTGGACGTGAAAAGGTAACAGATAGACAGACAGAGTTACTTTCGCATTTATAATATTAGTAGAGAAGTAGGGATAAAAAAAAAATTTTCTGACAGGTAGAAAATATTATTTTTTTGAAAAATTTGACTTCGGGTAGACATATTTTTATTTTTATTTTTTCTTTTATTTCTATAGTTCGCTTGCATTTGTATGTATGTATCTTCACGCCAGGTCCCTAACGGGGTAGGCAGAGAGTGTAGAGCGCCAGATATCCCGGTTCAGACAAACCTCTCGAGCCTCGTCTACCTTCATTGCTTGCATTTGTAATTGCGATAAATAAAATTTGACAATTCTTAAGGGTACAGCGACATCTTAACGATATTGTATAAACAGCAAAGCCTATCATATCGGTTGCATAGCTATCAACGGATGTCGTTGTCGTTCACCGACCCCAAATCGGTTAAAAAAGGGAAGGCAAATTATTTATTATTTGTTGCAACTAAGTATTCAAAGCCGACTCGCACTTGTCCATTTTTATTGAAATTCCTCTAGGGTCCTGTAAGAAACATCCTATTATGAATTATGGCAATATATAAGCGAAATAAAAAAATCTTTATGGTCCATAACATACGTCTTGTTTACCTGTCCGGTAAATGGGCTGTAAAATGTGATATTACACGTCTGAGGTAATGCGCCTGTTGATTTTGATATACGATAGCAGAGAATATGTAATAATACTACGTATAGAATGGACACTTCGACGTCCCGCCCGATTTCCCCGCCTCACCCTACCTCCTCCCCTCTTATGGGCGACGGTTGGTATTTTGTACGTGCTACGCACACAGGTGCACGTGTAAAAAAAACACGTAACTGATTGATGTCTGTGTAATAGAGACCAAATTAAGCGTTTGTATGGAATTTTGGCGGAGTGTCCGTAGTGTGACGATAGTCAGGTCACTTTACGCCTGTATTTCCTGAAGGGGTAGACAGAGGTGTAGGTAAAAGAGGTACCTCTTGGGGAGAAGGGTGGGTTATGTGAGACTCCGGGAAAGCTACCCGTTTACCCACTAAAAACCTCTGGGTGTTCCAATTTTTTTGCCATCAGTGGCGGGGTCACGGGACCGCTATCGCACACATCCGCGACCCCACTCCAACTCCAACCAACACTTTTCTGGAAATTTCCCAGTACCTCGAAGTTTGGTAATGTGCCCAGAGATGTCAGCAGGCTCGCCACCTATGACATGGGCCAAAATGTAACCGGCGAGTCGTGGGTGTTTGCATGTATGCATACATTTTACCTCTGCCTTCGGGAATTACAGGCGTGGAGTTACGTTTGAATCTTATACTATATGGAAAATGAAAAAATATATATATTTGCGCATTGCATGAAGGGAAGGTACCCTAAATAATTTTCTTTTTCATGTTTTTATTCTACTACTTTGTCGGCGTGATTAAGGTGTATACTTGTGCCAAATTTCAAGCCTCTAGTACCAATAGTTTTTGCGCTAAGCCGCTTACGGACAGACAGACAGACAGACGGCCAGGAAATTATAACTTTTTTTTTATATTATGGAATTGGCAAACATGCATGCAGTTCACATTGATGTTAAGTGATGACTGCAGCCTATAGACACCCATACAAAGACCAAGGTCAAAATGCAGATGCGTTACCACTCCTGAGGCCTAAGGTTACGCCTCTGTGCCGGAAATTACAAGGCCATTCATTACCACCTGACCGGAACACTATAGTGCTGAACACTACCATTTAGCGGCAAGTATATTAGGTAATGCGGTGGTGCTTACGCCTGCGAGCTCCGTCACTGGAGCTCTACCACCAGTTAACTAGTTATAAGGGTTCCTTGTTTACTACGGAATCCTAAAAAAAGTGGAAAAATATTAACGTTGTTTGAAAACATAACACATTGTAACGGTTACCACCCCGTGTGATGTGGGTGGTTATAATTAGGTAAATTTATGATACGAGCATCCCCAGGGGTGGGTACCACCCTTAAAATTGGGTCAGTGTGTTTATGTGTTTCAGGTGAAATGTTATGCATGGGTTAACGTGGAATTGAAATTTTCGATTCTTCTCATACAATGTGTCCAGAGATAAGTGACCGTCCTGCGTTTTTCGTATATTTGTACAAAATGAAGGATAATTACTCTTATATATACGGAACTTACCGGCTTTGTTTTTAATTTCAATGATTTTTAATTTTTAATTTTTTTTTAGTAAATACGCATGACGTGCTGCGGTTTTTTTACGATATTTCCTAAGTATTTACATATTTCTTCATTTTTTTTCGTTTATTGACTAGCCGACATCATAGTGTATCGATTAAAATGATCAAACATAACTAAAACGTAATATATTTATTAAAAAAAAATTATAATTCATAGACAATAAAGCTCTTTTTTTTCAAAATAAGACTAAAAAAATGTCCCCTTAATATTATCCCTTTTTTATAAATTTACTTATAAACTACATGATATTTCCTACAATTTAGAAAAACTTAGGAAATATCGTAGAAAACCTGCCTGAAAAAAAAACTGCTGACAGACAAATGCCACCTCAGTCTGCCCGAAACCACGGAAGCTGAAAAGCGACCGAAACGTCGGGTTCGATTTTAAATAATCATTTTAGTTAAATATACGCGAGATAAATCCGAAAACTAGTTTTATTTCAATGAGTGTACCTCGCGAAAACCCAAGAACATCTTATACTGGGTGACTTTTTTTACCGTCTTGAAAAAAATAGGGCGTGATAAGCAAATGAAATAAAAGCCTATGGCATAGTTATTTATATTATTTTTTTATATTTTCTAACTTCAGCTGAAATTAAAATTTCATTAAACATTTCTATTCATTATTCTATTACCTACAAAACTTGCAAAAACAGGATCGTGTCAAGTTGCCGGCGTTTGTTTGTTGAAATTCAGTGTTCTAAAATTAAAAATAGAATAATGAATAGAAATGTTTAATGAAATTTTAATTTCAGATGAAGTTAGAAAATATGAAAAAATAATATAAATAACTATGCCATAGGCTTTTATTTCATTTGCTTATCACTTTCATTTGCTTACCCTATTTTTTTCAAGACGGTAAAAAAAGTCATCCAGTATATAAAATTCTCGTGTCACAATGTTTGTCTTCGTACTCCTCCGAAACGGCTGTACCGATTTTAACCAAACTTTGCATGCATATTCAGTAGGTCTGAGAATCGGCTAACATCTATTTTTCATAACGTTTTTAGATTTTTTTTTTTATTTTCTAGGGCGATACGAAGTTTGCCGGAACAGCTACTACTATATAAGGATACTTATAAAGAAAAAATAGCAACAACAATACACTTTATTGTACACCAGACATAACATTAAAAGAAATACAGAAAAGAGAACTTAACACAGTACAATAGGCGGCCTCATCGCTATATGAGCGATTTCTACCAGACAACCTTTGGGTAGAGGAAAAGATGTGATAGAAAATGGATAGGGGTGTACATACTGAAAAATATACGTTAGAAATAAAAATGACATATTATATATCAAAAAAATAAGTAAATAATTCTACCAATATACTACTTAAATATTATAAATAAACAAACATATTATATATGCCTATATATATATATATATGAGTGCTGAATTAAATGTGATGACAATAACAGAATAGATGAAAGGAAAGAACTTGTCACAATGATGAGACTTCGCTCCGGACATGTGCCATTTAATAAGTTTAAATTCTTTAGTTTCAATCTGATACCCCTAATTGTAGTATATGTGGTAAAGTGGAAGACGTATACCATATTTTGGTTAAATGTGTTCGAGGTGAGGCTCATCGCAGGGCTTCATTAGAAATAGGACATTGCAACAGTGTCCTGGCAGATCCTACTACGGATGACGCCAGAATACTGTTGCAACTATATCAATTGTCAATGAGCTAATGTTGTTTAATTATTTTTTTTAAATGAAGAATGTAATTCATGTGAACGTATAGAGGGTCATGGTCTTTGACCAAGCTCTTTAAATGGAGAATAAAAAAAAAAGAAACAAAATAGATACTAACAATAAATCAGTGTCAAGACAAGTAAAAATCACGAAAGCGTTTTTTAAAAGACTCAAGAGATTGACCTTGTCGAATAGGCAAAGGAAAAGAGTTTCATAAGCGAATGGCCTCCACCGTATAGGAGTTGGACACAAAATATGAATTATGAGAAGGAGTTTTTAGAACGAGGTTTTCGGATGAGCGAAGGAAGCGAGGATGAGTCTGGCTTAGATAATGAAACCGTTCTTTTAAGTAAGGAGGGGACTGTGGATGAAATAGCAGACAGTAAGCAAATGACAGAATACGTGTATTCCTCCGCAGACGGATTGGTAAGCACTTGAGTTGTTCACGACATTCTGAAACATGGTCGTATTTGCGAAGACCAAATACGAACCGGATACAAAGATTTTGAAGGCGCATTTAACTGATGGACCCTAAATCAGTTAAAATCAGTGGTCACGTTAAGGACTTCGGAAGCTTAGTGGTAATGAGGCTGGACTAGTTATCCTGAGGTCACAGGTTCGATTCCTGCTCTAAGTCAAAGTTTTCTTTACATTTTTCTAAATATTTAAATACATAAATATATGTGAACGGTTATGTTGGCTAAGAAAATTTAAAATTCCACTCCCAAAGGGGTGAAGTTGGGTTGAAAGTTTACTAGAAAAACTTCATCCGTTTTACTTGAAACTTTGAATTTAACCTTATCAACTAAATAAATTAAATGTGTTTCATATTTTTAAAAAAATTCATTCCCAAAGGAAAGAAGCCAAACTGGGTTGAAACGAAATGGCGGGATAAGCATAATAGTAGCTTGACTCGCATATAGTAATTTTTGGATTCCGCATACCAAGTTTTTTCAATACTTCAATGCATGCATTCAAGCATACATGCAAACACCCACGATTCGCCGGTTACGTTTTGGCCTATGTAACAGGTGGCGAGCCTGTTGACATCTCCGGGCACATTACCAAACTTTGAGGTACTGGGAAATTTCCCGAAAATGGAAAAATCCCAATAGAACCAGAGATAAAGGCTTTTTCACTATTATCTCTGATAACCCCCTACCCGGGAATCGAACCCAGGACCTCAGCGTAGAAATAGTGGCCTGCTACCACTAGGCTACCGAGGCAGTTAAAAATAAAAATAAATAAAAATTCAAACTAGAGAAAACAAAAGTATTATTTTAAAGTTTAAAATATGAACTTTTATCCTGGATAATTAAAAATATAATATCAGGAAAAAAAAATTTTTTTTTAAAGAGCTTGCTCAATTACCTTGGCGCGCTATACGTTCACATGAATTACATTCTTCATTAAAAAAATATATTATTAAACAACATTAGCACATTGACAATTGATATAGTTGCAACAGTATTCTGGCGTCCTCCGTAGGATCTGCCAGGACACTGTTGCAATGTCCTATTACTAGTGAAGCCCTGCGATGAACCTCACCCCGAACACATTCAACCAAAATACTCATATGTTATACGTCTTCCAATCAGGAACAGTTGTTTATACTCTCTAAATAGATAATATTCCAAGAACGTTTCGTCTCGTACTTTTTTTTTTTCATTTTTTCTGTACAAATTAATCTATAATTTGACAACCCGGCTAGTCCAGCGGTGTGAGATGACCGTTTGATTCGGAGGGTCGCGGGTTCAATGCCCGCACCGGGACAAAGATTTGTATATATTAATGGCAACCCATTATACGTCCCACTGCTGGGCACGAGTCTCTCCCCTTTTTGGGGGGAGGCCTGGAGCTTACTCCACCACGCTGCTCCAATTTGGTGAAGGTGGGTGGGTTATTGGCCAACCCGCTGTCGGATGTTTTCAAACCGCCCATAAGGCCTCCGACAAGGTTTAACGACTGCTATCTATCGATAGCAACCGGGACCGACGACTTAAAACGTGCCCTCCGAAGCACGGAAACGCGCATTTAATTTGCCACTAGCGGTCAACCATCACACTACCCGACCGCACCCGTAGTGTTTAACCGAGTAGATCGCCGATGATCTACACCAGCCGCCGGGCTATGCGCGCTTCATGATTTGTATGGCCTACAGATATTTGTTTCGGGTCTGGGTGTTTGTTTAAGTGTTGTATGTGTACAACGGCACCCACGACATAGGTTTATACCTAATGTGGGGCTGTGAGTTTAAGCGTTTTTGATTTTATTTTTCATTTATTATAAATCTTGCCATAATCCCTTGCAAACCCTATCTGGTAAGGACAGCGTGCTCTTTTGCATTATTACTGAACTAAACTACTATCATAACAAACGAGTCTGCAATAGGCAAACCTTAATGGAATATGGTAATAGTTTGCAATCTACATAAATTATCATTTACATTGAAAAGGTCATGTGAAAACAATTACGTAACTTCACGCTGTTGTTTGAAAGGGGTAGGCAAAGATAAACAGCATGCAAATCGATAGTATTAACAATTTACTAAGCATTGCATGTGCAATGTACTAAGTACTAAGCAAAATAAAATAAAAACAAGATTGTCCCTGAGGGACAATCTTGTTTTTATTTTATTATTAAAGAAAAATGGAAAGAAAAATTTGACTTCAGGCGAGACTCGAACTCGCGACCTACTGGGAATCTAGTCCAGCCGCTCTTCCAATTGAGCTACTGAAGCCCTGCCCGATTTGTCAAATCTTTCCTTCACATCTATTGCATTGCTTTATGGTAGCAGTAGCGCCATCTATTACCAACTATGCTAGTTAGGCAACCGATATAATAGACTTTTCAGTTTATTGAATATCGTAAAGAAGTCGCTTTTACCCTTAATAATTAAAAACAATCTTGTTTTTATTTTTGTTAGCGCGAATATCCGTTAGATATAACATAGCTATACATTTTTTCTCTCTTTTGAGATTGTTTCAGAGTATTTAGTTTTAGTTTCTACTTTCATAATTTTTGATAATGTGCATGAACTAAATACAATTAATTTATTCAAGAATATATTTGAGAGTTACAACCACATTTAATTCAAACGATTTTATGATTTTCAACTATGTTCAACATGGCGGCGATACAGCCGACACTTGGGATCAATCGATTTCGATAGTATTTAGAAAATATTACTTGCCGCTAAATGGTAGTGTTCATCACTATCGTGTTCCGGTCAGGTGGTAATGTACGGCCCTGTAATTTCCGGCACAGAGGCATAACACCTAATGTCTCAAGAGTGGCAGCGCATCTGCATTTTGACCTCTGGTCATTGTGTGGTTGTCTATAGGCTGCAGTCATCACTTAACATCAATGTGAACTGCATGCTTGTTTGCCACTTTTATTACATATAAAAAAAAAATAAAAAAAAAAAATATTTTTTTTTTCTCTAAGTACTATATAATAAAATAAAAAAACAATTTAAAAAATGAAAATGTCAAAATGACATCGCCCGCCATATTCGCCATGTTGGTTTTGAGTTGCAATTCTAACTGCAAATAATGTTTTGTAACTGTAAACAAAGCTAAATAAGTGAAAATATGCAGTAAACGTTTTCATATTGATTTTGCCTGTTTAACGATATTGTGTACAATACATGACCGGAGGTCCATACATTTTTGCAACATCTCCTTTTGAAATACAAACAAATCATTTTACCCGGAGGTGGGGACCTGGATCCTGAAATACAGGGTATCCTAGTTTAGGCTCCAGTATATTTCAGAAGGCTGTAAGAAAAAATTTTTTTAAAATGTAATTTAATTGAATAACAAAGACAAAAGGTGAAAGCTAACTTAATATAGATTTAACAATAAAATGGTAAAGTTAAACGTTAATATTTATTAATGAGTGATTCGCACGAAACTCGGCCATTTTTTATTTTCAAACCCTCGAGGGTTGTATTCAGTAAAATAAATACAGACTTTTCGGGTTGAAATTTGTACTTTTAGGGATGTGTAGTCAAAGTGCGCAAACGGGGTTTTTTAGGGTTCCGTACCCAAGGATAAAAACGGGACCCTTTTACTAATAGATTAGGATCCATCTGAAGAATCATTTCGTTCATCCACCAACAACTTGTGGGGGACACTCCGGCTTTCACCGAAAATGATACACAAGCCTGCGCTCATCAATAATGTCGGACTGTATAATTAATTTTCTGCATCAACTTAATCAAAGGGGAGTTTTGGCGGGAAGCTTGAAAGATGCGTGTGGTGCTCTTATTTTATTTCATTTTCTTGGTGTATTTTTGAGTTACATTAAATAAAGTTGGTGGCATTTTGTTTGATATAGGCTTATTACAGTGTTCGTGTATAGTGAAATAGAATAACAGTGCGCAAACACGTTCTTTCGGGTTGCCTCCAAAACTTCATTGTAAATGTTCTGGTAAAGTAGCCATCGCTTTACTCGAATTATTGACTGTGACTCTGACTGACGGACTGATAAATTGACTGACTGACTCTGACTTTTACGTTGTTTATAACGAATACGAAATATCGTTTTACTTGACACTGGCAATATGCATAAAAAGCGATGTCATAAATTAAAAAAAAAACTTAATCTAACTAAGTATCACTTAAAATTTACTTGCTATCTAAAAACCAGTCTGGTACTACAATTTTACTTTTGACAATACCTTCACGGGCTAGAAGCGCTTTTCGGCTGAGAATCGAACGAGGACATTTGAATATGCAGAAGAATTGATACCTAATGCATATTTGTAATCTGGAGAATATAATATAGATATAACATATTCTCTAGATTACAAATAGAACAATAGATCTAGGTAGCCTATCAAAAAATGGCCGCAAGCATTTTTAATTTTTTTTTGGATATAATTTTTTTTGCTTGTTTTTTCAATAAAATATCGTTCACTTCACGGCAATATACAAAAAGACTGAAAAATCACGGCTGCCGTTCAGCACTTCATATTTTCGTTCCGCGCCGATAACTTTTTACGCCCACAACGTACATGTATTATTTATATATCAAATTAAAACTGGTTTTTTTTCTCATTATTTTTATGTACTGGAGCCAAATTAAATCGGTTGCAAATAAGAGTTGCTGGCTGTTAAGGATAAAATCTTCTTCTTCTTTTAGTGCCTCTCCAACTAGTGAAGGTTGGCTGTCGAAGATAAAATAATTTAATTAAAAATCCTTTTTTAATTTAACTGCCTCGTTAGCCTAGTGGTAGCAGGCCACTACTACTACGCTGAGGTCCTGGGTTCGATGCCCGGGTCGTGGGTTATCAGAGATAATGGTGCAAAGTCCTTTATCTCTCGTTCTATTGGGATTCTTCCATTTTCTGGAAATTTCCCAGTACTTCGAAGTTTGGTAATGTGCCCGGAGATGTCAACAGGCTCGCCATCTGTTACATGGGCCAAAACGTAACCGGCGAATCGTGGGTGTTTGCATGTATGCTTCAATGCATGCCTTTACCTCTGCCTACCTCTTCG
Organism: Macrosoma leucophasiata; assembly: GCA_036365455.1. NCBI lineage: Eukaryota > Metazoa > Arthropoda > Insecta > Lepidoptera > Hedylidae > Macrosoma > Macrosoma leucophasiata. The sequence continues at coordinate 6,554,831 of JAWQUS010000029.1, forward strand.
GGGAATACAGGCGTGAAGTGACGTTAAACATACTTGCGGCGAAATTTTGATAGGCAACCTATTGGATATATATTCTCTAGATTATAAATATGCGTAAAAAATAGGTTTGCAGCATATCTGGATGAACGTGTAGCGTCCACTACATTAAGGCGCCAACTAGTGGAACACATATGAAAACCTCACAGTACTTATCTAGTACGGTAGATGGCGTGCATTCGAATTACATCGCACATGCGAAGATTTCTCAAGAGTTGGCATATATACAACTTCCCGACGTCAATCGTTGAGCCGCGGCCCGCCAGGCGCTACTACCTCGCCTGGTCGGAAGATCCTCCCTTTTCGTCGGAGGAACATTTCCACCCGTTCCTCCAGAAACGAAATGATTCTGCAGTGGGATCCAAACCTAAAAGACTCTTCTATCCGTCTGTCTGTCTGTCAAGAAGGTCCGCTTATCGAAATTCCTGTCATCATTGTCATTGCTGTCAATTTTTCATGTCGATTTGTACCTCCTTAGGCCCATTAAAAGACCAGAGATCTAAATACAAATGCGTTACCACCCCTGAGACCTTATTTGTTATGTCTCTGTGATAATTAGTAAATGGTTTTTAGGGTTCCGTAGTAAACACGGAACCCTTATAGTTTCGCCATGTCCGTCTGTCTGTCTGTCTGTCATGAAAATTTCATGACACAAGTGATACATCGGGCAGGACTTCAGTAGCTCAATTGGAAGAGCGGCTTTTACAAGCATGTGTTAATGCAAAATAATATAAAACAAGGAACCCTTTTTTTTTTAAATAAAATATAGCCTATGTTACTCGTGGATAATATAGCTTTCGAATGGTGAAAGATTTTTTAAAATCGGTTCAGTAATTTTTGAGGCTATTCAATACGACCAAACAAACAACGTTTTCCTCTTTATAATGTTATATATGTATAAGTATAGATTACAATTTTAGTACACACGGTAGACACTTGTGTCTTTTCGGTGGACCCTTAAAATCGTTTTTTTGTAATAACTCCAGAAATCATTTACTTTGAACTCGGACAATAATGTATTTTTGTTAAGATTGATGTCTTTTATTTGAATAAAGGCCAAAGGAGATGTTGCGAGCTCGGCTCTGGTTCGTACTACTTCAAAAAAATGGGTAAATTAAAGAAGAATCCGAAAAAAAAAAACTGTTAATTTATTCAAGAATATATTTTACAGTTGCAACCACATTTCATTCAAACGATTTTAGCATTTTCAATATGATGATTGGTGTAATTTGTCAAAATGACATCGCCCGCCATATTCGCCATGTTGGTTTTGAGTTGCAATTCTAACTGCAAATATGTTTTGTAACTGCAAACAAAGCTAAATAAGTGAATATATGCAGTAAAAAACGTTTTTATATTGATTTTGCCTGTTAATGATATTGTGTACAATACATGGCCGGAGGTGCATACATTTTTGCAACATCTCCTTTCTTTAAATATGCATGATTTTTATTTTTTTAATTTCTGGACCCTGTTTTGACAATGACCCTTATATAGGTATCGGCGTACACTGTTCCTGAAAATACACAAGTAAAGTCAAGCATTTCGGCTAAGTATACATTTCATAACGTTCCAATATTCACGGAGTACATGCTACCCTCGGTCCCCGGTCCTGTGAAGTCGTGTGAACGCCCTGCTGTGGTCCAATTTATAGGCGCAAGCGTTTTTAGTTTTTGATGATTCAAAATTAATTTCATTATTTTAGCCGAAAGGTGTCCACTGTTGGACTAAAGCAGTGATTCCCAAAGTGGTCCATATAGACCCCCTGGGGTCCATGGGACTCGATGGGGGTCTACGTAGGCGTGAATAAAATTTGGGAATATGGGAATGTGATATAAATGTAGCAAGGAGGGTCCACGGAAACCAGAAAGAAATTGAAAGGGGTCTACAAGAAAAAGTAGTTTGGGAACCTCTGGTCTAAAGCCTCCTCGATAAGGGGGATATGCCATAATCGCTACGCTTGGCATACGGATTGGCAAGCACAGTGGTGGTAGTCCATCACAGGCTGCTTTTTCTTTTTTTTTTTATGTAATTGAAGTGGCAAACAAGCATGCAGTTCACATTGATGTTAAGTGATGACTGCAACCTATAGACACCCACACAAAGACCAGTGGTCAAAATGCAGATGCGTTACCACTCCTGAGGCCTAAGGTGTTATGCCTGTGCCGGGAATTACAGGGCCGTAGATTACCACCTGACCGGAACACGATAGTGCTGAACACTATCATTTAGTGGCAAGTATATTAGGTAAAGCGGTGGTGCCTACGCCCTCGAGCTCAGTATATAGCGATATCAGTGTAATTTCAGACACAGAGGCATAACACCTAAGCCTCAGGAGTGGTAAGGCATCTGCATTTTGACTTCTAGTTTTTATGTATCTACACAAAAAAGAGCTGCAGTCATTGCTTAACAACTATGTGAATTGTATGCTAGTAAGTATTTTTTGCTTTCTTTTCTTTTTTTCAAAAACGCTACCGCTCATGACCTATAGCCCGTGTAGGATGATGTAAAAGGATCGGTTAACGAACCGTCACCATGCTCATACCATTTACATAACTATAGAATATTCACAAATACTGATTATATTGCAAAGTTGTATGGGAGACAACGATATTGTGACGTAACTTCACGCCTGTAATCCCCGAAGGGGTAGGCAGAGGTAAATGCATACATTCAAGCATATATGCAAACACCCACGATTCGCCGGTTACGTTTTGGCCCATGTAACAGGTGGCGAGCCTGTTGACATCTCCGGGCACATTACCAAACTTCAAGGTGCTGGGAAATTTCCAGAAAATGGAATAATCCCAATAGAACCAGAGATAAAGAACCTTACATCATTATCTGTGATAGTTGACCGCCCCGGCTTCGCGCGGGTGCAATGTTACCTACCCTCTCCTATTCATCTTAGCGTGATGTTATATAGCCTAAAGTCTGCCTCGGTAAATGGGCTATAAACACTGAAATAATTTTTCAAATCGGACCCGTAGTTCCTGAGATTTGCGCGTTCAAACAAACAAACAAACAAACACTTCAACTTTATAAAAAAAAAAATTTAAAAAAAGTATAGATAACCCTCTACCCGGGAATCGAACCCAGGACCTCAGCGTAGTATTGGTGGAAAGATACATACATACGTAATATTATGACGATATTAAGTACCTATATATGTATCTTCACGGCAGACCTCTAACGGGGTAGACAGAGAGTGTATGGCGACAGATATCCCGGTCCAGACGCACCTACCGTTCCTCATCTATTTTAGTCATTCTCTTCATACATGCACGCCGATTCCTCAACCACCATCACTTAGAACCTATTTGGTCATGGTAGGTCAGTCTTGGTCTTCCTGGGCCTCTGCAACCATCCACATTTGCATTGTATATCTGTTCACTAGAAAAGAAAAGAATAGAATAGAAAATATTTTTATTTCGAATAGATCTTTACAGATACTTTCAAAACGTCATGAAATCATAAAATACCTAGAGTGAATAACCATTACATATAGTAAATGCAAAAACATATACTAATAGTAATTAAAAATTAGAATTTAAACTACTTAGTTAAAACATAATAATCACAAAATTTTTCAATTCCTTCAATGATGATAAATGAAGAAAAAGAAAAACTTATTCGTCAAGATCAAATTTATTCACTTAGCAGAGTTCCAAGTGCAGTCACTACTGAGAAGAACTCCGCTACCCAACAAACTCAGTAAGAGCTCTTTTAAATGAGAGCTTAAATCTAGTACAGATTATCGTGAAATATCAAATAATGTGAACGTCCTTAACATAGATGCAAATAAACTGCTATCTACTAAATGTGATGTAGCTCCTGCAAACCAGAACAGACCAGTCCCCACCAACAGCACCCGTTTACGAGTATGACACATGTGACAGCCATTGCCATCTCGTGCCCAGCAGTGGGACGTGTCAAGGGTTGCCATTATTTATTTATATTATGTATACATATACACAACAAGAAGGTTGTATAACCTTTCTCCATTCACACGAGTTCAATTCAGCTTAACGGAACCCTAAAAACACAATCTTTTAACTCGATCCAGAAAAACGAGCGATAAAATGAAAAATTCACCCCGAATCCGTAACAAATCAAACTTACACTCAACTTTAACTCACAAGATATAAAGTTGATATTTCTTTGCTGCACCCAAAACTGTTAGCCGAGTCACTTCAAATATGTACTATATGCATCAACGATAAAGCTCAAATTAAATTGGCAAGCTTTAGATTGAACTGTAAATACTGGATAGAGGATGATGACCTGCTTAATATGTTGGTAGTTTCATAATCGAAGTTAGTTTCAAGGTTTAATTAATAGGAGTATGTAGGTAGAGTATCAGTAGGCACTCAAAGGCATAGGCACTACCGCATTACCTACTAATCTATCAAGTGGTATCAATTCTATCGTGTTCCGGTTAGATGGTAACTCTAATAACTATCACAGACTATCACTATCACAACCGTTTAGTTCGGTACGAATCTGATAGATGTAATTTAATTGTTTTATATTATTTCGCATAAACACATGCTTGTGAAATATATTTTATTTTTAAAGAAAAATTAAAAGAAAAATTCGACTTCAGACGAGACTCGAACTCGCGACCTACTGGGAATCTAGTCCAGCCGCTCTTCCAATTGAGCTACTGAAGCCCTGCCCGATTTGTCAAATCTTTCCTTCACATCTATTGCATTGCTTTATGGTAGCAGCAGCGCCATCTATTACCAACTAACTAACTTTGCCTAACCAGCATAGTTGGTAATAGATGGCGCTGCTGCTACCATAAAGCAATGCAATAGATGTGAAGGAAAGATTTGACAAATCGGGCAGGGCTTCAGTAGCTCAATTGGAAGAGCGGCTGGACTAGATTCCCAGTAGGTCGCGAGTTCGAGTCTCGCCTGAAGTCGAATTTTTCTTTTAATTTTTCTTTAAAAATGAAATAGATGTAATTTATTTCATACTTTAAATGTAAATCGTTTAGATATATGTTTAGTTCATAGTATAGTAAGTAGTCCCTGTAGTGAGAGTGAGATATTTAATTAAATTTTTTAATCAAAGCCTTAAGTTAAGATCTGTATAATAGTTTTATAGTATAAAGGAGATGTTGCGAGCTCGGCTCTGGTTCGTACACGTCCTCAAAAAATGGATAAATTAAAGAAGAATCCGAAAAAAATACAATTAATTTAATAAAGAATATATTTTAGAGTTACAACCACATTTCATTCAAACTATTTTATCATTTTCAATATGATTATTAGTAAATTGTCAAAAAGACATCGCCCGCCATATTCGCCATGTTGGTTTTGAGTTGCAATTCTAACTGCAAATAATGTTTTGTAACTGCAAACAAAGCTAAATAAGTTAAAATATGTTAACGTTTTTATATTGATTTTGCCTGTTTAATGACACTGTGTACAATACATGGCCGGAGGTCCATACATTTTTGCAACATCTCCTTTATTGTATTCAGGTATGATGGGGCTGACATGGTTTACCATGGTTTTATGGTTTACCATGGTTGGGAATCACTGGTCTAATTAGTAAAAGTCGGCCAAGCGTAGGAATATGTGATGCACTAGTAAGATACAGATAGCATTTGTTTTATTTATCTACATACGTAATCCCAAGCGTCGGCTGTATCGCCGCCATGTTGAAGATAGTTGAAAATAATAAAATAGTTTGAATTAAATGTGGTTGTAACTCTAAAATATATTCTTGAATAAATTATCTATATTTTTTTCGGATTCTTCTTTAATTTACACATTTTTTGAAGAAGTGTACGCATCGTAGCCGAGCTCACAACGTCTCGTCGTCTTTTGGTCAGCAATTTATTTTTATCCTTGCATTAGACAAATGCATACTAAACAATTCGGAAAAAGATTTATTGAAAGCCGTTCCATTTTCAAACGTCCAATCGGGGGTTCCCCACAAAGCAATCTTCTGATTGGTTCCTTATTTCGCATTAATTTTATTCTTAGTTTTTTCAATTTATAGAGACGTGGTGAAGTGGAGTTTAACATTTTGGTTTTAAATTAGATTTGATCAATTTTTACTGGTGGTGAGCAGAGATGGAGCTCGCGGTTGTAGGCACCACGGCATTACCTAATATACTTGCCGCTAAATGGTAGTATTCAGCACTATCGTGTTCCGGTAATTTCCGGTACAGAGGCATTACACCTCAGGCCTCAGGAGTGGTAAGTGTGGTAACGCATCTGCATTTTGACCATGGCCTTTGTGTGTCTATAGGCTGCAGTCATCACTTAACATCAATGTGAACTGCATGCCTGTTTACCACCATTACATAAAAAAGGTGTTATGCCTCTGTGCCCGGAAATAACCGGAACACGATAGTGCTGAACACTACCATTTAGCGGCAAGTATATTACAAGGCTGTACATTACCACCTGACTGGAACACGATAGTGCTGAACACTACCATTTAGCGGCAAGTATATTAGGTAATGCGGTGGTGCCTACGCCCGGAACTCCATCACTTGATAATTGTTTTATATTATTTCGCTTTAACACATGCTTGTGAAATATATTTTATTTTTTTTTAAGAAAAATGTAAAGAAAAATTTGACTTCAGGCGAGACTCGAACTCGCGACCTACTGGGAATCTAGTCCAGCCGCTCTTCCAATTGAGCTACTGAAGCCCTGCCCGATTTGTCAAATCTTTCCTTCACATCTATTGCATTGCTTTATGGTAGCAGTAGCGCCATCTATTACCAACTATGCTAGTTAGGCAACCGATATAATAGACTTTTCAGTTTATTGAATATCGTAAAGAAGTCGCTTTTACCCTTAATAATTGTTTTATATTATTTCGCATTAACACATGCTTGTGAAATATATTTTATTTTTTTAAAAGAAAAATGGAAAGAAAAATTTGACTTCAGTAGCTCAATTGGAAGAGCGGCTGGACTAGATTCCCAGTAGGTCGCGAGTTCGAGTCTCGCCTGAAATCAAATTTTTCTTTCCATTTTTCTTTAAAAAAAATAAAATATATTCCATCACATGAGTTCTACCACCAGTAAAACACACATACATGCACGCCGAACCCTATATATCTCCATCTTATTAATTTAATGTAAACAAAATAAACTCATTTCATTTTCCTTATAAAATTCAATCTAGCGTGAATCTATTAAACGCGCCGACGGTTCTGTATAATTTTTAAGAAAGGTCTAATATAAACATGAATAATTAAAGGTTCAAGCTTATATTTGTGTAAGATCAGTAGAGTTGTTTAACAGAAGGGATAGGCAAATATGTTATACAAGTTTAGACTGGTAATAGAGCTCCAGTGACGGAGTTCACTGGCCTAAGCACCACCGCATCACCTAATATATGTATGTATCTTCACGCCAAGTCTCTAACGGGGTTGGCAGAGAGTGTAAAGCGCCAGATATCCCGGTCCTGACATATCTCTCGTGCCTCATCTACCTTCATCATTCTCTTCATACATGCACGCCAATTCCTAAGACTTTTGACCGCACCATCAGACAGATTTCGACCTATTTAGTCATGGTAGGTCAGTCTTGGTCTTCCTGGGCCTCCCTAATATACTTGTCGCTAAATGGTGGTGTTCAGTACTATCGTGTTCCGGTCAGGTGGTAATGTACGGCTCTGTATTTGACCACCCTAAGAAGTCGTAATATAAACGCTCAGCATTTCAACAACAGATACCGTGCGTGGTGACGGCGCAGTACAAATATGAACAGTATGGAAACTACGTACAAAACTTTGAAACGTCACTCACACAAACATGCGCATCGACGAGGCCTCTAAGCGATTCTCGCGGTGCTGCAGTACTGAGTCACTCGCTACATCGAGCGTCGATGCGCATGTTTGTGGAAAATTTGGGGAAATGAAGGAATTTGTAAATAATTGATGCTTTCCATATTATACAAAATTGTTCAGTTTCTATTTAAGTTATTAAGTGTTTTTTATTATTATTAGTGGTTATTCACTCAAGGTTAGTTTAAAAAAATGACGATGTAAAAGTGCTCTCCAGGAGCCTAATTATATGAAATAAATGAATTGAATTGTATTAGTGTGCCGTTTCGATCGTTCTGTACGTAGTTTCCATACTGTTCATATTTGTACGGTGGTGACGGTGAGGCATAGAGCAACACGGCCTATCAGTTGCGGCGGACCGGAGGGGAGTAGCCATAGCGTGTATTACCGATGCAAAACAGTCTGTAATTTTTTGCGGGGGGAAATGCGTGCGACACATATGCACACTACAAAAATCATCTATTACTACGAAACTCACACCTTGACATTAACAAAATACAGAAACAATTTCACGCACACATTTAAACATCTAGACGACAGGTATAGGCCCATTTGGGCTTGTACTTTGACAGAGGGGAAAGCCTGCATATGGCTACTCCCCTCCGGTGTTGATCTATGCAGTGAGGCGAACGGTCCGCGTGTGTGCGTATGAAATGCAATATCTCAACAATTCATACCTACGCACATACGCGTGTCGTTCGCTTTCGACGGATACGCTGTCAGCTGTTGTTATCAGGGTTGAAACGCATAAAAATTGAATCAAAGTTTGACTCGTAATAACTGATAATTTTACATTCTCAGGAGAAAAAGACTTTGAGGGATGAAGTCAACATCAGTATAGGCATGGACTGTTGAAATATTGTTGGACCTTTCCGTTACACCTTGTACACACACTAGCGACCCATCCCGGCTTCACGCGGCTTTAATGTAACCTACCCTCTCCTATTCATCTTGGCTTATTCCCATAAGTTCGATTCATTAGTTCGATCGTCGAACTAGTGAGATTTTTTCCTATAATCTTCGACCGTCGAACTAATAAAGAGGCGTGATGAGGACCATGGGCGCTCCCGACTAAGCCAGGTTAGGTCGAATGGTGCTTTCGGTGTTCGTTTTTTTTTTTTGCTGACAGTAAAAACTTTGCAATTCTCACTAGTTCGACGGTCGAACAAATGAATCGAACTACTGAGAATAAATCTTCATCTTAGTGTGTTATAAGGCCTATAGCCTAAAGCCTTCCTCGATAAATGAGCTATCTAACACTGAAAAAACTTTTCAAATCGGACCAGTTGTTCCTGATATTAGCGCGTTCAAATAAACAAACAAACTCTTCAGCTTGATAATATTAGTTAGATTTGAGAGGACGATGGGGTCACCACGCCCGAGCGCCTTAAAAACCATACCAAGAAAAAAATCCTTTAAAAAGGGCAGGCAAAAAAGACTCCTGCTGTACCAGTAATTAAATCGCTTTCCTTGCAATTTTCCTTGAATCTTTACAGTCGTTATGGCCGGAACAAAGTTTTCAGTTATCTTGGAATGTTATCTAGTGTTGGGGAAAATTATGTCGATATAATTTTCCGGTTAAAGAAAATTTAAATTTCTCACCGATCGCGTTCGTAATGAAGATGTAAGAAAGAGGCTTTGTGTGAATGATAGTATCAGTGTAAAAATGAAAAAAGGCATGCTCCGATGGTTCGGGCATATAGAAAGAATGTCGAATAAGCGAATGATTAAACATATATACAATGCGAATGTTGATGGTTGCAGAGGCACAGGCAGACGAAGACTGACCTACCATGACCACATAGGTCGAGTTTTGCCTGATGGTGAGGTCAAAAGTCTTACGAATCGGCGTGCATGTATGAAGAGAATGATGAAGGTAGACGAGGCACGAGAGGTATGTCAGGACCGGGATATCTGGCGCTCTACACTCCCTGCCTACCCCGTTAGACAAGTTCACTTTTAGTAGGAGAGATACTGAACCCTCCGAGTAACGTTGGCCCTGTAAGGCTAGTTTTTGTAGGGATGAATCATAACATGCTCAGTACAAAAACCATCGCCTGGCAAGGATCAACCCGACACGTCATCTGGATTACTGATGAGAAAAGTTACTTCCATCTTTTAGATCTGGCTCGATTGCGACCATATGTTGCGTCTTAAAGTTTATTTTTTGGGTGTTCGGATATTTAAAGAAAATCACGATTTGTTTACTGCAAATGAGCGACTCAATCGTATATTTTTTACTGGTGGTAGAGCTCCAGTGACGGAGCTCGCGGGCGTAGGCACCACCGCATTACCTAATTTACTTGCCGCTAAATGGTAGTGTTCAGCACTATCGTGTTCCGGTCAGGTGGTAATGTACGGCCCTGTAATTTCCGGCACAGGAGCATAACACCTTAGGCCTCACGAGTGGTAACGCATCTGCATTTTGACCTCGGTCTTTGTGTGGGTGTCTATAGGCTGCAGTCATCACTTAACATCAATGTGAACTGCATGCTTGTTTGCCACATCCTTAAAAAAAAAACAAAAATCAATAGCAGGCTAATTGGTGTACAATTTACATTACATGATACGCTCGATACAGAAATTATTGAATTCGTCCTAACAATTTCATCGTCATGGAAACACATTTCCGTTGTCATGGAAACACCACTACAAATATAAATAAGACGCAACAATGATGGTCTGAAGCTATGGCTGCCAGATCTAAAATATGGAAGTATCTTTTCTCATCAAAAATCTAGATGACGTGACGGGCTGATCCTTGCCAGGCGATGGTTTTTGTACTTAGCATGTTATGATTCATCCCTACAAAAATACATAATCAATGCTACAATTAAATTATCGAAACTATGTATCGATATTTCGTTTATCCATCCCTAATGTAAATTTACTGGTGGTAGAACTCCAGTGATGGAGCTCGCGGGCGTAGGCACCACCGCATTACCTAATATACTTGCCGCTAAATGGTAGTGTTCAGCACTATCGTGTTCCGGTTAGGTGGTAATGTACTCTGTAATTTCCGGCACAGAGGCATAACACTTTAGGTCTCAGGAGTGGCAACACTGCACATCTGCATTTTGACCTCTGGTCATTGTGTAGGTGTCTATAGGCTGCAGTCATCACTTACCATCAATGTGAACTGCATGCTTGTTTACCACTTTTATTACATAAAAAAATACAAACAGTGTACAGTTAATTGCCAAAGAAAAAAACATTATTTCTTTTTCAATTGCTTTTTAACCGACTTCAAAAAAAAGGAGGTTCTCAATTCGTACGGATCCTTTTTTTTGATACTACTATAAAAATATCGTTAAGATATCGATATTTCGTCTTGCCATCCTTAATGTCAACCAATATAAACACGGATCTACCCAAAACCTTGTTCCTTCGGCAATTGCATAAAGACAAATAAAAGATACGGGAAAGGAGAAGTAGATGATAACTTATTAAAGCACTCCCCATTCCCCTGTTTTGTGGATACAGGAAAAATATTGTTCTTATACAATTTTGTTCTCAGTATTCTGTTGTAGACATTTTTTTATGATTAAACATACACTGAACCTCTATTATCTTTGTCTCATTTCTTCTAACCTCTGGCAGATACACTACACAAAACTTAACCTCAAAGTAACCAAAAGTCTATAATGCTATTTCTTTTAAAATCTGCCATTGGTATCTTATTTTTTTTTTTGCGAACGCATTTTTAAATATATTTTCTATGATTGTTTTTTATATTATTTCGCATTAACACATGCTTGTGAAATAAATTTTTAAAGAAAATTGGAAAGAAAAATTTGACTTCAGGCGAGACTCGAACTCGCGGCCACTGGGAATCTAGTCCAGCCGCTCTTCCAACTGAGCTACCGAAGTCCTGCCCGATTTGTCAAATCTTTCCTTCACATTTATTGCATTACCTTATGGTGGCAATAGCGCCATCTCTTGCCACACTATGCTAGTTAGGCAACCGATATAATAAACTTTGCAGTTTATTATATCGGTTGCCTAATTAGCATAGTCAACCGACTACACTTAATACTTATTTTATTGGAGCTCTACCACCAGTAAAATAAGTAGTAGGTACGCTTAGAACTGTCACTCCATACTTAACTGACAGGTTTTAGACCTTAAGGGTTAAAAAAGGGGACTAAAGTTTTTATATAACAAACCCGTAAACAAAGTAATGAGAAAATTCTAGTTTGTAACATAAAAAGGCAGTCTCTATATGTAATGATATAAAAGCAAGACTGAGTAATGATTTACAAAGTAAACATTTTTTAATTATTGTTTCTCCAAAAGCAAAGAATCTGGGTATACCGTGAAACAAATAGATGTATTTAAAGGAAAGAATGAAAGAAATTTTCGTTGTCCTTTGTGTGGCGTAAGCGGTAAGCGCAAGCGGTTTGAGATTTATTTTAATTTAAAACAAGCATTCATGGCCCCGTAATATATTTCACAGAGACATAACATCGGCCCTATAATTTCCGACACAGAGGCATAACACCTTAGGCCTCAAGAGTGGTAACGCATCTGCATTTTGACCTTGATCTTTGTGTGGATGTCTATGGGCTGCAGTAATCACTTAACATCAATGTGAACTCCATGCTTGTTTACCATTTCCATTACATAAAAAAAAACATTGCTGAAAGTAATGTCATAGTGCTGTCGCTGAATCTCACCCTTTGTTAAGAGGTAAGAGAGCGACAGACGGCGTATCTCTAATAATGGCAACCCTTGATACGTCCCACTGCTGGGCACGAGTCTCTCCCCTTCTTGGGAGAAGGCCTGGAGCTTACTTCACCACGCTGCTCCAATGCGGGTTGGTGGTGATAAGGGTTAGTGGTCAACCCGGGCGGTCATAAGGCCTCCGACAAGATTTAAGCGACTGCTATCTATCGATAGCAACTGGGACCGACAGCTTAACGTGTCTTCCGAAGCTCGGAAACGCGCATGTTAATTTGCCACTAGCGGTCACCCATCACACACCCGACCGCGCCTGTATCGCTTAACCGAGTAGATTGCTTTCGATCCACATCAGCCGCGCGCTTCGCCACATCTATAGTTTTCTTTTCTCTGGAATACTGCTCTCATTTGTGGTCGGAGCCCCCAAATACCAGCTTGGTCCACTTGACTCTCTACAAAAACGCACCGTTCGCATTTCAACGATCCAGGACTTACTGACAGCCTCGAACATCTGAGCCTGCGCAGAGACATTGGCAATCTTTGCGTGTTGTACCGTCTCTACAATGGTGAGTGTTCTGCTGAACTGTTTGACATGGTGCCACCGTTTTTTTTCCTACACCGTACTACCCGCCGAAGAGAGAAGTTTCACCCTCACTGACTGGACACCTGGCAGTCTATAGGTAGCAGTCGTTGCAGTAGGTGCATTCGTTCCTGCCCAGAACGTGTAAATTGTAGAACGAACTTCCCTCTGAGGTGTTCCCTAGGTGCTACAATATGGGGTTCTTCAAAAATGGCGTCAAAAGAGTCCTTCAGGGCTGGCAGCGCGTCGGCAAATCCCCTGGTGCTGCAAATGTTCATAGGCGACGGTGACCGCTTTCCATCAAGTGGCCCGTCTGCTTGTCTGACAACCTTCAGACAAAAAAAATCCAAAGGGACAAGTTCCGTATTTATAAGTACCAAAATTAGGAGATTTCACCAAAGATGTAACATAAGGCACGCTTCAGGCTACAGCTTGTACCACACTTATAATAAGGGTGCAGATTCCAGTACCCCACTGAGAAGGATCAATTGAAATGCCCTTTTAGTTGAGTGCCCAATGCTGAAAGACCCTTCAGGGCTCACACTTGGAAGTAGATGTACAATTCGCTGCTTTTATGTGTTCGTGTTGGCAAACAAACATGCAGTTTACATCGATGTTAAGTGACGACTGCAGCCTATAGACATCTACACAATAACCAGAGGTCAAGGTGCAGATCCGTTGCAGCTTTAAAAGTACTAAGAAAGGTATTTTGTCTGTAATTGGCAATTGGTCATAGCATAGACATGTGATAATGGGCACTCGAAAACAGATCTTGTCTAATCGATTCACGGAATAGATAAATAAAGATGTGGATAAAGAAGTAATGTGGGCGTGGCAAGCGCGCCACAACTATGTGTGAACAAGCACAGTTTCAGCAACCATTCGTTCGCCGCTCGTGTCGTGTAGACTGCTTCGAATGACGCATCTCTTGGTAAAATACCGTGTAGTGCCAATTTTAACATGTAATATGAAATGTCAGATCTCAAGTAATAAAGCGAGGAGGTATATATTTCCATCGGTAAGACACAAATAACATTTATTGTTATTATATTTGTAAAAAACATAAAAATATACAAAGGAATTTGAATATTCGAACTTAAACTGTATTATTTAAACGTTACTGCTAGCGGATACATTGCTCGTTAAGCACTCGCTCAATTAACGCTGTTACTGTCTCCGCTTGCAATGTACAGCATGTAATGCGTCCGCTACACTTCGACTACTGACGTGCAAGCTCCTTGTGAGTATATTGTTGTGTGCGTGCGAGTGTTTATTGTCTACGGGCGTTGCCTTAGTGTATGAAAACTTACGCAAACGAATAGCTGCCCTGACGATTCATGTGTAAGTGATTGTCGAGATGGTGTTACATTTGTGTAAGAAATTGCATGGTGGGAGAAAAGCGGCGACACTGGTTCTAATACTAAATTGAAGCAAAGGCCTTTCCATCCTTATTTATCTATTCCGTGAATAGATCTAATATATATTATCTTATGTATTAAAATACTCGAACCTGACTGCTGCCACGGGATATGGTTCCGACATATATTGGCCCTTTCTGCAACCTTAATGCAGTGGGTGCACGGGTAAAAAGGGATTACCCTTCCAATGGGTTAAGCCCATAGAGCAACGCGGCCCACCGGTCGCGGCGGACCGGAGGGGAGTAGCCATAGCGTTTATTACCGATGCAAAACAGTCTGTCATTTTTTGCGTCGGGAAATGCGTGCGACATACATTACAAAAATCGTCTTTTAATCACCCTTTGATATTATTAGTTATGAATCCATTTATTTACCAAGCATGCAGTTCACATTGATGCTGAATGATGACTGCAGCCTATAGACACAAAGACCAGGGGTGCGACCGCCCATCGACATTACTGTGGTCATTGTCATTGCTGTCAATTTTTCATGTAGATTTTTTCTATAACTAAATAACAATAGTTGTTTTATATTATTTCGGATTAACACATGCTTGTGAAATATATTTTATTTAAAGAAAATTCTTTAAATTTAAAGAATTTTCTTTAAATAAAATATATTTCACAAGCGAAATAATATAAAACAATTATTAAGGGTAAAAGCGCCTTCTTTACGATATTCAATAAACTGCAAAGTCTATTATATCGGTTGCCTAACTAGCATAGCTTGGCAATAGATGGCGCTGCTGCTACCATAAAGTAATGCAATAAATGTGAAGGAAAGATTTGACAAATCGGGCAGGACTTCAGTAGCTCAATTGGAAGAGCGGCTGGACTAGATTCCCAGTAGGCCGCGAGTTCGAGTTTCGCCTGAAGAATTTTCTTTAAATAAAATATATTTCACAAGCATGTGTTAATGCGAAATAATATAAAACAATTATTAAGGGTAAAAGCGACTTCTTTACGATATTCAATAAACTGCAAAGTCTATTATATCGGTTGCCTAACTAGCTTAGCTTGGCAATAGATGGCGCTGCTGCTACCATAAAGCAATGCAATAAATGTGAAGGAAAGATTTGACAAATCGGGCAGGACTTCAGTAGCTCAATTGGAAGAGCGGCTGGACTAGATTCCCAGTAGGCCGCGAGTTCGAGTTTTGCCTGAAGTCAAATTTTTCTTTTCATTTTTCTTTAAATAAAATAAATAACAATAATCAAAATAATGTACGATTATAGCTTGTTTCTCACCTACGAAAACAAGAAAAACAATCAGATTATCACTACTGCTTTTAAATGAGCTACAAATCGATTTGAAAATTTGACAGCAATGACAATGACGTAACTTCACGCCTGTAGTCCCGGAAGGGGTAGGCAGAGATAAATGCATGCATTCAATCATACTCGTACATGCAAACACCCACGACTCGCCGGTTACGTTTTTGGCCTATGTAACAGGTGGCGAACCTGTTGCCATCTCCGGGCACGTTACCAAACTCCGGGGTACTGGGAAACTTCCAGAAAATTTAAAAATCCCAATAGAAGCAGAGATAAAGGATTTTAAACCGTTATCTCCGATAGTCCCGACCCGGGAATCGAACCCAGGACCTCCAGCGTAATAGTAGTGGCCTGCTACCACTACGCTACTGAGGCAGTTTGACAATGACGACAGCAATATAGTTAGGCGGTCGCACCCCAGAGGTGAAAATGCAGATGCGATGCCACCTCTGAGATCTTATTTATATCAGAGAATATGTTATAATACTACGTATAGAATGGACACGTCGACGTCCCGCCCGATTTCCCCGCATCACCCAACCTCCTACAAAAAGAAAAGACGTCCAAAAAAAAAAAAAAGTTTGTATATATATGGCCTCCCTCAGTGAGTTTCCCCGCGTGCCACAATCCCCCATATAGGACCACGCCCCCAACGCTTCGGGGACAGAGAGGCCCGGGGTACGAGGATTCGCCTCAATCGCCCCCCTCTGTTGCGCTACCCGCGCGGAGGGAGGGATGATGAAGATTCGTTCGTTCGTTCCAACCTCCTCCCCTCTTATGGGCGACGGTTGGTATTTTGTACGTGCCACGCACACAGGTGCACGTGTGTACACGTCACTGATTGATGTCTGTGTACAAGAGACCAAATTAAGCGTATGTATGGAATATTGGCGGAGTGTCCGCGGTGTGGTGACGTCCCTGTGATAGTTATTACGGGGCCGTACATTACCATCTAACCGGAACACGATAGTGCTGAACACTACTATTTGGCGGCAGATAGATTAGGTAATGCGGTGGTGCCTACGCCCTCGAGCCCCTACATCAGTGTGGCTTGTGAATATATTTCAAACACGTAGAGGCCCTTCCGAGAATTTGGTCGAATTTGTAATGGATCCATTTTACTACCTTTCCGGTTATCGTTATCCGAAGAAGACAAGCCTTGTCTACTCAAATTAAATTAACTTATATTTGAAACAATGGGGAGGGTTCTTATAACAATAAGTCAAATAAAATGAATGTCCAACTTATCAAACGTAGTTCGGACAAGATAAATTCACCAACTCATTCGTTCTCGGCCGATTTTATATCTAAAACTTTGGGGACCACTGGGGACATTGTTCATATTTGAAGGGGACTAATAATTTATTTGTTTTCATTTACAATTTTGTCCCTGAGTCCTTCTGGTTAACTACAGATCATTGTCAATATTTCCTAGACTTTTCACTTATCTATGCGAATATGTACATGAACAAGCGCATCTTATTTGTTGAACTGGCTGCAGAGCGCCCAAAATACAGGCTCCGCCTAGTTTGCAGTTCGATGGTAAATCCAATCCAAAACAATGCTAGCTTTACCTTACCACCTTGTTTTAAGTCTGTTATGAATGTATTTTCTTCATTTTTGATTGTAATAAATAATTGATTGATTGTAAAATAAACCTTAAAATATCTTATTCTTAGTTCATAATGGTGGATTGTTTTTGTTATGGTAGTTGCAAACAAGCGTGCAGTTAACATGGATGTTAAGTGATGACTATAGCCTACAGATGTCTACACAAAAACCAGAGGTAAAAAACGTGCGTTGCCACCTCTGAGAATTTAGTTGTCATGTCTCTGTGATAGTTATTACGGGGCCATACATTACCATCTAACCGGAACACGATAGTGATGAACACTACCTTTAGGCGGCAGATGGATTAGGTAATGCAGTGGTGCCTATGCCCTCGAGTTTACACTGGAACTCTACCAAAAGCAAAAAGTTTATTTTACCACTTTGTCGGCGTAACTGATATTCATGCCAAATTACAGCTTTCTAGTTCTAAAAGACGGACGGACGGACATGGCAAAGTTGTAGAGGAACGGGTAGGAATGTTGCTCTGACGAAAAACGAAAATCCTCCGATCAGGCGAGGAGATAGCGGCTGGCGTTCGAACGATTAAGGATCCGAAGCTATCTTCTCGAACAAGCAGAGGTTCGGTGATCGCTTCATGCATGGCGTTGTAATTGCCTGCCGTAAACACAGGCGGCGTTTGAGGAAGCTGCGCTTGAGATCAACTGGTCTATCCGGTGGGTGACATGGGGTCCAGGTTGACCAACGATAAAAGTTGCGAAGTTTTTTATAGGGCAACTCTTGCGAAAACTTCGTATGCGCGATGCAACTCAGTCACGCGCCATCTTCCGGATTGGATGGGAACTTTGTGTTTCTTCAGTGTTCTACTAGGTGGCGCTTTATGTAGTGGACTCTACATAATATATAGGGTTCCTTATAGGTTACATAACCCTAAAAGTGGTGAATTGTTTTAATCCTAAAATCTCAGCTGTCACAATGACTGAGATTTTAGGATTAATTATGAAGTGACTTGTTTTAAAGGCTTATTCTTTTGTACCTAAAAGGTTCATAATAACTTACTTTTTCAATGTCAAAGTTAAATTTTGGATGTACTTTGTTTAGGCGTCGGGCTGGCGTATTTATGTTATTTTTTTAGTGAAAGGAGATGTTGCAAAAATTTATGGACCTCCGGCCATGTATTGTACACAATATCATTAAACAGGCAAAATCAATA
The DNA here is from genome assembly GCA_036365455.1 of Macrosoma leucophasiata. Classification (NCBI taxonomy): domain Eukaryota; kingdom Metazoa; phylum Arthropoda; class Insecta; order Lepidoptera; family Hedylidae; genus Macrosoma; species Macrosoma leucophasiata. The sequence continues at coordinate 6,573,420 of JAWQUS010000029.1, forward strand.
TAATAACGTTTTTACTGCATATTATCACTTATTTAGCTTTGTTTGCAGTTACAAAACATTCTTTGCAGTAAGAATTGTAACTCAAAACCAACATGGCGAATATGGCGGGCGATGTCATTTTGACATTTTCATTTTTTAAATTGTATTTTGATTATATAGTACTTGGAGAAAAAAGTAACATTTTCTAAATACTGTCGAAATCGATTGATCCCAAGCGCCGGCTGTATCGCCGCCATGTTGAACATAGTTGAAAATGATAAAATCGTTTGAATTAAATGTGGTCGTAACTCTAAAATATATTCTTGAATTAATTAATTGTATTTTTTTCGGATTCTTCTTCAATTTACCCATTTTTTGAGGTCGTGTACGAACCAGAGCCGAGCTCGCAACATCTCCTTTATATTGGCTACTAGCTGACCCGGCAAACTTCGTATTGCCTCGGAATGAAATTATGTGCCAAAGAAGAAGAAAAAAACGGACTATTTGTATGGGGAAAATGAAATTGTGGTTTTTACTATTTCCCACCATCCCTGGAATTCCAAAATTCATTCAAAACGAAAATTAGCCAAATCGGTCCAACCGTTCTCGAGTTTTAGCAAGACTAACGAACAGCAATTGATTTATATATATATACTAGCGGCCCGTACCGGCTTCGCACGGTTGCAATTTAGGTACTCACATAATATTACGACTATGAATTGAGATGAATGCTATCCTATCTCTCAAGTTGGATCGAACTGCACATGGTGTGCGAATTTTATTATAATCGGTTAAGTGGTTTAGGAGTCCATTGAGGACAAACATTGTGACACGAGATTTATATATATTAAGATATATATATATATATATATATATAAATCAAATATATATATATATATGTCGGCAGGAGGGCCTCCAGTCCGGACATGTGGGTAGTATTGTGGGCGTGTCTTTCCATAAGCCGTCATGTTACTCGTGTTTGTGGGCATCTGTAGGTGGGTAATCGAGCGGATGATGAAATAAAGCACAGGTTGGCAGAATAAAGTCGTATATTGCCAAAGATCCGCCCATTCGATTACTTCCGGCAGGGAAGAACGGGCAAGAAACCCTTCGGACCGGGCAGCCATATTTATCAGGATACGATACTACGAGTACTACTATCACAAGTTCAGGACTACCCGCTTTATATCACTTTAATATCACTGACGTTCACTGTTCTAACTGGCAGCATAACTGCGCTATAATAATTTGATTCAACTGTGTGACTGTGACTGACTGACTGTTACTCTATGACTGACCGTCATGAACTATTTTCTAGCCTTTATAAACCCGATATCGGCTAGTAACTATCCCCTCTAAGATAACAATTTCAAGAACCTACGCCGACCGTGGCGCCACCTAGAATTCTCTATTGAACAATCTACCCTAGTCATAATTAGGTTACGTCTCCGACAAACCAGATGGCGCCAGCAGTCACATTCAGGTTCCACTCCGACACGGCCATACTGACAATTCGCACGTCCTCGTGCGATGCGATTACCTGTAACAAGGAAACATCTCTGAGAGTATGATAGTTCACTAGGCCTTTATTGGCCCAACTATGACGTAATTAATTCGCCGTTGTATCTACTCGTCATTATCAACCACTAAAGTAAGGTATTGCTTTTAAGCCCAAAAGACAGGCAGTAACCGTATTTAGCTCGGCCTACCTGACATTACTAGAATCGATCTCAAGTTATCACTACCACAAATCATCTTGTGCTTTTCTCGGCATCTCAGATAACTAGTAACGCTTTAAACAAATTATTCACTCCCTTACAAAGAGACAAAATATTTTGTACGACATAGCTCGGCTACTCCTGACAAAGTAAATTCTCCTCTTCCGTTGTTACTTTAAACATGTTTTGTGTAACTCCTTTTGTTACATCCTAAGTCAAACAGGAAGTACAGTAATTCAACATCATCATCCATAATAATCTTAACTGCCAACTCATATTAACTAGACATCCACCTCACCATCTATCAACCTATATGAAACTTGTCTGAAAGGCCAACTCGCCACAAAGCAATCAACATCACCACTGTCTGTACGGCCACCTCGCCGTTTAGCAATGCTGTCAGATTGGCCACCTCGCCATTTAGTAATGCTGTCACATTGGCCACCTCGCCATTTAGCAATGCTGTCTGATTGGCCACCTCGCCACTTAGTAATGCTGTCCCAGAGGCCAACTCTGCCCTTCAGACCACATAACAGTGATAGTCGTCACCCACTAAAGCAGGAGAGACCACACTTATTAAATCACAAGGATACTATAATTTCTTCCCGTAATTACCCACAGGTGAAACCATTATCAACTTTACCGTTTGACTAACTTTTTCAAACTATCTACCCCGATAGAGGGAATGAAATTAGGCATTTTCTAAACTTAACCATGTGTTAGGTTAAATTTCAACTCTAGGCATAGGATTACATTGAAAACATTTTCAACGGGAAATGCCACAAATTGGTGATTTGTACCGATTCACCATGACCTGGGAATTGAACCCATTCATCAGCTGTTGCGAGGTCATAACAAAATGAAAACGACTCACCAAATGTAGAATGCATGTCCGATTGAAGTGTTGAAATCTGCTCATCGCTCTCCAGCATAGATTTCCATGATCCAATCTGCAGTGGTATGCGCACCACAACCTCTGCTGCATACTTCAACTTCCAGCCAGGTATATTGGCAAAGTAGTGTACCATGCAATCACAGCACTACGGTGTTAAGTCTCCATTGTAGTTTCAAATCCCAGTACTTTGGTTTGGTTTTCTAGGTTAACCACTTTTGGTTGGCACTGGACTACCTCATTCTTTCTGTGGCCAGTGCGGTCCACCCAGCCAGGTGAGACCCATAAGGGAGGCCCAGCTGAGGCGACCAGCGAACTCGGCAGCAATTGTTTGAACGATTTGATGCTCTTTGAAATTTGACACTTTTTTTTTTTCAGTTGAGGGTAGGTCGTCAACTTGTTGATCTAAAAAAAATAATCCACTCTGCGTATTTTCATCATATTTTCGCTCGAGTGAATCCCACTTCTGATATCGGCAGGAGGGCCTCCAGTCCGGACATGTGGGTAGTATTGTGGGCGTGTCTTTCCATAAGCCGTCATGTTACTCGTGTTTGTGGGCATCTGTAGGTGGGTACTCGAGCGGATGATGAAATAAAGCACAGGTTGGCAGAATAAAGTCGTATATTGCCAAAGATCCGCCCATTCGATTACTTCCGGCAGGGAAGAACGGGCAAGAAACCCTTCGGACCGGGCAGCCATATTTATCAGGATACGATACTACGAGTACTACTATCACAAGTTCAGGACTACCCGCTTTATATCACTTTAATATCACTGACGTTCACTGTTCTAACTGGCAGCATAACTGCGCTATAATAATTTGATTCAACTGTGTGACTGTGACTGACTGACTGTTACTCTATGACTGACCGTCATGAACTATTTTCTAGCCTTTATAAACCCGATATCGGCTAGTAACTATCCCCTCTAAGATAACAATTTCAAGAACCTACGCCGACCGTGGCGCCACCTAGAATTCTCTATTGAACAATCTACCCTAGTCATAATTAGGTTACGTCTCCGACAAACCAGATGGCGCCAGCAGTCACATTCAGGTTCCACTCCGACATATATATATATATATTTACGGATTTACTCGGTTAAGCGATACGGGAGTGGTCGAGTGTGTGATGGGTGATCGCTAGTGGCAAATTATAATGCGCGTTTCCGTACTTCGGAGGGCACGTTCGTCCCGGTTGCTATAGATAGATAGCAGTCATTTAACCTTGTCGGAGGCCTTATGGGCGGTTTGAAAACATCCGACAGCGGGTTGGCCACTAACCCTTATCTCCACCAACCCGCATTGGAGCAGCGTGGTGGAGTGAGCTCCTGACCTCCTCCCAAGAAGGGGAGAGACTCGTGACCAGCAGTGGGACGTATCAAGGATTGCCATTATTATTAGGTTTTCATGAGCTACTTACTTTTTACTGGTGGTAGAGCTCCTGTGACGGAGCTTGCGGGCGTAGGCACCACCGCATTACCTAATATACTTGCCGCTAAATGGTAGTGTTCAGCACTGTCGTGTGCCAGTCAGGTGGTAATGTACGGCCCTGTAATTTCCGGAACAGAGGCATAAAACCTTAGGCCTCAGGAGTGGTAACGCATCTGCATTTTGACCTTTGTCTAAGTGTAGGTATCTATAGGCTGCAGTCATCACTTAACATCAATGAGAACTGCATGCTTGTTTGCCACTTGCATTACACAAAAAAGGTACTCTCATTGAAATAAAACTATTTTTCGGATTTATCTTTATTATAGAATGGACACTTCGACGTCCCGCCCGATTTCCCAGCATCACCCAACCTCCTCCCCTCTTATGGGTGACGGTTGGTATTCTCTTAGAGCTACGCACACAGGTGCACGTGTAAATACACGTCACTGATTGATGTCTGTGTAATGGAGACCAAATTAAGCGTTTGTATGGAATTTTGGCGGAGTGTCCGCGGTGTGCTTCAGGTTACAGAGCGAGTTTGGCGGATAATATTCCGTTCAAATATAGAATCCCAACGGTATGAAACAAAATATGTAAACCGGCAATTTTTTGACGGAATTGGTACAATCGAATGTAGGTTAATTTTAGGGTTGTCAATAACAACTTTGGAATATACAAAAAAAAATGTTTTAATGTGTTCGTTAATCTCGCTAAAACTCGAGAACGGCCTTATCGATTTGGCTAATTTTGGTTTTGAATGATTTTTGGAAGTCCAGGGAAGGTTTAAAAGGTAAGAAAAATGAAGACATTGAAGGGAAATAGTAAAAACCATCATTTCATTTTCCCAGACAAATAGTCCGTATCTATCAAACTCATTATTTCATTCCGAGGCAATACGAAGTTTGCCGGGTCGATCTAATAACTGTCATTATGTTTGACGATCCGGTTAGTCCAGTGTTGTGAAACGACCATTTGATTCGAAGGGTCGCTGGTTCGAACCCCGCACCGGGACAAATGTTTGTATCGCCTACAGATATTTGTTTCGGGTCTCGTTTGTGTATGTGTTGCGTGTGTACAACGGCACCCACGACACAGGTTTATACCTAGTGTAAGCGTATTTTTTTCTATTTTTATGTTTCATTTTTGAAATTCTCTCGCGTTAAATCTTATGATTTTATTTTTATTTAAAATGGCTTTGCAAGTAAAACGATATTTCGTATTCGTAATAAGCAGCGTTAAAGTTTAAACCAGTCAGTCTTTAATTATTATGTCAGTCAAGTGAGTCACAGTCAGTAATTCGAGTAATGGCTACTTTACTTGAACATTTACAATGAAGTTTTGTAGGCAACCTGAAAAGACGTGTTTTCGTAGTTCGCACTGTTATTTTATTTCACTATACATATCAAACAAAATGCCACCAACTTTATTTAATACTAGCTGTGCCCGGGACTTCGTTCGCGTGGGAATTTTTGCTGGTTCAGTATGTAACCGGACGAAGTCGTGGGCGCAGCTAGTATAAAAATAGCCTTAGTTACTCCTTATTACATAAGCTATCTGCCAGTGAAAGTCCCGTCAATATCGATCCAGCCGTTCCCGAGATTAGCGGGAACAAACAAACAGACAGATAGACAGGCAGACAGACAAACATTGTAAAAAATGTTGTTTTGGTATAGGTATGTATCAAAACAATGCATTTAGTAAAAAACGGTTATTTTTATATTACAAACAGACACTCCAATTTTATTTATTTGTATAGATGTGACAACCCTGATTCCATCATTTGCTCCTGGGAAATGATACGGGCCAATACGTTTTTGGGGTTTGTGAATTTTCAATTGCAGCCATCAATTTTTTTCATCAGTGGCTCATTGGTTATCCAATGGACCTGGCTTCCTGGGTTCGAGTACCGATTCAGGCAGAATGTTATGTTTTTTTTTTTTTTTAATGTAATGGAAGTGGCAAGCAAGCGTGCAGTTCACGTTGGTGTTAAGTGATAACTGCAGCCTATAAACACCCACACAAAGACCAAGGTCAAAATGCAGATGCGTTACCACTCCTGAGGCCTAAGATGTTATGCCTCTGTGCCGGAAATTACAGGGCCGTACATTACCACCTGATCGGAACACGATAGTGCTGATCACTACCATTTAGCGGCAAGTATATTAGATAATGCGGTGGAGCCTACGCCCGCGAGCTCCGTCACTGGAGCTCTACCACCAGTAATCGGCTTATGAATATAGATCAGAGGTTCCCAAACTATTTTTGTTGTAGACCCCTTTCAATTTTTTTATGGTTTCGGTGGACCCCCTTGCTAACATATAAATCACTTTCCCATATATCCCATTTTTATTAACGCATATACGTAGACCCCATCGAGTCTCTCATAGACCCCAGACCTATATGGACCACTTTGGGAATCACATGGAATGATGAATGGACAATTTTTTTTTTTTTTATGTAGTAAAAGTGGCAAGCAAGCATGCAGTTCACATTGATGTTAAGTGATGACTGCAGCCTATAGACACCCACACAAAGACCAAGGTCAAAATGCAGATGCGTTACCACTCCTGAGGCCTAAGGTGTTATGCCTCTGTGCCGGAAATTACAGGGCCGTACATTACCACCTGATCGGAACACGATAGTGCTGAACACTTTTCGGCAAGTATATAACAATTTTGGTCATGGTAGGTCAGTCTTAGTCTTCCTGGGCCTCTGGAACGATTTACATTCGCATTGTATATGTTTAGTCATTCGCTCATTCGACATTATTTTTTTCTGCGGCTTGCGTTGCAAAAATGGCATCCATTTTATCCGTAATAGGGCGACCAGAGCGAGATGCATCTTTGACATCAAAATTTCCGGATTGAAAACGCTTAAACCAAATTTGTGCTACTCTCACAGACACTGCACTAGGTCCATAAACATCGCAATTTTTTTTCGCGGCTTGCGTTGCATTTTTACCTTTTTTGTAGTAAAACTTTAAAATGTATCGAATTTCTTCATTAGATTCACTCATCTTGACAGTACGAAAAACAAATGAAAATCACACATTTGCCTAATTTGAATTAGGAATTATGTTCTTTAAAATTTTAACTTTCAATGATACCAAAACCAGCCAGATACAAATACTACAGCCAAAGAGATTTTATTACAAGTTCATACATACTATAATGCGAAAAGACTTTTTCCCCAACCTATTATATTTTTAGTTATTTACGTAAGTAATTATCTGCTTTGTGTTTTAGTCATTGTAGTTTTTTTCAACATTTCGTGGTTTTACTTCTACAACCTTAAGGTTAACTGGCAGATAATGCCTAAAAGCATTAAGTCCACCTTATGTACCTCATTTTTATAATGTGTGCATTAAAGTTTAAATAAATAAATAAATATCGAATCAAATAATATTTTATACCAAGGAACCCGTCATGGATGAAACTGAGTCGCACTTGGCCGCTTTGTATACGTAATCAAATACTTCCTCTTCAATATTCATAATGTGCTGCGAGCTGAACACAATTTTCAATATGAAATTTTCATAATTATTGGATATTCTAAAAACGGACAGTTGAAAGAGGCGTATGGTGCTCTTATTTTATTTCTTGGTGTATTTTTAAGTTATATTGAATAAAGTTGGTGGCATTTTGTTTGATAAAGGTTTATTACAATGCCCGTGTATGGTGAAATAGAATAACAGTGCGAAAACACGACCTTTCAGGTTGCCTCCAACACTTCATTGTAAATGTTTTGGTAAAGTAGCCATCGCTTTACTCGAATAACTTGACTGTAACTCACTTGACTGACATATTTAATAAGTAATTGACTGACTATATTATACTACCTTTTACGGTGCTTAAATAAATACGAAATATCGTTTTACTTGACACTGGCAATATGCATAATAGCAATGCCATAACTTAAAAAAAAAAACCTATGTAGATAAAACAAAACTAATGCTATCTGTATCTTGCTAGTGCATCACATATTTAAAAAAAACATGTATCAAATTGATCAATTTAAAGATGTTCCGGTATTTTTTTTTAAATTAGAAATCGATTAGTATACTTTTAACACATGAAATCGTTTTCGATAGTATTTAGAAAATTTTAATTTTTATTCGAAGTACTAATATATAAAAAAAAAACAGATTAAAAAATGAAACTGTCAAAATGACATCGCCCGCCATATTCGCCATGTTGGTTTTGAGTTGCAATTCTAACTGCAAATAATGTTTTGCAACCGGTCATAACTCATACGTCTAGTGCCTCCTTAATCACCAGAATTTGGCAGAATTACCCAAACCGAGGTAGAAGCCATAGTATAAAGAAGAAGAAGAATGTTTTGCAACTGCAAACAAAGCTGAATAAGTGAAAATATGCAGTGAAAAACGTTTTTATATTTATTTTGCCTTTTAATGATATGATGTACAATACATGGCCGGAGGTCCACACATTTTTGCAACATCTCCTTTCCTTACAATATTAAAATGTAATAAAATAAATAACGTTCAGTCATAAAAGAAAATAGGTATAGATTTCATGTCTCTAATGCAGTAACTCGTCAGCCGTGAGCTAAAGCAAGTAATTATGCATTTAGGTCGCTCGCCGACCGCGCATGGTAGCACATAATGTATGATAGATTACTGGCATGTGTAGCGAAGGGGTTTAAAAAAATACGTTCTTAATACGTTTTGAGAAACACATATGTATGTATATTCACGCCAGATCCCTAACGGGGTAGGCAGAGAGTGTAGAGCGCCAGATATCCCGGTCCTGACATACCTCTCGTGCCTCGTCTACCTTCATCATTCTCTTCATACATGCACGCCGATTCCTAAGACTTTTGACCCTACCAATCCGACCATCAGACAGAACTCGACCTATTTGATCATGGTAGGTCAGTCTTGATCTTCTTTGAGAAACATTTTGTTAAGAAATTAGCAAAACAGGTGATATTAGTATCGATAAGAGCCTATAAGATATTGCCATAAAAAATATAATAAAAATAATGGCAACCCGTTATACGTCCCACTACTGGGCGCAAATCTCTCCCCTTTTCAGTGAGAGGCCTGAAACTTACTCCACCACGCTGCTCCAATGCGGATTGCTGGAGATACGGGTTAGTGGCCAACCCGCTGTCGGATGTTTTCAAACCGCCCATTAGGCCTCCGACAAGGATTAACGACTGCTATCTATCGATAGCAACCGAGACCGACGGCTTAACGTGCCCTCCGAAGCACGGAAACGCGCATTTTTTATTTGCCAGTAGCGGTCACTCATCACACACCCGACCGCGCCCGTAATGCTTAACCGAGTAGATAGCTTACAATCTACACCAGCCGCGAGACCATGCGCGCTTCTAAATAAATAATGGTGCCTACGTTCTCAAGCTCCCACAAAATATATCTGGCACTACTGGTGGTAGAGCTCCAGTGACGGAGCTCGCGGGTGTAGGCACCATCGCATTACCTAATATACTTTGCCGCTAAATGGTCGTGTTCAGCACTATTGTGTTCCGGTCAGGTGGTAATGTACGGCCCTGTAATTTCCGGCACAGAGGCATAACACCTTAGGCCTCAGGAGTGGTAACGCATCTGCATTCTGACCTTGCTTTTTTGTAAGTGTCTATAGGCTGCTGTCATCACTTAACATCAATGTGAATCATGCTTGTTTGCCACTTCCATTAAATATAAAAAAATCATGAAACTGTACACTATTCTTGAAGGTATAAAAGTATTTTATCTTAAAGAAAAATGGAAAGAAAAATTTGACTTCAGGCGAGACTCGAACTCGCGATCTACTGGGAATCTAGTCCAGCCGCTCTTCCAATTGAGCTACTGAAGTCCTACCCGATTTGTCAAATCTTTCCTTCACATCTATTGCATTGCTTTATGGTAGCAGCAGCGCCATCTATTACCAACTATGCTAGTTAGGCAACCGATATAATAGACTTTTCAGTTTATTGAATATCGTAAAGAAGTCGCTTTTACCCTTAATAATTGTTTTATATTTTTTCGCATTAACACATGCTTCTGAAATACATTTTATTTTTAAAGAAAAATGGAAATAAAAAAATTGACTTCAGGCGAGACTCGAACTCGCGACCTACTGGGAATCTAGTCCAGCCGCTCTTCCAATTGAGCTACTGAAGTCCTGGCCGATTTGTCAAATCTTTCCTTCACATTTATTGCCTTGCTTTATGGTAGCAGTAGCGCCATCTATTACCAACCATGCTAGTTAGGACCGATATAATAGACTTTTCAGTTTATTGAATATCGTAAAGAAGTCGCTTTTACCCTTAATAATTGTTTTTATATTATTTCGCATTAACACATGCTTGTGAAATATAAAATAACAGGATACTTTTTAAATCCAAGCGAAGCCACGGGTAAAAGCAACTTTTATTTGTACTAAAGTTAGTTTTAAAAAACGTAACCGGCGAATCGTGGGTGTATGCATGTATGCTTGAATGCATGCATTTACCTCTGCCTACCTTCGGGGATTACAGGCGTGAAGTTACGTAGTTTTAAAAAACTGTTAACTCATATATTATTAAGTAGTTATAGTGACAAATAAGCAATGGACAATGACTCACAAATATTAATTTTTAAGTGTAGTAATATTTAATGTGAAAAAGGTGTTGTTAGTGAAGTTTCTGTGTTGTTAGAGATTAACCCCCTTTTTATTAATCCATGAATGTACATTAGATACGTTTTAGCTATAGAATACTTTGTCTCTCCATGGATGACCGAGTGTGCCCTGTCCAGGAAAGAACTTGTCACAATGATGAGACTTCGCTCCGGACATGTGCCATTAATAAGTTTAAATTCTTAATGAGTCAATCTGATACCCCTAATTGTAGTTTATGTGGTAAAGTGGAAGACGTATACCATATTTTGGTTGAATGTGTTCGAGGTGAGGCTCATCGCAGGGATTCATTAGAAATAGGACATTGCAACAGTGTCCTGGCAGATCCTACTACGGATGACGCCACAATACTGTTGCAACTATATCAATTGTCAATGAGCTAATGTTGTTTAATTATTTTTTTTAAATGAAGAATGTAATTCATGTGAACGTATAGAGGGTCATGGTCTTTGACCAAGCTCTTTAAATGGAGAATAAAAAAAAAAAAACAATACTTTGTCAGTTGCATTGTCAAATGTGCAGGATAGAAAAAGACAAAGGAGAGATTAGCAACACTTTAGCTAAAACACGTTTATGAATAAGGGGGTTAATTTATATGGAATTCTTTAGTTTGTTAAAATTATTCATATGTAATTTGATTGATGAATATTGATTTTGTTTTGATGTGTAATATTTAATTTATTTGACTTTTAATTTTATTTTTTATGTTTGTACTTACTATGGATTAGTGTTGTTGCAATAGTAATAGTCTATCGATAGTATTGTGAACTAACGTGACCTCGAAAAACCGGACAAGTGCGAGTTCGACTCGCGTGGTGAGGGTTCCGTAATTTAAATAAATATTTTCGAAAATATTGCAGATTTAAAATGCAGGGACATAGCGGTTACGGTGGTACCGGCAGGGGGGGTTATATTATTAAGAATTTTCGATTTAATTTGAATACTCAAACTTTTTATAAGTTTCCAGTACTATAAAGGCAAAGAACTATTTTCCACATTTTTTTAAAAATTTTACGTTCAGTAGTTCGGAGATAGGGGGGAATGGTCAATTTTCGTCGTTTTTCTTAAATAACTTCAAATTTGTTTATGCAAAAATTATAAAAAAAATATATCTGAGATGCTGACAACAATTTCTTTCATTTGATATGTCACACAATACAGTTTTCGATTTTTTTTTAAATTTTCTGATTCACTCCCCGAAAGTGGCCCCTGTTTGAAATTTATTATTTTACTTGACGTGTTCATCTTTGGGTCACCAATTTACATATATTCGTCAAATTTCAACTCATTCGGTCAAGTAGTTTCGGAGCTAATTGGCTGTGACAGATGGACAGACAGACAGACAGGCGCACGAGTGATCCTATAAGGGTTCCTTTTTTCCTTTTAAGGTACGGAACCCTAAAAATAGTCGATAGCGCGATAGTACTATCGAAAATATCGCCATGCTGCAATACTATCGATAGTATCGATAGCTTCGATAGTATCGATAGTATTGTTATAAACAATAGTCAATAAAGTCAATAGTATCGATACTATTGATCTTTGGCAATAGTATTGCTTATTTTTGACTATCGATACTATCGATAGTATCGATAGTATTGCAGTATGTCGATATTTTCGATAGTACTATCGCGCTATCGACTATTTTCTCGAGGTCTACTATCGATAGTTAGGCAACACTGCTATGGATCTGTGTTCTGAAATAAATGATTAAATAAATAAATAAATTCATCAAATTTCAACTCAATCGGTCGAGTAGTTTCGGAGCAAATTGGCTGTGACAGACGGACAGACAGACAGACAGACAGACGCACGAGTGATCCTATAAGGGTTCCTTTTTTCCTTTTAAGGTACGGAACCCTAAAAATAGTACCTGTTGTTTTGAATTGTTTGACGTAGATTTGCATTTGAGATAAACCTCAGTGGTTATAAGTAATGCATTGATAAAAAAAAATGTATATTATGTTATTTATTAGTGTCAAATAAATTAAAAAAAAAAAACTATCTTATAAATAGAAAACCCATATTTATCTCACCGGCATTTTTGTAGACGTCTATACACAGTGAGTGTGATAACTTCAAGCTTTCTACATTACCATAGACGTCCATAAACGAGCAAAAGTTATGATAAAGGCCAAAAAATATCTACGCAAGTCTAGGGATGGGGTAAATATGAATCCCGGAGTAATCCCGGTGCCCGGGATTCGGGGGTTGAATGGCGCCTTTTCGGCGGGTATTAAATGGGATTCGATTTTCCACAAAAACGAACATAGATCAGTCGACACGATTTTTTTTTGTGGTTTGCTATTCAATTGTTTTTATGTCATGAAAGTAGTAAACAAATATCAACTCATTATGTTGATTTTAAGTGGATAATATACATAAATAGGCATAAATCTTTATACGTATATCTTTATATGTATTTACTGGTGGTAGAGCTCCAGTGACGCAGCTCGTGGGCGTAGGCACCACTACATTACCTAATATACTTGCCGCTAAATGTTAGTGTTTAGCATTATCGTGTTCCAGTCAGGTGATAATGTACGGCCATGTAATTTTCGACACAGAAGCATAACACCTTAGGCCTCAGGAGTCTGCAAATTCTTTTCATTTCATTTTGACCTTGGTCTTTGTGTGTATCTATGCTGCAGTCATCACTTAACATCAATGTGGACTGCATGCTTGTTTGCCACTTCCATTGTATAAAAGAAACCGGGAAAGCAAAAAGTCTTTCACTCATTATCACTTAAATCTCACGAAATACATGTACTAGAAAATTATGAATGGGGATTCTTTTATGGTGCTCTCTAAGACGGAATTTTACGAAATTCGACCCGTAAGCCGTAGTACGTTTTAAGAGTTGATGGTTTGTATTTAAAGACTCAAAACAGTCAGGCAGACGGACTACCGTCTTAAACGGGGCCGTACCTCACCTGAACAAAACATTATAGCGTTGATGAACACTACAATTTGGAACACCAGAATTCTACCATCAGTATGAATTATCTTATCTACATTATAATATGCAATAAAAAATCAATTTAGATTTTCTATTTAATAAAATTAATCCAGCGGACAATACCACGGGATCATATTATATTCCGCATCAATACAATATTGAAATCTCTTCATTGGATACTATTTGCTGAGGAAAGAGACGGCGATGTCATAAGCCTGTGTATGAGGGAGACAAGCTTATGTCATTGGATTTGTCCCTTGATTAGGACATTGATTGGTCCATATTGAGGGTATAGGGTTGTGCGTTTGAAAAAGGGGTTCGCGCCTACTATTATCGCGAGAGCAAATCACTTCTTTTTTTATGCGGACACCCAACCGATTGTAAAATTTTTATTAATTCTCGAGACATGAACTTGTACGCGTCTTACGATTATTTACTTTTATGTGGATAGCCCATAGAGCAACACCGCAGGGGAGTAGCCATATGCAGGCTTTCCCCTCTGTCAAAGTACAAGTCCAAATGGGCCTATACCTGTCGCCTAGATGTTCAAATGTGTGCGTGAAATTGTTTCTGTATTTTGTTAAAGTCAAGGTGTGAGTTTCGTAGTAATAGACGATTGTTGTTGTGTGCGTGTGTGTCGCACGCATTTCCCCCCGCAAAAAATGACAGACTGTTTTGCATCGGTAATACACGCTATGGCTACTCCCCTCCGGTCCGCCGCGACCGGTGGACCGCGTTTCTGTATGGGATACCCAAGATACTGTGGAATAAACAATTTCAAGAGTTTTTGAGGTTTTGTTTCATTTAGTTTTATCTTAGTGATATTCTTGACTTTACATATATTTTTTGTCTTGTTTGACATGTATATCAATTGTTATTCGCTTTAATTTATTTTGTTTGTTTTTGACGTGTCATAAGAGGTGCCTGTCACCCTAAATGAATAAATGAGTTTCTGAGTTTCTGATTTAAAAGACTTCCATTTTGACCGATTCGAGACAAAAAGTGGCGACCATGACAGGACAAGAATTTGCGAGGTATATTCAAACATTTTCAAGATTGAAGACAAAGGATCATAGGTAACGGGGACACGCTCTATGTAGTATTCCATTTTTTTCAAGAACATTACATTGATGGACTATTAGAATAAGAATCAGAAATGTAGTATTGCACTAGCTGTGCCCGCGACTTTGTACGCATAGAATTTTACAAAATTATTGTTCTAACTATGAAGTTAGTCAAAAAATATGAAAGGAATTGAAGGGAAATAGTATGTATGTATGTATGTATCTTCACGCCAGGTCCCTAACGGGGTAGGCAGAGAGTGTAGAGCGCCAGACATCCCGGTTCTGACAAACCTCTCGTGCCTCGTCTACTTTCATCATTCTCTTCATACATGCACGCCGATTCCTAAGACTTTTGATCCCACCATCAGACAGAACTCGACCTATTTGGTCATGGTAGGTCAGTCTTGGTCTTCCTGGGCCTCTGCAACCATCCACATTCGCATGAAATAGTAAAAACCACAATTTTATTTTCCCATACAAATAGTCCGTATATATCAAGCTTTTGACACATATTTCATTCTAAGGCAATACGTTGTTTGCCGGGTAAGCTAGTGAATAATAAATATCTAAGGTGACAACCCTAGAAGGAAGCGTACATTTGTGTTTGAAATTGGATTGACGATCACTTCGCGTAGGTACACAAATTATATTAGGCATAAAGGTTGATAATACTCTTTTGAAAAGTAAATTTATACATATATACATATTTCCCGTGACTTTGAAGATAAGGGGGTGTCCATTAAATGCGTGGGGCGTTTTTTTTATGTCTTGGAAGTGGCAAACAAGCATGCAGTTCAAATTGATGTTAAGTGATGACTGCAGCCTATAGACACCCACACAAAGACCAAGGTCAAAATGCAAATGCGCTGCCACTCCTGAGGCCTAAGGCGTTGTGTCTCTGTGCCGGAAATTACAGGGCCGTACATTACCAACTGACCGGTACACGATAATGCTGAACACTTCCATGCTTGTTTACTACTTGACTTGACTTGACTTAAGATCCTATGTCCCCTAGCTGGGGCAGAGGGCGTCCACAGTGCGTCGCCATCCCTGTCGGTCTTGAGCTTCGCGCTTCATTTCACTCCAGGTCCTTCCTATGTTCACGCCTCTGTGATGATAGACCTCCGCCAGGTCTGTTTGGGACGGCCACGCTTGCGCTTTCCTTGGGGATTCCAGTCTAGGGCTTGCCTCGGTATGTGGTCAGGGTCCCTTCGGAGCGTGTGACCAATCCAGTTCCATTTTCGGCGTTTGATCTGCTGGGCGATCGGGTCTTCATTGCAGCGCTCCCACAGGTTGTCATTTGTGATTTTCTCGGGCCAGTAAACACCGAGAATATGTCGAAGGCAGCGGTTCGCAAAGACCTGAAGTCGGCGCGAGATGTCCTTTGTGACCTTCCACGTCTCGCATCTGTACAGCAACACAGTTTTCACGTTGGATCGAAAAATCTTGAGTTTAACTCTCCGAGTCAGTTTACGCGATTGCCATACAGGACGCAGCTGTGCAAAGGTTGTTTACTACTACCATTACATAAAAAAAAAGAAATCTTTCCGATACCCCCGTGCATGACACCTTGTGGCTCAACTCGGGCATAGTGTTGCCCCCACTTTCACAGTTTTAATGACATTTTTCCACCTTCCCGGGAATGGTACGATGCGCACAGCACAACCCTCTCCCCCAATTTAACTTATTCTTCCCGAATAGATTAATAGATGCCGCGGAGCTTAATTTTATTTAAAGATAGATTTAGATAATATTACTGAAGGGAAATCGTTCTTCCGGTGAAACATATCTATTGAAATTCACCTTGTTCATACACGGTGGAACCTCCTCTTTTGAAGTAGATAAAAAAGTCTTAAAAGTTCTGGAGCACGTATGGCTTCGTGGCTGGTGTAGATCGGAAGCGATCTACTCGGTTAAGCGATACGGGTGTGATGTGTGACCGCTAGCAGAAAATTAAAATGCGCGATTACGTGCTTCAGAGGGCACGTTAAGCCGACGGCTTAACGGTCCCCTTTGAAGTTGCTATCGATAGACAGCAGTCGTTAAAACCTTGTCGAAGGCCTTATGGGCGGTTTGAAAACATCGCGGGTTGGCCACTAACCCCGCATTGGAGCAGCGTAGTGGAGTAAGCTCCAGGGCGCCTCCCAAGAAGGAGAGACTCGTGCCCAGCATTGGGACGTATCAAGGGTTTCCATTATTATTATTATTATATTATTATATAGTCTACTTATGGAGGAACAGATGAAAAGGTTCCTCCAACTAAAAGGGTGGATCCTCTGACCAGACAAGGTGATAGCGCCTGGTGGGCTGCAGCCCAACGATTAACATTGACAAGTTGTATATAGGAGTTGAATCGCGCTTATGAAGTTTTTGCAAGAGCTACTCTTGCAAAAACTTCATAAGCGCGATTCAACTCGGTCATACGCCATCTTCCGTACTAGACAAGTTCTTTGTTTCTTCAGTGTTTCACTAGATGGCGCCTTATGTAGTATTCACTACATATTGAATATGTTTTTACACGATTTTAATATGTTTTTTGTATTGTTCCAGAACACTATCATATCTTCGTTGGAGACTTAAGCCCAGAAATCGAGACTCAGAGCTTAAGAGATGCTTTTGCACCTTTCGGCGAAATATCGTGAGTATTTGCTTCAGTCTTATAATAATTTTCTGTACGGCGATGTAACACATTTTGTTACATTACATTAAACAGGAGAATCAGCATCAAACTTAATACTTAACTAATCGACCCAATTGTGAGTTAGTACACAATACTAACAGTGAAAACATCGTCGCGCATATGCTGTCACTCCTTTATAATATTTAACAGTGTTTTCTTTTTATAATAATAATTATTTTTTTTTTATTTAAAATAACTATACAAAAGCTTACATTCGGCTCGAAGGACCATGTAAGTAAGATAAGATAAGATAAGATAAGATAATATTTATTTGCATAAACATGTGTGTGTACATACATCGAAGGTATACATACAGGATGACTAAAACAAATTAAGCGCAGACATGTTTGTCACAGAGTGACGTACAAAAAATTTTTTTTTTTTTATGTTTTAAAAAGTTAACGAGACAATATTAATTTAATGGTATTTATCATGATTATAATTACATACAGAGATCGATATTATATTCAAATTATTTAATGTCAAGTTTATTACAATTACTCAATGATAGGAAAATAAAATTATGGAATTATCAGTTTAATTATGTCAGTACAAATTGTTTTTCATTTAGGAATTCAGTGACACTATAGTATGCTCTGGCAGTCAAAAATTTGCGTAGTTTATTTTTGAAAACAAGTTGAGGGAGTTTATGTTAAAAATGTGTAAAATACACACACAACTTTTAGTTCATATCCATCCGAACTATTTACGTGGTCCTTCGAGCCGGATGTGAACCAGCGACCTACGGATTTACCACTTTCGGGTTTAACTAAAAATCAGTTAAGGTTCCATACCTCAAAAAGAATGAACCCTCGTATGACCACTTATGCGTCTCTCTGTCTGTCAAATTGTGTCATATATCAAACAATTCTTACTAGTGAGAATTACAAGTGGGGGGTTGAGTTGATTGTAAGTACCACCGCATAACCTTTTTTTTTTAAACCCTCAGAGACTCGTACTCACTAAAACCCCGCGGTGTTCCGACTACACGACACTTCCGACACGTCCCTATCCGACGGCGGGACCACCGTTAGGCGGCTGGGGATAGGGTGCAGGGCCAACGAAATACCCGTACACCTCCTCCCCAGCCGTCTCCTCTTCACAGCAGCGAGTGGCGGGCAGAGCCACGCCAAACGCCGCCCCTCTCTGGGTTCCTCTTGGCTTCGCCGGTGTGGGGACAACCACCGGGTACTGAGCCCCCCCGCCACGACAAGGCGGAAACCCTCGGGGGGAGACCAACGCATTACCTAATCTATCTGCCGCCAAATGGTAGTGTTCAGCACTATTGTTATGTAAAAAATATTCATTGTAAACATTTATTTTTATGTATGGTATAATGAAGCGCGCATGGCCCAGCGGCTGGTGTAGATCGTAAGCGATCTGCTCGGTTAAGCACTACGGGCGCGGTCGAGTAGTGTGATGGGTGACCGCTAGTGGCAAATTAAATGCGCGTTTCCGTGCTTCGGAGGGCACGTTAAGCCGTCGGTCCCGGTTGCTATCGATGGATAGCAGTCGTTAAACCTTGTCGGAGGCCTTATGGGCGGTTTGAAAACATCCGACAGTGGGTTGGCCACTAACCCACCCACCTCCACCAATCCGCATTGGAGCAGCGTGGTGGAGTAAGCTCCAGGCCTGCCCCCAAAGGGGAGAGACTCGTGCCCAGCAGTGGGACGTATATTATGGGTTGCCATTATATAATAAGAATATATGTATAATTATCGTAAATACGCTATATTATTTGTCCTGACAAAATATGTAAGTATATATTGTTAACCATTATTAATTTAATTTGTTTGATCTGCTTGACATCCGTGAAACACCAGGGTCCCAGATGAAAATCAGCGTCAAGTCGATTGATGTTATCGACTTGACATGAAGCTGATCTGGGCTCCCATTTGGACCAGCCGTGAGACTTAATCTCTTTTTTTGATTTTTGTTTAATTGTACCTGTGTACCAATCGTCTGGCAATTTGTATCGCCATGTCTCTGTGCTATCCAAATAAATGTTTTCTTTTCTTTTCTTTTTTCTTTTTATTGTGTTCTGGTCACATGGTAATTAATGTATGGCGTAGTACCTATAACAGAGATATTCCAACTAAAGTGTCAGGGGTGGTAGCGCATCTGCATTTTGACCTCTGGTTTTTGTGCAAATATCAATAGACTGCAGTCATCACTTAACATCCATGTCAACTGCATGCTTTTTTGCCACTTTCGTTACATAAAGAAATAACATAAACACTCCATACATAAAGTTTTATGGTCACAATCCTTAATCCTTCCATTTCATACGTCCCCCATAACATCATACAATAATTCCATCCAAATTATATATATCTAATACATCCAAATAATTCTCGACACATACGTTATGTTGCTGGGAAAAGACAAAAAAATACAATAAACAAAGAAATATTTCACTTGGAAGCGTGCCAGCGGGCGTGGTGCGTCTGTAAGCGGCGAAAATGAAGATAGTTTTTATAATTAATGTTTTGGCTGAAGGCATTGGGACGTGACGACCCCATTGCCCCATTTAACGACCCGGTTAGTCCAGCGGTGTGAGATGACCGTTTGATTCGAAGGGTAGCGGGTTCGATCCCCGCACCGGGACAAATATTTATATGGCGTACAGATATTTGTTTCGGGTCTGGGTGTTTGTGTATGTGTTGTATGTGTACAACGGCACCCACGACACAGGTTTATACCTAATGTGGGGCTGTGAGTGTAAACTTATTTAATTTAATTAATAATTGCCGTCTTGTGAAGAAGAATTCTCGATAAATAATGTTGTGGAGGTTGAGCTCCAGTGACAGAGTTTTAGGGCGTAAGCACCGCATTACCGCTCTTAGATTCTTTTAGTTCAATCTCTTGTGCTCCCCATTATCGACTACGTAGATGTGTGCTATCCAGATTTATCTCAAGATTTTCTTTGAAAATTGGATCGGGTTCTCAATAATTGCATAGGTACGCTTCATTTTCAATTTGCGCAAGTTCGATCATTATTTCTTTCTGTCGCTCTAAGCTGAACTGACTTGTCGCCAACGTAGATCTCTCCGAACACTTTGTATCATATAATCTGAATGTGGCAAACAAGCACGCAGTTCACATTGGTGTTAAGTGATGACTGCAGCATATAGACACTTACACAAAGACCAGAGGTGAAAATGCAGATGCGTTGCCACTCATGAGACCCAAGTTGTTATATCTCTGAGATAGAGCCATATGGTTCACTGGTGGTAGAGCTCCAGTGACGGAGCTCGCGGGCGTAGGCACCACCGCATTACCTGATTTACTTGCCGCTAAATGGTAGTGTTCAGCACTATCGTGTTCCGGTCAGGTGGTAATGAACGGCCCTGTAATTTCCGGCACAGAGGCATAACACCTTAGGCCTCAGGAGTGGTAACGCATTTTCATTTTGACCTTGGTCTTTGTGTGGGTGTCTATAGGCTGCAGTCATCACTTAACATCAATGTGAACTGCATGCTTGTTTGCCACTTCAATTACATAAAAAAAAAAAAACTATATTACCACCTTACAGAAATACGGTAGTGCTTAACACTACCATTTGGCTCAGATAGATTAGGTTATTATCAAACTACCTAGGAGAACATGTTTTTTTTTAGTTGTAATTGTTATTAATATACTCCTAGCTGTTTTTATTATTGTATTTGTCCATGCACTAAAAATGTAACCTATTGTGTCTCTCTCTGGACCGAATATAAGATAAGATAAGATAAGAAACATTTATTTGACACACAGCGAGACACATAAAACAGACATAAAACGTAACAGATAACAGAGAAAAGACAACACGTTTTCTAAAAATTAATACATACCTATACACGTAATATGTGTCTCACGGCTGCCAAAAAGGTGTCCTGTTCAGCAAATGTCAGGTACCTTCATATAAAAGGTACCTGACGCTGGTTTTCAACAGGACCCTTAGTGAGTGAACCACGGATTTCAAATTTATAATAAAGGATAATTGGATATAAACATACGGATATAAAACAGATAATAAGCCATTAAAATAACATACTTAATAAAACGATAAATGTAATACATACTAGTATAATATATTGTATTTGTAATCTTTTACTGAAGAGATAAACCGCTATCGCTTATGAAATCGCCACAACTCACACCGCACCCAAGATCTTGTGTAGGCCAAAACAAAATGGCTCTTTTTGCCATTGAGCCAATGACTAAAGAGAGAAAAGGGACGTCCTCAAAGAACAATTACTTACTCTTTCTCATAGCTATCTTTTTTTTTAACCGCCGCAAAACGGGGACAATGTTTGACCCGTCTTTTAAAGACCTTTTATATTTTATGGGGGAGTAAGTTGTGGGTTGATTTAGCAGGCAAGGGTTAATATTTTTAACTTACTTCAAGGGGTTTTGGCGGAATTTTGACAGAGGAGTGTGGTGCTTCTAGTTTTTTTATCTTTTCTTGTTGAATTGTTGAGTTATCTTTACTTTTAAACTTTATACATTATAAAGTTTCTATGAAATACCTATAAGATAAAAAAAACATTTGTGTATGTATGTATGTAAATTTTCAAACAAAAACTACTGGACCGATTTGAAAAATTATTTTAGTGTAAGATAGTCCATTTATCGGGGAAGGCTATGGGCTATATTATTACAACATAACGCTACGCGGACGAAGTCGTGGGCAGCTAGTAAATAAAAAAAAAATATTTGGTGGAACTTTGTTTCATTATAGATTTATTACAGTACCCGTGTATAGTAAAATAGAATAACAGTGCTAAAACACGACCTTTAAGGTTGCGTCCATAATAAAAAGAGGAAAAAAAAAACAATAAAAGATACAAAATGTTCTAATGGGCCTCAGCGGTTCACTGGTGGTAGAGCTCCAGTGACGGAGCTCGCGGGCGTAGGCACCACCGCATTACCTAATATACTTGCCGTTAAATGGTAGTTTTCAGCACTATCGTGTTCCGGTCAGGTGGTAATGTACGGCTCTGTAATTTCCGGCGCAGAGGCATAACACCTAATGCCTCAGGAGTGGCAGCGCATTTGCATTTTGACCTCTGGTCATTGTGTGGGTGTCTATAGGCTGCAGTCATCACTTAACATCAATGTGAACTGCACGCTTGTTTGCCATTTTTATAACATAAAAAAAGAGCTACCAAAAAAAAAAAACAACCAAAAGGAATTTAAAAACAAAAAAAATGTGTCTATATGACCTCTCTCTGCGATTTCCTCGCGTACAACAATCCCCATTTAGGACCACGCCCGAAACGCTTCGCAGGCAGACAGGCCCGGGGTACGAAGATTCGCCTCAAGCCCCGAACCATCCCCCCCCCCCCCCTCTTTTGCGTTTCGCACGGAGGGAGGGATGATGAAGATTAGTAAGGTTGCGTCCAAAACTTAATTGTAAATGTTTTGGTAAAGTAGCCATCGGCATTACTCGAATTACTGACTGTGACTCTGATTGACATGATAAATAATTGATTGACTAATCGATTCTGACGTTTACGACTACGAAATATCGTTTTTACTTGACACTGTCAATATGCGTATAAACGATGGCATTACAACTATTTCTACTGGTGGTAGAGCTCCAGCGACAGAGCGTGGGCGTAGTCACCACGGCATAACCTAATATAATTGTTTTATATTATTTCGCATTAACACATGCTTGTGAAATATATTTTATTTTTAAAGAAAAATGGAAAGAAAAATTTGACTTCAGGCGTATATCGGTTGCCTAACTAGCATAGTTGGTAATAGATGGCGCTGCTGCTACCATAAAGCAATGCAATAGATGTGAAGGAAAGATTTGACAAATCGGGCTGGGCTTCAGTAGCTCAATTGGAAGAGCGGCTGGACTAGATTCCCAGTAGGTCGCGAGTTCGAGTCTCGCCTGAAGTCAAATTTTTCTTTCCATTTTTCTTTAAAAATAAAATATAACCTAATATACTTGCATTACTTGCCGCTAAATGGTAAAGTTCAGCACTATCGTGTCCCGGTCAGATGGTAATGTACGGCCCTGTAATTTCCGGCACAGAGGCATAACACCTTAGGCTTCAGGAGTGGTAACGCATCTGCATTTTGTCCTTGGTCTTCGCGTGGGTGTCTATAGGCTGCAGTCATCATTTAACATCAATGTGAACTGCATGCTTGCTTGCCACTTCCATAACTTTAAAAAAGACGAAGCGCGCATGGCCCAGCGGCTGGTGTAGATCGTAAGTGATCTACTCGGTTAAACACTACGGGCGCGGTCGGGTAGTGTGATGGGTGACCGCTAGTGGCAAATTAAATGCGCGTTTCCGTGCTTAGGAGGGCGTTAAACCGTCGGTCCCGGTTGCTATCGATAGATAGCAGTCGTTAAACTTGTCGGAGGTCTTATGAGCGGTTTGAAAACATCCGACAGCGGCTTGGCCACTAACCCATCCACCTTCACCAATCCGCATTGGAGCAGCGTGGTGGAGTAAGCTCCAGGCCTCCAGGGGAGAGACTCGTGCCCAGCAGTGGGGCGTATAATGGGTTGCCATTATTAAAAAAAGACGCGAGAGAGTCGCTTGAGTGTTGTTTTAAGCGTTCCGTTTTTTTTCCTTTTAGGATACGGAATATTAAATCAATAACTAACAAACGGATGGAAAAATACAGACTTGGAACAAATTCCAACAAAATACAGACCTTTAACAGCAGCTTTGAAGTCTCATAAAGTTTTATTCCATCATTAAAAATTAACGGTAAAACCGTTTGAGGGAGCGGGACAAAAATATGAGGATGCGAGTGTGTAAAAGAGGCGACACAGATTGGTTGTCCTAGATTATTTCTCTCTTGCTTCATTTTTATGTATTTTGATTTGAATTCCTTTTGGATTTGTGAATTTAAATATAAATTAAGTTCGCTGTTAAACAATTACATGATTATTTATTCAATGGTAATTAAATATTGATACGTTTTTAAAAGAATGATGATTAGTCTTTGATATAATTCTTTTAATATTTTGATTACGTAAAAAACTGTTTTTGAAGATCATTTTTTTCATAAATGTACTAGCAGACAGTAGTTGACAACTTCGCATATTTAAAAACAGCGGCTCGCCCCGGCTTCGCGCGGTTGCAATGTTACCTACCCTCTCTTATTCTTCTTAGCGTGATGTTAGATAGTCTAAAGCTTTCCTCGATAAATGGACTAGCTAACACGGAATGAATTTTTCAAATCGGACCACAAGTTCCTGAGATTAGCGCGTTCAAGCAAACAAACTCTTCAGCTTTATAATATTACGAGTAGTATAGATTATTTTATTTTTAAAGAAAAATGGAAAGAAAAATTTGACTTCAGGCGAGACTCGAACTCGCGACCTACTGGGAATCTAGTCCAGCCGCTCTTCCAATTGAGCTACTGAAGCCCTGCCCGATTTGTCAAATCTTTCCTTCACATCTATTGCATTGCTTTATGGCTTGCCTAACTAGCATAGTTGGTAATAGATGGCGCTGCTGCTACCATAAAGCAATGCAATAGATGTGAAGGAAAGATTTGACAAATCGGGCAGGGCTTCAGTAGCTCAATTGGAAGAGCGGCTGGACTAGATTCCCAGTAGGTCGCGAGTTCGAGTCTCGCCTGAAGTCAAATTTTTCTTTCCATTTTTCTTTAAAAATAAAATATATATTTCACAAGCATGTGTTTATTGCGAAATAATATAAAACAAGTATAGATTATGTATTTTTGGACCACTATTTTGTTTACTACTACTACGCTGAGGTCCTGGTTTCGATGCCCGGGTAGGGAGTTATCAGAGATAATGGTGTAAAGACCTTTATCTCTGGTTCTATTAGGATTTTTCCATTTTCTGGAAATTTCCCAGTACCTCGAAGTTTGGTGTGCCCGGAGATGTCAACAGGCTCGCCACCTGTTACATGGGCCAAAACGTAACCGGCGAATCGTGGGTGTTTGCATGAATGCGTGCATTTACCTCTCCCTCCCCCTTCAGAATCAGAATCAGAATCAGAAACTCATTTATTCATTCAGGGTGACAGGCACCTCTTATGACACGTCAAAAACAAACAAAATAAATTAAAGCGAATAATTCGGGGATTACAGGCGTGAAGTTACGTTCAATACTTATAAAACTGTTTACCTAGGTAGCCTAGAGGTAGCAGGCCACAACTACAACGCTGAGGTCCTGGGGTGCGACCGCCTATCGACACTGCTGTCGTCATTGTCAATGCTGTCAAACTTTCATGTCTATTTTTACTCTAACTAAATAACATTAATCTAAATAATCTACCATTATCGCTTGTTTCTCACCTAAGAAATCAAGAACATCAATCAGATTATCACTACTGCTTTTAATAATGGCAACCCATTATACGTCCCACTGCTGGGCACGAGTCTCTCCCCTTTTTTTTTGGGGGGGAGGCCTGGAGCTTACTCCACCACGCTGCTCCAATGCGGATTGGTGGAGGTGGATGGGTTAGTGGCCAACCTGCTGTCGGATGTTTTCAAACCGCCCATAAGGCCTCCGACAAGGTTTAACGACTGCTATCCATCGATAGCAACCGGGACCGACGGCTTAACGTGCCCTCCGAAGCACGGAAACGCGCATTTAATTTGCCACTAGCGATCACCCATCACACTATCCGAGCGCGCCCGTAGTGCTTAACCGAGCAGATCGCTTACGATCTACACTAGCCGCTGGGCCATGCGCGCTTCGGGCCATGCGCGCTTCACTACTGCTTTTAAAGGAGCTATAAATCGACATGCAAAATATGACAGCAATGCCAATGACAACAGCAATTTCGATAGGCGGTTGCACTGGTCGCCTGGTTTCGATTCTCGGGTAAGGGTTATCAGAGATAATGGTGTAAAGACCTTTATCTCTGGTTCTAGTGGGGTTCCATTTTCTGGAAATTACCTCCCCAGTTACTCGAAGTTTGGTGATGTGCCTGGAGATGTCAACAGGCTCGCCACCTGTTACATGGGCCAAAACGTAATCGGCGAATCATGGGTGTATGCATGTATGCTTGAATGCATGCATTTACCTCTGCCTACTCCTTCGGGAATTTACCTAATATATAAAATTTGGAAGTATCTTTTCTCATCAGAAATCCAGACGACGTGACGGGCTGATCCTTGCCAGGCGATGGTTTTTGTACATATCATGTTATGATTCATCCCTACAAAAAATTCTAGCCTTACAGGGCTAACGTTACTCGGAGGGTTCAGTATATTTCCTACTACAAGCAAATATGTGTTTTGCATTATTTAATCTTACCCTTTTGATTGTTACAGAGATTGCCGCGTAGTTAGAGATCCACAGACCCTAAAATCAAAGGGATATGGATTTGTGTCTTTTTTGAAAAAATCCGTAAGTATTTTTTAATATATTTATTGCAATTTACGAGTGCGGTCAACGCTTTGTTGTGGTTAGACGTCACAGCGTGTACATGAACAGTGCGTGAGTGTGCGTATCTTACTTAGCGGCCATAGAGCAACACATGCCACCGGCCACGGCAGACCGGAGGTTAGTAGCCATATGCAGGCTTTCAGCTCTGTCAAAGTGTTCCACAAGTGTTCCTAGGCCTGTCGCCTAGTTGTTTAACTGTGTGCGTGAAATTGTTTACATATTTTGTTAAAGTCAAGGTGTGAGTTTCGTAGTAATAGACGATTTTTGTTGTGTGAATGTGTCACGCGAATTTCCCTCCGCAAAAATGACAGACTGTTTTGCATCGGTAATAAACGCTATGGCTACTCCCCTCAGGTCCGCCGGCGGCCCGCGTTGCTCTATGGTAGCGGCCAAACGCACTCCCTCTCGCTCGCACACAAGTGCACGTGTGTACAGACACGTAAACGTATAATAATAGGTTGGGGAAAAAGTCTTTTCGCATTATAGTATGTATGAAC
The DNA here is from genome assembly GCA_036365455.1 of Macrosoma leucophasiata. NCBI lineage: Eukaryota > Metazoa > Arthropoda > Insecta > Lepidoptera > Hedylidae > Macrosoma > Macrosoma leucophasiata. The sequence goes on from JAWQUS010000029.1 coordinate 6,600,667, forward strand.
TTGTAATAAAATCTCTTCGGCTGTAGTATTTGTATCTGGCTGGTTTTGGTATCATTGAAAGTTAAAATTTTAAAGAACATAATTCCAAATTCAAATTTGGCAAATGTGTGATTTTCATTTGTTTTTTGTACTGTCAAGATGAGTGAATCTAATGAAGAAATTCGATACATTTTAAAATTTTACTACAAAAAAGGTAAAAATGCAACGCAAGCCGCGAAAAAAAATTGCGATGTTTATGGACCTAGTGCAGTGTCTGTGAGAGTAGCACAAATTTGGTTTAAGCGTTTTCAATCCGGAAATTTTGATGTCAAAGATGCACCTCGCTCTGGTCGCCCTATTACGGATAAAATGGATGCCATTTTTGAAAAAGTGGAGCAAGATCGACATATCAGTAGTTACGACGTAGCTGAAGAACTTAGAATTGATCACAAAACAGTTTTGGCGCATTTGAAAAAAGCTGGGTACAAAAAAAACTCGATATTTGGGTACCTCACGAGCTCACTGAGAGAAACGTAATGAACCGTGTACTCATTTGTGATTCTTTATTACGACGTAATGAAACCGAATCATTTTTGAAGAAGCTGATAACTAGTGATGAAAAGTGGATCACGTACGACAAGAACGTGCGAAAAAGGTCGTGGTCAAAGGCCGGTCAGGCTTCACCGGCTTCACAGACTGTGGTGAAACCCGGGCTAACTCACAATAAGGTGATGTTGTGTGTGTGGTGAGATTGGAAGGGCATTATTCATTATGAGCTATTACCACCAGGCAGGACTATCGATTCTGAACTCTACTGCGAACAACTGATGAGATTAAAGCAAGAAGTTGAGAGAAAGCGGCCGGAATTGATCAACAGAAGGGGTGTGGTGTTTCATCATGATAACGCTAGACCTCACACATCTATAGCCACTCAGCAAAAATTAAGAGAGTTTGGCTGGGAGGTGTTAATGCATCCGCCGTATAGTCCTGACCTTGCACCTTCAGATTTCCATCTGTTTCGGTCTCTTCAGAATTCTTTATGCAATGTTAGGTTAACATCACGAGAGGACTACCAAATCCACTTGTCGCGGTATTTTGATGAGAAGTTCCAAAATTTTTATAGCAATGGGATCATGTCCCTACCTAGAAGATGGCAAAAGGTTATCGAACAAAATGGTACATGCATACTTTAGTTAAATTTAAATAAACTATATTAAAAAATGTTTTGTATTAACTTAAAAAATGCGAAGAAACTTTTTCCCCAACCTTATATCTTGTTGGAGAGACTGCAATCAATATTTTAATGGAAAAAAACGCATTGTAGGTTTTAATTGAATTATTTATTATAAAATATTGATTGATCCACGTGCAGCTTATCCCACGATAAAACTTAAGGACATGAATGCATAATCAAGTGGATTATAAATAAAATCATACGTTGTGTATCTTATGTCCGCACGTCAGAAGTAGCATCTTAAGCGTAAGGTTCACTACAGCCACCCGGCACTACCAGCACCGCCTCGTTTTACGGTGTCAACTCGTTGTAGACGGGTGGTCCACGGGTGAACGACGCGATGTTACTTGTAAACCTTTCGTGGACCACTCGCGGATAGCGCGCGGTACACTTGAGAACAGCGCGTTGGCAATGCAAAGTCAACGCAAGGCAAGCTAGTGAGCACCGAGTGGTCCACTCAACGTACGCGCGTTAATGACTTGCGGTCGAGGCGATAGAAATAGAAAATGTTTTTATTTCGAATAGATCTGTACAGATACTTTCAATTCGTCAAGAAATCATAAAATATCTAGAGTGAGTAGTGATAGCGAGCGGAGTTGATGTAATGAGTGCATGACGCTCGAGGCAGTCGGGTGCTGGTCGGGTAGCGGGTGGCCGAATTGATCTATGAGCTATATCCAATATATATAGTTATTTTTTAATAGCTTTATTTGTCCCACTGCTGGGCAAAAGCCTCCCCTATTTTTTTCCACCTATCGCGGTCTTTTGCAACTTCGAGCCAATTGGGATCAAAGTAATCGATATCGTCTCGTCAGCGCTGAGTATCTGGGGTCCAATATGTTGCTATTTTTGCCCATTTTTTCCCACGACATTCTACAAACATGACCCGCCCACTCCCACTACAACTTCGCTGCGTTTAGGCCTACATCCACGATACCCGTTTTTTCGCGAATGATAGTGTTACGTATTTTCTCCACTCGCTTTACACCCAGGATGCTGCGTTCCATCGCTCGTTGGCAAACTTTGAGTTTGGTTTTCTGAGCATCAGTTAAAGACCAGGTACAAAACGACAAAAAGTTTATACTTCAGACTGATGCTTTTATCTGATTAGCAACTAACTACGGACTGTTGCTTTTATCTGTTTTGCAACTGTGGAGGAACGGGTGGAAATGTTCCTCCAACGAAAAGGGAGGATCCTCCGACCAGGCGAGGTGGTAGCGCCTGGCGGGCTGCGGCCCGACGATTGCCGTTGGGAAGTTGTATTATATGCCAACTCTTGAGAAATCTTCGTATGTGCGATGTTATTCGATTGACACGCCATCTACCGTACTGGACGGGTACTGTGAGGTTTCATTGTATTCCACTAGTTGGCGCCTCAATGTAGTCGATACAACTAACTTCAGACAGTTGCTTTTATCTGTTTAGCACTAACTTCAAACTGTTGCTTTTGTCTGTTTAGCAACTACGCGCACTTGCCCGGTTTTTGAAGTGAAAACTTTCTTCACTTCTTACGTGCGAACTTAAGTACACATACTGTTTTTTTTTTCATTCTTCCTTTCTTATTAACTCAGCACATGTTCCCTCGTGTTGCAGGAAGCTGAATCGGCGATCACAGCGATGAACGGCCAATGGCTGGGCTCCCGATCGATCAGAACCAATTGGGCAACGAGGAAACCGCCGGCGCCCAAAAATGAACGTAAGTTGCCTTTTTCTGCCTATGTCTTACCCTTTGAAGCTCGATGTTGTGGTAAATGCGGCTTTGGGGAATCCGGGGCAAATGCTTCATGCCTCTTCAAGGGCAGGTCAGGGGCGTAGGTACCGCCGTATCTGCTGTATCAATCATACGTTCTCCCCCCCTCTCCATATTGGTGGACGAGGACCACAATTTTATCCATTTGAGGCTATGGAGGAAAATGTCCCTTTTTTGCTCAAGCATCCTTCTGAACTTCATTTGGACCAAGTGGATGAACGAATTACTTAGAGAGCACGCGGAGCCAAAGTCGTTTTTTTTTATTGTGCGGTTGCCCTTAAAAATGGTCCCTAAATAAATGTTTATATGGGGCCCCGCCAAGGCACGCTATACTACTAGTAACTTATTTGCGAACGAAGGAGATACCTTTGGAGGAACGGGTGGAAATGTTCCTCCAACGAAAAGGGAGGCTCCTCCGACCAGGCTGACGAGTCGCATCCCAACTATTAACGTTGGGATGTTGAATAGAGCAACTCTTGAGAAAACTTCGTATGTGCGATGCAGCTCAGTCATACGCCATGTTCCGTACTAGAGTACTTTATTTCTTTAGTATTCCACTAGGTGCCGTCTTATGTGCGCTGCATACATAAAGGTCTTAAAAAACAGAATCCGAATCAGAAATTTATTTTTTCATTTAGGATGACAAGCACCACTTATGACAAGTCAAAAACAAAGCGAATAACAATTGATATACCATGTCAATTTAGAAATCATAATCATAATCATAATCATTTTACTGGTGGTAGAGCTCCAGTGACGGAGCTCGCGGGCGTAGGCACCACCGCATTGCCTAATATACTTGCCGTTAAATGGTAGTGTTCAAAAAAAAAGCGAATAACAATTGATATACCATGTCAATTGAGAAATCAAAAAATATATGGAAGAATATCACTAAGATAGAACTAAATATAATATACTAATGTAGGTAAGTATATCAGTAGTTTTTCTTATGCGGCTGAAGTGGCAAACAAGCATGCAGCTTACATTGATGTTAAGTGATGACTGCAGCCTATAGACACCCACACAAAGACCAAGGTCAAAATGCAGATGCGTTACCACTCCTGAGGCCTAAGGTGTTATGCCTCTGTGCCGGTAATTACAGGGCCGTACATAACCACCTGACCGGAACACGATAGTGCTGAACACTACCATTTAGCGGCAAGTAAATTAGGTAATGCGGTGGTGACTACGCTGCCGAGCTCCATCACTGGAGCTCTACCACCCTGCTCATTTCCCCTTTTACAAACTAATAAGAAAAAATTTAAAACCACTCAACAAGACCTTTTTCTCGATACAGACTTTTCGAATGGAGTGATAATAATATAATTATTGATAAAGGTCGCGCCACGTAAAAAGAACGCTGGAAGAAAGTAGAAGGGATGTGTTCGCGCATCGGTACACTCGCGCACGAAAGTACTAGCCCTATTGGTTTATTTTTGATCTAGCTTTCGCTTGCGGTTTCGTGTATTGGTAGGCAGATTGAAAACGCCGCACCTCATACTACCAAATAGATCGATAAATCGTCTACTGCGCAGCTTGACCGCCAGCGTTCTTTTTACCTGGCGCGACCTATAGTTAGTTGTAGCTTGCTGGTTAAGGCGTGGTTTTTTGACCACAGGCGGTATTTAAACTTGGTGGTTCAAATGCGGCCCGAAGTATTGTTTTTCAATTAAGAATAGTGTTCCCAAAAATATGACTGACATTCTGATTATCCTGTAGCTCCTATAATATAACAAAATTAATTATATTTATTTGACTTTGCTCTGAAGGGTCATTACGTATTCAGAGGGCTGATTAAAGAGAATATTAAATAAGACAGCATGACTGGAGCGATGTTTATTTTCAGACCCCGTTTTGATATTTAGTTGGATGATTTGGATCGTGCATTATTTGTGTAGATTGTTGGTAAAGATGAAAGTTCGGCGTAGATAAAAAACTGGGTGAATGCTAGTTTGACTCGCACAATTGAAAAATTTCACTACCCTTAAGGCCTCCGATATTTAATATTAGTATTTAATAAGATAATTTGATAAGATAATGAAGCGCGCATGCCCCCGGAGATGGTGTAGATCTTAAGCGATCTACTCGTTTAAGCAATACGGGCGCGGTCGGGTGTGTGATGAGTGACCGCTAGTGGCAAATTAAAATGCGTTTCCGTGCTTCGGAAGGCACGTTAAGCCGTCGGTCCCGGTTGCTATCGATAGATAGCAGTCGTTAAACCTTGTCGGAGGCCTTATGGGCGGTTTGAAAGTTTGAAAACATCCGCCAGCGGGTTGGCCACTAACCCGTATCTCCACCAACCCGCATTGGAGCAGCGTGGTGGAGTAAGCTCCAGGCCTCCTCCCGAGCCAAGGAGAGACTCGTGCCCAGCAGTGGGATGTATCAAGGGTTGCCATTATTTATTATTATTATTATACATTACTTGATTAATATGGATAATAATTATTATACGTAACTTCACGCCTGTAATCCCCGAAGGGGTAGGCCGAGGTAAATGCATGCATTCAATCATACATGCAAACACCCACGACTCGCCGGTTACGTTTTGGCCCATGTAACAGGTGGCGAACCTGTTGCCATCTCCGGGCACATTACCAAACTCCGGGGTACTGGGAAACATCCAGAAAATGGAAAAATCCCAACAGAAGCAGAGATGAAGGATTTTAAACCGTTATCTCTGATAGTCCCCGACTCGGGAATCGAACCCAGGACCTCCAGCGTAATAGTAGTGGCCTGCTACCACTACGCTACTGAGGCAGTTAATATAACAAAATTAATTATATTAATCGAAAATTATTACCATGTAATATTTTTCGATATAATAGGATAGGTATAGGACATTAATAACTTGGCGGTTAAAGCGACTAGGCGAAATTCTAACCTGTAACCTCCAGAATTCTACCCTGAGGTAGCAGATTCACATTCTCCCCTAATTGTATTTCTGTCATTCTTAAATTATGAATATTGTTCCAAAATATTACTGATTATCTCATAGCTTCTATTCCTTAACAAAATTAATAACATTTATTTGGCTCCCTTTGAAGGGCCATTATGTATTCAGAGGGCTGATTAAAGGGCATATTAAATAAGACAGTAGGACTGCAGCTAGGGTTGCCAGGCGTCCGGATAAAACCGGACATAGGTCGTTTGATTGCGTGTCCGGTCGAAATATAGGATATTCGGCTTTTGTTAGACTTTTTACATTTCTTGAAGGAGCGGGCGCCGAGCTCAGCCGAACGCTTCTATCCGGCCCGGTGTACGGTATGGTGTCCGGTCTTTTTACTCAAATCTCCGGTTAAAACTTGATGATTTGTCCAGCTATTAGGTGCTCCCAGGTGCAGTTACCAGGCGTCCGGATAAAGGTTTTTTTATTGTGTGTCCGGTCAAAATACGAGTATACGATGTTCAGCTTTTGTAAGGCTTTTTACATTTCTTAAAGGAGCGAGCGCCGAGCGCAGCCGAACGCTTCTATCGCGGGATTCGCGGGTGTCCGGCCTTTTTAATCAAATGTCCGGTGAAAACTTGATGGTTTATCCAGCTATTAGGTGCTTAGTGAAGTCAACAGGCTCGCCAACCTTTTTCTACAAAATTAATAAGATTTATTTGGCTCGCTTTGAAGGACCATTATTTATTCAGAGAGCTAATAAAAGGGAATCTATACAAATAAATAATATTGGAGTGTTTGTTTGTAATATAAAAATAACCGTGTTACGTACGCCACTAAACCATTCGGGGTATGCTGACGAATAAAGAACCTAATTGCGACATCGAGGGCACCGAATGACGATTCCACAATTCAAGGCAGCTGAGGCGGTGATTTACAAGGACGCGCAGTCATCACCTAACATCTAGAACACTAGGTAACTGCGACACCAGGGCACCGAATGAGGAAGCTGAGGCAGCGGTTTTACGAGGTCGCGTAGTCTTGATGCGCTCGGTTGTGATAAATGTGAACATTCTATAGCTAACATCGCTTAGGGTCACTAGTTTTAGTTTAGTTATAGTTTAATATGTAATCATTTAATAAATTAGTTTCTTTATTATAAAAATGTCTTTTTATAAGTATTCCGGCAGCGACCTTTACATAATTGGCGCAGTCGGTAGGATACTCGAGGTTAGGGCCTATCTAATATCGATAGACCACGCGAAGGCGGCTGACCCGACTATCAAGTCTAATCGAGTATTCAGAACCTAAGGAGTGCTGCCGGGAGAGAACGGGATCCAAAAATCGACCCCAGAGACCGACATGCAGTGCTTGTAAGTACCTTTGAATACTTTCATGTGTTGCATCCTGTGTCTCCTAAAAATTTTCCAAAAATTTTCACCCCGAAAAATTTGAACTTAGCTAGTCTACATTGCGTAGATATAGCAGTAAATTAGTATTAGATTCGAATAGGGATATATATGGTAGTTTAGTCTACATCAAGTAGACATAACTGTAAATTAGTATTAGATTCGAATAGGGATATATATGGTAGTTTAGTCTACATCAAGTAGACATAACTGTAAATTAGTATTAGATTCGAATAGGAATATATATGGTAGTTTAGTCTACATCAAGTAGACATAACTGTAAATTAGTATTAGATTCGAATAGGGATATATATTGTAGTTTAGTCTACATCAAGTAGACATAACTGTAAATTAGTATTAGATTCGAATAGGAATAAGATTGTAGTTTAAAATATCCCCTTTAAAATTATGAATTGATACCGGGGCTAGTTAGTCATTTATAAGCCCCACTATTGAATTTTTTTTTTAATTTTGCACCCGATTGCTACCCGTTTGAGGTCACTAATATTCATGCAATTACGACTAGGAACGATCATTCAATTACCGTAATTTTGTTTTAATTTAACGACCCTAATGATGTAATTTTTTTTATTTTTATGAATATCAGCTAAAATACCTAATTAGTTAATCAGTTGAAAACACTATTAGAGCCAGGTCGTGATAAACGAAGTCTTGTAAACGGGTTAGGATGTATCTTAAAAAAAAAAGTATTACATAAAACCTTGACTATTCGGATGCCATTATTTATAATGCGATAAAAAAAATTACAGAATAGACAGGGGTATATTATAGATGAAGTTAATTAGCAAAGAATATATGGTTTATCATTCAGCGTTATACGAGTATCTCTATGATTCAGATATAATAATTAGTAAATTAGTCACAAATCAAAGCAAAATTAAAACGACATTACAGTTGATTTTAGACAGCGAAGTGCAAAAAGACTCCAGCCTTATAAAATTTACAAAGTTCTCGCAAATTTTGAATATTATGGGAGAAGATATAGAGGATCTTTTGACCGAACTGATTATAGTAGACAGTTCTTTGTCATTTATACGCACTATGACAACTTATCATAGTATGTATTTAATATTTTAAAGGACATGTTACATAAACCTTGTGAAAATTTATAATAGAAATCAAATTTTACAATTAGAATAAGTTATGACGTCATTAAGTCCGCTCAATATTACGACGTTAGGATAACAGTTATATTTTTTTTATTAATTGCCAATAATTTCAATATACGTATTTAATTTATATAGACTCGCTAAAGTTCCCAATAAATCCCATCAGTCCCTTATAACTCCTATCCTTTATAAGCAACTAATGGGAAGGCATTCATGTACATAGAGGCTGAATGCCCGAAGTTTAGTTACAATCGGTATCTCTGCGAACAGAAGAATAACCACTACCTTCAACTGGAGAACTGCTATCAAAACTTAATCTATAGCAAGCTATTGGATTTTTGGACTACAGAGACCAGTCGAGCAAGGCGCCGTGTCGATGTACCATACCACTTTACCGTACATACCACTATACAGTACTGTCGAGTGCAGTTGTACTGGCCATCATGATCATGCTGAGAAGATTTATTACCAGATCCATTTCAGCAACGGCAGTAGTAGCAACCAGAGTAGAAGAAGCTGATGATTACGCCAGCCCTGATAGTCCTAGAAGAATTTCGCAACCAGCAACATTTTCACTAGGCGTTTTAAAATAGTCGCTGAACTGCGGGTGGAGGTGTTACGTACGCCACTAAACCATTCGGGGTATGCTGACGAATAAAGAACCTAATTGCGACATCGAGGGCACCGAATGACGATTCCACAATTCAAGGCAGCTGAGGCGGTGATTTACAAGGACGCGCAGTCATCACCTAACATCTAGAACACTAGGTAACTGCGACACCAGGGCACCGAATGAGGAAGCTGAGGCAGCGGTTTTACGAGGTCGCGTAGTCTTGATGCGCTCGGTTGTGATAAATGTGAACATTCTATAGCTAACATCGCTTAGGGTCACTAGTTTTAGTTTAGTTATAGTTTAATATGTAATCATTTAATAAATTAGTTTCTTTATTATAAAAATGTCTTTTTATAAGTATTCCGGCAGCGACCTTTACATAATTACCGCTTTTTACGAAATGCATATGTATGTATACACAGTACATATACCAAAACAACATTTTTTATCATTTTTGTCTGTCTGTTTGTTCCCGCTAATCGTCAGCGTAGTAGCAGTGGCCTGCTACCACTTGGCTAGTGAGGCAGTCAATCAAGAATTAAACTTTGGTTTCGTAGTAAAACCTCATAACACCGAAGTCCAGCTACATCTGACTACGTAGTACCGCAATAATTAAGTGTGCAGGAAGGTATTAGCCGCTCCGGAAATTATACCGGAATGTTTAGAGCTGATTTTACCGCTCACGCCATATTGGATTGCTGGTATTTATATAGAGCTGTTGATACTAATATTTTGGATATGTTCATTAAGAAGAATTAAGCAAAACTGAGGTGTTTTGGTGTTAATTATGTAAAGACTTGCACTGGTGGTAGAGCTCCAGTGACGGAGCTCGCGGGCGTAGGCATCACCGCATTACCTGATTTACTTGCCGCTAAATGGTAGTGTTCAGCACTATCGTGTTCCGGTCAGGTGGTAATGTACGGCCCTGTAATTTCCGGCACAGAGGCATAACACCTTAGGCCTCAGGAGTGGTAACGCATTTGCATTTTGACCTTGGTCTTTGTGTGAGTGTCTATAGGCTGCAGTCATCACTTAACATCAATGTGAACTGCATGCTTGTTTGCCACTTCATTACATAAAAAAAAAAAAAAAAAAAAAAAACGGAATACTTATAAAAAGACATTTTTATAATAAAGAAACTAATTTATTAAATTATTACATATTAAACTATAACTTAACTAAAACTAGTGACCCTAAGCGATGTTAGCTATAGAATGTTCACATTTATCACAACCGAGCGCATCAAGACTACGCGACCTCGTAAAACCGCTGCCTCAGCTTCCTCATTCGGTGCCCCGGTGTCGCAGTTACCTAGTGTTCTAGATGTTAGGTGATGACTGCGCGTCCTTGTAAATCACCGCCTCAGCTGCCTTGAATTGTGGAATCGTCATTCGGTGCCCTCGATGTCGCAATTAGGTTCGTTATTCGTCAGCATACCCCTAATGGTTTAGTGGCGTACGTAACACCTCCACCCGCAGTTCAGCGACTATTTTAAAACGCCTAGTGAAAATGTTGCTGGTTGCGAAATTCTTCTAGGACTATCAGGGCTGGCGTAATCATCAGCTTCTTCTACTCTGGTTGCTACTACTGCCGTTGCTGGAATGGATGTGGTAATATCCCTAGTCCGCCAATTTTTAATATCTAACATTATATTAAAATAGCATACCAAGCTTACTTTCAATATTGACAATACTAACAAAAGACGGTATGATATGGTCTGCACTATGACTTCAACCTCGAAACATGCTTTCACCAAAAGATTCTATTCATTTCTTGGCCCATTTTTGTATAATAAATTAAATAAAAATCTGTTATTTTATAAGTTAGACTATCATAGATGTAAAATAATTTTAAATAACTTTTTACAGAATCTTTCGTATGAAAATACAGAAAATTTACTCCTAGTATGTAAATAAGTCTTTGCAAACTGTCTAAATTTTATTATTCTTAAAGTTAGAAGTAATAGTATCCTAGTAGTAAGAATAATTAAGAACGTAGGTATATTCAATTGTTAATTAAAATAACTTCAAATAGCTGTAGATCTCTTCCAGCCCAAAACACAGGTTTCACCTAGTTCGGGCATACATATATTTTGTACTATTTTAAATATAAAGATATTATTGTATTAATTTTGTGAACTTACTTTTTGAAATAAACAATTTATTTATTTATTTATTAAAAAAATAATTTTAATCACCAACTCTATATAATTCCACCTCTTACCCTCAGACTATAATTACAGCACCATCAGATCTTTCCTACAATTATACTGAACAATAATTATAATCAAGCTCGTATTAGGATCGCTTCCTTTAAAACGTACGGCGTAAATTGTAAACATGTTTTGTCAACCTTTACTGGTGGTAGAGCCCCAGTGACGGAGCTTGCGGGCGTAGGCACCACCGCATTACCTAATATACTTGCCGCTAAATGGTAGTGTTCATCACTATCGTGTTCCGGTCAGGTGGTAATGTACCTCCCTGTAATTTCCGACACAGAGGCGTAACACTTTAGGCCTCAGGAGTGGTAACGCATCTGCACTTTGGCCTTGGTCTTTGTGTGGGTGTCTATAGGCTGCGGTCATCACTTAACATCAATGTGAACTGCATGCTTGTTTGCCACTTTCATTACATAAAAAAAAAACCTAATTTAGATAGATAGATATTGAAACTAGCTTTTTTTACGTACCTTCACGCTTGTTATCCCCGAAGGGGTAAAGGTAAATGCAGTGCCGGTTAAGGCCGATGTGGGGCCCATAGGATATGTGACCATGGGGCCCTAGAGTTACATTTCCTTTTGAAAGGAGATGTTGCAAAAATGTATGGACCTCCGGCCATGTATTGTACACAATATCATTAACAGGCAAAATCAATATAAACACCTTTTTTAATTAATATTTTCACTTATTTAGCTTTGTTTGCAGTTACAAAACTTTATTTGCAGTTAAAATTGCAACTCAAAACCAATATGGCGAATATGACGGGCGCTGTCATTTTTACAAATTTTACTAATAACCGATACTAATCGATTTCCAATTTAAAGAAATTCATTGGAACTTCTTTAAATTGATCGATTCGATACATCGTTTTTTTATTAATATGTGATGCACTAGTAAGATACAGATAGCATTAGTTTTGTTTTATCTACATAGATGCTATCCCAAGTAGATAATAAATCTATGATCCCAAGCGTAGGCTGTATCACCGCCATGTTGAACATGGTTGAAAATGATAAAATCGTTTGAATTAAATGTGGTTGTAACTCAAAAAGATATTCTTGAATAAATTAATTGCATTTTTTTCGGATTTTTCTTTAATTTACTTATTTTTTGAGGTAGTGTACGAACCAGAGCCTAGCTCGCAACATCTCCTTTAGGATGTTAATAAAACAGAACATTTACGAATCGGAATCGAAAACAATATTAGGGGATTCCCCCTGTAAGTATTGTGGTATTGCCAACTTATAATAATATACCTATATAATTACAGTGTGGCCAACGCTCACTTTGAAAACATCTAAGGTGAATTACATATTTTACATACCTATTTGTAATTTTTTTTTGGGCACAGGCGCGGGCCCGTACCCTTTGCTGCCGCCTGTTTTATGGCTAATGCGGCACTGGGTAAATGCATGCATACATACGTACATGCAAACACGCACAATTCTCTTACGTACGTTTTTTTTTAGTATAGATATGCTACAGTATACACTTACCATCTTTTCTTTACGATATATGAAAAACTTTATCCTATAATATACAGTATACAGTGAAAAAAAACTTTAACAAAAATATTTGTATAAAAAGTGCCAAAGGGCACATTTAAAATATGTGAACGGCATTATCAGATATCCCGTAAGGTCTCTCAAAGGATTTGGGGAATCAATTTACTGATCGAAACGTTTAAGGTTGCCGTAGAGGGTTCATTTTGAAATATGCAGTGTTATCAGCTGGTATATTTACACTACCCATCAAGAAAAATCGCACATAGAGCTAAGAAAGAAACAGTCGGCTAGTTTTGACTTAGTAGAACGTTATCTTTGCTACCCAATGCCTACGCAAGTAGTGACAGTGCGGTATTAAAAGAGGTAACGCTCTACAGAGCCTAAATTAGCCGAAATACCTTTCCTTATGAAGCGCGCATAGCCCCGCGGCTGGTGTAGACCGCAAGCGATCTACTCGGTTAAGCGATACGGGCGCGGTTGTGTGATGGGTGACCGCTAGTGGCAAATTAAAATGCGCGTTTCCGTACTTTGGAAGGCACGTTAAGCCGTCGGTCCCGGTTGTTATTGATGGATAGCAGTCGTTAAACCTTGTCGGAGGCCTTATGGGCGGTTTGTAAACATCCGACAGTGGGTTGGCCACTAACCCACCCACCTCCACCAATCCGCATTGGAGCAGCGTGGTAGAGAAAGCTCCAGGCCTCCCCCCAAAAAAGGGGAGAGACTCGTGCCCAGCAGTGGGACGTATCAAGGGTTGCCATTATTATTATATATTATATCCAGCTCCAGTGACGGAGCTCGCGGGCGTAGGCACCACCCCATTACCTAATATACTTGCCGCTAAATGGTAGTGTTCAGCACTATCGTGTTCCAGTCAGGTGGTAATGTACGGCCCTGTAATTTCCGGCACAGAGGCATAATACCTTAGGCCTCAGAAGTGGTAACGCATCTGCATTTTGACCTCTGGTCTTTGTGTGGGTGTCTATAGGCTGCAGTCATCACTTAACATCGATGTGAACTGCATCCTTGTTTGCCACTCTCATTAAATAAAAAAAATAAAATTATAATTACGTTTTCAAATCACACACCATTTTGAACCTCTCGCAGTGAACATAGGTGGCACTTTTATAAACAACTCAAAATCGATGTTGGTTAACCTATTAACTTAACGCCGCTTCGCCGATGTATTAGCGCCAGGTCAATGGGTGCAGGTAGCAACTTGTGGAGGGTTTATTTTTAGTGTGTCACAATCAACGGCTTTTTAATACCTGGAAAGTTTAATTGCAACTTGATATGTTTTCTTGCTAAGCATAGAACAACATGGGCCACCGGCTACGGCAGACTGGAGGGGAGTAGACATAGCGTTAATTACCGATGCAAAACACTCTGTCATTTTTTGCGGGGGGAAATGCGTGCGACACACACGCACACTACAAAAATCGTCTATTACTACGAAACTCACACCTTGACTTTAACAAAATACAGGAACAATTTCACGCACACATTTAATCATCTAGGCGACAGGTATAGGCCCATTTGGGCTTGTACTTTGACAGAGGGGAAAGCCTGCATATGGCTACTCCCCTCCGGTGTTGCGCTATGTTGCTAAGGTGTTGATGTTAAGATGCTGCGTATACCTCGGACGGTGAAGCGTACAAATGTCTCGATAAAGGAACTCAATGTGTCCACTAGACTGTCTTCCATCTGTTTACAAAGAGGCCTTGAGTATGGTCACATTGCTCGCAAAAATAGGGGCAACCTCGAGGAACTCGTCTCCACAGAGAAAATCGTAGGCAAAAGACCACGAGCACATCGCGGACACTCCTCGGAGGGGAGGAGGTTGGGTGAGGGGGGATAATCGGGCGAGACGTCGAAGTGTCCATCCTAAACGTAGTACATACATATTCTTTGCCACGAGGAAGAAGCTCAACGCGCTGGACAGAACAAGTCCGCACAACACTCGACAAAAAATTGCACGAGGCCATACACGTAGCTAAAAATCGGAACCGAAGGCGCAGCATCGTGAAACAGAAGGTGACCCATTGAGGGGATCCCGACCCTCAGTTATGAATCAAACGACACCAAGAGAGATGTTTACTTTAATTAAGCCAAGGGGGGGGGGGGGAAAGCGCGCATGGTTCCGCGGCTGGTGTAGATCGTAAGCGATCGGTTACCCACTGCGGACGCGGTCGGGTAGGGTGTCGTAGGGCAGTCTGTAAATCTGACCCTAACTCTTCGTTGTGGACCCGCGAGTTTCTTAATTCAGTTTTCCCCGCGCCCGCAAGAATTCTAGGTAATTCCCTCTCCCCTTAAACTATGCAAAAGAACCTATAATAATAATGGCAACCCTTGTCCCACTGCTGGGCACGAGTCTCTTCCCTTTTTTGGAGGAGGCCTGGAGCTTATTCGACCACGCTGCTTCAATGCGGGTTGGTGGAGATACGGGCTACGGGCTAACCCGCTGTCAGATCTTTTCAAACCGCCTATAAGGCCTCTGACAAGGTTTCACGACTGCTATCTATCGATAGCAAACGGGACCGACACCTTAACGTGCCCTCCGAAGCACTGAAACGCGGATTTTAATTTTGCCACTAGCGGTCAGCCATCACACACCCGACGGTGCGCGTATTGCACAACCGAATAGATCGCTTGCGATCTTCATCAGCCGGGGGCTATGCGCGCTTCCAAAGAACCTATATTAAGTATCTAAACCCCAGTAGTTTCAACTGTGATTTGACTAACAGTCAGTCAGTCACTCAATTAGTAAAGGAAGAGATTTCATAATACCTATTGATCAATTTTTATTCTTTTACAGTCAATTCCAAGCCACTCACCTTCGACGAGGTCTACAATCAGAGCTCACCAACTAACTGCACGGTCTACTGCGGCGGTCTCACCACCGGTCTCACGGAGGAGCTCATGCAGAAGACCTTCCAGCCATTTGGGAATATTCAGGAGATTAGGGTCTTCAAGGACAAGGGGTATGCTTTTATCAGGTAAGATTCGTTTATCTTTTTTCGAATTTATCTTTTTTTGGCAGTTTCTCAATTCCTCGGAATTGCAAAAAAGTGGCAAACAAGCATGTAGTTCACATTGATGTTAAGTGATGGCTGCAGCCTATAGATACCCACACAATTACCAGAGGTCAAAATGCATATGCATTGCCACTCCTGAGGCCTAAGGTATTGGCTCTGTGCTGCAAACTACAGGGCCGTACATGACCGGAACACTATAGTGCTGAACACTACAATTTAGCGGCAAGTGTATTAGGTAATGCGGTGGCGCCTACGCCCGCGAGCTCCGGCACTGGAGCCACCAGAAATAAATGTTATGTATTAATAAATGTTTTAATACTACGTTCCAGATTCTCGACAAAGGAGAGTGCAACCCACGCAATCGTGGCTGTCCACAACACCGACGTCAATGGCCAGCCCGTCAAATGTTCGTGGGGTAAGGAGTCAGGTGACCCCAACAATGCACAGGCTCAAGGACAGGTAATTATCATCTATCATCATCATTTTACCCGAAAAACGTCCACTGGTGGTCAAAATTTAACCCCAAAGACGCTCACAACAGTATTATGCGTCATTAGGGGAGAATATGCCATAATTAAATCATTTGAGAAAATGAAGAAGCGCGCATGATTTCGCGACTGGTAGATCAGAAGCGATCTACTCGGTTTAGCCATACGGGTGCGGTCGGGTGTGTGATGTGTGACCGCTAGTGGCAAATTAAAACGCGGGTTTCCGTGCTTCGGAGGGCACGTTAAGCCGTCGATCCCGATTGCTATCGATAGATAGCAGTCGTTAAACCTTGTCTGCCTTATGGGCGGTTTGAAAACATCCGATAGCGGATTGGCCACTAACCCACCCACCTCCACCAACCCGCATTGGAGCAGAGTGGTGGAGTAAGCTCCAGGCCTTCCCCCAAGAAGGGGAGAGACTCGTGCCCAGCAGTGGGACGTATAATGGGTTGCCATTATTATTATTATTGCCCAAGCGTGGGGATTGGTGTACGCAGGGGCAATGTTTTATCGCAAGACGCTATTGCCCATAATGCCCCAAGCGTTCTCCAACAGAAACTCTCCTTTAGAACGATTCACCCATGGACAAAGAGCAACACGGACCACCGGCCGCGGCGGACCGGAGGGAAGTAGCCATGCAGGCTTTCCCCTCTGTCAAAGTACAAGCCCAAATGGGTCTATGCCTGTCGCCTAACCCCCTATTCATAAACGTATTTTAGCTAAAGTGTTGCTAATCTCTCCTTTGTCTTTTTCTATCCTGCACATTTGACAATGCAACTGACAAAGACAAGCCATTCTATAGCTAAAACGTATCTAATGTACGTTTATGAATAAGGGGTTTTTACTGGTGGTAGAGCTCCAGTGACGGAGCTCGCGGGCGTAGGCACCACCGCATAACCTAATATACTTGCCGCTAAATGGTAGTGTTCAGCACTATCGTGTTCCGGTCAGGTGGTAATGTACGGCCCTGTAATTTCCGGCACAGAGGCATAACACCTTAGGCCTCAGGAGTGGTAACGCATCTGCATTTTTACCTCTGGTCATTGTGTGGGTGTCTATAGGCTGCAGTCATCACTTAACGTCAATGTGAAGTGTATGCTTGTTAGGCGTTTTAAAAAAAAAAAAAAAAAAAGGGTGTAGATGTTTAGATGTGTGCGTGGTTTTTTTTGTGTATTTTGTTAAAGTCAAGGTGTGAGTTTCGTAGTTATAGACGATCTTTGTAGAGTGTGTGTGTCACGCGCATAAAATGACAGACTATTTTGTTTGCATTGGCTACTTTAACAGATTTCTTAAGTAAGAGAAGGATGTGAAATGTTACAATAACTTTAACTTTACTGGTTGTAGGGCTCCAGTGACGGAGCTCGCGGGCGTAGGCACCACCGCATTACCTAATATACTTGCCGCTAAATGGTAGTGTTCAGCACTATCGTGTTCCGATCAGGTGGTAATGTATGGCCCTGTAATTTAGGCCTCAGGAGTGGTGACGCAATTGCATTTTGAGCTTGGTCTTTATGTGGGTTTCTATAGGCTGCAGTCATCACTTAACATCAATGTGAACTGCATGCTTGTTGCCCACTTTGACAAAAAAAAATACAAATATCGTGGTGCATCTCAGGCTTATTATTATCTCGTATTTTTAAAAGAGCCGACTGAGTTTATTTGGGCAGGTTTTTCTCAGATCATATTGGCCTTTGGAACTCTGCCGGTGAATGACAAGAAAAGACTCTTTTTCTTTTCTTTTTACTCTTTGTTATCAGTTTGTACAGGGAAAATGAGACATTCTACTGATATATTTCTTACATTAGCATATTATATTTAGTTTTATGTTAGTGATATTTTTAACTTTACATGTATTTTTTATCTTGTTTGACATGTACAGTAGAAGCTCTTTATTCGCACTTCCTTCAATCGCGTTTTCACTATTCGTATGTATGTATGTATGTATCTTCACGCCAGGTCCCTAACGGGGTAGGCAGAGAGTGTAGAGCGCCAGATATCCCGGTTCTGACAAACCTCTCGTGCCTCGTCTACCTTCATCATTCTCTTCATACATGCACGCCGATTCCTTAGACTTTTGATCCCACCATCAGACAGAACTCGACCTATTTGGTCATGGTAGGTCAGCCTTGGTCTTCCTGGGCCTCTGCAACCATCCACATTCGCATTGTATATCTGTTTAGTCATTCGCTCATTCGACATTCTTTCTATGTGCCCGAACCATCGGAGCATGCCTTTTTTCATTTTTACACCGATACTATCATTCACACAAAGTCTCTTTCTTACTCACTATTCGTGGATTGAAAAAATGCGACTCAAGTCCTATATCCGCGGCATAAGATTTCTTTATTTGCAGATTGAATCGGTACTTCAATTAAAAAGCATTCGGTATACGTTATCAACGCATCAAGAGATAAATAAAATAGACCTTATTACAACGATACCGAGATTGTGTTTTCAAAAGCTAACGGCGTTGTTTGTTTCGTTCGACGGTTCCTTTGAGGTAATGTCGCCTTCGCCGCGGTCGGTGTTTTTAAGTTTGTAAACAAAAAAATTTAGATAAAACAAACTTGTTACTCAAAACATAAAGTATATTATTGAATGCTGCCACAATTGGACCCTTGCCTAAACCTGAAGATATTATCAAAGATATTGTCAAAAACTTAAATTGAACAGATTTTTTATGTTTGCTTTTTATTTATTTCGCCGCCTAGATGTTAAAGGAGTTTGGATGTCGATTTATTTTTAATTGTTTTAAAAAATAGAATGTCATTGTGTTATACATTTTTATTAGAATTTTTTACGTCTTTGATACGAATAAATCGATCTTGTGAAAATTAATAAATAATTATTTTTCATTAAAACACGAACCTCAACACTAGGAACGTATCCCCTATAATTCTATATAAATTACCATTCCATATTCACGATGGTTCGGGCATGCTCCGATGGTTCGGGCATATAGAAAGAATGTCGAATGAGCGAATGACTAAACAGATATACAATGCGAATGTGGATGGTTGCAGAGGCCCAGGAAGACCAAGACTGACCTACCATGACCAAATAGGTCGAGTTCTGTCTGATGGTGGGGTCAAAAGACTTAGGAATCGGCGTGCATGTATGAAGAGAATGATGAAGGTAGGCGAGGCACGAGAGGTTTGTCAGAACCGGGATATCTGGCGCTCTACACTCTCTGCCTACCCCGTTAGGGATCTGGCGTGAAGATACATACATACATATTCACTATTTCAGTATTCGCGGCATATTTACGGAACGTATGCCCCGCGAATAAAGAGCTTCTACTGTATATCAATTGCTATACACTTTAATTTATTTTCTTTGTTTTCGACGTGTCATAAGAGGTGCCTGTCACCCTAAATGAATAAATGAGTTTCTGATTTTTTTTTGTTATGTAATGTAAGTGGCAAACAAGCAAGCAGTTCACATTGATGTTAAGTGATGACTGCAGCCTATAGACACCCACACAAAGATCAAGGTCAAAATGCATATGGTGTTATGCCTCTGTGCCGGAAATTACAGGGCCGTACATCACCACCTGACCGGAACACGGTAGTGCTGAACACTACCATTTAGCGGCAAGTATATTAGGTAATGCGGTGGTGCCTACGCCCGCGAGCTCCGTCACTGAAGCTCTACCACCAGTAAAATTCTGATTCTGATTCTGATTATATTTGCAGCTCGGTGGAACGGCGTACAGTCCGTTCGGCGCGGCGTATACCGGCGGGGTACCGCCCGCGTCCTATTGGTACAACGCGTACCCGCAGCAACTCGGCGGGTTCCTACAGGGCGTGCAGGGCGTCCAGGGCTACTCGTACGCGAGCCAGTTCGCTGGGTACCAGCAGCAGTATATGGGGTGAGTGGTTGTTAAATCTAGACGTGATCTTGCCCAGTGATTCCCAAAGTGGTCCAGTTAGACCCCCTGGAGTCGATGGGAGGCTCGATGGCCTACGTAGGCGTGAATAAAAATGGGAATGCGATATAAATTAAAATATAATAATGTATTGTATATGTATCATAACTTTCGGAATGAAGATCGATATTTTTAAAATTTTGACTTGAAACTTACTTACTTCGCTGGCTCAGCGACCCAAAGTGAGTCTTGGCCTCCGAAACGAGAGAATTCCACCTTCTTCTATCTTGAGCGATTTCAGGCCAGTCGTGGATCCGAAGTTCGCGCAGGTCTGCCTCAACCATGTCAATCCAGCGGTTTCGAAGCCGGCCGACCGGGCGACGTCCAGTGGGTCTGCCCAGGTTTGCTTTCTTCACCCCACGATCTTCCCCCATCCTCTCAAGGTGGCCAAGCCAGCGAAGTCGGTGTGCCTTGGTCTCCCCGATGATATTAGGTGCCGCCACGAGATCTTCAATTTCGGAATTCTTCCGGATCCTCCACAAACCATCTTCTCCTCTCACAGGCTCCAGAATTTTCCGAATTGCCTTTCTTTCAGCCACCAGGAGTTTCTGTTCAGGAGTTCTCTTCTTTTTGTGTTAGTATCCAGTTTGTGTTGTGTTGAGTTAGTGTCCTTGAAACTTACTTAAAAAAAAACACCTAAATTCCTTCTGTCTAATGCTGAAAAAAATGTACTATTGTCAATGGTCATACTCGTATATAAAACGACATCCACGCGGGCGAAGCCGCGGGCAACGGCTAGTTAACTACAATATGAGCGATTATTTCCAGTATGGGCGGCGTGCAGCTGCCGTGGGCGCTGGGCGGCGGGGTGGGGGGCGTGGGCTCGGTGGGGGGGGTGGCCGCCATGTCCCAACCGCCGCAGGTGCTACACTACCCCGTGCAACACTTCCAAGTGCAACCTGTAAGTTTCTCTATTGTTTCTTATAGGATGATTTCTTATAGGATGATATATTTAACTGCCTCGGTAGCCTAGTGGTAGCAGGCCACTACTATAGGTCGCGCCAGGTAAAAAGAACGCTGGCGGTCAAGCTGCGCAGTAGACGATTTATCGATCTATTTGGTGGTATGAGGTGTGGCGTTTTCAATCTGCCTACCAATACACGAAACCGCAAGCGAAAGCTAGATCAAAAATAAACCAATAGGGCTAGTACTTTCGTGCGCGAGTGTACCGATGCGCGAACACATCCCTTCTACATTCTTCCAGCGTTCTTTTTACGTGGCGCGACCTATACTACGCTGAGGTCCTGGGTTCTATTCCCGGGTAGGGGGTTATCAGAAGTAATGGTGTAAAGGCTTTATCTCTGGTTCCATTGAGATTTTTCAATCTTCTGGAAATTTTTATTTATTTATTTATTCTCTAAAGTGCACAAAAAAAATTGTTACATGAGGCGAACTTAATGCTATATAGCATTCTCTGCCAGTCAACCTTTGGGTTGTAAAGAAAACATAAATGGTGCAGAGCATTCAAGAAAAAAAAAGAACAAAAAAGAAATAATAATAATAAGCGTAAAATAAAAAGTTATCAAGTTTATACAAAATAATAAAAATGAAATTTCCTAGTACCTCGAAGTTTGGTAATGTGCCCGGAGATGTCAATAGGCTCGCCACCTGTTACATGGGCCAAAACGTAACTGGCGAATCGTGGGTGTTTGCATGTATGCTTGAATGCATGCATTTACCTCTGCCTACCCCTTCGGGGATTACAGGCGTGAAGTTACGTTTTTTTTAGGAAACTAGCTGTAATGTCATAATTGTTGACCTTATTACACGATACGGTATTCAGGGTCCGATAGCAAGGGTCAGGGTAGTGTAATTACATTTAGAGAGTTAGAGTCCCTAATTAGGGCGACCGGAGAGGCCCGGTCAGCCTAACGCCCTAACTACACACAGTGAAAATATGAACAGTATGGAAACTACGTACAAAACGGCACACTCGCACAAACATGCGCATCGACGCTCGAGTAGCGAGTGGCTCGGAGCTGCAGCACCGCGAGAACCGCTTAGGGGCCTCGTTGATGCGCATGTTTGTGTGATTGCGCCGTTTTAACGTTTTCTACGTAGTTTCCATGCTATTCATATTTATACTGTGACTGAGTTAGTCCCTGAGTTAGTCCCCTAGTTAGACCCTGTCGACCGGATAGTGTAATAAGCGGCAACCCGGCGCGAGGCCACGCCCACCCTTTCTACCGGACCCTGAATACCGTGTCGTGTAATAACCTTTTTAGTTTTAATTAGTTTATTAAGAACAATAAAAAGAGCATACTTATTCCCATGAAGTGAATATTTTTGTTGGCTAACTACAGATCGGCGAGGACGAATGGCTGGCACCAAGCTTGCTGGTCTGAAATACAACAGTCTCCGGTAACTCTGCCCACCCTCAAACGTATACACCTTGATGCAACAGAGACTCCGGCGAAAGCGTTTTGTTTTTTAACAAAATTATTTGATGATTGCTGTCAGAAAAAAAATGATTTAAAAAAAAGTCTTGAAAATTATGACAAATTCTTTTTTTTTAATGTGACAATTTTTTTGGTTTTAGTCGCAATTTGTATATGTGCAGTATTTTTTTGTATAACAAAAGTGAAAATTGTAAAACAAACAATTTGATTTAAGTTTAATACGTTTTGAGCTGTTTTTTTCGTTACAAACTTTGCTGCGTCTTTAAAGGCACTTTTTTGTTTAATTTTAAACTAAATATTTATCAATTGTTTATTATTTGTTTGTAGATCTTTAATCACGTGTCTTTTAGATCTTCAAAACCAATTTTTCGACCTCGTTATTATAATTTAGTCATTACTAGTCACAAATCTACTTCACTAAATATTGATTACCAAATAAATATGGAAATACAAATGGAGTTAAAAATTTTGTTCAGATTTTTCGTTTGTAGAAACGAAAAATGTAATTTTAAGTGTAATTGTCAGTACATTATATACATACCAAAAACTGTGTGTTTATGTTATATACCACGGAATACCACCTTTACACCATCTACATACACTCCTCGCTAAACGTTTTTGAAAATTATTATTGAATAATAAAGGGACGTTTCTATGGACTTAAGAATTTATTTACTATGCTGCGAAAATAAATAGTATTGAACAAATAAAATTACTGATCTACATTGAAAATTAATTAATGAAAATATATTAAAAAAAAAATATTCTCTTATTTTTATATTAAGTATTTCAGTTACTTATTTTTTTAAGTAATAGACATTTGTACGTCCGATTTAAATATTGCGGTAATCAAAACTTAGTGGAGTATATTAATTTAACTATGTAAAGTTTTTTTTTTAATTTACAGCTCATACTTATGTGATTTTTGTGCCATATATTTGTTTAATTGTTGTAAAATTTATTGTTTACCGACATAAAAATTATGTGACAAATTTTCGTAGATCTCTTAAAAAAATATTTAATTTTTAAGTTTAATATAGTAAAATGGACAAAAATACTTACTGTACAAATAAATACTTGTAAGCAATGTTCTTCGCTATGCGGTCTTTTCTATGGAGGCGATTGGAGAATGCGAAATGCGAAAAAAATGCGAACTAGTCTAATTTTTTTTAAGATCTGAGACATACGTGGGTTAGTTAGCTGGCAAACAAAAAAAATGAAAATGTGAGTCATAATTCTGTGTCTTGGTATTTGCAATATGCAATAAAAAAAGTCCTAACCATTGACATATATGTACTTACTAAAGTACTAGATAGGACAGTCCCCTTGGTAGCACAATTCCAGTTGCATTCAATTTACCACACTTTTCCATAGTAACATGACAGCTGACGTTAAAACATCATACGTAAAAATATCTGTCTGGTCGTCTTCTCTATATATTAACTTTATTGAATATAAAACTATTTGTTTTTTAACAACACTGATTTTTTTTGTATTTCCCTAAGAACGCTGTGGTATTGTAATTTTTTTTGGCATTTTTTTATGTGTCAAGTTCAATTAAGTTCATGAAACAAAATAAAAGGAGATGGTTCAAAGTTCTATGGGACTTGGGCCACTACTTGTGCATATAAGGGTAACAGGGAAATGAACCCATTAAACTAATACGAACATTCTTTTTTGAAAATTATTTGTATATTTTTAGCACAAGATTTATTTAAAAAATGCTTGACGTTTCTAAAACACTGAATTGTCAATGTCAGGTGACATGACAATTAGGGATATAAATCTGAGGTTTATTATTCAGTTTAGTTTAGTTTATTCATTTATTTCATATAATTAGGCTCCTGGAGAGCACTTTTACATCGTCATTTTTTTTTTTTTTTTTTTTTTTTTTTTTTTTTTTTTTTTTTTTTTTATTAATCGGAATATCGATTTTTTGCGGCAAGAATCGATTATTTTAATCGATTCGTAGTACAAGATCACGTCAGTAAATCGATAATTCACCCTAGAGAATCGAGGTTTGATCTTTTTGTTTCAATAACAACCATACGTTTTTTTTTGGCGGGAACCTCGAAAGAGGCGTATGGAGCTCTTATTTTATTTAATTTTCTTGGTGTATTTTTAAGTTATATTGAATAAAATTGGTGGCATTTTGTTTGATATAGGTTTATTACAGTGCCCGTGTATAGTGAAATAGAATAACAGTGCGAAAACACGACCTTTTAGGTTGCCTCCAAAACTTCAATGTAAATGTTCTAGTAAAGTAGCCATCGCTTTACTCGAATAACTTGACTTTACTTGAATGTAACTCACTTGACTGACATGTTATACTTGATACTTACTTATCATACTTGATGACTATATTATGCTGGCTTTTACGCTGCTTGGATAAATACGAAGTATCGTTTTACTTGACACTGGCAATATGCGTAATAGCGATGCCATAATAACAAAAAAAAAAACAACCATACAAACCATAGACCAACACGGGCCACCGGCCGCGGCGTACTGGAGGGGAGTAGCCATAGCGTTTATTACCGATACAAAACAGTCTGTCATTTTTTGCGGGGAGAAATGCGTGCGACACACACGCACATTACAAAAATAGTCTATTACTACGAAACTCACACCTTGACTTTAACAATATACAGAAACAATTTCACGCAAACATTTAAACATATAGGCGAAAGGTATAGGCCCATTTGGGCTTGTACTTTGACAGGTGGGAAAGCCTGCATATGGCTACTCCCCTCTGGTGTTGCTCTATGATACAAACAGTACAATGTAGATACAAATTAACACAAATACAGTGAAAAATTACATACCTACTACAACTTCGTGTTACACAATACTTATAGATATTATGATATATATGATATATTATATGCAACGAAGGTGAAAGACCAGCATGCAGTTCACATGGATGTAAGTGATGAATGCAGCCTACACCCATCTACAAAAATACCAAGAGGTCAAAATATAAAAACAGATCGATTAATCGGACATCGATTTTCCCCCCGTTGATCTGACCGTGGATCGATTTATGACACTTCGATTCGTATCGATTCAAAAATTGATCAGAAAGCATCGCGACATCTCTAATGACAAGATCGATGCCGTTTTTCGTTCTGAAATAATCGCATTTTACAGTATTTTTGTTTTAGTTGTTTTTGTTGAGCATTTAGCTCAGTTAAAATATTTTTTACTTAAAAGCTACATACATACAGTAGGTACATTTACTGTAGTACTCTGCTCTGTAAACGTCAACGTATCCCTTTGTTATTTAACCATATTTAAGTTCATGAGTACCGTGCCGTTTGATTCGATTTTTGAACGAAGGTATACATTGTCATTCTAGACGCCGCCATGTTGTTGTAGTATATCAATTATATGGCAATATTTCAAAACTATTTTATTTTCGTACAAAGCGATCTAGACAAAAAATTACAAATTATTATTTTTCCTGAAATCAAGATATTTTTCTCCTTTTTTTGGTACATGTACAAGCTATATCCCAAATTGAAACATCTCCTTTGAAAGTCATATCGTTCTGACGTTAACCTAACCTAAAAAATAGCAAGCGCCATTTACAAAATCAAATTAATTAAATATTGAGTTTTACAATGTTTTTATTTTTATGTACTTCCTACTAAATATTTTTGTTCTTCATTTATTCCTTTAACCAAATTTATTATCGTGAGTATACAAGAAGGAGACGGCGTGTTTTCCAAACTTTCATTTGAAATATCTCGACCATAACCTCAAAATAAAATTGACACAGAGTTTTGGCGGGAACCTTGAAAGAGGCGTGTGGTGCTCTTATTTTATTTCATGTTCTTGGTGTATTTTTAAGTTATATTAAATAAAGTTGATGGCGTTTTGTTTGATATAGGCTTATTACAGTGCCCGTGTATAGTGATATAGAATAACAGTGCGAAAACACGGCTTTTCAGTTTGCCTCCAAAACTTCATTGTAAATATTCTGGTAAAGTAGCCATCGCTTTACTCGAATTGCTGACTGTGACTGACTCACTGACTGATAATTGACCGACTGACTAACTTTTACGCTGCATATGATGAATACAAATATCGTTTTACTTGACACTGGCAATATGCGTAATAGCGATGCCATTATATATTAAAAAAAAAACCTCAAAACAACAGTGGCATTGTAATTTGCAAATGCCTTGACACAGTTAAAAATATAATCTATAGCTTTTGGCATGGGGGATGCAAGAAAAAAAATACTTTTTAGAAAATATATAGCTATATATAAGTTAGTGTAAGTTAGTTGTAAACGTCACGCGGGCCAAAGGGTTGCGACTCGGGCATTTTTGTCGGTGACCAAAGCGCCGACGGTAGCGTTAAGTTAGTGGGAAAAATGTAGTATTTTCGAAAAATGTTTAATAGTGTAGGCAAGATCACGCGCGAGTGAGAATTTTATAACATTTTATACTTGCCGGAGACGCTAGTGAAATATGGTTGTTGGTATACAGATGGGTACAAAAATTTAGTATCGGCCACCTTTGTCTCAAATGGACACAACTTGAGAACAGTAGTAAAATAATGCTGTCACTTTCTGATATACTCGATGATAGAGAGATAGAAATTTGATGACAGCTGTCAACTGCATTTCTTTTTTAATTTCGTGCATGGTAAAGGACCGTAATCTTGCAGTTTTGTTTTATTTTGTCATCAAATCACTTTCTCTTTATATAAATAGTTTTTTAAAAAAGTGATGGTAATATTTAAATTAAAAATAAACTGGATTGTTGTTTATGATGAATTGAGGGTAGATAAAGAGATGAATGGTGCCGGTAGTTGTTTTTTCAATTCTTTACCTTACTAGTATGAGTTGACATAGAAGAGAGGCGATATATAGTGTTGTCACTGTCACGCAATGAATTAGCCAAGATGTTATATTTTATCGCAATACACCAATCCACATGCATATTTACTGGATTTTTTAAAAAAATTTTCTAAGTTAGTTATTATTTTAAATAAATTTTATTGTCTCAAAATAGATAACTTTATTATGTTATTTTTTTATAAAACTTAATTTCCAGTATTTAAAAACATCTAGAATTTAAAAGTGGCACAAATTTAAATTTAGCTCCACTTTTGGTATGACGTGTTTATTTCTCAAAGTGAATATTTTAAATAACTTTTACTACTAAATAATTTTGAAATCATTTTTTTTTCAAAATGTTGTTCATAAGTCGCAAAATGGAAAATCATGAAACATTTTCATTTCTAAATTGGTTGTATACGGTTGTATACGCGAGAAAATCCGCAAGTTTAATTTCTACAATGTACGAAGCTCGCGAAAACCTACGAAAATGTTATTTCTAAATTGGTTGTTTTTTCAGAAATCCAAAAAAAAAGGCATCAGTCTATCCAAGGCATTCTGCTGCACACTTAAATAAGTTTAATATGATTGTGTCAGTAGAGATCTAGAAAATATGAAGTCTAATGTGTTATTGTAAAAATGGATATGTCAACTTGTCAACTCATACCAATAGGTACTATTTTTTTCACATCGTTGCCAGTTCTAAGTTTTGTCGCAAACTAACGATAACTTCTATTTGATTTCTTTCCTTTAGCCTTTGGCTGGTCGCCCTTTAGAGATCTCTGCCTATCATTTTAGTACAGAAGTGTTGCTAACTATCGATTCTTATCTAAAACAATGTTAATATATCAACATGATACTATCGATAGGCGATAGTATCGATGGAAACGACTTTATGGATATTATCTTTAACTTCAAACGTAATAATACGGACGGAATCTAATAGATTTTAAACTTGAAACACTTAAACAAATTTATTCTTATCTACCAAACAATATTATCGTTTTAAATATCAAAGGAATCGATATTCTCAATCGTATTTTTCGCTAGAACATCACTTACATCATTATTAAAACCTACAGTTTGTACATTTTAAGAGGCATTATTAACAATAGTAAGTATTGTTATATTTCAAACAATCAATAGTATCGATACTTCAATTCTATCGATACTCGATAGATCTAATGATATGCCATCGATAAAGAATCGATAGTTGACTATAGACCAACACTATAGTTCGGAGAATAGGCGTCAGATAGAAGGTAAATCGTTTAAGTACTGGCAACTACTTTTTAATTTTCCAAAGAAAAATATGAGAACTTGATAAATGCCAAAATCAATAATGACTATACATAATTACTGTTATACAAATGGTTGTGTCTATAATAAATACGTGAAGAACATTTAAAAAAAAAATGAATGTGGAAATTCGAAATAGCGAGATTTTAGATTTATTTACGTGTTTAAGATGAAAAGAAAAAATATTTATTGTGTAGCTTTTAAGACATTTAATCATTTACTGTAGCTAGAATAAAGCGTGCTCTTGGTTATTTCAATTTCCTGTTTATTTACCGCGACTGAGGTTAGTGTTGAAAACATTAATGGGAAAACATTTTTTGGAAAATCTTTTCCGGTCGTTGATCGACGTGAAATTTTTTGAATGCGATCTACATTGTTTATATTTGTTTATTATTTTGGCATGTAGGTGATTGAGACATATCGATAGAAAAATTTAATTATAAGAATATTTATGTATAAATAAAGATATATTATCGATTACCAGCGAAGATAGCTCGTCAATTTTTCCACCCTGTCAATCGTTTTGATATACATGAAGGTTTTTTTGGCTGTATATCGAAAAACATGGGGTCCGACCCCAAGAACAGCGGTTAGATAGACAAATTTAGTTTAACGATGCTAGATTATTGAAACTACGCCTATCAAGCTTGTTAGTATAATGCATATAATCCTTAATAATAAGTATGATAGTTATCTATAGTACTGCCGACCGTTATGCGCAGAGACCGGCGACTAGTGACGTATTTACCGATTTTTTTACGGTAAATTGTAAACCGTTTTTTCTTCTTTTCTTTTAATGAGGCTCGCTGTTGCGTGTTTAAAATGTTACGAAGTGGCCAGTTAGTTGCCGGTCGAAGCTATTTCGACGCGTCGTTGCCTTCAAATAAGCTATCTTTCCTCTGATATGCTGCTATAAGTTAATATAAGATAATGTAATCGGATATAACCATTATAAAATGGTTCTAGCTAGGTAAATTCAAGATATATTTAAAGTATATACCTATTATATTATACATAAATAAAAAATATGTCTAGATAGGCTATTCGAATTTGTGTGTCGTTCCATTTTGGTTTTTTATTTTTGTTTTTTTTTTTTTTTGTATCCATTCCATGGATAAGGTGTATATTTATATATTTATATATATATATAATTTTAAGTCCTATAACACCAATATTTGATAACCTCGAAGTATTGTAGCGGTTTTTCCAAGTTAACACAAAAAAAACTTAAATTAAAAAATGCCTTATTGATATATAAAATTATTCTCTACTAAATAGTCATGAAGAGTTTGTTACTTAAAAGAATTAATAATTTACGAACCAATACATTACTATATATAAAATGTATAAATTTAAAAAATACCATTCAGTATAACAATGATTTAATAGTGAAATACGACCACCACGGTTGTATGCGACTGTCCTTTTAAATTATTTTTGACCGGTCCATTGTGACGTAGACGTTTGTTGATTACGACCGAATGGACTACGGTCCATTCTTTTTGGTCCGTTCAGACTAAGTACCCAATATTTGAAGTTTTTTACTTAAATAATTAAATAAAAACTTTCACTGTTCCAATATCAGATACTACACAAATATTTATAAACTATGGTGAAACAGCTGTATTTAAAATTAAAGCGTCGTTATCATAACAAAATAAAAGGCGCAGATTATCGTCCCGTAGGTAATTACTATCACAGAGACATAACTTCTTAACTCTCGTGTGGCAACGAATCTGCATTTTGACCTCTGGTTCTTTGTGTAGATGTCCATAGATCAGTCGGCAGGAGGCCTCTCCTTCTCCAGTCCGGATATCTAGATTATCTAGGTAGTGTTGTGGGCATGTCTTTTCCATAAGCCGACATGTTATTCGTATCTGTGGGCATCTGTAGGCGGGTACTCGAACGGATGATGAAATTAGCACAGGTTGGCAGAAGAAAGTCGCATATTGCCAAAGATCCGCCGATTCGATTACTTCCGGCAGGGAAGAACGGGAAAGAAACCCTTCAGACCGGGCAACCATATTTACCGGGATACGATACTACTACTCCCATTAGTATTCTGCCAATTTGATTCAGTACTACCCGCTTTATATCACTTGACGTTCACTGTTCTAACTGGCAGCATAACTGCCGTACAATAATTCGATTCCACTGTGTGACTGTGACTGTCATCACTTAACGTGTTGTCAATCAAGCTACAGGCTTGTTTAGCACCTTCCTACCAACAAAAAATGACATATTTTATTTAAAGAAAAATGGAAAGAAAAATTTGACTTCAGGCGAGACTCGAACTCGCGGCCTACTGGGAATCTAGTCCAGCCGCTCTTGCCTAACTAGCATAGTTGGTAATAGATGGCGCTACTGCTACCATAAAGCAAGGCAAGGAAATCAATAAATGTGAAGGAAAGATTTGACAAATCGGGCAGGACTTCAGTAGCTCAATTGGAAGAGCGGCTGGACTAGATTCCCAGTAGGCCGCGAGTTCGAGTCTCGCCTAAAGTCAATTTTTTCTTTTCATTTTTCTTTAAATAAAATATATTTCACAAGCATGTGTTAATGAGAAAAATTATAAAAACAAATAAAAATGACATTCTTATGAAAGATGACTTAAAATTGACATAATTTATCAAAATCTGCATTTTGAAGTAGTTATCTGAGTTACTGTTAAAGTGAAGTGTTAGCCTGGGTTTCACCAAGATATTTTTTAATGTTAGAGAAGGATGTGAAATGTTACAATAACTTTAACAGATATCTAAATGCAACCCAGGCTTAAGGTTAAAAAAAAAATTCTCACAGATATAAAAATAAAATAAATACACTCTCTTTTTACAATATAGTAGTTCAGACTTCCAGTAAGTTATCAATGATACTTGTTTTGGGAATGTCTCGCTACTTCCCAAGTAAGTAACAATAGAAGATTTTTCTTTTTAAAACTATGTAATATTCAAGTTAAATATACATTTTAATTTAATTTAATAATTCGTTATTATGATTCGAGACCATGAAGACATCTCATTTAGATCAAGAAGAGAATCAAGCTCCCATTGCAATAAGAGATGAAGAATAAATAAATATTCAACACTATCTGTCTCGGAAAACTTCGTATTGCCTCACAATGAAATAATGTGTCAAAGGTTTGATATATACGGACTATTTGTATGGGAAAATAAAATTGTGGTTTTTACGATTTCCCTTCAATTTCTTCATATTTTCTTACCTTTCAAACCTTCCCTGGACTTCCAAAAATCATTCGCAACCAAAATTAGCCAAATCGGTCCAGCCGTTCTCGAGTTTTAGCGAGACTAAATAGCAATTGATTTTTTAAAAATAGATTTCAAATTAATCTTGCAGATGTCAGAAGTCATTCGTTTTCGTTTATTTGACAACTTTTAAGTAACAAAATCTTTGAAGCAAAAAACTCTTTCGAATTGTTTATAAAACGTCGCATTGTGTGAAAAATGGTATTTCCAAAAAGGAATATAGGACTATTAGGCCGTCTTAACAGGGCGATAATAAATTGCAAGGCTATTTTAAATTACTATTGTCGAATAAATAATTGGGAAGAAATGTGGCTCTCTTACAAAGTAGGTACCGTTCCTAAAAATAACGTGCTGAGCAATTGCATGAATAATTTTGACGTTTAACTTAAGTCAGAGAATATGTAATAATACTACGTATAGAATGGCACTTCGACGTCGCGCCCCGTTTCCCCACATCACCCAACCTCCTCCCCTCTTATGGGCGACGGTTGGTATTTTCTACGTGCTACGCACACAGGTGCACGTGTGAATACACGTCACTGATTGATGTCTGTGTAATAGAGACCAAATTAAGCGTTTGTATGGAATTTTGGCGGAGTGTCCGCGGTGTGCCTAAGTAGACAAACTTAAGCACACAAATAAAAGTACCGTCAAAAATGTATAGTTGATTTTTATAAGTGATTACACTTCTCCCTAATTATTATTCTTAGCTAAACCTCTAGATACAATAAAATTCATATTGACTAATAAAACTTTCCTCCTTCAACATTATATTCTTAGTTGCATAGCTCAAATAGTAAAGCTTACTAGCCTACAGTGCTGTAGACTATTACGCATAAAACAGCGTTGAAAATTCGTCTACATTGACTCTTCAAATGTTTGAAGAGGTTAAATCATTAGTAATCAAATGTTGATTATATGCTTTGGGCTCAGCTAAGAGCTATTACATTTTTTTTTGATGTCACGGAAATTGAACATTAGCAGAATGGTTTATTATCGCCCTGTACTTACAGAAAGCGAAAACGCTTGGCGTTAAAGCTAGATGACTTGCAAAGCTTATCTGGAAATAAGCTTCAGGTGTCATGTCACATAGACAGCTAGCTTTTATGGTAAGAAGAAACTAAACGATATAAATATCAAACAAGCAGAGCAAAGTCTAAATAAATAAAGAACCTAATTAAAAATACGCGATTATCCCAAAACATAAAAACTATTTTTTGCAGGTTAATAAATGAACCCCAAAGACCATTTCAGAGGGACGTATAGTAAGATAGATGTGACACGAAAAGCTAAAAACCATATCGAAAAATTCAAAGCAATAGTTCTTTGGTAAACAGAAATCGAGAGAAATTAAATTTTAAGATCCGGATTAGATGTAAGACCAACTATAATTATAAATAATTTTACATAAAATAGAGTAGAAGATGGAGATAAAAGTGAAGTTAAAGCTGAGTGAGTTGAAAAAAGTAAAAACTTTTGGACTATTGGGCAACATACTGAAGGCAGAATATGATGAGAGAGAAAAAAAATACAATATGCGTTAATGCTATTTACCTATTTACCTTTAAATTAATCCTAATAATCTGCCTACATAAAGAAGCATACCTAGTAGACACTTGACGAGATTTTTAACACTACATAAAACATGATTCTTGACTTCATCTTCCTTCGTTGGGTCATGAAAAACCGTAAACTCTCTTCCTTTTCCTATCCTGGGGGGTCCTGGGTTCGATTCCCGGGTCGGGGCTGTCAGAGATAACGGTGTAAAATCTGTTATCTCTGGTTCTATCCGGTTTTTTCATTTTCTGGAAGTTTCCCAGTACCTCGGAGTTTGGTTATGTGCCCGGAGATGTCAACAAGCTCTCCACCTGTTGGCATCTCGTAACACTTAACACACGTTGCTGTTTGTGTGTATGCTTGAATGCATGCATTTATCTCTGCCCACCCCTTCGGTGATAACAGGCGTAAGGTTGCGTCTAATACTAAAAAATAAATCTTCTTTTTATTATCTTATCTTGCCTCATCAATTCTAGCCTATTTTAGCCTGGATTGTCAAGTGCAATGTGACAGAAACTAGCATTTTATACGGACGTTTTCTATCATTAAGCTATTTATACGGGTTTTGGATAACAAAATACACTGAGACAGGTTTTTTGTTACTTATTTTAAAGCTGAAATAAAAAATAGTACTGCTTAATCGATTAAAATGAATCGTCAGGAATAAGGTATTTTTTTTTTAATTTATTTAAGGTCGCTTTTTAACATTAGGTCATTAGCGACCACGGCAAAACTATAATTTCTTAAATTAATTTGTACATATCAATCAATTTGTTTGTGCACTTTTTACTCAAAAACTATCGAATTTCGTTCTTTTATTTTAGAATCGAATATTTTATTAATCCTATCTAGTTTGTCATTGAAAAAAGTGCAGAAATACTTCTCAGTGTATTCGTAAGTCAGTCGACATATCAGTAGGTCAACATTGACGACTTTGTCACTTATTTCTTTCGAATCAAACCTCTTTTTGATATAAACATGTTTTATTTAGGCTGTATACTTCGCGGATGTGTTTTATCATTCTTTAGGAATGATGTCAAAATAATCACGATTTTAAAATGTTCATTGTTTTCAGTAATAATGCCTCAAGTTCAGCCTTCTGACAAGGTCGTCATTGTAAATAACATTTTGAGTAAAATTGTTAAAAAAGAGCGGGCTCAATATTTAACTTATAATAATAAAACAACGCACACATTAAAAAAAAATATGACGTAAATATTTAAAAACTTTTATGTGTTACGACTATAAGAAAGATAATTCTGAATCAGATGATTCGTGCTGGTGGCTCTACCACCAGCAAGAATCATCTGACTCAGAACTCCAGTGACGGAGCTCGCGGGCGTAGGCACCAGCGCATCACCAAATATATTTGCCGCTAAATGGTAGTGTTCAGCACTGTCGTGTTCCGGTCAGGTGGAAATGTACGGCCCTGTAATTTCCGGTACAGAGGCATAACACCTTAAGCCTCAGGAGTGGTAACGCATCTGCATTTTGACCTCTGGTTTATCTGTGGGTGTCTGCAGTCATCACTTAACATCAATGTGAGCTGCAAGCTTGCTTGCCACTTTCATAAACTAAAAAAAAAGTTTTGCGAAACATTTATTAGAAACTTACACATACCTAGTTTGAAAAAAGTTGTAGATCAAAAGATATTTATTATGATGTGCAAAATTAGACCTTAGGTCAATACAGAAGAAGATCCTTTGTATATTGAGAATTATAAATATTGAGCATGTATACCTAATACTGATGAGTGTACCAAAAGACTATTTAAACGATTGGATATACCATTTTAACACGTAAAGTGCCAAAATATTTCGTTCCACTATATCTTTTACCGTACCGATTAATATAACACCAATCAGACTTAAGAATAATCCTCTAAGAGTGATTCAAAATTCATTTTTGTAGCCTTGAATGTCAAAAAACAATAACCGGAAAAGAATAAAACGAAATTTCCACTCAATGTCCGGAAATCGTTCAAGACTACAAAATATAGACTAGGTTAGTCTCAGTGTACTTTCTTTCTTCAATCTAGTAGTTTCTTTTCTTTTCTAGAAGGAGCTAGAATTTCGATGTGTTGTAGCATAATCCCAAGAAGTCGCGCTTAAGAGAATTGTTTTAAAACACAAAAAAAAACATATTTTTTGAAATGTATAAAATGGATGATTTGTATCCAAGTTGTATCTTGTCTTGTAGTTGTTTTTGTTCGACGTAGCGTTCGATGTTTATTGTCTTGTGAATAAATGTTCAATTTTTGTTTAGTATCTTCGTATACTATTGCAGTGTTTGGGTAAAAATTGATTGGCTGAGTGCTGCACTTTCTTAAATTTACTTACCCTGCGTTGAATATCAAATTTTAGAGTGCATCAGGTACTTCATGTTTTATGTTCTTACTTTTGACCGAAACGGAGTCAAACACTGTTTGCCTTTTATGACCAGAACTGCGGAGAAATTAAAATGTAGAAAGTTTATTTATAACTATTGTAACGTTTTTTATTCTTACGATTTTTGGGTTATTCTCACGAGTCCTATAATTTCAATCTATCAATAAAATCATCTCGTATTGCTTCTTCCTATCATCCTATAATCGTCATTACTATCACCAATAAGAAAATCCATAAAAAGGGTTAGTAAAATGCACTATTTGAATGCGTGAGAGAGTTAATAGTCAATATTTACCCAAATTCTGGCTAAACAGAGCAATAAGACGCAATAGGTGTATCGTAGTATTTTTATTTCTTATACTGCTAGTTCGTTGTTAAAGATAAACGTGTTAGCTGAACATGAGACGAAACAGACTTCTTGTAATTTGTAAAAGAAGGCCTGAGAGGCAGTGTTGAATAGACGGGGAAACCAATGCTCTATAATATTCAGGGAATCATTCAATTCGAAGATAACGTGATGTGAAATATCTTCGATAAAAATTACGACTGTTTAGAAGTTGCAAAAGCGTTTTTAAATAACCCAGTGTAAGTTATACGGTTGCCAATAACACTTTTATATTTTATGCTATCTTTTGGAAAATGTTAAGAAATGGACGCTTTTTAAATATTCATTCCCCTCTTTCCCCCCTACTTTTTTCTACCGTCCATCGATGTTGTCTCTAGTTAGATAAGAATTCGTTTCGCCGTTATCGTTTGGTTTCTAATAAAAAAAACTTATTTGTCAAAACGCACATTTAAAGAACCTGAGCTTTTTTGTTTGAATATTAAATGTGATTGATCGACTTGTGACCACGATGTGTTAGTGAAAACTTCCCCATTTTTGTATTTTTATTAATAATAAGAGCGACTTTACATATATCAATATATTGTGATGTATTTAAGAGTATATTGTTTCCCGACGAGTGTCTGGTATAAACCAACGCTAGGATAATTATTTTTATACCCCGTTTAGTACTTACGTTTTTCCGTTTATTGTTTTCCGTATCTTGTTTTTTCAATTTTTTGGAAAGCTCGCATAAATTTAGTGGAAAAGTAGATTTATAATGGAAATAGTTTAAGTATATATAAGTACTTCGCTTGTATGTTGAGTTGAAGATGTTAAGTTAACGTTCTCTAGGTTATGTTTTTTAAAAAACATAGTTCTGTTGACTCGTTGGTAAAGGGGAGAAGCGGGTATGTTTTGGAAAAACATAGATTTGAATGTTAAAATGAAAATGGTTATTGTTGGAGCTGGAAAGTTTATGTATTTACATTAGATCTTTGTGGATGACATAAAATTAACAAAAATGTCAACTCTTTTATATCGACTCGAACATTTTATTGAATGCACGAGATTCATGTTCATATAGTTTAGTCGTAGAACTGAAAATGGATATATCATCGATATTTTTATTAGGATAAATGTTGAAAAACAAAAAGCGGAAAAACATTTTTCCGTAATTTCCAAAACATGGCCCGCGGCTCGCCCGTCTGTTGTTTTTACTGTTCTTATGTTTTAACTATGAAATGGAATATAAATATGTTTAATAAAACTCCGTACCTACTATAGTATAAATGTATTTAACGATAATGAGAATTAGTATATAAGAAACATATGATGCGAGTAAACAAATAAATACAGTTTTGTGTTTCATTTCTTACAATTTCCTTTATTTAGGTCAGTGATTTTTTTTTTTTTTTTTATTTAATTGAAGTGGTAAACAAGCATGCAGTTCACGTTGATGTTTAGTGATGACTGCAGCCTATAGACACCCAAGGTCAAAATGCAGATGCGTTACCACTCCTGAGGCCTAAGGTGTTACGCCTCTGTGCCGGAAATTACAGGGCCGTACATTACCACCTGACCGGAACACGATAGTGCTGAACACTACCATTTAGCGGCAAGTATATTAGGTAATGCGGTAGTGACTACGCCCGCGAGCTCCGTCACTGGAGCTCTACCACCAGTAAAAATCCCAGATCTCCAAATCCAAGATTCCCAAAGTGTTCCATATGGACCCCATCCATGGGACTCGATGGGGGTCTACGTAGGCGTGAATAAAATTTGGAAATATGGAAATGTGATAAAAATGTAGCAAGGGGGTCCATGGAAACCAGAAAAAAATTTAAAAGGGGTCTACAAGAAAAAATTGTTTGGGAGCCTCTGATTTAGATCAAGCTTCGCATTGCAAAAAATTATATGAGAATGTGTCCTCTGCAACCCACGGACACGCTACGCATAAACCGTTTGATTCGAAGGGTCGCGGGTTCGATCCTCGCACCGGGACAAATATTTGTTTGGCCTACAGATATTTATTTGTGTGTGTATATGTACAACGGCACCCACGACACATCGTCACACAATACATCTAGTGTGGGGCTGTGAGTATAAAGCGTATTTATTAAATTGAAACTCGTGTTTTCCTCCAATATGCGAGCACGTAGCTCAACGCTGGCAACGGCAGACACACTGTACACGCGGACCACGTTAATGTTGTTGCAATAAAATAATTAAATAATAAATACGCTTACACTCACAGCCCCACAGTAGGTATAAACCTGTGTCGTGGGTGCCGTTGTACACATACAACACATACACAAACACCCAGACCCGAAACAAATATCTGTAGGCCATACAAATATTTGTCCCGGTGCGGGAATCGAACCCGCGACCCTTCGAATCAAACGGTCATCTCACACCGCTGGACAACCGGGTCGTCAATAGTAATAGTCTATCGATAGTATTGTGAACTATCGCGACCTCGAAAAAACAGTCACACTATCGATAGGACTATCGAAAATATCGACACGCTGTAATACTATCGATAGTATCGATAGTTAAAAATAAGCAATACCAGAGAATATGTAATAATACTACGTAAAGAATGGACACTTCGACGTCCCGCCCGATTTGCACACATACACAACCCCTTCCTCTCTTATGGGCGACGGTTGGTATTTTGTACGTGCTACGCACACAGGTGCGCGTGTAAATACACTTCACTGATGGATAGAAACCAAATTAAGCGTTTGTATGGAATTTTGGCGGAGTGTCCGCGGTGTGGCAATACTATTGCCAAAAATCAATAGTATCGATAGTATTGTTATGAAACTATCGATAGTATCGATAGTGTTTTAGCGAGGTGTGGTGTGTGGTGGTATGTGTACGGTTACGGTACTCACAGTAAAAGAAATAAAGTCCGACACAAATAAGTTTCATTGTATTCCACTAGTTGGCGCCTTAATGTAGTGGACGCTACATCACTCCCCTCCAAGACCGGAGGTTGATATGATCGAGACAGCTGTCAGAGCTTCTCGCGGAGCTGTGCCAATGCCATATAGTCCCATGCCGCAAGTCCCAGTGAGTCGGGTGCGAAGGTCCTCAGTGAGTCGAGGTAGTCGCTGCTGCGGTGATGCGAAAGCTCCCTTTTCTCCCCACTGTGGAGGAACGGGTGGAAGTGTTCCTCCGGCAAAAAGGGAGGATCCTCCGACCAGGCGAGGTGATAGCGCCTGGCGGGCCGCGGCCCAACGGTTGACGTTGGGAAGTTGTATATATGCCAACTCTTGAGAAATCTTCGTATGTGCGATGTAATTTGACTGCACGCCATCTATCGTACTAGACAAGTACTGTAAGGTTTCATTGTATTCCACTAGTTGGCGCCTTAATGTAGTGGACGCTACAGTGTTTATATAAATACTATCGATACTATTGATCTTTGGCAATAGTATTGCTTATTTTTGACTATCGATACTATCGATAGTATCGACCCTCGTCAAGGGTCGATAGTTTCGATAGTACTATCGCGCTATCGACTATTTTTCGAGGTCAACTATCGATAGTTTAGCAACACTAGTCACCCCAAGGTGTACGGCACCGGGCGAGGAAGCGACGCCTGTACAGTACTCAACAATGAATATTGCACATCAAGCCTAGGAAGGAGACTTCGGCCTATTTCGGATCTGTATAGCGTTATCTCATTCGCACCGTACCTATCTGGCGTTTGTCGATCATTTTGATAATTTTTTAAGGCCTCCCCCAAAGAATGCCACAACGAACGGTCCTGGGCCGCCCTCATCCAGCGATTGCCCGCGACCTTCACCAGATCGTCGGTCCATCTTGTGGGGGCCCTGCCTACGCTTCGTTTTCCGGTACGCGACTGACTGCTAGCGAAAGTCAACGGAATATTCTAACTCTGGAACTCTACTAATTCCAGCGACCCTTATTTCCAACTGTCCCCAATATGAGCATATTGGGGACAGTTAGAAATCATCACTGGACATATATCGACGGTGAAGAGTCAATAAGTACAAAATTGGAATTCAAAAAAATAATTCCTAACCCTGGGTTGCACCAAGATATTTGTTAAAGAAGAATGGCCAAATCTCCATAGAGACTGGACTTTCCAGAGTACAGAATCAAATTAAACGGATTTGTGTTTGTTTTTACTACCCAAACTTATTTCCATTAAAAAATATATCCTTAGAGCCAAGATCTAATAATATCACAAGAAAATAATTTGTTGCCTCCATAAGTTCGTAAAATCTCCTAGTAAAGTCCCCATCACTTTACTGGAGCCATCTCATCATATTCCACATGGAAGCATCCAATCATCGCCATCTTCCATATGGATATTATTAAAATTACTGAAGATTGGCTGTTAAGGACTTGAATCCGTAGCCGTAAATCAATTATTTAAAAAAAATACCGCGGCAGGTCATCGTTCCATCATACGCAATTAATGAAATATATAAACACATTATCATAATTACTTTTATTAAAATGGCCCCAAAAGTAAATAGTAACAGTGCAAAATAATTATTTAAATACATTTTAATTTGCAAATAATCATATTACATATAATGAACCTGAATAGATAGAATATTCATAAATATTGCAAGTTCAATCATATCGTATAAAAATAAAACGTTAACGGTACGTTTTGAACATCCGAACAAGACGTCTTCTAAAAATTATCGTACAATTAGAAATAAATGAATATCTTTTTTTTCTGGCTCTTAACAAGAAGAATGTATAACTTTTAGTATTAATAAAAATATTCTGGTTTTTTACATATACATGGCTTATCTGTTCGCAATCAGGTACGATTTGACCAATGTTCTTTATTGTAACATTTGACATCCTTCTCTAACAAACTCCGTCACACTAGTAAAAAAAAAAATTAAGTTCTTTGTTTATAATTTGCATGCCAGTGTATGGTGAAATATGAGGAAATAAATTAATGTATTACGTATGTAACATCAAAATGTACCGATATTTCTAGCAAATAAATAATTCTATTCTATTCTAACTTAAAGAAATCTGTTATAGTTAGGGTGCCCATGAGGGTTTCCCCGCGAAAAAAAAAAAAAAAAAAAAGGGGAACAATATGGGGTTCTTCAAAAATGGCG
Source organism: Macrosoma leucophasiata (assembly GCA_036365455.1). Classification (NCBI taxonomy): domain Eukaryota; kingdom Metazoa; phylum Arthropoda; class Insecta; order Lepidoptera; family Hedylidae; genus Macrosoma; species Macrosoma leucophasiata. The sequence goes on from JAWQUS010000029.1 coordinate 6,642,039, forward strand.
TCAAAAGAGTCCTTCAGGGCTGGCAGCGCGTTGGCAACTTCCCTGGTGTTGCAAATGTCCATAGGCGACGGTGACCACTTACCATCAGGTGGCCCGTCTGCTTGTCTGTCAACTTAATGACATAAAAAGAAGGATGTGAAATGTTACAACTTTATCATATATCTTGGTGCAACTCAGGCTAAGAATTATATCCCTACAATCATCGAGCAACACCGGCCACCAGCCGCGGCGGACCTGAAGGGAGTAGCCATATGCAGGCTGTCCCCTCTATCAAAGTACCACCAAATGGTCCTATACCTGTCATCCAGATATTTAAATGTGTGCGTGAAATTGTTTATGTGTTTTGTTAAAGTCAAGGTGTGAGTTTCGTAGTAACAGACGATTGTATGTCACACGTATTTCCCCCCGCAAAAAATTACAGACTGTTTTGCATCGGTAATAAACGCTATGGCTTCTCCCCTCCGGTCCGCCGCGACCGGTGGGCCAAGTTGCTCTGTGGCTACAATACACTTTTTCTTATATGTTACGGTGAGATAGGAGCTTGACACATCATCGTCGATACGTAAATCATAGTTTGGTATGAGTAAGACAAGACTTATGGGTTGTAAAAATAAAACACAATTATTAAATAAAACTCTATATTAATATAATAATAATAATGTGTTGTGTTGCACTCCCCCGTTCACCCGGAGTTCCTATCAGGCTTTTAAACGCCGCGTTCCAAACACCGAAACGCTGTGTATGACTCTGCCCTAACGGCCGATAACGCCTTGTATACATCTATTTATTAAAACCTTTCGATAATTCTATTCCTAGTCCGTCTTTCACTTGTTAATCGCTGTAAAAAGCGTAAAAAAAACAGCCCATTCATACATTTTAGCTATGTTTTGTCTTTGTCAGTTGTATTGTCAATCGTTTAAAATAGAAAAAGACAAAAGATCAACAACATTTTAGCTAAAATATGCTTATGAATAAGGAACAGTACCCAAAAAATTGCGCATCGAGCTTGCTAAAGAGACAATCGGCTAGTTTCGACTTCGTAGAGCGTCATCTCTTCTACACACTGCCTAAGTAAGTACTGAGAGTGCGATATTGGTCAAAATTTGATCAAAATGGTCGGCAAACGTCAAATAGGTAGTGTGCGAAAGAGATAACGCTCTACAGAGCCGGAAATATCTAGTCACTTCCCTAAGGTCGATGAGCAATATTTATTTAGCAATATTTTCTTTTTCACCGAAAAAAAGTCTACTTTTGACGTTTCTGTTACATAACATTGACAACTGAAACGTCAAAAACAGCTGTTTCATTCGATTATCGGCAATGGATAATACCATTCAGTCTACAAATGACGTCGCTAAATTTAAAATAACTTAAGCTTAGAAAATAATTTGTTTAACAATAAAAATTTTAAGTATCATACACATTTTTTTACGCAGTCGATAGCGAACAAGTTAACTCATTTCCTAGCCTCGATTCTATAACAGCGCTATCTAAAATCAATTTATTGTTACCCTTATCTAATTTTATCAAAAAACGGACAGAAAACACTTGAAATAATATTTAAAAGTAAAGAAAACATCCAATTTATTTTTTTATGTCATGAAGGTGGCAAACAACTACTGGTGGTAGAGCTCCAGTGACGGAGCTCGCGGGCGTAGGCACCACCGCATTACCTAATATACTTGCCGCTAAATGGTAGTGTTCAGCACTATCGTGTTCCGGTCAGGTGGTAATGTACGGCCCTGTAATTTCAGGCACAGAGGCCATAATACCTTAGGCCTCAGGAGTGGCAGCGCATCTGCATTTTGACCTCTGGTCATTGTGTGGGTGTCTATAGGCTGCAGTCATCACTTAACATCAATGTGAACTGCATGCTTGTTTGCCACTTTTATTACATAAAAAAAAAAAAAAAAATAAAAAAAAAAAAAACAAGCTAGCAGTTCGCATGGATATTAAGTGATGTCTGCAGCCTTTATAGGCTGTTTATATGTTTATAAATTCACACAAAAACCAGAGGTAAAAATGCGAATGCGTTGCCACCCCTGAGACCTTAGTTGTTGTGTCTCTGTGATAATTATTACAGGGCCATACATTACCATCTAACCGGAACACGATAGTGCTGAACACTACCATTTGGCGGCAGCTAGCTTAAGTAATGCGGTGGTGCCTACGCCCTCGAGGTCCTACCCTGAAACTCTACCACCAGTAACGCTTTATTAAAGAACATATTAGATTTTGTTTTTATATTATTCCGCATTAACACATGCTTGTGAAATATATTTTATTTAAAGAAAAATGGAAAGAAAAAATTGACTTCAGGCGACTAGAGGACTAGATTCCCAGTAGGCCGCGAGTTCGAGTCTCGCCTGAAGTCAAATTTTTCTTTCCATTTTTCTTTAAATAAAATATATTTGATTTTTTTAATAAATTACTTGAATTTACTTGTCTTCTGTCACGTTCTATTTCCATCGCTGAATTAAACCAATATGGCCGACTATAGCGCTGCTGTTTCTCAAATCGGGCCCCCTTTTATAAGATATTTTGGTCCTTTTCATTTACTTTTGCTTTATTTACAATTATTCTTAAATAACATGATTAAATTGCTATACGCCATATATACAATGCCCATTTGACCCTCGCGTTTAAAGAAACCGGGGACAAATGAAACTATACCCATTTGTCCCCTGAAGAGACAAAATTCGGGGACAAATGGAAACAATGACAAATCATAATGCATTATCGTGTCACGAAATAAGTATCATTAAAAAAATATAGTAAAACATAATTCGTTTTCATTTTAGCCATACATAGTAAATACAATTTTATTTCTCTGTATTTTATTACGTGACCTTAACATATGATCCCATAATACAGTGTCGAATATGAGTATATTGAAATAAAACATTTTTTTTCGATTGTATACTATATTGAATAAATTTTTAAAATTAAAATTCGATAAATTATCAATGTCTACATAAAAATTGTCTGTCTTGTCAGTCTGCATATAAAATATGCGTCCGATAAATCGGTGAAAAATACTTTTATTTCAAATAAACTCATTCGACCATTCACAATATCAAGTTTGCTAAAATCATAACATGTGTTACTGTCAAACAAAAAATATTGCAAATCGATCTTAAGAAGGAGATTTCGGCTTAGTTCGGGTCTGTAGAGCGTTGTCTCTTTCGCACCTTGCCTATGTGACGTTTTTCAACCATTTAGATGTTTGACACGTTTTGATCAATACCAGTGCTTACGTAGGCAGCGTGCAGAGATAACGCTCTACGAAGTCGAAACTAGCCGATTGTCTCTTTCGTAGGTTCGATAAGCAAAATACACATCGTTTTTGTGCTATAAAAAACTATATAATATACAAGTTTCTTACAGTACTGAGTTAAAAATAAACCCCCTTATTCATAAACGTATTTTCGCTTAAGTGTTGCTAATCTCTCCTTTGTCTTTTTCTATCCTGCACATTTGACAATGCAACTGACAAAGACAAAGCATGATATAGCTAAAACGTATCTAATGTACGTTTGTGAATAAGGGGGAAAGTGTTTAAAAAAAACTACCAAGCGCGAGTCGGACTCGGAACACCAAAGTTACTCACTTCATATTTTCGGAATGATACACTAACTTAAATATGCGAATCCAAGTCACACTTGGCTGTTTTTAATTTGTCTTCATAAAAAATATTGCTTACGAAAAGTGTGTTGCTCCCTTGGAACATATTCGCCATTTTTTTTTTATGTAATGAACGAGGCAAACAAGCGTGCAGTTCACATTGATGTTAAGTGATGACTGCAGCCTATAGACACCCACACAATGACCAGAGGTCAAAATGCAAATGCGCTGCCACTCCTGAGGCATTAGGTGTTATGCCTCTGTGCCGGAAATTACAGAGCCGTACCACCTGACCGAAACACGATAGTGCTGAACACTACCATTTAACGGCAAGTATATTAGGTAAGGCGGTGGTGCCTACGCCCGCGAGCTCCGTCACTGGAGCTCTACCACCAGTACATATATTTCATAACATATATTTCATACTACGTATAGAGCAACACGGGCCACCGGCCGCGGCGGACCGGAGGGGAGTAGCCATATGCAGGCTTTCCCCTCTGTCAAAGTACAAGCACATGTAGTCCTATGCCTGTCGCCGAGATGTTTAAATGTGTGCGTGAAATTGTTTCTATATTTTGTTAAAATCAAGGTGTGAGTTTCGTAGTAATAGACGATTTTTGTTGTGTGTAGGAGGGAGGGGGGGCTTTGGGACACATAAAGCCCCCCCTCCCTCCTCCCCCGCAAAAAAATGACAGAGTGTTTTGCATCGGTAATACACGCTATGGCTACTCCCCTCCGGTCCGCCGCGACCGGTGGCCCGTGTTGCTATAAGGCTACAGGCCCCCCACACCGGCTTTATCCGTCATTCATTTCACTACATTATTATTTGTGGTTTTGATTTCATTACATAGTATAATATGATCTTACTAAATTTTCAACATCATTTTCAATTATATTTAAAGAATTATTGTTACAATTAAATTATTTATACTGTAGCTTATTAATACGCCAGGCGCGAAGTTCCCAATTCCATCCCCGGGTTGAGTAAGATAAAGGTTTATTTTTCAAAGAATCTTCCCAATCAGAAAAAATCGTAATTTTCCCAAATTTGATTCATAGAAAGAAGAGAAATTTTCAAAAACCTTCACAATTGGAGAAAATTCGTGAAATTCAATAATGTTTCCAATTGGGACAAAAGCGTAATTTAAAAAAAAAATCTACTCAATTGGGCAAAATCCAATCTGTAAAAATTTGAATCCTTGTTTTGGGAAAGTGACATACTTGAGAATCGTTTCAATATGATATAAAATGCACTATTCCCCAATGGGAAATAGCATTGAAATTTTTCCCAATCGTGAAAAAAATCCATATCCGTCGTTATAGTTTAATTATAAATACATGACTAATCATCCGAAAATTTTGCCTAAAAATTTTTACCAGTGGGAATATCTCAAAATAACTTTTCCCACCCGGAAATAGAATCCCTAACCTCACAAATAAGCCACCGAGGCACTCATACAACGTTCCCATCAACCTCTTACATCTCATACATAAAAAAAACTCATACATTGACGTATCGGCCATCAGAACAAAAATCGTGCTATATAACTCTATTACAATTACAATATCCAATAAGAAATATTGCAGATCGACCTTAGGAAGGAGGCATCGGCTTATTTCGGGTCTGTAGAGCGTTATCTCTTTCGCACTTCACCTGTGACGTTTGTCGACCATTTTGATCAAGTTTTGACCAATACCGGACTATCAGTGCTTGCGTAGGCAGTGTGCAGCAGAGATAACGCTCTACGAAGTCGAAACTAGCCGATTGTCTCTTTTGTAGGCTCGATGTGGAATATTTCTCGCTGGGTAGTCACAGTACAAATATGAAAAGTATGGAAACTACGTGCAAAACGTTGAAACGAGGCCCCTAAGCGGTTCTCGCGGTGCTGCAAGAGTGAGACGCACGCTACTCGAGCGTCGATGCGCATGTTTGTGCATGTGTGCCGTTTCGAACGTTTTGTACGTAGTTTCCACACTGTTCATATTTGTACTGCGGTACAGTACACATTACTAATTGAATACTAAGAAACAAAAAAAAATAGGACTTATTTTTAAAACAAAACGATTTCATCTTAAATTTAACGTGTAAAGTATATATAAAATCGAAATTAGAATGGTCTGTATATATGTTGATGTATGGACGTGTTTAAAGCAATATCTTGGATAAATAGAGCATCAATTGTTATTCAGTTAAATTTATTTTGTTTGTTTTTGACGTGTCATAAGAGGTGCCTGTCCCCCTAAATCAGTGATTCCCAAAGTGGTCTATATCGACCCCTGGGGGTCTATGACAAACTGAAAGGGGTCTGCGTCAGCGAAAATAAATTTGGAGGTCCATGATATGAAAATGGGGGTCCAAGATAATGGATCTCAACACATACAATGATAGTACCAATTTACTTACATCATACCAGTGATTCCCAAAGTGGTCCATGGGAGACTCGATGGGGGTCTACGTAGGCGTGAATAAAAATTGGACATATGGGAATGTGATATAAATGTAGCAAGGACGGGGGTCCACAGAAACCCAAAAAAATTTTAAAGGGTCTACAAGAAAAAATAGTTTGGGAACCTCTGCCCTATATGAATAAATGAGTTTCTGATTCTGATTCATCCTCTTTAAAAAGACTGGCAGATCCAACGAACTTCGTACCGCCATATCGCTTCTTTACAAGAACAAGTGACATTTCATATGAACTATTTAGATCTAGCTAGATCTAGCTAGCTCTACTCGAATTACTGACTGCGACTCACTTGACTGACATAATAATAAAGAATGAACTGACTCACTGATTCCAACTTTAACGCTGCTTTTATTACAAAATATCGTTTTACTTGACACTGGAAATACGCATTTTTTTTTTTTTTTATGTAATGGAAGTGGCAAACAAGCATGCAGTTCACATTGATGTTATGTGATGACTGCAGCCTATAAACACACAAAGACCAAGGTCAAAATGCAGATGCACCACTCCTGAGGCCTAAGGTGTTGTGCCTCTGTGCCGGAAATTACAGGGCCGTACATTAGCACCTGACCGGAACACGATAGTGCTGAATACTATCATCTAGCGGCGAGAATATTAGGTAATACGGTAGTGCCTACGCCCGTGAGCTCCGTCACTGGGGCTCTACCACCAGTAAAAATATAGCGATGCCATTATATTAAGAAAACAAAAACTTCTTTTTATTGCCTTTTTTATCTTCCAAAGTCCATACATCAACACATCCAAAATTGTATGTGCAAAGACATTGATATTTACAATGAATCGATTCCTCGACAATTATAGAACAATTCGCTATTATATAAGGGTTGATATTTGTTACTATTTATAGAGAAAGTGAATTTTAGATGTAGTAAAACCCTACTTTACTTAAAATAAAAAGACAATAGAAGAGCAATGATCGTATGAGATTGTCACCACAAATCTATGATATAAAAATAAATCGGGGTTTTCCTTCCTGACGCTATAACTCCAGAACGCACGAACCGATTTCCACGGTTTTGCATTCGTTGGAAAGATCTCGGGCTCCGTGAGGTTTATAGCAAAGAAAATTCAGGAAAAAAATATTTATAAAACGACATCCACGCGGGCGAAGCAGCGGGCAACGGCTAGCAAACAAAAAAAAATAAAAAACGCTTACACTCACGCCATACCCCACGCTATAACCTTTCATTTTATGTAATTGAAGTGACAAACAAGCATGCAGTTCACATTGATGTTAAGTGATGACTGCAACCTATAAACATATGTGTGGGTACACAAAGACCAAGGTCAAATTTATAATAATAATATGTAGTGTAGTGATAGTGACATTGGAAAAAAAATTGGGAATTTAAAACTTTGATAGGTAAAAATGCTAATTTGGTCGTTTTGAGAGGGGGGGTGGAGGGGGGTGGAGGGGGGTGGAGGGGTACATAATAACGTTACGGCTCGTTACAATGCGGATGAAGAGTAAAAAATCTTCAAGAATTGCGCTACGTAATACTGGAACGCCTTACCTTATTATTTTTTGTATATTTTTGAAAAACCTCTCCGCGCATCATACTAACTTGAGTCATCATCTCTCCAGCCGAAACAAGCCCACCGCTGGGCAAAACCTTCTCAAAGACGCCCACAAGTGTTGTGCTTCATTAGGGGAGAATAAGCCACAATCGCCACGCTTGGCAGGCTGATTGGCGACCACAATAACAAAGGTTTATTTACATCTAAAATTCACTTGCAACAAACAACACCCATTATTCGACACATCCCACGCTATATTTCTATCACGAACCTGCTTTGAGATAAATAATTACGTAGGGTCACACGATAAACTGGTGGTAGAGCTCGAGTGACAGAGCTCGTGGGCGTAGGCATTGGCACCACCGCATAACCTTTTACTACTTGCCGTACCATTTAGCGGCAAGTATATTAGGTAATGCAGTGGTGCTCCAGCACCGTCACTGGAGCTCTACCACCTAAGAAGTATTCTGGAACAGCCATTATCGGGCTTCGTAAGACAATTACTTCACAATTATTTATCCACAGCTTAACAAAGCGTGTCTTAAAAGATCGCGTTCGTCGGAACCCGGTCGAGTCGTTGATGAGTTTACGAGTCGAGTCGTTCGAAAACGATTGTCTTTACTTATTTGGTATTACGATTTTGGTTAATCGATATGAAAATTGGGAGATTTTATTGTTTATTTTTAAAATCGACTGTAATTTTAAAGACTAGCGACTTGCCCCGGTTTCGTATAGGTGAAATGTTGCCTACATTACTACTATCATAACAAAATAAATGTAACTTCACGCCTGTAATCCCTAAAAAGGGTAGACAGAGGTAAATGCATGCATTCAATCATACATGGGTGGGTGTTTGACCCACGATTCGCCGGTTACGTTTTGGACCATGTCACAGGTGGCGAGCCTGTTTCCATCTCCGGGCACAATACCAAACTTCGAGGTACTGGGAAATTTCCAGAAAATGGAAAAGTCCCAATAGAACCGGAGATAAAGGACTTTACACCATTATCTCTGATAACCCCCTGACCGGGAATCGAACCCAGGACCCCAGCGTAGTATAGTAGTGGCCTGCTACCACTAGGCTACTGAGGCAGTTCATAACAAAATAGCCTATAATAGTGCAGCTTTCTGATTGTGAAAGAATTTTCAAGATTGGTTCAATTTACGAAAATTAACCCCTACAAAGAAACATTCAAAGTTACATACTTACCCCCTTATTCATAAACGTATGTTAGCTAAAGTGTTGCTAACACTCCTTTGTCTTTTTCTATCCATTTTATTCAGTTTATTCATTTATTTCACATAATTAGGCTACTGGAGAGCACTTTTATATAGTCATTTTTTTTTAAACTAACCTCGAGTGAATAACCAGTAATAATTATCAAAAACACATGACAAATTAAAAAGAAACTAGAGAATTTTGTATATTAAGGAAAGAATCAATTATAATCTTGCACATTTGATAAAGACAAAGCATTCTATAGCTAAAACGTATCTAATGTACGTTTACGAATAAGGGGATTATAATATTACAGTATAGAAGTATATATTTTTTTATTGTTATACTAAGCCTGGATTGCACCACGATATTTATGAAAGTTAAGGTGGTGCAACCCAGCCTAAAGTCCAATGAGAAAGCAGCCTCGACTTTAAGAAAGAGATTTCGACTATTTTCGGCTCTGTAGAGCGTTGTCCCACGTACCGGGAAACGAGGCTTGGTGCGGCCTTCACAAGATGGACCGACGACCTGGTGAAGGTCGCGGGCAATCGTTGTATGAGGGCGGCCCGGGACCGTTCGTTGTGGCATTCTTTGGGGGAGGCCTTTGTTCAGCAGTGGACGTCTTTTGGCTGAAATGATGATTCTGATGACGATGATGATGAGAGCGTTGTCTCTTTGGCAATACCTGTGTGACGTTTATCAACCATTTTGATAAAATTTTGGATTTGTGGGCTTTGGAACTCTGCGAGTGAATGACAAAGAATGTACCATATTTTTTTGTTTAGTCCTATCTTGCCGTTTGTAAAAGAGAGTATGGAACATTCTGTTGATACCTATTTTTATTATTAAGTATTTTTGGACCATTATTTATTTTATTTTGTTAACTTTGACATATTAATCAACGTATCAGTTGTTATTCGCTTTAATTTTATATTTGTAATTTGACCTATCACAAGCAAATTCTATTATTTCCAAGTGATTAAATAAATTTTTGAGTTTCAGTTTTGAGTTTGATTATGCCGCACTTTCAGTGCTTACGTAGTGTGCGGCAGAGATAACGCTCTACGAAGTCGAAACTAGCCGACTGTCTCTTTCGTAGGATCAATGTGCAATAATCCTTGGCCAGTTCTGTAGAAATAAAAGAAGAATAAGATTCAGAAAATTCAAGATGAGAAGAAAAAAAAAAACAAATAAATCTCCTTTTTCAAAGTCCGTTAATATTCTTTACGTACGAAAACGTAACTTTACGCCTGTAATCCCCGAAGGGGTAGGCAGAGGTAAATGCATGCATTCAAGCATACATGCAAACACCCACAATTCGTCGGTTACGTTTTGGCCCATGTAACAGGTGGCGAGCCTGTTGTCATCTCCGGGCACATTACTAAACTCCGAGGCACTGGGAAACTTCCAGAAAATGGAAAATTCCCAATAGAACCAGAGATAAAGGATTTTATACCGTTATATATGACCCGGGAATCGAACCCAGGACCTCCAGCGTAGTAGTAGTGGCCTGCTACCACTACGCTACTGGGGCAGTTCAAATAACAGTAATATTCTTTATTCCTATCTAATTGATTGGTGAGTTAACAGTCTATCTAAAAACTCAACGATCGAACTCGTCAAAGATCCGATGCGATTACGACTCGACTGACCGCGAACGACTCGACTCGCGAAATACGACTGGACTCGTCAGGAGCCGACCCGACAGACTCGCATGTAAGAGCACACGGTGGCAGAGCGTCGCCCCGTATGCTATTGCTTCAGCCGCTTGTAGTTCGCGAGGTGACTGTTGAGGTGCTGGGCCAGTTGGTCGGCTCGATCGAATGAAGCCTGAAACAAAAAATTCAAATCATTTATTTCAAATTAGTCTACAAGGACACTTTTGAATTGTCGGTTTATAAGCTACCTAAAGTGAATGACTTATAATAATAATCCAATAGGTATTAATTAATACCAATTTAATAATAAAATTTAATCGATATGTAAATCATCAAATTTTTCAATTCCTTCATAGAAGAAAATGAAAAATCTGTTCGTCATAATCATAGTCATTCACTTAGCAGAGTTCCAAGTGCAGGCACTACTGAGAAGAACTCCGCTACCCAACAAACTCATTATTATTATTGCTTTTTAAATACGATGGGCAAGTTAAAAACCGCAAAATATTCACTTTAGAATTAAAAATGGAAAGAAAAATTCAACTTCAGGCAGGAATTGAACCTGTTAGCTCAGGATAACCAGCCGCTTAACTACTAAACTACCGAAGTCCCACACCGATACGTCAAATGTTGCCTTCCCTTTTTGATTTTTAACCGATTTAGGGTGTGTTTGGCGTGGTGCAATGGAAATTCGCACACGATCCACATATGGATCGCGGGTTATTTCGTTTCCTCTTTGAACACAGAACACAACCCAACAAAAATCACTAACCTAGCATCAAAATAGAGTATGGATCGCGGTCAAAAAGCGACAACAGGGCGCACTGACCTTGCAGACGACGCAGCGGTACAGCTGCTTGACGTGGTTGTGCACATGTCGGGTGAGCTAGTGAATGTGTGTCAAACGTAGTTAATTCCTTTACAAAAACTACTCTTACTCCGAAATAAGATTACGATCCATATATGGATCGCGGGTTAAATCAATTCCTCTCTGAACACAGAACACAAGCCAATCCAAATTATCCATCTAACGTCAAAATAGAGTATGGATCGCGGCCAAAAACCGACAATAGGGCGCACTGACCTTGCAAACAACGCGGCGGTACAGCTGCTTGTGCACGTGGCGCTTGTATACTGCTAAATTGCGTAAACTGTTGCTAAACCGATTGCTTAGCAAATCGTTATAGTCTTAAAAAATAAAAAATACTCTAACTCCGAAATTAGCACACGATCCATACATGGATCGCTGGTTCAATCTTCGCCTCCACCAATGTAGAACACAATCTAACACAAATTATTAACCTAGCATCAAAATAGAGTATGGATCGCGGCCAAAAAGCGACAACAGGGGGCACTGACCTTGCAAACAACACAGCGATTCAGCTGCTGGGCGTGGTTGTGCACGTGTCGGGTGAGCGAGTGCGCGTCCGTGAAGCGCTTGCCGCATTGCACGCTGGTGTGCGGCGGCGTAGTTGTAGCTCCAAATCGTATTATAGCCATAGCTTAAAAAAGTTGCTCCAGCTCCGCAATAAGCACACGATCCATATATGGATCGCGGGTTATATCGACTCCTCTATCAATAACGAACACAATCTAACACAAATTATTAACCTAGCATCAAAATAGAGCATGGATCGCAGCCAAGAATCTTGTTCAACTGACCTTGCAGACGACGCAGCGGTACAGCTGCTTGGCGTGGTTGTGCACGTGGCGGGTGAGCGAGTGCGCGTGCGTGAAGCGCTTGCCGCACTGCGCGCAGGCGTGCGGGGGGGGCGCGCGGCGCGAGGCGGCCAGCGCGGGGTGCGCGGGGTGCGCGCAGGCGCGGTGCCGCCGCAGCTGCTCGTAGCGCCCGAACGTCACGCCGCACTCCCCGCATCGCCCTGACGTCACAAACACGAAAATAATCACATTTCTACACCTAACCGACATTTTCGTTTCATCGACTGTCGCTTTTTCGTTTCGACTGTCGCTTTTTCGTTTCATCACCTGTCGCTTTTTCGTTTTATCGATTGTCGCTTTTTCCTTTCATCGACATGCAAATCACAAAGACGCTAAAGCTTTCACCTTAAAAAAAAAAGACTTAAAAAGACTGACCGGCTCGCTCGTCGGGCGTGTGTGTACGGTCGTGCGCGGCTAGTTCCGCGTCGTCCTCGAAGCACTTGCGACAGACTTCACAGCGAACCGTCATGGAGCCGCGATGCGCTTCCGCCCTGCGTTTGGAATGGGCAAAATAAAAACATGGCTTTTAGCAGGAAAACAAAGGAGACTTGAGACGATTTTATACATCAAATCTTTCAATTAGTTCATAGAAGAAAAAGAAAAATCAATTCGTCATAAACATAGTCATTCACTTAGCAGAGTTCCAAGTGCAGGCACTACTGAGAAGAACTCCGCTACTCAACAAACTCAGAGTGTTGCTTTTTTAATCCTTAGATCTAATATAAAAATATTTATATATTTTAAAATAGAAAATGCTGCAGGCTATTTTCAAGTATTACGTAAGGCAAATCTTTAAAAAAAAATTTTGCGTTACACCCAAATGAGCTTTATTACCTGTAAAAGATTTAACCCTATTTTTTTTTAACTTTGGTCTTCTGAGTAGGCCATAGGTCTTTTGAGTAGACCATCGGTCTTTCAAGTAGACCATCACTCATATGAGTAGACCGTGTGATCTAGTGAGTAGTTTTACATTCAAACCCACTCACTTGTGCTCCCAAAGTTTCTCCCGGCGGCTAAAAGTCTCGTTGCAACAATCGCACTCGTATCGGTCCGACGAGCGCGTGCGCGACCTCGAATTGCCGCCGGATTTGTTTTGGTGGACGCGTCTGTGAATTCTATAGACAAAAAATAAAATAGTAGATAACATTATTGAATTTTTTTTTATTGGGTGTTTAGCCTTTAACATTAATACCTTGCGCCGGACAATCCGCCACAATGCTGAGTTGAACCTTTTTAGACAATTTTATACACTCAATTTAGATTTCGTTTTTTTTTTTATGATTAACACTTTTTTATCTTTAAAAGTTAACATGACCACTGAAAAGTAACCTATCAGTCTTCCGAATAGACCTTTGGCCTCTAAGTAGACCTCGTCTCTGAGTAGACCATCGGTATTCTGAGGAGACCTGATCTACTGAGCCGACTGTCAGTTTTCTGAAATAACCTTCGGTCTTCGAGTAGACCGTCGTTGTTTCGAGTACACCGTCAATCTTTCGAGTAGACCCTCGATCTTTCGAGTAGACCGTCAGTCCGTCGAGTAGACCTTTGGTCTTTTTGAGTAGACCATCAATATTTCAAGCCCAAATGAATTTGGCTATAATAAAAGAGCCTTTTACACTTACTTGAGCGTGACCCTTGTAGAGTACCACTTGTGACACACGTGGCACTGGAAGCTCTTGTCCGCGGACTCGTTGTCGGACTCGCTGACGTCGTCGGCGACGGGCGGCGGGGGCGGCGCGCCCCGCTCGGGGTCGGTCTCGGAGCCCGAGTCGGAGGCGGAGCCCGACGCCGCCGCGCCGTAGGACCACGCGCCGAATGATCTGCTACACAAATGTGCATGTTAAATTACGCAACATCACGCCTGTAATCTCCGAAGGGTTAGGCAGAGGTAAATGCATGCATACAAGCATAAATATATTTTTTAAATAGGTATTAAATTAACCTGTGTCGTATTATTAACGTATTAGGAGTCGTATTAATAACTCACCTATCATCATCGGGTAGCGTCGCGGCCGGGGCCAGGGCGGGGGGCGAAGCGCCGGGTACAGGCGCGGGCGCTTTGCCCTCATCGTCTGACTCACTGTCCGAACTGTCCGAGCTACTGGAACTGTCGGAGCTTGATGACGAACTGCTGCCTGAGCTCGACGACCCTGCACATTTAGGAACTGTTTAAGGAAAGACCGTTTTTAAAATTAGCTTTTTGTGATCCCCTTCCCTTCTATTGTCATGCTGTGTCACACTATCAGTGCCCCCCCCCTAAAGTATGGCGTCACAAAATCTAACCTCCTAGCTTCTGAATATGATAAATTTCAATGAATCGTGCACAAATATTAAGAATTATTTATTTAGTTTTAATTAAAAATACTTGCGGCCATGTTTTGATAGGCAACCTAGTGGATATATAGATTCTATAGATTATAAAGTTGCGTAAAAATATAGGTTTGCAGCATATCTGGACGAACGAAATGATTCTGCAGTGGGATCCAAACCTATCTTAACTTTATTATAAAGCTGAAGAGTTTGTTCGTTTGTTTGAACGCGCTAATCTCAGAAACGACTGGTCAGATGTGAAAAGTTCTTTCAGTGTTAGATAGCCCATTTATCGAGGAAGGCTATAGGCTATATATCATCACGCTATGACTAATAGGAACTGAGCAGCGCGGGCGAAGCCGGGGCGGGCCGCTAGTTGTATATATATTAAGATTATTTTCTGCACTTACCAGAACCAGAACTGCTGCTACCCGAGCCGGAGTTGGAACTATCGTCGACCTTCTCCACTCGCGTGTCCAATTCTTTGACCGATGCACCTGGGGAAGAAAATTTGAATTATTAAAATGTATAAAAATAATAAATCTTTGTATCTTCCCGCCAGGTCCCTAACGGGGTAGGCAGAGAGTGTAGAGCGCCAGATATCCCGGCCCTGACATACCTCTCGTGCCTCGTCTACCTTCATCATTCTCTTCATACACGCACGCCGATTCCTAAGACTTTTGACCCCACCATCAGACAGAACTCGACCTATTTGGTCATGGTAGGTCAGTCTTGGTCTTCCTGGGCCTCTGCAACCATCCACATTCGCATTTTTAAAATGTATTAATATAATAAATAAATAAAGTAAACTCACAGCCCCGCAGTTGATAATATTATTGTAATTCGTATGTACTTGATTGTGCGATACGGAGGGGGTGTTGCAGTGGTAATTGGAATGTAAAGAGATGTTTGATTGTTAAATACTAATTTATTGTATAAAAAATGTAAAAGTAAAGAGTAAAAAATAATGTTAAAACTAAAATGTATATGAAAATGTTGCGAATAGGACAAGGTAAATAATGTTATAAAAATGTTTAAATATTAGAATGTTTAAAATGTTATGAAATGTTAATGAATGCACCCGGGTGCCGCGGTAGCCGAAATTGCACTGATGGTGAAATTATAATATAAAAATGAGGCTAATAAGTGCGTCACGCGGATGCAATTCGAGCCGAAATAGAGTGTTCGGTTACAATACCGAACATGATGCTTTTTTTTATTTAGTATAATATAAAATTGCAGGCTTAGTAAAAAGAAAAATTTTTGAATATAATTTATGGATTGCAAAACCTAATTGTTATCTAAAGTTTAATTCGATTTGTTTAATAATTATGTATTAATTTAGGTCGAGTTCTGTCTGATGGTGGGGTCAAAAGTCTTAGGAATCGGCGTGCATGTATGAAGAGAATGATGAACGGTAGACGAGGCACGTGAGGTATGTCAGGACCGGGATATCTGGCGCTCTACACTCTCTGCCTACCCCGTTAGGGACCTGGCGTGAAGATACATAACATATACAACATGTAACGGGAATAATGCACACTATCTAACACCTCGATTAGAAAATCGAGTTGTAATCATAATACACGAACTGAAATTACATGTTTATGTATTTAATATTTTTTATATAAGAAATAAGTTGTCCTCAATTTGTACGAACAGTATGCACACCCTACGCATACTTACCCTACCTCTACCTACGGTTACACATAAAACACGTACCGAAAAAAAGTGATGTAGCGTAACTTGCGTATCCTTATTTAACTCTCGCTAGTAATAAGAATTTTTATTTCTCACTATTTTATTTTTTAAATTATTATTTGTAATAAAATCCACTTCTCAACGAGTTCTAATAAACTTGTTGAGGCTAGCAATTTATTTTGGATAGACGTTAGTCTCAATTTCGTTTGTATTGACTTTTCACCAAGTGGGTGTCCATAATTTCCTTAATTTCAATTAATTTTGGGACAAAATATTACCTATATCAAAAATGTCTGAAACCGATTCGGTTATCGATTCTAAACAAACTAGTTTCGGGTTGTACATTCAATCCTGTTACACGTTGTATAATATTTGTACGCCATTTAAGTGGCACAGTAAGCGCATAAAATATTCTATCATAATATCTGCCATATACCTTATAATAATACGTCCCACTGCTGGGCACGAGTCTCTCCCCTTTTTGGGGGGAGGCCTGGAGCTTACTCCACCACGCTGCTCCAATGCGGGTTGATGGAGGTGGGTGGGTTAGTGGCCAACCCGCTGTCGGATGTTTTCAAACCGCCCATTAGGCCTCCGACAAGGTTTAACGACTGCTATCCATCGATAGCAACCGGGACCGACGGCTTAACGTGCCCTCCGAAGCACGGAAATACCTTACTGAACAAATAAATGATTTGATTGATCGATTGATTGATAGGTATGCACTTGTGTCGTGGGTGCCGTTGTACGCATGTACGGTCCCGTACATAGCACATGAAAATCCCGCCATCAGAATCATATTGTAAATCATGCATTCTTACTTTATTTCGCAAACAGCTATCATTAAACAAACATCGCGTACTCATTATTAGCATATCTTTAGTAGCATTTAAAGAAGCGAAGCGCGCATGGCCCGGCGGCTGGTGTAGATCGTAAGCGATCTACTCGGTTAAGCACTACGGGCGCGGTCGGGTAGTGTGATGGGTGACCGCTAGTGGCAAATTAAAATGCGTGTCTCCGTGCTTCGGAGGGCATGTTAAGCCGTCGGTCCCGGTTGCTATCGTTAGATAGCAGTCGTTAAACCTTGTCGGAGGCCTAATGGACGGTTTGAAAACATCCGACATCGGCTTAGCCACTAACCCGTATCTCCACCAACCCGCATTGGAGCAGCGTGGTGGAGTAAGCTCCCTCCTAGCCTCCCCCTAAAAAAGGGGAGAGACTCATGTCGAGCAGTGGGACATATAATGGGTTGCCATTAATATAACAAACAATATACAATTTTTACTTGACTATCGAATCTTTGATTTATCTATCATAACATTTCATGTGTATAGTCCCGGATTGTACATCTTGTGGTCCTTCGAGCCGGATTACAACACACACACAAACACCCTGACCCGAAACAAGTATCTGTAGGCCATACAAATTTCATTAGTCAGTAAACACATACCTTCAGAACTCCGAACAGACAGTACTTCGTCATCATCCTTGGCCAACCTTTGCGATTGCTCGTTGGGCGGCTTCTTGAAGTTCGCTGTGATCAAATGTGCTTCGTATAGGTCATCCTGTAAAAGACATATTTTTATGTTTTTTTTAATGTAATAAAAGTGGCAAACAAGCGTGCAGTTCACATTGATGTTAAGCGATGACTGCAGCCTATTGACACCCACACAATGACCAGAGGTCAAAATGCAGATGCGCTGCCAATCCTGAGGCATTAGGTGTTATGCTTCTCTGCCGGAAATTACAGAGCCGTACATTACCACCTGACCGGAACACGATAGGGCTGTACACTACCATTTAGCGGCAAGTATATTAGGTAATGCGGTGGTGCCTACGCCCGCGAGCTCCGTCACTGGAGCTCTACCACCAGTCAAAATGCGTATGTCGAAGCGCGCATGGCCCCGCGGCCGGCGTAGATCGTCTAGTACGGCTGGCTTGGTGATCTGCCCTATTCAACGGCATCAATCTGACCTTCGTGGTCTTGGTGATCCTCTTGCCCTTCCAGATCCTTCTTAGCCGTTCCACTGGCGACCGGGTAATGGCACAAAGAATGGCATAAAGAATATATTTGAGTTTTTATAATAATAATAATAATAACGGGTTGTTTTTTTTTCTGCCTCAGTAGCGTAGTGGTAGCAGGCCACTACTATTGCGCTGGAGGTCTTGGGTTCGATTCCCGGGTCGGGGACTATCAGAGATAACGGTTTAAAATCCTCTATCTCTGCTTCTATTGGGATTTTTCCATTTTCTGGAAGTTTCCCAGTACCCCGGAGTTTGGTAATGTGCCCGGAGATGGCAACAGGTTCGCCACCTGTTACATGGGCCAAAAACGTAACCGGCGAGTCGTGGGTGTTTGCATGTATGATTGAATGCATGCATTTACCTCTGCCTACCAATTCGGGGATTACAGGCGTGAAGTTACGTTTTTTTTTTCTCCTTTGTATAATTAAACAAGAGGAGTAAGTAATGTTGTGGATGACTTGACAGAAGTCCTCGCTACGGTTTACGGGCGACTTAAGTCAATATCAAGATGAAAGGTGTGTATAGAGTGGGTTAGATATGTATTTTGAGTTTGGTTATTATGCGATGATATCTCATGTATTGTTGAACTGCTTTAAGGTGTTGACAATGTGTTTAGTGAACTGATTGAACGTGTTTCTTGTACTTTCTTTTTGTAGGATGCTTTCTAATTTGAACGGGTCTATATTGAGCATATTGCATGTGTTTATGTGAGTGTAGCGAGCGTTACTGTAGCGAGGACAATAATAACGGGTTGGCCACTAACCCACTCACCTCCACCAACCCGCATTGGAGCAGCGCGGTGGAGTAAGCTCCAGGCCTCCCCCCAAAAAGGGGAGAGACTCGTGCCCAGCAGTGGGACGTATAATGAGTTTTTATTAATTCTTGAATAAATATAATATTGGCTTTTAACTGGCGACCGGATAGAGACACAAAGAATGGCATAAAGAATATATTTGAGTTTTTATTATAATAATAATAACGGGTTGGCCGCTAACCCACCCACCTCCACCAATCCGCATTGGAGCAGCGTGGTGGAGTAAGCTCCAGACCTCCCCCCAAAAAGGGGAGAGACTCGTGCCCAGCCGTGGGACGTATAATGAGTTTTTATTAATTCTTGAATAAATATAATTTTGGCTTTTAATGCTAAGGTAGAAGAACTTCTTATGTGCGAACATAAGAATAAGTACACACAGTGTATATATTTTTTAAATAGTAAATAATCACATCATCATACATACAATACCTTGTCAATGTTCGCGTATTTCTCGTGTATGTGACGTATGGCTCGCAGGTTCTCGTCTAGACTGAGCGAATCCGATGCTTGACTCGGAGACCCTTGAAAGGAAATATTGCGGGTTATTGTATTGGATTTTTTTTTTATGTCACGGAAGTGGCAAACAAGCATGCAGTTCACATTGATGTTAAGTGATGACTGCAGCCTGTGGACACCCACACAAAGAGCAAGGTCAAAATCCAGATGCGTTACCACTCCTGAGGCCTAAGGTGTTATGCCTCTGTGCCGGATATTACAGGGCCGTACATTACCACCTGACCGGAACACGGTAGCGCTGAACACTACCATTTAGCGGCAAGTATATTAGGTAATGCAGTGGGTGCCTACGCCCGCGAGCTCCGTCACTGGAGCTCTACCACCAGTAGAACTATGTCAGAGACACTACAACAAAGGTCTCAGGGGTGGCAATGCATCTGCATTTTGACCTCTGGTTTCTGTGTGGATGTCAATAGGCCACCTTGAGCCTACATTAAGTCCATTTGAATTAATACATTTATCTCCGCCTATCCTCGGGAAACAAGGCGTGAAGATACGTTCATAAAAAATAAATCAACCATGTTACCAACTCACCAAGATCCGGTTCATCGTCACTGTCCAGTGTTATGGGTTCCGTATTCAACGGCATTAGATTATTCCTCACGCGGATCTCTGAAATTAATGTAAACATTTTTAAATATTTTGCTAGCAAACTTCGTGGTGACTCAGAATGAAATAATGTGTCAAAGGTTTGATAGATACGGACTAATTGCATGGGAAAATGAAATTGTGGTTTTTACTATTTCCCCTTCAATTCCTTCATATTTCCTTACCCTTTAAACCTTCCCTGGACTTCCAAAAATCATTCAAAACCAAATCGGTCTATACGCAACCGCACTATACGCATATACATTTTTTTTTTAATGTAATAAAAGTGGCAAACAAGCATGCAGTTCACATTCATGTTAAGTGAAGATTGCAGCCTATAGACACCCACACAATGACCAGAGGTCTAAATGCAGATGCGCTGCCACTCCGGCACAGAGGCATTAGGTGTTATGCCTCTGTGCCGGAAATTACAGGGCCGTACATTACCTCCTGACCGGAACACGATAGTGCTGAACACTACCATTTAGCGGCAAGTATATTAGGTAATGCGGTGGTGCCTACGCCCGCGAGCTCCGTCACTGGAGCTCTACCACCAATAAAAACATATCGAACGAAGTGCAATTCGGGAGACGCATTGAGTGTAAGACCAAGTTGGAATCCAAAGTTGGGGGTGCTTAACAAATCGAGGCAGTATTTCACATCGGGGGCAGCTACTACAGCTTTATAAGGCCCAAGTGCGGCCTCATCTGGAATGCTGCTCTCATTTGTGGGCGGGAGCCCCCAAATACCAGCTTGGTCCACTTGACTTCCCTACAAAAACGCGCCGTTCGTATTGCTAACGATCCAGGGCTTACTGACAGACTCGAACATCTGAGCCTGCGCAGAGACATTGGGAGTCTGTGCGTTGTACCATCTCTACAATGGTGAGTGCTCTGCTGAACTGTTCGACATGGTGCCACCGTCTCTTTTCCTACACCGTACTACCCGCCGAAGAGTGAAGTTCCACCCTCACCGACTGGACACCTGGCAGTGCTCAACGGTGCGGTTTTCACGTTTGTTCCTGCCCAGAACGTGTAAATTGTGGAACGAACTTCCCTCTGAGGTGTTCCCTAGGTGCTACATTAAGAGGTTCTTCAAAAATGGCGTCAAAGGAGTCCTTCAGGGCTGGCAGCGCGTTGGCAACTCCCCTGGTGTTGCAAATGTTCATAGGCGACGGTGCCCACTTTCCATCAGGTGGCCCGTCTGCTTATCTGTCAACTAATGAAATAAAAGAAACTCTATTCCGTCTTAAGATGCCAATTTCTGAACGGTGTGTAAGATGCGTTGCCACTAGTGATGCCGTTCGATATGCTACTGGCATATCGAGAGATATAGGGCCGATTATCCGGTAGCCGGATATCTGGCGCTCGGGCCTCGTAGCTTGCCAAACCGGTATCCGGCCAATCCACTATCCGTTTCATCTCTATTTGAGATCAAAGAAGATAACACTGGGAAACAGAGCAACACGGGCCACCGGCCGCGGCGGACCGGAGGGGAGTAGCCATATGCAGGCTTTCCCCGTCTGTCAAAGTACAAGCACAACTGTGCCTACGCCTGTCGCCTCGGTGTCTAAATGTGTGGGTGAAATTATTTTGAAAAAGCAAAGCCACAAAATCATTACACAGCTAGACATCAATTAAAATATAACTTTTGTATGCCAAATATTAGAGTAGAAATGTATAAGTGTAGTCCGTACGTAAGCGCAATTAGAATTTACAATCACCTTCCAAATGACATAAAAAAACAACCTAATTTTAATTCATTCAACAAACTACTTAAAAACTTTTTGACAGAAAAAACATATTACACTTTGAACGAATTTTTCAGTGACAAATAGTTATATACCTATATAGTAATACTGTTTCACATTCACTCTTTGTAATTAGAAATACCTACGTATTGGACATTGTTACTACTTACTTATTTATTTAAAAGATAAATTGTGTTATATAAATTGCTACGCCCAACGGGTATCATGTCGATCATAGATTGTATTCACAAAATATTTTCCATCTCAACAATTGTACATGAAAGCAATAAAATACTTTGACTTTGACTTTGTATTTTGTTAAAATCAAGATGCGAGTTTCGTAATAATAGACGATTATTGTAGCTGTAGTGTTATAGTATGGGAGCCCAAGAGGGGATTTTTGAATTTACTCCAGCGCGTCAGATTAAGTTATAGGAGATACCTTGCACCCAATTCAGTACCTCCACCTAATCTAAGATTTCCATAAAAGGCCGAACCCTTAGGGCTTCCGCCACGAGCTTGCCTCGCATCCAAATTGTCAGAATTTTGGATGGGAGCTTTGATGGGGTTCACTTTAGATCCTCTCTGAGTATCTGACATTCTTGATTAATTTTTCACCTTTATTTTTGAACGAATCAAATGTTTTTGAAGAGGACGCGGCATCAACGTCTTGGGTCAAGAGCGTGTCAGATATTCTGTGAGGGTTTAAAATGTGGCCAAACAATGCTCCTATCCAAAATTCAGACAATTCGGAAAATGAGTAAGATCGTAGCGACATTTATAATTTTTTTTAAGACTATTCTTCGGCCGCGTCTTTATATACGAACCTTAGATTTAGTAGAGATAACCAGCGGCGTTCAAGGAATCTCCCATATCTTTATCTGACGCGCTCGAGTAAATCCAAAAATAGCATCCTGGGCTCCCCTACTATTATGTATTAAGCCACACGCATTTCCCTCCGCAAACAGAAATAGAAAATAGAAAATATTTTTATTTCGAGTAAGTAAGATTTTACACTCACTGCCTCAGTAGCGTAGTGGTAGCAGGCCACTACTATTACGCAGGAGGTCCTGGGTTCGATTCCCGGGTCGGGTCTATCAGAGATAACGGTTAAAAATCCTTTATCTCTGCTTCTATTGGGATTTTTCCATTTTCTGGAAGTTTCCCAGTACCCCGGAGTATGGTAATGTGCCCGAAGATGTCAACAGGCTCGCCACCATGTTACATGGGCCAAAACGTAACCGGCGAGTCGTGGGTGTTTGCATGTATGATTGAATGCATGCATTTACCTCTGCCTACCCCTTCGGGGATTACAGGCGTGAAGTTACGTTTTTTTTTTTTAAGATTTTACAACCATTTTCGAAAAGTCAATAAGAATCAATAATAATCTAGAGTTGAATAACTATTACTTAAAGTATAACAGATATTATGTCTATTAAACTAGCGATAAAAACCTTACAGTTAAAATATCATAAAAAGGAGATGTTGCAAAAATGTATTAACCTCCGGCCATGTATTGTACACAATATCATTAAACAGGAAAAATCAATATAAAAACGTTTTTACTGCATATTTTCACTTATTTAGCTTTGTTTGCAGTTACACAACAATTGCAAATTAAAACCAACATGGCGAATATGGCGGACGATGTCATTTTGAAATTTTCATTTTTTAAATTGTTTTTTGATTATCTAGTACTTTGAGAAAAAAAAATATTTTATAAATACTATCGAAATCGATTGATACCAAGCGTTGGCCGTATCGCCGCCGTGTTGAACATGGTTGAAAATGATAAAATCGTTCGAATGAAATGTGGTGGTAACTCTAAAATATGTTCTTGATTAAATTAATTGTATTTTTTTCGGATTGTTCTATAATTTAGCCATTTTTTGAGGTCATGTACGAACCAGGGCCGAGCTCGCAACATCTCCTTTCAATTCCTTCCAAAAATTAGATAAGAAGAAAAAGAAAGCAATATTCGTCAAAATAAAATCTAAGTTATACAAAGAAATACTGTTTTGCATCGGTAATAAACGCTATGGCTGTTCCCTCCGGTCCGCCGCGACCGGTGGCCCGTGTTGCTCTATGCTATTTTAGTGACGGAGCTCGCGGGCGAAGGCATCACCGCATTACCTAATATACTTGCGGAGTTTTGGCGGAAACGCGGAAAAGAGCTGTGTCGCTGCGTGATATTATATTCGAAATTTGTGTATAGTCGCGTTTTTATGTGTAAAAATGGTGGGATTTTTATCATAAAGCATTCGATAATGTTCACGAGTGTAAGAAAGTGATATTATGAAGTGAAAAGTGACTTTTCGTATTGCCTCCAAAACTTCGTAAGAACTTCAGTAAAGTCCCCATCGCTTTACTGGAGCCCATCATCTCATCATATTCCTCATGGAAGCATTTGATCATCGTCATCTTCCATATGGATATTCATTAATTTATAGAAATGTGAAATTCAATATGTATACGACTGAAAGACTCTGTATCTATGGTCATGACAAATTATAAAAATATATATATATATATATATACTTGCCGCTTAATAGTAGTGTTCAGCACTATCGTGTTCCGGTCAGGTGGTATTGTACGGCCCTGTAATTGCCGGCACAGAGGCATAACACCATAGGCCTCAGGAGTGGTAACGCATCTGCATTTTGACCTTGGTCTTTGTGTGGGTGTCTATAGGCTGCAGTCATCACTTAACATCAATGTGAACTGCATGCTTGCTTGCCACTTCCATTTCATAAAAAATATGCTGGGAAAAGATACTTACTGGGCTGTTGAGACTGTTTGTTTGCCGCCATCTGGTCGATTTTGCGCGGTCTACCTCTTTTACCCTTCACCCTTTCTGTCGATGGGGTCTGAAATTTACTGTCCATGTTAGATTTATAAGTCCAGGTTGGTTTTATGTACATTTTTGCGTCACAAACATGTACAAAATTATACAAAACTGGAATCAGAATCAGAAACTCATTTATTCATTTAGGGTGACAGGCACCTCTTATGACACGTCAAAAACAAACAAAATAAAATAAAGTGAATAACAATTGATATACCTACATGTCAAACAAGATAAAAAATATTTGTATAGTCAAGAATATCACTAAGATAAAACGAATTATAATATACTAATGTAAAAAGTATATCAGTAGAATGTCTCATTTCCCCTTTACAAACTGATAACAAAGAGTAAAAAGAAATGAAAAAGAGTCATTCTTTGTCATTCACCGGCAATTATTTAAAAAATCCTGAAATATTACTTATTAAAAATAATTTGCTGGAACTAACATCCTTATACTAAAAAAAAGACGTGTGGCACTCGGGGACTGCCGCGGCAAAGCTATTTACATAATTATCTAAAATTATGCAAAACAAAATAAAATGCAAATAAATAAAAAAAAATAGAAAAATGAAACAATAATTTTCTATTAATATTTACCACTTTTTAAATATTGAATGGAAAAACAAACAATAAAAAAAATGAACAAAAACAATCTTGGCAGCGGTGGGCTTCGAACCCACGCCTCCGAAGAGACTGGTGCTTAAAACCAGCGCCTAGACCGCTCGGCCACGCTACCCACGAGGTCGGACGGCGAAATTATACACGAGTTTCTTTAAATGAGTTCCGTCGGTCCGGTTTTTTGCGTTACGGAATTTTTGAATTCGGTCCCCGCGCTCAAGGCCCGCGATAGAAGCTATGCAATAGCTTAAAAATAAAGGCCTACTCTAAATTGCAACTGTCAAATACAAATTGGTATCGAAAATCCCTACTAATATTATAAATGCGAAAGTAACTCTGTCTGTCTGTCTGTCTGTCTGTCTGTTACCTTTTCACGTCCAAACGACTGAACCGATTTTAATGAAATTTGGTACAGAGATAGAGCTGACTTTGAGAAAGAACATAGGCTACTTAGTTATTTATAAAACGACATCCACGCGGGCGACGCCGCGGGCAACAGCTAGTATTATATATGTATTTAATCGTAATAAGGCAACATTATTTTCAAAAAACAAATATACTCAAAAGATTTAACAGTCTAATCTATAAAACGTATAGATTTCATAATGAAATACCAATTATCACTAAAAAAAACGACGGTCTACTCAAAAGACCGACGGTCTACCGAGTAGACCAAATGGTATTTCAACGAAAAATTGATTGAAACACTCACCGAATCATTTTTCTTAGCGCTCGGCGTCCGTTTCGTGTATTTGCGTTTAGTACGCGGCGTTGTGTCTGTGGACGAAGACGCCGCTGAGTCTGGGAATAAAGTTAAAAAACGTAGATATAAAAATACCCGTACGGTTATCATGGTGGGAAACAAGCATGCAGCTCACATTGATATTAATCACAGTGATGACTGCAGCCTATAGACATGTACAAAAAAACTAGAGTTCATATGCAGATGCGTTCGCCATCCTAAGGTCAAGTTGTTTTTCTCCATACGCAAATGGATAAATATAAATCTAAAATCAACAGGCTCGCCACCGCATGGGCTAAAATGTAACAGGCGAATCGTGGGTGTTTGCATGTATGATTGAATGCATCCACATCTGCCTCCATCTTCGGGGATTACAGGCGATACGTCCTTACATGGAAGTAATCTTGTTCTTTTATATTATGAAGCGGCAGACAAGCATACAGTTGACATTGATGGTAAGTAAAACTGTAGCCCATAAACATCTACATGAGACTGGAGATTCCAATGAAGATGCGTTGCCACTCCTGAGGTTGCCACTCTAAGGTATTATACCTCTGTGCCGGAATTTACAGGGCAGTACATTATCACCTGACCGGAACACGATAGTTCTGAACACTACAATTTAGACGTTAGCTGGCCGCTAACGTTGGATTAGTTTGATTTTAAACAATCGATAGAACTATTAATACAATTCATTCAATATAACTTCAATAAAAAAATAACATTTAATCATTTTATGACTACATACAAAATTTTAAAAATATGCAATGCATACTTAATCCGAAACAAACTACAAAAAGAAATATAATAAAAATCTACTTTTCAAAGGTCATTCGAGAATTTAATTTATAAAAATCTATAATTCGATTTCTTTTCCATGCAGTTCCATTCCATTTCTAATATCCGACAATATAGATGCATTCCGTTCATAAAAGCGAGACATTTTTAAATTGGCAATGGCTATACGAAACTACTGCAATAATATATAAAATAATACTACAATACGAAAATTATAATCATGCAACTATACTGCTTTATAATCCATAAAAAAAAACTATTTTTAATTAATCTTTTAATCTTTTTAAACTGCCTCAGTAGCGTAGTGGTAGCAGGCCACTACTATCACGCTGGAGGTCCTGGGTTCGATTCCCGGGTCGGGGACTATCAGAGATAACGGTTTAAAATCCTTTATCTCTGCTTCTATTGGGATTTTTCCATTTTCTGGAAGGTTCCCAGTACCCCGGAGTTTGGTAATGTGCCCGGAGATGGCAACAGGTTCGCCACCTGTTACATGGGCCAAAACGTAACCGGCGAGTCGTGGGTGTTTGCATGTATGATTGAATGCATGCATTTACCTCTGCCTACCCCTTCGGGGATTACAGGCGTGAAGTTACGTTCTTTTTAATGCAGATGCGTTGCCACTCCTGAGGCCTAATATATGCCACTGCGCCGGAAATTCCGAGGCCGTACATTACAATCTAAATGCCTTAGCCAAATTCTCAATCCATCCAATCGACGGAACAGATAAAACTGTATAGGATTGACATAAAAGTAAATGTTCATATTATTATTATATTATTACTAGCTGACTCGACAAACTTCGTATTGCCTCAGAATGAAATAATGTGTCAAAGGTTTGATTGATACGAACTATTTGTATGGGAAAACAAAGATGTGGTTTTTACTATTTCCCTTCAATTTCTTCATATTTTCTTACCTTTTTAAACCAGTGATTCCCAAAGTGGTCTATATCGACCCCTGGGGGTCTACGACAAATTGAAAGGGGTCGGCGTTAGCGAAAAAAAAATTGGGGTCCATGAAATGAAAATGGGGGTCCACAATAATGTATCTCCACATACACTGATAGTACCAATTTACTTACATCGGACCAGTGATTCCCAAAGTGATCCATGAGACTAGATGGGGGTCTACGTAGGCGTGAATAAAAATTGGAAATGTGATATAAATGTAGCAAGGACGGGGGTCCACAGAAACCAGAAAAATTTGTAAAGGGTCTACAAGAAAAAATAGTTTGGGAACCTTTGTTTTAAACCTTCCCTGGACTTCCAAAAATCATTCAAAACCAAAACTAGCCAAATCGGTGTAGCGTTCTCGAGTTTTAGCGAGACTAACGCACAGCAATTGATTTTTGTATTATTATTTTTTTATTTTCTTTGATCTTGACGAATAAGTTTTTCTTTTTCTTCATTTATCATCATTGAAGGAATTAAAAGTAGTTTAAATTCTAATTTTAATTTACTGTTAATATATGTTTTTTCTTTTACTATATGTAATGGTTATTCGCTCTAGGTATTTTATGATTTATTGACGTTTTGAAAGTATCTGTAAAGATCTATTCGAAATAAAAATATTTTCTATTTCTATATACAACGTGTGACAGGATTGAATGTACAACCCGAAACTAGTTTGTTCAGAATCAATGACCGAATCGATTTCAGGCATTTTTGATATAGGTAATATTTTGTTCCAATATTAATTACAATTAAGGAAATTATGATCACCCATTTGATGTACCCACAGACAATATAAACGATAGTGACGCTAATGTCTATCCAAACTAAAATGCTAGCCTCAACAAGTTTATATATAGAGACGTGCTATTTATTATGAACTAGCTGTTGCCCGCAGCTTCGCCCGCGTGGATCTCGTTTTATAAATATTTTTTCCTGAATTTTCTTTGCTATAAACCTCACGGAGCCACAGACCTTTCCAACGAATGCAAAACCGTGGCAATCGGTTCGTGCGTTCTGGAGTTATAGCGTCAGGAAGGAAAACCCGACTTATTTTTATATAGTAGATAATAATATAAGAAATAAAGTAGTGGAAATTAATTTTATTACTAGCGAGTGTTAAATAAGGTTACGCTACATCACATTGCAACAGTGTGCGTGTGTGAGTCGGTTCGTATTATATGTGCGGCCGTAGGTAGAGGTAGGGTAAGTATGCATAGGGTGTGCATACTGATCAGGCAAATTGAGGACAACTTATTTCTTAAATAAAAAACATTAAACACTTATAATTTCAATTCATGTATTAGTCGTATGATTACAACTGGATTTTCTAATCGGGGTGTTAGAGAGTGTCCATTATTCCCGTTACTTGTTGTATATAGATAAGCCAAGTACAGATAACATTAGAGACTTACAGAACCTGGACTGTGGCTCACGCCTGCAAGGATCCAAATGCCTCCGACCTAAAGAGAGTACTCAACGTTGCCTCCAGGTCCTCAAAGCTGCGGATAGCCAGAGCAAAGTCCAAGCATGTCGTTAGAGTTGGCAAGAAGCTAATGAGGCATCCTCCCGGGAGCCGTGCCTATTGGTCTCTTGCCAAAGCTATCGAAAAGAATTTTTGTCGGTCATCTTTCCCACCACTGCGAAAAACTGACGATAGCCTGGCCCACACGGCAAAAGAGAAAGCCGATCTCCTGGGCAGCCTCTTTGCCTCAAACTCGACTCTTGATGACATGGGTAACACAGCGCCTACCATCTCGCACTGTGAAAGCTCTATGCCTGACGTCAAATTCACTCAGAAGAACGTCAGGCGAGCGCTGTTATCCCTTGACGTCAAGAAGTCGAGTGGGCCGGATTCCGTCCCTGCAGTGGTGTTGAAGATGTGCGCTCCCGAGCTGACCCCCGTTCTGACGCGCCTGTCATCGCTTTCTTACGATCATGGAAAAGTACCGTCTGCGTGGAAGATAGCCCTTGTGCATCCGATACCCAAAAAAGGGGATCGCAGTGATCCGGCCAACTACAGGCCCATAGCAATAACCTCCCTACTCTGCAAAGTCATGGAGCGTGTGATCAATACACAGCTGCTGCAGTACCTGGAGGATCATCAGCTGATCAGTGACCGCCAATATGGCTTTCGTCAAGGCAGATCTGCTGGTGATCTTCTAGTATATCTCACGCATTATTGGTCTCACGCCTTGGACAAGAGTGGGGACGCATTGGCTGTAAGCCTAGATATTGCTAAGGCCTTTGACCGGTTCTGGCACGGGGCACTTCTCGCGAAATTGCCATCTTACGGTCTTCCCGAGAGGCTATGGAACTGGACAGACAGTTTTCTGTCTGAGCGTTTTATACAGGTCTTAGTTGACGGTCAACACTCAGACAGACTACCTATCAACGCTGGTGTGCCGCAAGGCTCTGTGCTATCTCCCGCGCTTTTTCTTCTGCATATCAATGAAATGATGGAGCAAAACTCCAATTTTCATTGCTATGCGGATGATAGCACGGGAGATGCACACTATACAAGCCGTGCAAATGCCGCTCGGACACTTATCGAAGAAAGCAGGACTAGACTTGTGTCTGAAGTCGAGCACTCTCTGGAGCGGGTCTCAGATTGGGATCGACTCAAATTAGTGCAGTTCAACCCCTCGAAGACACAAGTCTGCGCGTTCACCGCTAAAAAACCCCATTCATTGTAGCACCACAGTTCCAGGGCACTCCGCTTGCCATTTGTAAGAGTATCGGTATCCTGGGCGTTGACATATCGAACGAAGTGCAATTTGGGAGTCACATTGAGTGTAAGACCAAGTTGGCATCCAAAAAGTTGGGGGTGCTTAACATAGCGAGGCAGTATTTCACACCGGGGCAGCTACTACAGGTTTATAAGGCCCAAGTGCGGCCCCATCTGGAATACTGCTCTCATTTGTGGGCGGGAGCCCCCAAGTACCAGCTTGGTCCACTTGATTCCCTACAAAAACGCGCCGTTCGTATTGTTAACGATCCGGGACTTACAGACAGGCTCGAACATCTGAGCCTGCGCAGAGATATTGGTAGTCTGTGCGTGTTATACCGTCTCTACAATGGTGAGTGCTCTGTCGAACTGTTCGACATGGTGCCACCGTCTCTTTTTCTACACCGTACTACCCGCCGAAGAGAGAAGTTTCACCCTCACCGACTGGACACCTGGCAGTGCTCAACGGTGCTGTTTTCTCGTTCGTTTCTGCCCAGAACGTGTAAATTGTGGAACGAACTTCCCTCTGAGGTGTTCCCTCGGTGCTACAATATGGGGTTCTTCAAAAATGGCGTCAAAAGAGTCCTTCAGGGCTGGCAGCGCGTTGGCAACTCCCCTGGTGTTGCAAATGTCCATAGGCGACGGTGACCACTTACCATCAAGTGGCCCGTCTGCTTGTCTGTAAACTTAATGACATAAAAAAAAAAACAAAAAAAACAGCAGCAAGCAAATCAATTGACAACGTGTTAGGGTTGTCAAATAAAATAACAAATAGTTAATTACCAAACTTTGTATGAAAAAAAAAGTTGTGATTTCATTGTTATTGTTTACGTTAAATGATTTGAAACTTGATATAGATGAAGCGCGCATGGCCCTGTGGCTAGTGTAGATCATAAGCGATCTACTCGGTTAAGCACTACGGGCGCGGTCGGGTAGTGTGATGGGTGACCGCTAGTGGCAAATGAAATGCGCGTTTCCGTGCTTCGGAGGGCACGTTAAGCCCGCGGTCCCGGTTGCTATCGGTAGATAGCAGTCGTTAAACCTTGTCGGAGGCCTTATGGGCGGTTTGAAAACATCTGACTGCGGGTTGGCCACTAACCCGTATCGCCACCAATGCGCATTGGAGCAGCGTGGTGGAGTAAGCTCCAGGCTTCCTGGCAAAAAGGGGAGAAACTCGTGCCCAGCTGCGGGACGTATAATGGGTTGCCATTATTATAGATGAACACCTTTCAATATTGTTGGAACTTGCTGTTACACCTTGTTTAGATATTTTTAACTACATACTTTATTATAACAGAAAAAATGCGAATATAATAATGTAGTCATGCCTAAAAGCCTAATTACCATCACCAATCCAAAAATGTCTACTAATCCATGCTTTTCCAAAATCTTTTACCTTTTCTTTTTAATAATTTCGCGTTTCTACGCATTATAATCTTTTTTTCCTTCATCTTTTGCAAGACCTTTTGCTGTACCCTCTGTTGTACCTTCTGCGGTACCTTTTGTACTTTCTGCGGTACCTTTTGTGCTTTCTGCGGTACCTTTTGTACCTTCTGTGGTACCTTTTGTACTTTCTGCGGTACCTTTTGTACTTTTTGCGGTACGTTTCGAACTATTCTCGATTGCGACGCGTCCTTAAGTCGCGGCGACGTTTTCATCGGTATATCTCTGTCTATAAAACCAAGTGGTTGGTTAATTTTAAGGATGTTTCAAAAATTAATGGAGCATGTACCCACCATATGTATAATAATAGTTAAAATTAATCTAAAATAAGAATTCGATTCAGCAAATCAACCTTTGTTACAAACAAGTTAACTTTATTTTTCCCTAAATCCGTGGAATATTAGCAATTTTTTGCCTTTTGTACTTTATGCGGTACTTTTTGTACCTTTTGTACTTTCTGTGGTACTATTCTCGATTGCGACGCGTCCTTTAGTCGCCGCGATATTTTCACCAATATATCTCCGTCTTTAAAACCAAGTTATTGTTCAAAAAATGTATGGGGTTTGTACCCACTCTATGTACAGTACCAATTAGGTGATGATCTACTGTAGAATTATTTCGTTTATCGAGATATGCTGCAAACCTAATTTTTACGTATATTTATGATCTAGAAAATACATCAAATGCAAAATCTATCATATCGGTTGTATAACTATTTTTTTTATTTTTTTTTTTTATGTAATGGAATTGGCAAACAAGCATGCAGTTCACATTGATGTTAAGTGATGACTGCAGCCTATAGACACCCACACAAAGACCAAGGTCAAAATGCAGATGCGTTACCACTCCTGAGGCCTAAGGGTGTTATGCCTCTGTGCCGGAAATTACAGGGCCGTACATTACCACCTGACCGGAACACGATAGTGCTGAACTCTACCATTTAGCGGCAAGTATATTAGGTAATGCGGTGGTGCCTACGCCCGCGAGCTCCGTCACTGGAGCTCTACCAACTAAAAATAACTATTCATAAGTTATCAATGGATGTCGTTCACCGACCCTTAATCGGTTAAAAATCAAAAAGGGAAAGCAAAATTTGACGCATCGGTGCGGGACTTCGGTAGCTTAGCGGTAAAGCGGCTGGACTGGTTATCCTGAAGTCGCAGGTTCAAATCCTGCCCGAAGTCAAAATATTTCTTTCCGTTTTTCTTTAGTTCCTAATGTTCACTAGCATGTGTTATTGCGAAAAATAAATAGTACAATTAGGAAATTCATATCTAGCCTAGTTGCCTATCAAAATGTGGCCGGAAGTTTTTTTTTATATTTTTCTTCGAGTTCTTTTTTTTTTGATGACTGCACCCTATAAACAACTACACAAAAACCAGACGTTAAAATGCAGATGCGTTGCCACCCCCGAGACTTTAGTTGTTATGTGACAGTTATTACGGGGCCATACTGGAACACGATAATGCTATAGGTCGCGCCACGTAAAAAGAACGCTGGAAGAAAGTAGAAGGGATGTGTTCGCGCATCGGTACACTCGCGCACAAAAGTACTAGCCCTATTGGTTTATTTTTGATCTAGCTTTCGCTTGCGGTTTCGTGTATTGGTAGGCAGATTGAAAACGCCGCACCTCTTACCACCAAATAGATCGATAAATCGTCTACTGCGCAGCTTGACCGCCAGCGTTCTTTTTACCTGGCGCGACCTATACTACCATTTGGAGCTTTTTTTTTATGTTACAAAGGTGGCAAACAAGTATACTGCATACTATTATATAAAACATTGATTTTAAGTGATAACTGCAGCCTATAGACACTTACAGAAATACCAGAGGTCAAAATGCAGATGCGTTGCCACCCCTGAGACCTTAGATGTTGTGTCTCTGCGATAGTTATTACAGGGCCGTACATTACCACCTGACTGGAACACGATAGTGCTGAACACTACCATTTAGCGGCAAGTAAATTAGGTGATGCGGTGGTGTCTACGCCCGCGAGCTCCGTCACTGGAGCTCTACCACCAGTAAAAAAATATGAGCCGCTTTTAATATATTGTTTTTAAGCACTTACATGTAGGACTTTTCCGATATTAAATATTGAAGTTATACACAGAAAAAAAATTTTTTTTTTAACATTTTGTTTTTTTTCGTAGATTTTTTAATTTTTTTTTTTTCGTACTTATTATAATAAAAAAAAACTCACCACCAGTCGTTC
Organism: Macrosoma leucophasiata; assembly: GCA_036365455.1. Classification (NCBI taxonomy): domain Eukaryota; kingdom Metazoa; phylum Arthropoda; class Insecta; order Lepidoptera; family Hedylidae; genus Macrosoma; species Macrosoma leucophasiata. The sequence continues at coordinate 6,676,310 of JAWQUS010000029.1, forward strand.
GTCTTCTGTATTCCCGCTTCGCTTTCTTCTCTAACGCTTCTGTGAAAATAAAAAAAGGACTTATTAACAACCAAGAAAAAAAAACCCGGTCATTGCCCGTGGTACACAGGCAGAGTGCGGAGCGCCAGATATTCCGGTCCTGACACACCTCCCGTGCCTCGTCTACCTTCATCATTCTCTACATACACGCACGTAGATCAAGTGGAACTATTTTATATTACACGTATTACACTTGATTTTACTTCCTATGAAATGAAGACCAAGACTGACCTACCATGACTATACCATGACTATGCTTACTATAAACTCGAGGACTATCTCAAGGATAGAAATGTTTGGCTAAATGCTGATCTAGCTCCACAAGGGTGTTAAATGTAATAATCAAAGTGTAATGTTGATATTATATTGTTAATTTTAAGCTTGTTTAAATTATGGAAAATTGTAAAAATATGCCTAAGGGATATTTTTTAAAAGAGCCGACTGAGTTTTTTCCGGGAATTTTTTCTCAGATCATATTGGCCTTTGGAACTTTGCCGGTGAATGACAAAGAATGACTCTTTTTCTTTTCTTTTTACTCTTTGTTATAAGTTTGTAAAGGGGAAAAGAGACATTCTACTGATATACTTTTTACATTAGTTTATGACATTTAGTTTTATCTTAGTGATATTCTTGACTTTACATATATTTATTATCTTTTTTGACATGTATATCAATTGTTATTCGCTTTAATTTATTTTGTTTGTTTTTGACGTGTCATAAGAGGTGCCTGTCACCCTAAATGAATAAATGAGTTTCTGATTCTGATTATAGAGCAACACGGGCCACCGGTCGCGGCGGACCGGAGGGGAGTAGCCATAGCGTTTATTACCGATGCAAAACAGTCTGTAATTTTTTGCGGGGGGAAATGCGTGCGACACACACGCACACTACAAAACTCGTCTATTACTACGAAACTCACACCTTGACTTTAACAAAATACAGGAACAATTTCACGCACACATTTAATCATCTAGGCGACAGGTATAGGCCCATTTGGGCTTGTACTTTGACAGAGGGGAAAGCCTGCATATGGCTACTCCCCTCCGGTGTTGCTCTATGACGATGACCAAATAGGTCGAGTTGTGTCTGATGGTGGGCCATCAGACAGAACTGTATGGAATTTTGGCGGAGTGTCCGCGGTGTGACTCAGGTAAAAATCCTTTAACTTAAACTAATTTTTAAAGCTAAAGTAAAGTTTTTTTTTAATGTAATAAACGTGGCAAACAAGCCTGCAGTTCACATTGATGGTAAGTGATGACGGCAGCCTATAAACAGCCACACAATGACCAGAGATTAAAATGCAGATGCGTTGCCACTCCTGAGGCCTAAGGTGTTATGCCTCTGTGCCGGAATTACAGGGCCGTACATTACCACCTGACCGGAACACGATAGTGCTGAACACTACCATTTAGCGGCAATTTTATTAGGTAATGCGGTGGTGCCTACGCCCGCGAACTCCGTCACTGGAGCTCTACCAAAGTACTTAATAACGCTTACCTTTACCAACCACATGATCATTAGCTACATCAGTACAGACATACAAAAGAAATTATCGATATTAATGTAGAAAAAGGACAAGTTTCACGTTAGGCCCGCACTATATCAAAAGATAGAGAAAAATACGTAGATTGTTTTATATTATTTCGCATTAACACATGCTTGTGAAATATATTTTATTTTTAAAGAAAAATGGAAAGAAAAATTTGACTTCAGGCGAGACTCGAACTCGCGACCTACTGAAAAGTCTATTATATCGGTTGCCTAACTAGCATAGTTGGTAATAGATGGCGCTGCTGCTACCATAAAGCAATGCAATAGATGTGAAGGAAAGATTTGACAAATCGGGCAGGGCTTCAGTAGCTCAATTGGAAGAGCGGCTGGACTAGATTCCCAGTAGGTCGCGAGTTCGAGTCTCGCCTGAAGTCAAATATTTCTTTCCATTTTTCTTTAAAAATAAAATACGTAGATTCATGGAAAAATACTCAAAAAAACAATTCTAAAAGTTGTTTTCTTTTTACGGAGATATTTATTTTTGTATGACAACATTATGTCACCATATTGCTCTCGTAATATGACATTCTTGTTTTATGAAATATACTTAATAATGGAAACCCATTATACGTCCCACTGCTGGGCACGAGTCTCTCCCCTAGTTGGGGGGAGGCCGGGAGCTTACTCCACCACGCTGCTCCAATGCGGGTTGGTGGAGATAAGGGTTAGTCACGACGACCACACAACACGAAGATGGCGTATGGCCGAGTTGCATCGCACATACGACGTTTTCTCAATAGGTGCCATATATTTGTAGCGTCCACTACATTAAGGCGCCAACTAGTGGAATACAATGAAACCTTACAGTACTTGTCTAGTACGATAGATGGCGTGCAGTCAAATTACATCGCACATACGAAGATTTCACAAGAGTTGGCATATATACAACTTCCCAACGTCAACCGTTGGGCCGCGGCCCGCCAGGCGCTACCACCTCGCCTGGTCGGAGGATCCTCCCTTTTCGCCGGAGGAACACTTCCACCCATTCCTCCACATATTTATTTAAACTTTCTTACACAAATTGGTACATGCGGCGGACTTAAAGAAAAAGCATTCTCTACCAGTCCAGTAGTGTACTCTACCAGTGGTAGTGGTGGTAGTGGTGGTGGTGATGATGATGATGACTCACCTAACTCCCTAGCCCGTTTCCTGGCCAGGTACTCGGGACTGGTCTTGTCGACCCGCGGCCTGCCTCGCTTGCGCTTCTCCCCCGGCGTCTCCTGCCGGTTCGACCCGCTGTTGATCACCGCTGCAACAACGGTCACACTTCAGAATCACAAATACATATGTCCAACGTGCGAAACGCGCATGCTGTGAACTCCTTGGCCTGCTTCCACACCACCAAGTCGACCAATTACTCAGAACTGGTCTAGATCAACCTTGACAGCCCTTAAGAAGCTCCTTGGCCGTTTGCTTCATCGCCAAGTTGGCCAAAATAACTCTGATCCCATTTTTCTTAATTTTACTAAGATCGCCTTAGCCTGTTTCCGCTTCGCCAAGTTGGCCAAGTACTCAGGAGACACATGGCCACCCTTTGATCCAATTTAAAAATAACCAAGGATTCAATTCAAAATTATACACAAACCTATGATTTCCTTGGCCTGTTTCCGCGCAGCCAAGTTGGCCAAGTACTCCGGACTGGTCTTGTCGATCCGCGGCCGCCCCCGCTTCCTCTTAACCGGGGGTGGAGTCTGACTCGTCTCGGCTGCAAATGGGGGGCAAAATAAAAAAAATAAGCGGGTGGAGGAATTAAAAAAAAAAATGGTCGCCAATTCTACTTGAGTTTGATAGTAATTAATGAAGCTGTGGTGAAATAAAGCTGTATACTAGGTGTTTTTAACGTCCGAGTATATATTAGTTAAATATAATACTTTGATTTCTTCAACATTTAGGGTCATAGCCACGAAATAGATGAATAAGGATGGAAAGGCCTTTGCTTCAATTTAGTATTAGAACCAGTGTCGCCGCTTTTCTCCCACCATGCAATTTCTTACACAAATGTAACACCGTCTCGACAATCACCCACACATTAATCCTCAGGGCAGCTATTCGTTTGCGTAAGTTTGCATACTAAGACAACGCCCGTAGACAATAAACACTCGCACGCACACAACAATATACGAGTACTCACAACGAGCTCGCACGTCAGTAGTCGAAGTGTAGCGGACGCATTACATGCTGTACATTGCAAGCGGAGACAGTAATAGCGTTAATTGAGCGAGTGCTTAACGAGCAATGTATTCGCTAGCAGTAACGTTTAATACAGTTTAAGTTCGAATATTCATATTCCCTTGTATATTTTTATGTTTTCTACAAATATTATAACAATAAATGTTATTTGTGACTTACCGATGGAAAGATATACCTCCACGCTTTATACTTGAGGTCTGACATTTCATATTACATGTTAAAATTGGCACTACATGGTATTTTACCAAGAGATGCTTCGTTCGAAGCAGTCTACACGACACTACGAGCGGCGAACGAATGGTTCGGCCGTGTGTTTGTTCATACATAGTTGTCGCGCGCTTGCCACGCCCACATTACCATACCATCTTTACTAATCTATTCCGTGGTCATAGCTCACTAGAGCCACCTGAAACCCGACCAGCGCTCAACCCAGTGGCGGATTTACAAATTTGCCGCCAGTAGACTATTTACTGCCTCGGTAGCCTAGTGGTAGCAGGCCACTACTACTACGCTGAGGACCCGGGTTCGATTCCCGGGTAGGGGGTTATCAGAGATAATGGTGTAAAGTCCTTTATCTCTGGTTCTATTGGGATTTTTCCATTTTCTGGAAATTTCCCAGTACCTCGAAGTTTGGTAATGTGCCCGGAGATGTCAACAGGCTCGCCACGTGTTACATGGGCCAAAACGTAACCGGCGAATCGTGGGTGTTTGCATGTATGCTTGAATGCATGCATTTACCTCTGCCTACCCCTTCGGGGATTACAGGCGTGAAGTTACGTAGACTATTTAATTTTTGCCGCCCGTATATTTTGATATCGTAGTAGTCCACAATCATATCAATTATATTCTCTATCAATAAAATTCCCACTTTATGTTTTAGGCTTCGTCATTCTCGTTACTTTAACATTTTCTACGGTTAGAATCATTGAAAACTATGGTCTGAATCTCGATAATTTTAACAGTCATTTTGTAAATAGAAATAAAAAATATATGAACTAAATCTGCCGCTTCTTAAAATTTGCCGCCCTAGGCTCCAGCCTACTCAGCCTGCTGGTAAATCCGCCACTGGCTCAACCGTCTGCGCTCATTAAATCAACTTCGCTCCGTATCGCCTCGACCGCAAGACGTCAACTTTGCAAGCTTGTCTTGCGTCGACTTTGCGTTGCCAACGCGCTGTTCCCAAGTGGACCACGCGCTGTTAGCGAGTGGTTTATAAGTGACATCGCGTCATTCACCCGTGGACCACGATTGGACGCTGTAAAACGAGGCGGTCCTGGTCGGATGCCCCTTATAATCTAAGCTTTCTGTCGCACCAAAATATTTTTAAATTTGTGGTTATAGTGTAATGCAACAATAAAAATAATATTGAATTTAACAGTTACTGCAGAATGCGATGCGCGAGCGTATATATATATTTTTTTTCATGTTTTTTTTAATTTATTAACCTGATATAGTTATCATGGTTGAGATTCCCTTATAATCTGACAGATAATTTTGAGCCTCACTTTAACTGCCTCGGTAGCCTAGTGGTAGAGGCCACTACTACAACGCTGAGGTCCTGGGTTCGATTCCCGGGTAGGGGGTTATCAGAGATAATGGTGTAGTCCTTTATTTCTGGTTCTATTGAGATATTTCCATTTTCTGGAAATTTCCCAGTACCTCGAAGTTTGGTAATGTTCCCGGAGATGTCAACAGGCTCGCCACCTGTTACATGGGCCAAAACCATAAAGCAACGCGGCCCACCGGTCGCGGCGGACCGGAGGGGGGTAGCCATAGCGTGTATCACCGATGCAAAACAGTCTGTCATTTTTTGCGGGGGGAAAATGCGTGCGACACACACGCACACTACAAAAATCGTCTGTGTCCAGTGGTCCACCTGTAGTGTTAGCGTAGAATACTCAACTTTTGGAACTAAAGGGAATCATCAGATGTTTTCTTATGAGTTGAGCGTAATGTACGACGTAATACGATTAAATATTTATAGAATCGAAACAGATGCGTTAGGTTTTAAATTAATTAAAAAACCAGAAAGGAATTCAAGTTGGACCAAGGAAGTTTTTTGTATCTGTGTCAACTAGTCTTTTATTCACAATTGAAAATTGTTGGTTGTATTTCACTGAACTATCTAGCAGGTGGACCACCGTGTACTCCTGGTATACCTAACTGACAAGAGGTGTACTATGGGCAGATGTTACCCCTGTTTCACCCAGGTGGACTAAGTAGGTGTACCACGGGCAATGACTGATAATCTGTTCATTATCAGTAGTCGTTTCATTGATACATTCAATTCCCAGTAGTACAACTAGTTGGACCAAGGAAAGAACTACTCACTCGAGTTGAACCATCGGTAAAGATATTTCCCCGCAGAACAACCAGTTGAACTATGGGTAACTTTACTTCTCCGTAGTACAACCAGTTGGACATCGCAGTTGTACCACCGGTCGGTCACGATAAATTTGGTAATGCATTGTTACATATTCTCTGGCAATGCGGTGGTGCCTACGCCCGCGAACTTCGTCACTGGAGCTCTTCCACTAGTAAACGTGTATACTTGACTTGTGTGTGTATCTTCACGCCAGGTCCCTAACGGGGTAGGCAGAGAGTGTAGAGCGCCAGATATCCCGGTCCTGACATACCTCTCGTGCCTCGTCTACCTTCATCATTCTCTTCATACATACACGCCGATACCTAAGACTTTTGACCCCACCGTCAGACAGAACTCGACCTATTTGGTCATGGTAGGTCAGCCTTGGTCTTCCTGGGCCTCTGCAACCATCCACATTCACATTGTATATCTGTTTAGTCATTCGCTCATTCGACATTCTTTCTATATGTCTGAAATAACATAATACTTGACTTTTTGACGTTTATAATAAAGATTTGGTTACTGATATTCGTGTTATTTATTTTACCTTGCAAGCGTATTACCATTAGGCCTATTTAATAATACAGATAAAATTTTGTGAATGACATTTTGCAAAAGTGACTTTTTGCTAAAATGACTTTCTGCGAATGTGACCAATTTTTTCGAGATGACGGTCCTACGAACGTGACGTTCTGCGTCGAAACCTCTCAAATGCCTACTTTACTCACCGACATTCATCTCGGGTTTGTGTCTGGCAGCGTACAACTCGACGGCCGGCGGTACGAAATGCGACACCGGGGAGCGGTAGTCAACGCTCAGCGGTAGCGGCGGTACTGTGAGTAAAGAAAACAAAAATTAAAAAATTGCTGCAAAGCTTTTTTATTTATGTAATGGAAGTGGCAAACCAGCAGTTCACAGTGATGACTGCAGCCTATAGACACCCACACAATGACCGAGGTCAAAATGCAGATGCGTTACCACTCCTGAGGCCTAAGGTGTTATGCCTCTGTGTCGGGAATTGAAGAGCCGTACATTACCACCTGACCGGAACACGATAGTGCTGAACACTACCATTTAGCGGCAAGTAAATTAGGTAATGCGGTGGTGCCTACGCCCGCGGGCTCCGTCACTGGAGCTCTACCATCAGTGAAGAATATATATAACAATTTGATAATAATGGCAACCCTTGATACGCCCCATTGCCGGGCACGAATCTCTCCCCGTCTTGGATGGAGGCCTGGAGCTTACTCCACCACGCTGCTCCAATGCGAATTGATGAAGATAAGGGTTAGTGGCCAACCCGCTGTCGGATGTTTTCAAACCGAAAAGATTTAATGACTGCTATCTATCGATAGCAACCGGGACCGACGGCTTAACGTGCCCTCCGAAGCATGGAACCGCGCATTTTAATTTTATACTAGCGGTCACCCATCACACACCCGACCGCGCCCGTATCGCTTAATCATGTAGATCGCTTCCGATCGACACCAGCCGCGGGGCCATCCGCGCTTCAATAATTTGATATTGATCAAATATACAACTCTACAACCAGTTCCTACTGGTGGTAGAGCTATGTCGGAGCTCGCGGGCGTAGGCACCACCGCATTACCTAATATACTTGCCGCCTAATGGTAGTGTTCAGCACTATCGTGTTCTCGTTCAGGTGTTAATGTACGGCCCTGTAATTTCCGGCAAAGAGGCATAACACCTTAGGCCTCAGGAGTGGTAATGCATCTGCATTTTGACATTGGTCTTTGTGTGGGTGTCTATAGGCTGCAGTCATCACTTAACATTAATGTAAACTGCTGGTTTGCCACTTCAATTACATTAAAAAAAAAAAACGTACATACCATAAATATCCCCATTGGGTTCGGTCTTGGGCTTCACCTCGGGCGGCTGCTCACCCTCGGACGAGTCCCGCTTCAGCTGCAGCACGGAGTCCAGTTGGCTTTCACACAACGCCATTTCTGTGATGGTCGCTGTGGAGGTAAAAGAATAAAGATTCTTTTTTTAATATAAGCAAGTTGACAAACAAGTATGCAGTCAGAGAATATGTTATAATACTACGTGTAGAATGGACACCGCTCCCTCCAGAGGCAGTTGAATTAACTTCAAGAGTGAGGTTGCAAGCGGGCTAGCGGTCTATTTTTAGTTCATTTCATCAAGTAGAGAGTGGTCATAACCCCACGTCACACCGCGGACACTCTGGTCTCTATTATACAGTCATCAATCAGTGAAGTGAATTCACACGTTCACCTGTGTGCGGAGCACGTAGAGAATACCAAATGTCGCCCATAAGAGAGGAGGTTGGGTGAGGCGGGGAAATCGGGCAGGACGTTGAAGTGTCCATTCTATACCTACGTAGTATTATTACATATTCTCTGCCTACGTGCTACATTTCTGTGTGCGCTGTACTGATTGATGTCTGCGTAAGTAACCGGCAAAGCGTTTGTATGGAATTTTAGCCGAGTGTCCAAGGTGTGATGCAGTCCACATAGATGTTAAGTGACTATAGCTTATAGAAATCTACACAAAAACCAGAGGTCAAAATGCAGATGCATTGCCATCTCTGAGACCTAAGTTGTTGTCTCCGTGATAGTTGTACAGGGCCCTCAGCGGGCGTGGCAAAAATTAATATTCCAACGGAATACCAACAGCTCTTTCAGTAAGTATTAATCACCCATATAGTTTTAAAATATTCTAATTTTATAGCCCATTTGAGTACTTACCAAGACCATTAGAATAAACAATATACAGTACCCATGAAAAATATTGAACACTTGTATGCATCAAGCATACATGCAAACACCCACAATTCACTGGTTACATTTTGGCCCATGTAACAGGTGTCGAGCCTGTTGACATCTCCGGGCAGATTACTCTATGGGAAATTGCCAGAAAATGGAAAAATCCCAATGAAACCAAAGATAAAGGACTTTACACCATTATCTCTGATAGCCCCCTACCCGGACTTCAAACCCAGGACCTCAGAGTAGTAGAAGTGGCCTGCTACCACTAGGCTACCGAGGCAGTTTAAATGCATTAATGTGTGCTATAATGATTTATGTAAAAAGTAAGTATGCTTAAAACAGGTAGTGTTTGTTTTAGTTTATTTTTAACATCCTTACACCTAGTTTGCACTAAAAACATTAAACATGATGTTTCGCAACTCGTTGCATAAAGGATGTATTGCGATTAATGTCTTTTTGGTGCTAGCGTTCGCACTGCTGTCAAACCTATCATTTTAACATGTTTTTAAGTGAATGTTTCATCAATGCAAAATCACGGTTAGATGGTATGATCAATATTCAGAAACAAAAGGATCATGGCAAGATTTGTACAAAAAAAATTAAAAAGGTACACGGTAAAAAAGCATGGAAATATTATCTAGTTAACCTAAATAACATTTCCTGATACTTAAAATATATTTAATTCTCCGGAATAAAAAGTTTGAAATTGAACTTTAGTATGGAGTGCTTCTACTGTTGTTAGGAAAGACGATTTTTATTCCGGTTATTTAAAAATAATTTACATACCAGAAAAGGTTCTTTAGGTTCCCTAGATAATATTTCTAACCCGTTTTACCTTGCACCTTTTTCTAACTTTTTTTGTACAAATCAGTGAATGAAACTTACCATGATTCTTTTGTATATAGTATAATTTTCAATAATTATAGTACTAATGTATATATTATGTCAGGACGGGGATATCTGGCGCTCTACACTCTCTGCCTACCCCGTTAAGGACCTGGCGTGAAGAAACATACATATTATAGTACCAGGTTATCAGAACTTGCGAAGAATTTAGTATAATTATGGCTTTATAGCAACTACTGTGTAGTGAAGGTCTCTTTTTTTCCTACATTTACACAATGTCTGTACCAAACAAGGTACCAGGGCGGCAGAAACACCTAAGAGATTCGTTCTAAAGGTTATGTTTGACAAGTGCACTTCTAAATAATTTGTATTAAGTTTAACGACTCAATAAAAAACCTTATCATACTCACTTCAAGAAGAAACCATAATGTGTTGAGAAATAAAATCCAAAAAAAAAACACTTAACAAAATAAAATTCACAAACACAATTTGAAAGTCAGTAAACTCCGTCAATAATTAAAACTACGTAAAAATACAATAACGTACTTATAGAAAAATTTTTACACGACTGTGTAGAACGAAAAGAAAATGGTGATCAGTAAAGGGCTGTTGCAATAAGCTATACACAATATTTCACGCGTTTTTGAAACATCGCACAACATCCTCGTGCAATAAAAACGTTTTTAAAACTGATTACAAAAGTTTTCGACGCCGATTATCGGTGATATAAACAAAAATTGGAAAACGCAAAAACTGATAGAACGTCCATTTCAGAAGCAAGAATATGATGCTACTGCCCACCAATTGTGGGAAAAAGACAAAATTATTTTATAAATGGCAACACTGGCAATAAGGCGGCCATTTTACAGTTGCTTTGACAATGATTTGCTTATCACCAAAACAGCTTAAGCGACGCATTTTTCATTGTTCAGTATTGGATTTTACTGCATTGCTTTAGGGTTTCATTCTGATTGCCAATGAAATGTAAAATTGGATGATTCAGAGATTACAACACTCAACGACCGACATTCGAATTCGGTCGCCTTATAAAAAAAGGTTCGAAAATAAGGAAGAAAATTCCAAAAATCCTTTTTATTAATTTTTCTACAGTAGAAAATTGTTTAGTGATGCGAAATATAATTTTTGTTATTAATCAATAAAGTTTTATAGTCGACATTTTGGATTTGTTAGCAACATTAAACTGGGTGTGGGACGAGTTGCAAAGAAGAAACAGTGTGGTAAAACAATACTTATAGGTAGGTCGGTCGCTGAGTTGGCATCGAATAATTACAACTTTGTTATCAACGAGCCGTTATCGGAACGAGGTTGCCTGCGCGCGTCACCTTGTTGGTATATTATTATTCCATTCTCTTCGTTTGCTTAGGATTTTAGTATTCTAATAAATAGTATTATTCGCTTTTTTTACCTAAATCAGACGCGATTTTAACGAGGCATCGATTATACATAGTTACATAAATAATTCTAGGAATTTTCCGCTTGTGACTAAAACAGGTTTTGTGATTATCTTACCATTTTATTTGTGTGCGCATAATTGTGTAATTAGGAGTACTTACCTAGGAATATAAAATCGTATCTTTATACCCAGAAAACTGATATTTAACTATTTTAATAAGTAATGAGTTCATATTTACTCGGTTTATATTATTTATTTTTTTAAGCCTTTGTGTATATGTCGTGTGATTGTAAATAATATTTTTTTATAAACGCACTCTATTGCTCTCTCTACGTACAAAGTCATTTTGTTAAGAAAAAAATAGCTAATCATATGGGACAAAATAAGTGATAATGAATAAAATATAATGAAATGGATAAACCTGTTCGATGTCATAAAAACGATATAATAGTTGAAGCAATTGTTTTTTTTATTTTTATTAAGTTGGACAATACAAGATATAGAATACAGTTTGAAATATAATTAATAATAGGTACATAATGTATTGTATGTTTTGTATCGCCTCAGTAGCCTAAGAGTAGCAGGCCACTACTACTAAGCTGGGATCATGAGTTCGATTCCCGGGCTATCAGAGATAACGGTGTAAAAGCCTTTATCTCTGGTTCTAATGTGATTCTTCTATTTTCGGGAAGTTTCCCTGTACCTCGGAGTTTGGCAGTGTCTCCGGAGATGTCAACAGGCTCGCCACCTGTTACACGGTCCAAAAACGTAACCGGCGTATCATGGGTGTTTGCATGTATACTTGAATGTCTACCCCTTCGGGGATTACGGGCGTGAAATTGCTTAGGTATAATCCAGTGATATGTAAACTCCATCTTTGAAGATTTACTGTCATTTCTAAGTATAATATCTACATAACATATCTACGTATTATTTTTTTTTATGTCTGAAGGTTGACAGACAAGCAAACGGGCCACCTGATGGAAAGTGGTCACCGTCGCCTATGAACATTTGCAACACCAGGGGAGTTGCCACGCGCTGCCAGCCCTGAAGGCCTCTTTTGACGCCATTTTTGAAGAACCCCATATTGTAGCACCTAGAGAACACCTCAGAGGGAAGTTATATACGTAATACGTATATACGTAAGTATAGTACTCATAAATATAGAATTATTTAAGGGCGTAGGTATTTAAATTATCGTTTGGTTTATACTTACCGACAGATTGACCTCCGTCAGTTATAAGCAGTTTAGACAAGGTTACACAAATATGATCGTAAATCATAATATAACACAAAAATATTTTAGGAACTCTTTATATGAAATACCTACAATAAAATCGAACTGGAAGATTATTAAACATGAATACCCTTGTTTACATGAATAATTTAAAATAGACGTTTATGGTTTATAGTAGGTATGTAGTTTGAAGCTAGTTACAAAAAATCACCACCAATACTGATGGTAGAGCTCCAGTGACGGAGCTCGCAGGCGTAGGCACCACCACATTACCTAATATGCTTGCCGCTAGATGGTATTGTTCAGCACTATCGTGTTTCGGTCAGGTGAAAATGAACGGCCCTGTGATTTCCGGCACAGAGGCATAACACCTTAGGCCTCAGGAGTAGTAACGCATCTGCATTTTGACCTTGGTCTTTTTGTGGGTGTCTATAGGCTGCAGTCATCACTTAACACCAATGTGAACTGCATGCTTGTATGCAACTTCCATAACATAAAAAAACCTCAGACCAATAAAGTTCACAAACAATATTTTTTCAGACTTATGTCTTATTGATAGATTTATTCAATTGCGGTTCCAGCTAACGATATAGGGAAAGACAGTTTGGCTTTAGGAGACTACAATGTAATGGAAGTGGCAAACAAGCGTGCAGTTCACGTTGGTGTTAAGTGATAACTGCAGCCTATAATCACCCACACAAAGACCAAGGTCAAAATGCAGATGCGTTACCACTCCTGAGGCCTAAGATGTTATGCCTCTGCGCCGGAAATTACAGGGCCGGGAATTTAAATTATTAAATTACTTATGGTATATAAGGTGTTTTTACTGTAAATTGTGCTGTTTATTATCTCTAGGGAGGGGCAGCTACCTCCTCTGCCACCCACTGGCGACGCCCATGGATATATTAATTACTGGCTTTTGCTCGCGAGCTATTACTTTTGTTACGAATATTAAACTTTCATTAGTTTTTGTTATGAATTCTTTTTATGGTAGTCTATTCTAAGGGTAATTGATTAAAATAAAGTATATGATAATAATATTACATAATAATTCAGTAGTTTAAAGAACTTGAGGGTTTTAAAAAACTGGTTGCCTGTAAAGTCGGTTTTACGGGCGAAGATTTTACGTGACAACGTCTTTTTCTCGGTAGAAAGGCATTCGCCGGTTCGGCAGGCCTCTCTCGTTCGGTGACTCATCGTTACGTTACCGGGCGTTACACTTTTTCATGAGTGACTCCGAGCCGCAACCTAATTTAAGACGTTGTCACGTGAAAACTGTTAACGCTAAGCCAAGTCAGTTACTGTAATAAATAAAATAAGAACAACAATTATCATAACCACTTTTATTTAATAGAATACTAATAATAAATATTTTGAAGAAATATGCTGTTACACTGATGCTCGGTTTCTGTAATGTATGATCTCAGCTCATAATGGCAGGCTTTATAATTGCTTATCCAGGATATCCCAAAAACCTCTCTTGAAGAAAGTCCTGAAAAGGAGCCAAAAAAAACTGGTTGCCTGTAAAGTCGGTTTTACGGGCGAAGATTTTACGTGACAACGTCTTTTTCTCGGTAGAAAGGCATTCGCCGGTCCGGCCGGCCTCTCTCTCGTTCGGTGACTCATCGTTACGTTACCGGGCGTTACACTTTTTCATGAGTGACTCCGAGCCGCAACCTAATTTAAGACGTTGTCACGTGAAAACTGTTAACGCTAAGCCAAGTCAGTTACTGTATTAAATAAAATAAGAACAACAATTATCATAACCACTTTTATTTAATAGAATACTAATAAAAAATATTTTGAAGAAATATGCTGTTACACTGATGCTCGGTTTCTGTAATGTATGATCTCAGCTCATAATGGCAGGCTTTATAATTGCTTATCCAGGATATCCCAAAAACCTCTCTTGAAGAAAGTCCTGAAAAGGAGCCAAAAAAAACTGGTTGTCTGTAAAGTCGGTTTTACGGGCGAAGATTTTACGTGACAACGTCTTTTTCTCGATAGAAAGGCATTCGCCGGTCCGGCAGGCCTCTCTCTCGTTCGGTGACTCATCGTTACGTTACCGGGCGTTACACTTTTTTCATGAGTGACTCCGAGCCGCAACCTAATTTAAGACGTTGTCACGTCAAAACTGTTAACGCTAAGCCAAGTCAGTTACTGTAATAAATAAAATAACAACAGTAATTATCATAACCACTTTTGTTTAATAGAATACTAATAAAAAATATTTTGAAGAAATATGCTGGTACGCTGATGCTCGGTTTCTGTAATGTATGATCTCAGCTCATAATGGCAGGCTTTATAATTGCTTATCCAGGATATCCCAAAAACCTCTCTTGAAGAAAGTCCTGAATAGGAGCCAAAAAAAAATTAAGATCAGTAGTGCATATAATGCAAACACGTCTTCTATTTATGTATTGACTTTTTTGTACAGATTTTTTTTTAATATCTTTGAAAGCGGCACACTAAAATTTCATTTACTTCTGACCCGGGCATTGAGTCCGTGTCTTTAGTTAAGCAGTGGCCACCTATCTACTAGACTACCTAGGCTGTTGAGTTTTTTTTTAATGTAATAAAGGTGGCAAACAAGCATGCAGTTCACATTGATGTTAAGTGATGACTGCAGCCTATAGATATCTACAAAAAAACCAAAAGTCAAAATGCAAGATGCGTTGCCATCCCTGAGATCTTAGTTGTTATGTATTTAGCGGCAGATAGGTTAGGTAATGTGGTGGTGCCTACGCCTTCGAGCTCCTACACTTGAAGCACACCAGTAATGTGAGTGGGTATTGATATTTAATTACGAACGGTAGTAACGCAGTAGTTAAACTTACACCATGTCTACATTCAACCAATTGTCGGTTGTCATACTATCTTCCTACATATTGATCGGCGCGAAGCCCTTTGAACGATCGATTCTATGATATCAAAGGCATCGAACTGGGCCGCCATATTGTGTCGTAATAAATGCTATTGTACAAGTCATGTCTCTGGCAGGTTGATGGTGTCATTGCGCCTTTATATACGAAATGAAAGTGGCAAACAGGGCGCTAATTCTCGAAACACAAATAATTTGATCGTATTTAAATGGTTTCACTATCTTTCTCTAACCATTCTTAGAGAAAACATCAATTTTATTAATATTAAAAGTTTTTATACAGCTCCAGTGACGAAACCCGAGGACATAGGTTTTTTTTTAATTTTTTTTTTATGTAAAGGAAGTGGCAAACAAGCATGCAGTTCACATTGATGTTAAGTGATGACTGCAGCCTATAGACACCCACACAAAGACCGAGGTCAAAATGCAGATGCGTTACCTATCCTGATGCCTAAGGTGTTATGCCTCTGTGCCGGAAATTACAGGGCCGTACATTACCACCTGACCGGAACACGGTAGTGCTGAACACTACCATTTAGCGCCAAGTATATTAGGTAATGCGGTGGTGCCTACGCCCGCGAGCTCCGTCACTGGAGCTCTACCACCAGTAGAGGTGCTACAGTATTACGTTTTACTTCTGGGTAGGTAGAGGTAGCGGTGTTCTGCACGCCATTAGCGTTAGAGCCAAAGGGCTCGGAAACGAGCATCCGCGGATTTATGAGATAGCGTTCCCGTGACCTCGGAACTGACAAGTTTTTTTTGGGGCGAACTTCTGTTGTTAATCTACTTTACTGGGCAATCGGGGAGCGCAGAAGGCGGTCCAGCCTATGGAATTGATGGCGCACGAGTCGGATCACTCGAGAGTTTGAAGTAGGTAGATGGAAAACTTTTCCTGGAGTCCCACATGACCCATCATTCTTCCCAAAGGTATGCGTAAAGAATTCTCAACACCTTTTTTCTCACTTGCAAAAAAGACGGTGATGTACAAATCCGTAATTACCGGCATAACGACATAAAAGCTTAATCATCAAGAGCGAAAACGCATCTACATTGACACCTCTAGTTTGTGTAGATGTTGTTTAATTAAAGTTTACAATATTTATTTATTTATTTATTTAATCTTTATTGCCACAAAAAAAATTGCAACAAATGGCGGACTTAACGCTAAGAGCGCTCTCTACCAGTCAACCATTGGTAGTGAAGAGAAAAATCGTAGGTGGTGGTAGATTAAACAACAAAAAAAAATAACACAAAAAAAAGCAACTTAATACACTAAAAATTATCCATATAATTATGTTAATAGAATAAAATATATTTAAGTATATATACATATTATTTAAATACATATCTATACATAAATTAATAAATATAAACACAACAATATATATACAATTAAACATACGTGCAAATATGATATAATATTCACTTTACATATAAATAAACTGACAAGAAAAGCATAATTCCGGTTAATATTTATTTCCTACTGGACTAATATTAGCAATTATATTTCGTGAAAATTGCTATTCATACAGTTCACTAAAATGAATTCAGGTAAATGAATGTTGCAACCTTACTTTACTGCTGTTTTACTGGTGGTAGAGCTCCAGTGACGGAGCTCGCGGGCGTAGGCACCACCGCATTATCTAATATACTTGTCGCTAAATGGTAGTGTTCACCACTATCGTGTTCCGGTCAGGTGGTAATGTACGGCTCTGTAATTTCCGGCACAGAGACATAACATCTAATGCCTCAGGAGTGGCAGCGCATCTGCATTTTGACCACTGGTCATTGTGTAAGTGTCTATAGGCTGCAGTCATCACTTAACATCAATGTGAACTGCACGCTTGTTTGCCACTTTTATTACATTAAAAAAAACAGACATCTATAATAATATAACTTAATCAACCCACTTGATGATACAATTGCCACTACTGCTATGCTGAGGAGTTTTTTTTTCTTTTAGTTTGATTCTTAACAGGTACTACACTTGCACTCCTGCAAGTGTAGTTGGGATTTTTCAATTATTCAAGGTTAAGTCAATATGCAATGCTCTACATTTTTTAATGTAATGAAAATAGTAAACAAGCATGCATTTCACATCAATGATAAGTGATGACTGCAAGCTTTAGACATCCACTCAAAGTCCAGAAGTGAAAATGCAGATGCGTGGCCACCCCTAAGCTCTGAACACTACTATTTGGCGCCTTAACCCGAGCGTGAACTCTACCACCAGTAAAATGTTTTAACGTGAGTCAGTTCCTTTGCTTTTATGCTGTGGTCAAAACGTCACATTAATCAAGGTGCCTGCATGTATGAAGAAAATGATAAATATAGATGAGGCATGGGAGGTGTTTGCGATAATTGGTGTTCTACACTATCTGCCTACCCCGTAAAGGTCCTGGCGTGAAGATACATATATTATTGATAAAATGTTCTACGAATAACTGTGTAAATGTCCAAACAAAAAATAATGTAAAAAACATCAGCAGGTCAAGGTAATTCGAAGTGATCTGTGTTGAGGACGAATAACAAAACCATTCATTGTTTACCTCTCATTATAAATTAACTACACAAAAAAACACCGGCCAAATACGTTGGACGTGACGTCAACGCGATGAATTACAGTATGTACCCATCCAACATAAAATATTGCCCATTGAACTTTAGAAGGAGATTTCGGCGTATTTCGGATCTGTAGAACGTTATCTCTTTCGCACCTTAGTTATGTGACGTTTATCGACCATTTTGATCATGGTTTGACCAATACTGCACCATCAGTGCTTACGTAAGGAGCGGGCAGCAAAAATAACGCTCTACGAAATCGAAACTAGCCGATTGTCTCTTTCGTAGGCTTGATGGGCAATATGTCTTGCTGGGTACCTACTGTAGGTGCTTTAACTATTTTTTTATTTTTTCGGCATGGAAGTAGGAAACAAGCATATATGTCATAGTGATAATAGGTAAATAAAACCTGCATTGTCTAAATTAAAACGAGTGAAAGTAGATGCGCTGCATTTCCTGAGTCAATTAGAAGTTTTCCTTTATAAACAATCGGTAGCACTGAAGACTACCTGGTTACTTGAGTATTGTGATGAAGCAATGAAGACTGAAGAGCATCACTAAGAGAAGGACGTGATCGTAAATAGTCCAGCTACCTTCCTCCATTAAAATTTTTATCTGATTTATTTTTTCAGTCTTGATTAAATTAACTGAACGACCTAATTATTCAGTATTAAATTAATATAAATTCTTGTACTTAGGTACAGAGATAAGACTATTAAGTTTAATAATCATCCTCTGTTTAAAATAACAAGAATTACCTTTAACTTAATTTTTTTAATATCATTAAATATCATTAAAGCATTCCAAAAATACACTAGATTTATCATTATTTTTCTAATGGCAACATAAAACCAAATTGACAACTGTCATCAAAAGTTGCCATTGTATTACCTTTTCCTTATATTTATGGAATATTTAACATGATTCGAATTTTGTATGACGACGAATATTATGATTTTATTCCTAAATATTGCAAAAGTAAACTTATATAGCTGAGTTTTACCCTAATATGAGACAGTTATAAATATAAGATTAAAATAGAGACGTAATTAATTCAATAAATCATAAATTTTTTTTAGTATTATTGAAAAGAAGTAAGGAATAAGGAAGGAAAATAAAGTATTTTGACTAGGGAACACCGTCTTTATTATGATTTTATTTTATTTCTTTCATTTTGATGTTGATTTAAATTGAAACAAAGTTGAGAATTAAACTAATGTAATTTCATTGTTGTTTTATTCATGAAATAAAATGTAAATTCGAACATGTGCCAGTAATACTAAAGAATCTGATACCTTTTCAATGCCCATAACTTTGTAGTAAAATTCCGAAAGTCTTGTGTGTTTATTTTTTAAGAATGAGTCGCTGCGATTTTAAAATTGTACTTCTAGGCAGTGAGCATGTTGGAAAAACTAGTTTAGTGCTTCGTTTTGTTAATTGTAGGTTTAATTCAGGGACTCCATACCAGAATGTAAGTATTTTTACCAAAACATGATACGTATTTCAACCTCTTTAATTAGTTGTCTATTTGTGACTCATTAGGCATAACTGCACAAAAGCTTTGTTATTCTAGTCTGTTTTAGATAACAAAGAGATTTTGGCATTAATTGTGTTCTAATATTTTTTAGGTTAAACAAAAAAAATCTTTTTCTTTTTATGGGTTTGATGATTGTCTTTGCTTGGGCTGAGTTTATTCTGCCAGTGACTGCTTTTATATATTATTATGTGTTCCGGTTAGATGGTAATGTATGGCCCCTTTATAACTATCACAGAGTTTTTTTTTTTTTTTTTATTTATGTTCTGGAAGTGGCAAACAAGCATGCAGTTCACATTGATGTTAAGTGATGACTGCAGCCTATAGACACCCACACAAAGACCAAGGTCAAAATGCAGATGCGTTGCCACTCCTGAGGCCTAAGGTGTTATGCCACTGTGCCGGAAATTACAGGGCCGTACATTACCACCTGACCGGAACACGATAGTGCTGAACACTACCATTTAGCGGCAAGTATATTAGGTAATGCGGTGGTGGCTACGCCCGCGAGCTCCGTCACTGGAGCTCTACCACCAGTTTCATCAACGGTCTCAGGGATGGCAACATGTCTCCGTATTGTACCTCTGGTTTTTGTATATATAGTCATCACGTAATATCCATGTAAAATGCATTCTTGTTTGCCACCTTTCTTATCATAAAAAAGTATCCGACAAAAAAAATATAAGCATGTATATATTTTTTTTATTAATTTCAGACAATTGGTGCAGCGTTCTGTGCTAAAACCATGCAAGTCAAAGAAAGAGATTTTAATGTTGGCATTTGGGACACGGCAGGCAGTGAAAGGTATTATTTGACACAATTTTCGTCTTCAGCGATTCAGCCATAATAAGATTTTCGGGACTTGATTTTGTGTTGTAGGTACCTATATGAAAAAAATAGTTTTGAAAAAAAAAAACGAAACTTCACGCCTGTAATCCCCGAAGGGGTAGGCAGAGGTAAATGCATGCATTTAATCATGCATGCAAACACCCACGACTCGCTGGTTATGTTTTGGCCCATGTAACAGGTGGCGAACCTGTTGCCATCTCCGGGCACATTACCAAACTCTGGGGTACTGGGAAACTTCCAGAAAATGGAAAAATCCCAATACAAGCAGAGATAAAGGATTTTAGACCGTTATCTCTAATATCCCCCGACCCGGGAATCGAACCCAGGACCTCCAGCGTAATAGTAGTGGCCTGCTACCACTACGCTACTGAGGCAGTTAAAAAAAAAAACAACAGTTGATATACACACAAGAACTGGGTGGTATTATGTTTTACCATGCAGTTCTACTATTGTTGATAATTTTAATATTACTTATATCTAATGGATTAATTAGGATTCACGTTCATTTATAGCATGCTGATGCCGTATTAGCATTTCACAAATTAAAAGTTGTGAAATTCTGTGAAATATGTAACACTAATTTGCAATTATTTTGTTATTGTCTTTGATTTGTTTGCATGAGATTTTTTAATAATAATGAGTGTGGCACCCCTTAACATTAATTAATTTGCGTATTAACAGAAATCATTTACTTCATTAGGTATCAATTAGGGGCCGTTCAAGTATTACGTAAGCAGATTTATTACAATTCTTTACCCCCCCATCCCCCTTGTCAGCAAAAGTAAGCAAAGCTCTTACCCCCTCCCCCCATGCTTACGTAAACATTTTTCAGTTAATGTATTGTTCTTTTTTAATATTATAATTAAAATGATATAATTATAGTTTTAAAAATAAGAAAATTGATTTAGCATAGAGATTAGATTTACTGATGTAATTAGTAAATAACTACCGATGACGTAATCATCATGTAGACTCCCCTACCCCCCATGTCATCCAAAATAAGCAGAGTAAAGACCTCCCCCACCCCCCATAGTGCTGACGTAATACTTGAACGGCCCCTTATTACCATATTAGCAAATAGCATAACAAAAGCAATTAGCGTGCTAAGACTAACAAATTCACATGCTTATAAAATTAGCATTATTTGCCATTGCTACTTATATCAGATGTTATTATTTTATTTTGTAATCTATCTATCTATATTAAAAAAAATCTAATAATTTTTGGAACATATATATATACAGGGTAGGTTTAAACGGTAAGAAAATATGAAGAAATTGAAGGGAAATAGTAAAAATCACAATTTTATTTTCTTATACAAATAGTCCGTATCTATCAAATCTTTGACACATTATTTCATTCTGAGGCAATATAAAGTTTCCCGGTCGGCTAGTATACAAATATTAATCAGCTTATATACTTAATACTGCAAGTTAAGATTTAATTTTACCAAGTATAACCTCATCTTCACAGATACGAAGCCATGACCCGTTTATACTACAGGGGCGCGCACGCAGCCATCATCTGCTATGAACCGTCGTCGATAGCGTCGTGGTCGCGACTGAGGCATTGGCTGCACGAGTTGAGAACTGTGGAAGAGGTAATATCATTATATTATCAGCTGGTGGTTAAACATTGGTATATACAAATTAAAATTTCACTGGTTTATTTATTTACAAATTATATTTTCACTGGTGGTAGAGCTCCAGTGACGGAGCTCGCGGGCGTAGGCACCACCGCATTACCTAATATACTTGCCGCTAAATGGTAGTGTTCGGCACTATCGTGTTCCGGTCAGGTAGTCATGTACGGCCCTGTAATTTCCGGCACAGAGACATAACACCTTAGGCCTCAGGAGTGGCAACGCATCTGCATTTTGACCTTGGTCTTTGTGTGGGTGTCTATAGGCTGCAGTCATCACTTAACATCAATGTGAACTGCATGCTTGTTTGCCACTTCCATAACATTAAAAAAAAAAAATATATATATATCAATTCAGTTGCGAGATGTTCACTGCTGGACAAAGCCATCCCCAAGGATGCTTACACTGGTGTTGTTCATTACTAGGACGGAATACACTACAGAAATCGCCACGCTTGGCATACTAATTGGTGATCACAGTGGAAGCAGCATTTTTTTTTGCGCTTACATTCGCAGCCCCCTCTGTAGGCATAAACTTGTGTCGTGGGTGCCGTTGTACAAATACAACACATAAACAAACACCCAGCCCCGAAACAAATATCTATAGGCCATACAAATATTTGTTCCGGTACGGGGATCGAACCCGCGACCCTTCAAATCAAACGGTGGTTTTTCACCGCTGGACTAACCGGGTAACAATCGATAAACATGTCATATCTCGTAACTTCGTAACTTCACGCCTGTAATCCCCGAAGGGGTAGGCAGAGGTAAATGCATGCATTCAAGCATACATGCAAACACCCACGATTCGCCGGTTACGTTTTGGCCCATGTAACAGGTGGCGAGCCTGTTAACATCTCCGGGCACATTACCAAACTTTGAGGTACTGGGAAATTTCCAGAAAATGGAAAAATCCCAATAGAACCAGAGATAAAGGCTTTTTCACCATTATCTCTGATAACCCCCTACCGGGGAATCGAACCCAGGACCTCAGCGTAGTAGTAGTGGCCTGCTACCACTAGGCTACCGAGGCAGTTGCAGTTGTCATATCTCATTCAAATCAATATGGAGTTCTTAAAAAAATCGCTTGAAAATGAGTCCTTCAAGGCTGGCAGCGCGATGGCAACTCCCCTTGTTGCAAGTGTTCATCGGTAATGATGATCACTTTCCATCAGGTGGCCAGTCAGCTTGACTGTCAGCCTATAAATATAGGTGAGATACTAAATAAGATTCAGATACTTTTTTTTTTTTTTTTTTTTTTTTTTCTATTTATCATGGCATCGCTATTACGCATATTGCCAGTGTCAAGTAAAACGATATTTCGTATTTATTTAAGCAGCGTCAAAGTTAGTATAATATCAAGTATAATATGTATGTATCAAGTATATAAGTTATCAAGTATAATATGTCAGTCAAGTGAGTTACAGTCAAGTTAAGCGATGGTTACTTTACCAGAACATATTTTACAATGAAGTTTTGGAGGCAACCTGAAAGGTCGTGTTTTCGCACTGTTATTCTATTTCACTATACACGGGCACTGTAATAAACCTATATCAAACAAAATGCCACCAACTTTATTCAATATAACTTAAAAATACACCAAGAAAATGAAATAAAATAAGAGCACCATACGCCTCTTTCAAGGTTCCCGCCAAAACTCATTCAGATACTTAATTCTAACATAATTGAGTTACAAGTCAGAAAATTTATGTACACACACTTAGGTCTATATACAGTTAAAAGAAATATAATATTACATTATTATTCCACTTTCTTAATAAGTGGAAAAATATTATTAATTATTTAAAGTGAAGTTTTACTGGTGGTAGAGCTCCAGTGATGGAGCTCGCGGGCGTAGGCACCACCGCATTACCTAATATACTTGCCACTAAATGGTAGTGTTCAGCACTATCGTGTTTCGGTCAGGTGGTAATGTACGGCTCTGTAATTTCCATCACAGGCATAACACCTCATTAGGTGTTATGCCTCTGCGATGGAAATTACAGAGGCACTGCCACTCCTGAGGCATTCCTCAGGAGTGGTAGCGCATCTGCATTTTGATCTCTGGTCATTGTGTGGGTGTCTATAGGCTGCAGTCATCACTTAACATCAATGTGAACTGCACGCTTGTTTGCCACTATGATTACATAAAAAAAGTTACGTTTCCTGCATTAATTCCCTTACTACCCTCATTACAGAATTGCAAGGTGTACCTGTGCGGTACGAAAAAGGACCTCCTAGACGCTGGCGCAGTAACGCGGGAGGTCCCCGAGGATATCGTGGCCACTTATTCCCAAGGGCTACACGGCCACTATCTGACATCGAGTAAGACTGGCGAAAATGTTGGTGAGTGTACTGAATTTTTCATCATCATTTTGGCCGAAAGATGTCCACTGCTGGACCAAAGCCTTCTAATAAATCATAAAGGGGATATGCCATAATCGCCAAGCTTGGCATGCGGATTGGCGATCGCAGTGGTGGTAGTTTTATCGCAGGATACTGCTGCCCATCTTGCGTTATTGCACTTTCTTCCATTGGATGGTTTGACCGCCATTGTTCGTTTGACTGCTCTCGCAAACTCTGAGAGCAATGGAGAGAACTATGTTCGGAGTTTCTCTTCGAGATCAAATCAAAAATGAGGAGATCCTCTTGAGAACCAAAATTACCGACATAGCTCACCTAATAGCGAGACTCAAATGGCAGTGGACAGAGCACATAGCTCGAAGAACTGACGGCTGTTGGGGCAGAGCAGTTCTGGAGTGGCGACCCGTATCGGGGGACGAAGCGTATTCAGGTTCCCCTAAAGATGGACCGACGATCTTTTGAAGGTCGCGGGCAATCGCTGAATGAGGGCGGCCCGGGACCGTTCGTTGTGACAATCTTTGGGAGAAGCCTTTGTTCAGCAGTGGACGTCTTTTGGCTGTAATGATGATGTTAAGATTACTATCTAACGGAAACACGATAATGCTGAATAGTAGCCGTTTGACGGTAGATATATTAGGTTATGCGATGGTGCCTACACCCTTGAGTGCCTACACTGTGACTACCACCAGAAGAATATGATAACCGGTGGTTTAAAAGAACCTTGTGTAATGTATCAGGTGGCTCCAGTGACGGAGCTCGCGGGCATAGGCACCACCGCATTACCTAATATACTTGCCGCTAAATGGTAGTGTTCAGCACTATCGTGTTCCGGTCAGGTGGTGATGTACGGTCCTGTAATTTCTGGCACAGAGGCATAACACCTTAGGCCTTAGGAGTCGCAACGCATCTGCATTTTGACCTCTGGTTATTGTGTGGGTGTCTATAGGCTGCAGTCATCACTTAACATCAATGTGAACTGCATGCTTGTTTGCCACTTTTATTTCATAAAAAAAAGAAAAAAAATCATATTGTTATCTCATACTTACAGAAGAGCTCTTCCAGAAAATAGTAGAAGATTGTTCAGCAGATTTGAATGTAATGAAGAATGTAGAAGAATTGAGAGTGCAGCTACAAAAAGAAGAAGATGCTTACAGAGCTAAGAACAAGCAATACTGCTACTGCTGATAGTTTAAGTTTAAATGTATAATCGTCACAAGGTTTGGAAAGGTTCTACTGCGAATCGGCAGCTTTGTTTACCAAGAAGTTCTTAAAGAACTAAGTATAGTTCTAAAAATAATGGCTGAAGTTTGCAGCTTTGTTTACCGAAAAGTTCTTACGGTGTTTTAGAGAACTAGTTAGTAGAGTATAGTTTGACGAGGCTTTTATTTGCCATAAAGTTCTCAAAGGTAAGGCTGAATTTACAGTTTTGTTTTCCTAAGAGTTGTTACAGTTCTTTAGTAAAACTAAGATTGTCACGAAGCCCTTTACCAATGTTCATGAATAGTTTGTAAGAGCTCTAATGACAATTAGTCACAAAATTTCAAAAGGTTCTACCGTGAAGAATCGGTAGTTTTGTTAACGGAAAAACTCGAATTGAAAATTTTCATTTAGCGGTTTTATACCAAAAAGTTCATTCAAGGAACCCCCTTTAGAAAAAATTGTAAAAACTATAAAAATTACTAGTTCTTTGTTTCCATAAACTTAAAAGATTTATGTAGCTTTCATTATGATGCTTATTAGCTAAATAATTATCACGATGCTTGGTATTCTGTAATGATTTAACAGATCTTCAATGACAGTCTGTCTAATATTATATCTAAAAGATTTATGTTAAATGGCGATTTGTTTACCAAAGGGTTCTTACTCTACTTTTGAAAATTCTGTAAGAACTAAATAAAGCTTAGAAGGGCTTTTTAATGACCCACAACATGCAGCGTTGTTAACCAAAAAAATATGATTGTTTAGAGAACTGGTTAAACATTCTTATTTATTTTACCGCAAACTTCTAAAAGATCTGATTCAGATTTTTTGTCTTTTAGTTAATAAGACTCTTTGAAACGTTTAAAACATATTATTTCTTTGAGAACAAGCAAATTTGCTACAACATTTCAGATATAGCTTGAGTATATTTCCAATTTAGTTTTAACATTGTAGTCTTGTAGTCTACAAGTCTGAACGAACTTTAGTTTTACATGCTTACTTTTGAACGAACGTCGATATAACGTTCGTGTAAAAAGTAATTTATTTTCAAAAAACTAAAAAAAGACTTTTTCTCTTGAATCGAATAGTTCTTTTGACTAAAACAAAATGAATGTTTATTCAATTAGAGAGAGGATTCTCTCATTATATCGAACAGTTCTTGAAGTACTGAACGATGTGCAACACGACAAACTATAACATATATTCGACAGCTAAAATATGAACGTATACCAGTGAGTTCTAAAAATATTTATTAAGAACCGCATGTTATTTTTATTGCTAGCTTTAATGTGTTAATCCTATCACTTAAAAGTATCATCAAGTTCTTATGATACTTATTCTCAGTGCTTATAAGAGTTATAACTACCTCAGTAGCCTAGTGGTAGCTGGCCACTACTACTACGCTGGGGGTCCTGGGTTCGATTCCCGGGTCGGGGACTGTCAGAGACGGTGTGAATTCCTTTATCGCCGGTTCTATTGGGATTTTTCCATTTTCTGGAAGTTTTCCGGTACCTCGGGGTTTGGTAATGTGCCCGGAGATGTCAACAGGCTCGCCACCTGTTACATGGGCCAAAACGTAACCGGCGAATAGTGGGTGTTTGCATGTAACAAGCATGCAGTTCACATTGATGTTAAGTGATGACTGCAGCTTGATGTAAAATGTAGATGCGTTACCACTTCTGAGGCATAAAGTGTTATGCCTCTGTGCCGGAAACTACAGGGCCGTACATTACCACCTGACCGGAACACGATAGTGCTGAACACTACCATTTAGCGGCCAGTGTATAAGGTAATGCGGTGGTGCCTACGCCCGCGAGCTCCGTCACTGGAGCTTTACCACCAGTGAAATTGTCTTAGAAAAATGTGTGAATGGTTAATATTGTTATTAAAAGCCGGCTTCCAAAAGTTATATCTAGACCAGTGGTTCCCAAAGTAACTAAGAATAATTAATAGAAATACATTTTAAGCAAAACGCCGCCTGTAGGTTAAATGTTCTTCCCAAGTAAGGTCATAAAAATACTGTAAAAATAAATATCTCTTGATTACTGGCATAGAGCAACACCGGAGGGCAGTAGCCATATGCAGGCTTTCCCCTCTGTCAAAGTAATAGCCCAAATGGGCCTATACCTGTCGCCTAGATGTTTAAATATAATAATGGCAACCCATTATACGTGCCACTGCTGGGCACGAGTCTCTCCCCTTTTTGGGGGGAGGCCTGGAGCTTACTCCACCACGCTGCTCCAATGCGGATTGGTGGAGGTGGGTGGGTTAGTGGCCAACCCGCTGTCGGATGTTTTCAAACCGCCCATAAGGCCTCCGACAAGGTTTAACGACTGCTATCTGTCGATAGCAACCGGGACCGACGGCTTAACGTGCCCTGCGAAGCACGGAAACGCGCTTTTAATTTGCCACTAGCAGTCACCCATCACACTACCCGACCGCGCCCGTAGTGCTTAACCGAGCAGATCGCTTACGATCTACACCAGCCGCTGGGCCATGCGCGCTTCAATGTGTGCGTGAAATTGTTTCTGTATTTTGTTAAAGTCAAGGTGTGCGTTTCGTAGTAATAGACGATTTTTGTAGTGTGCGTGTGTGTCGCACGCATTTCCCCCCGCAAAAAATGACAGAGTGTTTTGCATCGGTAATAAAAGCTATGGCTACTCCCCTCCGGTCCGCCGCGACCGGTGGCCCGTGTTGCTCTATGATTACTGGCCAAGTCGCTTTACCACTTGAGCTACCGAATCGTATGTCGCCACTAAGTACATTGTTTCAAAAGACAAGCTCCACCGATCGCGTTCGTAATGAAGATGTAAGAAAGAGACTTTGTGTGAATGATAGTATCGGTGTAAAAATGAAAAAAGGCATGCTCCGATGGTTCGGGCATATAGAAAGAATGTCGAATGAGCGAATGACTAAACAGATATACAATGCGAATGTGGATGGTTGCAGAGGCCCAGGAAGACCAAGACTGACCTACCATGACCAAATAGGTCGAGTTCTGTCTGATGGTGGGGTCAAAAGTCTTAGGAATCGGCGTGCATGTATGAAGAGAATGATGAAGGTAGACGAGGCACGAGAGGTTTGTCAGAACCGGGATATCTGGCGCTCTACACTCTCTGCCTACCCCGTTAGGGACCTGGCGTGAAGATACATATATAAGTTCCACGTTGCGCCCGCACCTTGTACACTATATCAAAAGATAGAGAAAAATACGTAAAATCATGGAAAAACCCAAAAAATATTTTGAATCGTTTTTACGTCGGAAATATTGATTTTTGTATGACAAAAATATGTCACCGTATTGCTTTTTTCATGTAATGGAAGTGACAAACATGCATGCAGTTCACATTGATGTTAAGTAATGACTGCAGCGTATAGACCCACACAAAACCAAGATCAAAATGCAGATGCGTTACCACTCTCGCCTAAGGTGTTATGCCTCTGTGAATGAAATAACATTATAGTGCTGAACACTATCACACCGCGGACACTCGACTTAAGTTCCATACAAAGGCCTAATTTGGGCTTTATTACACAGTGACGTGTTTTTACACGTGCACCTGTGGGCGTAGCACGTAGAGAATACCAACCGTCGCCCATAAGAGGGGAGGAGGTTGAAATCGGGCGGGACGTCGATGTGTCCATTCTGTACGTAGGACTATTACATATTCTCTGACACTACCATTTAGCGGCAAGTATATTAGGTAATGCGGTGGAGCCTTCGCCCGCGAGCTCCGCCACTGGAGCTCTACTACCAGTGAAATTTTGACGGCCCGGTTAGTCCAGCGGTGCGAGATGACCGTTTGATTCGAAGGGTCGCGGGTTCGATCCCCGCGCCGGGACAAATGTTTGTATGGCCTACAGATATTTGTTTCGGGTCTGGGTGTTTGTGTATGTGTTGTATGTGTACAACGGCACCCACGACACAGGTTTATACCTACTGTGGGGCTGTGAGTGTAAGCGTATTAAAAAAAAAAAAGAAATTTGAAGCTACTTTGACATTCTTGTTTTAGAAATATACTTACGACAATTAATTGAAGAATTATAATAATCGAAAAAATAAAGATAGACAAACAAAACGTTGGGAAGATAATATAAGAAAGATAGCTGGTCCAGAATGGACACGCACTGCCAAGGAAAGGATAACATGGAATGCTTTAGAGGAGGCCTTTGTTGGACAAGCTGTGAAAGAAAATCCAAATTAAAAAAAAAGAATTAAAAGTCACAATTTAGTAGTGAAAATAGTAGGTACATAAAACTAAATTTATTAAAAAATAAAAAAGCTATGATAAATTGCCCAATTATGAATGTCACTATTTAAGTAACAGCATAAAGGCTTATTTTCTTTTAATTTTATTTTAAAATAAACGATTTGAATAGCTGAAAATGATTTAGTATTTTATCCTTCTTCTCTCAATATAGCGTACAAGGTGCAGGCTCAAGCTCCAAACATTTTGGAACGTCTCCTTTACACCGATAATTCAAAGAAATAATGTATGTAGTATCTTCACGCTAAGTCCCTTTCGAGGTTGGCAGAGAGTGTAAAGCGCCAGATGCCCGATCCTGACACCTCCCGAGTTTATAAATTCATCATTCTCTTCATACATGCACGCCGATTCCTAAGACTTTTGACCCCACCATCAGACAGAACTCGACCTATTTGGTCATGGTAGGTCAGTCTTGGTAGAGAATATGTAATAATACTACGTATAGAATGGACACTTCGACGTCCCGCCCGATTTGCACACATACACAACCCCTTCCTCTTAAGGGCGACGGTTGGTATTTTGTACGTGCTACGAACACAGGTGCGCGTGTAAATACACGTCACTGATGGATAGAAACCAAATTAAGCGTTTGTATGGAATCTTGGCGGAGTGTCCGCGGTGTGGTCTTGGTCTTCC
Organism: Macrosoma leucophasiata; assembly: GCA_036365455.1. Taxonomy (NCBI): domain Eukaryota; kingdom Metazoa; phylum Arthropoda; class Insecta; order Lepidoptera; family Hedylidae; genus Macrosoma; species Macrosoma leucophasiata. Next base: position 6,706,637 of record JAWQUS010000029.1, read on the forward strand.
CGGGCCTCTGCAACCATCCACATTCGCATTGTATATCTGTTTAGTCATTCGCTCATTCGACATTCTCTCTATATGCCCGAACCATCGGAGCATGCCTTTTTTCATTTTTACACAAAAAAGAGGCTTTTGTGCTCTTTCTTTCTTCTTTATTACGAACGCGATCGATGAGTGATACAATACACAACAGATAATAAAATATATGCTTATAGGTTATTGAAAAAAAACAGTATGTTAAATAAAGAATAAATATAGTAAAAATGGTAAAAATAGTAAAAAACAAAAGTAATAATAGACTTAAATTGATTAAATTAATTTCACTCGAATTATTTTTAATTCTATAATTTTTTAGGCACCACTGATTTAGATTTAGATGTTTCGCTTATAAAATTATGAGGCTTGAACCAAAACGCTTGTACATAATATTAAATATAAGTATTATATTATTATGTAATATAAATAAAAATAAAATTAAATAAATTCATATTTATTTATAAAAACTCTTTTATTTCCATTGACATATTCTTAAATAATAGGTTGGGGAAAAAGTCTTTTCGCATTATAGTATGTATGAACTTGTAATAAAATCTCTTTGGCTGTAGTATTTGTATCTGGCTGGTTTTGGTATCATTGAAAATTAAAATTTTAAAGAACATAATTCCAAATTCAAATTAGGCAAATGTGTGATTTTCATTTGTTTTTCGTACTGTCAAGATGAGTGAATCTAATGAAGAAATTCGATACATTTTAAAATTTTACTACAAAAAAGGATAAAATACAACGCAAGCCGCGAAAAAAAATTGCGATGTTTATGGACCTAGTGCAGTGTCTGAGAGTAGCACAAATTTGGTTTAAGCGTTTTCAATCCGGAAATTTTGATGTCTAAGATGCACCTCGCTCTGGTCGCCCTATTACGGATAAAATGGATGCCAATTTTGAAAAAGTGGAGCAAGATCGACATGTCAGTAGTTACGACGTAGCTGAAGAACTGAGAATTGATCACAAAACAGTTTTAGCGCATTTGAAAAAAGCTGGGTACAAAAAAAAGCTCGATATTTGGGTACCTCACGAGCTCACTGAAAGAAACCTAATGAACCGTGTACTCATTTGTGATTCTTTATTACGACGTAATGAAACCGAATCATTTTTGAAGAAGCTGATAACTGGTGATGAAAAGTGGATCACGTACGACAAGAACGTGCGAAAAAGGTCGTGGTCAAAGGCCGGTCAGGCTTCACAGACTGTGGCAAAACCCGGGTTAGCTCGCAATAAGGTGATGTTGTGTGTGTGGTGGGATTCGAAGGGCATTATTCATTATGAGCTATTACCACCAGGCAGGACTGTCGATTCTGAACTCTACTGCAAACAACTGATGAGATTAAAGCAAGAAGTTGAGAGAAAGCGGCCGGAATTGATCAACAGAAGGGGTGTGGTGTTTCATCATGATAACGCTAGACCTCAAACATCTATAGCCACTCAGCAAAAATTAAGAGAGTTTGGCTGGGAGGTGTTAATGCATCCGCCGTATAGTCCTGATCTTGCACCTTCAGATTTCCACCTGTTTCGGTCTCTTCAGAATTATTTATGCAATGTTAGGTTAACATCACGAGAGGACTGCCAAATCCACTTGTCGCGGTATTTTGATGAGAAGTCCCAAAAATTTTATAGCAATGGGATCATGTCCCTACCTACAAGATGGCAAAAGGTTATCGAACAAAATGGTACATACATACTTTAGTTAAATTTAAATAAACTATATTATTAGTTTTGAATTATCTTAAAAAATGCGAAGAAACTTTTTCCCCAACCTAATATAAACAAACATAGTTCGGCCAAAATAGACTGACTAGTGTAGACTGCTTCGAACGACACATCTCTTGGTAAAAATACCGTGTAGTGCCAATTTTAACATGTTAAATGATATGTCAGACCTCAAGTATAAAGCGTGGAGGTATATCTTTCCATCGGTAAGTCACAAATAACATTTATTGTTATAATATTTGTAAAATACATAAGAATATACAAAGGAATATGAATATTCGAACTTAAACTGCATTATTTTAACGTTACTGCTAGCGAATACATTGCTCGGTAAGCACTCGCTCAATTAACGCTGTTACTGTCTCCGCTTGCAATGTACAGCATGTAATGCGTCCGCTACACTTCGACTACTGACGTGCGAGCTCGTTGTGGGTATATTGTTGTGTGCGTGCGAGTGTTTATTGTCTACGGGCGTTGTCTTAGTACGCAAACTTACGCAAACGAATAGCTGCCCTGAGGATTAATGTGTGGGTGATTGTCGAGACGGTGTTACATTTGTGTAAGAAATTGCATGGTGGGAGAAAAGCGGCGACACTGGTTCTAATACTAAATTGAAGCAAAGCCCTTTCCATCCTTATTTATCTATTCCGTGAGTGTTACGGCCAAATACTCAAACGTCATTAAATCTAAGTGGGACTTAAAAGTCTTCTGTCTTTGTAAAACACGTTCAAACGATAGAGATAGCGCACATTTGAGGGTTGCTTAAAGATGAGTGACGTTTGAGTATTCGGCCATTAGTAATTCAACGAGGTGAACGTCCATATCATACCTACACCAAGTATCTTAATTATTTGACCGCATAATAAAACGGTTCTACCTTTCCATACATATTTATTATTCGTAATATTTTAATAGTTCTTGAATAAATAACATCTCGATATATCAAAACAAGTTATACGACATTTATTAATTAGTATTCTAAATTGTGTATCGATAAATCACTTAAAAACCCGTTTTTATAGAGGCATGTGCAGACAAAGACCATTAAATATTATTATTATTTTTTTTTTATGTAATGGTTGTGGCAAACAAGAATGCAGTTCACATTGATGTTAGGTGATGACTGCAGCCTATAGATACGACCAAGGTCAAAATGCAGATGCGTTACCACTCCTGAGGCCTAAGGTGTTATGCCTCTGTGCCGGATATTACAGGGCCGTACATTACCACCTGACCGGAACACGATAGTGCTGAACACTACCATTTAGCGGCAAGTATATTAGGTAATGCAGTGGTACCTACGCCCGCGAGCTCCGTCACTGAAGCTCTACCACTAGTGATATAACCTTAGATCAACGTAATTGTATTATCAACTAGCGGCCCGCTCCGGCTTCGCCCGCGCTGCTCCGTTCCTATTAGTCATAGCGTGATGATATATAGCCTATAGCCTTCCTCGATAAATGGGCTATCTAACACTGAAAAAACTTTTCAAATCGGATCAGTAGTTCCTGAGATTAGCGCGTTCAAACAAACAAATGAACAAACTCTTCAGCTTTATAATATTAAGTATAGATATGTTTTAACTGGCTCGGTAGCCTAGTGGTAGCAGGCCACTACTACTACGCTATGGTCCTGGGTTCGATGCCCGGGTAGGGGGTTATCAGAGATAATGGTGTGAAGTCCTTTATCTCTGGTTCTATTGGGATTTTGCCATTTTCTGGTAATTTCCTTGTACCTCGAAGTTTGGTAATGTGCCCGGAGATGTCAACAGGCTCGCCACCTGTTACACGGGCCAAAAATGTAACCGGCGAATCGTGGGTAGTTGCATGTAGGTACCTATGCTTGAATGCAGGCATTTACCTCTGCATACCCCTTCGGGGATTACAGGCGTGAAGTTACGTTTTAATATATTTGGTGGTACGAGTCTCTCCCCTTTTTGGAGAGGCCTGGAGCTTACTCCACCACGCTGCTGCAATGCGGATTGGTGGAGGTGGGTGGGTTAGTGGCCAACCCACTGTCGGATGTTTTCAAACCGCCCATAAAGCCACCGACAAGGTTTAACGACTGCTATCCATCGATAGCAACCGGGACCGACGGCTTAACATGCCCTCCGAAGCACGGAAACGCGCATTTAATTTGCTACTAGCGGTCACCCATCACACTACCCGACCGCGCCCGTAGTGCTTAACCGAGCAGATCGCTTACGATCTACACCAGCCGCTGGGCCATGGGCCTCTCCCCAAAAAGGGGAGAGACTCGTGCCCAGCAGTGGGACGTATAATGGGTTGCCATTATTATAATTATTATATTTGGTGGTAGAGCTCTAGTGTCGGATCTCGCGGGCGTAGCCAACACCACATTACCCAATCTACGTAGGTACCCGTTATTTCTGCTGCAGATTGCCTGCGTAAGCACTGACAGTCCGGTATTGGTCAAAACTTGATCAAAATGGCTGACAAACGTCAAATAGGTACGGTGCGAAAGAGATAACGCTCTACATACCTGAAATAAGCCGAAGTCTCCTTCCTAGGCTCGGTAAATTATTGCTTGTCTATCGAAAAACGACAACGGAATTTATAAAATATTGTGGTTTTCATTGTTTATATTAATAAGGAAAAGATCTTGCATTCCTGCGCACGCGCATGCGCCATGGCACCAATTCGTCATGTTTCTTGTACATTATGAATAATATTCAATTTTATTCAAATAATCGAATTACAAAGGTATACTTTTGTGGTGATCGTAGGTTTGTGTTATGAGGTTATGTACCTTTTAATTTAAATTATTGATTATTGGCCTTATTACACTGCACGGTATTCAGGGTCCGATAGCAAGGGTCAGGGTAGTGTAATAACATTTAGGGAGTTAGGTTCCCTAATTAGGGCGTACGGAGCGGCCCGGTAAGCCTAACACCCTAACTACACACAGTACAAATATGAAATTAACAATATGTCACGCAGGGATACACATATTCTTTCTTTTCTGTACTGTCTCTTATTCAATCCGAGTAGTTCTATTTTTTCGTGCAAATTGAACGAAAAATGGAGAAAAAAATAGAAATGCTTTTTTGTGCCAATGCATAGCTACACGAAAAATAAACACGCTATATCATTATCACTACATTATACGCAGGATTGGCTAAGTTATGGGCTTTAAGTTTTTTGTCATTGTTATGGTAATGAAGGAAGAAGTTTGGTAATGATGATGGGGACAGTGGTAAAGATAAACTGCTAATGGTAATAGATTGTAATAAAAAAATCGTTTTGTAATTGTTTTGTTATCATCAGAAAAATCACTACAAAACATAATTATATTAATAATATACTTTCCTTCGCTTGTTTTACATTCTGTTTTCGTCTGGAGTAAATCTTCATTTGATAAATTTCTTACTACTGTCCTCTTAGCTGGTCTTCTAGTTTTTTTTTTACAAAATTTAAAGGGAGTGAGATAGAGTTAGACATTATAAACCTTTAACATCTCTAAAGGCGACATTATCTACCATGAGGGCTATAGTACATATCGTTTTTTCTGAAAATTGTTCATTTCAGTTTGATAATGAAATTCAAAGCTTTCATTTCGGTGGTAGCCGAACACTAATAACGTTACACACTACGGTGGTGTATATCATTGATCAAGAAACCGGAATTTTGAAGCCATATAATGCTTGCAGTATCAGTGAATGTAATTAACACGACGCAAGGGTTATATGGGATTATCTGCGACCACCGCATGGCTATATCCAAGAAATAGCGCCGCTGATTGATACACAATCATATATCATATCTGATCGCCCATCAAGCCTTTATACATGATTTATGTTATTTGTCAACCAAGTTTAAGTACACCAAGACTTTCCAGAGCTCTGATCTATTACCTGGAATTACTTCGAAGCGGGACGCGGAAACGGGAGCACCTGATGTGGTTGGTGTACTTTTGAAGAAGACTGCAGATCAAATTTTGAGTCTGCGTAAAGATATTTGTAGCGTTGAAGACACACGTAGGAAGGAAAGTCGAAAACATCAAGTGGCTTCCTGTTTCAGAATTTGATGTTTTAGTAAAATAAATTCCACCCAAAGTTCAGTCATTTATTGAAACGCTGTCGGTGCGTCAAGTTCTCTGGTCATTTAACAATACCATGACCTTCAGAAAGCGTAGCTGTAACTTTTGAGAAAATGTAGAAATATGTTCTTGTATTTATAGACCTGCCAGGGCCTTGAATGTCCTCCCTACATGTGTCCAAAATTCTTCAAGACTATAAATATCTTTACCCAACCGCAAAATTTGATCTGCAGTCAAGCTCTTCAAAAATACCCCAAACACATCCGGTGCTCCCATCCCGTGTCCCGCTTCTAAGTAATTCCAAGTAATAGATCTAGAACCGAATATCGAAGAACCTTCATATATAGGTTTGATGGGCTCTCAAATATGATATGTGATTGTGTGTCAATCAGCGGCGCTATTTCTTGGATATAGCCATGCAGTGGTCGCAGATGAGCCCATATAGCCCTTGCGTCATTTTTATTACATTCACTGTTACTGCAAGCATTATATGACTTCAAAATGCCGGTTTCTTGATCAATGATATACACCACCATAGTTTTCAGAAAATCCGATATGTCTTTCAGCCTCCATGGGAGATAATGTCGTCTTTAGAGAAGTTAAATGTTTATAGTGTATAACTACATCTCCCTCCCTTTCAATTTTGTCTTTTTCTGTTTTAATTTACCTGTTTCTTTCTTACGTTTGTAGCGTAGCTCTGTTGTCAAACAAATCTCCATTACCAAAATTTTATGATCATTACCATTTTTGAAATAGCGAATGGTAAATGATGGTAATGAAAGGAACGGTAATGAGATTTACCACTTATTTTAGATTTTTTCCTTAAATAACCGATAAATGTTTAGAATGAAGACTAAAAAAGTACATAGACTCAAAGTGTATCATGTTAACACCGAACATGTAATTTTAACTATTACTTTTTATATTTAAAATATCACTGATGGTAATGAAAAGAAAACATACCACACCCAATAATTTCGTCTTCGTCCCTGTTTTGTCACCAAACTACAAACATCCGACCTGTTCTCTATTCACTGGTCAACGGGGCTAGGATCGCTCAAAAGGGAACAGGGGCAGGGAATATCACTAAGGCGTTCTAACAGGTAAATATTTTTACTTCAAGTTCAGTCGACGGTAATGAGCTTTTTTTTGGACAAACTTATTTTGTCTCAGCAAATGTATTAATATGGAAACTACGTATAAAACGTTCAAAACAGCACACTCGCACAAACATGCGCATCGCCGCTCGAGTAGCGAGTGACTCGGAGCTGCATCACCGCGAGAACCGCTTAGGGGCCTAGTTAAGCGCATGTTTGTGTGATTGTGCCGTTTCAACGTTTTGTACGTAGTTTCCATACTTTCATATTTGTACTGTGACACAGGGTCCTGTCGACCGGATAGTGTAATAAGCGGCAAACCATTGCGAGGCCACGCCCACCCTTTCTGCCGGACCCAGAATACAGCTATTACGGCATTACTTGCCGCTAAATGGTAGTGTTCAGCACTAAAGTGTTCCGGACAGGTGGTAATGTACTGCCCTGTAATTTACGGCACAGAGGCATAACACCTTAGGCCTCAGGAGTGGTAACACATCTGCATTTTGACCTTGGTCTTTGTGTGGGTGTCTATAGGCTGCAGTCATCACTTAACATCAATGTAATCTGCATGCTTGTTTGCTACTTCCATCAAATAAAAAAAAAGGTGTCGTGTAATAAGGCCATTATTAGGTTATGACTAATGTGACCATACGTCCCGTTTTGAACGGGACAGTCCCGTTTTCATGCAGCCCGTCCCGGTGTCCGAGGCGAACTTTTGGGAAGCGAAAATGTCCCGTTATAGGTAATCTCAGCAAAAATATGTATCTATAGAAAACTAGCGTAGCCGACTGAAGCTGTAGGTAGTAGGTAATCCTGTAAGGGGCCCTGGCCCAGTGGCTGGTGTAGATCGTAAGCGATCTACTCGGTTAAGCATTACGGGCGCGGTCGGGTGTGTGATGGGTGAACGCTAGTGGTTAATTAAAATGCGCGTTTCCGTGCTTCGGAGGGCACGTTAAGCCGTCGGTTCTGGTTGCTATCGATAGATAAGCAGTCGTTAAACCTTGTCGGAGGCCTTATGGGCGGTTTGAAAACATCCGACAGCGGGTTGGCCACTAACCCGTATCTCCACCAATCCGCATTGGAGCAGCGTGGTGGAGTAAGCTCCAGGCCTCCCCCCTAAAAGGGGAGAGACTCGTGCCCAGCAGTGGGACGTATAATGGGTTTCCATTATTGTTATTATTATTATCCTCTGCCTGTCGTAAGAGGCGACTAAAAGGAGATATGAGCCGCGGGCGGCAAGATTGGGGGCTCTGGTCGCTCAGCACTCGCGGCTCCTTGAGAACAGTGACTGAGGTAGCCGCAGGTCATCGTGGCAAGTGACGATGGAGGGCCTCACACAGCGCCCGTGGACGAGCCTTGGATGGAGGCGAAGTGCGAGAGGAACTATAAGTACCCGGATCCCTCCCCTTTTTGCACTGAAGTCGGCACCAAGGTGGTTTTAGATGGTCCAAGTCCCTCATATCCCGACTCTTCCCCCGAAGAGTCGGTTGAATGCAATGGCATTTCCACCTCGAAATAAGAAAGGTATTCCTGTAAACGTCAATCCAAAATTTTAATATTTTTTTAATAATTTACAATCATAGAGCAACACCGGAGGGGAGTAGCCATATGCAGGCTTTCCCAAGTACAAGCCCAAATGGGCCTATACCTTTCGCCTAGATGTTTTAATGTGTGCGTGAAATTGTTTCTGTATTTTGTTAAAGTCGAGGTGTGAGTTTCGTAGCAATAGACGATTTTTGTAGTGTGCGTGTGTGTCGCACGCATTTCCCCCCGCAAAAAATGACAGACTGTTTTGCATCGGTAATACACGCTATGGCTACTCCCCTCCGGTCCGCCGCGACCGATGGGCCGCGTTGCTCTATGTTTACAATAATCTGAAAAGCAATCGATAACGATACCTAAGATACTTAAAGAAGGGCGTTAGAGATGGACATTCGTAAGTAAGTAAGCCTCTTCCCCCCCCCCTCTCCCCCCTTTTTATTTTATGGAAGTGGCAAACAAGCATTCAGCTCACATCGACGTTAAGTGATGACTGCAGTCTTTAGACACCCACACAAAGACCAGGGTCAAAATTCAGATGCGTTACCATTCCTGAGGCCTAAGGTGTTATGCCTCTCGGTCGGAAATTACAGGGTTCCATAAAGGTTAATTTTGAAAATGTCCCGTTTTTAATGACTATAAAAATGGTCACGTTAGTTATATTAATAGATAGATATCTCGAAATTTTCTGTTTATTTTTTTGCTTCTTTAGTTAAATTATTAAAGTTTTGTAATTAAAAATTTACTGATCGTAGAGCTCCAGTGACGGAGCTCGCGGGCACCACCGCATTACCTAATATATAATAATAAATAATAATGGCAACCCATTATACGTCCCACTGCTGGGCACGAGTCTCTCCCCTTTTTTGGGGGGAGGCCTGGAGCTTACTCCACCACGCTGCTCCAATGCGGATTGGTGGAGGTGGGTGGGTTAGTGGCCAACCCACTATCGGATGTTTTCAAACCGCCCATAAGGCCTCCGAAAGGTTTAACGACTGCTATCCATCGATAGCAACCGGGACCGACGGCTTAACGTGCTCTCCGAAGCACGGAAACGCGCATTTAATTTTCCACTAGCGGTCACCCATCACACTACCCGACCGCGCCCGTAGTGCTTAACCGAGCAGATCGCTTACGATCTACACCAGCCGCTGGGCCATGCGCGTTTCGCGCTTTGACGACGATCGTGACGTCGAATTACCTAATATACTTGCCGCTAAATGGTAGTGTTCAGCACTGCCGTGTTCCGGTCAGGTGGTAATGTACGGCCCTGTAATTTCCGGCACAGAGGCATAACACCTTAGAGGCCTCAGGAGTGGTAAAGCATCTGCATTTTGACTTCTAAACGACTGCTTCAAATGGGATAAATCCTTCTTTTAGGTCTTAATTGTCAGGAGATTTAAAAAAAATAATTTAATATTAAAATAATAACTAACAATTAAAAATCTCAATCAGCTAATTCAAAATATTTAACTCGCATCCGATATTGCGAGAAAAAAAGTACGAAATGTTACAAAAATACAAAATCAATAAAAAATACAAATCATTCTACAAAGCATAATTAAAATGAAAGATTATAGACACATTGTAACGATGACTTGTCTGCATTACTCGAAGTTGATTCATTAAAATAATCATAATCATTTTGTATGAAATCCTCAGCCCTGATCAGACTACTCACTTGACCACATAACCAGTCAGTTTAATACCGATTGTCAAAGCAATACGACGTTGTGTCGCAAAATAAAATAAATTAACATAATTATCTAATTTGATTTCGACTTTAAGTGATAAATATTGTTTAGTGTTATTTTGGTGTGTTTAAAAGTGTTTTTTTTATCTGTGATTAAAATGTGTTGGATGTTTGGAGGACGTTCCATTGCTTCCTGTAGACGAGATTTTTAAAAAGATTGAGGTAAATATTTCGTATTTCGAAGCTTTTGTCAGGGACTTTTTTTTTACTAGCTGTGCCCGCGACTTCGTCCGCGCACAATTTAACAAAATTATTGTTCATTGACTACGCGGACGAAGTAGTGGGCACAGCTATTGTAAAATAATTCGCAAATAAAAGTAGCCTCAGTTACTCCTTATTACATGAGCTAGCCAGTGAAAGTCCTATCAAAATCGGTAAAGCCGTTCCCGAGATTAGCCGGAGCAAACACACAAATAAAAATGTAAAAAAATATATTTTGGTGTATACATGTACCTACCGTGTATACAATTTTAATAGTTTTTTTTACAGGTTATTTTTATGTTACAAACAGACACTCCAATTTTATTTATTTGTATAGATAAAATTATCCGACGGTTTTATCCTGGCATTAAAAAAAAATACAAATAAAATATTTTATAAGATATTGTAGATAATATAAATAAATATAACTTATGCATCTTATATTTTATTTTTAATTTAGCATTAGATTGTAATTAATATCTGTTTTTTTTTGTTATTATGGCATCGCTATTACGCATATTGCCAGTGTCAAGTAAAACGATATTTCGTATTTATTTATGCAGCGTCAAAGCTAGTATAATATCAAGTATATTAAGTAAGTATCAAGTATATAAGTTATCAAGTATAATATGTCAGTCAAGTGAGTTACAGTCAAGTTATTCGAGTAAAGCGATGGCTACTTTACCAGAACATTTACAATGAAGTTTTAGAGGCAACCTGAAAGGTCGTGTTTTCGCACTATTATTCTATTTCACTATACACGGGCACTGTAATAAACCTGTATCAAACAAAATGCCACCAACTTTATTCAATATAACTTAAAAATACACTAAGAAAATGAAATAAAATAAGAGCACCATACGCCTTTTTCGAGGTTCCCGCCAAAACTCCTTAATATCTTTGAAATAAAACTATTTTTTACGGATTTATCTCGCGTATATTAAACTAAAATGATTTTTAAAACCATTACATCCGGTTTGATAAAATTCAAATACTCGCTAGAGAACACAAACCCATTCCACGAATGGTACGCGAGGCTATTGAAATTAAAAAACACCCAAATTTCAATAGAGAAGATGGATGGCGATTATCAACATCATGGGATCCCATACTTAGCAAGATTAAATCCCAGCCGCAGCAGTCTGCAAGACCTCAAGATACCATAAGTAATTATTGTGTTAATCCTGAACGCTACGCAAGGCGTTTACGAAATCGATGGAGGTAGCTACATATAATTTTTCAAACTTCTGTCAGACAAATGTCACCTCAGTCTGCCCGGGACCACGGAAGCTGAAAAGCGACCGAAACGTCGGGTTGATTTTAAAAATCATTTTAGTTTAATATACGCGAGATAAATCCGTAAAAAATAGTTTTATTTCAATGAGTGTAGCTCGCGAAAACCTAAGAACATATCATCCTTAATATCTGTTAATTTTACAATTTAAATAAAATAAAACTTAATGCTAGTATCATACAAGTCCGTATCTTGTGTAAGTATTTAAACAGCGCCATTAGCAACCGTTTTTTTATAATAACACATTATGTAAAAGATAAAGCCAGGTGCGTGTCGGGCCAGGCACTTTGTAGGCTAACGTTTCTTCAAGTATTTTTTATAATTGGTCTGATGATATTTCAAAAAATAAATGTAAAACCGGTCAAGTGCATGTCGGGCCACGCGCAGTGTAAGGTTCCGTAGTTATAGAGTAAGAGATGTAATGAAAGAAATAAATAAATATTATATATGGACTTGTAGGTAGACGAGGCACGAGAGGTTTGTCTGAACCGGGATATCTGGCGCTCTACACTCTCTGCCTACCCCGTTAGGGACCTGGCGTGAAGATACATACATACATACATATGACAGTTAGAGTTAGACAAGGTTTGTCTTACGGACTTGGACGTGGATGAATGTTGGCAAGTTATGAAAGATAGTATGGTGGAAGTTGCGAAAGAAGTATGTGGTTATGCAAAGATACGCAAATCCTTGAAAGGGGATGCGTGGTGGGACAAGGAGGTGCAAGACTCCGTTGAAAGAAAGAAGAAAGCATGGCTGGATTATGTAGCATCTTTGCAAATGAATAATGGTATGAGAGATGAGAAGAGAGAAATTTACCGTCGGCTCAAGAATGACACCAAGATTTTAGTGAATGAAAAGCGTGAGAGAGATAAAGTGGAAGCTGATGAGAGACTGGCGAAGAGCTTTGAGACTAACATCAAACTCTATTGGAGGGAGGTGAAAAAGTCTAGAAGCTCTTCTCCAGTTTCTGGAATGAATAGAATAAAATCTAAGTTGGGTGACATTCTTGAGAACACGCAAGATGTGTTAAAACGATGGAGCGAGTATTATGGGGAAATGTATGATTATGCTCACAACCCTGACGCCGGAGTTGCTGACTTGACGGTGCCGGCTTGTGAGGATATAACATTAGATGAGATTGTAAGGGCGATACGAAGTTTGAAATGTGGTAAGGCTGCGGGTATTGATCAGGTTTCTGCCGAAATGATCAAATATGGTGGTGCTGCCCTTTGGGATTCTTTCTGGGTGTTGTGCAACCTTTGCTGGAGATCCGGAAGAATCCCAAAGGATTGGCGGTGTGCGGTCATCGTGCCTTTGTATAAAGGCAAGGGTTCACGTATGGACTGCACCAGCTATCGAGCGATCAGTTTGATCAGTTTGGCAGCTAAAGTGTATGGGAAAGTCTTAGAAAGAAGAATGAAAGAGAAGTCCGACGGGTTGTTGTGGGATGCACAGGGTGGTTTCAGAACTGGAAGAGGATGTATGGATCAAGTTTTCTCCCTCCGCAACATCGTAGAGAAGCATCTTGCTGTGAGCCAGAAGGTTTTCTGCGGTTTTGTGGATTTGGAGAAGGCGTTTGATAGGGTATTACGAAAGGAGCTGTGGGACATTTTGCCAGAGTATGGTATTGATGGCAGTCTGCTCCGTGCAATACAGTCCACGTATGTGGGCTGTCAAGCATGTGTGCGGGTAGATGGTAACATGTCACCCTGGTTTGATGTTAACATCGGTGTCAAACAGGGTTGCGTGCTTTCGTCTAGGCTGTTTATTATATATCTGGACAAATGCCTCCAGAGGGTGAAGTTGATGGATGTGGGAGTGCGTATGGGTGACTTAGTGGTGAACTGTCTGCTTTACGCAGATGATGCGGTAATTGTTAGCTCTACACCATCTGGGCTACAAGCACTAGTCACAGTCATGAAAGAGGATTGTATGGAGAAAGGCTTACAATTGAATGTGGATAAAACTAAAGTATTAGTATTTGAAAGAGATGAACAGAGAACAAATGCAAGGGTAGTAGTAGATGATGCAGTGTTAGAACAGGTTGATGAAATTGTATATCTTGGATGTGCTTTTAGCAAGGATGGTAGGTACACCACTGACATAGAAAGAAGAGTGCTTGCTGGGAATTGCGTGAATGGAGCGTTGGGTAAGCTGCTAGAATCGAAACATCTCAGCCAGCGGGCTCGACTAGCCGTACATAATGCTGTACTTACTCCAACGCTTTTATATGGAAGCGAGAGCTGGGTATGCAGGAAAGAGCATGAAAGTAAGTTGAACGCGGTCGAGATGAGATCTTTGCGCAAGATCTGCGGTGTATCACTCACCGATCGCGTTCGTAATGAAGATGTAAGAAAGAGACTTTGTGTGAATGATAGTATCGGTGTAAAAATGAAAAAAGGCATGCTCCGATGGTTCGGGCATATAGAAAGAATGTCGAATGAGCGAATGACTAAACAGATATACAATGCGAATGTGGATGGTTGCAGAGGCCCAGGAAGACCAAGGCTGACCTACCATGACCAAATAGGTCGAGTTCTGTCTGATGGTGGGGTCAAAAGTCTTAGGAATCGGCGTGCATGTATGAAGAGAATGATGAAGGTAGACGAGGCACGAGAGGTTTGTCAGAACCGGGATGTCTGGCGCTCTACACTCTCTGCCTACCCCGTTAGGGACCTGGCGTGAAGATACATATATACATATGGACTTGTTCGAAATTTTCGAGTAAAATACATTTGATCCACTATTACTCGCAAACTTGTAAAGCCAACTTAAGTGTGATAGTTTCCCTTTTAATTTCGTTATATGTAGCTACTATTGCAGTAACGTTTGAATTTCTAACAACAACCGTTTAGTCTGTAGGGGGGGGGGGGGGGACACTTGAGTCCAACGAAAATTTGCACTTTAAAGCTTAATAAGTCACGAACGATTAACTAAATCGAAAAATGATGCTGGGACACCTATAATATTTTTTAAAGACCTATCCAACAATATACCACACTATATGGAAATCGAAAATTGAAAAAAATATTTGCGTGTTGCAAGTGTGGAGGAACGGGTGGAAGTGTTCCTCCGGCGAAAAGGGAGGATCCTCCGACCAGGCGAGGTGATAGCGCCTGGCGGGCCGCGGCCCAACGATTTACGTTGGGAAGTTGTATATATGCCCACTCTTGAGAAATCTTCGCATGTGCGATGTAATTCGAATGCACGCCATCTACCGTACTAGACAAGTACTGTGAGGTTTTCATATGTGTTCCACTAGTTGGCGCCTTAATGTAGTGGACGCTACACAAGTATTACAAGGTTAACCTAAATATTTTCTTTTCATCTTTTTATTCTACCTCTTTTTCAGCGTAATTATACATGTGCCAAATTTCAAGTCTCTAGTACTAATAGTTTTTGCGCTAAACCGCGGACGGACAGACAGACAGACGGACATGGCGAAACTATAAGGGTTCCTTGTTTACTACGGAACCCTAAGAAGAAACTGTCTGAAGTACATGTGGTACACCCGATTGTAACCAAGTTCCTCTTCAACTTCTGATGAACACATATAACGTACTAGCGGTCCGCCCCGGCTCCGCACGGTTGCCATGTTACCTACCCTCTCCTATTCATCTAAGCGTGCTGTTATATAGCCTAAAGCCCTCCTCGATAAATGGGCTACACTGAAAAATTTTTTCAAATCGGATTAGTAGTACCTGAGATTAGCGCGTTCAAACAAACAAATAAACTCAAACTCAAACTCAAAAATTCATTTTATCACTTGGAAATAATAGAATTTGCTTGTGATAGCTCAAATTACAAATATAAAATTAAAGCGAATAACAACTGATACGTCGATTAATATGTCAAAGTAAACAAAATAAAATAAATAATAGTCCAAAAATACTTAATGATAAAAATAGGTATCAACAGAATGTTCCATACATTCTTTTACAAACGGCAAGATAAGACAAAACAAAACAAAACAAGACAAAACAAAACAAAACAAAACAAAACAAAAAAATATATAAAAAATATAATAAACAAACTCTTCAGCTTTTTTTTATGTAATGGTAGTGGTAAACCAGTATCAATTGATAATATTGATCAATCGATAAGATCAATTGATGTTAAGTGATGACTGCAGCCTATAGACACCCTCACAAAGACCAAGGTCAAAACGCAGATGCGTTACCACTCCTGAGGTGATATGCCTCTGTGCCGGAAATTACAGGGCCGTACATTACCTGACCGGAACACGATAGTGCTGAACAATACCATTAAGCGGAAAGTATATTAGGTAATGCTGTGGTGCCTACGCCCGCGAGCTCCGTCACTGGAGCTCTACCACCAGTAAAAATATAATACAATTTTTGGTATTAGTATAGATACTCATATAACTGAAAACTCGGTAGGATCTTTTCAAAATAAGATCACTTGCTACTAATTTTACACAAAAACAATCTTTCTATTTCGTTGTCATTTTTCATACTATGAGAATACAATTAACTATACGTTTTGTAAACAAGGAAAAATATACTAAGACAATTATAAACCAATCATAATGCAGATAACACACTAACACGATTGTTAGATAGTCATATACTATGACTAGAGAATATTACAATGAGACCGGTGCCGGTGAATGACAAAGAATGACTCTTTTTCTTTTCTTTTTACTCTTTGTTATCAGTTTGTAAAGGGGAAATGAGACATTCTACTGATATACTTTTACATTAGTTTATTACATTTAGTTTTATCTTAGTGATATTCTTGACTTTACATTTATTTTTTATCTTGTTTGACATGTATATCAATTGTTATTCGCTTTAATTTATTTTGTTTGTTTTTGACGTGTCAAAAGAGGGGCCTGTCACCCTAAATGAATAAATGAGTTTCTGATTCTGATTCTCATTCTGATCTACGATGTACTTAAGGGGCTGTTCATAAATAAAATACGTTCGTATACAACGGTGGACTCCGTGACGCCGACGTATGTCCGATCCCCGAGGTGCGACCGCCTATCGACATTGCTATTGTCGTTGTCATTGCTGTCAAATTTTCATGTCGATTTGTATGTATGTATGTATGTATCTTCACGCCAGGTCCCTAACGGGGTAGACAGAGAGTGTAGAGCGCCAGATATCCCGGTTCAGACAAACCTCTCGTGCCTCGTCTACCTTCATCATTCTCTTCATACATGCACGCCGATTCCTTAGACTTTTGACCCCACCATCAGACAGAACTCGACCTATTTGGTCATGGTAGGTCAGCCTTGGTCTTCCTGGGCCTCTGCAACCATCCACATTCGCATTGTATATCTGTTTAGTCATTCGCTCATTCGACATTCTTTCTATATGCCCGAACCATCGGAGCATGCCTTTTTTCATTTTTACACCGATACTATCATTCACACAAAGTCTCTTTCTTACATCTTCATTACGAACGCGATCGGTGAGTGATACACCGCAGATCTTGCGCAAAGATCTCATCTCGACCGCGTTCAACTTGATTGAATTTCGTAGGTAAGAAACAAGCGATAATGGTAGATTATTTCGATTAGTGTTATTTTATTGTTTTATATTATTTCGCATTAACCCATGCTTGTGAAATATATTTTTTTTAAAGAAAAATGGACTAGATTCCCAGTGGCCGCGAGTTCGAGTCTCGCCTGAAGTCAAATTTTTCTTTTTGATTTTTCTGTAAAAAAAAATATTGTTAATAAGTTAATAATTGACAGCAATGACAACGACAATAGCAATGTCGATAGGCGGTCGCACCCCAGATCTCGCGAATCGTGATCCGATACGTTAGCGAGCCGGTGTTCCGGTCAGGTGGTAATGTACGGCCCTGTAATTCCTGGCACACCTTAGGCCTCATGAGTGGCAACGCATCTGCATTTTGAACTTGGTCCTCGTGTGGGTGTCTATAGGCTGCAGTCATCACTTAACATCAATGTGAACTGCATGCTTGTTTGCCACTACCATTACATTAAAAAAAAAAACATAATTCTGACTCGGCATCAAGTCGGTTTATAGTTAATCTTGTCGCGAACCCCCTGCCATCGAATAGTAAACCCCCTATGGGTTCGCGTACCCTACTTTGAGAAATCCTGATTCTATCCATATATCACCGTTTAGCTGGCAGAGGGATGGGGGGAGGACATGTGACCTTTAACAATAATTTGTCTTTTATGGTGTCATTTTAGTGTTGAAGATGTTTAGTGCTCTAAAAATATGTTTGTTATCCTCATAATATGCATATTTATAATTTTAAAATAAATAGCTTTGCATTTATTAAAATTAATAAGTTATAAATGACCATTGTTCCGATTTATTACCCGAACTATAATTGAAAAAATGAGGAAAATAGGACTTTTGTCTTAATGTGATATGCCACAGGGTACGAAGAATCTCTTTTTTTATTTTTATTATTGTTTTTTTATCTTGTCCAATAGTCAAATTGGAGTTTTGACGGGAACCTTGAAAGAGGCGTGTTCTTAGTTAATTTCATTTTCTTGGTGCATTTTTGAGTTATATTAAATCATAGAGCAACACCGGAGGGGAGTAACCATATGCAGGCTTTCCCCTCTGTCAAAGTACAAGCCCCAATGGGCCTATACCTGTCGCCTAGATGTTTAAATGTGTTCGTGAAATTGTTTCTGTATTTTGTTAAGGTCAAGGTGTGGGTTTCTTAGTAATAGACGATTTTTGTAGTGTGCGTGTATGTCGCACGCATTTCCCCCCCAAAAAATGACAGACTGTTTTGCATCGGTAATAAACGCTATGGCTCCGGTCCGCCGCGGCCGGTGGCCCGGTGTTGCTCTATGATTGAAAATTTCGTTTTTATGTTTCAGTGCTGTCTTTTATACCATTTTTTACCATAATTTTACTTACTCCATCGACCTAATAGCAGATAATATGTATGTAATAATACTACCTAATAGTTAGACGGACAGACAGACACAAACAATCTTATTTTTTTATTAATAGGTTTTGTTTTTCTTTTGAGTTACGTACGGTCCGTATCCTTAAAAAGGGTAAGAATGACAAATATAAAACGGCTATTACACGACACGGTATTCAGGGTCCGGCAGAACGGGTTGGCGTGGCCTCGCGCCGGGTTGCCGCTTATTACACTATCCGGTCGACAGCGCCCTAACTCAATCACAGTACAATTATACGGGCCGCTCCGGTCGCCCTAATTAGGGCCCTAACTCCCTAAATGTTATTACACTACCCTGACCCTTGCTATCGGACCCTGAATACCGTGCCGTGTTATAAGTCCTAAAGGCCTCAAACACGCGCCGTATAAATAGAAAGGAAATTTCCAAGTTATTTTAATTACAAGTTTTTTTTTCTAACACTCCAAGACGAGTGTATCAAAACAAACAAAAAACTTTGTTATTGTGTCGGCGGTTTTTTTTCCTAAAGTTATTAATGATACAGAATTTAGACTGGTGGTAAAGCTCCACAACTTTCTGCCACTCTTGGCAAAAGATATGAAACAGTGTTACCCATGGCCTTTGATGGATGGAGTCACAAGTTTTTTTTTAACGCGCTAACGCTGTCTTCTTGATCTGCACTTAGAATCAGAATCAGAATCAGAAACTCATTTATTCATTTAGGGTGACAGGCACCTCTTATGACACGTCAAAAACAAACAAAATAAATTAAAGCGAATAACAGTTGATATACATGTCAAACAAGATAAAAAATATATGTAAAGTCAAAAATATCACTAAGATAAAACTAAATGTAATAAACTAATGTAAAAGTATATCAGTTAGAATGTCTCATTTCCCCTTTACGTCGGGGCATCGGCCCTGCTACCTATGCTCTGAATTAGACGGTTGATTCTACATTGATTATGTATTTGCTTTTGATTTTGTAATTGTATACGAAAATGTTATATGAAACTACTGTTAATAGAGACTTAAAAGGAGATGTTGCGAGCTCGGCTCTGGTTCGTACATGTGTAAAAATGGGTAAATTAAAGAAGAATCCGAGAATAATACAATTAATTTATTCAAAAATATATTTTAGAGTTACAACCACATTTAATTCAAATGATTTTATCATTTTCAACTATGTTAAACATGGCAGCGATACAGCCGACACTTGGGATCAATCGATTTCGATAGTATTTAGATAATATTAATTTTTTCTCCAAGTACTATTTATTCAAAATACAATTTAAAAAATGAAAATGTCAAAATGATATCGCCCGCCATATTCGCCATGTTGGTTTTGAGTTGCAATTCTAACCGCTAATAATGTTTTGTAACTGCAAACAAAGCTAAATAAGTGAAAATATGCAGTAAAAAAGTTTTTATTTTGATTTTGCCTGTTTAATTATATTATGTACAATACATGGCCAGGGGTCCATACATTTTTGCAACATCTCCTTTGGTACAGGTTCCTTTCATGATGTATATAAGAATGGATTTCATTTGGATTATGTATAGTACAAGCACCATACATTTTGTTCATGTCAGCAGTTTACCCGCGCTACATTGAAATTGTCAATCATTCATAAAATCAGTTCACGTTCGGTCATCAAGCATTTCATACATGCCGCGTGTGCTCATCAATTAGCATTACAAATTATATCAATAAATTATTGGCTTACATCAATCAAGTCTATAATTTCTATCATTCATGATTGTGCGGTGAAAACTGTACATCATTTTGGTCCTTCGAGCCTTCGGACAGGCAGGACCTTCGCGAATCTGAGCACACACATTTGTGAATCAGTGTAACGTGTTGTGAGTTGTGTCGGTCCGAGGAACTGGATTTGTGGATAAGCAGTCTACAGATGCATGAGCAGAATCAACAAGGCAGCTAAGTGGAACAATTCATATCGCTGTTTTTATTTATTATTTTTTGTGGTAGCAAATCGGTTCGGTTGGCCTCCCACCAGCGGGTCTCACCAATCGAATTTAGAAGGTGCATATACCGCGGAAACGTTATTGAGCAATCAATGTATCAAGCATAAATTATATTTTTATCATATTATTATAACAAAGAACAATCATTATAACAAAGAACAATCAATTAATCATAATCAATATTTTGCTTAATCTTATTTTTTAGAGCTGTTTTTAGCTGAATCGAAAGTCATTGCAATAGTTTACTTTTAAATTTTACTGGCATTTATTTTGAGCATTAACATGAGCAATATGGAGAATCTTTTAGTAAATCAGTCTCAAATCATGGAAGCGATGGAAAATCTCCTTAAAAATTTTAAGAAAGATAGTCGTGAGCGTAAAACTCCAGTTTATATCAAAAAAAGATTGGAGATTCTTGAAACATATTGGGAAGAATTTCAATCTAATCATTTGCTATTGTGCGAGTTCGATGACCGGAATTTTACTTATTTTGCTGAAAATAATTACGAAAAAACTATGTCATTTTATAGAGAAACTAAGGCATATATACAAAAGTGTAAATTTTCCGTCCCTCAGTCCGAAAATATCATACCAAACCCATCCATTTCCGAGAGTTCGGAAACAGCAGGTTGTTCTAAGCAAACTGAATCAAATATTACTGGCAGCAAATCTTTTTTCCCGAGGGAGACAGTCTCCCAAGGAAACAGCAGTAGATTAGAAGAGATGTTGCGTAAGCAAAAAAGTAATTTTAAAGCATTTTCACACACTGTCAGTAATATACATTTAGAAAATATTTCCGAAAAATGGGAGTTAGAAGATGTTTTAAGATCAGTGCAATCCCGATGGAGCATTATTGACTCGTTACATTGGGATATAGACAGTGAACTTTTCGACGAAAATGAAGAATATGAGCAAACATTTTTAAATTACGAAACAATGTTCAATGATATCAAAAAATCTATTAATAGCAAAATGTGGTCTGTGTCGCACCGTGAACATATTACACCAAGAATGGATATTCCAACCTTCCATGGTAGTTACCATCAATGGGTTTCGTTTAAAGACTTATTCACGGAATCAATTCATAGCAATAAATCTATTTCTAGTGCTCAAAAGATGCAATTTTTAAAAAGTAAACTGAAGGGTGAAGCTGAAAAGTTAATTCAGCATTTGCCTATTACTTCGGAGAATTATCATGTGTGCTGGGATATATTAAACCACAGGTACAATAACCCAAAACTTATTTTTACTTCTCACGTTAACATACTGCTTTCTGTGCCAACTGTTCAGCAACAATCATCATCTCAAATCAAGAAGTTATTCGATACGACTAATGAGTCCTTGAACGCGATCAAAAATTTGGGTGTTAACATATCTACGTGGGATCCGTTGATCATACATCTTTTGAGTCAGAAGTTAGATTCCCAGACGCATAATGATTACATAGAATCATTAAAAAATCCTAGAGATTTACCTATTTTAGCGGATTTTTTACAGTTCCTGGAAAATAAGTTTACGTCACTTGAATCATCCAGACGTAAACAAGATCAGTCTAAACCGGTACAGCATGAATCGGGCTTTAAAAGACAGTCAAATATCAAATCAAATTATCAAAATCAATTTAACAGTAAATCATTTATTAATAATGTTACTACAAAAGGTGCAAATCATACGGGCAATAACTGTCCACTTTGCAAAGACCGGCATGGATTATTCCATTGTAAAACATTTTTAGAATTGAGGCCGGATATGAAACGTAAAACAATAAATAAATTTAATTTGTGCAAAAATTGTCTTTACGATCATAAAGGTAAAGTGTGTTTTTCCGATAGTCGGTGCCGCACGTGCCAAGGGAAACATAACACCTTATTACATGACGCATTTCAGTCAATTCCGAATGATACAAATGCCGTCGCTAGTACATCAAATGACGAATTCAATAGTAATAATAATGTAATTCATGTTTCTAATGAAAATTTAGCAGAGACTCTTCTAGCGACAGCCCTGATCAAGGTTAAGTCATCAGACGGTTCTCATCAAATCATGCGAGCTCTCATAGACCAAGGCTCGCAGACGTCATTAATTTCCGAAAATGCCGCACAAAGATTAGGTATTCGTCGTCTGCCGTGCAAGGGGGTCATTTTCGGAGTCGGTTCGTCGGAGAATAATTGTAAAGGGGTCCTAAATATCACAGCATCAGCAGTAAATAACGATTTTTCATTCAATTCCGAAGTATTTATTATGCGTAGTCTTACAAGAAATTTACCTAATCAAACATTCCCAAGGCCCTCATGGTCATACTTAGAAAATATTCAGTTAGCCGACCCAGATTTTAACCTTAGTCGCCCCATAGATTTATTATTGGGAGCAGACGTGTATGCAATGATCATCATGAGTGGCATAATCAAAGAAAACAATTTACAACCTATTGCACAGCAGACCCGCTTAGGTTGGATATTGTGTGGGAATGTTAAGTCGTATCAATGTAATGTCGTTCTAAATAACGTGGACGACATACAGAGGTTCTGGATGATCGAGGACATTGCCGAAGATTCTAGTGATTCGGTGTTGTCATATGAAGATCAGCAATGTATCCAGCAATATCAAACATATACTAAACGAGCAGAGGATGGTCGATACATTGTGAGGTTGCCGTTAAAATCAGACTTTGATCAAAAGTTAGGCGAATCGAAACAAAAGGCTATAGCGCAATTTCAACAACTAGAGAGAAAATTTAGTAAAAATAGTAGTATCGAATCAGAATATAAATCATTTATCAATGAATATATCCAATTAGGTCATATGCGTCCATGTGCACTGAATAATGCGCCGAGTTGCTTTTTACCACATCATTGTGTAATTCGTACGGACTCGCCAACAACAGCCTTACGTGTAGTATTCAATGCGTCAGCAAAAACTTCGACTGGATATAGTCTAAATGATTTAATGTATAGGGGGCCTAATCTTCAGCGCGATTTGTTTAAGGTTATTTTAAAATGGAGACAATATAAAATTGCAATAACTGCTGACATCGAAAAGATGTTTAGACAGATATATTGTAATCCGGACGATGTTAAATATCAAAAAATCATATGGCGTGATTTTGCCGATCAAGCTTTACGTGCATATGAATTAATGACGGTCACTTATGGCACAAAAGCTGCTCCCTTCCTAGCAATGATGACACTCAGACAGTTAGCCAATGACGAACGGTCTAAGTATCCATTAGCAGCCAAGGTTTTGGAGGAAGATTTTTATATGGATGACTTGCTGTCTGGGCATCATAGCTTGGAT
This sequence comes from Macrosoma leucophasiata, assembly GCA_036365455.1. NCBI lineage: Eukaryota > Metazoa > Arthropoda > Insecta > Lepidoptera > Hedylidae > Macrosoma > Macrosoma leucophasiata. Next base: position 6,730,510 of record JAWQUS010000029.1, read on the forward strand.
GAAGCAAGAAAATTACAGTTAGATTTGATCAAATTACTCCAATCAGGTGGTTTTCGTCTCAGAAAATGGTCATCAAACAAGACTGAGTTGTTAGCAGATGTTGACCAGTTAGATGATCAGTCAGTGTTTGATTTTAAACATCAAGAGACCAGAAAAACTTTAGGTTTATGTTGGCATCCGCAAGATGATAATTTTGGTTATCAAATCAAGATTGTAGCATCAGCAAAACCAGTAACCAAAAGATCGCTATTGTCGGATATATCAAAAATCTTTGACCCTCTAGGATGGCTATCTCCGATCACTATCAAACTCAAACTTCTATTCCAAAGAGTGTGGACACTCAATCTTCAGTGGGACGATCAGGTTCCTGAGGATATCAGCAGTGAATGGAATAGATTAAGTCAAGAGCTTCAGAAAATAAATCAGTTTTACGTAGAGAGATGGTTAAGGTGTCACGAAAACGATCAAATTGAGTTACACGGGTTCTGCGACGCATCAACAAAAGCATACGCATGCGTCATATATTGTAGAAGCTCTGGTCATAAGAAGGACTCACCATCATCAGTCGTATTAGTTGCCGCTAAAGCGAGAATAGTACCAGCTAACAAAAATACGACACTGCCTAGATTGGAGTTGTGCGCAGCACATTTACTATCAAAACTCATGAAATCTGTGCAGTCATGTTTACAGCCATATGACATCAAAACCTTTGGCTGGTGTGATTCGACAGCTGTATTGGGTTGGCTTCAAGGAGAGCCCAGTCGCTGGAAGCCGTTTGTCGCTAACAGGGTGAAACAGGTTACTGAAATAATGCCATCAAACACCTGGCGATATGTCAAATCGGCGGAGAATCCAGCTGACTGTGCAAGTCGGGGTCTGACTATTGATCAGTTGCAAAATCATCACTTGTGGTGGAATGGCCCGACTTGGTTGTCATCATTTAATGAAAGTAATCAAAACTTTCATAAACAACCTATCGGCCTCCCCCTTGAAGAGGTCAATAAGTCATTTATAACAAAACAGATTCACGTAGTAACTAAACATGACAATAGCATTATACTCAATCAAATATTAAATAAGCATAGCAATATGACGCGTTCCACACGTGTACTAGCATGGATATTGCGTGCGTTGTCACGTGAGAAATGTAAACCTACTTATTTAACAATCGATGAGCTACGGAAAGCCAGAAACATCATTATCAGAGAAGTACAGATGTATGAGTTTTCCGAGGATATCAAGAACATACAAGCATGCGGTCAGGTGGATTCCAAAAGCAAATTAGCAAATTTGAATTCGTGCATTGATGAAGCAGGCATTTTAAGAGTAGGCGGCAGGCTAGAAAAAGCAAAATTACATCATAATATGAAGCACCCGATCATCATACCTCATAGTGGGCACCTTACTGATTTACTGATAGATCAAGCCCACAAGTGGACGTATCATGGAGGTCCGCGATTGACCCTAGCACACCTGAGGCAGCAGTTTTGGATTATTGGTGGGAACCGAGCCGTCAAAAAACGACTTCATGTGTGTGTTAATTGCAAACGACACAATCCTGTAAAACATCAACAAATTATGGGTGACTTGCCATCAGCACGTACGAACCCTTCACGTCCATTTTATAACACCGGCGTCGACTACACTGGTTTTGTCGATGTCAAATGCAGCAAAGGACGAGGTATCAGGACATGCAGAGATTATATCGCAGTTTTCGTTTGTATGGCGACGAAAGCTTTACATATTGAATTGGTCTCCGATTTAAGTTCGTCAGCCTTTTTAGCAGCTTTGAGAAGGATGGTAGCCAGGCGTGGCGCTCCAGGTCACATTTATAGTGACAATGGAACGAACTTCGTGGGTGCAAGTAGAATCTTAAATCAAGAATATATCGATTTGCAAGCAGCACTCGATGAAGAGTTCTACACTGCAGTAACAGATATGCAATTCGATGGCACTTTAACGCCCCTTCATGGCCAAGTGCTGGAGGGTTCTGGGAAGCAGCGGTAAAGAGCCTTAAGTATCATATTAAAAGGGTAATCGGAGAGCAAAAACTTACCTTTGAAGAGTTTACTACCCTTTTAGCACAGTTAGAAGCATGCCTGAACACCAGACCACTATGCACATTAAACGAAAACCCTGAGGACATAGATTTTCTGACTCCATCCCATTTCCTAGCGAGTGGACCTACCTTGACTATCGTCGAAACAGAACGTGATCATCGTACGAGGTGGCAGTTGACGCAGAAAATCTTCGAAGATATCTGGAAGAGATGGAAGGCTGAATATTTGTGTCAGCTGTCTGCACGCAGCAAGTGGTTGGCACCTCAATCAAATATAAAGATCGACGATATCGTAATCATACACGATGCAAATGTACCACCGGGAAAGTGGGCACTCGGTAGGATTATTGACCTTCACCCCGGACATGACGGTTATGTCCGCGTCGTAACAGTTAAGACAAAAAATGGAGTCCTGAAAAGACCGATCACAAAAATATCATCACTACCCGTCGGCGAAAATCATACGCAATATCAAAGCAGTAACGAAAATCAAATATCAGACCCACAACAACATTATGTATCAAGTAACAGAACAAGCAAAATATCGAACAAGAAAGGATGTCATTTCATATTTACACTACTATGTTTATTTTTATTTACTATTCCTGTACAATGCACCTACAAGTTTGCTGACCTGAATATCAATCAGAGTATTTATTTCGACAAAATTGCAAATATGCGACTAGAACGGGATCACTGGAAATTAGTCGTATATTATGACATGAATCCATATTGGCAAGGGTTGGAATTATTTAACAAATACATGAATCACATGCAAATCATATGTTCAGAGTCTAATTACACGGCACAGTGTGACGTAATCCTGATGCAGCTACGTCACGGCTACGATGAACTCGAGCACTACAATAGCATGTTACTCGGTCAGCAGTTTAGCGGCTCAAGACAGAAGCGAGGTCTTATCAATGGAATCGGATCTATTGCACATAGTTTATTCGGAGTGTTGGACGATGAATTCGCACAAAAATACCAGCAAGACATCGATTTAATTCGGCAAAACGAGAAGCACTTGGTTCAGCTGTGGCAAAATCAAACATCCATAATCGAAGCGGAATTAAATGTCCTGAAACGAGTAGAAAGTGCCATAGACAAGCAACAAAGAACATTTAATCAACATCTGATTCTATTAAATACTAAACTTAACGCGCTCAACGACCGCTTAAATATAGTAACTATTGCAAATGACTTTACTGCATCATCAATTATTGCTAACAGCATCCTAGTCAACCTGAAAAATATTCAGGAAACTTTATTAAATACCATCGCGAATATTAACAATGGTAAAATGAATCTAAATCTTTTAACGCCACAACAATTGAGAAGTGAATTGAGCATCATCACTGGGCAGTTAACGAAAGATTTAACCCTTCCTCTTGATAACATTCAATCAGATATTTCAATAATGTATCACATTTTATCAATTAAAGTAAAAGCCTTGAAACATTATACTATCTTTGAAATAAACGTTCCCCTAGTAAGTCGAGATAGTTACGACATTTTTAAACTTATCGTTATTCCTCGACAAGTTCAAGATAACATGATCAGCATCATTCCAATCGCAGATCACGTAGCGATTAACTTACAAAAGGATTCTTATGTACCCATGTCAGAAAGCGATATACAGAAATGTACAATATTTAATTTAGACACAAACATGTTAATATGTCCATCAAAAATGCCTATCCACAAAATGAATTCAGATAATAATTTATGCCTAAAAGATCAAAAATCTAATCAATGCAAAACTAGTGTGAATCCGTGTAAAAATAGTTGGACAAAATTATCTGAAACAAACAATTATTTATTCTTTTGTTGCGATCAGTGCACCGTTCGGATTATTTGCGAGCGTCAGCGTCAAGTTACGTCACAACAATTGAAATCAGCTGGCGTTATTTCGCTGAGCAAGGATTGCATTATCAAGGCGGACACCTATACTATTTATTCGAGTAGCAGATTATCTAATACAATAAACACAGCAGCTGATGTTCTAAAAATAGACATTCCCGCCATTAATCACATTATCAATTTAACAATACCGATCAATGCAAGTGAGGTAGGTACAGAAATTAATGAACGTCAGAAAACTCTGAACGAGATTCAAAACTCGATCCAGCAAATAAAGAAGAGAGCAGAAGCAGACACTATACTATCAAATCAAGTGTCGCATCATGATGTGCACCACTACGTGGTGATCTATCTCCTCGTGGGGGCCGTCGGCACAGCGGCGTTACTGTACGCGTGGCGGCGTCTGCGCGGGCGCAGGCAGGTTGCGGCTCCGGCAGCGGAAGGCCCGGCTACAGAGCAGGCTACTCCACGCACCGGTGTCAACTTCAGGGCACCAGATCAGTGTACAGTGCAAATCAGTGATAGTGTTCAAGTGTCTAGTGCGCGAGCTCAGGACAAGGCGACATCGCCTATTATTTTTCGGAATCAGTTAAATAAATAACAGACAATCAGACAATTACATCATCTTTGTTTAAGCAAATTGTATTATCATCTTGTTATTAATTTTAGTTCATCGCTTCCCCATCAGTCCATCTTCTCGTGCCCCGCAGCATGTATAGTACAAGCACCATACATTTTGTTCATGTCAGCAGTTTACCCGCGCTACATTGAAATTGTCAATCATTCATAAAATCAGTTCACGTTCGGTCATCAAGCATTTCATACATGCCGCGTGTGCTCATCAATTAGCATTACAAATTATATCAATAAATTATTGGCTTACATCAATCAAGTCTATAATTTCTATCATTCATGATTGTGCGGTGAAAACTGTACAGATTACAATAAAAAAGATCTGTGTTGACGAAATGGACAAATTATGTCCTAAAGGGGGAAAACGAAGTGGTAATTTTTTTATGGAAAGTTTCTCATTCCTGAACTAAACAGTATAAAAATTAACGTTTTCGTAGGTTTTCGCGAGCTTCATACATTGTAGAAATTACAGCTCGTCAGTCAGCCCGTGACCACGGTAGCTGGAAAGCGACCGAAACGTCGGGTGTATGAAGAAGTTTGGGAGTGCTGTATACGCGAGAAAATCCGCAGGTATAAAAATTGGTATACAGGCTCATGATTAGGAATAGTAAAAATGATCTGTTTAAGTGAAATGGACAAAATATTCCCCTAAAGCGGCAAAATGGAGGGGTCTACTGTTTGTATGTAATTGAGGTTAAAGTGTGGGATTTTTGGTAGTTTCTAAGTTAGAGACTTGAAAAGTGATATTCCAGTCTTTCTGTTAGGAATAAAAAAATATGTACGTGCTTCAGTATTATGTCAAAATCACCCCTTAACTTTCAAATATAAGGGGTTAAAATTATATAGATATTTTTGAAGTTATAGACGTGATTAAGTACTCCACATATAGGTACGCGACGGGAAACTTGATAAGGACATTTCCATGGGATAATAAAATTAATATTATTATTAAAACGACACCCACGCGGGTGACCCCGCGGGCAACAGCTAGTAACTTAATATATATATTTCCGGAAAAAAAAACAACGATTTCAAATTATTTTTTGAGTATTTTTCCACGATTCTACTATTTTTCTCTATCTTTTTAGGGTTCCGTACCTTAAAAGGAAAAAAGGAACCCTTATAGGATCACTCGTGCGTCTGTCTGTCTGTCTGTCTGTCTGTCCGTCTGTCACAGCCAATTTGCTCCGAAACTACTCGACCGATTGAGTTGAAATTTGATGAATATACGTAAATTGGTGACCCAAAGATGAACACGTCAAGTAAAATAATAAATTTTAAACAGGAGGGCCACTTTCGGCGGGTAAATCAGAAAATTAAAAAAAAAATCTGTGTCGTGTGACATATCAAATGAAAGAGGTTGTTGTCAGCATCTCAGATATATTTTTTTAATAATTTTTGCATAAACAAATTTGAAGTTGTTTAAGAAAAACGACGAAAATTTACCATTCCCCTCCTCCCCCCTATCTCCGAAACTAATGAACTTAAAATTTTGAAAAATATGTGGAAAATAGTTCTTTGCCTATAGATTACTGGAAAACCTATAAGAAGTTTGAGTATTCAAATTAAATCGAAAATTCTTAATAATATAACCCCCCCTGCCGGTACCACCGTAACCGCTATGTCCCTGCATTTTAAATCTGTAATATTTTCGAAAATATTTATTTAAATTACGGAACCCTCACCACGCGAGTCGAACTCGCACTTGTCCGGTTTTTTTGATATAGTGTACTAGTGTAGGTACAAGGCGCGGGCTCAACGTGGAACTTGTCCTTTTATCTATCTCTCTTGTGTCTACTTATCTACTTCACTAATAGGGTTGTCAATTATTAAAGAAGAAAACCACATTAAAAAACAATTAGGAAAATAGTTTTAAGACGATTATAAATATAATAACATCAGTAATTATATTATAAAAAAAGGTAAAAAAACATGGCGTCGGGATGTGATGGACTGGAAGAAAATCGTCAACCGAACAATGGCGGTCAAACCATTCCAATGTGGCGATAGTTAGTGCAATAACGCAAGATGGGCAGCAGCGTCCAGTGGTTTAACTACCGCTTTTTTTCTGTTTTGTTTTCTTTTATTTATCTTTTTGTCCTAATAAATATATTTTCTTCTTTCTTCTACCGCCACTACGATCGCCAATCTGCATGCCAGGCGTGGTGATTATGGCATATCCCCCTTATGGGGAAATCTCCTCATTTTTTTTATGTTATGAAAGTGGCAAACAAGCATGCAGCTCACATTGATGTTAAGTGATGACTGCAGCCTGACACTCACACAAAGACCAGAGGTCAAAATGCCTCTGTGCTGGAAATTACATTACCACCTGACCGGAACACGATAGTGCTGAACACTACCATTTAGCGGCAAGTATATTAGGTAATGCGGTGGTGCCTACGCCCGCGAGCTTCGTCACTGGAGCCGGAGTACGGCCCTGTAATTTCCGGCACAGGGCATAACACCTTAGGCCTCAGGAGTAGTAACGCATCTGCATTTTGACCTTGGTCTTTGTGTGGGTGTCTATAGGCTGCAGTCATCACTTAACATCAATGTGAACTGCATGCTTGTTTACCACTTTGCCACTTACATTACATAAAAAAAAAGACAGAACCACTCCTCATGGAAGGTTAGTTAGATCGCATCCACACTGTTTCTACAGTTTTTGTCTAGCGACTAAGCTGCAGTAAAGAGGCAAAATTTTAACTTGCGCAAGTAAAAATTAACGTGTGTGACCGGCATTTTTTTTTTTTTATGTCATGGTAGTGGTAAACTAGCATGCAGTTCACGTTGATGTTAAGTGATGACTGCAGCCTATAGACACCCACACAAAGATTAAGGTCAAAATGCAGATGCGTTACCACTCCTGAGGCCTAAGGTGTTACGCCTCTGTGCCGGAAATTACAGGGCCGTACATTACCACCTGACCGGAACACGATAGTGCTGAACACTACCACTTAGCGGCAAGTATATTAGGTAATGCCGTGGTGCCTACGCCCGCGAGCTCCGTCACTGGAGCTCTACCACCAGTAAAATTGCTAGCATTGCTAGCAGACCAACTGTACTTACTGTTGAAAGCAGTATTATACTGTTCTTGACTTTAGTATACTTTTTACTGCTGAACAAAAATATAGTATACAAAAATAGATACTGTTTTCAGCATAAAAATGCTTAACACTATAAGTTAAACTTTAGTTAATTAATAAGTTGTGCCAGAAGCTCTACAAATATGTATTTAAAATATTAAATACTTATTTAATATTTTAAATACATATTTGTATTTAAAATATGTATTTATATACTGTCTATTTTTCGTTAATACTGTTAAATAGTTTTCTCAGATCTAAATATACTTTATTTCTTGTAAAAAAAAAGTTGGCAACCCTAATTGAAGCTTATTAGGCCAAATAAAGTAAAAATAAAAGTAAAGCTTCCTTTGCATTCCTTTGCTCATTCTTGTTTGTAGGTTAAAAAAATAATAAAAAAGTAATTCACTGGCTAAGGCGCACGTCATTCAGCCGCTCGCTGCAAAACCTAAATAATTATGAAAATTACACATTTCTAGACAAAGAAGCAACACGCAACGTCTCAAGGACTAGCGGAATATAACTTTCAATAAACATACGTCAATGTTGCTTGTTTTTGTGATGTCGCGTTAAAAACAAAAGATCGTATCGCGTGAGAATTCTTCGGATTTTTGAGGTTAATTTACCGTGATACATTTTTGGGCGCCAATCCCACACAATCGTCAAGACGTCTTTTTGACAATTACAGTTTTTTTTTAAATGTACATATCTAATAAAAAAAGGAATTACGTAAATCGGTCCAGAAATCTCGGCGAAATTGGCGTACATACATACAAATAAATACCGGCCGAATTGAGAACCTCCTCGTTTTTGAACTCGATTAAAAATGCAATAGGACTTATTACACGGCACGGTATTCAGGGTACGATAATAACATTTAGGGAGTTAGGGCCCTAATTAGGACGACCGGAGCGGCCCGTGTATTTGTACTGTCATTAGAGTTAAGGCGCTGTCGACCGGATAGTGTAATAAGCGGCAACCCGGCGCGAGGCCACGCCCACCCTTTCTGTCGGACCCTGAATACCGTGTCCTGTAATAGCCTTTAATGGCAAATAAGAATACGGCATTCATGGAACACACAGAGCAACAGGGGCCATCTTTTGGCCGGAACCTTGAAAGAGGCGTGTGGTGCTCCTATTTTATTTCGTTTTCTTGGTGTATTTTTGAGTTATATTAAATAAAATTGGTGGCATTTTGTTTGATATAGGTTTATTACAGTGTCCGTGTATAGTGAAATAGAATAACAGTGCAAAAACACGGCCTCAGGTTGCCTCCAAAACTTCATTGTAAATGTTCTGCTAAAGTAGCCATCGAATCACTGACTGTGACTCACTTGACTGACATAATAAATAATTAACTGACTCACTGATTCTAACTTTAATGCTGCATTTATACGAATACGAAATATCGTTTTACTTGGCACTGGCAATATGGGTAATAGCAAATGCATTCCAAATTAAAAAAAAAAACAGGGGCCACCAGCGGACCGGAGGGGAGTAGACACATAGTGTTCAGAATTCAAAATGTATTATTCAAATGTTGGAGTAGTTCGCTCAATAGATGGCGTTGACTCTAACGCTAGCTACTGCTATATTACGCGGTTGAGATTTCTTGGTCAATACATAAGTATATCTGGTTTTTGTTCATCAATTGAGAGGCTTAGTACGTTCTTCACACATACTGTTTTCATTGCAATTTTTGGATAAACAGTATATACCTGTTGTGTGATTTTAAATTGTGTAGTTTGATGGCATCCCTGTTAACACATAGCGTTTATTACCGCTGCCATACAATCCGTCATGTTGAGTGACACATTCAAACACATACTACAAAAATCGTTTATTACTACGAAACTCACACCTTGACTCCTTGACTCTAACAACATACTTACATAAACAATTCCACGCAGACATTCATAGGGTATAGGATCACTTGGGCTTGTACTTTGTACTTTGACAGAGGGGAAAGCCTGTATATGGATACTACCCTCCGGTCCGCCGCAGCCGGTGGCCCGTGTTGCTCTATGATACAACATATTGTTATGTAGGTAAATACCTGCGTTAGTTGACAATAAATAAAAAAAGTACGTAACTTCACGCTTGTAATCCCCGAAGGGGTAGGCAGAGGTAAATGCATGCATTCAAGCATACATACAAACACCCATGATTGCCGGTTACGTTTTGGCCCATGTAACAGGTCGCGAGCCTCACGACATCTCCGGGCCCATTACCAAACTCCGAGGTCCTACTGGGAAACTACCAGAAAATAGAAAAATCCTAGTAGAACCAGAGATAAAGGATTTTATACCGTTAACTCTGTTAACCCCGACCCGGGAATCGAACCCGGGACCTCGGCGTAGTAGTATTGGCCTGCTAGTACTAGCACACCGCGGACACTCCGCCAAAATTCCATATAAACGCTTAATTTTGTCTCTATTACACAGACATCAATCAGTGACGTGTATTTACACGCGCACCTGTGTACGTAGCGCGTACAAAATACCAACCGTCGTCCATAAGAGGGGAGGAGGTTGAGTGATGCGGGCAAATCGGGCGGGACGTCGAAGTGTCCATTCTATACGTAGTATTATTACATAATCTTTGCCACTAGGCTACAGAGGCAGTTGCCTTGAGTACAATAAATAGAATGGAAAGAAAAGTTATTCTTCATTCTTAAAACCTGTACTTGTTTGACTAAAAGAGATTTGCTACTTAGATAGTCATACAAGAATTTCATGAGGACAGTGACCTACGTCGTAAACAACATAATTCTGGTTTTGAAGGTCAATTAATGGCCTTTAATGAGATGGGTCGGTGACCTTGAACGTTTTCGACTTTCACAAAACAATTTTAAAGATACATACTAGCTGACCCGGCAAACTTCGTATTGCCTCAGAATTAAATAGTGTGTCAAAGGCACTCAAAGGTTTGATAAATACAGACTATTTGTATGGGAAAATGAAATTGTGGTTTTTACTATTTCCCTTCAATTACTTCATATTTTATTACCTTTTAAACCTTTCCTGGACTTCCAAAAAGCATTCAAAACCAAAATTAGCCAAATCGGTCCAGCCGTTCTCGAGTTTTAGCGAGACTAACGAACAGCAATTGATTTTTATATAGATAGATAAGTTTTACCTCCCCTGGTGTTGCAAATGTTCATAGGCGACGGTGACCACTTTCCATCAGGTGGCCCGTTTGCTTGTCTGTCAATCTTCAGACATAAAAAAAAAAAAAAAAAACATCAATGAGAACTGCATGCTTGTTTGCTACCTTCGTTACATATAAAAACATCCCAACCAATGGATTGAACTCGGAACCTCAGCGTTGTAAATGGTGACTATCACTAAACTTCTGAGGCAACTGATATTAGTTATGCGAATAAATGATTAATCTCTGCCTATCCCATCGGTGACACGTGAAGTTACGCTGTCTATTAAAATCACTATTAAAATGTTTGAGAATCACTAACTTAGATAATACAAAATGCATGTTCTATATGATAATTTTACACACAGGAAGACATTGCCGACATTTTACACTGATTAGTATTATTATAATAATATTAGTTAGTTAAAATACATTGTTTAGAAGCAATATACCATAGTTAACCATAGAGCAACACGGGCCACTGGCCGCGGTGGACCGGAGAGGAGTAGCCATAATTAATTATTTTTTAAATAATTAAAAATCAACACTAAAATTTATATGTAAAATAAGCTTAAATTAAAATCATAGCGTTAATTACCGATGCAAAATAGTCTGTCATTTTTTGCGGGGGGAAATGCGTGCAACACACACACACTACAAAAATCGTCTATTACTACGGAACTCACATCTTGACATTAACAAAATACAGAAACAATTTCATGCACATATTTAAACATCTGGGCGACAGGTATAGGATCACTTGTGCTTGTACTTTGACAGAGGGGAGAGCCTGCATATGGCTACTCCCCTCCGGCCCGCCGCAGCTGGTTGCCCGTGTTGCTCTCTAGCTCAATAACAATCACATTAGTTACCTACATAAAATAAATTGTTAGAAGCAATATATAACTCATAATTGTTTTTATATTATTTCGCATTAACACATGCTTGTGAAATATATTTTATTTTTAAAGAAAAATGGAAAGAAAAATTTGACTTCAGGCGAGTAAAACATATTTCACAAGCATGTGTTAATGCGAAATAATATAAAAACAATTATTAAGGGTAAAAGCGACTTCTTTACGATATTCAATAAACTGAAAAGTCTATTATATCGGTTGCCTAACTAGCATAGTTGGTAATAGATGGCGCTGCTGCTACCATAAAGCAATGCAATAGATGTGAAGGAAGGATTTGACAAATCGGGCAGGGCTTCAGTAGCTCAATTGGAAGAGCGGCTGGACTAGATTCCCAGTAGGTCGCGAGTTCGAGTCTCGCCTGAAGTCAAATTTTTCTTTCCATTTTTGTTTAAAAATAAAATATATAACTCATAGTTCACTGATCGCGTTCGTAATAAAATTGCAGCAAAAAAAAATTAATATAATGTGAAAATTGTTGATTGTTAAATTGTTGTTGTGAAATTGTTCATTTTTATCAGTGGCGTATCTAGGGTGGTGGCAGTCCGTACCGGGTGCCACCCATTTGGAGGTGAAACCCTCTCATATCTATATAATGTCTTATGAGTCCCTGCGCAACGCCCTAAGGCGAGGTTCGGACCCACACGGGACGGGTTGCGCTAACTTTATTTAGGCTGAGAGCGCCCCCTGCGCTTGCCATAGAGCAACACTTGAGACCGGAGGGGAGTAGCCTTTCCCCTCTGTCAAAGTACAAGCACAAGTGGGCCTATGCCTGTCGCCACACCGCGGACACTCCGCCAAATTTCCATACAAACGTTTAATTGGTTTTCTATTACTACTTGTCTGTACTAGATTTAAGCTTTCATTTATAAGAGCTCTTACTGAGTTTGTTGGGTAGCGGAGTTCTTCTCAGTAGTGACAGCACTTGGAACTCTGCTAAGTGAATAACATTGATCTTGACGAATAAGTTTTTCTTTTTCTTCATTTATTATCATTGAAGGAATTGAAAAATTTTATGATTATTATGTTTTAACCAAATAGTTTAAATTTTAATTTTTAATTTACTATTAATATATGATTTTTCTTTACTATATGTAATGGTTATTCGCTCTAGGTAGTTTATGATTTATTGACGTTTTGAAAGTATCTGTAAAGATCTATTCGAAATAAAAATATTTTCTATTTCTATTTCTATTACACAGACATTAATCAGTGACTTGTATTTATACGCGCACCTGTGTGCGTAGCACGTACAAAATACCAACCATCGCCCATAAGAGGGGAAGGGGTTGAGTGATGCGGGCAAATCGGGCAGGACGTCGAAGTGTCCATTCTATACGTTGTATTATTACATATTCTCTGCTGTCGCCTAGAAGTTTAAATGTGTGCGTGAAATTGTTTATGTATTTTGTTAGAGTCTAGGTGTGAGTTTCGTAGTAATAGACGATTTTTGTGGTGTGTGTGTGTGTGTTCTTCTTCTTTGTCGTTTTCTTCATTACTGAAGGTCGTGCCCGTTTTGGTAAGTATAGGTGGAGGAGCTGACGAGTTGCTTCCAGGCCGCTCTATCTTCAGCTTTTCTGAGAGCCGCAGTCACCGGCAGTCCAGTGATTTCTTTTATGGCGTCAGCCCATCGGCTAGGTGATCGGCCTTTGGGTCTTTTTCCGTCTACTTTACCCACCACAACCAGTTTATCGAAGTTTTCTGGTTGTCTTCGAACTATGTGGCCAAAGTAGGTGAGAATGCGCCGGTAACAGATTGTCGAGAGCCTAGTTCGGATTTTTAGCTGGTCGAGGATAGATTTGTTTGTTTTTTTTTTGGTGTCCACGGTATGCGCAACATACTCCTCCAGCACCACATTTCCAATGCATCGATCTTCTTTCTATCCACAGCGCGGATCGTCCATGACTCAGACGCATATAAGAAAATAGAGAACACAAGAGTTCGTACTAGTCTCATTTTGGTAGCATTGGACACGTTTCTATTCTGCCAGATTTTTTAGAGATTTTTGAGAGCTTGCTCATTGCATTCTTAGCCATTTGGACTCGTCGTCGAATCTCTTTGGCACATTCTCCCTGGTCGCTTATCACAGATCCCAAGTACACAAAATCTTGAACGACTTCTAGATGAGCCAGTAGTCCGGTCTGTGGGAGCTGACCGGCTCTATCAATGCGCATGACTTTGATCTTTGCCTTATTAATTGAGAGACCAGCCATCTTGCTTTCGTCCTCTACCCTTTTAAAGAGGTCTGCCATCTCACACTCTGATGCTGCGAAAAGTGTGGTATCATCTGCGTTCCTTAGGTTGCTGATCTTTTTGCCACCAATTGTGATGCCTCCATCCCATTCCTCAAGAGCTCGTCTCATGATATACTCCCCATAAATGTTGAAAAGGAGAACTCAAGAGCAATAAGTCAGCCGGTAGAGACAAAATATTTGCTGAAAAATTAAAATACCTTGGGGATATAGGAGTGACGATCTTGCGAGATTTATGCAACCAGGTTTGGCGAACAGGCAAATGGCCAACCGACTGGAAACAGTCTTTACTAATCCCGATCCACAAGAAAGGATCAACAAAAACTTGTGGAAATTATCGAACTGTAACCTTGATATCTCACGCCAGCAAGATAATGCTCTATATAATACATGGTCGCTTACAATCCAATTTACAATGGCAAATACCAAGTGAACAGGCCGGTTTCGTCAAGGGAGGGCCGCGGCACTAGACAGCAAATAGTGAACGTGAGGCAAATGATAGAGAAATGTCGAGAGTTCAATGTGCCGATGCTCATGTGATTTATTGACTACTCTAAAGCATTTGACTGCGTGCGATGGGATTGTCTATGGCGTGTTCTCCAAGAAATGGGAGTGCCCTCACATCTAACGGAACTAATCGCTAACCTATACCAAGATGTTGAGTCCATGATAAGGGTTAACGATGTGATTTCAAATCCCTTCAAACCTCAGAGAGGAGTACGCCAAGGTTGTATACTTTCTCCCCTCCTTTTCAACATTTATGTGTGTGTGTATCACACGTAAATCCCCCCGCAAAAAATGACAGACTGTTTTGCATCGGTAATTAATTGCTATGGCTACTCCCCTCCGATCCGCCGCGGCCGGTGGCCCGTGTTGCTCTATGATCGCTAACGATCTACTGGATCTACACCAGCCGCGGGGCCATGCGCGCGTATTTAACATAAATATACGCTCAAACGTAATTACGGTAAAAAATACACTACAATATAATACGGTGACTAAACATCATTCACTAATTTTAATTATACATTCATTTTTATAAATAAATCTATGAGAAGCCATGTTGTGTTTTTGTAAACACAAAAAATATAATCATCGTTCATAGTTTCGAGGTCATACTGATATACTAGTAATTCTCTGATAAAATAAAATAAAGTAAGTAGGTATTATAAATTAAAGCAAGCGTTTTCCAAAGTAGTCCAATCTATTATAATTTTATCTGACCCGGCACACTTCGTATTGCTGCATAATGAACTAATGTGTCAAAGGTTTGATAGATACGAACTATTTGTACGAGAAAATGAAATTGTGGTGTAGCGTCCACTACATTAAGGCGCCAACTAGTGGAATACAATGAAACCTCACAGTACTTGTCTAGTACGGTAGATGGCGTGCATTCGAATTACATCGCACATGCGAAGATTTCTCAAGAGTTGGCATATATACAACTTCCCAACGTCAATCGTTGGGCCGCGTCCCGCCAGGCGCTACCACCTCGCCTGGTCGGAGGATCCTCCCTTTTCGCCGGAGGAACACTTCCACCCGTTCCTCCACAGTGGTTTTTACTATTTCCCTTCAATTTCTTACCTTTTAAACATTCCCTGGACTTCCAAAAATCATTCAAAATCAATATTAGCCAAATCGGTCCAGCCATTCACGCGTGATGCCGTGAAAACGGGTTGCATTTCTATATATATAGATAAATGAAGATGGCAAACAAGCATGCAGTTCACATAGATGTTAACTGATGACTGCGGCCATAAAAAATAGAGGTAAAAATGCAGATATGTTGCTACCCCTGACCCCTACCTTACCTTAGTCGATATGTCACTGCATAGAGCAACACGGGCCACCGGTCGCGGCGGACCGGAGGGGGGTAGCCATAGCGTTTATTACCGATGCAAAACAGTCTGTCATTTTTTGTAGGGGGAAATATGTGTGACACGCACACTACAAAAATCGACAGCCATTACTACGATACTAACACCTTGACTTTAACGACAAGAGTATCGGTATCCTGGGCGTTGACATATCGAACGAAGTACAGTCACATTGAGTGTAAGACCCAGTTGGCATCCAAAAAGCTAGGGGTGCTTAACAAACTGAGGCAGTATTTCACATCGACGGTACCTTTCTTTCGGTTACCTTCTTACGGTACATTAATTATTAATGATTATGAATAAAAGACTAGTGTTTACCTACTAATCACTTGAGTAATGAGTAATACCATCTGGGTAATTCCCTAGATTTATTGATGTGTGGTATCATCGTTCCAATTGGAAAGGTATGAAGCTTTTAACGGGACCATAATAGATTTTTTTTATATTATGAGTTAGGGAGGAGGCAAATAAGCATACAGTTCACACAGTGCCGGATAAAGCCGGTGCGGGGCCCGTAGCAAATGTGACCATGGGGCCCTAGAGTTACATTGCCTACTGAAATTTAGGATGTAAATAAAACAAGATTTACGAAAAGGAATCGAAAACAAATTTAGGGGATTCCCCCTGTAAGTATTGTGGTATTGCCAACTTGCAACATAATAATAGTGGTCAACGCTCCCTTTGAGAATAGCTAAGGTGTATTACATATTTGTGTTTTTTTTTTGGGCACAGGCACGGGGCCCCCAATGGCGCGGGGCCCGTAGCATTTGCTACTCCTGCTATGTGGCTAATCCGGCACTGAGTTCACATTGATGTTAAGTGATGACTGCAGCCTATAGACATCTATATAAAAATCGGAGGTCAAAATGCAGATACGTTGCAGATATGTCACTGCATAGTACAACACGGGCCACCGGCCGCGGCGGACCGGAGGGGAGTAGCCATAGCGTTTATTAATTACCGATGCCAAACAGTCTGTCATTTTTTGCGGGAGGAAATACGTGTGATACACATTCACACTACAAAAATCGTATATTACTACGAAACTCACACCTCGACTTTAAACAAAATACATAAACAATTTCACGCACACATTTAAACATCTAGGCGACAGGCATAAGAACACTCATGCTTGTACTTTGACAGTGGGGCAAGCCTGCATATGGCTACTCCACTCCGGTCCGCCGCGGCCGGTGGCCCGTGTTGCTCTATGCTGCAGCCTATATACGTCTTCTACATAAAAACCAGAGGTCAAAATGCGGATGCGTTGCCACCCCTCAGATCTAAGTCCTTATGTCACTGTGATTCCCCTAAGCAGCACGTAAAATATGACAATTGATTTCTTATTGTTCGTGGACCTTATAAGGTTCATCTGCTTCAGGGGGTCAAACACATAAGTGGTCAATAAAAAAAAGGCAACTTATTATACGTCCCACTGCTGGGCACGAGTCTCCCCCCTTTTTGGGGGGGAGGCCTGGAGCTTACTCCACCACGCTGCTCCAATGCGGATTGGTGGAGATACGGGTTAATGGCCAACCCGCTGTCTAAAGTGCCAATAAGGCCTCCGACAAGGTTTAACGACTGCTATCCATCAATAACAACCGGCACCGACGGCTTAACGTGCCCTCCGAAGCACGGAAACGCGCATTTAATTTGCCACTAGCGGTCACCCGTCACACTACCCGACCGCGCCCGTAGTGCTTAACCGAGCAGATCGCTTATGATCTACACCAGCCGCTGGGCCATGCGCGCTTCATTGTTTTACTTGTTTTTAACTTTCTTTATTATTGGTTTTTGTGTGTGTGCCATGAAAATAAATATTTTTCTTCTTTCTTCTTCTTCTATATACCTTCACGCCAGGTCCTTAACAGGGTAGGCAGAGCGTGTAGAGCGCCAGATATCCCGGTCCTGACATACCTCTCGTGCTTCATCTACCTACATTCATACACATTACTACCCCTATTCCTAAGACTTGACCCCACCATTAGACAGAACTCGACCTATTTGGTCGTGGTAGGTCATTCTTGGTCTTCCTGGGCCTCTGCAACCATCCACATTCGCATTGTATATTTGTTTAGTCATTCGCTCATTCGATATTCTTTCTATATGCCCGAACCATCGGAGCATGCCTTTTTTCATTTCAATATAATTTCTTTTTATTGTTGCGTTCTGAATCTATTTTAAGATAACGCTTTACATTATTCCAATACATTGTTTTTCTTTTTTTGTTACAGACAAGAAAATGTCAAGATGGCCGGCTATTTCTTTTTCTGCTTGCTGTTCACCTTTACGACGTACGGTTCTGCACAATTCTTTGGTGAGAATCCACATTCCGTTTTGTAAATGTCAATAGACTAGCTGACCCGGTAGACATCGTTCTGCCATCCAAAAAAAAATGTATAAATAAGCCATTGCCGCACAATAAATTAAAAAAAAAACAATGTGAGCCTGAGCAACGTGTTCGAAAGGAGACGTTCCAAAAAGTATAGAGTTTGGGCCTGCACCTTGTACAGTATCAGAGAATATTTAATAATACTACGTATAGAATGGACGATTCGACGTCCCGCCCGATTTCCCCGCATCACCCAACCTCCTCCCCTCTTATGGGCGACGGTTGGTATTTTCTACGTGCTACGCACACAGTTGCACGTGTAAATACACGTCACTGATTGATGTCTGTGTAATAGAGACCAAATTAAGCGTTTATATGGAATTTTGGCGGAGTGTCCGCGGTGTGACCGTATCCAATAAGAAATAATGCACATCGACCTCAGGAAGAGACGCCGGCTTATTGCGGATCTGTAGAGCGTTATCTCTTTCGCACCTTACCCTATTTGACGTTTGTCGACCATTTTGATCATGTTTTGACCAATACAGGACCGCCAGTGCTTACGTAGGCAGTGTGCAACAGAGATAACGCTCTACAAAGTCGAAACGAGCCGATCGTCTCTTTCGCAGGGTCGATGTGCAATATTAATTCTTGAGTACTGTTCGCTATATTGAGAGAAGAAGCATAAAATACTAAATCATTTTCAGCTATTCAAATCGTATAGTGTACCTGGCCTCGCGCCGGGTTTCCGCTTATTACACTATCCGGTCGGCCCTGTCGACTGCCCTAACTCAGTCACAGTACAAATATGAACAGTATGGAAACTACGTACAAAACGTTGAAATGGCGCAATCACAGTTAGGGCGTTAGGCTGACCGGGCCGCTATACCCATACCGTACCTCTTCCCCAGCCGTCTTCCCACCACATACCCATCTGACGGCGGGACCACCGATAGGCGGCTGGGGATAGGGTTCAGGGCCAACGAAATACCCGTACACCTCCTCCCCAGCCGTCCCCTCTCTGGGTTCCTCTTGGCTTCGCCGGTGTCGGGACATTCACCGGGTACTGAGCCCCCCCCACGACAAGGCCTACCCTGCCTTCCCTGACCCTTGCTATCGTACTCTGAATTCCGTGCCGTGTAATAAATCCATTTAGCAGTTACTTTTAATGAAAACTTTTTTAATTTATTAAAATGTTTAATTTTCAGATTTATTTCAAGCGCTGCAACCGATAATACAACCACCTCGTTCAATGTCACTATACGATGTCACCACAACTAGAAGACCTAAAACTAAACGCCCCAACAACAGAACACCCGTCTCTATCATCCGCGACGACACAGAAAGGGACAGAACGAAACCCACGCCAAAACCTAATAGGAAAACTAGTCAACGGGTCAGTTCCAAAAGCGACAAAGTAAAAGCACAGATGGATATAAAGGATACTATATATTTTGATCCAAATATAAACACAATTAACTATTTTACTACAACTCCAAAATATCAAACTACGAAAAGAACACGACCAACACAATCTACCTACACCTCAACGTATAGACCACAATCACAATTCAAACCTTATACAACCCAAAACCCATTCTTCAGTCAGTCGGGTGTAAAACCGGCAATAGTGAATGGACCGCCGATCACAAATAAACCGGTAACGGAAAAACCGGCATTCGGACCAGATACCGTCACTTTTCCGGATGAAACACCGGAAATTATAAATGGTCCGAATGAGGATTACATGAGCGAAGTCGATAAACGAAGATATGTGGAGTTAGCTGAAAGAAGTAAGTACCTATTTAATACGTTTAGTGCCCCCGTTAACCGGCACGTAGGTAATTTCAAAACCCTTGCCTTAAAAACAAAGGATTCGTTTCAAAATGTATGAAGCTTTGGGTCTGCATCTTGTACGCTATATTGAGAGAAGAAGCATAAAATACTAAATCATTTTCAGCTATTCAAATCGTTTAATATACCTTCAGTTAATTGTCATAAGTATATTTCAAAGACAAGCATGTCATAGTAGCAATAGTGATGTTATTCTCTACCTTTAGATATACCCGTTTATTCATAAACGTACATTAGATACGTTTTAGATAAATAATGCTTTGCCTTTGTCAGTTGCATTGTCAAATATGCAGGATAGAAAAAGACAAAGGAGAGATTAGCAACATTTTAGCTAAAATACGTTTATGAATAAGGGGGATAGTGAACAAGGTGCGAACCAAAATGGAACTTATCCTATAAGAGCATAGAGCAAAACGGGCCACCGGTCGCGGCGGGCCGGAGGGGAGTATCCATAGCGTTTATTACCGATGCAAAACAGTCTGTCATATTTTGCGGAGTGAAATACGCGTAACACACACACTACAAAAATCGTCTGTTACTACGAAACTCACACCTTGACTTAAACAAAAATACATAAACAATTTCACGCACACATTTCAACATCTCGGTGACAGGCATAGGAACACTTCGTGCTTGAACTTTGACAGAGGGGAAAGCCTGCATATGGCTGCTCCCCTCCGGTCCGCCGCGGCAGGTGGCCCGTGTTGCTCTATGTTTAAGAATTTTTTAAGCCCCACGGACTTTTTTCTGCTCGCGCATTATTTTCGATAAGTGTTTTAAATCTCTTATCAAACGTAAGAGTAGAGGCGTTCACTCCTGAGGCCTAAGGTGTTATGCCTCTGTGCCAGAAATTACAGGGCCGTACATTACCACCTGACCGGAACACGGCAGTGCTGAACACTACCATTTAGCGGCAAGTATATTTGGTAATGCGGTGGTGCCTACGCCCGCGAGCTCCGTCACTGGACCTCTACCACCAGTAAAAAGTTTTGCTCTTTAATTAACTTTATGATCAGAAATAGGACACCACAATATTCATTAATAGGGGGCCTAATGCCACCCCGGGCCTCTCAGGACCTTATTCCGCCACTAGCCCCAACCTTACCTCCAAATAGTATCCCAAAATTTTCTGCAATCCATATTTTTCAGTGTGCGACAAATACAAACAGTACTACGTGAAGCAATTGGAAGCCATACCGTTAGTGCCGTCTCCGTCGCCGGTGCGGGTGAACGTGTCGTCGTGCGCACCCACCAAGATCCCGCTGGTGGTGGGGGGGAGAGTGGTCACTATTAAAGAGTTCCCGCATATGGCTCTACTTGGTTGGAATAACGTTCAAGTAAGTATAAAGGTAATATACATGCAGTTCACATTGATGTTAAGTGATGACTGCAGCCTATAGACACCCACACAAAGACCAAGGTCAAAATGCAGATGCGTTACCACTCCTGAGGCCTAAGGTCTTATGCCTGTGTGCCGGAATATTACAGGGCCGTACATTACCACCTGACTGGAACACGATAGTGTTGAACACTACCATTTAGCGGCTAGTATATTAGGTAATGCGGTGGTGCCTACGCCCGCGAGCTCTGTCACTGGAGCTCTACCACCAGTAAAATCTTATGGATGGTTACAGAGGCCAAGGAAGACCAAGACTGACTTACCATGACCAAATGGGTCGAGTTCTATCTGATGGTGCGGTCAAAAGTCTTAGGAATCGGCGTGCATGTATGAAGAGAATGATGAAGGTAGATGAGGTACGAGAGGTATGTTAGGACCGGGATATCAGGCGCTCTACACCGTTAGGGACCTGGCGTGAAGATACATACATACTAAATCTTATATTTACGTATCAAGATAGCGAATCTCCCTAGATCTCAAATCATCCCCTGGTAGGTGGCGAACGCTCTCCTTTAGATATCCAATGTGACTCCATGTGTAGGTGGAGAATCTAATCTAACGAATATTATAAAGAGGAAAACTGTGTTTGTTTGGTTGTATTGAATAGGCTCATAAACTACTGGGCCGATTTTAAAAATTCATTCACTATTCGAAAGTTACATTATCCACGGGTGACATAGGCTACCTATATTTTATTTTGGAAAAAATAGGGTTCCGTAAGATAATTGGGTTTTTCGGACACAAGGTGTAAAAAATCAATTCAAACAAATTTATTTATTTTACGTACGCTGCCAAAGCTATAAAAGATATCGAGGAAGGCATTTAGGCTATATCTATAATCATCACGCTAAGTCGAATAGGAGAGGGTAGGTAACATTGCACCCGCGCGAAGCCGGGGCGGGCCGCTAGTCAATAATAAAATAGCCCAATTTGACTACTTATAGAAAATCTACCACCTTTCCAAGGATACTACCCCCTGCCCTCATTCTGATCATACCCCTTCCCCCCATTTGATGATGAATCTACTGACTAACAATTCTTTCCCTCAAACTCAAAACTGAAACTCAAAATTTTATTTAATCACTTGGAAATAATAGAATTTGCTTGTGATAGGTCAAATTACAAATATAAAATTAAAGCGAATAACAACTGATACGTTGATTAATATGTCAAAGTAAACAAAATAAAATAAATATTGATCCAATAATACTTAATAATAAAAATAGGTATCAACAGAATGTTCCATACTCTCTTTATAAACGGCAAGATAAGACTAAACAAAAAAATATGGGACATTCTTTGTCATTCACTCGCAGAGTTCCAAAGCCCACATTACTGAGAAAAAACCTGCATAAACAGAACTCAGTAGGGTCTTTTCAAAATATGTTCCTTAAAACTATTTTCACAATATGAAAATCCCTAAATAGCGAAACTAGTTTATCCCTCACCCTGTATGGTAAATCTCCCTCCCCCATGCCCCTAGTAGGAGAATCTACGCCCCTCCCCTAGATGGTGAAACTATCCTTCCCGTAGATTGTGAATTGAGGGTCAGGCTAAGCCGGAAGGGCCCGGACGGCTCCATTCGCGTCCGAAGGTAATAGATGTTTGCGACAAGACCCGCCGGCCAGACTCGTGGTGGGAACCGATTATTTTTTTTTTATAATTTGTCATGACCATAGATACAGAGTCTTTCAGTCGTATACATATTGAATTTCACATTTCTTTAAATTAATGAATATCCATATGGAAGATGACGATGATTAAATGCTTCCATGAGGAATATGATGAGATGATGGGGTGGCTCCAGTAAAGCGATGGGGACTTTACTGAAGTTTTTACGAAGTTTTGGAGGCAATACGAAAAATCACTTTTCACTTCATAATATCACTTTCTTACACTCGTGAACATTATCGAATGCTTTATGATAAAAATCCCACCATTTTTACACATAAAAACGCGACTATATACAAATGACAATGCCAGAAATTACATAGAACTTTGACCCACCTGCAAACAGTTATTTACCAGCATGGCGAATACCTCTTTTTGCTGGGATTTTATCACTGATTATTTACACACACATTTAATGACTTATAAACTTGTAGTTTATGTGTAAACTTAAAAAATGTCATGCATGGCACGGCCGCAGTAATATACATTTGGTACAGTACACACAGTAAGGACATGGTCCATACCGCTTGGTCAAGTATTAAATCATTCTGATTTCTTCAAACCTGTATGCTATATAAAAATAAAATTATTTAATATTTAAAGAACCGTTCTTTGACATAAGTACCTAAGTTAGTTGTTGCTATTATATAAATACAATCGTTTTTCGGGTAGATCAAAAATCTGTGACAGTAATGTTGACCGATACCTTCATTGTCAACGTTTCGATAGTAAAAACAGCGTTTGTAATAATTTTAAAATAATGTTTATATTAATTAAATGTACGAAAATAATATATTTGGATTAAAACTAACTTTGGGTGGTTAAAACTTGAGTTAGAACGTTTTAAAGTATTGTATTGTTATTTAGAGTAACGCAATTGATTGCGTTTCTAATTAGGAACAACCATAACCAAGACTTTTTAATCGTAATTATTAACCTCAAGTTATACAGAAAAAAGATCAATTAACTAAGAATTCTATTTTCAAAACACAGTTTTTCTTTAATTTACATTTCGTGTAAATGCTGGGTCACAATCTGGCATTGTCATTTCGAAAATAATATCACGCAGCGACACAGCTCTTTTCCGCGTTCCCGCCAAAAACTCGGGAACCGATTAGCTGTGACTATGTGGCCAGTTCGACGCTGGGTGAATCTACTGTCCCATCTCTCTACCTCTCTTCCGTTAATGATTTTTTTCCGGTGGCAAACACGCTTGCAGTTCACATGGATGTTAAATGATGACTGCAGCCTATAGACATCTACACAAAAACTATAGGTCAAAGTGCAGATGCGTTGTCACCCCTGAGAAGTTAGCTGTTATTTCTCTCTGATAGTTATTACGGGGCCATACATTACCATCTCACCGGAACACAATAGTGCTCAACCAGTGGCAGCCCCCTAGAATGCTACAGCAGGGCGGTACACCACGGGCCTCCGTTTCTGGGGGTCTCCAAAGGTCGAGAATTTTATAACTTACGGAGGGAATTTTGCTCACGCGTTCATCCTTGAGGTGTAACAACCGCTGTATCAATCATTAATCATCAACACTGCCTCCGGGCAGTGGGGGGGAGGGAGGGCAATAAATGCGAGGGCATGACTTTCCCGGTAATTTTACCTCCTCCCGTATGGAGATAATGTTTTTTTTTTTGTTCGTGCGGGCCTCCAAATGATCTCTATGCCTCTCAAGGTGACCTTAAACCGCCACTGTGCTGAACACCACCATTTGACGGCAGACAGATTAGGTAATACAGTCAGGGGCGGCTCTAGCTCGTGTGCAATGCCACCCTGGCACCTCCTAGGCCTGACCATGATGGTCGTAGACCGTGCTCTTAGCTGTCCCAGGGAGCGCCGCGGCGGCGCCTACGCCTTCGATTTCCTACACTGGTATTAATGAATTTCCTCCATTACCAATTCTCAGTGTTAGTGATGAGCATTTTCCCGCGACTCAATAACCTAATCTATTCCAGAGCAGCGGGTATTCGTGGAAATGTGGCGGGTCCCTGATCAGCGAGCGGTACGTACTCACCGCTGCCCATTGCGCCTACCAGGACAGAGACAACAGTGTTCTTATGTGAGTACACATTTTATTTCTATTTTATTCGGAAAACAAACAGTTTTAACAGCTAGGTAGTTAGAATAACTAAGTAACAGAGCACCATTTACAAGTTTTCACATATGGTTAGCTGAAGTAATACTTGCTTGCAACAATAAAACCATAAATCAATATAAACTAATAACCCCACCCTTCAATGTTGAATTTGAATTAACATTAATTTTAATAAATTAAATACTTAATATGCCCACAAATATCGGACGTAAGTTACCTTAACGCGGTTTCACGTACGCGACACCGGCGCATCGGCATCGCAATAAGGCCTGCTGCGCTCGGCCGGTCGTTGTCGCGCTGTGGTGCCTGAGGTGGGGATGACGCACCACTCCCGGTGACTCCCGGCTCCCGGCGATCGACGCGCCATCGCACAATTGCGTTATAATTCTTTGATTGCATATTATTATTATGATATTTAATAAGATGTTTTTTATCTACTAATATTTTATTTACTTTGATATTAATCTATTTATTATTGTTTGTACCTACTAGTATGTATTACATTTATCGTTTAATTAAGTATGTTATTTTAATGGCTTATTATCTGTTTTATATCCGTATGTATGTACCTTGTGTAAGTATTTGTACAATTATCCTTTATTATAAATTTGACATCCGTGGTTCACTCACTAAGGGTCCTGTTGAAAACCAGCGTCAGGTACCTTTTATATGAAGGTACCTGACATTTGCTGAACAGGACACCTTTTTGGCAGCCGTGAGACACATATTACGTGTATAGGTATGTATTAATTTTTAGAAAATGTGTTGTCTTTTCTCTGTTACCTGTTACGTTTTATGTCTGTTTTATGTGTCTCGCTGTGTGTCAAATTAATGTTTCTTATTCTTATTCTAATATTGAGATATAATGGGATTAAAGTTTGGGAACCAACCAATCACTACTCAATTGAGCCTTCAGCCTATGTGGCGATGTATTGAAAATATCGAGGTCAATATCGAGGTCAATATCGAGGTCAATATCGAGGTCAATATCGAGGTCAATATCGAGGTCAATATCGAGGTCAATATCGAGGTCAATATCGAGGTCAATATCGTGGTCAATATCGATGCAATCAACCAAACCATTTAAAAGACTGCCTATTCTAATGAGGAAAGTTTTTTTTCTCTACAGTAGAAGCTCTTTATTCACGCTTCCTTCATTCGCGTTTTCACTATTCGCGGATTGAAAAAATGCGACTCAATCTCTATATTCGCTGTATATTATTTTTTTATACCCGGATTAAATCGGTACGTCGGTACATAATATTTATGTCCCTAAATAAAAAGCATTCGGTATTCATTGTCAACGCTGCAAGAGACAAATGAAATAGACGATAATACAACTACGCCTAGATTGTGTTTTAGAAAGATAGCGGCGTTGTGTGTTTCGTTCGACGGTTCCTTTGAGGTAAAGTCGCCTTCGCCGCGGTCGGTGTTTTTAAACAAACTGAAAATTTAGATAAAACAAACTGAAAATTTAGATAAAACAAACTTGTTACTCAAAACATAAAGAATATTATTGAATGCTGCCGCAATTGGATGATTGCCTAAACCTGAAATTATTGTAACTTATCAAAATGTATGGTCAAAAAACTTAAATTAAACTGCTTTTTTTTTAATGTTTTAAATGTGGCAAACAAGCATACAGTTCACATTGATGTTAAGTGATGACTGGAGCCTATAGACACCCACACAATGACCAGAGGTAAAAATGCAGATGCGTTACCACTCCTGAGGCCTAAGGTGTTATGCCTCTGTGCCGGAAATTACAGGGCCGTACAATGTTGGTTTTTTTTATTTCGCCGCCTAGGAACGTATCCTCTATAATTCTATATACCTAAATTACTATTCCTTATTCACGATTTTTATATTCGCGGCATATTTACGGAACGTATACCCCGCGAATAAAGAGCTTCTACTGTGTTTACTGGTGGTAGAGCTCCAGTGACGGAGCTCGCGGGCGTAGGCACCACCGCATTACCTGATTTACTTGCCGCTAAATGGTAGTGTTCAGCACAGGGTCGATGTTAGTTCCTCCTTCCCCTGGCATTCTGCCCTAGGTTATCTAGGGCGTGAAAAATTTGATTGGGTGGGTGTCGTGCGTGCTAGGACTCACCGGGGAGTTTTCAATTTTTTTATTTTTTTTATTGTTATTTATATATATATGTTTTTTTGTGAAGCTTTTTTTTGGGACGCACAGCAACAAACGACGTCTAACAGGTGTTCTCTTCGGTACCGATAAACATACTTTTGATAGAAGAAGTTATTGAACGTAACACCTGTGTTCTTCGAACTGGCAGTAGAGTTGCAGAGTGGGCACCACCACATTATAGCGGCAGATAGATTAGGTAATGTTGTGGTGCGATAAAAGGCTATTACACGACACGGTATTCAGGGTCCGGCAGAAAGGGTGGGCGTATTACACTATCCGGTAGCAGTACAAATACACGGGCCGCTCCGGTCGCCCTAATTAGGGCCCTAACTCCCTAAATGTTATTACTCTACCCTGAACCTTGCTATCGTACACTGAATACCGTGCCGTGTAAAAGGTCATATAGAACAACACGGGCCACCGGCGGACCGGAGGGGAGTAGCCATAGCGTTTATTACCGATGCAAAGCAGTCTGTCATATTTCGCGGGGGGAAATACGTGTGACACGCACACACAACAAATATCGTCTATTGCTACGAAACTCACACCTTGACTTTAACAAAATACATAATCAATTTATAATTAAACACCTCGGCGACAGGCATAGGCCCACTTGGGCTTGTACTTTGATAGAGGTGAAAGCCTGTATATGGCTACTTCTCTCCGGTCCGCCGCGGCCGGTGGCCCGTGTTGCTCTATGGTTGCAACCCATGAACTTTAGTTGTTATGCCTCCAGCTAACTGGAACACGATAGTGCTGACACTATAGTATGCTCTGGCAGTCAAAAATTTGCGTAGTTTATTTTTGAAAACAAGTTGAGGGAGTTCCTTCCAACTTTTAGGTATATTGTTATAAATGAGTAAACACTTTTGCGCATCAGGACCGTCTTGGCGGATTGGAGACAAAGTTGACTATTATCACGTCTACTGCGTCGATATGTCAGCTAAACGATTATAGTAATGTGGATTTGACTTAACAAACACAGCTACTTCTAATATGTACAAGGAAGGTAAAGATAATATTTGGTGTTTTTTAAAATAGGGCACGCAGCTATCTGTTTTCGCCAGTTTGAACATCGCCCGTAGACATCTTTTTTGAGATTTGAATGCTGATTCTTTTTCCGTCGAGTTACCCCAAAATATTAATCCATATCGAAGATGAGTTTCAACTAAACCGTAGTACGCTGTAAGCAGAGCATCCGTATATAACGTGTATGAAAGTGTGTGTAGAGCGAATGCGGATATACTGAGCTTTTTACATACAGTCTCGATATATGGTTTCCAGTTAAGGTTTTTGTCAATCTGTAGGCCAAGAAAATTTGTTGAATCAACTGCTGAACACTACCATTTAGCTGTAATGATAATGATAAGTATATTCGGTAAAGCGGTGGTGCCTACGCCCTCGAGTTCCATCACAAGAGCCACCAGTTTGTCAATGTTAATAAAACGGACAAGGAGTTCAATGGAGATATGATTTATTTTAGATAGCTGTACCCGCGACCCGTCCGCGTGAGAATTTATGTTTGTTCAGTATCTACCCGGACGAAGTCGTGGGCGAAGCTTGTATAACAGTAGCCTAAGTTACTCCTTATTACATCAGCTATCTGCCAATGAAAGTCCCGTCAAAATTGGTCCAGCCGTTGCCGAGATTAGCCGGAACAAACAGACAGACAGACAAAAATTGTAAAAAAAATGTTTTGGTATATGTACCGTGTATACATACATATGCATTTAGTTAAAAGCGCTTATTTTTATATTACAAACAGACACTCCAATTTTATTTTTTTGTATGTATGTATGTATGTATAGGTATGATATTTTACTGGTGGTAGAGTTCCAGTGACGGAGCTCGCGGGCGTAGGCACCACCGCATTACCTAATATACTTGCCGCTAAATGGTAGTGTTCAGCACTATCGTGTTCCGGTCAGGTGGTAATGTACGGCCCTGTAATTTCAGGCACAGAGGCATATCACCTAATGCCTCAGGAGTGGCAGCGCACCTGCATTTTGACCTCTGGTCATTGTGTGGGTGTCTATAGGCTGCAGTCATCACTTAACATCAATGTGAACTGCATGCTTGTTTGCCACTTTTATTACATAAAAAAAAAAAAGATAATTATGTATTGTTTTATAATCCAACAGGGGTCCTCCAAGAGTCGTGCAATTGGGTTCCTCGTACCTGAACGACCCAGGTGCGGTGGTCGTCAAAGTCAAAGCGGCTATCAGACACCCCAAATACAAGCTGCCCAAGTCTTACTATGACTTGGCCTTGCTTCGATTGGCTGATGATGTCATGTAAGTACTTGCCCTCAACTAAAATTTTACTGGTAGTAGAGTCCAGGGGCGGATTTCCCTATAGGCCCGGGCCTAGGGTGACAAAATTTTAGGGGGTGGGAAAATTTGATCGTTTTTTTTTTAAGTAGTTGCCCACGCGCATACGTGTAAAATCTCAAAAATGTGTTCATATAGTCATAATTGTCGCGAAAAAAATTTCATGTATGGCAATCACGATTATTCGAAGAATTAATAAATCACTTAGAGACCTAGGTAAATTTTCATTTTAATTCAATTTCTATAGTTGTTGCCCACGCGCATACGTACAAAATCTCAAAAATGTGTTCATATAGTCATAATTGTCGCGAAAAAAATTTCGTGTATGGCAATCACGATTATTAGAATAATTAATAAATCACTTTCTGACCTAGGTATTTTTTTCATTTTAATTCAATTTCTATAGTTTATCTAATTTTTTATGCTAGTTGGTAGCCAACGTATCAAATCCGCCCTTGGCAGAGTCAGAGAATATGTAATAATACTACGTATAGAATGGACACTTCGACGTCCCGCACTATTTACCCGCCTCACCCAACCTCCCCTCTTATGGGCGACGTTTGGTCACACCGCGGACACGCCGCCAAAATTCCATACAAACGCTTAATTTGGTCTCTATTACACAGACATCAATCAGTGACGTGTATTTACACTAGCACCTGTGTGCGTAGCACGTAGGAAATACCAACCGTCGCCCATAAGAGGAGGGAGGAGGTTGGGTGATGCGGGGAAATCGGACGGGACGTCGAAGTGTCCATTCTATACGTAGTATTATTACATATTCTCTGGCTCTACCACCAGTATCATCTGATATTTTATTAAAACGTGTAAGTAGCTATAATCTCTTTCCACAGGTTCTCAGAAGTGATAAAACCGGCTTGCCTGGGAGTCCCCCCACCGGTTGACGAGCACATCATCGCTACGGGCTGGGGAAGAACCGAGTTTGGTGAGTCACTTCGATGGAAGATGTAATGTCATTCAGCTGAAAGACGGCTACAACTGTATAAAAGACTATTTTATTTTTTAAAGAAATATGGAAAGAAAAATTTGACTTCAGGCGAGACTCGAACTCGCGGCCTACTGGGAATCTAGTCCAGCCGTTCTTCCAATTGAGCTACTAAAGTCCTTGTAGTACTGAAGTTTTTTTTTTTTTCTTTTTCCTTTTTCTTTAAAAAATAAAATATATTTCACAAGCATGTGTTAATGCGAAATAATATAAAACAATGTATAAAAGACTTCCAAATTGATACCTGATACAAGGTAGTATGTTAAGCGGACTAGGGGGGAGGGGGGGGGGTGCGGTCCGCCATAGGCATAGAGCAACACGTGCCACCGGCCGGTCGGACCGGAGGGGAGTAGCCATATGCAGGCTTTCCCCTCTGTCAAAGTACAAGCACTATAAGCACAAGTGAGCCTGTGCCTGTCACCGAGATGTTCAAATGTGTGCGTGAAATTGTTTATGTATGTCGTTCAAGTATTACGTAAGCAGATTTATTACAATTCTTTACCCCCCCATCCCCCTTGTCAGCAAAAGTAAGCAAAGCTCTTACCCCCTCCCCCCATGCTTACGTAAACATTTTTCAATTAATGTATTGTTTTTTTTTATATTATAATTTATAATGGTATAATTATAATTTTTGAAATAAGATAATAGATTTAGGATAGAGATTAGATTTTACTGATATAATAAGTAAATAACTACCGATGACGTAATCATCATCTAGACTCCCCTACCCCCCATGTCATCCAAAATAAGCAGAGCAAAGACCTCCCCGCCCCCCCATAGTGCTTACGTAATACTTGAACGGCCCCTTAGTAAAGAAGTGAGTTCCGTAGTAATAAACGATTTTTGTTGTGTGTGTCACACAAACGACCCGCAAAAAGAGACAGACTGTCTTGCATCGATAATAAACGCTATGGCTACTCCGCTCCGGTGCGCTGCGGCCGGTGGCCCGTGTTGCTCTATGACCATAGGCCTCCGGTTGTGGGAGCCTCCACACAAGTCGACTGAGTTTTGAATCATGAAAGTTTCAGACATTTTTAGAGTCCACGGAGGGAAGTGTAGTTTTTTTTGCTCGCACATTATTTTTGGTATGTATCTTCACGCCAAGTCAATAACGGGGTAGGCAGAGAGTGTGGAGCGCCAGATATCTCGGTCCTGACACACCTCCCGTGCCTCATCTACCTTCATCATTATCTTCATATATACACGACGATTCCTAAGACTGTTGACCGAACCATCAAACAGAACTCGACCTATTTGGTCATGGTAGGTCAGTCTTGGTCTTCCTGGTATTATTCTTGGTAAGTATCTTAATTAAATCTCTGGGTTCCGTGTGACAGAGAGGGTAAAGGCGTTTTTATTTTGTGCGCGCATTCTTGATTATAGTTTTTGATCTCTTACCAAATGTAAGGGTGAGATTCACAGACTGCACTACGACTTTACTTTCGAGCAAAGTACGCTTCGAACTGTCAAAATCCATACATTTCTGACAGTTCTAAGCATACTTTGCTCAAAGTAAAGTCGTAGTGTGGTCTGTGAATCTCATAATAAGAGTAGGGAGATGGTAAAGACACACGGTATTTATTTATTCAATCTTTATTGCCACAACATATAAAACATATGAGCAAATGGCGGGCTTAACGCTAAAAGCGCTCTTTGCTAGTCAACCATTGGTAGTGAGAGGAAAAAAAATTATAGGCGGCATTAATAAACAATTCAGAAATAATATATTTTTTAGTAATCATCGGTTACAAAGGCAAAACAGCTAAGGCCTCAGGATTGACAACGCATCTGCATTTCGACCTTCCATTTGTGTAGATGTCTATAGACTGCAGTACTAACTTACCATCAATGTGATTTGCATATATTTTGGCCACCATAGTAAAATAAAAAAAAAAGCATGAAATATCAAAAAGTCTTATTTGCTCGGGCGTTTTTTTATGTAGGTAATGGGATTGGCAAACAAGCCTGCAGTTCACATTCATGTTAAGTAATAACTGCAGCTTAAAGACACCCACACGAAGACCAAGGTTAAAATGCAGATGCGTTACCACTCCTGAGGCCTAAGGTGTTATGCCTCTGTGACGGAAATCACAGGGCCGTACATTACCATCTGACCGGAACACTGATAGTGTTGAACACTACCATTTTGACCTCTGGTCTTTGTGTGGGTGTCTATAGGCAGCAATCATCACTTAACATCAATATGAACTGCATGCTTGTTTGCCACTTTCATGACATAAAAAATGACCCTTATCTTCTGTCCTCAGGGGGTGACCAATCACACGAACTGCGTAGCGTGTCTATCCCGATCTGGGACATGAAGGAATGCTTCAAAGTGCTGGGCACATCGCGGAAGCTTCCAGACGGGCCTTCGCCCTCCAGCCAGGTGTGCGCCGGGGAGAAGAGGGGCGGAAAGGATACTTGTCAGGTGAGAACGGAGATTGAAAGGAAAAGTTTCCCCGCAATATTGCAATATCAGATTGGAGTAAAACACATTTAGTCTAATGGTGAGATTCACAGACCGCACTACGACTTTACTTTGAGCAACGTAAAAACAGGTAAAGCCTTCCCAAAAATGCTTAGAACTGTCAGTACAGTATGGGAATTGACAGTTCGTAGCGTACTTTGCTTGAAAGTAAAGTCGTAGTGCGGTCTGTGAATCTCGCCCTAAGACCCGGACGATGAGACCACGTTGGCCATCGCCGCTATGAATGATTATTTACAAAAATACACTGCACTAACCATCACTGTCAATACAACGCGCCGACGCGTTTCGCGCCGCGCCCGCCCCTGATCCCGACCCTATCCCCGGTCCCGCGAGGCCGGATGACATTCCGGTTATCGCCAACCGAATGGAGTAGAGCAAAAGTTGCACCGCCCATAATCGCATCGCAACGTCCTAAGCCGAGGCACGGACCCGCATGGGTCACCCTTAGGCAGTTACGTTAACTTGTATTTAGGCTGGAGCGCCTTCTGCGCTCGCCGATTGCCCGGTGAAGTAGACGAGTGCCGTCTCGAGACAGGCCACCTACACAAAGCCCGACCTAAAAAAAACCATTTGGTTACTATTAGGATCATAGGTCACTTGAGCCATCCGGCACCCGACCGCTTCAAGCGGTCTGCGCTCATTACATCAACTCCGCTCCGTATCGCCTCGACAGCCAGCGCGCGAGCGGCGAGTAGACCACTCTGTAACCACTAACTTGTCTTGCGTTGACTTTGCATTGCCAACACGCTGTTCCTAAGTGTACACAAGTGGGATCGCGTCGTTCACCCGTGGACCACCCATCGACAACGAGTGGACGCCGTAAAACGAGGCGGTGCTGGTCGGGTGTGGAGTGGCTGTAGTGAGCTATGACCCTTACTCGCAAACTTGTAAAGCCAACTTAAGTGAGATAGTTTTCCTTTTAATTCCATCATACACAAGTATACACTTGGGGACACTTGACTCTAACGAAATTGGCACTTTAAAGCGTAATAAGAATCAGAATCAGAATCAAAAACTCATTTATTCATTTAGGGTGACAGGCACCTCTTATGACACGTCAAAAACAAACAAAATAAATGAAAGCGAATAACAATTGATATACATGTCAAACAAGATAAAAAATATATGTAAAGTCAAGAATATCACTAAGATAAAACTAAATGTAATAAACTAATGTAAAAGTATATCAGTAGAATGTCTCTTTTCCCCTTTACAAACTGATAACAAAGAGTAAAAAGAAAAGAAAAAGAGTCATTCTTTGTCATTCACCGGCAAAGTCACGAACAGTTAACTAAATCGAAAAATGATATTAGCACATCCCTAACATTTTTGAAAGACCTATCCAACGATATCTCACACTATATAAAAAAACGCAAATAATTATCCGCGCGTTAAATGTTGACGAGGTACAGGCTTTTTCATGTTTTCTATTCTACTACTTTGTTGGCGTAATTAAGGTATATACTAGTGCCAAATTTCAAGTCTGTAGTACCAATAGTTTTTGCGCTAAACCGCGGACGGACAGACAGACGGACATGGCGAAACTATAAGGATTCCTTGTTTACTACGAAAACCTAAGAATGAAATAAAAATTACTGGTGGTAGAGCTCCAGTGACTGAGCTCGCGAGTGTAGGGACCACCGCATTACCATCACAATACTTGCCGCTAAATGGTAGTGTTCAGCACTATCGTGATAATGTACGATGTCGTAATTTCCGGCACAGAGGCATAACACCTTAGGCCTCAGGAGTGGTAACGCATCTGCATTTTGACCTTGGTCTTTCTGTGGGTGTCTATAGGCTGCAGTCATCACTTAACATCAATGTGAACTGCATGCTTGTTTGCCACTTCTATAACATAAAAAAAAACACTAAAACATCATTAACTCTCGCAGGGTGACTCCGGAGGGCCCGCACAAATGCAAGACGACTGCATATGGCGGATAGTTGCCGTCACCTCAATCGGTAGGTCTTGTGGGGCACCTCAGACCCCCGCATTGTATGCTACAGTACAAAGAGCATTCATAGCCGCTGTAGCATTTACCGATACTGATCAAGATTCCAACCAGAGAAGACCTGATCAATCAAATGTAAATATTTCGAATGGCGGTAGTTTGAATAAACCGAGTACAGGTACGAGTTGGGGTCAGAATAACGGGAGCAAACAAAACAGGAATGGACAAACAAATGGAGGTTTGAATCAATCCAATAAGAGACAGAATTGGAATCAACAGACTGGACAGACTGATAACGGCAGATATGATCAAGATAACGGAAGACCAGTTCAGGCTACGAGTAGACCAAATTGGAATCAACAGACGGGACAGACTAGTAATAATGGAAGACCAATAAATGTGCCGACTACGACTAAAAGACCGAACTGGATGAATCAACAGTCAAACGGTGTTAATAGTCAAACGAACAACGGAAGATTTGATCAAAATAACGGAAGGCAAGAAAATGTTCAATCTACAACTAGAAAACCAAATTGGAATCAACCGCCAAACGGCGTGTATGGTCAAACGAATAACGGAAGATTTGATCAAAATAACGGAAGGCAAGATAATGTTCCAGCCACAACTAAAAGACCGAACTGGACGAATCAACAATCAAACGGTGTGAATAGCCAGACAAACAACGGTAGATTTGATCAAAATAACGGAAGGCAAGAAAATATGCAAACCACGACTAGAAGACCTAATTGGAATCAACAGTCAAACGGTGTGAACGGTCAGACGAATAACGGAAGATATGATCAAGTTAACGGAAGACCAGAAAGTATTTGGAATGGTCAATCGAATTTTGGTAATTGGAATCAGACCACGACTAGAAGACCAAATTGGAATCAACAGCCACAACAGACAGATAACGGTAGATTTGATCAAAGTAACGGACGCCCGGAAAATATTTGGAATATGAACTTTAATCCACAAACGTATGATAATCCGAGAACGACTCGACGACCGAGTTTTAATTATAACGGACAAGGATCGAATAGTGATAATAGTGACGGAAGATCAGAATTTGTTTATACAACGGTTCGCCCAGATTTTGGGCATAATTATGATAATTACGGGCGAGAATTAGTCAATAGGCCATATTTTAGTGATGGAAGAGTGTGGTGGTCAAAATAAATTTTAGTCATTTACATTCTGTGTAGTTTCATTTGGGTGGAGCAAAGATGTTAGAAGAGTTTACTGGTGGTAGAGCTTTTTTTTTAATATGTATAGACCAACGTTTGACCACCAAATCACCTGATGGAAAGTGAAGATGTGGCCGAAGATGAAGCACGTTGGTCTAGAAAGTAGATATTCACTCTAGATTTGAAGATGCACAGGTTGTAGTTTTTTTTAAACAAAGAAGCCGGCAAAGTATTCCATAACTTAGCTGTACGTATAATAAATGTAGAGCCGAAACGCTTCGTTCTAGTTTGTGGTATGTTCACTGTGTAGGGATGATATAGCTGACGATGATGAGCATATGATATATGAGCTCCAGTGACGGAGCTCGCGGGCGTAGGCACCACCGCATAACCTAATATACTTGCCGCTAAATGGTAGTGTTCAGCATTATCGTGTTCTGGTCGGGTGGTAATGTATGGCCCTGTAATTTCCCGCACAGAGGCATAGCACCTTAGGCCTCAGGAGTGGTAACGCATCTACATTTTGACCTTAGTCTTTGTGTAAGTGTATATAAGCTGCAGTCATCACTTAACATCAATGTGAAGTGCATGCTTATTTGCCACTTCTATTACATAAAAAAAAAGTTAAGATTAACAATACGCACCGGCTGCTGAGCATTTGTTTCAACTGGGTTAATATCATTGGTCAATTTTTCTAAGTCTCAGCTCAGCTCCGCGCAGCGCTGCGTTTCCATTGAAGCGGAGCTGAGCTGTCACTTACAAAAAGGAGATGTTGCGAGCTCGGCTCTAGATCGTACACGTCGTCACAAAATGGGTAAATTAAAGAAGAATTCGAAAAAAATGCAATTAATTTATTCAAGCATATATTTTAGAGTTACTACCACATTTAATTTAAACGATTGTATCATTTTCAACCATATTCAACATGGCGGCGACACAGACGACGCTTCGTTAAATTGGAAATAGATCAGTTTAAGATCTTAGTATTAACACATGAAATCGATTTCGATAGTATTCAGAAAATATTACTTTTTTCTCCAATTTCTATATAATCAAAAAACAATTTAAAAAATGAAAATGTCAAAATGACATCGCCCGCCATATTCGCCATATTGGTTTGATTTGCAATTCTTAATGCAAATAATATTTTGTAACTGCAAACAAAGCTAAATAAGTGAAAATATGCAGTAAAAAACGTTTTTATATTGATTTTGTCTGTTAATGATATTGTGTACAATACATGGCCGGAGGTCCATACATTTTTGCAACATCTCCTTTACCAATTAAAAATGTAGTATCGATTTTTTTGTATTTTACTACGGTAGATATAAGATGTTAGGAATATCTAACTAAAAGGAATCTCAGGCACACCGCGGACACTCCGCCAGAATTCCATACAAACGCTTAATTTGGTTTCTATCCATCAGTGACGTGTATTTACACGCGCACCTGTGTGCGTAGCACGTACAAAATACCAACCGTCGCCCATAAGAGGGGAAGGGGTTGTGTATGTGTGCAAATCGGGCGGAACGTCGAAGTGTCCATTCTATACGTAGTATTATTACATATTCTCTGTCATAGGTCAAGTAATACATTAACACGTTCGTTTTCTTTAGACTGTGCTATAAGTATAGGTTAATTCAAGATTCGAACAGAGGTCTGTCTTACATCAAGTCAAGTTTAGGACCACAGTATAAAGAAAACGAACGTGTTAATTACATACAGTCGTCCAACGAACGTGTAATGTCAGAGCAATCGTGCGGGGCGTGCGACGCGAGGGACGGAGGGGGCGGTACCAAGTAGCCCATACAAAAACTGTCATCTACTTGGGACAGCGATAAGGGGTGCGAGATTTAAAATTTCTTTTACTAAGTTTTTGGATAGATGATATTGATAAATTTGATGTCAACTTTACTGTTAATATTTTATTCTAATTTTCATTTATTAATAATGTCTGTTATATTTTACACTTTATGTAGGTACATACTTACTTCACAAAACGAAAAAATCTTTGAATAAAACTCTAAATATTTTTTTTGGTTGTATGTATTTCATATTCGGATTATATTGGACGGAGGTATGGATGAATATTAGGATCGGTACATTATAATTGTTAGAATTCTGGCGTACTGATAGACCGCCCAACTGGAATACTGGTAGATTGATGGTAGACTGGTAAATTGTTGATAGGTTGAGATATTTATAGTTTGACAGATTTTTCTATTTTCTGGAGGCATCCCAGTACCTCAAAGTTTGGTAAAGTTCCCGGAGTCAACAGATCAGAATCAGATGTCAACACGCTCGCCGCGTGTTACATGGGCCAAAACGTGACCGGCGAATCGAGGATGTATGCATGAATCCGATTTACCTCTCCCTACCCCTTAGGGGATTACAGGCGTCATGTTTTTAGGATTTTTATATATGTTCAACGTAAACTGTCACGTTACAAACAACATAAATAAAAACCAAAAACGTGACAACCTTAATGAATTTGCGTGAAGGCGGCATATTGCAAATAGTAGGGGAGCCCAGGATGCTATTTTTGGATTTACTCGAGCGCGTCAGATAAAGATATGGGAGATTCCTTGAACCCCGCTGGTTATCTCCACTAAACTCCAATAAACCACTAAGGTTCGTATATAAAGACGCGGCCGAAGAATAGTCTTAAAAAAAATTATAAATGTCGCTACGATCTTACTCATCTTCTGAATTGTCTAAATTTTGGATAGGAGCATTGTTTGGCCACATTTTAAACCCTCACAGAATATCTGACACGCTGTTGACCCAATACATTGATGCCGCGTCCTCTTCAAAAACATTTGATTCGTTCAAAAATGAAGGTGAAAAATTACTCAAGAATGGCAGATACTCAGAGAGGATCTAAAGTGAACCCCATCAAAGCTCCCATCCAAAATTCTGACAATTTGGATGCGAGGCAAGCTCGTGGCGGAAGCCCTAAGGGTTCGGCCTTTTATGGAAATCTTAGATTTGGTGGAGGTACTGAATTGGGTGCAAGGTATCTCCTATAACTTAATCTGACGCGCTGGAGTAAATTCAAAAATCCCCTCTTGGGCTCCCATACTAAAAACTTCAAAGGCAATAAACTACTGTAGGTATGTACTTATACTGTGTTTAGGACTGTCGTTTTGACACTTTCGTAGAATCTATGCTTTCAATTAACATCATTGCTTTCTAGTGACGCTTCCGCTTCAATCTAGTATAGTGATCTGTGGCTTCAATG
The DNA here is from genome assembly GCA_036365455.1 of Macrosoma leucophasiata. NCBI lineage: Eukaryota > Metazoa > Arthropoda > Insecta > Lepidoptera > Hedylidae > Macrosoma > Macrosoma leucophasiata. Next base: position 6,770,065 of record JAWQUS010000029.1, read on the forward strand.
GAAACGCAGGGTTGCGCGGAGCTGCGCTGTCACTTACAAAAATTTACCAATTTGATGATATTGCTAGAATAGGCTGAATAGAATAGCTGTCCGATTAGCTATCGAATATAAACCTAAACTATGATTAGAATGAATGTTTATAAAATAATATGATGACTCATTAAATTCGAAAATAAAATTGAAATAATAATCTACGTAACTTCACGCCTGTAATCCCCGAAGGGGTTGGCAGAGGTAAATGCATGCATTCTAGCATACATTTTTTGGTTTTCATTTTTTGATTTTGGTTTCGAATGACTTTTGCAAGTCCAGGGAGGGTTTAAAAGGTAAGAAAATATGAAGGAATTGCAGAAAATAATCATGTGAATATAGGTATTTGCGGATACGCTTTTGATTGATATAGCGAAAAATATGTTACTATATTCCGTAGCTATAGCAAAAAATATTTGAAAGGAAAATATGGTAGGTCAGATATAGCGTACATGGGAACGGTATTTGCGATCCGACGAGTGAATAAAGTAGATTGCGTTGGAGTGCATTTGAATCCGAATGCATCCGATGTGCTGTCGAAAATGCTTGACTCGGCTGTATGGAAATAGTAAAAACCACATTTCATGTTCCCATGCAAATAGTCCGTAGTCAAACCTTTGACACATTATTTCATTCTGAGGCAATACGAAGTTTGCCGAGTCAGCTAGTCATAAATAAAAAACAACTTTACTTCAACTCTTTTATTAATTCAAAAAGTGCGAGTCACAGGTCGTGGAAGCTTTATATCCTAAATCACACACTACATATCTTTTTAATACTATAGTTCGTTTTTTTAAATCTGTAAGTGATTCGACAAAATATCAGGGAACTGACCCCTTGACCACATGTCCAATTTATGCGGTGATAATAAAAGCTATATTAGATTAATTGATCTATCTATTTACTTTCAGACACTAAAAACAGACTAGGCATAATTCGTTAAGAAACATTGCACATACGCCAAAATAAAAATAAAAAACTCTTTTATATTCCCGCCAAAAATAATTATTATGGCGGACTAATTGTACCCAAGTAGTGTTGCTAAACTATCGATAGTTGCGCTATCGATAGTTGACCTCGAAAAACAGTCGATAGCGCGATAGTACTATCGAAACTATAGACCCTTGACGATACTATCGATAGTATCGATTGTTAAAAATAAGCAATTCTATTGCCAAAGATCAATTGTTATAAACACTATCATTGTTATATAACTTATGCAAAGGAACAAAGACAAACAGCCTTTCATTTAAAACCTATTTTGTAGCATTGTGAGATAGAAAAATTACAATAAAAAATATTTTTGGTGTAAATGTACTTTATACAATTTACTAATATCACTGATTCTTTCTATGAGAGTTATTTAGACAGATTATCTAAGACTTAAATAGTGCCAAGCTATATTTCATTAATTTCTATTCCAATAAATACAGCATACAAAAAGTAATTTCACTTCTAAAAGGAGATGTTGCGAACTCGGCTCTGGTTCGTACATGTCCTCAAAAAATGGGTGAATTAAAGAAGAATCCGAAAAAATTACAATTAATTTATTCATGAATATATTTTAGAGTTACAAGCACATTTAATTTAAACGATTTTATCATTTTCAACCATGTTCAACATGGCGGCGATACAGCCGACGCTTGGGATAGCACCTATGTAGATAAAACATATCAATAAAAACGATTTAATATGACAATATTTTTTAAATTGGAAATCGATTATTATGGTATTAACACTTATGATCAATTTCGATAGTATTTAGAAAATATAACTTTATTTCTCCAAGTACTACATAAATAAAATTAAAAAAAAATGAAAATGTCAAAATGACATCGCCCGCCATATTGGTTTTGAGTTCCAATTCTAACTGCAAATAATGTTTTGTAACTGCAAACAAAGCTAAATAAGAGATAACATGCAGTAAAAAAACGTTTTTATATTGATTTTGCCTGTTAATGATATTGTGTACAATACATGGCCGGAGGTCCATACATTTTTGCAACATCTCCTTTAAAAAGAAAGTAGATATATTTCCACTACATTTTTTTTTGTATACTGCATTTTTGTATTTACAACGTGTACAAGAATGAAGAAATAAATCTTAGGGGGTATATTCTTCCGCTAGTGTTTTATTTAGTAGTTCTAATTAGGCTTTTCTATATAAATAAATAAAATTGGAGTGTCTGTTTGTAATATAAAAATAACCGCTTTTTACTAAATGCATATGTATGTATACACGGGACATATACCAAAACAACATTTTTTACTTTTTTTGTCTGTTTGGCGGGGCTAATCTTGGGAACGGCTGGACCGATTGACAGGACTTTCACTGGCAGATAGCTGATGTAATAAGGAGTAACTTAGGCTACTTTTATACTAGCTGCGCCCACGACTTCGTCCGGGTAGATACTGAACAGGCATAAATTCTCACGCGGGCGAAGTCGCGGGCCACAGCTAGTATTTCATAAGCATATAGTTGTCTTTTTTTGGCGGTAACCTTGAAAGAGGCGTGTCTCTTACTTTATTTTATTTTCTTGGTGCATTTTTCATTTATTTTCTTGGTGCATTTTTCAGTTATATTAAAATAAGTTTAAGTTGTACGATAACACATTTTTTATATAAATTTAAAAACATAACGTAACCTCACGCCTGTAATCCCCGAAGGGGTAGGCAAAGGTGAATGCATGCACTCAAGCATACATGCAAACACCCACGATTCGCCGGTTACGTTTTGGCCCATGCAGGTCACACTGCATGGGCCAAAACGTAACCGGCGAATCGTGACAATAGAGGGGGAGGAAGTCAGAAAAGGCTTATTTTAGCGTGACGTGTTTTATGGACCATATTATTTCTTCATTCATTTACACGTTGCATAAAAAAACTCTTTTTACTACAATTAGTATTATAAAATGGGTACTTACATATATTTCTTAGGTATAAAAGATCGTGTAAAAACAGATACGTTAATAGAAAATTCTATAGTATTTTGAATATTTTCGAAACAATTACTTTGTACTAAAATTTCCATGTACAATGAAAAATATTTACAAGCAACGAATTATTACAAATATACAGGGTTAATTTATTTTAGCGCATAATCTCCTGCAGGCAGTCTCTCTAAATCAATTCCAACAAAATTTGTTCTACGACTTTTTGCAAATCTTGTTAAATATCCGAAAAAAAAAATATTAAAAAAATGATTTCAAAAGTTCAAAAGAGCATAGCCGCCGCTGCGTCACCCCGCGACCCCGCTCCCCGCTCCCCGCTGCACGTGGCGATATTTCGCCTTAGTAAAGCTGCGTGGTATACCTACGATAAGAGTTAATGCCAGTTTAGAGGCAAAAAGAAATTGGAAAATTTAAATTCTGATAACTACTGGTGGTAGAGCTCCAGTGACGGAGCTCGCGGGCGTAGGCACCACCGCATTACCTAATATACTTGCCGTTAAATGGTAGTGTTCAGCACTTTCGTGTTCCGGTCAGGTGGTAATGCACGGCTCTGTAATTTCCGGCACAGAGGCATAACACCTAATGCCTCAGGAGTGGCAGCGCATTTGCATTTTGACCTCTGGTCATTGTGTGGGTGTCTATAGGCTGCAGTCATCACTTAACATCAATGTGAACTGCACGCTTGTTTGCCACTTTTATAACATAAAAAAAAAAAAAACTATGAATTTTAAAAAGTCGTAGAGCAATTTTTGTTGGGATCGATGCAGAGAGTCTGCCTACAAGAGGTTATGCGCTTATTACAAATAACCCTGTATAATTAATACAACGTGTAACAGGATTAAATGTACAACCCGAGATTAGTTAGTTCAGAATCGATAAACAAATCGATTTTAGACACTTTTAATATAGGTAATATTTTGTCCCAATGTTAATAAAAATTAAAGAAATTATGGTCGATGAACAGTCAATACAAACGAAAATGAGACTAACGTCTATCCATAATAAAATGCTAGTGTCAATAAGTTTATTAGAACTCGTTGAGACATGCATTTGATTATAAATAATAATTTAAGAAATAAAACGTAACTTCACGCCTGTAATCCCCGAAGGGGTAGGCAGAGGTAAGAGAAGTAGAAGAGGTAAGCATACATGCAAACACCAACGATTCGCCGGTTACGTTTTGACCCATGTAACAGGTGGCGAGCCTGTTGCCATCTCCGGGCACATTACCAAACTCCGAGGTACTGGGAAACTTCCAGAAAATGGAAAAATCCCAATAAAACCAGAGATAAAGGATTTTTAAACCGTTATCTCTGATAGTCCCCGACCCGGGAATCGAACCCAGGACCTCCAGCGTAGTAGTAGTGGCCTGCTACCACTAGGCTACTGGGGCAGTTTAAAAAATAAAATAGTGAAAATGAATCTTATTACTATCGAGTGTTAAATAGGTTACGCTACATCACATTGCGACAGTGTACGTGTGTGAGTAGGTTTGTGTTTTATGTGCGGTCGTAGGTAGAGGTAGGGTAAGTATGCATAGGGTGTGCATGCTGTTCGTACAAATCGAGGACAACTTATTTCTTGAAAAAAATATAAAATACATAAACATGTAATTCCGGTTCATGTATTATGATTATAATGGCTGTCACATGCGTCATACTCGTGAACGGGTGCTGTTGGTGGGGACTGGTCTGTTCTGGTTTGCAGGGGCTACATCACATTTAGTAGATAGCAGTTTATTTGCATCTATGCTATGGACGTTGACATTATTTGATTTTTCACGATATTTTTTTTTTTTTTTTTTTTTTTAATGTAATGGAAGTGGTAAACAAGCATGCAGTTCACATTGATGTTAAGTGATGACTGCAGCCTATAGTTAATATATATATATATATATATATATATAATATAATCTATCTGTACTAGATTTAAGCTCTCATTTAAAAGAGCTCTTACTGAGTTTGTTGGGTAGCGGAGTTCTTCTCAGTAGTGACTGCACTTGGAACTCTGCTAAGTGAATAACATTGATCTTGACGAATAAGTTTTTCTTTTTCTTCATTTATTATCATTGAAGGAATTGAAAAATTTTATGATTATTATGTTTTAACCAAATAGTTTAAATTTTAATTTTTAATTTACTAATAATATATGATTTTGCTTTTACTATATGGAATGGTTATTCGCTCTAGGTAGTTTATGATTTATTGACGTTTTGAAAGTATCTGTAAAGATCTATTCGAAATAAAAATATTTTCTATTTTTATTCTATTTCACTCGATTTTCTAATCGAGGTGTCTATAAGTGTGCATTAGTCCCGTCACACGTTGTATATATTTTTAAATAATGTAACGAAAGTGACAAGCAAGCATGCAGCTCACATTGATATTAAGTGATGACTGCAGCCTATAGACATCTACACAAAAAACAGAGGTCAAAATGCAGAGCTCGCGGGCGTAGGCACCACCGCATTACCTAATATACTTGCCGCTAAATGGTAGTGTTCAACACTATCGTGTTCCGGTCAGGTGGTAATGTACGGCCCTGTAATTTCCGGCACAGAGGCATAAGACCTTAGGCCTCAGGAGTGGTAACGCATCTGAATTTTGACCTTGGTCTTTGTGTGGGTGTCTATAGGCTGCAGTCATCACTTAACATCAATGTGAACTGCATGCTTGTTTACCACTTCCATTACATAAAAAAAAAAAAAAAAAGATGCGTTGCCACCCCTGAGACCTTAGCTGTTGTGCCTGTATATATTACACAAATAATACATATATTAATTAAAAACATTTTCAATCAATAATTTAGAATATTTCTAAACATTTTTCAATAATTTACATTCTCACCACAAGAGAAAAACACCAAGCCAAAAACACGAATAATTTACAAAAATCAACAAAACTATTAAATAATTTTGATGTTAATTTTCATCTACCTAATAGTCACAAAAGATATAAATAATTTCAATATAATATGTCGGAGACGTAAATCTAGTGTGACAACTTAGGGACCTCTTTTAAATATGTTCGCATACGCACACGTACACGTAAAATCACGCACACATTTAAATATCTGGGCGACAGGCATAGGACCACTTGGGCTTGTACTTTGACAGAGGGGAAAGCCTTCATATGACTACTCCCCTCCGATCCGCCGCGGCCGGTGGCCCGTGTGGCTCTATGGGAACAGAGGGACCACGGCAACGTGCCGTTTGCAGTTCATTAAAATATTTTTTAATAATATTTCGTTACACTTTTATTAATTTAAAAATTGTCATTTTTCGGGAGTCTTGATTTTTGTGACGTAATTTTTAGGGTGGAGGGGGGAGGGTCACATGTTGTGTGACGTAACATGACAAAAGAGGGGGAGGTCAGAAAGTTTTTTTTTACGCTTACACTCAGTCGTACAGTAGGTATAAACTTGTGTCGTGACGGTGCCGTTGTACACATACACAAACACTCAGACCCGAAACAGATATCTGTAGGCCATACAAATATTTGTCCCGGTGCGGGGATCGAACCCGCGACCCTTCGAATCAAACGGTCATCTCACACCGCTGGAATAACCGGGTCATCATTATTTAAGAGTGACGTATTTTAATGGAAAGCCCATAACGCGATCTAATTTTATTGTAGATTGTTTATTAGAGAAATACTAGATGGCGTTAGTAGTCGCACTAAGGTTACATCTCCGATATACACGGTGTAACGGAATGGTCCAACAATATTTCAACAGTCCATGCCTATCCTGATGTTGACTTCATCCTCCAAGGTGTTTTTCTCCTGAGAATGTAAAATCATCAGTTATTACGAGTCAAACTTTGATTCAAATTTTATGCGTTTCAACCCTAACAACAACAGCTGACAGCATATATCAGTCAAAAGCGAACGCTACGCGTGTGTGCGTGTGAAACGCTGAGCGTTTTCATTGCCGACTTGTTAAGGTTGTCAAATAAAATAACACATAACTAATTTTTAGATTTGGTTAAATTATTTGAAACTTGATATAGATGAACACCTTAGAATATTGTTGGAAATTGCCGTTACACTTTGTATATACATTTTGAAGTTATAATCGACAACACAATTACTTTAGAAATTAAAGAAAAAACTGAAAGAAAATTGACTTCGGGCAGAAATCGAACCTGCGACCTCAGGATAACCAGTCCAGCCGCTTTACCACTAAGCTATCAAAGTCCGATGCGTCAAATTTTGCTTTCCCTTTTTGCAGGTTCGATTCCTGCCCGAAGTCAAATTTTTCTTTCCGTTTTTTCTTTAATTTCTAAAGTTCACTCGCATGAGTTATTGCGAAAAATAAATTGTACAAACACAAATACACACATATTTTATTCTAATCTATTCACACATATTTTTAAAGAAAATCGATCGATTTCTTTATTACTTAATTTAATAAGTACACAAAACATCTATAGTACATATTTCTAGACTCAAAACCTCAGCTGTGATACCACTAAAGAAAAAAAAAATTCACAGTCAAGAATAAAATATTTAATGGCAAAAATCTGAACTAACTAATTTATAATAATTTCCCGAATTTTCGGCAAAAAATATCAGTTAGTTATATTATCTCTAACGGTAAATAAAAATATTTTTTAAGTGGTCAAAACAAAAAAAAAGATAGAAAGATTCAATACGGATGACTTTTTGCCACTAACGTAAAGAAAAAATCGTAAATTTTCAAATCAATAAACATTCTAGAATCATCTTTGACAATTCTAAATTTATCAAATATGTCAAAAAAAATATAAACAATTTTGTACATCTAGTCATTGGTTCCAATTGCTTCTATTTTCAAAAGGAACTGATATTTAACTACTCATAAAATTTGTGAAGGGCAAAAAAATGTTAAACTCGCGTCAGGAGCCGTGACCTTATCGAAAATCGTAAGACGGAGGGAGAGTAGACCGGCCGGCGCGGTGTAGGAGAGAGATGCTTGCGGCCAAATTTTGATAGGCAACCTAGTGGATTTTTTTTTATGTATTGGAAGTGGCAAATAAGCATGCAGTTCACATTGACGTTAAGTGATAACTGCAGCCTATAGACACCTACACAAAGACCAAGGTAAAAATGCAGATGCGTTACCACTCCTGAGGCCCAAGGTGTTATGACTCGGTGCCGGAAATTACAGAGCCGTACATTACCACGTGATCGGAACACGATAGTGCTGAACACTACCATTTAGCGGCAAGTAAATTAGGTAATGCGGTGGTGCCTACGCCCGCGAGCTCCGTCACTGGAGCTCTACCACCTGTAGAACACCAGTGTATTTTTTGCACGGTCACTTATTTTATGAATAGACTCCATATATTGAATTTGTAAACTTTTACTAAAATAATATCTACAGTTTATTACATAAACGGTGCAAAATGTGTCAAATTTAATCGATAGAAACTATTCGATAATAATATATAGAATAAACTAATCTATTTTCACTTTTTTTTACTTATCATTATGAGAATGAACTAATGGCATTATCGATTTCCAACTGTCATCATAGAAAAAAAAATCAAGCCCACTGATTGGCCAACCGAAATCGGTATAAGCGCCATCTATCGGCAGCGAACCACAAACATTCACCATTATAAGCTATTTGTAAATTTTTCAAGGGACGTATGGGAAAACTTGAGTGATGCGCCCGATTGCTCTGTAAATAGAAAAAAAAAAATTATTTATTTAACAACAACTTAAATCTATCTTTACAGGTATATATAAATAGGTCATTAAATATTATTTATATTTATTTATTATTTTTAGTCACCAACGCCACAAACGCCATTAACGACACCAACGCCACCAATGCCAACAACGTTATTAACGCCACTACCGTCCCCGCCACCAGCAACGCCACAAACGCTACTAATGTCAAAATCGGTTTAGGGCAAAAGAAGTTATGGTCAATTAAAGTTAGTGGCGTTGGTAGTGTGGAGGAACGGGTGGAAGTGTTCCTCCGGCGAAAAGGGAGAATCCTCCCACCAGGCGAGGTGATAGCGCCTGGCGGGCCGCGGCCCAGCGGTTGACGTTGGGAAGTTGTATATATGCCAACTCTTGAGAAATCTTCGCATGTGCGATGTAATTCGAATGCACGCCATCTACCGTACTAGATAAGTACTGTGAGGTTTCATTGTATTCCACTAGTTGGCGCCTTAATGTAGTGGACGCTACAGTAGCATTGGTGGCATTGGTGGCTATGGTGACGTTAGTCTAATATCGTGTACAGAGAAGTATGAATGTTAACCAGATGTCTTAGCTATCCTTAAGTGTTTACGTACGATCACAGAAATAACCAAAAGTTATATCCGGCAGACTTCGTATTGCCTCACAAGGAAATAATGTGTCACAGGTTTGATAGATACGGACTATTTGTATGGAAAATAAAATCGTGGTTTTAACTATTGCCCTTCAATTTCTTTATATTTTCTTACATTTTTAAACCTTCCCCGGACTTCCAAAAATCATTCAAAACCAAAATTAGCCAAATCGGTCCAGCGGTTCTCGAGTTTTAGCGATACTAACGAACAGCAATCGATTTTTATATACAACGTGTAACGGGATTGAATGTACAACCCGAAACTAGTTTGTTCAGAATCGATAACCAAATCGATTTCAGGCATTTTTGATATAGGTAACATTTTTTCCCAAAATTAATTACAATTAAGGAAATGATGGTCGCCTATTTTGTGAATAGTCAATAACAAACGAAAATGAGACTACATCCAACATAAAATGCTAGTCTCAACAAGTTTATAAGAACTCGGTGAGATGTGCATTCGCATTTTATTATTAATAATAATTTAAAAGCGCGCATGGCCCGGCGGCTGGTGTAGATCGTAAACGATCTACTCGATTAAGCACTACGGGCGCGGTCGGGTAGTGTGATGGGTGACCGCTAGTGGCAAATTAAATGCGCGTTTCCGTGCTTCGGAGGGCACGTTAAGCCGTCGGTCCCGGTTGCTATCGATAGAGAGCAGTCGTTAAACCTTGTCGGAGGCCTTATGGGCGGTTTGAAAACATCCGACAGCGGGTTGGCCACTAACCTCCACCAACCCGCATTGGTGCAGCGTGGTGGAGTAAGCTCCAGGCCTCCCCCCAAAAAGGGGAGAGACTCGTGCCCAGCAGTGGGACGTATAATGGGTTGCCATTATTAATAATTTAAAAAATAAAATAGTGAAAATGAATCTTATTACTAGCGAGTGTTAAATAAGGGTACGCAGGTTACGCTACATCACATAGCGACAGTGTACGTGTGTGAGTTGGTTTGTGTTTTATGTGCGGTCGTAGGTAGAGGTAGGGTAAGTATGCATAGGGTGTGCATACTGTTCGTACAAATTGAGGACAACTTGTTTCTTAAATAAAAAATATTAAATACATAAACATGTAATTTCAGTTCATGTATTATGATTATAACTTTTTTTTTATGATTTAAAAGTGGCAATCAAGCGTGCAGTTCACATTGATGTTAAGTGATGACTGCAGCCTATAGACACCCACACAATGACCAGAGGTCAAAATTCAAATGCGCTGCCACTCCTGAGGCATTAGGTGTTATGCCTCTGTGCCGGAAATTACAGAGCCGTACATTACCACCTGACCGGAACACGATAGTGCTGAACACTACCATTTAGCGGCAAGTATATTAGGTAATGCGGTGGTGCCTACGCCCGCGAGCTCCGTCACTGGAGCTCTACCACTAGTAAGATCTCGATTTTCTAATCGAGATGTTTAAGAGTGCGCATTATTCCCGATACATGTTGTATATAGATAAATGCTGCCCAAAGACACTATTCCACGCAAACGAAGTCGCAGCCACATCTAGTCTATATATGTATATAAAAATGCAACCCGTTTTCCTCGGTCACGGCATCACGCGTGAACGGCTGGACCGATTTGGCTAATATTGATTTTGAATGATTTTTGGAAGTCCAGGGAATGTTTAAAAGGTAAGAAAATATGAAGAAATTGAAGGGAAATAGTAAAAACCACCATTTAATTTTCCCATACAAATAGTCCGTATCTATCAAACCTTTGACACGTTATGTCATTCTGAGGCAATACGAAGTTTGCCGGGTCAGTTAGTTATTAATAAAATATGAAACTGTCTCACCTAGTGCCTAGGCCAGCGGTGAAGAGCAGCCGTCTCCCAGTGACCAGGTACTCGGGGCACCTGGAGAACCTGAACAGCACTGACGCCGACTCCCCAGCCCTCAGCAGACTGTTGGGGGCCATTATACCCTGTGGATACAGTTTTTTGAAATTTCCTTTAAAAGCTAACAAGCAACTTATATTTTATACGTTTAAAAAGTTATACTGCCTCAGTAGCGTAGCGGTAGCAAGCCACTACTATTACGCTGGAGGTCCTGGGTTCGATTCCCGGGTCGGGGACTATCAGAGATAACGGTTTAAAATCCTTTATCCCTGCTTCTATTGGGATTTTTCCATTTTCTGGAAGTTTCCCAGTACCCCGGAGTTTGGTAATGTGCCCGGAGATGGCAACAGGTTCGCCACCTGTTACATGGGCCATAACGTAACCGGCGAGTCGTGGGTGTTTGCATGTATGATTGAATGCATGCATTTACCTCTGCCTACCCCTTCGGGAATTACAGGCGTGAAGTTACGTAAAAAGTGTTTAGTTTTTTTATGTAATGAAAGTGGCAAACAAGCATGCAGTTCACATTGATGCTAAGTGATGACTGCAGCCTATAAACACCCACACAAAGGCCAAGGTCAAAATGCAGATGCGTTACCACTCCTGAGGCCTAAGGTGTTATGCCTCTGTGCCGGGAATCACAGGGCTGTACATTACTATCTAACCGGAACACGATAGTGCTGAACACTACCATTTAGCGGCAAGTATTTTAGGTAATGCGGTGGTGCCTACGCCCGCGAGCTCCGTCACTGGAGCTCTACCACCAGTAAAGTTTTTGCAAATCAACCGGATCGTTGGCATGGCAACGCTTGCCGTGGCCACAGGTCGTCACTTAACATCAATGAGAACTGCATGCTTGTTTGCCACTTTCATATTTTAAACTTAATTTCGAATATACAAGTAGAAATGCTAGGGCCAGAAATCAATTTAAACTGTTTATACCACAATATAGGATTGAATTGCATAAAAGAAATGCTTATGTTAACGCCATAAGAGTCTACAATAAATTACCGACGACGCTTAAAGAAACACAATTACCATTATTTAAAAAAAACTGACTGAATGGCTACATCAACATTGTTTTTATGACCTAAAGGATTATATGACACATAAAACAATAGTATCCTACTGGTGGTAGAGCTCCAGTGACGGAGCTCGAGGGCGTAGGCACCACCGCATTACCTGATTTACTTGCCGCTAAATGGTAGTGTTCAGCACTATCGTGTTCCGGTCAGGTGGTAATGTACGGCCCTGTAATTTCCGGCACAGAGGCATAACACCTAAGGCCTCAGGAGTGGTAACGCATTTGCATTTTGACCTTGGTCTTTGTGTGGGTGTCTATAGGCTGCAGTCATCACTTAACATCAATGTGAACTGCATGCTTGTTTGTCACTTCAATTACATAAAAAAAAAAAAAAAAAAACAATATATGATTGATTAATGATTCAATAATTTGACTAAATAAATATATATTATTATTATTATCCTAAAATAATGCTAAATATTGATATTAAATTATTAAAATCTTCAATAAACTTTATCGCTTTAATAAAATCTAACTGACCACAATTTGCAATAATTATTTTGACATTAATTAATTATAAATATTCCAATTACAATAATAATATTTTGACATACTATTTAGTTAAGTTTATGGATATTTTACTCACCATTGTAATGGTAGAATGTGATAGTGCTATAATGTTATTAGCTCACCATCTGTACCTACATGTACCCACTACATTCTGGTTAATAAATGATTATGATTCATTACATGAAAAAAAAATTTTTTTTGCCACCTTTGCGTAATACAATAGTAAAAAGATAAATCATATACTTACTTCAATGATGGCCGTCTGCCGCACGTTCCCGACGTGCACGGAGCACTGGAAGCCGCGGGAGATCGCCGTCGAGTGTCGCAGGACGTGTACAGACGCCTATTGACAAGCATACATACATTTTGATATTCAATTTTAATATCTACAAAGTTATTTTATTTAGTTCCGATTTATTTTTAAATCCTAATAATATTAAAAATACATGACATATATATATTTTATCACGTAACTTCACGCCTGTAATCCCCGAAGGGGCAGGCTGAGGTAAATGCATACATGCAAACACCCACGATTCGCCGGTTACGTTTTGGCCCATGTAACTGGTGGCGAGCCTGTTGACATCTCCGGGCACATTACCAAACTTCGAGGTACTGGGAAATTTCCAGAAAATGGAAAAATCCCAATAGAACCAGAGATAAAGGCTTTTTCACCATTATCTCTGATAACCCCTACCCGGGAATCGAACCCAGGACCTCAGCGTAGTAGTAGTGGCCCGCTACCACTAGGCAGTATTTTATCACATTTTTCTAATAACTGTCATGACTTGGCCTATCAGCCGTTTTTAGTTTATCGTTGATTTCTTGGGACAGCCTGTATACAACGCGCCGACTTTTTGTAGGACGTGTGCGTTGCACTATTCACTTCGTTCTATTTTTCTCCTACGAAAAAATGGTCAACCGAAAACGGGTAATAGGCCAAGACATGACAGTTGTTAGAAAAATGTGAAAAAAAAATTGTCATGTATTTTTAATATTAATTGTTTTTATATTATTTCGCATTAACACATGCTAGTTAGGCAACCGATATAATAGACTTTTCAGTTTATTGAATATCGTAAAGAAGTCGCTTTTAGCCTTAATAATTGTTTTATATTATTTCGCATTAACACATGCTTGTGAAATATATTTTATTTTTAAAGAAAAATGGAAAGAAAAATTTGACTTCAGACGAGACTCGAAAATAAAATATATTTCACAAGCATGTGTTAATGCGAATTAATATAAAACAATTATTAAGGGTAAAAGCGACTTCTTTTATGGTATTCAATAAACTGAAAAGTCTATTATATCGGTTGCCTAACTAGCATAGTTGGTAATAGATGGCGCTGCTGCTACCATAAAGCAATGCAATAGATGTGAAGGAAAGATTTGACAAATCGGGCAGGGCTTCAGTAGCTCAATTGGAAGAGCGGCTGGACTAGATTCCCAGTAGGCCGCGAGTTCGAGTCTCGCCTGAAGTCAAATTTTTCTTTCCATTTTTCTTTAAAAATAAGATTTTATTTCTTATCATGTGATGTACTGCGTTTTGGCAAAAGTCATAGAACAAAAGTTGTTAGTCTTAACGTACCTAACTCACTTTTGACGATTTATGCGTTAGATATATTTAACCCTGTTTAAATTGATTATTCGTAAGAGTTAATCCCACCTGGAAGTATATACAGCCTCTGGGATCATTAGGATCTTCTAGAAGAACAGCATCGCCGCAAACGCACTTCTCATCTTCTACCTTTGCATCTTTACTGTCGTCACTATCAGATTTATAAAGATTATCTTCAATCTTGTCTATGGTCTTGGTGAGGCTGCTTTCAGCGTTCGCTATGTCTTGGAGAATATTCTTGTTTTTATGCCGCACGTTCTTCTTGTTTTTGTCTGTCTGTATGCTTTTTACTAGGTCATTTATCTGTTGGGAAAAAAAAAACTTGTATTCACTAATATACCATACTAGCTGTTGCCCGCGGCTTCGCCCGCGTGGATCTCGTTTTATAAATAACTAAGTAGTTATGTTCTTTCTCAAAGTCAGCTCTATCTCTGTACCAAATTTCATTAAAATCGGTTCAGTCGTTTGGACGTGAAAAGGTAACAGACAGACAGACAGACAGAGTTACTTTCGCATTTATAATATTGATATTAGTTGTAAGGAACATATTTTGAAAAGACCCTACTGAGTTTTGTTTTGGAAGGTTTTTTCTCAGTAATGTGGGCTTTGGAACTCTGCCAGTGAATGACAAAGAATGTTCCATATTCTTCTGTTTAGTTTTTTACTGGTGGTAGAGCTCCAGTGACAAAGCTCGCGGGCATAGGCACCACCGCATTACCTAATATACTTGCCGCTAAATGGTAGTGTTCAGCACTATCGTGTTCCGGTCAGGTGGTAATGTACGGCCCTGTAATTTCCGGCACAGAGGCATAATACCTTAGGCCTCAGGAGTGGTAACGCATCCGCATTTTGACCTCGGTCTTTGTGTGGGGGTCTATAGGCTGCAGTCATCACTTAACATCAATGTGAACCGTATGCTTGTTTGTCACTTACATTAAAAAAAACGTAACTTCACGCCTGTAATCCCCGAAGGGGTAGGCAGAGGTAAATGCATGCATTCAAGCATACATGCAAACACCCACGACTCGCCGGTTACGTTTTGGCCCATGTAACAGGTGGCGAACCTGTTGCCATCTCCGGGCACATTACCAAACTCCGGGGTACTGGGAAACTTCCAGGAAATGGAAAAATCCCAATAGAAGCAGAGATAAAGGCTTTTAAACCGTTATCTCTAATATCCCCCGACCCGGGAATCGAACCCAGGACCTCCAGCGTAATAGTAGGGGCCTGCTACCACTACGCTACTGAGGCAGTTCCATTACATAACAAAAAAGTTATTGTAACATTTCACAACCCTCTCCAATTTTAACAGATTTCTTTAAGTTTGAAAAGGATGATAAATATTCCAATAACTTGAACAAATCTGTCGATGCAACCCAGCATCGGCCTCTCACCTGCC
The DNA here is from genome assembly GCA_036365455.1 of Macrosoma leucophasiata. Lineage (NCBI taxonomy): Eukaryota > Metazoa > Arthropoda > Insecta > Lepidoptera > Hedylidae > Macrosoma > Macrosoma leucophasiata. The sequence goes on from JAWQUS010000029.1 coordinate 6,785,823, forward strand.
GACTCTTGCACGCGCCGGGCCCGCAGCCCCCGAAGGTGGGCCTGCGCCCCCCGCGCCCGAAGTGGGGGGGCACGGCCAGCAGCACCATGCCCTGGCGCAGCGCGGGCGGCCGCCCCGCCAGGCCGACGGAGGCGGACTGACCGGCACGGACGCCCCCGCAGGGCACACGGTTCCTGTATATGGTCTTGACCGATATTTCGACGAATTCGCCGTTGTCTAGAGGGCCTGTGAAATTAAAAAAGATCACCTACTAGATTAGGATCCCACTGCAGAATCATTTCGTTGGTATTTACAGCACGCTGTATGTTTTTTTTTTATGTAATGGAAGTGGTAAACAAGCATGCAGTTCACATTGATGTTAAGTGATGACTGCAGCCTATAGACACCCACACAAAGACCAAGGTCAAAATGCAGATGCGTTACCACTCCTGAGGCCTAAGGTCTTATGCCTCTGTGCCGGAAATTACAGGGCCGTACATTACCTGACCGGAACACGATAGTGCTGAACACTACCATTTAGCGGCAAGTATATTAGGTAATGCGGTGGTGCCTACGCCCGCGAGCTCCGTCACTGGAGCTCTACCACCAGTATGTATAAATATATCAAATGTAGTTTCGTATTAATATATTTCTTTTCATCAGCACCTATCTTACGTTTTCAACACAACCCAAAGGTGGCTGGTTGATAATGCCATGTAGTATCATTAAGTCCACCTTATGTACCTTTTGTGTGCATTAAATTTAAATAAATAAATAAAGTATGTATGTATGTATGTATCTTCACGCCAGGTCCCTAACGGGGTAGGCAGAGAGTGTAGAGCGCCAGATATCCCGGTTCTGACAAACCTCTCGTGCCTCGTCTACCTTCATCATTCTCTTCATACATGCACGCCGATTCCTAAGACTTTTGACCCCACCATCAGACAGAACTCGACCTATTTGGTCATGGTAGGTCAGTCTTGGTCTTCCTGGGCCTCTGCAACCATCCACATTCGCATTGTATATCTGTTTAGTCATTCGCTCATTCGACATTCTTTCTATATGCCCGAAGCATCGGAGCATGCCTTTTTATAATAAATAAAGTAGCCATCGCTTTAATGGAATTACTGACTGTGACTCTGACTGACTGGCTTATAATTGACCGACTGACTCTTACTTTTACGCTGCTTGCGAATACGAAATATCGTTTTTCAGATATATTAGAAAAATAAAAACTCACCGATAATCAGATCGTCCCCCTCGTGCAGCCGCCCGCGGGCCAGCAGGCCGCCCGCCACGGGGCCCGACGTGTCCCCCACGTGGAAGATCTCGTCGATCTGGAACTCGCACGTCTCCTGACCGACCAAAAATATTTATGAAGCCGGTCGATATTTTTTTTTACAAGCATGCAGTTCACATTTTTTACTCTTTGCTATCAGTTTGTAAAGGGGAAATGAGACATTCTACTAATATACTTTTTACATTAGCATATTAAATTTAGTTTTATCTTAGTGATATTCTTGACAATACACATATTTTTTGTCTTGTTCGACATGTATATTTGACGTGTCATTTTTTTTTTATGTAAAGAAAGTGACAAACAAGCATGCAGTTCACATTGATGTTAAGTGACGACTGCAGCCTATAGACACCCACACAAAGACCGAGGTCAAAATGCAGATGCGTTACCACTCCTGAGGCCTAAGGTGTTATGCCTCTGTGCCGGAAATTACAGGGCCGTACATTACCACCTGACCGGAACACGATAGTGCTAAACACTACCATTTAGCGGCAAGTATATTAGGTAATGCGGTGGTGCCTACGCCCGCGAGCTCCGTCAGTGGAGCTCTACCACGAGTAAAAGTCATAAGAGGTGTCTGTCAACCTAAATGAATAATTGAGTGTCTGATTCTGATTCTGTAAAGCCAACTTAGGTGTAATAGTTTTCCTTTTAATTTCGCTACATGAAGCTACTATCGTCGTAACGTTTGAATTTCTAACAGCAATCGTTTATTTGGTAGAGGGGGGGGGGACACTCGACTAAAGGAAAATGGCACTTTAAAGCTTAATAAGTCACGAACAGTTAACTAAATCGAATAACGTTATTTGCACACCCGTAACATTTTTGAAAGACCTATCCAACGATAACCCACACTATAAAGAAATCGAAAAATAAAAGGAGATGTTGCGAGCTCGGTCCTGGTTCGTACATGTCCTCAAAAAAATGGGTAAATTATAGAAGAATCCGAAAAAAATACAATTAATTTAATCAGAGTTACCACCACATTTAACTCAAACGATTTTATCATTTTCAACCATGTTCAACACGGCGGCGATACGGCCAACGCTTGGTATCAATCGATTTCGATAGTATTTATAAAATATATTTTTTCTCCAAGTACTAGATAATCGAAAAACAATTTAAAAAACGAAAATGTCAAAATTACATCGCCCGCCATCTTCGCCATGTTGGTTTTAAGTTGCAATTCTAACTGCAAACAAAGCTAAATAAGTGAAAATATGCAGTAAAAACGTTTTTATATTGATTTTGCCTGTTTAATGATATTGTGTACAATACATGGCCGGAGGTCCATACATTTTTGCAACATCTCCTTTACGTGTTAAACGTAGGTGTTTTTATTCTACCACTTTATCGGCGTAATTAAGGTGTATACTTGTGCCCATAGAGCAAAGCGGCCCACCGGTCGCGGCGGACCGGAGGGGAGTAGCCATAGCGTGTATTACCGATGCAAAACAGTCGTCATTTTTTGCGGGGGGAAATGCGTGCGACAAACACGCACACTACAAAAATCGTCTATTACTACGAAACTCACATCTTGACTTTAACAAAATACAGAGACAATTTCACGCACTGTTAAACATCTAGGCGACAGGTATAGGCCCATTTGGGGTTATACTTTGACAAAGGGGGAAAGCCTGCATATGGCTACTCCCCTCCGGTGTTGCTCTATGTTACCGCCTCATTCATAAACGTACATTAGATACGTTTTAGCTATAGCATGCTTCGTCTTTGTCACTTGCATTGTCAAATGTGCAGGATAGAAAAAGACAAAGGAGAGATTAGCAACACTTTAGCTAAAATAACTCAAACTCAAACATTTATTTAATCAAAAATGTAAAGAAAAATTTGACTTCAGGCGAGACTCGAACTCGCGGCCTACTGGGAATCTAGTCCAGTCCATTTAGAAGAGCGGCTGGACTAGATTCCCAGTAGGCCGCGAGTTCGAGTCTCGCCTGAAGTCAAATTTTTCTTTCCATGTTTCTTTAAAATAAAATATATTTCACAAGCATGTGTTAATGCGAAATAATATAAAACATTTATTTAATCACTTGGAAATAATAGAATTTGCTTGTGATAGGTCAAATTACAAAATTAAAAATTAAAGATTAAAGCGAATAACAACGGATACGTTGATTAATATGTCAAAGTAAACAAAATTAAATAAATAATGGTCCAAAAATACTTAATAATAAAAATAGGTATCAACAGAATGTTCCATACTCTCTTTTACAAACGGCAAGACAAGACTAAACAATATATACGTTTATGAATAAAGAGCCATTTAGACGGAGGTAGTTTCTCGTCTCGAAGATACGATCATCGAAGGAATATAAAACATTCTTTTCCGTCTAAACACTCGCTGTTCTCGCTCGTTGCCATGGGCGATAATCGCCTCGCAACGGAATATTATTGTGTCCGTGTGATCAGAATTGCAAAACAATTATCGTATTTCGAGATTTTATGTCCGTTGCTACTACGAGTGCAGTGCGCGAGGGTTTTTTAATTATATCTGCTCTTCTGAGACAAGAATTCGGCTAAACTTTCCTTTTGCTGACGTCGAATTGGAAGATCATTATTTATTATAGATAGCACTCGTAAATAGGAAGCGTCTTGCGAAGTCTTTTAAGGCGGAAATGTACAGTTTTAGAGATATATATTTCTGTTCGTTTCGTAAAATTAAATATTCATTAAGTTTTTTGTTACATTAACTCTTGTTGTGCCGCGGCAGCGGCCGGCGAAGCGCCAGAGCCGAACTTTTGTTAAGAAATACTAGTGGAAAATGGAAAATAAAAAAATATCTCATATGTATGTATGTATCTTCACGCCAGGCCCCTAACGGGGTAGGCAGAGAGTGTAGAGCGCCAGATATCTCGGTTCTGACAAACCTCTCGTGCCTCGTCTACCTACCTTCATCATTCTCTTCATACATGCACGATTCCTAAGACTTTTGACCCCACCATCAGACAGAACTCGTAAATTGAAATATCTCATAAATTGTGCATTTCTGCCTTAAAAGACTTCGCAAGATGCTTCCTCTTTGCGAGTGCTATCTATAAAAAAAAAAATTAAATTCCAAATCGACGTCAGCTAAAGGAAAGTCTTACCTCGGCAGTTCCAAAAAAGGATTTTTGAGACATAAAAACGTACGAACATTATGCTAATTTTATTTTAAAGGAAAATGGAAAGAAAAATTTGACTTCAGGCGAGACTCGAACTCGCGGCCTACTGGGAATCTAGTCCAGCCGCTCTTCCAATTGAGCTACTGAAGTCCTGCCCGATTTGTCAAATCTTTCCTTCACATTTATTGCATTGCTTTATGGTAGCAGCAGCGATAGTTGGTAATAGATGGCTAATTTTTCTTTCCATTTTTCTTTAAAATAAAATATATTTCACAAGCATGTGTTAATGCGAAATAATATAAAACAATTATGCTAATTACTAAACTCGCATGACAAATCTCGCACTGAAATCGGATCAAACTGATTTGTGCGATACTCGTATGAACTTGAAAATATGTCATACGAGATCGTGTTTAGACAAGCCGAGATTCTCTTAAGCAAGAATCTGCTTACGATAATTTCGTCGTGCAAAACAAACATAGGCAATTATCGCCTGGCGATATGTCCTGGCGAATCTCGTATGTGTGAAAACATTTTGACACGATTATGTTATGGCGATTATTGCTCGTGATAGTAGCGTACGATTCTCTCGAACCAAACGTACGAGAAACTCTCTCCATCTAAATAATAATAATAATAAAAAAATAAAATACGCTTACACTCACAGCCCCACAGTAGGTATAAACCTGTGTCGTGGGTGCCGTTGTACACACACAACACATACACAAACACCCAGACCCGAAACAAATATCTGTAGGCCATACAAATATTTGTCCCGGTGCGGGGATCGAACCCGCGACCCTTCGAATCAAACGATCGTTTCACACCGCTGGACTAACCGAGTCGTCAAATGGCTCTTAAATGTCGGAGTGGAACCTAAATGTGACTACTAGCGCCATCTAGTTTGTCGGAGACGTAACCTAATTATGACTAGGGTAGATTGTTTAATAGAGAATTCTAGGTGGCGCCACGGTCGCCTTAGGTACTTGGATTTGTTACCTTGGAGGGGATAGTGACTTGCCGATATCGGGTTTATAAACGTAACTTCACGCCTGTAATCCCCGAAGGGGTAGGCAGAGGTAAATGCATGCATTTAATCATACATGCAAACACCCACGACTCGCCGGTTACGTTTTGGCCCATGTAACAGGTGGTTGCCATCTCCGGGCACATTACCAAACTCCGGGGTACTGGGAAACTTCCAGAAAATGGAAAAATCCCAATAGAAGCAGAGATAAAGGATTTTAGACCGTTATCTCTAATATCCCCCGACCCGGGAATCGAACCCAGGACCTCCAGCGTAATAGTAGTGGCCTGCTACCACTACGCTACTGAGGCAGTTTATAAAGGCTAGCAAATAGTTCATGACAGTCAGTCATAGAGTAACAGTCGGTCAGTCACAGTCACACAGTTGAATCGAATTATTATAGGGCGGAGGCGCGCATGGCCCCGCGGCTGGTGTAGATCGTAAGCGATCTGCTCGGTTAAGCACTACGGGCGCGGTCGGGTAGTGTGATGGGTGACCGCTAGTGGCAAATTAAATGCGCGTTTCCGTGCTTCGGAGGGCACGTTAAGCCGTCGGTCCCGGATGCTATCGATAGATAGCAGTCGTTAAACCTTATCGGAGGCCTTATGGGCGGTTTGAAAACATCCGACAGTGGGTTGGCCACTAACCCACCCACCTCCACCAATCCGCATTGGAGCAGCTTGGTGGAGTAAGCTCCAGGCCTCCCCCCCAAAAAAAAAAAAGGGGGAGAGACTCATGCCCAGCAGTGGGACGTATAATGGGTTGTGATTATTATTATATTATAGGGCAGTTATGCTGCCAGTTAGAACAGTGAACTGATATAACGCGGGTAGTTCTGAATCAAATGGATAGAAGACTAGTGATAGTAGAATCGTATCCTGATAAAAATGGTTGCCCGGTCCGAAGGGGTCCTTGCCCGTTCTTCCCTGCCGGAGGTAATCGAATGGGCGGATCTTTGGCAATATACGACTTTCTTCTGCCAAACTGTGCTTTATTTCATCATCCGCTCGAGTACCCACCTACAGATGCCCACAAACACGAGTAACATGTCGGCTTATTATTATTTTTTATTTTTTATGTAATGGAAGTGGTAAACAAGCATGCAGTTCACATTGATGTTAAGTGATGACTGCAGCCTATAGACACCCACACAAAAACAAAGGTCAAAATGCAGATGCGTTACCACTCCTGAGGCCTAAGGTCTTATGCCTCTGTGCCGGAAATTACAGGGCCGTACATCACCACCTGACCGGAACACGATAGTGTTGAACACTACCATTTAGCGGCAAGTATATTAAGTAATGCGGTGGTGCCTACGCCCGCGAGCTCCGTCACTGGAGCTCTACCACCAGTTATGGAAAGACACGCCCACAACACAACCCTAGATGTCCGGGACTAGAGAGCCCTCACGCCGATATAAATACCTCTTCGCTAGTATGACACACGTCGAGGCCGGGGGGTTGCAGAGCCAGGAGGTAGGCGTGGAGGGCGTTAAGGCCCACCCCACGTACACTGCTCACTGGAAACACCGGCACGCATTCCTCTTCGGTTCTGAAAAAAAATGTGTGTGCGTCAGCTCCGATGCACGATGGGCGTTTACTCGGTGTGCGGTGCGGAGCTAGCTTCGCTAGTTTTTTTTTTTTTTTTTTTTTTTTTTTTTTTTTATTTCATTAAGTTGACAGACAAGCAGACGGGCCACCTGATGGTAAGTGGTCACCGTCGCCTATGAACATTTGCAACACCAGAGGAGTTGCTAAAGGGCTGCCACCCCTGAAGGACTCTATTGATGCCATTTTTGAAGAACCCCATATTGTAGCACCGAGGGAACACCTCAGAGGGAAGTTCGTTCCACAATTTACACGCAGAAACGAACGTGAAAACCGCACCGTTGAGCGCTGCCAGGTGTCCAGTCGGTGAGGGTGGAACTTCTCTCTTCGGCGGGTAGTACGGTGTAGGAAAAGAGACGGTAGTGTATTTATGTATCTTCACGCCAGCTTCTGCATTTTGACCTCGGTCTTCGTGTGGGTGTCTATAGGCTACTGAGGGGCTGACATAAAATCTCATTAAAAAAAGGAAAAAAAAAAGTGTATTTGGCCTCCCTCAGCTAATTTTCCCTGCCAGCATCCCGTTAACGACCACGCCCCAGATGCTTCGGGGGCAGATAGGCCCGGGGAATGAGGATACTCGACCCCCGAACCATCCCCCCCCCCCCTCTGTTACGCTTCACGTGCTGAGGGAGGGATGATGATTTGTCAGTCAGGGGCTGACATATCCTCCAATGGACAAAAGCCTCCAAATAAATTTAGATAAAAAAATAGGCTACACTCATCATTTAACATCAATGTGAACTGCATGCTTGTTTGCCACTTTCATTATTTAATTACTTAATATATATCTAAAACAATAATTAAAGAATAAAAATAGAAAAATTATATGTATCGACGACATTGGAGCCACCTGTATATTCGTTGGGAATAAAACCGGTTATCATCGTTATTCATTGCAAACAGGCGCAACCATCGGAGTTGTTTACGTCACATGCGCAATATTGTATTAAATATTGTATTAACAGCCGCCTTTGATCGTTGAATGACAGTGATGACAGTATTATTATAGCTATGACAGAAGGTAGATACCTAATTATGTAGATTCTGTTGTATTGACCCTTACGGGGCAGGCAGATGTACAAACCTATTTATTGGAAGTTTTTGTTATAAAACCGTTATTGATTAGCATTTAAGACGAATGGAAGTACTTTGACAAACCTATTCAAGGTTTTATGGTACTTTTTGTTTTACACTGTATGTACTCTTTATATTGAAATAAATAAATACAAAATACAAATAACATATAAAAAAAATGGAATTTCATTGATTTTCAAATCGCAATGCTAAAGGATGTTATTTCAAATACTCACTCATCGTTATTCTTGGTTTCCCCGGCGTTGCCCGTGTCAATGGTGTCCAGTATAGACTGCTGAGGCGCTACGCAGTTCCTTGCCAGGTTTTCATCGGTTATCAGAAGCGGTTTCTGCAACAAAAATAAACCATAATAGAACGGCAGGTCCAAAGACATTTCTATCGTTTTCACGATAATCTGTTCTAGATTTAAGCTCTCATTTAAGAGAGCTCTTACTGAGTTTGTTCGGTAGAGGAGTTCTTCTCAGTAGTGACTGCACTTGGAACTCTTCTAAGTGAATAACTTTGATCTTGACGAATAAGTTTTTCTTTTTCTTCATTTATCATTGTTGAAGGAATTGAAAAATTTTGTGATTATTATGTTTTAACTAAGTAGTTTAAATTCTAATTTTTAATTACTATTAGTAAATGTTTTTGCATTTACTATATGTAATGGTTATTCACTTGTGGCTGACTCACTTACAGTTCACACACATCAATATTACATAAATAACTACATACAATACAATAAATATTTTGTCTCTTAAATAACTATATAAAAGTATTAATAAATAATAACATAAACGACTAATTTCATACCACAATAAATTACATATCAAAATTAAATAATAAATAATTAAAATATTTCATAACAAATTATCAGGCGCGTGCTTATGCAATTAGAGCGTCCATTGTTTTATGAACTACCAATGTTGCGCGAGCGCATGGTGCGGCAGGCCTCGCCAGTCTGTTCTTGGTAATCCACCGTGAAGCCCGTGTCGCCTGTTGACCGATACCTAGCAAATAATCTCTCGCGCTTGCTTACGTTTTGCAATCGAACTTTCACTCCTTTCTTTTCTATATCTGATTCTGTGTTCAATCTCTTTCTGTACTTACTTACTCCTTCAATCTATCTGTGGTATTGTGAACTTTCTTCTGTGTGATAATAAACTCAGTGTATGACTTATGTAAGTGAACTCTTTTCTTCTTTCTTCCTTTCCCCGCATATACACCCAACACACCAGACACCACACACTCTAGGTATTTAATTATTGATCATTTGAAAGTATCTGTAAAGATCTATTCGAAATAAAAATATTTTCTACTTCTATTTTCTGTTCTCCCCCCCCCCCCCAACCGGTACCCTCCTAGCATTGTTGGCAATAGATGTCGCTACTGGCACACCACGGACACTCCGCCAAAATTCCATACAAACGCTTAATTTGGTCTCTATTACACAGACATCAATCAGTGACGTGTATTTACACGCGCACCTGTGTGCGTCACACATAGAAAATACCAACCGTCGCCCATAAGAGGGGAGGAGGTTGGGTGAGGCGGGGAAATCGGGCGGGACGTCGAAGTGTCCATTATACGTAGTATTATTACATATTCTCTGCTACTGCCGCTATAAGGCAATGCAATAAATGTGAAGGGAAGACATATCGGGCAGCACTTCGGTAGCTCAGTTAAAAGAGCGGCTGGACTAGATCCCCTGTGGCCGCGAGTTCGAGTCTCGCCTGAAGTCAAATTTTTCCTCTCTCTCCATATCCCTCCCCCCTTTCCACCATAAGAAGAAAGGATCACCTGAAATTGTTGATGACCGTGAAGAACGGCTGGTCCAACGCTAGAAGGAGACCTAGATGCTCCTCTGTTACACTATACCAGAGTTAACAATCCTTGGTATGGTTGTCGGTACTCTTTATATTTCTATCGTATAATCCCTCCTCCTCTCTCTGGTCATCTCTTCCAGTCTCCCTCCTCTCTCTCTCCCTCCCTGGCTCTCTCTTTCGCCCTACCTCTTTCTCTCTGACTCCCTCTCCTTCTCTTTCCTCCTCTCTCCCTCCCCGACATCCCACCACAATCTCACTCCCGCTCTCACTCCTTATCCCCTTCCTGTCTCTCTACCTACCCCCCCCCCCTCCCATAAGAAGAAAGGGCCACCAGAGAGCAATCTCACCTTATTACTATTGTGCAGTAGCTCAGCCAGTCTCTCCACAAGTGGTTGGGCGGCCGAAGGGGCCAGTTCACACTTGTTGATGACCGTGAAGAACGGCAGGTCCAGCGCCAGAAGGAGCCCCAGGTGCTCCTCTGTAATCTTGGTTATACCGGCCGTAGCTGAGATCTGAGGAGTAATTAAGGTATTTAAGTATTTAATATAAATACTCTCTATTCGAAGCGGGCATGGCCCCGCGGCTGGTGAAGATCGGAAGCGATCCACTCGGTTAAGCAATACGGGCGCGGTCGGGTGTGTGATGGGTGACCGCTAGTGGCAAATTTAAACAAACATCCGACAGCGGGTTGCCCACTAACCCGTATCTCCACCAACCCGCATTGGAGCAGCGTGGTGGAGTAAGCTCCAGGCCTCCTCCCAAGAAGGGGAGAGACTAGTGCCCAGCAGTGGGACGGATCTAAGGGTTGCCAATATTATTATTATTTGACTCTCTTTTCTACTGGTGGTAGAGTTTCAGTGCAGGATCTAGAGGCGGTAGGCGGTGGTGGATACGGCCTGCACATTACCTAATTTATCTACCTCTAAATGTTAGTATTCAGCACTATCGTGTTCCGGTCTAATAATTACCATCTAACGAGGGCGAGATTCGCAAATGTCAAGGGTCAGGTCAATGACCTAACGTCAAAGGTCAATGTAATATTTAATCACAGACCAACAAGGGTGAGATCCATGACCAACCGTCAAAGGTGAGGAATCATTGTTAAAGGACAATGACCTCACTAAGGTCAATGACCTTAAAACCCAAAGGTCAAATTATGTAAAGAATACTTACCACAAGCATAGCGTAGTGCGGACAGTATCCAGTAAGACCGTGTAGCGTTGTCCGTTGGTATTTAGTGTGTCCGGCGAGGTCAAGGAACGAGACCAACTTGGCGCTTCTCTCACCAATGCGCTCCGCCGTCATTAGCTCCGAACAGCCGTAGTTCACCACGTTACCCTATTGTTGATAGAAAAAAGAAAAAAAAATAGTTTATTAGAAAGGAACAACAAATATAGAAGTAATTGTTTGACGACCCGTTTAGTCTAGCGGTGTGAGATGACCGTTTGATTCGAAGGGTCGCGGGTTCGATCCCCGCACCGGGACAAATATTTGTATGGCCTACAGCGTTTCGGGTCTGGGTGTTTGTGTGTGTGTTGTATGTGTACAACGGCACCCACGACACAGGTTTATACCTACTGTAAGGCTGTGAGTGTAAGCGTAAAAAAAAAAGTAACAAAGTAAGTAGGTAAAGTAAAAAGCAAAGTAATTGTATAGAAGATATGTTCTTAGGTTTTCGCGAGCTACACTCATTGAAATAAAACTATTTTTATGGATTTATCTCGCGTATATTAAACTAAAATGATTTTTAAAATCAACCCGACGTTTAGGTCGCTTTTCAGCTTCCGTGGTCCCGGGCAGACTGAGGTGACATTTGTCTGACAGAAGTTTGAAAAAATTATATGTAGCTACCTCCATCGACTTCGTAAACGCCTCGCGTAGCGTTCAGGATTAACACAATAATTACTTATGGTATCTTGAGGTCTTGCAGACTGCTGCGGCTGGGATTTAATCTTGAAAAGCGACCGAAACGTCGGGTTGATTTTAAAAATCATTTTAGTTTAATATACGCGAGATAAATCCGTAAAAATAGTTTTATTTCAATAATTGTATAGAAGTGTAATCAAAAACAAAAAAGCGGCAACACAAGTTTGACAATAATTATGTATCTGTGGAAGAATAAATGAATAAAGATAAAAAAAATCAATGTTGCCGGCAGAGTTGAAAATTTTGACTTTTTTTTTATTTAATGAAAGTGGCAAACAAGCATGCAGTTCACATTGATGTTAAGTGATGACTGCATCCTATAGACACCCACACAAAGACCGAGGTCAAAATGCAGATGCGTTGCCACTCCTGAGGCCTAAGGTGTTATGCCTGTGCCGGAAATTACAGGGCCGTACGTTACCACCTGACCGGAACACGATAGTGCTGAACACTACCATTTAGCGGCAAGTATATTAAACTAGAAACGTAGTGCATTTTTTGTTTTATTACCACCACCATGACAGCTGTCATTGTGTCCCCAAAAAGTAGGCGAAAGCGATTCCGTCTTACGCATTTTCAATGAGGTCACCTGACGCGAATTTAACATTTTTTTTTTCAATAACTTGAAATTTGTTTTATAATATTTCGCATTAACACATGCTTGTGAAATTTTTTTTAAAGAAAAATGGAAAGAAAAATTTGACTTCAGGCGAGACTCGAACTCGCGGCCACTAGCATAGTATGGCAATAGATGGCGCTACTGCTACCATAAAGCAAGGCACCAAATGTGAAGGAAAGATTTGACAAATCGGGCAGGACTTCAGTAGCTCAATTGGAAGAGCGGCTGGACTAGATTCCCAGTAGGTCGCGAGTTCGAGTCTCGCCTGAAGTCAAATTTTTCTTTCCATATTTTCTTTAAAATATAACTTGAAAATCATTAAAACCTCTCACCTGAGCATCGAACCCGAGTATCTCGTGGCTGAGGGACGAGGTCCGCCCACTCTTCACCTCGTGCAGATGCCGGAACATGTTCAGACGGGCGCTCCCTCTTCCGTTGTCTAGTTCACCTGTCGACAAATACGATTAGTTAAAAAACGACGTGACGACGTGTGGCACTCGGGGACTGCCGCGGTCAAGCTATTGCATAGCAAAAAATAAAATATATTTCACAAGCATGTGTTAATGCGAAATAGTATAAAAACAATTATTAAGGGTAAAAGCGACTTCTTTACGATATTCAACAAACTGAAAAGTCTAATATATCGGTTGCCTAACTAGCATAGTTGGTAATAGATGGCGCTGCTGCTACCATAAAGCAATGCAATAGATGTGAAGGAAAGATTTGACAAATCGGGCAGGACTTCAGTAGCTCAATTGGAAGAGCGGCTGGACTAGATTCCCAGTAGGTCGCGAGTTCGAGTCTCGCCTGAAGTCAAATTTTGCTTTCAATTTTTCTTTAAAAAAAAATATATTGCATAGCATTTTGTATCAACTTATGCAATTATAATTATTTATTTATTTTATTTATGCAGTATTTCTTTTTTTCTTTGATATTAATTCAAGTTACACTTTTTGAGCGTGGTGACCGATAAGAAAACATTTTTTTTTCTTCGATTAAAAAAAAAAAGTTAATATTGTTTGAAATATTTTCATTATACAATACATACATAAACGACGTAAGACAATGCACGGCCTTCAAGCCACACCTCCGTGCCCGTCGGAGTGGGGAGCGTGAGGTTTTTTCGTTACGGAGTTTCTGGATTCGCTCCCCGCGCTCCAGGCCCTTGATAGAAGCTATGCAATAGCTTAAAAACAGTGTCTATACAGTATTCATCTTGAAATATGACACATCACACATCGTCCGTAAGGAAATTCGACTTATTTTGGGTTTACGTAACTTCACGCCTGTAATCCCCGAAGGGGTAGGCAGAGGTAAATGCATGCATTCAAGCATACATGCAAACACCCACGACTCGCCGGTTACGTTTCTAAACTTCGAGGTACTGGGAAATTTTCAGAAAATGGCAAAATCCCAATAGAACCGAGATAAAGGACTTTACGCCATTATCTCTGATAGCTCCGACCCGGGAATCGAACCCAGGACCTCAGCGTAGTAGTGGTCTGCTACCACTAGGCTACTGAGGCAGTTATTTCGGGTTTTGTAGAGCGTTATCTCTTTCGCGCCTTACTTATGTGACGTTTGTCGACAATAGATGGAGCTGCTGCCACCATAAGGCAATGCAACAAATGTGAGGGAAAGATTTGACAAATCGGGCAGGACTTCGGTAGCTCAGTTGGAAGAGCGGCTGGGCTAGATTCCCAGTAGGCCGCGAGTTCGAGTCTCGCCTGAAGTCAAATTTTTCTTTTAAAAAAAGTTATATTCAGTTGACTACGTAGTCCATTAGCCCTTAATTTGGCACCGATAAAAATATTCAAAATATATGAATTTGACAATTTTGTGGCTTCAGGAGTATGTCATAAAGTCCTGAAAAAAATGAGAAAAAAAATCTACAATAGCCCACTGCTGGGAAAAGTGGTGTCCGTCACAGCGGACCTTGCCAATTACTGTGAAATTAATGGTCAGATTTATATGTTCGCTGAGGCGGACACGGCCAAATTACGGATAGTAAAAACCATAATTATTTTTATGTTTTTTTATTAAAGAAAAATACAGAAATGAACATTTTAGAACTAATTGAAATCGAAATACAGTTTATTTTGTATGAAAATTTACAAAACAATTTCTGGGGGCTTTTCCTGTCACGAAACATAATCTTGTGTTGCATTTTATGCAATACACGACAATTTTCTTTTGGCAGAACCTACAGCGTCCTTCTTCCATGGTCGAAGGGAAATGTCCTATATTATCGTATTTTAATGGACAAAAAGTTATCGAAAAACACGAAAGATGGTTTTTGACAAATACTTTGACATAATGCTATAACCACCTGAGAACCAAAACCTAGAGACAATTCTTTTTCACTGAACTTATGGTTGCGAAAAGTATCGTAAAGAAACTCAAAGGTGAATCATCTTCTGGCAGGTCTATGTAATCGTCATTCTCACCCTCTTCTATTGTCGCTTGGTGGCGGAATTGAGCTACTCTCCAATTGTAAGTCAGCTGAAATTTTTTGGCCTTTTTTGGTCTTTTGGCTTTGACTGTGGGTGGTTTCCTAGATCTTGTTTTTCGAGGTGCTAATGAAGAAGCTATTGGTGTTATAGGTGTTGCAGGCAATGAAGGAATAGCAGATAAGGATGGAACATTTTCATAAAAGGAGTCGCCAATTTCACGCACGATAGAATCTGGTATAATATCAGCATCTTCGGAGTTTAATTCTTCGTCGTCGGATGTATCTATTGTTAGGTTAGCAAGGGAAGATGCAATTGATGGTGCAGGAGAAGATAGCGGGGTGGAAGAATTAGTACGTGCATCATGCAATTCAGTTTCCGAATCTGATATTTCGCTAGCATCGGAAGGTGGTGCATGTTCATTCGGCACTAAAGCAATAATTTTACTTGCGCGATTAGGCTGTTGGCAAAGAAAAAAAAACAAACTCAGCACCATAACCAAACAAGCAAAAGCACACACATTTTGGCGTTGTCCGCCACAGCGGACATAATAATATAGTGGTACTTTTCTATACAATTAGCAGTGTCCGCTGTGACGGACAAAACATTTTAGTTACAAATAAACATCATAAAAATGTAATAAAGTGCGTATGTTTTAGTAAATAATGATTGACATGTTTATTATCTAATAAATAAATCTATCATTCAATTCATTTTTCCACAAAAAATAAGAAAAACAATTATAAATACCTTGAGCAAAACAGGTGGCCGCCTTTTCGCAGACATTTTGCTTCCCAACTGACATATGCAGTGTTGCCACAATCATTACTTTTTCTTTACTATTTGTTTATGGTATAAATATACATTTAATTTATTAGAAATCGATGAACATGAAATAAAAACTTGGCTGGATTTATTTTAAATAAGTGTCCGTCACACCGGACTTTATCAAATTAAGGGTTTAACAAAATAACTAAAACAAACAAACTTTTACTGGTGGTAGAGCTCCAGTGACGGAGCTCGCGGGCGTAGGCACCACCGCATTAACTTATATACTTGCCGCTAAATGGTAGTGTTCAACACTACCGTGTTCCGGTCAGGTGGTAATGTACGGCCCTGTAATTTCCGGCACAGAGGCATTAGGCCTCAGGAGTGGTAACGCATCTGCATTTTGACCTTGGTCTTTGTGTAGGTGTCTATAGGCTGCAGTCATCACTTAACATCAATGTGAACTGCATGCTTGTTTACCACTTGCATTACATTAAAAAAAAAGAAAACAAACCTTGAGTTAAAACACCAATCAGGGTGGATTTGCCAGCCTCGTTCGCTCCCATCACCGCCACCCTTAGCTCTACGCTCTGTTGTGTATCAGCCAACTGCAACAAGATATTTAAATATACAACATGTACCTCGAATAATGCACAGTCTTAAACACCTCGATTAGAAAATCGAGTTATAATCTTAATACGCAAACTGAAATTACATGTTTAAGTATTAAATATTTTTTAATTTAAGAAATAAGTTGTCCTCAATTTGTACTAACAGTATGCACACCCTATGCATATTTACCCTACCTCTACTTACGACCGTACATAAAACATAAACCTACTCACACACGCACACTATCGCAATGTGATGTAGCGTAACCTGCGTACCCCTATTTAACACTCGCAGTAATAAGATTCATTTTCACTATTTTATTTCTCAAAATATTAATATCTAGCGGCCCGCCCCGGCTTCGCGCGGTGCAATGTTGCCTACCCTCTCCTATTCGTCTTAGCGTGATGATTATACATATGTGGAGGAACGGGTGGAAGCGTTCCTCCGGCGAAAAGGGAGGATCCTCCGACCAGGCGAGGTGGTAGCGCCTGGCGGGCCGCGGCCCAACGATTGACGTTGGGAAGTTGTATATATGCCAACTCTTGAGAAATCTTCGCATGTGCGATGTAATTCGAATGCACGCCATCTACCGTACTAGACAAGTACTGTGAGGTTTTCATATGTGTTCCACTAGTTGGCGCCTTAATGTAGTGGACGCTACACATAGATTTAGCCTAAAGTCTTCCTCGATATCTTTTATAGTTTAGGCAGCGTACGCAAAATAAATAACTTTTCTGGTTGATTTTTTACACCTTGTGTCTGAAAAACCCATATATCTTACGGAACCCAATTTTTTCCAAAATAGAATATAGCCTATGTTACCCGTGGATAATGTAGCTTTCGAATAATGAAAGAATTTTTAAAATCGGTCCAGTAGTTATTGAGCCTATTCAAAACAAACAAACAAACAAAAAAATATTACCTCTTATAAAATAAAATGCACATCTCAACAAGTTCTAATAAATTTTATTTAAAGAAAAATGGAAAGAAAAATTTGACTTCAGGCGAGACTCGAACTTTGACAAATCGAACTCGAGGTTTGACAAATCGGGCAGGACTTCAGTAGCTCAATTGGAAGAGCGGCTGGACTAGATTCCCAGTAGGCTGCGAGTTCGAGTCTCGCCTGAAGTCAAATTTTTCTTTCCGTTTTTCTTTAAAAATATATTTCATAAGCATGTGTTAATGCGAAATAATATATTAAAAAAAAAAAAATGTTTTTATTCTACCACTTTGTCGGTCTGATTAAATTGTATACTTGTGCAAAATTTCAAGCTTCTAGTATCTAGTACTAATAGTTTTTGCGCTAAACCAAGGACGGACAGACCGACCGACAGACAGACGGACGGATATGGCGAAACTATAAGGGTTCCTTGTTTACTACGGAACCCTAAGAACCTGTAGTTTCAATTGATTTTATAACAAAATTTCTAAAATGCTGAATCCCGCGGAATTCGTGCGGGATTAATCAATCCCGCGGGATAAAAGAAGCTGCGGGATTGCAATTCCTAGCTATAATATATATATATACTAGCTGACCCGGCAAACTTCGTATTGCCTCAGAATGACATATTGTGTCAAAGGTTTGATAGATATGGACTATTTGTAAGGGAAAATGAAATGGTGGCTTTTACTATTTCTCTTCAATTTCTTCATATTTTCTTACCTTTTAAACATTCCCTGGCCTTCCAAAAATCATTCAAAATCAATATTAGCCAAATCGGTCCAGCCGTTCACGCGTGATGCCGTGACCGAGGAAAACGAGTTGCATTTTTATTTAAATAGACATATATAAAAATAGAATGTCAACGTCCACCGACCTTGCGTATATAGACCTCGGCGACGGCCCGGTGGGGTGCCACCCTCCGGGCGCGCGCCGCCACCAGCTCGGCGCCCAGGGCCGCGGCCATGCGGCGCAGCGCCCGCAGCGAGGCCCGCAGCGCCCGCGCGCGCAGCCCCCGCAGGGCGCCGCAGTCCCGCACCCCCACCACGTACACCGCCGAGCCGCCGCCGGACACTAGACGCCATTTCAGCTAGGGGAAGAAGACGTACCGTAACTTCACGCCCGTGTTCCCCGAAGGGTTAGGCGGAGGTAAATGCATGCATTCAAGCGCACGTGCAAACACCCACGATTCGCCGGTTACGTTTTGGACCCATGTACGACCCGTACGCTCATGTGTGCCCGGAGATGTCGACGGGTGACGAGCCTGTTGACATCTCCGGGCACATTACCAAACTTCGAGGTACTGGGAAATTTCCAGAAAATAGAAAAATCCCAATAGAACCAGAGATAGAGGACTTTACACCGTTATCTCTGATAACCCCCTACCCGGGAATCGAACCCGGGACCTCAGCGTAGTAGTAGTGGCCTGCTACCACTAGGCTACCAAGGCAGTTCACCGACCCTAAAATCGGTTAAAATCGAAAAGAGAAAGCAAAATTTGATGCGTCGGTATGGGACTTCAGTAGCTTAGTGGTAAAGGGGCTGGACTGATAATCATGAGGTCGCAGGTTCGATTCCTGCCCGAAGTCTAATTTTTCTTTCCGTTTTTTCTTTAATTCCTTAAGTTCACTCTGATGTGTTGTTGCGAAAAATAAATAGTACAAATGACAGACTGTTTTGCATCGGTAATAAACGCCATGGCTACTCTCCTCCGGTCCGCCGGTGGTCCGTGTTGCTCTATGTTTATCTTACGCATGTTTCCTTCTCTCCTGTCTCGGTAGCCTAGTGGTAGCAAGCCACTACTACTACACTTTTCTTTCCGTTTTTCTTTAATTTCTTAAAATCATAAATTCTCACGCGGACGAAGTCGCGGGCACAACTATTAACACAATTACATAGAGCAACACGGGCCACCGGCCGCGGCGGACCGGAGGGGAGTAGCCATAGCGTTTATTATATAATAATAATAATAATAATGGCAACCCATTATACGTCCCACTGCTGGGCACGAGTCTCTCCCCTTTTTGGGGGGAGGCCTGGAGCTTACTCCACCACGCTACTCTAATGCGGATTGGTGGAGGTGGGTGGGTTAGTGGCCAAGCTGCTGCCGGATGTTTTCAAACCGCCCATAAGGCCTCCGACAAAGTTTAACGACTGCTATCTATCGATAGCAACCGGGACGAAGCACGGAAACGCGCATTTAATTTGCCACTAGCGGTCATCCATCACTGTACCCAACCGCGCCCGTAGTGCTTAACCGAGCAGATCGCTTACGATCTACACCAGCCGCCGGGCCATGCGCGCTAGCGTTTATTACCGATGCAAAACAGTTTGTCATTTTTTGCGGGGGGAACTACGTGTGATACACACACACCAGTGCCGGATAAAGCCGGTGCGGGGCCCGTAGCAAATGTGACCATGGGGCCCTAGAGTTGCCTACTGAAATTTAGGATGTAAATAAAACTGAACATTTACGAAAAGGAATCGAAAACAAATTTAGGGGATTCCCCCTGTAAGTATTGTGGTATTGCCAACTTGCAACATAATAATATAGGTACCTATATAATTAGTGGTCAACGCTCCCTTTGAGAATAGCTAAGGTGTATTACATATTTGTGTTTTTTTTGGGCACAGGCACGGGCCCCCCATGGCGCGGGGCCCGTAGCATTTGCTACTCCTGCTATATGGCTAATCCGGCACTGACACACACACTACAAAAATCGACTATTACTACTAAACTCACACCTTGACATTAACAAAATATATAAACAATTTCACGCACACATTTAAACATTTGGGCGACAGGCGTAGAACCATTTGGGCAGAGAATATGTAATAATACTACGTATAGAATGGACACTTCGATGTCCCGCACGATTTGGCCGCATCACTCAACCCCTTTCCCTTCTTATGGGCGACGGTTGGTATTTTGTACGTGATACGCACACAGGTGCACGTGTAAATACACGTCACTGATTGATGTCTGTGTAATAGAGACCAAATTAAGCGTTTGTATGGAATTTTGGGAAGCGCGCATGGCCCGGCGGCTGGTGTAGATCGTAAACGATCTACTTGGTTAAGCACTACGGGCGCGGTCGGGTAGTGTGATGGGTGACCACTAGTGGCAAATTAAATGCGCGTTTCCGTGCTTCGGAGGGCACGTTAAGCCGTCGGTCCCGGATGCTATCGATAGATAGCAGTCGTTAAACCTTGTCGGAGGCCTTATGGGCGGTTTGAAAACATCCGACAGCGGCTTGGCCACTAACCCCAACACCTCCACCAATCCGCATTGGAGCAGCGTGGTGGAGTAAGCTCCAGGCCTCCCCCCAAAAAAAAAGGGGAGAGACTCGTGCCCAGCAGTGGGACGTATAATGGGTTGCCATTATTATTATTTATTATTATGGAATTTTGGTGGAGTGTCCGCGGTGTAATTTGGGCTTGTATTACGACGGAGGGGAAAGCCTGCATATGGCTACTCCCCTCCGGTTGCTCTATGCTGAACAATCATAAATTCTCGGACGGAGTCGCGGGCACAGCTTGTAACACAATTAAGATATACCTTACTGGTGGTAGAGCTCGTGTGACGGAGCTCGCGGGCGTAGGCACCACCGCATTACCTAATATACTTGCCGGTAAATGGTAGTGTTCAGCACTATCGTGTTCCGGCTTTTGACCTTGGTCTTTGTGTGGCTGTCTATAGGCTGCAGTCATCACTTAACATCAATGTGAACTGCATGCTTGTGTGCCACTCCCATTACATAAATAATAAAAAACATCCAGGCGACATGTATAGGCCCATTTGGGCTTGTACTTCGACAGAGGGGAAAGCCTGCATATGGCTACTTTTTTTATTAATCGTTTTACGGCCACGGATTCAAGTCCTTAATAGCCAATCTTTAGTATTTGATATATTCTTCATATCATAAACTAATGAATGTCCATATGGAAGATGACGATGATTGAATGTTTCCATGTGGAATATGATGAGATGGCTCCAGTAAAGTGATGGGGACTTTACTAGGAGTTTTTACAAAGTTTTGGAGGCAACACGAAAAATCACTTTTCACTTCATAATATCACTTTCCTACACCCGTGAACGTTATCGAATGCTTTATGATAAAAATCCCACCATTTTTACACATAAAAACGCGATTATACACAAATTTCGAAAATAATATCACGCAGCGACACAGCTTTTTCAGCGTTTCCGCCAAAACTCCGCATATGGCTACTCCCCTCCGGTGTTGCTCTACGCACAATCAATATTTACCTGGGTCACGAGATGCTGGAAGCGCCTCTCGCACGGCGACACCAGTTGCAACTTGTACTCAACGTTGCCGAAGCGGGGCTCCGGCGGCAGGCTGCCGTAGCATTCGTCGCCCGAGTCGTCCGCGTCCGACGTTCTGAGGTAGAAGTAAAGTAAGCAATACGGATATTCAATAAATTACCATTTGAATTAAAACAGGAGCAAAACACAAATCAATTTTTACATAAATTGAAATCCATTCTTAGCAACAAATGCTATTACAATCTTAATGAATTTTATAATGATAAACATCTATGACAATTTTAATTAATTTGAATATTTTATTGAAAATACCTATTAAAACTGAAGCCTTAGGGTTCATTATATAATAACAATACTGTTTTCCAATATTAAATTGACATGATAATAATACATAAATGAAATTAAATCTGCTTCACGTTCAAATAGTTTTATGTAATTTTGCAATTTAAAATATGTACCTATAATTTAATTTCCCGCCAACAATATTGCCATACCCAAGAGGGTTTCATGATGTACTTAGATAATTATTATTACCACCTGTACTAAACATCTCATGATTTATGCAATAAATGAATTGAATTGAATTGAATTAAGTAAGTAAGTGTAGCGTCCACTACATTAAGGCGCCAACTAATGGACGAAACCACACACAGTACTTGTCTAGTACGATAGATGGCGTGCATTCGAATTACATCGCACATACGAAGATTTCTCAAGAGTTGGCATATATACAACTTCCCAACGTCAACCGTTGGGCCGCGGCCCGCCAGGCACTACCACCTCGCCTGGTCGGAGGATCCTCCCTTTTCGTCGGAGGAACACTTCCACCCGTTCCTTTACATAAGTAAGTAAAACTTGTTTTATATTATTTCGCATTAACACATGCTTGTGAAATATATTTTATTTTTAAAGAAAAATGGAAAGAAAAATTTGACTTCAGGCCAGACTCGAACTCGCGACCTACTGGGAATCTAGTCCAGCCGCTCTTCCAATTGAGCTACTGAAGCCCTGCCCGTTTTGTCAAATCTTTCCTTCACATCTATTGCATTGCTTTATGGTAGCAGTAGCGCCATCTATTACCAACTATGCTAGTTAGTTAGTCGCGAGTTCGAGTCTCGCCTGAAGTCAAAATTTTTCTTTCCATTTTTCTTCAAAAATAAGTAAAACTTTATTAAACTTTAAGAAGTGAAGTTCATCACTCTCATGAGCTATAACTAAAATTGTACTAGTAATTAAATGGACAAAATCCTGAGGCGAAGACCAGGAGACTCATGGATACAGATACAGATGATTTATCGATAAGGCGTTTTTTTTTTTTATGTAATGGGCGTGGCAAATAAACATGCAGTTCACATTGATGTTAAGTGATGACTGCAGCCTATAGACACCCACTTGAAGACCAAGGTCAAAATGCAGATGCGTTACCACTCCTGAGGCCTTTTTTTATGTAATGGACGTGGCAAACAAGCATGCAGTTCACATTGATGTTAAGTGATGACTGCAGCCTATAGACACCCACATGAAGACCAAGATCAAAATGCAGATGCGTTACCAATCCTGAGGCCTTTTTTTTATGTAATGGGCGTGGCAAACAAGCATGCAGTCCACATTGATGTTAAGTGATGACTGCAGCCTATAGACACCCACATGAAGACCAAGGTCAAAATGCAGATGCGTTACCACTCCTGAGGCCTAAGGTGTTATGCCTCTGTGCCGGAAATTACAGGGCCGTACATTACCACCTGACCGGAACACGATAGTGTTGAACACTACCATTTAGCGGCAAGTATATTAGGTAATGCGGTGGTGCCTACGCCCGCGAGCTCCGTCACTGGAGCTCTACCACCAGTAGCAGTGTTAAGTTACATGTCAGGTTGTGCGTTACATTTTTATAATTATTGAAACAAAAATATTACATTTATTTCTGTATGTATGTATGCATCTTCACGCCAGGTCCTTAACGGGGTAGGCAGAGAGTGTAGAGCGTCAGATATCCCGGTCCTGACATACCTCTCGTGCCTCGTCTACCTTCATTTATTTCTGTCTTACGCATAATACGTACATTTACCATGTCATATTGTAATCAAAATTATATTTATATGTAGCATTAATAATTAGAAAGAATAAGTGAATTCAATGGTAATGGATAGTCAAAGATAAGATGATTTTTACTGGTGGTAGAGCTCCAGTGACGGAGCTCGCGGGTGTAGGCACCACCGCATTACCTAATATACTTGCCGCTAAATGGTAGTGTTCAACACTATCGTGTTCCGGTCAGGACAAAACTCACTTTCGTGCTTATAATACCAGGGGGCCGCAGAGGCAGAATTTGCTCAAATAAACAAGTTTTCGGATTTATCTCGCGTATGCGTATATTAAACTAAAATGATTATTTAAAATCGAACCCGACGTTTCGGTCGCTTTTCAGCTTCCGTGGTCTCGGGCAGACTGAAGTGGTTTGAAAAATTATTATGTGCAGCTACCTCCATCTATTTCGCAAACGTCTAGCGTAGCGTTCAGGATTAACACAAAAGTTACTAATTGTATCTTCAGGTCTTACAGGTAAATACTCCCTATTTAAGCAAATTCTGCTTCTGCCTCTGCCTCTGGCGGTTGTATCTTATTTCTCCACCATTGTGGAAATATAAAAAAGAATATTTCCTTTTTTTTTACTCATCCGTCCCGGGTGCCACCCATGTCAGATACGCCACTGACTGTAGCAATGAGGCCGAGCGCAGCCGTGGCAAACCACTAGTAGATATAAAAAAACTCACGTATCATCACAAAACTCCTCCATATCATCCGAACTGTAAAAGAAGTCGCTCTCCAAGTCCTCCGCGTCGAAATCCCCCGCCAGATACATATCATCCTTTATCCCAACCTTCTCCAACTTATCTATTACATTATATATCCTGTTATCTTTATAATCATTGAGTTTATTGACGTTTTTCCCAATTTTATCATCTGTGGGCTTAAATATTTGTGTTCTGTTGTTCCATTCGTTATCTTCACTGTCCCATGCTGTTGTTGGTGTGTCCTTAATGGGTGAAATTTTGTTCTTTTTCCTCCGATTCTTCCGGCCCGAGTTACGTCTTTTCGGTTTCTTGTCGTCTGCGTTTGGATCTGTTGAGGTAATGAAAGGGTTAGTTTAAAAATCCTATTGATCTGTGAAAGGGAATGTGTTCATGAAATTTATGGGGTTTTGCGAATTCATTTATTTGCTAGATATATCACACTAATCACACTATCATACTCACACTTAATCGCTACTAATATTATAAATGCGAAAGTAACCCTGTCTGTCTGTTACCTTTTTACGTCCAAAAGACTGAACCGATTTTAATGAAATTTGATATAGAGATAGAGCTGACTTTGAGAAACAACATAGGCTACTTAGTTATTAGTAAAACGACATCCACGCGGGCGAAGCCGCGGGCAACAGCTAGTAAATTATAAATGTGAAAGTTTCTTTGTTTGGATGTTTGTCAGTCAATCACGCCGAAACTACTGAACGGATTTTGATGAAATGTGTTATACAAATAGGTTATTAGCTGACTTAGATTACAGGATACTTCTTATCTTGAAAAAATGTTCCTGTGGGTTGCCATGGGATGATTTGATGAGTTTCCACAGGTTAAGCGAAAAGCGTCCTACACGCAGGCGGAGCCGCGGGCAACAGCTAGTAGTACATAAGATCTTCAGTACACATGAAATCTTTTTTTCAAATTTCACCACGTTTTTGTTATGAAGTGGCAAACAAGCATGCAGTTAGTTCACTTTAATGTTAAGTGATGACTGCAGCCTATAGACACCCACACAAAGACCAAGGTCAAAATGCAGATGCGTTACCACTCCTGGGGCCTAAGGTGTTATGCCTCTGTGCCGGAAATTACAGGGCTGTACATTACCACCTGACCGGAACACGATAGTGCTGAACACTACCATTTAGCGGCAAGTATATTAGGTAATCCGGTGGTGCCTACGCCCTCTGGCTCCTACACTGGACCTCTACCAGTAAAATTAGTCCTCTATAAAACTCACCATCATCCTTTCTATTGACTTCAATATAGTTCTCAATGTAACTGCAGTCCTTGACCAGTATCTCATTACTCAGATCCGGCTCGCAGAGAAACGAGGACTCTTCTGGCAACGTCTCGTTCTTATTCTGCGAACGCCCTCCTCTTCTCCTGCCTAGAATTATAAATATAATAATAATGGCAACCTATTATACGTCCCACTGCTGGGCACGAGTCTCTCCCCTTTTTGGGGGGAGGCCTGGAGCTTACTCCACCACGCTGCTCCAATGCAAACAACCCGCCATCGGATGTTTTCAAACCGCCCATAAGGCCTCCGACAAGGTTTAACGACTGCTATTTATCGATAGCAACCGGCTTAGCGTGTCCTCCGAAGCACGGAAACGCGCATTTATTTTGCCACTAGCGGTCACCCATCACACTACCCGACCGCGCCCGCAGTGCTTAACCGAGTAGATCGCTCATGATCTACACCAGCCGCCGGGCTATGTGCGCTTCGAATTATAAATACATTGTTTATATTATGAAGCGCGCATGGCCCCGCGGCTGGTGTAGATCGGAATCTATTCGGTTAAGCAACACGGGCGCGGTCGGGTGTGTGATGCATGTCCGCTAGTGGCAAATTATTTTGCTCGCAAACTTGTAAAAACTTAGGTGTGATAGTTTTCCGTTTAATTTCGTTATATGTAGCTCCTATTGCCGTAACGTTTGAATTTCTAACAACAACCGTTTAATTGGCGGAGGGGTGGGACACTTGACTCTAACGAAAATTGGCACTTTGTATGTATGTATGTATCTTCACGCCAGGTCCCTAACGGGGTAGGCAGAGAGTGTAGAGCGCCAGATATCCCGGTTCTGACAAACCTCTCGTGCCTCGTCTACTTTCATCATTCTCTTCATACATTCACGCCGATTCCTAAGACTTTTGATCCCACCATCAGACAGAACTCGACCTATTTGGTCATGGTAGGTCAGTCTTGGTCTTCCTGGGCCTCTGCAACCATCCACATTCGCATTGTATATCTGTTTAGTCATTCGCTCATTCGACATTCTTTCTATATTTTTACACCGATACTATCATTCACACAAAGCCTCTTTCTTACATCTTCATTACGAACGCGATCGCACTTAATAAGTCACGAACAGTTAACTAAATACAAAAATGATGTTAGCACACCCCTAACATTTATAAAGACCTATCCAACGATATCCCACACTATTTAGGAAACGAAAAATTAAAAAAATATATCCGCACGTTACATGTAGGGGACATACCCTAAATAAAAAAATGTTATGTTTTTATTCTACCACTTCGTCGGCGTAATAAAGATGTATACTTGTGCCAGTCTCTAGTACTAATAGTTTTTGCTCTAAACCGCGGACAGACAGACAGACGGACATGGCGAAACTATGTATAAGGGCTCCTTGTTTACTACGTAAACCTAAAAATGAGGGTAGGACAAAAGAGTACCAACCTTTCGGTGCATCTGGATTTTTTTTCACTGTGTCCTGGTCGTTTTTATGTCTCTTCTTATTGTTCTGTTTGCTTTGACCCTCTGAAGGGTCGAAAAGGCTGAGGAATGTGTCCATTGTCTGTGAAAAAAAAACAAAATTTTATATCAATTATTGGCTCCAACTTCTAGAAGACAGCGAGGTGTAGTGTATGCTGCGTCACATGAGAATGTACATCACTCTCTGCTGGTGGTAGAGTTCCACTGGAGGAGCTCGCGGGCGTACGCACCACCGCATTAACATTACATTAATACTTGCCGCTAAATGGTAGTGTTTGCACTATCGTGTTCCGGTCAGGTGGTAATGTACGGCCCTGTCATTTCTGGCACAGGGGCATTGTATGGGTGTCGACCCACACAAAGACCGAGGTCAAAATGCAGATACAGGGTAGGCAGAGAGTGGAGCGCCAGATTACTGGTGGTAGAGCTCCAGTGACGGAGCTCGCGGGCGTAGGCACCACCTCATTACCTAATATACTTGCCGCTAAATGATAGTGTTTAGCACTATCATGTTCCGGTCAGGTGGTAATGTACGGCCCTGTAATTACCGGCACAGAGGCATATCACGTTGGGCCTCAGGAGTGGTAACGCATTTGCATTTTGACCTTGGTCTTTGTGTGTGTGTCTATAGGCTGCAGTCATCACTTAACATCAATGTGAACTGCATCCTTGATTGCCACTTCCACAACATAAAAAAAAAAGATATCCCGGTCCTCCGGATAGTCCTGGCATACCTCCCGTACTTCATCTAGCTTCATCATTCTCTTTCATACACGCACGCCGATTCTTAAGACTTTTGACCCTACCCTCAGACAATACTACACAAATAAATATATTTAAAAACTTTCCGCGTCGGATCTCTATTTTATAGCGTAAACTTGAGTCAGTTTTACGAGGTTATTCAACTATGCGCGATTAAAAAAATATACCTATTTATAAACTAGATTCTGCCAGTGATTTCGTCCGTGTAGATTTTTTTGTGGCAATCTAGCACGCTTACATAGTTATAAACATAGAACAACACGGGCAACTATAGACAGCCTATAGAAGGTCAAAATGCAGATGCGTTACTACTCCCGAGGTCTAAGGTGTTATGCACCTGTGCCGGAAATTACCACCTAACCGGAACACGATGGTGCTGAACACTACCATTTAGCGACAAGTATATTAGGAAATGCCGTGGTTCCTACGCCCGCGAGCTCTGTCACTGGAGCTCTACCTAAGATCACTTTCGTTTCCATGTCTGGTTAAGCTTGATTGTCTGTACGGCTATTAGGTTCAGCGATCTGCCAACCCTACAACAGTGGCGTAGCCTACGCCACTCGTGTATCGTCTTGGACCATCATGGTAAAACAATGATATGACAGAAGTGGAATGATATAACTGGTGGTAGAGCTCCAGTGACGGAGCTCGCGGGCGTAGGCACCACCGCATTACCTAAAATACTTGCCGCTAAATGGTAGTGTTCAGCACTATCGTGTTCCGGTCAGGTGGTAATGTACGGCCCTGTAATTTCAGGCACAGAGGCCATAACACCTTAGGCCTCAGGAGTGGCAGCGCATCTGCATTTTGACCTCTGGTCATTGTGTGGGTGTCTATAGGCTGCAGTCATCACTTAACATCAATGTGAACTGCACGCTTGTTTGCCACTTTTATTACATATAAAAAAAAAAAAAAAAAAAAAGCGGCCAGCCAGCGCGGTGGCGGCTTTTCAAATGCAGAAAGGCCGTAACTAATACCATACTGCAAGCTATATAATAATACATATAATAATGGCAACCCATTATACGTCCCACTGCTGGGCACGAGTCTCTCCCTTTTTTTGGGGGGAGGCCTGGAGCTTACTCCACCACGTAAGCTATACCTACTTACAAAATACGCGGCCCACCGGTCGCGGCGGACCGGAGGGGAGTAGCCATAGCGTGTATTACCGATGCAAAACAGTCTGTCATCTTTTGCGGGAGGAAATGCGTGCGACACACACGCACACTACAAAAATCGTCTATTACTACGAAACTCGCACCTTGACTTTAACAAAATACAGAAACAATTTCACGCACACATTTAGACATCTAGGCGACAGGTATAGGCCCATTTGGGCTTGTACTTTGGCAGAGGGGAAAGCCTGCATATGGCTACTCCCCTCCGGTGTTGCTCTATGGAAAAAACTTTCTTGTTACGACGGCAAAGTTAAGTTATAGCCGCGGGGAGGGGGACAGGCCTAGGGGGGGCGCCAGGGTTTAATTTCACACGGGCGCTACACGAGCTAGAGCCGCCCCTGACTGTGCCTGACCAACCTACTATAAATATAACTTATGCTAATGTTTACTTATAGTATGACTGGCTTGGGAAACCCAAGTTAATAGATATTACCTGCTTCTATTTCATATTGCATCAGAAATTATACAGCATAGCTTTATGGCTGTTTTTTTTTTATGATATTGTTCTTTTTTTTTATATTCGGAGGGCATATTAAGGAAAATACTTTTGCTTGTTTGCCACTTTCATAGGTATGAAAGTGGCAAACAAGCATGCAGTTCAAATTGATGTTAAGAGATGATGACATCCTATAGACACCCACACAAAGACGAGAGGTCAAAATGCAGATGCGTTACTACTCCTGAGGCCTAAAGCACACCGCGGACACTCCGCCATAATTCCATACAAACGCTTAATTTGGTTTCTATCTATCAGTGACGTGTATTTACACGCGCACCTGTGTGCGTAGCACGTACAAAATACCAACCGTCGCCCATAAGAGGGGAAGGGGTTGTGTATGTGTGCGAATCGGGCAGGACGTCGAAGTGTTCATTCTATACGTAGTATTATTACATATTCTCTGCCTAAAGTGTTATGCCACTGCACCGGAAATTATAGCCGTACATTACCACCTGTCCGGAACATGATAGCGCTGAATACTACCATTTAGGTAATGCGGTGGTGCCTACGCCCGCGACCTCTACCACCAGTATTATAGATATGTTACAGAGGTAATTTCTAAATTTATTAAATTCACATAGTAAAAGTATTCACAATATACCTACAAAATAAAGATACATGCTTGATGCCAACTATTTCAGACTTTCAATGTAATTTGGCAACAAAATGTGACATCTCTCATTTACTTTATTGGCAGTATGTCTGTATCCCATTTCCAATCATCTAATGCTTCAGTAAAAGTTGGCTCAAATTTAAAAATGGAACACCTTTTTTAAACCACCAGAACACTGAACAAGGAAAATACTTCAAAGAGGCATGTGGCGCTCATATTTTATTTCATTTTCTTGGAGTATTTTTGAGTTATTTAAAATACGGTTGATGGCATTTTGTTTGATATATGTTTATTACAGTGCCCGTGTATAGTGAAATAGAATAACATTGCGAAGACATTGTTAAAGTAGCCAAGCCACTGCTTTACTCCAATTCCTGACTGTGACTCATTTGACTGATGTAATAAATGACTGACTGACTGGTGCTGACTTTTAGCCACTTAGAAATATATACAAAATATTGTCCTAGTTGACACTAAAAAAACAAAAAAATATATTGATGAATTTTTTTTTTAGTAACTTTCAGAGACAATACAACTACAGTTTCAGGGGTAGTAACACATCTGCATTTTGACCTCTGGTTTTTGTGTGGGTGTCTAAACAATAAAGCAATGACAATTGTGTAGTTAAATTTGAATAAACCTACTTTATAAATCTCATGCACTTCTATAATTATATTATATATTCTACTGGTGGTAGAGCTCCAGTGACGGAGCTCGCGGGCGTAGGCACCACCGCATTACCTAATATACTTGCCGCTAAATGGTAGTGTTCAACACTATCGTGTTCCGGTCAGGTGGTAATGTACGGCCCTGTAATTTCCGGCACAGAAGCATAAGACCTTAGGCCGCAGGAGTGGTAACGCATCTGCATTTTGACCTTGGTCTTTGTGTGGGTGTCTATAGGCTGCAGTCATCACTTAACATCAATGTGAACTGCATGCTTGTTTACCACTTCCATTACATTAAAAAAAAAAAAAATCAATTTGAATTTAACAAATATCTCTTTTGAACACTGTGTTTGCAAGCCCCAGTATGGTTCAAATATTGTGCAATAATTATATTTGCTAATCAGAACTAAAATCTCTTAAAAGTTTTAGAAATAAATTGTCATCACACTGTACTACCAAGAAACAAGTGAAATTTAAAATAATTTTTGAATTATGTTCATAGAATAATATCAGCATGCATTATTTTCATAAAACCTATGTCTTTGTTCTTGAGTAGTATGACCCTATAGAAAGTTATCATTTACTTTTACATGATATTTATTACATACTCGGCTTCAAGGGCGCATAATAATATAAATTGGCTATAATTTGCAAACAATACGTCAATGCGCGCAATTCCGATATGCATTTTGATAAAATTAATTATTAATGCCAACAAAAATACACATAAAGGGCGGGAAATGCTTCTCTAGCCAACAAGCCAAGTAATCTTTATATTTTTTTTAATCATCAAAGGAAAGGATTCAAAGAATAAACCATAGTTATTTTTTTATTTCTAAAAATAGCAATTCAATAGGTACTCACAATTCCTAACAGCTGTTCGGGCTTGGGTTCAAGGTCGCATTGAGTTCTCTTGCCAACAAACCTCTTTACACTGAATAAACGTGAAAACAAACAAGATCACTGCCAAAAAATATTTACAATGACGTAAGATCAACAATAATAAAACAACTGTTCAAACAGAAATCGTCATTTAACAACCAATTCTAAATACCTATTACACTGTTACACTTATTACAGCAAACGTAATTTAGGTGAAGTGAAGCTTAATACTCATAGTTATTCAATTTTTAGAGATAAAGAGAGCACTTAATTCTGTAACTGTTGCAAAATTTTGTGAAATCCCCCATTGTATGTTGTATGATGAAATAATTTTCTCAGAATTTGATTTGACAATCTGCCAGGCTGATTGGAAAATGTTTTTTTCCACTGGCAACCGAAAATTATTATGATGTTCTTGTATGACAGTTAAAATGTAGTTTAAGAACGAACCCCGTTACTATAACTGAATAAACAATTTTTGAAGATATTTTTATATCATTTATCTACTTTATAAAATTATTTTAATCCTTCAAGGATCGTACGGCCACCGGCGGCGAGACGCAATTGAATTTCAATTGTCATATTTTTCTCGTGTCTGGAGAGATAAATCAAGAATGTTGAAATATCTTTTATATCATACAACTTTTCTTAGAAATAAGTCGCAAAATTGTATCTATTAAATACGTTTTTGAACGAAAATTTTAGTATTTACAAATCACCGCGAATTGTAATACAAACAAAAACATTTTCAATAATAATTGTTCTACAAAAGCGAGAAATATGTTTTTTTTTCTTTCAAAAACGTAACTCTAAGAAGTTTTAACTTTCAAGCATGTTAATAAAAACCTACAGTCACATATTTCACAATTTATTTTGCTAATTTGTATCAGTACGTGCTTCGCAAACGGTAGCTATGAACCGCAAGTACCGCAACATGTCAACTTGTGAAAAATTCCCTAATTTCAGGCAATTTTAACTTAGTTTGTTTTTGAATTCAATTGCTATTTGCGTCAAAGTTAGATTCAATACCGGTTCTCACAAGTATTTTCTCTAAAGTTTGTACTTATTTTAATTATTCGGACAACATTGTAATTCTTTCAATATATATCTCAAACAAACTATCATATAATTGAAATATATTATCTGTCTTATTTTTTAATTGGAATCATTATGCAATTCAATACATTCACCACAGAAAAGACCTATACTATACTTTAATTAGTATAGATGTCGTAAACATTATTAATCCTTCAAGGATCGTACGGCCACCGGCGGCGAGACACAATTGAATTGCAATGGTCATATTTTTCTCGTGTCTGGAGAGATTAAGCAACTTCAAGGAATAGATGAAATCAATAATTAGATAGTGTACCATATTTTAATCATTTTCATCAATCACATTCACAAACCACATTTTGTATACGGATTCAAAGAAAATAACCATTATAATAATATATTTATCTAACGCAAATTCATATAACAGTCATGCTCACTTTAATGTCTTTGCCTTCGGCGGCGTCGTGTGACGGGTTGCTCACTTCCCTTCAAAATGGTCGAGGAGAGCAATGGCTGCCACATGCGTCATACTCGTGAACGGGTGCTGATTGTGGGGACTGGTCTGTGTTGATTTGCGAGTGTTATATTCTGCCACGATATTAAGCTGTTGTTGGTTTTTGCGTATGTGTTTATATGCAAATATTTATATGCCATGGACGTTCACATTATCTTTATTCTATGTAATAATATTTGTATTAAATCTAAGGTTTTGACAAAAGAGCAACACAGTTTGTTGGGTAGCGGAGTTCTTCTCAGTAGTGCCTGCACTTGGAACTCTGCTAAGTGAATGACTATGATTATGACGAACAGATTCTTCATTTTCTTCTATGAAGGAATTGAAAAATTTGATGATTCACGTATCGGTTAGATATTATTATTAAATTGGTATTTATTAATACCTATTGGATTACTATTATAAGTCATTCTCTCTAGGTAGCTTAAAACCCGACAATACAAAAGTGTCCTTGTAGACCAATTTGAAATAAATGATTTGAATTTTGAAACAATATTAAAGCTGCTAAAATTTTAACCTTTTCCCATAAGGTTTTTTTAAATAGACTCAACTCAACCTTTAATGGATGGATGTGGAATGTTTTTGGGAATTTCACTCTGAATTTTAAGGAAATTTTAAAACAGGTGGTGACAATTAACGAACAGAATAAATGGATGGCGGGAAATTTTACTATCCAACTGTCAAATTGGTTTGTTGGTCTGTGCTGTCAAACTCAGTCAAACTCAAAGGCTCAAAAGCAGTGGTGCCGATCCGTGGGGAATTCCCCAAAACGTGGGGAATTTTATACTTTTGCGGGTATAAAATGGGGAATAAAATTTTTGGGGAATTGTGGGGAATTGAGGGAGTTTCATTATTATTTCTAAAAGAATTTGTTAAATTAATTAAATTATAACATTTTAAATATATATGAGATTAAATTCGATAAAAAAATTTTATTTCCTTATTCAAGTATAATCATTCTTCCCGCTCATCTTGCCACGCCAATCTTTCGTCGGTAATTAAAATATCTTCATTTTTGACTCCTTCTATTTCCTCTTCATTGTTCCCGTTAGAAATTTCTAATTCGTCTTCAAATGGCATTAAATGGCAAAGCACGAAAATGAAGTCACCTTAAATATTAAATATTCTCTATGAATTACAAATATAATACAAATTTATTTTTAGCATGATTAAATTTCAATAACAATAGCAATTTTATACTTATCAATTACCTTGTTTTTTTTTTAAATACATAATAATTCTTGTTATTTATTTTAATAATCTTCATGTCACCAAATTTGTCCGTTACAGGATCAATTTCTTCAACAAAATTCTGCATTTTATTTTTTAAGTTAAATTAATTTTTTTTTAAATCTTACAGGTTTTAAATTATAAAATGTAACACTATACACTGCTATTACTTGAATATCTTTAATGTTTATTTTACTTTTCTTTTATTTTTAATTTTAATTATAATCACTTTAATAATTTTTTTTTTATTATTATAGAGATTGGGGAATGAATGGGGATTTTTTAAATTACTAGTGGGGAATGTGGGGAATTTTATCTTTGCTTGTGGGAATGTGAGCTAACCCCTGACGGCAACACTGCTCAAAAGAGTTTTGGCGGGAACCTTGAAAGAGGCGTATGGTGCTCTTATTTTATTTCATTTTCTTGGTGTATTTTTAAGTTATATTGAATAAAATTGGTGGCATTTTGTTTGATATAGGTATATTACAGTGCCCGTGTATAGTGAAATAGAATAACAGTGCGAAAATACGACCTTTCAGGTTGCCTCCAAAACTTCATGAAAATGTTCTGGTAAAGTAGCCATTGCTTTACTCGAATAACTTGATTGTAACTCACTTGACTGACATATTATACTTGATAACTTATATACTTGATACTTACATATTATACTTGATGACTATATTATATAACTTTTACGCTGCTCAAATAAATATGAAATATCGTTTTACTTGACACTGGCAATATGCGTAATAGCGATGCCATAATAACAAAAAAAAAAAAGGCTCACAATCAAAATAAACACTTCAGATTAGACCTGAGTCGATCACTCCTTCGTCGAGATTCGGGTCGATCGCGACCCATTGACAAGGTGATCGAGTCTAAATGACTCGATCGTTTGGGTCATTTGGGTCGCGACTCGATTTCGCTTAAACGTATACTGTAGCTCATGATTCTCGTGATTCGAGACCCATCTGATAAGGATGCAAGACTCGAGACCGCGATCCACACATTATGTCGCTGGCTATTTATCATGTTAATACAATTCAATTCATTATTCAAATATTTAACAATAATTTCATTCTGAAACTTTATAAGTAAATAGGATTAATTTATAGAAAAAAAATCGGCATTCAGGAACTGCACCGGTAAAGCTATTGCATAGAATGCAATGCGATTATATAGAATAAAAAACCTTTACAAATTGACATTTGGTAGCGCATAAATTTTACAATTAGATGACATGGTGCAGGGGAGCATGATCGATAAAACTGTAAACAAACTGAAGTGTACTCTATCAGTTTTATAATAGAGTTCACGAGAAACAAAGTACCCAATGACCCAAAGGATCCAAATGATCTACTTTTTTTGTACGTCACGACCCGATCACTTTTGTTAGGATCGTGATTCAATCAAAGTGATTCTATCGCTCGCGATCGACTCAGCTCTACTTCAGATCAGAATTTCAGAATCAGAAAAATGTCGATACAAGTAGAAAATAAATTGAAAAACACCGAAAACAAGGACATATTTGAGCAGAAAACACACTACATACCTTGCAAAGTGGAAGAAGATGGACCGGCGAAAGTTGGCAATTATTTTGAGCCGTACATTGCTGAAAATGACAAGGGTGGTAAGTTTTCAACCAAAACCTCTCCATAAGGGGGACATGCCATAAAAGCCACGCTTGGCATGCGGATTGGCGATCGTAGTGGCTGTAGTTTTATCGCAGGACGCTGCTGCTCATCTTTTTTTTATGAAAGTAAGGTGGTAAACACATGCAGCTCACATTGATGTTAAGTGATGACTGCAGCCTATAGACATACCGAGGTCAAAATGCAAAATGGTGCGTTGCCACACCTGAGACCTCTAAGTTGTTTTGCCTCTATGATAGGCTAAACAATTCAATGAAATATTCTAAAAAATTTTGTAATGGGTAAATGAGAAAAAAAAAATATTGTAAGATATTTGTGCGCCTGTCTGCTCATCTAGCAGTCACTATTGGTACACATTGTAAATCAGTGATCTGAATATGCAAATGCAACATTATGAATTGAATTATAAATTAACCCCCTATTCATACTCATACATTAGATACGTTTTAGCTATAGAATGCTTTGTCTTTGTCAGTTGCATTGTCAAATGTGCGATAGAAAAAGACAAAGGAGAGATTAGTAACACTTTAGCTAAAATGTTTATGAATTTGGGGGATAGTTTATATGTGGGTAGTATTATATATTTTATGCATCACTTTATGTAGATTTCTTTAGCTTACCATCAATGGGATTTTACCTCCTATCTCTCTTTCCGCAAGGGAAAAAGAATTTTTTTTTTTGCGTGAAGAATTTTTTTTTTTTTTTTTGCTTTCTTGGCAATTGTCCTAAGACATTTCTGCCAGCATCACGTTTGACATTATGTTAGGTCTTCAATGATACTTCAGTGCGTGATGCAACGACAGACACAAAATCTGAAAAAGTATATATTAATATTGTTAGTAGGTGGTTAGTTGAGAACGAAAGACAACCAAAGTTAGTATTAGTAATGTTATAACAAACACATAAAACAATAATAATAATAATAATAAACACACAAACACACACACACACACACACACACACACACACACACACACACACACACAGACACACAGACACACATAGATTTTTTACAGGTATATTAGTTATTTACAACTTAATTTTATTTATATTTACAAAGTTTATAATGCCTAAAAGGACTGTTGGATCTTGGATAGAGAGAAGAGTAGGTATGCAAGTGGGAAGCGGGACATTTTGGTGGAGGAGAGATAGGAATTGGGAACGATTGTATAGGGGGCAAGAGAAAAAGATATGATTCACGTCACCTTCGTCTAGACCGCATTCACAAATTGAGGAATCCCGAATCCTTAGCTTGTGAAGGAATTGGGGAGATGTACAATGACCTAAACGAATACGACAGATGACAGATGTTACTCTCTTTGAAGCTTTGACTTTAAAAAACCATGGTTTAATAGGGATTGAAGGCTGAATCCTTGCATAATAGGCTCCACGGGACTTGTTTGGTTTCAGCCAGTGAGAAGTCCATGCATCATACAAATATCTCTTTGGCTGGTGAACCAAATCATGAGGGAAAATTTTATAAGGAAACAGATCACCGGAGGATACTGCGTCCTTTGCCAGTTGGTCGGCATGTTCATTACCCGACACACCAGAGTGGCCGGGTATCCAGGCTAAGATGACAGTTAAATTACATTCTTTGCATTGTTTTAGATTTTTTTTTATTTCCAAGAGGATAGGATTATGGGTTTTTTGGGCAAAGGGATTACATACAAGGGATTGCAATGAGCTGAGAGAATCAGAAAAAATTAAGGAGAAGGGCAGTTTACACATCAGTACATATTTTACGGCTTCAAGTATCCCAGTACATTCTCCGGAGAATACAGAAGTCTCAGGAGGATATTTAATTTTTTGAACAATATTGTACTCAACATGATATATGCCGATGCCGACACAACTATCAGGGGAAAGTTTGGAGGCATCCGTGAAAATAGAATGCCACCCTTGCCAGTCCTCTTTCATGGTAGCAATGAAACGCTCCTTGGCGCATGGGTCATTTTTATTTATGTCAAAGTTGAAGATGATATTAGGTTTAAATTTAACAATGTCATAAGGGTAACTGAATATAGCAAGTTTACAAGATCGATGTACTGGCGCATCAAGAGCTCGGAATTTGAGGTAGCTGTTGACTAATTTGGGAGGTTCTTTATGAGACCAATAATTGGAAGACCTAACAAGATGTGATAATTGTTCCAGAACTTGAAATAATGGGTGGTGGGAAAATTGGCTAATACGGAACAGAAACTTATCAGCAAGATATTGTCGTCTACAATTGAGTGGTGGGTCCACACACTCAACTTGTAGTGCATTTATGGGACTGGACTTCATAGCTCCTGTTATAATGCGGAGTGCCTTAGATTGAACCCGGTCCAATTTGCTGAGCCCAGCCTTATTGGCTGGGTCCAATAAAAATGACCCATAATCCAAAACACTTCTAATGATCGCATTATACAGGAGCTTTAGGGAGAAGGGATGAGCCCCCCACCAGACGCCCGCTAAGCATTTAAGTATATTGAGATTTCTCTCACATTTGGAAATAATATACTCACAATGATTTTTACCAGTTAAATGTGAATCTAAAATAAGTCCAAGAAATTTTACATTATCTTTAATGGGAATTGGGCAATTATTTATTTTTATGTCAACAGCTGGGATGATTCGCTTCCTAGTAAAAATCACCACTGTACTCTTGGTCGCAGACAGCTCAAGGCCATTAGTATCGAGCCATTCGCTCAGAGACGACAGAGCATGATTCATCGCAAATGAAGCATTTGTTATACAAGGATCAGAAACGAAAAGCAACACATCATCAGCATATTGGAGGATTTGGCAGGGATGAGGGATGCAAGTCTCTAAGTCATGGGTGTAAATGTTGTAAAGGATCGGACTGAGGACTGAGCCTTGCGGTAAGCCTTTATATATGGAGCCAGGGGTCTGTTCGTGGCCTCTGATGTAAATAAAACGTTCAGAAAGAAGGTTTAATATGAGACGGATCCAATTGTCAGGCATCCTCAGCTGTTGAAGTTTCTTCCTGAGGATGGGCAACTGGACATTGTCGTAGGCGGATGATATGTCCAGAAAAGCACCTACTATGTGCTCCTTTCGCGAAAAGGACAGACGAATTTGGGATGTGAATATGCTGAGACTGTCTATGGTGCTTTTACCCTTTCTAAAGCCGTATTGCGTATCAGCCAGAATACCTCTATTTTCGATAAACCATTCCAGACGATTTTTGAGCAAATGTTCAGTAATTTTTACTAAGACAGACGAGAGTGCGATTGGCCTATAGGAGTTTGAATCGTTCGGATTTTTATTTGGTTTAAGAATAGGAATTATTAGTTGCGACTTCCAAGATATTGGAACTTTACCTGTATCCGAAATAATATTGACGAGTTTTAAAAAATAGTTAAGGGTGGATTCTGGTGCTTTGGATATGAAAGAGTACGGAATGCCATCCAGTCCGGGAGAGGAGTCTCTAACATTTGTCAGGACATCCTCCAACTCTTGTAATGAGAAAGGAGCTGCTAAATAATCGTTGGAATGTTGGTTTGGTGTATTAGAAAAACATGGGAGATCATTGAAGGAAGGAACAAAGGGAGGGGCAATTTTATCAAATATTTTTTCAAACATATCTTTGGAGAAGCAGGGTGGAGGGGGTTTATTCAGTTTTGAAGATCGAAACCGTCGAATTTTATTCCATACAGTGGAAGCAGGTGTGTCAGGAGAAATAGACATGCAATATTCTTTCCAACCATCTCGTTTTTTGGTGTGAAGAGTGAGCCGACATTTGGCTGATATCCTGTTAAGTTCAATATAGTTATCACTTGTCATTTGGTAGCAGTAATTCAGTTCAGCTGCTTTCCGTTCTGTTACCGATTGAGTACATTCTCTATCCCACCATGGTGGAGAAGGAGGTTTACCATCGCATTTTTTTTTCTTAGGAAATGCTACGTCAGCTGCTTCAGTTATAGCGGAGATGAGACTGTTTGAGCAAAACTCTATATTCTCCGAAGAGACCATTGGCAACTGTTCAGTTTTCAATGTTAATATTTCAGAATATTTTTTATAATCACCATATTTGGTTTGATATTTTAGGAGAGGAGCATTTTCTTTAAAGGGAATATAAGTGGATGGAAGATTAAGGACAATAGGGAAGTGGCGACTCCCGTGTGTCGAGTGCATAACGCTCCAGGTAGTTTGGGATGCCAGATCTGGGGAACAGATTGACAGATCAATTGCACTCGCATTCTCCGATGGTCTGGTTCGAAATGTGGATGTTCCGTCGTTAAGTATGCAAAGATTCAGTTCATCAATGATATCAATTAGAGTTTCACCTGATGCATCACTTCTAGAGCTACCCCAAGACCGGTGATGGCAGTTGAAATCCCCTAAGACAATTCGAGAAGAAGGAAGGGATAGTATAATATCTTTCAGTTCCAAAAGGATTGAATCTGAAGGATATGGGATATATAAAGAGAGGAAGGAAATATTATTTACAGATACAGCTACAGCTTGGAAACTGTCGCTGTGAGACGGGATAGGAATTTGGGAACAAGGAATGGAGTTTCTGACGAGCAGGGCGGCACCACCCCACCCGTCAGTTCTATCCTCCCTGAAACATACAAAGCCCGGCAGCCCAAATGAGCTGGTCGGGCCCAGCCATGTCTCAGAGAGGGCTATTATGTTGGGATTTATATCGCGGACTAGGAATGTTAGGTCTGCCCTTTTACAGGCAGACCTAATGCTTTGGCAGTTCCACTGAAGGATTTTCTCCAAAGGAGCCATTTTTGAGCACAGATGATAAAGTTTGAAGTAGATAGTCGGCGTGGGACGGTGAAGAGTTATTATATAGGTTAGAGATTGTTGAAATGAGAGAAGCAAGAAAAATAGGAAGGGATATGGTTGATACATTGGAAGGTGACTCATTGCAATGGTCGAGGAGAGCACACCCATTAGGTGTCTGAGAAGAAGAAGGTCTGATGATCTCACTATGAGCAATTTTGTCATATCCTTTAGATATTTTAGATTGGCTACGAGGATGCAAGAATACAGTTTTTTTGTACGAAGGAGAGTTAGGCAAGCTAGCAAGAGTATGGCTAATCCCACCACTACGTGGGATACTTTTAGAGCTTGTCACATCTGCAAAAGATCTGTTCACTTGGGCATGAAGTTTTGTAGCCTCGGCATATGAGATGGACTTTTCAGCCATGGAAGTTTTTATTGCCTTTTGGCGGGAGAATTCTGGGCACCGAACCTTGTCAGTAGCAAAATGGTGTCCTCCGCAAGAAAGGCAAAGGGCATCCTCTTTTTCTACTGAGCAGGAGTCACCGGCGTGTTCCTTACCACACTTATAACAGCGTGGTTTTGAACGACACTGTGTTTTCGTGTGCCCGAAGCGACAACAAGTGAAGCATTGTACGGTGGGGTAGATGTATAATTCCACTGGTAAGGAATTATAACAGACAAAAACTTTATCTGGCAATTGCTGACCATCAAAGGTAAGAACTACAGTTTGGGATGGTTTCCAAATTGCTTTTCCATCAATTACTACTTTGTAGTTTAGTCGCCTAGCCTTGAGAATGGGACTTCTGCAATTATTAGGGAGGGAAATATACTCTATGATTTCTTCTGGGGACCATTCGGATGGAATACCTCGCACAAGTCCTAGTTTTGTAACATTAAATGAAGGTATAAATGCCTTATAGCCTTCGGTGGTAAGAATGGGATTGGTTTTAAAAGAATTTGCATGATTTGCTGAGGAAAATGCTAGGGCAATACGGTTTCTACCGATACTTTGAATGCTGCCCTCGACAACATTAGCAATGCGTCTCTTGAAAAGGAACCTACCAAAATTGACAGGATGGAGAGTGGTGCCTGCATTGGGAGTATTTTCAATACGTTGTACATGGATAATGAAAGGTCCTACATCAGAGTCGCTGTAATCTACACGACCAACGGGTGTAGCAGTAGTAGGTGTTGTAAGTGACGATAAAATAGATGTAGGAACCTGGGAAAATTGAGTAGGAGGTGTAATTTGTCCAGCGGGGATTTCAGCATCCATTGGAATTTGTACGGTGGGATTTTGCGGTGACGCTTTCCTACGTTTCGAATTTGAATTTGATCTCGACCTAACGGGAGATGTCGATGACTTGCGCATCTTACGATCAGTATTTCTTGTTTTTTTTGTGAATTTTCGCTCATGCGAGTCGAATTCTTGGGCAGATACTGTTAAAAGGGCAGAGAAAGCGTTGTGGGTGGGAATACTGGGACCGGGGTCCCCAGGATCAGGAGGTTCGTTCATTTTTGGTAAGCAGGAGGTAGATCAGAAAAAAAAAAAAAAACCTAAGATACTGTGTGAAACACCAATGTGACAAAGTATTTGTATTTGAACAAATAACTACGAGATCTATAACTTACCCAGCACCAAAACACATAAAATCACAATCACAAAACAAATATGTTAGACTTTGTGTCTTCAAACCACAATTTTTATGAAGAAAACCGAGAACTCAACGCGACGAGTCAAACGCTCCGCTGGAAGTCCCGTGAAGAATTAGATTTGAGTTTCCCACTATCATTAAAAAATATATTTTTCAGAAATGACAGGCACATTCCGTGGACATCCATTAAATGGAAAGAAAATGGCTTTACCAGAAGGTTACAGAGGTATTGTTGTTACCGAAGCTAAGAGACCCCTGGCTGAAGATGTTGATAGAAGATTCCAAGTAAGATCTTGCATATTTTCAATGCTTAAACAGATAATCCCCAAAGGGGTAGGCAGAGGTAAATGCATGCAGTGGCATAACAAATTCAAATATATTTATTAGTAACACCAAGTTACAAGTCATTTTTAGAAAGTATGTATGTATCTTCACGCCAGGTCCCTAACGGGGTAGGCAGAGAGTGTAGAGCGCCAGATATCCCGGTTCAGACAAACCTCTCGTGCCTCGTCTACCTTCATCATTCTCTTCATACATGCACGCCGATTCCTAAGACTTTTGACCCCACCATCAGACAGAACTCGACCTATTTGGTCATGGTAGGTCAGCCTTGGTCTTCCTGGGCCTCTGCAACCATCCACATTCGCATTGTATATCTGTTTAGTCATTCGCTCATTCGACATTCTTTCTATATGCCCGAACCATCGGAGCATGCCTTTTAGAAAGTAGGTACAATATATTAACGACTAGTTGTGCCCCCAACTTCGTGCGCGTGAGAATTTATCATTGATCAGCATCTACCCGGACGAAGTCGTGGGCGCAGCAAGTATAAAAGTAGCCAAAGTTAATCCTTATTACATAAGCTATCTGCCAGTGAAAGCAAATCCTGAATGCTACCCAAGGCGTTAACGAAATCGATGGAGGTAGCTACATATAATTTTTCAAACTTCTGTCTGACTAATGTCACCTCAGTCTGCCCGGGACCACGGAAGCTGAAAAGCGACCGAAATGTCAGGTTGATTTTAAAAATCATTTTGGTTTAATATAAGCAAGATAAATCTATATAAATAGTTTTTTTTTTTTTCAATGAGTGTAGCTCGCGAAAATTTAAGAACATATCATATAATTTTCACTGGTGGTAGAGCTCCAGTGACGCTCAGCTCGCGGGCGTAGGCACCACCGCATTACCTGATATACTTGCCGCTAAATGGTAGGTTCAGCACTATTGTGTTCTGGCACAGAGGCATAACACCTTAGGCCTCAGGAGTGGTAACGCATCTGCATTTTGACCTTGGTCTTTGTGTGGGTGTCTAAAGGCTGCAGTCATTATTTTTAACGTAATGAATTTGGTTAACAAGCATGCAGCTCACATTGAATTTAATATCTTCACTATCTCTTATTTCCAGGTTGCGGGTGGTTTCAAAGAGTTTGTTTATTGGAATTGGGATAAGAAACCATCACAAAATGACAATATTGCTCGAGCAATGGACTGGATAGATATTGCCGAAGCTGTGAGTATTTGCTACCAAAGTCCACACCTGATATTAATTTGTAACACACAAAACTCAAAAATTGATTAAATCACTTGGAAATAATAGAATTTGCTTGAAATAGGTCAAATTACAAATATTAAATGAATTAGGTCAAATTAAAATTCAAGCGATTACAACTGATAAGTCGATATGTCAAAGTAAACAAAATTCAAATAAATAATGGTCCAATAATGGTAAAATATTCGAAAATTATTTGTTTCAGATACATGGCGATTAATGGAAAATAGTCGACGGTATATACTTATGAAGATGTATTACAAAGCAGAGTTCACAAAATCAAAATGAACACCTGCCTGGGGGTGTGACCACCTATCGACATTGCTATCTCATTCTAGTATCCGAAACTACTGAACTTAAAATTTTGAAAAAAATGTGGAAAATAGTTCATTGCCTATAGATTACTAGATTACTGGAAACCTATAAGAAGTTTGAGTTTTCAAATTAAATCGAAAATTCTTAATAATATAACCCCCCCTGCCGGTACCACCGTAACCGCTATGCCCCTGCATTTTAAATCTGTAATATTTTCGAAAATATTTATTTAAATTACGGAATCCTCACCACGCGAGTC
The DNA here is from genome assembly GCA_036365455.1 of Macrosoma leucophasiata. Taxonomy (NCBI): domain Eukaryota; kingdom Metazoa; phylum Arthropoda; class Insecta; order Lepidoptera; family Hedylidae; genus Macrosoma; species Macrosoma leucophasiata. Next base: position 6,830,485 of record JAWQUS010000029.1, read on the forward strand.
GAACTCGCACTTGTCCGGTTTATTTTTTTTAAGTAGTTGCCTACACGCATACTTGTAAAATCTCAAAAATGTGTCCATATAGCATTCCGCGAAAAAATCTACATGTATGGCAATTACTATTATAAGAAGAATTAATTAAATCACTTACTATCGTTTTTTTTTTTCATTTTAATTTAATTTCTATAGTTTATTTAATTTTTTATGCTTTACAGCACAGGTCAGCAACAAGTCTACTCTACTATTGTTAAATTATTAGAAGAAAAAGATACAGAATTTTATACCTACAAACCAAAAAGTGAAAGAAGCTTTAAGGTCGTGCTAAAAACATCCATCCGTCATTGGACACAGAGGAGATAAGAATAGAATTACAAGAACAATGACATAGTTACAAATATTTGGAACTTAAAACAAAGGTTAACAAAAAACCTTTACCAATATTTATTGTAGAACTTGAACCACAGGCTAACAATAAACAAATATATAATATCAGAAAACTTTTGAACTGCAATATTCACTTTGAACCACCACGCCCAAAACGGGAAATACCACAATGCTCAAAATGTCAGCAATATGGCCACACCCAGAACTATTGTCGACGAAAGCCCAAATGTATCAAATGTGCCGGTGATCACGCATCATCAGCTTGTGCAAAGAAAGGAAGACTAAGTGATGTCAAATGTATCCTGTGTGGAGGAAACCACCCAGCGAATTATAAGGGCTGCAGTGTATACAGAGAGCTGCAGAAAATCAAGTACTCCCCTTTACGCGAAAATCGACCTCCAAGAACACTGCACAAAAAAGAAAAAAATCCCAAACTAACTGCGGAACGAAATATGGAAAAAAATACCTACGCTCAGGTAGTAAGGAGTGAAGAAATATTAAATAATAATAAAACAGAGGTAAAAATTGCACAAGAACAAAATTTTGTCAAAGATATGATGGAGATGTTAAGCCAAATGATGAAACAACTTACAACTATGAACAATCTGCTCACAACATTAACAAATCAAATGGCACATTCGCGTCACTCAAAATAGTGATATGGAATGCCAACGGGCTGCTACAACATACATTAGAAGTGAAAACATTTTTATACGACAATGACGTTGATATACCGATGATATCTGAGAGACATTTTACTAGTAAAAGTTACATTAATATTCCAAGAGTTACATTAATTCTACAATACAAACCACCCGTGGCGGCGCACATGCAGGATCTGCGATTCTTATAAAATCCAGTATTAAACACCACCTAGCACAACCCTACTGTTTAGATAAGATCCAGGCTACTAATGTTGTCATTGATTGCTCAACCGGACCTCTGACTGTTTCTGCACTGTACTGTCCTCCTAAACATAACCTAAAAAAAGAGGATTATACTGATTTCTTCCAGTTGCTCGGAAATAGATTTATAGCTGGAGGAGACTATAATGCAAAGCATACTGACTGGGGATCACGAGTCACCTCACCAAAGGGATGCCAACTATTACTGGCAATGCAAGAATTGAAACTATCTGTTGTCTCAACACAAGAACCTACATATTGGCTGACTGACAGGAAACGGAGTCCAGATCTCCTTGACTTTTGTGTGACTAAAGGCATTGCAAATACTATTATATCGGCTAAATCTTGCTTGGATCTATCATCAGACCATACACCAGTCATAATAACTTTGAAAAAAGAAACCAGAAAGATGCATAAACAATGTAGACTTCATAGCCACAAAACGAACTGGTCCATCTTCCGTTACCTGGTATCTTGTACAATAAATACAAAGTTGCCTCTGAAAACAGATGATGATATCACGTTGGCTGTGGAACATTTTAACAACTGTGTTCAGACATCGGCATGGGAAGCTACACCCAATTGTTCCAATAACATCTCAAACACTAGCCCACAAATTATAAGAGATATGATTTCTGAAAAACGTTCTGCCAGAGATACTTGGCAGCAGACTAGATATCCTCCTCATAAGAAAAAGTTCAATTATATTACAAAAAAACTAAAAGACATACTTTCAGAATATAATAACGCAGGCGTTGAAAAATACCTTACAAGTTTGGACGCCACGCGGGCTACGGATTATTCACTATGGAGGGCTACAAAGAAATTAAAACAACCTAAAATCTTCTTGCCTCCCATTCGCAAGTCTGATGACTCATGGGCCAATAGTGATAAAGAAAAGGCCAGAGCCCAATTCAAGCCCAACAATACTGAAGATACCACGGGTACGGCTGCGGAAATCTCAAAAGTGTTAGCTGAACCTTACCAGCTTTACCATCCAATAGACAGGTTCACTAAAGCCGAGGTATATGATGCAATATTAAAATTAGATCAACACAAGGCACCCGGCTATGATCTGATAACGGCAAAAATTCTGAGAGAACTGCCTGAGGAAGGAATTATAATGCTAACCCAGATTTACAATTCGATATTACGAAGGAGCTATTTCAGTCAGGAGCAATGGAAAGTCGCCCAAATAATTGATATTGAAGCCAGGTAAACATTTCTAAGAACCTAAATCTTATCGTCCAATAAGTCTTTTGCCAATGACCTCAAAAGTACTAGAAATTTTGTTTCTAAACAGAATGAACCCCATACTCAACGATAGAAAACTTATTCCTAACCACCAATTTGGATTTAGGCATGGGCATGGCACAATAGAACAAATTCACAGGCTGGTGAATAGCATATACAATTCCTTCGAAAAAAAGAAATACTGCTCCGCAGCATTTTTGGATATATCTCAGGCATTTGACCGAGTATGGCATGAAGGCCTATTATATAAAATAAAGACAATGCTCCCAATAAATTACTTCTTATTTCTGAAGTCATACCTACACGAGCGGCGCTTTTTTGTTGCGCTTGGTGATGATACTTCGGATCTCAATGAAATTCATGCCGGGGTTCCCCAGGGCAGTGTTTTGGGCCCCACACTATACTTACTCTTTACGTCTGACCTGCCAGTGACTGATGGCGTGAATGTTGGAACTTATGCTGACGATACAGCTCTTCTAGCAGTTGATAAAAAAGCATCTAAACCATATGATCTTCTTCAAAATAGCTTGGATAACATCTCCACCTGGCTTAAGAAATGGCGTATCAAAGCTAACGAAACGAAATCCATCCGTGTCACCTATACACTCAGAAAGGAGACTTGTCCACCTGTCACCTTAAATAATATTGACATACCCCAAGCTGAAGAAGCCAAAAATCTTGGGATGTACCTGGATAGAAGACTCACTTGGAAGAAACACATATTTACCAAGCGCAAAGCACTCAGTCTTCAACTCAGAAAATATTACTGGTTATTAAACAAGAAGTCCATGTTATCATTCGAAAATAAACTTGTGGAGGAACGGGTGGAAGTGTTCCTCCGGCGAAAAGGGAGGATCCTCCGACCAGGCGAGGTGGTAGCGCCTGGCGGGCCGCGGCCCAACGATTGACGTTGGGAAGTTGTATATATGCCAACTCTTGAGAAATCTTCGCATGTGCGATGTAATTCGAATGCACGCCATCTATCGTACTAGACAAGTACTGTGAGGTTTCATCTGTGTTCCACTAGTAGGCGCCTTAATGTAGTGGACGCTACATCACTCCCCTCCAAGACCGAAGGTTGATATGTATCGAGGCAGCTGTCAGGGCTTCTCGCGGAGCTGTGCCAATGCCATAATCCCATGCCGCAAGTCCCAGTGAGTTGCGAGGGTCCTCAGTGAGTCGAGGTAGTCGCTGCTGCGGTGATGCGAAAGTCCCCTTTGAATCGAGGTAGTCGCTGCGTAGTAGTTACTGCGTCCGTCCACGCAGTACTGACGCTGATGTGGCTGCAGGGTAGTCCAGGCATGCGCGGTCGCTGCAGGCGTGTGGAGTATCCCTGATGAAGCCGAGGGTGCTGGCTGGCGTGACTTGATTACCGCTCGATCAGGTACTGGTGATGTGAGGGATGACGTCGTCGAAGGTGCTGCAGAGAGTGGCTGGTGAGAAGGTTGCTTCCAATCACGTCGGGGTCACCACTGTGGAGGAACGGGTGGAAGTGTTCCTCCGGCGAAAAGGGAGGATCCTCCGACCAGGCGAGGTGGTAGCGCCTGGCGGGCCGCGGCCCAACGATTGACGTTGGGAAGTTGTATATATGCCAACTCTTGAGAAATCTTCGCATGTGCGATGTAATTCGAATGCACGCCATCTATCGTACTAGACAAGTACTGTGAGGTTTCATCTGTGTTCCACTAGTTGGCGCCTTAATGTAGTGGACGCTACAAACTACTTATATATAAGTGCATTATGAAACCAACTTGGACATATGGAATTCAGCTGTGGGACACTGCTGCAAACTCTAATTTGGAAATTCTACAGCGATTTCAATCCAAACTCCTAAGAATTATAACTGACTCACCTTGGTACATAACTAATCATAGGTTGCACCACGATCTAAAAATTCCCACAGTAATGGAGGAAATAAAGAAATCAATGCCAAAATATAGGGATCGTATCTTAAATCATGCGAACGAGCTTGCTGTCGAACTGATGCAACCGAGAGTCATATTTTCAAGATTGAAAAGAAGAACACCATCAGATTTATGCCAATGACATGGCAGGATAAACAAAGACACGCGTGGCTGTCTATTTGTGAAGTATCCGAGTCACTGGACCCGGACTGCAAAACTGCTAACTTTATGATAAAAACATTGATGAATGTTCGTAAGAGACAGATTGCAATGTACAAAAGAGGAAAAAAAATGCTTTACAGCACAGGGGGAGGGGGCGGCAATCTTTCACAGGCCTAGGACAGACAACGTATCAAATCCGCCCCCGATACTGGAACCCTACCACCAGTAACAACTGGTTCTTTTGCTCTGTAACTTTTATAATAAAATGCAGGATTATGATAATTAAACCACGATTTTAAAATAGTATCAAAAATATATTAGTTTATCCGTTCCAATATTTTAAAAAATAATGACATCCTAACGTCAACCACATCTTTCTTGGTTTCAGTTTATTCATTTATTTCATATAATTAGGCTCCTGGAGAGTACTTTTACATCGTCATTTTTTTAAACTAACCTAGAGTGAATAACCACTAATAATAATCAAAAACACATAATAAATTAAATAGAAACTGAACAATTTTATTAAATATGGAAAGCATCAATTATTTACAAATTCCTCCATTTCATTTCAAAAGAAACGGAGAAATAATGAATTTGGTCGTCATAATAAAGGTTATTCACTTGGCAGAATTCCAAGGGTAGTCAATACAAAAACAACTCTCCTCCAAAGAGTACATTATCTCTTTGCTCTCCTCTCCTCTCCTCACCGCACCAAATCACACACCTCACCACGCCACGCCTCCCCTCTTAGTAGAATAATCATGCCAGCTCCTCTATTGCCGTACATTTTAGTTAAGGAGTAGGTTATAAGGGAATTTCAAAGAAATAAAAGTAACTTTATAGTAAGAACATTTAATAATTCATTTCAATTTACCTAGTATTGCAGTAACCCGTTATGGGATACGAGAGCACTAAAATATTGACATCAAAACAATCTTTTAGTGCTACCACACCGCGGACACTTCGCCAAAATTCCATACAAACGCTTAATTTGGTTTCTATTACACAGACATCAATCAGTGACGTGTATTTACACGTGCACCTGTTGCGTAGCACGTACAAAATACCAACCGTCGCCCATAAGAGGGGAAGGGGTTGAGTGATGCAGGCAAATCGGAGAAGTGTCCATTCTATAAGTTGTATTATTACATAATATATTCTCTGGTACTACGCTCAAAACTTACCACCAAAACCCCAAAAGGTACCTGTATTTAGGGGATAATTCAAGACTCAACGTCACACACGAGTGTAGAGCCGGCTTAAAACTTTTCAGTTAATTAAAATATCGTATTATCTGTTAGTTTGGCATGAATTGAGTGTAACATTTCTTCCCAGTATTGTGTACAGTAGAAGCTCTTTATTCGAGCTTCTATCATTCGCATTTTTACTATTCGCGGATCGAAAAAATCCGATTGAAGTCCTATATTCGCGACTTAAAATTTCTTTATTCGCGGATTGAATCGGTACATAATGTCCCCCTAAATAAAATGCATTCGGTTTCCGTTGTCAACGCGTCAAGAGAAATAAAATAGACCATATTACAACTATGCCTAGATTGTGTTTTCAAGAGCTAAACGGCGTTGTTTGTCGTTCGACGGTTCCTTTGAGGTAAAGTCGCCTTTGCCGCGGTCGGTGTTTTTTTTAAGAATGTAAACAAACATAAAATATAAAACAAACTTGTTACTCAATACATAAAGTATATTATTGAATGCTACCACAATTGGACTATTGCTAAACCTGAAAATATTATGTAACGTAGGTATGGTCAAAAACATTAATTTAAACAGATTTTTTAAGTTTGCGTTTTTTATTTCGTACCCTAGGAACGTATCCCCTATAATTCTATATAAATTACCATATATTTAAGTTATACGACAGACAGATACGCTTTGCTGACGTAATTTAGGTCCTATATGTCACAAAATCGGCCCCAATGGAAGACCAGCGCCGCTCGTAAGATCGGTTTTATGCTGAATTGGGGACCTTTTTGTAACAACCTTGATTTTATGTTCTTAGTTTTAGTTTTTTTTTTTATATATGTTATTGTTGTTGTTACAAATAAAGTTTTTCTATTCTTTTCTATTCTATATTCACGATTTCTGTATTCGCGGCATATTTACAGAACGTATACCCCGCGAATAAAGAGCTTCTACTGTATAACTAATATTATGCAATCTCAAATTAATTAAAAGACAAAGAATCCTTTTGATTATTATAGGTTCAATATAAACTCATTTAACCTATTTAACTACATAAATACTTATAATTAACTAAAAACAGAATGAAGCGCGCATGGCCCAGCGGCTGGTGTAGATCGTATACGATTTACTCGGTCAAGCACTACGGGCGCGGTCGGGTAGTATGATGGGTGACCGCTAGTGGCAAATTAAATGCGCGTTTCCGTGCTTCGGAGGGCACGTTAAGCCGTTGGTCCCGGTTGCTATCGATGGATAGCAGTCGTTAAACCTTGTCGGAGGCCTAATGGGCGGTTTGAAAACATCCGACAGCGGGTTGGCCACTAACCCACCCACCTCCACCAATCTGCATTGGAGCAGCGTGGTGGAGTAAGCTCCAGGCCTCCCCCCAAAAAAAAAAAGGGGAGAGACTCGTGCCCAGCAGTGGGACGTATAATGGGTTGCCATTATTATATTATTTTTATTAACTAAAAATATACAACTTGGACAAGACATTCTGAGGTGGCAAGTGTAAAATAATGAGGGAAGAATTTTACAATCTTTATAAACTACTAGCGGCCCGCCCCGGCTTCGCGCGGGTGCAATGTTACCTCTCCTATTCGTCTTAGCGTGATGATTATAGGTATAGCCTAAAGCCTTCCTCGATATCTTTTATAGTTTAGGCAGCGTACGCAAAATAAGTAACTTTTCTGGTTGATTTTTACACCTAGTGTCTGAAAAACCCAATTATCTTACGGAACCCTATTTTTTCAAAATAAAATATATCCTATGTTACCCGTAGTTAATGTAGGTTTCGAATAGTGCAAGAATTTTTATAATCGGTCCAGTAGTTTTTGAGCCTATTCAATGCAACCAAACAAACAAAGTATGTTCCCTCCTGGGGAACGTTCGCGGGCACGGCACCATCGGCTTAAGTGTTTGTCTTGTGACGCATGTCTTTAGACGTTATCGTCTGTAAACAGAATACAGATAACCAAATACTTCCTAAAACATTTTTTATCTTTAAATTCTTAGACGAATACGGTCGAATATCAACCAAAAGCTACAGAGCTCAACAATAAATACTGCACATTGAGCCTAGGAAGGAGAATTCGGCTTATTTCGGGTCTGTAGAGCGTTATCTCTTTCGCACCGTACCTATTTGACGTTTGTCGACCATTTTGATCAAGTTTTGACCAATATCGGACTGTCAGCGCTTACGTAGGCAGTATCGCCCGCGACTTACGGGTCGAATCCGTGAGAGAGTTCGTTGTCGGCTTGGCGCGAAAAATGTTCGATCGCGCCGACAACGGACCACATCGTCATCTCTGCGGAGTCGCCCCGCTGCACGCACGACCACCGGAGGGCTTCGCCCTCCCACGCGAACTACTTCCCAGCGCCTCGCCGAGAGCGCGTCGAGACGATGACGCTAACGCTAATGATGTCTCTGTCCCTGTCCCACGTATTCGGAAACGCCACCGATTGGTAGGTTCGGGTAACTACGCCCACCTACACCACTGGCGGTCGGGTTCAATCCCCGACATAGCATCTCTCCCTGAGGTATAGGTCGCGCCACGTAAAAAGAACGCTGGCGGTCAAGCTGCGCGTCATGTGTTTTTATTTCATTTTATGTTATTCTATGTAATATAGTTTTCAATCTGCCTACCAATACACGAAACCGCAAGCGAAAGCTAGATCAAAAATAAACCAATAGGGCTAGTACTTTCGTGCGCGAGTGTACCGATGCGCGAACACATCCCTTCTACTTTCTTCCAGCGTTCTTTTTACGTGGCGCGACCTATAGCGATCGCAATGCCTGGCTAAGGCTAATGAGACGTTGTGTCGCTGCAACCTTGTGTCGGCGCTCCACAGCCGGCGTCCAGACCAAGACAGGTGGAACACGCCCCCGTCCTAACGGGGCAAGCTCGGGCAAAGAGGACTGCCTCGTAGGCCCGCACCGAGGTCATCACTACGTAGACAGTGTGCAATATTAATTGTTGAGTCCTTTACAATTATAAAATTATCTCCTAATACAATCTCTCATTGTCTGTTTTATTTGATTCCGTCTAAGATGGTCCTTCTTGCTTATCAACACAACTCGTTTAAAACATGGTTTCTTCACAATCCGTTTCACTATTACAGTCTTTTTAAACTGCACAGGCAAATGCGTACCGAATTCCTTGCTTTGTTCCAAATCGCGAAAACTTTTTACATTTTTTAACGTCATTCTATTATAAATCTTTAAGAATTGCCAGAATTCTATATCACCGCCTCTGATATTGTTTTCGTAGAAATCAAGCAGTTTCGGGTCGCATTTGTGTTTATTTTTAATAGGCTGTGGTTTTTCGTATCTATGATCTTCATTGTAGTTTATTTTCGGTGTTTTTGTAATTGGAATATCTGTTTCTTTCAATTTCCTCTTCCAAATTTTCTTTTTGAATGGCTTCGCGTTTGGATTGTGTTTTCTAGAATGTAGTTTGAGAGCGGCGAAATTTTGACATATCTTCTCGCAACCATTGCATGGATATAGCATTTTAAGTTTATTTTTCTTTGCTATTGCACTTAATTTGTGTAAAATATCTAAGTAGTCATTGCTGACGGGTTGTTTTGGTGTTGGTAGTTTGTCCATTTTCATTTCTGGCAACAAATACTCTTTAATATTCAAACTTAAGTCTTCAGATTCGACTATCCATTCTTTCTTTCGCACTAATTTCCTGTTTATCATAGATTTGGCTTTTGTTTCGCGATTCTTTTTATCAATATCGACGGCTGCGTTCCTATTTAAATTTTTAATACTGGGTATTATTTCTATTTTGTCTATTTTATCATTGTTTTTAAGATCATAGCAATACATGTTGTCAGTTTTTCTCATTTTGCCGTATATAGTTTTTAATTTGATCTTATGCACTCCTTTCATATGTACAAGTAGGTTTGTTTTTGCCACGTAATTGCAAAGTGGACATTTCTTTAGTACTGTACTGTTGCAGATATCAAAATGTTCTTTGCAATGATCCAATAGCTGCGGTTTAGTGGAAAATAACTGCAAATTAAAAAAAAAGACGTAAACATACGTAATTTCACGCCTTTAATACCCGAAATGGCAGTGGAAAATGTATGCATTTAAACACCCACGATTCGCCGGTTACGTTTTGGCCCATGTAACAGGTGGCGAACCTGTTGACATCTCCGGGCACATTACCAAACGCCGAGGGAAACTGTAAAATACTGGGCAACTTCCAGAAAATGGAAAAATCTCAATAGAACCAGAGATAAAGGATTTTAAACCATTATCTCTGATAGTCCCCGACCCGGGAATCTAACCCAGGACCCCCAGTGTGGTAGTAATGTTCTGCTACCACTACGCTGCTGAGGTTGTAAATTAAGATTGAATTAAAAGATTAACGCCCTTATTCATAAACGTACTTTAGATACGTTTTAGCTATAGAATGCTTTGTCTTCGTCAGTTGCATTGTCAAATGTGCAGGATAGAAAAAGACAAAGGAGAGATTAGCAACACTTTAGCTAAATACGTTTATGAATAAGGGGGTAAATATTTACCTTAAAACAAACATAACATTGATGTGTATTTATTTTAATTCTCCCATTCGTGTTCATTTCCTTCGAATCTAAGTCTTCGTCTAATTCATAATCAGGATCATCAATTTCATCACCATCATTGTCTTTATCACCAGTTTTTGAAGAACCATCATCAGTTTTTGTATTTTCTGAATTATTTATTGAGTATTCTTTATTAATTTCTTCTACACTTGCATTGTCACTTAAAGTAGTATCTTTATTGATATCAGAATTTTCTGCTAAAGTATTATTAGTTTCATTTGCACTATTATTAGTTTCACCTATTATATTATTTATTTCATCTATACTATTCATCTCTATAGGAACTTCATCTGTAGATAGTTTATTTTCATCGTTTTCATTATAATAATGAGTAGAAGAATTTCCTTCATTAATATCTTCTGTATTATCAAATTCTGTAGTAACATTTAAATTATTAACAGTATTATTAAAAGAATCTATATCAGTCTCGTTATTATTATTTTTCTCTGTAGCTTTATTCTTCAAATTAATAATACATTCATCATCGGATTCAGTATATTTTTCATTCTCATTTTGAATCGTTTCCGAATCATCATTATAGTTTCTATAAAACGTAATTGATATTTTATCTGTAACAAGAAATATATTTCATTAACTAGCGGCTCGCCTCGGCTTCGCCTGCGCTGCTCCGTTCCTATTAGTCATAGCGTGATGATATATAGCCTATACCCTTCCTCGATAAATGGACTATCTAACACTGAAAAAACTTATGAAATCGGACCAGTGGTTCCTGAGATTAGCGCGTAACAAACAAACTTTTCAGCTTTATAATATTAGTATAGATTGAGTCGAATATATAGCCGCTGGGGCAGAAAGGTTCTCGAGTGGAGACCACGTATCGGCAAACGCAGCGTAGGACGTCCACCTGCAAGATGGACCGACGACCTGATCAAGGCTGCAGGTACCCGCTGGACGCACGTCGCTTCCGATCGGTCGGCATGGAGGTCATTGGGGGAGGCCTATGTTCAGCAGTGGACGTCCTATGGCTGATATGATGAGTCGAAAGATGTCCACAGCTGGACAAAAATCTCTCCTCAAAGATTGGTACACCGAGCGGTCTTGGGCCACCCTCATCTAACGATCGCTGGTGGTAGAGTTCCCGTGCAGGCGCTCGCGGGCGTAGGCACTACAGCATTACCTAATCTGTCTGCCGCCAAATGGTAGTGTTCAGCACTATCGTGTTTTTTTTATGTAATGGAAGTGCCAATCAGGCATGCAGTTCACATTGATGTTAAGTGATGACTGCAGCCTATAGACAGCCACACAGACCAAGGTCAAAATGCAGATGCGTTACCACTCCTGAGGCTTAAGGTGTTATGCCTCTGTGCCGGAAATTACAGGGCCTTACATTACCACCTGACCGGAACTCGATAGTGCTATACACTATAATTTTTATTTATTTATTTGTCGAACTTAAATCTACCATTGCAGGTTTACCCCAATGCGATAGACAAGCAAAAAAGATAAATGAATAACATTTAAGAATTAATAAAGTCAATTCAATTAAAAAACATGTCATGACTATGACATACAAATTCATCAAAATACATACATGTCATAGTCATACATCAAAATACATACATGTCATAGTCATACATCAAAATACATACATGTCATAGTCATACATCAAAATACATACATGTCAGTCATACATCATTAAAAATACAAATAATTTAAAAATCTGTCACCAACTAATAATATATCATAATATTATGTCAACATAATTTCAAATAAATAAAGATAATTACATAATCGACAAAAGGAGAAGTTTTACGTTGGGCCCGCACCTTGTAGACTATATCAAAAATTAGAGAAAAATACGCAGAATCAGGGAAAAATACTCAAAAAACCATTTGAATCGTTGTTTCTTTGTCGGAAATATTTATTATACGTAATATTTGTATGACAGGAATAGGTCGCCATATCGCTACTATGACATACTTGTTTTCGAATTATACTTTTTTTTTTATGTAATGGAAGTGGCAAACAAGCATGCAGTTCGCATTGATGTTAAGTGATGACTGCAGCCTATAGACATCCACACAGAGTCCAAGATCAAAATGCAGATGCGTTACCACTCCTGAGGCCTAAGGTGTTATGCCTCTGTGCCGGAAATTACAGGGCCGTACATTACCACCTGACCGGAACACGATAGTGCTGAACACTACCATTTAGCGGCAAGTATATTAGGTAATGCGGTGGTGCCTACGCCCGCGAGCTCCGTCACTGGAGCTCTACCACCAGTAAAACTTACGACAATTAATTGAAGATTTTAATAAACGATTTGAATAGCTGAAAATTATTTAGTGTTTTATGCTTCATCTCTCAATATAGTGTACAAGGTGCGGGCTCAAGCTCCATACATTTTGGAATGTCTCCTTTTATTAATACAATTTAGCGGCAAGTATATTAGGTAATGCGGTGGTGCCTATGTTCGCTAGCTCCGTCACCCTGTGTTGTACCGGTTAGATGGTAATGTATGGCCCCATAATAACTGTCACAGAGACATAACAACTAAGGTCTCAGTGGTGGCAACGCATCCGGTTTTTGTGTAGTTGTCTATAAGCTGCAGTCATCACTTAACGTTAATGTACGGAAAAATGGAAAGAAAAATTTGACTTCAGGCGAGACTCGAACTCGCGGCCTACTGGAAATCTAGTCCAGCCGCTCTTCCAATTGAGCTTAAGATTTGACAAATCGGGCAGGGCTTCAGTAGCTCAATTGGAAGAGCGGCTGGACTAGATTTCCAGTAGGCCGCGAGTTCGAGTCTCGCCTGAAGTCAAATTTTTCTTTCCATTTTTCTTTAAAATAAAATATATTTCACAAGCGTGTTAATGCGAAATAATATAAAAACATTCATGTACGGCCCTATAATTTCCGGCTCAGAGGCATAACATAACACCTTAGGCCTTAGGAGTGGTAACGCACTTGCATATTGACCATGGTCTTTGTGTGGGTGTCTATAGGCTGCAGTCATCACTTAACATCAATGCGAACTGCATGCTTGTTTGCCACATACAATACATTAAAAAAAAATCATGTGACCTGCACGCCTGTTTGCCTACTTCGTTGCATAAAAAAAGTACTCACCTTTCTTATTAACCTTCCCATATCCCTTCTCCATAGCGCTTATAAGTCTCTCGTTGTATTCCCGTCTCACTCGCTCGATGTTAGCTATCTCTCTCTTGCGGCGAGCTTTTCTCAATAATTCGTTCAAGGAATTCTCAGCCTGCTCTACTTCACTTTGATCGATGTTGGGTCGGATTGTTTTATTTTGATGATTTGTTTTAAGTTCTGTGAATAAATGGATGGGATTGAGAAATTTAACAAAAAAGTGTGTGTTTGTCATATCTGACCCACTCTGGGGAGTTAACTCGGTGTGCGGCCGTCGGTAGAGGTAGGATAAGTATACATAACATAAAATACGCTTATACTCACAGCCCTACAGTAGGTATAAACCTGTGTCGTGGGTGCCGTTGTACACATACACAAACACCCAGACCCGAAACAAATATCTGTAGGCCATACAAATATTTGTCCCGGTGCGGGGATCGAACCCGCGACCCTTCGAATCAAACGGTCATCTCACACCGCTGGACTAGCCGGGTCGTCAAGTATGCGTAGGGTGTGCACACATATTTCTTAAATAAAAAATATTAAATACATAAACATGTAATCGAGTTTCGGCGGGAACCTTGACAGAGGCGTGTGGTGCTCTTATTTTATTTCATTTTCTTGGTGTATTTTTAAGTTTTATTGAATAAAGTTGGTGGCATTTTGTTTGATATAGGTTTATTACAGTGCCCGTGTATAGTGAAATAGAATAACAGTGCGAAAACACGACCTTTCAGGTTGCCTCCAAAACTTCATTGTAAATGTTCTGGTAAAGTAGCCATCGCTTTACTCGCATTACTGACTGTGCCTCACTTGACTGACATAATAAACTAATCACTAATTAACTGACTGATTCTCACTTTAACGCTGCTTTTATACGAATACCAAATATCGTTTTACTTGACACTGGCAATATGCGTAATATAATACCTCTATATATAGCTCCGTCACTGAAGCTCTACCACCAGTAAAAATAAATAATTTTTACAAAAAAAAAAATATTTATAAAAAAAAAAATATTTGTAAAAATTATTTATTTTTACTGGTGGTAGAGCTTCAGTGACGGAGCTCGCGGGCGTAGGCACCACCGCATTACCTAATATACTTGCCGCTAAATGGTAGTGTTCAGCACTATCGTGTTCCGGTCAGGTGGTAATGTACGGCCCTGTAATTTCCGGCACAGAGGCATAACACCTTAGGCCTCAGGAGTGGTAACGCATCTGCATTTTGACCTTGGTCTTCGTTTGGGTGTCTATAGGCTGCAGTCATCACTTAACATCAATGTGAACTGCATGCTTGTTTGCCACGCCCATTACATAAAAAAAAATAGCGATGCCATTTTAAATTAAAAAAAAAGTATAAATACCTTTACTACTGTCGCAAAGAATATGCTCTATAAAAAACTCGTCAAACGTCCTCTCATCAGCCGTTTTCTGAATATCATCCAAACAGACCCTCGTGAGATCTTCTGAGAGCACACTCTTGGAATATTCCAGATCTTGCTCTATCATTTCCGATGCTTGTTCGAAATCTGAAAAAGATAAAAAAAATCTTAATAATAATAATGGCAACCCATTATACGTCCCACTGCTGGGCACGAGTCTCTCCCCTATTTGGGGGGAGACCTGGAGCTTACTCCACCACGCTGCTCCAAAGCGGATTGGTGGAAAAAAATCTTATTAGCAATTAAAGAAAAAAACGGAAAGAATAATTTGACTTCGGGCAGGAATCGAACCTGCGACTTCAGGATAACCAGTTCAGCCGCTTTACCACTAAGCGACCGAAATCCCACACCGATGCGTCAAAGTTTTGCTTCTGCTCGATTCCTGCCCGAAGACAAATTTTTCTTTAATTTCCAAAGTTTGTGAGCAATTTCTGAAAACAGTTTCTTTAAAATGTTTTGGTGTCATTTGCTGAAATGACACTGAAGTAAGCCCAAACAAAGATCAAATCTGATTATGGCTTATGGCGGATGGCAGATAAAATGGGAAGAAAAATAAAATTCCAAAGTTCACTCGCATGTTTTCTTGGGAAAAATAAATATAAAAAAAAACTTATTAACTGCCTCCCATGCCAACGCGGGCCACCGGCCGCGGCGGATCGGAGGGCAGTAGTCATGTGCAGGCTTTCCCCTCTGTCAAAGTACAAGCCCAAGTGGGCCTATACCTGTCGCCGAGATGTTTAAATGTATGCGTGAAATTTATTAGTTTATGTATTTTTTAAAGTCAAGGTGTGAGTTTCGTAGTAATAGACGATTTTAATTGTGTGTCACACAAATTTCCTCTAAAAATGGCAGATTGTTTTGTATCGGAAATAAGTGCAATGGTTACTCTTAGTAGTGGGCGTTGAATGAACGTACAGTTTTTTTAGACTGTTTCTTGGTCGTCGACTAATAAACTAGTTTACTGTTCAATGATAAAGTAGTTTACCAATAAACGGCGCGACATTTGTATGTTTTTATATAAAGAAAAACGGAAAGAAAAATTTGACTTCAGGCGAGACTCGAACTCGCGGCCTACTGGGAATCTAGTCCAGCCGCTCTTCCAATTGAGCTACTGAAGTCCTGCCCGATTTGTCAAATCTTTCCTTCACATTTATTGCATTGCTTTATGGTAGCAGCAGCGCCATCTATTGCCAACTATGCTAGTTAGGCAATGCTGCTACCACATTTTTCTTTATATAAAATATATTTCAAAAGTATGTGTTTACGCGAAATAATATAAAACAATTTGTATGTTTGCCGTTTACTGAACTAGTCGATCAACGTCAACGTCGTCAACAACTCAACTATGAAACGTTGTCGTTTCGTGAACTTTCGTGTCGACGCTCGACGCGGCGCGCGAACCGTGCGAGACGGCAACAATGCACGATTATATTAATAAACTTAAGACTCAGTAATATAATACCAAAACATTTCCATCAAATGTCGCTCACTTTAACCATACCAACCATAATCTTGTTGAAAAATATTTCATTAAATCATGCATCGTTGACGGTAAACGGTCAGCGTAATCAACATAATCGACTAAATTTCAAAACTAGTTCACGAAATAAACTAGTCGAAAAATAGACTGCTTCATAAACTCATGTATCGTTCACGGTAAACGGTCAAACTACATAATCGACTACATTTCAAAACTAATTCACGAAATAAACTAGTCGAAAAATAGACTACTTCATAAACTCATGTATCGTTCACGGTAAACGGTCAAACAACATAATCGACTAAATTTCAAAACTAGTTCACGAAATAAACTAGTCGAAAAATAGACTACTTCATAAACTCATATATCGTTCACGGTAAACGGTCAAACAACATAATCGACTAAATTTCAAAACTAGTTCACGAAATAAACTAGTCGAAAAATAGACTACTTCATAAACTCATATATCGTTCACGGCAAACGGTCAAACTACATAATCGACTAAATTTCAAAACTAGTTCACGAAATAAACTAGTCGAAAAATAGACTACTTCATAAACTCATATATCGTTCACGGTAAACGGTCAAACTACATAATCGACTACATTTCAAAACTAGTTCACGAAATAAACTAGTCGAAAAATAGACTACTTCATAAACTCATGTATCGTTCACGGTAAACGGTCAAACAACACAATCGACTACATTTCAAAACTAGTTCACGAAATAAACTAGTCGAAAAATAGACTACTTCATAAACTCATGTATCGTTCACGGTAAACGGTCAAACAACATAATCGACTACATTTCAAAACTAGTTCACGAAATAAACTAGTCGAAAAATAGACTACTTCATAAACTCATATATCGTTCACGGTAAACGGTCAAACAACACAATCGACTACATTTCAAAACTAGTTCACGAAATAAACTAGTCGAAAAATAGACTACTTCATAAACTCATGTATCGTTCACGGTAAACGGTCAAACAACATAATCGACTACATTTCAAAACTAGTTCACGAAATAAACTAGTCGAAAAATAGACTACTTCATAAACTCATGTATCGTTCACGGTAAACGGTCAAACAACATAATCGACTACATTTCAAAACTAGTTCACGAAATAAACTAGTCGAAAAATAGACTACTTCATAAACTCATATATCGTTCACGGTAAACGGTCAAACAACACAATCGACTACATTTCAAAACTAGTTCACGAAATAAACTAGTCGAAAAAAAAACTGTTTTTCGACTAATTTATAGTTGACAGTAAACGGTCTCGTTGCGTTGACGTGAAAACCGTCGACGACCCACGTCTAGTTACTCCCCTCCGGTCAGCCGGTGACCCTTGTTGCTCTATGGTGTAATCTTATATAATACTAGCGGCCCGCCCCGGCTTCGCGCGGTTTCACTGTTACCTACCCTCTCCTATTCATCTTAGCCTTCCTCGATAAATCTGGAATCTGGAATACTGCTCTCATTTGTGGGCGGGAGCCCCCAAATACCAGCTTGGTCCACTTGACTCCCTACAAAAACGCGCCGTTCGTATTGTTAACGATCCAGGACTTACTGACAGGCTCGAACATCTGAGCCTACGCAGAGACATAGGGATCTGTGCGTGTTGTACCGTCTCTACAATGGTGAGTCCTCTGCTGAACTGTTCGACATGGTGCCACCGTCTCTTTTCCTACACCGTACTACCCGCCGAAGAGAGAAGTTCCACCCACACCGACTGGACACTTGGCAGTGTTCAACGGTGCGGTTTTCACGTTCGTTCCTGCCCAGAACGTGTAAATTGTGGAACGAACTTCCCTCTGAGGTGTTCCCTAGGTGCTACAATATGGGGTTCTTCAAAAATGGCGTCAAAAGAGTCCTTCAGGGCTGGCAGCGCGTTGGCAACTCCCCTGGTGTTGCAAATGTTCATAGGCGACGGTGACCACTTTCCATCAGGTGGCCCGATTGCTTGTCTGTCAATCTTCAGACATAAAAAAAAAAAAAAAAAAATGGGCTATCTAACACTGAAAGATTTTTTCAAATTGGACCAGCAGTTCCTGAGATTGGCGCGTTCAACCAAACAAACAAACAAACTCAGCTTTATAATATTAGTATAGATTAAAGTTCGGCCTTCGCAAAGTCAGCTAGTAAAATGAAATTTTATTTCATTAAAAACTCACCACACTGCAGTTCTTCTTTCTCAATAGTCAACAAATCATACTCGATGGCATCCGGTTCTTCTTTTATGACTGGCACTTCTACTGTCTTTTTAACCTTTGGAACCCTGCAATTGTCATTTAAAAAAATATGTATATGTAAATATAGCATCCAAAGACCTCCTCCCAAGACTAATAATAATATGTAGGGGGCAGAGCAGCTTGTGGCGAGCTGATGGTGAGTGGCGACACCACCCCCTACCATCATCTCGAGTTCCTCCGAGAGAATTGTTCGTGCGCCACACAGAGGTACGGCCGGACAGAGCATCAGGTCTCTCACCTCTGGCTTGCCTTCATTGGCCGGTCAGAGTGGGGCGCTAGAGGTATGGCATTTGCAGAAATTTAGATAATAGGCTGTTGTCTAAATTTCTGCAAGAGCCATACACTCGGGGGTGGAAGTGTCTAAAGGCATAATAGCGGGGAAGCCCGCTCCGAGCTCGAGATTACTCGCTCGTGATGGTGAAACCGGGGCCACACCTCTCGACACCCCCTCGACACGACGACATGCCTCAGCAGTGGCAGCGCATCTGCATTTTGACCTCTGGTCATTGTGTAGATGTCTATAGGCTGCAGCCATCACTTAACATCAATGTATGCTGCATGCTTGTTTGTCTAGTACTAACTACTCTTTGTATCTTCTTTTAAATAAAAAAAAATTCTTTAAAATAAAATATAAGTTTAACTTAAAGTAATTTCACGCGTGTAATCCCCGAAGGGGTAGGCAGAGGTAAATGCATGCATTCAATCATACATGCCAACACCCACGATTCGCCGGTTACGTTTTGGCCCATGTAACAGGTGGCGAGCCTGTTGTCATATCCGGGCACATTACCAAACTCCGAGGTACTGGGAAATATCCAGAAAATGGAAAAATCCCAATAGAACCAGAGATAAAGGACTTTACACCATTATTTCTGATAACCCCCTACCCGGCAATCGAACCCAGGACCTCAGCGTAGTAGTAGTGGCCTGCTACCACTAGGCTACCGAGACAGTTAAAAGTTTAACTTACTTGGGCTTAATCTTGTATCTGACACAGTGCGTCCTCCAGTAGTGGGCTTTCAAATATATATGTTTTTTAAATGTCTTATTACACAATTGGCACTGAAGATCCTGCGAACAAACAAATATAATACGATAATAATTTATATACAGGGCGTAAAGGGAACACTACCGAAAAAAAAAAACAGATAATAGTTCTAGTCTTATATACTGGGTGACTTTTTTTACCGTCTTGAAAAAAATAGGGCGTGATAAGCAAATGAAATAAAAGCCTATGGCATAGTTATTTATATTATTTTTTTATATTTTCTAACTTCATATGAAATTAAAATTTCATTAAACATTTCTATTCATTATTCTATTACCTACAAAACTTGCAAAAACAGGATCGTGTCAAGTTGCCGGCGTTTGTTTGTTGAAATTCAGTGTTCTAAAATTAAAAATAGAATAATGAATAGAAATGTTTAATGAAATTTTAATTTCAGATGAAGTTAGAAAATAAAAAAAAATAATATAAATAACTATGCCATAGGCTTTTATTTCATTTGCTTATCACGCCCTATTTTTTTCAAGACGGTAAAAAAAGTCCGTACTCCTCCGAAACGGCTGTACCGATTTTAACCAAATTTTGCATGCATATTCAGTAGGTCTGAGAATCGGCTAACATCTATTTTTCATAACATTTTTGGACATTTTTTTTTTTTTTCTAGTGCGATACAAAGTTTGCCGGGACAGCTGGTATATTTTTTTTTTCAGTTGCATATGGGCAGAGAATATATTTTATTTATTTCAGCATAAACTAACAGCATACTTAACTTAATAACTGAATAACAAGTAGGAAATTGTTTATGCAGAGGTAAAGGAGATGTTGCAAGAACGTATGGACCTCCGGCCATGTATTGTACACAATATCGTTAACAGGCAAAATCAATATAAAAACGTTTTTTTACTGCATTCATCACTTATTTAGCTTTGTTTGCAGTTACAAAACATTATTTGCAGTTAGAATTGCAACTTAAAACCAACATGTCGAATATGGCGGACGATGTCATTTTGACATTTTCATTTTTTAAATTGTTTTTTGATTATCTAGTACTTGGAGAAAAAAAAAATTTTATAAATACTATTCGCAATTGATTGATACCAAGCGTTGGCTGTGTCGCCGCCGTGTTGAACATGGTTGAAAATGATAAAATCGTTTGAATTAAATGTGGTTGTAACTCTAAAATATATTTTTGAATAAATTAATTGTATTTTTTTCGGATTCTTCTTTAATTTACCCATTTTTTGAGGACGTGTACGAACCAGAGCCGAGATCGGAACATCTCCTTTACAGACAATTTTGACGGTGCTGCCCACACTAGGCAAGGCCTGTATCATGGGGAAAGATTAATAATATGTAATAATACTACGTTTAGAACGGACACTTCGACGTCCCGCCCCGATTTCCCCGCCTCACCCAACCACCTCCCCTCTTATGGGCGACGTTTGGTATTCTCTACGTGCTACGCACACAGGTGCGCGTGTAAATACACGTCACTGATTGATGTCTGTGTAATAGAGACTAAATTAAGCGTTTGTATGGAATTAAGCCGGAGTGTCCGCGGTGTGTTTTTTTTTTATGTAATTGAAGTGGCAAACAAGCATGCAGTTCACATTGATGTTAAGTGATGACTGCAGCCTATAGACACCCACACAAAGACCAAGGTCAAAATGCAAATGCGTTACCACTCCTGAGGCCTAAGGTGTTATGCCTCTGTGCCGGAAATTACAAGGCCGTACATTACCACCCGACCGGAACACGATAGTGCTGAACACTACCATTTAGCGGCAAGTAATGCGGTGGTGCCTACGCCCGCGAGCTCCGTCACTGGAGCTCTACCATATGGATATGGGTCTGAATTATGACCTTTATGCCCCATGACCCACCAGTGACCCAGTACTATACTTACCGATTCAGATGGATGTCCGTATTTCAGGTGCATCACAATACTCGGTTTGTTGTGTGTGACAAACTTGCACAAATCACATTTGAACGTGTCTCTATTGTTCGAGTGTTTGCGCCTTATGTGATTTATCAGGTAAGTCTTGTTGTAAAAACTGAAAGTAAAGGGAATTTTATTTTAAAGAAAAATGGAAAGAAAAATTTGACTTCAGGCGAGACTCGAACTCGCGACCTACTGGGAATCTAGTCCAGCCGCTCTTCCAATTGAGCTACTGAAGTCCTGCCCGATTTGTCAAATCTTTCCTTCACATCTATTGCATTGCTTTATGGTAGCAGCAGCGCCATCTATTACCAACTATGCTAGTTAGGCAACCGATATAATAGACTTTTCAGTTTATTGAATATCGTAAAGAAGTCGCTTTTACCCTTAATAATTGTTTTATATTTCAGTAGCTCAATTGAAAGAGCGGCTGGACTAGATTCCCAGTAGGTCGCGAGTTCGAGTCTCGCCTGAAGTCAAATTTTTCTTTCCATTTTTCTTTAAATAAAATATATTTCACAAGCATGTGTTCATGCGAAATAATATAAAAAACAGAAATTGTCGTTTTTTGGCCTCAGTTTATCGGTTCTTTGAGTTAGGGTATTAGAGATTTTTCATTGAGACTTTTTTTAATGTAATGGAAGTGGTAAACAAGCATGCAGTCCACATTAATGTTAAGTGATGACTGCAGCCTATAGACACCCACACACGTTACCACTCCTGAGGCCTAAAATGTTTAATTTGTAAACATGACTTATAGCTTTTCTGGTAGTTCATTTAGTTTTGGTATTACACAATGGGGATGATGACTAGTTTTTTATTTTTATTGTAATTTCAATAAGTACAGGAAAAATAAATAAATATTGTCTTTGAAACGACTATTCAACAGCGAATGATTTTAAAGATATAACAATTTAAAACCTTGCGAGTTGTGAAACGACTCAAAGCGGCTCATACAAGACAATACTCTATTCTGACGTCACGTTACAGTTAAAACTTGTGAATTGTATGGTGAAATCAAAACATTTAAAAATATCTTCTTCAATAATGCGTTTTTGGAAATCATCCTTATTAAAATTTCTTGGATATCGTATAAAGAATGTAAAAGTGGAATTATTTATATTTTAAACTTAACTTTTCTGTATTTTTTATTTGAAGTTTTGACAAATCGGGCAGGACTTCAGTAGCTCAATTGGAAGAGCGGCTGGACTAGATTCCCAGTAGGCCGCGAGTTCGAGTCTCGTCTGAAGTCAAATTTTTCTTTCCATTTTTCTTTAAAATAAAATATATTTCACAAGCATGTGTTAATGCGAAATAATATAAAACAATTAACTTTTCTGTTCACTAACTTTCGTCACTTTTAAATTTTTATATCTCATAGTATTCAACTCGAATTTTCATAATTTTTGTATCGTCATTTCCCATTTGCAAGTCGCTTCCATGTGATATGATACAAAGTAGGGGATTCATACCTAGTCATCATCCCTATTCAATGTTCTACAACCGTACACATTATAAGAAACAAAGTAAACACCTAAATTTTTAAAAATCTGTCATTTGTAGAACCAGTCATTTGTAGAACCAGTCATTTGTAGAACCAGTCATTTGTAGAACCAGTCATTTGTAGAACCAGTCATTTGAAGAACCAGTCATTTGTAGACCCAGTCATTTGTAGAACCAGTCATTTGAAGAACCAGTCATTTGTAGAACCAGTCATTTGAAGAACCAGTCATTTGTAGAACCAGTCATTTGAAGAATCGTTCAACTAAAGCAACTCTAAGTACTCAAGCAACATTATTAAAGACCTTTTTATACAGTTAGTTTGCAAATAAAGAATTAAATTGAATTGAAATCGAATACCAAATTTTGGCGGAATTACGGTTTTTTTTAATTCATCAATTTTATGGGTTCCGTAGTTTTTTTTTTAATATTGGTATGCATTGTATGTATTAAATATAAACTTCTACTGGTGGTGGAGCTCCAGTGATGGAGCTCGCGGGCGTAGGCACCACCGCATTACCTAATATACTTGCCGTTAAATGGTAGTGTTCAGCACTATCATGTTTCGGTCAGGTGGTAATGTACGGCTCTGTAATTTTCGGCACAGAGGCATAACACCTAATGCCTCAGGAGTGGCAGCGCATTTGCATTTTGACCTCTGGTCATTGTGTGGGTGTCTATAGGCTGCAGTCATCACTTAACATCAATGTGAACTGCACGCTTGTTTGCCACTTTTATTACATAAAAAAAAAAAACAAAATTATTACGGATACTCTACACTACTCTACAGAGTGCCTAGTGCGAGATTTCCAATCGCGACTTTCGATCGCGATCGCGTAAGCATCTAGAGGTGAATCGATGACGCTCCTTCAATTCCATACAAATCAGCGTTTACTCTTACGGGATCGAATTCGCGTAAAGGTCGCGCCACGTAAAAAGAACGCTGGAAGAAAGTAGAAGGGATGTGTTCGCGCATCGGTACACTCGCGCACGAAAGTACTAGCCCTATTGGTTTATTTTTGATCTAGCTTTCGCTTGCGGTTTCGTGTATTGGTAGGCAGATTGAAAACGCCGCACGTCATACCACCAAATAGATCGATAAATCGTCTACTGCGCAGCTTGACCGCCAGCGTTCTTTTTACCTGGCGCGACCTATAAGAGTAAATAAAATCTCGCACTAGGCACTGGTTATCCGATTTATTTTTATTTTAACGAACCGTTTAGTTTTCCTTTTTTTTTACTTACCTAACTTCACAATAATCGCAAGTCACACACTTCACCCGGCTTCGGTTGTGGTGAGCCAAATGCTTCAAATATCTCTCACGTCTCGTGAACATTCGGTTGCATTTGGTACATTTAAATTGTAACTCTGGATAGTGGATTATTGTATGCTTCTTTAGTGAGCTCTGTAAACGAAATAATAATAATGGCAACCCTTGATACGTCCTACTCCTGAGCACGAGACTCCTTCTTGGGAGGAGGCCTGGAGCTTACTCCACCACGCTGCTCCAATGCGGGTTGGTGGAGATACGGGTTAGTGGCCAACCCGCTGTCGGATGTTTTCAAACCGCCCATAAGGCCTCCGACAAGGTTTAACGACTGTTATCTATCGATAGCAACCGGGACCGACGGCTTAACGTGTCCTCCGAAGCACGGAAACGCGCATTTAATTTGCCACTAGCGGTCACCCATCACACTACCCGACCGCGCCCGTAGTGCTTAACCGAGCAGATCGCTTACGATCTACACCAGCCGCCGGGCCATGCGCGCTTCACCAACATATCTGTCGCTAAATGGTAGTGTTCAGCACTATCGTGCTCCGGTCAGGTGGTAATGTATGGCCCCGTAACAACTATTCCAGACACATGACATCTAATCTCAGGAGGTGGCAACGCATCTGCATTTTGACCTCTGGTTTTTATAGATGTCTATAGGTCAGTCATCACTTAACATCAATGTGAGCTGCATGCTTGTTTGCCACCTTCCTAATATCTTTATATATAAAAATCAATTGCTGTTCGTCAGTCTCGCAAAAACTCGAGAACGGCTGGACTAATTTAACTAATTTTGGTTTGGAATGATTTTTGGAAGTCCAGGGTTGGTTTAAAAGTAAGAAAACATGAAGAAACTAGCTGTTGCCCGCAGCTTCGCCCGCGTGGATGTCGTTTTAAAGTAGCCTATGTTCTTTCTCAAAGTCAACTCTATCTCTGTACCAAATTTCATTAAAATCGGTTCCGTCGTTTGGACGTGAAAAGGTAACAGACAGACAGACAGAGTTACTTTCGCATTTATAATATTAAGTAGGGATTGTAAGGGAAATAATAAAAACAATAATTTCATTTAGCCATACAAATAGTCCGTATTTATAGCAGAGAATATGTTATAATACTACGTATAGAATGGACACTTCGACGTCCCGCCCGATTGCCCCGCCTCACCCAACCTCCTCCCCTCTTATGGGCGACGTCTGGTATTCTCTACGTGCTACGCACACAGGTGCGCGTGTAAATACACGTCACTGATTGATGTCTGTGTAATAGAGACCAAATTAAGCGTTTGTATGGAATTTTGGCGGCATAGACGTATTGCCTATATACTTTTACTAGCTGACCCGGCAAACTTCGTGGAGGAGAACGGGTGGAAATGTTCCTCCGGCGAAAAGGGAGGATCCTCCAACCAGGCGAGGTGGTAGCGCCTGGCGGGCCGCGGCCCAACGATTGACGTTGGGAAGTTGTATATATGCCAACTCTTGAGAAATCTTCGTATGTGCGATGTAATTCGACTGCACGCCATCTATCGTACTAGACAAGTACTGTGAGGTTTCATTGTATTCCACTAGTTGGCGCCGTAGTGCAGTGGACGCTACATGCCGGGTCAGCCAGTAAAAGAATATATATACTCACAGCATCTTTATACCGCTTGCTGCAGCCGTCAAACCCACAGCTATATGGTCTTCTCTCGATATGGCTAATCAAATGCCTTTCCAT
The DNA here is from genome assembly GCA_036365455.1 of Macrosoma leucophasiata. Taxonomy (NCBI): domain Eukaryota; kingdom Metazoa; phylum Arthropoda; class Insecta; order Lepidoptera; family Hedylidae; genus Macrosoma; species Macrosoma leucophasiata. The sequence continues at coordinate 6,856,614 of JAWQUS010000029.1, forward strand.
ATTATATTTGTTTGTAATTCGCAAACCACATATCTCGCATTCCACCGCCCATCGTTTTTCATGCACTAATTTCTGTGGAAAAAAAAGACAACAATATACAACGGTTAGCGGGAATAATGCACACTCTCAAACACACCGATTAAAAAATCGAGTTATTATCACAATAAATAATAATGACAACCCATTATGACGACCCGGTTAGTGCAGCGGTGCGAAACCACCGTTTGATTCGAAGGGTCGCGGGTTCGATCCCCGCACCGGGACAAATATTTGTATGATCTACAGATATTTGTTTCGGGTCTGGGTGTTTGTGTATGTGTTGTGTGTTTATAACGGCACCCACGATACAGGTTTATACCTAGTGTGGGGCTGTGAGTGTAAGCGTATTTATTTATTTATTTATTTATTATATTATTATATTATACGTCCCACTGCTAGGCACGAGTCTCACCCATATTTGGGGGGAGGCCTGGAGCTTACTCCACCACGCTGCTGCAAGTGGCAAGTATATTAGGTAATGCGGTGTTGCCTACGCCTGCTGGCTCCATCACTGGAGCTCTAACACCAGTAGATAATCTACCTAAGCCTGACATCAATTCGGTTATCGATTCTGAACATATTAATTTCGGGTTGTATATTTCATCCTGTTACACCTCGTATAGTAGAGTAGACACAGGGAACAAACAGCCGGTTCTGTTTTTAAATTGATTTGACAGATATTTCGCATGAAGTTTTCAGGTCAACTGTCATGTTTTTTTTTTTAATTATTATTATGGCATCGCTATTACGCATATTGCCAGTATCAAGTAAAACGATATTTCGTATTCGCATAAGCAGCGTAAAAGTCAGTCAGTCAGTCAATTTATCAGTCCGTCAGTCAGTCACAGTCAATAATTCGAGTAAAGCGATGGCTACTTTACCAGAACATTTACAATTAAGTTTTGGAGGCAACCCGAAAGGATGTGTTTTCGCACTATTATTCACTTAAATAAGCCTATATCAAACAAAATGCCACCAACTTTATTAAATATAACTTAAAAATACACCAAGAAAATGAAATAAAATAAGAGCACCACACGTCTCTTTAAAGGTTCCCGCCAAAACTCCTACTGTCATGTACCTATGGAAAAGTGTAGTTAATTGTAGGCAAAAAAACTGTAACCATGCTACGAGGGTGGATCCAAAAGTTCGTGGCCCAAACTACAAGGAGACATGACATCTTTTTAAATTTACCGTCATTTGTTATTATGTCTTCTATTGATTTATTGTGCGCAGTTTCATTCCGATACTGCACAATATACATTTTCTGTGATTATTTGTTTGAAGCATTCTGACGCGATTTTCAATAATGGAGAAAATTTAACATCGTGCAGTCATTAAGTACCTCAATAAAAAAGGCCTGTCACCAAAAGACATCCATCAAGATATGGTGGGCACTTTGGGGGAGTCTGCTCCATCGTATTCCAGTGTCAAGAAGTGGGTAGCTGAGTTTAAGCGCGGTCGTGAGAGCATTGAAGATGATCCTAGGAGTGGACGGCCTACAACCTCTACCACGAAAGAAAACATCGATAAAATTTGTGATCTCGTACTGGGTGATCAACGTTTGACCATCGGTAAGATAGCTGAGACAACAGACATTAGTTATGGCCGGGTGCAACACATAATAACGAAAGAATTGGGATTCTATAAGGTTTCTGCTCGCTGGGTCCCGAGGTTGCTTTCAGCTGAACAAAAACGAGTTCGATTCACAATTTCGCGAGACTGTTTGGAACTTTTTGAGACTGATCCCGAGGACTTTTTGTCTAGATTTGTTACCATGGATGAAAGCTGGGTTCACCACCATATTCCTGAATCAAAGCAACAATCCAAACAGTGGAAAAGATCTGACTCACCTACACCGAAAAAGACTAAAGTCGTTTTGTCGACTAACAAAGTCATGGCTTCTGTTTTTTGGGATGCGAAAGGCATTATTTTTTTAGATTTTTTACCGAAAGGTCAAACTATTAATTCTAGTTATTATTGTAACCTTTTACGAAGTCTACGAGAAGAAATAAAAGAAAAAAGGCAGGGAATGTTGTAAGAAAGTTTTGTTCCATCAAGACAATGCACGTGTTCACACTTCGGTTGAAACAATGTCTGTAATCCATGATTGTGGCTACGAATTGCTGCCCCACCCACCTTATTCGCCGGATTTAGCCCCCTCAGATTATCATTTATTTCCAAATTTAAAAAAACATTTGGGTGGCTCGAAATTTTCGACCAAAGATGAGGTGATAGTCGCAGGAAACGAGTATTTCGCCGACCTTCCGGAATCTTTTTTTTTTTCGAGGGGATAAACAAGTTGCAGTTCAAGTGGAAGAAGTGTGTTGAGCTAGATGGAGACTATGTCGAAAAATAAAAATAAAATTAGACCCACTTTTCTTTCATTTTCTTGGTCGGGCTTCGAACTTTTGGATCCACCCTCGTACATGCTACCAAGGGGAATGTCCAGTCTAGTACTTAAGTACGTGTAGCTATAAGTCAGTGGAAAAAAAAAAGGAAAACATTGATAAAAGTCCTACTGGGGGTAGAGCACCAGTGAGGGAGTTCGCGGGCGTTAGCACCACCATATTACCAAATCTACTTACCGTCAAATAGTACTTTTCAGCGATATTTTTTTGTATGTGTATCTGTGCATCTCTCTCTGTGTGTATCTGTGTATCGCTCTGTGTGTGTGTGTGTGTGTTTGTGCATCTCTTTATTTGTGTATATCTCTCTCTCTCTTTCTGTGTGTGCGTGTGCGTGTGTGTGTGTGTGTGTGTGTGTATGTGTGTGTTTGTAGGTGTGAAGGTGCATGTGCGTTGATGCGTGCGTACGTGTGTGTAAGTACGGCGTTCACCACCTTTTGGGGGATTCAAACGAAATATACTCACAATATGAGTGTTCATACGCTTCGTCTCCTTGAACATCTTACCGCACGCCGGGCACTTGACCTTTTTTATGTCCAACTGCAGGTGCACCTCAGCCACGTGCTGCTTCAAAGATTTCTTACGACTGTATCTGAAATTGAACATTTTTATATTGTAACAGCTTTACTTCAGTCGCATTTCTCTAAGATGGCGCGTACGGCGCCGCCATACCATAATTTTTAAGCATTATAATGTAAATAATCATATTATTATATGTATTTTTTACTGTTCATTACAAGGTTATTGAAAACTAACTGTTGCCCGCGGCTCCGCCCGCATTATCCAGACCTATAAAAGACTTATAGCAGAGAATAATTATGTAATAATACTCGCTTATAGTTAATTATAAAGAATTAAAAGTCAGCGCCATCTATTGAGGTTTAATGTAACTAAATTATGCAAGTTACATGAAACCTCGATAGATGGCGCCGACTTACTGGGCGTATGCCCACATTCAGTGTTATTATATTAATATTCAATAGAGACTGCAGTGTATTTTATATTCATTGATATCGATAAAACAAAGTAGAAATTCTAGATCTATGTAAATTAAATACGTTTATGTAGGTAATCTGCATTCAACTCATTCAAGCAGTGCTTGAAGTAAATATTCAAATGGCCATAACTTCTTCTTCCCACCGATTTTGACGAAACCAAGTTTTGACAACGCTAATTATATGTAATCCACCACCTGTGAAAACCGTGTTCAAATCCGTTGAGTAGATTCTAAGTTATAACGTACCAGACACAGACCGACAAACAGACAAAATTTTCAAAAACAGTTTTTTTTCCTATTACTCTTCTTTAATCGCCCCCTATCAGTTTTGTGGAAAAATATTTAATGTACTGACATTCGATTTCTACTGTTTTATTATAATGTTTAGAGAAACCTTTTCAAGTATTTCTCCTATGACTTTATTTTCAGTATCACAATTTATGTGTCGTCTATTAACTGTCAAAAGTATAGAGATATCAAGTGGAAAAAAATCATTAACGTAAATTAAAAACAGAAATGGTCCTAATACTGAGCCTTGTGGCATACCCATTCCTATCTTTAAACCTGGGGATTGTGCTTCATTAATATGAACTATTTTTATCCGATTTTTAAGGTTAAATTGAACTAAATTAAGGGTTTCATTTTTAATTCCATGATGATCAAGTTTTTTGAACTAATATACTCTGATACACGCAGTCAAATGCATTTGAAAAACTCACTTCTTGTCGCATATTTTGCATATGTAGTACTTGGTGAGGCCCTGGTGTTTGGCCAAATGCCGTTTGAAAGTGGGCTTGTCGCGGCACGCGAACTCGCACTGGTCGCATTTGAAGGGTTTCTCCTCTGAAAAATAAATTAGTGTTAAGATTCTACTGTTGGTAGAGCTCCAGTGATAAAATCTACTTGCCGCTAAATGGTATTGTTCAACACTACCATTTGTGTTTCGGTCAGGCAGTTATGTGTGGTACTGTGATTTCCGCCACAGAGGCATAACATCTTAGACCGCAAGAGTGGTAACTATAGTTTAATGTAGATGTTTAAAGGCTACAGTATTACCAGATAATATGTAATAATACTACGTATAGAATGGACACTTCGACGTCTCGCCCGATTTCCCCGCATCACCCAACCACCTCCCCTCTTATGGACGACGTTTAGTATTCTCTACGTGCTACGCACACAGGTGCGCGTGTAAATACACGTCACTGATTGATGTCTGTGTAATAGAGACCAAATTAAGCGTTTGTATGGAATTTTGGCGGAGTGTCCGCGGTGTGTTGTTACTTACCATCAATGTAAACTGTATGCTTGGCTACTTCATAACATAAAAATATGTTCGCGATCTAATTTTAATCTGACTACACCCACGCGTGGTTTTTAAGTACCTACCCCATTTTATTCCACAAAAATACACGTCACCTTAAGTGGGGTGAGAGGGTTAATCTAAAACCTCACCACGTATCACCAAGGGGGAGAAGAGGTCAAAATGACGCTAAAAACGAGATTAATGGACTCTAACGTAAAAAAATGTTGGTGCCTAAAGCGATTTCAATAACACCGTATTTCAATTTTGTACAATACGCAATAACCATAGAGCAACACGGTCCATCGGCCGCGGCGGACCCGAAGACCCCCCTAACTACACACAGTACACATATGAACAGTATGGAAACTACGTAAAAACGTTCAAAACGGCACACTCACACAAACATGCGCATCGACGCTCGAGTAGCGAGTGACTCGGAGCTGCAGCACCGCGGGAATGCTTAGGGGCCTCGTTGATGCGCATGTTTGTGTGATTGCGCCGTTTCAACGTTCTGTAAGTAGTTTTCATACTGTTCATATTTGTACTGTGACTGAGTTAGGGCCCTGTCGACCGGATAGTGTAATAAGCGACAATCCGGCGCGAACCCACACCCACCCTTTCTGCCGTGTCGTGTAATAGCCTTTTATGCCTGTCGCCTAGATGTTTCAATGTGTGCGTGAAATTGTTAATGTATTTTGTTTAAGTCATAGTGTGAGTTTCGTAGTAATAGACGACTTTTGTATTGTATGTGTGCGTCACACGCATTGCCCCCTGCAAAAAATGACAGACTGTTTTGCAACAGTAATAAACGCTACGGCTACTCCCCACCGGACCGCCGCGGCCGGTGGGGAGCCCGTGTCGCTCTATACGCAATAACCGATAATATTACGCTTAATACTGCTTTATGATTGTGATTTAGTCACGGTTAATTTGCTTTTAATTGTAAGTTAGTTGAAGACAACGACTTTACTTAACCATATAATATAGAAATCTGTGGTTTAAGAACTTTTATTTTCTCAAAAGAATTATCAATTCATATCGGTTGCCTAACTAGCATAATTGGTAATAGATGGCGCTGCTGCTACCATAAAGCAATGCAATAGATGTGAAGGAAAGATTTGACAAATCGGGCAGGGCTTCAGTAGCTCAATTGGAAGAGCGGCTGGACTAGATTCCCAGTAGGCCGCGAGTTCGAGTCTCGCCTGAAGTCAAATTTTTCTTTCCATTTTTCTTTAAAAAATAAAATACATCAATTCACTTACTGAGAAAAAACTTCTAACATGCAAAACAAAAAAAAAACATGATGAGTATACAATTATTAACATTTCTATCGGTTAGAAGCAAATATTATTTTGGTTTCGGGTACATTCAAAATAAAACAATACAATTGTCGACAGTTTTTTTTGTACTTGATCGAGCAACCATAGATAAAAAAATCTCCTATAAAAAAATATAGATATATCACTCGCATGTGTTATTGCGAAAAATAAATATTACAATTATAAAAAAAAACCTTTTTTCGTAATAACACATCATCACTCCAGTCAAGAGATGTCCACGGCTGGACAAAGCCTTCCCCAAAGATGCCCACGTGTAAAATTCAACTAAATTATTGCACGGTATCTATGCAGAAGAAGTCGTAGACACAGCTAGTATTAAATAATTCACAAATCAAAGCTGAAGTTAATTCTAATAACACTGCCAGTGAAAGTATCCTCAAAATCGGTAAAGCCGTTCCGGAGATTAGCCGGAACAAAAAGACAGACAAAAAAATGTTTTAGTAATGTGTGGTGTATACATACATGTCTCATGCATTAGTAAAAACGCGTTTTTTTTCTCAAACTCAAACTCAAAAATTCATTTAATCACTTGGAAATAATAGAATTTGCTTGTGATAGGTCAAATTACAAATATAAAATTAAAGCGAATAACAACTGATACGTTGATTAATATGTCAAAGTAAACAAAATATAATAAATAATAGTCCAAAAATACTTAATGATAAAAATAGGTATCAACAGAATGTTCCATACTTTCTTTTACAAACGGCAAGATAAGACAAAACAAAAAAATATGGGACATTCTTTGTCATTCACTGGCAGAGTTCCAAAGCCCACATTACTGAGAAAAAAAAAAAAAACACTATTACACACAGACACTCCAATTTTATTTATTTGTATAGATTTCTACAAAAAAGCTGGCTACAGACGGACAAGCCAGTTTCTATTACATACAATAAAACTCCTCGAAACTAAAGTACATTTTGTACATCATTACAACAGGGCTGGGTATTCAATAAGAATATTGTGTTTAGTATTTTCATTTATCAAAAATGTTTATATGGCATTTAATTTGGTGCATAATTACTGTATTTGTTATCAGTGGTAAGAATATTAAAAAACAGTTTCATGTCGTGGGCACAGTCTGGTCTAAATTAAATTCATTTTATTTTTAAAGAAAAATGGAAAGAAATATTTGACTTCAGGCGAGACTCGAACTCGCGACCTACTGGGAATCTAGTCCAGCCGCTCTTCCAATTGAGCTACTGAATTCCTGCCCGATTTGTCAAATCTTTCCTTCACATCTATTGCATTGCTTTTATGGTAGCAGCAGCGCCATCTATTGCCAACTATGCTAGTTAGGCAACCAATATAATAGACTTTTCAGTTTATTGAATATCGTAAAGAAGTCGCTTTTACCCTTAATAATTGTTTTATATTATTCCGCATTAACACATGCTTGTGAAATATATTTTATTTTTAAAGAAAAATGGAAAGAAAAATTTGATTTCAGGCGAAATAAAATATATTTCACAAGCATGTGTTAATGCGAAATAATATGAAACAACTAAATTAAATTCGTTTATATAAACCGCATTGAACTATGTTTAAAAGTTTGAAAGCAGTGCTTGCGAAGTCATAACGTACCAGACAGGCAGACCGACACGAATTCCAAAAATTGTTTTTTTTTTTTATTTCTGTTATTCTTTTTTAATCGACCCTATCAGTTTTTTGGAAACATATTTAATGTACAAACATTCCATTTCACACCATAGAACAGACAGACAGACGCGTCGCAGGACTTTGTTTTAGATATGATAACCAGTAAAGTTTGTTTAATGACCAGGGGTGCGACCGCCTAACGACATTGTTATTGTCATGGTCGTTGTCATTGCTGTGAAATTTTCGATTTGTAGCTCCTTTAAAAGCAGTAGTGATAATCTGATCGTTTTTCTTGCTTTCATAGGTAAGAAACAAGCGATAATGGTAGATTATTTCGTTTATTATTATTTAGTTAACGTAAAAATCGACTCAAAATAATTTAATTATTTTTTTAATAATTAAAAATTAACACTAAAATTTATATGTAAAATAAGTTTAAATTAAAATCATTAAATCATAAAATTTTTATTTATATGTATAATTTTTTTTTAGGCGATAGGCGGTCGCACCCCTGGTATCCATTAGACTATTAAGGCATATTTTACTATTACAGAAGCACGAGTGTATTGCCAAGACAATAATGCTGCACCATGGATACCATTTGGTGCATCCTGCCCGGTTGTATGCGAAAATATCGTGAGTGCCATCGAAAGGTATGTAGTAGAACCTTCAGTAGAAATTATCTGGAGTCTCATTCAGGCATCCACTGAACTCTCCTCTCTCACTTCCCTTCAAAATGGTCGAGGAGAGCAATGGCTGCCACATGCATCATACTCGTGAACGGGTACTGATTGTGGGGACTGGTCTGTTGTGATTTGCGGGTGTTATATTCTATCACGATATTAAGCTGTTGATGGGTATTTCCGTATGTGTTTATATGCAAATATTTATATGCCATGGACGTTCACATTATCTTTATTCTATTTTAATTCTATTTAATAATATTTGTTTTAAATCCATTGATATACAAAAAACCCAAAATGCACACTCAACGTCTCAAAACCATCCGCTCGCAACTAGCGCTAAAATGAACAATTAGCGCTCATTTCAAATAGTATCACGTCAATCTTAGAGCAGTTCGTACGTAAGAAATGCCGAAGTGTTCCGTTAAAAATTGTAAAAATAATACGTCTTTACCGATGAAAACGGATGGGATATCGTACTTCCGGTAGGTAAAAGACTTTATTGATTTACATTTGTCATATAAATTAGTAAATATAGCGATTTTGAATTGATTTTGATTTAATTTTGTTTATAACTTCACTCATCGATCTAAGTATAATACGGCAAACTTCAATAGTTGTACGGTCTACGGTCATAGAAACGTATTAGGGTCATTTTGTTTTAGTCGTATAACGGCTCTGTTCTTGTCAATGGAGTCGATTTTCTAAAATCACACATATTTTTTATTACTTATTTAATAATTAACTTTTAAAGTATTTATTTAATAATTAACTTTTAAATTAATATAATATATTATTATGTATTACATATAATTTTAGTATTTAATAATTTGATAATTGACATAGACAAATCGACCTAATTTGTTAGTAATATTATTACCAATTTATGAATTTTATATTATTTAATCAATGCATACAATTATTATTATTGCTTTTTTATTCCATTTTAATACTTATCGAATATTTTTATACCTACATAATTAAACTAAAAACATAATAATATGAATTGTAATATGGGCATAAAACATTTAAAAACTGTGAACGTAAATTTTACAAACTCGATAAAATATGCACCTGTATTAAGATACAAAAATAAATCGAACAAAATATTTATATTATTATTTTATTTATTTGACTCTATTCAATTCCTTGTGCCACTCATGAATTTTGGTCGTAAATTTTGTTTAGTTTTTGCATATTGTTTTAAAAAGAGAACATAAACTCATACGACTAAGGTTCACTTTGTAAAAAAATAAGGTCATGTCATTGTGTTATTTATAACTACGTTAGTACAACTGACGACCGTTTCGAGTGCGAAGTTTGATCGTGATCTTGGGTTTTTTGTGTATCAATGATTAAATCTAAGGTTTTGTCAAAAGAGCAACACGCTGAGTTTGTTGGGTAGCGGAGTTCTACTCAGTAGTGCCTGCACTTGGAACTCTGCTAAGTGAATGACTATGATTATGACGAACAGATTTTTATTTTTCTACTATAAAGGAATTGAAAAATTTGATGATTTCCATATCGGTTGAATATTATTATTAAATTGGTATTTATGAATACCTATTGGATTATTATTATAAGTCATTCTCTCTAGGTAGCTTATAACCCGACAATGCAAAAGTGTCCTTGTAGACCAATTTGAAATAAATTATTTGAATTTTGAATTTTTTTGAACTAATAAAATTGTCTCAATCATTAATATTATTACTAACGTAAACTATAAAAACATATGGACCTAATATTCAACCCTGTGAGACTCCTTTGAAATCTACGGATATATTTTTTTAAGTAATAAGGAGGCAAAGAACATGCAGTTCACATGGATGTTAAGTGAAAACTGCAGCCTATAGACATCTAAGCAAAAACAAGGGTCAAAATGCAGATGCGTTGCCATCCCTGACACCACCACCACTAAGGACTTGTTATGACTCTGTGATACTTATCACGGGGCATTCTAACCGGAACACGTTAGTGCTGAACACTACCATTTGACGGCAGATAGATTATTTAATGTGGTGGTGCCCACGCCCTCGAATCCCTACACTGGAATTCTACCTTTTTTTTTAGGAGGGTGGCAAACAAGCTTGCAGTTTACATTGATGTTAAGTGATGACTGCAGCCTTTAGACATCTACACAAAAACCAGAGGTCAAAATGCAGATGCGTTGCCACCCCTGAGACCTAAGGTGTCATTTAAATTAGCTTATGTAGGAACATACATAATAGGACTTTGGGATGGATCCCAAAGTCTCGAACTACTTAAATTTCATTAAAATGAACATTTTTTTTTGTTTTTTTGCATACTCCAAGTTTTTGGATATAATAAGAATAATCATAATGGCAACCCATTATATTTCCCACTACTGGACACGAGTCAATCTCCTTTTTGGGGGAGGCCTAGAGCTTACTCCACAACGCTGCTCCAATGCGGGATGGTGGAGATACGGGTTAGTGGCCAACCCGCTGTCGGATGTTTTGATACCGCCCATAAGGCCTCCGACAAGGTTTATTGACTGCCATCTATCGATAGCAACCGGGACCGGGGCTTAACGTGTCCTTTGAAGCACGGAAATGCGCGCTTTAACTTGCCACTAGCGGTCACCCATCACACACCCGACCGCGCCCGTATCGCTTAACCAAGTAGATCGCTTACGATCTACGCCAGCCGCGGGCTATGCGCGCGTTTTTAGGATATTCCAGGATAATTTCTTTTTTTTTTTTTTCAGACTAAAAGACATTGACATGAAACACTTACTGCACCATCAGCTAAAAATACAACGCGACAACATGAAACGGTACAAAGAGATCCAACAAAACTTAATTTTCGACGAGAATCCAACTAGATCGCGACTCTATAAAGAACCCATTAAAAACATATCAGACACCACAGACTACATAAAGTTGCTACGTCAAAAAATGGCGGGAAATGACACAAATAAAGTTTTCAAAATGGCCGACTTCAATGGGTGTTTCAAATCCAATTTTATCGCTAAATTGACGCCAGTTAACGAGACTTGCGCAAGAAAATCGTACTTCGACAACAAATTTGTATCAATTATGACTAATATTTTAAATAAACATATAAAATCACCGATGAAATTTACTGCTGAAATGACAGAGGTAATAATAATGAAATTTTTTGATGTACCAAACTTTTAGAGCGAATGACTAAACAGATATACAATGCGAATGTGCATTGGTGCAGACATAGAGCAACGCGGCCCACCGGTCGCGGCGGGCCGGAGGGGGGTAGCCATAGCGTGTATTACCGATGCAAAAAATGACAGACAGACTACAAAAATCGTCTATTACTACGAAACTCACACCTTAACTTTAACAAAATACAGAAACAATTTCACGCACACATTTCAACATCTAGGCGACAGGTATAGCCCATTTGGGATTGTACTTTGTCAGAGGGGAAAGCCTGCATATAGCTACTCCCCTCCAGTGTTGCTCTATGGGTGCAGAGGACCAGGAAGCCCAAGGCTGACTTAACTTGATCAATAGGTCGAGTACTGTTAGAGCTACTAAGAGCTAGTGAACTCTTTGAGTAACAGAACGCCTGTAAGGCTAGCAATTTTTGTAGGGATGAGTCATAATATGCTAAGTACGGTAAACATCGCCTGGCAAAGATCAGCCCTGCACGTCATCTGGATTTGATGAGAAAAGTTTTTTTTTTTTTGTTATTATGGCATCGCTATTACGCATATTGCCATTGTCAAGTAAAACGATATTTCGTATTTATTTAAGCAGCGTAAAAGTTATGATAAGTAAGTATCAAGTATAATATATGTCAGTCAAGTGAGTTACAGTCAAGTTATTCGAGTAAAGCGATGGCTACTTTACCAGAACATTTACATTGAAGTTTTGGAGGCAACCTGAAAGGTCGTGTTTTCGCACTGTTATTCTATTTCACTATACACGGGCACTGTAATAAGCCTATATCAAACAAAATGCCACCAATTTTATTCAATATAACTTAAAAATACACCAAGAAAATGAAATAAAATAAGAGCACCATACGCCTCTTTCAAGGTTCCCGCCAAAACTCCATGAGAAAAGTTACAGCCATATTTTAGATCTGGCAGCATAATTGTTGCGTCTTATTTATATTTGTGGTGGTGTTTCCATGACAACGGAAATGTGTTTCCATGACGATGAAATTGTTAGGACGAATTCAATAAATTATGAAAGCGTATCATGTGATGTAAATTGTACATCAATTAGCCTGCTATTGATATACGATTGAGTCGCTCATTTGCAGTAAACAAATCGTGATTTTCTTTAAATATCCGAACGCAAAAATTAATCTTTCGAGACGCAACCTCTAAACCTCTATCAAACCTATGACACATTATTTCATTATGAGGCAATACGGAATTTATCGGGTCAGCTAGTTTATAATATTAGTGTGAAGTGTGATTATGACTAATACTGTTCATACTAAACAAAGAGTGGTCTCATTTCTAATTCCTTCTAGATTCTTCTAGAAAAAATCTACGGCAAGAACACAGATCTGCGCAACAGTATATTCGATGTGAACAAACTACTCCTGTATTTAAGGGACTCAGTAAGAATCCATAAGGAACATAGTGACGACTCGATAATTGATTTGAAACCGCAAAAGTGTCTCACTATATCCTTCCCCGGCTGCTATTGTAGGACCGGGTAAGATCCCCCCTCCCCCCCTATTCATAAACGTACATAAGATACGTTTTAGCTATAGAATGCTTTGTCCTTGTCAGTTGTATTGTCAAATGTGCATGATAGAAAAAGACAAAGGAGAGATTAGCAACACTTTAGCTAAAACACGTTTATTATTAAGGGGGTTAGACTATGGGTGTTAATCTTCTCGCTTTAAAATTTAATTTTTGTGAATGCATTTGTATTTTCCCCAAACGGAATATCACCGATCACGATGGGACATAGAGCAACACGGTCCACAGGCCGCGGAGGAGCGGAGGGGATCAGCCATATTCAGGGTTTCCCCTCTCTCAAAGTACAAAAGTAATAGACGATTTTTGTACGTTGACGATTTTTGTGTGTGTGTGTGTGTGTATGTGGGCGCGCTATGGCTACTCCCCTCCGATCCGCGGCCGGTGGCCCGTGTTGCTCTATACTAGTACATAAATGTATATTATATTTTTATCATTTTATTGTTTTTGGATCAGTTTAATGTAATAATTATTTCAAATATTCGTGTAAAATATTTTTAATGGGTATTTAGTAACTGTACTCAATAGATAGCACAGAAATAAGACTGTTTTTACTAAATTTTCTATTGTAATAATTCATTGATAAAATTATTATTTACTGTTGCAGATATGTGGAAAATTCGGGCCAGTGCGTTAAGCCTATAGATTGTGTGAAAAAAACTGTACATAGAAAGTATTTATCTAGAATTATAGTGCACTAATTACTGTTGTTTTATTTGGTTTTCGCGAGCTTCATACATTGTAGAAACAATATTTGCAATTTTTTTTTAATGTTTTGAAGTTGGTAAACAAGCATGCAGTTCACATTGACGTTAAGTGATGACTGCAGCCTATAAACACCCACACAAAGACCAAGACCAAAGTGCAGATGCGTTACCACCCCTGAGGCCTAAGGTGTTATGCCGGCAATTACAGGGCCGTACATTACCACCTGACCGATAGAGTGCTGAACACTACAATTTAGCGGCAAGTATATTAGGTAATGCGGTGGTGCCTACGCCCGCGAGCTCCGTCCCTGGAGCACTACCATAACTATATGCAGATAGGTGCAGCGATGAAGACGGTTGGGCAAGATAGGACCAGTGTCCCAACTCACCATATTAAGTCAGCACATTAGCTCGTTTCAGTCTACTAATGTTATATCTGTTTTAGTATATGAAACGTGTATAAAACATTTGCATATAGTAAAAAGCGGTTATTAATGGCTTTAATGTTACCGTTATGTATCAAAATGTGGTTTGACAGCGTGTATCCATGGTTGAATCCTTTCTTGCATATCTTGCATTTGTATGGTCTTTCATCTGGAAATAAAAAATGAATATATAATTGTAAGAACGGAACGTAAGAGTGATGTAAAATAAGGAACGATGACAGGAAATATCATTGTGTTTTTAAAGAAAAATGGAAAGAAAAATTTGACTTCAGGCGAGACTCGAACTCGCGGCCTACTGGGAATCTAGTCCAGCCGCTCTTCCAATTGAGCTACTGAAGCCCTGCCCGATTTGTCAAATCTTTCCTTCACATCTATTGCATTGCTTTATGGTAGCAGCAGCGCCATCTATTACCAACTATGCTAGTTAGGCAACCGATATAATAGACTTTTCAGTTTATTGAATATCGTAAAGAAGTCGCTTTTACCCTTAATAATTGTTTTATATTATTTCGCATTAACACATGCTTGTGAAATATTATGTGTTAATGCGAAATAATATAAAACAAATATCATTGTGACTTAGAAAGCAGAACAGATATGAATGGTGAACGCAAGACGCACGACGCTTTTAAGAGGACGGCGAAGTTAATTATTAAAAGAATTTAAAAATAAGTCGGGTTCTCCTTCCTGATGCTAAAACTCCAGAACGCACGAACCGACTTCCACGGTTTTGCATTCGTCAAAAAGAAAATTCATCAAATAATATTTATAAAACGACATCCACGCGGGTGAAGCCGCGGGCAACAGTTAGTTTGTGCATAAATATGCACATGCGTGCGCGCGCGCGCCCCTTTGTGTGTGTGTGTGTGTGTGTGTGTGTGTGTGTGTGTGTGTGTGTGTGTGTGTGTGTGTGTGTGTGTGAAATCAATAACAGCTTTTATTATTTATTTATTGAATCATTCCTCAAGTATGCCCTTTATTACACTAATATCTAAACTGTACCGGTTGACAGTCCCACAGCCCATAAACGGGCTGTTTCATTGTTAAAACAATTGTGTCTGGTTTTGGGTCTGTCAACCTGTTAACGTTAATTACCTAAGAATCAATAACAATAAGTGTGTATCTGAGTCAATATGTGTTTGTGTGTGTGTGTGAGTGTTTGTTTGTGTGGCTCTGTGTGTGTTATAGTTCATCTGTGGCTTTTTTTAATTTAATTAAAACTTACTTGTTTCTGTGCATATACATAATATGTTTCCCACATACCTATCTCGCACTTGTTCTCCGTCGCCTCCTCTTACACATTCCTGTCGTGTGTGTGTGTTTGTGTGTGTTGTGTGTGTGTGTGTGTGTGTGTGTGTGTGTGTGTGTGTGTGTGTGAAATCAATAACAGATTTTATTATTTATTTATTGAATCATTCCTCAAGCATGCCCTTTATTACACTAATATCTAAACTTTACCGGTTGACAGTCCCACAGCCCATAAACGGGCTGTTTCATTGTTAAAACAATTGTGTCTGGTTTTGGGTCTGTCAACCTGTTAACGTTAATTACCTAAGAATCAATAACAATAAGTGTGTATCTGAGTCAATGTGTTTGTGTGTGTGTGTGTGTGAGTGTTTGTTTGTGTGGCTCTGTGTGTGTTATTGTTCATCTGTGGCTTTTTTTAATTCAATTAAAACTTACTTGTTTCTGTGCATATACATAATATGTTTCCCACATACCTATCTCGCACTTGTTCTCCGTCGCCTCCTCTTACACATTCCTGTCGTGTCTCGCTAAGCTGTGTGTGTGTATAGTGTATAGGTATGTGGTAAATTGTGTTTTTTTTTTTAATTAAATCTCACTTGTGTGCGTATACATATGCTTCTTCAATAGACAAGGGAAGTGGAACATCTTGCCACATATCTCGCACTTGTTCTCCGTCGCCTCCCGGTGCACATTCCTCTCGTGTCTCGCTAAGTACTTCTTTACATTACACGTGTAGAATAGAATACATTTGGGACAGCAGTGCGGTTGGTAATCGCGGGATGTTGTGTAGCGTAGAGATTACAAATAATTTTCTTTTTTTTTTACACCTATATTATGGATGTGTGTATCCAAGTGTGTGTGTGTGTGTGTGTGTGTGTGTGCGCGCGCGTGTGCATATGTGTAGGTAGGTAGGTGTATCCGAGTGTGTGTGTGTGTATGAGTGTGTAGGCGTGTGTGAGTGTATAGGAGTATGCAGTTGTGTGGTAAAGTGAGTGTGTGTTATTTTAATTCAATGAAAACTCACTTGTGTGCGTATACATATGCTTCTTCAATAGACAAGGGAAGTGGAACATCTTGCCACATATCTCGCACTTGTTCTCCGTCGCCTCCCGGTGCACCTTCCTCTCGTGTCGCGCTAAGTTGTGTGTAGAGTGTGTAGGTATGTAGTAAAATATGGGTGTGTGTGTGTGTTTTTTTTTAATTCATTAGACGACCCGGTTAGTCCAACGGTGTGAAGGGTCGCGGGTTCGATCCCCGCACCGGGACAAATATTTGGTGCAGTGGTTCTCAAACTTTTTAAATGATGGAACCCTTTTGGGAATCAAAATACTTGATGGAACCCTACAATAGACCAATTGTTTTTATATGTGTATTTTTTTTTAATCAGCATAATAAAAGTACAATGTAACAGTTACTAATTATTATTTACTTCACCACTTGGCAAGGACAATAATAGAAAACATTTAAAAAGAAAATATCTAACTAGTGGGAGGTATGAAACTGTTTTTTATTTTCATCGTAAAAACGTAACTTCACGCCTGTAATCCCCGAAGGGGTAGGCAGAGGTAAATGCTTGCATTCAATAATACATGCAAACACCCACGACTCGCCGGTTACGTTTTGGCCCATGTAACAGGTGGCGAACCTGTTGCCATCTCCGGGCACATTACCAAACTCCGGGGTACTGGGAAACTTCCAGAAAATGGAAAAATCCCAATAGAAGCAGAGATAAAGGATTTTAAACCGTTATCTCTGATAGTCCCCGACCCGGGAATCGAACCCAGGACCTCCAGCGTAATAGTAGTGGCCTGCTACCACTACGCTACTGAGGCAGTTTATATCGCACAAATATGTAGTTGGGAACGGGAGAAGAATATCCAGAGCCATTTGGTCAAGCATTGCATATTCATCTTGGATTCTGCACCAAAAATCATTGAGAGGAGTCGTTTTGAACAGTGACTCCATACTTGTGTCTGATGACATTTCTAAAAGAGATTCATATATCTCGTTTGACATGTTTTCAGGCTTTTCCAAGTTGGGTAAAAAAGGATTATTAATCCATGAATTCACTTTAATTTTTGTATTGTGTTAAAATACTTTTCAAAGGATGCGCGCATTGAACTGAGATATTGGACCAATTCTTCAAACACATCATCTTCAAACATTTCTGAGTCGTTTTCGCTAACAAACTCACTGAGTAACGTAAAGCTTTCTATTTCTTTCTTACCAATGCAAATGATCCAAAAATCTAATTTTCTTTTAAAAGCAGTTATTTTATTATAGGCCTGAAACACTGTTGTCTGTTTACCTTGCAACGATAAATTCAATTCGTTAAGTTTTTGAAAGATATCCGCCATGAAAGACAATCGGAACAACCAAGTTTTATCATACAAACGGTCCTTCAAATTAAAAGAAGTATCTGCTGAAAGAAACATTTGTAACTCGGCTCTAAGTTCAAATAGCCTTGTTAAAGTTTTACCCCGAGACAGCCATCGCACTTCTGTATGGAGCAGCAGTGTTTTATGTTTGCTGCCATAATCCTCACACAATAATGAGAACAATCGGGATTGTAGTGGTCGTGATTTGATAAAATTAATTATTTTTACCGCTTCATCCATAACTAATTTTAGATTTGACGGCATTTGCACAATTAGGCGCTTTATTTTTCATTCGTGACACTGCTCCTGCTGTTTTATCTGTCATCGCCTTGGCCCCATCTGTACAAATGTCAATGCAAACGTTCCAACTGAGATTATATTCTTTAAAAAATATATTTATTTTACTAAAAATTTCTTCCCCGGTAGTGTTTGTAAGCAGCGATGAACACATAAGCATGTCTTCTTCAAAAGAACTTTTATATGCATATCTCACAATAACAACAGCAGGATAGCCAAACCAGCGACATCAGTCGACTCGTCCATTTGCAAGGCGAATCGTGTATTTTTTAGACGTGTAACTAGTTCTTGTTCGACGAAGCTTGCCAGATCATGGATTCGTCGTGAAACAGTATCGTTTGATAGCGGAACAGTAGAAAGATGCTTTGCAGATTTTTCATCGAGCATACATTTTGTTATGTCTAATACACATGGTTTTATTAATTTCTCAGCGACAGTATGCGCTTCGCCTGCTTGTGCAATGCGATAGCTAACTAAATATGATGCCTCCGTGGCCTTTTCGTTGATAGTTTGTGTAACATGCATCATATTTTTTTGACTTTGTAATAACTGATCTTTTTTGAGAACAATTTTTTTTTTATTCTTGTCTTTAGACTCGGGGTGTACAGTTTCTAAATGTCGGCGCAATTTGGCAGGTGCCATGGAACTATTAGGAAGCAGTTTACTACAGAGCATGCAGAGAGGTGAGCCGTTGGAATCAACAAATCCGAAACTGATATAAGATTCATCATACTTCCTTCTTTTCGTCTTTGAAACCGTCGAGCTTGACGTCGTGGCATCATCTTCTGGATCAGTGATTGCTATATTCTCCGCGCGCACCGCTTTTGAACATTCAGCGTCATTAGAAGCGGCTGTTGCAACACCTTTAAGCCAACGTTCCATTCTTCTTTATTTATAATGTTACACGTCGGGATAGTGGGGTTTAAATAATGCACAATCGTTACTGCGTATAAGAGACTAAATTTAGTACCAACAGTGAAGAAATGTATAAAACTGAGACGACAGCATACAGCAGGCAGTAAAACAATGAACACTAGTTTCTCGCTAGCGAGCTTGTAAGTAGGTAGTGACTTATCGCTCCGAACGCTAATCGTCAACTGACGACGCGCGATGCGCGATCGCCGCTTTTATACTTAGACTCGATCTCAAATATTCTCTTTGATAAACAAAAAGCAAAAATAAAAACAGAAATTTAAAAATTGCGTTGTAAACAATATTAACTTTATCCTTTGAAGTTAAGAGTCGAAAGTCGCTTGTTGACAACTATAGCGTCTAATTCAGAGGCGGCTTTTATCAAAGAGACTGCGCGCTCACAAGTATACTACCCGCTCGTTTTAAGTTTGCGGCTGGCGATAGGTATGACGTTCGAAAAGTAGCGTCAGCAATACATAATATAAAAATATTTTTTATTTAATTCTAACAATAAAAATTGTGTACATATTTGGGTAAAACAATGACACATTGTAAGTTTTGTTGTCACGTGGGGGAGGGTACGCGCATTCCACAGACCGGCAAACTTAGAGCGAACGGGTTGTACAAGTATAAAATTGTTGATACCAAACTTATGAGATATTGTACCAGCTATTGTAACACATGTTTCTACAAATACAAATAAATAAATAAATAACGTGTATAGCGTTTTGTGCGCGGAGCGACCAGAGAGAGGTGTTTTGATTTTATTTTCTAAATTCTTGCGGAACCCCGACAGAGGTATCACGGAACCCTAGGGTTCCGCGGAACACAGTTAGAGTATACCTGATTTGGTGTTTCGGGTCTGGGTGTTTGTGTGTGTGTGTTGTATGTGTACAAGGGCACCCACGACACAGGTTTATACCTAATGTGAGGCTGTGAGTGTAAGCGTATTTTATTTATTTATTTAATTAAAAACTCACTCGTGTGCGTATACATATGCTTCTTTAATAGACAAGGGAAGTGGAACATCTTGCCACATATCTCGCACTTGTTCTCCGTCGCCTCCCGGTGCACCTTCCTCTCGTGTCTCGCTAAGTACTTCTCTACTTTGCACGTGTAGGAGCACTTTGGACAGCTGTAGGGTCTGTATTCTGGATGGATTGACATGTAGTGGGCGTGGAGCTGGCGTTTTGTAGGGAATAGCTGAAAGATAGACGTAACTTCACGCCTGTAATCCCCGAAGGGGTAGGCAGAGGTAAATGCATGCATTGAAGCATACATGCAAACACCCACGATTCGCCGGTTACGTTTTGGCCCATGTAACAGGTGGAGAGCCTGTTGACATCTCCCGGCACGTCACCAAACTTTGAGGTACTGGGAAATTTCCAGAAAATGGAAAAATCCCAATAGAACCAGAGATAAAGGATTTTAAACCGTTATCTTTGATAGCCCTCGACCCGGGAATCGTACGATTCCCGGGTCGAGGGCTATCAGAGATACAGAGGACCTCCAGCGTACTAGTAGTGGAAAATATAATAGAACTAGTGAATGACAGTTTCTCTACTATTTTTATGTATGATTTGAATGGCCGATTTCTTTGTTATACTAGTGACGTCATATGACTGATAATCTAAACGCCATCATGGATGATGACGTCTGATAGTCGTCAATAGCCGCCTAATAATAATACTTGCCGGTAAATGGTAGTGTTCAGCACTATCGTGTTCCAGTCAGGTGGTAATGTACGGCCCTGTAATTTCCGGCACAGAGACATAACACCTTAGGCCTCAGGAGTAGTAACGCATCTGTATTTTGACCTTGGTCTTCGTGTGGGTGTCTATAGGCTGCAGTCATCACTTAACATCAATGTGAACTGCATGCTTGTTTGCCACTTCGAAAACATAAAAAATATATATAATACGATACTAGTGACATTATAAGACAGTATATGACAGTTATATTATAGATATTAAATTAAAAAAAAAAAGTAAAAAAGAAATATTTTTACGGCTTACTAAAACAATATTTTTTTTTTTTATGTAATAAAAGTGGCAAACAAGCATGCAGTTCACATTCATGTTAAGTGAAGACTGCAGCCTATAGACACCCACACAATGACCAGAGGTCAAAATGCAGATGCGCTGCCACTCCTGAGGCATTAGGTGTTATGCCTCTGTGCCGGAAATTACAGGGCCGTACATTACCACCTGACCGGAACACGATAGTGCTGAACACTACCATTTAGCGGCAAGTATATTAGGTAATGCGGTGGTGCCTACGCCCGCGAGCTCCGTCACTGGAGCTCTACCACCAGTAAAATAATATATTATATATATATAGTATAAAATATTGAACAACTTGAGGCTAGTTTAAGAAATATTTTTATATTGTAAACGGGACTTATGTACTGTATGAAAGATGACAGATGGACTGTACTGGCGACCAAATGGAGAGGCCCCATAGGGAAACAAAACGAAGAGTTGGTTGTCCATACAAGAGATGGTCGGATGACATAGCTAGGGTGGCAGGGTAGAAATTGATGCAATATGCACAGAACCGTGACAGGTGGAGCAAGCTGGAGGAGGCCTACACCCAAACAGGGGTCCAAATTTAATCCATCCCAACAATGAAACAATTTTGTAATTTGTTATGTACTCAAAAGATTTGGAATAAATGGCTTTATTATAATTATTAAACAGGACTTAATCGCGTCTACTACCCGCGGTTGATTGTCATTATCGTCAGATCGAAGAACTGGCGCGGCTACGACACGGT
Organism: Macrosoma leucophasiata; assembly: GCA_036365455.1. Taxonomy (NCBI): domain Eukaryota; kingdom Metazoa; phylum Arthropoda; class Insecta; order Lepidoptera; family Hedylidae; genus Macrosoma; species Macrosoma leucophasiata. The sequence continues at coordinate 6,878,472 of JAWQUS010000029.1, forward strand.
GACACCATGGAGCAGCTCGTGACCTCGGCCATTGCATTACAGCCGAAGTGTCGAGGTAAATACTTCGAATTGAATAGTACGCGATTAAGTTCGTTTAAAATTGTGAAAGTTTAAAACAATTTATAGTTTAAGAAAGTTGACTAGTCTGTTACCTTTTCACACTGCTTGCATGAATGATATATTCCATTTCTTGCTCGTGTGGTCTTCATAGTTGTAGCCTTAAAATGTAGAACTGTAATCTACAAGAAAATGTGATATATTTATTTATTTATTTAATTGAATGCACCAACAAGGTGTACACTATACATTTACAGAAACATTAAAAAAAAAAGATCCGGATGAATTGAGAACCTCCTACTTTTTTTGGAAGTCGGTTAAAGAAAAAGAATATTGTTTAGTGCCACCTCTAATTCCAAGCAAAAACACATTTTCATTTAAAAAAAACATGCATTATTTTTTTTTTAATCCAATTGTGTGATTAAATTGGTGAATTTATCCATATATATTTAAATATTTATATACAAATTCTAGAAATACCTACATAATAGTGGTATACTGGTTGTAGAGCAGTGGTGGACTAAGGAGAGGGGGAAGGACAGGGGCGGTCCACCACGGTCCTCCAGTTCTGCAGTTCTGGGGGCCACAATTATATGGGAGGACTGGAGGAGGCAATACATATGTGGCAGGGGCTTCTAATTTTACCTCATGACATTTTTTTTTGCTCGTACCTCAGGCCAAGGTCAAAATGCAGATGCGTTTCCACTTCTGAGGCCAAAGGTGTTATGCCTCTGTGCCGGCAAGTACAGGGCCGTACATTACCACCTGGCTGGAACACGACAGTTCTGAACACTACCATTTAGCGTCAAGTAGGTATATTAGGTAATGCGGTGGTGCCTATGCCCACGAGCTGCGTCACTGGAACTCTACCACCAGTATGAATGGAATGATCCGTGTAATAGCCGGTAAACCAGAAAATAGTAAAAAAATATAACATTTTTTCTGCGTCAACTTAAGCAATTTGAATCGATTTTACTTTTTATGTATACAAAACAGGTCCTTTACCCACCTAGATTTGTTGATGTATGGAATTAACAATGATTACTGAATATACTTTGTGGTGTGTATCACTAACAAATAAAATTAAATATTTAAACTATTAAATACATTTTTATGAAACAGTTTCGAATTTCTATTTACAGATACAATCGATTGAAAATATGAAAATCGAAATTTGGGGTAATGACAGCACTCCCATTTTTTTTTTATTAAATAGTTTATTCATGACCATAGATACAGAGTCTTTCCCGCCGGCTTTGCTCATTGATGTTATTAATTGGATCAGAACTAATATCATGTTTATAAAACACCCAATAATGTATTATGTAAATAAAATATTATTTTAGAAAAAATTGGTAAGCATAAAAAAGGTTATAGTGAGCTAACCTTAAAAGATAGCCATATGCTGTCGGCGCTGTCGCGGACTTTTTTTAGACCTTAAAAAGGGAAACAATTTTGTCATAGATTATTTTTGCGAAACTTTAACCGTTTACACAGCGCAAGCAGCAAAACCCATAAATAAAAAAAAAACCCGATTTTGAAACATTCTTCATTAGTGCTCCGTCTTATTGGTTTTAGCGTGATGATATATAGCTTATAGCATTTCTCAATACAATCGGACCAGTAGTTTATAAAATTTGTCCCAACAAACAAATAAACAAAGTTAACTTCACCTCTTTATAAATAATTTTATAATACCTATAGATAAATAAATTCATTTAAAAAGCTCTTTGTTTAATTTTATTGTGTTATTTTGACGTCATTCTGTTAGAGATAGATACCTAAAGTAGCCACCTAAAGTAGCCACTTTAGGCTACCTACACAGAATTTCGGCTACATTAGGCTACTCAGGCTGGAAAAAATGGCGACATCAGACCCTGCTTCGTTGGCAACACTGACCTTTGTGGGAGTGAGTGAAAAGTGATTTTTTGTATTGCCTCCAAAACTTCGTAAAAACTCCTAGTAAAGTCCCCATCGCGTTACTGGAGCCATCTTATCATATTCCTTATGGAAGCATTTAATCATCGTCATCTTCCATGTGGATATTCATTAATTTGAAGAAATGTGAAATTCAATATGTATACTACTGAAAGACTTTGTATCTATGGTCATAAATAAACTATTTATTAAAAAAAATATATTTAATTTACAATGACAATTTAACAAATTTGTTTTTTTTTATTGTTATGGCATTGCTATTACGCTTTGCCAGTATCAAGTAAAACGATATTTCGTATTCGTATAAGCAGCGTAAAAGTCAAAGTCAGTCAGTCAATTTATCAGTCCGTCAGTCAGTCACAGTCAATAATTTGAGAACAGCGATGGCTACTTTACCAGAACATTTATAATAAAGTTTTGGAGGCAACCCGAAAGGACGTGTTTTCGCACTATTATTCTATTTCACTATACACGGGCACTGTAATAAGCCTAAATGAATCAAAATACCACCAACTTTATTCAATACTAGCTGTGTCCGCGACTTCATCTGCGTAAGAATTTATGATTGTTCAGTATGTACCCGGACAAAGTAGTGGGCGCAGCTAGTATAAAATTAGCCTAAGTTACTCCTGATTACATAAGTTCTGCCAGTGTAAGTCCCATCGAAATCGGTCCAGCCGTTCCCGAGATTAGCGAGAACAAACAGACAGAGAGACAGACACACAAAAATCGTAAAAAATGTTGTTTTGGTGTACCGTGTATACATACATACGCATTTAGTAAACAGCGGTTATTTTTATATTACAAACAGACACTCCAATTTTATTTATTTGTATAGAGAACTAAAAAATATATCAAGAAAATAAAATAAGAGCACCACCCGCCTCTTTCAAGGTTCCCGCCAAAACTCCTCTAATTTTGACTTCTTGACATCTTTAATTTGTTTTTTTTAATTATTATTTTTTGTATATTATCCCTACTAATATTATAAATGCGAAAGTAACTCTGTCTGATTGTTTGTTCCCGCTAATCTCGGGAACGGCTGAACCAATTTTGACGGGACTTTCACTGGCAGATAGCAATTGTAATAAGGAGTAACTTGTGCCCCTCTCATACTAGCTGCGCCCACGACTTCGTCTGGATAGATACTGAACAATCATAAATTCTCACGCAAACGAAGTCGCGGGCACAGCTAGTTTTAAATATGTACTCTGTGCCATTCATCGAGTGTGTAGTTGCACGATAACGTTTGCAATGAGATCTTATCTGTAATCAGCTGACAGCATGTTTTCAAAATTTTTAATCTATATTTTCAATCTAACGTGACTTACAGATACGACGCGCGATTTTCGATTTAAATCAATTATAAATAAATTAAAATGCGTAATTAAATAGACATTTGGAACTGTATTTATAAAAATAGACAGTGAAATTCCATTAATTAGTGTTTAATGTGTACAAAACAAGATAAAATGTAATTTATTGATAATATTAATGTGCTTCATTGATAAGTGTTAAGGTTATTTACTTTTAAAAATAAATTTATCCGAGTGTCGTGTGTAGAGCCGTAAATACGAATTTAGTAAGTGTTTTTTGTATTAAGAATCTAGTTTTTTGTCAAGAAAAAAAAAACGCCTGTCAAATTTGGAGGTAATTTTAATTTGAAGGTTATATTATGTCATACAAATACAAAATATTAACAAAAAATACTTGTTTCAATGGCCATGGTCAAGAGATAGGTTAGGCGTTAAAATGGGCCTAATTACTTTTAATAGTTATTGCACAATATATGTAAGGAATTGCATATTTAATTTTTTGTTTATAAAATATAATGTTTCAATGTTCCATTATCATTGACTAGTCGTTGCCCGCGGCTTCGCCCGCGTGTCGTTTTATTAATAACTAAGTAGCCTATATTCTTTCTCAAAGTCAGCTCTATCTCTGTATCAAATTTCATGAAAATCAGACAGACAGACAGTTACTTTCGCATTTATAATATTAGTAGGAATCAACACACAACACAGACTTGTTAGTACATATAATTACAGGGGCAAAGTCTAACATCAAATACCTTATAGCCAATTAATACATTTTTTTTTATATAACGGAAGTGGTGAACAAGCATGCAGTTTACATTGATGTTAAGTGATGAGTGCTCTGCCTTTCCTGTAAGGGACCTGGCGCGAAGATACGTATTTTCTAATGAATGACAAAAAAAAATCCTTAATACCTATGTACTGCTAGCTTGCACCGTCTGGGCCCTCTGGCTTCTGTTTTGGGGTAAAACTGGTGTGACGCATAACAGCATAATAAAATAAACGTAACACGCCTGTAATCTCCGAAGGGGTAGGCAGAGGTAAATGCATGCATTCAAGCATACATGCAAACACCCACGATTCGCCGGTTACGTTTTGGCCCATGTAACAGGTGGCGAGCCTGTTGACATCTCCGGGCACATTACCAAACTTTGAGGTACTGGGAAATTTCCAGAAAATGGAAAAATCCCAATAGAACCAGAGATAAAGGCTTTTTCACCATTATCTCTGATAACCCCGTACCCGGGAATCAAACCCAGGACCTCAGCGTAGTAGTAGTGGCCTGCTACCACTAGGCTACCGAGGCAGTTAAAAAAAAAAGAAATAATAAAATAGAATAAGGTAATTCAGCAATAACAAACTCAATAAAATTGTAAGTAGGTAGGTACACATATAATTTATAAATAAAACTACTAGGTACCTACATATAAGTAGTATACAATTTAAATCGATACAAATAAATCAAATTGGAGTGTCTGCTTGTAATATAAAAAAAACGCTTTTTACTAAATGCATATGTATAATATATACATGGTAAATATACCAAAACAACATTTTTTTTTCAATTTTTGTCTTTCTATCTGTTTGGCAGGGCTAATCTTGGGAACGGCTCCACCGATTTAGACGGGACTTTCACTGGCAGGTAGCTGATGTAATAAGGAGTAACTTAGGTTACTCTTATACTAGCTTCGCCCACGACTTTGTCTGGGTAGATACTGAACAATCATAAATTATCACGCCGACGAAGTTGAGGGGAGCTAGTTTATAAATAAAACTAATAATATTTGTATACTACTTATAAGTATGTACACATATAAGATTTTTTTTTTTTTTTATGTAATTGAAGTGGCAAACAAGCATGCAGTTCACATTGATGTTAAGTGATGACTGCAGCCTATAGACACCCACACAAAGACCAAGGTCAAAATGCAAATGCGTTACCACTCCTGAGGCCTAAGGTGTTATGCCACTGTGCCGGAAATTACAGAGCCGTACATTACCACCTGACCGGAACACGATAGTGCTGAACACTACCATTTAGCGGCAAGTAAATCAGGTAATGCGGTGGTGCCTACGCCCGCGAGCTCCGTCACTGGAGCTCTACCACCAGTAAAAGTAGTATACAATTTAAAATCTGCAGCCTTGAATCTTGTTCCCATTTTTAATGAGACTGTATTTTATATTTGGTTACATTAAATAACTGAATGAAGTACTGTAGGTAGTAAATCTACTTGCCTATAATAATAATGAAATAACAAATCTGCATTTTGACCTATAGGGTGCCACCGCCTATTTGTATTGCTGCTGACATTGTCATTGCTATCAATTTTTCATGTCGATTTGAAGCTCCTTTAAAAGTAGTATTTATAATCCATAGAATTATACCTCTATGCGATAATCTGATTGATATTCTCGTTTTCGTAGGTGATAAACAAGCGATAACGGTAGATTACCTATTTCAATTATTGTTAATTAGTTATTAAAGTAAAAATCGGTCGCACCCCAGATCTTTCTATGGGTGTCTATAGGCTGCAGTCATCACTTAACATCAATGTGAACTGCATGCTTGTTTGACACCTGCATTACCTACTTATTAAAAAAAATGTTAACAATACAGAATGTAATTTATACTTTAAAAAAATCTTTCTTTCCAGGACAGACAATGCATTAATCGAAAATGCTAAACACATTGCGAGCCTACAAAACCCAGGCGTCTATATTCCAAATTAAAAACTTAAGAAATTACACGCAAACATCCAAAGAACTATGTCCGTGTCAATTATACAAGAACCAAAGGCTAATTACGAAAAAGCTAGGCTATAGCCTACGCGTGCATTCGACGCAAAGCGATCACCACCGGCAAAAAGTAGTATTAGAGAGTACGACGCCTAAATTAATTATAGAAAAGCTAGGAAAATTACAGCGGGGCGAGAAGAATGTGGATCGCGTCACTGTGTTTTGGAGGGACAAAGTCGATCCATACGTCCAGTTGGCGAGATGGGACAGACCGATTGGTAAGTTTTTACCTTCTATAGGCGTCATTTGAAGCGCGCATGGCCCAGCGGCTGGTGTAGATCGTAAGCGATCTACTCGCTTAAGCACTACGAGCGCGGTCGGGTGATGGGTGACCGCTTGTGGCAAATTAGATGCGCGTTTCCGTGCTTCGGAGGGCACGTTAAGCCGTCGGTCCCGGTTGCTATCGATGGATAGCAATCGTTAAACCTTGTCGGAGGCCTTATGGGCGGTTTGAAAAACATCCGACAGCGGGTTGGCCACTAACCCACCCACCTCCACCAATCCGCATTGGAGCAGCGTGGTGGAGTAAGCTCCAGGCCTCCCCCCAAAAAGGGGAGAGACTCGTGCCCAGCAGTGGGACGTTTAATGGGATGCCATTATTAGGCGTCTTTTATACAAACCACGTAAGGTGAAGGTGCGGTGCAGGCGCAGCGCACATGAATAGTAGTAACAGACCACCGAATTCGGTTCGGTGGACCAAATCCACCGAGCAAAGCCCCCGCCCCCGGTCCGCATTGGACTTGATTAATTCAATTCAATTCATTTATTCTGCGACCAGTTGTTTTTGACCTCTTTTGGTGCTTCTGTATTTTTTCAAGTTTCTTATAATTACTTCTTTCCTATGCTCGCTGTAGTCCTTCGTAATAGACTTCTTAGTACTTTTGAATAGGTCGCTTAGTCTTTGTTTCATAATTTTATCTTTATTCTTCACTTGCATAAGTGCCGTGCGTGTTTTGATTAGTTGTTTCGTGTCTTCGCTGAAAATTTGGTTGGTTTTCGTTATTTGACTCTCGGTTTTCTGTTTTAGACTGTTTTTTATTCCCCTTTCAATTTCGTTGTAGTAATCTTGTAAGTTGGTATCCATTTTTAACTTCTCTAGATGTGATTGTACGAGTTTGATATAATTTTTAATTTCTTCTTCCGTTTTTGGGGTTTTGAATGCTGAGATAAAGTTTTTCCTATTCTTTACAGGCTTGATTAGTGTGAAAGCGGCTCTCAGTAGTCTGTGGTCGGAAGGAAACATAACATTTAGAACCTCGTAGTTTGTTATTGATTTCGGGTCGTTTGTCATGATGAAGTCAATTTCATTTTTAGTCTTGTGGTCTGGTGATATCCACGTCCATTTTCGGTTAGGTCTTTTTCTGAAAAATGTATTTAATATACAGAGCCTGTATTCCAAAGCATAATCTACAAGTCTTTCACCTCTTTCGTTACGTTTACCATATCCACCATATCCATATTTGCCCATTGAAATATTTTCTTCACGTTTGGAGTTACCAATTTTTGCAAGTCGCCCATCACGATGACTTTGTCGTCTGCTAGGAGGTGTGCTTTTTTAATGTCGGCGTAGAATTTTACGATTTCATCTTCGCTCGACTTTTCGGTGGGAGCATAAGCTTGTATTATTGATAGATCTGTGTCTTCTATCTTAAGTTGTAATAGTGCTACTCTTTATGATATACCTGTAAAGTTTTTTATCATTTCCTTCAGGTTCTTTTTTATCTTAAATCCCACTCCATACAGTCCTTTTGTCTGTCCCATATAGCAGAGGATATAGTTTTCATATTCGTCTATGTTGCAGCCCATCTTACGTACTTCACTTAACCCTACTATATCATGGTTTATATTTTCTAGAGCACTGATTAGTTCCAAATATCTCTCCGTGGATGCTAAGGATCTCACATTATAAGTACAAATCTTTAGTGTTGTTTTATCTTTTGGCTGTTTGAACAACGTAATTTCTTTATCTAGTTTTATTTGCGCTGGGTTTTCCTGAGGTTTTATTTGTTTATATTCAAGCCATTGGTTTGGTTGCATTGCGTTGATTGTCTTTTGATGTATATGTTGTTTAGCTTTTGTATTTTTTTGTGGTGATTTTGTTTTGTTTGAATGTCGCTGTTAGCGACGCGCACATATAGTTTTAATATTTTTAATTGTTAATAATTGCGGGCTACACTGTGTCTCAGACTTCTTGGCACACGGCCGTCTGCACCCGCAGTCTTCCGATGATCGTACTCGTTGAGACACCGCGTCGCTCGCGCTAGCAAATTGTTAATTACCAGATAAGCTCATTGACTACCAGTGTTTTCAAAGTGCCAATAAACTCCTGTGCTTCTAAATACGGCGTGTTTTCTTACAAATACCTTACCAGACCAAACAAGAACATTTACAGTCGCTTTTGATGTATCGTTATCGCTGGAGGGTTGCGGTCTAATTTCCCCACGGTGACCGCTGACCGGCTTGGAGAACATAAAAATGTAGTATTTATTGTTGTCGTTTCTTCTGGTTCGTTACATTTCCGGGGATTATGTTTTAGTTGCTATTGTCTGCTTGTGCTAGGAAGGGAATGAATCCTCGGCCGGATCTTGAAATTAGAAGCATTCGTTTTGTTTATTTTGTTTGGTGCCTTATGTGGGGTTTCATCATTGAGATGTGTCTGGGTTGGTGTTTTAGATGGTGACCTTTTTCTATTTTCATTGGCATTGTTCAGACTGGTTTTGCCTTTTTATATGAGTCGGTCATAACGAATTATTGCATTATTTCCCTTTTTTATTTCTTCTTGTACCTTTAATTTTAGTTCTTCTCTGGCAATAAGAATGTCTTTTGGGAAGTCTTCCGTGACATAAGTGTCTTTAACAAAAAAAATCTTGTTTTTTAGCAGTTCCAGTCTTCTCCACGCTAACATTAGTTTAACAAGTATGGGTCTGCGTTTTTTATCGTGCTTTTTTCCCAGACTACGGGCATCGCTTATTTCCCATTTGTCAAAAGATTCCAGTTCAGATGATTTGCACACTTTATTGAATGATTCTAGTGCTGATTCCTGAAGTTCATAATTGCTCTTTTCGATTTCGTCGATTCCATGGAGAATGATGTTATTTTTTCTCGACTCTTTTTCTAGAAAACGTATTTTAGTCTTGAGAGTGCTCACTTCGTTTTTCAGCATTTGATTTTCTTCTAGGAGTGGTTTGAGTTTTCCATCTAATGTAGCAGCTAGTTCACTGGTTATTTTCTGAGTTTGAGCAATTATTTGACATTTAAAATCTTCTTTCATGTCGTTTATGTTGGTATTAATTTTTCCCATTTTTTTCCAGTAACAGTTCCATTTGTTTTTCCAAATTTTCTTGATAAGTTAAGGCAGAATCTGATTTTTTTTTCTGGTTTTATAACTTGGCAATATTATTTAGTCTGTGGTAGTTTTTGACAGGTGTTAATTATCTGTGACAGATAAGATGTCAAATGCCGGAAATTCTCTTGACGTCGTTTAGGGTGGTTACCTGTATATACTTAAGATTATGTGCCGTTGATTTCTAGTTTTCACACTTTTTCGACGTTTATCGTAATTGTTGGCACTAACTGCTTGGTCGTACACTTGCCGTAGGTTGTGATTTACGTTTTAATGTCGTTCTTTTTGTGGTTTAATGGATATTATCACTGATTTTACAATAAAAACTAGCAGAAGCACATTAACAGTTCCGAACTTGTCAGATCCCGGAAGTCGAACTCCTTTATACAAACCACGTAAGGTGAAGGTGCGGTGCAGGCGCAGCGCACATTAATAGTAGTAACACACCACCGAATTCGGTTCGGTGGACCAAATCCACCGAGCAAAGCCCCCGCGAGCGGTCCGCATTGGACTTGATTAATAATAAATAATAATTCTATCCGCTGGACTCCTCTACACATGACCAGATTTGGTTTGTAGCGTACCGAATCCGCTCCGGAGGCCTGCGGTGCAGTCATCACTTAAAATCAATGTGAACTGCATGCTTGTTTACCACCTTCATTACATAAAAAAACTGAAGATAGAGGTGATTTTGATAGCAATTTTTTTATGTAATGAATGTGGCAAACAAGCATGCAGTTCACATTGATGTTAAGTGATGACAGCAGTCTATAAACACTTACACAAAGACCAGAGCTCAAAATGCAGATGCGTTACCACTTCTGAGGACTAAGGTATTGTGCCTCTGTGCCGGAAATCACAAGGCCGTACTTTACCACCTGACCGGAACACGATAGTGCTGAACACTACCATTTAGCGGCAAGTCTATTAGGTAATGCGATGGTGCCTACGCCCGCGAGCTCAGTCACTGGAGCTCTACCACCAGTAAAAAAATATCTTTGAACTCAGAAAAATAACCTATCTCCTTCTCTAGGCGTGTATCTATTGTACTGGCCGTGCACGTGGTCCCTCGCGCTGGGTTCCCTACCTGGAACAGTGTCACCAGCGACCAGTCTGGCCACGGCCGGCTTGTTCCTAGTGGGGGCTGGACTTATGAGGGGCGCCGGGTGTACCATCAATGACCTGTGGGATAGGGACGTTGATGCCCAGGTAAGATCTACGTGACTTCACGTCTGTAACCCCCGAAGGGGTAGGCAAAGGTAAATAAATGAATTCAATCATTATTAATTCTGCACGATTTCTATAAATCGCACAATACGTGCAGCTCCCGCGGGGTCACCAATTTTACGCGAATGCATGACATCACGCAGTACACATAACGCTGCCATTCCATCAAGTTCATTTTATCGTATTTTTGTAAAAAAAAAATGTGTGCTCCAATAAACCAACTACAAGAAACAACTATTTCAAATTCCTTTATCTCACTTAACAATTGAAGAGTAGGGGTACGCACATCTTTATGGTCCTTCGAGCCGGATATGAAACAGCGACCTATGGATATACAGTCCACCTGAATCTGCCTGAAATACCAATGCCCAGACCAATACCCGGCAAACTTCGTAGTGCCTCAGAATGAAAAAATGTGTCAAAGGTTTGATAGATACGGACTATTTGTATGGAAAAATGAAATTGTAGTTTTTACTATTTCCCTTCAATTATTTCATGTTTTCTTACTTTTTAAACCTTTCCTGGACTTCCAAAAGTCCACCTTTTGACACATTATTTCATTCTAAGGCAATACGAAGTTTGCCGGGTCAGCTAGTAATATCTATTTTCAGGTGGAAAGAACGAAGGATCGGCCGCTAGTTTCCGGTGCCATATCGACGAAGCAAGCTATAGGTTTTTTGGCCGCTCAGCTTAGCCTCGCGTTGGGTGTACTACTGCAGTTAAACTGCTATAGTGTCGCGCTTGGCGCCAGTAGTCTTGGTGAGTTGACCAATCAAACTTATAATTAACTGGCTGTGCCCGCGACTTTGTCCGCGTGAGAATTTATGATTGTTCAGTATCTACCCGGACGAAGTCGTGGGCGCAGCTAGTACAAAAGTAGCCTAAGTTATTCCTTATTATATAAGCTATCTGCCAGTGAAAATCCCGTCCCGTCAAAATCGGTCCAGCCGTTCCCGAGATTAGCGGGGACAAACAGACAGACAGACAGGCAGACAGACAGACAAAAATTGTAAAAAGTTTTTTTGGTTCCATATGCATTTAGTAAAAAGCGATTATTTTTATATTACAAACAGTCATTGTATGTGCGTAGCACGTAGAGAATACCAAACGTCGCGGTCGCCCATAAGAGCGGAGGAGGTTGGGTGAGGCGGGGAAATCGGGCGGGACGTCGAAGTGTCCATTCTATACGTAGTATTATTACATATTCTCTGTTTGAAATAAAACCGTCTAAATTTTTCATAAGAGACACTGTATAAAGCTTTCTATCTCGATTTCTCCCACGTTAAATCTTATGAATTTAAGTGTCTGTCTCTTTTTACTGTCGCTTTTTCGTTTCACCGACTTCAAATCACAACAATGGTAAAAAAGCTTTCAGTTAAAAAAATTGTAGCTCTTATTTTGTTTTATTTATTTATTTATTTATTTAATAGCTTTTCACAATAGTACAGCACATTCATCAGAGTATATTGAGATCTTAAATATAATATTGTGACACCCCGTCAGGGCATTGCTATTTGTATTTTGTTTTGTTTTGTTTTATTTGCAGTTCTAGTCATAACTTACCCATTAGCGAAGCGTTTCACCAACTACCCTCAAATTTTCCTCGGCGCCACCTTCAATTGGGGCACTCTGCTGGGCTACTCGGCTCTCCAGGGCACTATAGAGCCGGCGATATGCCTGCCGCTGTACGTCGGCGCACTTGCGTGGACCGTGCTGTATGATACTATATACGCGCATCAGGTTAGTGCATCATTCTTTATATTGGTAATGAAATACAAATACACACACACACACACACACACACACACACACACACACACACACACATAAACACCACTCAATACGCCCCCCATACACACACACACAAACAACACTCACCACTCAACCCCCCCACTCACACACACAAACAACACTCACCACTCAACCCCCCACTCACACACACACAAACAACACTCACCACTCAAACCCCCCCTCCATACACACACACCACACACTTTTACTGCTGGTGGAGCTCCAGTGACGGAGCTCGCGGGCGTAGGCACCACCGCATTACCTAATATACTTGCCGCTAAATGGTAGTGTTCAGCACTTTCGTGTTCCGGTCAGGTGGTAATGTACGGCGCAGAGGCATAACACCTTAGGCCTCAGGAGTGGCAACGCACACCCTCACACGCACACACACGCACGCACACAGTAACTAAAGCAGACAATATCACATCGCCACCCGCTTGTCTGATAATATGGACCGGTATTTCATAAGCATGTGATTTTGTGAGTCCTAGCATGCTAATTGCTATGCTATTTGCTAATATGGTGATAAATATTTCATAAGCATGTGAATTTGTGAGTCCTAGCATGCTAATTGCTATTGCTATGCTATTTGCTAATATGGTAATAAATATTTCATAAGCATGTGAATTTGTGAGTCCTAGCATGCTAATTGCTATTGCTATGCTATTTGCTAATATGGTAATAAATATTTCATAAGCATGTGAATTTGTGAGTCCTAGCATGCTAATTGCTATTGCTATGCTATTTGCTAATATGGTAATAAATATTTCATAAGCATGTGAATTTGTGAGTCCTAGCATGCTAATTGCTATAGCTATGCTATTTGCTAATATGGTAATAAATATTTCATAAGCATGTGAATTTGTGAGTCCTAGCATGCTAATTGCTATTGCTATGCTATTTGCTAATATGGTAATAAATAATTGATATCTAATGAAGTAATTGATTTCTGCAAATTAATAAATGTTAAGGGGTACCTGCACACTAATAAGTATTCAAAAATCTCACGCATTCATTCAATAAACGATCCTAAATGCAAACAAATCGAAGATAATAACAAATTATTGCGAATTAGCATTTAACATTTCGCAGTATTTCACAACTTCATATAATTTGTGAAATGCTAAGAAAATAGGGAGACTTTACTTTATAATATGTAGTGATACACATATATTTTTTTAGCTTGTTTGACATGTATATCAATTGTTATTCACTTTAATTTATTCCGTTTGTTTTTGACATGCCATGAGAGGTGCCTGTCATATGAATGAATGAATTTCTGATTCTCATTCTGGTGGACTTACATGGTATTTGGCACTATGAGCGTGAGCCAACAGGAGCCAGCGCTGCGGCACCCGCAGGCGCGTCAGAAGCCCTGCGGGGGCGCCGCCCGCCGCCCGGCCCGCACCACCCGCCCGGGTGGTGCGGAAGAAGTGCCGTAGAATTCGACATCAAATAATTAACGCCTAACGACCCCACGCCGAGCGTCGCGACGCCTAACGACCCCACGCCGAGCGTCGCGACGCCTAACGACCTCACGCCGAGCGTCGCGACGCCTAACGACCCCACGCCGAGCGTCGCGACGCCTAACGACCTCACGCCGAGCGTCGCGACGCCTAACGACCCCACGCAGAGCGTCGCGACGCCTAACGTCCCGACGCCTAACGTCCCGACGCCTAAGGTCCCGACGCCTAACGTCCCGACGCCTAACGTTTCGACGCCGAGCGCTGCGACGTCCCGACGCCTAACGTCCCGATGCCGAGCGTCGCGACGCCTAACGTCCCGACGCCGAGCGTCCCGACGCCTAACATCCCGACGCCTAAAGTCTCGACCCCGAGCGTCGCGACGCCTAACGTCCCGACGCCGAGCGTCGCGACGCCTAACGTCCGGACGCCGAGCGTCACGACGCCTAACGTCCCGACGCCGAGCGTCACGACGCCTAACGTCCCGACGCCGAGCGTCGCGACGCCTAACGTCCCGTCGCCGAGCGTCGCGAACCCTAACGTCCCGACGCCGAGCGTCGCGACGCCTAACGTCCCGATGCCGAGCGCCGCGACGCCTAACGTCCCGACGCCAAACGTCCCGACGCCGAGCGTCGCGACGCCTAACGTCCCGATGCCGAGCGCCGCTACGCCTAACGTTTCGACGCCGAGCGCCGCGACGCCTAACGTCCCGACGCCTAACGTTCCGACGCCGAGCGTTGCGACGCCCTTACGTCCCGACGCCTAACGTCCCGACGCCGAGCGTCGCGAACCCTAACGTCCCGACGCCGAGCGTCGCAACGCCTAACGTCCCGACGCCTAACGTTCCGACGCCTAACGTCCCGACGCCGAGCGCCGCGACGCCTAACGTTTCGACGCCGAGCGCCGCCACGCCTAACGTCCCGACGCCTAACGTCCCGTTCGTAGTTCCCCCTACCCTAAATCGGTTAAAATAAAAAAGGGAAAGCAAAATTTGACGTATCGTTGTGGGATTTCGGTAGCTTAGTGGTAAAGCGACCGGACTGGTCATGCTGAGGTCGCAGGTTCGGTTCCTGCCCGAAGTCAAATTTTTCTTTCCGTTTTTCTTTTTAATTTCTAAAGTTCACTCGCATGTGTTATTGCGAAAAATAAATAGCACCCTGTATATATATTTTATTTTAAAGAAAAATGGAAAGAAAAATTTGACTTCAGGCGAGACTCTAACTCGCGGCCTACTGGGAATCTAGTCCAGCCGCTCTTCCAATTGAGCTACTGAAGTCCTGCCCGATTTGTCAAATCTTTCCTTCACACCTATTGCATTGCTTTATGGTAGCAGCAGCGCCATCTATTGCCAACCATGCTTGTTAGGCAACCGATATAATAGACTTTTCAGTTTATTGAATATCGTAAAGTCGCTTTTACCCTTAATAATTGTTTTTATATTATTTCGCATTAACACATGCTTGTGAAATATATTTTATTTTAAAGAACCCTGTATATACATTTGTCTTGTTTACTTCAAATAGGACAAACTGGACGACGCTCGTATCGGCATGAAGTCGACCGCGCTGACGTTCGGGCCGCGCACCAAGCCCGCGCTGGGCGGCGTGCTGGCGCTCAGCACTTGCTCGCTCGCTGCCTGCGGGCTCGCCGCCGGGTTGTCTCACGAGTATTACATCGCCCTGGCGGTGTATGGAGCGCATGCTGTTAGACAGGTTAGTTCAATTAAAAAAAAAAAAAAAAAAAAAAAAAAGTTTTATTTTGACGACCCGGTTAGTCTAGCGGTGCGAGACCACCGTTTGATTCGAAGGGTCGCGGGTTCGATCCCCGCACCGGAACAAATATTTGTATGGCCTACAGATATTTGTTTCGGGTCTGGGTGTTTGTGTATGTGTTGTATGTGTACAACGGCACCCACGACACGGGTTTATACCTACTGTGGGGCTGTGAGTGTAAGCGTATTTTATTTTTATTTTTTTTTTCTTATATTTATGTCATAAATTCATTGATGTTATAAAAACATGTACTGGTGGTAGAGCTCCAGTGACGGAGCTCGCGGGCGTAGGCACCACCGCATTACCAAATATACTTGCCGTTAAGTGGTAGTGTTCAGCACTATCGTGTTCCGGTCAGGTGGTACGGCCCTGTAATTTCCGGCACAGAGGCATAACTCCTTAGGCCTCAAGAGTCGTAACGCATCTGCATTTTGGTCTTTGTGTTGGTGTCTATAGGCTGCAGTCATCACTTAACATCAATGTGAACTGCATGCTTGTTAACCACTTCAATTACATAAAAAAAAACATTTGTATCCATTAATTTAATTTAATTTTAAACCTATTCACAGGTATTAAAATATCTTTATTTCCACTTTCAGATATACACACTCAACCTGGACAATCCAGAAGATTGTGCAAAAAAGTTCAAATCAAACTCTATGGTAGGTCTTATAATATTACTGGGTATACTCGGCGGCGGGTATAAACAATACATAGACAATAGAAGAAAACACGCCGGCAAGGAGTCGGATTCGTCCAAAAGTTGTTTATTTAATTGAATTTAGTCTATGGTTTAGTGTTTTGAAATCTTCTTTAGCAACATTGTGATTTTAAAGCCGATGAAACGAAAAAGCGACAGTAATAAAACTGATAAAAGCGACAGTCTGAAGTTAGTTGCTTAAATGGTAGTGTTCAGCACTATCGTGTTCCGGTCAGGTGGTAATGTACGGCCCTGTGATTTCCGGCACAGAGGCATAAAAACTTAGGCCTCAGGAGTGGTAACGCATCTGCATTTTGATCTTGGTCTTCGTGTGTCTATAGGCTGCAGTCATCACTTAACATCAGTGTGAACTGCATGCTTGTTTGCCACGTCCATTACATAAAAAAAGGTTGTGAAATGTTACAATAACTTAACTTAATTAAATATCTTAATGCAACCCAGTCTAACAGTAATCAAGCTAATTGCAGTGAAGTGAATTACAATTACAGAACTGCCTCGGTAGCCTAGTGGTAGCAGGCCACTACTACTACGCTGAGGTCCTGTGTTCGATGCCCGGGTAGGGGGTTATCAGAGATAATGGTGTAAAGTCCTCTATCTCTGGTTCTATTGGGATTTCACCATTTTCTGGAAATTTCCCAGTACCTCGAAGTTTGGTAATCTGCCCGGAGATGTCAACAGGCTCGCCACCTGTTACATGGGCCAAAACGTCAGAATCAGAATCAGAAACTCATTTATTCATTTAGGGTGACAGGCACCTCTTATGACACGTCAAAAACAAACAAAATAAATTAAAGCGAATAACAATTGATATACATGTCAAACAGGATAAAAAATATATGTAAAGTCAAGAATATCACTAAGATAAAACTAAATGTCATAAACTAATGTAAAACGTAACCGGCGAATCGTGGGTGTTTGCATGTATGCATTTGCATTTTACCTCTGCCTACTCCTCCGGAGCTAACAGGCGTGAATTTACGTTTTTTTATAATAAAAAGTGAAAGTTAACATAGTTATAGTGCAGTGAAGATAATGAATAGTGATAAATATATCGTTGCACGTGTTAATTGTGGATTTCAAGTATTTTGAAATAATAGTGATAAAATGAAGTAAATTGTTAACATACCTACTATTTAGTGTGTGCTTTTTTAAATTATTGTAGTTGTAAAAAATTAGTGATAAATTATTGCCAAAAATTAGTTGTTTTTCTTTATTAATGTAAATATTGCTATAATTTCTCAAAAGTATACAACTACTCCTGAGGATCAATGTGTTATGCCTCTGTGCCGGATTTTACAGGGCCATACATTACCACCTGACCGGAACACGATAATGCTGAACACTACCATTTAGCGTATTGTATTAGCCATTTAGGTAATTTTTTTTTTATATACGCTTACACTCACAACCCCACAGTAGGTATAAACCTGTGTCGTGGGTGCCGTTGTACACATACAACACATACACAAACACCTAGACCCGAAACAAATATCTGTAGG
The DNA here is from genome assembly GCA_036365455.1 of Macrosoma leucophasiata. NCBI lineage: Eukaryota > Metazoa > Arthropoda > Insecta > Lepidoptera > Hedylidae > Macrosoma > Macrosoma leucophasiata. The sequence goes on from JAWQUS010000029.1 coordinate 6,896,395, forward strand.
CCATACAAATATTTGTCCCGGTGCGGGGATCGAACCAGCGACCCTTCGAATCAAACGGGCATCTCACACCGCTGGACTAACCGGGTCGTCAATATTGTAATTAGGCTTTCGCGAGCTACACTCATTGAAATAAAACTATTTTTACGGATTTATCTCGCGTATATTAAACTAAAATGATTTTTAAAATCAACCCGACGTTTCGGTCGCTTTTCAGCTTCCGTGGTCCCGGGCAGACTGAGGTGACATTTGTCTGACAGAAGTTTGAAAAAATTATATTTAGCTACCTCCATCGATTTCGTAAACGCCTTGCGTAGCGTTCAGGATTAACACAATAATTACTTATGGTATCTTGAGGTCTTGCAGACTGCTGCGGCTGGGATATAATCTTGCTAAGTAAGCTTTCTGTCAGACAAATGTCACCTCAGTCTGCCCGGGACCACGGAAGCTGAAAAGCGACCGAAACGTCGGGTTGATTTTAAAAATCATTTTAGTTTAATATACGCGAGATAAATCCGTAAAAATAGTTTTATTTCAATATTGTAATGTTTGTAATTTTTTAATTTTCGAAATATTGGTTCCTTTAATCTGTAATAATTCTCAAACTCAAACTCAAAAATTCATTTAATCACTTGGAAATAATAGAATTTGCTTGTGATAGGTCAAATTACAAATATAAAATTAAAGCGAATAACAACTGATACGTTGATTAATATGTCAATTTTAGGTTATAGTTCCTGTTCTAAACTTGTTGGAATAAATACGTGTGACCTATACTACACCGCGAACACTCTGCCAAAATTCCATACAAACGCTTAATTTGGTCTCTATTACACAGACATCAATCAGTGACGTGTATTTACACGCGCACCTGTGTGCGTAGCACGTAGAGAATACCAAACGTCGCCCATAAGAGGGGAGGAGGTTGGGTGAGGCGGGGAAATCGGGCGGGACGTCGAAGTGTCCATTCTATACTGTAGTATTATTGCATTTTCTGCCCGTGTTGCTCTATGGAGGTGACACCTTGCAGTTGAGATCGTTTACACGTACTAATAAAAGGTTTTAGCTTTGCAAAAAACTATATATTATTATTATCTATCCGATCACTGGGAGAATAGTCACTACGCATAATTAATTTAAGGTTTTTTTTAATGACGAGTGAGATAAGGTACAAAGAGAACTTCCAATATTTTATATTATATTTTAAAGCTGACAGTTTTTTTTATATATTTAAAGTAAAATGTAGATAAAAGAAAAAAAATATGATTAGCTTAATACAGAAATTAATTTGTTAACATACCTACTATTTAGTGTGTGCTTTTTAAAATTATTGTAGTTGTAAAAAATTAGTGATAAATTATTGCCAAAAATTAGTTGTTTTTCTTTATTAATGTAAATAGTAAAGCTGTAATTTCTCAAAAGTATACAACGTGTAACAGGATTGAATGTACAACCCGAAACTAGTTTGTTCAGAATCGATAACCGAATCGATTTTAGGCATTTTTGATATAGGTAACATTTTGTCCCAAAATTAATTACAATACAATCAAGGAAATTATGGTCACCCATTTGGTGAACAGTCAATACAAACGAAAATAAGACTAACGTCTATCCAAAATAAAATGCTAGTATCAACAAGTTTATTAGAATTCGCCTCACGTGCTATTTATTAAAAATATATAATTTAAGAAATAAAATAGTGGAAATTAATCTTATAACTAGCGAGTGTTTTTTACTGGTGGTAGAGCTCCAGTGACGGAGCTCGCGGGCGTAGGTACCACCGCATTACCTAATATACTTGCCGTTAAATGGTAGTATTCAGCACTATCGTGTTTCGGTCAGGTGGTAATGTACGGCTCTGTAATTTCCGGCACAGAGGCATAACACCTAATGCCTCAGGAGTGGCAGCGCATTTGCATTTTGACCTCTGGTCATTGTGTGGGTGTCTATAGGCTGCAGTCATCACTTAACATCAATGTGAACTGCACGCTTGTTTGCCACTTTCATTACAAAAAAAAAAAAGTGTTAAATAAGGGTACGCAGATTACGCTACATCACATTGCAACAGTGTGCTTGTGTGAGTTGGTTCGTGTTTATGTGTGGCCGTAGGTAAAGGTAGGGTGAGTATGCATAGGGTGTGCATACTTTTCGTACAAATTGAGGACAACTTATTAGTCTAATAAAAAATATTAAATACATAAACATGTAATTTCAGTTCATGTATTATGATCATAACTCGATTTTCTAATCGGGGTTTTAAAGAGTGTGTGTTATTCCCGTTACATATTGTATTTAAGGGGAAACGACCACTATAATTTTACCGTGTATTTTACAATACATGTGGTAGGGGAAGCTCAAGGGGGATTTGTGTATTTATCCGAGCGTGTCATATTAAGGTACCAGATACCTTGCAGTTTGTTAAGTATATCTACCAGATCCAGGGCTGCCATCCGTCCGGCATTCTCTGGATTTGTCCTACTTCGTAATTTGTCCGGGGGCCGGCAGGGGTATTTGAAAAGTGTCCGGATGTAACCCGGACGGATGACACCTATTTTATATGTTTATATACTTTTAGTTTCAAACACATTTGTCTTAGCAATAAGGTGTATTTTATTACGTCTGTTACTGGTGTGGTTTTGTAAATAAAGATGCGTTTTATACCCATAGATTTATAGAAGATAATAAATCTATGCTTATACCGATGTCGTTTATTCTGTCACTAAACAAATCATGTGCGCATAAAGCGAAGGGACTGTAAAACTATAAACAAGGAGTGGGAGAAACGTCTCACCTTTGTGATTGGAACGTTAGCATCTGAAACACTAAACTGTTTCGAATCTTTGTATGTATCATTTCGAACATTTGGCACATTGCTCTATAATTTGTTATAGTGTACATAAAATATGTAAACCTTGTTCTTTAAAAAAATGTTAAAGTTTTTTTTTTAAATATCGTCATTTTTCCAGGCTTTGGATGATTTAGCATGAAGATTCAGCTTCATATTCGGCTGTCTGTATTTTACATTTTTCTTCATTACAATTAGGTTAGCATGGTTTGTTAAAAATAAACTGTTCTTGCCATTTATTTTTTATTTTTCCTCAGAACTCGTACTCTATTGTATGTATGTATGTGTCCTCACGGTCCCTAACGGGGTAGGCAGAGAGTGTGGAGCGCCAGATATCCCGGTCCTGACATACCTCTCGTGCCTCATCTACCCTTATCATTCTCTTCATACATGCACGCCGATTCCCAAGACTCTTGACCCACCATTAGACAGATGTCGACCTATTTGGTCGTGGTCAGTCAAACGCTATTGTTTTAGGTCGCGCCACGTAAAAAGAACGCTGGCGGTCAAGTTGCGTGTCATGTGTTTTTATTTCATTTTATGTTATTCTATGTAATATAGTTTTTAATCTGCCTACCAATACACGAAACCGCAAGCGAAAGCTAGATCAAAAATAAACCAATAGGGCTAGTACTTTCGTGCGCGAGTGTACCGATGCGCGAACACATCCCTTCTACTTTCTTCCAGCGTTCTTTTTACGTGGCGCGACCTATAGCTACGAATATTCTATAATAAGGTTGGTGGTAGAGTTCCAGTGACGGAGCTCGAGGGCGTAGGCACCACCGCATTACCTAATCTATCTGCCGCTAAATGGTCATGTTCAGCACTATCGTGTTCTCGTTAGATGGTAATATATGGCCCTGTAATATCTATCACAGAGACCTATCAAATTAACAACTAAAGTCTTAAGAGTGGCAATCATAGATTTATTATATTTGACCTCTGGCCTTAGTGTGGCTGCAGTCATTACTTTTAATTGGCCGATGATGTTTGACTCTACCACCAGATGTTCTATTTCTTTATTTCTGAAGTGAAAACTTCTTTAGGCGCGTTGAGCGTTTTGGTAGCTACCCTATATTCAGCAGAGAAAATCTCAAATAAAACGGTTCTCTAAGTTCTTTTCGCTAACTATATACACGTTTGAAAACCCGCTCATAATTGTGGGATACATGCAATGGCTATTTTTCATCATAAGAGCTCTTAATAAACCGATTTTTTTATGTTTTCACCATTCAATTCCGTGTTAGGTCTATACCATAGATATTGCTCTATTATCTATTATACATTCCGCCATATTTGTTGTATGCGTATTGTAATAGGTAAACATAAAGAGAAAACGAGATAAAACAATTCAAGTAGGTATGGAGAAAACGAGATAGAAGTTTTTGGCCCGTATAAAAGTAATGCATCTGAAAGTGACAAAGCGAAAAGTCATGAATGGGATCCATAGTATATGCCTCTCCCTCTTTACTTCACTGCATACCTAGATAAAGTTATATGTGGCTTGTATGGAGATGGCCGTCTGTCTTGGTTATTGGTCTGTGCTTTAGACTAATAAAGTGATCTGTGGTCCATTCATCCATTGGTGATAACGCCCATGTCTATTGACAGACATGGGCGTTATCACCTTTTTCACGTACCGTAACATAACCGTTATGAAGTTCTTATATCGTTATGTAAAACCGTTTTCACATAACGATAAAAAAAGCGTAGGAAAAGCTATCTTAAGGACGAGCAAAACAAAAAAAGAAAAAACTAAGTGGATCCTGGATCAGATCACAGACCGGAAACGATATACGAAATATACGACTATACGAAATTATTATATTAGGTTGGGGAAAAAGTTTCTTCGCATTTTTTAAGATAATTCAAAACATTTTTTAATATAGTTTATTTAAATTTAACTAAAGTATGTATGTACCATTTTGTTCGATAACCTTTTGTCATCTTGTACTTAGGTAGGGACATGATCCCATTGCTATAAAAATTTTGGGACTTCTCATCAAAATACCGCGACAAGTGGATTTGGCAGTCCTCTCGTGATGTTAACCTAACATTGCATAAAGAATTCTGAAGAGACCGAAACAGATGGAAATCTGAAGGTGCAAGGTCAGGACTATACGGCGGATGCATTAACACCTCCCAGCCAAACTCTCTTAATTTTTGCTGAGTGGCTATAGATGTGTGAGGTCATCGTCATCGTTATCATGATGAAACACCACACCCCTTCTGTTGATCAATTCCGGCCGCTTTCTCTCAACCTCTTGCTTTAATCTCATCAGTTGTTTGCAGTAGAGTTCAGAATTGATAGTTCTGCCTGGTTTGTTAGCTCATAATAAATAATGCCCTTCCAATCTCACCACACACACAACATCACCTTATTGCGAGTTAACCCGGGTTTCGCCACAGTCTGTGAAGCCTGACCGGCCTTTGACCACGACCTTTTCGCACGTTCTTGTCGTACGTGATCCACTTTTCATCACCAGTTATCAGCTTCTTCTAAAATGATTCGGTTTCATTACGTCGTAATAAAGAATCACAAATGAGTACACGGTTCATTAGGTTTCTTTCAGTGAGCTCGTGAGGTACCCAAATATCGAGCTTTTTTTGTACCCAGCTTTTTTCAAATGCGCCAAAACTGTTTTGTAATCAATTCTCAGTTCTTCAGCTACGTCGTAACTACTGATATGTCGATCTTGCTCCACTTTTTCAAAAATGGCATCCATTTTATCCGTAATAGGGCGACCAGAGCGAGGTGCATCTTTGACATCAAAATTTCCGGATTGAAAACGCTTAAACCAAATTTGTGCTGCTGTCACAGACACTGCACTAGGTCCATAAACATCGCAAATTTTTTTTGCGGCTTCCGTTGCATTTTTACCTTTTTTGTAGTAAAATTTTAAAATGTATCGAATTTCTTCATTAGATTCACTCATCTAGACAGTACGAAAAACAAATGAAAATCACACATTTGCCTAGTTTGAATTTGGAATTATGTTCTTTAAAATTTAACTTTCAATGATACCAAAACCAGCCAGATACAAATACTACAGCCAAAGAGATTTTATTACAAGTTCATACATACTATAATGCGAAAAGACTTTTTACCCAACCTATTATGTTTATTCAAAATTATTTTCCTTCATGCTTCACTAGGCTTAGGACTAGCAGAAAATATTGTTTTCACTATGTATGTACCTATTTGAAATTATTTTACTCTTAATGCAACATTAATGAATTAGAAAGGTACCATAGCACTGTTCTGGCGCATTTAAAAATCGTCTTATTTACATTGATCAGGTAATTTATAAGATATTTACAAAAAATCATACCTACTAATTGAAATAAAACAGATGCATTGAACTTCCTGAGGTCTAAGTTGTACCAGAAATGGCAGGGTCGGAATACGATAGCAATGAACGCTACCATTTAGCGGCAAGCAGATTATATTATGTCGTGGTGCCTACAGCAACGAGCTCCGTCACTAGAGCTCTACCATCGGTAAAATACCACCTCAAAACCATGTCGATAAAAAGTCTATTTTGAAAAAAAAATGGAATCGTTTTTTTTTGATTATCGATTAAACGTATCGAATTGTAAATTAGCTTTTTATTTACTTTGTCTTCGATTAGAATCGATTTCAAAAATCGTTATTTTTGGAGAAGATCGCCATCCCTATATTTTTTTCTTGAATAGCTAATTTCTTATCCAATAGGAAGCATAGTCCTTCCCCTATACGTTTAACATAACATCCAATAGCAACACGGTATTTTTTGAGCTTTAATAACCGCGAAATTAAAGACGCCAAATTTCGTCCGTCTGCCGGGGAGCCACAGCCACAGACACACAGACACGGGGGGGTCGGGTGACCGAATTCGCTCACGCCAGAGTCAATAACAAATCCCAATAAAGGTACCGGCCACACTCCTTACGTTTTATTTTCGCTAAGCTAAAATTGACGTATAAATATTGGGAATTAAAACAGAATTCTGGTCACACACCTTACGCCAGTTACAAATGTTACATTTCAAGTGCGCTTTAGGTCTGTACAAGTAAAACGTAGCGTGTGTGGCCACAATATTTGCACAAACTTATACTCGTCGTTTGCTTTTTATAATAAAACGGAAGGTGTGTGGCCGGCATAACCACGACATAACAAGTTTCAAACCCACAAAACCAACGTAATTTTAGAAATTAAAAAAAATCACGAGTTTTTATAGTGCGAAAAATAAAAATATTACAATCAAACGTCATTATTAGTTTGTGCAAGCCTAAACTTTCGCAAATAAAACGTAATGTGTGCAGCCGGCAATGGCTGGTATGAGACTTGTAGATTCTTTAAATAAAAATATGATATTAAACTTTCAAAATTAATATACCTTAACGGCTTAATAATAAAGCTTAAATTGGAAAGAAAGGCGCCGAATATGGTTTATATCGCCGCTTCATAGAATATGTAACAATACTTGCCGCGTTATGGTTACGGCACGTTTTCAAGTTATGACTGTTATGATTTAAATAAATAGACCTTAACTCGTTAGGAATAAAGTTTAAATTAGAAAAACTGAAAGCGTTTCGGTTTTCGTTTTCGGTTTCATATTCATACTATCTCACTTTACGCATTGCATCGCCCTTAATCAGACAGAGAGGAGGCGAATATGGCTTGGCCGCGTTATGGTTATGGCAAGTTTTCAAGTTATGAATGTTATCAATGTTATAATCGTTATGATGTTATTTTGATATTGTGAGTATGAGTTGGAAAACGTTGTGAGCGTTTTCAAGTTACGCTGTAGTTGAGCGTTTTTAATATATCCGTTTTCTATGTGAGGCATATCGGTATGGTATGGTATAGTATAACTAGTTTTTGTTATGTTTTGATATACCGAACTCATGTCTAATTGTCAAATTTGTCAAAATTTTGTGGCCTACATAATTTGTAAACATTAAAAAAACCACAAAAACACCAAAAACTAATTGCAAAAATGTTTCGTTCATCCAACGACATCACATTGTGGGAACTTAAAGACCAAACCACCGATATAATTGAACAGAAAGAGATATACGACTGTGATCGTTGCGTCGAAGGATGGCTGAGCGAGACCGATCTTGAAATTCATCGTGCTCGTGTGCATAAAGATGAATTGAAGGCAATGTTGAAGGACAAATCCAAACACGGCTGTGTGGTGAGGACCATAACATGTTTAACTTTTTTTTGATTTCTTCAATTGGTGAAAAAGGCATATTATTAGCTGCCTTACGATATAAATGACTTGTGTCCGTTGATATTCCTTAGTCCTTTCCTACTTAGTTAGTATGTATGTATCTTCACGCCAAGTCCCTTACGGGGCAGAGAGTGTGTAGTTTCGTGATGAAAATAATTTCTCATAGAAGTTTGAAACATATTTTTCTTATTGTCTGGTAGCTTAAGCTTATGTTATGAAAGGGGCAAACAAGTTTGCAGTTCACATTGATGCTAAGTGATGACTGCAGCCTGTAGACACCCACACAAAGACCAGAGGTCAAAATGCAGATGCGTTACCACTCCTGAGGCCTAAAGTGTTATCCCTCTGTCCTGGAAATTACAGGGCCGTACATTACCACCTGACACGGGCACACCTAATCCTGTTACACGTTGTATAGTTGCTGCGAATTCTATCATGATTTTTTTTTGGTTTCCTTTCATCTGCAATCAGTCCTAAGACTATAAGCAAATTTATTAGGTGATTGTAACTTCTTTTCATGTGTCCTTTTTTATTGGTACAATAAGAAAGAAAGAAACATTTATTTTGACACACAGCAAGACACATAAAACGTAGATAATGGAGAAAAGACAACACAATTTCTAAAATTAATACATTTTTTTTTAAATTCATATTACAGCTCTGCAAACGTTCACATCCAAGCAAAGACGCCTTAATTTCCCACATAAAGAATGACCATCTCTTCACATCCGAGGACGCATTTCGGGTTGAACGCGAGATATTCATCTGCCATCAATGCTCCCAAATATTCTTCAACAAAGACCACTTAGCTTTCCACATACAATTCAAGCATAGAACAACAACAGGCAAGATAAGGATGACCTGCCCGAAATGCAAACGGAAATTCGATTATAAGAATGTATGGTATCATCTTCATACTCACAAAATACAGTCGGTTGCGTCTTGCAGGATATGTTATAAGAAATGCAAGAATAGAAAACATTTGCATGAACATACAAAAAGTCATCAGAAATACTTGTATTGCAGTATGTGTGGGTATGAGACGAAAAAACCTGAACTGTTCAACCTACATGTACAGAATCAACATAAGTTTGTATTGATTTATAATAATGAAGAGAAAGAGAGAGATGTAAGACAGTATTTCGCTCCTACTCTGATGCCAGATGAAAATGTTCGATTGAGATATATAAGTTTGACCAATTTTTATGGTTTGACGTTAACAAATTCTGTAGCGGTGTGTATAATGTGCAGAGAGATATGTGTTGGTGAGGAGGAAATGAAGAAACATATTAAAGAACACGATATTTTTATAATATCTTCGAGGCCTTCGTATACGTGTTCCTGTGGGGACGGGTTTAGTAGTAAAGTGCTGTTGAAGCATCACATATTTAAGACGGATGGCGAACATAAGGAGACTGGTGAGTCTTGTAATTTTTTGAAGTAGAAAACGCTTTTTTTTGTTTTTTTTATCACCACAATACGGCCCTGTAATTTCTGGCACAGAGGCATAACACCTTAGGCCTCAGGAGTGGTAATGCATCTGCATTTTGACTTCTGGTCATTGTGTCTAGTGTCTATGGGCCGCAGTCATCACTTAACATCAAAGTGAACTGCATGCTTGTTTGCCACTACTATTACATAAAAAAAAAAACAATAACCTTAATAACTACACAGTTTAATTAAATATTGTTGTGTCTTACGAATTTTTGATCAGGTCACGTGTTCTGACGCGGTCTTAAAATTTTTTACCCATCACAAAAAAGGGTCGTCCATAAAATTCGTTCACGTACAAGGGGGGGAGGGGTCTGGCTGAGCGTGACAAAATGTGAGGGAGGGACGAGGAGGTCCACGGCAACGTGACGTTCGCAGTTCATTAAAATATTTTAAATTAATATTTCGTTAGACTATTCCTTATTTTAAAAATGGTGCAGTCGCATCTTAATGCTGAAGCGGATGGACTGATTATCCTGATGTCGCAGGTTCGATTCCTGCCCGAAGTCAAATTTTCCTCTCCATTTTCTAAAATCTTTTCCATTTTATCTTTAAAAATGCTGTTATTGATTTTCCTCTTATCATTTCAGGTATCATTGCGAGGGACGAGCTAACACTTTGATATTATATATGTTCGCATAAAAGGGGGAGGGTTTCGCTGAGCGTGACAAGATGTGACAAGGGGGGATCTTCGTCAATGTGACGAAGTCGACGTCATATTTGCAGTTCATTAAAATATTAGATAAAAAGGATTGATTTCTTGAAAGGACAAGTTCCACGTTGGCCCCGCACTCTGCACACTATATCATAAGATTGACAAAAATACGTAGAATCATGAAAAAATACTCATAAAATAATTAGAATTGCTTTTTTTTTGTCGGAATATATTTTTTTTTTAATGGCAGCCGCCTTGTAGCATATCTGCCAGCATCGCGTTTGATTTTAGGTAATTAAGGAAATAATATATAAGCATTGAAACGAAAACAAAAATCAAAAACAAAAAAACGTAACTTAAATGCAACATTATTTTCACAAAATCAGAGTCATTAAAGAAGAAATAAACACAAAATCAGTACGTACTACATAAACGTAATCAGTGCCGGATAAAGCCGGTGCGGGGCCCGTAGCAAATGTGACCATGGGGCCCTAGAGTTACATTGCCTACTGAAATTTAGGATGTAAATAAAACAACATTTACGAAAAGGAATCGAAAACAAATTTAGGGGATTCCCTCTGTAAGTATTGTGGTATTGCCAACTTGCAACATAATAATATAGGTACCTATATAATTAGTGGTCAACGCTCCCTTTGAGAATAGCTAAGGTGTATTACATATTTGTGTTTTTTTTTGGGCACAGGCACGGGGCCCCCAATGGCGCGGGGCCCGTAGCATTTGCTACTCCTGCTATATGGCTAATCCGGCACTGAACGTAATTATTTAATAAACAAATAGTTATATACAATGAAACTATGAACATATGTCCATATTTTTTAAAAATGTTATTTTTGTATGACACCATTATGTCACTATACTGCTACTATGACATTCTTGCTTTTGAAATATATTTACGACATTTCTTAATAATAATAATAATAAGAGGTCCCGCCGAATATAACTCATTACAAGGTAGATCAAAATTCTCGAAAGGGCCTCTATGTGTTGGACCCCCCCATATCCCCGCGCAAGCCTGACAAAGGTCCGGGGTTCTAATTGGACCCCGTGCTGACGAGAGACATAATAATAATTGACATAAAATTTAAAGACATAAATTAAAGGCATAAAAATAAATAATAATAAACCCATTATACGTCCCACTGCTGGGCACGAGTCTCTCCCCTTTTTGGGAGGCCTGGAGCTTACTCCACCACGCTGCTCCAATGCGGATTGGTGGAGGTGGGTGGGTTAGTGGCCAACCCGCTGTCGGATGTTTTCAAACCGCCCATAAGGCCTCCGACAAGGTTTAACGACTGCTATCCATCGATAGCAACCGGGACCGACGGCTTAACGTGCCCTCCGAAGCACGGAAACGCGCATTTAATTTGCCACTAGCGGTCACCCATCACACTACCCGACCGCGCCCGTAGTGCTTAACCGAGCAGACATTTCTTACATTTATTTAATTGAAGGTATTATTAAGGATAAAGGATTTGAATGGCTGAAAATGATTTAGTATTTTATGCTTCTTCTCTCAACATAGCGTACAAGGTGGGCCCAAGGTCCATACATATTGGAACGTCTCCTTCATATTAAAAACTAAAATAAATATTAATTCTCAAAATTTGTGCACTATTGATTGAAATTAATCAATAATTTACCCCCTCTGAATATTAACAATGTTGTGTGGGGGGGTTTTATTTTTGTGACGTAATTTTTGTCGGGCGGAGGAGGGGAGGGGTCAGATAGATTTAAATTAATATTTCGTAAAGTAGACTATTCCTGATTAAAATATTGTCACATTCTGGTCTTAGTTTTTGTGACGTAATATTTTTAAGGGGGTCACAGATAGTGTGACAATAGGGAGGAAAGGGAGTCAGAATAAGCTTTTTTAGCGTGACATTTTAAGAACGGAATTTTATTTTATTCAAAAATAATCATTCCATGTTTATGGAGAATGATTGAACAAGGTATGAATTGAAATAAAACTAGTTTTCGGATTTATCTCTAAGGTATGAATGAAAAAATAAGGTAGCGTTGAAATATTACGTATGCCATACTGGGTGGCAGGGGGGAGCATAATAAGTACACACCGCAGCGTGAAATATTTATGATCGTCTACGAATATTTAAAAAAGTGTATGGAAGCCAAGAATGGTTCTACATAAATAGACACACTCTGGGCTTAATAAGTACACACCGCTGCGTGAAATATCTGTAATCGTCTACGAATATTGTAAAAAAGTGTATCTAAGCCAAAAATGGTTTTACATAAATAGGCACACCGTGGGCGGGGCATAATAAGTACACACCGCACGTCAGACTGTTGGACGTTTCCTTGCCGTTCGGCGAAATGACCTTGTCGCGACCAATCGAATGCCAGCATTGTCTGTGTTGAATGTGTGTGTGTTTGTTAAGATTGCAGTTAGTTTGTTTGCATAAATGGAACCAAAATCGAAGCAATGATTGTGTGAGAGTTACATTTCTGTACAGTATAATAATAAATAATTATACGTCCCACTGCTGGGCACGAGTCTCTCCCCTCTTTGGGGGGAGGCCTGGAGCTTACTCCACCACGCTGCTCCAATGCGGATTGGTGGAGGTGGGTGGGTTAGTGGCCAACCCGTTGTCGGATGTTTTCAAACCACCCATAAGGCCCTCGACAAGGTTTAACGACTGCTATCTAACGATAGCAACCGGGACCGACGGCTTAATGTGCCCTCCGAAGCACGGAAACGCGCGTTTTAATTTGCCACTAGCGGTCACACTACCCGACCGCGCCCGTAGTGCTTAACCGAGTAGATCGGTTATGATCTACACCAGCCGCCGGGCCATGCGCGCTTCATCTGTTCTGTACAGTACAATTAATATTGCACATCGAGCCTGTGAAAGAGACAATCGGCTCGTTTCGACTTCAGAATCAGAATCAGACGTCAGAGTGGATGTCTCTACAGACCCGAAATAAGCCGAAGTCTCCTTCCTAGGCTCGAAGTGCAATATTTATTGTCTTTTTTTTTTTATTCTATTTTATAAAAGGGGTTTTGTCCCACGACATATCAACCCCATCGTACTCAATATATTTATTGTTGAGCACTGTACATTATTATTCGAAATACGTTACCTAAAGAACCATACAGCAACACGGGCCACCGGCTGCCGCAGCGGGCCGGAGGGCAGTAGCCATAGCGTTTATTACCGATGCAAAACAGTCTGTCATTTATTGCGGGAGGAAATGCGTGTGACACACACACACACTACAAAAATCGTCTATTACTACGAAACTCACACCATGACTTAAACAATTTCACGCACACATTTAAACTTCTAGGCGACAGGCATAGGCCCGATTGGGCTTGTAGTTTGACAGAGGGGAAAGTCAGCATATGGCTACTCCCCTCCGGTCTGCCGCGGCCGGTGACCCGTGTTGCTCTATGTAAAGAACATTTTACGATGTATTTTTTAAAAAACTGATTGTAGCCTTTTGGTTGCAAGGTACGAGTACTATTGTGTTCCTGGGTTCGATAAACGTGTCGGGGGCTATCACTCAGCAGGAGCGTGTCCTTGATCCTTAAATGTTCTTTAGGTTCCGTGTATAATTTAAGCTGTTTTATTTCTAACCACTGAGCAACGCGGCCCACCGGTCGCGGCGGACCGGAGGAAAGTAGCCGTAGCGTGTAATACTGATGCAAAACAGTCTGTCATGTTTTGCGGGGGGAAATGCGTGCGACACACACGCAAACTACAAAAGACGTCTATTACAACGAAACTCACACCTTGACTTAAACAAGCTACAGAAACAATTTCACGCACACATTTAAACATCTAGGCGACAGGCCCATTTGGACTTGTTATTTGACAGCGGGGAAAGCCTGCATATGTCTACTCCCCTCCGGTGTTGCTCTGTTTCTAACCCTTATACTTTTTTTTACCTTTTTCTGTACAATTGAATGTATGAGAATTGCAATGATTCTTTACAGTACTGTGTACCTATATCCTATGATTTGTGTATAGTTAATATTATGCTTAAATAAAAGTGTAGATTTATGAAAAATGAGTTATTTATTAATCACTCCATCTAATCTTCATCATCCCTCCCTCCGCGCGTGAAGCGCAGCAGATGGGGGGGGGATAGTTGGGGGATTGAGGCTGAGCCTCGTACCCCGGGTCTATAGGCCCCCGAAGCGTCGGGGGCGTGATCAAAGAGAGGCGATGCAGGCACGTAAGTAAATTCACTGACGGAAGCAATGGGGTTCGGGGCGGCCCACTTGGGGGTGACACCCTCTCTTTAAATAACCCAAAGGATCATAGTAAGATAGGTACAGAAAAAATTAAAAAAGGTACAGCATGGAAATATCCAGTGAACCTAAACAACATTTCCTGATACTTAAAATATTTTTAACTCTCTGGAATAAAAAGTTTGAAATTGAACTTTAGTATGGAGTGCTTCTACTTGTTTTTATATTATTTCGCATTAACACATGCTTGTGAAATATATTTTATTTACATGGGTGGCACGTGGGGCGGATGAGCAAAAAAAAAATACAAAAGAATGGGAGGAGAAATATGATATAAAAGAATGAGAAGTATTTCCCATTCTTTTGTATCATATTTCTCCATTTTGTTTTAATACATATTCTATTTGTTTTATATTATTTCGCATTAACACATGCTTGTGAAATATATTTTATTTAAAGAAAAATGGAAAGAAAAATTTGACTTCAGGCGAGACTCGAACTCGCGGCCTACTGGGAATCTAGTCCAGCCGCTCTTCCAATTGAGCTACTGAAGTCCTGCCCGATTTGTCAACTCTTTCCTTCACATTTATTGCATTGCTTTATGGTAGCAGCAGCGCCATCTATTGCCAACTATCGGCATTGT
This sequence comes from Macrosoma leucophasiata, assembly GCA_036365455.1. Taxonomy (NCBI): domain Eukaryota; kingdom Metazoa; phylum Arthropoda; class Insecta; order Lepidoptera; family Hedylidae; genus Macrosoma; species Macrosoma leucophasiata. Next base: position 6,911,482 of record JAWQUS010000029.1, read on the forward strand.
TCAATGTTACAACGTTACTACGAGAGTGGATCCAAAAGTTCGTGGCCCAAACTACAAGGAGATATGACATCTTTTTAAATTTACCGTCATTTGTTAGTATGTCTTCTATTGATTTATTGTGCGCAGTTTCATTCCGATACTTCACAATATACATTTTCTGTGATTATTTGTTTGAAGCATTCTGACGCGATTTTCAATAATGGAGAAAATTGAACATCGTGCAGTCATTAAGTACCTCAATAAAATAGGCCTGTCACCAAAAGACATCCATGGTGGGCACTTTGGGGGAGTCTGCTCCATCGTATTCCAGTGTCAAGAAGTGGGTAGCTGAGTTTAAGCGCGGTCGTGAGAGCATTGAAGATGATCCTAGGAGTGGACGGCCTACAACCTCTACCACGAAAGAAAACATCGATAAAATTTGTGATCTCGTACTGGGTGATCGACGTTTGACCATCGGTAAGATAGCTGAGACAACAGACATTAGTTATGGCCGGGTGCAACGCATAATAACGAAAGAATTGGGATTCCATAAGGTTTCTGCTCGCTGGGTCCCGAGGTTGCTTTCAGCTGAACAAAAACGAGTTCGATTCACAATTTCGCGAGACAGTTTGGAACTTTTTGAGACTGATCCCGAGGACTTTTTGTCTAGATTTGTTACCATGGATGAATGCTGGGTTCACCACCATATTCCTGAATCAAAGCAACAATCCAAACAGTGGAAAAGATCTGACTCACCTACACCGAAAAAGGCTAAAGTCGTTTTGTCGACTAACAAAGTCATGGCTTCTGTTTTTTGGGATGCGATGGGCATTATTTTTGTAGATTATTTACCGAAAGGTCAAACTATTAATTCTAGTCATTATTGTAACCTTTCACGAAGACTACGAGAAGAAATAAAAGAAAAAAGGCCGGTAATGTTGCGTAAGAAAGTTTTGTTCCATCAAGACAATGCACGTGTTCACACTTCGGTTGAAACAATGTCTGTAATCCATGATTGTGGCTACGAATTGCTGCCCCACCCACCTTATTCGCCGGATTTAGCCCCCTCAGATTATCATTTATTTCCAAATTTAAAAAAAACATTTGGGTGGCTCGAAATTTTCGACCAAAGATAGTCGCAGTAAACGAGTATTTCGCCGACCTTCCGGAATTTTTTGTTTTTCGAGGGGATAAACAAGTTGCAGTTCAGGTGGAAGAAGTGTGTTGAGCTAGATGGAGACTATGTCGAAAAATAAAAATAAAATTAGACCCACTTTTCTTTCATTTTCTTGGTCGGGCTTCGAACTTTTGGATCCACCCTCGTACTAGAATTTTCATTGTTTATTTTATTTGTATTATTTACAACCTGATGTATTGTACATTCAACTTTCGCCACTTGCTACTACTACTATTTGGTCATTGGATTTTTCTTCACACGAAGAAGTTGCTTTATCTGGATCTTTCAATTTTCATTCTCCACCGTTGTGCCTCCCTATTTGAGCAAATTCTGTCTCTGGCGCCTCCTGGTATTATATATGCGAAAGCGGGTATTGTGTTGCGCTTTCACGTTTAAACAGCTAAAAGAATCATGGCAAGTTTCATACATTGATTTGTACAAAAAAAAGTTACAAAAAGGTACAAGGTAAAACGGGTTGAAATATTATCTAGGGAACCTAAAGAACCTTTTCTGGTATGTAAATTATTTTTAAATCACCGGAATAAAAATCGTCTTTTCTAATAACAGTAGAAGCACTATTTTATTTAAAGAAAAATGGAAAGAAAAATTTGACTTCAGGCGAGACTCGAACTCGCGGCCTACTGGGAATCTAGTCCAGCCGCTCTTCCAATTGAGCTACTGAAGTCCTGCCCGATTTGTCAAATCTTTCCTTCACATTTATTGCAGGACTTCAGTAGCTCAATTGGAAGAGCGGCTGGACTAGATTCCCAGTAGGCCGCGAGTTCGAGTCTCGCCTGAAGTCAAATTTTTCTTTCCATTTTTCTTTAAATAAAATAGTGCTTCTACTGTTATTAGAAAAGACGATTTTTATTCCGGTGATTTAAAAATAATTTACATACCAGAAAAGGTTCTTTAGGTTCCCTAGATAATATTTCTAACCCGTTTTACCTTGTACCTTTTTGTAACTTTTTTGTACAAATCAATGTATGAAACTTGCCATGATTCTTTTAGCTGTTTAAACGTGAAAGCGCAACACAATACCCGCTTTCGCATATATAATACCAGGGGGCGCCAGAGACAGAATTTGCTCAAATAGGGAGGCACAACGGTGGAGAATGAAAATTGAAAGATCCAGATAAAGCAACTTCTTCGTGTGAAGAAAAACCCAATGATCAAGTAGTAGTAGTTCAAGTGGCGAAAGTTGAATGTACAATATCTCAGGTTGTAAATGATACAAATAAAATAAACAATGAAAATTCTAGTAGTACTGTTGTAACATTGAACAATGCCGATAACGAAAAACTTTTTTTACTGGTGGTAGAGCTCCAGTGACGGAGCTCGCAGGCGTAGGCACCACCGCATTACCTAATATACTTGCCGTTAAATGGTAGTGTTCAGCACTATCGTGTTCCGGTCAGGTGGTAATGTACGGCTCTGTAATTTCCGGCACAGAGGCATAACACCTATTGCCTCAGGAGTGGCAGCGCATTTACATTTTGACTTCTGGTCATTGTGTGGGTGTCTATAGGCTGCAGTCATCACTTAACATCAATGTGAACTGCACGTTTGTTTGCCACTTTTATAACATAAAAAAAAAAAGAAAACGCGACAAAACCTGATGATGAAAATCAAAAAAGTTTAAAACAGGATAATCAAACAAATAATGTTGAATTTAATCCTAAAAATCTGGTTGGTCTGTGAGAGTCAAATACGGATTCTGCGATTAAAAAAACTGAATCTTTAGTCGGCGCTGAAACTGTTATTGAAAGCGCTATTTTTTTTAAAATTTTTTTTTTAATGTTTTATAAGTGGCAAACAAGCATACAGTTCACATTGATGTTAAGTGATGACTGCAGCCTATAGACACTTACACAAAGACCAAGGTCAAAATGCAGATGCGTTACCACTCCTGAGGCCTAAGGTGTTATGCCTCTGTGCCGGAAATTACAGGGCCGTACATTACCACCTGACCGGAACACGATGGTGCTGAACACTACCATTCAGCGGCAAGTATATTAGGTAATGCGGTGGTGCCTACGCCCGCGAGCTCCGTCACTGGAGCTCTACCACCAGTACAAAAATAAAATTCCAGTTAAGTCACGTATATGTTATTATATTGCATACCAATATGCATGAATTCTAAATAGCATAGTTGGCAATAGATGGCGCTGCTGCTACCATAAAGCAATGCAATAAATGTGAAGGAAAGATTTGACAAATCGGGCAGGACTTCAGTAGCTCAATTGGAAGAGCGGCTGGACTAGATTCCCAGTAGGCCGCGAGTTCGAGTCTCGCCTGAAGTCAAATCTTTCTTTCCATTTTTCTTTAAATAAAATATATTTCACAAGCATGTGTTAATGCGAAATAATATAAAACAAATAGAATATGTATTAAAACAAAATGGAGAAATATGATACAAAAGAATGGGAAATACTTCTCATTCTTTTGTATCATATTTCTCCTCCCATTCTTTTGTATTTTTTTTTGCTCATCCGCCCCAAGTGCCACCAGTGTTAGCTACGCCACTATCTAGAGGGAGCATTTTGGTACCCGTAGGTACTTAAGGCACATATCAGTCTTTCCTGTATATTACGCCATTTTTTATCTCCTGGGGGGACAGTTGCTCTTCCCTGCCACCCCCTGACGACGCCCATGGTAACAAGTTTTTTTTTATTTTATGGAAGTGGCAAACAACCCTTTAGTTCACATTGATGTTAAGTGATGACTGCAGCCTATAGACACCCACACAAAGACCAAGGTCAAAATGCAGATGCGTTACCACTCCTGAGGCCTAAGGTGTTATGCCTCTGTGCCGGAAATTACAGGGCCGTACAATACCACCTGACCGGAACACGATAGTGCTGAACATTAAGTGGCAAGTATATTAGGTAATGCGGCTGTGAGCTCCGTCACTGGAGCTCTACCACCAGTAAATATAGTACTTAAGTTTTTATAGTAAGTATAGATAAATGGTATAATGCTTAATTAAAAATAAAGACATGTTAATTTGAAATCAAATGTTTATTACATACAAAGCCTTTTTCCAATTATGCGCAAGAATACACATTGAAAAAACTGGTTGCCTGTAAAGTCGGTTTTACGGGCGAAGATTTTACGTGACAACGTCTTTTTCTCGGTAGAAAGGCATTCGCCGGTCCGGCAGGCCTCTCTCTCGTTCGGTGACTCATCGTTACGTTACCGGGCGTTACACTTTTTCATGAGTGACTCCGAGCCGCAACCTAATTTAAGACGTTGTCACGTCAAAAGTTAAAAAATAATTTTGAATCAACAAAACTTGAGTAAATAGTGTGTTTTAAAACACCTTAGAAGCATTATCCAATTGAATCACGGCTAACATGATTAAATAATTTCATTTACTTAACTAACTTTTCCAAATAAAGTTACTATTAAAATACATATTTCTTTTCGCAAGTCTCAATCGTATGAATAAAAATTATTATTGTTTAATTATTATAATTAGTAGTGGTAGTAGTAGTATTTTCGCAATAACTGTCGTATTCTATATAATCGTATGTAATGGTTGTCGTTGTAGTTTTAGTGTAGGTCTCTTCGGAACTGGACTCAAAATCAACATCATCCTGTTCATTTTTATTATAACTTGTACTGTCCCCATTGTTAGAATTTTGATTATCATTATTTGCGTTATCGATTTGATTATTATTTGAGTTATCATTTTGATTACTATTTGAGTTATCATTTTGATTATTATTTGAGTTACCATTTTGATTACTATTTGCGTTATCATTTTGATTATTATTTGCGTTATCATTTTGATTATTATTTGAGTTATCATTTTGATTGTTATTATTTTGATTGGTATCATTCGTATCATTGCTGTTAGCATCACCCGCATTATTACCGTTGCCTGTATCACCGGGATTATTTCCATTGTCATTTGTATCAGAACTGTCAGTAAAGGGTTCTATAGCTCCATTTAGGTCATCTGGATTGCAGTCCCCGAGCTGTTTCTTTATTTCCTTGCCACAAGGCCTTATATCTGTAAGTAAAAGAACAATGAAAGGGACAAAATGTAAATGATTTTTTTTATTTAATGGAAGTGGTAAGCAAGCATGCAGTTTACATTGATGTTAAGTGATGACTACAGCCTATAGACACTTACACAAAGACCAAGGTCAAAATGCAGATGCGTTACCACTCCTAAAGGCCTAAGGTGTTATGCCTCTGTGCCCGAAATTACAGGGCCGTACATTACCACCTAACCGGAACACGATAGTGCTGAACAGTACCATTTAGCGGCAAGTATATTTGGTAATGCGGTGGTGCCTACGCCCACGAGCTTCGTCATAGGAACTCTACCACTAGTAAACCCGATTACGTATAATTCATCACGCCAGATGAAATACGTCCACAGCTGGACAAAGCCTACCCCAAATAATTATGTCCACAACATCTAAGAGAATTTTAAATATACTGTCCAGTATTTCTTCTGCAAACCTATTATATAATTAATATAATTATTTTTTATTTAACTGAATCTTTACTTCAATACTAGCTGACCCGGCAAACTTCGTATTTCCTCAGAATGAAATAATGAGTCAAAGGTTTGATAGATACAAACTATTTGTATGAGAAAATGAAATTATGGTTTTTACTACCTATTTCCCTGCAATTTCTTCATATTTTATTACCTTTCAAACCTTTCCTGGACTTCAAAAAATCATTCAAAACCAAAATTAGCCAAATTGATCTAGCCGTTCTGGAGTTTTAGCGAGACTAACGAACAGCAATTGATTTTTATATATATAAGATACTAGATAGTATTATGTTTTTTGACATAAAAAAATAATAAACCTTTGTATCCATGATTTCTGAAAGCGATGTTCATGTAAATGATGAGTCCTGTTGGAAAAAAGTAAAAAATTACAAATAAATCCGGCTCGAAGGACCAAAAAAATTTTGCACTAGTAGAAAGTAAGTTAGGTTTGATTAAAGATAAAATAAAGAAATTAAAAAAAAAGTAAGTTGATTAACGAAATTGGATTTAGAGCGGGCATTTATAATCTCTTCGTTACCTTCCAGTATGTCTGCACCAGCTGAAATGATGAATTAAAATATTATTAATACAATGATTAAATATTATGAAGACTGTTTTTTTAAAATTTATTTGTATTTTAGTGGACGATTGACAATAAGAAATTAAAAAAATAAATTTAAATTAATTTTAACTGCCTCAGTAGCGTAGTGGTAGCAGGCCACTACTACTACGCTGGGGGTCCCGGATTCGATTCCCGGGTCGGAGCTGTCAGAGATTACGGTTTAAAATCCTTTATCTCTGGTTCTATTGGGATTTTTCAATTTTCTGGATGGGATCCCAGTCCCTCGGAGTTTGGTAATGTGCCCGGAGATGTCAACAGGCTCGCCACCTGTTACATGGGCCAAACTTCAATTCCTGGCAATTCAAAACATGTCCGAATTTCAAATTATTTATTTTATAGTCATTTGAAAATGACGTAATTTGTACAGCGTTAACACCTGGGCCCAGATCTGTATGGAATAGTAATTTTTTTTTTATTTAGTCTTATCTTGCCGTTTGTAAAAGAGAATATGGAACATTCTGTTGATACCTATTTTTATTATTAAGTATTTTTGGACTATTATTTATATAGTATTGTTTACTTTGACATATTAATCAACGTATCAGTTGTTGACGACCCGGTTAGTCTAGCGGTGTGAGATGACCGTTTGATTCGAAGGGTCGCGGGTTCGATCCCCGCTCCGGGACAAATATTTGTATGGCCTACAGGTATTTGTTTCAGGTCTGGGTGTTTGTGTATGTGTTGTATGTGTACAACGGCACCCACGACACAGGTTTATACCTACTGTGGGGCTGTGAGTGTAAGCGTATTTTTTTTATTTTATTCGCTTTAATTTTATATTTGTAATTTGACCTATCACAAGCAAATTCTATTATTTCCAAGTGATTAAATGAATTTTTGAGTTTGTGTTTTGATTTTTTTTTACAATACTTACATCCTTTGAAACAGGCCTGGCCAACAGCAGCCGACATCGCGGAAACTGAAATTTTAATTAACAATTTAAAAAGTTACTGTTTTGTATCGCTCACCGATCGCGTTCGTAATGCAGATGTAAGAAAGAGGCTTTGTGTGAATAATAGTTTTTACTGGTAGTAGAGCTCCAGTGACGGAGCTCGCGGGCATAGGCACCACCGCATTACCTGATTTACTTGCCGCTAAATAGTAGTGTTCAGCACTATCGTGTTCCGGTCAGGTGGTAATGTATGGCCCTGTAATTTCCGGCACAGAGGCATAACACCTTAGGCCTCAGGAGTGGTAACGCATTTGCATTTTGACCTTGATCTTTGTGTGGGTGTCTATAGGCTGCAGTCATCACTTAACATCAATGTGAACTGCATGCTTGTTTGCCACGTCAATTACATAAAAAAAAAATAGTATCGGCACACCGCGGACACTCCGCCAAAATTCCATACAAACGCTTAATTTGGTCTCTATTTCACAGACATCAATCAGTGACGTGTATTTACACGCGCACCTGTGTGCACGTGTAAATACACGTCAAAGTGGCACGTTTTTGCCACTTTGATGACATAAAAAAAATTGTAATGTAATTGTAGTGTAAATAAAACTTCCACAGAGACATAACTAAGGTCTCATGGTGGTAACGCATCTGCATTTTGATCTCTGGGTTTTGCGTAGATGTCTATAGGCTGCAGTCATTTACCATGCATGTGAACTGCATTTTTGATTGCCACCTTGGTGACATAAAAACTTACCATGTTTGAAGCATAGATACATGATATCAGAGTTCCATTCCGAAGGGTCTTCTGTAAAAGAATAAATATAAACTTAAGTCACAGTGCAAATATGAACAGTGTGGAAACTACGTACAAAACCTTGAAACGTCACACTCACACAAACATGCGCATCGACGAGGCCTCTAAGCGGTTCTCGCGGTGCTGCAGTACTGAGTCACTCGCTACATCGAGCGTCGATGCGCATGTTTGTGTTAGTGTGCCATTTCGAACGTTTTGTACGTAGTTTCCATACTGTTCATATGTGTACTGTGCTTAAGTGTTATTCGTAATTAAAGAATAAATTAATAATAAAAAAGCGCTAAAGTGCGTGTCGGGCCACGCGCAGTGTAGGATTCCGTAGTTTTTAGGTTTGATTATGCAATAAAAGAGATATTTTTAGGTAGTAAAAATATATATAAATATATAAAAATTTCGAGTATCACATTTGGTCGACTATTACTCGCAAACTTGTAAAGCCAACTTAGGTGATAGTTCTCCTTTTAATTTCGTTATATGTAGCTACTATTGCCGTAATGTTTGAATTTCTGACAACAACCGTTTAGTTGGTAGAGAGGGACACTTGATACTAACGAAAGTTGTTAACTAATGGTTTAATAATGGTTTTAGCCTTGACATTTTGGAAAGACCTATCCAACGATATCCTACACTATATACATAGTAATCGAAAAATAAAAAAAAATGTCCCGGCGTTACATATAGGGGAGGTACCCTAAATAATTTTATTTTTCATGTTTATATTCTATCACTTTGTCGGCGTCTTTAGGTATATACTTGTGCCAAAATTTCAAATCTTTGGTACCTATAGTTTTTGCGCTAACAGACAGGCAGACATACGGACATGGCGAAACTATAAGGGTTTTTTGTTTGCTACGGAACCCTAAAAAAAGTGTATGTGTCAGTTCCGACGCAAGACGGGAGTTAACTCGGTGTGCGGTGAGACATATGATATTAAATAAAGTTGGTGGCATTTTGTTTGATACAGGTTTATTACAGTGCCCGTGTATAGTGAAATAGAATAACAGTGCGAAAACACGACCTTTCAGGTTGCCTCCAAAACTTCATTGTAAATGTTCTGGTAAGGTAGCCATCGCTTTACTCGAGATACTGAGAGTAACTCTGACTGACTGACTGATAATTGATTGACTGACTCTGACTTTTACGCTGCTTATCTATACAAATAAATAAAATTGGAGCCGCTTTTTACTAAATGCATATGTACACACGGTACATATACCAAAACAACATTTTTTACAATTTTTGTCTGTCTGGCTGTTTGTCTGTTTGTTCCCGCTAATCTCGGGAATGGGTGGACCGATTTTGACGGGACTTTCACTGGCAGATAGCTTATGTAATAAGGAGTAACTTAGGCTCCTTTTTTACTAGCTGCGCCCTCGACTTCGTCCGGGTAGATACTGAACAATCATAAATTCTCACGCGGACGGAGTCGCGGGCACAGCTAGTTACGAATACGAAATATCGTGTTACTTGACATTGGCGATAAGCGTAAGAGCCATGCCATTATATTTTAAAAAATCTGCACTTACTGTCAAATATGGCGACGAGGTCGATGACATGTAACATAATCATTTTGCGGGTACCTGAAAAAAAATAGAAATAAAGGAGATGTTGCAAAAATGTATGGACCTCCGGCCATGTATTGTACACAATATCATTAACAGGCAAAATCAATATAAAAACGTTTTTTACTGCATATTTTCACTTATTTAGCTTTGTTTGCAGTTACAAAACATTCTTTGCAGTTAGAATTGCAAATCAAAACAAACATGGCGAATATGGCGGACGATGTCATTATGACATTTTCATTTTTTAAATTGTATTTTGATTATATAGTACTTGGAGAAAAAAGTAACATTTTCTAAATACTGTCGAAATCGATTGATCCCAAGCGTCGGCTGTATCGCCGCCATGTTGAACATAGTTGAAAATGATAAAATCGTTTGAATTAAATGTGGTCGTAACTCTAAAATATATTCTTGAATAAATTAATTGTATTTTTTTCGGATTCTTCTTTAATTTACCCATTTTTTGAGGTCGTGCACGAACCAGAGCCGAGCTCGCAACATCTCCTTTTACAATACATGATAGAATCAAGAAAGCTAGTAAATTCTGTTTCAAATGCAGGCTAAAAAACATTTTTTGGCCTCTGTGGATCCAAATCGTGTGTAAAAAGTCATCATCACTATTTATCATATAACGTTACTTTTTTAATATATAATATTTATTTATATGTATTTCGTACTATATTCGTATGTAATATGAATATATTACTTATGTATTATATGCATATATATACTGAATGACTTTTTTTACCGTCTTGAAAAAAATAGGGCGTGTTAAGCAAATGAAATAAAAGCCTATGGCATAGTTATTTATATTATTTTTTTATATTTTCTAACTTCATCTGAAATTAAAATTTCATTAAACATTTCTATTCATTATTCTATTTTTAATTATAGAACACTGAATTTCAACAAACGAACGCCGGCAACTTGACACGATCCTGTTTTTGCAAGTTTTGTAGGTAATAGAATAATGAATAGAAATGTTTAATGAAATTTTAATTTCAGATGAAGTTAGAAAATATAAAAAAATAACTATGCCATAGGCTTTTATTTCATTTGCTTATCACGCCCTATTTTTTTCAAGACGGTAAAAAAAGTCACCCAGTATATGTATGTACATATATACATATATATATTCATATAATAAAAGTGACGGAGCTCGCGGGCGTAGGCATCACCGCATTACCTTATATACTTGCCGCTAAATGATAAGTGTTCAGCACTATCGTGTTCCGGTCAGGTGGTAATGTACGGCACAGAGCCATAACACCTTAGGCCTCAGGAGTGGTAACGCATCTGCATTTTGATCTTGGTCTTTGTGTGGGTGTCTATAGGCTGCAGTCATCACTTAACATCAATGTGAACTGCATGCTTGTTACCACTTCCATTACATAAAAAAATGTATACATACCAGTTAACTTATTAACATCACCACCACAGAACTTGTCCAGTATCCCTTGCAGGGTCACCTTGATGTTGACAACTTCGTAGAACTTCATTATTTTCTTGGCATCATCATTGCATCCCCCATTAAATGGTTTCCAACCCTGACTGACTCCGAAATCTTTAGTGCAGGCGATGGGTGTCGAGCAGCGTTGGCCGTGTCCTGAGAGAAAAGCAAGCTTTTATAAGCTTGAGTTGTATGTATGAATGTTATCATTATCATCACACCCTCTCGCCACAGTACAAATATGAACAGTATGGAAACTTACGTACAAAACGTTCGAAATGGCACACTAACACAAACATGCGCATCGACGCTCGATGTAGCGAGTGACTCAGTACTGCAGCACCGAGAACCGCTTAGAGGCCTCGTCGATGCGCATGTTTGTGTGAGTGTGACGTATTAAGGTTTTGTACGTAGTTTCCACACTGTTCATATTTGCATTGTGCCCTCGCGGTGGTTACTTGCGAATTGTGCTATCGTTATTTTATTCCTTCTAGTCGGAAAATGTAGACATTTAGCGTTGAAGGAGCTTTCGCTAGTTTGGCTAAGAAGCTGGCAGCCTTGACTACTGAAGTTACAGCTCAGGCTGCGCTGATTGAAGCACAAACTAAGAAAATCGACGATCTACATTTTAGTGGTTGAAAAAAGTTTCAGTATAATTTGCGAACAAAGGCAGTTAATTACGGAACTTTAATCCAAAGTGGATAAGATTGATTCGTCAAAGTACGAAGTGAAGAATGTGAAAGACAAGATAGCCGAGATACCGAGAATGCAAGGTGCGAGTGAGCCGGCGCAATACAGAGAAGGTCTAATCCAGTGATTCCCAAAGAGGTCGATAGACCCCCTGGGGTCCATGGGACTCGATGGGGGTCTAGGTAGGCGTGAATAAAATTAGGAAATATGGGAATGTGATATAAATGTAGCACGGAAACCAGAATAAAATTGAAAGGGGTCTACAAGAAAAAATAGTTTGGGAACCTCTGGTATAATAATGTAATCTCTAGTACCTAAAGTTTTTGCGCTGAACCGCGGACGGACACACAGACAGACAGATGGACATGGCGAAACTATAAGGGTTCCTTGTGTACTACGGTACCCTAAAAATGATACCTCTTCATAATAAGTTGGTAGATACTTACGATTAAAATAATTTCCTTTAGAGAACGGTGAACCCAGGACGCACGTTACAATTCTTATAATCACGATGACAGCTGAAAAAAAAAACTTATTTTGTAAAGTCCATTAAAATAAAATAAAATGACTATGACCATAGAGCAACACGGGCTGCTGGCCACGGCGGACTGGAGGGGAGTAGCCATATACAGGCTTTCCCCTCTGTCAAAGTACAAGGTGGTCCTATGCCTGTCGCCCAGTAATTTAAATGTGTGCGTAAAATCTAAAATATAAAAATAAGTCGGGTTTTCCTTCCTGACGCTGTAACTCCAGAACGCACGAACCGATTTCCACGGTTTTGCATTCGTTGGAAAGGTCTCGGGATCCGTGAGGCTTATAGCAAGGAAAATTCAGGATTATAAAACGACATCCTCTCGGGCGAAGCCGCGGGCAACAGCTTTTTTTTTTTATGTAATGGAAGTGCTAAACAAGCATGCAGTTTACATTGATGTTAAGTGATGACTGCAGCCTATAGACACCCACACAAAGACCAATGTCAAAATGCAGATGCGTTACCACTCCTGAGGCCTAAGGTCTTATGCCTCTGTGCCGGAAATTACAGGGCCGTACGTAGCTAGTTGTTTATGTATTTTGTTAAAGTCAAGGTGTGAGTTTCGTGGTAATAGTCGATGTTTGTTGTGTCGTGTGTCACATAATTTTTGAAAAAAAAAAAGGTGGATCAAGTACTCAGAAAAGTAGAATAAGTACCGTCTAGTATTTTAAAATAATTAGTGCGTGGACTTGTTCTAGTAAATACGACTCACCTCTAATAATAATGGCAACCCATTATACGTCCCACTGCTGGGCACGAGTCTCTCCCTTTTTTGGGGGGAGGCCTGGGGCTTACTCCACCACGCTGCTTCAATGCGGATTAGTGGAGGTAGGTGGGTTAATGGCCAACCCGCTGTCGGATGTTTTCAAACCGCCCATAAGGCCTCCGACAGGGTTTAACGACTGCTATCTATCGAAAGCAACCGGGACCGACAGCTTAACGTGCCCTCCGAAGTACGGAAGCGCGCATTTTAATTTGCCACTAGCGGTCATCCATCACACACCCGACCACGCCCGTATCGCTTAACCGAGTACATCGCTTACGATCTATACCAGCCGCGGGGCCCATGCGCGCTTCACCTCTAATATATTAGGTATTAATTAGGTATTATTCGTAGTATAATACTTCTTAAAACACATGTCCTTACAAAATTAAAATTTAAAAATCTTCCAAAAATTATAAATTATTATAACTTACTGTTTGAGACGATTGTGCCAACTGTAAAAACAAAAACAGTATAATACATTAATATTGTTCAAATATGATTGTTTAAACAACCTGTTTAAATACCTCCGCTATATTGTTTTGCAATAAACAGGTGGTTTTAACGACATTGGTAACCTTGATACGTTTTAATTAAATATGTGTTAAATTATAAGTCATACAACTGGTTTATGTATGGCCCATATACCTATATAAGTTAAGTTTAAGATGTTAATACAGGTAAAGCCGTTACGTTATGTGTTTGTTTTACCATAATATCGCTAAGATCAAAAAATGGAAGCGGGCAAAGCCGCAGATAACAGCTTGTATTTATATTTTTATAAAGAAAAATTTGACTTCAGGCGAGACTCCAACTCGCGGCCACTGGGAATCTAGTCCAGCCGCTTTTCCAACTGAGCTACCGAAGTCCAGCCCGATTTGTCAAATCTTTCCTTCACATTTATTGCATTGCCTTATGGTGGCAGTAGTGACATCTATTGCCAAACAATGCTAGTTAGGCAATCGATATAATAAACTTTGCAGTTTATAAAAATATGTTTTCACAAGCATGTGTTAATGCGAAATAATATAAAAAACAGCTTGTATTTAATAAACGTACTCACGTGTATCAAATAGTTGATTCAAAATGATGCCGATGGATTTTGCAACTGAAAAATTATTAAAAAAAAAGTTGTTTCACGCCTTGTCGAAAAGGGTAAGCAATACACGCAATACCTGTTTGTTTATGTATCAAATTTGATATAAACAATGTTTTATTCGGTAAATAGATGGGTGAAGGTCGACTAAGGTTCGGTTCCCCCTACTATAATAATAACCTCGGGGACAGAGCAGCTTGTGGCGAGCTGTTGGTGAGTAGCGACACCACCCCCTACCATCATCTCGAGTTCCTCCGAGAGAACTGTTCGTCCGCCACACAGGGGTACGGCCGGACAGAGCATCAGGTCTCTCACCTCTGGCTTGCCTTCATTGGCCGGTCAGAGTGGGGCGCAAGAGGTATGGCATTTGCAGAAATTTAGATAATAGGCTGTTGTCTAAATTTCTGCAAGAGCCATACACTCGGGGGTGGAAGTGTCTAAAGGCATAATAGCGGGGAAGCCCGCTCCGAGCTCGAGATTACTCGCTCGTGATGGTGAAACCGGGGCCACACCTCTCGACACCCCCAGCCTCTCTCAACAGTGTTGCCCCCCGTCGACCATCGGGTTGGCTTTTTGGGGGGCCCACCAAGGAGAGGCGAGTCACCACCTGCCTAAAGTAGGATTCGATAATGTGAGATGTTGAATATAGGCGGGTGCCGGATCTCACTCCATAGGCCCAGCCAGCTAGTCCCCCCAGTTCACCCACATAGCCCAAAGTTTGGCAAGTCATTTTTCATTACAACAGTCCCATTATATTCTGCGGGGTCTGTCTGTGTCTGTATTAACTATTGATGCAGTCAGAGAGAGGTCCCGCCGAATATTACAAAGTAGATCAAAATTCTCGAAAGGGCCTCTACGTGTTGGACCCCCATGTCCCCGCGCATGCCAGACAAAGGTCCGGGGTTCAAATTGGACCCCGTGCTGACGAGAGACATAATAATAATCATCATTTATTCAAGTGACCTGGACTCAATATAATATAAACTATCAAAACTTTTTAACTCATAATTAACTTAAAATTCTATTAGATGTAAAAGGACTTAAGTTTTAACAAAAAT
Source organism: Macrosoma leucophasiata (assembly GCA_036365455.1). Taxonomy (NCBI): domain Eukaryota; kingdom Metazoa; phylum Arthropoda; class Insecta; order Lepidoptera; family Hedylidae; genus Macrosoma; species Macrosoma leucophasiata. Next base: position 6,926,645 of record JAWQUS010000029.1, read on the forward strand.
AATTAATATAAATCTAAATACCTACGTAAGCTGGATTACATCAGCGGCACACTACCGCCTCAACCCATGCGATAAGGCACTGCAGTGATTAACATGCACGCAATCCAGTCTACTTGCGATCATATTTATGATACTGTATGGGCTGGCCCGCACTCTGCACACCAGGGAAGCGCATCTTTTGCGCATAGTTGCGTAAAACTATAACTATACGTCGCTGTCCAAGCTAGTTGTTCCTGCAATATCTCACTAGATGGCGCTTTATGAAGTTTACGCATAGTTGCGTAAAACTATACGTCGCTGTCCAAGCTAGTTGTTCTTGCAATATCTCACTAGATGGCGCTTTATGAAGTTTACGCATAGTTGCGTAAAACTATACGTCGCTGTCCAAGCTAGTTGTTCCTGCAATATCTCACTAGATGGCGCTTTATGAAGTTTACGCTACACTTGAAATAAAATACAACTTACCACTTAAAAAGCCATTTAGAGCCTCACTGATGTCCTTGGCGATATCTTAAATGAGAAAGTGGATTAAAATAACAGATATATGAACAACTAGCTATGCCGACTTCGTCCGTGTAAATACTGAACAATAGATAATTTTGTTTAATTCTTTCTTATAAGTCGCGGGCACATTGAACTCTGATTAAAAGTTTTGAAGCAGTGCTTGAAGTAAAGTTTCAATTGACCGTTACTTCTTTAGCCGCTAAGGTAGGTCTTATTTATCAAATAGAAAGAACATACAATTGGCAAATAATAACAGTGCATCTAAAAAACCACAGAGGTTTGTAACGATACTAATTTATTTTATTATAAAGAAAAATGGAAAGAAAAATTTGATGTCAGGCGAGACTCGAACTCGCGGCCTACTGGGAATCTAGTCCAGCCGCTCTTCCAATTGAGCTACTGAAGCCCTGCCCGATTTGTCAAATCTTTCCTTCACATTTATTGCCTTGCTTTATGGTAGCAGTAGCGCCATCTATTGCCAACCATGCTAGTTAGGCAATAATCTATCTATAATATAATAAATTCTTTCCATTTTTCTTTAAAATAAAATATATTTCACAAGCATGTGTTAATGCGAAATAATATAAAAACGATACTAATTTAGTTTAGACAACGCGTTCAAATGCGTTGAGTAATTTCGAAGTTGTAACGTGCCAGAAAGACAGAGAGACAAATAGACAGACAAATTGTTTTAAACTTTTACGATTTTTATTCATATTTTTAGATTGTAAACGGGACTTAATCGCGTACTATATAAATCGAAATATTTACCTCGACACTCGACGTTTCGACGTTTTTGCCGTAATTCGTACTTCGATTAAAATAGTTCGCGATAAAGTCCCGTTTACAATATAAATAAACAGACAGACGGTAGAAAATTAAATGAAAAATTGTTTATTTTCCTCCTTCCTTCCTCTTCTTTCATCTTCCCCCTATCAGTTTTTTGACAAAATACGGACGGACAGACAGACAGATATGATGAATTTATAAGGGTTGCATTTTTGGCTACGGAATTCTAAGAAATGGTCTTTGTAAATAAAGAGATTTTAACAGATTAGCTACGAAGCGTAGTATTCGTAGTATACAACGTAGCTGGTCTACGAATATTCGTAGACCAGCTACGTAGTACACTGCGTATCATTAATTCAATTCAAATTATTCATTGCATCAGGATGGTTAGTAGGAGAGAACTGAACCCTCCGAGTAACGTTGGCTCTGTAAGGCTAGAAATTTTTGTAGGGATGAATCATAACATGGTAAGTACTGTGTTTTTACTGGTGGTAGAGCTCCAGTGACGGAGCTCGAGGGCGTAGGCACCACCGCATTACCTAATATACTTGCCGCTAAATGGTAGTGTTCAGCACTATCGTGTTCCGGTCAGGTGGTAATGTACGGCTCTGTAATTTCCGGCACAGAGGCATAACACCTAATGCCTCAGGAGTGGCAGCGCATCTGTATTACGTCTGGTCATTGTGTGGGTGTCTATAGGCTGCAGTCATCACTTAACATCAATGTGAACTGCATGCTTGTATGCCACTTCCATAACATAAAAAAAAAAGGATCAATCCGTCACGTCATCTGGATTTCTGATGAGAAAAGTGACTTCCATATTTTAGATCTGGCTCGATTGCGACCATTTATGTTGCGTCTTATTTTTGTGTGTTCGGATATTTAAAGAAAATCACGATTTGTTTTTACTGCATATGAGCGACAATCGTATACAACATGTGACGGGAATGATGCACACTCTTTAACACCCCGATTAGGAAATCGAGTTATAATCATAACACATGAACTGAAATTTAATATTTTTTATTTAAGAAACAATTCGTCCTCGAATTGTACGAATATGCACTCCCTATGCATAATTACCTTACCTCTACCTACGACCGCACATAAAACACAAACCAATTCACACACATACACTGTCGCAATGTGATGTAGCGTAGCCTGCGTATCCTTATTTAACACTCGCTAGTAGTAAGATATTATTGACGTGACAACGTCTTAAATTAGGTTGCGGCTCGGAGTCACTCATGAAAAAGTGTAACGCCCGGTAACGTAACGATGAGTCACCGAACGAGAGAGAGGCCTGCCGGACCGGCGAATGCCTTTCTACCGAGAAAAAGACGTTGTCACGTAAAATCTTCGCCCGTAAAATCGACTTTACAGGCAACCAGTTTTTTTTACTATTTTATTTATTAAATTATTATTTATAATATAAAATGCAGGTCTCAACGAGTTCTGATAAAGTAATTATTATTTTGGATAGACGTTAGTCTCATTATTGTTTGTATAGACTGTTTACCAAATGGGTGACCACAATTTTCTTAATTGTAATTAATTTTGGTACAAAATATTACCTATATCCAAAATGCCTAAAATCGTTTCAGTTATCGATTCTGAACAAACTTGTTTCGGGTTGTACATTTAATCCTGTTACACGTTGTATAAATAGCAGGCTAATTGATGTACAATTTACATTACATGATACACTCGATACGTGATTTATTGAATTCGTCCTAACAATGTCATCGTCATGGAAACACATTTCCGTTGTCATGGAAACACATTTCCGTTGTCATGGAAACACCACCACAAATATAAATTAGACGCAACAATTATGGTCGCAAAACGATGGCTGCCAGATCTAAAATATGGAAGTAACTTTTCTCATTAGAAATCCAGATGACGTGACGGGCTGATCCTTGCCAGGCGATGGTTGTAGCTTATACTACATTAAGGCGCCATTCGTCTAGTACGGTAGATGGCGTGCAGTCAAATTACATCGCACATACGAAGATTTCTCAAGAGTTGGCATATATACAACTTCCCAACGTCAACCGTAGGGCCGCGGCCCGCCAGGTGCTCTCACCTCGCCTGGTCGGAGGATCCTCCCTTTTCGCCGGAGGAACACTTCCAACCGTTCCTCCACATGGTTATCGTACTTAGCATATTATGACTCATCCCTAAAAAAAAATTCTAGACTTACCGGCGTTCCGATACTCGAAGGGTTCACTAGCTCTTAGACCATTATTACTTACGTTTATTTGAAATATCCGTCAGTATAGTTTTAGCTGTTTTGAGAGATGGTATTCCTGAAAAATGGTGTGGTTATTATGTTAATAATTTAGGTTAAACTTAATCGTTTTTGGAATCAAAATAAAGTGTCACACTTCAATTTGAGTTCAAGTTGAGTTCACTTCAGTTTTAACTGCCTCAGTAGCGTAGTGGTAGCAGGCCACTACTATTTCGCTGGAGGTCCTGGGTCCGGGACTATCAGAGATAACGGTTTAAAATCCTTTATCTCTGCTTCTATTGGGATTTTTCCATTTTCTGGAAGTTTCCCAGTACCCTGGAGTTTGGTAATGTGCCCAGAGATGGCAACAGGTTCGCCACCTGTTACATGGGCCAAAACGTAACCGGCGAGTCGTGGGTGTTTGCATGTATGATTGAATGCATGCATTTACCTCTGCCTACCCCTTCGGGGATTACAGGCGTGAAGTTACGTTACTTCAATTTGAGAAGTTAAGCGCCATGCCCATTCGCCCGCGAGCGTTACTATTTTTTTTTAAATACGCTTACACTCACAACCTTACTGTAGGTATAAACCTGTCGTGGGTTCCGTTGTACACATACAACACATACATAAACACCCAGACCCGAAACCAACATCTGTAGGCCATACAAATATTTGTCCCGGTGCGGGGATCGAACCCGCGACCCTTCGAATCAAACGGTCATCTCACACCGCTGGACTAACCGGGTCGTCAATACTATGGATGTATTTCACTCACACTAGCGATCTCCTTACGCACACCGAGTGAACTCCCGTCGTGTGACGGAGCTGACACACACACCTTTTTATTTGACATATTAAGGAGGTGAGGTTATTACGACCCTGTTATTTCTGGCGCCGAGGTATGACACTTTAGGCCTCAGGAGTGGTAACGCATCTGCATTTACTGGTGGTAGAGCTCTAGTGACGGAACTCGCGGGCGTAGGCACCACCGAATTACCCAATATACTTGCCGCTAAATGGTAGTGTTCAGCACTATCGTGTTCCGGTCAGGTGGTAATGTACGATCCTGTAATTCTCGGCACAGTGGCATAACACCTTAGGCCTCAGGAGTGGTAACGCATCTGCATTTTGACCTTTGGTCTTTGTGTGGGTGTCTATAGGCTGCAGTCATCACTTAACATCCATGTGAGCTGCATGCTTACAGGCTTTGCCGCCTTCATTACATTTAAAAAAATGCTGTATTTTATATTATAAAAAGTACAACTAAATCTTACCCTTTAAGCCTTGAGCCAGGAAACCTGTAAAATAAAATCCGTGTTATTTATCAAGAAAAAAAAAAATAAACAATTTATTTAGACAGACAGCACGGAGACGTATACAAACCCAAATAAAATAAATTCAGTTTATTCATTTATTTCATATTACTATAATTTACCATTCATGTGAACTACATGTTAGTTTGCCACTATAAAAAAATATATTTTTCAAATATTGTTCTCACCAAAGGCTCCCAGGCACTTTCCTTTTCCCTGTAAAAAAGTTATAAAAACTGTTTATAATATCTTCTTTTTATACAAACGTAATATTTTTTGTTTTTTTATGTAATTAAATTTGCAAACAAGCATGCAGTTCACATTGATGTTAAGTGATGACTGCAGCCTATAGACACCTAACAGAATAGATAAATAAGGACAGAATGGTTAAAGACTCATTTTTATATTGAAACCGCTATCGCCAGTTGCACACATTGACAATCACATCGTATTTTCACTACAGAGAGAATTCAATTCAATTCGGTGCGGTTTTCTCGCTCGTTTCTGCCCAGAACGTGTAAATTATGGAACGCACTTCTCTCTGAGATATTCCCTCGGTGCTACAATATGGGTTTCTTCAAAAATGGCGTCAAAAGAGTCCTTCAGGGCTGGCAGCGCGTTGGTAACTCCCCTGGTGTTGCAAATGTTCATAGGCGACGGTGACCACTTACCATCAGGTGGTCCGTCTGCTTGTCTGTCAACTTATTGACATAAAAAAAAAAACTAATTGGCCAATTGAAATAGACCACTCCTAAACACTTACTTCTCTCAAAACCAACTCTTTCCAGTTAATAAATAAACGTAACTTCACGCCTGTAATCCCCGTAAGGGTAGGCGGAGGCAAATGCATGCGTTCAATCATACATGCAAACACCCACGATTCGCCGGTTACGTTGTGGCCCATGTAACAGGTGTCGAATCGGCTTTGGAACTCTGCCAGTGAATGATAAAGAATGCCCCATATTTTTTTGTTTAGTCTTGTCTTGCCGTTTGTAAATGAGAGTATGGAACATTCTGTTGATACATGACATATTCAACGTATCAGTTGTTATTCGCTTTAATTTTTAATTTTGTAATTTGACCTATCACAAGCAAATTCTATTATTTCCAAGTGATTAAATAAATTGAAATAAAACTATTTTTACGGATGTATCTCGCGTATATTAAACTAAAATGATTTTTAAAATCAACCCGACGTTTCGGTCGCTTTTCAGCTTCCGTGGTCCCGGGCAGACCGCAAACGTCGGGTTGATTTTAAAAATCATTTTAGTTTAATATACGCGAGATAAATCCGTAAAAATAGTTTTATTTCAATGAGTGTAGCTCGCGAAAACCTAAGAACATATCAGATTAAATAAATTTTTGAGTTTGAGTAATATTACCTATCTCAGCTGGACATCTTGTGGCTACGTCTCCACCTCAAACTAAATGCTTGGATACGTAGCCACGTAAATGCATGCATTCAATCATACGAGTATGTACATGCAAACACCCACGATTTGCCGGTTACGTTCTGGCCCATCTATGTTCTCCGGCTCTCCGGGCACATTACCACACTTCGAGGTACTGGGAAACTTCCGGAAAATGGAAAAAATCCCAATAGAACCAGAGATAAAGGATTTTACATCGTTATCTCTAACATAGACGAGGCACGAGAGGTTTGTCAGAACCGGGATGTCTGGCGCTCTACACTCTCTGCCTACCCCGTTAGGGACCTGGCGTGAAGATACATACATACATCTCTAACATCATCGACCCAGGAATCGAACCTAAGACCCAAGCGTAGTAGAAGTGGAAAATAAAGAGTTTAAAAAACTTACTTGTCGAGGTGTTAGGTAATACTTTGCTCTCGTTTTGTATGAATGACCACAGTGACCTTTGTGGCCGTGATGGCCACCATTGCCCTTGTGGCCACTGTGGCCATTGTGGCCATTGTGACCATTGTGGCCTTGGTGGCCTTGGTGGCCTTGGTGGCATTTAGGTGCCTTCGAGTGGCATGCGTCTGGTGTGGCACTGGCTAACGCCACTAAAGCCTGGGAAAAAATAATATGACTCAAAAGAGTAATAATTAAATAATAATAATGGCAACCCATTATACGTCCCACTGCTGGGCACGAGTCTCTCCCCTTTTTGGGGAAGGGCCTGGAGCTTATTCCACCACGCTTTTTTTTTGTTATGGACGTGGCTAACAGGCATGCAGTTTACATTGATGTTAAGTGATGACTGCATCCTATAAACAGTTACACAAATACCAAGGTCAAAATGCAGATGCGTTACCACTCCTGAGGCTTATGTGATAAGCCTCTGTGCCGGAAAAAACAGGGCTGTAACAGGTACAGCCGTACAGGTTTAATTTATAAAAAGAATATTAATTTTACATATCATACGTACATACATAAATTAGATTTAAGAACTTCTTTTTTTTTTTTTATTCTCCATTTAAAGAGCTTGGTCAAAGACCATGACGCTCTATACGTTCACATGAATTACATTCTTCATTTAAAAAAAATAATTAAACAACATTACCTCATTGACAATTGATATACTTGCAACAGTATTCTGGCGTCATCCGTAGTAGGATCTGCCAGGACACTGTTGCAATGTCCTATTTCTACTGAAGCCCTGCGATGAGCCTCACCTCGAACACATTAAAAACTTCTTGTAATTTGGGCATGAAATCCGTGAGTCAACAAATAGGTTCCAGTTGAAAATCAGCGTCAGGTTCAACCTGACACATCGCTGAACTGGAATCTATTTGGTGCAGCCGTGAGACACTGGGTATTATCGTAGAAGGTCCTTTTTTTTTTTTGTCATTATGGCATCGCTATTACGCATATTGCCAGTGTCAAGTAAAACGATATTTCGTATTTATATAAGCAGCGTAAAAGTTAGTATAATATAGTCATCAAGTATAATATGTAAGTATTAAGTATATAAATTATCAAGTATAATATGTCAGTCAAGTGAGTTACAGTCAAATTATTCGAGTAAAGCGATGGCTACTTTACCAGAACATTTACAATGAAGTTTTGGAGGCAACATGAAAGGTCGTGTTTTCGCACTGGTATTCTATTTCACTATACACGGGCACTCTAATAAACCTATACCAAACAAAATGCCACCAACTTTATTTAATATAACTTAAAAATACACCAAGAAAATGAAATAAAATAAGAGCACCATACGCCTCTTTCAAGGTTCCCGCCAAAACTCCCCCACTGGGTATTATCGTAGAAGGTACTTACCAATACATATTATTTATTTTTTTTCCTTTTACTCATTTTTTTTATTTTTATACGATAACTTTTTGTGGTAAGTACGTATGTTACATTTTTTTATTACTGTGTACTTTTTGATTTGTTTTTTCTAAGTTTAATGTTTTTATTTTGCGACTGTACCAATAAAGATATTTTCATTTCATTTACATTACCACCTGACCGGAACACGATAGTGCTGAGCACTAGGTACCATTTAGCGGCAAGTATATTAGGATTATATTTTATTTTTAAAGAAAAATGGAAAGAAAAAATTGACTTCAGGCGAGACTCGAACTCGCGACCTACTGGGAATCTAGTCCAGCAAAATAAGTAACTTTTCTGGTTGCTTCTTTACACCTTGTGTCTGAAAAACCCAATTATCTTACAGAACCCTATTTTTCCCAAAATAAAATATATCTTATGTTACCCGTGGATAATGTAGCTTTCGAAAAGTGACGATATCTTTTATAGTTTAGGCAGCGTACGCAAAATAAGTAACTTTTCTGGTTGGTTTTTTACACCTTGTGTCTGAAAAACCCAATTATCTTACGGAACCCTATTTTTTCCAAAATAAAATATAGCCTATGTTATCCGTGGATAATGTAGCTTTCGAATAGTGAAAGAATTTTTAAAATCGGTCCAGTAGTTATTGAGCCTATTCAAAACAAACAAAAAATATTACCTCTTTATAATATTAGTTTAGACATCACGCTAAGACGAATAGGAGAGGGTAGGTAACATTACACGCGCGCGAGGCCGGGGCGGGCCGCTAGTATTAAATAAGTAACTTACCACGACAACTAAACCCAACAATTTCAGATCCATTCTCTCCAACCAACTGAACCAAGAATGCATCGGCCATCTTTTATATTTTGTCAAAAGCAAACATAGGTAAGTACACATTTTTGACTTACGTCAGAATTTTAAATAACACTTGTATAGTTGTTATTAAATTGTTAATTTCATGGTTTTATTTAATCGGACAATGTCAATATGTAACCCAGAGTGAATTATATATGTTCACTTCCCTCTAAAATGGTCGAGGAGGGCAATGGCTGTCGCATGCGTCATACTCGTGAACGGGTGCTGATAGTGGGGACTGGTCTGTTCTGGTTTGCAGGAGCTTCATCACATTTAGTATGTATCTTCACGCCAGGTCCCTAACGGGGTAGGCAGAGAGTGTAGAGCGCCAGACATCCCGGTTCTGACAAACCTCTCGTGCCTCGTCTACCTTCATCATTCTCTTCATACATGCACGCCGATTCCTAAGACTTTTGACCCCACCATCAGACAGAACTCGACCTATTTGGTCATGGTAGGTCAGCCTTGGTCTTCCTGGGCCTCTGCAACCATCCACATTCGCATTGTATATCTGTTTAGTCATTCGCTCATTCGACATTCTTTCTATATGCCCGAACCATCGGAGCATGCCTTTTTTCATTTTTACACCGATACTATCATTCACACAAAGTCTCTTTCTTACATCTTCATTACGAACGCGATCGGTGAGTGATACACCGCAGATCTTGCGCAAAGATCTCATCTCGACCGCGTTCAACTTACTTTCATGCTCTTTCCTGCATACCCAGCTCTCGCTTCCATATAAAAGCGTTGGAGTAAGTACAGCATTATGTACGGCTAGTCGAGCCCGCTGGCTGAGATGTTTAGATTCTAGCAGCTTACCCAACGCTCCATTCACGCAATTCCCAGCAAGCACTCTTCTTTCTATGTCAGTGGTGTACCTACCATCCTTGCTAAAAGCACATCCAAGATATACAATTTCATCAACCTGTTCTAACACTGCATCATCTACTACTACCCTTGCATTTGTTCTCTGTTCCGTTTAGTAGATAGCAGTTTATTTGCATCTATGCTATGGACGTTCACATTATTTGATTTTTCACGATAATCTGTTCTAGATTTAAGCTCTCATTTAGAGCTCTTACTGAGTTTGTTGGGTAGCGGAGTTCTTCTCAGTAGTGACTGCACTTGGAACTATGCTAAGTGAATAACTTTGATCTTGACGACTAAGTTTTTCTTATTCTTCATTTATCATCATTGAAGGAATTGAAAAATTTTGAGATTATTTTTTATTTACTATTAATTAATGTTTTTGCTTTTACTATATGTAATGGTGATTCGCTCTAGATATTTTAAGATTTCTTGACGTTTTGAAAGTACTTGTAAAGATCTATTCGAAATAAAAATATTTTCTATTCTATTCTATTAAAAAAACAACGGATTGCACTCCGATAGTGCCAGCAGAAGTGAAAACTTGAATATTATCGTAGTGCATTTTTTCCAATTATTGTTTTGTTGCGCCACCACCACCACAAACATCACCAACGTCATCAACGCCACCAAAGCCACTAACGCCACCAATACCACCAACATCATTAACGCTGTGGAGGAACGGGTGGAAGTGTTCCTCCGACGAAAAGGGAGGATCCTCCGACCAGGCGAGGTGGTAGCGCCTGGCGGGCCGCGGCCCCACGATTGACGTTGGAAAGTTGTATATATGCCAACTCTTGAGAAATCTTCGCATGTGCGATGTAATTCGATTGCACGCCATCTATCGTACTAGACAACTACTGTGAAGTTTCATATATGTTCCACTAGTTGGCGCCTTAATGTAGTGGACCCTACATCACTCCCCTCCAAGACCGGAGGTTGATATGTATCGAGGCAGCTGTCGAGGTGCCAATGCCATAATCCCATGCCGCAAGTCCCAGTGAGTCGGGTGCGAAGGTCCTCAGTGAGTCGAGTTGGTCGCTGCTGCGGTGATGCGAAAGTCCTCTTTGAGTCGAGGTAGTCGCTGCGTAGTAGCTACTGCGTCCGTCCACGCAGTACTGACGCTGATGTGGCTGCAGGGTAAGTCCAGGCATGCGCGGTCGCTGCAGGCGTGTGGAGTATCCCTGATGAAGCCGAGGGGCCGAGGGTACTGGCTGGCGTGACTTGATTACCGCTCGATCAGGTGCTGGTGATGTGAGGGATGACGTCGTCGAAGGTGCTGCAGAGAGTGGCTGGTGAGAAGGTTGCTTCCAATCACGTCGGGGTTCACCACTGTGGAGGAACGGGTGGAAGTGTTCATCCGGAGAAAAGGGAGTATCCTCCGACCAGGCGAGGTTGTAGCGCCTGGCAAGCCGCGGCCCCACGATTGACGTTGGAAAGTTGTATATATGTGAACTCTTGAGAAATCTTCGCATGTGCGATGTAATTCGATTGCACGCCATCTATCGTACTAGACAAGTACTGTGAAGTTTCATATATGTTCCACTAGTTGGCGCCTTAATGTAGTGGACGCTACAACGCCACCATAGCCAGCAACGCCCCCAAAGCCACTAACGCCACCAATGCCATCAACATCACCAACATCATTAACGCCACCATAGCCAGCAACGCCACCAAAGCACTAACGCCACCAATGCCATCAACGCCACCAACGCCAACGTCAACAACACCCGTTGGTGACGTTTTTCACCCAATTTTTTTTTTGCATAAAATTGCACCTGTTATTAGTCGGGGCAGGTACTAGCTGTTGCCCGCGGCTTCGCCCGCGTGGATGTCGTTTTATAAATAACTAAGTAGTTATGTTCTTATGTTCTTTCTCAAAGTCAGCTCTATCTCTGTACCAAATTTAATTAAAATCGGTTCAGTCGTTTGGACGTGAAAAGGTACCAGACAGAGTTATTTTCGCATTTATGTTAATAGTAGGGAAGAAGGGTTTTTTTTTACAAAAAAAAAAAAATGTTGTAAATTAAACCTAGAACTTTAAAATAAAACGACAAAGGAAATTATGAATTATTTATTATATTATTTTCTTCCTTTCCTACCCAATACAGCTCGTTTAAATGTCTCATCGCTGATAGTGACATGTGTAGAATGTGAAACCTGAAAAAAGATATAAAAAATGAAACCGCCGAAAATAAAAACTATAAGCAAAAATAAAAATTTCAGTCAGTGCGAAACGAACCCGTACCCACGTTGGGCGTTAACGCACGCAGATAACGAATGTTCGTGTGGCGTTGATTCTTGAAAGATGTCCACGGCTGGACTTAAGTCTCCCAAAAGGAAAATTAGAAGGGAGATTTACCATAAACCTGGAGCCTGGTAGCAGGCGTAGGCACCACCGCATCACCTAATATACTTGCTGCTTAATTATAGTGTTCAACACTATCGTGTTCCGGACAGGTGAAATTAAAACATTTTCTATTCTATTCTATTCTTATTACATAAGCAATCTATCTGCCAGTGAAAGTCCCATCAAAATCGGTAGAGCCGTTCCCGAGATTAGTCGGCACAATCAGACAGACTGACAGACAAAAATTGTAAAAAATGTTGTTTTGGTATATAGCGCCCGCGCCATCTGCCGGGCTGATTTGTGAATATAAACCATTCAGGGCCCCACCCAAACGCATACAAAAAAATCATTTAAATCGGTAAAACCGTTTGGGAGGAGTTCAGTGATAGACTCACGCAGACGAGAATTGATGTATAATAAGATTTACAGATAGATTATTTCCAACTACCCTCGACATTAAATTTCAGTAATTGTTTAATAATGGCAACCCAGTATACGTCCCACTGCTGGGCACGAGTCTCTCCCCTTTTTGGGGGAAGGCCTGGAGCTTACTCCACCACGCTGCTCCAATGCGGATTGGTGGAGATACGGGTTAGTGGCCAACCCGCTGTCGGATGTTTTCGTGTATATATGTATACAGCGGTTATTTTTATATTACGAACAGACACTTCAATTTTATTTATTTGTATACATTACCTCTTCATAATTAGTGAATGGCCTCCGGTCTTGGTCGTACATAAGAGTTGAGGAGTCTACGCAATCTGGTGTCATACTGCTCAAGATCTGCTGTATCGTATCTCTGTAAAAAAAGCCGGCCTAGTGTGAGTCGGGCTCATATCACACCGCGGACACTCCGCCAAAATTCCATACAAACGCTTAATTTGGTTTCTATCCATAAGTGACGTGTATTTACACGCGCACCCTTGTGCGTAGCACGTACAAAATACCAACCGTCGCCCATAAGAGAGGAAGGGGTTGTGTATGTGTGCAAATCGGGCGGGACGTCGAAGTGTCCATTCTATACGTAGTATTATTACAAATTCTCTGCTCATATGCACAGATGGCTAGTTTTAATCTATTATACGACAACGGGAATAATGCACACTCTCTGACATCCCAATTATAAAATCTAGTTATAATCATAATATATGAACTGTAATTACATGTAGGCATATGTATTTAATATTTTTTATTTAAGAAATAAGTTATATACATATATGACGAGGCCTCTAAGCGGTTGTCGCGGTTTTTTTTTTTTTATTTTTATTTTATGGAAGTGGCAAACAAGCATGCAGTTCACATTGATGTTAAGTGATGACTGCAGCCTATAGACACCCACATGAAGGCCAAGGCCAAAATGCAGATGCGTTACCACCTCTGAGGCCTAAGATGTTTTGCCTCTGTGCCGGAAATTACAGGGCCGTACATTACCACCTGACCGGAACACGATAGTGCTGAACACTACCATTTAGCGGCAAGTAAATTAGGTAATGCGGTGGTGCCTACGCCCGCGAGCTCCGTCACTGGAGCTCTACCACCAGTAGGTTCTAGTATAGTAGTAGTAGTAGGTTCTACATCGAGCGTCGATGCGCATGTTTGTGTGAGTGCGTTTCAACGTTTTGTACGTAGTTTCCACACTATTCATATCTGTACTGTAGCGCCGGTCTCACCGCCGCCGCGCTGATCTTTTTTTTAAGAACGGACTTATTTTTTTTATGAGGTCTAACACTTACGCGGCGTATTTAAAACCAATATCTATAAGCGCGTTCCTCTTCGTTACGGACATCCTATTGTACCGTTTTTTTATGTAATTGTCAAGCATAGCGACGTCACTGTCGTTTCTCTTAACTGCGTCGACGTCTCGCCGACTTGCCTCCCATCTGGAATCATATAGGCAGAGAATATGTAATAATACTACGTATAGAACGGACACTTCGACGTCCCGCCCGATTTGCCCTCATCACTCAACCCCTTCCCCTCTTATGGGCGACGGTTGGTATTTTGTACGTGCTACGCACACAGATGCGCGTGTATATTCACGTCACTGATTGATGTCTGTGTCATAGAAACCAAAACCAACCATTTTGGCGGAGTGTCCACGGTGTGATATAGGTTAGGATTTCGCTGCAGAATTAGTTCGTTCATCGATTTAAGCTGCAAACCTAACTTTAACGTATATTTATGATCTAGAGCAGTGACGTAGTATTATTACATATTCTCTGGCAGTGATTCTCAAAGTGGTCCATATAGACCCCCTGGGGTCTATGGGAGACTCGATGGGGTCTACGTATATGCGTAAATAAAAATGGGATATATGGGAAAGTGATATAAATGTTAGCAAGGGGGTCCACCGAAACCAGAAAAAAAATTGAAAGGGGACTGTATTATTATTTAACCATGTGGTTTGACATGTATATCAATTGTTGTTCACTTTAATTTATTTTGTTTGTTTTTGACGTGTCATAAGAGGTGCCTGTCGCCCTAAATGAATAAATGAGTTTCTGATTCTGATTCTGACCGCTAGTGACAAATTAAATGCGCGATTCCCTGCTTCGGGGGGCACTTTAACCCGTCGGTCCCGGTTGCTATCGATAGATCGATAGATAGCAGTCGTTAAATCTTATCGGAGGCCTTATGGGGCGGTTTGAAGACTCGTACCCTGCGGTGGGACGTATAATAATACTACGTATATTTGCGGTTGCCATTATTATTTATTTATTAATCCTTATTTGCGGCCAAATTTATTTTGGCACCCTTAGATCATAATAATGAAAAAGAAATGGCCAAGCCTTCATTAGGGGGTGGACTGTAAATATGTAGGGGCGGCCTAGTGCGTAGCGGCAGCCTTGATTTTTAAGTTTTTATATGTATATTGCCGTGTAGTAGAGGAATAAATTTATTATAATTTTACATAGAGCAACACGAGCCACCGGCCGCCGGGGAGGGGAGTAGCCATAGCGTTTATTACAAATGCAAAACAGTCTGTTATTTTTTTCGGGGGGAACTACGTTTGATACTACACACTCACACTACAAAAATCGCCTATAACTACGAAACTCACACCTCGACTTTAACAAAATACCTATGCAATTTCACGCACACATTTAAACATCTGGGCGACAGGCGTAGGACCATTTGGGTTTGTACTTTGATAGAGGGGAAAGCCTGCATATGGCTACTCCCCTCCGGTCCGCCGCGGCCGGTGGCCCGTGTTGCTTTATGTAATTTTAAGATACCTAATTACCTAATGAAGTATATGATTTCTGTTAATATGCAAATTAATTAATGTTAAAGGGTGCCACACTAATTATTATTCAAAAATCTCACGAATTCATTCAATATGTGATCCTAAATTCAAACAAAATAATTGCGGATTAGCGTCTCACATTTCACAGAATTTCACAACTTCATTTAATTTGCGAAATTCTAATATAGCATTAGCATGCTATCAATTAATGCGAATGATAATTAATCCATTACTCGTACATTGCTCAACAATAAATATTGCACATCGAGCCTAGGAAGAAGACTTCGGCTTATTTCGGGTCTGTAGAGCGTTATCTCTTTCGCACCTTACCTATTTGACGGTTGTCGACCATTTTGATCAGGGTTTGACCAATACCGGACTGTCAGTGCTTACGTAGGCAGTGTGCAACAGAGATAACGCTCTACAAAGTCGAAACGAGCCGATCGTCTCTTTCGCAGGCTCGATGTGCAATAAATATATAGATATGTATTATGTTTGGATTATATTTAGATTATATTAAGATGGCATACCTTTTATTGCTCTTCCTCGTGTCTGAAATCGAGCTATTAGTTAAAATCGAAATAATTTTCTTTTTCAATTGTTTGCCATGATAATCAATAGCTTCCATTGATCTTACAAGGAACTCATTTAGTATACGGTCCTTCTAAAAAGTAAAAAAGTGCGTGCGTATGTGTGTCAGCTCCGACGCACGACGGGAGTTTACTCCCGTCGTGGAATCGTCGGAAATGACAAAGAATGTCGCATATCTTTTTGTTTAGTCTTATCTTGCCGTTTGTAAAAGAAAGTATACAACATTCTGTTGTTACCTTTTTTATTATTAAGTATTTTTGGACTATTATTTATTTTATTTTGTTTACTTTGACTTTAATTTTATATTTGTAATGACTTAACAGATATACAATGCGAATGTGGATGGTTGCAGAGGCCCAGGAAGACCAAGACTGACCTACCATGACCAAATAGGTCGAGTTCTGTCTGATGGTGGTGTCAAAAGTCTTAGGAATCGGCATGCATGTATGAAGAGAATGATGAAGGTAGACGAGGCACGAGAGGTTTGTCAGGACCGGGATATCTGGCACTCTACACTCTCTGCCTACCCCGTTAGAGACCTGGCGTGAAGATACGTACATACATACATATACATACACCTGTGTGCGTAGCACGTAGAGAATACCAAACGTCACCCATAAGAGGGGAGAAGGTTGGGTGGGGCGGGGAAATCGGGCGGGACGTCGAAATGTCCATTCTATACGTAGTATTATTACATATTCTCTGGTACTGGTCAAAACTTGATCAAAATGGTCGACAAACGTCACATTGGTTAAAGCAGTGTTTCCCAAAGTGGTCCATATAGACCCCCTGGGGTCCATGGAACTCGATGGGGGTCTACATAGGCATGAATTAAATTTGGAAATATGGGAATGTGATATAAATATAGCAAGGAGGGATCCACGGAAACCAGAAAAAAATTTAAAGGGCTCTATAAGAAAAAATAGTTTGGGAACCTCTGGGTTAAAACGAAAAAGATTATACATGCCTGTTCTTCTAGTATTTTTAGGTATTCGGGGCTCCTTCTAAATCTTTTCACAACTAGATCTAGACTTTCTCCAAACAGTTTCATTGCTTCTGCCTCCACATCATAGCGCCTGCTTTCAGTATTGTTAAGGATAACTGTAAATAATTTGCTCTTGTAGTCTTGTATAGAGGAGTCGGGACGAGGCGACAACGACAACAACAATACACTTTATTGTAAAATGGGCGACCCCCTCTAGTGGGGGGAAAGTTAGTTTTTTTTATGTTATGTAAGTGGCAAACAAGCATGCAGTTCACATTGATGTTTAGTGATGACCGCAGCCTATAGACACCCACACAAAGACCGAGGTCAAAATGCAGATGCGTTACCACTCCTGAGGCCTAAGGTGTTATGCCTCTGTGCCGGAAATTACAGGGCCGTACATTACCACCTTACCGGAATACGATAGTGCTGAACACTACCATTTAACGGCAAGTATATTAGGTAATGCGGTGGTGCCTACGCCCGTGAGCAGCGTCACTGGAGCTCTACCACCAGTAAAAAAGTAGTGCAGACAATCAACCGAACAATGGCGATCAAACTAGTGTTGGGCGAATACGAATGAATCGTTCGAATGATCATTCGGATATGCAGGTTTTTGAATTATTTTATAATGATAGATAGGGCAGCAGCATAGAGCAACACGGGCCGCCGCGGCGGACTGGAGGGGAGTAGCCATAGCGTTTAATACCGATGCAAAACAGTCCATCATTTTTTGCGGGGGGAAATGCGTGCGACACACACGCACACTACAAAAATCGTCTATTACTACGAAACTCACACCTTGACTTTAACAAAATACAGAAACGAACGAAATTTCACGCACACATTTAAACATCTAGGCGACAGGTATAGGCCCATTTGGGCTTGTATTTTGACAGAGGGGAAAGCCTGCATATGGCTTCTCCCCTCCGGTGTTGCTCTATGGGCAGCAGAGACCCGCGAAACCAAGCGTGGTGATTGGCATATTCGTCCCTATTGGAGCGCTACCCGGCCGCGGCGGCCGCTGGCGGTGTCGACTGTGCTGTGCGCGGAAGCCGGATGGAGGACGAACGCGGGCGCGGCGCAGCTTAAATCTACAGTCCACTATTTTATTACCTACCATGACCAAATAGGTCGAGTTTTGTCTGATGGTGGGGTCAAAAGTCTAAGCATGTATGAAGAGAATGATGAATGTAGACGAGGCACGAGAGGTATGTCAGGACCGGGATATCTGGCGCTCTACACTCTCTGCCTACCCCATTAGGGATCTGGCGTGAAGATACACACTATTTTATTTTACCGCTCCTACTAGCAAAAGTAGGAACATTTTGGTCCTTCGAGCCGGATATGAACCAGCGACCTATGGATGATAATGACAGACAATACTGTTGTAAGCGTTTTTGGGGAAGGCTGTGTCCCAGCCGTGGACGTCTATCGGCTGGAGTGATGATGATACAAAAAAACGGGCAATTGGGTGTCGAGCCACACGCAGATAAAATTAATGTGAACTGCATGTTTGTTTGCCACCATCATTACATTTTTATTTTTGGCCGAGTCTGATCCTGTTGAGGCCCATAGAACCAGAGGCCTGGGCCATACCGCCCCTGCCCTACCACTCAGTCCACCATTGTCCCTACAATACCGAGTTAATATATTGAATACTTACGTAAAAGAACACAAAAACTATAAATAATTGAGTTCATTTTGAACAGAAAACATTGTTATTGCTTTAAAATAGTATTTCATATGTTGTGTCGTAAAATCATAAGTAATAAAAAACTGGGGTGAATAATAAAATTTTGCCATGACCGTTTGAATTTTACATGTTGGATAAAACTAGAAATTATTTCGTGGCTTTATAACGCTGCGATTGTCGCCTGCACGAATGAAAAAGTTTTACGATTCGCCTGAACCGAGGGTAAAAACGAAAGCACGGAGGAAGCAATTTTTACTGGTGGTAGAGCTCCAGTGAGCTCGCGGGCGTAGGCACCACCGCATTACCAAATATACTTGCCGCTAAATGGTAATGTTCAGCACTATCGTGTTCCGGTCAAGGGGTAATTATACGGCCCTGTAATTTCCGGCACAGAGACATAACACCTTAGGCCTCAGGAGTGGTAACGTATCTGCATTTTGAACTGCATGCTTGGTTGCCACTTCCATTACATAAAAAAATCAAAGAATTAATAAGTATACGTGATATCCTCTCCATACATTTTCATCTACTTATATTTGATTTACTTTGGTATTAATCTATTTATTATTGTTTGTACCTACTAGTATGTATTACATTTATCGTTTAATTAAGTATGTT
The DNA here is from genome assembly GCA_036365455.1 of Macrosoma leucophasiata. Classification (NCBI taxonomy): domain Eukaryota; kingdom Metazoa; phylum Arthropoda; class Insecta; order Lepidoptera; family Hedylidae; genus Macrosoma; species Macrosoma leucophasiata. Next base: position 6,945,959 of record JAWQUS010000029.1, read on the forward strand.
ATTTTAATGGCTTATTATCTGTTTTATATCCGTATGTATGTACCTGTATAAGTATTAGTACAATTATCCTTTATTATAAATTTGACATCCGTGGTTCACTCACTAAGGGTCCTGTTGAAAACCAGCGTCAGGTACCTTTTACATGAAGGTACCTGACATTTGCTGAACAGGACACCTTTTTGGCAGCCAAGAGGCACATATTACGTGTATAGGTATGTATTAATTTTTAGAAAATGTGTTGTCTTTTCTCTGTTACCTGTTACGTTTTATGTCTGTTTTATGTGTCTCGCTGTGTGTCAAATAAATGTTTCTTATCTTATCTTATCTTATACATTTCCCCCTCTCCCTTGTGATGTTTCGTGATTTTTCGGATCCCTCCCTCCCCCTTTCGAGCCTCACGTGATTAATGAACGACCCCTTGTCAAGTGTAACGGTGAACCATCACACTTTTCCCTATCTTCTTCACATACATGTACTGCTTAAACAGATACAGGGAAAATGGTTACTCGACTTGAATGCAATAGACGAGTTACATAAATTAAGTTAACCAAGTTTCCACCGCTTTTTTTTTTATTTTTATTTTACGGCTACGGATTATATCCTTAACAGCCAATCTTCAGTATTTTTTTCTTATTTCTTATGATAATGAATATCCATAAGGGGAAAAGAGACATTTTACTGATATACTTTTTACATTAGTTTATGACATTTAGTTTTATCTTAGTGATATTCTTGACTTTACATATATTTTTTATCTTGTTTGACATGTATATCAATTGTTATTCGCTTTAATTTATTTTGTTTGTTTTTGACGTGTCATAAGAGGTGCCTGTCACCCTAAATGAATAAATGAGTTTCTGATTCTGATTCTGATTCATATGGAAGATGACGATGATTGAATGCTTCCATGTGGAATATGATGAGATGGCTCCAGTAACGTGATGGGGACTTTACTAGAAGATTTTACGAAGTGTTGGAGGCAACATGAAAAATTACTTTTCACTTCATAACATCACTTTCCTACACCCGTGAACATTATCGAATGTTTTATGATAAAAATTCCACCATTTTTACACATAAAAACGCGACTATACACAAATTTTGAAAATAATATCACGCAGCAACACAGCTCTTTTTCGGGTTCCCGCCAAAACTTCCAGTTTCCACCTCACTCAAGTTTTGTGCAAAGCATCCATCATCTGCTAACGGATTGTCCTCGCTGCAGTAACGCTCGCTACACTCACATAAACACATTCAACAATATATACCTATTATATAACTGCCTCGGTAGCCTAGTGGTAGCAGGCCACTACTACTACGCTGAGGTCCTGGGTTCGATTCCCGGGTAGGGGGTTATCAGAGATAATGGTGAAAAAGCCTTTATCTCTGGTTCTATTGGGATTTTTCCATTTTCTGGAAATTTCCCAGTACCTCAAAGTTTGGTAATGTGCCCGGAGATGTCAACAGGCTCGCCACCTGTTACATGGGCCAAAACGTAACCGGCGAATCGTGGGTGTTTGCATGTATGCTTGAATGCATGCATGTACCTCTGCCTACCCCTTCGGGGATTACAGGCGTGAAGTTACGTTTTTTTTTATACCTATTCAAATTAGAAAGAAAGTACAAGAAACTCATTATTTTATTTTAAATTAAATTTGACGACTCGGTTAGTCCAGCGGTGTGAGATGACCGTTTGATTCGAAGGGTCGCGGGTTCGATCCCCGCACCGGGACAAATATTTGTATGGTCTACAGATATTTGTCTCGGGTCTGGGTGTTTGTATATGTGTTGTATGTGTACAACGGCACCCACGACACAAGTTAATACCTACGGTGGGGCTGTGAGTGTAAGCGTATTTTATTTATTATTATTTTATATTTTTATCATTCAACCACTTCACTAAACACATTGTTAACATTAACCTTAAAATAGTTCAATAATACATGTTATATCATCACATACATAAACCGTAGCGAAGACTAACTCCAAATACTTACTCCTCTTGTATAAATATACAACGAAATGAAAAAAAAAATACAGTGGAAAAAGGCGTGACGAAGGAGTGGAGGGGGGAGGGTCGAAAATACCGATATTTTGCGTGACAGACTTCCGCAGGCTCCTTGTAGTTTCTGATATTTCGTGATGAGTGAGTGATCTTTCGCTTTTTGATCAACGGCCACTAATTAAAAAAAAAACTACGTGTTTAATTTCAACATTTAATTTATTTATCTTCATAAATTCCGCGTTTACCATCATAAGGTATTGGTGTTCGTGCATACGAATTCCTATTACCTTCACCGTAATTTGATTTTCCTCTGAACTCTGACTTCTTATAATTTTTATTATAATTAGACTTTTTTGTAGTGAACGACCAATTAGATTTTTTGTTTTCATTCTTACTTTCTTTCCTCTCTCTCCAATCCTCTGATTTTTTCTGTTCATATCCGTTTAAATTCAAATCTCGAGTCCGTTTGGTTATTTTTTTAAATTGTATTGTATCCTTCTCAAATTTATTAATCCAATCATCTTTATGATACTTATTATAATATTTATTATTGTTTTCCTTTATTTCATCGTCATATTTCTCGTGGCTGATGTATTTATCTTGCATATGATTATTGCTTTCATCGAATTCCTTATAAGCAAACTTAGATTGGTCTTTCAGAGCTTTTCGATTTCCTCTTACGTCTATTTTAGTAAAGTCCGATTCAGATGATGATTCTGTAAAGTAAATAAGATGTGACAGGATTTTTAAATAGTAGTTACTTACTCAATATCAGATGGCGCTGCTCTAAAGTCATATAAAAGTCATCGTAAAAATGTCATAATAACGGGGGGACCTACGTGTGATGCACACACACACACTAAAAAAATCGTCTATTACTACGAAACTCACACCTTGACTTTTAACAAAATACATAAACAATTTCACGCACACATTTAAACATGTGGGCGACAGGCGTAGGGCCATTTGTGCTTGTACTTTGACATTTGTGCTTGTTTTTTGTACGGCCCTGTAATTTCCGGCACAGAGGCATAACACCTTAGGCCTCAAGAGTGGTAACGCATCTGCATTTTGACCTTGGTCTCTGTGTGGGTGTCTATAGGCTGCAGTCATCACTTAACATCAATGTAAACTGCAAGCTTGTTTGCGACTTCCATTAAATAAAAATAATTAAAAAAGAGGGGAAAGCCTGCATATGGCTACTCCCCTCCGGTCCGCCGCGGCCGGTGGCCCGTGTTGCTCTATGCTACAGGGCCATACATTACCATCTAACCGGAACACGATAGTGCTGAACACTACCTTTTAGGGGCAGAGATTAGGTAATGTTGGTGCCTACGCCCTCGAGTCAACACTTGGAATTCGACCACCAGTAAAATCTTTTTTATTTTAATAACATACATACGAATCACGACATTTCTTCTTGCGGCCAGCAATGTATCTTTCAGGCTTCTTATTCGGAAACCCTCTGATGACGATGACGCAGACGAACTTGATGTTCTGGAATAGTTTTAACTAAACAATTACTAGCGCATTATGACGAAGCACGCATGGCCCAGCGGTGTAGATCGTAAGCGATCTACTCCGTTAAGCACTACGGGCGCGGTCGGGTAGTGTGATGGGTGACCGCTAGTGGCAAATTAAATGCGCGTTTCCGTGCTTCGGAAGGCACGTTAAGCGGTCCCGGTTGCTATCGATAGATAGCAGTCGTTAAACCTTGTCGGAGGCCTTATGGGCGGTTTGAAAACATCCGACAGCGGGTTGGCCTCCACCAATCCGCATTGGAGCAGCGTGGTGGAGTAAGCTCCAGGCCTCCCCCCAAAAAGGAGAGAGACTCGTGCCCAGCAGTGGGACGTATAATGGGTTGTCATTATTAAACAATTACTGAAATTTAATGTCGAGGGTAGTTGGAAATAATCTATCTGTAAATCTTATTATACATCAATTCTCGTCTGCGTGAGTCTATCACTGAACTCCTCCCAAACGGTTTTACCGATTTGAATGATTTTTTTGTATGCATTTGGGTGGCGCCTTGGATGGTTTAGATTCGCAAATCAGCTCGGCAGATGGCGCTGCAGTCGAAATATAGGTTTATGTTTATGTATACCAGTCACGGAATAGATAAATAAAGATGAAATGGTAATGTGGGCGTGGCAAGCGCGCGACAACTATGCGTGAACACACACAGTTCGGCAGAACCATTCGTTCGCCGCTCGTAGTGTCGTGTAAACTGCTTCGAACGACGCATCTCTTGGTAAAATACCATGTAGTGCCAATTTTAACATGTTATATGAAATGTCAGACCTCAAGTATAAACCGAGGATGTATATCTTTTGATCGGTAAGTCACAAATAACATTTATTGTTATAATACTTGTAAAAAACATATAAATATACAAAGGAATATGAATATTCGAACAAAACTGCATTATTTAAACGTTACTGCTAGCGAATACATTGCTCGCTAAGCACTCGCTCAATTAACGCTATTACTGTCTCCGCTTGCAATGTACAGCATGTAATGCGTTCGCTACACTTCGACTAGTTTATTGGTGAGTATATTGTTGTGTGCGTGCGAGTGTTTATTGTCTACGGGCGTTACATCTTAGTATATGTGTGGGTGATTGTCGAGATGGTGTTACATTTGTGTAAGAAATTGCACGGTGGAAGAAAAGCGGCGACACTGGTTCTTATACTAAATTGAAGCAAAGGCCTTTCCATCCTTATTTATCTATTCCGTGATACCAGTGATTCTCAAAGTGGTCCAGGCGGATCCCCTGGGCGTGAATAAAAATTGGTAATATGGGAATATGTATAATGTAAATGAAGCAAGGGGAAAAGGGAGAGGGGTGCACCAAAACCAAAAAAATAGAAAGGGTAAAGGTATACTAATTCTGAGGCAATACGAAGTTTGACGGGACTAGCTAGTTTGAGTAACTATAATTTGTAGTAGCGCATACGGCTACGCTTGCTCTATGCATCGCACTGATGCATTTACTGTTGTAGGTACTTATTTAAATTCATAATTTATTTAATCAAATATAAACTCACTCTCTATCCAGTTTCCTCCTATATTCTTCAAAAACTTCAGGATTTCTGATGAAGAGAAGTCTTGGTTTGACAGGCTTATCGTATTTTTGTTTATAATCATAATTCTTTTGCAGAATCAACATTTTCTGCAAAATATTAGTGTCTTCGAATTCAGAATCCTGATTTGTTGCTAAATTTGCAACTAAAAATAATACAAAAACATATCAACATAAAATGAAAACACATAATTTCATCTCGTAAAGCGTTTATATAGCATTTTTTTTAAGAAACATTGGCTGTTTGTAATGTCGATAGAGCAACATGGGCCAATGGCCGCGGCGGACTGGAAGGGAGAAACCATATGCAGGCTTTCCCCTCTGTCAAAGTATAAGCACAAGTGTCCCTACGCCTGTCGCCCAGATGTTAAAATGTGTGCGTGAAATTGTTTATGTGTTTTGTTAAAGTCAAGGTGTGAGTTTCGTAGTAATAGACGATTGTTGTTGTGTGTGTGTGTGTGTATCACACGTAGCTACCCCCTCAAAAAATGACAGACTGTTTTGAATCGGTAATAAACGCTATGGCTACTCCCCTCCGGTCCGCCGCGGCCGGTGGCCCATGTTGCTCTATAATAATGTCATGATAACTTTTAATAATAATATATGTACATTGCCCATCCTTCCTTCTGTTTATATTTATACCAGTTCCGTATTACCTCGTAAACAGATTAAGCCATGATTCTTTGGATGGTACGTCGGCTTCTTTGGATAATGGGCACGTCGGCTTACAGTATCCAGCAAAAAATATTGCACATCGAACTTAGGAAAGAGATATTCGGCTAGTTTCGACTTCGTAGTGCGTTATCTCTGTTGCGCACTGCCTACGAACTTATGTAGTGCGGTATTTGTTAAAATTTGATCAAAATGGTTGACCTACTGTAAGTCGTGCGTGCGAAGATACACGAGGAGAGAAAAGAATATGCCAAAATGGCTAAAAAGCTCTCGCAAAAAAAATTACAAATATAATTATAAATATAGAAAAACAAAAAAAAAACACAAAATACACAAAAAAAAATGTGTGAAAAGATAAGAAAAACCCCCCCGGTGAGTCCTAGCACGCACGACCCCATCCATTTTAAAACTACATTACGCCCTTGGTGAGCAAGGGCAAAACGTCAGGGAAAGGAGGAGTGCCTCGACCCTATCCGCTGCTGCGCACTCGCGCGCAGCGAAGAACCGTCCAGTTCCAGTTCCAAAATGGTTGACAAACGTCACATAAGTAGTGTGCGGAAGAGATAAGGAAGAGATAACGCTCCACAGAGTCAGAGAATATGTAATAATACTACGTATAGAATGGACACTTCGACGTCCCGTCTGATTTCCCGTCCTCACCCAACCTCCTCCCCTCTTATGGGCGACGTTTGGTATTCTCTACGTGCTACGCACACAGGTGCACGTATAAATACACGTCACTGATTGATGTCTGTGTAAATAGAGACCAAATTAAGCGTTTGTATGGCATTTTGGCGGAGTGTCCGCGGTGTGGCGGTATGTGAATCTCAGGGTGAGTTTTGACAGTTCTAAGCGTACTTTGCTCAAAGTAAAGTCGTAGTCTGTGAATTGCACCCTCGCCTCAGTCCGGAAATTTTTAACTTACCTCCAGAAGCCATTTTCTTTCCGTCTTCAAATGCTTTGGTTCGATCTAGTTCGCTTAAGTAGTTTATTAGATCAATAAGCTGCTTTCTATTTTTACTATACTCTATTTTTTCCATATCATTTGATTTCACATTTTCAACGATGGATATTAAAACTGTAAGAAATATTTTAATTATGTCCACGAATAATGTCAGCATCATCACTCCAGCCGATAGACGTCCACAGCTGGACAAAACCTTGCCCAAAGACGTCCGCAACAGTTGTGCGTCTGTAGCCACGTCTCCGCCGGGCGAACGGGTGAGCCACATTCGGGCGTGCGGTGCGGCCGAGGCTGACTCGCTCGAGAGGCAGCCTCGTACCTAATTTACTGTGTGGAGGAACGGGTGAAAATGTTCCTCCAACGAAAAGGGAGGAGCCTCCAACCAGGCGAGGTGTTAGCGCCTGGCGGGTCGCAGCCCAAAAATTGACGTTGGGAAGTTGTATATATGCCAACACTTGAGAAATCTTCGTATGTGCGATACCTACACCTACCGTACTGGACAAGTACTGTGATGTTTCGATTGTATTCCACTAGGCGGCTTAATGTCGTGGACTACAACCGGCAACATCGAGGTGGGGCTCGCGAGGAAAGCCGAGCCAGTTCGACCGAGCAATTTAAAATGGTCCATAATATCAACGAAAACTTCGTGCTCGCGAGCCAAATCACTATCATTTCCATCGAACCATAGAGCAACTCCTACCACCGGCCGCGGCGGACCGGAGGGGAGTAGCCATAGCGTTTTTTACCGATGCAAAGCAGTCTGTCATTTTTTGCGTGGGGAATTACGTGTGATACACACTCACACTACAAAAATCGTTTATTATTACGAAACTCACACCTTGACCTTAACAAAATACATGTAGCGTCCACTACATTAAGGCGCCAACTAGTGGAACACATATGAAAACCTCACAGTACTTGTGTAGTACGGTAGATGGCGTGCATTCGAATTACATCGCACATGCGAAGATTTCTCAAGAGTTGGCATATATACAACTTCCCAACGTCAATCGTTGGGCCGCGGCCCGCCATGCGCTATCACCTCGCCTGGTCGGAGGATCCTCCCTTTTCGCCGGAGGAACATTTCCACCCGTTCCTCCACAGTGGTGACCCCGACGTGATCGGAAGCAACCTTCTCACCAGCCACTCTCTGCAGCACCTTCGACGACCACCTTCATCCCTCACATCACCAGCACCTGATCGAGCGGTAATCAAGTCACGCCAGCCAGCACCCTCGGCTTCATCAGGGAACTCCACACGCCTGCAGCGACCGCGCATGCCTGGAGTACCGTGCAGCCACATCAGCGTCAGCACACTGCGCCGTCCCGCAGTAGCGACTACCTCGACTCAAAGGGGACTTTCGCATCACCGCAGCAGCGACTACCTCGACTCACTGAGGGCCTTCGCACCCGACTCACTGGGACTTGCGGCATGGGACTATGGCATTGGCACAGCTTCGCGAGAAGCTCTGACAGCTGTCTCGATTATATCAACCTCCGGTCTTGGAGGGGAGTGATGTAGCGTCCACTACATTAAGGCGCCAACTAGTGGAATACAATGAAACCTTACAGTACTTGTCTAGTACGATAGATGGCGTGCAGTCAAATTACATCGCACATACGAAGATTTCTCAAGAGTTGGCATATATACAACTTCCCAACGTTAACCGTTGGGCCGCGGCCCGCCAGGCGCTATCACCTCGCCTGGTCGGAGGATCCTCCCTTTTCGTCGGAGGAACACTTCCACCCGTTCCTCCACATACATAAACAATTTCAGGCACACATCTGGGTGACAGGCCATTGGTCTTGTACCTTGACAGAGGGGGAAGCCTGACAGAGGGGGAAGCCTGCATATGGCTCCTCCCCTCCGTGTTGCTCTGTGCGTACTTTTCTGAATGTATAGTCGTAGTGCTATCTGTGGATTTCACCCTTAGTGTCACTTAGCAGGTGGATTGGTGATCGCATTGGCGGTAGTTTTATCGTGGGATGCTGCTGCCCATCTCTCGTTAAAATGCTTAAGTATCACATACAAAACATGTCTAATATACTCACCTATCGTTAGTATATAAAGCAAACACATTGTTGTGTAAATTATTGTTCCTACTGTTACATAGTTACATAAGTTATACACTAAAATAAATAAAACTGTAACATATAAAAAATATATTGCTTTTCTAAGATTTGTTCGGATTTTATTGTATTTTTTGCAATGAAAAAACACGTGCGATTGAAATATTTTAAAGATTGTTTTCACAACCTTTTTTAAATCATTTAAAAAAACGTGGTAGCTCACTAGGGGCACACCGCGGACACTCCGCCAAAATTCCATACTACGAACGCTTAATTTGGTCTCTATTACACAGACATCAATCAGCTTCGTGTATTTACACGCGCACACAGAAATGTAGCACGTAGGGTTATGACTTAAAACAATCGTGAAATAAGTCGTCGCACTGACTACGTGACGAAATGAGCTAAAAATAGACCGCTCGCTCGCCCGCTCGCAACCTCACTGTTGAAGTTAATCCAACTGGCTCTCAAAGGGGGGTGATCAGGCGGGACGTCGAAGTGTCCCAACGTCGAAATGGGCAACTATTATACGTCCCACTGCTGGGCACGAGTCTCTCCCCTTTTCGGGGGGAGGCCTGGAGTTTACTCCACCACGCAGCTCCAATGCGGATTGGAGGAGGTGTTGGCGTTAGTGGCCAACCCGCTGTCGGATGTTTTCAAACCGTCCATAAGGCCTCCGACAAGGTTTAACGACTGCTATCTATCGATAGCAACCGGGACCGACGGCTTAACGTGCCCTCCGAAGCACGGAAACGCGCCTTTTAATTTGTCACTAGCGGTCACCTATCTCACTACCCGACCGCACCCGTAGTGCTCCGTGTAGATCGCTTATGATCTACACCAGCCCCGGGGCCATGCGCGCTTCCTATACGTAGTATCACTATAATAATATATTATATTATCTGCTGTAGTCAACAGCAAGAATCAGTACTTCCAGATAAACACGAGTATGATCTTTCAAGATTATTATATTATCTAACGATAAATTTGAGATAACGCATACATTTTTAGTTATTGTAGATTTCACGAAAACAACAAATGTGATAGAGAATCTCCGTCGATATTAATATCTAATGATTTAATATAGATAATATTAATAATATATTATAATGATTAAGTTAATCTTTTAATTAATTCAAACGATGCTGTGGTTGTGCTTAGCTGTTTTAATTGTGGGCGCTACAGGTAATAATTTTAATATTAAATTAAATATTATAATATTGTTTATTTTCCATCTTAAATAGCCAAACACAGTTATACAGTGCAGAAATAATGCACATCGAGCCTATAAAAGTAACAATCTCAAAAGTATCTCTGCTGCACACTGCCTACGTAAGCATCCGTAGTCCGGTATTGGTCAAAACTTGATCAAAATGGTCGACAAACGTCAAATAGGTACGGTGCGAAAGAGATAACGCTCGATATGTAACGATAAGTAGGTTACGTCTTAGGGTTACGTCAAATAAAGAAGTTTTCAATTCAATTTTAATTCAATATACCATGAATTTGACAACATAATAATGTGTTGTGTACCAGCCTATGGTAAACGGTTCAATAGATTTACAATCTACTGAAGTTTTACCACCAGTAGGTATGAAATAGTCTGAAACCCCACTTCTCCTAATTCCAGCTCTTCCCACAAATGACCCGGTCATCAGGAAACTGGATCCGGTCCGGTACCACTACATCCAGGATCCAGATGGCACCACCCACTTGGTGGATATGTGGATGAAGGTCAGCGACATGGCTGAAGCAGCTAGGTTTAATCCTGACAGTCAGATTGTTTACCATCTTTTCACCAGGTAAAGGTCTTCTTGTGTCCATTTATTAGAATCTCATCATCATCATCAGATGTCCACTGCTGGACAAAGCCTTCCCCATAGACGTCCAACACAGTGTTGAGCGTCATTAGGAGAGAATATGCCATAATCTGATGTGGGGCGTGACAACCCCACAGCCCACAGGTTAGGTTAGATATGTGGAGGAACGGGTGGAAATATTCATCCAACGCAAAGGAGGATCCTCCGACCAGGCGAGGTGTTAGCGCCTGGCGGGCCGCGACCCAACGATTGACGTCATTGACGTTGGGAAGTTGTTTATATGCCAACCATCAACGACACATCGCAGTTTTTTTTGTTTTTTTTTTTTTTCCTGGGGAAAAAGCGTTACGCATACCCTTGGGGAGAGGGATGGGTTATGTAGGACTCCGGGAAAGGACATCCGTCTACCCACTAAAAAGCCCTGGGTGTTCCGACTCGTCCGCCATAAGAAGCGGGGTCACGGGAACGCTATCGCACGCATCCGCGACCCCACTGGCGGCTGCTCGATGCTGAGCCCTGCTCGGAGCCTTTCGGCTCCAACAAGCTAGGGTGCAGGGCCAACGAAATACCCGTACACCTCCTCCCCAGCCATCTCCTCTCCACAGCAGCGAGTGGCGGGCAGAGCCACGCCAAACGCCGCCCCCTCTCTTGGACACTCTTGGTTCCTCTTGGCTTCGCCGGTGTGGGGATAACCACCGGGTACTGAGACCCCGGCCACGACAAGGCGGAAACCTTCAGGGGAGGAATGCAGCTATGCCAACTCTAGAGAAATCTTCGTATGTGCGATGTTATTCGATTGACACGCCATCTACCGTACTGGACAAGTACTGTGAGGTGTCATTGTATTCCACTAGTTGGCGCCTTAATGTAGTGGACGGTACAGATATATCGGTTACTTGTATACCCTAGCCTCTCTTGCCACTGATGACGCATAAGATTGTGTACTTGTTTCAGATCCAATCCAACCATAAGTCAGCCTCTTCTATCAGGCAATGAAGGCTTGCTCGGCAGCACAAATTACGATGCGAGACGACGCACTGTCGTAATAATACACGGCTGGTTGGATTCTGTGACAGCTAATGTCAACGCTGCATTGTTACCAGGTATTTAGTTAGTTCAACCATCTAGACCGTTTGTGGTATGCTTTATGCTCCGCGACGCAGCGACGTCGGCTTCAGGTGCAGCAGAATGTGTCTCTCCGGTTGATCACAGGCGTGGGGAGGTACGTGCGCAACGACTGGTGGTAGAGCTCCAGTGACAGAGCTCGCGGGCGTAGGCACCACCGCATTACCTAATATACTTGTCGCTAAATGGTAGGGTTCAGCACTATCGTGTTCCGGTCAGGTGGTAATGTACGGCCCTGTAATTTCCGGCACAGAGGCATAACACCTTAGGCCTCAGGCACACCGCGGACACTCTGCCAAAATTCCATACAAACGCTTAATTTGGTCTCTATTACGGGTTGAGTCCGTGGAGGATTTCGTGGTCCGTCTAGCGGGTCGAATGTTCGACCGCGCAGACGGACCCCACGAGCATCTTCGCGGATCCGCCCCTCTCCATAGCCGTCCGCCCGAGGGTCGTCCGTTGAGCCAATGTACGAAAAATACAAAACAACGAAAAAAAAAAAAAAGAAAAGGAAATGGCTTCCCTCAGCGAGTTTCCCTGCATGCCAGCATCCCCTTCATTCGATCACGCCCCTGACGCTTCGGGGGCAGATAGGCCCGGGGAATGAGGTACACCTCGACGCCCGATCCTTCCCCCTCCCCTTTGTCGCGCTTCATGCGCGGCGGGAGGGATGATGTTTAGTTCGTTAGTCGAAAGGGGTTTGATCCCCGCACCGGGACAAATATTTGTATGGCCTACTGATATTTGTTTCGGGTCTGGGTGTTTGTGTTTGTGTATGCGTTGTTTGTGTTCAACGGTATCCGCGACACAGGTTTATACCTAGTGTGTAAGCGTATTTTTTTTTATTACTAGCTGTGCACACGACTTTGTCCGCGTAGATAATGAAAAAAAAATTATTTAAATTCTACAAGAACGAAGTCCGGGGCACAACTGGCCTAAATTTTTAGTTTTAAATACTTTATTCAGTTAAGTTTATTCATTTATTTCATATAATTAGGCTCCTGGAGAGCACTTTTACATCGTCATTTTTTTTTAAACTAACCTAGAGTGAATAACCACTAATAATAATCAAAAACACATAATAAATTAAATAGACACTGAACAATTTTGTATAATATGGAAAGCATCAATTATTTACAAATTCCTCCATTTCCCCATTTCAAAAGAAACTGAGAAATAATGAATTTGGTCGTCATAATAAAGGTTATTCACTTGGCAGAATTCCAAGGGCAGTCAATAAAATACGTTTGTGTAAGCCGCATTCAACTCTGTTTAAAAGTTTTGAAGCCGTGCTTGAAGTCAGTTTTCAATTGACCATAACTTCTGTCCCTTAACCGATTTTGACGAAACAATGTTTTGACAACGCTCCTAATTATATACAATGTAATCCACCTGTTCCGCGCGTTCAAATCCGTTGAGTAAATTCGAAGTTATAATGTACCAGACAGAATTTACCAGAAAAATTCCAAGATGTACGCTATCCTATATCTGTTAAGTTGGATCAAACAGCACCCGGTGTGCAAGTTTGATTAAAATCAGGAGTCCATCGCGGACAAACACAGTTACACGTAATTTATATATATTACCAGCTGTCCCGGCAAACTTCGTTTTTTTTTTTTTTTTAATGTTTTAAAAGTGGCAAGCATACAGTTCACATTGATGTTAAGTGATGACTGCAGCCTATAGACACCCACACAATGACCAGAGGTAAAAATGTAGATGCGTTACCACTCCTGAGGCCTAAGGTGTTATGCCTCTGTGCCGGAAATTACAGGGCCGTACATTGCCACCTGACCGGAACACGATAGTGCTGAACACTACCATTTAGCGGCAAGTATATTAGGTAATGCGGTGGTGCCTACGCCCGCGAGCTCCGTCACTGGAGCTCTACCACCAGTAAATCGTATTGCCTCACAATAAAATAATGTGTCAAAGGTTTGATAGATACAGACTATTTGTATGGAAAAATAAAATTGTGGTTTTAACTTATAATAGTATAACTTATTTCCCTTCAATTTCCTTATATTTTCTTACCTTTAACCTTCCCTGGACTTCCAAAAATCATTCAAAACCAAAATTAGCCAAATTAATCCACTCGTTCTCGAGTTTTAGCGAGACTAACGAACAGCAATTGAATTATATATAAATAGATTACTAGCTGTTGCCCGCGGCTTCGCCCGCGTGGATGTCGTTTAATAATTTTGAATTTTCTTTGTTATAAACCTCACGGAGCCCCGAGACCTTTCCAACTAATGCAAAACCGTGGAAATGGGTTCGTGTGTTCTGGAGTTATAGCGTATGTATGTATGTATCTTCACGCCAGGTCCCTAACGGGGTAGGCAGAGAGTGTAGAGCGCCAGATATCCCGGTTCCACGTGCATATCTGGCACTCCCCACTCCTCGATCCGCCGTATCGGGCCCGGCGTGACAGGTGGCGGTCCCCATCGCCGCTTTGGCCGCTTTTCGTACCGACGGGGACGGGTCGGTACGCGTCGCCTCGGGGGGACGTCCTAACCCGCACTGCGGTACGCCTTCGTGCCAGAATTGCAGCCCCAAAGGACTGGCAGGGATCGCGACGTGCACGCTTCTGGCATGACCCCCCGTTATAGCGTCAGGAAGGAAAACCCGACTTATTTTTATATTATAAATTAAGAAGAAGAAGAAGATTGTATGTATTGATTTTATTTTTCCAGCTTTCCTCTCTGCGGAAGACGTGAACGTGATAGTAGTTGACTGGAGTGCTGGAGCTGGATCTATTTACTATCCATCTGCTGTTACCAACACTGTACCAGCTGGTGAGTTCTCTTGAAGTAAAAACTTCTACAAAACTGTGATTGAAAAGTTGATAAAACCGAACTGCCTCGGTAGCCTAGTGGTAGCAGGCCACTACTACTACGCTGAGGTCCTGGGTTTGATTCCCGGGTACGGGGTTATCAGAGATAATGGTGTAAAGTCCTTTATCTCTGGTTCTATTGGGATTTTTCCATTTTCTGGCAATTTACCAGTACCTCGAAGTTTGTTAATGTGCCCGGAGATGTCAACAGGCTCGCCACCTGTTACATGGGCAAACGTAACCGGCGAATCGTGGGAGTTTGCATGTATGCGTGAATGCATGCATTTACCTCTGCCTATCCCTTCGGGGATTACAGGCGTGATTACGTTTTTTTTAATGAAACGGAAAAGCGACAGTTAACAGAGACAAAAAATTTTACGAATTTATGTATCTATCTCTTTTTAATGTCGCTTTTCCGTTTCATCGACTTTTAAATCACAACGATGCTAATTCGCAAGGTCTCGGGTTTGATCCCCGCACCGGGACAAACATTTGTATGGCTTACAGATATTTGTTTCGAGTCTGGGTGTTGTGTGTGTGTACAACGGCACCTACGACACAGGTTTATACCTAATGTGAGGCTGAGAGCACAGAGCAACTCGGCCCACTGGCCGCGGCGGACCGGAGGGGAGTAGCCATTGCGTTTATTACCGATGCAAAAAAGTCTGTCATTTTTTGCGGGGGGAAATACGTGCGACACACACTACAAAAATCGTCTATTACTACGAAATTCACACCTTTACTTTAACAAAATACGTTAACAATTTCACAAACACATTTATAAACATCTAGGCGACATGCATAGGCTCACTTGGCCTTGTACTTTCACAGAGGGGAAAGCCTGCGTATGGCACCCCTTCGGTCCGCCGCGGTCGGTGGTCCATGCTCTATGGCTGTGTGTATAAGCGTATATATTTATTTTATCTTCTCAGGGGAAGGCGTAGCCAGATTCATCTCATGGCTCAACCAGGCCACGGGGGCTGAGCCAGCTCAGTATCATATAGTTGGACATAGTTTGGGAGCTCATATGGCCGGGATTGTTGGCAGAAACCTTGACAAATCCATTGGGTATATTACCGGTAAGTTGTAAAAAAATCGTGTTCATAAATTGCCTACTACTTCTTTGGCCTTATAGACCAATGAGTATTTAGTATATGCTATGAATGTTCACGGCTTACTGCTGGGATCGAGTCTTACTCCTTTTTCGGGGAGGCCTGTAGCATACTCCACCACGCTGCTCCAATGCGGGTTGGTGGAGATACGCTGCCCCAATTGGGTTAGTGGCCAACCTGCTGTCGGATGTTGTCAAACCGACCATAAGGCCTCCAACAAGGTTCAACGACTGCCATCTTTCGATAACAACCGGGACCGACGGCTTAACGTGCCCTCCGAAGCACGGAAACGCGCATTTTAATTTTCCACTAGGGGACATCCATCACTCACCCGACCGCGTCAGTTTCGCCCAAACGAGTAGTAGTGCGGATTGGCGATCGCAGTGAACAATTTCACGCACACATTTGGTCTTGTACTTTGACAGAGGGGAAAGCCTGCTTATGGCTACTCCCCTCCGGTCCGCTGTGGCCGGTGGCCCGTGTTCCTCTGTTTCCTATGTTTAGTGATGACTGCAGCCTATAGACATGAAGACCAGAGGTCAAAACTGCATTTTGACCTGCGTTGCCACCCCTGAGACCTTAATTATTATGTCTCTGTGGAAGGTATTACGGGGCCATATAGTACCATATAAACGGAACACGATAGTGCTGAACACTACCATTTCTCTTTATTGCTCTCATGAGCTATTAATAAAATTGTACTAGGAATTAAGTGAACAAAACCTGAGGCGGAGACCAGGAGACTCATAGCACAGGGTTTATCTAGTTTGAGCGCTCCTGTCTCCACAATACCCAGAGATAAATGTTTGGAAATAAATCAATATAATTTTAAAAATAAAATAAGGTTCATGTGATATTTACCATTACTTAAGAAAACATTGTGGAGAAATTAAATAAAAATCTTTATCTTTATCTTATCGTATTAAGCGGCAGATAAATTAGGTGATGTGATGATGCCCTCGCCCACAAGCTCCTGGAACTCTACCACCAATAAAATATTTTTTTTTATTCAGGTTTAGACGCAGCCTGGCCTGGATGGATAACCAACGATGATAAGTTCAGGGCCGATGATGGGGTGTACACAGAGATGATCCATACCAATGCTGGTCTACTTGGCTACCTAGGGACCCTGGCGCAGGTGTCCTTCTATCCCAACGGTGGGATAAACATGCCGGGTTGTAGTTCACAGGAATGTGATCATGATAGGTTAGTCCTAATTCTGGAATTTAATAGAGCATCTTGGCTTCATATATTTATAGCATGTGCCATAGATTAACCCCCTTATTCATAAACGTACATTAGATACGTTTTAGCTATAGAATGCTTTGTCTTTGTCAGTTGCATTGTCAAATGTGCAGGATAGAAAAAGACGAAGGAGAGATTAGCAACACTTAAGCTAAAATAAGTTTATGAATAAGGGGGTAAGAATTTTTATAGCAGGTCAGATGCACATGCGGTAATTTCAAAAATGGCGTCAAAAGAGTCCTTCAGGGCTGGCAGCGCGCGCAACTCCCCTGATATTGCAAATCTATAGGCGACCCACTTTCCATCAGACGAGCCGTCTGCTTGTCTGTCTACCTAATGACATAAAAAAAAATATTATTTTGTCTCACTAAATCAAAGAGGCCGTAGGTTAATACTCAAAAATTTAAAAGTGTCATGTTTGCTTTTTATTTATATGGTATTATTGCGTCAATTCAATTTTGAAGCGGCTTTTCGTTTGCCCGGTCTTCTCTAAATAGACTAACTACATTATTTGATTGTGTATAGCAAACTGCCTCAGTAGCCTAGAGGTAGCAGGCCACTACTACTGGGGTCCTGGGTTCGATTCCCGGTTAGGGGGATATCAGAGATAATGGTGTAAAGTCATTTATATGTGGATCTATTGGGATTTTTCCATTTTCTGGAAATTTCCCAGTACCTCGAAGTTTGGTAATGTGCCCGGAAATGTCAACAGGCTCGCCACCTGTTACATGGGCCAAAACGTAACCGGCGAATCGTGGGTGTTTGCATGTATGCTTGAATGCATGCATTTACCTCTACCTACCCCTTCGGGGATTACAGGCGTGAAGTTACGTTTTGTTGTGTGGAGGAACGAGTGGAAGCGTTCCTCCGGCGAAAAGGGAGGATCCTCCGACCAGGCGAGGGCCGCGGCCCAACGGTTGACGTTGGGAAGTTGTATATATGCCAACTCTTGAGAAATCTTCGTATGTGCGATGTAATTTGACTGCACGCCATCTATCGTACTAGACAAGTACTGTAAGGTTTCATTGTATTCCACTAGTTGGCGCCTTAATGTAGTGGACGCTACAGTTGTATAGTTGCACCTGCCAGACCCTTTTCTATTTACCTTCCAGATCTTTCTACTACATGGCAGAGTCGTTAACAACGGGCGTGTTTACGGGCCGTCGCTGTGCCACCTATGTGGGTGCTATGACAGCAAACTGCTGGCTAATTGGCAACCTCCGTATGGGCGGGCTGGTGCCAAAGACTGGGTTAGTATAGTATGTTCTTAGGTTTTCGCTACACTCACTATCGCGTGGCTATTGAGATTAAAAAAAAAGTTTTTTGGACGGTACATTTTTTTAAACCTCTAACGGCCGAATACCCAAACGTCCCTCAAATATGTAACGGCTTCTTAAACGTTTGAGCAGCTCTTAAACTCGATTTTCGTATACACAAACGTTAATTATAAACATCTCCTATTAATTGAGACCCACTCAAATAAGTGTCACTCAAAACTCTACTCAATGAAAAATCGTATGCTCAAACGCTACTCAACGCTATCCTAGTGTCAAATCATCTGTCAAACCTATTTGAGTAGCTCCAAAATGTAAGAGTGGTCGAGAGGACTCTTAAATATAGTGAGATTTTCTATTCGAGTTTTGTATAATTCTTTATCGTCGTCATTTTTCCTTTCGGATCACGAAAGACTTTCTGTGAGTCGAGAAATGTTGGAAAGTTGAACAAATAAGTTGATATCCAATGATATTATAGGTAGAAAAGAGATATGTAGATATATTAGGTTGGGGAAAAAGTTTCTTCGCATTATTAAGATAATTCAAAACATTTTTTAATATAGTTTATTTAAATTTAACTAAAGTATGTATGTACCATTTTGTTCGATAATCTTTTGCCATCTTGTAGGTAGGGACATGATCCCATTGCTATAAAAATTTTGGGACTTCTCATCAAAATACCGCGACAAGTGGATTTGGCAGTCCTCTCGTGATGTTAACCTAACATTGCATAAAGAATTCTGAAGAGACCGAAACAGGTGGAAATCTGAAGGTGCAAGGTCAGGACTACACGGCGGATGCATTAACACCTTCCAGCCAAACTCTCTTAATTTTTGCTGAGTGGCTATAGATGTGTGAGGTCTAGCGTTATCATGATGAAACACCACACCCCTTCTGTTGATCAATTCTGGCCGCTTTCTCTCAACTTCTTGCTTTAATCTCATCAGTTGTTCGCAGTAGAGTTCAGAATCGATAGTCTTGCCTGGTGGTAATAGCTCATAATGAATAATGCCCTTCCAATCCCACCACACACACAACATCACCTTATTGCGAGTTAACCCGGGTTCCGCCACAGTCTGTGAAGCCTGACCGGCCTTTGACCACGACCTTTTTCGCACGTTCTTGTCGTACGTGATCCAGGTTTCATCACCAGTTATCAGCTTCTTCAAAAATGATTCGGTTTCATTACGTCGTAATAAAGAATCACAAATGATGAATGAATACACGGTTCATTAGGTTTCTTTCAGTAAGCTCGTGAGGTACCCAAATATCGAGCTTTTGTTTGTACCCAGCTTTTTTCAAATGCGCCAAAACTGTTTTGTGATCAATTCTCAGTTCTTCAGCTACGTCGTGTACAACTACTGATATGTCGATCTTGCTCCACTTTTTCAAATATGGTATCCATTTTATCCGTAATAGGGCGACCAGAGCGAGGGGTGCATCTTTGACATCATAATTTCCGGATTAAAAACGCTTAAACCAAATTTGTGCTACTCTCACAGACACTGCACTAGGTCCATAAACATCGCAAATTTTTATCGCGGCTTGCGTTGCATTTTTACCTTTTTTGTAGTAAAATTTTAAAATGTATCGATTTTCTTCATTAGATTCACTCATCTTGACAGTACGAAAAACAAATGAAAATCACACATTTTCCTAATTTGAATTTGGAATTATGTTCTTTAAAATTTTAACTTTCAATGATACCAAAAGCAGCCAGATACAAATACTACAGCCAAAGAGATTTTAGTTCATACATACTATAATGCGAAAATACTTTTTCCCCAACCTATTATTATATGTATAGTTATGGTAGAGCTCCAGTGACGTAGCTCGCGGGCGTAGACACCACCGCATTACCTAATATACTTGCCGCTAAATGGTAGTGTTCATCACTATCGTGTTCCGGTCAGGTGGTAATGTACGGCCCTGTAATTTCCGGCACAGAGGCATAATACCTAATGTCTCAGGAGTGACAGCGCATCTGCATTTTGACCTCTGGTCATTGTGTGATTGTCTATAGGCTGCAGTCATCACTTAACATCAATGTGAACTGCATGCTTGTTTGCCACTTTTATTATTAAAAAATATATATATATATATATTATATATAATTGGCATGTCAAAAACAAGCATACCAAACCTTGCATGCATTTTTTTTATGTTATGGAAGTGCCAAAAAGCATGCAGTTCACATTGATGTTAAGTGATGACTGCAGCCTATAGACACCCACACAAAGACCAAGGTCAAAATGCAGATACGTTACCACTCCTGAGGCTTAAGGTGTTACGCCTCTGTGCCGGAAATTACAGGGCCGTACATTACCACCTGACGTGGAACACGATAGTGCTGAACACTACCATTTAGCGGCAAGTATATTAGGGCATACGGTGGTGCCTACGCCTGCGAGCTCTACCACCAGTAAAAATGATTTAAAAAAAATGTTTTTTGGATTATACATTTTTTATACCTCTAAGTGGCTCTAAGGCGATACGAAGTTCGTCGAAACAGCTAGTTTAAATATAATTAAATGTCATTCAAACACATACACACATTTATAAAATAAATTTACTTAACAAACACACACACAGATTCTGATTCTGCCCTCGAGCAACTCAGCTGGAACTTTGGCACCAGTAAAACCTTAATAGCTATCTCTATATATATAAAAATCAATGGCTGTTCGTTAGTCTCGCTAAAACTCGAGAACGGCTAGACCGATTAGGCTGATTAGGTTTTGAATGATTTTTGGAATTCCAGGGAAGGTAAGAAAATATGAAGAAATTTAAGGGAATACAGTAAAAACCACAGTTTCATTTTCCCATACAAATAGTCCGTATCTATCAAACCAAACACATTTCATTCTGAGGCAATACGAAGTTTGCCGGGTCAGCTAGTTTAAAATAAAAATGTTCTGATTACAGATCATCTGGTATCTTTTACCTGGAAACAAACGCAGCGCCACCTTTCGCGAGAGGATGAGCAACGTCTTTTATTATTTGAATAAAATTATTTTAACACCATTTTCGTTTTATTAAAGGCTATATTTCACCGGGACACCATGGCAGCGCAAGTCGCCGCTACCAACAAAATATAAAAAGATACAAAAGCTCTATAGATAGTTTTTTTTTTTATTGG
The DNA here is from genome assembly GCA_036365455.1 of Macrosoma leucophasiata. Lineage (NCBI taxonomy): Eukaryota > Metazoa > Arthropoda > Insecta > Lepidoptera > Hedylidae > Macrosoma > Macrosoma leucophasiata. Next base: position 6,967,299 of record JAWQUS010000029.1, read on the forward strand.
CAACCGCCAGGAGGCATAACTGCCAGCATCACGTTTGAATGATTGGAAATATATGGTACATAAATCAATTAATTAAATCCGCGTAGACATCATTAAATCTGAAAACACATAATAGGTAAGGTTAGTAGATTATTAAACGATACACATTGTTAGAAACACTCAAAGCGTTGTATGGACATTTATACAATTTAATATTTACAATTTTATTTTATTTTTACTTACAAAATTTACAATTTCTGAGAGGATATCAGGATTAAGGAGGGATAGAAGATTTGGTATATTTGTCGGAAAAGGAACTAATTTCTGGAGGGCACTTAGAAATTGACGACGATCGTAAATAGGGCAAGAGAAAAATATATGGTTCACATTACCATCATCAAGCCCACATTCGCAAATAGATGAGTCCCTGATCCTAAGCTTGTTAAGAAAAACGGGACAGCAACAATGACCTAGGCGGAGACGACAAATGATAGAAGTTTCCCGTTTAGGGAATCTGTAGCGAAAAAACCAAGGTTTTGGCGGTATTGTAGGTTGAATACCACCATAATAGGCTCCCTTCGTGCCAGAAATTGGGGGCCAGTTTTGGGACCAAGCCTCATGTAAATATTGCTTAGGTTGATGAACTAAATCATGGGGAAAAATTTTGTATGGATGAAGGTCACCAGAAAGCACAGCATCCCGGGCAAGCTGATCCGCTCGTTCGTTCCCCGGCACACCAGAGTGACCTGGGATCCAAGCAAGCTATAGAGAGTTACTCACCCGGGGTGCCCGTCTATCGACATTGCTGTTGTCATTGTCATTGCTGTCAAATTTTAAATCTAGTAAAGCCGCTCTTCCAACTGAGCTACCGAAGTCCTGCCCGATTTGTCAAATCTTTCCTTGCATTGCCTTTTTGCATTATGGTGGCAGTAGCGCCATCTATTGCCGCACTATGCTAGTTAGGCAACCGACATAATAAACTTTGCAGTTTATTCATCCAGCCGCTCTTCCAACTGAGCTACCGAAGTCCTGCCCGATTTGTCAAATCTTTCCTTCACATTTATTGCATTGCCTTTTTGCATTATGGTGGCAGTAGCGCCATCTATTGCCGCACTATGCTAGTTAGGCAACCGACATAATAAACTTTGCAGTTTATTCATCCAGCCGCTCTTCCAACTGAGATACCGAAGTCCTGCCCGATTTGACTAGATTCCCAGTGGCCGCGAGTTCGAGTCTCGCCTGAAGTCAAATTTTTCTTTCCGTTTTTCTTTAAAATATATTTCACAAGTATGTGTTAATGCGAATTAATATAAAACAATCAATTAAATTATCAATACTACTTTTTAAGGAGCTACAAATCGACATGAAGATTTGACAGCAATGCAATGCCAACAGCAGTTTGGTTGCGCAACCAATATAGCGCCGCGACCAGCTCAGATGGCGGCACAGAATTAAACTGGTCGCACCACCATTAATAGCTATAGCGCTGTACCACAATGTACGGTGTGTCACTCACTCGGCCTCCAGTGACGTTCATTTTGGTACTGTCGTTGTAGTGTGGCGACTCTGGTGTCTGTATGGTATCTAGTTTCGTACCTTGCGGACACCACGGTCTTTCGACTGGTTGCACCACCATGATGTCTGTGCAATACAGCCCTGGCTACTTGAAAGTTAAAATCTGTTTTAAAACGTATTTATTATTAGAAAATACAGAAATGTATGTATTATATTAATCTGCCTCAGTAGCGTAGTGGTAGCAGGCTACTACTATTACGCTGGAGGTCCTGGGTTCGATTCCCGGGTCGGGGACTATCAGATATAACGGTTTAAAATCCTTTATCTCTGCTTCTATTGGGATTTTTCCATTTTCTGGAAGGTTCCCAGTACCCCAGAGTTTGGTAATGGGCCCGGAGGTGGCAACAGGTTCGCCACCTGTTACATGGGCCAAAACGTAACCGGCGAGTCGTGGGTGTTTGCATGTATGATTGAATGCATGCATTTACCTCTGCCTACCCCTTCGGGATTACAGGCGTGAAGTTACGTACGTTTTATATTAATCTACCACCACAGTCAATTTTGTCTCAAAAATGATTTTAAAGATTTTAACCTCCATCCGCCTTTCATCCATTTTCAATACCATCAAAAGGTTGATTGGTTGGTAATGCAATGTAGTTGCATTAAGTCCTCCTTATGCGCCTTTTATTCGTGTGCGCAGAAGTTAAATAAATAAAAATGGATTCTTTAGTAAAATAACATTGTAGGATTAAACTTCTGTATTGTTTAATGTACTGAACTTTTACTGGTAGTAGAGCTCCAGTGACGGAGCTCGCGGGCGTAGGCACCACCGCATTACCTAATATACTTGCCGCTAAATGATAGTTTTCAGCACTATCGTGTTCCGGTCAGGTGGTAATGTACGGCCCTGTAATTTTCGGCACAGAGGCATAACACCTTAGGCCTCAGGAGTGGTAACGCATCTGCATTTTGAGTCATCACTTAACATCAATGTAGGCTGCATGCTTGTTTGCCACTTCCATTACATAAAAAAAACTGAACCTATGGGTAGGTACTTATAATAATGAAGTTAAAGAAGGTATCCGAAAAATATGATTTACTTCCATAGACTAACACGAGCCACCGGCCGCGGCGGACCGGAGGGGAGTGAACAAAGCGTTTATTACCGATGCAAAAAAGTCCGTAATTTTTTGCGGGGGAAATACGTGTGACATACACACTACAAAAATCATCAATGATTACGAAACTCACACCTTGACTTTTTTTTTTTTTTTTTTTTTTTATTTTCTCCTCCACGCAACGTAAAGGGCTTTGTCGCTTAGCGACCACATCGCCCAATCGGAAACACAAAAGGTTTACACACACAAAAAAAAAACAATTTATACATATTCAATTCCTAGATGATAAACATCTGATTGTGAGATCAAATAGAACTAGCGCTTTGTCAGATTTAGGGTATGCCAAAATACTATTACATATTCCAATATTATGATTGGGCGAACGAAAAGCAGTCTTCCTTTCGTTTGCATTCCGTGCACATTCCAGCAACAAATGTTGGGCATCTTCCAAAGTCCCACAAACGTCACAATTTGGTGAAGGTGTCTTTTTCATTAGATAAGCGAATTTGTTTGTTGGAACGTGCCCAGATCGCAACCTGAAAGCAGTAACTAATAATTTCCGGTTGAACACACATTGGTCAAACCATGGAAATGAAGTAATTAACGGTTGTATGGTCCGATACCAAATACCCTTTTCTACAGATCTTTTATCAAAATGTTCTTGCCAAAGGTCCCTACACTGACAACTTAGGGAATGTACATAGTCCGAATACAATGGCTCAATTGATATGGGGTCTCCATCCGTGCACGCTTGTTTTGCTAACAAGTCAACTTCATCGTTACCACTCAGCTGTATGTGCGAAGGGATCCATTGAAGTACAACTGTTTTATTCTTAGATTGCAATTTTAAAATTGATTCCAATATCGTGTAAGCTATCGGTGCGCCTCGCACGGGGGAGGTGCAGCGAGCTATATGTTGCAACGCACTCTTTGAATCGCTGAAGATAACAAATTTGTCACAATCTATTGAATCGATGTATGCGAGGGCTTCCGCAATAGCCACCAGCTCGACATGCATGATAGAGATATTGGAATCAATTCTAAGTTTTGAATTACTTCTGAGAACGGGGTCAAGGAATGCAGCGCCGCCCCCACCCTCGCCCTCCTTGGATCCATCGGTATAAATTTCATAAAAGCCGCAAAAATTAATATTTATATAATTAGTTACAATTTTAAGCAATAACAAGTTATTATAAGTTCGTTTGGCGCGGTCTATTGCCGGAATCTCAGTCTTGATTACCTCCGCTAAATCAATGCTACTTACCCATGTATGTAACGAGAACATCTCTAGTTGATCACTCGCGTGAATAGCAGCTGAACCTAGCATCGACTGAATGGTTGAGAGAATAGGTAACTTTCTACGCACCCAGTATGTACTGTTGCTATGTTCTGTCAATTCATTTACATATCTCGAACACAAATTATTTTTTAGTGATTTAGACTTCAACCAAAATTTCCCAGCAAGATACCTTCTTCTAATAGCAAGAGGGGGCAAGCACAACTCGCTTTCCATTATGTGAATCGGGGTGCTACGTATGAAACCCCCGATAATACGCATTGCTTGGTTTTGCACCCTATCGAGTTTTGTCAAATTGATTTGATAGCTATTGTCGAACAAAAAACTAGCATAATCTATTCTCGACCGAATAATAGATATATATAACCTCCTTATGTGTTTCGGATGTACTCCCCAACCGGAACCAGCTAATACTTTTAGTAATTTCATAAACTTATTCGTTTTTTCTACTGTTTCGTTTATGTGTTTACCCCATTTCAGAGCGCTGTCCAGCCACAAACCTAAATATTTAACTTGTAAGCAAATTGGTAGTGCGTTATTATTAATAGTAACAGTAGAATCTAATAAATTTCGGTAACCCCCTTTTTTAAAGATGCAAATTTTACTCTTTGTAGGTGAGATGTCTAGACCTATTCTATTAAGTAAATTAGTTATCAATATATACGCAGATTGTATCTCACTTATCGCGTCAAAAGACTGTTTTTTGGAGACATATATCACAAAATCATCAGCATATTGAGAAATTTCGACATTGCGTACACTTTTGCAGATGTTTACTGATGCTAAATTAAATAGGAGAGGGGATAACGGGTCACCTTGCCCTAAGCCCCGCCCCGTCCACCGCATCAACACCCTATTGTCGGTTGATATTTGTAGCATTCTTAAACTTAAGTATGACCATAGATACCTACTCATTTTGGACCCGACTTGAAGTTCCTCGAGCACATTAATTAGACACGCGACATCCACGTTATTGTATGCATTTGTGATATCAATAAAACAACCTACCGTCACTAAGTCCTTTGCAAAACCTAATTGAATATGTGACGTCAAGCAAACAAGATTATCTAAACACGAGCGTGCTTTACGAAAACCGACCATAACTTGAGGGAATAGCTGTTGCTTTTCAAAGTACCATTCAAGCCTTTTGTTTAAAATACTATGAAGGATTTTACACAAACAAGATATAAGAGAAATCGGCCGCCAAGCAGCCGGCGATGCATTATGTTTAGGTATAGGGACAATCTTAACCTGACGCCATTGGATAGGTAAAAAGCCGGTACTGAAACATTTATTATAGAAAGATAATAGTACCTTCTTACCACTTATTGGGAGATGATTAATCATTGAGTAGGATACCTCATCGCTACCGGTAGCTGTATCATTCTTTTTGCTGGAATTTTGTAATTCCGACATAGTGATATCTGCATCCATCTTAATATTGGTAGACGAACATGCTGGATGTGGCGGGCTTACAAAGTCGGGGCACAGGTCATTTAATAACCTTTCCGCACTTTCCTTGTCAATACATTGTCTCGGTATGTAACGTCCCTTAATCCAACTCATCTTATGCCACATTTCGGACGCTGAGGTAGTTTCAGATACAGAAGAACAAAAGCCTTGAAAAGTTTTACATCTAGCCTGACGAATTTGTCGTTGGGCATTAGCTATTAGATTTTTAAGTTTAATTAAATTACGTGGAGATGGACATCGTCTTAAATTGGTCAAAGCAAGCCTACGTTGTGCAACTGCCTTCGAAACTTCTGTATTCCAATAAGGTTTAGGTTTAAAATTGTTACTTATATTTTGTGGAATCTTAGTGTAAGGTATATGGGCGTTAGCTGCATTTTCAATAATTTGTAAAAAAGTGTCATAGAATTCTTGAAGATTATTAGAAATCGTAAAGTTGGAAAGAGAATTTTCTATTGAAACAACATAGGCTTTCCAATCGCTTTTTTTGAAATTTCTTTTGCGTATGGCGGGCTTATAAAAACTTTGACTGCAAGATATTTTAATAATTAAATGGTCACTGCCAAGCGACTCGTTCGTAACTGTCCAGTCGAAATTTATAGCTACATCCGAGGAAACGAATGAGATATCAGGCGTGGACTGCTGCAGAGCATCATTAACCATTCTAACTCTGGTAGGACTACCGTTATTCAAGTATGTATAATTAGTGTTTAATATCGCCTCAATAAGTTGGTGTCCCCTACTATCGGTTTTGTACGACCAGTTGTTATGGTGACCATTAAAATCACCTAAGATTAGGGTTTTGTTACTACACAAGGAAAATATGTAATCCCAGTCATTCTGAGAAGTACGAACAGTCGACGGGCAATAAACAGATACTATATTCTCAATATGCCGACAATTTTGGACTTTAATGTGAATCAGTTCGATGCCCGAATTTAAACTTCGAGACGAGCACTGAATCGCATCAACGGACTTATGTGTAAGAATGGCCACCCCGCCGTAACCATCGTCTCTATCTAATCTATAGCAGTTATAACTACTTAAATGGAAATAATTCTCAGGCTCTAGCCAGGTTTCACTTAATACGGCGAAGTGAATTTTTTCATGTGACAGTAACGCTTCCAATGCAACAGCTTTAGGGACTAAACTTTGACAGTTCCACTGAATTAGATTTACGGAATAATTTAGGTTGTGACTACTCATAATTAAGGTTGGAATTCAGAAAGGATCTGGCCGTGATGCTACTTACTACCTTCGTTATGACCCAATCAAAACATACCTTAAGCGATAATTCTATTTTCTTATCTAATGATTCTAATCCTAATAAAATATTCTTAAGCTTTCTTAATAAAACCATAAATGAATTATACTGTCCTTCTTGTCCATCTCTATTTTCTTTAACATTCTTGTCGGGCAAATCTTCTGACACTTCTGAAGGCTCCCTGTCCCACTCAAATACGCCAGTTTGAGAATGCTGTTTCTTTTTTTTCTGTTTTTTCTTTTTCCCTTTCCCTCCTTCAAGAGTTACTTCTTTATCCGTTTCCAGTCCCTGATCAACTGTCTGCGCTATTTGATTGTATCTTCCTTCTTCTAGTTGTTGCTGCCTCTGATCTACCTCTGGCGTGGTAATGTTTTTATCCTTCACGCTTTTCACTTTGTCAGCATATGATACGCTGGCATATGACTTGGAGCTAGGCTCATCAATCGCCATTGATTCCGGAATATTAACATCTACAGAAACGGCCCGTCTGACTAATCGTTCTGCAACAGGTGTCGGTGGCACATACATAGTCAGCGCTTTCCGGTATGTTACATTGAATTCAGACATAAGCTCTCTGATTCGTCTTTCCTTCTTGTATACAGGGCAATTTTTATGCATCGCCATGTGGGGGCCACGGCAGTTGACGCATGTAAATGTACCCGCTTCGCAATTTTCATGCTTTTTTGTGCATTTCGGACACACTATCTTTATGCTTGGGCAGAATTTGGATGAATGCCCAAACTTCCAACAACGTCCACATTGCGTCACCTGGAAAATGTAAGGATTTACCTTAATACGCAGTTTGTGTATGTAAACGAAAGCTGGCACATATGACCCTTTAAAGCCCAGTCTAATTGATTCACTCAGTATCCAGGTACTGCCAGTCCCTTCTTTGTCACGCTTGCTCAGTCTTTTTGCTGACACAATTTGCAATGGGGAAGAAAGCTGCTGCATCATTTCTTCCTCGGAGAGATTCATCTCAATATTTCTGATGACTCCGTACGAGAAACCCACTTCAGAGGTTTTATAACATCTCCACTCCATATCAGAAAACGCCTTTGTCTCAACAAATTTGTCAGCGCTAGCCACTGACTCAAAAGTAACAATCATTTTAGTGTTGCTTGAATATTTTATTTTAATGATGTCATTGATGTCGTGCTCCTGAAACAGCCTCGCTAGAGCAAATTGTTTCGGCAAAACGTTCGGACTAGTGACGCACACTTGTACCTCCTTATCTTCTTCTTCTCCTTTCTCTTCTGCGCTTCTCCCAGCCTTTCTGCCCCGGGATACCGTCATCCATCCGTCCTCAGAAGAGTTGTCTTCCCTAACTTCTCTTACTTTCCTCTTCCTTGCACCATTAGTAGCCGCCAACTCCATATCCACTAACTGGGTACGGTCTACAATTGTCGATTCTTCCTCAGTATCACTAACACACTCTCCATACACATCCAACCCGCGCGCTCGCTCTGCATCGTCGGCCATTTGCATATTGGCGTTTGTCGTGTCGTCCTCCATTCTCACAGAGTCCACACGTGCGCTCGCTACGAAAATCCGAATGGCAATGCACCTTGACTTTAAAAAATACAGAAACAATTTCACGCACACACTTAAACATATGAGAGAACTTTTGGAACATATCTTAATAAATAATAATAATGGCAACCCATTATACGTCCCACTGCTGGGCACGAGTCTCTCCCCTTTTTGGGGGGAGGCCCGGAGCTTACTCCACCACGCAGCTCCAATGCGGATTGGTGGAGGTGGGTGGGTTAGTGGCCAACCCGCTGTCAGATGTTTTCAAACCGCCCATAAGGCCTCCGACAAGGTTTAACGACTGCTATCCATCGATAGCAACCGGGACCGACGGCTTAACGTGCCCTCCGAAGCACGGAAACGGGCATTTAATTTTCCACTAGCGGTCACCCATCACACTACCCGACCGCGCCCGTAGTGCTTAACCGAGCAGATCGCTTACGATCTACACCAGCCGCTGGGCCATGCGCGCTTCGACAGATTAGGTTGATTAAGTATTTAGTAAACACCAATATAAAAGAAAAGTGTATTAATGATTATAATACATTGTTTCCTATTTGCAAAATATTACCAGTAGAAAAGAAATTTAAATACCTATTGAGTTTAGAATATTACTAAAGTGAGGAGTACTTAGAAATTATAAAAAATAATTACAATACTAGGAGTGTTACCAAAAGGAAATTTATCCAACCAATGGTCACTAACTATTATGGAGAAAGATTGTCAAAATGTCTTGTGGCGAAAATTTTCAAAGAAATTAATATGTTAACGCGACAACCTAAATTAAGTAAATATAAATTAAAAAATACATTGAAGGAATTCCTCTTAAATGATAAGTAAATGTACCTACGGTATTTATACTGATACTGAATAATTAGAATGTATGTATGTATGTTTGTATCTTTACACCGGTTGGACAGAGAGTGTAAAGATAAATTAAGAATAAGAACTTCATCTTGTAATTTATAGACAGTAATGAGTTAGATAAGTAACAAAAAGAGCGCATCTCGCCATCAAACTTTTATTAAGTTTGGCGAGTTCTATGTATAAGATAAAAATTGTATTAGGAAAGAACTTCAATTAAAAATATATATATATATATGGGCGACAGGCACAGGAACACTTGTGCTTGCACTTTGACAGAGGGGAGGAGACAAGCATGCATACGAGTATGTTAGGGTAAATGTGGATAGTGTGGTTATTATGTAAAATTACCGGAAACTATGCATAATTACCAATGCTCGTGGTAAACGTGGTAAAAACTATCGAATTAATCACATTTACCGGCAATTATATAAAATTACCATACCCTTTTAGTAAATGTAGTAAATAATAAAATCAAACATTGGAATCCAATGTTTATTAAAATACAAAAACAATGCTAGTCCTAATTATAATAAAATTTATTTACAAACAACATCAGACAAACAATAATGTTCCTCAAATATCAAGAGATCAAACCTTCTGTTTGATTAAGCAAATCATAAAATATATTCTTATTAAATAACAAATCAAATATCAAGAAGCCAAACCTATTGTTTGGTTTCTAAAAAAAACCCCTGGCTAAGTCGGGGGCGCCCACGGTCCCAGTCTTGCCTGCCTAAGAGAGATTGATTCATTAATCTACTCTACTCCCTAATAGAAAAGATGTTGGCTACTTGGTTAGAAACATATAAGACCACAAAATGGTAAGATGGAATAAAATTTATTCAGTTTATGAAAAATAAAGCTCATCACTCAGGAATAAGTCGTAGTAAGCCTATGAGGCTATATGTCAACGTTTACCACGGTCGCGCAGGAGTTTTATATAATTACCGGTAAATTTGAATAATTCACTACATTTACCATGTGAATAAATACCGGTAATTGTAGATAATTACCGATTGCTTACATTTACCGTAACACATATACTATCCACCATATATATATATATACCCATCGGCCCGCGGTCGGTGGCCCGTGCGCTCTATATTTACTCCCCACAAGACATCCAATCCATCGCTAAACCCCTTCCCCTCTTATGGGCGACGGTTGGTATTTTCTACGTGCTACGCGCACAGGTGCACGTGTAAATACACGTCACTGATTGATGTCTGTGTAATAGAGACCAAATTAAGCGAATGTATGGAATTTTGTCGGATTGTCCGCGGTTTGGCCATAGGTTGTCAGACACCGCGCTTCAACAGACGAACGGAATGCGCTGACGGCGCTCATATGTTAATGCGTAAGCTGGAGTATTCTTCTTAAAGTCAATTTGCAATATTTCTTGTTGTATACTGTATATAAAAGGAAGCGCGCATGGCCCCACGGCTGGTGTAGATCGCAAGCGATCTACTCGGTTAAGCGATACGGGCGCAGTCGTGTGCGTGATGGGTGACCGCTAGTGGCAAATTAAAATTCTCGTTTCCGTGCTTCGGAGAGCACATTAAGCAGTCCCGGTTCCTATCGATCGATAGCAGTCGTCTTGTCGGAGGCCTTATGGGCGGTTTGAAAACATCCGACAGCGGGTTGCGCATTGGAGCAGCGTGGTGGAGTAAGCTCCAGCCCTCCTCCCAAGAAGGGGAGAGACTCGTGCCTAGCAGCGGGACGTATCAAGGGTTGCCATTATTATTTATTATTATTACTGTATATAGATTAGATATGACGTCACGTTATTACATTATTATAAACAAAATAACAAAAAATACCTCGTAATCGGTAATCCATCATAATGTTTGAGTGGAAATGTTGATAAATTGTGATTCAGTCCACGTATACGGTACATTCCTTTTGATCGTGCAAAAAGGAGGTAGACGTTCAAGGCATGTCCTGAACGAGCCCAACGATGAGACCACGTTGGCCATCGCCACGATAAATGATCACATTCAACTCCGAAAACGCTGCGTGCTCTGACTTTTTTTTGCGCTGGGAAACCCTCATGCGCAGACTAAGGTGACAATTCATCCGCGGATGAAATGTCACTCTTTACAAATAGTAGGGGTCGACTCATCCGAAGTTTTGTTATATAACTTTTAAAACACTCGCGTTTAACTCTAATTTCACTCATTTTATGAACCGGGTCGTGACGCGATATAGATATTGGGTAAAAAACACTTTTTACCTTTATTCCGACGTTTCGACTCGGTTGCACAAGCCGTGGTCGCGGACAGACTTGTGCAACCGAGTCGAAACGTCGGAATAAAGGTAAAAAGTGTTTTTTACCCAATATCTATATCGCGTCACGACCCGGTTCATAAAATGAGCGAAGTTTTGTTGTTATTAGGAGGAGTCGCCACCTAGGTAAATAACTAGTGGTCCTTTCATCTAAAGTTGAGCAACACCTATATTATACCTATCCAAGATGGCAGCTGCATGAAGTTGTCAACTTTTTCGTCATGGGTGTCGTTTTCATGGTTCTTGAGGGTGTCTTGTCATGTATCACCCGCTGTCTTGGGGAATAGAGTGAGAAGTCGCGACGCAAGGCGCCCCTTTGCGCTCACCTGGGTTTAGTAGACTAGTGCCGTTTCCAGATGAGAAGCCTTCATAAGTCCATTTTAAAAAAGGAAAAGGTTAAACGTATAGATAATGTGTGCAAAAGTTTAACACGTTCACTGCCCTTAAGCAGACACAATAGTTAAAACATTTTTAAATGTACATATGTGGTACATGGGACATGGAATGGGTTAAACAAATAAATAATGATGAATCCCGCACTGTCAGCCGAATCCCGTTTTCCCGGGATCATCTTTAAGGGACACTATTCATCATCATTTCAGCCAAAAGACGTCCACTGCTGGACAAAGGCCTCACCAAAAGATTTCCACAACGAACGGTCCCGGGCTGTCCCATCCAGTGATTGGCCGCTTCCTTCACCAGGTCCGTCCATCTCGTGGGGTCTGCCTTTGTCTTCCGGTACGCAGTCACCATTCGAGAACTCTTCTGCCGTTCTTCGCAGTCGCCATTCGGGCAGAAGAGTTCTCGAACTCTTCTGCCTCAACGGCACTCTCGGTCACTTTTTCTAGCTATGTGCTCTGGCCACTGCCACTTGGGCTATGTCGGTTACTTTGGTTCTCAGACGGCTCTCTTCATTTCTGATTCTCACGGGGAAACTCTGAGCATAGCTCTCTCCATTGCTCTCTGCGTGAGCTTGAGTCTACTTTTGAGGCCCGGAGGGAACTATTGATTACTAGGATATTTTTTTTGAGTTCTAGAATAGGGGCTCCTTGTCGTAGGCACCACCGCATCACCTAATCTATCTGCCGTTAAATGCTCGTGTTAAGCACTATCGTGTACCGGTTAGATGGTAATGTATGGCCCCGTAATAATTATCACAGAGACATAACAACGAAGGTATCAGGTGTAGCAACTCATCTACATTTTGATCTCTGGATTTTGTGCAGCTGACTATAAGCTGCAGTAATCACTTAACATCCTTGTGAGCTGCATGCTTGCTTGCCGCCTTCTTCGTTACATATAAAATAATGATGAATCCCGCATGTGAGGCTTATCGCAAAGCTTCATTAGAAATAGGACATTGCAACAGTGTCCTGGCAGATCCTACTACGGATGACGCCAGAATACTGTTGCAACTCTATAAATTGTCAATGAGCTAATGTTGTTTAATTTTTTTTAATGAAGAATGTAATTCATGAGAAAGTATAGAGCGTCATGGTCTTTGACCAAGCTCTAAAAGGAGAATTCAAAAAAAATCCCGCATGTATCATCGTATCCCGGGAAAACGGGATTCGGCTGATGTAATCCCGTTTTCCCGGGATAAGATATCACATCTCTAGCGGGAACTATTTATAGCCCGGATATTTTCCTCCACACACTGATCTAGTACACGATAAACGTATGCGATAGTATTAATTAATTAATTATGATAAAAATCATTTAATGATTGATTATCTAGATATAGAAAAGAGTATTTGATTAATTATAACATTATTTACGATGATGCTCTGGTACGGTGTGGCGGTCGTGATTGTTGCAGGAGCTGCAGGTAAAATTATTTTGTACTTCTAAAATAAAAATAGTCTGAATTACTCTTTATTACATCAGCTATATGTCTATGAAAGTCCCGTCAAAATCGGTTCAGCCGTTCAGGTCAGACTTCTTTACCTACCAGGACTTATTATAGCGGCAACAGAAATAAATAATTTGTGAAAATTTCACCTTTCTAGCTATCACAGCTTATAAGATACATCCTGGTAACAGACAGACAGACAGACGGACAGACAGTCCCGTTATTACTTTTTAGGTACGGAAACCTTAAGAATATCATATTTTTCGTTTTGTATAACAAAACAAAATACGCTTACACTCATAGTCCCACACTATGTACAAACCTGTATCGTGGGCACCCTTGTACACACACAACACATACACAAACACAGACCAAGAAGGGCCACCGGCCGCGGCGGACCTGAGGGGAGTAGCTATAAGCAGGCTTTCCCGTCTGTCAAAGTGTACTTTGTTTGTAGGCACAAGTGTGCCTATGCCTGTCGCCTAGATGTTTAAATGTGTGCGTGACATTGTTTTATATATTTTCTTAAAGTCGAGCTGAGTTTCGTAGTAATAAACTATTTTTGTAATGTGTGTGACAAAGAATGACTCTTTTTCTTTTCTTTTTACTCTTTGTTATCAGTTTGTAAAGGGGAAAAGAGACATTCTACTGATATACTTTTACATTAGTTTATTACATTTAGTTTTATCTTAGTGATATTCTTGACTCTGATTCTGATTCTGTGTGTGTGTGTGTGTGACACACGTATTATCCCCCGCAAAAAATTACAGATTGTTTCTGCCTATAGACACCCACACAACCACCTGACCACCACTCCCGAGGCCTAAGGTGTTATGCCTGTACCGGAAATTACAGGGCCGTACATTACCACCTGACCGGAACACGATAGTGCTGAACACTACCATTTAGCGGCAAGTATATTAGGTAATACGGTGGTGCCTAGCCCGCGAGCTCCGTCACTGGAGCTCTACCACCAGTGTTGCTCTATGATACGTACAGATGAAAATTCAACCAGCGTTTCCTTCCAGCTCTTCCTGTCGATGATCCAGTGATCAGAAAATTGGATTCTACCCGCTACCATTACATGAAAGGTCCGGATGGTAAGACACACCTCCAGGACCTATGGCTGAAGGCCAGCGACGTGGAAAAAGCAGCCAGGTTTGACCCAGACGCTACATTGGAGTACCATCTTTTCACCAGGTAAGTTTTTCTTTATGTTATGAAGGTGGCAAACAAGCATGCAGTTAACATTGATGTTAAGTGATGGCTGCAGCCTATAGACGCTCACACAAAGACCGAAGCAGGCCCCGGACACTTGGCTAAAATTCCAGATAAACGCTTAATCTGGTCACCTATTACACAAACATCAATTAGTGACGTGTTTTACGCACACAGTAATGTAGCACGTAGGGTTATGACAGAGAATATGTAATAATACTACGTATAGAATGGACACTTCGACGTCCCGCCCGATTTGCCCGCATCACTCAACCCCTTCCCCTCTTATGGGCGACGGTTGGTATTTTGTACGTGCTACGCACACAGGTGCGCGTGTAAATACACGTCACAGATTGATGTCTGTGTAATAGAAACCAAATTAAGCGTTTGTATGGAATTTTGGCGAAGTGTCCGCGGTGTGTTTATGACCTAAAACAAACGTGAAATAAAACGTCGCACTGAATACGTGAGCAAATTCCGCTCGCTTGCTCGCAACCTCACTGTTGAAGTTTAACCAACTGGCTCTCAGGAGGGGGGGGGGGGGGTTTAACTGTGAGTGTCTATAGGCTGCAGTCTTAACTTAACATTTAACATCCATGTGAACTGACTGCATGCTTGCTTGCCACCTTCATTACATACGGCGCTCAGTTTAGGGAAGTGTCTATCTTCCAAACCATTAAATATATCTAACGCATAAATCGTCAAAGGTGAGTTAGGTACGTTAAGACTAACAACTTTTGTTCTATGACTTTTGCCAAACTGCAGTACAACACATGAAAAGAAATAAAATCGTTTCAAATGGGACTTCTATCAATTGTTAGCACTACGTTTCATAGGTATATTTTTACATAGGTACAGACGTCAGCTGTTTGCGTAACGTAAAGTTAAGAAGTAATAGAACTGCAAATTCTATTTATTATTTTTTGTATGGTAAAAAAAAATATTGAATTAGAAAAAGTTGTACAACAAATGTGTAAGTCTTGACGAGCCGAAGCCTCCCTTTAAGAATTATGCGCTGGTAACAAATAACCCTGTATAATGAAGCAATCTAACTAATAATAATCCGAAAACTACTTAGTTTTAATTTAATAATAAAAAAGAGGTATAATTTATCAACGTTTGTTATTATTTCAGAGATAATCCGACAGTTAGTCAGCCAATAGTACTGAATAATGAAGACCTGGTTGCCACCACAAATTTTGATGCGAGTCGACGTACCATCATCCTGGTACACGGATGGTTGGGTTCGGTATTAGGAACAGTCAATTTGGTTTTAATACCAGGTAATAATAAGTTTTGAAGTAAAATCTTCTTTATCGTTGATTTAAAAGACGATGTTTCTTTTGAAATGGGGAAATGGAGGAATTTGTAAATAATTGATGCTTTCCATAGTATACAAAATTGTTCAGTGTCTATTTAATTTATTATGTGTTTTTTATTATTATTAGTGGTTATTCACTCTAGGTTAGTTTAAAAAAAAATGACGATGTAAAAGTGCTCTCCAGGAGCCTAATTATATGAAATAAATGAAAAAAAAAAATGAAATGATGATACAGACGCAAAAATTTATAAGATTTAGGGTCATAGCTAACTAGAGCCACCCGGGACCTAACCAGCATCGCCTCGTTTTATGCGTCCACTCGTTGTCGACGAGTGAACGGCGCGTGAACCACTCGCGGGCGGCGCGCGGTCCACTTAGGAACAGCGCGTTTGCAATGCACAATCAACGTAAGACAAGCAATTGGTCACCGAGTGGTTCACTCGCCGTCCGCGCGCGGTCGGGTGCTGGGTGGCTGTAGTGAGTTATGACCCTTAATGTGGGATAAAATGAGATAGGAAACATTATACACTTTTTGTGTTCGTATGCGTAGTACAAAGCTTGGAATTTGAGTCCGCTATTCCACCGGCGGCTGCTTGCTTCTGAGTCCACCACATTCAGAGTCTTTTGGCTCCAACCAAAATGGCGTCAAAACAGTCCTTCAGGGCTGGTAGCGGTAATCGCTGCCGCTTGCGAGAGCGAGATTACCGCACGGGTTTCGCTGCGGTATTGTATCGGTAAGGGGTACTATAACGAGCGAAAATCAAAAAGTACTGCCACGCGCAGCGAAACTTGCCGCTTAGGTGTGAACTGTAATTTTATCGCGTCCCCACGCGGTTTCGATACCGCAGGCGGCAGCGATTGCCGCGCAGGTCTGAATAGCGTTCTATTTCAACAATGCTTATGATTCCAGCTTTCCTCGAAGCTGAAGACGTGAACGTGATCGTAGTGGATTGGAGTGCTGGAGCCGATGATGAGTCTTACCTGGTTGCTCTCCTCAATACTGGCCCCGCAGGTAAGGAAGAAAGAGAAAGAAAGAAAGAGAGAAAGGGGCCTGACTTGAAGATAAGTACGTATGTATGTATCTTCACGTCAGGTCCCTAGCGGGGTAGGCAAAGAGTATAAAGCGCTAGACATCCCGGTCATGACACACCTCCCGTGCCTCATCTGAATTCATCATTCTCTTCATACATCATATCAGCCATAAGACGTCCACTGCTGAACATAGGCCTCCCCCAATGACTTCCATGCCGACCGATCGGAAGCGACATGCATCCAGCGGGTACCTGCAGCCTTGATCAGGTCGTCGGTCCATCTTGCAGGTGGACGTCCTACGCTGCGTTTACCGATACGTGGTCTCCACTCGAGAGCCTTTCTGCCCCAGCGGCTATCGGTTCTCCGAGCTATGTGCCCTGCCCATTGCCACTTCAGCTTGGAAATCTGCTTGGCTATGTCAGCGACTTTCGTTCGCCTACGGATCTCCTCATTTCTGATTCGATCCAGTAGGGAAACGCCGAGCATAGCCCTTTCCATTGACCGCTGGGTGACTTGGAGCTTTCGTACGAGACCCATAGTGAGAGACCACGTCTCGGCACCGTAGGTCATCACCGGTAAAACGCACTGGTTAAAGGCATTCGTCTTCAAGGACTGCGGGATGTTTGACGAGAAAACGCTCCTTAACTTCCCGAACGCTGCCCAGCCGAGTTGGATTCGGCGAATGACCTCTTTCTCGAAGTTCGACCTGCCTAGTTGTATGGTGTGTCCTAAATAGAAATATTCGTCGACAACTTCGAGGATCGAGTTCCCAACGGATACTGGAGTGGGCGATACAAGGTTATGACCTATAAACATGACCTTGGTCTTATCCATGTTCATTTTAAGGCCCAGTCTTTGGGACACTCGATTGAGGTCTTCGAGCATTGTGCTGAGATCTTCCAGCGACTCTGCCATGACTATAATATCGTCGGCAAACCGAAGGTGAGTGATGTATTCGCCGTTGACATTGATGCCTAGTCCTTGCCATTCCAGGAGCTTAAAGGCGTCTTCCATTGCATTGGTGAAGAGCAGGGGTGAAATGACATCTCCCTGTCTTAATCCCCTCTGCAAAGGAATCGCCCTCGTACATTGGTCCTGTACTCGGACTGACATGGTGGCGTTTTTATACAGACACTTCAACACTTCGATGTACCGATAGTCAATGTGGCAACGCTGTAAAGACTGCAGCACAGCCCATGTTTCAACCGAATCAAAGGCTTTCTCATAGTCCACGAACGCTAAGCATAATGGCCGGTTATACTCCTCGGACTTCTGTATAACCTGCCGCAGCGTGTGTATGTGGTCTATGGTACTATAGCCTTTTCGGAAACCGGCTTGTTCGGGAGGCTGGAAGTCATCAAACCTGCGAGCGAGACGGTTCGTGATCTCCCTCGAAAACAGCTTGTAGACATGGCTCAGAAGCGAGATGGGTCTATAGTTCTTCACTAGAGTTTTATCACCTTTTTTGAAGAAAAGCACCATCACGCCTCTGTTCCATGCTTCTGGCGTAGTACATTCGAATAGGACGGAATTAAAGAGCTTCTGAAGGACTTTCAGTAACGGTGATCCACCTGCTTGCAGAAGCTCTGTAGTGATTCCGTCCTCTCCAGGCGCCTTGTTGTTCTTAAGAACAAGCGAGACAGGACGAGAGAACAGACGAGATTAGAATGGCCCTCAAACAGAGAGCCATCCTAATCTCGTACAGGCTGATGTCCGGGATATCTTCGGTATAGTGTCGGGATAATTTGGCTCTCGGGTCTCTAACCAAATCAGAGGCAAGTTGTGCGACCGAAGTATATAACTGCCCATAGAACCTCTCGATCTCCCGCAATACCTCAGGCTTAGTCGACGCTAAACTACCGTCCTCTGTCTTCAGCTGCATCAGCCGGCTCTGTCCAATAGACAGATCCCTTGCAAACACTTTGGAGCCCTTGTTTCTCTCTATCGTTTCCTCAACACATTTTGTGTTGAAGGATCTGATATCGTGCCGCAAGGACTGTTGGATCTGTCTATTAAGTTGCCGGTATTTTTCAGCTTCATCAGAGGTCTGCAGTGTCATTGAGCGTCGTTCTGCCATAAGGTTGAGGGTTTGATCGGTTAGTTTTTGAGGTCTATTTCGTCGGTGAGTTTTAAAGTATTTATACCCCACCGACTGGACAGTTTCGACCAACCTGTCATTCATATCGTCCACTGAGATGCAATCCTCCAGGCAAGCAAAGCGATTTTTCCATCTTCTGGAAGTTTCCCAGTACCTCGGAGTTTGGTAATGTGCCCGGAGATGGCATCAGGCTCGCCACCTGTTACATGCATTTACCTCTGCCTACTCCTTCGGGGATTACGGACGTGAAGTTACGTTCAATGGTTCGGGCATATAGAAAGAATGTCGAATGAGCAAATCACTAAACAGATATATGTGAATGTGGATGGTTGCAGAGGCCCAGGAAGACCAAGACTGATCTACCATGACCAAATCATTATCATCGTATATCGTTTTTTATTTATAATATATTTTCTTTGCCAGCCGAGAGTGCAGCTAGGTTCATTGCGTGGCTGAACGAAGTGACCGGGGCAGACGTTTCGCAATATCACGTGGTGGGACACAGCCTTGGCGGACATTTCGTTGGTATCATCGGCAGAAATCTAGATGGCGCTGTCGCGTATATTACTAGTGAGTATGTAGATTTGATTAGTATGCCTCCACTACATAAAGCGCCATGTAGTGAAACACGGTAGATGGCGGAATGACCGAGTTACATTGCACATACGAAGTTTTCTCAAGAGTGGGAATATATTGAATACATTTTTTTTTATGAGGTTCAATTGAAATTACGCATCATCTCTTGCAAGCAGCTTCTCTACATCAATCTCACTAACATTTGTCCTACGACTTTATACAAATCTTCATGAATAACCCGAAAAAAAGACAAGAAACAGTTTTCAAAAGATCAAAAGGGCTTAGCCGCCACTGTGTCACCTCGCAACCCCGCTCCCCGCTACACGTAGCGATATGGCGATAATTTGCCTACGCGATGGTGCGTTGCATACCTACGCTCAGAGTAAATGCCAATTCTTTGGCAAAGTAAAAAAAATATATATGAGAAAACTTAAGTTTTTAAAACTAGGCATTTATTCATTTTATAGAGTCGTAGAATCAGAATCAGAATCAGAAACTCATTTATTCATTTAGGGGACAGGCACCTCTTATGACACGTCAAAAAAAGCTCATTGTCAAAAACAAACAAAATAAATTAAAATGAATAACAATTGATATACATGTCAAAGAAGATAAAAAATATATGTAAAGTCAAGAATATCACTAAGATGCTAATGTAAAAAGTATATCAGTAGAATGTCTCATTTCCCCTTTAGAACAAATGTTGTTGGGATTGATATAGAGTAGAGAGTTTGCAAGAGTTGATGCGTTAGTTAAAATGAATCCTGTACCTACACAATTTCCCAACGTTGACCGTTGGGCTGAGATTTCCGATAGCGATTTTCGATCGCGATCGCGTAAGAGCAAACGCAGGTTTGTATGGAATTGAAGAAGCGTCATCTAGCGGTGAATCGATGACGCTCCTTCAATTCCATACAAATCTGCGTTTACTCTTAGGCGATCGAATTCGTGCAATAGTGAATAAAATCTCGCACTAGGCACTCTGGCCCTATCACCTCGCCTGCTCGAAGGAACACTTCCACTCGTTACTCCACAAGTACATGGAGAATAAAGGGAAAGGAGTGCCAATTGATAAGTATTATGTATGAAAACTTGACAGTGTACGGCTTACCGCTGCAAAAGAGATGTTGCGAGCTCGGCTCTGGTTCGTACACGACCTCAAAAAATGGGTAAATTAAAGAAGAATCCGAAAAAAATACAATTAATTTATTCAAGAATATATATTAGAGTTACGACCACATTGAATTCAAACGATTTTATCATTTTCAACTATGTTCAACATGGCGGCGATACAGCCGACGCTTGGGATCAATGGATTTCGACAGTATTTAGAAAATGTTCCTTTTTTCTCCAAGTACTATATAATCAAAATACAATTTAAAAAATGAAAATGTCAAAATGACATCGCCCGCCGTATTCGCCATGTTGGTTTTGAGTTGCAATTCTAACTGCAAAGAATGTTTTGTAACTGCAAACAAAGCTAAATAAGTGAAAATATGCATTTAAAACGTTTATATATTGATTTTGCCTGTCTAATGATATTATGTACAATACATGGCCGGAGGTCGCAATCAAGGTTTTTTTGAAATTTCGTGAAGCCAGAGTTGATTCAATATCACTGAAAATATGTATTTCTACAGGTCTCGACCCAGCCGGACCAGGATGGCTGACCAACGAGAATAGGTTCCAATCTGATGATGGTTTGTACACAGAAGTAATTCACACAAACGCTGGTATACTGGGATACGCTCCTACATTAGGCCAAGTGGACTTCTATCCCAACGGTGGTGTTAACATGACTGGGTGCGAAGGATTGTATGATTGTGATCATGATAGGTAAGTCGTTTTGAGATATTCGTACTTACATTTTACGTGGAGGCACACCGCGGACACTCCGCCAAAATTTCATACAAACGCTTAATTTGGTTTCTATTACACAGACATCAATCAGTGACGTGTATTTACACGCGCACCTGTGAGCGTAGCACGTACAAAATACCAACCGTCGCCCATAAGAGGGGAAGTGGTTGAGTGATGCGAGAAAATCGGGCGGGACGTCGAAGTGTCCATTCTATACGTAGTATTATTACATATTCTCTGGTGGAGAATAGGCCACACCCCGGACACTCGGCTAAAATTCCATACAAACGCTTGTTCTGGTTACCTATTGCACAGACATCAATCAGTACACGCGCTCAAAGAAATGCAGCGAGTAAATGTAGAGTTATGACCAAACAATCGTGAAAGTTGTCGCACTGACTACATGACGAAATTAACTAAAAATAGACCGCCCCCTCGCCCGCTCGCAACCTCACTGCTGTAGTTTATCCGACTGCCTGACGAGGGGGGGTGATGGATGAGGCGGTACAATCGGGCGTGACGTCG
Organism: Macrosoma leucophasiata; assembly: GCA_036365455.1. Classification (NCBI taxonomy): domain Eukaryota; kingdom Metazoa; phylum Arthropoda; class Insecta; order Lepidoptera; family Hedylidae; genus Macrosoma; species Macrosoma leucophasiata. Next base: position 6,989,110 of record JAWQUS010000029.1, read on the forward strand.
AAGTGTCCATTCTAAACGTAGTATTATTACATATTCTCTGCTTCGACCCACCAGCCACTAGGGTTGTACTTGACAGCCAAAAAAAATAGAACGCGCTCCCTCGCCCGCTCGCAACCTCACTGCTGTAGTTTATCCGACTGCCTGACGAGGGGGGTGATGGATGAGGCGGTATAATCGGGCGGGACGTCGAAGTGTCCATTCTAAACGTAGTATTATTACATATTCTCTGCTTCGACCCACCAGCCACTGGGGTTGTACTTGACAGCCAAAAAAAATACAACGGGTTGCACTCCGAGAATCCCAGCAGAATGAAACTTGAATATTAACGTTGTACATTTTTGATCACCACCACTACCTCCTCCACCACGACCACCACCACCACCGCCACCATCATCACAATGCTGCTATCATTGGGTCCCCAAAAAGTAGGCCGACGATATTCTAGTTCTGGTTACGTGTCCGTCTGACGCATTTTCGATCAGGATCACGTGTACTGACGCGACTACCTTCATCATTCTCTTCATACATGCACCCCGATTTTGACCCCACCATCAGACAGTACTCGACCTATTTGGTCATGATAGGTCAGTCTTGGTCATCCACATTCGCATTGTATATCTGTTTAGTCACGCTCGTACGTAACTTCACGCCTGTAATCCCCGAAGGGGTAGGCAGAGGTAAATGCATGCATTCAAGCATACATGCAAACACCCACGATTCGCCGGTTACGTTTTGGCCCATGTAACAGGTGGCGAGCCTGTTGACATCTCCGGGCACATTACCAAACTTTGAGGTACTGGGAAATTTCCAGAAAATGGAAAAATCCCAATAGAACCAGAGATAAAGGCTTTTTCACCATTATCTCTGATAACCCCTACCCGGGAATCGAACCCAGGACCTCAGCGTAGTAGTAGTGGCCTGCTACCACTAGGCTACCGAGGCAGTTTACGTAGTCACGCTCATTCGACATTATTTCTATATGCCCGAACCATTATTATTATTATGTAATACCTAATAGTTATTTTATATTTGGTGATATGAGCATCTAGCTGTTTTACATAAATTTCCTTCCAGGGCCTTCTATTACATGGCAGAGTCACTAACAACCACGTTCACCGGTACTAGTTGTGAATCTTTCATATCAGCAATGCTCGCGAACTGCACTTTGGATGGAGAACTCGCCATGGGTGGACTGTCTGCTAAGACTGGGTAAGATGACATTCATTAAGTTGGTATGTCTATAATAATAATAATGGCAACCCTTGAAACGTATTAACTACTGGGCACGAGTCTATCCCTTTTTGGGGGGAGCCCTGGAGCTTACTCCATCACGCTGCTCCAATGCGGGTTGGTGGAGATATGGGTTAGTGGCCAACCCGTTGTCGGATACTTATAAATCGCCCATAAAGCAAAGCGATAGCAACCGGAACCGACGGCTTAACGTGCCCTCCGAAGCACGGAAACGCGCATTTTAATTTTGCCCCTAGCGGTCACCTATCACACATCCGACGGCGCCCGTATCGCTCAACCGTCCGCGGGGCCATGCGCATTCGCATAGTATGCTATAATATATATACAGGGTGTCCCAGAAATCAACGATAAACCGAAAACAGGTGATAGGCCATGACAATTAACAGAAAAATGTGAAAAAAAAAAGATATTTGTCATGTATTTTTAATATTATTAGGATTTTAAAAAATATTCGAAAAACCGACATCCTGCGATGATCCTTCAAGCCCCAAGACGACAAATATTACTTTCTTGTTATTTCCCCCTCTGTATTGTAGTCATGACTAACCCTTTGATTATATACACGTCATATAATCAAAGGACTAACCCTTCTGTATTAAAAAAAAACAAATTAAGTACCTCGATTTGTGTCACGAGATTGTCACCATGTGGCATGTTGGCTCAGCTGTAATTGTACCGATAGTCGTCACTGGAGCTTCGACTACCACCTAAGGAAGCTCTCGCTAGGAAGTTGGATCAAGGGCTTGGTGCAGAAAGCGGTAGGTACTCCTTCACGGCACGTATTGTGAGGAGGTTCCTCTCTCTGAGCCCCTAACCACCGACAGCTTGGACCCTGCTCCCGCTACCGGTGACAACCTTTAACCCAATATTGACAACATCAGCGTTACCGGGAAAAATATTTTTGATGTGTAAAATGTCATACAAAAGATTTTTTAACGTACGAACTTCGCCGTCCACTCAAGTTTTTTGTTTAGAAATACGAGGTTGGTTTCTAATTGGGAAATTAATCTCGAAGTTGCCTACGATTCTAGTTAAGATAGCATCGGCGAGTGCGTTACAATCGTTCCCCGACTGTTCTAAAATCCAATCGATCGACTCCGGAGCGCTAGCATAATTGAATTTATTCGAAACTGACATACAACGTTTCGGAATGTGCTGCGGCAATGGGGTGATATGGGTATGATGCGAGATGGTAAGACGCTGTGTGGCTGTGCGTCGTGATCACTGAGGTGCGTCGCGACGCCACTGACGCCAACAGCCCACTCATCGGAGAGATTCGTGTAGACATGGTCTAGTAGGGAGGCGCTCTCCCCGTCGAAACGGGTTGCGGAAGTTACATCTTGTGTAAAATTGTGACTACTTAGAATATCTATCAATTCTTTTTTGTGTTTTGATCTTTCAGTAAATTAATATTAATATCACCCATTATAATCGCGTGGGATCTATCGTCACATATTTTTGTTAAAAGATTTTCAAATTATTTTAAAAACTCACCATCATCCGTCAGATTGGAGTGATAAATACCTATAACGAGGATATTGTATATATCAGCTGCACGGCACACACGTCAAATATCTGCTCCTTTGAGAGATCGACGTATTCTTGTTTATTAATCGCTTTAATCCGGACCGAACGTAAATGCAACTTCCACCATGCGAAATGTTTTTTCTACAGTAATTAGAAGTAACAGATAGTATTTCATGGCTTTTCAGCCAATGCTCCGTCAAAACAAATATATCACAAAGTAATTCATTCGTCAAAAGCACTTCCAATCGTCTTGTTTTATTGCCGAGACTTCTAATGTTCAAATGGCAAACCGTCAGACGATTGACGTTATACACGGCTCGCGACACTTGTTGCGTCCGATGAGGTGAGGTGTGTACCGCTGGCACTGCGACCATTGCTGCTGCCCGACCCGCGGCTTGCGGGCTGGTGCTGATTGCTGGCTCCGCGTCGGGCCATCGCGGTGGACGCGCCTTTCGCGAGTCCGCCGCTGCGTCGAAACCACTCGCTGATTTCGGTACCCGGTGGCCAATTTTCTATATTTAAAAATAGATTGAGGAAGTAGCTCACTGACAAGTCTTTTTACTCACTAAAAGAATTTTATGAATCGTAATAATTAATACATTTCATGAATTTTAAATATGACTTATTTAAATCCATATAATTACAATTGATCAATTAATCTTTGACTATCATTATTGCCAATGAATTCACTTCTTTCTAATTATTAATGCTACAGTTAAATATAATTTTGATTACAATATGACATGGAAAAATGTATTATGCGTAAGACAAAATAAATGTAATATCTTTGTTTTAATCATGTAAAATATCACGTTATCAATAAATTATCTGTATCTGTATCTGTACCTCCTTGCTAGATAGATGGCAGATATAATCATTTTCCAGAAATAAATAAGTTAAGGATTTCAATTTTCTGTTTCTTGAGGTGCATATTTTTCAAATCCAAGATGGCGGACAGTTTTCTTTAAATAAGTCATGTGTTTCAATTTCGAGGTTTCTTGAGGTGCTGATTATGACAATGGCATCCATTTTCAGATCCAAGATGACGAAAAGGTTTTTCTTTCAAAATATGATATGTAATTTTGAGATTTCTTCGGGTGCTGATTACGAAAATGACATCTTTTTTGAGATCCAAGATGTCGGACATATTTTTTTTCCAAATTGTGATATCGGTGTCAATTTCGAGGTTTCATGGGGTGCTGATTAAGAAAATTGCATCCGTTTTCAGATCCAAGATGGCGGACAGACTTTTTTTTTCAAAATATGATACGGGTATCAATTTTGAGATTTCTTGGGGTGCTGATTACGAAAATTGCATCCGTTTTCAGATCCAAGATGGCGGACAGACTTTTATTTTTCAAAATATGATACGGGTATCAATTCTGAGATTTCTTGGGGTGCTGATTACGAAAATTGCATCCGTTTTCAGATCCAAGATGGCGGACAGACTTTTATTTTTCAAAATATGATACGGGTATCAATTTTGAGATTTCTTGGGGTGCTGATTACGAAAATGACATTTTTTTTGAGATTCAAGATGGCGGACATATTTTTTTTCCAAATTGTGATATCGGTGTCAATTTCGAGATTTCGTTTAATCAGCACCCCACGAAACCTAAATTTATACCCATATCATATATTGAAAGAAAAAGTTTTACCACCGTCTTGGATCTGAATAATAATTATCTAACCATATTATCGTTGGGTAACATTTAGGGAAATGTAAATTGGGAAATGCGGTGGTGCTCGTACGCCTTGGAGCTCCATCACTGAAGCTCTACCACAGTATATAACCTACCCAACACATGATAACGGTTTACATTGCAGAAAACCGATAACCACTTACTGGCAGGTCAAATAGGTAACATGTAGCTGTTCACGCTTTTGAGCTCCGTCATTGGACCTCTATCCCATTATTACCTACGAACACAGTAGCGTTACATACAACCACCATTTTAATGTTAATAAATAATATATCGAATTTAAAATGTATCAAAACTAGGCCGCTCGCAACCTTTCTGTGGAATACCAACCGTCGCCCATAAGAGGGGAGGAGGGTGGGTGAGGCGGAGAAATCGGGCAGGACGTCGAAGTGTCCACTCTATACGTAGTATTATTACATATTCTCTGCCTATGTGTTGACCCGACCTGTTAGTAAAATTCATGTCAAATTTGAAGTAAATCCATGCAGTATTTTTTGAGTTTAGCCCGGACATTTATACAGGCAAACAGACAAAAATCTAAAAATTGTATTCTTGGCTTCGATATCGATTGTAGATCACGCCCCAAAAAAATCTTTTAAAAAATATTCAATGCAATATTTGTATGTAACCTATACATTGAAATCAGATAGATCGAGATTACCACATAGCATGGTAGGGAAGAGACTCGTGGTCAGCAGTGGGACGTAACAAGGGTTGTTGCCATGTTGCGTCCAACCCTTGTTACGTCGTTGGGTGCGTGTGTGTGTGTGTAGGTATGAATGTGAGTTTATGTATGCATGAGTGATTGTGTGTAGTGTGTGTAATAAAGCAGATCACAGTGAAAAAAAAAAGAATAGTTCGCTTTCTTTACATATCCAAAAGAGCCTCAAATTCTTGTGTGCCCAAGGGCCCCAGCATAGTTTAAGACGGCTCTGTCTGTGAAGGGAAATGGCCTTGCCTACCACAATCATTTCAGACCATTATTTTATATTACAGATCAACGGGTATATACTACTTGGAGACAAACGCAGCACCACCATTCTCACAGGGCTAAAAATAAAAAAAATATTAATAAAGTTATGTACATATTTATTTCAAATCTGGCTTTTATTTTTTATGTAAAAACTTGGCATCGTTGTCATTTGAAAGTCGATGAAACGAAAAAGCAACAGTAAATAGAGACAGACACATAAATTGATGAGATTTAACGTGGGAGAAAATGAGATAGGAAGCGTTATACACTGTCTCTAAGGAAATGTTTGAAGGTCGCATTTCTACCAAGTGTGAATAGCACACAATACATATTTTATTTATTTACTAGCTGACCCGGCAAACTTCGTATTGCCTCACAATGAAATAATGTGTCAAAGGTTTGATAGATACGGACTATTTGTTTAAGAAAATGAAATTAAATGTAGAGATTCCCGTGGGAATGAGTGATTTTCCCGCGGCCAAAAGTAGCCTTAATGTTTGGCCGCGAGAACCGCTTAGAGGCCTCGTTGATGCGCATGTTTGTGTGATTGTGCCGTTTCAACGTTTTGTACGTAGTTTCCATACTGATCATATTTGTACTGTGACTGAGTTAGTGACCTGTCGACCGGATAGTGTAGAATCAGAATCAGAAACTCATTTATTCATTTAGGGTGACAGGCACCTCTTATGACACGTCAAAAGCAAACAAAATAAATTACTATGTGTAGTTAGGGCGTTAGGCTGACCGGGCCGCACCGGTCGCCCTAATTAGGGACCCTAACTCTCTAAATGTTATTACACTACCCTGACCCTGGATACCGTGTTGTCATAACCTTTTTAACACTCAGAGCGCTGTGGAAAATAATAAAAACCAAAAGACATTGAATAATGTTTATTATTCATCAATTTATAACAAAAATAACACTTAGGTACATATAAAACATCCAATCCATACATTATATTACGAAGAAATTCTTAAATCCATCAAAAACGCGTTTTTCTCATAGAAGACAACACGGGCCGCGGACCGGAGGGGTGTAGCCATAGCGTTTATTACCGATGCAAAACAGTCTGTCATTTTTTTGCGGGGGGAATGCGTGCGACACACACGCACACTACAAAAATCGTATATTACTACGAAACTCACACCTTGACTTTAACAAAATACAGAAACAATTTCACGCACACATTTAAACTTTTACTTTGACAGAGGGGAAAGCCTGCATATGGCTACTCCCCTCCGGTGTTGCTCTATGTTCCGTACAGTACCCAGCAAGATATATTGCTCATCGAGCCTACGAAAGAGACAATCGGCTAGTTTCGACTTCGTAGAGCGTTATCTCTGCTGCACACTGCCTACGTATTTATATTATTGGTCAAAATTTGATCAAAATTAGTGTTGCTAAACTATCTATAGTTGCGTCATCAAAAATTCTGTACAAAACAATGTATGGAACTTGCGAAGATTCTTTACGCTGACAAAAAAGATCTTTATTTTTCTGAACACACCCATAATATTCGTACGAAATTTTTCAATACATTGTCTGTCAACTTCAATTGACAGCTCCGATCCGTGGTGCAGTTTTAAACTGCTTTTTTACATTTCTTAATAATTATGTATTTTTACATATATTTAAATGCTTATATCTAAACTGTACAGCAGTTAAAACTCTAAAATCACTTAAGCCTTAAGTTTATAGTTGATTAATATCTGACAGAAACAGAAATACTGTCAGATACTTGTAAACATTTGTCAGACACTATCAGAACACATTATTTTTATATACAAACAAGGGTTGTGTTAAGTGGATCTAACATTCCAACCGTATCTTCAAGACAAGACCTTTACGATGAAGGCAAAGACCGTGGATAAGAGTGACTCAACTTACTTGTAAGAATTAACAAATGCATCACCTGTGAATAAACAATCTTAATGGCTTAAAATCTCGTATTTCTCCACAAAAGAAATACATAAATAAATAAAAATAACAAAAAAAAAAAGCATTAAAATTAAAAAAAGTAGAGGCTCAAAAAACATTTTCTGTCAATTTCTTTCAAAAAGAACTTAAGCCGGAATCTGATAGGAGGTAGAAGTCATTGACAGGAGAGGCAAAAGTCATTTGAATGTCAAATGTATTTTACTATGGCAGATGGAACCAGTGACAAGTCTGTTCTGAAAATTGAATAAAAAATTGAATTCGGGCAAGAATCGAACCCGCGACCTCCAGATAACCAGTCCAGCCGCTTTACCACTAAGCTACCGAAGTGCGAAAACACGTCCTTTCGGGTTGCCTCCAAAACTTCATCATAACAACGTAAATGTTCTGGTACTAACTGCGACTTATTTGATTGACATAAAAAAATATTGACTGACTGACTGATTCTGACTTTCATGCTGCTTATTATACGAATACGAAACATCGTTTTACTTGACACTGGCAATATACGTAGCAGCGATGCCATTATAAAAAAAAAACAGAAATGTCATGAAACTATTTAAATATTTACAACATATTTCAAGTTTTTTTTTTTTGGCGGGAACCTTGAAAGAGGCGTATGGTGCTCTTATTTTATTTAATTTTCTTGGTGTATTTTTAAGTTATATTGAATAAAATTGGTGGCATTTTGTTTGATATAGGTTTATTACAGTGCCCGTGTATAAAGTAACCGTCACGAGAAGCTATAAATTATGTAAACAAACATCTTTTACTAAGTAAACATTTTATACTGCGAGATAATAATAACTTGAACATATTCAATCGACATGAAATATAGACGGGTTATATGAAAGTAACAACCTATTTAATTTAGTCGAATTATATTTTAACGACGCAAAGCGCTATCGTTTGTGTTTCTTGGTACCGGAACGCGTCCGTCGCAGGGATTGTAAACTATCGGGACGCCATTTTGAAATAAACAGTCATTCGAGTTTCGAATGCGTACGAGTTTGTTTGTTTCATTGCTTTGCATATATCGCGGATCTGGTTGTTATTGTTAATTTTGTTTTTGTTTCGTTTTCACTTTTTAATTGTTGTAACTTTAATTGTTGCGTTAATTTTATTTGTTATTACGTATAATGGAGCCAGTAGCCAGTACATCTAAGGAAATAAATTCGCCACGAAAAAAACGTCAAAAGGTACGTAATACAATTTATCTAAAATATATAATAAGTAAAAAGAAAGAGTTGTTTGTTCAAACGCGATAATCTTTGGAAACTTTTATTAGAAGTACGTTTTAAATTGTGAAGTAATTGGTTAGGTTAATTGGTATACCTGGAGATATAGCTTGAGCTTCGTGTGAAAGTGACTGAACAGGTGATTTTTACAGGTGACGAGCTTTACGGCTAATGAGAAAAATATGGTGATCAACGTATATAAGTACGTGAAAGAAAATTGGCCATCGAATGAATATCCCTACAAAACCGAAATAAATAAAAAAACAGCAACGATTTTGGGAATTGGCATCGCATCTGTGTATAATATATTAAAAGAATATAAATCAGAAAAGGGAATAAAATCACCTATCAAATCTAAAGACGCCTAAATTTTATCAGAAAGTAGACGATTTTGATAAATCCGTAATTAGGAAAAAAAATCACAGTTTCTTTTTAAATGGCCAATTACCAACAATTCCCAAGATTCTTCAGGCAGTAAATGACGATGAAGATTTGCCAAATTTTAGCGAAACAACTCTCAGGCGGCTAATAAAGCATTTAAACTTTAAATACATAAAACGACAGCGAAATAACGCACTGATTGATAGAGATGACATTGTAATATGGCGGCGAAAATATTTAAAATCGATTAAAGACTATAGACGTAAAAATCGCCAGATATTTTACATGGATGAGACATGGGTGAATGCAGGTTAGTGTGTTTTTTTTTAATTGCAGTAAAACGGCAGACTAACATACGGTTCGCCTGATTGTAAACAAATACCATATAACATATATATAAATTAAAGAATTAATAAAAGACGCAATTGCATCTCTATTATTCTGTTTTGTTCAGTGAGCAATATTGAAAGTTAAAGATTATTTTTTTCTCTATCTTTTGATATCAATAAGTCATTTTAAGGCGAAAAGGAGTTAGCAAGTTAGATTATTTAGCCAACGAAATGTTTAATTGTTTTTACAGGACATACCGTAAATAAAACTTGGGTAGACAAACAAGTTAAAAGTAAGAAGCAGGCTTTCCTAGAAGGACTTAGCATTGGTGCACGTAACCCAACGTCAAAAGGTAAACGATTAATAATTACCCATATCGGCAATGAGAACGGTTTTGTAGAGGGCGGCGAAAATATATTTGAATGCAAGAAGACGGGAGATTACCATGAATCAATGGATGCAACACATTTTGAACAATGGTTTGAAAACGTTCTCCCAAAACTTGGAGAAAATGCAGTAGTGGTAATGGACAATGCACCATACCACTCAAGGCGTCTTGAAAGAATTCCTACTACTGCCTGGAAAAAAAATGATATACAAAATTGGCTTGTAAGTAAGAATATTTCTTACGACGACAATGAAATTAAGACTGAATTACTGCTAAAAGTAAAAAATGTTAAAGACCATTTTAAAACTTACGTAGTGGACGAGCTCGCAAAAAAATTTAAGGTGGAAGTATTGAGACTCCCGCCATATCATTGTGAGCTTAATCCAATTGAGCTAATTTGGGCCAACGTAAAAGGATATGTTGCTCGCAAAAATACAAATTTTAAATTTGACGAGGTAAAACAATTATTACAAGAGGGACTGCAGCAGATTACTTCGGAAAATTGGAAGCGTTGTGTGGAGCATGTTATCAAGGAAGAAGATAACTTTTATTCCAAAATCGATGAGATGATTGATAAAACTGTAGACAGCTTCGTGATACATGTCAGATTCTGACACAGAAATGGAAACATCTGAATCTGACGAATAATTATTCTGAAATAATATATGTTAATTAATAAATTATTAAATCTTAAACAAATTCTTTTTTTTTATTGGTCCAAATGTTGTAAACTCCTGAACACTTGTTTACAAAATTTATAGCTTCTCGTGACGGGGACTTTAGTGAAATAGAATAACAGTGGGAAAACACGACCTTTTAGATTGCCTCCAAAACTTCAATGTAAATGTTCTAGTAAAGTAGCCATCGCTTTACTCGAATAACTTGACTTTACTTGACTGTAACTCACTTGACTGACATATTATACTTGATACTTGCTTATCATACTTGATGACTATATTATGCTGGCTTTTACGCTGCTTGGATAAATACGAAGTATCGTTTTACTTGACACTGGCAATATGCGTAATAGCGATGCCATTAAATAAAAAATTTAAAAAAAAAAACATATTTCAAAAACAATTCAAACAAATTATCACTTAGCTTAATCACTAGACTTTTAACATTTTTTTTTATTAATATTAGAGTTATTTTAATTGCCGTTGTACCAGTGCCGGATAAAGCCGGTGCGGGGCCCGTAGCAAATGTGACCATGGGGCCCTAGAGTTACATTGCCTACTGAAATTTAGGATGTAAATAAAACAACATTTACGAAAAGGAATCGAAAACAAATTTAGGGGATTCCCCCTGTAAGTATTGTGGTATTGCCAACTTGCAACATAATAATATAAGAGTGGGTATGCGTAACGCATTTTAACCTGGTGAAAAAAAAAAAAAAAAAAAAAACGTGGTCAACGCTCCCTTCGAGAATAGCTAAGGTGTATTTATGTTTTTTTTTACATATTTGTGTTATTTTTTTTGGGCACAGGCACGGGGCCCGTAGCATTTGCTACTCCTGCTATATGTCTAATCCGGCACTGCGTTGTACTGTTGTTAGACTTATGTAAAAAAAAAAAACATTTTTTTTTTAATTTAAATCATAACAGATTCTTAATAAATAACGCTGTACAAGTTATTGTGAATAAAAGTTTGTTGGGACTAAACTCAATTCGATTCGGGCAGGCATACTGGAAATGCAGGGTATCTATGCTCTGTTCTATTTTTAATTGAATTATTTTGTCCATACCGTACACTTATTTTTGAATAACAAAATATCGTAAACAAACCAAGAATTTTGGTCAGTATTGTACAGAAAATGTATGAAGAGAATGATGAAGGTAGACGAGGCACGAGAGGTTTGTCAGAACCGGGATGTCTGGCGCTCTACACTCTCTGCCTACCCCGTTAGGGACCTGGCGTGAAGATACATTTGTACAGAAAAAAAGGTACTTGCACGAGGTACTTAGTGATCTTTTATCAATTGAATCAGTAATAGTGTTTTTAGTATCACACATTTTGCAACTTTGTTTCAATTTATTGACGATACTATAACTATTAGAAACGGTTGTCTACGTCTAATCAACGTTTTCACTATCTGATAACGTAGTAATTATACTCTGTGATTTTTGTATAGATTCGTTTTATGGATTTGGATGCAATTTAACATCTGCCGAGTCACTCATATCAGTGTCCGTATCATAAATTTCTATAATATTATCTCGGTTAGACATGGATTCTACTTTTACATCTTTTAGCTCTTTCATATCGTCGATATCTGCATTATCAGGAATTATATTTTCTGAATGTTTAAATTGAATATTGACTTCGTCGTTATAAGAATTAGAACACGCTAAGTCTACTTCCATATTTTCTTTCTCTTTAGAATCATTAAATTCTATGTCTTCATTCTGATCGTTCATTTCGTCTAGTCTCAAAATAGAATCTGTAAACTCAATTATGCTTTCGTCGCTTTCAATGTCATCTTGTTTCATAACAGATTCGTTAGCATCATTTTCGATATTAGTAAAAGATGTAGCACAGTCAGAATTTTCCGAAGGCGCTATTAAATCAGTGCAGTCAGTACAATTCAAACTATCCGACACATCTCCTGTTCTTTCATCAATTGAATCATACTCAATGTTACTGTCTCCTAGAGTTTCTTGGCTTATAATAGATACCTCTATCGTGTCATCAACTGTTGTGTCTACTTTGTTGTCTCCTTCGTTATCTGATAAAGTTGTTGTACTAACTACCTTCGATTTAAATCTATCTACCGCTGAATATACATCTTTAGGCTTATCGCTGTCAGCTTCGTACTCTTCTACGATTAATGCATCAAAATTAAAGGTCTTCTCTTTATGAGACTTCATATGCTGACCCAGTGAGTCACAAATTGAAAATTGTAAGTCGCATATTTTACATGCGATGTATTCTGTTGTGTCTAAAGTTACATGTCGTTTTGTATGTTCAATACAACTCGATGCGGTCACATAATAAACATCGCATGCGTTGCACTTGTACAATTTAGTTTGCTTCCCTTCCATACTCTTTCCAACAACCAAATTTTGACTCGTTTCACCCGCCTCAGGTTTTTCTACAGTATTTACTTCAGACGCCGAGTTAAAAACTTTTTTATCGTCATTTGGGATGGGCTGTTGATTAAATAAGGTTTTAGGAACAGTTGCACAAGGTATCAAGTTATCAAAGACTATTGCGTCATCAACTAATTTGTGAATCGCAAAGTTCTTCACGCTTTTACTGTCGTGGAATTCTACATGCAACCAGTACGATGGACTGGTAAACACCAAGTTACAGTAATCGCAATTGTTATAGTTATGATCGTGATATTCATTTAAAACGTGCACCTTCAATGCTGTCGCTGTTAACATATGTTTGCCACATATTGTGCACGCGTATAGTGGAACTGTTTCACTTTTCGTTACATCTTTTTTCTCAAACGCAACCGCCGGCATGTTTCTATGTAATACCATCTTATTTTTAACCATACGGTAAACATTAATTTTGTCTATTTTTAGTTGTTCGTGCTGATGTATATGTTCTTTGATAACCCGACTTACAACAAACAAGCCACAGTACTCGCAATTATATGCTTTAAAATTATGTATCCCTCTCAATATATGACTTCTAAGTGATCGTTGGTTACTCCAACATTTTAAACACTTTGCACATTCGTGCATTTTTAAAATTTTCCTCACGTTTCCACGTTCTTTTATATCAGAATCCATTTTTATAGCGACGTCCACTTCCTTTTTCGGCAGACAATCTTTAAAACTTTGGAAAGTTTCATGATGATCATACATTTGGACGCATTGTTTAGAATTACAGTTTGACGATGTATGTTTATCGATTGAATCTTTGTGAAATTGAAGCTTGCATTTATCACATTGTGCTACTTTCTCGCGTTTATGACCGCTTTGAATGTGTCGCTTAATATCATTTATAGGTAAGAAATAAATGTTACATCGTTTACACATATATATCCATTGTTTATTATTCCAATCACTCTTTGTGCTTATAAGAACGCAATCATCACCGTGTTTGTGTTGTTTAACATCGGATGGATGATATGATAGTCCACACTCATTACAATTGATACCAATAACAGTTTTACATTCTTTTTTATGTCCGCTTAGCGTTGCGGTTGACGTGAAAAGAAGTGCGCATTTGACACAGCGGTATATCTTGTTGAAGGTGTCATCGATTTCTGGTTCTTCCTTCATAATATTCTGATCATTATGAGCGTCTTTAGGTGTGTGTTTGTCTATATTTACGCCAAGTCCCTTACGGGGTAGGTCATTTTTAAGTGTATTATTAAATATGACGACTCTGATATTTTTCTTCACGTAGCTCGGCAATTTTTTGTGCATCTCCTTATGTTTGTTTATTGCGAAATTATTCACTGTCATGCCACATATACCGCACTGGGTCTTAACGCGTGCAAGACAGCTGTGCGACGAAATATTATTTTTGTTGAAAATACCACAATTACAAATTTCGCACTGGTAGAACGTGTATTTCTTTTTCTTGTCGTGTTTAGCGACGTGGGCGTCATACTCGGTCTTATTAATAAGAAGACCACAAGGGACACATCTGATAAACTTCAAGTCGGGTTTATTCAGATAATGGTTCATATTTGCATTCTTTTTGTCATTGAACAATATGACAGTGAATCCACTGCCGGGATTATGTTTTCCTAGATGATCGAGATATAATTTTGCACTTGAAAAACATATTGTACACGATTCACATTTACCACAAGATTTATATTTAGAACATGGTTTGGTAACGTGCTCGGAAATCAATTCCTTGTCTATCGCCGTCCTGCACTGGACGCACTTGTATATAGTTAAATCCGGTGATCCATCTTTGAATCTCTCCAGCTTTACTTTTCTTATATCCTTATAAATACTCTTAGATAGAATCAATTCAATTTCTTTCTGTGGTACCCCATTGAACACTTTGAACCAATCGTCAGTGAGCAGATAGTCGTGGGCGAATTTCAATACTACAAAATTTTCTTTCGGTACTCCCGTCGCATGGATTTTTTTATGGCGAGTATAACACGACGAATCGAAGTCAATTGCGCAAATCTTGCACTGAATAGTTGCCCCATTTATACCAAGACCACAGAAACCTTCCTGGGCATGTCCGACAGCTTTATCATAATAATCCAATGCAAAATTGCAATTCTTGCACAAATAAACGTAGTACGGTGTTGATGATTGAATTTTTAATGGCGCAATTCTTTCGTGAAATATCATATGTATTTTGTATGTAGATGGCGTAAACTTTTCAGTACATATCGAACACATTTTGGTTTCTGAATTGCATGAGTGACCACGACGGTAAAAACAATGCACTTTACAAGTTCTACACTTATAAAATTTAGGCGCGGGGACTAGAATATATTTCTTAGTGATAATATCCTTCAGCATTAAATTAGCTGGATTAAAATCAAACTCAAGGTGTTCTTTCCTGTGTGAGATGATAGTTTTAGGTGTGTAACTCAATCCGCAAATAACGCATATGATATTGCGTTTCTGCCTACAACGACCAGATATGTGTACATCACTTCCTCTTAGAGAGTGCATTATACATTTGCATTTTTGGCAGCAATATCTCGAATATGGTGGGATAGGACCATTTCCTTTCTTGCTTGGATTGCTCTCTGTAGATTCAGGTTTGTCTACTACTTTTAGACTCTTAATAATTTTTGTTTTGGGTTTACTATTCATGTTTTTCCCATTCAAGGGTACACAATCAATGGAAATCACATCCGTTTTGAGGAAATGCCAAATGCTATGGACCCTAAATGTGTTATTGTTGAACTTCAATTTGCAGACTTTGCAATGAACACCTCTATTATTCCTATCACACCCTTCTTTCCAGTGAAACCAAAAGGCTTTTTCATTGAAATGAAGCTCGCATTCTGGGCATTTAAAGAACAATTTCTTAGTAAGATTCTCGTGGAAAGTATAAACTTTAAATCTTGCGCTTATTTCGTGCTGCTGTTTGTGTAAATCAATATCGCATTTTTTAAAGAATCGCCTACATTTCTGACACTTCCAATCGCCCTTATTCCCTTTGCATTGTTTAGCGTGTTCAGATATAACTACGGACGATATGGAACATATTTCACATTTGTTGCATTTAAATAGAACTGATTTGGGAACCGGAGCATTTGGGATTTGAATTTGAGACGATAGTTGATATGAAAGATCATTTATTTTGGCAGGGGTTTTAGCAGGGTGGGCTTTTGAGGCTGTGTCTGTTTTTAGTTTACGATCAATTTTCTTAATGGAGTGCTTCCTAGCCATGTGTATTTTCATTGCATGTGGTTTAAGATATACGTGGTTACAAAGTGGACATTTATTATGGTTATTGATGAAACGAGTGTCCTTTTTGTAATAATAATCGCTATGGATATTTCTTATGTGCTCATTATAGCTTTTCTTGTTTGGGTAAGCTATATTGCATACTTTGCAAGTGTTCACAAACTTAATTCTTGTGGGATGAGCCATACCTCCATGATGTTTGTGTATATGCCTCATAACTGATCCGAGGGTGAAAAAATAACAAGTGCAAACGCTACACGACAAAAACGTAGCTTTCTCATCTTTCTTGCAAATTTTAGGTTTGTCGTCTATCTGTTTTTCGGGTAACAAACCATATGAATGCTTTAATAGAGCCATTTCATTAAGGAAATTTGTGTCACAATGGTTGCAGAAATAAGGTGGTTTGGTAGTACTTTTAACTGCTTTATTTCTAAAGCTCAAAGCGGCTTTTGCTGTGCTTTTTACAGCTTTATTCCTGAAGCTCATATCAATTTTGGCGGTACTTTTCTTAGCTTTGTTATTGCTGACGGCAATGAGAAAAGAATGGCTTCTCATTTTATGGAAATCCAGTGAATTTTGCGTGGGGAAAAGTGTTTTGCATTGGGCACAATAGCAAGGACTTGAATATAGAATTGGTCCCCAGTCTTCAAGTATTACGCTGGACTTGTAATGCAAATTTGATGTGTCTCTAACTGGTTTTGAACCTAATATTATCTTATTGCTATGTGCTTTCGGTTCTGAGTTGTAATCTACGTAATCCTCAGGTGTATCTGAGGGGTAGTCATCAAATTCTTCCTCGGCCTCATCCGAGTAGGTTTGTTGATCTGAAAAGAATAATGGTGATGTAGTATCCATTACATTAGACGGCGTCTAGTGGAACTGACGAAATGCAAAGTACTTGTCTAGTACAGAAAAAAAAAACGTAACTTCACGCCTGTAATCCCCGAAGGGGTAGGCAGAGGTAAATGCATGCATTCAATCAAACATGCAAACACCCACGACTCGCCAGTTACGTTTTTGGCCCATGTAACAGGTGGCGAACTTGTTGCCTTCTAGTTGATGTAGATGGCGTTTAACAGAATAACAGCGCAAATACGAAGTTTTCTCAAGAGTTAGCATATAATATATGCTACTATATACTTTGGGCAGTGTATATATATTACACACTGCCCATAGTTAATCGTTGGGCTATCACCGCGCCTGGAGGATCCTCCCTTTTTGTCGGAGGAACATTCCCACCCATCACCCACCCGTTCCTCCACAGGAAGTTCCACAAATTCTTTTCATTAGCAAGTGGACTACGCTCAGCAGCATTTGCAGTAAAAAGAAAAGATTGTTGACTGGCGCGGAGATGACTCGCCCATTTACTTTTTTCTATTATTTAAGGTAGGTGACGAACAAGCATGCAGCTCATATTGATGTTAAGTGATGATTTCAGCCTATAGACACCCACACAAAGACCAAGGTCAAAGTGCAGATGCGTTACCACTCCTAAGGCCTAAGGTGTTACGGCTCTGTGCCGGAAATTACAGGGCCGTACATTACCACCTGACCGGAACACGATAGTGCTGAACACTAACATTTAGCGGCAAGTATATTAGGTAATGCGGTGGTGCCTACGCCCACGAGGTCCGTCACTGGAGCTCTACCACCAGTACTAACGAGTTGATGATTGTCCTTGAAATTTGTTTAAGAGAAACGCCAAAAATGATCACATGTAACTTAAGGCCATCAAACATATTTTTAAAATAAATATGTTTACACTTACAGCCGCACACTAACGGTCTTATTCATAAAAAACGCTTATAGAAGGTTAATAGCATTCGTTAGTTAAAATGCTCTATACGCCTATAAAACATTCTATAAAATTGTTTATTCATAAACGTTCTATAGGCTTTTCATAGTTAAAATTCTGCTAATAGTCAAAATGTTGCCAGTGCTAGGAATTTAGTGGACAAATGGATCCAACAAGAGTTCAAACAGACCAAATTGTCTACAAATTACATGTGTTAATACCTTATTTTGACTAACAGAAAAAAAATCTACGTCATAGGTGACATAAAGTCATGTTTTAAAAATCACGCGCACTTCCTAACATTTATGGCTACGTTCCATTAATCGACCGCAACGACCGCGACCAAGACCGCTGAAATTGCCGTTTTGGTGAAAGCACAAAATATTGGTGGATCGGAGTGGACGCAAGGCGGTCGCAAACAGTGACGTCATTTATGACATCAAACGACCGCTCGCGACGACCACGGGCCTCAGATGGAACAATACAAAGGGTGTTACGGTCGTTGTTATCGATTAATGGAATGCGCCCAATGTCAATTTCAACAATCAGCTGTTGAATATCGGCCATCTTTTGTCCTTATAGCACTGTTATAGTAGGGTTCTGGCCTCTATAACTTTATAGTGGGTTTATAGAGTGCTTTAGCGCTAAATGCTATTATGATTAACGTTTTTCCTAAAGCATACTATAGCGAGCTCTTAGAGGTGTTATAACTTTTTATGAATAAGACCATAAGTATAAAGCTTTGTCGTGGGTGCCGTTGTACACACACAACTCATACACAAACACCCATACCCGAAACCAATATATATCTGTAGGCCATACAAGTGGTTTTCCAGTAGACCCAGTTAGAGCTCCAACGACGGAGATCGCGGGACTTTTCCATTTTCTGGCAGTTTCCCAGTACGTCAGAGTTTGGTAATGTGCCTGGAGATGTCAATACCACACCACCTATTACATGGCCCAAAACGTAACTAGCGAATCGTGGCTGTTTGCATGTATGTTTGAATGCATGTATTTACCTCTGCCTACCCCTTCGGAGATTACAGGCGTGAAGTAACGTTATTAAAGTTACGTATTAAGTTACGTTTACTGGTGATAGAGCTCCAGTGACGGAGCTCGCGGGCGTAGGCACCACCGCATTACCTAACATACTTGCCACTGAATTGTAGTGTTCAGCACTGCTGTGTTCCGGTCAGGTGGTAATGTACGGCCCTGTAATTTTCAGCACAGAGGCATAACACCTTAGGCCTCAGGAGTGGAAACGCATCTGCATTTTGACCTTGGTCTATGTGTAAGTGTCTATAGGTTGCAGTCATCACTTAACATCAATGTGAACTGCATGCTTGTTTGACACTACCATTAACAAAAAAAAAAAAAAAAAAGTAATACCTTCATAATCAAAATCCACAACTTCAGTTTTGATATTTGTGATGAGTGGGAATATATTCTTTATCCGTGGATTGTCCATTAAATCATGTTCTTCTATGTCAATATCATCCTCCATTTCTGCTGGAAAGAGAAACCAATTGGTATGAGAAAGTCACAAAGTGGCAGGAGACAAATAAGATGGAGGAGGCTTTTACAACAGTATGTCACATATTGCTCCTATGACATTCTTGTTTTTTATTCCCCTCATTCATAAACGTACATTAGATACGTTTTAGCTATAGAATGCTTTGTCTTTGTCAGTTGCATTGTCAAATGTGCAGGATAGAAAAAGACAAAGGAGAGATTAGCAACACTTTTGCTAAAATATGTTTATGAATAAGGGAGTAAATCTTTAACACTTTAAATCAGTTTTCTTTAATTTCTAAATTCACTCAAATGAGTTATTGTGAAAAATAAAAATATAGCAATTATTTCCAATTCAGTAAATAGGGTAGATGCAGAGATACTTTAGTATTAATAATGTTGTTGTAAATACCAGGAAGACCAAGGCTGACCTACCATGACCAAATAGGTCGAGTTCTGTCTGAAGGTGGGGTCAAAAGTCTTAGGAATCGGCGTGCATGTATGAAGAGAATGATGAAGGTAGACGAAGCACGAGAGGTTTGTCAGAACCGGGATGTCTGGCGCTCTACACTCTCTGCCTACCCCGTTAGGGACCTGGCGTGAAGATACATTTGTTGTAAATATGGAGGCAAAGAATGTCATAAGAGTATTGTAGTGCTCTTAACTTTTTTGCCTACACAACACATACACACATCCAGACCCGCAACAAATATCTGTAGGCCATACAAATATTTGTCAAAGTGCAGGGATCGAACCCGCGACCCTTCGAATCAAATGGTCATCTCACACATCTGGACTAACCGGGCCGTTGTTTAGTTTACTTTCATACTCTTTCCGCTGCATACCCAGTTCTCGCTTCCATATAAGCATTGGAGTAAGTACAGGCCATACATGATAACTCTAAATCAGTGATTCCCAAAGTGGTCCATATAGACCCTCTGGAGTCTATAGGAGACTCGATGGGGTCTACGTATATGCGTAAATAAAAATGGGATATATGGGATAGTGACATAAATGTTAGCAAGGGGGTCCACCGAAACCAGAAAAAAATTGAAAGGGGGTCTACAAGAAAAATAGTTTGGGAACCTCTGCTCTAAATACTACCTTTTGCATGCAGCTCACAATGATCCATTGTTATAGGGACTGTTATGAATTTGTGCAGAATACAATTCTTGTATGTATGTATCTTCACACCAGGTCCCTAGCGGGGTAGGCAGAGAGTGTGGAGCTCCAGATATCCCGGTTCTGACACACCTCCCGTGCCTTATATACATTCATCATTCTCTTCATACATGCACGCCCATTCCTAAGATTTTTGACCCCACCATCAGATAGTACTCGACCTATTTGGGTATGGTAGGTCAGTCTTGGTATTCCTGGGCCTCTGCAACCATCCACATTCACATTGAACACCTATCGGTTTAGTTATACGCTCACTCAACATTCTATATGCCCAAACCATCAGCTACTTTGTGCACGTAGCTCACAACGAATCGTTGACCGATCGTTGTCAACGATCGGTTGTTCTAAGGATTGTTGTCAATTTGTGCAGAATACAATTCCTGTATTGGAAAAAAATTAACGCTTTATTGTTTTTCTGAAGATAATATTTTTTAATAACTTATCTGAACACTGTTTATGACGATGATGCCTAGTAAATCATGTCTTTAATTATCGAATTAAATACAAATAAATATTTTTTTAGGGTTATACTCACTTTCAAACAGAAGACGTTACGGCTGATTGAATTTAATCAGTTGCATTTGTATCTAATACTGGAAATAAGTAATAGATACGGTTATAGTTAATCGGAAACACGATTTATTTTCAACATAGCACAATTTACACAAGTTCAGAAGCTAAAAAAGCAGAATTTACTTTCTTTACTTTGTGAAAATAAGCTTTCTTTTTTTTTTCTTTTTTTTTATTATTGTTTTACGGCTACGGATTCAAGTCCTTAACAGCCAATCGTCAGTAATTTTGTTCTTCATTTCATATGATATAGAATATCCATATGGAAGATGACGATGATTGGATGCTTCCATGTGGAATATGATGAGATAGCTCCAGTAAAGTAATGGGGACTTTACTGAAGTTTTTACGAAGTTTTGGAGGCAATACGAAAAATCACTTTTCACTTCATAATATCACTTTCTTACACTCGTAAACATTATCGAATGTTTTATGATAAAAAATCCACCATTTTTACACATAAAAACGCGACTATACACAAATTTCGAAAATATTAACACGCAACGACATAGCTCTTTTCCGCGTTCCCGCCAAAACTCCGTGAAAATAAGCAAGAGAGGGGTGTTGCCAAATGCAATAAAAATAATTCTACCACATCACAGTTATATGATTCTAATTTCTACTATTGGGAAAATGGGTCTGCTTAGAACAACACAACCTACTTGGCCATAGCAGTGGACCATCCGCAATGGCCCATCGTGTAGAGGGGTCTTTATAGAATTGATGAAAGTTTTCGCGCCATTTATAGTAAACAAAGTGTCAACAATCCATTGCAATTTTTTGTGAGAAAGTTGTCGAATTATAACAATTATACATTAATATAGAAGAAAAACCATAAGAATATGGCTAGAACTAAAGCGTCGGTTGGTGCAAAAGGTTAGTTTTGAACACTCACTTCCTTCACGTTTATTTGCAATTCTGGCTTGAACTAAAACTATTTCCAACTGATATTGACCCTTGCATCAGCTATAGAGTTATTCAAATATTCTGTTTTGTATTATGATAGGTATAATATAATAGTTTCATTAGAATAGAAACATTTCATTAACCTATTGTTTTGGAATGTTTGAGATCATAACATATTTATTATTTTACTGGTAGCTCTCCAGTGACGGAGCTCGCGGGCGTAGGCACCACCGCATACTTGCCGCTAAATGGTAGTGTGCAGCACTATCGTGTTCCGGTCAGGTGGTAATGTACGGCCCTGTAATTTGCGGCGCAGAGGCATAACACCTTAAGTCTCAGGAGTGGTAAAGCATCTGCATTTTGACCTTGGTCTTTGTGTAAGTGTCTATAGGCTGCAGTCATCACTTAACATCCATGTGAACTGCATGCTTGTATGCCACTTCCATACCACACCATAAAAAAAAAATCGAAATATATTTCCATATGTATTTTATTTTTCACTAAAATCGATATGTTAGTAACTGCTAGTTTTTATCCTTATATCTACACTAAAACAAGTCAAAACACTGATGCGTTGCCACCCCTGAAATAGTAATTACGGGGCTGACCGGAACATATTCATAACCTTCTTGTATGTATGAAGAGAATGATGAAGGTAAACGAGGCACGAGAGGTATGTCAGGACCGATATCTGGCGCTCTTCACTCTCTGCCTACCCCATTATTGACCTGGCGTGAAGATACATACATACATACTGTAACATGATACTGCTGACAACTACCATTGATTTTTACAGTGTCATCCGGCAAAAGCAGCAAGGCGAGGTGTAGTGCAGCCCCTCCCCCAACTTCGGGACATGCAGGTAAATATCATAAGGAATTGTACCCAGTTGCATTAATCAATTTCCTACTAGTACATATATCAAAATAAAAAAAATTGTGTGCGACTTATTTTATGAACAGCCCTCGTGATCAACCTTTTATCATTTTGAAAGTGTAAACCAGTGATTCCCATGGTGGTCCAGGTGGACCTCCTGGGGTCCATGGGACACTCGATCGGGGTCTACGTAGGCGTGAATAAAAATTGGAAATGTGATATGATACATTTATATCACCATCAGGTGGTCAACAGTAACCAGAAAAAAATTTAAAGGTAAGACAAAAATACTTTGGGAACCTCTGGTGTAAACCTTAACCCCCTTATTCATAAACATACATTAGATACGTTTAAGCTATAGAATGCTTTGTCTTTGTCAGTTGCATTGTCAAATGTGCAGGATAGAAAAAGACAAAGGAGAGATTAGCAACACTATAGCTAAAATATTTTTATGAATAAGAGGGTTAATTTTTAATTTGCAGGCAGCGGCGACAGTTCAAGAAGTTCCTCAGGAGGCAATTCAGTGTGTCAAAGAGAGACTCCGATATGGCAGAGACCCATCACCAACTTCTTTATTACGAACAACACGTCCACATCGGATGATGATAATGATTCTGGTAATTTATACAAATAAATAAAATTGGATTGTCTGTTTAAATATAAAATAACCGATACACGGTACATATACCAAAACACCATTTTTACAATCTTTTTACAAGTCTTTTATTTTTAAAGAAAAATGGAAAGAAAAATTTGACTTCAGGCGAGACTCGAACTCGCGGCCTACTGGGAATCTAGTCCAGCCGCTCTTCCAATTGAGCTACTGAAGTCCTGCCCGATTTGTCAAATCTTTCCTTCACATGTATTGCATTGCTTTATGGTAGCAGCAGCGCCATCTATTACCAACTATGCTAGTTAGGCAACCGATATAATAGACTTTTCAGTTTATTGAATATCGTAAAGAAGTCGCTTTTACCCTTAATAATTATTTTTATATCAGGGCAGGGCTTCAGTAGCTCAATTGGAAGAGCGGCTGGACTAGATTCCCAGTAGGCCGCGAGTTCGAGTCTCGCCTGAAGTCAAATTTTTCTTTCCATTTTTCTTTAAAAATAAAATATATTTCACAAGCATGTGTTAATGCGAAATAATATAAAAACAATTGTCTGTCTGTCTGTTTGTCCCCGCTAATCTTGGGAACGGCTTTACCGATTTTGACAGGACTTTCACTGGCAGATAGCTTATTTAATAAGGAGTAATTTATAGGCTACTTTTATACTAGCTGCGCCCACGACTTCGTCCGGGTAGATACTTAACAATCATAATTATGTTGCATACAGCAACACGGCCCACCAGCAATTGCTGGCCATTGGCAATTCTAAAAATGCCCGAATTTCAAATTATTTTTTTTATGTCATGAAAGTGGCAAACAAGCATGCAGCTCACATCGATGTTAAGTGATGACTGCAGCCTATAGACACCCACACAAAGACCAAGGTCAAAATGCAGATGCGTTACCACTCCTGAGGCCTAAGGTGTTATGCCCCTGTGCCGGAAATTACAGAGCCATACATTACCACCTGACCGGAACACGATAGTGACACTACCATTTAGCGGCAAGTATATTAGGTAATGCGGTGGTGCCTACGCCCGCGAGCTCCGTCACTGGAGCTCTACCACCAGTTATTCATTTTATAGTCATTTGAAAATGACATACTTTGTAGTTTTAACACCTGGGCCCAGAAATGTATGGAACAGCATTCTCCATTATTTTATTATTTTTTTTATTATTATTTATTTGCATAAAATGTAAGTAACAATTGTTGGAGGTTATATTATTAATCTTTTACAGCCAGCAGTTCGAAAGTGAAAGCAAAACGGAACGTAATTGAATCAGACGAAGAAGAAATAGAAGAAAAAGAGAAAGAAAAACCAGTAGAAATAAAAGAAGTGCCAATAAACAGAGAATTAGACGAAACCATAGAACTGCAGCCACTAAACGGTGAAGATAGTCATAAAATTGACGAATATTATATAGCAAAAAATAAAGGGAAAGGTAAAAAGAGTAATAAAGAGAATGAAGATGTTAATAGGAGAAGTAAAAGAGAGTTGGAGGAAGATGGGAGTGAACAAGTTAGTAAGAGAATTAAAGTGGATTGAACATGAGTTATAGTAGTCTTATGAGGCATAAATCAAAGTTATTATATTTAATTTAATTGATAATTATCAGCAAGGCTGAATAATTAATTAGGCTATGTTCCAAAACTTAGAGCAACACGGGCCACCGGCCGCGGCGGTCTGGAGGGGGGTAGCCATATGCAGGCTTTCCCCTCTGGCAAAGTACAAACTCCCACTTGAGATGCCCCCCCCCCCTGTCGCCTTGATGTTTGAAAAGGAGATGTTGCAAAAATGTATGGACCTCCGGCCATGTATTTTACACAATATCATTAAACAGGCAAAATCAATATAAAAACGTTTTTTACTGCATATTTTCACTTATTTAGCTTTGTTTGCTGTTACAAAACATTATTTGCAGTTAGAATTGCAACTCAAAACCAACATGGCGAATATGGCGGGCGATGTCATTTTGACATTTTCATTTTTTAAATTGTATTTTGATTATATAGTACTTGGAGAAAAAAGTAATATTTTCTAAATACTATCAAAATCGATTGATCCCAAGTGTCGGCTGTATCGCCGCCATGTTTAACGTAGTTGAAAATGATAAAATCGTTTGAATTAAATGTGGTTGTAACTCTAAAATATATTTTTGAATAAATTAATTGTATTTTTTTGGATTCTTCTTTAATTAACCCATTTTTTGAGGACGTGTACGAACCAGAGCCGAGTTCGCAACATCTCCTTTTTATATTTTGTTAAAATTGCGGCTTTTGTCGCGCACATATACAACGTGTAACAGGTTTAAATGTACAACCCGAAACCAGTTGGCTTAGAATCGATAACCGAATCGATTTCAGGCATTTTTATAGGTAATATTTTGTCCCAAAATTAATTTAAATTAAGGAAATCATGGTCACCCATTTGGTGAACAGTCAATACAAACGAAAATTAGACTGTAGCGTCCACTACATTAAGGCGCCAACTAGTGGAATACAATGAAACCTTACAGTACTTGTCTAGTACGATAGATGGCGTGCAGTCAAATTACATCGCACATGCGAAGATTTCTCAAGAGTTGGCATATATACAACTTCCCAACGTCAACCGTTGGGCCGCGGCCCGCCAGGCGCTACCACCTCGCCTGGTCGGAGGATCCTCCCTTTTCGCCGGAGGAACGCTTCCACCCGTTCCTCCACAGTTTGCTTCCAATCACGTCGGGGTCACCACTGTGGAGGAACGGGTGGAAGTGTTCCTCCTAGACCTGAGTCGATCACTCCTTCGTCGGGATTTGGGTCGATCGCGACCCATTGACAGGGTGATCGAGTCTAAATGACTCGATCGTTTGGGTCATTTAGGTCGCGACTCGATTTCGCTCAAACGTATACTGTAGCTCATGATTCTCGTGATTCGAGACCCATCTGATAAGGTTGCGAGACTCGAGACCGCAATCCACACATTATGTCGCTGGGTATTTTTCATTTTAATACATGAAATGAAATGAAAATTAATTATCACTATAATTTCATTCTTAAACTTTGTAGGTATACTATGACATGAATTTTACAATTAGATGATATGGTGCAGGGGAGCTTAATCGATAAAACTGTAAACAAACTGAAGTGTTCTTTATGCATAATGTGATAGAGTTCACGAGAAACAAAGTACCCAATGACCCAAAGTACCCAAATGATCGACTTTTTTTGTACGTCATGACCCGATCACTTGTGTTTTAACTGGTGGTAGAGCTCCAGTGACGGAGCTCGCGGGCGTAGGCACCACCGCATTACCTAATATACTTGCCGCTAAATGGTAGTGTTCAACACTATCGTGTTCCGGTCAGGTGGTAATGTACGGCCCTGTAATTTCCGGCACAGAGGCATAAGACCTTAAGCCTCAGGAGTGGTAACGCATCTGCATTTTGACCTTGGTCTTTGTGTGGGTGTCTATAGGCTGCAGTCATCACTTAACATCAATGTGAACTGCATGCTTGTTTACCACTTCCATTACATAAAAAAAAAAAAAAAAAAAAAATCGTGATTCAATCAAAGTGATTCTATCGCTCGCTATCGACTCAGGTCTAGTTCCTCCGGCGGCCCGCCAGGCGCACCTCTAACGTCTATCCACTACTAACGTCTATCCAAAATAAATTGCTAGTCTCAACAAGATTATTAGAACTCGTTAAAGTCAAGGTGTGAGTTTCGTAGTAATAGACGATTTTTGTAGTGTGTCGCACGCATTTCCCCCCGCAAAAAATGACAGACTGTTTTGCATCGGTGATACACGCTATGGCTACCCCCCTCCGGTCCGCCGCGACCGGTGGGCCGTGTTGCTCTATGTTCTAAAATAAACTGTTGCCACTGCAAGACATGATGTGAGTCCAGTGTACAGTATCCAATAAACAAATTACTGGTGGTAGAGCTCCAGTGACGGAGCTCACGGGCGTTGGCACCACCGCAATACTTGTATATATAATAATAATGGCAACCCATTATACGTCCCACTGTTGGGCACGAGTCTCTCCCCTTTTGGGGGGGAGGCCTGGAGCTTACTCCACCACGCTGCTCCAATGCGGGTGGAGATACGGGTTAGTGGCCAACCCGCTGTCGGATGTTTTCAAACCGGCCATGAGGCCTCCGACAAGGTTTAACGGCTTAACGTGCCCTCCGAAGCACGGAAACGCGCATTTAATTTGCCACTAGCGGTCACCCACCACACTACCCGACCGCGCCCAAACTTAAACTCAAAAATTCATTTAAAACTCAAAAATTCATTTAATCACTTGGAAATAATAGAATTTGCTTGTTATTAGGTCAAATTACAAATATAAAATTAAAGCGAATAACAACTGATACGTTGATTAATATGTCAAAGTAAACAAAATAAAATAAATAATAGTCCAAAAATACTTAATGATAAAAATAGGTATCAACAGAATGTTCCATACTCTCTTTTACAAACGGCAAGATAAGACTAAACAAAAAAATATGGGACATTCTTTATCATTCACTGGCAGAGTTCCAAAGCCCACATTACTGAGAAAAAACCTGCCAAAACAAAACTCAGTAGGGTCTTTTCAAAATATGTTCCTTAAAACTATTTTCACAATATGAAACTTATAACTATGTTTTACAATATCAAGTACAGTGCACATTCATTTCACAAAATTATTGTTTAGTCTTGTGGAGCTAGACCAGCATTTGTCCAGGCATCTCTATCCTTTAGATAGTCATCGAGTCTATAGTACGCATTTTTACATAGTGTGCGTTTAATACATGACTGCCCGTAGTGCTTAACCGAGTAGATTGCTTATGATCTACACCAACCGCCGGGCCATATGCTTGCCGCAGAATGGTAGTGTTCCGGTCAGGTGGTAATGTGTGGCCCTGTAATTTCCGGCACAAGGACATAACACCTTAGGCCTCAGAAGTGGTAATGAATCTGCACTTTGACCTTGATCTTAGTGTGGGTGTCTATAGGCTGCAGTCATCACTTAACATCAATGTGAACTGCATGCTTGTTTGCCACTTCCATTACATAAAAAAACAGCATCTGATACTGACATATCCATTTAATTTTAAGTGTTCTTTCTTTTGTGATATTTAAGTAGGTTTAAGTGTTATGAACTAAAAATAAATGCTATAAAAATGCTTTTGCGTATTTTATTTTAGTGACACTAAGAAATAATTGTTATCGTCAGCAGCAATTTTCTCAGATCATATTGGCCTTTGGAACTCTGCCGGTGAATGACAAGGAATGACTCTTTTTCTTTTCTTTTTACTCTTTGTTATCAGTTTGTGAAGGGGAAATGAGACATTCTACTGATATACTTTTTACATTAGCATAATATATTTAGTTTTATCTTAGTGATATTCTTGACTATACATATATTTTTTTTTATCTTGTTTGACATGTAGGTATATCAATTGTTATTCACTTTAATTTATTTTGTTTGTATTTGACGTGTCATAAGAGGTGCCTGTCACCCTAAATGAATTAATGAGTTTCTGATTCTGATCAGAGAATATGTAATAATACTACGTATAGAATGGACACTTCGACGTCCCGCCCGATTTGCCCGCATCACTCAACCCCTTCCCCTCTTATGGGCGACGGTTGGTATTTTGTACGTGCTACGCACACAGGTGCGCGTGTAAATACACGTCACTAACCGCACGAAACCAAATTAAGCGTTTGTATGGAATTTTGGCGGAGTGTCCGCGGTGTGTTCTGATTCAATAAAAGAAAGGTAAGAAAAGGTGCTTAGAAACGTGAAGTTTAAAAATTAATAAAAAAAAGTGGAATTCACACGAAATGAAACCCTAAAAAACGCATGCTTTGTTATACACATATGTATGTATCTTCACGGCCAAGTCCCTTACGGGATAGGTACAGAGTGTGGAGCGCCAGAGATCCCGGTCTTGACACACCCGTGCCACACCGCGGACACCGCTAACATTCCATACAGTAAACGTTTAATTTGGTCTCTATTAAACAGACATCAATCGGTGACAGATTTACTCGGTGTGCGTAGCATGTAGAGAATACCAAACGTCGCGCATAAGAGGGGAGGAGGTTGGGTGATGCGGGGAAATCGGGCGGGCCGTCGAAGTGTCCATTCTATACGTAGTATTATTACATACTCTCTGCCCGTGCTTGTTCTAAATTCATCATTCTCTTCATACATGCTCGCCGATTCCGAAGACACTTGGACTCCTCTCCCACCCTTAGACAGTATTCTACCTATTACCAGAGACTATGTAATAATACTGACACTTCGACGTCCCGCCCGATTTCCCCGCCTCACCCATCATCCCCCCCCCCCCCTCGAGAGGCAGTTGGATAAACTTCAACAGTGAGGTTACGAGAGGGTGAGCGAGCGGACTATTTATAGTTAATTTGGTTACGTAGTCAGTGCGACGATTTATTTCACAATTTTAGGTCATAACCCTAGTTAGGCAATCGCCCGAAGCCCGATCCTGCTGACTACGCAGCGGACGTCCGGCATGTGTTGTGTGGAGTGCTTATTCGGCAACCTAGTTTTAAGTTGTTATTTTAGTTTTCTTTATAAATATCTTTTCTATTGTAATTTAATAATAATAATGGCAACCCATTATACGTCCCACTGCTGGGCACGAGTCTCTCCCCTTTTTTGGGGGGAGGCCTGGAGCTTACTCCACCACGCTGCTCCAATGCGGATTGGTGGAGGTGGGTTAGTGGCCAACCTACTGTCGGATGTTTTCAAACCGCCCATAAGGCCTCCGACAAGGTTTTAACGACTGCTATCCATCGATAGCAACCGGGACCGACGGCTTAACGTGCCCTCCGAAGCACGGAAACGCGCATTTAACTTGCCACTAGCGGTCACCCATCACACTACCCGACCGCGCCCGTAGTGCTTAACCGAGCAGATCGCTTACGATCTACACCAGCCGCTGGGCCATGCGCGCTTCTGAACCACTTGTAATTTAGTCTTGTAGTAATAATTCAACATGAAACATCTCTCTTTGTAAATAAATATATTTTTTTTAATAATAAATCCTTCCGCCGTATCTTAACTCCCTACGTTCTACATTTCTGTGCGCGTGTACAAACGCGTCACTGATTGATGTCTGTGTAATAAGTAATCAGGATCAAAACATATTTTTATAAGCAATTGAAGTGGCAAACAAGCTTGCAGTTCACATTGATGTTAAGTGATGACTGCAGCCTATAGACACTTGCAGAAAGACCAAGGTCAAAATGCAGATGCGTTACCACTCCTGAGGCCTTAGATGTTATGCCTCTGTGCCGGAAATTACAGGGCCGTACATTACCATCTGACCGGAACACGATAGTGCTGAACACTACCATTTAGCGGCAAGTATATTAGGTAATGCGGTGGTGCCTACGCCCGCGAGCTCCGTCACTGGAGCTCTTCCACCAGTAATAGCCTTTTCACATGCATACGGTACGGCAAGAACGGGGAGGACCATGTAACTCATCAAATGAGCTCTTTGACATACGAAAGTAGGTAAAAAAATTGTCTTCGTGATCTCGTAGATCCCTAAACAATAACCCTGAGGTATTACTGATTAAAGGACTTATTACACGGCACGGTATTCAGGGTACGATAGCAAGGGTCAGGGTAGTGTAATAACATTTAGGGAGTTAGGGCGACCGGAGCGGCCCGTGTATTTGTACTGCGACCGGATAGTGTAATAAGCGGCAACCCGGCGCGAGGCCATGCCCACCCTTGCTGCCGGACCCTGAATACCGTGTCGCCTTTTTAATACTGCCAGCGCTGCCCGCCCGCCGCGTCGCTGGATGACCGTACGTAAACCGCGACCATGTGGAATTGGCACGACACGGGGCCGAGTCGTTTCGATGACAACCTTATGCATGTGAAAAGACACTTACGGTCGACGTTACGATTTAGAATATGGGTGTTACACCCACATTTTATTCACCACACTTAAAATATATGGGTGTTACACCCATATTTTTATGTAGTTGGGCGGCTTGTAGTTCGCAAAGCCACTTACGGTGGTCCTATCAGAACACCAGCGCTGTAGTGCCAACTACAGCAATCAGCTGAGATGGGTACCATTTTTTTGGTCTCACACATACATCATGCCGGTAGTTGTGTTGTTTCTGTTTTTATTAGTTTTTTTTTTATTATTATCATTTGTTTATTTAGTGTGTGTGTGTGTGTGTGTCAAAAAATAAACTATTTCTATATTCTAAGTCGTAACCTCGACCTTAACTCAACCTCACTCAATGGAATTGGTATTCTTAGTTGTAACTAATAACGTCAACTCGACATTCTGCCTCCGTTTGAGGTAAGAAAGCAATTATTATTGTCAAACTCCAAGGTACCTCACGACCTACCTTGAATTTTCGAGGAGTATTTATGTCATATTCTTGCGCTCAAAACTTTTTTAGTGTCGGAACTGTCTGGAAATATAATTAGATACCATATTTTTCTACAAAAATGGATTTTTAAGACTGTGAATTATCTATATTTATGACACATGAGTTACTAATTGTTTTATATTATTTCGCATTAACACAATGCTTGTGAAATATATTTTAAAAGAAAAATGGAAAGAAAAATTTTACTTCAGGCGAGACTCGAACTCGCGGCCACTGGGAATCTAGAATCTAGTCCAGCCGCTCTTCCAACTGAGCTACCGAAGTCCTGCCCGATTTGTCAAATCTTTCCTTCACATTTATTGCATTGCCTTATGGTGGCAGTAGCGCCATCTATTGCCACACAATGCTAGTTAGACAACCGATATAATAAACTTCGCCTGAAGTCAGATTTTTCTTTCCATTTTTCTTTAAAAATACATGAGTTACTGTCGAAATACAACTAAGAATATGGATTTCGAGGCGTCCTCATAAAGTGTCCTCAGCTGAGTGCGAGTCAAGGAATGTTTCGAGCAACGTCTTAGAATATGGGTGTTTTTTGCATGGAATTTTAGCTGAGTGTCCGCGGTGCGCTATTACTACAGGTATAAATAAAACAACTGAATAAGTTACAAGTCCTTTATTGATAACTACGACACTACGTATTGTAGAAAAACTGTAAAAATGTGTACTACTGCCAATATTATTGTATTTATTTATTTATTATCAAACGTGATTTCATAATTCGTGGATGGCGTTTAATCTATTCTTCGCATTTTAACAGACTTGAAAACAGATTTTTTAAAATGTTATTAGGGGTCGTTCATAAATTACGTAAGAGGTTTTGAGGGCTAATTTGACCCCCTCTCCCCCTACTGTAAGACATCATAAGATTACGACTAGTCCCCCCTGCCCTTTAATAAGAAATTTTCGTAAGAAAAGATTTTTGTAAGATTCAATATCAAGTTAAAGAGAAGAAGTACAGATGGCGCTATTCAACAATGCCAATTTTTAGCGCGAAAGTGGTAGAATTTTCAATTTCAAATCTTACGTAATTTTAGATTCTCTGCCCCCCTTACCTATAGTAAGAAGTTATAATATTCAGTCAACACCCCCCCTCCCCTAAACGCCTTACATAATTTATGAACGACCCCTTATGGTGTAAAACTGTGGTAGAGCTCCAGTGACGAAGTTCGCGGGCGTTGGCACCGCCGCATTACCTAATATACTTGCCGCTAAATGGTAGTGTTCAGTACTATCGTGTCCCGGTCAGGTGGTAATGAACGGCCCTGCAATTTCCGGCAGAGGCATAACACCTTAGGCCTCAGGAGTGGTAACGCATCTGCATTTTGACCTCTTAGTGTGTGTGGGTGTCTATAGGCTGCAATCATCACTTAACATCAATGTGAACTGCATGCTTGTTTACCATTTTCATTACATAAAAATATTTATTTATTAATATTATATTTTAACAAACGTATTTTAACAGACTTGAAAATAGAAGATTTTTTAAATCTTATTATGACCTCAAACAAGAATGCTGCTCACATTGGTGGTTTTTTTTCGTTACAAAGGTGGCAAACAAGCATGCAGTTCACATAGATGTTAAGTGATGACTGCAGTCTATAAACCAGGGGTGAAAATGCAGATGCGTTGCCACCCTTGAGACCTTAGGTGTTCTGTCTCTGTGATAGCTATTACGGGGCTATATAGTTCCATCTAACCGGAACACGATAGTGAACACTACCATTTAGCGGCAGATAAATTAGATTATACGGTGGTGCCTACGCCCTCGAGCTCATACACTGGAAATCTACCACCTGTAAATAAACAATGCAGCTAACACGGGTGGCACCCGGAGCGGATGAGCAAAAAAAAAATTGGAATTACTCCCCATTTCTTTGCGTTTGCACGCCTAAACCGCTAACCAATTTTTTGTTTGTTATTTAAACATGGATGATCACTGATGGGTGACACCCCCAAACGGGTGGCACCCGGTGCGGGCCGTCCCCCCCATAGCTACGACACAGATACGTTCCCATCTCTAAGGCATAAGTTGTTACGCCTCTGTTATGGAACTCTACCAAGAGCAAAAAAAGCTCAGCTGGTACCACATTATATCGAATATTTGAAATCATCTTTCTTAGTCTGAATGGGGCACATGCTTTTGAACAAATTGTCACAAAAAAAATAATAAAGAATCATGGCAAGTTTCATACATTGATTTGTACAAAAAAAAGTTAGAAAAAGGTACGAGCTAAAACGGGTTAGAAATATAATCTAGGGAACCTAAAGAACATTTTCTGGTATTTAAAATATTTTTAAATCATCGGAATAAAAATCGTCTTTCCTAACAACAGTAGAAGACCTCCATATTAAAGTTCAATTTCAAACTTTTTATTCCGGAGAGTTGAAAATATTTTAAGTATCAGGAAATGTTTTATTTTTAAAGAAAAATGGAAAGAAAAATTTGACTTCAGGAGAGACTTTCCGGCGAAATTGTTCTTTCCATTTTTCTTTAAAAATAAAATATATTTCACAAGCATGTGTTAATGCGAAATAATATAAAACAATCAGGAAATGTTGTTTAGGTTCAATGGATAATATCTCCATGCTGTTTCACCGTGTACCTTTGTTTTCATTTTTTCTGTACAAATCTTGCCATGATCCTTTTGGAACGAAGTACCTTATCGCGCGGTACGCTGGCTAAGGGCGCTAGGCGAGCGTCACGAAAAATCCTCACGACACTTGCTATAATGCGTAGCGCTCGGAGAGAGGGCAGGCCGAGTATAGGATTCGACTTATTCGTTCTGTCTCTCTCTCTCGACAGAGACAAACCACGCGACGCGCGCGTCTGTTGTGTATGCGTACATTGTTTTGTCGTGTTCGCGTGTATGTATGTAGTTTTAGTTATTTTTAATATTTAAAAAATAAACAATGTATAGTGAAAGTGATTTATTTGAAGTTGAAGATGAACTTCGTTCCAATCAGGTGTCCCACATGTGACACCTCAGACAGATTTTTTTGTTTTGTGGGCTATTTATTTTAATGTGGGCTTTGGAACTCTGTCAGTGAATGACAAAGAATGGTCCCATATTTTTTTGTTTTAGTCTTATCTTGCCGTTTGTAAAAGAGAGTATGGAACATTCTGTTAATACCTATTTTTATTATTAAGTATTTTTGGCCCATTTTGATTTTATTTTGTTTACTTTGACATATTAATCAACGTATCAGTTGTTATTCGCTTTAATTTTATATTTGTAATTTGACCTATCACAAGCGAATTCTATTATTTCCAAGTGATTAAATGAATTTTTGAGTTTGAGTTTATTTCAATGGATTTATCTATACTCATACTTATAATATTATAAAGTTTGTTTGTTTGTTTGAACGCGCTAATCTCAGGAACAACGGGTCCGATATGAAAAATTCTTTCAGTGTTAGATAGCCCATTTATCTAGGAAGGCATAAGGCTATATAACATCACGCTAAGATAAATAGGAGAGGGCACGTAACATGGAAACCGCGCGAAACCGGTGCGGGTCGCTAGTTTTATAATTTTAGATAATAATAATGTAAATGTATAATTAAGTAATTATATTTAACTTTAAGTTATACTTAACTATTATCTAAAACAAACACATATAACTACGAGAGAAAATAGACTAAACGCCTCCACTGCAGTAATTATAAATAAGTCTAGATTTGGCAAACGTAACTTATAAATACAAATTTTCATAATCGCACATATTTGTAAATTCTATCTATAATACACACATTAGCAATGCATTGCGTAAATTATATATTTTACTATACTTGGTGGGTTGCTATAGCAACAGCGATTCCTGTTTTGGTCCTTCGTCCTCCATACATGTACATGCTGTCACATCTGGCAGATACGACGGGTCGTACCATGGAGCAACACCGGAGGGGAGAGGTTTGAAATGGGGAAATGGAGGAATTTGTAAATAATTGATGCTTTCCATATTATACAAAATTGTTCAGTGTATATTTAATTTATTATGTGTTTTTTATTATTATTTGTGGTTATTCACTGTAGGTCAGTTTAAAAAAAATGACGATGTAAAAGTGCTCTCCAGGAGCCTAATTATATGAAATAAATGAATAAACTGAGTAGCTATATGCAGGCTTTCCCCTCTGTCAAAGTACAAGCCCAAATGGGCCTATAACTGTCGCCTAGGTGTTTAAATGTGTGCGTGAAATTGTTTATGTATTTTGATAAAGTCAAGGTGTGAGTTTCGTAGTAATAGACGATTTTTGTATTTCCCCCGGCAATAAATGACAGACTGTTTTGTATTGTAATAAACGCTATGCGTAGCGCTATAGCTTAATAGCTATATACTTATATGAGACTTTTGGGGAACTTGATATTATGCAGGAAAGAGCATGAAAGTAAGTTGAACGCGGTCGAGATGAGATCTTTGCGCAAGATCTGCGGTGCATCACTCACCGATCGCGTTCGTAATGAAGATGTAAGAAAGAGACTTTGTGTGAATGATAGTATCGGTGTAAAAATGAAAAAAGGCATGCTCCGATGGTTCGGGCATATAGAAATAATGTCGAATGAGCGAATGACTAAACAGATATACAATGCGAATGTGGATGGTTGCAGAGGCCCTGGAAGACCAAGACTGACCTACCATGACCAAATAGGTCGAGTTCTGTCTGATGGTGGGGTCAAAAGTCTTAGGAATCGGCGTGCATGTATGAAGAGAATGATGAAGGTAGACGAGGCACGAGAGGTTTGTCAGAACCGGGATATCTGGCGCTCTACACTCTCTGCCTACCCCGTTAGGGACTTGGCGTGAAGATACATACATACATTGACATTATAGGAACTAGATATTTTGGGAATTTGGAATTTTGAGAAATTTGACATTTTGAAACCACTTGACATTTTGGGTATTTGACATTCTGGACTGAAACGACGCTATGGCTACTCCCCGCCGGTCGGCCGGTGGGCCGTGTTGCTCTATGTTGCAAGTACAAAAAATATACAGTTTACACAAAGCACTCATGTATATTTCACTTAATTAAAACTAAACTACAATTATTAGTAGATAATATTTTGCTAAACAGCTGTAATATATTTCAAGTAACTACTTAATATATTAACCCCCTTATTCATAAACGTACATTAGATACGTTTTAGCTATAGAATGCTTCTTCTTTGTCAGTTGCATTGTCAAATGTGCAGGATAGAAAAAGACAAAGGTGAGATTAGCAACACTTTAGCTAAAATACGTTTATGAACAATGGGGTTTATGTTTAAAATAACGAATTCAATACTACACTTTTGTTATAAGTCTTATAAGTAGTATTTCTACACTTCCTACATTTCGATAGTGATGCTCCGTCACTAGAGCTCTACCACCAGTAAAAACTATCCCATTCCCATTAGAGCACTTTTCGTTCCCCATTAGTACACTTTTTATTTCCATTTGAGCTCTTTTCCTTTCCCATTAGAGCATTTTTCTTTTCCAATTAGAGCATTTCTCCTTTACCATCAGAGCATTTTCTTTTACCCATCAGAACACTTTCCTTTACCCATTAGAGCACTTTTCCTTTCCCACGATAGCACTTTTCCTTTACCATGAGAGCACTTTTTTCCCATTTGAGTACTTTTCTTTTCCCATTTGAGCACTTTCCCCTTCCCATCAGAGCATTTTTCTCCATTAAAACATAAAACAGATTGTCAATTTATTGAAAACGTTATTGTAAACACAAAAATCGTGTAAAATATATAACACTCTTTATTCTAAAGTATTAAAAAAGTATTTTTAAATTAAAAAAATAAACAAATCTCAATGCTGATATTACAGTTTATATTGTTAGAAATAAAATCTTACTATTAAATGGAATAGCTACATTCTCGTACAGTACCCAGTAAAGGAATATTGCTCATCGAGCCTATGAAAGAGGCAATCGGCTAGTTTCGACTTCGTAGAGCATAGAGCAACACCGGAGGGGAGTAGCCATATGGAGGCTTTCCCCTCTGTCAAAGAACAAGACCAAATTGTCCTATGCCTGTCGCCTAGATGTTTAAATGTGTGCGTGAAATTGTTTCTGTATTTTGTTAAAGTCAAGGTGTGAGTTTCGTAGTAATAGACGATTTTTGTAGTGTGCGTGTGTGTCGCACGCATTTCCCCCCGCAAAAAATGACAGACTGTTTTGCATCGGTGATACACGCTATGGCTACTCCCCTCCGGTCCACCGCGGCCGGTGGGCCGAGTTGCTCTATGTCGTAGAGCGTTATTTCTGCTGCACACTGCCTACGTAAGCACTGATAGATAGGTGGACAAACGTCACATATGTAAGGTGTGAAAGAGATAACGCTCTACAGACCCGAAATAAGCCGAAATCTCCTTCCTAGGCTCGATGTACATTATTTCTTGTTGGATACTATCTACAGGGTGTAATCGTTAAGTGTGCACAGGCGATTATTCTGTAAATATTATAGATATCAAAAAACTTTAAACTGATATCGAACGAGTAAAATGGCAAAAACAACTTTTTTTAAATAAAACGAGATATATCTAGAATTAACTGCCTCGGTAGCCTAGTGGTAGCAGGCCACTACTACTACGCTGAGGTCCTGGGTTCGATTCCCGGGTAGAGGTTATCAGAGATAATGGTGTAAAGTCTTTATCTTTAGTTCTATTGCAATTTTTACATTTAGATACTGGACAATCATATATTCTCACGCGGACGAAGTCGCGGGCACAGCTAGCACTAGATTAGAATTTTTTGGGTGATACTAGTTTTATTCTTAAGAAGATATTATGTTATGGATGTGGCAAACAAGCATGCAGTTCACATTGATGTTAAGTGATGACTGCAGCCTATAGACACCCACACAAAGACCAAGGTCAAAATGCAGATGCGTTGCCACTCCTGAGGCCTAAGGTGTTATGCCTCTGTGCCGGAAATTACAGGGCCGTACATTACCACCTGACCGGAACACGATAGTGCTGAACACTACCATTTAGCGGCAAGTATATTAGGTAATGCGGTGGTGCCTACGCCCGCGAGCTCCGTCACTGGAGCTCTACCACCGTTTCTACCAGCATTTGCAGTTCTACCACCAGTTCTACCAGCGTTTGCAGATTCTCGGGGTGGCATATCCTACACCGGGAGATTATAAGGTACTGTACATTAGGGACACCATTAAATATATCTCAGATATATTTAAGGGGACCATGGATGAAAGTATATAGGGTCTTGGGGATGAACACAAAAGATCCCAATGGGTCGAAGTGTCCCAGTGTAACCGCTGGCCCCACAATAAGATAAGATGGGGCTGTGAGTGTAAGCGTATTTTTTTTTTTATTATTCATGTCACTATTTAAGTAACAGAAATAATGGCTTATTTTATTTTAATTTTTTTTATATAGTAACGGAACTACCGTCTGCGCACACTTAACGATCACACCCCGTACAATCAATCAGTATAGTGAATAATCAATATTTTGGCTAATTTATTATTGTACATACAAATTTAGGCAGTATTTTAGATCACTTAATGAATTTAATAATACTAAGAGTATAATATTTTAATAAATGATAATAATATGGGCAAGTTGTGATAAGGCAAGTGCAAATTTTTGCTTTTTTTATTTAAAAAGCAAAAACTTGCACTTGAAATTAAAGAAAAAAAATTTTTTTTTAATCGTGTGCAGTTCACACTTGGTACAATTGAAACGTTTGAAAAATTTCATAAGAGACACTTTATAATGCTATCTCACTTTCTCCCACGTTAAATCTTATTAACTTACATGTCTTGTCTCTTTTTACTGTTGCTTTTTCGTTTCATTGACTTTGAAATCACAACAATGCTGAAGAAGCTTTCGTTGCAAAATATGACTTCGGGCAGGTATCAAACCAGCAACCTCAGGATAACTATTTTACGTGTTTTTTTTTTATGTAACGGAAGTGGCTTACAATCATGCAGTTCACATTGATGTTAAGTGACATATGCATAGACACCAACACTAAAAACTTCGAATTAAATACAAAATTATGACATTAAATAAACTAACCTAATTTATCTTGTAATATCAAAATACATTTTAATAAAAAAATCACAATCACATAACACTATTTCTGAGCTGATCATATTTTTTTTTTCACAAAATTACTTAAAGTTTAAAAACGTATGTTGCTGTTACTAGCTAGTATAATAAAAGAGATAGAAGATATATTGTTTCCCTCTAACATAGAACAACACGGGCGACCGGCCACGACTGACCGGAGTAGCCAAATGCAGACTTTCCCCTCTGTCAAAGTACAAGCCCAAATGGGCCTATGCCTGTCGCTTAGATGTTTAAATGTGTGCGTGAAATTGTTTATGTATTTTGTTTAAGTCCAGATGTGAGTTTCGTAGTAATAGCATATTCTCTATATGTAATAATACTACGTATAGAATGGACACATCGACGTCCCGCCCGCATCACTCACCCCTTCCCCTCTTATGGGCGACGGTTGGTGTTTTGTACGTGCTACGCACACAGATGCGCGTGTAAATACACGACACTGACTGATGTCTGTGTAATAGAAACCAAATTAAGCGTTTGTATGGAATTTTGGCGGAGTGTCCGCGGTGTGGTAGTAGACGATTTTTGTTTAGTGTGTGTGTGTGTATCACACTTTACTGGTGGTAGAGCTCCA
Source organism: Macrosoma leucophasiata (assembly GCA_036365455.1). Lineage (NCBI taxonomy): Eukaryota > Metazoa > Arthropoda > Insecta > Lepidoptera > Hedylidae > Macrosoma > Macrosoma leucophasiata. Next base: position 7,029,725 of record JAWQUS010000029.1, read on the forward strand.
GTGACGGAGCTCGCGGGCGTAGGCACCACCGCATTACCTAATATACTTGCCGCTAACTGGTAGTGTTCAGCACTATCGTGTTCCGGTCAGGTGGTAATGTACGGCCCTGTAATTTCCGGCACAGAGGCATAACACCTTAGGCCTCAGGAGTGGTAACGCATCTGCATTTTTACCTCTGGTCATTGTGTGAGTGTCTATAGGCTGCAGTCATCACTTAACATCAATGTGAACTGTATGCTTGTTTGCCACTCTTAAAACATAAAAAAAAAAAAGTTCCCCTCGCAAAAAATGACCGACTGTTTTGCATCGGTAATAAACGCTATGGCTGCTCCCCTCCGGTGCGCCGCGGCCGGTGGCCCGTGTTGCTCTATGCCCTCGAACAACAAAAAACGTATTACAACTTATTCCTTGTAAGTATAGAGTTATTACGTATTACTATGCAAAAATCTCAAAAAAAAAATATCTATAAAGGAGATGTTGCGAGCTCGGCTCTGGTTCGTACACGTCCTCAAAAAATGCGTAAATTAAAGAAGAATCCGAGAAAAATACAATTAACTTATTCAAGAATATATTTTAGAGTTACAACCACATTTAATTCAAACGACTTTATCATTTTCAACCATGTTAAACACGGCGGCGATACAGCCGCCACTTGGGATCAATCGATTTCGATAGTATTTAGAAAATATTCCTTTTTTCTCTAAGTACTATATAATCAAAATATAATTTAAAAATGAAAATGTCAAAATGTCATCGTCCGCCATATTCGCCATGTTGGTTTTGAGTTGCAATTCTAACTGCAAAGAATGTTTTGTAACTGCAAACAAAGCCAAATAAGTGAAAATATGCAGTAAAAAACTTTTACATATTGATTATACCTGTTCAATGATATTGTGTACAATACATAGCCGGAGGTCCATACATTTTCGCAACATCTCCTTTTGATCGTGTTCAAATCACAAGTTTTTAACAATGCCGTCACAAAATCCAGCCTAAAATATGACGTCACAGCTATTTTAGACTCAAACACATAAGAAATAAGTTACAAATTTGTACTGAACGCATGTACGCCAATAGCTCCCTTAATAATACGTTGAAATAATTAAATAAATATCTTTCTCCCAACGCCTTTGAAGAGATATCTGAAATAGAGATATACAAATTAAATAGAACCCTATACAAAAAAAACCCAAATATCTTTATTTAATTTAAAGAAAAATGGAAAGAAAAATTCGACTTCAGGCGAGACTCGAACTCGCGACCTACTGGGAATCTAGTCCAGCCGCTCTTCCAATTGAGCTACTGAAGTCCTTTTCAGAAGTCAGTCAGGACTTCAGTAGCTCAATTGGAAGAGCGGCTGGACTGGATTCCCAGTAGGCCGCGAGTTCGAGTCTCGCCTGAAGTCAATTTTTTCTTTCCATTTTTCTTTAAATTAAATATATCATGCATGTGTCGCATCACAAGCATGTGTTAATGCGAAATAATATAAAACAATCAAATATCTTTAACCTAAAACACTAATATACATACACAACTTGCATGCTTGTAAAAAAAATATCGTACTCACAAATAAAATATAATAATATTACTTACTATTATCATTTATTACTTACTACTTATTATATACTTGCCGCTAAATGGCAGTGTTCAGCACTATCGTGTTCCGGTCAGGTGGTAATGTACGGCCCTGTAATTTCCGGCACAGAGGCATAACACCTTAGGCCTCAGGAGTGGTAACGCATCTGCATTTTGACCTTGGTCTTTGTGTGCGGTGTCTATAGGCTGCAGTCATCGCATAACATCAATGTGAACTGCATGCTTGTTTGCCACTTTCATGACAAAAAAGAATGTATGTATCTTCACCCCCGGTCCCTTACGGGGTAGGCAGAGAGGGTGGGTCACATTGGGACCAGGGACCGGATTAGCGGCTGATTTTAAAAGCGCTTTATATTTTTATCCCTACGATATACCTTGCGGCCATATCATCCTCTAGAATCTAGAAAGTCTTACCCAAGGAAAGGGTAAGGGGCCGTTCAAGTATTACGTAAGCAGATTTATTACAATTCTTTACCCCCCCCATCCCCCTTGTCAGCAAAAGTAACCAAAGCTCTTACCCCCTCCCCCCATGCTTACGTAAACATTTTTCAATTAATGTATTGTTTTTTTAATATTATAATTTTAAAATGAAAATAGATTTAGGATAGAGATTAGATTTTACTGTTACCGTAATAAGTGAATAACTACCGATGACGTAATCATCATCTAGACTCCCCTACCCCCCATGTCATCCAAAATAAGCAGAGCGAAGACGCCCCCGCCCCCCTATAGTGCTCACGTAATACTTGAACGGCCCCTAACCCAATAATCTATCTTATCGTTAGGGTAACTCTAACGTGCCAATTTAACGTATTTCTACTGATAACGAGTACTATACTCTATTTTTAAAGAAAAATGGAAAGAAAAATTCGACTTCAGGCGAGACTCGAACTCGCGACCTACTGGGAATCTAGTCCAGCCGCTCTTCCAATTGAATGCGAAATAATATAAAAACAATTATTAAGGGTAAAAGCGACTTCTTTACGATATTCAATAAACTGCAAAGTCGTTCTAAGTCGTCTATTGTATCGGTTGCCTAACTAGCATAGTTGGTAATAGATGGCGCTGCTGCTACCATAAAGCAAGGCAATAGATGTGAAGGAAAGATTTGACAAATCGGGCAGGACTTCAGTAGCTCAATTGGAAGAGCGGCTGGACTAGATTCCCAGTAGGTCGCGAGTTCGAGTCTCGCCCGAAGTCGAATTTTTCTTTCCGTTTTTCTTTAATAATAAAATATATTTCACAAGCATGTGTTAATGCGAAATAATATAAAAACGAGTACTAAACTCACATTAGACGCTCTCGGCAGGGCTCTGGAACTCGGCCAGGGCGTGCACAGGGCTGGGTTGCTTCTTCTGACTGCCCCTTCGCACCTTGGCCCGAACCTCTTCGGGTTTCTCCGGACGAATCAAAGGCTTCTTCTCCGGTGCCTTCATACGCCACACTACTATCGGCGACTGGAGGGTAGAAAGTGTTGAAGAATTAGTTTTTTTTTTTTTTTATGTAATCGAAGTGGCAAACAAGCATGCAGTTCACATTGATGTTAAGTGATGACTGCAGCCTATAGACACCCACACAAAGACCAAGGTCAAAATGCAGATGCGTTACCACTCCTGAGGCCTAAGGGTGTTATGCCTCTGTGCCGGAAATTACAGGGCCGTACATTACCACCTGACCGGAATACGATAGTGCTGAACACTACCATTTAGCGGCAAGTATATTAGGTAATGCGGTGGTGCCTACGCCAGCGAGCTCCGTCACTGGAGCTCTACCACCAGTAGAAATAGTTGTATAGTATAGTTGCCATGGCAACGGTTGTTAAGGACGCTGAAATGTCGATGCAAGGTGTTGGAGTTGTTGAATGTGTTGTATGAAATGATGGCCAGAGCTAAGCTTTAAAAAATTAAAATATAATAGGTACTATCAGCGATTGGGGGGTAGAAAGTGTTGAAGAATTAGTTGTCATAGCAACAGTTGTTAAGGACGCAAAAAGCACAGTACAAATATGAACAGTATGGAAACTAAGTACAAAACGTTCGAAATGGCACACTAAAACAAACACGCGCATCGACGCTCGATGTAGCGAGTGACTCAGTACTGCAGCACCGCGAGAACCGCTTAGAGGCCTCGTCGATGCGCATGTTTGTGTGAGTGTGACGTTTCAAGGTTTTGTACGTAGTTTCCACACTGTTCATATTTGCATTGTGCAAAAATGTCGATGGCAAACGTTGCCATGACAACATGACAACAATTAAGAACTACACCTTGCGTATTGTTGTTAAATGTATTGAGTGAAGGTTTAAAACATGAAATGTGGTGTAAAACAGCAGCGAGGTGACATTCGTTGAATTATAAATTACTCTGAGCACAGAGAAGGAATATGTCGTACGAACCGGTTGTCATGGCAACTGTCAAAACATGCACAGATACCGGCGGGAAGCGGTTACCATGCCAACGGTCAAACACAACAAAAATAAGTAGCAGAGTTATTAGCAAGGATTATAAACAAATGTTATTTAAACTTCTATACTAATATTATAAAGCTGAAGAGTTTGTTTGTTTGTTTGTTTGAACGCGCTAATCGCAGAAACTACTAATTCGATTTGAAAAATTCTTTCAGTGTTAGATAGCCCATTTATCGAGGAAGACTTTAGGCTATATAACATCACGCTAGGATGATCAGTCTCCTATTCAGGGTAGGTAACATTTCAACCGCGCGAAGCCGGGGCGTGCCGCTAGTTAATTAATATATGACGGCGCCTTCGAAAACAACACGTGGAACCAAATAATAACTTGTAAACAACACCTGCAGGCAACTTCCACGTAATGCCTTGACAAACAACACCTGCAGGCAACTTCCACGTAATGCCTTGACAAACAACACCTGCAGGCAATTTCCAAGTAATGCCTTGACAAACAACACCTGCAGGCAACTTCCACGTAATGCCTTGACAAACAACACCTGCAGGCAATTTCCAAGTAATGCCTTGACAAACAACACCTGCAGGCAACTTCCACGTAATGCCTTGACAAACAACACCTGCAGGCAACTTCCACGTAATGCCTTGACAAACAACACCTGCAGGCAATTTCCAAGTAATGCCTTGACAAACAACACCTGCAGGCAACTTCCACGTAATGCCTTGACAAACAATACCTGCAGGCAACTTCCATGTAATGCCTTGACAAACAACACCTGCAGGCAACTTCCACGTAATGCCTTGACAAACAACACCTGCAGGCAACTTCCACGTAATGCCTTGACAAACAACACCTGCAGGCAATTTCCAAGTAATGCCTTGACAAACAATACCTGCAGGCAATTTCCAAGTAATGCCTTGACAAACAACACCTGCAGGCAATTTCCAAGTAATGCCTTGACAAACAACACCTGCAAGCAACTTCCACGTAATGCCTTGACAAACAACACCTGCAGGCAATTTCCAAGTAATGCCTTGACAAACAACACCTGCAGGCAACTTCCACGTAATGCCTTGACAAACAACACCTGCGGGCAATTTCCAAGTTATGCCTTGACAAACAACACCTGCAGGCAATTTCCAAGTAATGCCTTGACAAACAACACCTGCGGGCAATTTCCAAGTTATGCCTTGACAAACAACACCTGCGGGCAATTTCCAAGTTATGCCTTGACAAACAACACCTGCAGGCAATTTCCAAGTAATGCCTTGACAAACAACACCTGCAGGCAACTTCCACGTAATGCCTTGACAAACAACACCTGCAGGCAATTTCCAAGTAATGCCTTGACAAACAACACCTGCAGGCAACTTCCACGTAATGCCTTGACAAACAACACCTGCAGGCAATTTCCAAGTAATGCCTTAAGTGCAAATGCCTTGAGAAATAACACGTGCAGCAACCAAGTAATAACTCATGGACAAACGATATAAAGAGGGTTGTAAATGCCGACCGGGGGATAGTCTCTTATCGGCGCTCGCTCGAGGCACAGGCTGTTGTGTAGTTTAGCAGATAGTTGATGGGACACAGTTGAATCGAATTATTGTAGGACAGTTATGCTGCCAGTTAGAACAGTGAACAATCAGTGAAATAATAGTGATATTAATAAAGTTGAATTAAATGGGCAGAAGACTAATGATAGTAGTAGTATCGTATCCCGGTTAATATGGTTGCCCGGTCCGAAGGGTTTCTTGTCCGTTCTTCCCTGCCGGAAGTGATCGAATGGGCGGACCTTTGGCAATATACGACTTTCTTCTGCCAAACTGTGCTTTATTTCATCATCCGCTCGAGTACCCACCTACAAATGCCCGCAAACATGATTTACATGTCGGCTTATGGAAAGACATGCACACAACACTACCTACATATTTGGCCTGGAGAGGGTCTACGCCGATATATATATATGAAGTAGTTGTCATGCATCGGTTGAAAGCTTTTACTGTCGGTTGAAAGTTTTTACTGGTGGTAGAGCTTCAGTGACGGAGCTCGCGGGCGTAGGCACCACCGCATTACCTAATATACTTGCCGCTAAATGGTAGTGTTCAGCACTATCGTGTTCCGGTCAGGTGGTAATGTACGGCCCTGTAATTTGCGGCACAGAGGCATAACATCTAAGGCCTCAGGAGTGGTAACGCATCTGCATTTTGACCTTGGTCTTCATGTGGGTGTCTATAGGCTGCAGTCATCACTTAACATCAATGTGAACTGCATGTTTGTTTGCCACGCCCATTAAATAAAAAAAAAAATAAAAAAAAAGCCGGTGACCCAGTAAATGCTAAATCTACGTTATAAGCAATAGACAGATAAATACCTTGATTCAAAGCTAAGAATAGAACAATATGATATGGTACTGACAAAAACAATAAATTTTTCATAGCTACAACATGTAACGGGAATAACGCACACTCTCTAACACCTCCATTAGAAAATCGAGTCGTAATCATAATACACGAACTGAAATTACATGTTTATGTATTTAATATTTTTTATTTAAGAAATAAGTTGTCCTCAATTTGTACGACAGTATGCACACCCTATGCGTACTTACCCTACATCTACCTACGGTTACACATAAAACACGAACCGAAAAAAGTGATGTAGCGTAACTTGTGTACCCTTATTTAACACTCGCTAGTAATAAAATATTTTTTTATTTTCCTCCATTTGATTTTTTAAATTATTGTTTAAAATAAAAAGCACCTCTCACTCGTTGAGAGGTGCTTTTTATTTTAAATAATTTCTAATAAACTTGTTGAGACTAGCATTTTATTTTGGATAGACGTTAGTTTCATTTTCGTTTGTATTGACTGTTCACCAAATGGGTGACCATGATTTTATTAATTGTAATTAATTTTAGGAAAAAATGTTACCTATATCAAAAATGCCTGAAATCGATTCGGTTATCGATTCTGAACAAACTAGTTTCGGGTTGTACATTCAATCCTGTTACACGTTGTATTTGAATATCAATAGGCTCGACATCCAATACATAAAATTACAACTCACATAGTTATTCTGCCCGGGCCAGCGTTTGCAGCAAATAGTTACATATATAATATAGCAGACATACCTTACTTGCTAGCGCGATCGCATACTTACTTGCTAGTTAGCGTAGCATGCTATTCATGCCGATATAATCACTACTATAGCTTATGGGCAATTTTGTAAAATCAAATAGTTTAGTATCCCACTGCAGAATCATTTTGTTCATCCAGATACGCTGCAAACCATATTTATAACTAGCTGTGCCCGCGACTTCGCCCGCGTGAGGATTTATGACTGTTCAGTATCTACCCAGACGAAGTCGTGGGCACAGCTGGTATAAAAGTAGCCTAAGTTACTCCTTATTATACAAGCTATATGCCAGTGAAAGTCCCGTCAAAATCCGTTCAGCCGTTCCCAAGATTAGCCCCGCCAAACAGACAGACAAAAATTGTAAAAAATGTTGTTTTGGTATATGTACCGTGTATACATACATATGCATTTAGTAAAAAGCGGTTATTTTTATACTACAAACAGACACTCCAATTTTATTTATTTGTATAGATCTAGAGAATTTATATCCACTAGGTTGCCTATCAAAATTTGGCCGCAAGTATGTATTTATAATTAAATTATTTCATCTAGCCAGCAACTCTTATTTGCGGCCGATTTAATTTGGCTCCCGTATATCATGATAATAAGAAAAAATAAGCTTAAATTTGATTTATAAATAATACATGCACGTTATAGACGTAAAAAGTTATCGAAGCGGAACGAAAATATGTAGGGGCGGCCAAGTGCGCAACGGCAGTCGTGATTTTTCAGAGTCTTTATGCATTTTGAAGTAAACTATATATTATTGAAAAACAAGTTAAAAGAATTTCTTTCCCAAAAAAATATATTAAAATATACTTGCGGCCATTTTTTTTATAGGGGGTCGCTCATGAATCACGTGATGTTTTTAGCATCACTTTGACCCTCCTCCTCCCCCTTGGTGATACGTGGTGAGGTTTCAGATTACCCCCCCACCCCGCACCTTACATCACGTGTATTTTTTGGAATAAAATAGGTAGTTAGGTTAGGCAGCTACCTATTTTTTTAATTTAGCTGAAAATAAGGCATCGGGATTAAGAATCGCGCAAATAGCAATATACTAGGCATGTATTTGGCGTGAAAATGACTGATTGTCGTGACGAAAATTTATCTAATTGTTGCCTAAATCACCCACCAATTTTCGGTTGAAATTGGGCACTCAAAGAAGAAATAAATACACGTGTAGCGTCCACTACATTAAGGCGCCAACTAGTGGAACACAGACGAAACCTCACAGTACTTGTCTAGTACGGTAGATGGCGTGCATTCGAATTACATCGCACATGCGAAGACTTCTCAAGAGTTGGTATATATACAACTTCCCAATGTCAATCGTTGGGCCGCGACCCGCCAAGCGCTACCACCTCGCCTGGTCGGAGGATCCTCCCTTTTTCGTCGGAGGAACACTTCCACCCGTTCCTTCACACACGTGATATCTCCATATGCTCTCCCCTCCCCCTTATGATGTTTTGTGATTTTTCCTGAACACCCCTCCCCCTTTCGAGCCTCACGTGGTTAATGGACGACCCCTAGGCAACCTAGTGCATATATCTCTAGATAATAAATATGCGTAAAAACAGGTTTTCTTTTTTTTATGTAATAAAAGTGGCAAACAAGCATGCAGTTCACATTGATGTTTAGTGATGACTGCAGCCTATAGACAACCACGCAATGACCAGAGGTCAAAATACAGATGTGCTGCCACTCCTGAGACATTAGGTGTTATGCCTCTGTGCCGGAAATTACAGGGCCGTACATTACCACCTGACCGGAACACGATAGTGATGAACACTACTATTTAGCGCCAAGTATATGAGGAAATGCGGTGGTGCCTACGCCCGCGAGCTCCGTCACTGGAGCTCTATCACCGCTTGCTGCTTTCCGACAACCGTGGTCACTGGCAGTCTGCCCGTGACCACGGTAGCTGGAAAGCGACCGAAACGAGAAGAAGATTGGGGAGTGTTGTATACGCAAGAAAATCCGCAAATTTAATTTCTACAAGTCCTTCTACAAGACTTCCAAAAATAAATTTTGTTTTTAAAGAAAAATGGAAAGAAAAATTTGACTTCAGGCGAGGCTCGAACTCGCGACCTACTGGGAATCTAGTCCAGCTGCTCTTCCAATTGAGCTACCGAAGTCCTGCCCGATTTGTCAAATCTTTCCTTCACATCTATTGCATTGCTTTATGGTAGCAGTAGCGCCATCTATTACCAACTATGCTAGTTAGGCATAAATAATTCAGAACCAAAATTAGCCAAATCGGTCCAGCTATTCTCGAGTTTTAGCGAGACTAATGAACAGCTATATATTTTTGATTACTATATATTTGAGATTGGCCCTGTAATTTCCGGCACAGAGGCATAACACCTTAGGCCTCAGAAGTGGCAACGCATCTGCATTTTGACCACTGGACCTCTAGTTATTGTGTAAGTGTCTATAGGCTGCAGTCATCACCTAACATCAATGTGAACTGCATGCTTGTTTGCCACTACCATTACATAAAAATATATATATATATATATTGTACACGCGCGAAGCCGAGACGGATATACTTACAGCGACGGTACCCTGGCGCGTGTATTTAGTGGAAGCGACGTACGAAGCCTTCACGGTCAGCACCACGGCGCTCATGAGGTTCTTGGCGGCTTGAATCAAGGATGTTGCACTGTCCAGCTGAAATAAAGAAAAAAAACGTAACTTCACCCCTGTAATCCCCGACTGTTTAGGCAGAGGTAAATGCATGCATTCAAGCATACATGCAAACACACACGATTCGCCAATGACGTTTTGGCCCATGTAGCAGGTGGCGAGCCTGTTGACATCTCCGGGCACATTACCAAACTTCGAGGTACTGGGAAATTGCCAGAAAATGGAAAAGTCACAATAGAACCCGAGATAAAGGACTTTACATCATTATCTCTATTTTATTTTAAAGAAAAATGGAAAGAAAAATTTGACTTCAGGCGAGACTCGAACTCGCGGCCTACTGTGGCAGCAGCGCCATCTATTGCCAGACTATACTAGTTTTTATTTATCATAACTTATCATTGGTAAGTTTTAAAATAAGTATATACTCATTTGTGATTAAAATAGGGCATTCTTGAATAATATATGGTATTCTATTTCCATGATTTATTATTCGGTATTCGGCCGAATATCGAATATTAAAAAAAGTGGCCGAATACTGAATAACGGCCGAATATTCGTGGCATCTCTATTTTTTACTTTATTTTCGAACGAAAAAAAAAGGTAGAGGTTTCCTTCCAGTCTGGAAGAAATAGCTATGTAGCGTAGTCAATCTACAACTCACCCCGCTGACGATCAACTCGCCGGATATGTTCTGCACGTCGGCCTTCACCTTGCTGGTGATTTGGATCTGGTGGCAGTAGAGAGCTATACGCTGGAGATACGCCAGCAGATCTTGCTTCGTCGACGATTCTGGACACTGGAATGTAAACACAACAATTACATTACTAATATAAAAAATATAATAAGAAGATAACCCATTACAAAGTAGATCAAAATTCTCGAAAGGGCCTCTACGCGTTGGACCCCCCATGTCCCCGCGCAAGCCTGACAAAGGTCCGGGGTTCAAATTGGACCCCGTGCTGACGAGAGACATAAAAAATATCGAAAACTTATCAAGTGTGCTATGAAATTTGAAGAGTTCCCTCGATATCGCCAGGATCCCATCATCACATATTGACACGGTCACAATGGGACCAACTGTGAGGCAAACCCTTTCAAACAAAATCAAAATTATCCAAATCGGTACAGGCGTTTTCAAATTATCGGATAATACATAAAAAAAAAGATACGGTCGAATTGAGAGCCTCCTCCTTTTTTCGAAGTCGGTTAAAAAGAAAAAACAGAAAGAAAAAATTGATTTCGGGCAGGAATCGAACCTGCGACCTCAGGATAACCAGTCCAGCCGCTTTTACTACTAAGCTACCGAAGTCCCAGGTTCGATTCCTGCCCGAAGTCAAATTTTTCTTTCCGTTTTTTCTTTCATTTGAGAATAGAAATGAAAGAAAAAACGGAAAGAAAAATTAGATAAATTAGAGATATGAGATAGACAAGTTAAAAAAGAATATTTTTAACTTGTCTATCTCATACAATACTTTAATAAATGTACTGGTGATAGAGCTCCAGAGACGGAGCTCGCGGGTGTAGTGGTGCCTACGCCCGCTTTACCTAATTTACAAGCCGCTAAATGGTAGTGTTCAGCACTATCGTGTTTCTATCTGGTGATAATTACAGGGCCGTACTTGTAATTTACGGCACAGAGGCATAACACCTTAGGCTTCATTAGTGGTAACGCATCTGCATTTTGACCTTGGTCTTTGTGAGGGTGTCTATAGGTTGCAGCCATCACTTAACATCAATGTGAACTACATGCTTGTTTGACACTTCAAATACATAAAAAAAAAATTAAAAAAAATTTATATCCATACATTTCTATATTATTTTCAGACTTCGTCACTTTTTATGGGAGGTAGAACGCAATTACCTGTTCGGCGATCTCGCGAGTAAGTTTATCTAGTTTGGTGCCCGCCTCGGAGATTTTCTTGGCTGCGTTTATGACATCCATAGTGGTTTTCAACGGACCGCGGCCTCTGCAAAGATAATACAGAATATAAATTATTTTTAAAGAAAAATGGAAAGAAAAATTCGACTTCAGGCGAGACTCGAACTCGCGACCTACTGGGAATCTAGTCCAGCCGCTCTTCCAACTGAGCTACTGAAGCCCTGCCCGATTTGTCAAATCTTTCCTTCACATTTATTGCCTTGCTTTATGGTAGCAGCAGCGCCATCTATTGCCAACTATGCTAGTTAGGCAACCGATATAATAGACTTTTCAGTTTATTGAATATCGTAAAGAAGTCGCTTTTACCCTTAATAATTGTGAGTCTCGCCTGAAGTCGAATTTTTCTTTCCATTTTTCTTTAAAAATAAAATATATTTCACAAGCATGTGTTAATGCGAAATAATATTTAAAAAAAACAAGAATATAAATTACTAGATGACCCGACAAAAGTCGTTCGTCTGAATAAGTTAAAGAGGCATTGCCTTACAAAGTTAAAAAAAATACCAAGCGGGTCCCATCTAAAAAAAAAATTTCAAGCGTGTCCCATCATCGGCGTGAGCAACGCTTTTGAATGGTTTGAATTAATTTTATTTTTTATGCACGCCATTTTTACATAACTATATTATAATACACCATTCTTTGTCGAATTTCATTTTATAGCTTCTGAACACTTCTACTTATTACAATTATTTTAATGTCTAAACTAAACTACCTCAGTAGCATAGTGGTAGCAGGCCACTACTATTACGCTGGAGGTCCTGGGTTCGACTCCCGGGTCGGGGACTATCAGAGATAACGGTTTAAAATCCTTTATCTCTGCTTCTATTGGGATTTTTCCATTTTCTGGAAGTTTCCCAGTACCCCGGAGTTTGGTAATGTGCCCGGAGATGGCAACAGGTTCGCCACCTGTTACGTGGGCCAAAACGTAACCGGCGAGTCGTGGGTGTTTGCATGTATGATTGAATGCATGCATTTACCTCTGCCTACCCCTTCGGGGATTACAGGCGTGAAGTTACGTATTTTAATGTCTTTAAGTTGACAGACAAGCAAACGGGCCACCTGATGATGCGTGGTCACCGTCGCCTATGAACATTTGCAACACCAGGGGAGTTGACAACGCGCTGCCAGCACTGAAGGACTCTTTTGAGGCAATTTTTTGAAGAATCCCATATTGTAGCACCTAGGGAAGACCTCAGAGGGAAGTTCGTTCCACAATTTACACGCTCTGGGCAGAAACGAACGTGAAAACCGCACCGTTGAACACTGCCAGGTGTCCAGTCGGTGAGGGTGGAACTTCTCTCTTCGGCGGGCAGTACGGTGTAGGAAAAGAGACGGTGGCACCATGTTGAACATTTGTTGTTAAGCCATCGACACAAATAATTTCCCCGACTTAATGAATATCCTAGCTCGATGGAAATAAAATTGACTTACTGGGCACAATCACAATTGGCTCACCGGTCAAAATTTGATATATTGGTCGAAAATACTGTGACCTGGAAAAAACGCGACATACCGGAATAAAATTTACTCCCGGGCCAAAAATTGACCCACCGGTCAAAATTGACTCACGGGTCTAAATTGACGAAAACGTGCCAAAACACCTGGTAAAATCGGGCATGTCCAGCATAATCATGCTCATATGCTTGACGACCATGATGATATTGTTGCCGGTGTCGTCCCATTTCGCCACCTCGTGGTCGAACGTCATTCGCGACTGAGGTTCTGAACAACTCCACTTGCTTTATTTGTTGGGAGTTGACTTATTTGTTAAGCCAACCACATAATAAACTTCCCCGACTCGATTGATGAAATAACCAACTCGATGGAGATAAAATTAACTTTAATTACTAGTCACAATTGGCTCACTGGTCAAAAGTGGCTCGCTGGTCATAATTACAAATATTGGTCAAAAATAGAGAATCTTGGCAAAAATTCAACTAACCGGGATAAAATTTAGTAACGGGTCAGAAATTGACCCACCGGTCAATATTGACGCACGTGTCAAAAAATGTCGAAAACGTGCCAAAACACTACTCACCTGGTAAAATCGGTCATGTCCAGCATAATCATGCACATATGCTTGGCGAGCATGATGATATCGTTGCCGGCGTCGTCCCACTTCGCCACCTCGTTGTCGAAAGTCATCTTCTCGCGCCTGAACAGCTCCACTTGCTGGAGGATCTTCCTCTTGTCCTCTTCAGTCATTTTACGCATGGCCTCCTGTTTTGTGGGATTTACGTTCGATTATTATCGATTCTTATACTGAATTAAGCTATAGGTCCATCTATTTATTTATTTATTTTTATATTTAAACTTTCGTGCACATTGAGCGTACATGAGGCGGACTTAACGTTAGGAAGCCATCTAATAGTGATTCCTAAAGTGGTCCAGATGGACCCCCTGGGGTCCATGGGAGACACGACGGGGGTCTCCGTAGGTGTGAAATATGGGCATGTGATATGAATATAGTAAGGGTTGCTTGCAAGGTCCACCGAAACCAGAAAAAAAAATGAAGGATCTACAAGAAGAACTAGTTTGGGAACCTCTGATCTAGGACCTATAGACCTAATATTATTGCTAATGCCGCGTTTCCTATGTTTTTGGTGGCAAACAAGCCTGCAGTTCACATACATAGGATATATATTGTGGATATTCGTAATGGAATACATACTCAGAGAAATTATTTAAATTTCTGATTAATCATAACGAACTTAAAGTCAACTTTTAAAACAAGTTTCAAAGACTTTTTTTTAAAGAAAATTATAAAACACATGTAGGTTCTAAGCTTAAGAGTCCCCAAGCAGCCCAATAGGTCAATGTTTTAGATCAGAGGTTCCCAAACAATTTTTGCTTGTTCCTTTCAATCTTTTTCTGGTTTCGGTGGACCCCCTCTTTGTTACATTTATATGCCATTCCCATATTTCCAATTATTATTCACCTCTACCCTTCATGCCTACGTAGTCTCCCATGGACCCCAGGGGGTCCACCTAGACCATTTTGGTAATCTATTTTAGATTTAGGAAAACGAAAAAAAAAATTCAAACTTACCCTAGCATTGGTAATACCACTGATGTCAGGGTATTCATCCACACCGTGTTCACCGGTATGAGCGCTCGCTGCAAATATGATCAAATTCTTACATTTGTCTTTAAACACCATTTATTAATAAATGTATGACAAGTGATCGAATAAACATAGTATGATTAGTAACTACTAGTATTAAATTAATTTCTTTTATTGTATTAGAGAAAAATGTAAAGAAAAATTTGACTTCAGGCGAGACTCGAACTCGCGGCCTACTGGGAATCTAGTCCAGCCGCTCTTCCAATTGAGCTACTGAAGTCCTGCCCGATTTGTCAAATCTTTCCTTCACATTTATTGCCTTGCTTTATGGTAGCAGTAGCGCCATCTATTACCAACTATGCTAGTTAGGCAACCGATATAATTCCGATATAATTCTTTTATTGTGTCTACTTCGTATTGGTAGAGAATTTGTAAGAGAGGAAATGAGACATTCTATTGATATGTACACAAATATACAGGGTGTCAAGGGAACGCTTTCGAAAAAAAATACTTGTAATAGTACTCATGATTTTGGACATAATGCCGTAAAGGAGATGTTGCAAAAATGTATGAACCTCCGGCCATGTATTGTACACAATATCATTAAACAGGCAAAATCAATTTAAAAACGTTTTTTACTGCGTATTTTTACTTATTTAGCTTTGTTTGCAGTTACAAAACTTTATTTGCAGTTAGAATTGCAACTCAAAACTAACATGGCGAATATGGCGGGCGATGTCATTTTGACATTTTCATTTTTTAAATTGTTTTTTGATTATATAATACTTGGAGAAAAAAAGTAATATTTTCTAAATACTATCGAAATCGATTGATCCCAAGCGTCGGCTGTATCGCCGCCATATTGAACATAGTTGAAAATCGTTTGAATTAAATGTGGCTGTAACTTTAAAATATATTCTTAAATAAATTAGTTGTATTTTTTTTCGGATTCTTTTATAACTTACCAATTTTTTGAGGACGTGTACAAACCAGAGCCGAGCTCGCAACATCTCCTTTTTCTTTTCAGTTTTCTTTTTTTAATTTATTATTATTTCATAATGTCACACCCATGTATCGGATTCGGATGCAATCTTCTTACGCCCTGTATTTTTCTTCATTATATTATTTTTATTTGTATACTGACACGACATGTGTATCGATTGCTATTCACTATAGGTTAAAAAGAGTCCCCCAATCTCCACCAATCCGCATTGGAGCAGCGTGGAGTAAGCTCCAGGCCTCCCCCCAAAAATGGGGAGAGACTCGTGCCCAGCAGTGGGACGTATAATGGGTTGCCATTATTATGGGGTATATTTATAGGTTAAAATAGAAATTTTTTTTTTACATATCATAAGCGATTCTCTCCCAAATGATAATGTTTTTTTTTATTTTGTATGTAACTATGTATGTCCGCCAGGTCCCTAACGGGGTAGGCAGAGTGTGTGGAGCGCCAGATATCCCGGTCCTGACACACCTCCCGTGCCTCATCTACCTTCATCATTTTATTTTACTCAATAATCAACAAATGCAAAAAATAATCATGCAACTCCATTCATGACTTACAGAATTCTCAAAGCCTCTAACATAAGTTAACATAATCTTCAAAATTTTGATCAAATTTTGTATATTATCATAAATCAAGGCATAAACTTGAAACGCGAAATCCAAGATGTTTTAATCAAATTAAAATGATACTTTTAATAGGAGAGTCCAAGAGAGTACATTTGATTTACACGAGCGCATCAGATTACATTAAGGCAGATGTCATACACTAAGAGCGCGATCCTATATGCTCAGATGAGATGAGACTCAGATGAGACAGCTCAGATTTGATAGAGATACTCATCAGGATGCAGGAAGATATAGAAGATACCATATCCTCCATATCTAACCCGTCGTCAGCTCGCGAGAAAAATATGACAATTCATTTGTAGCGTCCACTACATTAAGGCGCCAACTAGTGGAACACAGACGAAACCTCACGGTACTTGTCTAGTACGGTAGATGGCGTGTCAATCGAATTACATCGCACATACGAAAATTTCTCAAGAGTTGCCATATATACAACTTCCCAACGTCAATCGTTGGGCCGCGGCCCCCCAGGCGCTTCCACCTCGCCTGGTCGGAGGATCCTCCCTTTTCGTCGGAGGAACTAGTGTTGGGTAGGACACGCTTTCAGAATGAGTTTGTAAGAGGAGCCTCTTTTTTGTACTGAGCCAGTACTTTGTCCCACTTCGAATTACGTGAGGCGATGACGCGGCGAGGCGGCGAAGTGATTTGACGCGTCGCGGTGCATTTGAAGTAACATGACAAAATTTGTCGCGGGCCAAATATGTACTAACATGACAAAATTTGTCGCGAGACAAAATTTGTACTGGCTCTTACAAAGTGTGTCTGACTCACATTTTGTAAGGGTCAGGACAAATTTTGTCATGCGATACATTTGAAGATTTTGAAGTGACAGAATGGATTTGTTTGTACCTACTAAACATAGTGTTAATAAGATGAATATCGAGAGATATTAATATTTGTAATGATTGAGCTAAGGTTGGTTTTATAATTTGTAGGTTTTGTTTAAATTAAAAGATAAGTCATTTTGTGATAAAATTAAATAATGTCAATAAATTTTATTATTATAATGAAGTGGACTGGCTCAACGCCCGCGGTATTTTTGCGATAGTGGAACGACAATTTCAGCGGTCGTGGTCGCGATCGTTGGGGTCGTTTGGTTGAACGTACCCTATGTGGTAGTACATTCTTTGTCCTAGTCACACCTCAGATCAATCACGTTACACTTTTGTCTTAGTCACACACGTGACACACTACGTAAGAGTACAAGAGCAAAGAGTAACGCGTTTTAATATTTGAAGCAGTACAAATTATATTTTTGTCGCGTCCTTACAATGTCACGTTTTGTCCGGGACAAATGTAAGGCCTCTTGCAAGTCCTACTCAACACTAGGAGGAACACTTCCACCCGTTCCACTACAGATTTAATATGGTTATGCGAACAAAAACGTCCGCTCGATCCTCAACAACTAAGCTCAGACACGCTCAAGTAAATTTTTTATTTTTAAAGAAAAATGGAAAGAAAAATTTGACTTCAGGCGAGGCTCGAACTCGCGACCTACTGGGAATCTAGTCCAGCCGCTCTTCCAATTGAGCTACTGAAGCCCTGCCTATAGTTGGTAATAGATGGCGCTACTGCTACCATAAAGCAATGCAATAGATGTGAAGGAAAGATTTGACAAATCGGGCAGGGCTTCAGTAGCTCAATTGGAAGAGCGGCTGGACTAGATTCCCAGTAGGTCGCGAGTTCGAGCCTCGCCTGAAGTCAAATTTTTCTTTCCATTTTTCTTTAAAAATAAAATATATTTCACAAGCATGTGTTAATGCGAAATAATATAAAAACACGCTCAAGTAAATCCGAAAATCCCTTCTTGGGCTCCTCTACTATATGATATATATACTATACTCTAATCTTATGCTATCTCTCGTCTTAATAATGTGTCTTATAGCTATAGACACACTCACGAGGGAAGATAAAAATACGTAGAAGAAATTAAGAATTTTCGACGAGTTAATTATTATTATGAGTGCTATACCGTATAACGACATCTTGTTTTTCGATTCTCAATATTTTAGGGTGATATTGATCTTGATTAATTATCACATATAAAAAAAATCAAGCAAAGCAAAAGGAGTCCCGCAAGGTGTCTCTTCTCGGCTCCAACACCTTTTATGCTATGAAAGTGATCTGCACTATCGTGGTCCGGTTAGAGGGTATGTATGGCCCCGTAATTTCTGTCACAGAGACAAAACTGCTTAAGCCTCAGGTCGAATTCGACCTTTAGGACTATAAGGACTACTAATAAATGTATATCATTATAATATTTTTATGTTTTTGCAATAACACATGCGAGTGAACTTTAGAAAATAAAGAAAAATGGGAAAGAAAAATTCGACTTCGGGCAGGAATCGAACCTGCGACCTCAGGATAACTAGTCCAGCCGCTTTACCACTCAGCTAACGAAGTCCGACACCCATACGTCAAATTTTGCCCTCCCTTTATGATTTTTTAACCGATTTTAGGGTCGTTGAACGATATGCATTGATAAAATTCCCCATTTTTCTTTATTTTCTAACCCCCTTATTCATAAACGTATATTAGATACGTTTTAGCTATAGAATGCTTTGTCTTTGTCAGTTGCATAGTCAAATGTGCAGGATAGAAAGTGACAAAGCAGAGATTAGCAACACTTTAGCTAAAATACGTTTATGAGTAAGGGGTAAATGTATATCAACCGAGTTACATACCCTCTCACCGGTACACGATAACTGAACACTACAAATTAGAGCCAACCAGATAAGGTAATGTGTGCCTCCCTCCAGCTCAGTAAGTACTTACATCGGCTTCTTGTCTCCATGGTCATGTCTTCAACTGGTTCGAATTCAGTGTCGGTGTCCAGGTCGTCACTGGTCTACATCATGCCGACAACACATTTAGCATGCGATGGTAGATTAAGGTGGCTTGGTATGGGTGTTGTGGGTTGTTATTTCAGGTTGTATTGAAGTTTTTTTTTTTGGATGGACTAATGTAGGCGGCACGTTTTTTTTTTTTTTATGTAATAAAAGTGGCAAACAAGCATGCAGTTCACATTCATGTTAAGTGAAGACTGCAGCCTATAGACACCCACACAATGACCAGAGGTCAAAATGCAGATGCGCTGCCACTCCTGAGGCATTAGGTGTTATGCCTCGTGGTAGTGTTTACTGGTGGTAGAGCTCCAGTGACGGAGCTCGCGGGCGTAGGCACCACCGCATTACCTAATATACTTGCCGCTAAATGGTAATGGCCGTACATTACCACCTGACCGGAACACGATAGTGCCGAACACTACCATTTGGCGGCAAGTATATACGGTAATGCTGTGGTGCCTACGCTCGCGAGCTTCGTCACTGGAGCTCTACCACTAGTAAAAGTTGTTATTATTTTAATCCCTACTTTAATATTATAAACACGGAAGTAACTCTGTCTGTCTGTCTGATACCCTTTCACGTCCAAACGACTGAACCGATTTTAATGAAATCTGATACAGAGATAGAGCCGACTTTGAGGAAGAACATAGGCTACTTAGTTATTTATAAAACGAGATCCACGCGGACGAAGCCGCGGGCAACAGCTAGTAATAAATACTAATAAAATAGCTCACATTTTATTAGATAATGGGACACCATCCCAAGCCATCTCAATATGATAACCCACACGATTATAATGAACCAAAATTATGTATCCATAGTCAAGTCTCCTGTGACCACTTAATTTAAGTAAATAGGTACCTGGATAATTCATATTCGTTTTTTTTATTTTGAGAGATGGTTGGCATTGCAACCTTATAGAGTACATAAAAACTACAGGTCTAAATACAGTAGCGTTGGGAACGCATCTGTATTCAGACCAATTTTCACATCTCTCAAAACCGCAAATTTCTACTGTTTTTATGTATCGAAGATGGCAAACAAGCAGTTCACATTCATGTTAAGTGACGACTGCACCCTATAGACATCTACATAAAAACCATAGATCAAAATGCAGATGCGTTGCCATCCCTGAGACCTTCAGAATGGACGAAAATCTCCCTAACAAAAAAACTGGTTGCCTGTAAAGTCGGTTTTACGGGCGAAGATTTTACGTGACAACGTCTTTTTCTCGGTAGAAAGGCATTCGCCGGTCCGGAAGGCCTCTCTCTCGTTCGGTGACTCATCGTTACGTCACCGGGCGTTACACTTTTTCATGAGTGACTCCGAGCCGCAACCTAATTTAAGACGTTGTCACATCAAAAATTAAAGAAACAGGAGACTCGGCTACGTAAAAAAAGACACCGAAAACAAAACACAAATGACATAAACATGCTACAGTTAGCACAGACGGGCACACATAACAGATGATTGAAAACGCGCCAAGCGTGACGGGAGACTTGAAGTTTAACAAACAAGGGAGATGTTGCAAAAATGTATGGACCTCCGGCCATGTATTGTACACAATATCATTAAACAGGCAAAATCAATATAATAACGTTTTTTACTGCATATAATCATTTATTTAGCTTTATTTGCAGTTACAAAACATTCTTTGCAGTTAGAATTGCAACTCAAAACCAACATGGCGAATATGGCGGGCGATGTCATTTTGGCATTTTCATTTTTAAATTGTATTTTGATTATATAGTACTTGGAGAAAAAAGTAACATTTTCTAAATACTGTCGAAATCGATTGATCCCAAGCGTCGGCTGTATCGCCGCCATGTTGAACATAGTTGAAAATGATAAAATCGTTTGAATTAAATGTGGTCGTAACTCTAAAATATATTCTTGAATAAATTAATTGTATTTTTTTCGGATTCTTCTTTAATTAACCCATTTTTTGAGGTCGTGTACGAACCAGAGCCGAGCTCGCAACGTCTCCTTTGGAATCGACGATTAAGAAAAAAATGTTTGCCATTCAAACGCGGAAGAAGTGAAATCTTACAAAATTTCCCTAAGAGACTATATAATGCTTTCTTTCTCGTTTTCTCCTACGTTACAGGTACGATTCCGAACTACGCTGCAGGCAACAATGCTGCCGCAGTACTACTGGTCTACTTAAATTATATATATATATATTTTTTTGTGTAATGAAAGTGGCAAGCAAGCAGTTCACATTGATGTTAAGTGATGACTGCAGCCTATAGACACCCATACAAAGACCAAGGTCAAAGTGCAGATGCGTTACCACTCCTGAGGCCTAAGATCCGTCCTAATTTAAATTACAGGGCCGTACATTACCACCTCACCGGAACACGATAGTACTGAACACTACCATTTAGCGGCAAGTATATTAGGTAATGCGGTGGTGCCTACGCCCGCGAGCTCCGTCACTCGAGCTCTACCGCCAGTAAAAGCGGTAGTAAGAAGCAAATTTATATGAGACTAGCTGAACCGGCAAAATTCCTATTGCCCCAAAATGAAATAATGTGTCAAAGGTTTGACAGATACGGACTATTTGTATGGAAGAATGAGATTGTGGTTTTTACTATTTCCCTCTAATTTCTTCATATTTTCTTACCTTTTAAACCTTCCCTGGGGAACGACCGCCTATCGACATTACTGTCGTCATTGGCATGCTGTCTTTAAAAGCCTCAGTGATAATCTGATTGATGTTCTTGCTTTCGTAGGTGATAAACAAGCGCTAATGGTACATTATTTAGATTATTTGTTATTTGGTTAAAGTAAAAATCGACATGAAAATTTGACAGCAATGTCGATAGCCGGTCGCACCCCTGGACTTCCCAAAATCATTCAAAACCAAAATAAGCCAAATCAGTCCAGCCGTTCGCGAGTTTAAGCGAGACTAACGAACAGCAATTGATTTTTATACATATAAGATTACATTCCGTGCCACGCGACAAGTCGCGGGAGCATCTCGGTAGAAAATAGAGAAATATGGTGCTACGGCAGCACTGTTGCGTGCAGTGGAGTTCGGAATCGTACCTTTGATCTTACTTATGAATAATGTGTCGTCTCTATTTACAGTAGCTTTTTCTTTTCATCAAATGAGAAAAGCGTCCAAGAAAGAGTTCGCGATCAAAATCGTAACAACAAACATCAAGTCCCCCCACACGCGGGCTGCCCCCCCTTCGTGCCTCACATTTGCTCCTCGTCTCGAGCGTGTAGTGCTCGTCCAGCTCCACGTCTTCAGGGTCCAGCTCTTCATCCTCCTATAGTCATATCATTGCTTCAATCATTCACAATATGTTATGTATGTATATATTTTCAAGCCAAGTCCCTTACGGCAGGCAGAGAGTGTTGAGCGCCAGATATCCCGATTCTGACACACCTTCTGACGCTTCGTCTACATTCATCATTCTCCTCATACATGCACGCCGATTCCTAAGACTTTTGACCCCACCATCAGACGAGTCGACCTATTTGGTCATGGTAGGTCAGCCTTGGCCTTCCTGGGCCTCTGCAACCATCCACATTAGCACTGTATATCTGTTTAGTCATTCGCTCATTCGACATTCTTTCTATATGCCCGAACCATCGGAGCATGCCTTTTTTAATTTTTACACCGATACTATCATTCACACAAAGCCTCTTCCTACGAACACATCTTCATTACGAACGCGATCGGTGAGCGATACACCGCAGATCTTGCGTAAAGATCTCATCTCGACCGCGTTTAATATACTTTCATGCTCTTTCCTGCATACCTATCTCTCTCAATATTTTATGTACGAGTATGTATGTATTTTCAAGCCAAGTCCCTTACCAGAGAGAGTGGAACGCCAGATATCCCGATCCTGATACACCTTCAGTGCTTCTTCTACTTTCATCATTCTCTTCATACATAATAATATATGCACGCTAGTTCCTAAGGGCCCATTTCACCGTCGTAATAAAATGCGTTTTACGTTCTTAACAATACTCAATAACACTATTTATATTTTTGAACAGCGCAAATACGACCATGTCTCCAACTTTCGCAAACAGCTCTAATGGCTTCCAATCTATCTTCGCCGGTATACTCAAGTTTTGTTTCTGCTGTACATGATATAATTTAACCCACAAACGCCCATTCATTTAAAAGAACGCTTTGATTACTTGTACCTCTTTAAATTTAAGTTCCTTCGCTCTTCTGTCAATTTAAAACTTAAAATCCCTGCGTGACGAATTCCAACTGCCTAGCGAACTCTTTTACTGTCACAGCTGTTCGTTTATGGAATGCTCTATCCTCTCTTTTTTTATGTCTGAAGATTGACAGACGAGCAAACGGGCCATCTGATGGAAAGTGGTCACCGTCGCCTATGAACATTTGCAACACCAGGGGAGTTGCCAACGCTCTTTTGACGCCATTTTTGAAGAACCCCATATTGTAGCACCTAGGGAACACCGCAGAGGGAAGTTCGTTCCACAATTCACAACTCTCTATGCTCTATTACCCGAGCTAGTCTACCTGATTCCCCCACTCTCTCTCTTCTAATTTACTAGCTCTCATTAAATACACATCTTTCTCATTCATCTTGCTCTACATGCCTTTCATCTCATTTTTAATGTAGCAGTCCTTCACGCTCTTCTTCATCACCTACATCATCACAGCGCGGCGTATCTCCCTGACAGCGTCGTAACCAGTCTCGACGCGTCAATAAACTCATTCTAGTCAAGAGCGCCGCTGGAGCTGCCGCCGAGATCTGATCGATCCGTGATTTTATTTTTCTCTCTCTAATAATCTACTAGCTATAATTAATTCATTAAACACACATCTTTCTTATTCGCCTCGCTCTACAGCCTTTTTACACCATCTCACATTAATTCATCATAACTGCCGTCTCACACTGTATTTAACACGTTGCTTTACTGATTTACTAGCTCTCATTATAACTTTGGTAGAGCTCCAGTGACGGAGCTCGCGGGCGTAGGCACCACCGCATTACCTAATATACTTGCCGCTAAATGGTAGTGTTCAACACTATCGTGTTCCGGTCAGGTGGTAATGTACGGCCCTGTAATTTCCGGCACAGAGGCATAAGACCTTAGGCCTCAGGAGTGGTAACGCGTCTGCATTTTGACCTTGGTCTTTGTGTGGGTGTCTATAGGCTGCAGTCATCACTTAACATCAATGTGAACTGCATGCTTGTTTACCACTTCCAATACATTAAAAAAAAAAAAAAACTCGCGTTTCACATTTAGCTCTCATTAATCAATATTTTTTCTCATTCGTCTCATACTTTCTACATACTCTTACTACACTCTACAGCTTTTCATCTTATTTTTAAAGCAGCCGCCTTTCACTTTTCTTCTTCACCTTTCTACCGTCTACCTTACCCGGATCATCAGCACAGCGCGGCGTATCTCCCCGACAGCGTCGTAAACCTGTCTCGACGCGTCAATGAAGTCGTTCTAGTCAAGAGCACCGCCGGTGTCCCCACTGAGATCCGACACCACGTCTCATACTTTCCCTCATTTATCTCTTTTATTCCGACTTCCCACCTGGCCAGTAAGGCTAACTCTCAATAACTTTCTTCCAGTCTTGTTTTTACTGTCACAAAATGTAACAATCCTACATTTCCTCTATTTGAACTCTTTAATTTATTTTGTTTGTTTTTGACGTGTCATAAGAGGTGCCTGTCACCCTAAATGAATAAATGAGTTTCTGATTCTTCCTTACAGTCTCTTTATTGCTCATACCTCACTACTAACACTTTTCCCCATTTTTTATATCTGCTTATTTCGCTATCAAACTTCTGTACCTTATTTATCTCATCCCATGTTTTAATTATATTACGTCGCTCCAATTCATCATAACTGCCGTCTAACACAGCCTTTAACACATTGCCTTTTGACAATTCTACTACTAGTCATTCCGATTCCCTTTCTCTCTCTCTCTCTACTAATCTACCAGCAAGTTTGATAGCGAAATAAGCAAATATCATAAGTGGGGAAAGTGTTAGCCGTGAGGTATGAGAAATAAAGAGACTGCAAGGAAGAGTTGAAATAGAGGAAATGAAGGATTGTTATATTTTGTGACAGTAAAAACAACACTGGAAGAAAGTCAATAAAAGAGATAAATGAGGGAAAGTATGAGTCGTAGTGTATAAGTAAATCTTATTTATCTCATCCCATGTTTTAATGACATTACGTCGCTCCAATTCATCACAACTGCCGTCTAACACAGCCTTTAACACGTTGCCTTTTGACAATTCTACTACTAGTACTCCGATTCCCTCTCTCTCAACTAATCTACCAGCTCTCATTAAATACACATCTTTCTCATTCATCTCGCTCTACAGCCTTTCATCTCATTTTTAATGTCCTTTACACTCTTCTTCTTCACCTTTTTTACTTCTCCACTTACCCGGTTCATGAGCACAGCGCGGCGTATCTCCCTGACAGCGTCGTAAACCAGTCTCGACGCGTCAATGAAGTCGTTCTCGTCAAGAGCACCGCCGGAGCCGCCGCCGAGCGCCGACACTGCCGCGTCCACGCGCACCGCGAATTTCGACATCACTGCAAAAGGCAGAAATTATATAATTATATGCAGGATAGAAAAAGACAAAGGAGAGATAAGCAATACTTTAGCTAAAATACGTTTATGAATAAGGGGGATAGTTTTTAAGTTTATTTTTGCAAAAAAACGAATAGTCTATTAAGGCTTCTTGATGCCCTAAGCACTCCGGCCTGTGGGCTGTTTATAATAACAATGGCAACCCTTGAAACGTCCCACTGCTGGGCACGAGTCTCTCCCTTTTTTCCCAATGCTGGTTGGTGGAGATACGGCTTAGTGGACCGCTGTCGGATGTTTTTCAAACCGCCCATAAGGCCTCCGACAAGGTTTAACGACTGCTGCAACGAAACCGACGACTTAACGTGGCCTCCGAAGCATGGAAACGCACATTTTTCAATTTGCCACTAGCGGTCAACCATCACACACCTGACCGCGCCCGTATCGCATAACCGAGTAGAACGCTTGCAATCTACACCAGCCGCGGTGTCATGCGCACATCATGTTATAATTGTACTGCTTCACTTGTGGGTTGTTTACATATGATTTTTTATGTTTTAAGGTGGAGACAGACAGAGGAAACGGGCCACCTGATGGTGCGTAGTCTATGAACATTTGCAACACCAGGGGAGTTGCCAACACGCTGCCAGCCCTGAAGGACTCTTTTGGCGTCATTTTGAAGAACCCCATATTCCAGCACACATGGGAACACCTCTGAGGGAAGTTCGTTCTACAATTTACACGTTCTGAGTAGAAACGAGGTCGAAAACCGAACGTTCAATGAGCACTGTCATGGGTCCAAATAACAATCAGGACGTGTTTCTACACGCAGACACACAGAGGCTGTCGGCAGAAAATATGTAATAATATACGTATAGAATGGACACTTCCGACGTCCCGCCCGATTGCCATGCCTCACCCAACCGCATCCCCTCTTATGGGCGACGGTTGGTATTTTCTACGTGCTACGCACACAGATGCACGTGTAAATCACACGACACTGATTGATGTCTGTGTAATAAAGACCAAATTAAGCGTTTGTATAGAATTTTGGCGGAGTGTCCGCGGTGTGCTGTCGGCACTGCAACTGGGGAAATCAGGCGGGACGTCGAAGTGTCCGTTCTATACGTAGTATTATTACATATTCTCTGACCAAACATAAATTCGAGGCAAAAGCCTTGAATATACATCGGTAACTTATTCAAATATAATCAAGCTTATTCAATAAGCTGAGATTCGGTTGCACCAAAACATTTGTTAAGGTCATGGTTATTGTCAAATGCAACAATAAGGCCGAGTTGCATCATTTGATTTCAACTTTGACAAATTCCCAGGAGCACACAGTTCGGGGAACGGGAGTGAGCCTTTACGGCCCTCTAATTTCCGGCACAGAGGCATAACACCTAATGCCTCAGGAGTGGCAGCGCATCTGCATTTTGAACTCTGGGCATTGTGTGGGTGTCTATAGGCTGCAGTCATCACTTAACATCAATGTGAACCGCATGCTTGTTTGCCACTTTTATTACATAAAAAGAAAAAAAAAGTGAGGGTCGAACTGAACGACCCTCCGCGGCTCCACCACGTCCCAATCTGACGGACCTCCCACCGTCAGTGGGACCACCGCCAGGCGGCTGGGGATAGGGCAGGGCCAACGACCAAAGAGCAACACGAGCCACCGGCCACCGCGGCGGACCGGGGGTGAGCAGCCATAGCGTTTATGACCGATGCAGAACAGTCTGTCATTTTTTGCGGGGGGAAATACGTGTGATACACACTCACACTACAAAAACGTCTATTACTACGAAACTCACACCTTGACTTTAACAAAATACATAAACAATTTCAGGCGCATATTTTAAACATCTGGGCGACAGACATAGGACTTGTACTTTGACAGAGGGGAAAGCCTGCATATGGCTTCGGTCCCCTTCGGTCCGCCGCGGCGGCCGTTGGCCCATATTGCTCTATGCCAACGACATACACCTCTTCCCCAGCTGTCTCCCCCACCACAGCGAGAGTGGAGGGCAGAGGTACGCCAAACGCCGCTCCCTCTCTGGGTTTTTTGGCTGTGTGGAGACAACCACCGGGTACATAGCCTCCCGCCACGACAAGGTGGAAAACCTCGGGGTGGGAGACCAAAACCTACACTTTTTTTACTACCAATTTTTTTATTTTTTTATTTATGTTCATAATGAAAGTGGCAAACAAGCATGCAGTTCACATTGATGTTAAGTGATGACTGCAGCCTAGCGACACCCACACAAAGACCGGAGGTCAAAATGCAGATGCGTTGCCACTTCTGTTGTTTCAGGTGTTATGCCTCTGTGCCGGAATTAACAAGGCCGTACATTACCACCTGACCGGAACACGATAGTGCTGAACACTACCATTTAGCGGCAAGTATAGCAATGCGGTGGTGCCGACGCCCACGAGCTCCTTCACTGGAGCTCTACCACCAGTAAAAATAGTTCGAGTACTGTCTGATGGCGTGCATGTATGAAGAGAATTATGAATGTAGAAGAAGCACGTGCGGATCAGGACCGGGATATCTGGCGCTCCACGCTCTCTGCCTACCCCGTAAGGAACTAGTCGTGAAGATACATACATCAATATTCAATTTAAAACTCGTATATCACAAAACGGAATAGTAAAAAAATGCAAATTCGGTTTGACGAAGGGTCACCACCATGCATAAATACATTTTGTATTTTTTGTATGTATTATACAAAATGTCAAGGTTGATCGGCCACGAACTGGCAGTACGGTTTGTTTGATAAACAAAGTGCCGTAAAAAATACACGATCAAGTTCGAGTCGACAGTACACGGAGGATTCCGTACAAAGTTAAAGTAGTGAACTCAATACTCAATCATTTTGACAACCCGGTTGGTCCAGCGGTGTGAGATGACCGTTTGATTCGAAGGGTCGCTGGTTCGATCCCCGCACCGGGACAAATATTTGTATGGCCTGCAGATATTTGTTTCGGGTCTGGGTGTTTGTGTATGTGTTGTTTGTATATAACGGCACCCACGACACAGGTTTTATACCTACTGTGGGGCTGTGACTGTATGCGTGATTAAAAAAAAAAAATTATTGCATTCCATATAATATATGGAATGCAATAATTTTTTTTTTATATGTACAATACTGACTTAGGTGGTATTTAATCTAATATGTGTATCAATTATAGACCCTGTTGGGCACAGCAAGAGATAGGGGTTTAGAGGGTTGTTTTTATATTATTTCGCATTAACACATGCTTGTGAAATATATTTTATTTAAAGAAAAATGGAAAGAAAAATTTGACTTCAGGCGAGACTTCAGTAGCTCTATTGGAAGAGCGGCTGGACTAGATTCCCAGTAGGCCGCGAGTTCGAGTCTCGCCTGAAGTCAAATTTTTCTTTCCATTTATCTTCAAATAAAAAAAGTTTAGAGGGTTTTTTATACACAATATAAAATATAATAGGTAAATTCTACATAGTAACTATTCAGACATATTTAACTATATTCTAACGAAACAATTTTTATGAAAAAAAGTCGGCCTCCAGGTTTGTACGGAACCCTCGAGTATGCGAGTCCCACTCGCACCTAAAAGGTAATAACGGGACCCTATTACTCAGCCTCCGCTGTCTGTCCGTCCGCCTCTCTGTCTGTCACTAGGCTATATCTCATAAGCCGAGATAGCTAGAATGCTGAAATTTTCACAACGTATGTACTTCCGTTGTCGCTATAACAATAAATACTAAAATTTAAAAAAAAAAAACGAAAATATATATAATATACATATATAACATACAATTTTTTTTTTTAGTTTTGCTCATTTTTTTTATATGATGGCACGGAAAGTTTCCGTTGGAAAACTTCGTGCGCGAGTCCGACTCGCACTTGGCCGTTTTTTTTCTTCTTTATTATTTTTTTTTAAGCGCGCATGCTGTTTTATGTAGTGTGATGGGTGATCGCTAGTGGCAAATTAAATGCGCGTTTCCGTGCTTCGGAGGACACGTTAAGCCGTCGGTCCCGGTTGCTATCGATAGATAGCAGTAGTTAAAACTTTTTTTTTTATCTAAATTTATTTAACAACATAACCTAATCTACGAGGGTGGATCCAAAAGTTTGAAGCCCGACCAAGAAAATGAAAGAAAAGTGGGTCTAATTTTATTTTTATTTTTCGACTAATTTTATTTTTATTTTTCGCCTAAGGTCTTATGCCTCTGTGCCGTAAAATTACAGGGCCGTACATTACCACCTGACCGGAACACGATAGTGTTGAACACTACCATTTAGCGGCAAGTATATTAGGTAATGCGGTGGTGCCTACGCCCGCGAGCTCCGTCACTGGAGCTCTACCACCACCTGAACTGCAACTTGTTTATCCCCTCGAAAAAAAAAAGATTCCGGAAGGTCGGCGAAATACTCGTTTACTGCGACTATCACCTCATCTTTGGTCGAAAATTTCGAGCCACCCAAATGTTTTTTTTAATTTGGAAATAAATGATAATCTGAGGGGGCTAAATCCGGCGAATAAGGTGGGTGGGGCAGCAATTCGTAGCCACAATCATGGATTACAGACATTGTTTCAACCGAAGTGTGAACACGTGCATTGTCTTGATGGAACAAAACTTTCTTACGCAACATTCCCGGCCTTTTTTCTTTTATTTCTTCTCGTAGTCTTCGTAAAAGGTTACAATAATAACTAGAATTAATAGTTTGACCTTTCGGTAAATAATCTACAAAAATAATGCCCTTCGCATCCCAAAAAACAGAAGCCATGACTTTGTTAGTCGACAAAACGACTTTAGCCTTTTTTGGTGTAGGTGAGTCAGATCTTTTCCACTGTTTGGATTGTTGCTTTGATTCAGGAATATGGTGGCGTACCCAGCTTTCATCCATGGTAACAAATCTAGACAAAAAGTCCTCGGGATCAGTCTCAAAAAGTTCCAAACAGTCTCGCGAAATTGTGAATCGAACTCGTTTTTGTTCAGCTGAAAGCAAGCTCGGGACCCAGCGAGCAGAAACCTTATGAAATCCCAATTCTTTCGTTATTATGTGTTGCACCCGGCCATAACTAATGTCTGTTGTCTCAGCTATCTTACCAATGGTCAAACGTCGATCACCCAGTACGAGATCACAAATTTTATCGATGTTTTCTTTCGTGGTAGAGGTTGTAGGCCGTCCACTCCTAGGATCATCTTCAATGCTTTCACGACCGCGCTTAAACTCAGCTACCCACTTCTTGACACTGGAATACGATGGAGCAGACTCCCCCAAAGTGCCCACCATACCTTGATGGATGTCTTTTGGTGACAGGCCTTTTTTATTGAGGTACTTAATGACTGCACGATGTTCAATTTTCTCCATTATTGAAAATCGCGTCAGAATGCTTCCAACAAATAATCACAGAAAATTTATATTGTGCAGTATCGGAATGAAACTGCGCACAATAAATCAATAGAAGACATACTAACAAATGACGGTAAATTTAAAAAGATGTCATGTCTCCTTGTAGTATGGTCCACGAACTTTTGGATCCACCCTCGTACAATATAATACACTTATTCATTGAGAAAGACACTTATTTATGCAATTATATAATACTTAATAATGATTTTGCTGCATCACTAAACGGTTGTTCTAATAAAGCTGTTATTGGTCCTATTTCATGCTTATTGATTTTGTATATTTGCATAAATAATTGTCTCTCTCTTCCAAGTTTTACACATTCTACGAGTATATGATGGACATCATCCCTCGTACCACAAACATCACAGTTGGGAGAAGCTACTTTCCTCTTTAAAAATCCGAATTGATTCGAGGGATAGTGGCCAGAACGTAACCTATGCGCTAATATAATAAAACTTCTGTTAACATTTCTTTGCATAAACCAAGGGATTTGAGGCGGCTGATATTGTATAGTTTTGTACCATATAACCTTCTCTTTGCTTCTTTCGTCAAAATATTCTTTAAACTTTTCATAACAAATAATTTTGAATTTTGAGATAATTTCAGAGTAGATTGGAAAAATGTTTAATTCGGAGCCTTCTGTGATTGCTAACTTTGCCAATCGATCAGCATCTTCGTTCCCACACAAACCTATATGAGATGGAACCCATTGCAATTTCAGATTCACTTGAAGTAGACTTGACTATGGTTGCTATCTTTACGATAGTAGCGCAAAGACACATTTATTCAAGCTAGATAGGATTCGAAATCATGCTCTTAGAATAATAGGGGGATTTATTATGAGTACTCCTATTGATGTGATGGAGAGCGAGTTATGTATACAACCATTGTTTCTTAGGAGATTATATATATATATATATATTATATATATATATATATATAACTTCACGCCAGGTCCCTAACGGGGTAGGCAGAGAGTGTAGAGCGCCAGACATCCCGGTTCTGACAAACCTCTCGTGCCTCGTCTACCTTCATCATTCTCTTCATACATGCACGCCGATTCCTAAGACTTTTGACCCCACCATTAGACAGAACTCGACCTATTTAGTCATGGTAGGTCAGCCTTGGTCTTCCTGGGCCTCTGCAACCATCCACATTCGCATTGTATATGTGTATAGTTTTGTACCATATACCCTTCTCTTTGCTTCTTTCGTCAAAATATTCTTTAAACTTTTCATAACAAATAATTTTGAATTTTGAGAGAATTTCAGAGTAGATTGGAAAAATGTTTAATTCGGAGCCTTCTGTGATTGCTAACTTTGCCAATCGATCAGCATCTTCGTTCCCACACAAACCTATATGAGATGGAACCCATTGCAATTTCAGATTCACTTGAAGTAGACTTGACTATGGTTGCTATCTTTACGATAGTAGCGCAAAGACACATTTATTCAAGCTAGATAGGATTCGAAATCATGCTCTTAGAATAATAGGGGGATTTATTATGAGTACTCCTATTGATGTGATGGAGAGCGAGTTATGTATACAACCATTGTTTCTTAGGAGATTATATATATATATATATATTATATATATATATATATATATATAACTTCACGCCAGGTCCCTAACGGGGTAGGCAGAGAGTGTAGAGCGCCAGACATCCCGGTTCTGACAAACCTCTCGTGCCTCGTCTACCTTCATCATTCTCTTCATACATGCACGCCGATTCCTAAGACTTTTGACCCCACCATTAGACAGAACTCGACCTATTTAGTCATGGTAGGTCAGCCTTGGTCTTCCTGGGCCTCTGCAACCATCCACATTCGCATTGTATATGTGTATAGTTTTGTACCATATACCCTTCTCTTTGCTTCTTTCGTCAAAATATTCTTTAAACTTTTCATAACAAATAATTTTGAATTTTGAGAGAATTTCAGAGTAGATTGGAAAAATGTTTAATTCGGAGCCTTCTGTGATTGCTAACTTTGCCAATCGATCAGCATCTTCGTTCCCACACAAACCTATATGAGATGGAACCCATTGCAATTTCAGATTCACTTGAAGTAGACTTGACTATGGTTGCTATCTTTACGATAGTAGCGCAAAGACACATTTATTCAAGCTAGATAGGATTCGAAATCATGCTCTTAGAATAATAGGGGGATTTATTATGAGTACTCCTATTGATGTGATGGAGAGCGAGTTATGTATACAACCATTGTTTCTTAGGAGATTATATATATATATATATATTATATATATATATATATATATATAACTTCACGCCAGGTCCCTAACGGGGTAGGCAGAGAGTGTAGAGCGCCAGACATCCCGGTTCTGACAAACCTCTCGTGCCTCGTCTACCTTCATCATTCTCTTCATACATGCACGCCGATTCCTAAGACTTTTGACCCCACCATTAGACAGAACTCGACCTATTTAGTCATGGTAGGTCAGCCTTGGTCTTCCTGGGCCTCTGCAACCATCCACATTCGCATTGTATATGTGTTTAGTCATTCGCTCATTCGACATTCTTTCTATATGCCCGAACCATCGGAGCATGCCTTTTTTCATTTTTACACCGATACTATCATTCACACAAAGTCTCTTTCTTACATCTTCATTACGAACGCGATCGGTGAGTAATACACCTCAGATCTTGCGATATATCTAGCATATAAATATTGTGTTAAATGTATATCTTGGTCAGACAATAGTACAATCAAACTTTTCTCAGAATTAAACTCTACACACCATCAAAGATATTGGAAAAATATTAAAAAACCGTTACTTCCCAGGGTATACAGTGAATGTAAACATTATAATCACTCTTCGAATCCACTAGAAATGTTTAAATTAGATTTCTGGTCTAGTTATGTAGAGTTGAAAGATGTAATTGAAATTAATTTAAACTGCGTGAAAGAGGCCAAAAACTTTTACGAAATTACATCTCTTAAGTACAATGTAATAAAAGAAATACATTCTAAATAATCTGATTGGACACAGATACATACTGATGGGTCAAAAAGTGATGCCGGGCTTGGAGCTGCGTATTGTAGTAAGAAAGGAAATGTAGCAAAAAAAATATACAGTTAAATCAAACATCTCTATTATGCACATGGAGCTCGTTGCAATTTCCGAAGCTCTCAATCATGTGAGATTACAGAACGGACAAAAATTGTTATTTTTACGGACAGTGAAAGTAGTTTACAGCACACAATGTATTACAGTTTTTTTTTTGTCACTGGTGGTAGAGCTCCAGTGACGGAGCTCGCGGGCGTAGGCACCACCGCATTACCTAATATACTTGCCGCTAATTGGTAGTGTTCAGCACTATCGTGTTCCGGTCAGGTGGTAATGTACGGCCCTGTAATTTCAGGCACAGAGGCATATCACCTAATGCCTCAGAAGTGGCAGCGCATCTGCATTTTGACCTCTGGTCATTGTCATCACTTAACATCAATGTGAACTGCATGCTTGTTTGCCACTTTTATTACATATAAAAAAAAAAAAAAAAAAAACATAGCTCGATGTGCTTTTGGTTTAAGCAGAGGTTTACCGATAGCTTTTAATATTATCAAAGCTGTACACGATCTGAAAAAAATCGTTAATCCTTGTCGGAGGCCTTATGGGCGGTTTGAAAACATCCGACAGCGGGTTAGCCATTGACCCGTATCTCCACCAACACGCATTGGAGCAGCGTGGTGGAGTAAGCTCCAGGTGTCCCCCCAAAAAGGGGAGAGACTCGTGCCCAGCAGTGGGACGTATAATGGATTGCCATTATTATTTTCTGTACATGAAAATATCTATATTGCGTCTCTTTCAGGGCCATATAAAGTGTTTTGTATTATTTAGACCCGGTTAATAAAATCAAGGAAATGAGTGTCTAACGCGAGTGTTATCAAAGTAAAACCCAGTAAACATACACAAAAACTACGCGCAGTAATAAATACAAAATCGAATTCCATCGAACTTGGCCTTAAAAATATTCAACAGGAAAAAAATACCGGTCGTAAATATAACAACAAAGAAGCGCGCATGGCCCAGCGGCTGGTGTAGATCGTAAGCGATCTGCTCGGTTAAGCACTACGGGCGCGGTCGGGTAGTGTGATGGGTGACCGCTAGTGGCAAATTAAATGCGCGTTTCCGTGCTTCGGAGGGCACGTTAAGCCGTCGGTCCCGGTTGCTATCGATGGATAGCAGTCGTTAAACCTTGTCGGAGGCCTTATGGGCGGTTTGAAAACATCCGACAGTGGGTTGGCCACTAACCCACCCACCTCCACCAATCCGCATTGGAGCAGCGTGGTGGAGTAAGCTCCAGGCCTCCCCCCAAAAAAAGGGAGAGACTCGTGCCCAGCAGTGGGACGTATAATGGGTTGCCATTATTATTATTAAATATAACAAGCATTGGATCATATTCGTAATGCAAAGTTATTTTTAAAACTCTCTTTATCGACTCGCGATTCTTTTTCGAACTCTCTAATGAAAGTACTCGGAAAATAATCACACTAATATTGTAAGCTAGCTGTGCCCGCGACTTCGTCCTCGTGAGAATTTATGATTGTTCGGTATCTACCCCGGACGAAGTCGTGGGCCCAGCTACTATAAAAGTAGCCTAAGTTACTCCTTATTACATAAAAAGTCCCGTCGAAATCGGTCCAGGCGTTCCCGAGATGAGCCCCAACAAACAGACAGACCGACAAAAAGACAAAAATTGTAAAAAAATGTATTATGTATGTATGTATCTTCACGCCAGGTCCCTAACGGTGTAGGCAGAGTGTAGAGCGCCAGATATCCCGGTTCTGACAAACCTCTCGTGCCTCGTCTACTTTCATCATTCTCTTCATACATGCACGCCGATTCCTAAGACTTTTGATCCCACCATCAGACAGAACTCGACCTATTTGGTCATGGTAGGTCAGTCTTGGTCTTCCTGGGCCTCTGCAACCATCCACATTCGCATTGTATATGTGTTTAGTCATTCGCTCATTCGACATTCTTTCTATATGCCCGAACCATCGGAGCATGCCTTTTTTCATTTTTACACCGATACTATCATTCACACAAAGCCTCTTTCTTACATCTTCATTACGAACGCGATCGGTGAGCGACACACCGCAGATCTTGCGCAATGATCTCATCTCGACCGCGTTCAACTTACTTTCATGCTCTTTCCTGCATACCCAGCTCTCGCTTCCATATAAAAGCGTTGGAGTATGTATAGCATTATGTACGGCTAGTCGCGCCGGCTGGCTGAGATGTTTAGATTCTAGCAGCTTACTCAACACTCCATTCATGCAATTCCCAGCAAGCACTCTTCTTTCTATGTCAGTGGTGTACCTACCATCCTTGCTAAAAGCACATCCAAGATATACAATTTCATCCACCTGTTCTAACACTGCATCATCTACTACTACCCTTGCATTTGTTCTCTGTTCATCTCTTTCAAATACTTATACTTTAATTCAATTGTAAGCCTTTCTCCATACAATCCTCTTTCATGACTGTGACTAGTGCTTGTAGCCCAGATGGTGTAGAGCTAACAATTACCGCATCATCTGCGTAAAAAATGTAGTGTTCATATATGTACCGTGTATACATACAAATGCATTTAGTAAAAAGCTGTTATAGGTCGCGCCACGTAAAAAGAACGCTGGAAGAAAGTAGAAGGGATGTGTTCGCGCATCGGTACACTCGCGCACGAAAGTACTAGCCCTATCGGTTTATTTTTGATCTAGCTTTCGCTTGCGGTTTCGTGTATTGGTAGGCAGATTGAAAACTATATTACATATAATAACATAAAATGAAATAAAAACACATGACGCGCAGCTTGACCGCCAGCGTTCTTTTTACCTGTGGCGCGACCTATAACTGTGTTTAACTGCCTCAGTAGCGTAGTGGTAGGCCACTACTACTGCGCTGGAGGTCCTGGGTTCGATTCCCGGGTAGGGGGCTATCAGATATAACGGTTTAAAAACCTTTATCTCTGGTTCTATTGGGATATTTCCATTTTCTGGAAGTTTCCCAGTACCTCGGAGTTTGGTAATGTGCCCGGAGATGGCAACAGGCTCGCCACCTGTTACATGGGCCAAAAACGTAACCGGCGAGGATTACAGGCGTGAAGTTGGGTTTAAAAACGTACGTAAACCGCTCGCAGTATGTAATAAAATACAAAACTGAATTCCATCGAACTTGGACTTAATAATAATGAACAGACAGAACCGGTCCCTAGTATTACAGCATCGGATCATCTTCCAAATGCAGTGAATTATTGTTCAATACCTGTTTTTGGGCACTTTTTCGTATACCTAAAGGTATCCCTTAATTGAAATGGTTTCGCAAGAATTTTTGGGAGTATTCATACGTTGAAAAGTAGACAAATGCGAGTGGGAATCGGATTCACAGGGATCCGTACAATTATTGATTATTTTTCTGTGTTACCTTTAACACTCGTATGCTTGAATCTTAGAATGCATGCATTTACCTCCGCGTAGGGGTACTTCGTGGTTAAAACAGGGGTGCGACCGCCTATCGATATTGCTATTGTCGTTGTCAGTGCTGTCAAATTTTCATGTCGATTTGTAGCTCCTTTAAAAGCAGTAGTGATCATCTGATTGTTTTTCTTCTGTAGGTGAGAAACTAGCGATAATGGTAAATTATTTCGATTGTTGTTATTTAGTTATATATAATATATATAATATATTATATATAAGTTTATTTGCATATAACAAATTACAATAAAATGAGGAACACAGTAGTACATTTATGAAGAATCCTTATTAGTAATATGATTTCATAATATTATGTTTGTCGCAACTAGCACTTTTGCTAAGTTATTAAGAATAACTTGTGTTAAAAGCACTAGTCCCAACCCTTGTGTAAAACATTTCCATTTATTACAAGTTCGTAATGATGAGCGTAAGACTGTGACTATTGTCGATTATCAGCAAACAGCTTAAAGTTAAGAAAACTAAGGTTAATAAAATAAAATATAAAGTACAAAAAATCAACACTAATGTAAAAAATAGTAAAGGAATGATATATGGCAAAAATGTACATAAATGAATAAATGTATATGTAAGTGGTGTGTTCGTGTGTGTGTGTGTGTGTGTGTGTGTGTGTGTGTGTGTGTGTGTGTGTGTGTGTGTGTGTGTGTGTGTGTGTGAGAGAGTGAGTGAGAGAGTGAGATAGAGAGAGAGAGAGAGTGTGTGTGTGTGTGTGTGTGTGTGCGTTTAAAGCAAAAATTGACAGCAATGACAACGACAGTAGCAATGGCGGTCGGTCGCACCCCAGGAGTCAAAATGATGATCTTTGTTCTATCGATCAGGGTCAACAACCTTTAGATTAGACCGACGGGTCAATCAATCTGCTCTACCACTGAGAATATTGAATGTTGACACTATTCAAGAAATATAGCATCGTTAGACTTTTATTAGAAGCGCCAAATGTCAGATTGCGCTTTTAAGACGTTTTGTTTAATCTTTTTAGGGTACCTTGAGTAAATATGGATTTTTTTTTATGTCACGAAGTAGCAAACAAGCATATAGTTTTCATTTTTTTTTATGTAGTGGAAGTGGTAAGCAAGCATGTAGTTTACATTGATGTTAAGTGATGACTGCAGGCTATAGACACATACACAAAGACCAAGGTCAAAATGCAGATGCGTTACCATTCTTGAGGCCTAAGGTGTTATGCCTCTGTGCCGGAAATAACAGGGCCATACATAACCACCTGACCGGAACACGATAGTGCTGAACACTACCATTTAGCGGCAGTGTGAGTTTCGTAGTAATACACGATTTTTGTAATGTGTTTGTGTGTCACATGCATTTCCCCCCGCAAAAAATGACAGACTGTTATGCATCGGTAATAAACGCTATAGCTACTCCCCTCCGGTCCGCCGTGATCGGTAGGCCGTTTCTCTATGCTTTTACTACTTCATGACATAAAGAAAGTCAAAGCTCAATCGTATAACGCCATTGCCATGCACAAAAATTAAAAAAAAAAACAAAACCCAAATCACCAGTCAACTCGCACCTGACACATAATTTTGGCGGCAATGTCATTCGGACAATACGTTTTAAAGACGTATTTTAATATTAAAAAAGAAACGAATGACGTAACACTCTAAGCTCGCGGGCCGGCCTTGCGCGTCTTCAAGTATATAACGGGCCGAGGGTACGTACCCTGCAGTTGTGTATACCGCTTTAAACTTTAAACATGGTGAGTGTGTGCGCGCCTTTTTATTATCTTTACATAGTTTTAAAAACAGGGGTTCAGTTTAGATTATTTTAAATATTTTCGTAAATACGAAAGGAAAATGAGACGAAAAAAATCTATTCATTGTTAAAATTTATTAATAAATAAAAAAATAATTTATTTAGTAATAAAAATATTTGTCTAATATTAAATTAAATTTAAGTAAGGGAAATTGACGAACTAAAGAGATAATTAAAGTAAGATTAAAATTAATTTATAAGAAAACGTCTCTTCGCAATAACACATGCAATTGAAATATTAAAAAAAAATAAAGGTTTCGAGCGGGACATGAACCCGTGATCATTGGAGGATGAAAACAAATTTTATAAATTAAATAGTATTAGAATATAATTATTAAGTTTTACTACTAAAACTAGCTTTCTCAAGATACAATCTTCTACAGCAAGTTGCCTGTTTCAGAATTACCTTTATATTTATTGTAAAACCTTTTTTTTATTTGACTGTAATCTTTTTAATATCTAAATCAAAACATAACGTTCCGTTTATTTCTTAAAATAGTTTTTTGATTATTTTTTTAAGTAATTGTTATTTTTTTAACACAACAGCAAATATAGTAAATGCTCATTTGGAACGAGGTATGTGAAATTAGGACCAAAATATAGATTTAAATTCCAATTGCTTATAAAAACTACATTTCATTTTAATTGATGAAT
The DNA here is from genome assembly GCA_036365455.1 of Macrosoma leucophasiata. NCBI lineage: Eukaryota > Metazoa > Arthropoda > Insecta > Lepidoptera > Hedylidae > Macrosoma > Macrosoma leucophasiata. Next base: position 7,069,903 of record JAWQUS010000029.1, read on the forward strand.
TTTAGTTTGAATTTTATTTGACATATTTTTTATGTTCGCTTTGAATTAGTAATTCTATTTTTAATTTAATGAAAAACTAAATAAAACTATTATTTCCCCATTTTCAAATTGATAAAAAGCCAGTACAAATAATTATAAAATCAAATCCTGTACATAAAAATCTGCGTGAAAAAGGGCAAAATTCAAAACTTGTTTTTAATTTTATAATTTTTTTTTTTGTTACACACGAAGGTCACTCAAACTCAAACTCAAAAATTCATTTAATCACTTGGAAATAATAGAATTTGCTTGTGATAGGTCAAATTACAAATATAAAATTAAAGCGAATAACAACTGATACGTTGATTAATATGTCAAAGTAAATAAATTAATAATAGTCCAAAAATACTTAATAATAAAAATAGGTATCAACAGAATGTTCCATACTCTCTTTTACAAACGGCAAGATAAGACTAAACAAAAAAATATGGGACATTCTTTGTCATTCACTGGCAGAGTTCCAAAGCCCACATTACTGAGAAAAAACCTGCCAAAACAAAACTCAGTAGGGTCTTTTCAAAATATGTTGATACATATTTTTCACGACCGCATTACCCTCAATACACTTAATAATAATAAATAATAAAAACCATTTATTTGCCATCACAAACAGATTACAAAACACAGATTTAGACAAAATTATGTTAAAGGTACTTGAAAAAATCTAGTTTGTGAGGGCCTGGTGCCTAATATGGGCTTAAATACCTGTAATATAGGTCACCAGGTCCTCCCCACTCGGAATGATACAAAACTGCGTGAGGTAACATAATTTATCCAATTATATTGGTGGGACAACCATCATTAAATAAAATAAATAAAATAAAATAAAAATAAAATACGCTTACACTCACAGCCCCACAGTAGGTATAAACCTGTGTCGTAGGTGCCGTTGTACACATACAACACATACACAAACACCCAGACCCGAAACAAATATCTGTAGGCCATACAAACATTTGTCCCGGTGCGGGGATCGAACCCGCGATCCTTCGGATCGAACGGTTATCTCACACCGCTGGACTAACCGGGCCGTCAAAAATCATTACCTATAGGTATATAAAGAATAAAAATTAAAATGAAAAAATTAAATTAATAACTTAATACAGAGACAGTTATTGCGCAGCTGATTTAGATATGGTACATAACTTAACTGAAATATAATTTTGACAACACTACTTTTCACCTGTTTTCTTTTATAATCAAAGGAGATGTTGCAAAAATGTATGGACCTCCGGCCATGTATTGTACACAATATCATTAAACAGGCAAAATCAATGTGAAAAACGTTTTTTACTGCATATTTTCACTTATTTAGCTTTGTTTGCAGTTACAAAACATTATTTGCAGTTAGAATTGCAACACAAAACCAACATGGCGAATATGGCGGGCGATGTCATTTTGACATAATTTCATTATTTAATTGTTTTTTGATTATATAGTATGTACTTGGAGAAAAGTGGTAATGTTTTCTAAATCCTATCGAAATCGATTTCATGTGTTAACACTAAGAACTTAATATTAATCGATTTCCAATGTAGAGAAATTCATCGGAACTTCTTTAAATTGATCGCATTAGTTAGATACAGATAGCATTAGTTTTGTTTTATCTAAATAGGTACTATCCCAAGCGTCGGCTGTATCGCCACCATGTTGAACATAGTTAAAAATGATAAAATCGTTTGAATTAAATGTGGTCGTAACTGTAAAATATATACTTGAATAAATTAATTGTATTATTTTCGGATTCTTCTTTAAATTACCCATTTTTTGAGGTAGTGTACAAACCAGAGCCGAGCTCGCAACATCTCCTTTTAACGATACGAGATATAATTCTATGTGAGTATTTAAATAAGTTCTTGCATCAAATTAGCTTAGTAGAATGAGGAAACTTTCTAAGTCATCATATGTTAATGTTTTAATCCAATCGCTAATTACACTTTTACATTGGTATTTAGATTGGTGAATATATGAACAACTAGCTGACCTGGCAAACTTGGTTCCGCCTCAATGGCAATAAATAAGCGGAAAAAATACAAAAAAAAATTAAATACCTACATTAATCTACTTTCTTACTGGTGGTAGAGTTCCAGTGACGGAGCTCGCGGGCGTAGGCACCACCGCATTACCTAATATACTTGCCGCTAAATGGTAGTGTTCAGCACTATCGTGTTCCGGTCAGGTGGTAATGTACGGCCCTGTAATTTCAGGCACAGAGGCATATCACCTAATGCCTCAGGGAGTGGCAGCGCATCTGCATTTTGACCTCTGGTCATTGTGTGGGTGTCTATAGGCTGCAGTCATCACTTAACATAAATGTGAACTGCATGCCACTTTTATTACATAAAAAAAAAATTAATCATTCATAATTATTTCTGTATTTTAGTACATAGGTTGCTCTTCATTTAAGTACCTTGTGATACACGACATTTTTTGTTTTATTATCAGGCGCAAAAACAAACAACGCAGATGGTCTTCCGACCCGTAAACATGCCACGTATAATTGACCATGTGAAAAACATAAATGTTCTAGATTTAAACCACAAACTTTTAAGGATTGGCCTTGTGATTAGTTGACGGTCATGGCAAATGCAAGACGTATCGGAAATTGAAGTCTTTTAAATTCAAACGGCATATCAGTTGGGATCATATGCTGTCGAACGGGATAAAAAGTATCCTATGTCCTTCCCCTGGCTCTAAACTACCTCCCTGCCAATTTTCAGCTAAATCGGTTCAGCCGTTCTTGAGTTATAAGTGGAGTAACTAACACGACTTTCTTTTATATATATAGAAGATGTTTCATTAATTTCGTTATAAAGATAGTTTGCCTAGAAAACAATAAAGCTCACGAGCCGCACTAGTATTCACCAACGTCATGGAACACACCCTGTTCTTACGCCGCTTTTTACTTTTATAATTGGGATCAAAAGTTAATTCAAAATGCTTTCGTAGCAGAACCTGCAGAACAAAAGTTTGCCTTATAGTTAAAACATTCCAGTGTCTGTAAAGTTCCGAGGTTGGATATCTAAATGAGAAGGAGGCTGCAACCTTTAGAATTGCGCGTTGGGCTCTCTCCAACTCAATACGATACATAAAGATACATTCTACTGATATACTTTTTACATTAGTTTATGACATTTAGTTTTATCTTAGTGATATTCTTGACTTTACATATATTTTTTATCTTGTTTGACATGTATATCAATTGTTATTCGCTTTAATTTATTTTGTTTGTTTTTGACGTGTCATAAGAGGTGCCTGTCACCCTAAATGAATAAATGAGTTTCTGATTCTGATTCTGATTCAATCAGTTAAGACTTAGCAGCTCCACCCCAAGAAGTGATACAATAACTGCAAATAGATTGGCATGAGGCAAAGTAAACTGATCTTATGATTTGCTTGTCTGCTATATGTCTCAGTGACTTAAAGATATAAATCAGTTTTCTAAGCATGGTCACTAACGTATCGATATGTTGTTTAAAATTTAGAGATGAATATATGGATGGTACTTGCCACTAACTGATAGCGTTGGACGCTATCGTGTTCCGGTGGTAAAATGGTAAATGGTAATGTATGGCCCTGTAATAACTATCACAGAGACAAAACAACTTAGGTCTAAGGGTTTTTTTTTAAAGTAATTCAAGTGGTAAACAAGCATAGAGATCACATTGATGTTAAGTGATGAGTGCAGCCTATAGACACCCACACAAGGACCATGGTCCAAAATGCAGATGTGTTATCACTCCTGGGGCCTAAGGTGTTATCCCTCTGTGCCGGAAATTACAAGACCGTACATTACCACCTAACCGGAACACGATAGTCCTGAACACTACCATTCAGCGGCAAGTATATTAGGTTGCTATCGATGGATAGCAGTCGTTAAACCTTGACGGAGGCCTTATGGGCGGTTTGAAAACATCCGACAGCGGGTTGACCACTAACCCGTATCTCCACCAATCCGCATTGGAGCAGCGTGGAGGAGTAAGCTCTCGTAGAGACTCGTATAATGGGTTGCCATTATTATTATTATATTAGGTAATGCGGTGGTGCCTGTGCCCGCGAGCTCCGTCACTGGAGCTCTACTACCAGTGAAAATGCATGGGTGGCAATGCATCTGCATTTTTAAATGGGGTTTTCATTTTTTAAATTTTTTTTTTTTTGTAACTGCCTCAGTAGCGTAGTGGTAGCAGGCCACTACTATCACGCTGGAGGTCCTGGGTTCGATTCCCGGGTCGGGGACTATCAGAGATAACGGTTTAAAATCCTTTATCTCTGCTTCTATTGGGATTTTTCCATTTTCTGGAAGTTTCCCAGTACCCCGGAGTTTGGTAATGTGCCCGGAGATGGCAACAGGTTCGCCACCTGTTACATGGGCCAAAACGTAACCGGCGAGTCGTGGGTGTTTGCATGTATGATTGAATGCATGCATTTACCTCTGCCTACCCCTTCGGGGATTACAGGCGTGAAGTTACGTTTATTTTTTTTGTATAGGCTGCAGTAATGAATTATCAATGAATCATCAATGTGAACTGCATGTTTGTTTACCACCTTCGTTACATAAAAAAAGTACAAAAATACCCAGTAATTAATATTTCAATCTAAACTATTGTTTTTCTTAAACAATATATATAGACACTAACCATAACCCTAGTATGAGTGACATTTGCCATGAACTTTAAATAACGGGTGGCGTTTAATTCATGAGCGACGGCGATTTTAAAAACGCTCTAAAACTTTTTTATTTCTAGTTTCGTACATACCTCAAGGAAAAAACCAAACCCCTTTTAAGATCACTTGTGTGTTTGTCCGTCTGTTTGTTAATCACAGACGTTCATCAAGAAAAGATTCAGCTAGGTAAATTTAATAAGAATTGTATATAATTATTATGTTAACGATCAAATTTTAAAAAGCAGACATGTAAATATGACAATGAAATATTGTAATGTGTACCAATAATGGTCTATAATATATTAAATGATTAGATTAATTATTTAAAGCAGATTGAACAAAAATCAGTACGTTTTAGTTTAATATTAATTGAACGAAAAAATTATATAATACTGAAAACAAAAATTGACCACCTTCATTACAAATAAAAAAATACTGTAGTAGATTTTATTTTTAAAGAAAAATGGAAAGAAAAATTTGACTTCAGGCGAGACTCGAACTCGCGGCCTACTGGGAATCTAGTCGAGCCGCTCTTCCAATTGAGCTACTGAAGCTACTGAAGTCAAAATAAATTACGATATTCAATAAACTGAAAAGTCTATTATATCGGTTGCCTAACTAGCATAGTTGGTAATAGATGGCGCTGCTGCTACCATAAAGCAATGCAATAGATGTGTAGGAAAGATTTGACAAGTCGGGCAGGACTTCAGTAGCTCAATTGGAAGAGCGGCTGGACTAGATTCCCAGTAGGCCGCGAGTTCGAGTCTCCCCTGAAGTCAAATTTTTCTTTCCATTTTTCTTCAAAAATAAAATATATTTCACAAGCATGTGTTAAGGCGAAATAATATAAAACAATTACTGTAATAGAAATTATTGAAGATATCACTACCTTTTTTTTATAAATTGTAATCGAATTCGACCATTGAATGATCTAGTAATAAGATTATTAGTAAAGTACCGTGAGAAAGCGCTACCGCTTATGTTTTAAACCAGCTCACCGATATTTCACAAGCGGTCGAAGTTGAGCAATGCAAGTAAATACATCGTCTCTCAAAAGGTCGGTGTTATGTAACACTCGATCATTGTCTATATAAGTATTGCATATTTACCCCCTTATTCATTAGGGTACATTAGATACGTTTTAGATATAGAATGCTTTGTCTTTGTCAGTTGCATTGTCAAATGTGCAGGATAGAAAGAGACAAAGCAGAGATTAGCAACACTTTAGCTAAAATACGTTTATGAATAAGGGGGTTTGGGTTTAAGTTTAATGATTGTATACCAACTGGCAAAAAACGCTCTTAGCGTAGTTTATTTAAAATGTACGTAACTAGCGGTCTGCCCCGGCTTGGTACGGGTGCAATAAAAAAAAAGCGTGACAGGATTAGATGAACAACCCGAAAGTAGTTTGTTTAGAATCGATTTTAGGCATTTTTAGTGTAGGTAAGTAAGGTAAGGTAGGTAGTGAGATAACATCTCAAAATTAATTTAAGAAATGTAACTTCACGCCTTTAAACCCCGAAGGGGTAGGCAGAGGTAAATGCATGCATTCAATCATACATGCAAACACCCACGATTCGCCGGTTACGTTTTGGCCCATATAACAGGTGGCGAGCCTGTTGACATCTCCGGGCACATTACCAAACTTCGAGGTTTTTTCTTATGTCTGAAGGTTAACAAACAAGCAAACGGGCCACCTGATGGAAAGTGGTCACCGTCACCTATGAACATATGCAACATCAGGGGTGTTGCCAACGCGCTGCCAGCCCTGAAGGACTCTTGACGCCATTTTTGAAGAACCCCAGAATCAGAAACTCATGTATTCATTTAGGGTGACAGGCACCTCTTATGACACGTCAAAAATATTGTAGCACCTAGAGAACACCTCAGAGGGAAGATCGTTCCACAATTTACACATTCTGGGCAGGAACGAACGTGAAAACCGCACCGTTGAGCACTGCCAGGTGTCCAGTCGGTGAGTCGGTTCAGTAGGGCTCGTTAAGACGTGCATTTTTATCAACCTCATTTCTTCATGTAATAAAAGTGGCAAACAAGCGTGCAGTTCACATTGATGTTAAGTGATGACTGCATCCTAGACACCCACACAATGACCAGAGGTCAAAATGCAGATGCGCTGCCACTCCTGAGGCATTAAGTGTTATGCCTCTGTGAAAATACAGAGCCGTACATTACCACCTGACCAGAACACGATAGTGCTGACCACTAACATTTAGCGGCAACTATAATAGGTAATGCGGTGGTGCCTACGCCCGCGAGCTCCGTCACTGGAGCTCCAACCACCAGTAAAAACCTCATTGTCTAACACGTATATTTTCACCCAGAAACTGTTGCTGATAACCCTCTGCGTCGCGTACGCCGCGGCCGACGTCTCTCACATCGCCTCCCACTCGGAGAAGGACGCCCAGATCTTGAAACAGGAGCTGGACGTGGGCGTCGAAGGGCAGTACCAATGGGCCATTGAGACCCAGAACGGCATCACCCAGAACGAGAGGGGAGCGCTCAATAACCCTCAGTCGGTAAGTTCCTCCAGGCTCATCGCCCTCATCCCCCCCTCCCTCCCCACCAATCCCTATTAAATGAGACCAAAGGGGAGCCCCCCCCTCCCAATAAGGTTAGATACTGAGACTATCCCACCTCCAAAATCAAAAATTTTTGAACCTTTCTTTCTTTTGAACAAAAAAAAGCATCAAAATCACACATGCGCAAGTCATACTCTCTCCCTCCTCCCCAAATCTCTATTAAATAGGACCGGTAAAAAGTACCACCTACCACCAGTAAAAGGTGACAGGTTTTTTAATGTATTTTTTTGTTTTTTGTTCGCCTACAGGAAAACGCAGCCGAGGTAGTGCAAGGATCCGCCCAATGGACCGCACCCGGCGGTGAGGTCGTCAGTCTGCAGTACGAAGCTGATGAGAACGGTTACAGACCTCAGGTGAGACTTTGATCTGTTTTAACCACAGAGCAATAATACTGGTACATACTGAAATAGAGTGCTTTCCAGCTACCGTGGTCAGTCTGCCCGTGACCACGGTAGCTGGAAACCGACCGAAACGTCGGGTGTAAGAAGTCCTTTTATTGGACGACAGCTTTACAATTTTAACATATTCATACGTATAAACTTTGGATTAAAATACTCAGTTACATTTTAACAAAAAACATGTGAATGTTGGCTCAGTGTGAAGGTTGCAATCACAAGTTTTTAATGTTAGGTTTTGTTTCACTTAACGCGCATCTCAAATCATGTTCCACATTGAGACGATTTCTGGCCTTTGTTTTCAGTGTCACTAAAGTAGAAAATCCACTCTCACATCTGTAGGTGGTGGCAAATGGTATTAGCATTTTTAAAGCTTTGTTTGCTAAACCAGGATATTCGGCACGTGTTTTGAGCCAAAATGTGCTGAGAGATCATAATTCTGAAATTCTACTTTCAAAGTACTATTCTTGCGTAATCCAAGAAATTCCACTTTTGCCGCCACGTCTTCGTCTAGAATAATGTCATCATTAGTAGAAAACGGTCTTAATATCCCAGAGTTCGTTTGACGATTATCCAAGGTAAGTGTATCCACTTACCTTTAAGTCCGATAAATAGTAACAAAATGCAATTGATAAAAATTTGGATTGTTTTTTGATATTTATTTACCTTCAAACAACTGTTTGAAGGTAAATAAATATCAAAAAACAATCCAAATTTTTGTAATAGTACTTTAAAAGTAGAATTTCAGAATTATGATCTCTCAGCACATTTTGGCTCAAAACACGTGGCGAATATCCTGGTTTAGCAAACGAAGCTTTAAAAATGCTAATACCATTTGCCACCACCTACAGATGTGAGAGTGGATTTTCTACTTTAGTGACACTGAAAACAAAGGCCAGAAATCGTCTCAATGTGGAACATGATTTGAGATGCGCGTTAAGTGAAACAAAACATAACATTAAAAACTTGTGATTGCAACCTTCACACTGAGCCAACATTCACATGTTTTTTGTTAGGATTCGGTTTTTTTATGGTAGGAGTAGTCACTACTAGTAAATGTAAATGAGTATTTTAATCCAAAGTTTATACGTATGAATATGTTAAAATTGTAAAGCTGTCGTCCAATAAAAGGATGTTTCTATTTGATTATATGTATTATTTATTTTGAAAATATTTTGAGAGCGGGGTAAAATCAGTTTTCCATATAGATCATAGGGGTAATCATATTGAAAAGGTCAGGAACCACTGCCTTAAATGAATAAATGAGTTTCTGATTCTGATGGTTTGAGCGCCATTCTTCGGTTGACTGATTGCAGTAGTAGAATATATTTTTTCCAGTGGAAGGATTTTCTTACAGTGGAAAAATTTTGTTCCTGTGGAAATTTTTCTTTGAGTGGAAAAAATTCCTTCCATCGTAATATTTTTCCAGTGTAAGAATTTTTTTTGTAAGTGGGCGGTGGGTCGTCACGTCCCGGCGCCGGTATTATTTCGTATAATGATAATGGCAACGCATTATACGTCCCACTGGCTGGGCACGAGTCTCCCCTTTTTCGGGGGAGGACTGGAGCTTACTCCACCACGCTGCTCCATTGCGGGTTGGTGGAGGATATTTCGTATATTGTTTATTTATTGTGTATTTTTGTGTTTTTTCCACCAGGGTTCTCACATCCCCGTACCACCCCCGATCCCGGAAGCCATCATCCGGTCGATCGAGTACATCAGAGCTCACCCACCACCCCAAGAACGTATCCAAAAATAAACATCTTATTTAATATTTTAATTTATGATTATATATTTTCATTGAATTGGATTGTTTTATTCTTATCCTTTCTTTCTTATGTTACAAAAGTGGAAAACAAGCACATTTCACATAGATGTTAAGTGATGACTGCAGCCTATACACATCTAGTCTTCTATATAAATAAAAGTGAATCGCTTAATGTGTCGCTAAGCGAAATTTCCGAGAGCGGCTGAACCGATTCGGTTGATGTCTTTTTTGTTGTGTTTGGTGAACTACGAAAAAGGTTTCAACAGAGAGAAAAACGAAAAAAAGCAACACGGGCCACCGACCGCGGCAGCGGAGGGGAGTAGCCATATGCAGGCTAGTGATAGCGGATTTAAGTCCCGCCCGAAGTATTTTTTTTCTTTATACATGTATCGCCCACTACAGTAAGGCGCCAACTAGTGGAACACAGACGAAACCTCACAGTACTTGTCCAGTACGATAGATGGCGTGTCAATCGATTTCTCAAGAGTTGGCATATATACAACTTCCTAACGTCAATCGTTGGGCCGCGGCCCGCCAGGCGTTATCACCTCGCCCTTTTCGTCGGAGGAACATTTCCACCCGCTCCTCCACAAACATACGTAGATATACATACATTTAGGGATGTGACTAAACGGGCAAAAAATAATCGATTTTTTTAAAACGATTATTTTCAAAGCTAGAATAATCGATTTCCAAATAATCGATTTTTTATTTTTAGAAAACGTAAATTCAAAGCTCTTATTTTTTAAAAAAATATCGATATTTAGAGATTTAATTTAAATAATCTAAGTAGCTAAATTAAATTAAGTAGCTTTTACAATTAATTATCTTTATTAGTTCATCGAAACAACTTGCTAAATAAACATAAGCAATTTACTTCGGGCATGAAAATAAAAAAATATTAGTGACACGCTTAACTGAATAACAAAAATCATCTCTAATACTTATTTATTTAAAATAGAACAGAAAAGTAGTTGAAATCATCATATCGATAGGTAGTCTAGCAATTTTTTGACGCGCATATTTGAACGAATTTTTCACAATAAAAATCGATTAAAAATCGATTATTCGAATTGAACAAATAAATCGATTATTAATCGATTTTTTTAAAAATCGATTATTTTTTCACATCCTTACATACATTACATGTGACCTGAAAACACAATACAATTTCTTAGTCAGTCATAAAAAAAAACACTGACCTTGATCTCTGAGCACAGTGACGGCTTCCAAAACCCTCTTCGTGTATATACAGGGTTCGTAGTTGTCCATTTCTTGAGTAACCACCGAGCACACCCTGTAGACAAGTTCGGGGGTTAATATGGGGTAGAAGAGAAAATTTAATTTAAAAAGTTCCAAGCGTTACGTCACACCCCGGACATTCGGCTAAAATCACATCACACTAATATTATAAATTAGCTGTGCCCGCGACTTCGTCCGCGTGAGAGTATGATTGTTCAGTATCTACCCAGACGAAGTCGTGGGCGCAGCTAGTATAAAAATAGCCTAAGTTACGCCTTATTACATAAGCTATCTGCTAGTGAAAGTCCCGTCAAAATCAGTCCAGCCGTTCTCAAGATTAGCCCCGCCAAACAACCAGACAGACAAAAAATTTAAAAATTGTGTTTTGGTATTATACACACATTTATACATACATATGCATTTAGTACAAAGCGATTATTTTAATATTAAAAACAGACACTCCAATTTTATTTATTTGTATAGAGTATAGATGTATAGATGTGAAAGTTTCTTTGTTTGGATGTTTGTCCGTCAATCAAGCCGAAACTACTGAACGGATTTTGATGAAATTTGTTATACAGATAGGGTATTAGTTGACTTAGATTATAGAATTTTTATCCCGAAAAAATGATCCTGTGGGATGCCACGGGATGATTTGATGTGTTTCCACAGGTTACGCGGAAGAAAAAGAGATAAAGCAACTTTTCTACCTGGAGAAAGTAGAACGAGAAGGGGGGAGAGGGGGAAAGGGGGGGGGGAGCATAAAGAGGGGGACGAAGAGAGAGAGACGGTACCTGGTGGCGCGGCCGCGGATGGCGCCGGCGGTCCGCTCGAGGCAGTCGGGGTCGCCCTCTTGAAGGGCCACCACGCACTTGTTCACGTCCTCCAAGATGTGGTTCTCTGTCAGGGTATAAACAAACACATTGTTATATACTAGTGACTCGCCCCGGCTTCGCACCGGTTGCATCTCGCGAACCTCTGTATGTATGTGTGTATGACTCACCGCTGACCGCCAGGAAGTCGTCAATAGTGGTGATGTCGTCGACTGCATCGGTCAAGAGGCGCACGGCGGCCTCCCAGGCGCGCGCGAACCTCTGTATGTATGCATGTGTGTGTGCGTGTGCGTGTGTGTGTGTGTGTGTGTGTGTGCGCGTGTGTGTGTTGGTGTGTATGACTCACCGCTGACCGCCAGGAAGTCGTCAATGGTGGTGATGTCGTCAACAGCATCGGTCAAGAGGCGCACGGCGGCCTCCCAGGCGCGCGCGAATGCCGACGCGTTCTCCTGGGCCACGCGCGAGCGGCACCGGGCCGCTAGTACCCGCGCCGCGTTTATTACCTGACAAACGGTAGACGTTCCTTAATAAAACGACACCCACGCGGGCGAAGCCGCGGGCATCAGCTAGTTAGTTATAACAATTAATTAATTGAAAATGTAAAACTATATAATATTTAGGAATCCGTTTCCCTGGTCTATTTACTCCTAACCCGACAAAGACCAATAAATACTTGTAGCGTCCACTACACAAGGCGCCACCTAGTGGAACACTGCAGAAGCACAAGTACTTGTCTAGTACGGAAGATGGCGTATGACCGAATTGCATCGCGCATACGAAGTTTTGTCAAGAGTTGCCCTATATATAACTTGCAAACGTTACTCGTTGGGCCGCCACCACCAGGCGCTATCACCTCTTCTGGGAGGAGTATCCTACCCTGTACGCCGGAGTAGAGTTGCCAGGCGTGTGGATTAAGCTGCACATTTTTAAGCTTTTTAATTCCGTGTCCGGCCAAAATAATAAACGATCTACGGCTTTTGTAAAACTTTGCATTGCGCAAACTAGCGAGCGCCGAGCGCTGCCTAACGCTTATGTCACGGGTGTCACGGGTGCCAAATGTTACCAAAATGTTTACCCAAATGTCCGGCCAAACTGGCCGCTCTGTCCGGCTTTATTAGATTTAGCAACCTGGCAACCCTACGCCGGAGGAACACTTCCGCAGTGAAAAGTGATTTTTCATGTTGCCTCCAACACTTCGTAAAATCTCCTAGTAACTCCCCATCACTTTACTGGAGCCATCTCATCATATTTTACATGGAAGCATCCAATTATCATAAGAAATAAAGGAACACTTCGGCCCGTTTACAGTAACTCATGTGCACGGATTATCATATAAAGGAGATGTTGCAAAAATGTATGGACCTCCGGCCATGTATTGTACACAATATCATTAACAGGCAAAATCAATATAAAAACGTTTTTTGCTGCATATTTTCACTTATTTAGCTTTGTTTGCAGTTACAGAACATTATTTGCAGTTAGAATTGCAACTCAAAACCAACATGGCGAATATGGCGGGCGATTTCATTTTGACGAATTCCACTAATAATCGAAACTAATCGATTTCCAATTTAAAGAAATTCATCGGATCTTCTTTAAATTGATCGATTCGATACATCGTTTTTTTAATAATATGTGATGCATTAGTAAGATACAGAAAACATTAGTTTTGTTTTATCTACATAGGTACTATCCCAAGCGTCGGCTGCATCGCCGCCATGTTGAACATGGTTGAAAATGATAAAATCGTTTGAGTTAAATGTGGTTGTAACTCTAAAATATATTCTTGAATAAAATAATTGTATTTTTTTCGGCTTCTTCTTTGATTTACCAATTTTTTGAGGTACTGTACGAACCAGAGCCGTGCTCGCAACATCTCCTTTAAATAATCACAGAAAATTCTATAGCAAACTCAAGCGTTACTATATTAATAAGTAATGAGAATGTATCTACCATTATCATATAAGGAAGGTTAGACCGCACACACATAGATAAACCTATAATCTGGGGCCTGGCGACCTGTAGCACAGATTTCATTTAGAAACCTATTTCAGGCACCAGTCCCTCACAAAAATAGGATCGAAGTGCACAAGTACTGTATTAGCAATAAGTACCTATAAGCCTAAAATTTGTGAAGGAAAATTAAACGTTTTTTTTTACTTTACTTTACTATAATGGTTGTATGTGTGTATTTGCATGTAACACCCCAATTTGTAAGATTGTTTGTAAAAAATAAATTAAAAAATATATATAAATGACCCGGCAAACTTCGTATTGCCTCAGAATGAAAATATGACATGTGTCAAAGGTTTGATAGATACGGACTATTTGTATGAGAAAATGAAATGGTGGCTTTTACTATTTCCCTTCAATTTCTTCATACTTTCTTACCTTTTGAACTTCCAAAAATCATTCAAAATCAATATTAGCCAAATCGGTCCAGCCATTCACGCGTGATGGCGTGACCAAGGAAAACGGGTTGCATTTTTATATACATATATAGATTTACAAAATCTTGAAAATCAATTTTTATAGAAAAATATGGTATTTAATTATATTTCCAGACAGTTCCGACACTAAAAAAGTTATTGAGCGCAAGAATATGACATAAATACTCCTCGAAAATTCAAGGTAGGTCGTGAGGTACCTTGGAGTTTGACAATAATAGTTGCTTTCTTACCTCAAACGGAGGCAGAATGTCGAGTTGGCGTTATTAGTTACAAAAAGACTATTCATTTATTTATTTATTGGCTCATCGAAATGACTCATTGTTAAAATGCGTCATTTTGATAGTAACAATACTTTAAGTATATTTACCCAACTTAGTACATATCTACCTAACTCTTAAACTCTGTATTGCATGTTTTGTTTCCTTCGTAGGTATGTATCTTAGGTTTATAGATTCTTTTCAACTAAATTATTGTATGTACAGTTTTTTACCTGCCTACCGACATAAATTAGGTTAGCATACTAACAAACCGTAGTGGTTTTTTCAATGCTAGCATTAAGTGATATGATGTTAAAACTTTGTTAATTTATACTATAATAAAGGGAAAAAAAAACTAAGAACACCAATCCCATTGAGTAAGGTCGAGTTGGGTCGAGATTACGACTTCGAATATGGGTGTTATACCTCCTATAGACACAATACAATTACCTGAGAAACGCGCATGGCCCCGCGACTGATGTAGATCATAAGCGATCTACTCGGTTAAGCACTACGGGCGCGGTCGGGGTGTGTGATGGGTGACCGCTAGTGGCAAATTAAAATGTGCGTTTTCCGTGCTTCGGAGGGCACGTAAAGCTTATTCATTCAGTTTATTCATTTATTTCATATAATTAGGCTCCTGGAGAGCGCTTTTACATCGTCATTTTTTTTTAAACTAACCTGGAGTGAATAACCACTAATAATAATCAAAAACACATAATAAATTAAATAGACACAGAACAATTTTGTATAAAGCCGTCGATCCCAGTCGCTATCGATAGATAGCAGTCGTTAAACCTTGTCGGAGGCCTTATGGGCGGTTTGAAAACATCCGACAGCGGGTTGGCCACTGACCCGTATCTCCACCAACCCGCATTGGAGCAGCGTGGTGGAGTAAGCTCCAGGCCTCCCCCCCCAAAAAGGGGAGAGACTCGTGCCCAGCAGTGGGACGAATAATGGATTGCCATTATTACTTACCTGAGGGCACAAAGCCTCTATTTGCGAGGCGGCGTGTCTGACCATCTTGACTCCGTCTTCGTTGTTAGACATCGAGCACACCAGGTTGGCAACCTGCATGATTAAACAAAGGTAAATTAAATAAATAAAATTGAAGTGTCTGTTTGTAATATAAAAATAACCGCTATTTACTAAGCCCCTTATTCATAAACGTATTTTAGCTAAAGTGTTGCTAATCTCTGCTTCGTCTTTTTCTATCCTGCACATTTGACAATGCAACTGACAAAGACAGAGCATTCTATAGCTAAAACGTATCTAAAGTACGTTAATGAATAAGGGGGTAAATGTATGTACGATATACACCCAAAACAACATTTTTTACAATTTTGATGTGTCTGTCTGTTTATTCTCGCTAATCTCGGGAACGGCTGGACCGGTTTTGACGGGACTTTCACTGGCAGATAGCTTATGTAATGAGGAGTAACTTAGCCTACTTTTATACTAGCTGCGCAAACGACTACGACCGGGTAGATACTGCAAAATCATAAGTTTTCAGTCGGACGAAGTCGCGGGCATAGCTAGTAAATAATATAACGCGTTTTTTCCCTTTTTTTATGTAATAAATGTGGCAAACAAGCATGCAGTTCACATTGATGTTAAGTGATGACTGCAGCCTATAGACACCCACACATTGACCAGAGGTCGAAATGCAGATCCGTTACCACTCCTGAGGCCTAAGGTGTTATGCCTCTGTGCCGACAAGCGAACCGCTAGTGGCAAATTAAAATGCGCGTTTCCGTGCTTCGGAGGGCACGTTAAGCCGTCGGTCCCGGTTGCTATCGATGGATAGCAGTCGTTAAACCTTGTCGGAGGCCTAATGGGTTAGAAAACATCCGACAGCGGGTTGGTCACTAACTTGAATATATATTTTTTTATTTTGGACATTAAGATTTGTAGTACATTTTTAAATAAGGTACATATTTTATTTTTAAAGAAAAATGGAAAGAAAAATTTGACTTCAGGCGAGACTCGAACTCGCGGCCTACTGGGAATCCGAGTCTCGAGTCTCGCCTGAAGTCAAATTTTTCTTTCCATTTTTCTTTAAAAATAGAATATATTTCACAAGCATGTGTTAATGAGAAATAATATAAAACAATTATTAAGGTACATATTCCAGAGCAGCTTGACATATAGGATTGGAGAAACGTGGTGGAGTAAACTCCAGGCTTCCCCCCCAAATGGGGAGAGACTCGTGCCCAGCAGTGGGACATCTCAAGGGTTGCCATTATATTATACTAGCGGCCCGCCCCGGCTTCGCGCGGTTTCAATGTTAGCTACCCTGTTCTATTCGTCTTAGCGTGATGTTATATAGCCTATATGTTTTATAGTATAATAGCCTTCCTCGTTAAATGAGCTATCTAAAACGGATAGATTTTTTCTAATCGGACCAGTAGTTCGTGAGATTAGCGCGTTCAAGCTAACAAACAAACTCTTCAGTTTTATAATATTAAGTATAGATATATATTTTTCCATATAACATTTTTATTTACGACCCGGTTAGTCCAGCGGTGTGAGACGACCGTTTGATTCGATGGGTCGCGAGTTCGATCCCCACACCGGGACTAATATTTGTTTCGGGTCTGGGTGTTTGTGTATGTGTTGTATGTGTACAACGGCACCCACGACACAGGTTTATACCTACTGTGGGGCTGTGAGTGTAAGCGTATTATTTTTGTTTATTTTTTTATTATACGGTACATATACCAAAACTACATGTTTTACTATTTTTGTATGTCTGTTTGTTCTCACTAATCTGGGGAACGGCTGGACCTATTTTGAACTTTCACTGGCAGATAGCCTATGTAATAAGGAGTAACTTAGGCTACTTTTATACTACCTGCGCCCACGACTTCGGCCGGATAGGTACTGAACAATCATAAATTCTCACGGGGACGAAGTCGCGGGCACAGCTAGTATTACATATATTTTTTCATATAATAAAATAATACTGGTGGCAGAGCTCTAGTGACGAAGCTCGCGGGCGTAGGCACCACCGCATTACCTAATATACTTGCCCCTAAATAGTAGTGTTCAGCACTATCGTGTTCCGGTCAGGTGGTAATGTACGACCCTGTAATTTCCGGCACAGAGGTATAACACCTTAGGTCTCAGGAGTGGTAACGCATCTGCATTTCGACCTTGGTCTTTTTGTGGGTGTCTATAGGCTGCAGTCATCACTTAACATCAATGTGAACTGCATGCTTGTATGCCACTTCCATAAGATAAAAAAAAATGGCATCCCATTATACGTCCCACTGCTGGACACGAGTCCCACCCCTTTTTGGGGGGAGGCCTTTTTCATATTACATTTTTATTTACCTCAACAAGTTTGTTAGCGTGTTCGGTGAAGACAATGGCATATTCTTCGACTTCCTTCTCGTTACCATTGCGAGCTGCCTCCATCAGCACCAGCAGAGGCACGTTGGTCTCCAGGAAGCTGGGGAAAAAGGAAAACAAAAATAATCTGTTAAAAAAAAATCAAGATAAAAAAAATTTTACCAAATTTTATTTATGTTAACAATTACTAAATATTACCCAAACTATTTTTTCTTGTAGACCCTTTACATTTTTTTCTTGTTTCTTTGGACCCCCGTCCTTGCTAGATTTATATCACATTACCATATTTCCAATTTTTATTCACGCCTACGTAGACCCCCATCGAGTCTCCCATGGACCACTTTGGAAATCACTGGTATGATGTAAGTAAATTGGTACTATCAGTGTATGTGTTGAGATCCATTATCGTGGACCCCCATTTTCATTTCATGGACCCCCAATTTTTTTTTCGCTGACGCATACCCCTTTCAGTTTGTCATAGACCCCCAGGGGTCGATATAGACCACTTTGGGAATCACTGGGCTAGGCCAACCGTTAAAAAACTGGTCCAGTAAAGAATACACAGGCGATGATGATATCAAATTTTGTACATTGATGGTACTGAAGCGATCGCTCCCAGGCTATTTCGAATACCTGTACTTAAGATTTACAGACTGTATTAGATTTAAGTTTAAACTACTTTAAACTCCAAAAGAGCTGCTTGAGTTTCTTCAGTGGCGGAGTTCGTCCCAATATTTATTTATTATGTAGAAATAAAATTTTCGAATTTTCTCGCGTATACAACACACCCAAACTAGACCTGAGTCGATCGCGAGCGATAGAATCACTTTGATTGAATCACGATCCAAACACAAGTGATCGGGTCGTGACGTACAAAAAAAGTCGATCATTTGGGTCCTTTGGGTCATTGGGTACTTTGTTTCTCGTGAACTCTATCACATTAAGCATAAGGTACACTTCACTTTGTTTACAGTTTTATCGATCAAGCTCCCCTGCACCATGTCATCTAATTGTAAAATTTATGCTATATACCAATAAAGTTTAAGAATGAAATTATAGTGATAATTAATTGAAATGTATTAAAATGAAAAATAGCCAGCGACATAATGTGTGGATCGCGATCTAGAGTCTCGCATCCTTATCAGATGGGTCTCGAATCACGAGAATCATGAGCTACAGTATACGTTTGAGCGAAATCGAGTCGCGACCCAAATGACCCAAACGATCGAGTCATTTAGACTCGATCACCTTGTCAATGGGTCGCGATCGACCCGAATCCCGACGAAGGAGTGATCGACTCAGGTCTAACCCAAACTTCTTCATGCACCCGACGTTTCGGTCGCTTACCAACTACCGTGGTCACGGGCTGACTAAATCAACGACGTTCAATCTGGTCTTATTTAGCTGAGACAGAACACAACCCTAGTGCGATGTAAACTACTAGGGGCGCCACCTATCGAGAAATTACATGAAAACTACGTTGCCATGTCATGCTAGCGCCACCTGTTTCTGAATCCGAAAGTTTAATTTCTACAATGCATGAAGCTCGCAAAAACCTACGAAAACGTTGTGATAAATGTGAACATTCTATAGCTAACATCGCTTAGGATCGACAGCGACCTTTTCATAATTAATGTGTCTGTGATAGGGTCATACATGACCATGTAACCGGAACACAATATTGTGTACATAAGAGTGTGTGTGTGTGTGTGTGTGCGCCCCGGTACCTGTCGGACACGTGGTCGACGACGGCCTTCCTCAGCTGCCGCCGCAGGTCGCGCGTCTTGCGGCACGTGTGTGTGTGTGTGTGTGTGTGTGTGTGTGTGTGTGTGTGTGCGCCCCGGTACCTGTCGGACACGTGGTCGACGACGGCCTTCCTCAGCTGCCGCCGCAGGTCGCGCGTCTTGCGGCACGTGTGTGTGTGTGTGTGTGTGTGTGTGTGTGTCTGTGTGCCCCGGTACCTGTCGGACACGTGGTCGACGACGGCCTTCCTCAGCTGCCGCCGCAGGTCGCGCGTCTTGCGGCGTGTGTGTGTGTGTGTGTGTGTGTGCCCCGGTACCTGTCGGACACGTGGTCGACGACGGCCTTCCTCAGCTGCCGCCGCAGGTCGCGCGTCTTGCGGCACGTGTGTGTGTGTGTGTGTGTGTGTGTGTGTGTGTGTGTGTGTGTGTGTGTGTATGTGTGCGCCCCGGTACCTGTCGGACACGTGGTCGACGACGGCCTTCCTCAGCTGCCGCCGCAGGTCGCGCGTCTTGCGGCACGTGTGTGTGTGTGTGTGTGTGTGTGTGTGTGTGTGTGCGCCCCGGTACCTGTCGGACACGTGGTCGACGACGGCCTTCCTCAGCTGCCGCCGCAGGTCGCGCGTCTTGCGGCACGTGTGTGTGTGTGTGTGTGTGTGTGTGTGTGTGTGTGTGTATGTGTGCGCCCCGGTACCTGTCGGACACGTGGTCGACGACGGCCTTCCTCAGCTGCCGCCGCAGGTCGCGCGTCTTGCGGCACGTGTGTGTGTGTGTGTGTGTGTGTGTGTGTGTGTGTGTGTGTGTGTGTGTGCGCCCCGGTACCTGTCGGACACGTGGTCGACGACGGCCTTCCTCAGCTGCCGCCGCAGGTCGCGCGTCTTGCGGCACGTGTGTGTGTGTGTGTGTGTGTGTGCGCCCCGGTACCTGTCGGACACGTGGTCGACGACGGCCTTCCTCAGCTGCCGCCGCAGGTCGCGCGTCTTGCGGCACGTGTGTGTGTGTGTGTGTGTGTGTGTGTGTGTGTGTATGTGTGCGCCCCGGTACCTGTCGGACACGTGGTCGACGACGGCCTTCCTCAGCTGCCGCCGCAGGTCGCGCGTCTTGCGGCACGTGTGTGTGTGTGTGTGTGTGTGTGTGTGTGCGCCCCGGTACCTGTCGGACACGTGGTCGACGACGGCCTTCCTCAGCTGCCGCCGCAGGTCGCGCGTCTTGCGGCACGTGTGTGTGTGTGTGTGTGTGTGTGTGTGTGTGTGTGTGTGTGTGTGTGCGCCCCGGTACCTGTCGGACACGTGGTCGACGACGGCCTTCCTCAGCTGCCGCCGCAGGTCGCGCGTCTTGCGGCACGTGTGTGTGTGTGTGTGTGTGTGTGTGTGTGTGTGTGCGCCCCGGTACCTGTCGGACACGTGGTCGACGACGGCCTTCCTCAGCTGCCGCCGCAGGTCGCGCGTCTTGCGGCACGTGTGTGTGTGTGTGTGTGTGTGTGTGTGTGTGTGTGTGTGTGTGTGCGCCCCGGTACCTGTCGGACACGTGGTCGACGACGGCCTTCCTCAGCTGCCGCCGCAGGTCGCGCGTCTTGCGGCACGTGTGTGTGTGTGTGTGTGTGTGTGTGTGTGTGTGTGCGCCCCGGTACCTGTCGGACACGTGGTCGACGACGGCCTTCCTCAGCTGCCGCCGCAGGTCGCGCGTCTTGCGGCACGTGTGTGTGTGTGTGTGTGTGTGTGCGCCCCGGTACCTGTCGGACACGTGGTCGACGACGGCCTTCCTCAGCTGCCGCCGCAGGTCGCGCGTCTTGCGGCACGTGTGTGTGTGTGTGTGTGTGTGTGTGTGTGTGTATGTGTGCGCCCCGGTACCTGTCGGACACGTGGTCGACGACGGCCTTCCTCAGCTGCCGCCGCAGGTCGCGCGTCTTGCGGCACGTGTGTGTGTGTGTGTGTGTGTGTGTGCGCGCGCCCCGGTACCTGTCGGACACGTGGTCGACGACGGCCTTCCTCAGCTGCCGCCGCAGGTCGCGCGTCTTGCGGCACGTGTGTGTGTGTGTGTGTGTGTGTGTGTGTGTGTGTGTGTGTGTGTGTGTGTGTGTGTGCGCCCCGGTACCTGTCGGACACGTGGTCGACGACGGCCTTCCTCAGCTGCCGCCGCAGGTCACGCGTCTTGCGGCACGTGTGTGTGTGTGTGTGTGTGTGTGTGTGTGTGTGTGTGTGTGTGTGTGTGTGTGTGTGTGTGCGCCCCGGTACCTGTCGGACACGTGGTCGATGACGGCCTTCCTCAGCTGCCGCCGCAGGTCGCGCGTCTTGCGGCACGTGTGTGTGTGTGTGTGTGTGTGTGCGCCCCGGTACCTGTCGGACACGTGGTCGACGACGGCCTTCCTCAGCTGCCGCCGCAGGTCGCGCGTCTTGCGGCACGTGTGTGTGTGTGTGTGTGTGTGTGTGTGTGTGTGTGCGCCCCGGTACCTGTCGGACACGTGGTCGACGACGGCCTTCCTCAGCTGCCGCCGCAGGTCGCGCGTCTTGCGGCACGTGTGTGTGTGTGTGTGTGTGTGTGTGTGTGTGTGTGTGTGTGTGCGCCCCGGTACCTGTCGGACACGTGGTCGACGACGGCCTTCCTCAGCTGCCGCCGCAGGTCGCGCGTCTTGCGGCACGTGTGTGTGTGTGTGTGTGTGTGTGTGTGTGTGTGTGTGTGTGCGCCCCGGTACCTGTCGGACACGTGGTCGACGACGGCCTTCCTCAGCTGCCGCCGCAGGTCGCGCGTCTTGCGGCACGTGTGTGTGTGTGTGTGTGTGTGTGTGTGTGTGTGTGTGTGTGCGCCCCGGTACCTGTCGGACACGTGGTCGACGACGGCCTTCCTCAGCTGCCGCCGCAGGTCGCGCGTCTTGCGGCACGTGTGTGTGTGTGTGTGTGTGTGTGTGTGTGTGTGTGTGTGCGCCCCGGTACCTGTCGGACACGTGGTCGACGACGGCCTTCCTCAGCTGCCGCCGCAGGTCGCGCGTCTTGCGGCACGTGTGTGTGTGTGTGTGTGTGTGTGTGTGTGCCCGGTACCTGTCGGACACGTGGTCGACGACGGCCTTCCTCAGCTGCCGCCGCAGGTCGCGCGTCTTGCGGCACATCTGCTCCAGCGCCCGCTCCAGCCCCTCCGACTGCTCGGGGCGGCCCGCCTGCAACAACACACGTACTATTTACACTGTGGGCACTCACTCAGAGCACACCGCGGGCACTCCGCCAAAATTCCATACAAACGCTTCATTTGATCTCTATTACACAGACATCAATCGGTGACGTGTATTAACACGCGCACCTGTGTGCGTAGCACGTAGACTAAGACGAAGACATTTATTTTCCTGAAATATGGTATATAATAAGTACTTAGTTTTAGATAAATAAAATTCACATATCTCGTCAGATTCTTGACATGCAAAATAGAAAAAGAGAATACCAAACGTCACCCATAAGAGAGGAGGAGGTTGGGTGAGGCGGGGAAATGCGGCGGGTCGTCGAAGTGTCCATTCTATACGTAGTATTATTACATATTCTCTGCTTTCGGTATGCGCCGTACCTGGCACTTCGTGTCATCCGGCTCGAAGGACCAAAAAATATGTACGGGGGTGGGGGGGGGGGTCGGGCCTACCGTTGAGGTGCTGAACAGTACAATTTGTAGGTAGATAGATGAAACTTATACTACAAATCACTCACGTTAGTCATATATTCGTGCAGAAGCTCCTGAAGCGCCTGTCTCACCGCGTTGCACTCCGCCACGATGCGCTCGCGACGCTCGTCCCTGTCACAAATAAAAAAAATACGCTTACTCTCACAGCCCCACAGTACATACACATACAACACACACACAAAGACACGAAACAAATATCTGTAGGCCATACAAATATTTGTTCCGGGATCCTCACATCGCTGGATTAACCGGGTCGTCAAAATACGGGCGCCTCTGCCTACCCCTTCGGGGATTACAGGCGCGAATTTACGTTTTTTTTTATTTAAAATTAATAATATATTTAAGCAATGAAATGCGCACGGAATAATAAATTTAAAGAGGTTCCTCACACCGACGATGGCATCGCCTTGTTCTTTTTTTTTATTTAAAGCCATGGCATTAACATTTATTGTATGGCAGAACGACGTTTGGCGGGTCAGCTGTTTAAATCATAGAGCAACACGGGCCACCGGTCGCACCGAAGGGAAGTAGCCATAGCGTGTATAACCGATGCAAAACACTGTCATTTTTTGCGGGGGGGGGGGGTATACACACACACACTACAAAAATCGTCTACTACTAAAAAACTCACACCTTGACTTTAAAAAAATACATAAACAATTTCACACACACATTTAAATATCCGGGTGACAGGCATAGGACCATTGGTGCTTGTACTTTGACAGAAGGGAAAGCCTGCATATGGCTCCTCCTCTCCGGTCCGTGTTGCTCTATGATATTAATGTATACAGACCTAGTGCAAGAGCTGTCGGCCATGAGAGCGGCTCCAGAGATGATGGACTCGAGCCGCTCCTCCAGCGACGGCCGCGTGCGGAGCTCCGAATACGCCAACGGCTCCATCACCATTCTCTCCTGGTAATCAAATCAAATTCAATTGAAATAAACTTGCGTGTGAAGCGATCGAGTAGGCTAAGCGGTACCAACTGGTGGTAGAGCTCCAGTGACGGAGCTCGCAGCTCGCGGGCGTAAACCGCCTTACCACCGCATCACCTAATATACTTGCCGCTAAATGGTAGTGTTCAGCACTATCGTGTTCCGGTCAGGTGGTAATGAACGGCCCTGTAATTTCCGGCACAGAGGCGTAACACCTTAGGCCTCAGGAGTGGTAACGCATGCATTTTGACCTCTGGTCATTGTGCGCGTGTCTATAGGCTGCAGTCATCACTTAACATCAATGTGAAATGCATGATTGTTTGCCACTTTTATTACATTAAGAAAAAACCACTTACAGTATGTGAGAATATTTAAAGGCGTCTGATTGTGGACTTGGGATATATGAATAGAAAAATTGAACTACAACTGAATTACTTTATATAAGGTATTTAAAGTGACAAATACGATAACACAATAACAATAATACAATGATTGTTTTATATTATTTCGCATTAACACATGCTTGTGAAATATATTTATTTTTTAAAGAAAAATGAAAAGAAAAATTTGACTTCAGGCGAGACTCGAACTCGCGGCCCCTGAGAATCTAGTCCAGCCGCTCTTCCAACTGAGCTACCTAAACAATTATTAAGGGTAAAAGCGACTTCTTTACGATATTCAATAAACTGCAAAGTTTATTATATCGATTGCCTAACTAGCATAGTGTGGCAATAGATGGCGCTACTGCCACCATAAGATAATGCAATAAATGTGAAGGAAAGATTTGACAAATCGAGCAGGACTTCGGCAGCTCAGTTGGAAGAGCGGCTGGACTAGATTCCCAGTGGCCGCGAGTTAGAGTCTCGCCTGAAGTCAAATTTTTCTTTCCATTTTTCTTTAATAATAACTCAAACTCAAACTCAAAAATTCATTTAATCACTTGGAAATAATAGAATTTGCTTGTGATAGGTCAAATTACAAATATAAAATTAAAGCGAATAACAACTGATACGTTGATTAATATGTCAAAGTAAACAAAATAAAATATATAATAGTCCAAAAATACTTAATGATAAAAATAGGTATCAACAGAATGTTCCATACTTTCTTTTACAAACGGCAAGATAAGACAAAACAAAAAAATATGGGACATTCTTTGTCATTCACTGGCAGAGTTCCAAAGCCCACATTACTGAGAAAATACAATGAATATCACGATGAATTTGCAATGACCCGGTATAGCAAGCTAACAGCCCTTATATACAACATGTAAGAGGGATAATGCACACTCTCAAACACCTCGATTACAAAATCGAGTTATTATCGTAATACATGGACTGAAATGACATATTAAAGAATCATGGCAAGTTTCATACATTGATTTGTACAAAAAAAGTTAGAAAAAGGTACAAGGTAAAACGGATTAGAAATATTATCTAGGGAACCTGAAGTACATTTTCTGGTATGTTAATTAATTTTAAATCACCGTAATAAAACTCGTCTTTCCTAACAACAGTAGAAGCACTCCATACTAAAGTTCTATTTCAAACTTCTTATTCCGGAGAGTTAAAAATATTTTAAGTATCATAAAATGTTGTTTAGGTTCACTGTATAATATTTCCATGCTGTTTTACCGTGTAACTTTTTTCATTTTTTCTGTACAAATCTTGCCATAATCCTTTATGTATTATAAACATTTTTTATTTAACAAATAACTTGTCCTCAATTTGTACAAGCAGTATGTACACCCTACGCATACTACCCTACTGCACTACCTACGGCTGCACACAAAACAGAAACCTACTCAAACACGCCCACTGTAGCCTGCGCACCCCTATTTAACACTCTCAAAGTACGAGCGAGTGTCAAATACGGACTAAAAAGACTATTTATCACTATTTTATTTCTTAAATTATTTAATATAAAAAAATGCACGTCTCAACGAGTTCTAATGAACTTTTTGAGACTAGCATTTTATAATGGATAGACGTTAGTCTCATTTTTGTTTGTCTTGATTCTTCACCAAACGGGTGACCATAATTTTCTTAATTCTAATTAATTTTGGGATAAAATATTACCTATATTATAAATGCCTAAAATCGATTCGGTCATCGATTCTGAACAAACTAGTCTCGGGTTGTACATTTAATCCTGTTACACGTTGTAATAGGTTGGGGAAAAAGTCTTTTCGCATTATAGTATGTATGAACTTGTAATAAAATCTCTTTGGCTGTAGTATTTGTATCTGGCTGATTTTGGTATCATTGAAAGTTAAAATTTTAAAGAACATAATTCCAAATTCAAATTAGGCAAATGCGGCCGGAATTGATCAACAGAAGGGGTGTGGTGTTTCATCATGATAACGCTAGACCTCACACATCTATAGCCACTCAGCAAAAATTAAGAGAGTTTGGCTGGGAGGTGTTAATGCATCCGCCGTATAGTCCTGACCTTGCACCTTCAGATTTCCACCTGTTTCGGTCTCTTCAGAATTCTTTATGCAATGTTAGGTTAACATCACGAGAGGACTTCCAAATCCACTTGTCGCGGTATTTTGATGAGAAGTCCCAAAATGTTTATAGCAATGGGATCATGTCCCTACCTACAAGATGGCAAAAGGTTAACGAACAAAATGGTACATACATACTTTAGTTAAATTTAAATAAACTATATTAAAAAATGTTTTGAATTATCTTAAAAAATGCGAAGAAACATTTTCCCCAACCTTATATATACCCAAAGAATAGAATATTTTTAAATGATTTTCTGACAATTTTCACCTGAAGACAGATTTGTTTTTCGACTCGCTAAATAACCATGGAGGTATACATCAGCGCATTCCTTATGAAGTTATGAGTTTAGAAATGAATAGTTTTGTAATAATCTGTTTGCCAAGTGATTTATTTATGTAGTGATGTAGTTGTAGAAAGTTGAGATGTGAAACGAAATCGTTGCGAAACGTTGGTTTCGTAATGAAGTGTTTTGAAACGTTTGTCGCTATAATGAACGGGTACCACATGTAATCACGTCAAAAAGAATAAAGTACTATAGTACATATAGGTTAATGTAAAAATATGCCCCAGAGATATTTTTAAAAGAGCCGACTGTGTTTTTTTCCAGATCATATTGGCCTTTGGAACTCTGCCAGTGAATGACAAGGAATGACTATTTTTCTTTTCTTTTTACTCTTTGTTATCAGTTTGTAAAGGGGAAATGAGACATTCTACTGATATACTTTTTACATTAGCATATTACATTTAGTTTTATCGTAGTGATATTCTTGACTTTACATATATTTTTTATCTTGTTTGACATGTATATCAATTGTTATTCGCTTTAATTTATTTTGTTTTTTTTTTATGTAATAAAAGTGGCAAACAAGCATGCAGTTCACATTCTTGTTAAGTGAAGACTGCAGCCTATGGACACCCACACAATGACCAGAGGTCAAAATGCAGATGCGTTACCATTCCTGAGGCCTAAGGTGATATGCCTCTGTGCCGGAAATTACAGGGCCGTACATTACCACCTGACCGGAACACGATAGTGCTGAACACTACCATTTAGCGGCAAGTATATTAGGTAATGCGGTGGTGCCTACGCCCGCGAGCTCCGTCACTGGAGCTCTACCACCAGTGAAACCAGTGTTTGTTTTTGACGTGTCATAAGAGGTGTCTGTCACCCCAAAATGAATAAATGAGTTTCGGAATGATTTTCTTTCTGCAACATTTGTGAGAACTTGGGGATAAAAAACAATACATTAATATCAACTCACATCAAAGTCATCCAGAGCTTGAGCCAATTCACCGGGACCTTCGATCGGTGGCCGATTGCTACCTGGAAACAACAAATTTTAATATTTATCATAAAGCATCATTAATGTTGAACGAATTTCGAAATTTTTTTTTTACTGGTGGTAGAGCTCCAGTGACGGAGCTCGCGGGCGTAGGCACCACCGCATTACCTAATATACTTGTCGCTAAATGGTAGTGTTCAGCACTATCGTGTTTCGGTCAGGTGGTAATGTACGGTTCTGTAATTTCCGACACAGAGGTATATCACCTAATGCCTCAGGAGTGGCAGCGCATCTGCATTTTGACTTCTGGTCATTGTGTGGGTGATTATAGGCTGTAGTCATCACTTAACATCAATGTGAACTGCATGCTTGTTTGCCACCTTTATTACATTAAAAAAATACAACAACGTAACTTCACGCCTGTAATCCCCGAAGGGGTAGGCAGAGGTAAATGCATGCGTTCAAGCATACATGCATACACCCACGATTCCCCGGTTACGTTTTGGCCCATGAAACAGGTGGCGAGTCTGTTCCCATCTCCGGGCACATTACCAAACTTCGAGGTACTGGGAAATTTCCAGAGAATTGAAATATCCCAATAGAACCAGAGATAAAGGACTTTACCCCGTTATCTCTGATAACCCCCTACCCGGTGTGGAGGAACGGTTGGAAGTGTTCCTCCGGCGAAAAGGGAGGATCCTCCGACCAGGCGAGGTGGTAGCGCCTGGCGGGCCGCGGCCCAACGGTTGACGTTGGGAAGTTGTATATATGCCAACTCTTGAGAAATCTTCGTATGTGCGATGTAATTTGACTGCACGCCATCTACCGTACTAGACAAGTACTGTGAGGTTTTCATATGTGTTCCACTAGTTGGCGCCTTAATGTAGTGGACGCTACACCGGGAATCGAACCCGGGACCTCAGCGTAGTAGTAGTGGCCCGCTACCGGGCCTACAGTCACGTCATAAAGTAAAGAGTACAATATCTGACCCTGTGCGGGCGGCGGGCGGCCCTGCGCCACGGCCGAGATGGTGTCCACGGCGGAGCACACGGCGCGCAGCACGAAGTCCCGGTTGGCCTTGGCGGCCGCCAGCTCGGGGTGCCGCACGTACACCTGCCGCACACCGCACTCGGTTACACGCATCGACAGACGCACGAGCATGTGTCGATGCGAAATAATATAAAAACAATTCGACGACCCGGTTAGTCCAGCAGTGCGAAACCACCGTTTGATTCGAAGGGTCGCGGGTTCGATCCCCGCGCCGGGACAAATATTTGTATGATCTACAGATATTTGTTTCGGGTCTGGGTGTTTGTGTATGTGTTGTGTGTGTACAACGGTACCCACGATACAGGTTTATACCTAGTGTGGGGCTGTGAGTGTAAGCGTATTTATTTATTTATTTAATTATTAAGGGTAAAAGCGACTTCTTTACGATATTCAATAAACTGCAAAGTCTATTATATCGGTTGCCTAACTAGCATAGTTGGTAATAGATGGCGCCGCTGCTCCCATAAAGCAATGCAATAGATGTGAAGGAAAGATTTGACAAGTCGGGCAGGGCTTCAGTAGCTCGATTGGAAGAGCGGCTGGACTAGATTCCCAGTAGGCCGCGAGTTCGAGTCTCGCCTGAAGTCAAATTTTTCTTGCCATTTTTCTTTAAAAATAAAATACTTATCAACAGAATCAGAAACTCATTTATTCATTTAGAGTGACAGGCACCTCTTATCAGTGGTGGATTTACCGGCAGGCTGAGTAGGCCGGAGCCTAGGGCGGCAAGTTTTATGGGGCGGCAGAATTAGTTCATATTTTTTTTATTTGTATTTACAAAATTACTGTTAAAATTATCAAGGCTCAGATCATAGTTTCCTGTGATTAAAACCATTGAAAAAAAATTGCTCACATCAACTTCAGGACGATGAAGCATAAAACATAAAGCTGAAATTTTATTGATAGAAAATATACCTAATTGATATGATTGTAAACTACGATATCAAAATAATAACCTACCGGCGGCAAATTTGTAAATTCGCCCCTGCCTCTTATGACACGTCAAAAACAATTAAAATAAATTAAAATGAACAACAATTGATATACATGTCAAACAAAATAAAAAAATATATGTAAAGTCAAGAATATCACTAAGATAAAACTAAATGTAATAAACTAATGCAAAAACTGTATCAGTAGAATGTCTCAATTTCCCCTTTATAAACTGATAACAAAGAGTAAAAAGAAAAGAAAAAGAGTCATTCTTTGTCATTCACCGACAAAGTTCCAAAAGCCAATGTCATCTGAGAAAAAATAGCCGGAAAAAACTCAGTCGGCTCTTTTAAAAATATTACCACCAACTCAAATATTACCACCGCCCCTAATCATATACGTCCACTCTTCAATTCCTAATAACATGGTAGTTTTTTTAGAAAAGACGAGGCGTCCCTTCATTATTTGGATCTTTTACATTTACTACACATAATATATACGATACAATACATAGATATCTATCATTTATCTTTTATAACTTGTCTTGAGACTTGTCACCGAACGACCTTAGAAGATCAATTTAAAAAAAATTACAAGATTGTCCCTATATTTTTTGATCATAGATATTATATTAATATATATTTATTTAACTTAGACAACAAAAGGCCATATAAATACATCCCTTATACACTAACATATAGAGAGTTATTTTTAACTAGCGGATAATTCTTAAAGGGAGGCTTCGGTTCCTCAAGACTAACACTTTTGTAGCACAACTTTTTCTAATTCAATTTTTTTTTTATCATATTAAAAGTTATAAATAGTATAATGTACTGATAAATGAAACACTGATTAAAATTCCTAATAACCTGGTCGTTTTTCCCATTCCTTTATTTTCGATCATAGATATCTATCATCTATGTTTTATAGATCTTATAAAGCCTTACCCGAGCAATCTACACTTACCTTAGAAGCTTTGAGCACTTCAGTAACAATCATCATCATCAATCCATCTCACCTTGGAGGCAGTGAGCAGCATGGTGGAGTGCTTCTTCAGAACAGCCCTGGCTGCGGCCAGCTCGTCCTTCATCCTCGGCTCCTTCAGCTCCTGCTGCCGGCGGGCCGCCTGGGCGCCCAGCTCGCCGGCCGAGCGCCCGAACTGGCGAGCTGATTCCACCAGCTCCGACTGGGAGGAGGCAGATTTCAGCTTGTCCAGGTCCGTCTCCACCTGTGGACAATGTTTTTTTTTTTAATGTCTGAATGTTGACAGACAAGCAAACGGGCCATCTGATGGAAAGTGGTCACCGTCGCCTATAAACATTTGCAACACCAGGGGAGTTGCCAACGCGCTGTCAGCCTTGAAGGACTCTTTTGATGCCATTTTTGAAGAACCCCATATTGTAGCACCGAGGGAACACCTCAGAGGGAAGTTCGTTCCACAATTGGATTGGATTTGGATTGAAACAAGGTGTTCTGATGGTTCAGTCGTGCAGAAAGGACGAGGTAAAGTTGCCCATATCATGATAAATTCAATCATTTCATGATGTGGTCAACTGAATATGTCAGTTTACTTATGTTTAATAACATAGACAACCACGATTGGTCTTATCTCTATTACTAATATCGTGCGAAATAGAATAGACATCTACATAGCTATGATGGACTTCTATGACAACCATCAGGACCAGGTTTCCTCCGAAAACGAAACTGCACAAAGATAGACAGACATCTACACATTAATGATTTGGTAACAATGTGACATGTGTCATAAACACCAGATGGATATCTACGACGTACACCAAGATCGGTAGCTCTCACAAGAACCAAGAAGTCAGGCGCTAAGGAACAAGGAAGAGAATCCTACGACCTGACTGCTTTAGAATAGAATATAGCTGTCCATAAATTGTATATATACGCAGCTAGTGCAAAAACTTCGTAAGCGCGATTTAGCCGCGTCGTTCCATACTAACTCGTCCGCTATGCGACTACGTGGCACTATAGTATGGGAGCCCAAGAGGGGATTTTTGAATTTACTCCAGCGCGTCAGAGTAAGTTATAGGAGATACCTTGCACCCAATTCAGTACCTCCACCAAATCTAAGATTTCCATAAAAGGCCGAACCCTTAGGGCTTCCGCCACGAGTTTGCCTCGCATCCAAATTATCAGAATTTTGGATGGGAGCTTTGACGGGGTTCACTTTAGATCCCCTCTGAGTATCTGACATTCTTGAGTAATTTTTCACCTTCATTTTTAAACGAATCAAATGTTTTTGAAGAGGACGCGGCATCAACGTCTCGGGTCAAGAGCGTGTCAGATATTCTGTGACGGTTTAAAATGTGGCCAAACAATGCTCCTATCCAAAATTCGGACAATTCGGAAGATGAGTAAGATCGTAGCGACATTTACAATTTTTTTTAAGACTATTTTTCGGCCGCGTCTTTATATACGAACCTTCGATTTAGTGGAGATAACCGGCGAGGTTCAAGGAATCTCCCATATCTTTATCTGACGCGCTCGAGTAAATCCAAAAATAGCATCCTGGGCTGCCCTACTACTACAGGCGTGTACTCACGGTGCGCAGCTTGTGCAGCAGCAGGTGCACGTCCACCATGTCGGCCAGGATCAGCAGGCGCGTGACGGCGGACAGCAGCGCGCGGGCGGCCCGCACCATGCCCGAGCGGACGGCGCTGGCGCACGGCTCCTCGGAGAACTCTCTGGCCGCTAGACTCATTGCTGCACCTGTAGTTGCGATGACAGTGATATTTTTTTATATAATTACTGTGGCGATCGAGGTTGCAGAATGATGAAGGTAGATGAGGTACGGGAAGTGTGTCAGGACCGGAATATCTGGCGCTCCACACTCTCCGCCTACCCCGTTAGGAACCTGGCGTGAAGATACATACATACATAGACTGGACCCTTCGACATCCCGCCCGATTTCTCCGCCTCACCCATCACCACGAGAGGCAGTGAGTCATAGCAGAGAATATGTAAGATTTCCCCGCCTCACCCAACCTTCTCCCCTCTTATGGGCGACGGTTGGCATTTTGTACGTGCTACGCACACAGGTGCGCGTGTAAATACACGTCATTGATTGATGTCTGTGTAATAGAGACCAAATTAAGCGTTTGTATGGAATTTTGGCGGAGTGTCCGCGGTGTGGTTTTTAGGTGATAACCCTACACGTGCTACATTTCTGTGTGCGCGTGTAAAAACACATCACTGATTGATGGTGTGATGGATAGGTCTGGTGGAATTTTACCCGAGTTTCCGGGGTGTGCCGATATGGGTTCATTCTCAGTGGTTCGATTCATTAATTCGACCGACGTACTTGCAAGAAAAAAAATTCTCATTTGTTCGACCGTCGGGGGACCGCCGAATAAAGGGGCATGATGAGGACCATGGGCGCTCCCGACTTAGCCAGGTTAGCTTACGTTTTTTTTTTTGCTGACAGTAAACATTTTACAATTCTCACTTTGAGTTCGACGGTCGAACTATTGAGATTTTTTTTTAATAGTTCGACGATCAAACTATTGAGAATGAACCCATATCAGCACACCCCGGACACGGCTTAAATTCCATACAAAGGCTTATTCGGGTTACCTATCATCACACCATCAATTGAACATAGAAGAATAAGCCTCGACATGCACTCTGCCGATTAGCTACTCACCAGCCTTCCTGACTTCCTCCACAGCCGGCAACATCTCCTGCGTGATCTCCGGGTTCTCATAAGCGATGGTCTGGCCCCGTTCTATAAATATCTCGGTGGCACGCTCCACGGTCGCCACGAGAGCGCTGGCACGCTTGGACTTGCCCGCTGGAAAGAGGTGTAATAGACAATGTAAATTGTAACTGCCTTAGTGTAAACGGCACTTACAATAATAATAAAACCAAAAAAACACTTTTTTTTTAACACTATGCTTGATTCAATTATTACCAATATGGATTTGAGATTTATGGCTTAAAAATCAACATCATCAAAATTTCAGTTTTCTGTATGATATAAGTAAATTAAAAAATATTTCACATGAACAAATATTAATAAATTGTCAAAATTTACACACAGTTCTGCGAGTGGGTGAGAGCAGTGACTTTCAACCTTACGAATTGTACGAAGAATTACAAATAATGATTGTTTTATATTATTTCGCATTAACACCTGCTTGTGAAATATATTTTATTTAAAGTAAAATGGAAAGAAAAATTTGACTTCAGGCGAGATTCGAACTCGCGGCCTACTGGGAATCTAGTCCAGCCGCTCTTCCAATTGAGCTACTGAAGTCCTGCCCGATTTGTCAAATCTTTCTTTAGATTACGAGCACGTAATTAAACAATTCAGTAGTATAAAAAGTAGAAAATTTTTGTTCCTGTAATATTTAAATTAAATTGTTTTTTAACGTATGTAGGTATATCTTAAATAGTTTCAGGTTAGTTGTAAATTTGAATAGGTATTGCATGAATAAAAGTTTAATAATGAAATGACTTTTTTATTTTAAAAAATCTGTCGTTATCCGTGAGCGGGGGGCCTCGCAAAATGTATCCTGCCCACATAAAATTATGATCTTGCGCCGCCACTGCGCATGATCATGATCCTATCCTACCTATCTTATTTCCGACCGCGCCCGTATCGCTGCTTCCGATCTACACCTTTTTGACGACCCGGTTAGTCCAGCGGTGTGAGATGACCGTTTGATTCGTAGGGTCGCGGGTTCGATCCCCGCACCGGGACAAATATTTGTATGGCCTACAGATATTTGTTTCGGGTCTGGGTGTTTGTGTATGTGTTGCATGTGTACAACGGCACCCACGACACAGGTTTAAACCTACTGTGGGGCTGTGAGTGTAAGCGTATTTTATTTTTTATTTTTATTTTACACCAGCCGTGGGGCCATGCGCGCTTCACGGCGCTTTGCGGAACTTACCTATATCGTATCACACCTAACGTGATTTTGTGATGTATCTAGACGAAGCCAGTCTCTTTGTGACTGGCACTCTGATCGGTCAATCAAATTACCTTGTAACAGCAACTCTCTTTCTGTGAAGTTTCCCTAATAACCACCACACACCTCCAACACCAACACCAGATAGATACACGTAAATTCTACATTACCATGGAACCGCCAAAGAGGCATTTTCAATTATTAATAATTTCTTTTCGAGAAATTAAAAAATAAATGGAAAGAAAAACTTGTCTTCAGGCAGGAATCGAATATGCGATTACAGGAAAACTGAATAGTGGTAGAGTTTCAGTTCAGGCGCTCGAGGGCGTTGGCACCACCGTATTAACTAATAAACTTGCAGCTAAATGGTAGTAGAAATAGAAATAGAATAGAAAATATTTTTATTTCGAATAGATCTTTACAGATACTTTCAAAACGTCAAGAAATCATAAACTACCTAGATCGAATAACCATTACATATAGTAAAAGCAAAATCATATATTAATAGTAAATTAAAAATTTTAATTTAAACTATTTGGTTAAAACATAATAATCATAAAATTTTTCAATTCCTTCAATGATAATAAATGAAGAAAAAGAAAAACTTATTCGTCAAGATCAATGTTATTCACTTAGCAGAGTTCCAAGTGCAGTCACTACTGAGAAGAACTCCGCTACCCAACAAACTCAGGAAGAGCTCTTTTAAATGAGAGCTTAAATCTAGTACAGATAGATTATCGTAAAAAATCAAATAATGTCAACGCCCATAGCATAGATGCAAATAAACTGCTATCTACTAAATGTGATGTAGCCCCTGCAAACCAGAACAGACCAGTCCCCACCAACAGCACCCGTTCACGAGTATGACGCATGTGACAGCCATTGCCCTCCTCGACCATTTTAGAGGGGAAGTGAGCAACCCGCCACACGACGCCGCCAAAGGCAAAGACATTTAAGCGTGCATGACTGTTCCGGATATGCATACGGCAAAATAAAAGATGGAATTCATTTTCAGCCAGGGTATTCACATTATTCAACCCTTAACAATTGTAGATACTAATTACTGAATACACGAAATCACAGTATCATGAAATAGCCTGGCAGCGATCGCTATAATCCCAAGACGTATTATCATTAAGATAATCACTGGTCTTATAGTAATTACATTTATATAAACGTTCTTTCATTACTTTCTTAAAATTATTGATCGATAGACTTCAGTGTTCAGCACTATCTTGTTCTGGTCAGGTGGTAATGTAATTTCCGGCACAGGGGCATAATGTAAGGGGCTTAAGTATTGAGCACTTGCAATATGCAGACCCTCACTTACCAAGAGTGTTAGCCATGCTCTACTCTTTGTGCATTAGTCACTCATACTTACCAAGTGCCTTGATGAAGACTGTGGTGGTACCAATTGTGAAAAACAAGACCGGTGATGTAAGTGAGAAATTGAACTACAGACCGATTTCCTTAGCTACTATTGTGGCCAAAGTTCTTGACAGTTTGCTTGATTCAAATCTGGACAGATTTTTGAACATACATAACAATCAATTCGGCTTTAGACCAGGACTCTCTACGGAATCGGCTATTTTGTGTCTTAAGCAGACTGTCAAGTACTATGCGGATCGCGGTACACCTGTTTTTGCTAGTTTTCCAGACCTGTCCAAAGCATTCGACCTGGTGAATTACGATGTACTATGGCAGAAAATGAGAGGTACTGGAATGCCATTTGAACTTGTAGAAATCTTTAAATGACAATGACAGATTGTGACCCACCATTTACACGAAATGTAAATTAAAGAAAAACTATGTTATGAAAATAGAATTCTTAGTTAATAAATCTTTTTTCTGTATAACTTGAGGTTAATAATTACGTTAAAAAAGTCTTGAATATGGTTGTTCCTAATTAGAATCGCAATCAATTGCGTTACTCAAAATAACAATCAAGTACTTTAAAACGTTCTAACTCAAGTTTTAATCCCTCAAAGTTAGTTTTAATCCAAACATATTATTTTCGTATATGTAATTAATATAAAAAATAATTTTAAATAATTACAAACGCTGTTTTTACTATTGAAACGTTGACAATGTAGGTATCAGTCAACATTACTACTGTCATAGATTTTCGATCTACCCGAAAAACGATTGTGCTTAAATAAAATAGCAACAACAAACCTAGGTACTATATCAAAGAACTGTTCTTTAAATATAAAATACTTTATTTATACTCAACGTAAAGATTTGCAGAAATCAGAATGATTTTATACTTCCAGTCTGTATGGACCATGTCTTTTGCCTTACTGTGTGTACTTTACCAAATGTGTATTACTGCGGCCGTGCCATGCATGACATGTCTTAAGTTTACACACAAACTACAAGTTTAAAAGTGATTAAATGTGTGTGTAAGTAGTCTGTGATTAAATCTCAGCAAAAAGAGGTATTTGCCGTGCTGGTAAATAACTGTTTTCAAGTGGGTCAAAGTTCTATATAATTTCTGGCTTTGTCATTTGGTATCTGAACCGGGTTAATGTTGTGAGATGGGCGAGCTCGTATTCGGAACCCTATAAGCTGGAGTGCGGCGTAAGACAGGGTGGGATTACATCTCCCAAACTCTTTAATTTGTATGTAAACGCTTTGCTGGAGGAGCTCAGCAGCACACGTGTTGGCTGTCATTGATGGAATATGTCTAAATAACTTAAGCTATGCAGACGACATGGTGCTTCTGACTGCCTCACCTTGTGGATTGACGAAATTATTGGGTATATGTGAGAAATACGCTCGCAGCCATGGTCTTGTTTACAATGTCCGGAAAAGCGAATGTATGGTTTTTCGAGTCGGTGGAAAAAGCCAGTTAACAATACCTCCCTTAAAATTATATGGACTTCCACTACGTATGGTTGAACAGACGAAATATCTTGGACATGTGGTGACCACTGACTTGAAAGACGATGCAGATATAGAGCGGGAGCGGAGGGCGTTATCCGTCCGTGCTAACATGCTTGCCCGCAGGTTCGCCCGCTGTACTTGCAGTAGTAGCATACTGTACATCATTTTACACGAGCGGCCTGTGGGCTAGCTACACGAAACGAGCTCTCAACACACTGATGGTTCAATATAACAATGCGTTCAGGGTTTTGATGGGTCTGCCTCGTTTCTGTAGAGCGCATCAGAGATGTTTGCTGAAAATCGTGTAGATTGTTTTTACACGACCATGCGAAAGCGGTGCGCATCCCCGGTGCGTCGGGTGCGGTGGTGCCGGCGGACTCCTGAGCGTATTTGCGACAAGGTTTGATTGCTTTTACCTAAATCATTGCAATATGATATAGGCTGTCAGAAATCGAGACATGTAATATTGTGACATAACTTTTATTTGTAATGGTTTTTACTAACACTAGGTTAAGTCACTACTAACACAATTGTAATTGTAATCACATAATGTTGTATAATTTTATTCAGTTTGTATGATCCAAGTTGATTGAAAATAAATTTATAATAATAATAATAATAATATACCGACGGTTTATAAGGTTCTTACATCCATTCTGAGAGTCAAAATAACTAAACACATTGAAGACTCCTCCATCTTGTCTCTCTCTCAGAATGGATGTAGGAGTGGGTCCCGCGGTACTAAAGAGCTACTCCTCATAGACATGGCAATTAGCCAGCAGGTTCGTCGCAGCCGAAAGAGTCGGTCGACATGCTGGATAGATTATAAGAAGGCCTACGATTCCGTGCCGCATACATGGCTCATGCGGGTCCTGGAGTTGTATAAAATTCACTCAACTCTTCGGGCCTTTCTGGGCTCATGTATGCTGCAGTGGAGTACGGTTCTTCGCTATCCAGGGTCTCGGCAGCCCCTGGCGGTTGGCGAACCTGTGAGAATTGCCAGGGGCATTTTCCAGGGCGATAGTCTGAGCCCCTTATGGTTTTGCCTGGCCCTGAATCCTCTCAGCACGCTGCTAGAGGCTTCGGGGCTTGGCTATCGGTTGCGAAGAGGTGGTCGGACGATATCTCACCTGCTATACATGGATGACCTGAAATTGTTCGGTTCCAGTAATTCCAACCTGTCTGAGCTACTGAAGGTAACTGAAAACTTCAGTAACTCTATCAGGATGGAATTCGGAATCGAAAAATGCGCTGTTATGCATGTACGACAGGGGCAGATAATGGAATCCGAGGGAATGAATCTCCCGGGTTCCATCCCGTTCCGAAACCTCTCTGCCACCGAGAGCTATAAGTACTTGGGTATGGCGGAGGCCTTAGGTATACGCGAGGTCGAGATGAGACAATCGTTGAAGGAACGTTTCTTTGGTCGCCTGACAAAAGTACTGAAAAGTCTTTTGTCGGGCGGTAATAGGGTGCGCGCCTTCAACGGTTGGGTCATGCCGGTCTTGCTGTACTCCTTCGGCATACTCAAGTGGACTCAGACCGAACTGGATGTCCTTGACAGGCGAGTTCGCTCTTTACTGACAGCGCACCGCATGCATCACCCACGGTCTTCGGTGATGAGATTATACATCCCACGGAGATGTGGGGGTCGTGGCGTTCTAAGCGCCAAGACCCTACACAACCGTGAGGTGTGTAATCTCCGAGAATACTTTCTGAGGGCCGGCGGAGAGATGCATCGGGATGTGGTGGCGGTCGACAGCGGACTCACCCCACTCTCTTTGGCTAAAAAGAACTGGCGCAAACCTGAGGTGCTCACGACTAGCGACCGCAGGATTGTATGGCAAGGCAAGGAGCTACACGGGCGTTTTTACCGGGCCCTCCATGGGCCCGATGTAGATTTCTTAGCGTCTGTGGCCTGGCTGCGATTCGGTGACCTCTTTGGGGAAACCGAAGGTTTTGTTTGTGCAATTATGGACGAAGTGGTAATGACCAACAACTACCGGAAGTTTATCCTGAAGGATGGAACGGTCGACATATGTCGGGCATGCCATCGACCGGGTGAATCAATCAGGCATATTGTTTCCGGCTGTTCGAGTCTTGCCAACGGCGAATACTTGCACAGACACAACCAAGTAGCCAGGATAATCCATCAGCAACTTGCCTTGAAATACGGTCTTGTAGCCGCGGAGGTGCCGTACTACAGGTATGTGCCCGACCCAGTTCTGGAAAATGACCATGTCACGATGTATTGGGACCGATCTATCATCACTGACAGGACTATTGTTGCCAATAAGCCTGATATAGTGGTGATAGATCGCTCGGAGCGCCGCGTAATGATGATCGACATCACCGTCCCGCATGATGAGAATCTCGTGAAAGCCGAAAAAGACAAGGAAATTAAATATCTTGATCTGGCTCACGAGGTTGTCGCCATGTGGGATGTGGATTCGGCCATCATTGTGCCGATAGTCGTATCGGTGAACGGGCTGATAGCGAAGAGCCTCGACCAACATCTCAAGAGGCTCTCGCTAGGTGGATGGATCAAGGGTCTGATGCAGAAAGCGGTACTCCTCGGCACGGCACGCATAGTGAGGAGGTTCCTGTCTCTGTGTCCCTAACCACCGGCAGCTTGGACCCTGCTCTCGCTGCCGGCGGCACACTATTTTTTAATTTTTTATATATATATTTGTTGTTTTTTTTTTTTTAACATATATATGTAAAAAATTATTTGATAAGTTGGATGAATAAATAAGTGGAATAATAATAATACATCACCGTCCCTCATGATGGGAATCTCGTGAAGGCCGAAAAAGACAAGGAAATCAAATATCTTGATCTGGCTCACGAGATTGTCGCCATGTGGGATGTGGATTCGGCCATCATTGTGCCGATAGTCGTCACGGTCAACGGATTGATAGCAAAGAGCCTCGACCAACATCTCAAGAGACTCAAGTTAGGAAGTTGGATCAAGGGTCTGATACAGAAGGCGGCACTTCTCGGCACGGCACGTATAGTGAGGAGGTTCCTGTCTCTGTGACCTTAACCACCGACAGCTTGGACCCTGTTCCCGCTGCCGGCGGCGCACTATTTTTTATTTTTTTATGTATATTTGTTTTTTTTTTAACTTATGTATGTAAAAAAATACTAAATAAGATGAAGAATAAATGAGTGAAATAATAATACCTTAAGCCTCAAGAGTGGGACACATCTGCATTTTGACCTTGGTCTTTGTGTGGGTGTCTATAGGCTGCAGTCATCACTTAACATCAATGTAAACTGCATGCTTGTTTGCCATTTCCATGACACAATAAAAAAAAACATCAACTACTCACGTCTCTTCTTCTTAGCAGCTTTATCTTTGCTGTTGACAAGTGTAGTGACCTGCAGCACCAGCGGCTCCAGGGTCCTCTCCACGGACGTGGTGCGGATCTCCAGGTTTTTAGGGTCCCATTTCAGGGTGATCTGGCCCGTCGTGCCGTAGGTGTCCGTCATTGTAGCCATGGCTGGAAGGTAAAATGGGTTTGTATTAAATACTAGCTGTTGCTCGCGGATTCGTCCGCGTGG
Source organism: Macrosoma leucophasiata (assembly GCA_036365455.1). Taxonomy (NCBI): domain Eukaryota; kingdom Metazoa; phylum Arthropoda; class Insecta; order Lepidoptera; family Hedylidae; genus Macrosoma; species Macrosoma leucophasiata. The sequence continues at coordinate 7,111,013 of JAWQUS010000029.1, forward strand.
ATGTCGTTTTATAATCCTGAATTTTCTTTGCTATAAGCCTCACAGAGCCCGAGACAATTCAAACGAATGCAAACCGTGGAAATTTGTTTGTGCATTCTGGAGTTATAGCCTCTATAGAAGGAAAACCCAACTGACTTTTATATTATAGATTAGGTGTTTCCAGTGGCTTTGTCTGGAGAAAGCCTGTGAGATATGGGGCTGTCCATAACATCAGTATTGAAGAATCCCATATTGCAGGGCCGGGTGAATACTTAAGAGGGAAGTTCATTCGCAATACATTACAATACACTGAACACAGGCATTTTGAGACATGTATAGCATGCGGCGGTGCCTACGCCCTCCAGCTCTGTCGCTGAAGCTCTATCATCAGTTAAGTACACACATAACAATACATACACACTTCAGTTCAGTTTTTTTTTTTGAGTCTGTACATCAAGTCTTCAGGTCTTACATCAATGCAAGCACTTTAAAGCTGTAATGACTAAGTAATAGGCAGTCTCACATACAAAAGACCACGCAAATATTAAATAACAAAATAGAAGAAGAAATTATGTGCCTATTGCGTATATAAGACTTAGAAAATGACAAAAACATACCTTAATAAAATTATTACAGCTAATTATCGATTTGAAACACGTAAAATTGATTTGAGTCTTATAAAAGTATGACTCACTTTGTCAAACAATGTTTTTAATTAATTATGACTATTGTCTTAAAATTTTTGATATATTTGTGTGAGTCATACTAACATATAGAAAAGTAAGCAAATTTATTCAATTTCGCGTAAAAAACATCGTAAAAATAAACAAAATGATCGAAAAATTATGACATATTTTCAGATTGTTCGTATTAGGATACAAAAATAAAGCAAAAACCCTACCTTCTGTATTGAATCGTGTTATCACTTGACATATATAATGAAAAAAATACCTTCAAACGTCTTTATTTCGTATAACTGAGTAAAACTTTCACACACAGAACAATAGTGTTTGATATACACTCACAAATTAACACAATTTATGATAAATTAACACGAAAATAAGTGAAAACTAGCGAAATTCGCACAACACAATCACAAAGGCGTGTCAAAATCTGATACTTTGTGTTACCATATAAAAATATTGAAATGTACCAAAAAATACTTTCAACTGTCACTTAATTGTAATTTATTATAATGAGAAAAAAAAATTCTAGGCTATTCTAGGTAACTAGGTTAACATGGCAAATTTTGTACCCAGTTGAAGCTTGTTGCAACTCCGGAATCGATATGTGTAGTTTAAATCAAATCTGTTATATTTTTGCAATATGGCAATATAATACTATGCTAGAAATGCGCCATCTATATTCAAGTAAGGAATCAAAAACTACTCGAAGTTTATCTCGCTACAAGATGTCGCTACAAAACAGAAAATATTAAACAATTATAAATTTAACCGACTTCAAATCAAATCTTTGAGGTGGGTAAGCAGTTTCACATGACATGTCCTAGTATTTATAAATATGTAGGTAAGTGATATCGTTGGAATTAAAAAAAAAGGGAATTGCCTAATACTTGTTCAGATGTTCTAAAGAAGCTTCCAGGCACGTGTGCTAAATATTGTAAGTGCATGTATGTTTATATCTTTGTATGTTTGTGTCTTTATATGTATGTTTCTACATTTGTCTACAAATTTCTCAGAAACTATAAGTAAATACAATCAAGGTGATCATTTTTAATTTTATTAGGTAGACCTACAGAAATAGAAATTTGAATATTCCAACTGAAGGTTGAAAACATAAATAAATACAAATCGTTTATTTATAAACGGGACGATTTATATTTTGCAAATAAAAGGCATTTTAATAATTCAATTTTAATATTTTTTTTATCAATTTATTCATGACCATATATACAAAGTCTTTCAGTCGTATACATATTGAATTTCACATTTCTTTAAATTAATGAATATCCATATGGAAGATGACGATGATTAAATGCTTCCATGAGGAATATGATGAGATGATGGGATGGCTCCAGTAAAGCGATGGGGACTTTACTAGGAGTTTTATGAAGTTTGTTGGCAATACGAAAAATCACTTTTCACTTCATAATATCACTTTCTTACACTCGTGAACATTATCGAATGCTTTAAGATAAAAATCCCACCATTTTTACTCATAAAAACACGACTATACACAAATTTCGAAAATAATATCACGCAGCGACACAGCTCTTTTCCGCGTTCCCGCCAAAAACCCATTCAATTTTAATTATGGTTCGTGTTGCCATCTAAACCCATAAAAGTATTTGTTAATTCAACATCATTCGTAGTTGATACGCCAAATACTTCTTTCATATCGGCTCTGATTTTCTCTTGTATTATTTTACTTTTCTCATCATCTTTGCCTTCATTTAAATATTTCTTGATAACAAATGGTACTTTTGATGTATTATTGATATTGTGTTTCATATTATTTTTAAAGAGTCCATCTTCCAAAATATTAGTGCTGCCCTCTTCATTTGAATCAGAGATACTAAGAGCGCCATCTTTGGAAATACCAAATTTAACGTCTTTATTTTTCAAAATATGATTCAAATACGTTGTATTATTTTTGAAATAGATAGTTTTCGAATCAGTAGTAGCCATTTTCTGTATTACTTTTGTTGCGTTTTGTAAATCAGTTTTATTTGTGCTAATATATTTGGCTTCAGTATGTTTTACATCAAAATTAGTCTTAATGTTAATATGTTTGATATTATTATCTATATTAATTCGTCGCCAATTCTCCGAGTAATGTTCTATAGAAATAGCTATACTTGAATCTTTGGAGTCTTTAGAACTATGTAATTCGTCGATTATTGGTGTTCTCATCAATTCCTTTTGTCTTCGAACTGATTTTTTTATTTCTTTCGTGGTTTGACTGAAAATATTAATGTTAGTATAAAAATATAACGTAACTATACGCCTGTAGCGTCCACTATATTAAGGCGCCAACTAGTGGATGACAGATAAAACCTCACAGTACTTGTCTAGTACGATAGATGGCGTACAAACGAATTACATCGCACATACGAAGTATTCTCAAGAGTTGGCATATATACAACTTCCCAACGTCAATCGTTGGGCCGCGGCCCGCCAGGCACTATCATCTCGCCTGGTCGAAGGATTCACCCTTTTCGTAGGAGGAACACGGAACACGTCCACCCGTTCCTCCACAAGCCTGTTATCCCCGAAGGGGTAGGCAGAGGTAAATGTATGCATTCAATCATACATCCAAATACCCACGATTCACCGATTACGTTTTGGCCCATGTAACAGGTGGTGAACCTATTGACATCTCCGGGCACATAACCATACATCGAGGTACTGGGAAACTTCCAGAAAATGGAAAAATCCCAATAGAACTATAGATAAAGGATTTTGAACCGTTTTCTAGCCCCCGACCCGGGAATCGAACCCAGGACCCCAGCGAAGTAGTAGTATATAAAATATTAATACATTTTACTGGTAGTAGAGTTTCTGTGTAGGTTCCTCGTAGGTGCAAGCAGTGGCAGGCACCACCGCATTACCTAATCTATCTGCCGCCAAATGGTAGTGTTCAGCACTATCGTGTTCCAGTTAGATGGTAATGTGTGGCCCCGTAATAACTATCACAGAGACATGACAACTTAGGTCTCAGGGGTAGCATTCGTATTTTGGCCGCTGGTTTCTGTGTAGATTTCTATAGGATGCAGTCTTCACTTAACATCAATGTGAACTACACGCTTATTTGCCAACTTTATTACATTTAAATAGTTTTAGTGTCCGAAGAAGGCCTATGCTCAGCGTGGAGGATTGGGGTCGGGTTGTATAAACATTTAAAGTCATATTATTATTCGACATAATATCTATAGCCATAATGATCAATACACCGATTGTTGTTGTTCCTATTATGCTTTGGCATAACTCATTTTGCATAAATTTCTGTGTCATAATTTTCGTTTGATTCCCAATTTTTAGGTTGTACTGTCAGCAAAAAAAATTACCTAACACTGAACGGTGCGGCGCGCGTTGCTCTCTTCGACCTAACCTTGCAAAGTAAGGGGAGCCCACGGTCCCCATCTGGGTCCATATTAAGTTGCATAAAATCATATTTTAAGGTAATGGTGGTGATGATGACGATGGTGGTGGAGTCAAAAAAGCGCAACATTAATATTCAAATTTTCATATCTGCCGGCACTCCCGGAGGGTTCTTTTATTTTTTATCTCTTAATCCAACCAACCAAGGTAGGTCTTACTGGTGGTAGAGCTCCAGTGACGGAGCTATCGGGCGTAGGCACCACCTAATATACATTACCTAATATACTTGCCGCTAAATGGTACTGTTCAGCACTATCGTGTTCCGGTCAGGTGGTAATGTCGGCACAGAGGCATAACACCTTAGGCCTCAGGAGTGGTAACGCATCTGCATTTCGACCTTGGTCTTTGTGTGGGTGTCTATAGGCTGCAGTCATCACTTAACATCAATGTGAACTGCAGGCTTGTTTGCCACTTCCATTACATAAAAAAAAGAAAAAAATCCAAAGCTTACCTCGTCGAAGGTGTAACATTGTCTTCATTATTCTGTTTTAATTTTAAATGCTTCCTCTTTTTACGATTCTCCTTCTGTTTCGATATCCTTTTAGCTTGTCTATGTTTCTTGTGTTCTAATTGAATTTTAGCTTCCTTCGAAAACGATTCTGGATATAACGTTAGAAGTGACACACGTTCTATTTCATGAGTTGAACTTGTAGTAGCTTTCATATGTTTTTTACGTTTGCCTGCAGTTGTTTTAATATTCGTTGCATTATCCAAATTAGCCTTGTACTTTAAATTAAAATATGTTTGGTATTTATTCAAGAATGTTTCAAAATCATGTTTAAATTTCTTCTGTGCATCTTCATTTTGTGTTGAAATATGGTCAATAAGAGTCTGTATACCACTGTGGACAATTTCCTTTAAATTCAATTCACTACGCAACGATTTCTGTTTATATAGACGTAAATTGTTGAGTAAATCTAATAATTTCGGATACGATTCTTGTGTGAATAAGGAATTAACAAAATCATATAAAAAGCTGTTCTTTTCTCGGAGCAAACTTAGTACATTATTCAAATCTCTTTGTATTTCATTTTCAGATACGTTTTCCTGTCTGTCTGACATGCTTTGAAGAAATTTTCTGTATTGTTTAGTGAATTTGCCAAAATATTTTCGTAACTTATCACAGATCCACTGTCTGATTGATTTGATTTCGTCTGATTTATAATGTTTCTTTAAAGTTTCAATAATTTTTGCAAAAATATTCGAAGCTGTTTGGTCATTTTTATGAACATTCTTTTGTATCGTTATTTTTAGTTTATTTAGCAAATTCTGTAAGGTGTCTATGATATTTAAATCTTCGTCATTATTGAATTCTAGTTCGGTTTCAATAGCTACATTAACGCTTCTTGGATTCGATGCGCTTGAATCTGAAAAGATAATGGAATTCAGTGTGATAATGTAACGCGGTACTCACGCCTGTATTCCCCAAAGGGATGGGAGATGGTACCCCTACCAGAGAATATGCAAATTTATTTGAGATTACTAATTGAAATGTCGTTTTTTTGTGCGTAAAATAAGGGGGGTCCCCTTATTTTACCTATAGGCTATGAAGGAAATGGCCTTTTATTTCGCGCGTCCTTTCCAACTTAGAGAGCACGGAGGACGCTGGGCCAATGTCGTTTCTTTTGCTCGTGCGTTTTAACGTTACCCAGACTGGCCAGTACTGGGCCTCCAAAAAATACCGAATGCCGCCCCGGGCCTCTGATGACCTTACTACGCCACTGTCCCTAAAATACATTTTTTTACAAAATGTTTTACGCATACCCTTGGTGAGGCCTGGGAGCCAAGACTGCAGCCCGACTGGCAAATGGCATGACTCTGAAGCTTGATCCTAGCTAAACATTATCCGGGAATTATAATAATAATAAACATTGGTCGCACAGATTTAAAAGGAGTCATGACTTAGAGAAGAACAATCTAGCCATATAGTCTGAGAATATGTAACAATACTATGTATAGAATGGACACTTCGACGTCCCGCCTGATTTCCCCTCTGCAGCCCGCACCTCCCCTTGAGTACCATGCCGGCAGCCTCGTGCACTGAGGTTGCGAGCGGGAGATGAGTAAGACTGTAGCGACCTTTTGAATATTTTATTCGCTACCTTTCGGGTGCGGCACTGTATACAAACCTTAGATTTAGTATAGGTAACCAACAGGGTGCAAGGTAGCGCCCATATCATGATCTGACGCGCTCGAGCGAATACAAAAATAGGATCCTGGGGTCCCCTGCTATAATGTATCTGCCGACAAATGCTAGTGTTCAGCACTATCGTGTTTCGGTTAGATGGCAATGTATGGCCCAGTAATAGCTATCACAGGTTCATAAGAAATTAGGTCTCAAGGCTGGTGAAGCCTCGGTTTGTCGTGTATCATGTAAATTGCAAGCATTATTGCCACCTTAATTAGATACATTACGTTACTACATATTAGGTAACTTCCTGTAATGATATCAGTGTTAAAAACTCACCACTTATAGCGAAAATAACAATAAGAACGATGTGAAACATATTTCTAAAATGTAATAAAATATTTCATTCAACTTTACTGCATTTTTATAGACATTATTTTATTTTCTTACCCATAATCTCCGGTACAGTAAAATGTATAATTCTATAATCATATTCGTTTTTATTGAAGTGTGCTTAACTGGTGTTGTTTATAGTTGAGTATTATTAACCCTATTAATTAAAAAGAATGTCGAATGAGCGAATGACTAAACAGATATACCTACAATGCGAATGTGGATGGTTGCAGAGGCCCAGGAAGACCAAGACTGACCTACCACGACCAAATAAGTCGAGTTCTGTCAAAAGTCTTAGGAATCGGCGTGCATGTATGAAGAGAATGATGAAGGTAGACGAGACACGATAGGTATGTCAGGACCGGGATATCACGCGCTCTTCACTCTCTGCCTACCCCGTTAGGGACCTAGCGTGAAGAACTCAAAAATGTATTTAATCCCTTGGAAATAATAGAGTTTGCTTGTGATAGGTCAAATTACAAAATTAAAAATTAAAACGAATAACAACTGATACTTTGATTATTATGTCAAAATAAACAAAATAAAATAAATAATGGTCAAAAGACACTAAATAATAAAAATAGGTATATACAAGATACATACATACATTGATTATAATAACGTAACTTCACGCCTGTAATCAAGCATGACCCACACTTACAATTCGCGGATTACGTTTTGGCCCATGTAACAGGTGGCGAGCCTGTTGCCATCTCCGGGCACAATGCCAGACTTTGAGGTACTGGGTAACTTCCAGAAAATATAAGAATCCTAATAGAACCAGAGATAAAGTATGTCTAAATCATTATATTACCTTTTGTTACTGTATATATGTAATATTTATTATATATCTATTAATAAACTTTTTTGACGACCCGGTTAGTCCAGCGGTGTGAGATGACCGTTTGATTCGAAGGGTCGCGGGTTCGATCCCCGCACCGGGACAAATATTTGTATGGCCTACAGATATTTGTTTCGGGTCTGGGTGTTTGTGTATGTGTTGTATGTGTACAACGGCACCCACGACACAGGTTTATACCTACTGTGGGGCTGTGAGTGTAAGCGTATTTTATTTTTTTTTAAACTATTTTTATTCATATAATTATTTATTCAAATCTTTTTTCCACTCATAATTTCTGAATTTAGACCCGTTTTGCATCTACATCGTCGCTCTCTTCATAACCCAAAGGTTGCCTGGGAGATAATGCCTAGTGGCATTAAGTCCGCCTTTAAGTACCATCTTCGTGCATATAAAGAATAAATAAATAAATAAATAAAGGACTTTTCGTTATTAGGTCGAGTTCTATCATAAGTCTTAGGAATCGGCGTGCATGTATGAAGAGAATGATGAAGGTAGACGAGGCACGAGAGGTTTGTCAGAATCGGGATATCTGGCGCTCTACACTCTCTGCCTACCCCGTTAGGGACCTGGCGTGAAGATACATACATGCATACTTTTCGTTATCTATAACCGCTCCCGAAAAGGATTTTTTTACTGGTGGTAGAGCTCCAGTGACGGAGCTCGCGGGCGTAGGCACCACCGCATTACCTAATATACTTGCCGCTAAATGGTAGTGTTCAACACTATCGTGTTCCGGTCAGGTGGTAATGTACGGCCCTGTAATTTCCGGCACAGAGGCATAAGACCTTAGGCCTCAGGAGTGGTAACGCATCTGCATTTTGACCTTGGTCTTTGTGTGGGTGTCTATAGGCTGCAGTCATCACTTAACATCAATGTGAACTGCATGCTTGTTTACCACTTCCATAACATAAAAAAAAAAAAAAAAAAAAAAGGAATGTCAAATGCTTTACTGTGTTCTATACAGGTAATCAACGCAATACCTCAAAGATCATGCACACAAAATCCGAGCTAAATCATCGCCGTGGCATGGACTTTGATTATAATTACGATAATTGGGAAACCACAACTAACACTCCCTTACTGTATGATGATTACGACTTTGTTGGAAATCAAACTATTACAGCAATCACTAAACAAGACACTACTACAGCAATCACTAAACAAGACACTACGCTTGAAACTACGACAATAAAAGATGATACAACAGAGTTTACGACGAGAAGTGTTACTAATGGTGAGTAAAAGAATACCAAAGGTTTTTTTTATGTAACGAAGGTTGCAAATAAGCATGCAGTTCACATAGATGCTAAGTGATGACTGCAGCCTATAGACACACAAAAACCATAATTGTTTTATATTATTTCGCATTAACACATGCTTGTAAAATATATTTTATTCTGAAGAAAAATGGAAAGAAAAATTTGACTTCAGGCGAGACTCGAACTCGCGGCCTACTGGGAATCTAGTCCAGCCGCTCTTCCAATTGAGCTACTGAAGTTCTGCCCGATTTGTCAAATCTTTCCTTCACATTTATTGCATTGCTTTATGGTAGCAGCAGCAGATATAATAGACTTTATCTATATATTCAAGGTCAAATTTTTCTTTCCATTTTTTCTTCAGAATAAAATATATTACACAAAAACCAGTCAAAATGCAGCTGCGTTGTTATTTCAATTTTCTATTTCAATTTATTTATTTCAGATACACGATCCATTGAGTTAGTACGTTCTTAATCTATGTTGTTATATACCTGTGTTAGTTATTACGGGGCAAAACATTACCATGAGGCGGCTGGTGTAGATCATAGGCGATCAACTCGGTCGAGTACTACGGGCGCGGTCGGGTAGTGTGAAGCGTGACCGCTAGTGGCAAATTAAATGCGTTCCGTGCTTCGGAAGGCACGTTACGCGATTCTCAGATCGCACGTTTGCGGTCTGTGAATCTCACCCTAATGGTTCGAACTGTCAAAAGCCATACATTTCTGACAGTTCTAAGCATACTTTGCTCAAAGTAAAGTATGCTTCGAACTGTCAAATCCCATACTATACTGACAGTTCTAAGCATACTTTGCTCAAAGTAAAGTCGAAGTGCGGTCTGTGATCTTACCGTAATGGTTCGATCTGTCAAATCCCATACTGTACTGATAGTTCTAAGCGTACTTTGCGCAAAGTAAAGTCGCAGTGCGGTCTGTGAATCTCACCCTAATGGTTCGAACTGTCAAATCCCATACTATACTGACAGTTCTAAGCATACTTTGCTCAAAGTAAAGTCGTAGCGCGGTCTGTGAATCTCACCCTAATGGTTCGCACTGTCAAATCCCATACTATACTGACAGTTCTAAGCATACTTTGCTCAAAGTAAAGTCGAAGTGCGGTCTGTGAATCTCACCATTAGACTCCTATGGTGCGATTCACAGACCGAACTACGACTTTACTTTCGAGTAAAGTACGCTTCGAACTGTCATTAGTTATACAATATTCACCATGATCATTGCTATTGCTTAATGCTTCTGTTTTAATTATAGAAACCCTAATAACAACTACACCGTTTGTTGATTATGACTTATCTCCGCATACGGAACCAACTGGTTTTCTACCTACTGTTCACACCGACGTCACAAGTAAGTCATTTACAGGGCTCATCAAGATATATTGCACATCGAGTCTAAAAACAAAAAAAAATAGGAGTAAAAAACACAAAAAAAATAATTAAAAAAATAATAATGAAAAAAATATGCCCCCTCTTCTGCGAGTTTCCCTGCGTGCCACCATCCCCCCAATTCGACCACGCCTCCGACGCTTTGGGAGCAGAAAGGCCCGGGGAGGGAGGGTTGCACCTCGACCCTCGAACCATCCCCTTCCTCTGCTACGCTTCACGTGCGGAGGGCGGGATGACGATTATTAGTAAAAAAACAAAAACATCGAGTCTACGAAAGGGACAATCGGCTAGTTTCAACTTCGTAGAGCGTTATCTCTGCTGCACACTGTCACACCGCGGACACTCCGCCAAAATTCCATACAAACGCTTATTTTGGTCTCTTTTACACAGACATCAATCAGAGACGTGTATTTACACGTGCACCTGTGTAGGTAGCATGTAGAGAATACCAACCGTCGCCCATTAGAGGGGAGGAGGTTGGGTGATCTGGGGAAATCGGGCGGGACGTCGAAGCGTCCATTCTTTAAGTAGTATTATTACATATTCTCTGCCAATACTACCAGAGAATATGTAATAATATTACGTACAGAATAGACACTTCGACGTCCCGCCCGATTTCCCGGCCTCACCTAACCTCCGGCCCTCGTATGGGCGACGCTTGGTTTTCTCTACGTGATACGCACACAGGGGCACGTGTAAATACACGACACTGATTGATGTCTGTGTAATAGAGACCAAATTAAGTGTTTGTATGTAATTTTGGCGGAGTGTCCGCGATGTGCCACTACTACTCTGAGGTCTTGGGTTTTGGGTCTATCAGAGATAAAATAACGGTGTGAAATCCTTTATCTCTTGTTTCTATTGGAATTTTTCAATTTTCTGTCAGTTTCTCAGTTCGTCGGCCCTGTAATTTCCGGCACAGAGGCATAACACCTAATGCCTCAGGAGTGGCAGCGCATCGACATTTTGACCTCTGGTCATTGTGTGGGTGTCTATAGGCTGCAGTCATCACTTAACATCAATGTGAAATGCATGCTTGTTTGCCACTTTTATTTCATAAAAATAAAACATACCTTTTTTTTAATGTGCCCGGATATATCAACAGGTTTGCCACCTATTACATGGGGCAAAACGTATGCGGCGAATCGAGGTTGCATGTATGCTTGAATGTATGCATTGACCTCTGCCTACACCTTCGGGGATTACAGGCGTGTAGTTACATTTTATTGTGTTCCAGTAACACCGTTCCTAACAACAACAGCGAATCCATTCATTTTGGAGATAAAAGAACACATGAAGGAGATAAATGGCGGCTGCTTCGTTACATTTATGTATGAGATCATGAGGATCACGTCTGGGAAGAAGAGGGAACACGCTGGAGCATTGTTCTTGGCCACTGAAAGGGTTATTACAAGGTATGCGTCAAATATCTTGATTAATGGCCACCTTAGCTGGCGGCGTTGGTTGCATTGGTGGCATAAGTGGCGTTAGTGATAATGGTTGGAGTTGATGGTGTTGGAGGTTTTTTTTTTTATTTATTTACTTATCATTACAATAACCTTAATATAGTTATTAATATAATATGTTAAGCTGTGTAGTCACAGTTTAACATATTATATTAACAGCAAAAAGTTGTGAGTTATTGTTGGTGGCGTTGATGGCGTTGGAGGTGTTGGTGCCGCTGGTGGCGTCGGTGGCGTTGGTGGTGTTGGTAGTGTTGGTAGTGTTGGTAGCGTTGGAGGCGTTGGTGGTGTTGGTGGAATTGGTGGAATTGGTAGCGTTAATAATGTTGATAGCGTGGGTGGCGTTGGTGGTATTGGTGGAGGTGGTGGTATTGGTGGAGGTGGTGGTGCATAAAAACAAAAATGCACTACGTTAATATTCAAGTCTTCACTTCTGCCGGCACTCACGGATGCAACCAATTGTTTTTTTTTAATGGACATCCCAAAACGGCGCTAGTCAACTTCATTGTACAATCGACGAGCTCTGAAGGCTTCCAGTCTAAAAAACAGTTGGTGATGACCAGGAATGACCACGAGGGTCGTGTTAGGGTCGGGGCTGTTGAATGAGTATGGGGCATTGAGACATTTCATAAGCGAACGCGGGTGATGTTGTCTTTTATCTAGTAACTCTAGTAACTAGATAAAAACTTTAACATGGAATTCTGCTCGTGTTAAATACAGTAATACCGCGACTTAAGCTACCTCGTTTTACGCGAATTCCGAGATACACGGTTTTTCTCGCGAACATCAGCTTCCCCCCTCCGCTCGGTCAGTGTTCGGTTTGCGAGAAGTTCGAGAATACATTATTGATTTACCTATAATTATGTCATCCAAGGAGGGCACGTTAAGCCGACGGTCCCGGTTGCTATCGATAGATGGCAGTCGTTAAATCTTGTCGGAGTCCTTATGAGCGGTTTGAAAACATCCGACAGCGGGTTGGCCACTAACCCGTATCTCCACCAATCCGCATTGGAGCAGGGTGGTGGAGTAAGCTCCAGGCCTCCCAGAGAGACTCGTGCCCAGCCGTGGGACGTATAATGGTTTGCCATTATTATATTATTATTATGTCATCCAAAAGACAAAAATATGAAAAATTTGAACCTGGTATTACATGCAAAGGTTAACATCGACTTACGCGAATTCGACTTACATATCACACATATCGGTTGGTCCCACCTATCAGGATGGGGTTGGAGGTGCAGGCTCGTCACTCAAGCATAAGGATATATCATTACATCATTTAAAACAGTTTTTTTTCAGAATGAGCCAAGAGAACAGATTCCAAAAGTTCGGCGCCGCTCCCGTGATGTTGCTGGTGTCAACCGCTGAATTAATTAACAGCGTACCAGCTGACGTTGTGCAAAGTGAGTTAAGAAGTTGACAAAGCATATAACTATATCTTGGTTAACATAATTTCTAGGGGCAGCTCTAGCCGTGTAGCGCCCGTGTGCAATGAAACCCTGACGCCCCCTAGGCCTGATCATGATGGTCCAAGACGATACTCTTAGCTGTCTCAGGGAGCGCCGCGGCGCTCCCTCTTCCAGAGACGGCCGCTAGGGTTCCCACCTCTCCCGGAATTCCGGGAGTCTCCCGGATTTGACTTCTGAAAATTAAAATCTCCCGTCTCCCGGAAGGAATTTGGAATATACAAAATTCTCCCGGAATAACAAGTTGTATAATAGTAACGACACGCGAAGTCGTTATGGCTAAGAGCGGCGTAAATCACGCTCAACAACGGCCTTCTCGCCACCATATTCTCTTTGCTCGCCACTATCTCTCCACTACTCGCCAGAGTGGGTAGGTAGCTAGCTAGTTTCGCAACAAGTGATTTGCGCGCGTGTAGGTACTTTGTTTTTAATGTCTCTTTCTGACTTTCTTGATTAAATACAATTATTTCTATGTTGTTATGTTAAAGGTTCAAAATAAAATAAAAAGTTATTTTAATCAATGTCTTTTTACTCCCGGATTTAGACAGCTAAGAGGTTGTAACCCTAGGCGGCGCCCGTGTGCATTGCGCACCCTGGTTAAGCCGCGCCTAATCATTTCGATAGCTTCTTTGCAGTACAAAACACAGCAAGAAATATTCCACATCGAGCCTACGATAGAGACAATCGGCTAGTTTTGACTTCGTAGAGCGTTATCTCTGCTGGTTCTCAGCGCGCTTTCTCATGCAGCGCGTCCAGCCATTGGATGTATCCTTGATCGTCAAAATATCTGTCGCTCCACACTCTCTACCTCCACACTCTCTACCTCCACACTCTCTACCTCCACACTCTCTACCTCCACACTCTCTACCTCCACACTCTCTACCTCCACACTCTCTACCTATTCATATTATACATACATAAGTACATACATTCATCTGTGTACCGTATTTCAACTCAATCCGTCCAGTAATTTCGGAGAAAATCAGCAGTAGCACGAGCTTACATGCAGTTAGGGTTCCGTTTTTTTGAGGTATGGAAGAATGTTAAATTGTACATTCTACTCTAAACTAACTCTTTTTTACTGGTGGTAGAGCTCCAGTAACGGAGCTCGCGGGCGTAGGCACCACCGCATTACCTAATATACTTGCCGCTAAATCGTAGTGTCCAGCACTATCGTGTTCCGGTCAGGTGGTAATATATGGCCCTGTAATTTCCAGCACAGAGGCATAACACCTTAGGCCTCAGGAGAGGTAACGCATCTGCATTTTGACCTCGGTCTTTGTGTGGGTGTCTATAGGCTGCAGTCATCACTTAACATCAATGTGAACTGCATGCTTGTTTGCCTCTTCCGTTACATAAAAAAACAAAACTTTACAAATTTATTTAAGTTACAGAAGGATGACATTAACATATATTTTGGTGCAATCGAAGCTTACAATACAAATTTTACAGGCGAAGCAGCCCACGTATCCTATCAAATAAAGACACGCAAGACAAGCTTCGAGCAAGACGTAGTCAGCCTAATGGACTTCGCTGACAGTTTCTATTCAACCCACGAAGAAGAAATCATGTTCGAACTTCTAGAACAACTGCAGAAATATCCAGAAATAAGAATGACTGCTGGAGAACTGGTTAAAGAAGCTGTAGAAGAATTATTCTTAAAACCTTTCAAAAGAGAAGAAGGGACGTCGAAACAGAGACTATTAGTTAATATGATTAATAATGTAATAAATGCTCGATTGAACGCTAGAGGAAGACGTGGCAATGAGGATTATCGAGTATTAAGAAGTAATGAAAGAAATCAATTATATGGTAACGATGTGTTTGGTCGAAAAAATATTATAAATCACAATCATGAACCAATATTTAGAGCGTATGATGATATAACTGATTATCACTAGTAATCGCCTAATGGTCGAAAATCAACCGCAATACATATGCGTAAAATATAACTTCGTTTGAATTTGAATTCTATAACGAACCTTTAAAGCTGAAACCGTTTTATCACAGGCTGGTTACACAGTACAAGTAATAATGATTAACATTTTGATCTTTTGACATTAAACAATGTGAACATATTATTGTCACAGTCTAAAGAAAACTCACGTGTTCTAAGCATGGTAGTTTTCGGCGGGAACCTTGAAAGAGGCGTGTGGTGCTCTTATTTTATTTCATTTTCTTGGTGTATTTTTGAGATAAATTAAATAAAGTTGGTGGCATTTCGTTTGATAATAGGCTTATTACAGTGCCCGTGTATGGTGAAATATAATAATAGTCCGAAAATACGTCCTTTCGGGTTGCCTCCAAAACTTCATTGTAAATGTTCTGGTAAAGAGCCATCGTTTTACTCGAATTATTCGAATAATCTATCTTCGAATTATTGAGTGTCTGACGGACTGATAAATTTACTGACTGACTCTGACTTTTACGCTGCTTATTACGAATACGAAATATCGTTTTACTTGACACAGGCATTAAGCGTAATAGCGATGCCATAATAATAATTTAAAAAATATGCATTTTTATTTATTAATATAATGTGCATTGAAGTTTTGGCGGGAACCTTGAAAGAGGCGTATGGTGCTCTTATTTTATTTCATTTTCTTGGTGTATTTTTAAGTTATATTGAATAAAGTTGGTGGCATTTTGTTTGATATAGGTTTATTACAGTGCCCGTGTAAAGTGAAATAGAATAACAGTGCGAAAACACGACCTTTCAGGTTGCCTCCAAAACTTCATTGTAAATGTTCTGGTAAAGTAGCCATCGCTTTACTCGACTTAACTTGACTGTAACTCACTTGACTGACATATTATACTTGATAACTTATATACTTACATATTATACTTGATATTATACTAACTTTGACACTGCTTCAATAAATACGAAATATCGTTTTACTTGACACTGGCAATATGCGTAATAGCGATGCCATAATAGCTAAAAAAAAAAAATGTGCATTCTTTATAATTTATAAGTATTATTATTGAAAAATATTTGCATTCTGAACTTCTCCAACATACAAATTATAAGCGTGCCCAATTTAATGCTCCTCTGTAATCTGTGAGCACAATTTTCGTACAAAAGGGTCCCTAGCTTTTGCTTCATGTATTAATATGAATGATTCAATGTCTTCTCAGATATCGTAGTATCATTACTAAGTACGATAACTGGGAAGATATTGAATCATCAAAACAAAATAACGATTTTGAAGTAGGTAAGCATGAACATATGAACCTTAAACATATATTTTTTAACTTTACTGGTGTTAGAGCGAACTGACGGAGCTCGCGGGCGTAGGCACCACCGCATTACCAAATATACTTGCCGCTAAATGGTAGTGTTCAGCACTATCGTGTTCCTGTCAGGTGGTAATGTACGGCCCTGTAATTTCCGGTTGAGAGGCATAACACCTAATGCCTCAGGAGTGGCAGCGCATCTGCATTTTGACCTCTGGTCATTGTGTGGGTGTCTATAAGCTGCAGTCATCATTTGACATCATGCTTGTTTGCCACTTTTATTACATAGAAAAAAAAATATTTTAGAGACTGAAGTCACTATGCCTATTAACGCAGTTAGTTACAAAAATACTAATGAATCAAATAAAGATAATGGACGATTGCTAACTACAACACATTTGAATGTAAGTCATAGCAATATTCAGACACTATCCACTAAGTTTGATGAAGCCATAAATGACAAAGAAGTAATACTAAATCAAACAAATGAACGAGCAGTCGCCTCTGATAGTAAGTTTAACTGAAAAATATGTATATTTTAATTGTTTTATATTATTTCGCATTAACACATGCTTGTGAAATATATTTTATTTTAAAGAAAAATGGAAAGAAAATTTTGACTTCAGGCGAGACTCGAACTCGCGACCTACTGTCGATCGACTGTTAATGCGAAATAATATAGAACAATTATTAAGGGTAAAAGCGACTTCTTTACGATATTCAATAAACTGAAAAGTCTATTATATCGGTTGCCTAACTAGCATAGTTGGTAATAGATGGCGCTGCTGCTACCATAAAGCAATGCAATAGATGTGAAGGAAAGATTTGACAAATCGGGCAGGACTTCAGTAGCTCAATTGGAAGAGCGGCTGGACTAGATTCCCAGTAGGTCGCGAGTTTTAGTCTCGCCTGTAGTCAAATTTTTCTTTCCATTTTTCTTTAAAATAAAATATGTATATTTTAATTATGAAATATGTAAATTAAGAAATTGTGTACACTACTGGGATATAAAATTGACAACATGGAGATTTTTTACTGGTGATAGAGCTCCAGTAACGGAGCTCGCGGGTGTAGGCACCACCGCATTAACTAATATACTTGCCGCTAAATGGTAGTGTTCAGCACTATCGTGTTCCGGTCAGGTGGTAATGTACGGCCCTGTAATTTCCGGCACAGAGGCATAACACCTTAGGCACACCGCGGACACTCCGCCAAAATTCCATACAAACGCTTAATTTGGTCTCTATTACACAGACATCAACCACTGACGTGTATCTACACGCGCATCTGCGTGCGTAGCACGTACAAAATACCAACCGTCGCCCTTAAGAGGGGAGGAGGTTGGGTGATGCGGGGAAATCGGGCGGGACGTCGAAGTGTCCATTCCATACGTAGCATTATTACATATTCTCTGCCTTAGGCCTCAGGAGTAGTAACGCATCTGCATTTTAACCTTGGTCTTTGTGTAAGTGTCTATAGGCTGCAGTCATCACTTAACATCAATGTGAACTGCTTGCTTGTTTGCCACTTCCATTACACAAAAAAAAAGATTCTAAATCGTTTGTCCATCTCAAAAATGTTTTTTTTCGTCAACAGATAAAACAAATTATAGACGAACATTCAACATCTACACAACTCGTAGAGTTAAAACTACCCTCCTAACATTCACTGTTCCAACAGCACCCACGAGTCCACCCCCTACTTCATACTTACGAAATATCACTATAAGAAGAATACTAACGAAAAAAATGCGAAAATACAAGTACTTAAAACAATCGAGAAGAGATATAGAAAAAACTAGAATAAGGACAACTACGACAACTGAAAAACCAACAATGCATGAAAGTAAATATTACATTAAGAAATATAAACAAAAAAGATTATATCCTATGAATCCAAGAAACAAAACTACCTAATATGTGTATATGTAGGCCCTGTAATTTCCGGCACAGAGGCATAACACCTTAGGCCTCAGGAGTGGCAACGCATCTGCCTTTTGACCTTGGTCTTTGTGTGGGTGTCTATAGGCTGCAGTCATCACTTAACATCAATGTGAACTGCATGCTTGTTTGCCACTTCCATGACATTAAAAAAAAAAAAAAATATATCTTCACGCCAGGTCCCTAACGGGGTAGGCAGAGAGTGTAGAGCGCCAGATATCCCGGTCCTGACATACCTCTCGTGCATGCACGCCGATTCCTAAGACTTTTGACCCCACTATCGAAGAACTCGACCTATTTGGTCATGGTTCGCATTGTATAATGTATATCTGTTTAGTCATTCGCTCATTCGACATTCTTTCTATATGCCCGAACCATCGGAGCATGCCTTTTTTCATTTTTACACCGATACTTTCATTCACAAAAAGCCTCTTTCTTACATCTTCATTACGAACGCGATCGGTGAGTGATACACCGCAGATCTTGCGCAAAGATCTCATCTCGACCGCGTTTAACTTACTTTCATGCTCTTTCCTGCATACCCAGCTCTCGCTGCCATATAAAAGCGTTGGAGTAAGTACAGCATTATGTACGGCTAGTCGAGCCCGCTGGCTGAGATGTTTTGATTCTAGCAGCTTATCCAACGCTCCATTTGCGCAATTTCCAGCAAGCACTCTTCTTTCTATGTCAGTGGTGTACCTACCTAATATAAAACGTAAAAAATATACTAATGAAGAATTAATTAGTGAAATGAGTAAAACAAACGATTTTTTATATTGCGGAAATATAAGTCCATAGCACGGTATAGTAATAACACTTCATTTTAAATAAACCATCCATAATGGTTTCGAATGAAACAGATGATTTAAGGTATCATGTCTCTTTCGCACGATTACCAAAGGTTGCTATAGTATAAAAATATTTTAGGATATTGTTTTTAGGCTGAAACGCTCTCTGCACTCGGCGACTGTGTGGTTGTAACGAAGGCAACAAGCATGCATTTCACATGGATGTTAAGTTATGACTGCAGCGTATAGAAATCTACTGTAAAACCAAAGGTCAAATGCGGTTGCATGACCACTCCTGAGACCTAAGTTGTTATGTCACTGTGCTAGATATTACGAGACCATACATTACTATCTAATCTTTCCGCTAACCGAAGCACGATAGTGCCGAACCACACCGCGGACACTCCGACAAAATTCCATACAAAGGTAAGGCGGCCAACCGTCCCGGATTCTGCGGGACCGTCCCGTAATATGTATGTATCTTCACGCCAGGTCCCTAACGGGGTAGGCAGAGAGTGTAGAGCGCCAGACATCCCGGTTCTGACAAACCTCTCGTGCCTCGTCCCGTAATGCTGTATGTAATCCCGCTTTGCAAGAAATAGTACCTAAAATAGTCCCGCAAAACATTGGATGCGTCCCGCATGTCCCGCATTCGATGCATTGTCGTACCATGCCTATTTTTTTTTCAAGCTACTGCATAAACACACAGTCACACATACATAAAGCATACACTACACTACACCCACACACGCATGCAAACAACAACGGAGCATCTACGTAACTGTTTGCGTGTGTGTGTATGTGATCGCTTTGTTCCATTTTGCATTCTTGTAAAAAGTGTCACTCTAGTGATAAATGTTTTCAGTAAGTATGTATGTATTTTTTTTTTATTTGCGGGTGTTATATTCTATCATGATATTAAGCTGTTGATGGGTATTTGCGTACGTGTTTATATTCAAATATTTATGTTTATCACATTATCTTTATTTTATGTAATAATATTTGTATTAAATCTAAGGTTTTGACAAAAGAGCAACACGATGAGTTTGTTGTAGCGGAGTTCTTCTCAGTAGTGCCTGCACTTGGAACTCTGCTAAGTGAATGACTATGATTATGACGAACAAATTTTTCATTTTCTTCTATGAAGGTATTGAAAAATTTGATGATTCACGTATCGGTTAGATATTATTATTAAATTGGTATTTATTAATACCTATTGGATTATTATTATAAGTCATTCTCTCTAGGTAGCTTATAACCCGACAATGCAAAAGTGTCCTTGTAGACCAATTTGAAATAAATGATTTGAATTTGAATTTTGAATTTTATCTAATTTTGGTAAGTACGTATACTGACAAAACTTCATACTTCGCATTCTCCATACCCCATCTATCTATCCACAAAAAGTCCCGCATACTATTTCCAGAAAGTTAGCCGCCTTATACAAAGGCTTATTTTGGTCTCTATTACATAGACATCAATCAGTGACGTGTATTTACACGCGCACCTGTGTGCGTAGCACGTAGAAAATACCAAGCATCGCCCATAAGACAGGAGGAGGTTGGGTGAGGCGGGGAAATCGGGCGAGACGTCGAAGTGTCCATTCTATACGCAGATTACATATACGTATTCTCTGGCCGAACACTACCATTTGGCGGCAGTTAAATTAGGTAACTGCCTCAGTAGCCTAGTGGCAGCAGGCCACTACTACTGCGCTGGGGTCCTGGGTTCGATTCCCGGGTCGGGGTCTAATAGAGATAAGGGTGAATAATCTGGCCCTTTACAGCCAGTAACCATAGTGTTCATTGTGAATAGTTTTCTTGTTTGACACTTGGGAGATACAATAAACACAAAAACAGCAAGCGGATGTGTCTATGTAAGAATAATTAACGAATCATTGCCTAGAAAAAAAAACCTACTTGAGTCCTTTGCACATCCCACGAATTAAAAAAAAAAACAGTTTTGGCGCCAACACGTTCGGAAATGTACTACATCTATCATTAACATCAAATCTATTGTATTTTCCATTGCGAACTTTATTTTGTGTTTCCATAGAACCTCTTTATTATCTCTTCAATGGCCGCCGGAAGCGTGCTCTCTCGATTAGTACCTTGCAAAAGCCGCGAAAGTATTCAGTACACAAGTACACAGACTGTATAAAAGCCTTTTTTTGGTCAATGGGATGTTTATAATTGTATGGGAATTTCATAGGAATGTAACGGGTTTTAGTTTATAAAGGATATTTAGAATGTGAAACTGAATATAGATACGATCAGTTTATTGATGAGATCTGCCGATATTCACCATAGGTATCTGATGCATTTTCGTTTTTTTTTTTTTAATTTTTGAAGTGTGAATTAGCGTCTTGTATTTTTGTGATGGGTAAAAAATGTTAAACTCGCGTCAGAACATGTGAGCCTGGTGGAAAATGTGTAAGATGGACTACCTTTTGCAGACCCAATGACAGTTGTCATAATGGTGCTAGTGTTGGTGGCGTCGGTGACGTTGCTGGCTTGGGTGGCGTTGATGGCGTTGGTGGCGTTGGTGGTGTTGGTAGCGTTGGTGGCGGCGATGGTGTTGGTGGTGTTGATGGCGTTGGTGGCGTTGGTGGTGTTGGTAGCGTTGGTGGCGGCGATGGTGTTGGTGGCGTTGATGGCGTTGGTGGCGTTGGTGGTGTTGGTAGCGTTGGTGGCGGCGATGGTGTTGGTGGCGTTGATGGCGTTGGTGGCGTTGGTGGCGTTGGTGGCGTTGGTGGTGTTGGTAGCGTTGGTGGCGGCGATGGTGTTGGTGGCGTTGATGGCGTTGGTGGCGTTGGTGGCGTTGGTGGTGTTGGTAGCGTTGGTGGCGGCGATGGTGTTGGTGGTGTTGATGATATTAGTGGTGGTGGTGGTTGTTTCGGTACAAAATGCACATTTTTTTTTTGTTTTTATTTCTGTAGATCGAAATACAAGCAAATGGACTATTACCAATGTAGATTCAGAAAACGGATAGGTCGTCTGAGCTTTTGATGATTAATTTGGTCAGAAAATAGGTCCAGGTTTTTGGAGACCTCATTTTGATTACCAGTTGCTTCCCTGAACATATTTGTTTGAAAAATTTTAATATTCACATCTCGTACTGGTGGTAGTTGTGGTAGAGTTGCACACTTCCACTACCGCATTACCTGGTCTATCTACCGCCATATGGTAGTGTTAAGCCACCAAAAGGAGACGTCCAAGACACGTCTTTTAAGATCTCGACGATGAGACAACCGACGAACGTGCTGTGCCCTACGGGCACTCCGGTGTGTCCTTTTTAGGACCCACCCATTGTGTGTCTATTTTCGTTTGACCATTTTTTTGTTTAGTTAACGTTTCCTTACATTATCGTTCATAGGTGCGCTGCGGTGTGTCCTTTTTTGCCCCGCCAATTGTGTGTCTATTTAAATGGCACCAATTTTTTTGGTTTAGGTAGACTTTTTTACATTATTTTCCTTCTAAGCTACAGAATACTAAAGAGTAATCAAAGAAGCCGCCATTACTGTGAGAACGTCTTGTCCAGTTTCACAGAATTAGATACTCAAACAGGACGCACTAACATCCATATCCTTGCGAATTCTTCGAGACTTGCTAATAACATAACTAATGTACGGAGTTGTTTGCTTTCCGCGTTAAAGTTTAAGTTTTTTCTTTGTGTTGTCAGGAGTTGTGAGCATACTGCTCATATTGAAGGTAAGAGAATAATCAGAAGCTGCTTTCTTTTTTAAAATAGGTAAAAACGTAGCCGGCGAATCGTGGGTGTTTGCATGTATGCTTGAATGCATGCATTTACCTCTGGCTACCCCTTCGAGGATCACAGTTGTGAAGTTACGTTTTTTGAAGTGACTTCTGTAAGTATCTGAAATGAAAAAAACATCGGATTTGGTTTAGCTTAATAGGGGCCGTTCAAGTATTACGTCAACACTATGGGGGGTGGGGGGGGTCTTTGCTCTGCTTATTTTGGATGACATGGGGGGTAGGGGAGTTTAGATGATGATTACGTCATCGGTAGTTATTTACTTATTACATCAGTAAAATCTAATCTCTATGCTAAATCTATTTTCTTATTTTTTTAATTATAATAATAACATTATGATTATAATATTAAAAAAAACAATACATTAATCGAAAAATGTTTACGTAAGCATGGGGGGTAAGAGCTTTACTTACTTTTGCTGACAAGGGGGATGGGGGGGTAAAGAATTGTAATAAATCTGCTTACGTAATACTTGAACGGCCCCATACCAATGACGGTTACCTAATACCGGTGACCAGTGACGGAGCTCGCGGGCGTAGTCACCACTACCTAATATACTTGCCGCTGAATGGTAGTGTTCAGCACTATCGTGTTCCAATCAGGTGGTAATTTACGGCACTGTAATTTCTTCCTTTTTTTTTTGTTATTTAAGTGGCAAACAAGCTTGCAGTTCACATTGATGTTAAGTAATGACTGCAGCCTATAGACACTTACACGAAGACCAAGGTCAAAATGCAGATGCGTTACCACTCCTGAAGACTAAGGTGTTATGCCTCTGTGCCGGAATTCACAAAGCCGTACATTACCACCTGACCGGAACACAATAGTGCTGAACACTTCCATTTAGCGGCAAGTAAATTAGGTAATGCGGTGGTGCCTACGTCCGCGAGCTCCGTCACTGGAGCTCTACCATATATCATACACGTAAATACCCATCAACAGCTTTTAAAAAATTTTTTTTTTATGTAATGGAAGTGGTAAACAAGCATGCAGTTCACATTGATGTTAAGTGATGACTGCAGCCTATAGACACCCACACAAAGACCAAGGTCAAAATGCAGATGCGTTACCACTCCTGAGGCCTAAGGTCTTATGCCTCTGTGCCGGAAATTATAGGGCCATACATTACCACCTGACCGGAACACGATAGTGTTGAACACTACCATTTAGCGGCAAGTATATTAGGTAATGCGGTGGTGCCTACGCCCGCGAGCTCCGTCACTGGAGCTCTACCACCAGTAAGCTTAATATCGTGATAGAAAATAATACTCACAAACCACAACAGACCAGACCTTACAATCAGCACCCGTTCACGAGTATGACGCATGAGGCAGCATATTATGTATGTACATGTATCAGATAAAAGTCTGGGTGCGATGAAACTCATAGAGCAACACCGGAGGAGAGTAGCCATATCCAGGCTTTCCCCTCTGTCGAAGTGCAAGCCCAAATGGGCCTATGCCTGTCGCCTAGATGGTTTTAGAAAGTGTGTGAAATTGTTTCTGTATTATGTTAAAGTCAAGGTGTGAGTTTAGTAATAGACGATTTTTATAGTGTGCTTGTGTATCGCACGCATTTTCCCCCGCAAAAAATAACAGACTGTTTTGCATCGGTAATAAACGCTATGGCTATTCCCCTCCGGTCCGCCGCGGCCGGTGGCTCGTGTTGCTCTATGAGTGAAACTCATCCTCACTTACGAAGATCGAACCTTTGTATGAGTCAAACCTCAAACCCAAAATGATTACGGAATTCTTCGACCAACATATTATTATGGCTTTTAAGGGTAACAAATCAATATGACAGATTCTTCATCCCTCACACACCCCCGCGTAGGCGGTCATGGTACCTGCTTTTTTCAAGGGTTGGCTGATGAAAAAAAAAATATGTGGGCTATTCTTAATACAACGGTTCCGTAAGTATTTACCGCATTACCTAATATACTTGCGGCTAAATGGTAGTGTTCAGCACTATCGTGTTCCGGTCAGGTGGTAATGTACGGCCCTGTAATTTCCGGCACAGAGGCATAACACCTAAGGCCTCAGGAGTGGTAACGCATCTGCATTATGACCTTGTTCTTTGTGTAAGTGTCTATAGGCTGCAGTCATCACTTAACATCAATGTGAACATGTGAACTGCGGAGTCAAGTGTCCCTCCCCCCCTACCAACTAAAAGGAAAATTATCACACTTAAGTTTGGATTTACAAGTTTGGGAGTAATAGTCAACCAAATGTATTTTACTCGAAAATTTCGAACAAATCCATGGAAAACATATATTTTTTTTACTTACATTTCTTACTCTGTAAACACACTAAATACGGAACCCTACACTGCGCGTGGCCCGAAACTCCCTTGACCGGTTTTTTTGCAAATTGTATCGCTCTTTTATTATCCGAAGGAAGTTCGTTACTATCTGGTGTCCACAGACCATAGAGCAACACCGGAGGGGAGTAGCCATATGCAGGCTTTCCCCTCTGTCAAAGAACAAGCCCAAATGGGCCTATACCTGTCGCCTAGATGTTTTAATGTGTGTGTATCTTCACGCCAGGTCCCTAACGGGGTAGGCAGAGAGTGTAGAGCGCCAGATATCCCGGTTCTGACAAACCTCTCGTGTCTCGTCTACCTTCATCATTCTCTTCATACATGCACGCCGATTCCTAAGACTTTTGAGCCCACCATCAGACAGAACTCGACCTATTTGGTAATTGTAGGTCAGTCTTGGTCTGCCTGGGCCTCTGCAACCATGTTTTAATATGTGCGTGAAATCGTTTCTGTATTTTGTTAAAGTCATGGTGTGAGTTTCGTAGTAATAGACGATTTTTGTAGTGTGCGTGTGTGTCGCACGCGTTTCCTCCCGCAAAAAATGACAGGGTGTTTTGCATCGGTAATAAACGCTATGGCTACTCCCCTCCGGCCGGCCGCGGCCGGTGGGCCGAGTTACTCCATGCCACAGACTAATCAGCTGGTGTCCCATGCCACAACAATGACTCATTTACATTCAAAGACTTCTTACTACAACCTTCTCTTCTTAGTAAAGAAGGGTTCTAAAGTGTATCCCTAAGGAACCCCAACACGGTCACACGTCTCCCCACGATCCTTCTGACCGCAGACAAGCAATGCGAATTTTTTATATTTGATTAATTGATGCTACAGGTTATCTTTTGTAGAATTGCATCATTGTATTACAATGGTTTCATTTGTGGGATAAAAAACAACAATTGTGTAGACATAATATAATATAAAAACGAAAATATTCAAGAAGTAGTAAATACCATATTATTCTATAAAATGGATTTTCAAGACTTTGTGAATTATCTTTAACAGAGGTTCTCAAACTATTTTTCTTGTAGACCCCTTTCAATTTTTTTCTGGTTTCGGTGGGCCCCTTGCTAACATTTATATCACTTTCCCATATATCCCATTTTTATTTACGCATATACGTAGACCCCATCGAGTCTCCCATGGACCCCAGGTGGTCTATATGGACCACTTTGGGAATCATTGATCTATATGATAATCCGTACACATGAGTTACTGTCAAAATACAATTAAGAATATGGATTTCGAGGCGTCCTCATAAAGTGTTGTGTTGTGAGTCAAGGAATGTTAGTCTCAGTGATAGTTACCTATTGCGGGGTCATACATTACCATCTAACCCGGTGATTCCCAAAGTGGTTTACATAGACCCCCTGGGGTCCATGGGACTCGATTGGGGTCTACGTAACGAAATAAAATTTAGAAATATGGGAATGTGATATAAATGATACAAGGACGGGGACAACGGAAACCAGAAAAAAATTGAAAGGGGTCTACAAGAAAAAATAGTTTGGGAACCTCTGATCTAACCGGAATACGATAGTGCCTTCGCGCCTCTTGAGTCGCAAGAGTTTTCTACGGTCCACCAAACCTCTGGATTGCACACCTGTAGAGGCCAAAAAACATCAATGGGCTGCCAAGTGTCCTCCTCCTCCAGGTTTTGTACCACTCTCGGAGTCCCTGCCTCCTGGCCATAACCTGCAGTGGCCAATATGGAAATCGCTTAATCGTTTCGAACCCAGGTTGGTCGCTGAAGGGAAAACCTGGTTAAGTGGGGTTTCTCAGCCAATACCATGTGCGACCGTGGAGAATCCGTTCAGACGATGGCTCATCTGATAGTTTGCCCTCTGTGGCCCGCTAGCTGCTCCACAAGCGACCTTAGCGGGGCTACGGATTGATTTTCACATTCGGCTACATTTCGCTTTGAAGTCGTTGACACGAAGAAGATGACGATAGTGCTGAACACTACCATTTGGCGACAGTGAGGTGACTGCCTCAATAACCTAGTGTAAGCAGGCCACTTCTACTCCGCTGGAGTCCCGGGTTCGATTCGCGGGTCGGGGATATTAGAGATAACGGTGTAAAATCCTTTATCTCTGGTTCTAATGTGAGTTTTCCATTTTCAGGAAGTTTCCCAGTACCTCGAAGTTTTCTAATGTGCTCGGAGATGTCAACAGGCTCGCCACCTGTTACATGGGCCAAAACGTAATCGGCGAATCGTGGGTGTTTGCATGTATGATTGAATGCATGCATTTACCTCTGCCTACCTCTTCGAGGATTACAGGCGTGAAGTTATGTTTTATAGATAAGATAATGCGATGGTACCCATGTCCCCGAGTAATGGAACTGTAACACCAACAGTTTTTTTTTATTTTCCTAATAGAAGTGGCAATCAAGCATGCATTTCACATTGATATAAAGTGATGACTGCAGTCTATAGACACTTACAGAAAGACCAAGGTCAAAATGCATATGCGTTACCACTCCTGAGGTGTTATGCCTCAGTGCCGGAAATAACAGGGCCATACATTACCACCTGACCGGAACACGATAGTGCTGGACACTACCATTTAGCGGCAAGTATGTTAGGTAATCCGGTGGTGCCTACGCCCGCGAGCTCCGTCACTGGAGCTCTACCACCAGCAGAAGTTACAAAATACCTTTCAACTTACCGCATCGATATTATTTCGCTGTATTACAACAATTCGCACGCACTAAATGTAAAATGCAAAACATATTCGCATACCAACCAACAAGTTTTAGAACGCACCGCCAAAATGGCGGACGACATCAGCTGACAATGTACACGTGAGATTGTTAAATACGCATCTATTTGCCTCTTACGGGTTTTCTTACAATATAAATGAATTATTGTCGACGAAAAACACGATTTTTCGGACAATAACAATGATAAAAGCCGTGTTTTATTATTTTTTAATAATGGCCGCCGGGTAGGTGACGCAGGTTTTGGCGCGAATCAGCTGATGGGTTAAACATGTCAAACTGGTTGTGGTATTAAGTTATGGGTCGTTTTCGTATCGTTTTGCTGTCGTATATTCTGGTTTAACTGTTACCATGTGGAATTTGAGTTCTTTGGTATGGTTTTGTAAGTTCTTTAATTGCTTTTGAGAATAAAGACTTTTATTTTTATTTTCTATCTTAGGTAGCTGTCTAGGTTTACTTGGTGGCCTTGGTGCTAAACCAAAATTGATTTTGTAATTTGGAATATTTTTATTAATTTATTTTTTTAAAGGTTTAAAAGTTTTGTTTTAAATTTAACTTTTTATATGTAGTAGAATTGAATGTTTGTCCCTTCACGCCAAGTTATTTACGGAGTAGACAGATAAGAGTGGAGCGCCAAATAAAGAGATTTAGAAGCCTTCGTGTGTTTTCTGTATTCTACAGATATTATACCTATTTACCTTTATTTTTATTTTAAAGTATCGTATAAATATTACATTTATGCGAAAATTCGTTTTTTTTTTCTGTAATAAAAGTGGCAAACAAGCGATTACGATTACGTTCACATTGATGTTAAGTGATGACTGCAGCCTATAGACACCCACACAATGACCAGAGGTCAAAATGCAGATGCGCTGCCTGAGGCACTAGGTGTTATGCCTCTGTGCCGGAAATTGAGGGCCGTAGTATGTTTGTTGCTCCTTCACGCAAAAACTGCTGAACCAATTTTCATGAAATTTGGCACACACAGAGGATAACTTGGATTAACATAGGATAGTATCTATCCCGAAAATTGTTCCTGTGGGATGCCATGGGATGATTTGACGAGTTTCCACAGGTTACGCAAAAAGCGAACTACACGCGGGCGGAGCCGCGGGAACAGCTAGTTTCAATAAAGTTCAATAGGTATAAAAAAAAAATAAAATAAAATAAAATACGCTTACACTCACATCCCCACAGTAGGTATAAACCTGTGTCGTGGATGCCGTTGTACACATACAACACATACACAAACACCCAGACCCGAAACAAATATCTGTAGGCCATACAAATATTTGTCCCGGTGCGGGGATCGAAACCGCGACCCTTCGAATCAAACGGTCATCTCACACCGCTGGACTAACCGGGTCGTCAAACCGGTATACAACCTCTTTATCTAGTAATATTCTTCAAGTTATGTAAATCAAAATTTAAGTTAATCTTCATGGTAAAACAAATATATTTGTTCTTCAGAATTAGATATACATCTTAAACCGAACGATCACCGAGATAATTAGCGATTGGAAACCGTAGTTTTGCCGCCAAAAGATACAGTGGTACACGGGCGCCTCAACTTGCAAAATCAGCTGAGAGAACCACTTTTTTTGGACCATTTTTTTCGCCCGTCATTATTATCGGAACAGGTCTCGGCCACTTTAGGACGCCGCATTCTTTTTCGTCCATTCTGGGAATCATTCCAATACAATATTTTTTAGTCGACCTCTAGCGGCCAGGTAGGCTGGCCAGGCGAAAAGCATTGTCTATGACAAGTTTACTTTTTAAAAGGTAATGGTATCAGGTTTATACTTAGAGTTTATAAATCCTATTTTATTGGGGTTTTGTAATAATTCAAAGTATTATTGTGTTGAACCGTAAGCTTCAGCCTCTACGTCGCCATTGAGAGTTTTTTTGGATGAAAATCAGGTGAATTAAGTGTTATTTCGACTTTGTATGTATGTATGTATCTTCACGGCAAGTCCCTAACGATGTAGGCAGAGAGTGAGTCCCGGTCCTGACATACCTCTCGTGCCTCGTCTACCTCCATCATTATCTTCATACATGCACGCCGATTCCTAAGACTTTTGACCCCACCATCAGACAGAACTCGACCTATTTGGTCATGGTAGGTCAGTCTTGGTCTTCCTGGGCCTCTGCAACCATCCACATTCGCATTGTATATCAAAGGTAATGTAGGAAATGTACCATCTTAGTACCCCTAACTAGATGGTACCGTTTCTCATTACCATGATTCAGACTGTTTGATGGTAAGCAAGCATGTAATTCAAATGATTAGTAAGTGAACGCTGCAGCCCTATTTACATAAACACCAGATATCAAAATATTGATGACTTGTCTTATTTTGTTTTTTCTCAAAGAAAGAAAGGCTATATGGTAGTGTTGAGTCCTGTTCCGGTCAGGTGGTAATATAAGGCCATGTAATTTCAGACACAGAGGCATAACACCTTAGGCCTCAGGAGTGGTGACGCATCTGCATTTTAACCTATACGGATTTTGACGGGACTTTCACTGGCAGATAGCTTATGTAATAAGGAGTATCTAAGGCTACTTTTGAAGCGCGCATGGCCCAGCGGCTGGTGTAGATCGTAAGCGATCTGCTCGGTTAAGCACTACGGGCGCGGTCGGGTAGTGTGATGGGTGACCGCTAGTGGCAAATTAAATGCGCGTTTCCGTGCTTCGGAGGGCACGTTAAGCCGTCGGTCCCGGTTGCTATCGATAGATAGCAGTCGTTAAACCTTGTCGGAGGCCTTATGGGCGGTTTGAAAACATCCGACAGCGGGTTGGCCACTAACCCACCCACCTCCACCAATCCGCATTGGAGCAGCGTGGTGGAGTAAGCTCCAGGCCTCTCCCCAAAAAGGGGAGAGACTCGTGCCCAGCAGTGGGACTTATAATGGGTTGCCATTATTAAGGCTACTTTTGTACTAGCTGCGTCCACGACTTCGTCCGGGTAGATCCGGACCTACTGAACAATCATAAATTCTCACGCGAACGAAGTCGCGTGAGAATTAGAAATAATATATAATATTAGAAATGCGAAAGTAACTCTGTCTGTCTGTCTGTCTCACCTTTTCAAGTCCAAACGACTGAACCAATTTCAATGAAGTTTGGTACAGAAATAGAGTTGACTTTGAGAAAGAACATAGGCTACTTTCTAAACGTCATCCACCCGGACGAAGCCGCGGGCAACAGCTAGTCTTAAATAAATTATTTAAAAAAAACGAACTAAGCATCTTCAGACAGTTGGCATTAAATACATTGAGAATATCGTTGTTTCTGTTTACTTCGTACGCAAAAACGGACATTTGTCTTCGAAATTTGAGTTGCTTTGAACAAGCCGCGCCGGTTTTGACGCTGTTTTTATACATTTAACGTTTCCATACATAAAAACTACTTGTATATCCACACAGGGATAAGCAAGTAGGTATCACACTTTTAGAATTTAAGTGGCATTTTTTACGGGTGGTAGTGCTCCAGTGACGGAGCTCGCGGGCGTTGGCACCACCGCATTACCTAATATACTTGCCGCTAAATGGTAGTGTTCAGCACTATCGTGTTCCGGTCAGGTGGTAATGTACGGCCCTGTAATTTCCGGCACAGAGGGATAACACCTAATGCCTCAGGAGTGGCAGCGCATCTGCATTTTGACCTCTGGTCATTGTGTGGGTGTCTAAAGGTTGCAGTCATCACTTAACATCAATGTGAACTGTATGCTTGCTTGCCTCTTTCATTACATAAAAAAATATCTTAAAAAATGAAGAATATGACTTTCATACATCAAACGACTTAAAAACATGTAAACTATCAACGTAACTTCACGCCTGTAATCCCCGAAGGGGTAGGCAGAGGTAAATGCATGCATTCAATCATACATATAAGTAATTTATTATATTATGTAATTATTTATCTTGATATTTTAAGTAAATTTAAATTAAATATATCAACTATGTATTTATGTACTTATTGATGTCATTCCCTATTTAATTAGATATAAAGTAAGTATCTACATCAATAGATATACGATTTAATTATATTTTTTTTGTACTTGTTATCATACTTAAATAATACTTTTTGTAATTTTTTTTTTTTTTTGCTCCCGCACCCTTGACAATTTGTCCCATAACCCCATGGTTGACTGTCAGAGAATGCCTAGTGGCATTAAGTCCGCCATATGTATAATGTGCATTAAAGTATAAATAAATAAATAAATAAATACATGCAAACACCCACGACTCGCCGGTTACGTTTTGGCCCATGTAACAGGTGGCGAACCTGTTGCCATCTCCGGGCACATTACCATACTCCGGGGTACTGGGAAACTTCCAGAAAATGGAAAAATCCCAATAGAAGCAGAGATAAAGGATTTTTAACCGTTATCTCTGATAGTCCCCGACCCGGGAATCGAACCCAGGACCTCCTGCGTAATAGTAGTGGCCTGCTACCACTACGCTACTGAGGCAGTTAAACTATCAAATTATTAATAACTAGCTGTGGCCCGCGACGTCGTCCGCGTGAGTAATTATGATTGTTCGGTATTTACCCGGACGAAGTCGTGAGCGCAGCTAGTATAAAAGTTAGCCTAAGCTACTCCTTATTACATCAGCTATCTGCCAGTGGAAGTCCCGTCGAAATCGGTCCAGCTGTCCCCGAGATTAGCCCCGCCAAACAGACAGACAGGCGGACAGATAGACAAAAATTGAAAAAAATGTTCTTTTGGTATATGTACCGTGTATATATACATATGCATTTAGTAAAAAGCGGTTATTTTAATATTACAAACAGACTCCAATTTTATTTATTTGTACTAAATAACACAAAACAACTAAAGTCATTTTCTAAAATTTTTGAGATATGTCACTTCAATTCTAAAGATGCGGTATGTTTCGTAACTTCACGCCTGAATGTCTCGAAGCGGTAGGCAGAGGTAAATGCATTTACATCTCTAGGCAAATTACCATCGACGGTGGTACTGGTAGGCTGCCGTAAGCTCAACTTCAAAATCTCAATTGCAGTCTTATTTTTGTTTTTCGCAATATAACATGCGAGTTAATTTACAAATAGAAGAAAATACTTATATAATAATTATAATGGCAACCCATTATACGTCCCACTGGTGGGCACGAGTCTCTCCTTTTTTTTGGGGGAAGGCCTGGAGCTTACTCCATCACGCTGCTCCAATGCGGATTGGTGGAGGTGGGTTGGGTTAGTGGCCAACCCGCTGTCGGATGTTTTCAAACCGCCAATAAAGCCTCCGACAAGGTTTAACGACTGCTATCCACCGATAGCAACCGGGACCGACGGCTTAACGTGCCCTCCGAAGCACGGAAACGCGCATTTAATTTGCCACTAGCGGTCACCCATCACACTACCCGACCGCGCCCGTAGTGCTTAACCGAGAAGATCGCTTACGATCTACACCAGCCGCTGGGCCATGCGCGCTTATGGAAAAAGAATCACTTCTTGCAGGAATCCAACCTGCGACTCCAGGAATTCAGGTTTTCGGGTTGCATAAAACTTAAAATCTTAATATTATTCGGCATAACATCTATAGCCATAATGATCCATAGACCGATTGTTGTTGTTCCTATTATGCTTTGGCACAACTAGTTTTGCATTCATTTCTTTGCCATATTTTACCTTTGGCCTATTTTCTTTTAGTCTAAGCTCTGTACCCTTCGTCCTAACCTGGCAAAGTTCGGGGCGCCCACGTTCCCCAACTGGGTCCATGTTAGACTAAAATAAAATAGGCCAAAGGAAAATTATGATTATCAATGAAGTATGACAAATAAACGTTATGCCAAACAAATAATACGACAAAACGAGTTATGCCAAAGCAAAATAGGAACAACCCTTCACCACTAAGCTACCGAAGTAGCATTTGGCGGCAGCAAGAGTGCACCCGTAGCACGTAGAGAATACCAAACGTCGCCCATAAGAGGGGTGGAGGTTGGGTGAGGCGGGGAAATCGGGCGGGACGTCGAAGTGTCCATTCTATACGTAGTATTATTACACATTCTCTGCTGGAACTCTACCACCAGTGCCACATACAAATGACTCGAAATTCTACGGACACAAATGGTATTGCGATTTAAACATGTGTTTCGGCAAAAAATAAACGCTTCCGTCAAGTTCTATGCAAAATTTTTCATTTTAACCAGATGTTTTATTTACGTGTTAATCTTACAGACAAAAGACTGTCACCGGCCATCTTGGATTTAATAAACTTCAAATATTTATTTTAAACTAGCTGACCCGGCAAACTTCGTATTGCCTCACAATGAAAT
The DNA here is from genome assembly GCA_036365455.1 of Macrosoma leucophasiata. Lineage (NCBI taxonomy): Eukaryota > Metazoa > Arthropoda > Insecta > Lepidoptera > Hedylidae > Macrosoma > Macrosoma leucophasiata. The sequence continues at coordinate 7,145,158 of JAWQUS010000029.1, forward strand.
AATGTGTCAAGGTTTGATAGATACGGACTATTTGTATGGCAAAATGAAATTGTGGTGTTTACTTTTTCCCTTCAATTTCTTCCTATTTTCTTACCTTTTGAACCTTCCCTGGACTACCAAAAGTCATTCAAAACCAAAATTAGCCAAATCGGTAGCCAGGCGTTCAGAGTTTTAGCGAGACTAACGAATAGCAATTGATTTTTATATTATTTCAAATTGGTCCACAAGGACACTTAATTTTGCATTACAAGCGGACTATACTGAATAATAATAATGAAATAGGTATTAATAATAACGAATTTATATACAAAATTCGTCATAAACATAGTCATTTACTTAGCAGAGTTTCAAGTGCAGGCACCACTGAGAAAAACTCCGCTAACAAACAAACACAATGGTTGCTGTTTTTCTTAAAATCCTTAGAGATCTAAAACAAAAAGCCGTAACTTCACGCCTGTAATCCCCGAAGGGGTAGGCAGAGGTAAATGCATGCATTCAAGCATACATGCAAACACCCACGATTCGCCGGATACGTTTTGGCCCATGTAACAGGTGACAGCCTTTCAAAACCTTCAAACTTGCCTCCAAAACTTAATTGCCAATATTCTCGTAAAGTAGCCACCGCTTTACTCGAATTTTTGACTGTAACTCACTTGACATAACTTTGACGCTGTTTAATTTGAATACGAAATATCGTTTTACTCACGTTCTACTTGACACTGGCAATATGCGTAATGGCGATGCCATAATAACTTTAAAAAAAAAGATATCATCCGCAAACTCCCGCCATTGTAATTTTTTTTTTTTTTATTATGGCATCGCTATTACGCATGTTGCCAGTGTCAGGTAAAACGATATTTCGTATTTATATAAGCAGCGTAAAAGTTAGTATAATATAGTCATCAAGTATAATATGTAAGTATTAGTATATAAGTAATCAAGTATAATATGTCAGTCAAGTGAGTTACAATCAAGTTATTCGAGTAAAGCGATGGCTACTTTACCAGAACATTTACAATGAAGTTTTGGAGGCAACCTGAAAGGTCATGTTTTCGCACTGTTAGTCTATTACACTATACACGGGCACTGTAATAAACCTATATCAAACAAAATGCCACTGACTTTATTGAATATAATTTAAAAATACACCAAGAAAATGAAATAAAATAAGAGCACCATACGCCTCTTTCAAGGTTCCCGCCAAAACCTCCCATTGTAATGTTGACAACCGTTACTTTTTAAAAGTGTTGCCTGATTCTCTTGCGTAACTAGTTAAAGTTTTATTACTTCTCTAACATGGTAAAAGAAATGTCCTTTGTTTGTTGGGAGGGGAAAGTATAATAAATGATTAGTTGTTTTGTTTCCGATACCTGTATTTTTAGATTCGGTTGCACTACAATTCTAATATTAATAAGAATGTTTTTTTTTTTATTTAATACCTAACCTGACCGGAACACGATAGTGCTGAACACTACCATTTAGCGACAAGTATATTAGTTAATGCGGTGGTGCCTACGCCCGCGAGCTCCGTCACTGGAGCTCTACTACCAATCGATAAATAATGCTATGCATGCAAACGAGATGTTGCGAACTCGGCTCTGGTTCGTACACGTCCTCAAAAAATGGGTGAAATTAAAAAAGAATCCGAAAAAAATACATTTAATTTATTCAAGAATATATTTTAGAGTTACAATCACATTTAATTCAAACGATTTTATCATTTTCAACTATGTTAAACATGGCGGCGATACAGCCGACACTTGGGATCAATCGATTTCGATAGTATTTAGAAAATATAACTTTTTTCTCCAAGTACTATAGTGAAAATACAATTTTAAAAATTAAAATGTCAAAGTGCCATCGTCCGCCATATTCGTCATGTTGGTTTTGAGTTGCAATTCTAACTGCAAATAATGTTTTGTAACTGCAAATAAATCTAAATAAGTGAAAATATGCAGTAAAAAACGTTTTTATATTGATTTTGCCTGTTTAATGAAATTGTGTACAATACATGGCCGGAGGTCCATACATTTTTGCAACATCTCCTTTAAATAAATGGTTATTTAAACTTGCATGCATAGCCGGTTCAAATATTTTTTGGTATTATTGGTAACTAACAATGTTATCGGGCGATAGTTTTTCTAAATTTATTTTTATAATAAAAGAGTTCACAAAATACCGAGTTTCAAGTATTTAGACGACCCGGTTAGTCCAGCGGTGTGAGGTGACCGTTTGATTCGAAGGGTGGCGGGTTCGATCCCCGCACTGAGACAAGTATTTGTATCGCCTACAGATATTTGTTTCGGATCTAGGTGTTTGTGTATGTATTGTATGTGTACAACGACCACGACACAGGTTTATACCTAATGTTGGGCTCTGAGTGTAAGCGTATATAAAAAAAGTATGTAGGTCCTAATACGTAGTTTTGCAATAAAGTGGATGTGAAATACGGATGGACAGACAGACAGCAACATAGAGCAACACCGGAGGGGAGTAGCAGGCATATGCAGGCTTTCCCCTCTGTCAAAGTACAAGCCCAAATTGACCTATACCTGTTGCCTAGATGTTTAAATGTGTGCGTGAAATTGTTTCTGTATTTTGTTAAAGTCAAGGTGTGAGATTCGTAGTAAGAGACGATTTGTGTAGTGTGCGTGTGTGTCACACGCATTTCCCCCCGCAATAAATGACAGACTGTTTTGCATCGGTAATACACGCTATGGCTACTCCCCTCCGGTCCGCCGCGACCGGTGGGCCGCGTTGCTCTATGGAGAGCAATGACGAATATAAAAGAATCACGTTTTGCCATTTGGCTACGGAATCCGAAAACGGTAAATATTTTTTGTATAATATATCTTCACGCCATGTCCCTCACGGGGTAGGCAAGGAGAGTGGAGCGCCAGATATCCCCGGTCCACACTGACATGAGTTGCGTATGCGAAAAAAAAAATTAGGGTTCCGTACCTTAAAAGGAAAAAAGGAACCCTTATAGGATCACTCGTGCGTCTGTCTGTCTGTCGGTCTGTCTGTCCGTCTGTCACAGCCAATTTGCTCCGAAACTTCTGTACCGATTGAGTTGAAATTTGATGAAAATATGTAAATTAGTGACCCAAAGATGAACACGTCAAGTAAAATAATAAATTATAAACAGGGGGGCCACTTTCGGGGTGTTAATCAGAAAATTAAAAAAAAAAAACTCGTTAACTGTGTCGTGTGACATATCGAATGAAGGAGGTTGTTGTCAGCATCTCAGATATATTTTTTTTATAATTTTTGCATAAACAAATTTGAAGTTATTTAAGAAAAACGACGAAAATTGACCATTCCGCAATATACATATATCTCCAAAACTACTGAACCTAAAATTTTGAAAAAAATGTGGAAAATAGTTCTTTGCCTATAGATTGCTGGAAAACCTATAAGAAGTTTGAGTTTTCAAATTAAATCGAAAATTCTTAATAATATAACCCTCCCTGCCGGTACCACCGTAACCGCTATGTCCCTGCATTTTATTTTAAATATTACTACAACACAATTTTTGTTCAAGACTTCGCAAAACATCATAGATAGGTACCATAACCGAATGGAACGCTGCGCTACAGATAAAATACCACATCTCTAGTCGTCTGTCTAGACATTTTGAAATTAACTGTGTTAATCAGATCAATGACACTGGAGATTTCTTAAATCGTCAACAAAAAAAAAGAATAATTCACTAACTGACCCGGCAAACTTCGTATTACCTCAGAATTAAATAATGTGTCAAAGGTTTGATTTAAACAGACTATTTATATGGGAAAATGAAAATGTGTTTTTACTATTCCCCTCCAATTTCTTCATATTTTCTTACCTTTTAAACCTTCCCTGGACTTCCAAAAATCAAAACCTAAATTTGACAAATCGGTCCAGTCGTTCTCGAGTCTTAGCGAGACTAACGAACAGGAATTGATTTTTATATATTTAAAGATAGAAAACGATAGAAAATAGATAGAAAAACTATAAGTACTAGATATATAACTATATACCTACCTACCTCTAGGAGTTCATGAACTTTTGTGTGACATACCTTACCAATGTTCTGAATGAAGCGCGCATGGCCTTGCGCCCGATGTAGATTGCAAGCGATCTACTTGGTTGAGCATTACGGGCGCGGTCGTGTGTGTGAAGGGTGACCGCTAGTGGCAAAATTAAAAATGCGTGTTTCCGTGCTTCGGAGGGCAAGTTAAGCCGTCGGTCCTAGTTGCTATCGATAGATAACAGGCTGCAGTCATCACATTACATCAGTAAAATCTTATCTCTATCCTAAATCTATTTTCTTATTTTTAAAATTATAAATATAACATTATAATTATAATATTTAAAAAAATAATACATAAATTGAAAAATGTTTACGTAAGAATGGGGGTAAGAGCTTTGCTTACTTTTGCTGACAAGGGGGATGGGGGGGTAAAGAATTGTAATAAATCTGCTTACGTAATACTTGAACGGCCCCTCTCTACACTCAGCCAGATTTGGTTCGGAGCATACCGAATCCGTTGTCCGCTCCGTACCAAATCCGGACTTGTATTACTAATGACTACGATTACCGTTCCATTTCAAATAAACAATTTAATCATAAACCTGTGTTACCATACCAATAAATAATACGTGCAAAACTTCAGTCGGAAAAGCGCGCGAAATGTACAAATAGCTGAACAAATATAGTTCTTATGTACCTTCATATTAAAGGTCACAAACTTAACCACACAAGTTCCATTTCATTTTATAATGTGGATCGTGAGAAATAAAATGTGTTAAGCTGAATTCCGCTTTTAGGCAATACAATAAAGATGGTTTTCGATTGGAATCATTTAAAATACCTGTTTCTTGACCGACAGTGACCTCATGAAAAAAGCGAGGGAAATCTATATCTTGGTTTTAAAATACGGGAGGCTAATTTAAACTTTATTACAGAGTTATAGAATAGAAATTACTTTGAGAATTGTACCGATAAAACATGTGTTTAGTTAATATTATTACAAGTATGACACTGGAATGATAATGTGTTGCCATTAATACATTTTTGCCATTTTTGGGTGCAATATTTGCAATTGAATTTCTTAATTGTAAATTCTTACTTTAATTACGTAACATAATGTAATGTACGTTACTTCACGCCTGTTATCTCCGAATGGAAGCGCAGAGGTAAATTGGATCGGCAGAGGTAAATGCATGCATTCGTACATGCAAACACCCACGACTCGCCGGTTTCGTTTTGGCCCATGTACAGATGGCGAGCCTGGACATACATACAATTTTTTTTGTTAAGATCTTTGTGAGCGAAGTCGCGGGCACCGCTAGTTATATTTAAAGTCTAACAAATGTTAAAGCAGCTACGACTTTCCATTTCCTGTTATAGGTAACAGCTGATGAATACTTCACGAATATACACGATTAATAAAAAAAAACAACTCAATAGATAAAATATTTTTTTAGGCGAAGAAGTAAAACAAAAAATTCTATGAAGCAGATGTTTTTCAATCAATGTGACCTTCACGCGTGTATTTCCGAAGATTTTTTTTTAATGAAATGAATGTTTACCACAAACTAGCCTTCAGTTCACATTGATATTAAGTGATGACTGCAGCCTATAGACACCCACGCAAAGACCAAGGTCAAAATGCAGATGCATTACCACTCTTGAGACCTAAGGTGTTATGCCTCTGTGCCGGAAATTACAGGGCCGTAACCGTACCACCTGACCGGAATACGATAGTGCTTAACACTACCATTTAGCCGTTCTACAATTTAGATCCTTTCAGCACAAGGCAGAGGCAAAATCGTGCATTCGAGCTAACATGCAAAAACTCACGAGTACTCACGACTCATTCCTAAGTTTTGTCACACAGGTGGCTAGGTTATTAACATGGCCGGGCACATTACCAAACTACGAAAGTGATAAGGTGACACTGGGAAATCTGCCCGTGACCACGGTAGCTGGAAAGCGACCGAAACGTCAGGTATAAGAAGAAGTTTGGGAGTGTTGTACACGCGAGAAAATTTCTCCAATGTATGAAGCTCGCGAAAACCTGCGAAGGAAAACGTTACTGGGAAACTTTTATTAATTAATTTTTTATATGCGATTCCGCCCGCATTGGTTGCTTTTCGCGTATTCTGTGGAAACTCACCAAATCATCTCATGGAATCCCACAGGAACATATTTTCGGGATAAAAACTATCCTATTTGTTAATCTTAGTTACCCTCTTTGTTTGGGTCAAATTTCATGAAAATCGGTTCAGCAGTTTTTGCGCGAAGGAGTAACAGACAAACATACAAATTTTCTCATTTATAATATTAGTAGAATATGAGCAAATGGTGGACTTAACGCTAAAAGCGCTCTTTACTAGTCAACCATTGATAATGTGTAAAAATTGATAGGCAGCATTAATGACAAAGAGAGCAGTGAATGACAAAAAATGGCCCATATTCTTTTATTTAGTCTTATCTTGCCGTTTGTAAAAGAGAGTACCTATGGCACATTCTGTTGATACCTATTTTTATTATTTAGTATTTTTGGAACATCATCTATTTTACTTTTGTTTACTTTGACATAATATTAATCAACGTATCAGTTGTTATTCGCTTTAATTTTATATTTTGTAATTTAACCTATCACAAGCAAATTTTATTATTTCCAAAAGTGATTAAATTAATTTTTGAGTTTGAGTTTAATAAAATGAAATGAATTTGAATTGTTAGTTTTTTTTATAACATAACTAAAAAAAGCAGGTGTTCATTCGAGTGCTAATTATTGGTAGCCAGATTTCCTTTTTTTGTTTATTTTTTAATTTCCAAGGTCATTGATGAATTCAAAAAAAGCCAAACAGGTGTATGTGTGGAATTCTTTTTGTATGACTAAAGATGGACATCTGCTACATTTTGAATATATGTATATAAATCTATTTAAGAACTTTTATAGATGAAAAGGTGTTAAATTTTTTTTACTATCTCTGACAGGTGTAAGAAATCTATACAGCCTTCTTAAAACAAAAGAATGGGGTATGCGCACAATTTTGACTGGTGGTAGAGCTCCAGTGATGGAGCTCGCGGGCGTAGACACCACCGCATTACCTAATATACTTGCCCGGCCCTGTAATTTCCAGCACAGAGGCATAACACCTAATGCCTCAGGAGTGATTTTGACCTCTGCTCATTGTGTAAGTTTCTATAATCTGCAGTCATCACTTAACATCAATGTGAACTGCATGCTTGTTTGCCACTTTTATTACATAAAAAAAAATACAGTTGGTAAAGATCCAGTGTAACGACTCTAGGGCGTAGGCACCACCGCATTACCTAATCTATCTGCCGCTAAATGGTAGTGTTCAGCACTATCGTGTTCCGGTCAGGTGGTAATGTACGGCCCTGTAATTTCCAGCACAGAGGCATAACACCAAATGCCTCAGGAGTGATTTTGACCTCTGCTCATTGTGTAAGTTTCTATAATCTGCAGTCATCACTTAACATCAATGTGAACTGCATGCTTGTTTGCCACTTTTATTACATAAGAAAAAAAAATACTGTTGGTAAAGATCCAGTGTAACGACTCTAGGGCGTAGGCACCGCCGCATTACCTAATCTATCTGCCGCCAAATGGTAGTGTTCAGCACTATCGTGTTCCGGTTAGATGGTAATGTATGGCCCCGTAATAACTATCACAGAGACATAACAATTTAGGTATCAAGGGTGGTAACGCATCTGCATTGAAAGCTCTGGTTTCATAGTGATGTTTAAAGGCTACAAGTATGAAAAATCAATGTAATAAAAATGTTTGATTATTATTTTTTTCAGTAACTAAGGAGGCAAACAAGCATGCAGTTCACATCGATGACTGCAGCCTATAGACATTCACACAAGGACCAAGGTCAAAATGCAGATGCGTAACCACTCTTAAGGCCTAAGGTGTTATGCCCCTGTGCCGAAAATTACAGAGCCGTACATTACCACCTGACCGGAACACGATAGTGCTGAACACTACCATTTAGCGGCAAGTATGTTAGGTAATGCGGTGGTGCCTACGCCCATGAGCTCCTTCACTGGAGCTCTACCTCTGTCTATATGTTGCAGTCATCACTTAACATCAATGTAAGCTGCATGCTCGTTTGCTATCTTGGATACATAAAAAAAATCTTGCCCGGGGTGTCAATGGTTGCATTGCAGAGGTACAGCTGGCAAACATTACCCAGACTACAGTGCCAGCAAGATACTGGGCCTCCAAATGCCGCCTTGGGCCTCTTATGACCCTACTGCAATAATCTGCTATATTAATTTAATAATAATATAATAATAATGGAAACCCTTTATACGTCCCACTGCTGGGCACGAGTCTTTCCCCTTCAAGGGAGGAGGCCTGGAGCCTACTCCACCATGCTGCTCCAATGCGGATTGGTGGAGATAAGGGTAAGTGGCCAACCCGCTGTCAGATATTTTCAAACTGCCCAAAAGACCTCCGACAAGGTTTAACGACTGCTTTCTATCGATAGCAACCGGGACAGACGGCTTAACGTGCCCTCCGAAGCACAGAAACGCGCATTTTAATTTACCACTACCGTTCATCCCTCACACTCCCGACCGCGCCCGTATCGCCTCACCGAGTAGATCGCGTGCAATCTACACCAGCCATGGGGCCATGCGTGCTTCCTTTATTCCCGTACCATCAATAATAACTATCTGAATTACATAACTAAGTAAGAGTATAGACGTGAAGTCATTAAATGTTTGCATGTTTAATGGAAGCTTGTAACAAGCTTCTTTTAAAACATAACCGCTGCGAGCCGGTATTCCGGATACTCTTGCGCCAAAAGTAACGGGTGTATAACGACTATCTGACCGGAATAGCTCTGATGAGAGTGGTCAAGGAACACTGATATTACATTCCGCCTTTACTCGTATTTATCTGAAGTCTAGCTGACCCGGCAAACGTATTACCTCACAATGACAAAATGTGTCAAAAGTTTGATAGATATGGACTATTTGTATGGGAAAATGCAATTGTGGTTTTTACTATTTTCAATTTCTTCATATTTTCACACTTAAAACTTTCCCTGGCCTTCCAAAAATCATTCAAAATTAAAATTAGCCAAATCGGTAAAGCCGTTATCGAGTTTTAGCGAGACTAACGAACAGCAATTGATTTTTATAATTATGCTAGCTGTCCCGGCAAACTTCGTATTGCCTCACAATGAAATAATGTGTCAAAGGTTTGATAGATACGGACTATTTGTATGGAAAAATGAAATTGTGTTTTTTACTATTTCCCTTCAATTTCTTCATATTTTCTTACCTTTTAAACCTTTCCTGGACTTCCAAAAACCATTCAAAAACAAAATTAGCCAAATTGGTCCAGCCGTTCTCGAGTTTTAGCGAGACTAACGAACAGCAATTGATTTTTATACATATGTTAATAGATAGTGCTGAACACTACCATTTAGCGGCAATTTCGATTCAACCACTATTATGTGACGAGAATTTTACTTATCTCAATCCCTAGCATATGCCATAGTAGCCATGGTATTGTGATACATATTATGAGGAACAGCAGCGGGACACAGCCAGTTTTTCATATTGACATATAACATTTGACAAAAAATAAACACTCTCATGCTAATAAGCAACTAAATGTTATGCAATAAAGTCTACAAACATAATCTCGTGGCTCGTAACGGTATGGTAACCGTTTGGATTTTAATATTTTTATAGCGTTATGGAAACAGGGATGTAACCGACAAATTGGGATTTATGGATGACCTATTCCCGCGGCTTCGCTCACGTAAGAATTTTCTGTGGGAGTTACTGATTTTCCCGCAGTCAAAGGTAGTTTAATGTTGGCCAGGCTTATTATATAAACACCACAAAAAGTTTCATCGGAATGCGTCCCGTAGTTTCGGAGATTAGCCTGGACAAACAGACAAACAGACAGATAAAAAAATTAAAAACATTGAAAAGTGTTCTAATATTATTTTATCATTGCCCCCAATTAGTTTTTCGTAAATATGTTCCATGTACAGACACACGGATTTTACTGTTTTATTTTAAGCATTTGATTTTTAGTTGTTGGGTGAAATGTGTATTTTTTCTATTTTTATGTAATGAAATGGCAAACAAGCATACAGTTTATTTTAGTTGTAAGTAACTAGCGACCCGCCCTGGCTTCGCACCGGTAGCATCTATTATATTGTGCGGACGTGTCCGACTTTATTGACATATCTCGGTAAATATAAGTACGATAATGATAAATTATAGATAGAAACCTTCCTCAAAAAACGCACTTTCCAAGAAAATAAAAAAAAAAACTTATCGTCCATTTTTTTCAGTAATTCTATTTTTTCAATTCAAATTTTCATCACTAGTTTAGCACTTTTTCGACTTTCGATTCATTTAGCCCTAAGGTTGGCTGGTGGAGAATATCACTAGGTATTAAGCTCCCCTTATGTTCATCATTATGTTCACAAAATAATAAATAAATAATTTCTAAATACACTCGCATGTGTTATTGCAAAAAAAAAATTAAATATAACCTACAAGACGTTGTGGTAAGTATGGAATTTAAGGTTACGCGTGAAATCTCTTAATTGCATGGAACCCTGTACACGCTGATCTGATTCGCTCTTGACCAATTTTCACTAACTCTCTCGCGACATATCTGTTGATACACTCGCTCTTTACTCTGTATTACATTTTTTATTCATGTAGATATAAGAAAAATTAACTTAACTTAACAATTCGTTCAACAAAACCCGACTTGACTTGTTTTTATTCACGCGTATTATCACTACATAGTATAAAACAAAGTCGCTTCCCGCTGTCTGTTTAAAGTAGAGAAACACTAATCACGACTCTAATGACGAACAGATTTTTCATTTTCTTCTATGAAGGAATTGAAACATTTGATGATTCACGTATCGGTTAGATATTATTATTAAATTGATATTTATTAATACCTATTGGCTTAATATTATAAGTCATTCTCTCTAGGTAGCTTATAACCCGACAATGCAAAAGTGTCCTTGTAGATCAATTTGAAATAAATTATTTGAATTTAATTTTTGAATCTGATATCATTTCAAAAAATTCTAATGTGATGTCGTAAATAAACATGTTTTTAAACGCTGACTCCCTTTGTCCCTACAATGAACTAATATTGAGAAAAAAAAACAATTAGGTGTACACCTAAAAAAGGTCTAAGTACCAAAAATCCGAGATGGTGTATGTCAATCTCTTAGGGATAACCCACAGTAACCATTTTTTATCCTTTTCTAAGTATTTACAAGAATTATGAATTATTTACGAAGCGATTTTAATCAATACAGCATTAGTTCTTAGCTAATTAAGTAACTTAAATGCATTGTGTATTTGATATGAGAAATGTGGCACTTAACGGAATCCTATAATTTAAGTATTTTCGATATTTTTACAGATTTAACATAGGGACATAGAGATTGCGGCGCGGCGACGCGTGCCTATTAGCACTGCACCCATGAGAAGTCGGGGCAGGTCGCTAGTTTCATATAATTCAAATGTTTCATTGTAAAACGCCGCATCGATACAAAAATCAATTCATTTACGTCATGGCTTCACAAAACTATACTTATCCCGCAAAAAAAACACGTAATTAACCCTTATTCGTAAGATCATAAAGCTTATAATCACGATTCCAACTTAGTCCTGATTTACAAAAAATATGATGCGGTTAGTAAAAATTTATTCAAGGGAAATTTGAATCTAATGACTGGCAATACAGGTTTATGGACTCTTGACAGGTTACAACGCAAAATGGCGGGCGGGAGATGTCTGGAATACGAGATTTAAAAATTCAACGTTCCGAACGGTATAGTAACCGACACGGTTTCGCGCGCTTTTTACGCCGGCCATTGAATCACAAGAATTGCGTAATACTTGATATACTGTTGACCGTGATATGTGATATACAAATTTAAACTAAAGATAATTAGAAAAATATTAGTGATAATTCAAAATATTGTTACTGTTTAATTTGTACGCTTCATTTCAAGTTTAAATACCTATTAAAGATAAAAAAGTGCTTTCTTGAAACATGATTAGGAACACACTTCCTTTACCTTTTTTTTAATGGTCTATGCTCTTGTTTATTTTTTAAGATAGGGACAAAGTTCATTGTGCCTTGCTCGCTTTAAACAAAGTCGAGTTTGTTTTCATAGTGCTTGTTGCTGCTAACAGACTCCTTAAAAATATACTCAAGTACATTTCCCCAGTTATGTTGTTATAAGATTTTTTTGGGTTCTGTATTTAAAAGTAAAAACCGGTCAAGTGTGCGTCAGGTCAAACTCAATGTTAGAATACGTTACTCCAAGACCAAGGCTGCAGTCATCACTTAACATCAATGTGAACTGCATGCTTGTTTGCCACCTTCATTACATGAGAAAAATGCAAGCATACACCTCTGCCTACCCCTTCGGGAATTACAGGCATGAATTTATATACCTATATAAAGTATCATGACGCAACTCGGCCTAAACGTCTAGACCAGTGATTCCCAAAGTGATCCAGGTGGACTCCCTGGGGTCCATGGGTAACTCAATCGGGGTCTACGTATGCGTGAATAAAAATGGAGATATGGGAATGTGATATATCTGTAGCAAGGAAGTCCGCCGAAACCAGAAAGAAATTGAAAGGGGTCTACAAGAAAAATAATTTGGGAACCTCTGGTCTAGACACAAAATAAGCCTAACCTCCAATATTTGTGTTTCACGGTCGCCCATTTACGTTATCTGTCAACTCTGTCAAGTGAATAAGATAAGATGGCGGTGAAAGCTTTGGGAAGAATTGGAAGCCATTTTGTTTGTCCACATTGTTTTTTCGATGGTAAGCCTTAATTCTGGAGATAAAAGGCATTTACGAACCTGTAATATCTTGGTGAGAGATAAAAACACATTTATCCTCAATAGTAGCAAAGTATCTCAATTGAGAATGTAATTTAATTTGAGACATGTTTATTTATATAACGAACAGCATACGCTTTCTGGTGGTAGAGCTCCAGTGATGGAGCTCACGAGCGTAGGCATCACCGCATTACCTAATATAACTTGCCGCTAAATGTTCAGCACTATCATGTTCCGGTCACATGGTAATGTACGGCCCTGTAATTTCCGGCACAGAGGCATAACACCTTAGGCCTCAGGACTGGCAACGCTTCTGCATTTTGATCTTGGTCTTAGTAATTAAGTATTATGTAATAATACTATCAACACAAGTTTTCAGAATCAGAATCAGAAACTCATTTATTCATTTAGGGTGACAGGCACCTCTTATGACACGTCAAAAACAAACAAAATAAACTGCAGTGAATAACAATTGATACACATGTCAAACAAGCTAAAAAAATACATAATATTTAGTCAAGAATATCAGTACGAACACCTAACTACTAAACTTTAAAAAATAATAGCTATTTTTATATTATTTCGCATTAACACATGCTTGTGAAATATATTTTATTTTTAAAGAAAAATGGGAAAACAATATATAAATTTTATTTTAAAAGAAAAATCATTTTTCTTCACACATATTTCACAAGCATGTGTTAATGCGAAATAATACAAAAACAATTATTAAGGGTAAAAGCGACTTCTTTACGATATTCAATAAACTGAAAAGTCTATTATATCGGTTGCCTAACTAGCATAGTTGGTAATAGATGGCGCTGCTGCTACCATAAAGCAATGCAATAGATGTGAAGGAAAGATTTGACAAATCGGGCAGGCCTTCAGTAGCTCAATTGGAAGAGCGGCTGGACTAGATTCCCAGTAGGTCGCGAGTTCGAGTCTCGCCTGAAGTCAAATTTTTCTTTCCATTTTTCTTTAAAAATAAAATAAATAATAGCTAATATACATTATACTGCAATACGAATATTTCCCGCGTTCCCTTCAAAATAAACATTTAATTCCCTATTTTAACTACTCAACCAACACCATAGACAATTTTATACTTCTTACCAAAGTTTGAAGTCAAATCACGTTCCATTATTTATAGTAAACCAGGTCCCATTGATTCGAAATTTGAAACTCGCATACAAATCAATCAGCTGGCAAACAATACCAGTCTATAGGCGTAGTTCTTAGAACTTTTTTCTATTTTAAAATAATTCACGTTTGAGTCTACGAAACGGTGACTTTGAAGCGATATTGTCTTTAAAAACTGTTTATTTGTTATCAAAGTGACAAATTTAATAACTTACTTTTTTACTGGTGGACCTGGTGGTAGATCTCCAGTGACGGAGCTCGCGGGCGTAGGCAGCATCGCATTACCTGATATACTTGCCGCTAAACGAGTTTATGTTGCGTCTTACTGTTATTGTATTCACCTAATTATTGTATGTTTAAATAAAAAAAAATAAAAAAAAATGGTAGTGTTCAGCACTATCGTGTTCCGGTCAGGTGGTAATGTGCGGCCCTGTAATATCCGGCGAACCAGCATAAAACCTTAGGCTTCAGTAGTGGTAACGCATCTGCATTTCGACCTTGGTCTTTGTGTGGGTGTCTATAGGCTGCAGTCATCACTTAACATTAATGTGAACTGCATGCTTGTTTGCCACTTCCACTACATAAAAAAAAAGTATACCTACTGTTTACCAGTACCCAGCTACAAAGATTGCACATGTAAGAGCATCGAGCCTACGAAGGAGACAATCGGCTAGTTTCGACTTTGTAGAGCGTTATCTCTGCTGCACACTGCCTGATATACCTAACGTGACAGTCCCGTTTTCATGTCCCAGGAACACTTTGAGCAAGCTAAAACGTCTCGTTTACGGTAATCTTAGCAAAAATGTATAGAAAACTTTTTATTTTTTTATTTTATGGTAGTGGCAAACAAGCATGCAGTTCACATTGATGTTAAGTGATGACTTCAGCCTATAGACACCCACACAAAGACCGAGGTCAAATTGCAGATCCGTTACCACTCCTGAGGCCTGAGGTGTTATGCCTCTGTGCCGGAAATTACAGGGCCGTAAATGACCATCTGACCGGAACACGATAGTGCTGAACACTATCATTTAGCGGCAAGTATATTAGGTAATGCGGTGGTGCCTACCCCCGTGAGATCCATCACTGGCGCTCTACCACCAGTGAACGATGGATGTCTATAGGCTGCAGTCATCACTTAACAAACGTGAGATTTGTATGCTCGTTTGCCACTTTCGTAATATAAAAAAAATAAAGCGGGCTTAAAAGTAGGATTAGCTTTATCTTGAGGTTATCTAGCGGTCAACCGACCGATAAACGGTGACGTAATATAACGGTCTGTTGATATCCATTTCGTGATACGGGAAGGTCTTTCATTGTTTAAAAGTAAAATTTGTTGATAAAGTCGTTTATTAGGAGAGAGTCGGATATATTGTACCAGTTTTCAGATTTTGCAAAATATCTTTTTTTGATATTAATTTTAATAAGTTCTTTATCTTGATTCACATAGTTTAGGATCTCATTTAACATGTGCCGCAACGTCAACACCATACTCTTATCGGATTTCACACAATATGCGTTTCCCTGAAGGCTTTCCTTCGGTACAATTTACCCAACTAGTCGGATTAATTGTACCACAGGTTAGGTAAATCGTACCACCAAAACTTAAGATACTTATTAACATGATAATAAATGAAAATAAAGAGGTTTGATAAATAGTCAAAATACATTGATTATATTTTAATTATTAAGAAAAAATTGCTGACAAAAAAATCAAATTTCTTCAATATTACTGCCATAACGTGACAAAAGAACAAATGTAAATTATAGACTAAAAAACACATTTATCAAGCGCAAAAAATTACAGAATGTTTTGCATCAAACTTAAATACATCATTCTGCATAAATTAAATAATGTATGAAAATAGAATAAATCACTTTAGAATATTATTTCCTTTAGTCAACAATTATTTATTTATCTACTTATGTACTGAGATCAAAACCTTTATTTTTTTTACCATATTATAATAGTATAAAGAATTTTGTAAATATGTTGATTCAATGTACAGGTTCCGTGAACCCGTTTACAACAACAAACGTACTTTGTCTTGTCAATATTTGACCCTCAACTTATTTCGCATTCTGGCATGACGTTAACTTGTTGATTTTGAAAGCGAATTAGTTTCAGATATGTGGTTCTAGCTCATCTCCTTTCAAGAGCCAACAATATCTTCCCAAAACCTCCTTCTTCTTTTTTTAATACTATTTATGGTCATCATACATATAAAAAAATAAAAAATATGAAATATAGCAACAAGTTGGGTAAATTGTACCAGTACAAATAAAACAACTGCCGGTGGTACAATTTACCGAACTAAGAGATTTCAAAAATAAATATTTGTCACAAAATAACCGCTGAACATAATACGTTCGCAACGCTATGGTTGAAGCGGTGATTATAGATCTAATCAATAAAAAATATAACAAAATTGTAATTTACAATTTCACTTTGTAATCTCCTTAGCTACCTACACACGTCAAAATTTGTATGAAGGACTCTCAAAACACATTTTTTTCTCTAAAAACGAATGTACTTGCCGGAGGCCGTTACAAAAAGACAAGCAGTTGAGGGCGCTGTCAGCGCTCAGTTTTATGTTGCCAGAAAAGAAAAAAAGTTACAGTAAGTGTAAAATTTTGAGGTGGTACAATTTATCAGGCAGTTCAATATACCAGACTCTCACCTAATAAAAGTCATTTATTCTTAACTGCCGCGACTTGAGAATTTATGATTGTTAAGTATCTACCCGGACGAAGTCATGGGCGCAGCTAGTATAAAAGTAGCCTAAGTTACTCCTTATTACATCAGCTATCTGCCAGTAAAAGTCCCGTCGAAATATATGCAGCCGTGCCCGAGATTAGTCCCAAACACAGAACAACAACAAAACCCCAGCTAGTATATATATACAATATTATATATCTATATATAAAAATCTTCAAGCCAGGTCCCTAACGGGGTAGGCAGAGAGTGTAGAGCGCCAGATATCCCGGTTCTGACAAACCTCTCGTGCCTCGTCTACCTTTATCATTCTCTTCATACATGCACGCCGATTCCTAAGACTTTTGACCCCACCATCAGACAGAACTCGACCTATTTGGTCATGATAGGTCAGTCTTGGTCTTCCTGGGCCTCTGCAACCATCCACATTCGCATTGTATATCTGCTTAGTCATTCGCTCATTCGACATTCTTTCTATATGCCCGAACCATCGGAGCATGCCTTTTTTCATTTTTACACCCATACTATCATTCTATCATTCATATAAAAATCAATTGCTGTTCGTTAGTCTCGCTAGAACTCGAAAACGGCTGGACCGATTTGGATTATTTTGGTTTTGAATGATTTTTGGAAGTCCAGGGAAGGTTTGAAAAAGGTAAGAAAATATAAAAAAATTGAAGGGAAATAGTAAAAACCACAATTTCATTTTCCTATACAAATAGTCCGTACTTAGCAAACCTTTGACACATTATTTCATTCTGAGGCAATACGAAGTTTGCCGGGTGAGCTAGTAGTATATAGATAAACATAACTTTAACAAATATTTAGGTGCAACCAATCCTATGAGTGTACCATTAAAGGATAAACAATCCCACAATGGTTACGTCAACAAAAGCTAAGAGTTATTTCTGACAATGGTGCGTGTTGGCACGCCGGAAGTCGTCGGGTTTATTGCCAACGACCAATATCGTGTGGACGGTCGACAACGAGAGACTTGACCAAAACGATTGGTAGGGTCTTTTTTATGTAATGTAAGTGGCAAACAAGCATGCAGTTCACATTGATGTTAAGCAGAATCAGAATCAGAAACTCATTTATTCATTTAGGGTGACAGGCACCTCTTATGACACGTCAAAAACAAATAAAATAAATTAAAGTGAACGACAATTGATATACATGTCAAACAAAATAAAAAAATATATGTAAAGTCAAGAATATCACTAAGATAAAACTAAATGTAATAAACTAATGTAAAAAGTATATCAGTAGAATGTCTCATTTCCCCTTTACAAACTGATAACAAAGAGTAAAAAGAAAAGAAAAAGAGTCATTCTTAGCATAGCATACAGCATAGAGCAACACCGGAGGGGAGAAGCTATATGCAGGCTTTCCTCTCTGTCAAAGTACAAATGGGCCTATACCTGTCGCCTAGATGTTTAAATGTGTGCGTGAAATTGTTTCCGTATTGTTAAAGTCAAGGCGTGAGTTTCGTAGTAATAGACGATTTTTGATATGTTCTTAGGTTTTCGCGAGCTACACTCATTGAAATAAAACTATTTTTACGGATTTATCTCGCGTATATTAAAATAAAATGATTTTTAAAATCAAGCGAGATAAATCCGTAAAAATAGTTTTATTTCAATAGACGATTTTTGTAGTGTGCGTGTGTGTCGCACGCATTTCCCCCCGCAAAGAATGACAGACTGTTTTGCATCGGTAATACACGCTATGGCTACTCCCAGTCCGCCGCGGCCGGTGGCCCATGTTGCTCAATGATGTTAAGTAATGACTACAGCCTATAGACACAAAGCCATGGTCAAAATGCAGATGCGTTACCACTCCTGAGGCCTATATGCCTCTGTGCCGGAAATTACAGGGCCGTACATTACCACCTGACCGGAACACGGTAGTGCTCAACGCTACCTTATGACGCCAGTAATCCTCGAGCCAACGACCAATATCGTCGGAACGGTCGACTCTACACCGAGGGATTTGACCAACACGTATTTGTGTCGATTTTCTATTCCTTCACAAATTATACTAGGTAACCACGTTACTGTAGTCTCCAAAGGGGTAGGCAAAGGTAAATGCATGCATTCAAGCATACATGCAAACACCCACGATTCGCCGGCATGTAACGAATGGCGAGCCTGTTGCCACCTCCGCGCACATTACTGGGAATCTTCTAGAAAATGGAATAATCCCAATAGAGCCAGAGATAGACTTTTACACCGTTATCCCAGATAGTCCTCGACCCGGGAATCGAACCCAGCACTCCAGCGTAGTACCTAGTAGTGGCCTGCTACCACCAGTTAAAATTATAAGTAAGTACTTACCTACTACAATTCCAGTATTTTTTAATGTCATTTAAGCTGCCTCAGTAGCTTAGTGGTAGTAAGCCTAGTAGCAGGAAACTACTCCTGAGTTCGATGACCGGGTCGGGGGCTATCAGATACAATAATTTATCTCTGGTTATAAATATGGGGATATTTCTATTTTCTGGAAGTTTCCCAGTACCTCGGACTGTGGTAATGTACCCGGAGATGTCAATAGGCTTGCCTGTTACATGGGCCAAAACGTTACCTGCCAATCGTGGGTGTTTGCTTTATGCTTGAATGCATGCATTTACCTCTGCCTATCCCTTCGGGTATGTATTTGCAATCAGAGACAAAATTAATAATACATCCGTCATCTCTTTGGCAATTTAAAAAGAACTAAAGGAAAATTAAACTTTGTTTATGCATTGATCAATGACTTGTCATCATTAAAAAAAAGCCCGGAAGTGCACCTAATATTTGGCGAAACCTCAAGTATCCCAATTTCTAAATGGCGGGAATTCCTGAGCATAAACTCAAACAACTTTTTTGTTATGCGACAACGGACCACACTACATTCGGCTTTACTTCAAAACAAATAAAACCTTATTTATAATATCTTATCGTCTCCTGTGCGGTTGAACTGATTGTTTATTTAAATCTAGCTTTATCGCCAAACTATAGAGTTTCTTTTGCAATGAGAGGGTTTGCGACCATATGATTTAACTTTGAATAACTTTTTTGTGGTGTGCGTCAGGTCGACGGTTGTTTTGTCATTATTTTTTAAATCCAACCTTACAGCATAGCAATAGAGTATATTTTAACTTGCACATTTTTTATAGTGTAAGTATGGAACAGGATTTGCTTCCCATATGATTTTTGTGAGACATTCCTTTTCGATATCAGGGAAAGAAATATTGAATCTTATCATGTTACATTAGTGTTCAAATTAGATTGCAACGTTGTTGTTACCCGATCTAGTTAGGTACAGTCACATGAATTGAGAGGTGACCATCTTATGAAATTTGAAAATCTACCATTTATTTAAAGTAACGTATGCTAACTCTATAATTTGTAAAAGTACGGCCCCGTAATAACTTATCACTGAGACATTAACAACTAAGGTGCCATGGATGGCAACGCATTTGCATTTTGACCTCATAATTAAATAATGTGTCAAAGTATTCATAGGTACGGACTATTTGTATGGGAAAATGAAATTTTTATTTTTACTATTTTTCTTACTATTTCTGTATATTTTCTCATCTATTCTATTTCTTATCAATTTGACGACCCGGTTAGTCCAGTGGTGTGAGATGACCGTTTGATTTGAAGGGTTCGATCCCCGCACCGGGACAAATATTTGTATGGCCTACAGATATTTATTACGGGTCTGGGTGTTTGGGTGTTTGTGTATGTGTTGTATGTGTACAACGGCACCCACTACACAGGTTTATACCTACTGTGGGGCTATGAGTGTAAGCGTAATTTATTTTATTTTTTATTAATTGAACCTTCTTTGGTCTTGGACTTACAAATTCAATTCGAAACCAAAATTAGCCAAATTAGTTGAGTCGTTATCGAGACTAACGAACGGGAATAGATTTTTATATTGTACATTTTTATAACAGAGAAAAATGAAGGATTATGTTTCTATAAAAATCTTTAATACATTTTACTTACACATTTATATAAATAAAATTTAACAATTAATGAAGAACTTGCTCCGTTAGCACTTCAACCATAAAACATCAGAAAGTTTTAGTTAATTTTTAAGTAACGGTACTTTTTAAGGTTACTTTTTTGTTAATACTATGAATAGGAGAGCTTTAGCGTTTGCCGGTGGAAGAGCTCCCGGGTGGAGTTAGAAGGTGTAAATAAGTATATTTTACCTGCCGCTATATTCAGGATAACCTGATTCCGGAGCTCGAGAGCGTGTATTCTACCTGCTCCTACCATATTCCGCTCGAGAGGCTTATATTTCATAAGATAATGGTATATTTTTTATGTTATTGGAGTGGCAAACAAGCATGCATTTCTCATTGATGTTAAGTGATGACTGGAGCCTGTAGACACTTACACATAGACCAAGGTCAAAATGCAGATGCGTTACCACTCCTGAGGCCTAAGGTGTTATGCCTCTGTGCCGGAAATTACAGGGCCGTACATTACCACCTGATCGGAACACGATAGTGCTGAACACTACCATTAAGCGGCAAGTATATTAGGTAATGCGGTGAAGCCTACGCCCGCGTGCTCCATTACTGGAGCTCTTCCACCAGTAATGCGAATTACTACTATTGGAATGGTTTTACTGCCACTGTTTTTGAATGACTGCAATACCGAACGAACTCTCCTACATTAGTGCGCAGTATGATCATCACGTCCCTACGCTATTAACCCCACGCCACATCTCAAATATTTAGGTAGGTACATAATATGACCAAAAACTTTGTTTGTGCTTGTAGTTACAGATAAAAACATTATATGTGACGTCATAAAAAGCATACTTTATCTTGTAGATAAAAAATATCTTTATGTTTGTGACGTCATAAAATATTAAGCTCTGTTTTGTCCGGTAGTAAGTTATCTCTTTGAAAGGATAATGCTTCAATGGTATTGTTTTTTTACACGTCTGCAGAAAATCCATATATTTATGGTAGTTACAAGCCGTTAGACTTTCGAAATTAAGTTCAAAAGAACAGAAAACACTTTTAAACCCATATTCCGGGAATAAGTAAACAGAAGTACTAATATAATGCATGTTTACATACATAGGTATGTAAATGCACATACTAGTGGTAGAGCACCAGTAATGGAGCTCGCGGGCATAGTTTTCAGCACTATCGTGTTTCAGTTAGGTGGTAATGTACGGCCCTGTTATTTCCGGTACAGAGGCATAACACCTTAGGCCTCAGGAGTAGTAACGCATCTGCATTTTGACCTTGGTCTTTGTGTGGATGTCTATAGGATGCAGTCATCACTTAACATCAATGTGAACTGCATGCTTGTTTGCCACTTGCATTACATAAAGAAAAACCATACGAGCATACCTTTTTTATTTTTATACCGATAATCTCATTTACACAAAGATTCTTTCTTACTTTTTCATTACGAACGCGATCGGTGATATCTGACTGACCTGAGTTGTTTTGCCTCTGTTATTAAATAAATAAATAAATAAATAAAATACACTTACACTCACCGCCCCACAGTAGGTATAAACCTGTGTCGTGGGTGCCGTTGTACACATACAACACATACACAAACACCCAGACCCGAAACAAATATCTGTAGGCCATAAAAATATTTGTTCCGGTGCGGGGATCGAACCCGCGACCCTTCGAATCAAACGGTGGTTTCGCACCGCTGGACTAACCGGGTCGTCAAATTATAATTATTTCGGAGCCATACGTACATTATCCTCTGACCACATGATGATGGTGACACGCCTATTTGGTGGCTTGATGGTTGATAGATTAAAAAATACGACGGTGTCTAAGCTCTTAAGATCCAAACTCAACTTCTTACACTCTATCAGAACACACTTTGGCAGTAAAAAGGTTCTTTAAAAAAAGGAGTCTGCCCACGGAAGCTAAAAAAAACGAAAGGTCGGTGTGATTTAAAAAAAGAATTAGTTAAATATACGCGAGATAAATCTGTAAAAATAGTTTTATTTCAATCTGTAGCTCGCACAAACCTAAGAACACATGAAAAAATATATTCATAAATACCTACTAAAATATATAAAATATCAATGGTAAGTGAATCATTGGATACAGATAAATAGATTTACAATGCGAATGTGGATAGTTGCATAGGCCCAGGAAGACCAAGACTGACCTACCATGAGCAAATAGGTCGAGTTCTGTCTAATGGTGGGGTCAAAAGTCTTAGGAATCGGCGTGCATGTATGAAGAGAATGATGAAGGTAGATGAGACACGAGAGGTATGTCAGGACCGGGATATCTGGCGCTCCACACTCTCTGCCTACCCCGTTAGGGACCTGGCGTGAAGATACAGATGAATCATAGGACTAGTGATATTGTTAGAGGTAAATCATCTTTAACTTCCTTAAACAAGCTGTTCCGGTACAAGGTCATATTGCTATTAAAATGAAATAATTAATTATATTATTGGTTTCCCTCCGAGGCCTCCAACCACAACTGATAATATTGTTGTGTAAAATAATACAAGGAAATTACATTTAACTGACTATGTGTATTGAAATAGATTAAAAGATTCAAAATTCATTAAAGTGGGTGATCCACTGGCGAGTCAGCCAGCTAACGGTATAAGCTGTAGACTCGTTGGACTGTATGTGTATACACTGGGAGGTGATCCATTAGCGTGCCAAACAGACTACTCTCATCGTTGGCGCAGTCATGGCGTGGTCCCAGACGGAACTACTTTTTTTAATGTAATAACAGTGGGAAACAAGTATGCAGTTCACATTGATGTTAAGTGATGACTGCAGCCTATAGACACCCACACAATGACTAGAGGTCAAAATGCAGATGCGTTGACACTCCTGAGGCCTAAGGTGTTTTGCCTCTGTGCCGGAAATCACAGGGCCGTACATTTGTTAAATAGGAATACTACTACAAGAAAAACAATCAAAGAAAGTAAATAAACGTCACAAAGTGTAAGTCTAAAACTTATTTGGACGTAGGGAACGTAGGGAACGTCGGGATAATGCATCTACATTTTGAAAATCTACAATTATTTATTATCATTCAGTCAGGCTGCAGTAGAATAATATTGGTGAATAGATACTGCAGTGCAGTATCTATTCACTTTTAGAACTACATGCTTGTTTACATACATTTGTATTAAAAGAATACCCTTATAAAACTACCACCATGGTAGAAAAATTTAAAGAATAGCCTCCCTACGTCAAGGGATGGCGCGAACGGGGTCCTCAAGGGAAGCAAGAAGGGGGAAACGAAATGAATCCAAAAACTATCTGTCAGTCATGGGCCGGAAAGTTTCATACATTCAATAAAAACTCAACAGTGGCTCCAACTGGCTAATCTCATAGTAACTAATTCAGATCTGCGTGTAGAATGAACTTACCAGGAAGGAATTACTCTGTTTGATGGTAGATTTTTTCTTTATAGAGTCTCTTTAAATCGAGGCTTTATGTCATTTTTAAAGATACATTTGTTTCATAATAAAAAATAAATCAGTATTTTATACTGTTAAATTAATATTCAAAATATAATTTGCATATTTTATGACAAAAATTTTCTACCAATGGTATGAATTGGAGTAGAAATGGTGTCACTTTCAACTATCATTCAAACTAACTGTCAATTCCGTATCCGTTTTTTACAAATTAAATGGCGTCTGGTGTGTTTACATGCTTTTGCGCATTTAATTTTGTGTTGCGGTTTTTGCGTTGTTTCTGTGATATTCGCGTTGAGTTGAGCTTCTGTTCCTCCGTGTCTTCAAGTTAACAAAGTGCATCAATACCGTTTCTGTCTTTTTACGTTGAGCCGAGTACTCCGTATTAAGTTTAGGCCCTCTTCGGAGTTTGGACCTTATTTCTCATTGAGTGAACTTGTGGTTACAAGTTAACAAAGTGCATCAATACCGTTTTTGTATTTTTCGTTGAGCCGAGTACTCCGTATTAAGTTTAGGCCCTCTTCGGAGCTTGGACCTTATTTCTCATTGAGTGAACTTGTGGTTGCAATAACAATGTCTAGAAATAATTGCTGTGTACCTATGTGCTGTACCACCAGTAATGATGGTAAGTATATTTTGTTATTTAAGTATTTGCCTAACATCCTAAACTCGTGTGTGTAATCGGCATTTGTGTACCGATAGCAAAAACCAAAAATTATAGAGCCTTACTGGAACTTTTCTGGAACACGATAGCACTGAACACTAGTTACCGGCAAGTATATAAGCGGTGGTGCCTACGTCCGAGCATCATCACTGGAGCTCCTACTTATTGAAAAATAATTATTGCTCACTGCCAGTAATAGCCACTCTCTTGTATACAAAGAGTTCTACTTCTATTTCTAAAGCTGATATAATTCTTTGGTGTATTTCTAGTTCACTTCATAGTTTTATTGATATAAAATGACAAATATTATGATGATAATGAAATTTATTGAAATAATAGTTTATTAATTACCTACATTGTAAACTCTACATTTTGCATGCCTTAACAGGTGGAACTTGGCAAAACAATTAATAATTTTGTAACAACTATTCTTTATACCCGTGTTTATGCAAATAAAGTGAATTGAATTGAAAAAAATATATATTTAATTTTTCAGGTGTTATCCTTCATTTCTTCCCTAATCCTGCAAAAGATATTGAGCGGTTTAGACTTTGGGTCTTGAAGATCGGTGGTGAAATTATTGGACTCGAAGATCAAATTATTTTTAAAACACGTCGAGTATGTCATAAGCACTTCCCTGAAAATGTTGTATATCTGAGTAATCGCCTGAGCAAAACTGCAGTTCCACAACTTGAATTACCAGGTAAAAATTATAAAATAAATGTTACTCACAGTTTTATTATGATTTAAGACTTTGTACTATATTTTAATATCAAATTTGTTAGAAAGTGTGGCCACCATAATGAACAGTATGTCAAATAACTATTCAATTTAGCAGCTTCGTAGTCTTAATTGTTTTTGGTAATCTAGTTGCCCGATTCAATAATGGCATGGCGAATTTTATAATAACTAACCTGTTAAAATAAAAAAATCCATTATGTATAATATGTTATAAAATAAGTGATAACTTAGATACTAAATAATGTTTAAAAAATTATCTTTACAGCACCACATAGACTGCATGTAACAATGAATCAAGTTGACTTAAGAAGGCTATCTATGGAACAACGACAGGCAACATCTAGTCTGAATATTGATGCAGTTCCATCAACATCACAGGCACCTCTTTCACATCCACTTAATGTATGTCAGCCTAAAGAAGAAACATCCACAGCTGTTCTCAACATTGATGAAGTAACATCACAGAGACCTAATAGACCGCAGAGAAAACATGACAAAAAAGGTATGTCAAGTAATACTTAAATATGTTGCAAATAGGTCTTAGTGTATTCAGAATGATGTATATATCAGGATAGACAAACATAAAAAGAGTTAAAAATCACAGTAACCCTTCAATGACAGCAATATTTGGTAGTCCATACTCTTCACCATGGGCTTGTATTAATTTACACATTTATATTGTTTGATATAATAGATAATATTGGGTAGTTGAAGGGGTCTGAACCCTCTTCAAATATAACACTCAAGAAAGTGGTTACAGTTGTTTTATGTTACGAAAGTGGCTACTAGTCGTGCAGTTCACATGGATATTCAGTCGCTTAGGGGTAGGCAGAGAGTGTGGAGCCCCAGATATCCCATTCCTGACACACCTCCCGTGCTTCTTCTACATTCATGTATCGTATAGATATTTGCCAGTTTGTCACCCCTGAGACCTCAGTTCATATGTCTCTGTGATAGTTATTACGGAGCCATACATTACCATTTAACTCAAGCACGATAGTGCTAACTTCACAATCTGGGGTGTTTCGTGGGGGACTTGGCGTAAAGATACATACATACAAAGTAAGATACATATATGACAACCAAATTCATTCTTTTCTCAGTTTTTTTTGAAATGGGGAAATGGAGGAATCTGTAAATAATTGATTCTATCCATATTGTACATAATTGTTTCGTTTCTTTTTAATTTATTATGTGTTTTTTATTACTATAAGTGGTTGTTCACTCTAGGTAGTTTAAAAAAATGATGATTTAAAAGTGCTCTCCAGGAGCCTAATTATATGAATTAGATGAATAAACTGAAAACTGAATAAACTATAATTTGACGGCAGATAGATTACTTAATATGCTGGTGCCTACGCCACCGAGTCTCAACGCTGAATCTCTACCACCATTTAATTTCTTCATATTAACCACAGAGTAATTAATTCCTTTTTTTATAATTTACAGTTTCATGCAAAATTTTTCAATCAGAACTCGCTACAACTAAGAAAATTGTAAAGAAATTGAAAGTGAAACAAGCAAGCAAAACTAGCACGAATAGTGTTGAATCTACAAGAAATATTTCAAAAACAAGAGCATTCCAAATTCTAACAAATAAAATGTCGGATAATGCCAAGAGATTTTTCTGCATGCAGATAACTCAATCAGGAAAAAAATTAAAAGGCAGACGATTCACATTGGATGAAAAAATTTTGGCCCTGTCTTTGTATAAACCATCTCCTAAATCATACAGGATTTTAAGAAAAATGTGTGTTTTACCCTCAAGGAGATGTCTGCAGACATTATTACATACGGTCAAACTATTGCCTGGTTATAATAACCGAATATTTGAACATTTAAAGAAACGGGTTTCCAAAATGCCAATAAAATACAGATATTGCACATTGGTGTTTGATGAAATGGCAATAAGTCCATCATGTATGTATAATTCGTCGAAAGATATGATAGAAGGGTTCGTTGATAATGGCCAAGAAAGAGAAAACAATTTCTGTGACCATGTGTTGGTGTTTATGATTAGGGGGGTCATAAAAAAATATAAACAACCAGTATGGTTTTCGTACTCAGCTGGTGCTACCAAAACATTATCACTTAAGAGCCAGTTGAAAACAATAATAAAAAAATTGTCAGAGGCTAATTTGTTTGTTATTGCAACAGTTTGTGATCAAGGATCAACAAATTTAGCTGCAATAAATAGTTTAATTAATGACACTCGAGCTAATCACTTAAGAAAGAATGAAGACTTTACTGGAGGTTTCTTTATGGTCGAAAATAAGAAGATTTTCCCAATTTATGACCCTCCACACCTCATGAAAGGTATAAGAAATAATCTGATAAATAAAAATTTGAAATTTAAAATAAATGGCGAAGATAAAGTTGCCAAATGGGAACACATTCGTCTTTTGTACGAAAGGTCACCTAGCTACAGAGGCGTAAAAATGATACCAAAATTGACTGCACATCATGTTGTTCCGGAGTTAATCCCGAAAATGAAGGTGAAGCATTGTACCCAAGTGTTCAGCAAATCTGTTGGTGCGGCTCTTGGATGCTTGGCGGGTGAGTCAGTTTTTTATGTATAGAAGGTGGCATATAAGTATGCATTTCACATTAATGTTAAATGATGACTGTAGCCTATAAACACCCACACAAAGACCAGAGGACAAACCGCAGATGCGTTGCCATCCTTGAGACCTTAGTTGTTTTGTCTCTATGATAGTTATTACAGAGCCATTATTTCGGAATTCAGTGAAATTTCAATGTTTTAATAATCATATGCAATCGTGAATGTTTGCATGTATACATTAGTGGAATTAGGAATAATATTTTACTGGTGGCAGAGCTCCAGTGACGGAGCTCGCGGGCGTAGGCACCACCACATTACTTGCCGCTAAATGGTAGTGTTCTGCACTATCGTGTCCCGGTCAGGTGGTAATATACGGCCCTGTAATTTCCGGCACAGAGGCATAATACCGAGAGTGATAACGCATCTGCATTTTGACCTTGGTCTTTGTGTGGGTGTCTATAGAATGCAATCATCACTAAACATCAATGTGAACTGCATGCTTGTATATATATACAGTTGACATTGAAAGTAAATTAATAATAATATGATATTTCATTATATAAATATCTGAATGTTTTGAAGCCCCATATTATATATAATGTGCCCGGAGATGTCAACAGGCTCGCCGCCTGTTACATGGGCCAAAACGTAACCGGCGAATCGTGGGTGTTTGCATGTATACTTGAATGCATGCATTTACCTCTGCCTACTCCTTTGAGGATTACAGGCGTGACGTTACGTTTTTTTAATAATCTTATTTGATCAGTCTGTCTATACACATAAAAAATCATTTCTTTAAATTCAATATTATAATGTAATTTAAACAAATCCAAAACATAGTGAATAATGGCTATGATCAGTTTGAATATATACGTTTTGGTTTTGTTAAAATTCAGCCAGATTGAGTTTTGCCCTATACCTTGAATGAATAATCAATGCAATGTCTCTAACTTACAGAATCTGGTTGCTTGCCAAAGGAATCAACTGAAACTGCTGACCTGCTGTTTTTCTTCGACGACTTGTTCGACAGCGTCAACGGCAACTACAGTGGGCTAGTTGGAGGAAAAATTTTTAGAACCGCTGTAACGCCAAAATCACCACATCATAAATTATGGGACAAAAGTTTGCCTGTATTAAAAGATATGAAATTTGACACTCCCCTAAGAGGTGGAGTTGTTCCATCATTGACGAGCTGGGTAAAAACTATAGAATCTTTTAAAAAGATTTGTATGTTATTACATAAAAAAGGCATCAACTCGCTTTTGTTGCGTAATTTCAATCAAGACGCTCTTGAAAATTTCTTCGGATCAATACGAGCACATGGTTATGCTAATGTGATGCCAAATGTCTCCCACTTCGAAGCAGCTTATAAAACATTATTATTAAATAACCTCACAAGCAGTCACGCAATAGGCTCTAATTGCGAAGCTGACGATGGCTTCGCGTTAGAGTCTTTCAAAGATTTTTTAAAGGAGGAGGAGGCATTTGAGCCAGTAGATGATAAGCAACCAATTAATATTGATTTTGATCATGTGCTCATTGAAGAAATAGATACAGATTTTATAATTAAAGATCAAGAGCGTCATAATGTTGAAAAATGCGCAGCTATCGGTTATTGCTCTGGGTGGATAGCAGTTAAGGCCAAGAAACGTATTTATAAAAAATGTCTTATTTGCAAAAATAATGTGGAAGCTCAAACTATGCAGAGTTTCCATAATTATATAAAAATCAAAGAATTCGAAAATAAAAGATGGCTCTGCTATCCCACGAGGTGTTTGTTTGACTTCTTTGCACAAGTTGAAAATATAACATACGAAATTTTAAAAATTAACGCCACTAGGAGTAATTTAAAGGAATATGTTAAATTAATTGTTGGCATCAACATAAATACTAATTTCTTAGACTGTCCAAATCATGGTGAAGAGATGATTTGTTTTTTAATAAATAAAAGTGTATGTTTTTTTATAAATAACTGGTGCAAAGAAGTAAACCACTTACTCATTGGCAAGGCCCATATATTTGATGCGACTGATATCTTTAAAAACTCAGCTCGTAGCATATTTTTGAAAAGTAGACGTAAAAAAAGATACAGGCAATCTGGTGTGTCGATAAATGTAATAATAAATGATAATAATAAAATAAAATCAATTCAAAAATTAAATGAATAAAATACACTTTGCATGCAATTACAAAGTGTACCTTACTGTTGTGTGTGTACAAAACACTAACGACACTAAACAAAAACGTAAAAAAAGATCACATTATCTTACATTCTGTGGTGATTTTGGTAATTTTAACTACGTTAAGTTGTGAACATATACATGGTGAAGTTTGTATGTTAAATTACTATACGAAAATAAATATTAACTTCCAGTTAAATAGCAGTTGTTTTATTTCAAATAAAACCTAAATGAAATCATTTATCATGGAAATAACCAAATATGTGCAAGCGACATCTATCGACAGAACGAGAATTAATAATAGTTGCTTGGATATTAAATAGATGGTGTTGATTAGTATTGAAAACATCTACTTGCCAGTCTATTTCCGAGTATATATACTAGTCTATGCTGTCAGTTGCTCGGAAGCCGCCATTGTGTGAGGGCGTGCTCGCTTCCTGTAACAAATAAATCAGCTGGGACAATTTATAGACTTATTTAGTAAATAAAATGGACTTGTTTTAACTGTGTTGATTCAGTGCGAACTATACAAAATGTGGGATGAAAACAATAGGCATTGTGAGAACAACTGCCAGTGCTCTGGGTGAGTTACTTTTTAAAAAAACAAACTCAACGAGTACACTGGAATCGATTGAAATCGATTCAATAAGCCTATTTAATTGGCAAATGACTTACTGTTATTTCTCAAATTAATTTTAGGTGTGCATGGATGGAGACACTTAACGGTTTTTTACGTTTTTATTTGACTAAAAATTAAAGTGTTCTTATGTTCATATAATACCTATACCTATTTTGTTTGACTTTATATTATACTGGAAATGTATCAGTCAAATTTAAACTTGAAAATGCAGAAAAGCTAATATTTAAAAGCAAATTTGAATTTTAACTGTCGGATGGTGATAAGAATTCGTTTCGGTCAGTTATCAAACTGTGTACGTATTATTATTGCAAGCAAGGATGAATGGAATGTGATAATCGCTTCATTCATAAAAGAAAATGCCTATGTTTATAATTAAACTGATGTGCCTACTTGGTCAATAAGTCAATATGCCAGAGATATGTACCTATGTGTATAGATATGTGCTTATTAATACTTCATTAATAAACGAAGGTAACTTCAATAACCAAGTTTAGGTAATAGTAGATTATAAAAGTAGGTGACTGGTGGTAGAGCTCCAGTGACGGAGCTCGCGGGCGTAGGCACCACCGCATTACCTAAAATACCTACTTGCCGCTAAATGGTAGCGTTCAGCACTATCGTGTTCCGGTCAGGTGGTAATGTACAGCCCTGAAATTTCCGGCACAGAGGCATAACACCTTAGGCCTCAGAAGTGGTAACGCATCTGCATCTTGACCTTGGTCTTCGTGTGGGTGTCTATAGGCTGCAGTCATCACTTAACATCAATGTGAACTGCATGCTTGTTTGCCACTTCCATTACATAAAAAAAGGGAATTTTTAGTGATAGAGCTTTTTATGTCAGAGCTCTAAGACACGAGACCACCGCACTACTTAATCTGCCTGACGCAGACAATTTTAGTCCACAGCGCCGTTTTCCACTTCTTCCAGTCCAGTCCATGGAATGTGATACTATCGCTATTCGCTTCATTCATAAAAGAAAAACGTTTTGTTTTTAATTAAACTGATGTGTCTACGTATAAAAGAAAAATTTGACTTCGGGCAGGAATCGAACCTGCGACCTCAGGATAACCAGTCGAGCCGCATTTTTTTTCTTTCCGTTTTTTTTTTAATTTCTAAAGAATCATTGCAAGTTTCATACATTGATTTGTACAAAATAAGTTAGAAAAAGGTACAAGATAAAACGGATTAGGAAAAATTTTCTAGGGAACCTAAAGTAAATTTTCTGGTGTGTAAATTATTTTTAAATCACCGGAATAAAAATCGTCTTTCCTAACAACAGTAGAAGCACATACTAAAGTTCAATTTCAAACTTTTTATTTCGGAGAGTTAAAAATATTTTAAGTAGCAGGAAATGATAGGTTCACTGGATAATATTTCCATGCTGTTTTACCGTGTGCCTTTTTTTTCACTTTTTCTGTACAAATCTTGCCATGATCCTTTCACTCGCATGTGTTATTGCGGAAAATAAATAGGTAGTAACATGATGTGTCTACGACCGCGTACCGGAAGACGAAGCGTAGGCCGGCCCCCCACGAGGTGGACTGACGACCTGATAAAGGTTGGGGGCAATCGTTGGATGAGGGCGGCCCGGGACCGTTCGTTGTGGCAATCTTTGGGGGAGGCCTTTGTTCAGCTGTGGACGTCTTTTGGCTGAAATGGTGATGATGATGTGTCTACTTAGTTATTACCTATGTGAGAGCTGTAAGTTTATGATGATTACTTCGTTAAGCAATTAATCTTGTACCTATGTAGGATTATAAAGTTTTTTTTGGTGGTACAGCCACACCGCGGACACTCCTCCAAAATTCCAATGCAAACGCTTAATTTGGTCTCTATTACACAGACATCAATCAGTGACGTATATTTACACGTGCACCTGTGTGCGTAGCACGTAGAGAATACCAGACGTCGCCCATAAGAGGGGCGACGTCTGGTTTATTGAAGTCCATGCTAAACGTAGTATTATTACATATTCTCTGGTAGAGCATCGGTGTTACAGCTCTAAAGTATAGACACCGTACTACCTATCTACCTGACGCTGACAAAACAGCGCCAGCGCCCTTTTCCACTTCCAGTGCAGTTTTTTTTTTATTATGGCATTGCTATTACGCATATTGCCAGTGTCAAGTAAAACGATATTTCGTATTTATTTAAGCAGCGTAAAAGTTAGTATAATATAGTCATCAAGTATAATAAGTAAGTATATAAGTTATCAAGTATAAAATGTCAGTCAAGTGAGTTATAATCAAGTAATTCGAGTAAAGCGATGGCTACTTTACCAGAAGATTTACAATGAAGTTTTGGAGGCAACCTGAAAGGTCGTGTTTTCGCACTGTTATTCTATTTTTTTTTTTTTTTTTTTTTTTTTTTTTATGTCATTAAGTTGACAGACAAGCAGACGGGCCACCTGATGGTAAGTGGTCACCGTCGCCTATGGACATTTGCAACACCAGGGGAGTT
This sequence comes from Macrosoma leucophasiata, assembly GCA_036365455.1. Taxonomy (NCBI): domain Eukaryota; kingdom Metazoa; phylum Arthropoda; class Insecta; order Lepidoptera; family Hedylidae; genus Macrosoma; species Macrosoma leucophasiata. The sequence continues at coordinate 7,178,598 of JAWQUS010000029.1, forward strand.
GCCAACGCGCTGCCAGCCCTGAAGGACTCTTTTGACGCCATTTTTGAAGAACCCCATATTGTAGCACCGAGGGAACACCTCAGAGGGAAGTTCGTTCCACAATTTACACGTTCTGGGCAGAAACGAACGAGAAAACCGCACCGTTGAGCACTGCCAGGTGTCCAGTCGGTGAGGGTGAAACTTCTCTCTTCGGCGGGTAGTACGGTGTAGAAAAAGAGACGGTGGTACCATGTCGAACAGTTCGACAGAGCACTCACCATTGTAGAGACGGTATAACACGCACAGACTACCAATATCTCTGCGCAGGCTCAGATGTTCGAGCCTGTCTGTAAGTCCCGGATCGTTAACAATACGAACGGCGCGTTTTTGTAGGGAGTCAAGTGGACCAAGCTGGTACTTGGGGGCTCCCGCCCACAAATGAGAGCAGTATTCCAGATGGGGCCGCACTTGGGCCTTATAAAGCTGTAGTAGCTGCCCCGATGTGAAATACTGCCTCGCTTTGTTAAGCACCCCCAACTTTTTGGATGCCAACTTGGTCTTACACTCAATGTGACTCCCAAATTGCACTTCGTTCGATATGTCAACGCCCAGGATACCGATACCGATACCAATGGCAAGCGGAGTGCCCTGGAACTGTGGTGCTACAATGAATGGGGTTTTTTTCACTATACACGGGCACCGTAATAAACCTATATCAAACAAAATGCCACCAACTTTATTCAATCTATCTTTAAAATACACCAAGAAAATGAAATAAAATAAGAGCACCATACGCCTCTTTCGAGGTTCCCGCCAAAACTCTCCAGTGCAGTTAAGCGGTAACGAAAGGGCTTAGTTTTTTTTTTAATGTAATGGAAGTGGCAAACATGCATGTAAGTTTACATTGATGTTAAGTGATGACTGCAGCCTATAGACACCCACATAAAGCGTTACCACTCCTGAGGCTTAAGGTTTTATGCCTCTGTGCCGGAAATTACAAGGCTATAGGTACATTACCACCTGACCGTAACACGATAGTGCTGAACACTACCATTTAGCGGCAAGTAGGTATTTTAGGTAATGCGGTGGTGCCTACGCCCTCGAGCTCCGTCACTGGAGTGCTACAACCAGATTAGCAGTTATTACTGACATAAGCTAAACACATTAAAATCTAGATAATGGCTACACAGGCTTACACTATTCACATGTCATCAATGTGAACTGTATGCTTGCTTGCCATTTCCATTGCATTAATAAAAAACAAAATATTTGAAACCTCTCAACATTTGAATATAAAATGGTTGCGGGCTTAATAAAACTTTAAATTAGATTATTAACCCAAAAAGGACACGTTCTTGTACTTCTTTTTATTAATATCGTGTTATAAAAAAAACTTATTCCTAATACGGATTACGTCATGCATGGCTGAATGGATTCGTGGCCTTGGATTTTGGACTAGGATGAATGACCTTTTAGCCGTGCGAAAAAAAGTTGAAAAGCGCGCGAAAGTTTCCATTTCAATGGCGAAAGCGAATTGAATTTCAGTTGTAGGTTAAGTACCTACTTACTTATTACGCCCAATTTGGATAGATTAATGGCCGAATACTCAAACGTCACTCAATTTTAAGCAACGCTCAAATGTGCGCTATCTCTATCGTTTGAAAGTGTTTTATAAAGACAGAAGATTTTTAAGTCCAACTTAGATTTAAGTGACGTTTGAGTATTTGACCGTAAGCATCGACTATGGAACCAAGATTGGTCTGTGGCCGTAAGTAATGGAAGAAGGCTGGAGCACCTTCTGCGCGCGCCTTTTACCCGGTAAAGTAGACTAAAAAGGTTCTATTACACGTTCAAATGAATATCATAGGTTAAGCAACTTTGTAATAATGAAAGATTTTTTGAAATAATTCTTTTAACTACTTAAGTACCTACCTAGTCTTGTGCCTGCTCGGACATCTAAAAGAGCGCTCCGTACTAATTCAGTTCGCTTCGTGAACTATTTCACTCTATTAGTACTATTCGGACATCAGACCTATTAACTATAGAATATAATGTTTCATAGAATATAATCTCTCATTCTGTCTTGTGAGTCTCACAAGAACGATGACCGATTAGACCAGAGGTTCCCAAACTATTTTTTCTTTCAATTTTTTTTGGTTTCCGTGGACCCCCTACATTTATTTCCAACGCCTACGTAGACCCCCATCGAGTCCCATGGACCCGAGGGGGTCTATATGGACCACTTTGGGAATCACTGGATTAGACGATGTACGATTTGCGTTCGGAAACGTTTCTTTTCGTACCTACATGCTAAGGAAAAGGTTCCTAATAGTACATCGTTCATGTACTACAGAAGACTAGTTAGTACCTACCTACTTAGTTTTTGTTTACAACGGCAACGCTACAAACATAGTAGGTACCTAACATACAAAAACAAATGTAGGTATCTTTTCTTTTGTGATTATTTTATTAAAAATTAAAAACAGTATTGTACCTGCATCTTATCATTTTTCAGCATGGTCCGGATGAGTTAAATCCTTGTTTTTAATTTTTTTTTAAAAATAAAATATATTTCACAAGCATGTGTTAATGCGAAATAATATAAAACAATTATTAAGGGTAAAAGCGACTTCTTTACGATATTCAATAAACTGAAAAGTCTATTATATCATAGTTATATTATTATAGCATAGTTGGTAATAGATGGCGCTGCTGCTACCATAAAGCAATGCAATAGATGTGAAGGAAAGATTTGACAAATCGGGCAGGGCTTCAGTAACTCAATTGGAAGAGCGGCTGGACTAGATTCCCAGTAGGTCGCGAGTTCGAGTCTCGCCTGAAGTCAAATTTTTCTTTCCATTTTTCTTTAAAAATAAAATAGAGTTAAATCCTCTTTGTAATATCAGTAAGTAGGTATAGATAAAACGTAATGTGTGGCCGGCACAAGACAACGAACAATATTAATACCTCAAGATAAGAAATACATTACTATTAGTATAAATTGTTAACAAGATGTATGAAAAAAAAAAAACGTTATCCCGATAGTTACACCACCCCTCTCCTTCTATCTCGAGCCACCGCAACACGTGCGAGTAGGAGAGAAGACAGGAAGTGATGTCATCGTACATAACTCATTTTGTAAGCCTATCGTAGAACTTGATTTGATAATTTATTTTGCTTATAAATATTTCATACTAGCTGTTGCCCGCGGCTACGCCCGCGTGGATGTCGTTTTATAAATAACTAAGTAGCCTATGTTCTTTCTCAAAGTCAGCTCTATCTATGTACCAAATTTCATTAAAATCAGTTCAGTCGTTTGGACGTGAAAAGGTAACAGACAGACAGAGTTACTTTCGCTTATAATATTAGTAGGGATTGGTTTGAATTTTAATTTTTACTGTAGGACGTAGTGGTAACAAGCAATGCCTGAGGTCACGGGTTTGATGCACGCCTTTAATCTCCGAAGGGATACGCATGCATTCAAGCATACGTGCAAACATACACGATTCGCCTGTTACGTTTTGGCCCATGTAACAGGTGGCGAGCCTCTTGACCATCTCCGGGCACATTACTAAACTCCAAGGTACTGGGAAACTTCCAGAAAATAGAAAAATCCCAATAGAGCTAGAGATAAAGGATTTTACAGTTATCTCTGATAGGATGACCAAATAGGTCGAGTTCTGTCTGATGGTGGGGTCAAAAGTCTTAGGAATCGGCGTGCATGTATGAAGAGAATGATAGGTAGGTAGGGGAAGAGGTAAATCAGGACCGGGATATCTGGCGCTCTACACTCTCTGCCTACCCCGTTAGGGACCTGGTGTGAAGATACATACATACATCTCTGACAGGCCTCGACCTGGGATCGAACCTAGGAACCCAGCGTAGTAGTAGTGGCCTGCTACCACTAGGCCACGGAGCCATTTATTAAAATAATCGAAATTAACATAGGTATTACATGTGTTTTATTCATAGAGCAACACGGGCCACCGGCCGCGGCGGACTGAAAGGGAGTAGCCACGTTCATTACCGATATTCTACTGATATGCTTTTACATTAGTTTATTACATTTAGTTTTATCTTAGTGATATTCTTGACTTTACATATATTTTTATCTTGTTTGACATGTATATCAATTGTTATTCGCTTTAATTTATTTTGTTTGTTTTTGACGTGTCATAAGAGGTGCCTGTCACCCTAAATGCATAAATGAGTTTCTGATTCTGATACAAAACACTCTACGCACACACACTACAAAAATCGTCTATTTAGTTTATTCAGTTCAGTTTATTCATTTATTTCATATAATTAGGCTCCTGGAGAGCACTTTTACATCGTCATTTTTTTTTTTAAACTAACCTAGAGTGAATAACCACTAATAATAATCAAAAACACATAATAAATTAAATAGAAACTGAACAATTTTGTATAATATGGAAAGCATCAATTATTTACAAATTCCTCCATTTCCCCATTTCAAAAGAAACTGAGAAATAATGAATTTGGTCGTATTATTACGAAACTCACACTTTGACTGTAACAAAATACATACACAATTTCATGCACACATTTAAACATCTAGGCGACAGGCATAGGCCCACTTGGGCTTGTACTTTGCATATGGCTACTCCCCTCCGTGTTGCTCTATGGTTCTGTTATACTTTTTAATAGTTTTTAACATGTATACTTTTCGAATATTAATCTATCTGAAAAAATTGTAAAACAAAATCAAATGACATCACTGTAAAATGAATAAACGTTTTTTTTTATTATCATGGCCCGAATTTGAGCGTAATTAATTAAAATGGGTCCAACGATACGCGATACTGTATTGAGGTCAATATGAACTAAGTGAAAAACGAGAGTGTGGGCGGAGCATTAGGCATTGTGTTATAGTGGCATGTGCCCGCTGTTCAGATTTTTAAAAATGCATAGGATTCCGTACACTCTTCAACAAAAATTATGAGTTCTAAAATTTGAGTACGGAGAAAAATAATTACTAAAATGACGGAAAATAGTTATTTGAAGTATTAAAATTCTTGGTCTCTCATTGCACCTCAGTAAAATTCTCACCACTACCCAAAGGTTGGCTGGTAGAGAATGCTTTTTAGCATTAATTCCGCCACATGTACCAAATTGTGCAAGAAAGTTTAAATAAATAAATAAATAAAATAATTTCACTTAGAATTTTTGTACAATTTCCAACAATTTTTAGTATGTCAACGTTAGATAAAAACGTAATATTGACGGAGATATTTTTAATTTTTTTCACCATTCAATTCACCGGAGTCGTACACGTTGTGACGTCATAACGCGGTAATTTCCAGAAAATGGAAAAATCCCAATAGAACCATAGATAAAGGTCTTCCACCGTTATCTCTTATATCCAGAAACCCAGGGGTGCGACCGCCTATCGACATTGCTATTGTCCTTGTCATTGCTGTCAAATTTTCATGTTTATTTTTGCTTTAACTAAATAACAATAATCGAAATAATCTACCACTATCGCTCGTTTCTCACCTACGAAAGCAAGAAAAACCATCAGATTATCACTACTGCTTTTATAGGAGCTACAAATCGACATGAAAATTTGACAGCAATGACAATGACAATACCAATGTCGATAGGCGGCCGCACTGAACCCAAGCCTGCTACCACTAGGCTAGAGGCAGTTAAAATAAAACCCTGCAACGGCCGAACCTATTCGCAATATACTTATTTCTATACGTAAATTATTTTCTATGCACAAATCATTGGAGCATAAAAGAAAAACCTACGTCAGAAATTGGTTACAATAAAAAAAATAAGTAGCTCTATGATTACGTTACTTTTTTTTCAGAACGCAATAGATGCAAGGGAGCCGTTGAACTCAGCCGCCGTGACGTGCCGTTAACGTTCTAGCGTCGTTGACGCATATGTTACGTTTTACATACCTAGTCGATTTTGAATTTAATTATTTTTAAATACTAGGTATATTGAAGTTAATAAATTAATTTCGATAGTTTAATTCGATTACTTTCCGCTTTTTACTGGTGGTAGAGGTCCAGAGACGGAGCTCGCGGGCGTAGGCACCACCGCATTACCTAATATACTTGCCGCTAAATGGTAGTGTTCGGGACTATCGTGTTCCGGTCAGGTGTGTCAATGTACGGCCCTGTAATTTCCGGCACAGAGGCATAACACCTTTGGCCTCAGGAGTGGTAACGCATCTGCATTTTGACCTTGGTCTTTGCGTGGATGTCTATAGGCTGCAGTCATCACTTAACATCAATGTGAACTGTATGCTTGTTTGCCACTTCCATTACATAAAAGCGTATTTTCAACGTAAACTGGACACTTTCAAGTTCTCCCCCCCACCTCTGCCTGTATAAGACGGTGCTCCTTTCCAAACTCCATTGGTTTAAAACCATAAACCATAGACAAAGCTTTTATAGTTCTGCGGTGTCTAACACAATGTGCCCGTATGCCCCGATCTATTGTAAAATGTTTATACCTCATAAAAACATTTCATCGTTGGTTAAATACTGTTATGTGTTATATGAAAATGTATGGATACTGATACTACTTGCATACTATATTTCTTTTAATATCAACAAAGAGTTCGTCACTCTCCCTACAAAGACGCGCTGTTCGTATTGTTAACGATCCAGGACTTACTGACAGGCTCGAACATCTGAGCCTGCGCAGAGACATTGAGTCTGTGCGTGTTATACCGTCTCTACAATGGTGAGTGCTCTGTCGAACTGTTCGTCATGGTGCCACCGTCTCTTTTCCTACACCGTACTGCCCGCCGAAGAGAGAAGTTCCACCCTCACCGACTGGACACCTGGCAGTGTTCAACCTTGCGGTTTTCTCGTTCGTTTCTGCCAAGAACGTGTAAATTGTGGAACGAACATCCCTCTGAGGTGTTCCCTCGGTGCTACAATATGGGGTTCTTCAAAAATGGCATCAATAGAGTCCTTCAGGGGTGGCAGCCCTTTAGCAACTCCTCTGGTGTTGTATATGTTCATAGGCGACGGTGACCACATTCCATCAGGTGGCCCGTCAGCTTGTCTGTCAACTTAATGACTTAAAAAAAACACCGCTGGACCAACTGGCTCATAGTAAATGTTACAGAAATTGTAAAAAAACATAGATTTATTATAATACTTAAAAACATAATATACTTGTACTTTCACAGCTTCTCAGCCGTTCGAACCCGGGGCGCATTACTAGAATCAATACTGCCAATATCAACGCTTCTATAGCTCCCTACACACCGTATTTTCATCTATAACAGTAATACTGTAAAATGTACCCCTATGCGCCGGCGCAGTTCATTCAACCCGACAGATGCCGCCCCCTGTTCTGGGGTGAAAACCGCTCGGGTGTGGCACTCGCTTTATACGGCTTCTTGGAGACTTCGTGTTAAATAGGCTGATTGTTAAATGATCATTTCTAGCATTATAAAAAAAAACAATGTTTTTAGAAATTTTCCAAATTTTTAGGGTATTTTTTGTAATTTGGCGACAAATTCAAAATATTTATTTGTACAGATTTGCCTTAATAACGCAAGATAAACAGCAGCGTCCTGCGATAAAACTATCACCACCGCGATCGCCAATCCGTATGCCAAGCGTGGCGATTATGGTGTATCCCTCTTATGGGCTTTGGTCCAGCAGTGGACATCTCTCGGCCGATATGATGATGATGATTTCGTATATTCAAGAGAGAGCTCCACGCTCTCTAGTAGTAGAGTAGCGTTAAATATCTCGGATCTCTGTATTATTAATTTGGAAGGAACGTTTTTACATAGATAAACACTAAACAGTGCAAATAATTAAAAAAAAAACTTATTTAGGTGCTAAAATGAATAATAATCAATAATTACTAATATCAAACTTAGCCTAAGTTTGTATGTTTGTTCGTGTGAGGAGATATCTTTTATCATTACCTTCATTAAAAAATAAATACAAAACATAGGTATTGCTTAACATCCATGCAACTGCATAGTTGTTTTCCACCTGCTTTACAAAAAGAAAAGTAAATTAAATAGTGCGTATTGTAAATGACACAATGCTGAGGGTGTTGAACTTGGAATATAATAAAAAATATTCCAGAATTATTTTTTTATTATTGATCATACTTAGACAAAACCACGAACCGCAACTAGTAACATAATTTTCCATTTTAACATGGCGGTAAAGCATTATTCAATCCTCAAAGGCGCACAAAGAACTTAACAGAGAAAATAAGACGCTGGAAGCGCACGCGATCGCTAGTGGTGTAATTTGGAAAAATATCGAAATTGCTTAATACAATAGCCAAAACCAAAATGTACCTTTGTGAATACAATGTATGTGTAATTACTATATTTGTTGCAAGAAATTGGTGGGAATGGAAAGGAAGAGTGCAAATTCTTTTGAAAACTCTTTTACTGGAGATCCGGTGACTTAGGGCAGAGAATATGTAATAATACTACGTATAGAATGGACACTTCGACGTCCCGCCCGATTTCCTCGCATCACCCAACCTCCTCCCCTCTTATGGGCGACGGTTGGTATTTTCTACGTGCTACCCACACAGGTGCACCGTGTAAATACACGTCACTGATTGATGTATGTGTTAAAAGAGACCAAATAAAGCGTTTGTATGGAATTTTAGCGGAGTGTCCGCGGTGTGCTTATGGTGAGATTCACAGAACGCATTACGACTTTACTTTCAACAAAGTATTTTTTTATATATAATTGAAGTGGAAACAAGCATGCAGTTCACATTGATGTTAAGTGATGACTGCAGCCTTTAGACACCCACACAAAGACCAAGGTCAAAATGCAGATGCGTTACCACTTCTGATGCCTAAGGTGTTATGCCTCTGTGCCGGAAATTACAGGGCCGTACATTACCACCTGACCGGAACACGATAGTGCTGAACAGTACCACTTAGCGGCAAGTATATTAGGTAATGCAGTGGTGCCTAAGTTCGCGAGCTTCGTCACTGGAGCTCTACGACTAGTAAAAGAGCTCGAGCTTTGTTCTCATTTGTATTGCAGCAAACTATCAAGATAACTTTTCGACAAAAGCGATAATTTTTAAGTACAAATGTGATAATTTTGGCTTAAAGAGTTGGCAACTCCGAGAGTAACCTACATTTACTCCCAACTATCTATTTCAAGGATATAAAACTTTAAGAGTTGGCAACACCGAGACTTACCTCTCCATTTCTTCCCAACTATCTTCCTATTTCAAGGATATAAAACGAAGTATAATGTAAAACTTTGGGAACAAAACATTAATATAAGGTCTAACATATTCGCGATACACACAAATCGAAATTTTAGCACAACAAAAACCTAATTATTTTATTCAAAAGCTTATGTAATCAATAATTCAACACCCAATCGAATCTAATCATTGTGTTTATAGTAATAAAGTACATATTACCATCACTTGCCAATTTATTGCTAAGCAGGTGTTACGCCACCCCAATTCGCGATTCCCCTATCGCCATTACGCCATAGTTATAAATAATAGACAATTTAATTGTTTCTGATAACTTTTTTTTTGGCTGTATGACCAATGGGCCATCGATTGATTTTTTGTTGTAGAATAAGCTCAGTCTTAAAATGCCAGTGAAAAAAAACCTTTTTAACTTGAATTAATGCGGAAAATGATAAGATAATGGAAATTAAATGTTATAATTTAATGGTGATTGAGTTTTTGTAACATAAATACATTCTTGCACGTCGTAAATTGATAAAATATTTGTTTTTTTATTTATCATTTCGTCATTGATGGGGAAAGGGCAGAGGGAATCGCATCATTCTGCCAATTGAATACTTAAAACTACGTAGGACTAAATTAATATTCTAATTCTCGATTCTAAAGCTTGAAAGTAAGTACTTTCGAGCAATATACATACAAAATATATATATATTTTTTTTTTTTCATGTATTTAAAGTGGCAAACAAGCTTGCAGTTCACATTGATGTTTAGCGATGACTGCAGCCTATAGACACCCACACAAATACCGAGGTCAAAATGCCGATGCGTTACCACTCCTGAGGCCTAAGGTGTTATGCCTATGTGCCGGAAATTACAAGGCCATACATTACCTGACCGGAACACGATAGTACTGAACACTACAATTTAGCGGCAAGTATATTAGGTAATGCGGTGGTGCCTACGCCCGCGAGCTCCGTCACTGGGGCTCTACCACCAGTAAAATCCTCCGTATCCAATCCAATTCTACGTATTTAGTTTCATGAAATACCTAATAAGTATGCTTTTAAGACACACACCTCCCGTGCTTTTTCTACATTCATCATTCTCTTCATACATGCACGCTTATTCCTAAGACTTTTAACCCACCCTCCAACAAACTATATTTGGTCAGGACCAGGGCCTACCATGATCAAATAAGACAAGGTTGCCTGGCAGAAATCGCTACGTGAGCGATAAGGCCGCCTACTGTACATATTTTACTGTCGTCTATTTATGTAAATTGTCTGTTTGGTGTACGATAAGAAATAAATAAAAAAAGACGTGTGGCACTCGGGGACTGCCGGGGTAAAGCTATTGCATTTACATTATTATCTAAAACTATGCAAAACAAAATAAAATGCAAATAAAAGAAAAAAAAAATAGAAAAATGAAACAATAATTTTCTATTAATATTTACCACTTTTTAAATATTGAATGGAAAAATAAACAATAAAAAATAGATGAACAAAAACAATCTTGGCAGCGGTGGGATTTGAAACCACGCCTCCGAAGAGACTGGTGCCTTAAACCAGCGCCTAGACCGCTCGGCCACGCCACCCACGAGGTCGGACGGCGAAATTATACATGACTTTCTTTAAATGAGTTTAAAATTTGTAATCCGGAGCGTCCGGTTTTTTCGTTACAGAATTTCTGAATTTCCGGTCCCCGCGCTCAAGGCCCGCGATAGAAGCTATGCAATAGCTTAATAAATAAACAGGACCGGGATATCTCTGCCTACGCCGTAAGGGATCTGGCGTGAAGATACATACATACATACATATAGACCTGGAAAGATTCGAATATTATAAAAATAGTAAACATTTAAGTCCCACTCTTTGCCCCATTGTCAGGATACACCTACGCCTAAATCTTCCAAATCCTTTTTTCAAACATCCGAACAAGTTCTATAGACAATAAAAAAAAATCTTGTCTATCATTAGAAAAACCCGCGGCCATCCCGCTCGCTCGCATCGCTCCGTCCCGCTCGGAGCCGGTTATGTCATCAGTATGATGAAAGAATTCGATCCATGTAAGATAGTGGCAAGCATTTGTCCAGAGTTATAAAGGACAACGCTCTGTGTGAAGGCTAGACTATAAAAAAAAGTTTGGGCTTAACGGCTAAGGCATTATGAGTGCGGGTCTCACACACAAGATAGAAAAAAATATACATTATGTGTAGTTATTTACGCACGTTAAAAGTTAACTTCATCGACCTAACAATCCAATAAAGACAGAAATAAAACAAAACAAAGAAAAAAATATTTGATAATCATTTATAATTTACAATGTAAATAAATTAAACATACCTACCTACCGACAAATAATCTCAAATCTATCTAAGCACCTAAAACAGTAAAAATCACTTTTACCACTAATATATATTTTTTTAATTTAATGGCATCGCTTGTTTGCATATTGCCAGTGTCAAGTAAAACGATATTTCGTATTCGTAATAAGCTACGTAAAAATCGGAGTCAGTCAGTCAATATAACAGTCCGTCAGTCAGAGTCACTGTAATTCGAGGAAAGCGATGGCTACTAAAAAAAAATTACAATGAAGTTTCGGAGGCAACCCGAAAGAACGTGTTTTCGCACTGTTATTCTATTTCACTATACACGAGCACTGTAATAAGCCTATATCAAACAAAATGCCACCAACTTTATTTAATATTAACTCAAAAATACATCAAGAAAATGAAATATAGTAAGAGCACCACACGCCTCTTTCAAACTTCCCTCTAAAACCATGTGATAGGCCAAGTCATGGCAGTTACTAGCAAAATGTGAAAAAAAATATTTGGTAATATTTATCAAGTATTTTTAAAATTATAAGGATTTTAAAAAATATCGGAAAAACTCCTAAGACTACAAATGAGTCACCATGAGATCATCACAGGATGTCAGTTTTTCCGATATTTTTTAAAATCGTTTTTAATATGAAAATTGAAAAGGAAAAAAGATATATTATAGGCTGGCCATTGCAATTCAAAGGGGCAACGCTGCCAGTATTTTCGGCTCCTTTGCTCCGGGAACGTCCGGGGGTGGTTTGTTTGACTAGATTTTTTTTTAAATTTAAGTACTTATGTAAAAAAAATTCTTTTGTTTTTTTTCTTTTGTATTTTATATTTAATTTTTTCATATTTAATTATTTAGTTTTAAAATCTAATTGTTTATAAACTTTATAATATAAAAGTTTTAATATGAAAAATACATGATAATTATTGTTTTTTATATTTTTCTATTATCTGTCATGACTTGGCCTATCCCTTTTTCGGTTCACCCCTTTAATTTTTATTACGATTGAATTAATAAATTGTATGTATCTTCACGCCAAGTCCTTTATGGGGTAGGCAGAGAGTGTGAAGCGCCAGATATCCCGGTCCAGACACACCTCCCGTGCTTCTTCTACTGTCTCCTGATACTTTTGACCCCACACTCAGAATTAATAAAAACACAAATATTCTTCATTTGGTATGATTTTTGGTTTCTATGGTTAACTACTATGTTGGTAGCACTTTTTACAAAACTTATGAAAAATTTTAGCAAATAACTTCAGACTGTTTGTTGCATTAATATTTTTAGCAACTAACTTCAGACTGTCACAGTTTTTAAGATGAGCGCGCATCGTAAAAATTGAATCTCATAATTGTTTCCAATCGTAAATCCGTTACCACTCCCTGGAAATGCAGGTTAAGGCATTCCTCTCCCCTCTAACCCTCCTAACCCAAAACAATACCCATCTAAACAGACGACGAACTCAGCGACCATATCGAAAGTTAATCCACGCTCTTCCAACCACTTTTTGTGGTTAAACTTAACCGTTAAATCGAAAGTGAAGTTTTGTTTAGTGTTTTTACTTACAATCAGTGAAAGTAAATTGTAAGTATAAAAAAGTTATCGGCAGTTTTTTTTTATTACGTTCAATGAAGCATGAGACGAGGTGTAAGTAAACAGTATTTTTGACAGGTTTTCATTGAGCGTTTTCTTTTTGGAACGAAGTACCTTATCGCGCGGTACGCTGGCTAAGGAAGGGGGCTAGGCGAGCGTCACGAAAAATCTTCACGACACTTTTGCTGTAGTGCGTAGCGCTCGGAGAGGGGGCAGGCCGAGTATAGGATTCGACTTATTCGTTCTCTCTCTCTCTCTCTCTCGACAGTGATAAGCCACGCGACGCGCGCGTCTGTAGTGTATGCGTACATTGTTTTTTATATATTAATTGTGTTCTCCTACACTTACACCTACTCCTTTTTTTTTTCACATATTTCTTTTACAAACGCCAAGATAAGACTAAACAAAAGAATATGGGACATTCTTTGTCATTCACTGGCAGAGTTCCAAAAAACCTGCCAAAACAAAACTCAGTAGGGTATTTTCAAAATATGTAAATACGCGTAACTTTAAGAAATATTTTTGTCCAACCAAACCTAACAGCCCATTTTTGTGCAACCTTTTATCACAGTCTAAAGAAAACGAACGTGTTAGTGGTTTTTATGCTATACCGAGCACAATTTTCAGCAGAAGCAAATATTTCAGTGCAGTGGTGGATTTACCAGCAGGCTGAGGGGTCGTTCATAAATTACGTAAGAGGTTTTGAGGGCTAATTTGACCCCCTCTCCCCCTACTGTAAGACATCATAAGATTACGACTAGTCCCCCCTGCCCCTTAATAAGAAATTTTCGTAAGAAAAGATTTTTGTAAGATTCAATATCAAGTTAAAGAGATGAAGTACAGATGGCGCTATTCAATAATGCCAATTTTTAACGCGAAAGTGGTAGAATTTTCAATTTCAAATCTTACGTAATTTTAGATTCTCTGCCCCCCTTACCTATAGTAAGAAGTTATAATATTCAGTCAACACCCCCCCTCCCCTAAACGCCTTACATAATTTATGAACGACCCCTGAGTAGGCTGGAGCCTAGAGCAAATTTTAAGGGGCGCAAGAATTAGTTCATAATTTTTTTATTTCTATTTACAAAATTACTGTTAAAATTGTCAAGGCTCAGATCACAGTTCCCATTGATTCTAACCATAGAAAAAAAGTTGCTTACTTCAGGGTAATGAAGCATAAAACATAAAGTTGAAATTTTATTGATAGAAAATATACCTAATTGATATGATTGTAAACTACGATATCAAAATATTAGCCTACCGGCGGCAAATTTGTAAATCCGCCACTGTTTCAGTGTCAATCAACCGACTATGGGAACACTTGTCTATTAGAAACCCAGCGTTGGTTTGAAATTACTTGAAGCCCTTTATCAACAAAAATCTCAACAGACATACAAAGCACGATTCTTCAAAATGACCGCCATGTTTTTATATTTTTCTTACGTGAGGCGTCTCATTCATACGCAGGCGTATTATGGTGAATTACGCTATTATCGTCGGAGGATCGGTTATGTGTACCAGCAATTCGTTTTAAGCCAGTATTTTTGTAAGAAGGTTTGATTTTATAAATAAGTTAATTTGTTTCTGAAATACTAAAACGAAGTGTGCGATTAGTGGCAATCGGTTCGTTATCTTGTTCTTACTTTTAATAAAAATTCAGTAACTACAGAACAAAAACATATAAATGGATTAGAAAATGGGTGCAAGTGATTGGTCCAGGGCTGCCAAAATTATTGCGTGTCAATTTTCATTAAAATCGATCTAGCGGCGAATTTTTTAATGTTATCCCCTATTTGAGCCCCTAAAGATATTTATTTCTTAGGTTATCAGTTAAATTTAAGCAGAAATTCATTTTCATCAAATTTACTAGGCGGTTAAGTTTTTCATAAAAACTATCACCTATTTAAGCCTAGGATTAGTCTTCAACTATTTTATTTCAATATTCAATATCATGTATGACCCTGTAAAAACGACCACAGAAACATAACAACTTAGGTCTCAGGGGTGGCAACGCATCTGCATTTTGACCTCTGGTTTTTGTGTAGATTTGATTTTGTGAGCTGCGTGCTTGTTTGCCACTTTCATAAAAAAAGACAGACAGAATAAAATAACTATAGATATGAGTTGAATTAATAATAATATAATAATGCCATTCATTATAAGTCCCACTGCAGCTTGCTCCACCACGCTGCTCCAATGCGGATTGGTGGACTAACCCACCCAGTTAGTGGCCAACCCGCTGTCGTATGTTTTATACCGCCCATAAGGCCTCCGACAACGTTTAACGACTGCTATCTATCGATAGCAACCGAATCCACCAATCCATCGATAGCGACCATCTCCGAAGCACGGAAACGCGCATTTAAATTTGCCACTAGCGGTCACCCATCACACACCCGACCGAGTCCGTAATGCTTAACCGAGTAGATCGCTTACGATCTGCACCAGCCGCGGGGCCATGCGCGCTTTTTTGCCTTCTTTCGCTTCTGGCCTTGCTTGAGTTGAATTAAACAAAAGAAAACTCAAGATTCCATACAAAGCCAGAACTCTTGGTAGGTATCCAATTAACACTCCATTATTACATAATCCGTTGCTCCTTCAATTGCAATAAGAGCTTAATCACGTTTTGTAAAAGGCGACAATTTGTCATTTCCGTTCCATTCCACACTGCGCTGTAGACGTTTGGTTAGTGCCGTTGCACAATATTGTTGGTTAGGGGCCGTCCATTAATCACGTGATGTCTTAGCGTCGTTTTGACCCCCCTCCTCCCCCCCTTGGTGATACGTGGTGAGGTTTTAGACCCCCACCCCACCTAAGATCACGTGCATTTTTTGGTATAAAACAGTTAGGTTCCTTTTTTTTTTAATTTACCGGCAAATAATCGGACTTGGGGGGAAATATCGCGAATTTGTTTTATATACCACTAGCTGTTGCCCGCGGCTTCGCCCGCGTGGATGTCGTTTTATAAATAACTAAGTAGCCTATGTTCTTTCTCAAAAGTCAGCTCTATGTCTGTGCCAAATTTCATTAAAATCGGTTCAGTCGTTTGGACGTGAAAAGGTAAAAGAGAGACCGAAGGAGTTACTTTCGCATTTATAATATTAGTAGGGAAATAGTAGGGATTCTTAAGCTTGTATGTGGCGTGAAAATTGCTTAAACTGGCGATTGTGAGGTCGAGACGGAATAGGCACTTTTCGGCTGAAATCGGGCACTCGAAGAAGAAAAAAACACACGTGATATCTCCATATATGCCCTCCCTCCCCCTTTCAAGCCTCACGTGATTAATGACCCGACGACCCCTTAGATCCATATCCACACAAGTGCCTCTATTAGGTTTTTGAGGTTAATGTACGTATGTGATAGAACTAATAAATATATATGTCCATTTTATCTATTTTTAAGGCTTGCGTCATCTTATTATAACTTGAGCAAATTTCTTAAAGGTTAGATAAAAAAGTGAGTTGCACCATTTGAATATTGTTAAATGAGCTGCGCTGGTTAATGTTAACCTCAAAACTATCTGTCAGATGATAAGGGAATCTGTCAACCCTGGTAACTTGAACAATGTCAAAAAGTCGCTGGTGCAACGCGTTGCGCAGTAACTGTTAAATTCAATGTAACTCTGTAACATTTGACAGTAGCCGTAACTTTTACAAATGAAGAGTTTTGGCGGGAACCTTGAAAGATGCGTGTGGTGCTCTTATTTCATTTTATTTTCTTGGTGTATTTTTGAGTTATATTATGTAAAGTTGCAGGTAATAGAGAACGGATTTTCAGTTTGCCTCCAAAACTTCATTGTAAATATTCTGGTAAAGTAGCCATCGCTTTACTCGAATTACTGACTGTGACTCTGACTGACTGACTTTTAATTGACCGACTTACTTTAACTTTTACGCTGCTTATGATTAATACAAAATATCGTTTTACTTGACACTGGCAATATGCGTAATAGCGATGCCATGAACACACAAAAAAAATACCCATCATAAACTAAAACTTTTTTTTAAAATTATTTATTTAATGGCATCGCTTTGTTATGCATATTGCCAGTGTCAAGTAAAACGATATTTCGTATTCGTAATAAGCAATGTAAAAATAAGAGTCAGTCAGTCAATTTATCAGTCCGTCAGTCAGAGTCACAGTAAATCGATGAAAGCGATGGCTACTTTACCAGAACATTTACAATGAAGTATTGGAGGCAACATTCAAACAAAGGACGTGTTTTCGCACTGTTATTCTATTTCACTATACACGAGCACTGTAATAAGCCTATATCATACAAAATTCCACCAACTTTATTTAATATAACTCAAAAATACACCAAGAAATTGAAATAAAATATGAACACCACACGCATCTTTTAAGCTTCCCGACAAAACCTCAAAACTAAAACTTCACATTTGGAGCTTATTTGAATTCAAATGTTATCTTCATTATAAGTACCTCCGACCTACGCGTATCCGATCTCCGGCGAGGATGTGATTACGCGGCATTCTTCTAACAGGTCCGTGGTCTCGAGTTGTTTTTTCTTTACTTTTTTTTTTTACCGGACTTTCAACGGACGTTTGAAAATGTTTGTAACGTGTCTTCTTTCTACATGTTAGAAGCATAATATTAAGCTGGCTACATACTAGGGTTGGACTGGTTGGTATTTAATTAAGTTCTTCAAATTAACGTAATTAAATACCACGTGATTAAATATACGGAATGTATACATTTTAGGAAGTTGTTCCAAAAATGTATACATTTTAGGAAGATGTTCCAAAAATGTATACATTTTAGGAAGATGTTCCAAAAATGTATATACCTCCGGCCACACACACACATTATCATTAAACAGACAAAATCAATACAAAAACGTTTTTTACTGCATATTTTCACTTATTTAGCACCAAAACTCACAACTCAAACTCAAAAATTTATTTAATCACTTGGAAATATTAGAATTTGTGATAGGTCAAATTACAACATTTAAAATTAAAGCGAATAACAACTGATACGTTGATTAATATGTCAAAGTACCGAGGGAACAACTCCGAGGGAAGTTCGTTCGTTCCTTCTTATGAGGCTCATGGTGAGCATGTTCATTTTTAATCCCAATAATGTAAATTAATGGAGATGTCAATAACGCAGGCATTAAAGAAAGAGTTCACGTCAAATCACAGAAAAAAGTCATTATCTATGTCTATTTGTGATAGAGAGAGAGACCCAAAGTAATCAATCAACATCAACGTGAACGGAATACACGTTTGAATTCATAAAAAGAACATACCATAGACAAAACACGTAATATAAAGGTAGTATTAGACGTCTTAGAATACACGTTTTTGCTGACACTAGTCGTTGTGGTGCCCTTAAGTGGTCTGTTAGGGTAGGCACACACTTTACGTAGAGTATTTTTAATAAAGGATTTCCAACCAGTGCCAGGGCGTATTAGAAAATTCACTCTGCATTACAGCATGTGCTGTTACTGTGAAAGAAAGTTATATTTTATTGATGGTAAGTAATTGCCGCAAATAATTAAGCCGAAGTCTCCATCTTAAGGTTGATGTGCATTATCTCTTGTTGGATACTGTAAAAAATGTATTAAACATAACGATCCTCGTTCCAGAGGTATGTGGTGCTGGCTTAAGGCGATTGCTAGTTTTTGCCTCGTCTCCTTAACAAGGGAATCTGAGATCTTAGTGCGGTCTAAGAATATTAAATAACTTGCTATTACGTGTGTCTACGTAATAGCTTAAGTCGTTTTGTATGTATCTTCACGCCAGGTCCCTAACGGGGTAGGCAGAGAGTGTAGAGCGCCAGACATCCCGGTTCTGACAAACCTCTCGTGCCTCGTCTACCTTCATCATTCTCTTCATACATGCACGCCGATTCCTAAGACTTTTCAGACAGAACTCGACCTATTTGGTCATGGTAGGTCAGCCTTGGTCTTCCTGGGCCTCTGCAACCATCCACATTCGCATTGTATATCTGTTTAGTCATTCGCTCATTCGACATTCTTTCTATATGCCCGAACCATCGGAGCATGCCTTTTTTCATTTTTACACCGATACTATCATTCACACAAAGTCTCTTTCTTACATCTTCATTACGAACGCGATCGGTGAGTGATACACCGCAGATCTTGCGCAAAGATCTCATCTCGACCGCGTTCAACTCACTTTCATGCTCTTAAGTCGTTTTCATTTAAAAAAATACAACGGGTTGCACTCCGGGCATAGAGCAACACGGGCTGCTGGCCACGGCGGACCGGAGGGGAGCAGCCATATGCAGGCTTTCCTCTCCGTCAAAGTAGAAGACCAAATGGCCCTATGCCTGTCGCCCAGATATTTAAATGTGTGCGTGAAATTGTTTATGTATTTTGTTAAAGTCAAGGTGTGAGTTTCGTAGTAATAGACGATTGTTGTAGTGTGCGTGTGTGTCACACGTATTTCCCCCCGCAAAAAATGACAGACTGTTTTGCATCGGTTATAAACGCTATGGCTACTCCCCTCCGGTGCGCCGCGACCGGTGGGCCGAGTTGCTCTATGACTCCGGTAGTGCTGGCAGAAGTGAAAACTTGAATATTAACGTTCTGCATTTTTACCAACACCACCAACGCCACTAACGCCACCAACACCACCTACACCATCAACGCCACTAAGGCCACCAACACCACCATCGCCACTAATGTCGTCACCAACGCTTCCGACGCCACCAACGCCACTAACGCCACCAACACCACCTACACCATCAACGCCACTAAGGCCACCAACACCACCATCGCCACTAATGTCGTCACCAACGCTTCCGACGCCACCAACGTCACCAACGCCACCAATGCCACAGCTGTCATTGTACCCAAAAAGTAGGCGGATGCAAACATGTTTCTAGGCTGCAGTGTTATTTAACATTTAATGTTAACTATTGGCTTGTTTGCTATTTCATGACATTAAAAAAAAGCAACAAACACACTCCGACTCGGATCTTCTGTAGAACCGTATGCTACCATAACACCATCCAAAGATATATTTGACAAAATGAACTTAAAAATATTTGTTACAGAACTGATATCTGCTTTTTTGAAGAATTTCAAAATCTAATAGCCTAGACTTCACTGCACGCCCTAGGCGTCAAATATGTGAGCACTATATAATCTGGACATAGTCACGAAGTGTTGCCAGCCTCCAATTACAGCTACCAATGCGTCAGTGTTGCTATTATTAAGTAGAATCTACCATTGAATCGGAAATTACTGTATCCCTAACGCGTAGCAATTTCATCACCGCAAATGACTATTGCAGGGTGTATTCTGATTACTTCTGATCTTTATTATTCAATTGCATCTTGTATTGAAGTCTTATCTTTATCTTTTTATTATTATTTTATAATTTAAGAAAAATAATCAAATTTTTAAACTTTTGTTTTTTCCCTTTTTTTTATGTCATGGAAGTGGCAAACAAGCCTGCAGTTCACATTGATGTTAAGTTATGACTGCAGCCTATAGACACCCACACAATGACTAGAGGTCAAAATGCAGATGCGTTACCACTCCTGAGGCCTAAGGTGTTATGCCTCTGTGCCGGATATTACAGGGCCGTACATTACCACCTGACCGGAACACGATGGAGCTGAACACTACCATTTAGCGGCAAGTATATTAGGTGTCTACGCCCACGAGCTCTGACACTGGAGCTCTACCACCAGTAATAACTTTCCGTTAACTGTTAGTGTTCGGTCAGGTGGTCTACGGTCTACGGCGCAGTGTTTTTCGTCATAACAGCTTCGCCTTTAATCTCTGTCTAAAGGCTATTATAGAAATAAAAAAATAATTAAAGAAAAACATTAAGTGGAAAAAGGCGGGATCCTGGACTAGTAAAAAAATAATTTTATTGCATTTTTTTTGTGTAATAAAAGTGGCAAACAACCGTGCAGTTTACATTGATGTTAAGTGATGACTGCAGCCTATAGACACCCACACAATGACTAGAGGTCAAAATGCAGATGCGTTGCCACTCGTGATACTGAAGTTGTTAAGCTTGCAAATTCCACCTGCACTTTTTGTAATATAACCGCGTTAGAACAAAAAGTTGCATTAGTTTAAAACTCATAAATCACTGCACACCTCTTCGCATGAATGAAAAGAAAATAGAAACATCAAACGATATTACAACACCTACATTTAACATTTATAAGTAATTCTAAGAATGTTTGATGACAAATGCATATATGCCTTTTAAAAAGTAAACAAACCCGAACATTCCCAACGGGACAGTTTCGTAATTGAAAATTGTAAATAGAAAGTTGACGGCCATCTTGAACGGTGTGAATTGGTATTTGAAAGAGACGTTAGAGTTTCGAATTTTCGAATAGCGGAATTTGTTATTCTATGTTTAGTTTTGTTTATTCTATGATATAAGCTTATGGTTTATGAAGCGCGCATGGCCCAGCGGTTTGTGTAGATCGTGAGCGATCTACTCGGTTAAGGATTACAGGCGCGGTCGGATGTGTGATGGGTGTCGCTAGTGGCAAATTAAAATGCGCGTTTCCGTGCTTCGGAGGGCAATACACTCACTGTGCCAAGTATTGTGATAATGCAAATGACAGTCTACGTAATGCTGTACTTACTCCAACGCTTTTATATGGAAGCGAGAGCTGGGTATGCAGGAAAGAGCATGAAAGTAAGTTGAACGCGGTCGAGATCTCACCGATCGCGTTCGTAATGAAGATGTAAGAAAGAGACTTTGTGTGAATGATAGTATCGGTGTAAAAATGAAAAAAGGCATGCTCCGATGGTTCGGGCATATAGAAAGAATGTCGAATGAGCGAATGACTAAACAGATATACAATGCGAATGTGGATGGTTGCAGAGGCCCATGAAGACCAAGGCTGACCTACCATGACCAAATAGGTCGAGTTCTGTCTGAGGGTGGGATCAAAAGTCTTAGGAATCGGCGTGCATGTATGAAGAGAATGATGAAGGTAGACGAGGCACGAGAGGTTTGTCAGAACCGGAATGTCTGGCGCTCTACACTCTCTGCCTACCCCGTTAGGGACTTGGCGTGAAGATACATACATACATACAGTCTACGTGAGAGCGAATCTCAATCAGTTCTCGAAGCACAGTGACGTACACTCTCATTATACGCGTAACGCAAACAGGCTCGTTGTTATGTCAAGATCAATGGCTAAGTCAAGCATGTTAACTCATGTTTTGGGACCAGCTATATACAATAGGCTTCCGGAAACCATTGCAATAACAAAAATTTTATGTAGTTTTAAAATGAAAATTAGACATTGGCTAATCGAGCAAACTTTGTACCTGTTTAATGAAATCTGTGTAATGTTTGTACCTAAATTATCATTATTGTTGACATTTATTTATTTTTAAATTACTATGATTTAGATCAGTTGAAATAGTTGTAACTATTATTAATATTTTTTATTATTTTGATTTTCTCTTAATGAAATAATCCTATTTTTTGACGTGTGAAATTGTGGTTTTAAAAATAAATGACTATTGACTATAGGCTGCAATCGTAACTTAACATCAATGTGAGCTGCATGCCTGTTTTACACCTTTACAACACGAATGTATTACACGGCTAAAGACTAAAATTAAATTTTAATAAAAAAATCTTGAGACACAGTATTTTTTGTCTATAATACGCATCCCAAACTCAGATGAACGGATACACTGTCATAAAGCTGAATAGAATAGAATCAGTGCTTTAAAAACTTGTTCCCAAAAAAAAAGTAAAACAAGGAACCCGCCTAGACGTGTTCTTACTTAACCGCGTTGTAAAATTAACGACCGACTCTATCTGAGTAATCATGGATGCCTTTAGTGGTGATGTGGTGGTTTAATATATATTTATTTAAACTAGTGATCGCCCAATGGTCGAAATTCGACCGCAATACATCGGGAAATGCGAAAAGGCAATGACCCTATATCAAACAAAATGCCACCAACTTTATTTAAGATAACTCTAAAATGCACCAATAAAATGAAATAAATTACGAGCACCATACGCATCTTTCAAGGTTGTCTTGTGGTGTGGTGCTTTTATTTTATTTCGTTTTCCTGGTGTATTTTTGAGTTATATTAAATAAAGTTTATGGCATTTTGTTTGATATAGGTTTATTACGGCTTTTCGGGTTGCCTCAAAACCTTCATTGAAAATGTTCTGGATAAGTAGCCATCGCTTTACTCGAATATGACTCTGACTCTGACTGACTGACTGATAATTGACCGACTGACTCTAGCTTTTACGCATAAGACGAATACGTAATATCGTTTTACTTGACACTGGCAATATGCGTAACAGCGATGCCATTATAAATATTAAAAAAAAATCTCCGATATCTTCGTTACTTTTTACCTAAGAGGGCAATGGAAATTATGTCTTTGCAGCCCTAATTAATTCTAAGCGTTAAGTCAAAGTAAAGTCGTAGTGCGGTCTGTGAATGTCACCATGAGTCTCAATAGTCAGTGAAATAAAAATTCGTCTGAAAAAGTCGATTAAACTGAGCCACATCTTACTCATTTAATATATGACCAGCTGTAGAGATTATCGCAGATGTGTTAGGTACTTATAATTAATGTGGTTGGTATTTCCTATCCGTTATTAACTGCCATGGGGATTTTGAATTTTGGAACCAGATTTGTTTTTAATACAAAATATACAACTAGCAGAGCCGACAAACTCCGTATTGCCTTAGAATTAATACCTAATAAAGGTTTGGTTGGTTTAATAGGTATAAGGATTTGTATGGGAAAATGAAATTATTGTTCTTAAAATTTTTCATATTTCCTTAATTTTTGGACTGCAAAAAAAATTAAAACCAGAATGAGATAAATTGGTCCAGCTTTTCTCGAGTTTAAGCGAGACTAATGATATTTCATAAGCATGTGTTAATGCGAAATAATATAAAACAATTATTAAGGGTAAAAGCGACTTCTTTACGATATTCAATAAACTGAAAAGTCTATTATATCGGTTGCCTAACTAGCATAGTTGGTAATAGATGGCGCTGCTGCTACCATAAAGCAATGCAATAGATGTGAAGGAAAGATTTGACAAATCGGGCAGGACTTCAGTAGCTCAGTTGGAAGAGCGACTGGACTAGATTCCCAGTAGGTCGCGAGTTCGGGCCTCGTCTGAAGTCAAATTTTTCTTTCCATTTTTCTTTAAAAATAAAATATATTTCACAAGCATGTGTTAATGCGAAATAATATAAAACAAGCATTTGATTTTTATATAAAAAGATACTCGCTGTTGCGCTTGTTTGCGGCTTCGCCCGTGTCGATGTCGCTGTCATATCTCTGTACAAAATTTAATTAAAATCGGTTCAGTCGTTTGAACGTGAAAAGATAACAGACAGACAGACACAGAGTTACTTTCGCATTTATAATATTAGTAGGGATTTATTTATACTTTAAAGATTGCTACTTTTCTCTTTCTTTTATGCCCTTTGTCCAGTTTTATAGTTTTAAAATTTAAATATTTGCAGAACATTGCCGAATTTGATTTCTTGTTGCAAATTTTAATTTCGGAACGCGGAAGTCAAAATCGAATTCGGATGTGGGAACCAGAGACAAATCAACTTTTGAAATTTCCGAGGTCACGACCCTGCCGACAAAGGGTCTTTGCGAATCGGGAGCATTGTCTATTGTTGTCTTACGGGGGTGATATTTTGTGAGATGCTAGGGGTTCGCGATTTTCCCATCGTTCCGCAGGTGATAGAGCTGTGAGATGTTACATAACTGTCAAACCCTTGTTTTGGAGTAGCCGAAGGGAGGATGGGAATACGTTTTTTTTTTTTTGCAAAATAAATTAGATTTGATTGTAAAGTCGCCATTTTATATCGTAGCCTATACTATAAGGAACTTATAATTTCGCCATGTCTGTCTAAAAGGTTATTACACGACACAGTATTCAGGGTCCGGCAGAAAGGGTGAGCGTATTCTCGCACCGGGTTGCCGCTTATTACACTATCCGGTCGACAGGGCCCCTAAGCGGTTCTCGCGGTGCTGCAGCTCCGAGTCCCACGCTACTCGTAGGTACATCGATGCGCATGTTTGTGTGAGTGTGCCGTTTTGAACGTTTTGTACGTAGTTTCCGTACTGTTCATATTTGTACTGTGTGTAGTTCGGGCGTTAGGCTGACCGGGCCGCTCCGGTCGCCCTAATTAGGGCTCTAACTCCCTAAATGTTATTAGGTACACTACCCTGACCCTTGCTATCGTACCCTGAATACCGTGCCGTGTAATAAGACCATATAGCTTAGCTCAGAGACTTTCATGTAACGACGGTGGTAAAAGCAAGTTCACATTGATGTTAAGTGATGATTGCAGCCTATAGACATCTACACAAAAACATGAGGTCGAAATGCAGATGCGCTGCCACTCCTGAGGCATTAGGTGTTATGCCTCTGTGCCGGAAATTACAGCGTACATTACCATCTGACCGGAACACGATAGTGCTGAACACTACCATTTAGCGGCAAGTAAATTAGTGCGTGTAGAGTAATGCGGTGGTGCCTACCACGGAATAGATAAATAAGGATGGAAAGGCCTTTGCTTCAATTTAGTATTAGAACCAGTGTCGCCGCTTTTCTCCCACCATGCAATTTCTTACACAAATGTAACACCATCTCGACAATCACCCACACATTAATCTCAGGGCAGCTATTCGTTTGCGTAAGTTTGCATACTAAGATGTAACGCCCGTAGACAATAAACACTCGCACGCACTCAACAATATACTCACCAATAAACTAGTCGAAGTGTAGCGAACGCATTACATGCTGTACATTGCCAGCGGAGACAGTAATAGCGTTAATTGAGCGAGTGCTTAACGAGCAATGTATTCGCTAGCAGTAACGTTTAAATAATGCAGTTTAAGTTCGAATATTCATATTCCTTTGTATATTTATATGTTTTTTTACAAGTATTATAACAATAAATGTTATTTGTGTCTTACCGATCAAAAGATATACCTCCTCGCTTTATACTTGAGGTCTGACATTTCATATTACATGTTAAAATTGGCACTACATAGTATTTTACCAAGAGATGCGTCGTTCGAAGCGGTCTACACGACACTACGAGCGGCGAACGAATGGTTCTGCCGAACTGTGTGTGTACACGCATAGTTGTCGTGCGCTTGCCACGCCCACATTACCATTCCATCTTTATTTATCTATTCTGTGGTGCCTACGCCCTGAAGCTCCTGACGAACTCTACAATCAGAGACATACATTTACGTCATATTAACGTAATTCAATACATTGCCTCGTAACTGCCTCTGTAGCCTAGTGGTAGCAGGCCACTACTACTACGCTGAGGTCCTGGGTTCGATTCCCGGGTAAGGGGTTATCATAGATAATGGTGAAAAAGCCTTTATCTCTGGTTCTATTGGGATTTTTCCATTTTCTGGAAATTTCCCAGTACCTCAAAGTTTGGTAATGTGCCCGGAGATGTCAACAGGCTCGCCACCTGTTACATGGGCCAAAACGTAACCGGCGAATCGTAGGTGTTTGCATGTATGCTTGAATGCATGCATTTACCTCTGCCTACCCCTTCGGGGATTACAGGCGTGAAGTTACGTTTCAATACATTTGCCACAAAATTATCAAACTGATATTTATATGCATTTTCCGTTATACTATCAACGTGTATTCAAACAAAACACAAGATAAAATAAACCGTTTGTTGCAATAACAACCATTATTATAATAATACTGATAAACTAAATGTTACTAAATCCTACGTATAGCTAATTACTCATTGGATATGCAATGTTTCCTTTGCCTGTTTATGTTGTAGGTAGTTTAACATAATAAATAATAATGGCAACTCTTTATACGTCCCACTGCTGGGCACGAGTCTCTCCCCTTTTTTGGGGGAGGCCTGGAGCTTACTCCACCACGCTGCTCCAATGCGGATTGATGGAGATACGGGTTAGTGGCCAACCCGGTGTCGGATGTTTTCAAACCGCCCATAAGGCCTCCGACAAGGTGTAACGACTGCTATATCGATAGCAACCGGGACCGACGGCTTAACGTGCCCTCCGAAGCACGGAAACGCGCATTTTAATTTGCCACTAGCGGTCACCCATCACACACCCGACCGCGCCCGTAATGCTTAACCGAGTAGATCGCTTACGATCTACGCCAGCCGCTGGGCCATGCGCGCTTCATTTATTTAACATACTAAATGGTAATTTAACACTTAATGAAATTTATTGAAATATATAATAGTTTAATAATTACCTATATTGTAAACTCTAAATTTTGCATGCCTTAACAGGTGGAACTTGGCGAAACAACTGTTTATTTTGTAACAATTCTTTATACCCATGTTTATGCAAATAAAGTGAATTGAATTGAACATAATTTAACACACACATTTTATTTTACGGCCCTGTAATTTCCGGCACAGAGGCAAAACACCTTAGGCCTCAGGAGTGGTAACGCATCTGCTTTTTGACCTAAGTCTTTGTGTGGGTGTCTATAGGCTGCAGTCAACACTTAACATCAATGTGAACTGAATGCTTTGCCACGTCCATTACATAAAAAAAAACTCTGTGTTGACGTGACAGAAGTGAAATCTTCAAAAAAATCAAGTGACACTTACTACTTACATGAGCTATCTGTCCGTGAAAGTCCCGTCAAAATCGGTGAAGCCGTTCCCGAGATTCGCCGGAACAAACAGACATTCATAATAATTTAAATTAGTAATTAATTTCGTAACTTATCATAAGCGATTCTTGTTATACCAAATTTCACTAATATGTATGTATACGCGGTACATATACCAAACAACAATTGTTGTCTGTCTGTCTGTTTGTTAAGGCTAATCTCGGGAACGGCTGCACCGATTTTGGCGAAACTTTCACTGGCAGATAGCTTATGTAATAAGGAGTAACTTACTTTATACTGCGCCCACGACTTCGTCCGGGTAGATAGATACTGAACAATCATAATATCTCACGCAGAGTTAGTCGCGGGCACAGCTAGTGATAAATAAACTTTTAGATCTTTACTTACAGACAGACAATTCTTATCTCGTGGTGTTTGTGGGGAGTGAACATAAATACAGCGGCCATATTATATTGTGTAGAGGACTTCAACAACATCCTGTCTCGATAATAATTAAACATTATAAATATGTCGAGTTAATACGTTGACTTGTTGTTATAAAATATATATATCATGAAGTGGAAAAATATTTAAAATAATAATAAAACACCCATAGAGCAACACCGGAGGGGAGTAGCCATATGCAGGCTTTCCCCTGTCAAAGTACAAGCCCAAATGGGCCTATACCTGTCGTCTGGATGTTTAAATGTGTGCGTGAAATTGTTTCTGTATTTTGTTAAAGTCAAGGTGTGAGTTTCGTAATAATAGACGACTTTTGTAGTGTGTGTGTGTGTGTCTCTCGTATTTCCCCCCGGAAAAATGAAAGACTGTTTTGCATCGGTAATAAACGCTATGGCTACTCCCCTCCAATCCGCCGCGGCCGGAGGCCCGTGTTGCTCTATATAAAATATATATGTATCATGAAGTGGAAAAATACTTAAAATAATAATAAAACACCCCACCGCCCACTAGGGAAATATTTTTTTTTATGTTATGAAGGTGGCAAACAAGCATGCAGCTCACATTGATGTTAAGTGATGACTGCAGCCTATACACTACTATAACGTCACGTTAACAAAAAAAATACGTTTTTTTTAATTACAAGAGGATGTTACGTTTCTTGCTTACCACGTGACAAAGTTCATTCATAGACAAGTCAATAAACCAACTAAAACCGGAACCATAGATAATAAATACCATAAACTCAACCGTGGGAACGCCTTGGAACTATATTATAATAAATTTGCATTAATTTTGCTTATAAAAAATGAAGATTTTTATAATTCGTCACATCTTAATTTAGGTTTTGTTTTCATTCATTTTTTATGGATGTGACGCCTGTTTGGTCACTTCCATACAAAAAACCTGTCCAGTGCATGTCGGGCCACGCTCTGTGTCGGGTTCCGTAGTTTATAGGTTTGAAAAATGTATGTAATGAAAAAAATAAATATTTTCTATGGAGTTCTACAAAACTTTCAAGTGAAATACATTTGGTCGACTATTACTCGCAAACTTGTAAAGCCAACTTAAGTGTGATAGTTTTCCTTTTAATTTCATTATATGTAGCTACTATTGCCGTAACGTTTGAATTTCTAACAACAACCGTTTAGTTGGTAGGGGGACACTTGAGTCTAACGAAAATTGGCACTTTAAAGCTTAATAAGTCACGAACAGTTAACAAAATCGAAATATGATATAAGCTATCCAACCATATCTTACACTAAGTACATATATAGGAAAAAAAAAAATATACATATCCGCGCGTTACATGTAGGGGAGGCACCCTAAGTTTTTTTTTTTTTCATATTTTTATTCTACTACTTTGTTGGCGTTATTAAGGTATATATTTGTGACATTTCAAGTCTATAGCACCAACCGTTTTTGCGCTAAATCGCGGATGGACAGACAGACAGACAGACATGGCGTAACTATAAGGGTTCCTTGTTTACTACGGAACCCTAAAAAACATGATTAAATTGATGGGCAGTGAATACTGCAGATTATATTATAAAGCTGAAGAGTTTGTTTGTTCGCGCTAATCTCAGGAACTACGGGTCCGACTGGAAAAAATATTACAGTGTTAGATAGCCGTCAAAAACAAACCAAATAAACTAAAGTGAATAACAATTGATATACATGTCAAACAAGATAAAAATATATGTATAGTCAAGAATATCACTAAGATAAAACTAAATATAATATACTAATGTAAAAAGTATATCAGTAGAATGTCTCATTTCCCCTTTACACTGTTCGTCTTCAAACAGCGTACCCGTATATTCTTCTATTTGGCCATATCACTATTTGTCGCATCTCTCGTCCAAACACGCCGAGTTCGATGGAGAATGTGTACTGAAACTGAAAGTTACGCATGGCATAATGTCATTTATTCCATAATCCATAAATAAAAAAAAAATCTCTCGCGGAACCCCGCGCTTTAGCTTGTCAACTGTCACCGTTTGGCGCGAGCGAGTATTGTCCCGATGACGTCACTAACGGTTTCTGCCTTCAATCAGCACCCTCTGTTCGTCTTGTGATTTAAGCTAGTGAAGTTTGAACTTTATTGCAATCGAATACGGCTTCTGTCTGCAATCGGCAGTATGTATTCCTCTTGTGATTTAAGGTATTGAAGTTTGGACTTTACTGTTCTGCAGTTAAAGTAGGTTTTGGTTTTTAGCGGATTTTGAATTTTTGTCGGTTGTTTGAAACAAAACAGCATTGTTTATGATTTAAAAACTTGAGATGGATATTCATTAGCTTGGTCATTATAAATAACTCTTTTTTTTTTCGACTCAACTTATAGTATAAGACGAACAAGTGTTATTGAATGTAATTTTTACAAACTACTTATTTTATACTAGCTGTTGCTTGCGGCTTCGCCCGCGTGGATGTCGTTTTATAAATAACCTATGTTCTTTCTCAAAGTCATTTATACTGGTGGTAGAGCTCCAGTGACGGAGCTCGCGGGCGTAGGCACCACCGCATTACCTGATTTACTTGCCGCTAAATGGTAGTGTTCAGCACTATCGTGTTCCGGTCAGGTGGTAATGTACGGCCCTGTAATTTCCGGCACAGAGGCATAACACCTTAGGCCTCAGGAGTGGTAACGCATTTGCATTTTGACCTTGGTCTTTGTGTGGGTGTCTATAGGCTGCAGTCATCACTTAACATCAATGTGAACTGCATGCTTGTTTGCCACTTCAATTACATAAAAAAAAAAAAAAAAAAGCTCTATCTCTGTACCAAATTTCATTAAAATCGGTTCATTCGTTTGGACGTGAAAAGGTAACAGACAGACAGAGTTACTTTCGCATTAATTAATGATTTATGTGATTTGCAAATCTTTTGTTTCGATAAGAAAACTTCAAATCTTCTGTAAGATCGAATCTTTTAACAACTATACCATCATGTGACCCCATTTATAGGTATATGATTATAGGTACCTAATTCAGAACTATCTGTACTCACTTTTTTTTATTTTTATAATGGCATCGCTATTACGCATATTGCCAGTGTCGAGTAAAACGATATTTCGTATTTATTTAAGCAGCGTAAAAGTTAGTATAATATCAAGTATAATAGGTAAGTATCAAGTATATAAGTTATCAAGTATAATATGTCAGTCAAGTGAGTTACAGTCAAGTTATTCGAGTAAAGCGATGGCTACTTTACCAGAACATTTACAATGAAGTTTTGGAGGCAACCTGAAAGGTCGTGTTTTCGCACTGTTATTCTATTTCATTATACACGGGCACTGTAATAAACCTATATTAAACAAAATGCCACCAACTTTATTCAATATAACTTAAAAATACACCAAGAAAATGAAATAAAATAAGAGCACCATACGCCTCTTTCAAGGTTCCCGCCAAAACTCCCTACCATAAAGTTGTCTCCATTTTTTTACTGGAAGGTATGTATAGGGCTAATCTCGAGACAGCCTTGTGCGTGGCGTGCGCTTTCAGCTTACACCAAAAGAGGTCTAAACGGCCGTAAATAAGTAGATTAAATAATTAAAGGACTTTTACGATCCCTAAGTCCCCAAGACAAAAAAGCAAAATATGTTTCCAGTGAAGAATAATCAATTATTTTACAAAATACCGCACCATCTTTTGGGCGTGTATTTTTGCACGTATATTTCTCAATATAACGCTGAACAGTTTGTTTGTTTGTTTGAACGCGCTAATCTCAGGAACTATTAGTACGATTTGAAAAATGTTTTCAGTGCTAGATAGCCCGTTTATTGAGGAACGGAGCAGCGCGGGCGAAGCCGGGGCGAGCCGCTAGTGTGTAATAAATTGTCAAACAAAAGCTTCGTTCATTTCGCCGATGGCGTCATTCTAATTTTAATTAGGTTACAGATTACACAGAATTAGTATGTTATCTGTAGAACGTATGTGTTGGGTTTTTTTGTACTGGCCAGTATGATAAAAATATTGAAAATACACGAAAAGTGTAGATGTATGGTTTTTTTTACTACATAAGTACCTATTTTTTTTTTTTTTTTGTAATAATAGATGCAAACAAGCATGCATTTCACATTGATGGTAATTGATGACTGCAGCCTATAGACATCCACATAATGACCTCAGGTCAAAATGCAGATGCGCTGCCACTCATGAGGCATATGTTATGTAAGTGGCAAACAAGGCATGCAGTTCACATTGATGTTAGGTGATGACTGCAGCCTACAGACACCCACACGAAGACCAGAGGTCAAAATGCAGATGCGTTACCACTCCTAAGGCCTAAGGTGTTATGCCTCTGTGCCGGAAACTACAGAGCCGAAGTGTGTGAGTGTATGTCACACGTATTTCCCCCCTCGAAAAATGACAGACTGTTTTGCATCGGTAATAAACGCTATGGCTACTCCCCTCCGGTGCGCCGCGACCGGTGGCCCGCGTTGCTCTATGATTACAAGTTATGATTATGAGCGCCTGTTTTGTTTTATGTATAGAAGCATTTGATAGAGGAACCCTTGGCCCCATTGCAATTGGAACATAATATCTAACAGCCAACGTTGTGTGACCCAAATATTGGATTGTTCTTTGTAAGAGATTTAGAAGTCAGTGTTGTTTTGTCTATACTAATATTATAAAGTTTTCTCTATCTTTTGATAGTTATAGTGTACAAGTTGCGGGTCTAATATTTAACTTGTCCTTTACCGATATCAGCAGATGTCGATTAAATCTACAATTTTAAGCTATTTTCACCATTAAAACTATGTGAATTACAGCAGTTATTATTCCTACTAAATAGGTAGTTGAGGAAAGTTTTTTTTATGTCATAAAAGTGGCAAACAAGCATGCAGTTCACATTGATGTTAAGTGATGACTGCAGCCTATAGACACCCACACAAAGACCAAGGTCAAAATGCAGATGCGTTATTATTTCTGAGGCCTAAGATGTTATGCCGTGCCGGAAATTACGGGGCCGTACATTACCACTTGACCGGAACACGATAGTGCTGAACACTACCATTTAGCGGCAAGTATATTAGGTAATGCGGTGGTGCCTACGCCCGCGAGCTCCTTCACTGGAGCTCTTCCACCAGTTTATCGGAAACTAATTATAATTCATCGCTCAATCTCCGTTGGAGCGAATGCGAACGCGTTAAAAATCGATACCCAGATCCAATCGAGTGATTTTAACGATTTTTTTTACTACCATACCGCGAAGCAACGACTTCCTTTGCTTTAGAAACATCCCGTGTGGTCTATGCTATGCCCACGCGTTCGAAAAAAAGCCGTTCGAAATTTGAACACGTGCATTGGTTTTTCTTTTTTCCAAAGACAGCGCTTAGCCTTTTTTGTCTGTGGCTGTGAAAAAAGTAATTGAGCGTTGTTCCAGGAAGATATAGATAAATGGAAGAGCCAGACTGTGGACACTATTTTAGGTCAAATTAGTAACAACAAGAAAATATTACACAACGACCTTAGGAGACTTCGGCTTATTTCGGGTCTGTAGAGCGTTATCTCTTTCGCACCTTACCTATGTGACGTTGGTCAACCATTTTGATTAAGTTTTGACCAATAACGGACTATTACTGCTTACGTAGGCAGTGTGCAGCAGAGATAACGCTCTACGAAGATATTTTTTTTTTGAACTGGTGGCAGAGCTCCAGTGACGGAGCTCGCGGGCGTAGGCACCACCGCATTACCTAATATACTTGCCGCTAAATGGTAGTGTTCAGCACTATCGTGTTCCGGTCAGGTGGTAATGTACGGCGCTGTAATTTCCGGCACAGAGGCTTAACATAACACCTTAGGCCTCAGGAGTGGTAACGCATCTGCATTTTGACCTCGGTTTTTGTGTGGGTGTCTATAGGCTGCAGTCATCACTTAACATCAATGTAAACTGCATGCTTGATTCCACTTCCAAAACATAAAAAAAAAACGAAGTCGAAACTAGCCGATTGTCTCTTTCGTAGGCTCGATGTGCAAGAGTTCTTATTGGATACTGTACAACAATTTAAGGATGTTTATTGTACTTACTGTGGCTTTAGCGCCCTTACGCACTAGCGGCTAGCGGGAGCGTGTAGCCGCGGGGCTTACCGATTTTACAGTTTAATATCGCTCCCTCGGCTAACCGCTAGTGCGTTAGGGCGCTTAGGGTATAAAAGGCTATTACACGACACGGTATTCAGGGTCCGGCAGAAAGGGTGGGCGTGGCCTCGCGCCGGGTCGCCGCTTATCACACTATCCGGTCGCAGTACAAATACACGGGCCGCTCCGGTCGCCCTAATTAGGGCCCTAACTCCCTAAATCATTACCCTGACCCTTGCTATCGTACCCTGAATACCGTGTCGTGTAATAAGTCCTATAGTATTTGACTTCAAATATTTTTTAAGAGGGTCGCCATTTTTATCTACTCCTTGGTCGAGTTTTAAGTGTTTTTTTTTTATTTCCGAGAATGGTTCGATTTTTTGCGGACTTAAGTAGGTATGTCATTTATTAGTTGATTTCAATCGCTCTAAAGCTTTTGGTGATTATGTGTTAAAATTATAAATTATATGGAAGTATGATGAGACAGGCACTCTGGTGGTAGAGTCCCAATGTAGAGACTCGGGGGCGGAAGCACCACCGCATTACCTAATCTGCCTATTACCTATCTGTGGCTAAATTGTAGTGTTCAGCACTATTGTTTTCCTGTTTGATGGTATGGCCCCGTAATTATTTGACATTAGTATGTTATTTATTGCCATTTATTTTAACTGCCTCTGTAGCCTAGTGGTAGCAGGCCACTACTATTACGCTGGAGGTCCTGGGTTCGATTCCCGGGTCGGGGACTATCAGAGATAACGGTTTAAAATCCTTTATCTCTGCTTCTATTGGGATTTTTCCATTTTCTGGAAGTTTCCCAGTACCCCGGAGTTTGGTAATGTGCCCGGAGATGTCAACAGGCTCGCCACCTGTTACATGGGCCAATACCTAACCGACGAGTTGTGGGTGTTTGCATGTATGATTGAATGCATGCATTTACCTCTGCCTACCCCTTCGGCGATTACAGGCGTGAAGTTACGTTATTTTGACTTTTATTTTATCGATTGACATATCATTAAAATTTTGTGTTGACATTATAATATTATACTTTCGCTATTTAACGTTGTAACATATCTACTATTCAATTAATCAAATTTATTATACTGGACAATTTAATAATGTAATTTTACTTTTATAATAAA
This sequence comes from Macrosoma leucophasiata, assembly GCA_036365455.1. Lineage (NCBI taxonomy): Eukaryota > Metazoa > Arthropoda > Insecta > Lepidoptera > Hedylidae > Macrosoma > Macrosoma leucophasiata. The sequence continues at coordinate 7,214,015 of JAWQUS010000029.1, forward strand.
CCTGTTGTTGTATGTATGTATGTTATTGTTTTATGTCTGACAGATAATTAATAATTGATGTATAATAATAATAATAATAATGGCAACCCATTAAACGTCCCAGCTGGGCACGAGTCTCTCCCTTTTTTTGGGGTGAGGCCTGGAGCTTACTCCACCACGCTGCTCCAATGCGGATTGGTGGAGGTGGGTGGGTTAGTGGCCAACCCACTGTCGGATGTTTTCAAACCGCCCATAAAGCCTCCGACAAGGTTTAACGACTGCTATCCATCGATAGCAACCGGGACCGACGGCTTAACGTGCCCTCCGAAGCACGGAAACGCGCATTTAATTTGCCACTAGCGGTCACCCATCACACTACCCGACCGCGCCCGTAGTGCTTAACCGAGCAGATCGCTTACGATCTACACCAGCCGCTGGGCCATGCGCGCTTCAATTGATGTATAACTGATGTATAATGATAGTTACTATGACTTGTATGACAATCACTCTACACCATACTGCGATGCCCCAAAGAAGGGTTCCACGTACTTGACTTAATATGTATAATATAAGATCCTTATAATTAAATGTTTAAGTACATGCTGGCAATAAATAAATTGAATTGAATTGAATAATATCATAGAGACATAACAGCTAAGGCCTAAGGTATCAGGAATGGCAAAGCATCTGAATTTTTGTCTTTAGGCTGCAGTCATCACTTAACATCAATGTGAACTGCATACTAGTTTGCCACCTTCAGTAAGTACTTAAAAAAAAAGAAATCTCGCCGACACTGAAGGAACTCGAATTTGAATTTTAAAATTCAAATAGAGTGTTACTGTTACAGAAAAAAATCCTACATTTTCCATTGTTTCCCTAAAATTAAAACTATAAAATACTAGCTGTTGCCCGCGGCTTCGCCCGCGTGGATGTCGAAAAGTAGCTTGTGGCCTATATATTCTTTCTCAAAGTCCTCTACCAAATTTCATTAAAATCGGTTCAGTCGTTTGGACGTGAAAAGGTCAGACAGACAGACAGTTACTTTCGCATTTATAATTCAGTAGGGATCTTATACTTTAGTACGTACTCAAGTTTCTTAACAAGAATCCATACTTTATGTATTATTATTATTATTTATTTATTTGCTTGTCACATGGTTATAAGGTCTTACAATTAAATATTTTGTAGTTACATGTAACACCCCGCATGTGTGTGTAGGGGCACCGCAAAATTATGAGAACATTTCATGTACATATAATATTTTACATTACAATATAAACTTATGACTATAATCTTAAATGAAGACATTTAAATTCAGAGCTATTATTCATATCATTTAATATATGTGATTGTATCTATTTATTAATTTATATATTTTTATTATAAAATCTTGCATGACATCGATAAAACAGAAAATATAGCAATAACAATTTGGTCGGTACTTATATGTATAATCTTTATTATTATTTTCATCTTTACTTATCGCAAATGTAAGTTGATATACAATTTTTGAATACTGAACAATGTTCGTTACACATTGTTCAATACATTTTCATGAGCGAGTGCCCGCGCCCGCCATCTGCTGTCGAGTGTCGAGGTGGCGACGCGTGGGGTCACGCTGGGGAGGTGGTTGGTTTTTAGCTAATCTATATATATATATCAGAATCAGAAACTCATTTATTCATTTAGGGTGACAGGCACCTCTTATGACACGTCAAAAACAAACAAAATAAATTAAAGCGAATAACAATTGATATACATGTCAAATAAGATAAAAAATATATGTAAAGTCAAGAATATCACTAAGATAAAACTAAATGTCATAAACTAATGTAAAAGTATATCAGTAGAATGTCTCATTTCCCCTTTACAAACTGATAACAAAGAGTAAAAAGAAAAGAAAAAGAGTCATTCTTTGTCATTCACCGGCAAACTTCCAAAGGCCATACAGGTATATGATCTGAGAAAAACTTGCCGGAAAAAACTCAGTCGGCTCTTTTAAAAATATCTCTTAGGCATATTTTTACAATTTTCCATAATTTAAACAAGCTTAAAATTAACAATATAATATCAACATTACACTTTGATTATTACATTTAACACCCTTGTGGAGCTAGATCAGCATTTAGCCAAACATTTCAATCCTTGAGATAGTCCTCGAGTTTATAGTAAGCCTTTTTACATAGAGTGCGTTTAATTAATGCTTTGAATTTACCATCGGTGAGTTCAGCAATCCCGGCTGGGATCTTGTTATAAAATTCTACACTATATTTTAGGAAAGATGTATTAGTTTTCGTCAGTCGAAAACTTGGCAGAGACAACTTGTTCTTATTCCTCGTATTATAACTATGCCTATCGGAGATTTTATCAAACAGATGTAGATTTTTCCTCGCGAAAAGTATATTTTCATAGATGTAATGGCAAGGGACTGTCATTATATTTATTTCTTTAAATAGTTCTTTTAAAGAATCACGACTACTTAAGTTATAAATCGCTCTAATGGCCCTCTTATGTAATACAAAAAAAATAAAATATATAAATGCAACCCGTTTTCCTTGGTCACGGCATCACGCGTGAATGGCTGGACCGATTTGGCTAATATTGATTTTGAATGATTTTTGGATGTCCAGGGAATGTTTAAAAGGTAAGAAAATATGAAGAAATTGAAGGGAAATAGTAAAAACAACCATTTCATTTTCCCATACAAATAGCAACCCTTGATACATCCCACTGCTGGGCACGAGTCTCTCCCCTTTTTGGGAGGAGGCCTGGAGCTTACTCCACCACGTTTCTCCAATACGGGTTGGTGGAGATAAGGGTTAGTGGCCAACCCGGATGTCTTCAAACCGCCCATAAGGCCTCCGACCAGGTTTAACGACTGCTATCTATCGATAGCAACCGGGACCGACGGCTTAACGTGCCCTCCGAAGCACGGAAACACACGTTTATATTAGCCACTAACGTCCACCCATCACACACCCGACCGCGCCAGTATCGCTTAACCGAATAGATCGCTTCCGATGAATTCCGATCTATCGGAGATAACGCTCTACAGACCCGAAATAAGCCGAAGTCTCCTTCCTAGGCTCGATGTGCAATATTTATTGTTGAGCACTGTACGTAATTGCCATAGAGCAACGCGGCCCACCGGCGGACCGGAGGGGAGTAGCCATAGCGTTTATTACCGATGCAAAACAGTCTATCATTTTTTGCGGGGGGAAATGCGTGCGACACACACGCACACTACAAAAATCGTCTATTACTACGAAACTCACACCTTGACTTTAACAAAATACAGAAACAATTTCACGCACACATTTAAACATCTAGGCGAGGTATAGGCCCATTATTTGGGCACTTTGACAGGGGAAAGCCTGCATATGGCTACTCCCCTCCGGTGTTGCTCTATGGTAATTGCCTATTAACCTCAAAAGAGTAATATTCAAATGTTTCTGTTGACCAAAGACATATAAAGCATATATTTAAAATCAAGATGGTAGGAAACTCAACATCCTGGATGCACCCACGTGGAAATCCCGTGGTCTCCTTTCCGTTATGAATGGAACTTCCATTCAACGGCTAAGGAATCACTGTTGTGTGACGCGCCATTTTTGTTTTGTCCTTTTTTTTTTTGGGGTCTTCGACTTTGGATTGAAGTATTTTATTGTGGAAAATTTATGTGTGTTCATAAGCTTATATTCATTCATGATTTTACTGGTCAGGGAACTCTCGGCTTGTTCAATAATCTATTTAATGTAGTTTTATTAGGGTAAATATATTGTCTTGATAAAAAATGTAAGTAAGGTACCTACTCGTTTCTACATTTGCCACTCTTTTTTTTTCTCGCTCAATGTTTATCAAATTAATATGCTTAAAAGGGTTTTCGAGATTTTATAATGAAATGTATTTATAGTCAATAAGTAAGTTATTGTACTATTTATTTTTCGCAATAACACATGCGAGTGAACTTAAGAAATTAAAGAAAAAACGAAAAGATTTTTTTTTCCTGCTAGAAGTCATTTTTTTCCGTTTTTTCTTTAATTTCTTAAGAAGTAAGTACTTGATATTTTTTTATCACTTCGAAAAACGAGAAAATCACAAAAACTATAAAATTTTCAAAATTTTTTTTTCAAGTATGTAAAAGTAGCAGTCGCAATTAAAAAAAAAACAGCTATTTACAGGTATTCCATGTATTGGCTACAAACATCGACTATGAAACCAACTGATTGGTCTGTGGCTACAAAGAACATACGACTTCTTTACGATATTCAATAAACTGAAAAGTCTATTATATCGGTTGCCTAACTAGCATAGTTGGTAATAGATGGCGCTGCTGCTACCATAAAGCAATGCAATAGATGTGAAGGAAAGATTTGACAAATCGGGCAGGGCTTCAGTAGCTCGATTGGAAGAGCGGCTGGACTAGATTCCCAGTAGGTCGCGAGTTCGAGTCTCGCCTGAAGTCAAATTTTTCTTTCCATTTTTCTTTAAAAATAAAATACAAAGAACATGTTATCATTTTAGAGATTTTGAAAGAGCCCCTCATACTGATTGTATTCCGTTTAGATGGTAAAGAGCTGCTTTTTTTTGACATAATATAATTTAAAAAATCTTAAAAATAGTACATCAGGTTTACCTATTTTATAATGTACTAGCTGTGCCCGCGAAAACGTCCGCGTGAGATTTTTTTTTTTTTTATGTAATGAAAGTGGCAAACAAGCTTGCAGTTCACATTGATGTTAAGTGCAGCCTACAGCCTACAGACACCCACACAATGAACAGAGGTCAAAATGCAAATGCGCTGCCACTCCTGAGGCATTAGGTGTTATGCCTCTGTGCCGGAAATTACAGAGCCGTACATTACCACCTGACCGAAACATGATAGTGCTGAACACTACCATTTAACGGCAAGTATATTAGGTAATGCGGTGGTGCCTACGCCCGCGAGCTCCATCACTGGAGCTCTACCACCAGTAATTATGATTGTTCAGCATCTACCCGGGCAAAGTCGTGGGCGCAGCTAGTATAAAAGTAACCTAAGTTACTCCTTATTACATCAGCTATCTGCCAGTGAAAGTCCCGTCAAAATCTGTCTAGCCGTTCCCAAGATTAGCCCCGCCACACAGACAGAGAGACAGACAAAAATTGTAAAAAATGTTTTGGTATATGTACCGCGTATACACACATATGCATTTAGTCAAAAGCGGTTATTTTAATATTACAAACAGACACTCCAATTTTATTTATTTGTATAGATAACTCTGTTACGTCTGTGTACGGTACAGTTCACTTACCGTCAACATAACTTTTTTTTTTTTTTTTTTTAGTTATTATGGCATCGCTATTACGCATATTGCCAGTGTCAAGTAAAACGATATTTCGTATTTATTTAAGCAGCGTCAAAGTTAGTATAATATCAAGTATAATATGTAAGTATTAAGTATATAAGTTATCAAGTATAATATGTCAGTCAAGTGAGTTACAATCAAGTTATTCGAGTAAAGCGATGGCTACTTTACCAGAACATTTACAATGAAGTTTTGGAGGCAACCTGAAAGGTCGTGTTTTCGCGCTGTTATTCTATTTCACTATACACGGGCACCGTAATAAACCTATATCAAACAAAATGCCACCAACTTTATTCAATCTATCTTTAAAATACACCAAGAAAATGAAATAAAATAAGAGCACCATACGCCTCTTTCGAGGTTCACGCCAAAACTCTTCTTTCCACTTGTATAAGGTGCATAAAAACATCCCCGACCACAAACAACCCGCGTTTTTATCGCTCGAGGCAACGGCGCGTACACATACAGCCGTTACCGATCGATATGTCGAACGCTGGGTGTCTGAGGGTGAATGATTATACATTTGATTTGAATTGCGTTGAGGATTTGTTTCATTTTGATGAGCCATTTGGTCGAGCGGTGTGTGTCGACCGTTTTAACCGAGGTTCACGGGTTCGATCCCCGCACCGGGACAAATGTTTGTATGGCCTGCAGATATTTGTTTCGGGTCTGGGTGGTTTGTGTACAACGGCACCCACGACCCATGTTTATACGTAGTGTGGGGGTAAGTATATTTTTATTTATTATTGCGTTAAGGATTTGTTTCATTTTAGACCCACTTATTGCACAGTATTCAATTTATTATTTGACTAGCGGCCCGCCGGCTTCGCGCGGTTGGAATGTTACCTACCTTCTCCTATTCATCTTAGCGTGATGTTATGCCTAAATCCTTCCTCAATAAAAGGGATATCTAACACTGAAACAATTTTTCAAATCGATCCAGTAGTTCTTGAGATTAGCGCGTTCAAGCAAACAAACAAACTCTTCAGCTTTATAATATTAGTATAGATAAGTAATAAAAAAGTTGGATATGTTTTTATCGTCGACCTACGAGTTCCGTCACCTCTAGCTGGAGCTCTACCACCAGTAAGAATTACAGACATGTGTGAGCAGTATAACAAGAGAACATAATTGACACAAATATCGTTCCAAATATCGATCAATAACGGCTGTATGTGTACGCGCCGTTGCCTCGAGCGATAAAAAAATGCGGGTTGTTTATAGTCGGGGTTGAAAGCGCCCGTTAGATCTGTCAAGTGTTATTGCAATTTTAATTTTACAGATGTACCCTCTCATAAGCATATCCTAGTTCAAGTGTTGCTAAAAATAAATACGAAGAGTAAGAAATTGACAAAACCAGAGTATTACTTATAGCTAAGTTTCTAATGGATGTTTAAATAAGGGGTTAGTTTTTTTTTATAAGTTAATAGGGCCTTTATATATTAATATTATGTATGTGAAGACTGAAGCGCGCATGGCCCAGCGGCTGGTATAGATCGTAAGCGATCTGCAAGCGAGCGACCGCTAGTGGCAAATTAAATGCGCGTTTCCGTGTTTCGGAGGGCACGTTAAGCCGTCGGCCCCGGTTGCTATCGATGGATAGCAGTCGTTAAACCTTGTCGGAGGCCTTATGGGCGGTTTGAAAACATCCGACAGTGGGTTGGCCGCATACCCACCCACCTCCACCAATCCGCATTGGAGCAGCGTGGTGGAGTAAGCTCCAGGCCTCCCCCCAAAAAGGGGAGAGACTCGTGCCCAGCAGTGGGACGTATAATGGGTTGCCATTATTATTATTATTATTAATAGGGCCTTTATATATTAATATTATGTATGTGAAGACTGAAGTTGGCATGGCCCAGCGGCTGGTGTAGATCGTAAGCGATCTGCTCGGTTAAGCACTACGGGCGCGGTCGGGTAGTGTGATGGGTGACCGCTAGTGGCAAATGAAATGCGCGTTTCCGTGCTTCGGAGGGCACGTTAAGCCGTCGGCCCCGGTTGCTATCGATAGTTAGCAGTCGTGAAACCTTGTCGGAGGCCTTATAGGCGGTTTGAAAACATCCGACAGTGGGTTGGCCGCTTACCCACCCACCTCCACCAATCCGCATTGGAGCAGCGTGGTGGAGTAAGCTCCAGGCCTCGACCCAAAAAAGGGGAGAGTCTCGTGCCCAGCAGTGGGACGTGGAGGGCACGTTAAGCCGTCGGCGGTTGCTATCGATGGATAGCAGTCGTTAAACCTTGTCGGAGGCCTCATGGGCGGTTTGAAAACATCCGACAGTGGGTTGGCCGCTTACCCACCCACCTCCACCAATCCGCATTGGAGCAGTGTGGTGGAGTAAGCTCCAGGCCTCGACCCAAAAAAGGGGAGAGTCTCGTGCCCAGCAGTGGGACGTATAATGGGTTGCCATTATTATTATTATATTATGTATGTACGCCAAGTCGTCAAGGTAGGTAGAGAGCGTGGATCGCCCAATATCGTCGTTCCAAGACTCTTCTTATTGGTCATGACAAAAGGTTTCGCAGAGCGGCACACCGCGGACACTCTGCTGAAATTCCTTATCGGCTTATTCTGGTACCTACTACTACACAGACATCAATCAGGACGTGTTTTTACATGCACACACACAGTTGCCCGCTCGTAACCTGTGCACGAGGCTACCGGCATGGTACTCAAGGAGAGGTGCTGCTGCAAGAGGGAAAATCAAGTGGGACGTCGAAGTGTCTATTCTATACGTAGTAATATTACATATTCTCTGCGAGCGGCAAGGAAACGTCCAATAGCCTGACGCGCTGCGGTGTGTCCTTTTTATGCCCCGCCCACAGTGTGTCTATTTACGTGGAACCATCTTTTTTGGCTTTACATTATTATTCGTAGACCTCATCCAACTAATGTATCTTGAAAAAGCTTTTCACTGTGCTTTTCAATGTAAAACAGATTTAATAACTCTGATTCGTTATGGCGACATTGGCGACCTGCATATTCTCATCAATTTATAGACTTTTGTAACTAAGGGGAAGAAGAAAGCTTCCAATCATCTCAAACGGACAATATATCGATTTTTTTCTCTCCAATAATGTCTAACGGTTACATGTATACAATTTCCGATTCTCAGCAGATGCATCAATGTCTCGGTCATCTTAACAATAGTGTATCTCCCCTCGTATAAGGTACTTCCCCTCCTACATCAATCAGGTCAAAGGTAACGTCTTGGCGCGTGCCGGGGAACATCTGGCCATCGACAATAGAGCGACAAGTGAATTTTCGAATCTCGAACGCAGCTGTCACAGCTGCTAAGGAATCGCGGACGGTCTTGCACCTTTGGAAGGTTTTTTTGTGGCTTACATGCATCATATAGGTGTTAATTGTAGTGTAACAACATTTGATAAACTGAGGTTTCACACATCACACATATCACACAAACATGCGCATCGACGAGGCCTCTAAGCGGTTCTCGCGGTGCTGCAGTACTGAGTCACTCGCTACGTCGAGTGTCGATGCGCGTTTTTGTGTTAGTGTGCCGTTTTGACAGTTTGGTACGTAGTTTCCATACTGTTCATGTTTGTACTGTGGTAGTACCACACGATTTTTTACACGAGAACATAGACCCGAGGGGAGCGCAGATGTCCGATTAGATAAGAACACAGTTTAAACTTGAAATAGATATCTATTATCTATATTATTTATTGCAAATTGTTGCGGACATCGCAAACGCATTTTCGGTTTTCAATTTAGATTTCTTTATTGGCTATTATTTTTTTTTTGTCTTTGATACTTCACTGTAACAAGCTGTGCCCGCGACTTTGTCGGCGTAGAATTTAATTCTAAAATAAAATGATAAGTATTCCTTATTAAGTCAGCTATCTGCCAGTGAAATTCCCGTCAAAATCGGTCAAGCCGTCCCCGAGATTAGCCGGAACAAACAGACATACAAAAATTGTAAAAAAAATCTACGCGGACTGCCGTGTGTACATAAATACACATTTAGTAAAAAGCGGTTATTTTTATATTACAAACAGACACTCCAATTTTATTATCATAATTGTATAAATGTATAATATAAATAGATTATATTATACTAGCTGTGCCCACGACTCCATCCGCATTGATCTGACTCCAGATACTGAGCAATCATTTTGTTAAATTCTACGCGTACGGAGTCGCAGGCACAGCGAATGTCTTAAAAGCCCTTATTCAAATCTTTAACCAATAAAATGCCCAATAAAACTTGTCTAAATGACAAAATAGGCATTCAAACACGATGGTCCTTTGTCACCGATACAAAAATACGGAAACGGAAGCACGTGCGCATGCGCATCCCTTTCACTCTCATTCATAAATACCGTTTCATTGATGTTTTGACGATTTGGACGTACGATGTGAATATTGGATTGAATTAAAAGTGACAGTCGCCTTCCTATATTGGGTGGGCCCGCACCTTGTACACCTTATCAAAAAAATACGTAGAATCATGGAAAATACTCAAAAAATAATTTGAATCGTTGTTATTTGTTTTCGGAAGTATTTATTTTCTTTTTTTATGTAATGGAAGTGGCAAACAAGCATGCAGTTCACATTGATGTTAAGTGATGACTGCAGCCTAGAGACACCCACACGAAGACCAAGGTCAAAATGCAGATGCGTTACCACTCCAGGGGCCTAAGGTGTTATGTGCCGGAAATTATATTATCATGTAGGTATACTTCAATTACTGGCAATTGAAAAAATGGCCAAATTTCATTTCATTTATTTTATAGTCATTTGCAAATGACATAATTTGGACAGTGTTAACACCTGGGCCCAAAAATGTATGGAACACTATCATTCTCCTTTGCGCATTTAAAGCGTAATATGTGTGGCCGGCATAACCATCAACGTCTGCTACTGTGTGTATTGTGCATTATGCTTTATTATATATTAGTGCATTATTTGCCATTGCCATTACAAAAAAAAAAACGTAAGAAAATATGATCTCTGTCACGTTATAGGTTATCTATATCTTTAGTAACAATATATTTATATAAGGTCTTATTATTCTTATTTAGATTTATTCTGTTGATTTATATAATCAATTGCTGTTCGTTAGTCTCGCTAAAACTCGAGAACGGCTGGACCGATTTGGCTTATTTTGGTTTTGAATGATTTCTGGAAATCCAGGGAAGGTTTAAAAGGTAAGAAAATATGAAGAAGTTCAAGGGAAATAGTAAAAACCACAATTTCATTTTCCCATACAAATAGTCCGTATCTATCAAACCTTTGACACATTATTTCATTCTGAGGCAATACGAAGTTTGCCGAGTCAGCTAGTCTTTAATATTAAAGTGCACATTTCTAATCCCATAACGTTCAAAAGGTTATGTCAAAAGCCGTTAGATAATCAACTGTGTACACAAAACGGTTACTCCCCCAACCATAGACACGTGCTCAGTTTTTTTTTATGACAATCGAAGCAGCAACATACACCATTGAGGGTGTCACAATGGTTGGTCGCGTGCGCGGGTGCAAGTGTTCTTATAATTCTTTTTTTTACTATTTACAGGGTTTTTTGAACGGTTATGTGATTTAATATAAGTTAAATATGGTATGTTTTGTAATTGGATTTGACAGCATATTTTTTTATGCCTAAACTCAGGTGAGGTTGCTAATCTAAAAAAAGTTTATCTGTAGGTCATACAAATAGTCACACACCGCTGCACCAACTGGCTCGTCAGATCTATATCTATACTATTTGTATTTATTATTATTATAAAGAGGAAACATTTACGTTTTTGTATGTATGTATGTATGTAATGTATCGTTTTCACACAAAACTACTGAACCGATTTAAAAAATTCTTTTACTTTTTTATGTAATGTAAGTGGAAAGCAAGCATGCAGTTCACAATGAGGTTAAGTGATGACTGCAGCCTATAGACACCCACACAAAGACCAAGGTCAAAATGCAGTTGCGTTACCACTCCTGAGGCCTAAGGTGTTATGCCTCTGTGCCGGAAATTACAGGGCCGTACATTACCTGACCGGAACACGATAGTGCTTACCTAATATACTTGCCATTTAGCGGCAAGTATAATAAGTAATGCGGTGGTGCCTACGTCCGCGAGCCGTCACTGGAGCTCTACCACCAGTAAAGAATCACTATTAAAAAGCTGCATCTTCACTGAGTGACATAGGCTATGTTACATTCATTGAACCCGTGCGAAGACGGGAGGAGCCGCTAGTATCTAATTATAATATTCTTGTAATTAAAATAATTTAATATTTTTTTGTCAGAACCGGGATGTCTGGCGCTCTACAGTCTCTGCCTACCCCGTTAGGGACCTGGCGTGAAGATACATACATACATACATAAAATAATTTACATGAGAAAAAGAAAAAATGTGTTAATATTTTCCCTTTTCCTCCTCTATTATTGAGAAGGCAAAGGAGGAAACAAGTTATACAGCCACATATGTTTGTGTCTATGGTTAGATACTTTTTCTTCACTCAACAAACACTAGCACTAAGGAAACAGCTTCATTCAGCCGCAGTTGCTCAATTAAGAGAAGTTTACATCAATTAGCGCAAACATCTTTCATTTGACGTTATTAAGCCGTATTGCATCTGTATCCTCCAACGGTTTTTGTTTTTGTTTTTTTTTTGAAGGGGATTTATTCGTCATTGGAGTAGTTTTTTTTTGGGTGTAGAAAATGTTTTAAAGTAGGTACATATTGTTAACTAACATAATACTGTTTTATAAGTTATTTGAAATATGTGTTTTAAATTACAAGTGGTAGAGCTGCAGTGATTGAGTTAGTGGTTAGTGGTTGTAGGCATCACTGTATTACACAGTTAAGCGCTATTGTGTAGTTACCAGGTGGTTACATTTCAGCTTAAAAAAGCTTCAGTAGTGCCTCTCTTTGCCACTTTTATAAAATAAAAAAAAGAAGTTTTTAAGAACTTACCAAAAAAAATTACAGTTCTTTTAGGCTTCAGTATTTACTTACCATTCGGTCTGCATGCTTCTTTGCCACTTTTATAAATCTATCTATCACTTTCATAAAAATCGATTGCTGTTCGTTAGTCTCGCTAAAACTCGAGAACGTCTGGACCAATTTGGCTAATTTTGGTTTTGAATGATTTTTGGAAGTCCAGGGAAGGTTTAATAGGTAAAAAAATATGAAGAAATTGAAGGGGAATAGTAAAAACTACAATTTTATTTTTCCATACAAATAGTCCGTATCTATCAAACCTTTGACACATTAAATCTTTTTTTTATGTCAAATCATTGACAGACAAGCAGACGGGCCACCTGATGGAAAGTGGTTACCGTCGTCTATGAACATTTGCAACATCAGGGGAGTTGCCAATGCGCTGCCAGCCCTGAACGACTCTTTTGACGCCAGTTTTAAAGAGCCCCATATTGTAGCGCCGGGGGAACACCTCTAAGGGAAGTTCGTTCCACAATTTGCACGTTCTGGGCAGTAATGAAAGCGCGAATCGGACCTCAACGGTCCAATTCGCGCATTTCCAAGCATCCAGTCTGTGCGGGTGGAACTTCTCCCTTCGGCGGGTGGTGCGATGTAGGAATATCGACTTCATAATGTCTCATTGTGAGACAATATGAAGTTTGCCGGGTCAGTTAGTTAAAGATAAAAAATGAACTTAAAAAAAAATATCTTGTCTTTCGACAATGTTTCCCATTTAAAGAGAGGCAAGTGATTTTTTGTTTCACAAAACATACCGGGATAACCGCGAAACCAATAACCGTTACAATATTCGGTTACCGCTTCCCTCCGGTACGTTACCGATATCCTTCCGCCGACCTTGGCTCTATATTTAGATGCCACATGTCGCAGTGATGTCACTGCTGCAGAATTGCAGTCGTTAACATTCCGCACTGAACTGGGTTGGGCCTAACTTTTTTGGAATTCGACGAATAATTGGGAATCATAATCCCTGTCTTTATATTAACATAGCGAGATCGCTGAAGTGTGTCTGATGGTGTAGGCTATAATAATTATCACATAGACATTCACTGGTTAGAGCTCCAGTTACGGAGCTCGGCATAAATCATAATAAAGACAGTGATATTAAACATAGTAGGCAGTAGGCAGGTTTGAAAGGAAATACCTAGATTATGCTGTCTACGTAAACTGTAGGTGACTTGGCTTGAACATCATTCAGTCAACTGCATTAAACCTGTTGACACAACGGTTAGTACCGAAAAAAAACGATAATTGTCTATGCCCACAAAAAACCGCGCCAAAGTGAAAACCGTTCAGAAACCCGCTCACAAAAGATGCACCTAAAAGTACACACAAAAGAGGTCTGATTTAAATAAAATGTTTTCTTTTTAAACTCCTTAGCAGCCATTTTGTGTCTTATCGCAAATATTTTAAAGGTTATTTTTTAATATCAAGGGCCAGTTGCAAGCAGGTTACCGACGGTTACTGCCGACTGATAACACAGCTTAATTTTCGGTCTGTTGTGTTATAACAATAGTTATTGATACTTACCACTTGACTTAATTAACTATAAGCGTTTTAACTTGAAATCCTTAGGCTTTGCTCATATTAGATATTAGGAGCCCGCTACTTCGTTCGCGTTAAATTGACATAACTTTTTTTTTTATTTCAGAACCGATTGACATGAACAACAAACAATAAATTAAACTTACCACAATATATTCATGAAAGCGCATCTGAATCGGATAAGCCGTTTCTGAGATCAGCGTGCACAAACACACAGACAAACAGGCAAAAAAATACATTTTTGGGTTCGGCATTGGTAAATAATACCCTGCTATTTTTTAATTTAATGATTAAATGTATAGATATTATATTATAATATCTGGGGATCTATTAGCAAAAGAAAAAACCTACTTTGTTTGCCTGTTTGTGCGTCTCGCTTTCACGAACAAACGGCTGAAACTACTTTAATTAAATTTTAAATGGACTATGTTTAAGATCCTGTTAAGGATTTTTTTTTTATGTTATGGACGTGGCAAACAAGCATGCAGTTCACATTGATGTTAAGTGATGACTGCAGCCTATAGACACTCACACAAAGACCAAGGTCAAAATGCAGATGCGTTGCCACTTCTGAGGCCTAAGGTGTTATGCCTCTGTGCCGGAAATTACAGGGCCGTACATTACCACCTGACCGAAACACGATAGTGCTGAACACTACCATTTAGCGGCAAGTATATTAGGTAATGCGGTGGTGCCTACACCCTCGAGCTCCGTCACTGGAGCTCTACCACCAGTAAAAATATAGGATAGGATATAGGCAGTTTCAAGAATTAAAACCCCCTTACGATTTTTAATAGGGAATGAAAGTTTGTGTTTAATTTTTTACGAATTTCACGTAGACAAGTTGCCGGCAAAAGTTAGTTGATTATGAAGAATTGATTATTGTTATATCGAAATCCTAATCTATCTACTTATTATGTCTCTGTGACAGTTATGGCGGGACCATACATATAAACAATCTGTTTACTCTATATGAGATTATAAAAAGAGTCTTACTAATAGTTTTTTTAGGTTTTCTAGTAAAATATAGTCTGTGACTCATAGAAATAGTTAATAAATAAATATTATAAGCGCAAACAGCTTCGGGATCAATGAATAACGGCTTTCTTGTAATCAGTGCGGCCCCTTGCCGTTACTGCAGCAAAAAAAAAGACTCCCTTCTGATAAGAGGTTGCAACGACTGCATCCATTGTTAGCGAACTAGGGGTGATAGCATTAAAAATATGTCCAAGATAAAGGGTAGAAAAAAAGTTTTTTTTGGTTTTTTTTTTTAAATAATTGTATTTTTTTTTGTTTGGAATTAATTCTGCTTGTTATCTCCTTTTTTGCAATTTTTTTCTATTTTAGGTTTTTTTTTCGCTAATTTATGGTAGGCATTAACTACGCATTTTAAAACGGTTAGTACTTATTACCTATGGTATTAAAATGGAGGAATATTGTCTTAGGAATTGAAAGTAGAAAATGTGTTGTAGAGTCCATAAACTAAGAAAAGAAAACATTTATTTGGACAGCACAGAGACATGACGATACAAATTGCCAGACGATTAGTACACAGGTACAATTAAACAAAAAGCAAAAACAATAACAATTAAAAAAATATATACAAGATACCATAATCCATTTTCAAAGTTGAATGCAAATACCTACGACTGCGTTGGTAAATTCTGAAAAGTAAATAAAAAATCCGTTGACATTAACGGTTACTTTTACTTTATTCACAAACCCCAACCCTTACTGCTAATATGTTGGATATTGATTATTTATAAGGTTACCCTGGGTTCATCTTTATATTAAAATTTATATAAGTACCCTTTTATTGTGATTGATTAATATTGATATTAACGTTTTTAATATCTAACAGCTGTATAGTTTTACATAATTACATTTATAAGATTTAAGCAAGAAGGTTTAAATTTCTCTTTGATTAGGTAATTTCAGCCGAACATGCGGACGAAACCTAGTTTTATCATAATAAAGATATTGTTAGTACTATGTAACTAAAATTATACATAAAAACACGATTCTCTTACATACAACAAAATGTTTACTTATCCACCAATACGGACATAAAATAAAGGTTAAGATGATCGTTTACAGTATTATAAATCGCTTGCGATTGTCTTCAAATGTGTTAAAATATTAAATTAAGCATATTTCGATAATAAAAGTATAATATGTACAATGAGTAAAATAAATGAATGCAGAATCTTACTTGATTTCTAAACGAAACATGTTTGACAGATAACATATACGTCAAGGACGAAAGCGCGCGAATTCGCTAATGTCACATGATATCAAAAAAGGTTGAAACAGAAACGTGTTAATTCGTGAGAAATTAGTTCGAATTCCGTATTTCCCATAACCTTTGTTACATATCGAGGGTATGGAGGTAAGGAACTAGTTTTAAAATTCCATTGTAAAAAAAAATGGTCAACCATTATACTTTGTGAAAAGGGTCTGGCTATTGTCTGAGACAGTATTGTTGCCTCTTCGGGGCTCCTTGAGCCTCAGTTGTCTGTGTTCCACTTACCATGGAGGACGTAGTGGCTGCGTCCGCTCTCTGGTCGGTTTTTTGGAATCTTATGTTTCTTTTTTTCAACCAGTGCCTTGGATATGGTTATTTCATATTTCCAGTGATATGTTCTTTATTTTGATTCAAAAATTGTGTACAGAGTGTAGTGTAGTGTTAAAATTTCCAAAATTTATTGTGGAGTTTAATTTTTTATAGATTTTATTTCGTGAAAATGAAGTTGATACTCCGTAAATATTTTATGTATGTATGATGTGTGTATTATATTTATTTTGATGTGTTTTTCCAAATATATTTACTTTCTTCTGACCTCTAAATAGTTTTTGTATGGTGTATTTTGTAAAAAGTGATGCGTAAAAATATGTTTCTAAACCGCAGCATATAAATAGCTAATTGTTATCATAATTAGGCATTGATCTGTCCCTAAATTGCTAAAATAAACATTATATTTGAATCCCTATATTATTAATAATAATAACCCTTACTAATATTATAAATGCAAAAGTAACTCTGTCTGTCTGTCTGTTACCTTTTCACGTCCAAACGACTGAACCGATTTTAATGAAATTTGGTACAGAGATAGAGTTCACTTTAAGAAAGAACATAGGGCTACTTAGTTATTTATAAAAAGACATCCACGCGGATGAAGCCGCGGTCACCAGCTGGTATTATTCTAGGATATTTCGTATATTTCTTTGAAACTCTTGACCAGTGGTATTACAGCCCATAATTAAATTTTCTCCTAATTTCATTTTAAGACTAATATAATACAAAAACTTGTTATTGAGATAAAAATTTAAGCTGTCCAAAGCAGGAAACGTGTGTTATTAAAATAGGTTTATTTTTCATAAATACTAAATTATTTATCTTTCTTATTATGTATTTTTCCCTTATCATTGTCATGTCACACACTGTTAAATTTTAGCATGTACTTATTTTTTTTTTCTTAGCTCCTAATTTGTACACACCTACTTCTTCCTAAGCGCATTTCTGTATAATTAAGGTTGTCTGGAAGAAATCGCTGGTGGCGATAAGGCCGCCTGTTGTATTTACTGTCCATGTATTATTTCTGTTTTGTGATTCTGTTGAGTGTACAATAAAGAGTATTATTATTATAATTTTTTTCATGAAGTTTTTTGATGAATGTTCTGCATTCAATTTATAAATTATGACTGTAGTAACATGTATGCATCTTCCCCTCCAAGTCCCTTATGGTGTAAGCAGAGAGTGTGGTGCGCCAGATATCCCGGTCCTGACACACCTCCTGTGCTGGAAATTACAGGATGAATGCAGAAGAAGTTCTGCATTCATCCTGGAATTTCTAGCACAGAGGGATAATACCTAAGGCCTGAGGAGTGGTAACGCATCTGCATTTTAACCTTGGTCTTTATGTGGGTGTCTATAGGCTGCAGTCATCACTTAACATCAGTGTGAACTGCATGCTTGTTTGCCTCTACCATTACATTAAAAAAAAAACATTTTCTTCATACATTAAGCCAAACGAGAAACATTTTCCCTAAAATAAATTTCAAATTCATTTATCTCAAGCAATGCTCCAATTTTAAATAATTTTGTGTTTTTGTTGTTTTATCTATTTTTAAGTTTTGAGTTTGAGTTTTTTACAGCAATTTTCAGAGCATATCCAACTCTGGTTCTTTGTTTTTGCACAGTTAACATTTCATTTAAACAGTTCCTGACCGACGACCTTTCCTTAAAAAAAAAACTTAGAATATCGTGGTGCAACCCAAGGTTATAATACTCTGAAAATGTTAATATGGTAATCTTTGACTTGTGTTTTGCTAAAAATAAAAATGCAGGCGCGAATTTCTTAACCAATCTCTCTTTTTATATTTTACTAGCAAAATAATAAAAAAATACGCTTACACTCACAGCCCCACAGTAGGTATAAAACCTGTGTAGTGGGTGCCGTTGTACACATACAAAACATACACAAACACCCAGACCCGAAACAAATATCTGTAGGCCATACATATATTTGTCCCGGTGCGGGGATCGAACCCGCAACCCTTCGAATCAAACGGTCATCTCACACCGCTGGACTAACCGGGTCGTCTAAATTCTCGCACCTTTGTCTGTGTTATTATACATACACAATCAAGATCACACACTGTCAATAAAACTTTCGATAGTTGAAAGAATGTGTAAAAGGTATTCTGTTCCCTTTTTACAAACTAACAAGTTAGAGTTCAGAAGAAGAAAAGGCAATAATAGTAGGTTGCCTAACTAGCATAGTGGGGCAATAGATGGCGCTACTGCTACTATAAAGCAATGCAATAAATGTGAAGGAAAGATTTGACAAATCGGGCAGGACTTCAGTAGCTCAGTTGGAAGAGCGGCTTGACTAGGTTCCCAGTGGCCGCGAGTTCGAGTCTCGCCTGAAGTCAAATTCATTAAAAATATATTTTTTAACTTACTACAAAAACAGTGGTGGTTCTCAATCTGACTGTATTTTTTTAATATTTATTACTTACTAGCTGACCCGGCAAACTTCGTATTGCCTCAGAATGAAATAATGTGTCAAAGGTTTGATAGGTACGGACTATTTGTATGGTAAATAAAATTGTAGTTTTTACTGTTTCCCTTCAATTTCTTCATATTTTCTTACCTTTTAAACCTTCCCTGGACTTCCAAAAAATCATTCAAAACCAAAATTAGCCAAACCCGTCCAGCCGTTCTCGAGTTTTAGCGAGACTAATGAACAGCAATTGATTTTTATATATTTACCCCCTTATTCATAAACGTACATTAGATACGTTTTAGCTATAGAATGTATTGTCTTTGTCAGTTGAATTGTCAAATGTGCAGGATAGAAAAGGACAAAGGAGAGATAAGCAACACTTTAGCTATAATACGTTAATGAATAAGAGGGATAGACTAGAGGTTAAACATACTTTTTATATTTGTTTTATATTATTTCGCATTAACACATGCTTGTGAAATATATTTTATTTAAAGAAAAATGGAAATAAAAATTTGACTTCAGGCGAGACTCGAACTTGCGGCCTACTGGGAATCTAGTCCAGCCGCTCTTCCAATTGAGCTACTGAAGTCCTTTTCTGAAGTTTTTTTTTTCCTTAAATAAAATACTTTTTATACGCCTATATACTTATGAACTTAAAATCGAATTAACTATTTTTGATGATTATTATAATAATCGAAACCTTCTCTTGTTGCAGGTTAATAACGGAGAATTTCAAAATCAACTCCGGGAACAACGCAACGAAGCGGAAACAGAGCGAAGCGTTATCCACCAACTACAAAATTAAAATGAACCCGCACTCCCTGGACTTCAACCGACCAGTCTCGCCCATCACACCAAAACGCCGAGTTCTTGGCGAAATACAAACAAACCGATTAAATTCTATAGACCGTATAACTTATAAATCACCTACGATAGATCGACTCAGTTCTCCTTTAGGTTCCCTTAAATCGCCCAATGATCGACTAAGCTCACCGTTAGCGAGTTCGTTCAACACCACACCCATTAATGACCGACTAAACTCGCCACTAGCGAGTTCGTTCAAAACCACACCCATAATTGACCGAATAAGCGCGCCTTTGGGTTGCTTCAAAAATTCTCCCACAATCGACCGATTAAGCTCCCCATTGGGTTGTAGTTTCAAATCGCCCACAATCGACCGAATTAACGGCCCTTTAGGTTGTAGCTTCAAAAATTCTCCCTCGATGGACCGACTAAGCTCGCCTTTGTCTACCATTAAGAATACTCCGAATATCGAACGAAAAAGCTCTCCTTTGGCTAGTAGCTTCAAAAATACGCCCACCATCGACCGAATAGGCTCGCCTTTAAGTACACCCACAATAAATAGGTTACAATCCCCACTTATCGATCGATGTTCACCGTTGACCAGTCGAAAAAGATCGACGAAGATTGGAAGGATTTTGGAGGAAAGGTCGAAGTTTAAGATGTGTAATAAGGAGAACAAGCCGATGGAGACGTTCATGAAGCTCGATGTAGAGGAAGAGACGAGGGATTGTTCGTTTAGTTACGAATGCTCGAATGATTGGTCGATGACTAAGGTTAGTGTTCATTTTACTGATAATAATAATATAATAAAATAATAAACTTAACTTCACGCCTGTAATCCCCGAAGGGGTAGGCAGAGGTAAATGCATGCATTTAGTATACATGCAAACACCCACGACTCGCCGGTTACGTTTTGGCCCATGTAACAGGTGGCGAACCTGTTGCCATCTCCGGGCACATTACCAAACTCCGAGGTACTGGGAAACTTCCAGAAAATGGAAAAAATCCCAATAGAAGCAGAGATAAAGGATTTTAAACCGATATCTCTGATAGTCCTCGACCCGGGAATCGAACCCAGGACCTCCAGTGTAATAGTAGTGGCCTGCTACCACTACGCTACTGAGGCAGTTAAAAAATAATAATATATCTCCATAGGCCCAGCCAGCTAGTCCCCTCAGTTCACCCACATAGCCCAAAGTTTGGCGAGTCATTTATCATTACAATAGTCCCATGTATTCTGCGGGGTCTGTCTGTGTCTATATTAACTATTGATGCAGTCAGAGAGAGGCCCCGCCGAATAAAACCCATTACAAAGTAGATCAAAATTCTCGAAAGGGCCTCGACGTATTAGACCCCCCGTGTCCCCGCGCAAGCTCGACAAAGGACCGGGGTTTAAATTGGACCCCGTGCTGACAGGAGTAATAATATTGGCAACCCTTGATACGTTCCACTGCTGGGCACGAGTCTCTCCCCTTCTTGGGAGGAGGCCTGGAGCTTACTCCACCACGCTGCTCCAATACGGGTTGGTGAAGATAAGGTTTAGTGGCCAACCCGCTGTCGGATGTTCTCAAACCGCCCATAAGGCTTCCGACAAGGTTTAACGACTGCTATCTATCGATAGCACTAGCGGTCACCCATCGACCGCGCCCGTGTCGTAGATCGAATTTTACTGATAACTACTGCGTTTTTTTAATGGACGGTACAAACATGATACGGTACACGATAGTGCTGAACCCTACCATTTAGCGGCAGATAGATTAGGTAATGTGGTGGCTCCTAAACCCTCGAACTCCTACACTGCAACTCTACCGCCAGTAAGAAACTCTCTTACTCATCTTACACACTTACTACCTTCCGATACAAAGCCCAATAGCAGTTTATCCATGATAGACACAGTAGTGGCTTGCTACCAGTGGCGGACTCAGGTCATCAGTGCCCGGGGTGGCATTTGGCATTTGGAGGCCCAGCAGCCACAGGCCCGAGCAAAAAAAAGGTTATAAGATAAAATTAGGGGCTCCGCCCACGCACATATGCCCCCCCCCATATCATTGATACGGTAAATACATTCTTAAATACAACTCAAACGAAATTTCTCATGATTCGCAGCGACCAGTCCACCACCCCCCTTAGTCTGCCACTGCTTGCTACCACTAGATAGATAGAGGCAGTTGATAACAGATTAAATCAAAATTCCCTTCTCAAATTTTCAGTTGGATTTCACCGATGCCCTCCAATCGCGGACCTTCGAAATGGAGACACCCAGAGTAGACTACGTGCCTCAAAAAGACCTGGACGACCTGGACCCGGAGTTCGAGACCCTCCATGATTTAGAAGAAGAATTTGTCTCACAAAACTTTGACCAGTGCAACAAGTATGAGATTATATCAACGGACAGTCCAAACATAATATCTAGGGGACGGTCCACTTCACGGAAGATAACCTCGAAGAATCTTGTCTTTGGAGCACCGTTGGCTGAGACCGAAGCTTCAACATCCTTCAATAAACCAAACGCTTCAGCTACAAGAATGTTAAATTTCGAAGACAGCTTTGAATTCACTTCACCAGTAGCAAAGCGACCAACAATAGCAAATGTATCCGTGAAAAAATCCCTAAAATTCAACGAAACTCCAACAAAGTTGAGACATGAACGGAGTGATTCCAGTATAGGATCCATGTCTTCGCCCGGCTCCAGTAAATTGAGAATATTTCCATCGGAATCAACCACATCAATGGAAAGTGGTTTTATATCGGAATTAGAAGAACCGTTCCTGGATATTGAAGAGATATCTAACTCACCAAAAATGGCCAATTTTAATGAATTGTTATCGGGACAAATAAAAGATAATTTTGTTGAAAAGGAGTTTCATCTGCGGAGACCGATGGAAAGGAGTATGAGTTTTAATCCGGAGATATCAAAAGCGAAATGTTCTTTGTTTCCCATAACAGAGAGTCCGGGTAAGAGGAGTCAGAAGAGGTTGGAGCGGAGCGAGTTGGAAGTTGGTAGCAGTAAGAGACGGAAGTCTAATTGTCTGAGTCCGAAAGAGAGGCTTCAGAGGCCGGTGCTGCAACGGGCTTTTTCTGAGAACAATGCCTCTATTATGTCAGCATTAGCTCGATGTAAGTATAGAATTATATGTATACATGATTTTATAGTGTTTTGAATTGGGTGATTGGAAAAAAATCTAAATTACTTAAATCCAATAATAGTTAAATAATTTATGAGGTATAATATAATTTCCCATAAATCACATGTGAGCATTTGCATTGTTAAAGCTTTTGTGTTTAAAATGGCACAGGGAATAGGTTAAACAAAAATAAAAAAAATAAAAAAGAATATTTTTTTTGTACATCGAAATAATTTTATTTATTAAATTCTTAAAGCGATTACTATCTTTTTATAAAAAAGACATTTTTATTTATAACAATATAACACATTGTTTTTTTTATATTATTTCGCATTAACACATGCTTGTGAAATATATTTTATTTAAAGAATAATAGATGGCGCTGCTGCTACCATAAAGCAAAGCAATAAATGTGAAGGAAAGATTTGACAAGTCGGGCAGGACTTCAGTAGCTCAATTGGAAGAGCGCCTGGACTAGATTCCCAGTAGGCCGCGAGTTCGAGTCTCGCCTGAAGTCAAATTTTTTTTTAAATAAAAAATATAATACATTGTAATAAATAAACATGACTATTTTTTTAAATAAATTAAACTTTTATCCATTACAATTTTTGTAATTGATTAAAATTAAATTTAATAAATAAATAAAAAAATAAATTTTAAACATAATTCATTTTATTTAAAAATATAATTCAAAGACAAAACGACTAAGGTCTCATGAGTGGCAACGCATCTGCATTTTGACCTCTATTTTTTATGTAGATATATATAGGCTTTTATCACTTAACATCCATTAGAACCGCATGCTTTTGTACCACCTTCGTTACTTATTGGTGAATATCAGTAACAAAAGTTGTTATTCAACAGCGGTAGTGGACCCGGACCTGATCGGAGACTTCAGCCTGCCCTTCGCGCTGCCGCTGACCGGCGGGCACCACCCCGACCTCAAGAGCGTCACGTGCGACACGCTCGCCGCCCTCCTGAGGGGTGACTACTGCGAGAGGATTAGTGAATTTCAGGTTAGTTTTGTGTTTATAACTGAACTAGCAGACCCGGTAATCTGTCTCGGAATGAAATAATGCGTCGAAGGTTTGATAGTTACGGACTATCTGTATGGGAAAATGAAATTGTGGTTTTTACTATTTCTCTTCAATTTCTTCATATTTTCTTACCTTCTTTTTTTAATGTTATGGTAATGGCAAACGTGCATGCGGTTCACATTGATGTTAAGTGATGACTGCAGCCTATAGACATCCACACGAAGAGCAAGGTCAAAATGCAGCACTCCTGAGGCCTAAGGTGTTATGCGTGATTGGTCTGAGGTGAGGAAAATGAGGCTCCTACTCCTCAAAACAGACCAATAAGCGCCGCGTATTAAAATGTCGCTTTAATCTTTGCTCTTTTGTACTCTTAAGTCAAGTATGACTTGAGTGACTAGGACAAAGAATGTACTACCACATAGAGTAGGTTCGACCAAACGACCCCAACGATCGCGACCACGACCCCTGAAATTGTCGTTCCACTATCGCAAAAATACCGCGGGCGTTGAGCCAGTCCACTTCATTATAATAATAAAATTTATTGACATTATTTAATTTTATCACAAAATGACTTATCTTTTAATTTAAACAAAACCTACAAATTATAAAACCAATCTTAGCTCAATCATTAAAAATATTAATATCTCTCGATACTCATCTCATTATCACTATCTTTAGTAGGTACAAACAAATCCATTCTGTCACTTCAAAATCTTCAAATGTATCGCATGACAAAATTTGTCCTGTCCCTTACAAAATGTGAGTCAGACACACTTTGTAAGAGCCAGCACAAATTTTGTCTCGCGACAAATTTTGTCATGTTAGTACAAATTTTGTGTCGCGACAAATTTTGTCATGTTAGTACATATTTGGCCCGCGACAAATTTTGTCATGTTAGTACAAATTTTGTCCCGCGACAAATTTTGTCATGTTAGTACAAATTTTGTGTCGCGACAAATTTTGTCATGTTAGTACAAATTTTGTGTCGCGACAAATTTGGTCATGTTAGTACAAATTTTGTCCCGCGACAAATTTTGTCATGTTAGTACAAATTTTGTGTCGCGACAAATTTTGTCATGTTAGTACAAATTTTGTCCCGCGACAAATTTTGTCATGTTACTTCAAATGCACCGCGACGCGTCAAATCACTTCGCCGCCTCGCCGCGTCGGCGGCCTCGCGTGACGTCATCGCCTCACGTCATTTGAAGTGGGACAAAGTACTGGCTCAGTTCAAAAAAGAGGCTCCTCTTACAAACTCATTCTGAAAGCGTGTCCTACCCAACACTACCGGAGATGTCAACAGGCTCACCACCTGTTACATGGGCCAAAACGTAACCGGCGAATCGTGGATCTTCGCATGTATGCTTGAATGCGTGCATTTACTTCCGCCTACCCCTTCGGGGATTACAGGCGTGAAGTTACGTTATTTATCTACAGAGGCCCGCGGCTCCGCCCGCGTGTAGGTCGTTTTCGGCGCAACCTGTGGAAACTTATCAAATCATTCCATGGGATCCCACAGGATCATTTTTTTCAGGATAAAAACTATCCTATAAGTAAATCCAAGTTACCCTCTAAGTTGTGCCAAATTACATGAAAATCGGTTCAGCAATTTTTGCGTAAAGGCGTAACAAACAAAGAAACATACAAACTTTCCCATTTTCGATTCCAGGTGATAGACTGCCGGTATCCGTACGAGTTCGAAGGCGGTCACATCCTGGGCGCCGTGAACCTGTACACCCCGAGCCAGGTCCTCGCGCTGGTCAACGAGCCGCTGCAGCCAAGAGAAGAGAACAAGCGGAGCATCCTGGTCTTCCATTGTGAATTCTCCTTGGAACGAGGACCTAAATTGTGAGTTATTGTAATATATTTATTTTCTCTATAACACATGCGAATTACCACTAACCCGTATCTCCACCAACCCGCATTGAAGCAGCGTGGTGGAGTAAGGTGATCGACTACTTTTGTAATTGGAATGTTCTTTTTGGTCTTTTCCCAGTAGACCGCGGCTGAAAATGTGTTATATGGTCCTTTTGGTATACTGGGGTTAGGTAGAAATGATTCGTTTAATTATTAGCCTAAGAGGCTTGCCTCTTAATACTCATTTGGTCCACTTGGCTCCGTACGCTGTTCCAATGGTCCATTCAGGAAAGATCTGAGTCTAACAATCGCGAATATTTCAAACAATAATAAAAAAAATATATTCTTTTGTCCACAGATCCCGTTTCCTTCGTTCATCGGACCGCGCGAAAAACAAGGAGAACTACCCCGCGCTCCACTACCCCGAGGTATACCTCCTGCACGAGGGCTACCGCGCCTTCTACCAAAGATACCCCGACCTGTGCTCCCCGGCCGGGTACACCGCCATGTTGGATCCACAACACAGACATCTGTTGCGGCAACACAGGTCTGTCCAACAGCCTTCTTCGTCTACTCATCACCGGCGGAATCGACTGCTTTTATAATTGGATAGGCATTTTTGGTCTTTTCCCAGTAGACCGAGGCTGAAAATGTGTTATATGGTCTGTTTGGTCTACTGATGTTACTGAAAAAATTATTCGTTCCATGGTCTTTTTGGTATACTAAGAAGACCGACATTAGTAATTTTATGTGTTGTGTTTAAGTCTGCGGTGACGGAGAATTAATTCAGTTTTATAATATTTTTGGTGTGCTGAGAAGACTGCGAAATGAGATTGTTGTACAGTCTCTTTGGTCTACTTAGAAGACCAACATATTATAATATGATTTTACAGACTTATGTCGATCTGGTAACACCGGAGTTGGTTGATGCTTTAATTAAGATATTCTTCTATTGGTCTACTAAGTAGACCAAATGGTTAACCTGTATCGGATGTAGCTTTAAGATATGGTCTACTGTATAGATTCTATGGATTAAGGACAAGTTTGACCATCC
Source organism: Macrosoma leucophasiata (assembly GCA_036365455.1). NCBI lineage: Eukaryota > Metazoa > Arthropoda > Insecta > Lepidoptera > Hedylidae > Macrosoma > Macrosoma leucophasiata. Next base: position 7,240,735 of record JAWQUS010000029.1, read on the forward strand.
ATCAGTAGGATCGCCTAATATGAATGGTATGATTTTTTTGGTCTACTGAATAGTTAATTTCTTATGGTCTACTGGATTCCAAGTCTTCAAAATAGAATTTGAAATTTCTGTAATTTAAAACAAATTATTTTGAATTCTGTACGTAAAAAGTTTTTTTTTTAAATTACAATACTATATCATGTGTATTAATAACAAAACTACACTAAGATACTACTAAAATTACTTATATTTTTATAAAAATTCCATTTTTCAAATATCACATTAAAAGCCAATCGGTCTTTTAGAAGACCACGGTCTTCTGAGTAGACCATGTCTTTTTGAGTAGACTATAAAAGTTTTGACGATGTAAACTCTTGACAAATACGGTCTATTAGACTGCGAATAGAAAAGACCGTCTTTTGACGGTATTTGTATAGAAATTATGCTGATAGTTGTAAATAAAACAAATGCCATATTATTCTAAGATATTAGTACAAAAATTAGGTTCTTTTTAAATATCCCACCTTTTTTTTCCTTTAAATTGTAATAATTATTAAGTTTATATATTAAGAAAGCAATATATGTTAGAGTAATGTTAAAATTTTACGCACTTTTAATAACAAAATTTATTATTGTTCACCGGTTTTTTATCTAACCCTGTATATCTGCCAACTTAAAAATTTTCACAACTCATAGTAAAAAAATATTCAATTATAATTAAGATCAAACTCAAACTTAAAAATTCATTGAATCACTTGGAAATAATAGAATTCGCTTGTGATAGGTCAAATTACAAATATAAAATTAAAGCGAATAACAACTGATACGTTGATTAATATGTCAAAGTAAATAAATTAATAATAGTCCAAAAATACTTAATAATAAAAATAGGTATCAACAGAATGTTCCATACTCTCTTTTACAAACGGCAAGATAAGACTAAACAAAAAAATAAAAAAAATAAGATATTTCCCCCCCCCCCCCCTGTTACATTTTGTCACGCTCAGTGAGCCCCCCCCCACTTCCCCCTTGTATGCAAATGTATTATATGGATGGCCGCTTAATAATTCAAAGAAAACATATTTGCCATATGTGATACCAATTACAATGACTTTGGTGCCATATTATTGTATTTAGATAAAAATTGGGGCCCTTTCGTTTTTAGCCGAAAATTAAATGTCTTTTCTCAGGATTCAAACTGTCTTCATGTTAAATTTTATCACAAAATCCACCGAGTAAAATTTGATGCGGATTTCTTAGTCTTATCATAAGAGTTGGTGAATTTCTCGTTAATTCGCCGAACCTGAGAAATTAACACGTTTTACCCGTGCGCAGCCGGGGAGAGTTGCTAGTTTATATTGTAAGTATGGATTAGACAAGAGTAGTCACGCTACTTTGCAGTATTAGGGTTTTAAAAGTTTTCGCTTATTTCCCATCCTAGGAGTTTGGTAATATGCCAGCAGCCGTGACCCGGGTGAAGCCGAGTTTTAACATGCCTGCGATCTCGTTCGTGTGGCATTTTTATCTGGAAAGAATGTTTCCTTTCTTTTTTCTCCCAAATTAAAAATTCTAACTTTGTCTATAGTAATGCATTTATATGCGAACTCTAATTATTGTATGCTTATATGCTCCCCATATATGTTTTGACAATTTTATTATAACTTGTTAGAGATACATACCGGTGTCTGAATGTCTTAAAAAAAAAATCCTATAACTTTTTCTCTTAAGGTCATTGACCTGACCTTTCAATATTCAGAACAAATTTGATAATTCTGTCTTAAAATAGTCTGACTTTACTCAGTATATTATACGTTTTCAACTACATTCTAAAATCTAGTTTAGATACTTATGTTTAATATCGAACTTTCCTATAGATATGTGACCGAAGAGGTCATTGTCCTTTCAGTATAACTAGACTTATTGACAAGACTTAATTTTGACCAAAAGAGGTCAAACATGAACAAAAAACCCTTTTGCCTGCGGGTTTTTCAAAACTTGCTATTTTTTTTCTATAATCGGACGGCAATATTATTACGCTTTTGACATAGTTCTAATTTAAGTTGAAAAAAAAAAGTTTTATATATTTTTTTTTATTTAAAGAAATTATGATGAGTGTTTTATGTGCATATATTTTAAGAACTCTGGTTTTATTTGAGCGATACACTCAGTGGTGTACCTAACATGGGTGGCACCCGGTGTGGGCTGCCCTCCCTATAGCCACGCCACTGAATACACTTTCTTTTAATAGACTAACACCCATATTCTAAGTCGTAACCTCGACCTCAACTCAACCTCACTCAATGGAACGTCAACTCGACATTCTGCCTCCGTTTGAGGCAAGAAAGCAATTGTCAAACTCCAAGGTACCTCACGACCGGCCCTGAAGTTTCGAGGAGTATTTACGGAACTGTCTGGAAATATAATTAAATACCATATTTATCTTTAAAAAAAGATTCTCAAAACTTTGAGAGTTATCTATATTATTGTGATAATTCGTACACATGAGATACTGACAAAATACAACTAAGAATATGTATTTCGAGGCGTCCTCATAAAGTGTGCTCAGCTGAGTGTGAGTCAAGGAAAGTTTCGAGTGAGAGTTTTGGCGGCAGGGGTATCTTCAAAGAGGCGTGTGGTGCACTTATTTTATTTAATTTTCTTGGTGTATTTTTGAGTTAATATTAAATAAAGTTGGTGGCATTTTGTTTGATATAGGCTTATTACAGTGCTCTTGTATAGTGAAATAGGATAACAGTGCGAAAACACGACCTTTCGGGTTGCCTCCAAAACTCCATTGTAAATGTTCTGGTAAAGTAGCCATCGCTTTCCTCGAATTACTGTGACTCTGACTGACGGACTGATAAATTGACTGACTGATTCTGACTTTTACGTAGCTTATTACGAATACGAAATATCGTTTTACTTGACACTGGCAATATGCATAACAAGCGATGCCATAAAATTAAAAAAAATAATTTCGAGTAACGTATTAGTATATGGGTGTTGGACCTCACAGTCACCTTTTAAGTCTATTATGACTTTCGAATAAGTAGTTAGAAAAAGAGTAACTATCTGAAAATGACTACACATATTATAGTGTTTTCGTTCTAATACAGACCGAGTAATGAGATTTTTCCGAGTTCCACTCGAAAAATACGCTTATTAGTTAATATTATGATTTCCTGTACATATTCTTAATTATAATATTCGATTTTCAAAAACTTGAATCCATTTCAAATTCGAATGTTTCGTAGGCATAGAGAATAGTGTAACAGAGATGTATAGATAATGGTGTGTGTGACAGAATATCGTGGTGCCTGTTGTATCATATCTTTTATATTTTATTTGTATCCAACTAGAAATATTGCATTTCGACTTTTGGGGTCTACGTATATGCGTAAATAAAAATGGGATATATGGGCAAGTGATAAAAATGTTAGCAAGGCGGTCCACCGAAACCAGAAAGAAATTGAAAGGGGTCTACAAGAAAAATTGTTTGGGAACCTCTGCTGTAGAGCGTATCTCTTTCGCATCTTACCTTTGTGCCATTTGTCGAACGTTTCGATCAAGTTTTGACCAATACCGGACTGTCAGTGTTTACGTAGGCAGTGTGCAATAGAGATGACGCTCTACGAAGGCGAAATTAGCCGATTGTCTCTTTCGAAGGCTCGATGTGTGTCTTGCTGGGTAGTGTAAAAGGCACGTAGGTAAACTTATGCAGGTTAATATGATATTGTATGTTGAAAAGTCTGTTTATCCTCTATATCTATGAGGTGCTAATAAATTCATCTATATTTACTTCTAAAATCTACAAATAATAATGTAAAGAAGTGTTACTACGCAAAAACATAGTTTCAGGTAAATAGACACACTGTGGGCGGGACTTAATGGGGCACACCGCAGGCGCGTCAGGCTACTACACGTTTCCTTGCCGCTCGGCGAAATGAGCTTGTCGCGACCAATCAAATGCCAGCATTGTCTGTGTTAAATGTGTGTGTGATTGTTATGTGCGCAGTTAGTTGGTTTGCGTAAATGGAACCAAAATCGAAGCGATCAGTGTATGAGAGTTACATTTCTATACATTATTATTTGTACTCTAAAGTACAATTTGGTATAATTTGAACATTTTTGGAGTATTTTTAGATATTGACTCAGTCCATCTCTTTCGGATTTATGGGAACTCGAATTTTTGCATCCCGTACTACGTAAATCTTATTCATTTTCTTAGTTAATAGCATTCATTTAATGCATCGATTCTCCAAAATATTTTTCGTTATTATTATCAACAATTAACTTTAAAAATCATCTCTAAAATGATATTTCAAAATCAGCTACAGTGCTGGCCAAAAAATATAGAGCGTTATCTCTGTTGCACACTTCATACTAATACTGATAGTGTGGCATTGGTCAGAAGGAGACGTTCCAAAAATGTATAGAGCTTGAGCGCTTGGGCCCGCACTTTGTACACTATATTGAGAGAAGAAGCATAAAAAACTAAATTATTTTCAGCTATTCAAATAGTTTATTTTACCTTCAATTAATTGTCGTAAGTATATTTCAAAAACAAGAATGTCATAGTAGCTATATGGTGACATACTGTTGTCATACAAAAATGACATAAAATAAATATTTTCGACAAAAAAAACAACGATTCAAATTATTGTTTGAGTATTTTTCCATGATTCTAAGTATTTTTCTCTAACTTTTGCTACAGTGTACGAGTACAAGGTGCTGGCCCAACGTGGCACTTGTCCTTTGATAAAAATGGTCGATAAACGGCACATAGGTAGTGTCTGAAAGAGATAACGATCTACCAAATTAGCCGAAAGAATCATGGCAAGTTTCATACATTTATGTGTACAATAAAAGCTAGAAAAAGGTACAAGGTAAAACGGATTAAAAAAATATTATCTAGGGAACCTAAAGAACATTTTCTAGTATGTAAATTATTTTTAAATCACCGGAATAAAAATTGTCTTTCCTAACAACAGTAAAAGCACTCCATACTAAAGTTCAATTTCAAACTTTTTTTTCCGGAGAGTTAAAATTATTTTCTCAGGTAGTATCAGGAAATGTTGTTTAGGTTCACTGGATAATATTTCCATGCTGTTTTACCGTGTACCTTTTTTTCATTTTTTCTGTACAAATCTTGCCATGATTCTTTCTTTCCTAAAGTTCTTGCTGGGGACTGTAAATGACTAGGTATCTAGATCTATCTTCCCAATGGCCGCAAGTTCAAATCTCGTCGAAGTCAAATTTTTCTTTCCATTTTTCTTTAAAAAATATATTTCAATAGCGTGTGTTAATGCGAAACAATTATTAGGGGTAAAAGTGACTTTTTAAGATATTTATAAACTGCAAAGTTTATTATATCGGTTGTCTAACTTACAAACTAGCATTGTTGGCAATAGATGTCGCTACTGCCACCATAAGGCAATGCAATAAATGTGAAGGAAAGATTTGACAAATCGGGCAGGACTTCGGTAGCTCAGTTGGAAGAGCGGCTGGACTAGATTCCCAGTGGCCGCGAGTTAGTCTCGCCTGAAGTCAATTTTTTTATTCCATTTCTTCTTTAAAAAATACGCTATCTATTTTTTTCAATTTCGTTTTGAGATAGCTTTGATTTTTAAAGATTTCATTGTTAACATATGAGTAATAATTGAAAACATAAGAATGAATTGAGAAATGTATTTTATCCAATGTAAATAAATATCACCTCTCTTCACAGTTTTAATATCGTGCTTTAATAAAATAATATTATGTCGTTGGTTTTTAGTAATATTATATCAGTTTGTATTTATCAGTCTGATAAAATTATTAAGAATGAGTAATTGCCGTAAATTCGTTCATTCTTCTAATTACCGTTATCTGTCTAATTACCGTACTCTTTTTTAATTTTTCTCTTACAAGTACGATTCATGATCGTCATTTCAGCTGAAAAACGTCCTCTCTCTGGTCGTTCCTTCATGGCTGAGGATCGTGATCATCCTGGCATCACTCTAAATCGGACGAAATGTCTCCATTGGCTCCGGTCTGCGGCCATTTGCACCGTGGTGTAAAAAACTGATGCTGGGTTGTTCAGACCTTGAGCTGGTCAGACCATCTGGTTGGAGATCGGCCTCTTGCCCTTTTTCCCTCAACATTTCCCACAACAATCAGCCTCTCCAAGCTATTTTCCCCGCGTCTAGCTATATGACCAAAATAGCCCGTGATCCGGCGAAGGCACAAAGTGGAGAGAAAAACGTCCACTGCTGGACAAAACCTTTCATCAACGATGCCAGTTTTGGGCGTCATTAGACTCCTCTAGAGAATAGGCCATAATCGTCACAATTGGCGATGGCGATGGCGATGGCAGTGGCGACGCGCGCCGCTGCTATTGGAATGGTTTGACAGCCATTGTTCGGTTGACTGACTGAACGATAGAATTCGAGCGGTGGAATTCTGCTCGCTCCTACCTGACGCCGTCTCCTAATATAACAATTAAAATATTAGAATTAGCGCATTCGGCCTGTAATTTCCGCCACAAAGGCATAACACCTTAGGCCTCAGGAGTGGTGGTAACACATCTGCATTTTGATCTTGGTTTTTGTGTGGGTTTCTATGGGCTGCAGTAATCACTTAACATCAATGTGAACTGCATGCTTATTTGCCACTTCCATTACATAAAAAAAATATCATTACAATCGATTCAAGGGTTTGGTCGTGAAATCGTAACGGATAGAGTTTTTTTTCACTTTTATTAAATTATAGATAACTAGCTGTCGCCCGCGGCTTTGCCCGCGTGGATGTCGTTTTATAAATAACTAAGTAGCCTATGTTCTTTCTCAAAGTCAGCTCTATCTCTGTACCAAATTTCATAAAAATCGGTTCAGTCGTTTGGACGTGAAAAGGTAACAGACAGACAGACCGACAGAGTTACTTTCGCATTTATAATATATGTACGGATTTAAGTGACATTTGTAAGAATGAAACAAATGACTACAATTAAAAAGGGAACGGTAATTAGAATGAATGCTAGCCTCAAGAATGAATCAATTTTGTTTATGACTCGACTAAATATAAAATAGGAAAACATATCAGCGTTGCATTTATTATGTATTAAATACTAAATTAACGGTTTTTTCTTTAAGATTGAAAAAACATTATTTTTAAGATTAAATTTCGAACCGCCATTTTTCAAAATTAACGTATATTAAGAGAAATATCGGCCATTTATCACCCAAAATAAACTAATATATAATAACTAAGTATAATTTTATTGAATAGATATAGATAGAATATAATTGTGAATTTCTAGTGTATAAGTGAATAAATAAATTATGCGGAAATTATTTTATTTTGTTTGGATTTTATTTATCCGTAAGTTTTCCAAGTAAGGGTCATAGTTCACTAGAGCCACCTGGCACCCGACCGCCTCGAGCGGTTTGCGCTCATAACGCCTCGACCGCAAACCGTCAAGGCGCATGCGGCGCGCGGTGACCACTAGCTTGTCTTGCGTTGACTGTGCATTGCAAACGCGCTGTTCCCAAGTGGACCGCGCGCTGCTTGCGAGTGGTTCACGCTTTGTTCACCCGTGAACCTCCCGTCGACAACGAGTGGACAAGGTAAAACGAGGTGGTGCTGGTCAGGTGCCGGGTGGCTCCAGTGAGCTATGACCCTAACATAGATTTATTATCTACTTCGTCAATAGACAGAATGCTCAACGGTTCGTTTCTGCTTAGAACGTATAAATTGTGGAACGAACCTCTTTGAGTTGTTCTCTCGGTGCTACAATATGGGAAAAAAAGGTAACTTCACGCCTGTAATTCCCGAAGGGGTAGGCAGAAGTAAATGCATGCATTCAAGTATACATGCAAACACCCACGATTCGCCGGTTTCGTTTTTGGCCCATGTGGGTGGTGAGCCTGTTGCCATTTCCGGACACATTATCAAACTTCGAGGAACTGGGTAATTTCCAGAAAATGGAAAAATCCCAATAGATCCAGAAATAAAGGATTTTAAACCGTTATCTCTGATAGCCCCCGACCCGGGAATCGAATCCAGGACCTCCAGCGTAGTAGTAGTGGCCTACCACTAGGATGGTGGCAGGCCACTACTACTAGTGGGTACGGAGGCAGTGGCGTAGCAACATGGATGGCACCCGAGGCGGATTTTAAATTACTCCCCACTCGTTAGCGTTTGTACGTCTAAACCAGCTAATCAATTTAGTTTAAAAGTAAAATGGAAAGAAAAATTTGACTTCAGGCGAGACACGAACTCGCGGCCTACTGGGAATCTAGTCCAGCCGCTCTTCCAATTGAGCTACTGAAGTCCTGCCCGATTTGTCAAATCTTTCCTTCACATTTGTTGCATTGCTTTACGGTAGCAGCAGCGCCATCTATTGCCAACTATGCTAGTTAGGCAAATTATTCTTTCCATTTTACTTTAAAATAAAATATATTTCACAAGCATGTGTTAATACGAAATAATATAAAACAATAATCAATTTAGGTTGATCACTGGAGAGGGTGTCATCCCCAAAACGGGTGGCACCCGATGCGAAATGTTTTGCTTGATACTTAAGTTCCAAAGTAAGGTTTGCAATAAAAGTAAATTTCAACATTGAATCACATTTATTAACATTAGCAATCACAGTGTTTTTATACATTCACAGAGGACGGGATATTTTGTAAATTACTTATTTAATGTTATTCTTACTGGACTTTTCACAAAATAATTATATCCTATTATAACTTACGTACGAGTATCTAACAAGAAACATTGCGCATCGACTTTAGGAGGGAGATTTCGGTTTATTTCAGCTCTGTAGAACGTTATCTCTTTCGCACCCTACCTATGTGCTATTTGTCGAACGCTTTGATCAAGTTTTGACCAATACCGGACTACCAGTGCTTACGTAGGCAGTGTGCAGCAGAGATAACGCTCTACGAAGGCGAAACTAGCCGATTGTCTCTTTCGTATGCTCGTTATGCAATATTACTTGCTGGACTTTAGGGTAGGTAAAAAGAGCCAGGGCACTTTTATTTATTTTTTTATTTATTTAAACTTTATTGCCACAGTATAATACATGATGACAAATGGCGAACTTAACGCTAAAAGCGCTCTTTTCCAGTTAACCATCGGGAGTCTAGAGAGCTATCTGAGCGGCACAACAGTTATGGGAGAAAATTTAAAAACAAAAGTATTACATAAGCTTAATAAAATACATGATATATATATATATATATATATATATACCTATACATACATACTTATAGAGAAATTCATAAAAACTACATATACATAATACAGATACAATAATATAAGTTCTAAACATATATATTATTATATAATAAAATATACTTACACATCAATAAATAAATATGCAATTTGGATTCCCACTTAGGAATCACACACATACTTGAATAATTATCATAAAAGATGTTTCTTTAAATTGCTTTTAAACGTCAGCCTCGAACACGATCTTTGGATGACATCTGGCAGCGCATTCCACAAGCGAGCCGCTTGAACAGTAAAAGAGTTAGCAACGAAACCGGATCTATGAAGGGGTATAGAAAGAGATACACTTTATATGTAGCGTCCACTTCAAGACGCCACTGAACACTGAAGAATCAACGTAATTATCCAGTAACACTGTGGTAGAACGGGAAGTTATTTTCCTCCGACGAAAAGCGAATATCCTCCGACCAGGCGAAGTCATGCCAGGCGGCCCGCGCCCCAACAATTAACGTTGGGAATTTGTATATAGGGCAACTCTTGCGAAAACTTCGTATGCGCGATGCAACTCTTACTAGACAAGTACTTCAGTGTTCCCCTAGGTACCGCCTTTTTTTTCGAATGGACCGTATTACTCAGTGGCGGACTTACAAATTTGCCGCCGGTAGGCTTTTGCCGCCCCTATATTTTGATATCGTAGTTTACAATCATATCAATTAGGTATATTTTCTATCAATAAAATTTCAACTTTATGTTTTATGCTTCATTATCCTGAAGTAAGCAACTTTTTTTCTATGATTAGAATCATTGGGAACTATGATCTGAGCCTTGACAATTTTAACAGTAATTTTGTAAATAGAAATAAAAAAATTATGAACCAATTCTGCCACCCCTTTTAATTTGCCACCCTAGGCTCCAGCCTACTCAGCCTGCTGGTAAATCCACCACTGGTATTACTGTTGACAAATGCCTCTACAGCGTAACCGGACATGAGAGGCGCATAGCTCCTATGGGAGCTCGGCCTGGATTAACGTAGTCGGCACTTCAGCGCGAGTGCCATGCGGCCACACTGTAGTGCCCACTGCGTGGGGTGAGGGTGGAGACGAGCCTAAGGGCATCTCCGAACGAGGTACGGGCCTTAGAGCGTCTACCAGGGGGGTTGTTTCTAATGACGGACTTGGCCGGCGCACGGCAGAAAGTGCGCTGGCTGTGAGAAATATGGGACCTTGTCGGCGCCGGCGCGGACGGTGTATCTGTGTGGTGTGTGACTGTGTGTTCAGTGTGCGTGTAGTGGACGCTTTATATACAGGATGTAAGAAGACCGCTTCCGAAAAAAAACCGGGAAGTGGCAGAACTCATGATTCTGGAAACAATGATGTAAAAAAAAAATCTCTAATACGAATTTTCAAAATTTACTATAGATTTTTGTCCCAACCATGTTTTTGGCTTATTAAGCGGTCTTTTTACACTCTATATTAAAATCATACCAATAACATAATAATATGATGTAGTCAAATAGGTAGACACTTATCTATATAAAATTAAAAACTGACTAGATTCACGAAATACTTCTTAAAAGTATAGGAGTGGCCTGACTGTTTTTTTTTTTTTGTTTTTATGGCATCGCTATTACGCATATTGCCAGTGTCAAGTAAAACGATATTTCATATATATTATAGCAGCGTAAAAGTTAATATAATATAGTCATCAAGTATAATATGTAAGTATCAAGTATATAAGTTATCAAGTATAATATGTCAGTCAAGTGAGTTACAATCAAGTTATTCGAGTAAAGCGATGGCTACTTTACCAGAACATTTCCAATGAAGTTTTGGAGGCAACCTGAAAGGCTGTGTTTTCGCACTGTTATTCTATTTCACTACACACGGGCACTGTCATAAACCTATATCAAACAAAATGCCACCAATTTTAGTCAATATAACTTAAAAATACACCAAGAAAATGAAATAAAATAAGAGCACCATACGCCTCTTTCAAGGTTCCCGCCAAAAAAACCTACTTACATTTAAGTCAATGGATATTTTCGAGTGGTGTTGCCAGTGTTGATAATAGAAACACCCCGTTATTTTTAATTATGAGAACAAGTCTCCCGGGGATCAAGGGTCCCCTAGGTCCCCTACTGTACGACCAATAAAACATAATAAAACGAATACATTATCCCCCTTATTCATAAACGTATTTTAGCTAAAGTGTTGCTAATCTCTCCTTTGTCCTTTTCTATCATGCACATTTGACCATGCAACTGACAAAGACAAAGCATTCTATAGCTGAAACGTATCTAATGTACGTTTATGAATAAGGGGGTTAGTATGTATCGTCTAAATAGAATGTTTTTTTTTATTTACTCTTTGATAAACGATTTGAGCTATAAGGCTCGGTATGGAACTTTTATGAGGAGTAAATCAAGTGGAACACGAAAATTGAGGCGTTACGCGCCATTATTCCGCGAGCGGTGTGACCGAGCGGACGTATTTCACTCGGCCGACGGCCGCACACTAGCGATCTCCTTGCGCACACCGAGTCCCGTCGAACTGAGCTGACACACACTTTTTTACATTATTTCATAATAATGCTATGGTAATACCTTTTGTAGGGTTCCGTAGTAAATAAGGAACCCTTACAGTTTCGCCATGTCCGTCTGTCTATGTATCTGTCCGTCTGTCTGTCTGTCCATCCGCAGTTTAGCGCAAAAACTGTTAGTACTAGAGACTTGAAATTTGTCACAAGTATACACCGACAATCACACCGACATAAATATATATACCCATTCATAGAAAATATTTTACATTACATTATTCAAACCTAAAAACTACGGAACCCTACACTACGCGTGGCCCGACACGCACTTGACCGGTTTTTTTTAATAATAATGCTATGGTTTTAACTTTTTTGATCCTAGAAACATTTAATAAATAAATCACATCTGAATTAAAAGGCTATTACACGACACGGTATTCAGGGTCCGGCAGAAAGGGTGGGCGTGGCCTCGCGCCGGATTGCCGCATAATACACTACCCGGTCGCAGTACAAATACAGCATCGCATACTCCGTCCCTAAATGTTATTACACTACCCTGACCCTTGCTATCGTACCATGTAATAAGTCCTTGAGGGTACATTTCATAGAAACACGTTTGTAAACAACAAATCAATACAAAGAATTATTAAAATAGTTTTTAGGTACCATTACCAACATTAGGTACACCATTTTCGCTTATCTCTTTCTGTTTTTCACCGTTCTCTTTCTTACCCGCGTCATCAAGCGAACTCTTTGACAGTTGACGTAGAATATTTTCAAATATTCTTGGCGCGCTTTTTGTGTTCGGCAACGAAATGTCAGTTTGCGTCGTGACAGTCTCCCATCTCTTTTCCTCTTTCACCTCCACCGGTAGCACCGTCTCTTTCAGATCCAGTGACATGTTTTTCTTTTTTAATTCCGCTTCAGGTATAGGCACAGGTTTATCTTGGATTACTTGTAGTTTTTCTTCTGAGTGTTTCGAACGGTCTATTGCTTTTGATAGAACACTGCCTAAGATGTGAGCACATTTTATTATGCTCTGTGTTTCTCGGGGTGTCAAGTGCAAGCCTTCGTTTCTAATGATATTGTTAATATTTTTCATGTCGTCTGGCGAACGCTTTTTGGAGCCTTCTGCTGAAAATTCTGTAACTAATCAAATAATAACAAAAGTTAAAGTAGTTAAAAAATACTTCTACTTGTGGTAGAGCTCCAGTGACGGAGCTCGCGGGCGTAGGCACCACCGTATTACCTAATTTACTTGCCGCTAAATGGTAGTTCAGCACTATCGTGTTCCGGTCAGGTGGTAATGTACGGCCCTGTAATTTCCGGCACAGAGGAATAACACCTTAGGCCTCAGGGGTGGTAACGCATCTGCATTTTGGCCTTGGTCTTCATGTGGGTGTCTATAGGCTGCAGTCATCACTAACATCAATGTGAACTGCATGCTTGTTTGCCACTTCAATTACAAAAAAAAAAAAATACTGCACGTCGACCTCAGGATGTAAACTTCGGTCTTTATCGGGTCTGTAGAGCGTTATCTCTTTGCCTATCTGACGTTTGGCGACCATTTCGATCAAGTTTTGACCAATACCGGACTATCAGTGCTTACGTAGGCAGTGCACAGCAGAGATAACGCTCTACGAAGTCGAAACTACCCGATTGTCTCCTTCGTAGGCTCGATGCATAGAGCAATACCGGAGGGGAGTAGCCATATGCAGGCTTTCCCCTCTGTCAAAGTACAAGCCCAAATGGGCCTATACTTGTCGCCTAGATGTTTAAATGTGTGCGTGAAATTGTTTCTGTATTTGTTAAAGTCAAGGTGTGAGTTTCGTTGTAATAGACGATTTTTGTAGTGTGCGTGTATGTCGCACGCAAAAAATGACAGACTGTTTTGCATCGGTAATACGCGCTATGGCTACTCCCCTCCGGTCCGCCGCGACCGGTGGACCGAGTTGCTCTATGGCTCGATGTGCATTAGGTATTTCTTGCTGGGTATGGGTACTGTAGCTTGCGACGACAACATAGACGAGTTAGAAAGCGAGTTTTCTGATGAAATCTAACTACGGTCACATTTTCCCCCTCGTCTATCCCTTCTTTACCATGAAGTCGCCTTCTTCGCAGTAACATCCTTTCTGGACCCATTAAATTTTGTGCGATCTGTAGTTGTATGGCCGTGGACATAGAGCAACTTGCCTCCGGCCCACCGGTGGCGGCGGACCGGAGGGGAGTGGTCATAGCGTTTATTATCGATGCAAAACAATCTGTAATTTTTTGAGGGGGGAAATTTGTGTGACACACACAGACACACAGCAAAAATCGTCTATTATTACTACGAAATATTAACTATCTATATCTACGAAACTCACACCTTGACCAGAGAATATGTAATAATACTACGTATAGAATAGACACTTCGACGTCCCGCCCGATTTCCCCGCATCACCCAACCTCCTCCCTTCTTATGGGCGACGGTTGGTATTTTCTACGTGCTTCGCCACACAAGTGCACGTTTACACGTGCACTTGTGTGGCGAAGCACGTCACTGATTGATGTCTGTGTAATAGAGATCAAATTGAGCATTTGTATGGAATTTTGGCGGAGCGCCCGCGGTGTGCCTTAATAAAGTTAAGGCAAACAATTTCACGCACACATTTAAACATCTCGGCGACAGGCATTGGATCACCAGTGCTTGTACTTTGTCAGAGGGGCAAACCTGCACTACTCCCCCCCAGTCCGCCGCGGCCGGTGGCCCGTGTTGCTCTGAGGTAGCCACCCCGACATGAAATACTGCCTCGCTTTGTTTATTTGTTAAACACCCCTAGCTTTTCGGATGCTAACTTGGTGCGAATCGGGATATTTAGCGCTTCACGCTCTCTGCCCACCCCATGTGAGACCTGGGGTGCGACCGCCTATCGAAATTGCTGTCATCATTTATATGTATGATTTATAGCTCCTTTAAAAGCCTCAGTGATAATCTGATTGATGTTCTTGCTTTCGTAGGTGATAAAGCGGTAATGGTACATTATTTAGATTTTTTTAACTGCCTCAGTAGCGTAGTGGAAGCAGGCCACTACTACTGCGCTGGGGGTCCTGGGTTCGATTCCCGGGTCGGGGACTATCAGAGATAACGGTTTAAAATCCTTTATCTCTGGTTCTATTGGGATTTTTCCATTTTCTGGAAGTTTCCCAGTACCTCGTAGTTTGGTAATGTGCCCGGAGATGGCAACAGGTTCGCCACCTATTACATGGGCCAAAACGTAACCGGCAAGTCGTGGGTGTTTGCATGTATGCTTGAATGCATGCATTTACGTCTGCCTACCCCTTCGGGGATTACAGGCGTGAAGTCACGTTATTTAGATTAATAATAATAATAATAATGGCAACCCATTATACGTCCCACTGCTGGGCACGAGTCTCTCCCCTTTTTTGGGGGGAGGCCTGGAGCTTACTCCACCACGCTGCTCCAATGCGGATTGGTGGAGGTGGGTGGGTTAGTGGCCAACCCACTGTCGGATGTTTTCAAACCGCCCATAAGGCCTCCGACAAGGTTTAACGACTGCTATCCATCGATAGCAACCGGGACCGACGGCTTAACGTGCCCTCCGAAGCACGGAAACGCGCATTTAATTTGCCACTAGCGGTCACCCATCACACTACCCGACCGCGCCCGTAGTGCTTAACCGAGGAGATCGCTTACGATCTACACCAGCCGCTGGGCCATGCGCGCTTCTTTGGATTATTGTTATTTACAGGAATGACAACGACAACAGCAATGTCGATAGCCGGTCGCACCCCTAGCATAAAGTTACATACATACCCAAATCAGCCAGCTCAATATCCTCAGTCCGGTAAGGAGTGGGGCACTGATCGTAGTATCTAGAGATGGGAACACGCGCGATGGAGTTGTTATAGTTCGCCCAGAAAGTCGACCACTCTCCGTCTCGCACGTCCGGTTCTTCTTGCCAAGTGCTGACGCAGCAACTGTGAATAGAATTTCTTTGAGTTATAAAATTGTAAACGGTAACCAAACTGGATTGTACATCCATAGGTCGCTGGTTCATATCCGGCTCGAAGGACCAAAATGTTCCTACTTTTGCTAGTGGAAGCGGTAAAATAAAATAGTGGACTGTAATTTGAGATGTAATTAATGACTTGATGGTTATATCAATTAATATGACAATGACTATAAGCTAGGCAACGAGATGAGAGGTATGTCAGGACCGGGATATCTGGCGCTCTACACTCTCTGCCCAGCCCGTTAGGGACCTGGCGTGAAGATACATACAACATACATACTCGTATATACTATAAGCAAGAGCGATGAAAGCGTGTGTCGACGATGGATGATTGAAATGGAATGAGGAATTGAGGAGGTGCGGGGGGGCGGGGGTGGCGCTCACCTACCCGCGCTCGTCCTCCATCCGGCTTCAGCGCACCCCAACAGTATAGACACAGACTTTTTTTTTTTTCTTATACTGTGGTATAGGTACACCCAGCAAACAATATTGAACAATTGCACATCGAGCCTATCAAAGAGACAATCGGTTAGCTTTTTTTTATATGATGAAGATGGCAAACAAGCATGCAGTTCATATTGATGTTAAGTTGTGACTGCAGCCTATAAACACCCACACAAAGACCAGAGGTCCAAATGCAGATGCGTTACCTCTCCTGAGGCCTAAGGTGTTATGCCTCTGTGCCGGAAATTACAGGGCCGTACATTACCACCTGCCCAGAACACGATAGTGCTGTGCTGAACACTGCCATTTAGCGGCAAGTATATTAGGTAATACGGTGGTGCCTACGCTTGCGAGCTCCGTCACTTGAGCTCTACCACCAGTAGAAATCTATTCCAATAAGACAGTTATTCCTCACCTAGAATCGTGCATGTCCTGCGTATGTGGAGAGACGAGCGTCTCCGGCTGTCCGTTGCTACCGGACGACGGTCCGGAGTATTCTGGCGACACGGACGAGTAGTCCAGCTCCACGCTCTGTTCTTGTCTGGCGTGTTTAAGAAAAGAATACGATTTACTTTGGCGCGTTGTGTTATTGAATTGAAGAGTGAATGCCACCCGTTTGAGGGTGACACCCTCTTTTTAAATAAACGAAATTTGAGCTGTTGAGACGTAAAAGCGCCACACGAAACTCAATTTCGCAATACCAAGGACACCAGAGAGGCAGAGAATTTGTTCAAATAGGGGTGCACAACGGTGGAGAATGGAGTAGTAAGATATTTACAAGAAATGGAGAGGCTTTCCTTTTCTATTGCTCATCCGCCCCGGGTGCCACCCATGTTAGCTACACTGCCTATAACGTCTTATAAATCCGAGCACCGTGGTACAGGTATCCCGCTGAAATATAGCCCTATCACGTCGAAAGGATGCTTACCTGTATGGACTACTCGTTGAAGACTTAAACACACTGTCTCTACTGCAAGTAAAAGTACTATCCCGACTCTGTCTTGAGTCTAGCGATCTGAATGGCGTTTTGGGGTCCCTAACAACATGACCCTGGGATGCGCTGCGGGTCTTCTGACAGGGTCTCTTCGGCGTCGACGTCGCTAGGGCCGCAAAATTGTTCTTGATGCCGTATTTTGAGATTGTATCTTCGAAATCTGATACCTGAAAAGATAAAATCGTATTTAATTAATAATAATGTCAACACTTGATACGTCCCACTGATGGGCACTAGTCTCTCCCTTTCTTGGGAGAAGGCCTGGAGCTCACTCCACCACGCTGGTCCAATGCGGGTTGGTGGAGAAACGGCCAATCCGCTGTCGGATGTTTTCAAACCGCCCATAAGACCTCCGACAAGGTTTAACGACTGCTATCTATCGGTAGCAACCGGGACCGACGGCTTCACGTGCCCTCCGAAGCACGGAAACACGCATTTTAATTTGGCACTAGCGGTCACCCAACACACACCCGACCGCGCCCGTATCACTTAACCGAGTAGATCGCTTGCGATCTGCAACGGCCGCAGGGCCATACGCGCTTTAAGGTGGTAATGTACTGTCCTGTAATTTCCGACACAGAGGCATTATAAAATACGTTTTGCCTTAGGAGTGTCTTCATGAAAAACTTGTTACACAGGCCAAAACGTAACGAATCATGGATCTTTGCATGTGTGCTTGAATGCATGCATTTACCTCTGCCTACCCTTCGGCGACTACAGAAGTAAAGTAACGAAGCTGCATTAAAATAAGAACACATTTTTTTCAATTCAATTCTCTTCATCTGACTGTTCTTGCTTCTCTTCAGTTGACTGACGAACAATGGCAGTTAAACTATTCTTCAGGTCAATTCTCTTACCTGAGACAAATCCAAAGACATATCTTCATCCAGCGAAGTATCGCGACTCTTGGATGACTGCGACATGGCTGTCCTCTTCGGACTCTCGAACGCCTTCTTCTTGAGGAGGGAGTCTGCTGATAACCGACGGTGGTAGACTCCTGGAAGAGAAGTGGTCCTGTCGTTTCTGGAAGAAAACAATAGTTTTCACTGCTTTTTTTATGTAACAAACGAGCATGCAGCTCACGTTGATGTTAAGTGATGACTGCACCCTATAGACACCCACACAAAGGCCAGACGTCAATATGTAGATGCGTTGCCACCCCTGACACCCAAGGTGTCATGTCTCTGTGATAGTTATTACGGGGTCATACATTACCATCTTACCGGAACACGATAGTGCTGAACACTACCATTTGGCGGCAGCTAGATTAGGTAATGCGGTGGTGCCTACGCTACGCCCTCGACCTCCTGCATTTGGAACTCTACCACCAGATGATATGTTAGTAGAATTCCTGTGTAGAGATTCGAGGGCGTAGGCACCACCGCATTACCTAATCTATCTGCCGCCAAATGGTAGTGTTCAGCACTATCGTGTTTCGGTTAGATGGTAATGCATATAGTATGGCTCAGTAGACACACAGAGACATAACAACTTAGGTCTCAGGGGTGGCAACGCATCTGCATTTTGACCTCTGGTTTTGTGCAGATGTCAGGCTGCATTTTAACCTCTGGTTTCTGTGCAGATATCAGGCTGCATTTTGACCTCTGGTTTCTGTGCAGATGTCAGGCTGCATTTTGACCTCTGGTTTCTGTGCAGATGTCAGGCTGCATTTTGACCTCTGGTTTCTGTGCAGATGTCAGGCTGCATTTTGACCTCTGGTTTCTGTGCAGATGTCATAACATCCATGTGAAGTGATGCTTGTTTGCCACCGGCATAACATAAAAAACACGGTTATGAGACGTTAGGGGTCGTAACGACCCATGGAGCAACACGGGCCACCGGCCGGCGGACCGGACGGGAGTAGCCATAGCTTTTATTACCGATGCAAAACACTCTATCATTTTTTGCGGGGGGAATTTGTGTGACACACACAACAAAAAATGTCAATTTCACGCACACATTTAAACATCTCGGCGACAGGCATAAGACCACATGTGCTTGTACTTTGACAGAGGGAAAAGCCTGCATAGTGGATACGGCTACTGCCCTCCGGCCCGCCGCGGCCGGCTGCCCGTGTTGCTCTCTGTCACGTCCGGACCTTTAAATAATAGAAATTACCTCTTAAAAATCTGCTTTCCAGTCACAACGAAGTCCAGATTCTGCGGTTTCTGAACCCTCTTAGGAGTGGAGTTAGAAGAGCTTGGCGCTGACTCTGGCTCCTTCTTGATACTCCCCCTCCTGGACGCGGAGTTCCTTCTAGAAGTTGGCCTTCTGTCTTCTTCTTCCCGCTTGTCGGGTCTATGCATTGCTGGGAAAGAAGAATACTTGTATGTACGCGCAAAACATAACTGCCTCAGCAGCCTAGTGGTAGCAGGCCACTACTACTGGGGTCCTAAGATCGATTCCCGGGTCGGCTATCAGAGATAACGGTGTGAAATCCTTTATCTCTGGTTCTATTGGGATTTTTCCATTTTCTGGAAGTTTCCCGGTACCTCGAAGTTTGGTAATGTGCCCAGAGGTGTCAATAGGCTCGCCTCACCTCACATGGGCCAAAACATAACCGGCGAATCGTGGGTGTATGCATGTATATGTACTATGTACCTATAATCTAGTTTTTAGGAGGAAGCAATTGATTTTTTTTCATAACATTTTAATTTCCTTTCTTTCTTTTCTATGCTTGTTGGCTTGTATCATGCTTGTATGCATACTTTTACCTCTGCCTATCACTTCGAGGATTGCAGGCGTGAAGTTACGTTACTTAGTTGTATTAGTGTATAAAAAAATCAACACTCGATTGATTAAAACTGATGGCTGAATACTATTAAGAATAATTTTGATTCTCGTCTCGCCGACTACTAGACGTTGTCCACTGCAGCCCACGAAGAGGCTACACATGAATTGACGTGCATTGACACATGCGTGGCTAGCTCGAATAGGCGGTTACATAGCTGAACGCTATCAACGTGGGTCTACGTTTCCACTGGGAGTACACGAATATGACCCACGACTATGTACAGCTCGCTTATCTATCCTTTATCCTATTGCAGTGGGACGTGCGTAGCCTCCGTGCGCCGTGCCACGCTATGCATTATTCGTGAGTCTTCATGTAGTCCAGTGGAAACAGTGACCCACGTTGTCAAACAAATTAATACACGCAGCTAAAACGCGTCGTGTGTCCTTTACTCCGTTACTATATAATGTACTCTATGGTACACAGCATGCGTCTCTCCCCGACTGAAGTCGTGAACCAGACGTTTTTTTTTTTTAATTTATGGCATCGCTTTTTATGCATGTTGCCAGTGTCAAGTAAAACGATATTTCGTATTCGTAATAAACAACGTTAAAGTCAGAGTCAGTCAGTCAATCTATCAGTCCGTCAGTCAGAGTCACAGTCAATAATTCGAGTAAAGCGATGGCTACTTTACCAGAACATTTACAATGAAGTTTTGGAGGCAACCCGAAAGAACGTGTTTTCGCACTGTTATTCTATTTCACTATACACGAGCACTGTAATAAGCCTAAATTAAACAAAATGCCACCCACCAACTTCATTAAATATAACTCAAAAATACACCAAGAAAATGAAATAAAATAAGAGCACCACGTATCTTTCAAGCTTCCCGCCAAAATTCGAACCAGCCGTTATTCATTTAAAAACAAGAGGAATATGTCGTAAGTACTCAGGTTTAGTACCCAGCAAAAAACATTGCATATCGAGCCTACGAAAGAGGCTCGTAGAGCGTTATCTCTGCTGCACACTGCCTACGTAAGCACCGGTAGTCCGGTATTGGTCGAACTCACAGTCGAACTTGATCAAAATGGTCCACAAGCGTCACATACGCAGAGAACGTGTGATAATACTACGTATAGAATGGACACTTCGACGTCCCGCCCGATTTCCCCGCCTCACCCAACCTCCTCTCCTCTTATGGGCGACGTTTGGTATTCTCTACGTGCTACGCACACAGGTGCACGTGTAAATATACGTCACTGATTGATGTCTGCGTAATAGAGAAAAAAAAGCGTTTGTATGGAATATTGGCGGAGTGTCCGCTTTGTGACATAGGTTAGGTGCGAAAGAGATAACGCTCTACTGTTCTACAGACCCGAAATATGCCGAAGTCTCCCAAGGTTGGCATCGATTTCTTGTTAGATGCTGTAAAAAACATCCGTGAAATGATTGACCTATATAGGTATTCTAGATTGGAACCCGCTAAATGTCATCTGTCACCCTAACCTCAATTTAAACGATTATCAACTCTGTCTCTCTCAAAATACAGTTCAATTTCATGCTATGTCATAAGATCAGTCGCTTATACTTAGAATTACTGGATGACTGATCTTACGAAGATTTGATTAATTGTTGGTTGAGAGATTTCCTTTGAACTGATAATATGTACTTCAGGTTGTGAAGGAATTGACGATGACGGAAAACTGTGTGAAGTGGAGTTTGGTGAAGTAGATCTTCTGAAAATTTTTGTAAATGCCTCTGTTGTAGGATACCCAGATCTACATAAGAGGTTTATAGGATACTAGATAATCCGGCAAAA
The DNA here is from genome assembly GCA_036365455.1 of Macrosoma leucophasiata. NCBI lineage: Eukaryota > Metazoa > Arthropoda > Insecta > Lepidoptera > Hedylidae > Macrosoma > Macrosoma leucophasiata. The sequence goes on from JAWQUS010000029.1 coordinate 7,262,472, forward strand.
CGTCATTCTGCCAAACAATAAATGCTAAAGGTATTTAAAAAAAAATCGGTGTGAGCAACGCATTTCAATGGTTTGACTTAAATTTCTCTTAATACGCGTAATTTTTTGCGTCAAACTCTATTTATTTATTTTTTATTTTATTTATGTAATGGAAGTGGCAAACAAGCATTTTTCACTGGTGGTAGAGCTCCAGTGACGGAGCTCGCGGGCGTAGGCACCACCGCATTACCTAATATACTTGCCGCTAAATGGTAGTGTTCGGCACTATCGTGTTCCGGTAAGGTGGTAATGTACGGCCCTGTAATTTCCGGCACAGAGACATAACACCTTAGGCCTCAGGAGTGGCAACGCATCTGCATTTTGACCTTGGTCTTTGTGTAGGTGTCTATAGGCTGCAGTCATCACTTAACATCAATGTGAACTGCATGCTTGTTTGCCACTTCCATAACAAAAAAAAAAAAAAAAGCATGCAGTTCACATTGATGCTAAGTGGTGACTGCAGCCTATAGACACCCACATGAAGACCAAGGTCAAAATGCAGATGCGTTACCACTCCTGAGGCCTAAGGTGTTACGCCTCTGTGCCGGAAATTACAGGGACATTACCAGCTGACCGGAACACGATAGAGCTGAACACTACCATTTAGCGGCAAGTAAATTAGGTAATGCGGTGGTGCCTACGCCCGCGAGCTCCATCACTGGAGCTCTACCACCAGCAAAAAATGTATGTGGTGTAATGTAAATAAGTAAAATAAATACACTTATACTCACAGCCCCCACACTAGATATAAACCTGTGTCGTGGGTGCCGTTGCACACACACACAAATATCCAGACCCGAAACAAATATCTGTAAATCATACGAATATTTATCCCGGTGCGGGGATCGAACCCGCGACCATTCAAATCAAACGGTCGTCTCTCACCGCTAGACTAACCGGGTCGTCAAAACTATTATAAAAGTAATGCGCCTGAATAAAATATAATCGCAATCTACCAAAACGAAAGCATTCATTTTCAATCAGGCGCTCAAGTTTTTTTATTCTGAAAAAGATTCAACTAAACTAAACATCAACTAAAACTTCATACCCTTAATTATGTTAAAAAAACATGGAATTACCTTATAGTAGACAGGAGCTATTGGGTCGGCGCACAGTGTCAAACTGAGCGTGTGGACATAATCCTGTATCACGCATGAATGGACACGTCGCTTGTATGGTGATGAGCGGAGCGAGAAGCGGGATTATATGAGCGGGTTCAAGATTCTATGTTTAATGAAATCTTATGCGTATGTTTATTATTATTTTTAGCGGGTTATTTCTACAAAACACATAAATTGAAGTCGGTATTGCTCTGAAAAGGTCGCCAGGATTTCTTTTCACGTAACGATCGCGATGGTAACAAACAGGCATGCAGTCCACATTGATGTTAAGTGATGACTGCAGCCTATAGACACCCACACAAAGACAAATTAAATGCAGATGCGTTGCCACCCCTGAGACCTTGGTTGTCATGTCTCTGTGATAGTTATTACGGGGCCATACATTACCATCTAACCGGAACACGCTAGTGCTGAACACTGCCATTTGCCGGCAGATAGATTAGATAATGCGGTGGTGCCTACGCCCTTGAGCTCCTACATTGCAACTCTACCACTAGGAGAGTGGAGATTTATAATAGAACCAGCGGTCCGCACCGGCTTCGCACGGGTGCAATTTATAATAGAACCAGCGGCCCGCACCGGCTTCGCACGGGTGCAATTTATAATAGAACCAGCGGCCCGCACCGGCTTCGCACGGCTGCAATTTATAATAGAACCAGCGGCCCGCACCGGCTTCGCACGGGTGCAATTTATAATAGAACCAGCGGCCCGCACCGGCTTCGCACGGGTGCAATTTATAATAGAACCAGCGGCCCGCACCGGCTTCGCACGGCTGCAATTTATAATAGAACCAGCGGCCCGCACCGGCTTCGCACGGGTGCAATTTATAATAGAACCAGCGGCCCGCACCGGCTTCGCACGGCTGCAATTTATAATAGAACCAGCGGCCCGCACCGGCTTCGCACGGGTGCAATTTATAATAGAACCAGCGGCCCGCACCGGCTTCGCACGGCTGCAATTTATAATAGAACCAGCGGCCCGCACCGGCTTCGCACGGGTGCAATTTATAATAGAACCAGCGGCCCGCACCGGCTTCGCACGGCTGCAATTTATAATAGAACCAGCGGCCCGCACCGGCTTCGCACGGGTGCAATTTATAATAGAACCAGCGGCCCGCACCGGCTTCGCACGGGTGCAATTTATAATAGAACCAGCGGCCCGCACCGGCTTCGCACGGCTGCAATTTATAATAGAACCAGCGGCCCGCACCGGCTTCGCACGGGTGCAATTTATAATAGAACCAGCGGCCCGCACCGGCTTCGCACGGGTGCAATTTATAATAGAACCAGCGGCCCGCACCGGCTTCGCACGGGTGCAATTTATAATAGAACCAGCGGCCCGCACCGGCTTCGCACGGGTGCAATTTATAATAGAACCAGCGGCCCGCACCGGCTTCGCACGGGTGCAATTTATAATAGAACCAGCGGCCCGCACCGGCTTCGCACGGGTGCAATTTATAATAGAACCAGCGGCCCGCACCGGCTTCGCACGGGTGCAATTTATAATAGAACCAGCGGCCCGCACCGGCTTCGCACGGGTGCAATTTATAATAGAACCAGCGGCCCGCGCCGGCTTCGCACGGGTGCAATTTATAATAGAACCAGCGGCCCGCACCGGCTTCGCACGGGTGCAATTTATAATAGAACCAGCGGCCCGCGCCGGCTTCGCACGGGTGCAATTTATAATAGAACCAGCGGCCCGCGCCGGCTTCGCACGGGTGCAATTTATAATAGAACCAGCGGCCCGCACCGGCTTCGCACGGGTGCAATTTATAATAGAACCAGCGGCCCGCACCGGCTTCGCACGGGTGCAATTTAGATACTTACATAATATTACAACTATAAATTGAGATGTACACTATCCTACCTGGTAAGTTGGATCAAACTGCACACGGTGTGCAAGTTTGATTAAAATCGGTAAAGCAGTTTGACACGTAAAATATATATACTAAAATGTATCTTTAAAACCTTTTAATTTTTCGCTCCGCTTATAACTTCAACCCGCTCGCTCAAGCAATGTATTCTGGGCTTTAATTAAGGGTTGGGGCGGGGTGGTCGGTGGCGCGTGCAATTTTGAAACGAAATACACTGACACCCTATATATATATGTATATTGGTAAGGTTAGGAGGTATAGGACATGATTGTCTGACATTTTACTGGTGGTTGAGTTCCAAGTGTAGGAGCTCGAAGGCGTAGGCACCACCGCATTATAAAATAAATTAAAAAATAAAGAAATATAACTATCTCAGTAGCGTAGTGGTAGCAGGCCACTATTATTGCGCTGGAGGTCCCGGGTTCGATTCCCGGGTCGGGGGATATTAGAGATAACGGTTTAAAATCCTTTATCTCTAGTTCTATTGGGATTTTTCCATTTTCTGGAAGTTTCCCAGTACCTCGGAGTTTGGAAATGTGCCCGGAGATGTCAACAGGCTCGCCACCTGTTACATGGGCCAAAACGTAACCAGCGAATCATGGGTGTTTGCTTGTATGATTGAATGCATACATTTGCCCCTGCCTACCCCTTCGGGGATTACAGGCGTGAAGTTACGGTGAAAAATAAAATTTAAAATATTTTATTCGTAAACAATATGTTTGTTTGAGAATGAATTATTCAGTTTATTCATTTATTTCATATAATTAGGCTCCTGAAGAGCACTTTTACGTCATCATTTTTTTTAAACTAACCTAGAGTGAATAACCACTAATAATAATCAAAAACACATAATAAATTAAATAGAAACTAAACAATATTGTATAATATGGAAAGCATCAATTATTTACAAATTCCTCCATTTCCCCATTTCAAAAGAAACTGAGAAAGAAGGAATTTGGTCGTCATGATAAAGGTTATTATATAATTGGGTTGGGACCACCTAGTTAGTAATGTGTAAATACCTGTGTCATGTGATCCCACTCCTTAACAAACGTAACTTCACGCCTGTAATCCCCGAAGGGGTAGGCAGAGGTAAATGCATGCATTCAAGCATACATGCAAACACCCACGATTCGCCGGTTACGTTTTGGCCCATGTAACAGGTGGCGAGCCTGTTGACATCTCCGGGCACATTACCAAACTTTGACGTACTGGGAAATTTCCAGAAAATGGAAAAATCCCAATAGAACCAAAGATAAAGGCTTTTTCACCATTATCTCTGATAACCCCCTACCCGGGAATCGAACCCAGGACCTCAGCGTAGTAGTAGTGGCCTACTACCACTAGGCTACCGAGGCAGTTATGTATGGACAATAATAGTTGTTTACAATTTACAAAAAAATTAATCCAAATAATGTTAGTATTTAGGTGTGTATGTGTGTGTGCGTGTGTGTGCGCATTATAGTAGGAGAGCCGAGGATGCAATTTTTTTACTATTTACTCGAGCGCGTCTGATTAAGGTATGGGAGATACCTTGCACCCTGCTGGTTACATGCACGAAATCTAAAGATCGTGCGAGTATATAGAGCCTCGCCCGAAGTATAGCCCTTAAAAAATTCAAAAGGTCGCTACAATCTTACTTACTGGTGGTAGAGCTCCAGTGACGGAGCTCGCGCGCGTAGGCACCACCGCATTACCTGATTTACTTGCCGCTAAATGGTAGTGTTCAGCACTATCGTGTTCCGGTCAGGTGGTAATGTACGGCCCTGTAATTTCCGGCACAGAGGCATAACACCTTAGGCCTCAGGAGTGGTAACGCATTTGCATTTTGACCGTGGTCTTTGTGTGGGTGTCTATAGGCTGCAGTCATCACTTAACATCAATGTGAACTGTATGCTTGTTTGCCACTTCAATTACATTAAAAAAAAAAAAAAAAAATATCTTCCGAATCGCTTGCATTTTGGATAGGAGAATTGTTTGGGCACATTTTACACCCTCTCAGAATATCTGACACGCTCTTGACCCATGACGTTGATGCCGCGCCACTTTCAAAAACATGATTCTTTCAAAAATGAAGGTGAAAAATTACCCAAGAATGTCAGATACTCAGAGAGGATGTAACGTGGACCCAATTAAAGCTTCCATCCAAAATTCTGACGATTTGGATGCGAGGCAAGCTCGTGGTCGAAGCCCTAAAGTTTCGGCCCTTTATGGAAATCTTAGATTTGGTAGAAGTACTGATCACAATACAAGGTATCTACTATATCTTATTCTAACACGCTGGAGTAAATTCAAAAATCTCCCGCTAAACGGTAGTGTTCGACAATGTCGTCACACCGCGGACACTCCGCTAAAATTCCATACAAACGCTTAATTTGGTCTCTATTACACGGACATCAATCAGTGACGTGTATTTACACGTGCACCTGTGTGCGTAGCACGTAGAAAATACCAACCGTCGCCCATAAGAGGGGAGGAGGTTGGGTGAGGCGGGGAATTCGGGCGGGACGTCGAAGTGTCCATTCTATACGTAGTATTATTACATATTCTCTGCTGTCGTGTACCGGTTAGACAACTATGGTATCAGCTCTGACACTGGAGCTCTACCACCAATACACTCATTGGTCGCCCTTGAAATTAAAGAGCAGGAAGCCAGTTTGTCAACCCATACATCCGGCTCTGTCAGTACGACTATCTCTGCCCACCCCTTCCATATTTCCATGTCGTGAAGTATGTAATGTGATGCTGTATTATAATCAATACAGGTTGTAATATAAGAAAGGTCGCTTCTCACTTTCACGAACACAAGGTCGAACTTTCACTCGGCAAGGTCGCCATCATTTGTGGTAAAGTCCCAAATTAAAAAAAAAACAGTCTGTGCCTATATACGCACGTACAATAATACTGGCAACCCATTAAACGTCCCAGTGCTGGGCACGAGTCTCTTCATGATACCTTCTATATTTAAGAGCTGTGCTCGTGTCGGTGGAATAACCGCCAGCGCTCTCTATCCTGTGCCAACCTCTTGACATCCTGGTAAGACACAACTTTTACTTTTTCCTTCACTTGTTCTCCCTCTGCTTCTCTTTCCTTCAATTTTCTCATCCATGATTGTCATGATGTAATTGTCGTGTCGCACCAGGTGGCCCAGAATTCTGCCTCGTCTGTTTTTTTCAATTATGTTTAATATTTGTTTCTTCTCTCTCACCAAAGCAAGCACCTCTTCATTGGTTTTCTTCTCCGTCCAGCTAATTCTCTCCATCCTCCTCCATCACCACATTTCAAACGCCTCCAATCGACCATCCCTCTCCATGACCATGACCAAATAGGTTGAGTTCTGTCTGATGGTGGGCTCAAAATTCTTAGGAATCGGCGTGCATGTATGAAGAGAATGATGAAGGTAGACGAGGCACGAGAGGTGTGTCAGGACCGGGATATCTGACGCTCTACACTCTCTGCCTACCCCGCTAGGGACCTGGCGTGAAGATACATACATAGATAGAAGATATATATCTTAAAAACTATTTGTAGAAAGTCGTAAAAAATCACTCGCATCATTTTTTCCAGTCGCACCAAAAGAAGTTATGCCTAACTAACTTCAAAAGTTTATTTTCCATTCTCAGTAATATGTAACTGGTGGTAGAGCTCCAGTGATGGTGCTCGCGGGCGTAGGCACCACCGCATTACCTAATATATATAAAAAATAAAAAAGCCTTTTATTTCCAGATTTCCACTAATTTGTTGCTAATAAAGGTACCTATGATTATGTATTATATATTTAACAAGAATGAGTTAGAAAACTAATGTTGTTTTTATTTATACTATCATTTTTTTTTTTTTAATTTTTTAAGTAGGTGTGCATTTATTTTTTACTGGAACCCCTCTCAGGTAAAGGCCTCCTTATATACTTACATATATACTTATATACTACATTACCTAATATACTTGCCGCTAAATAGTAGGTAGTGTTCAGTACTATATCGTGTTCCGGTCAGGTGGTAATGTACGGCCCTGTAATTACCGACACAGAGGCATAACACCTTAGCCCTCAGGAGTGGTAACGCATCTCCGTTTCGATTTTGGTCTTAGTGTGAGGGTGTCTATAGGCTGCAGTCATCACTTAAGATCAATGTGAACTGCATTTGTTTGCCACTTCCATTACATTTAAAATAAACGGACACACAAAATCATGGTCACCGCATAGATATTTCATTTTATGAACCCATGTATTCCATATCACTTTGTAAAACATAAGAATTCCATATTGGCTGTTGACCTCAAGTTAGACTGAGGTAATTGAGTGAGTGGCGTGTTTGTAGAACGATGCTCGTAGACATTAAGCAACACCGGAGGGGAGTAGCCATATGCAGGTATTCCCCTCCGTCAAAGTACATCCCAAATGGGCCTATACCTGTCACCTAGATGTTTAAATGTGTGCGTGAAATTGTTTCTGTATTTTGTTAAGTTAAGGTTTGAGTTTCGTAGTAATAGACGATTTTTGTAGTGTGCGTGTGTGTCGCACGCATTTCCCCCCGCAAAAAGTGACAGACTGTTTTGCATCGGTAATACACGCTATGGCCACTCCCCTCCAGTCCGCCGCGACCGGTGGGTCGAGTTGCTCTATGGTGTTTAATAAAGGAAAGTTGCAGAGAATTTAGTTTATTATAATCATATTTAAACATTTCACATAATTTTTTTGCGTATTAACACGCAAATTATACAAATTTAGAGAAACTTTAGCAGTAAATCGTTCAACTACTTATTAAAGTTTGTTTTTTAATCGACTTCAAAAACACTTCTCCTTTTTCTATGTTCGACTGTATATGTATATGTTATGTTCATCCTCCAAGAAATATCTATACATCTATATCTATATAATCTATCTCTATAATAAAAATCAATTGCTGTTCGTTAGTCTCGCTAAAACTCGAGAACGGCTTGACCGATTTGGTTAATTTTGGTTTTGAATTATTTCTGGAAGTCCAGGGAAGGTTTAAAAGGTAAGAAAATATGAAGAAATTGAAGGGAAATAGTAAAAACCAATTTTATTTTCCCATACAAATAGTCCGTATCTATCACACCTTTGACACATTATTTCATTCTGAGACAATAAGAAGTTTGGTGGGTCAGCTAGTAAATAAATAAAATTGGAGTGTCTGTTTATAATATAAAAATAATCGCTTTTTATTAAATGCATATTTATGTATAGGTACACGACACGGTACAACCACATTTTTTACAATTTGTCTTATTTTATGATATGAAAGTGTTAAACAAGCATACAGTTCACATTGATGTTAAGTGATGACTGCAGCCCATGGACACCCACACAAAGACAAAGGTCAAAATTCAGATGCATTACCACTCTTGAGGCCTAAGGTGTTGTCCTCTTTGCCAGAAATTACAGGGGCGTATAATTACCACTTGACCGGAACACGATAGTGCCGAACACTACCATTTAGCGGCAAGTAGGTATATTAGGTAATGCGGTGGTGCCTACGCCCGCGAGCTCCGTCACTGGAGCTCTACCAGCAGATACCTGACGTAGAGCACTTTTACATCATCATTTTTTTAAAACTACCTAGAGTGAGTAACCACTAATAATAATCAAAAACACATAATAAATTAAATAGAAACGAAACAATTATGTCAAATATGGAAAGAATCAATTATTTACAAATTCCTTCAATTCCCCCATTCCAAAAGAAACTGAGAAAAATAATGTATTTGGTCGTCATAATAAAGGTTATTCACTTGGCAGAATTCCAAGTGAAGTCAATACTGAGAAGAACTCCGCCACTGAAGAAACTCAGTACAGCTCTTTTGAATTTAAACTTAAATCTATCGTGTGTGTCTTACAACGGCACCCACGACACAGGTTTATATACCTACTGTGGGGCTGTGAGTGTATTTTATTTATAAAAAAATATATATTCTCTCTCAATAGGTACCTACTGTAGTGGGCATCTTTGGAGAAGGCTTTCTCCAGCTGTGGACATCTTCCGGCTTTAGCAATGATTATGGCACAAGATCAATATCCGTAATTTCGCAAAAGGGCTTATTGGTATAATATACGCAATGATTACGTAAGAGTGCGACCAGCTTTCCAATATCAAATTATGGTTGTTTTAAAACAATACAAATTGTAGCGCGTGATTTAGCCACATATAAATTTACTATATTTCGGTGCTTGCGTATATTCAAAGATGGAGAATTTTGTGGAAAATAAGAAATGCTTGTGTTCGTATTAGGGTTCAGAAAGTAAGTGTTTAATCGCCATTTAATTTACATCATTCGAGGAAGGGGAACAAGGGAACATCGAAATAACCAATAAAAATACATTGCGTAGTTTGTACGTCACTGCGCTACCTCTTATTGGACGACTTCAGTGCAACCAGTTTGCACTACGCTCCATTGACGCCTGAACACAAATACTTATTACATGACATAACTCTACCGGTAGTAGGGAAGTAGTCTTATCGAAAGGCGTGATCAAATCTGTACACAGTGCCGGATAAAGCCGGTGCGGGGCCCGTTGCAAATATGACCATGGGGCCCTAGAGTTACATTGCCTACTGAAATTTAGGATGTAAATAAAACAACATTTACGAAAAGGAATCGAAAACAAATTTAGGGGATTCCCCCTGTAAGTATTGTGGTATTGCCAACTTGCAACATAATAATATAGGTACCTATATAATTAGTGGTCAACGCTCCCTTTGAGAATAGCAATTTCACTGGTGGTAGAGCTCCAGTGACGGAGCTCGCGGGCGTAGGCACCACCGCATTACCTAATATACTTGCCGCTAAATGGTAGTGTTCAACACTATCGTGTTCCGGTCAGGTGGTAATGTACGGCCCTGTAATTTCCGGCACAGAGGCATAACACCTTAGGCCTCAGGAGTGGCAACGCATCTGCATTTTGACCTTGGTCTTTGTGTGGGTGTCTATAGGCTGCAGTCATCACTTAACATCAATGTGAACTGCATGCTTGTTTGCCACTTCCATAACATAAAAAAAAAAAAAGCTAAGGTGTAATACACCTTAGCTATTTGTGTTTTTTTTTCGGGCACAGGCACGGGGCCCCTAATGGCGCGGGGCCCGTAGCATTTGCTACTCCTGCTATATGGCTAATCCGGCACTGTCTGTACATATTATCTTACTTCTACTGTATAGGTATCATTAATGTTGTTATTCATCTTCATCAAAATTAAAATAGATTTTATCTTCTTTAGTTTTTAATTATTTTAAATGTACATTTTATCTTGATTCTAATTTATCTCATCTTTGTGTTGCACTTGATTTATTTCGAATACTGAACACACCTATAATAGGCATATGCATCAGACCAATGCTTCTGTGTTGTAATTTATAACTATAATTTATACCAAATTCATTCTTTCTCAGTTTCTTTTGAAATGGGGAAATGGAGGAATTTGTAAATATATTGATGCTTTCCATATTATACAAAATTGTTCAGTGTCTATTTAATTTATTATGTGTTTTTGATTATTATTAGTGGTTATTCACTCTAGGTTAGTTAAAAAAAAAATGACGATGTAAAAGTGCTCTCCAGGAGCCTAATTATATTATATGACATAAATGAAATGAATGAATATATTTTGTAACCATTTGATGTACTATGCTGTTGCTGTTGGTGTGTCAATAAAATAAATAAATAAATTAGAATTTATTAATGACTAGCTGTGCCCGCGACTTCGCCCGCGTTAGAATTTATGATCGTTCAATATCTACCCGGACGATGTCGTGGGTGCAGCTAGTATAAAAGTAGCCTAAGTTACTCCCTATTACATAAGCTATCTGCCAGTGAAGGTCCCGTCAAAATCGGTCCAGCCGTTCCCAAGATTAGCCCCGCCAAACAGACAGACAGACAAAAATTGTAAAGAATGTTGTTTTATTTTTAAAGAAAAATGGAAAGAAAAATTTTGACTTCAGGCGAGGCTCGAACTCGCGACCTACTGGGAATCTAGTCCAGCCGCTCTTCCAATTGAGCTACTGAAGTCCTGCCCGATTTGTCAAATCTTTCCTTCACATCTATTGCATTGCTTTATGGTAGCAGCAGCGCCATCTATTACCAACTATATATATATATTAAAAATATATTTCACAAGCATGTGTTAATGCGAAATAATATAAAAACAATGTTGTTTTAGATAAGATAAGAAACATTTATTTGACACACAGCGAGACACATAAAACAGACATAAAACGTAACAGGTAACAGAGAATAGACAACACATTTTCTAAAAATTAATACATACCTATACACGTAATATGTGTCTCACGGCTGCCAAAAAGGTGTCCTGTTCAGTAAATGTCAGGTACCTTCATGTAAAAGGTACCTGACGCTGGTTTTCAACAGGACCCTAAGTGAGTGAACCACGGATGTCAAATTTATAATAAAGGATAATTGTACTAATACTTATACAAGGTACATACATACGGATATAAAACAGATAATAAGCCATTAAAATAACATACTTAATTAAACGATAAATGTAATACATACTAGTAGGTACAAACAATAATAAATAGATTAATACCAAAGTAAATAAAATATATGTAGATAAAAAACATCTTATTAAATATCATAATAATAATATGCAATCAAAGAATTATAACGCAATTGTGCGGTGGCGCATCGATCGCCGGGAGCTGGGAGTCACCGGGAGTGATGCGTCATCCCACCTCAGGCACCACAGCGCGATAACGACCGGCCGAGCGCAGCAGGCTTTATTGCGATGCCGATGCGCCGGTGTCGCGTACGTGAAACCGCGTTAAGGTAACTTACGTCCGATATTTGTGGGCATATTAAGTATTTAATACTTCACTCATGGTACCAATCCATACAAGTGATACAGCGTAGTACGTGTATACAACGTTACAAAGGTTTGTGGACTCATCTTGTATGAATTATTTATGAGAACAATTCTCCTTATCATCATTTTAGTATATGTACCGTGTATACATACATATGCATTCAGTAAAAAGCGGTTATTTTTATATTACAAAAAGACACTCCAATTTTATTTATTTGTATAGATGTTTAGACTAGCGGACAGACTTCGTCCAGTCAAAAAGATTTGTTGACTCTTTGACGTTAGGCACACCAACATTGGTTAGACAACAGTGAGTGCATGTAATGAACTTTACGTTTTAGTTAGAAAAAGTTTGTATGGGAAAAAGAAAAGGGCTGTTTTTAGGGTTTTCCCGCCAATTATTCGAGTTTTTCTCACCTTTTAAACCTTGCCTAGACCTCAACGAACATTTCAAGACCAAGATAAGATAAATCCGTTCAGCCGTTCTCGAGTTTTAGCGAGACTAACGAACAGCAATTGATTTTTATATATACAGATGCAATGCAATCACATAGCGTAAAGGTAAGAAATTATAATATTAAAAAAGTTTTTAGTTACACAAAAAACATAATTATTTTACCTTAGGTATACTGAAAAATGATCTTTATTGTCACGACTTGTTGCCATACAGCCATACACTGCAATTCTTAATGTTAAAAAATAAAACATATGATCACAAATTAATCAAAACTAGGCCGCTCGCAACCTCGCTGTAGAGTACCAACCGTCGCCCATAAGAGGGGAAGAGATTGGGTGAAGCGCGGCAAATGGGCGGGACGTCGAAGTGTCCATTCTATAAGTACGTAATTTTATTACATAATAATGGCAACCCATTATATTTCCCACTGCTGGACACGAATCTCTCCCCTTTTTGGGGGGAGGCCTGGAGCTTACTCCACCACGCTGCTCCAATGCGGATTGGTGGAGGTGGGTGGGTTAGTGGCCAACCCGCTGCCGGATGTTTTCAAACCGCCCATAAGGCCTCCGACAAGGTTTTTAACGACTGCTATCCATCGATAGCAACCGGGACCGACGGCTTAACGTGCCCTCCGAAGCACGGAAACGTGCATTTAATTTGCCACTAGCGGCCACCCATCACACTGCACGACCGCGCCCGTAGTGCTTAACCGAGCAGATCGCTTACGATCTACACCAGCCGCTGGGCCATGCGCGCTTCATTACGTTTTATTACATATTCTCTGCTAATTTCTAAGACCATAAATAAACTATAGAATTACTGCCAATCAACTCATTCATTTTAGTCACAAAAATAACAACATATATTTATAAGCAATAAAAATATATCAAAACCTTCTAATGACCTTGGTCTGGTAAAAGTAATTCCGGGTCGAACCGGTGCTTATGTAACGTCACCACCGCGCCTATGGGGTTCTGCTTTCACTCAAATACCGATTTGGTGACTATTTTGTATGTTGTCATCAATTTTCTTTCTAATTTATGTATGTATGTACCTTCACGCCAGGTTCCTAACGGGGTAGGCAGAGAGTGTAGAGCGCCAGACATCCCGGTTCTGACAAACCTCTCGTGCCTCGTCTACCTTCATCATTCTCTTCATACATGCACGCCGATTCCTAAGACTTTTGACCCCACCATCAGACAGAACTCGACCTATTTGGTCATGGTAGGTCAGCCTTGGTCTTCCTGGGCCTCTGCAACCATCCACATTCGCATTGTATATCTTATTAGTCATTCGCTCATTCGACATTCTTTCTATATGCCCGAACCATCGGAGCATGCCTTTTTTCATTTCTAATTTATATTACTAGTTATTGCCTACGATGTTTTTTTTGTCACTAACAAGCATGGAATTCATATGGATATTAAGTTATGACTGCAGCCTATAGTCATCTACACAAAAACGAGGTCAAAATGCAGATGCATTGCCACCTCTGAGGTCTGAGTCGTAGTATTTGTATAATCTTTGGTCTGAGTTATTATATCTCTGTGACAGTTTTTTTTTTTACTTTTTTTATGTTCATTACCTGCACTTTCCCACAGTAACATGACACCTGGAGTTTTGGCGGGAACCTTGAAAGATGCGTATGGTGCTCTTATTTTATTTATTTTCTTGGTGTATTTTTAAATTATATTTAATAAAGTTGGTGGCATTTTGTTTGATATAGGTTTATTACAGTGCCCGTGTATAGTGAAATAGAATAACAGTGCGAAAACACGACCTTTCAGGTTGCCTCCAAAACTTCATTGTAAATGTTCTGGTAAAGTAGCCATCGCTTTACTCGAATAACTTGACTGTAACTCACTTGACTGACATATTATACTTGATAACTTATATACTTAATACTTACCTATTATACTTGATATTATACTAACTTTGACGCCGCTTAAATAAATACGAAATATCGTTTTACTCGACACTGGCAATATGCGTAATAGCGATGCCATAATAATAATTAAAAAAAATGACAGCTGACGTGGAAACGTCAAACAAAATATCTGTCAACTATTTATTTTATTTATTTATGAATACACAGTAAAATACATATTTGCCGATCAGCTTCACTCCCTTAAACCAGAGATGGTTTGTACGGAAATAGGAATAATAATTTCCCCGCATCACTAAACCCCTTCCCCTCTTATGAGCGACGGTTGGTATTATCTACGTGCTACGTACACAGGTGTACGTACACACTACGTACACTGATTGATGCCTGTGTAATAGAGACCAAATTAAGCGTTTGTATGGAATTTTGTCGGAGTGTGACTGGTGGTAGAGCTCCAGTGACGGAGCTTGCGGGCGTAGGCACCACCGCATTACCTAATATATATAATAATAATAATGGCAACCCATTATACGTCCCACTGCTGGGCACGAGTCTCTCCCCTTTTTGGGGGGAGGCCTGGAGCTTACTCCACCACGCTGCTCCAATGCGGATTGGTGGAGGTGGGTGGGTTAGTGGCCAACCCGCTGTCAGATGTTTTCAAACCGTCCATAAGGCCTCCGACAAGGTTTAACGACTGCTATCTATCGATAGCAACCGGGACCGACGGCTTAACGTGCCCTCCGAAGCACGGAAACGCGCATTTAATTTGTCACCCATCACACTACCCGACCGCGCCCGTAGTGCTTAACCGAGCAGATTGCTTACGATCTACACCAGCCGCTGGGCCATGCGCGCTTCGCCGCTAAATGGTATGTATCTTCACGCCAGGTCCCTAACGGGGTAGGCAGAGAGTGTAGAGCGCCAGACATCCCGGTTCTGACAAACCTCTCGTGCCTCGTCTACCTTCATCATTCTCTTCATACATGCACGCCGATTCCTAAGACTTTTGACCCCACCATCAGACAGAACTCGACCTATTTGGTCATGGTAGGTCAGCCTTGGTCTTCCTGGGCCTCTGCTAAATGGTAGTGTTCAGAACTTTCGTGTTCCGGATAGGTGGTAATCTACGGCCCTGTAATTCCCGGCACAGAGGCATAACACCTTAAGCCTCAGGAGTGGTAACGCATCTGGATTATGACCTCTGGTTTATCTGTAAGTGTCTATAGGCTGCAGTCATCACTTAACAGCAATATGAGCTGCATGCTTGTTTGCCACTTTCAAAACATTAAAAAAAACGGTAAGTGAAAATAGGTTTATTTCTGTAAATACCTTCGTTCATACACCAAACTCTAATGATAATTTTGTCATTACAACGTCTCACGTAACAAACTGTAATTAATGAATGTGACGTTGGAAATCATTACATAAATGTTAAAAATAACTGATTATTAATATCATTCTTACACCGGACACACTTTCACTATAAAAATGTGTGAGAACACATGATTTTGGTCAATGTTTCAATTATTTTAATATTATTTATTTATTTAATCTTCCATGCAAATAAAAGTACATGAGGCGGACTTAATGCTAGGTATCATTCTCTACCAGTCAACCTTAAGGTAGTGTAGAAAAGTCAATATGGTAGTGCAATTGAAAATTTCACGAAAGAAAAGAATAAAGCTGTAAGTATAATAAACTTACATTAAAATAAATAGCCTAATATAAATTATACCCAATAGATACAATAACATAAATACACATATAAATACATAATAAATATAAATACGAACTTCCCTCTGAGGTGTTCCCTCGGTGCTACAATATGGAGTTCTTCAAAAATGGCGTCAAAAGAGTCATTCAGTGCTGGCAGCGCGTTGTCAACTCCCCTGGTGTTGCAAATGTCCATAGGCGACGGTGACCACTTACCATCAGGTGGCCCGTCTGCTTGTCTGTCAACTTAATGACGTAAAAAAAAAAAATACGTATATATAAATATATATAAGTATAAATAATAATCATCATCATCATCATTTCAGCCAAAAGACGTCCACTGCTGGACAAAGGCCTCCCCCAAAGAATGCCACAACGAACGGTCCTGGGCCGCCCTCATCCAACGATTGCCCGCGACCTTCACCAGGTCGTCGGTCCACCTCGTGGGGGGCCTGCCTACGCTTCGTCTTCCGGTACGCGGTCGCCACTCTAGAACTCTTCTGCCCCAACGGCCGTCAGTTCTGCGAGCTATGTGCCCTGCCCACTGCCACTTGAGTTTCGCTATTCGATGGGCTATGTCGGTTACTTTGGTCCTCATGCGGATCTCCTCATTTCTGATTCGATCTCGCAGAGTAACTCCGAGCATAGCCCTCTCCATCGCTCTCTGAGTGACCTTGAGCCTTCTCATGAGGCCCATAGTATAAATAATATACATTCATAATAATAATTTAGTAAAAGAAAGACGAATTCAATATTGTAAAGAAAAGAACAACAAGGCGGCATCTTAAGATAATAGTCACGGAGCTTTCGTTTGAAAGTGAATTTACTAGGAGGTTTTCTTATATACACGGGTAGCGAATTCCAGAGTTTTATTGCCGAAACTGTGAAAGAGTTGGCCATGAAACCGGTTTTGTGTGAAGGAAGATGGAGAGCAAGATATTCCGATGAACGGAGACTAAGGGCGATATTCACAGACCGCACTACGACTTTACTTTCGAGCAAAGTACGCTTCGAACTGTCAAAACCCATACATTTCTAAATTCAAATTCAAATTATTTATTGCGTTATGTCATATGGGTACATAGGTGGTATTGTACAATGACACCCTGTTAGGGTATAGCAACATAAGAGGGGAAGCTTATGTTATAAGGGGAAAGTTAAATATTATCATTTATTTAGATTAAAAAAATATAATTTGAAGGTGTCGCTAAAATAATCCTGAATATTATAGTAACATTTATCGATGAGTAATTGTTTGATATTTTTAATTAATGTGTTGTAGTTTGTTTCGTTTTTTAATGGAGTTGGTAATTTATTATATATTTTTATGCTCATAACAAAAGGACTTGACGAATGGCTGGCTAGACGGGAGGTGGGGAGCATTAGTCTATTTTGGTGTCGTAGTAGGTGATTTGTAGGGATGTCTGCGCGTCTTGTGTAAAAGGCTGGATAGGTTTTAACAAATTTACATGTTTCTAGAATATATATGGAACATATAATTCTGACAGTTCTAAGCATACTTTGCTCAAAGTAAAGTCGTAGTGCGGTCTGTGAATCTCATCCTTAGAGTGTGAGAGTCGCCCAGAATTTGAAAATTGAGTTTTGAATAGTCGGGAGCATTAGGATCGTTGAGGATTGAAAACCATAAGCAAAGCATCCTGACAGATCGTCGTTGCCGGATGGGAAGCCACTTCAGTTTATTTCGATAAGACGATATGTGATCATATTTTCGGCGTCCGTAAATGAAGCGAATACAATTATTTAAAATACGATCCAATTTATTCAGAAGTTCCTGGGAAAGATCCGGAAAGCAGACATCAGCATAATCAATGGTGGGTAACACAAGAGATTGAACTAATAATCGTTTTGTACTAGTAGGTAAGAAATTTTTAAATCTGTACAGAGACCGCAGCGAAGCAGTGACATTCTGACTGATTGTCATAACTTGTTTAAACCAACTAAGATTAGAATCAAAATACAAGCCCAAATTTTTTACGAACGGAGAAAAAGGAATTACAATATTATCAAATACAACAGGCGATAGAAGTTTTACATCAATTCTCTTAATAAACGTCATACTGCCCAAAATTATTGCTTGACACTTGTTGACATTAACTGTTATTAATTAAATAAATAAATAAATACGCTTACACTCACAGCCCCACACTAGGTATAAACCTGTATCGTGGGTGCCGTTGTACACACACAACACATACACAAACACCCAGACCCGAAACAAATATCTGTAGGTCATACAAATATTTGTCCCGGTGCGGAGATCGAACCCGGTGGTTTCGCACCGCTGGACTAACCGGGTCGTCAATAAATTATTATTATTCGTTATATTAAGTTATGAGATATTTATTTCCTGGTTTCGCAATCATAATAGATATTATGCGGTTTTACAAAATGTCTAAGCAGGTGCATTACATCGCTAGACAGTGGCGACCTACGAAACCCACATTTCCCTCCGATTTTTCGTGACGCTCGCCTAGCCCCCTTAGCCAGCGTTAGAGAATATGTAATAATAATAATACTTCGTATAGCATGGACACTTTGACGTCCCGCCCGATTTCCGAGCCTCACCCAACCTCCTCCCCTCATATGGGCGACGTTTGGTATTCTGTACGTGCTACGCACACAGGTGCACGTGTAAATACACGTCACTGATTGATTTCTGTGTAATAGAGACCAAATAAAGCGTTTGTATGGAATTTTGGCGGAGTGTGCGCGGTTTGCCAGTGTACCGCGCGATAAGGACCTTCTTTACAAAAAAAAAGGGTCCTTACCCTCTCTCAATTGGTGATCGCCAGCCTTTAACCAATCTAAGGGCACCCAGGGCCGCCCTGCATGGCAGGCCAGAAGAAGCCGCAGCAGAGGGGGCCAACCCCGGTGCTGCTTCCACGCCTCGAGCTTCTGGCCTTATTACACGACACGGTATTCAGGGTCCGATAGCAAGGGTCAGGGTAGTGTAACATTGAGGAAGTAAGGGCACTAATTAGAGCGACCGGAGCGGCCCGGTCAGCCTAACGCCCTAACTACACAGTACAAATATGAACTCAGTCACAGTACAAATATGAACAGTATGGAAACTACGTACAAAACGTTGAAACGGCGCAATCACACAAACATGCGTATCAATGAGGTAAACCCCTATGCGGTTCTCGCGGTGCTGCAACTGTGAGTCACTCGCTAATCGAGCGTCGATGCGCATGTTTGTGTAATTGCGCCGTTTCAACTTTTGTACGTAGTTTCCATACTGTTCATATTTGTACAGTGACTGAGCTAGGGCCCTGTCGAACGCATAGTTTTTTTTTAATTGTAACGAAAAAATTTTTCATAAAAATTAAATACTAATTTATGTAGCTTATAGGCATGCATGTTTTGGATTGCAATTTAGATCATTACTTTGATACAGACTCCTGAATGTAAAATGAAATTGTTATCTGTTTTGTGTGCTATATTGATAATAAATAAATAAAATTAATAAATAAATAGTGTAATACGCGGCAACCCGGCGCGAGGCCACGCTCACCCTTTCTGCCGGACCCTGAATACCGTGTCGTGTAATAACCTTTTTCGCGCATGCGACGATCTACTGATGAACACTGCCTGGCCTATGGGCGTATTCGGGTGTGGAGGAACGGGTGGAAGTGTTCCTCCGACGAAAAGGGAGGATCCTCCGACCAGGCGAGGTGGTAGCGCCTGGCGGGCCGCGACCCAACGATTGACGTTGGGAAGTTGTATATATGCCAACTCTTGAGAAATCTTCGCATGTGCGATGTAATTCGAATGCACGCCATCTACCGTACTAGACAAGTACTGTGAGGTTTTCATATGTGTTCCACTAGTTGGCGCCTTAATGTAGTGGACGCTACACGGGCAAGGCTTTGTCCAGCAGTGGAGGTCTATCGGCTTGAGTGATGATTTACTAAATAATACTCGTCCACATCCATCGTCCGCATCCGTTTGTAAGAAGAAAGTCAATTAATGTCCATATTTGTCGCGCCAGTTGACCCAGATAGTTCATTGTGTCGTGCTTTTAAGGTGGCGTCATGTTATTACGTAATATTGTCACATTGCTTGTGTTTAAAAAAAAAGATCTTACAAACATCACGCCTGTAATTGCAGGATAGGAAGAGGTTGGTTTTTTGGGCGAGAGCTCCAGTGACTTGCCGCTAAATGGTAGTGTTCAGCACTATCGTGTTCCGGTCAGGTGGTAATGTACGGACCTATAATTTCCGGCATAGAGGCATAACACCTTAGGCCTCAGGAGTGGTATAGGTCGCGCCACGTAAAAAGTACGCTGGCGGTCAAGCTGCGCGACATGTGTTTTTATTTCATTTTATGTTATTCTATGTAATATAGTTTTCAATCTGCCTACCAATACACGATACCGCAAGCGAAAGCTAGATCAAAAATAAACCAATAGGGCTAGTACTTTCGTGCGCGAGTGTACCGATGCGCGAACACATCCCTTCTACTTTCTTCCAGCGTTCTTTTTACGTGGCGCGACCTATAACGCATCTGCACTTTGACCTTGGTCTTTGTATGGTTGTCTATAGGCTGCAGTCATGAACTGCATGCTTGTTTGCCACTTACATTACATAAAAAAAGGTAAATGCATGCATTCAAGTATACATTAAAAGACCCACGATTCGCCGGTTACGTTTTGGCCCATGTAACAGATGGAAAGCCTGTTGACATCTCCGGGCACTTGTAACTCCGAGGTACTGGGAAATATCCAGGAAATGCAAAAAGCCTAATGGAACCAATGGAAGTCGAGGGCAATCAGAGATAAAGACTTATCTTTATTATTTTTTTATCGATTATTCTAGGCGAAAAAAGAAATATTCGTCATTCTTTTGCAACTCGGTAGAGCTTCAGTGACGGAGCTCGCGGGCGTAGGCACCACCTATATACTTGCCGCTAAATGGTAGTGTTCAGCACTATCGTGTTCCGGTCAGGTGGTAATGTACGGACCTGTAATTTCCGGCATAGAGGCATAACACCTTAGGCCTCAGGAGTGGTAACGCATCTGCACTTTGACCTTGGTCTTTGTTTTTGGTCTTGTTGTCTGCAGGCTGCAGTCATCACTAACATCGATGCCTTGTGTTCCACTTCCACTACATAATAAAATTGTAGATTTTTCTCTTTTTACTGTTGCTTTTTATTGACTTTGTAATAAAAACGATGCTAAAGTAATATTCCCTTCAAAAAGTCTCAATATTGCGTATTCAACAAGAAAATAATGCAATATGAACAAAATTTTATTTCTTCATACATCCTCAATTTGAAACGACAACAACAAACGTTAAAAAGTGATTAACTAGAAGAAATTTTGTACTAAAAACAAATTATCCATAACACATTCAGTAGTGTTGTACAACTATCGATAGAAGATAAGAAGATGATTGTAATTACGCATAGGCTCTCGCACATGTAAAAAGGCTTACTGTAAACTCGAGGACTATCTCAAGGATAGAAATGTTTGGCTAAATGCTGATCTAGCTCCACAAAGGTGTTAAATGTAATAATCAAAGTGTAATGTTGATATTATATTGTTAATTTTAAGCTTGTTTAAATTATGGAAAATTGTAAAAATATGCCTAAGAGATATTTTTAAAAGAGCCGACTGAGTTTTTTCCGGCAAGTTTTTCTCAGATCATATTGGCCTTTGGAACTTTGCCGGTGAATGACAAAGAATGACTCTTTTTCTTTTCTTTTTACTCTTTGTTATCAGTTTGTAAAGGGGAAAAGAGACATTCTACTGATATACTTTTACATTAGTTTATTACATTTAGTTTTATCTTAGTGATATTCTTGACTTTACATATTTTTTTTATCTTGTTTGACATGTATATCAATTGTTATTCGCTTTAATTTATTTTGTTTGTTTTTGACATGTCATAAGAGGTGCCTGTCACCCTAAATGAATAAATCAGTTTCTGATTCTGATTCTGCACCGGTCACATATCACTCAATGCTTTTCTAGTGTAAAGTTTCTAATGTAAAAAGTATTTACGTTTCTAATGTAAATACTTTTTACATTAGTTTATTACATTTAGTTTTATCTTAGTGATATTCTTGACTTCACATATATTTTTTATGTTGTTTGACATGTATATCAATTGTTGTTCACTTTAATTTATTTTGTTTGTTTTTGACGTGTCATAAGAGGTGCCTGTCTAAATGAATAAATGAGTTTCTGATTCTGATTCTGAATGAGGCTAGTGAACTCGCCAAATTGTACCACTTGTGATAGGCTAGAGGATGTGTACCACATTGTGGTGGAGTGCGAATGGAGCGCTACTTTAAGATCTTTAATATTAAAAAGCATGGTGTAGATTAAGGAATTTAGGTGAAATCCAAAGCATCTTAGCTGGCCCTTTGAGTGATATTAGTAAAATGCTTTGCAATGGTATATGTAATATTATACATTCTTGATTAGGCGACATTAATTAGCAACCACGGGGCTGGCATAGTCGCACGACGACTAATGTTCCTAATAAATTAAAGACAAATAAAAAAAAAGGACTATCGATAGCTTTTGGAAAATGAAAAACTATGTAAGCCGTTAGCTCGCCAGAAAAATATGATTATTGATTTCAATTGTTCATTCGCGCCGGCCAGGGGCGGCTTAACCTATAGTGTGTGGTATGCACACGGGCGCCGCCTTCTCAGATGGCGCCCGGCGCTCCCTGAGACAGCTAACAGCATCGTCTTGGACCATCATGGTACAACAATGATATGACAGAAGCGGCCAGCCAGCGCGGTGGCGGCAGTCATCAAACGCAGAAAGGCCGTAACTAATACCATACTGTAAGCTATACCTACTTATAAAATAGCTTGTTAGAATATGAAAAAACTTTCATGGTACGACGGCAAAGTAGTATATAGTTAAAGTCGGGTGGGGGGGGGTCAGGCCTAGGGGACGACAGGGTTTCATTGCACACGGGCGCTACACGAGCTAGATAGCGAATAATATTACACGACACGGTATTCAGGGTCCGGCAGAAAGGGTGGGCGTGGCCTCGCGCCGAGTTGCCGCTTATTACACTATCCGGTCGACAGGGCCCTAACTCAGTCAGAGAAAAAAATATGAACAGTATGGAAACTACGTACAAAACGTTGAAACGGCGCAATCACACAAACATGCGCATCAACGAGGTAAACCCCTAAGCGGTTCTCGCGGTGCTGCAGCTCCGAGTCACTCGCTACTGGAGCGTCAATGCGCATGTTTGTGTGAGTGTACCGTTTTGAACGTAGTTACCATACTGAATAGAATAGAATAGAATAGAAAAACTTTATTTGTAACAACTTATAAAAACAAAAAACTAAAACTAAGAACACAAAATCAAAGTTGTTACAAAAAGGTCCCCAATTCAGCATAAAGCCGATCTTACGAGCGGCGCTGGTCTTCCATTGGGGCCGATTTTGTGACATAGGACCTAAATCACGCCAGCAAAGCGTCTATACTGTTCATATTTGTACCTACTGTGTAGTTAGGGCGTTAGGCTGACCGGGCCGCTCCGGTCACCCTAATTAAGGCCCTAACTTCCTAAATGTTATGACACTACCCTGACCCTTGCTGGTGTCCTGAATACCGTGACGTGTAGTAAGACCAGAAGCTCGCGGCACGGAAGCACTGCCCCCCTCTGCTGCGGCTTCTTCTGGCCTGCCATGCAGGCCGACGTAGAGTGCCCTAAGGTTGGTTAAGGGCTGGCGATCGCCAATTGAGAGAGGGTAGGGTCCCTTTTTTTGTAACGAAGTCCCTTATCGCGCGGTACGCTGGCACACCGCGGACACTCTGCCAAAATTCCATACAAACGCTTCATTTGGTCTCTATTACACAGACATCAATCAGTGACGTGTATTTACACGTGCACCTGTGTGCGTAGCACGTAGAGAATTTCAAACGTCACCCATACGAGGGGAGGAGGTTGGGTGAGGCGGGGAAATCGAGCGGGACGTCGAAGTGTCCATTCTGTACGTAGTATTATTACATATTCTCTGACGCTGGCTTAGGCGAGCGTCACGAAAAATCATTATCATATCAGCTGTAAGATGTCCACTACCTATTGGACCAAAGCCTCAACTAATGGTAGATATGCCATAATCGCCACGCTTGATATGCGGATTCGCATCGCAGTGCCGGTAATTTTCCGCACCCGTCGACCTAACCTGACTATGTCGTAAAATTTGAGAATGTTTTTTTCAAATAAATTTATTTATGAAGTGTTGAGTTATGAAATGAATCGTTTTGTAATAATCTGTTCGCCAAGTGAATTATTTATGTAGTTGTAGAAAGTTGAGATGTGAAACGAAATCGTTGCGAAACGTTGGTTTTGTAATAAAGAGGTTTGAAACGTTTGTCGGTAAATTAAACAGGGGTGCGACCGCCTATCGACATTGCTATTATCGTTGTCATAGCTGTCAAATTTTCATGTCGATTTGTAGCTCCTTTAGAAGCAGTAGTGTTCATCTGATCGTTTTTCTTGCTTTCGTAGGTGAGAAACAAGCGGTAATGGTAGATTATTTCGATTATTGATATTTCGTTAAAGCAAAAATCGACATGAAAATTTGACAGCAATGACACCGACAACAGCAATGTCGATAAGCGGTCGCACCCCTGGTACCAAGTCAGCCAGATATCGATAAACTATCAAACATGGACCATCCCTAATTCTCAACCGGTTGTTTAAAGATTTATCAATTTCGGAATCGAAAGAAAACTACTGTCGCCTATAACGACATAACGACACAGCTCTCACAAATTAGACAAAAATACATGTATTAATGCGGAGAAAGTTGGAAACTAATTAAAATCACGTTTATCGCGATAAATGAATGTAAATAAGATTATTTTTACGATATCCAATAGCATATTTGATGCAGAAAGCAGATTGTCAGTATTAAAATAGAGTACTTAATATTAAAGAAAGAAAGGAAAAATCTTACAGAAATTCGAGTAAAGCGATGGCTAGTTCACCAAAACGTTTACTATGAAGTTTTGGAAGCAACCTGTAAGGCCGTGTTTTCGCACTGTTATTCTATTTCACTATACACGGGCACTGTAATAAACCAAATATATATTATATCATTATAGATGTATATCACATTGGGGCAACTTCTACAGCTCTATAAAGCTCAAGTGATGCCCCATTTGGAATACTGCTCTCATCTTTGGGCGGGAGTCCCTAAATACCAGCTCAGTCCTCTTGACTCCATTCAAAAAAGTGCCATTCGAATCGTCAACGACCCAAGCATCACAGATCGACTCGAAGATCTGAGTCTGCGCAGAGACATCGGTTGTCTGTGCATCTTCTACCGACTTTACAATGGTGAATGCTCTGATGAACTGTTCGATCTGGTGCCATCGTCTCCATTCCTTCATCGTACCATCCACCGAAGAGAGAAGTTTCACCCGCACAGATTGGACACTTGGAAGTGCTCAACAGCCCGATTCGAGCGTTAATTCCTGCCCAGAACGTGCATATTTACTGGTGGTAGAGCTCCAGTGACGGCGCTCGCGGGCGTAGGCACCACCGCATTGCCTACAAACTTGGCGCTAAATGGTAGTGTTCAGCACTATCGTGTTCCGGTCAGGTGGTAATTGTACGACCCTGTAATTTCCGGCACAGAGGCATAACACCTTAGGCCTCAGGAGTGGTAACGCATCTGCATTTCGACCTTGGTCTTTGTGTGGGTGTCTATAGGCTGCAGTCATCACTTAACATCAATGTGAACTGCAAGCTTGTTTGCCACTTCCTGAACATAAAAAAAAATAGATTGTGGAACGAACTTCCACCTGAGGTGCTCCCAAGGGGCTACAATATGGGGATCTTCAAAACAGGCGTCAAAAGGGTCCTTCAGGGCTGGCAGCGCGTTGGCAGCTCCCCTGGTGTTGCAAATGTTCGTAGGCGACGGTAACCACTTTCCATCAGGTGGTCTGTCAATCCTTTGACATAAAAAAATGAAAAAAATTGGTACATAAAACCAGAGATTGTGTAGTTGTGTAATGTACGTTAATGCGTTGTTACTCCTACGGCCTGTATTGTACCTCTGTACCCGTAATTATATGACCTGGGCGCTGTACGCTACTATTTAGCGGCAAGTAGATGGTAGTAGATGTATTCTTAATGGTCGTGTCACTTAATGCTCAATATCCAATTCCAAATTTAGAGTGGAATGTTAAAAAATAACACATACATATTTTTTAACTCGAGCTGTAGCGAAAGTGGCCAATCTATAATATCTATGAAAAAAAATGTAAACAATGACATTAAAAACTATGAACCATAGAGAGTTTAAAAAGACAAAGCTATGACGTAAGTGAAACGTTCAAAAACTGGTTTTCAGCAAACATAAGCCACCGTCCCAAATCATTTAAAAAAAAACACTTTCCTCGATTATGCAAAATTTTACATTCCGCCACACCTAACACCAGAGACAAATAAAAGAGAAAAGACTTAACATGTAATAAATATCCTGTTTTAATACATGCATAAAGAAAATTAATTTTAAGACATACAACTAAGAGTTCATTTCCGATTGTAAGATGAATAAGATGATGCGATGCTTTAATGTCAACGAAAACAAAGTTTAACAGTCCAAAAGCAATCTTATTTATATGTTGTTACGATAGATATTGCGATAAATGTGTTATTTTTCGAGAGAACGGCCTACAGGTTTCATGCCGACACACTGCCGTATGGGAAATAGCACCCCACTTTCTTTTAATGACATCTTGACTTCCACAGTCTCGACTTACAACTCATGAGCTTTGGACGCGAAAATGGGACCATTGACTCGGAATTAAAAAGTAAAAAAAACGCGCCAAGTGAGTGACGTGTGTGTTTTTTTTTTAATTTTGGTGCTGTGGATTCGGTTTTGGACGTAACGTTATTGTGCCTGGATATTGTTTATATTTTTTTGAACAATGGTAAGATTTTTTTTAATTTTTTATTTAGGTATGACTATCGACCTGCCCCGTCTTCGCGCGGGTCCAATGTAGATTGTTACTGGTAATTTGATGCCATTCTCATTCATCAATTTCTACCTACCTATATCAAGGGAAATAAGGTTTACATTAGAAAAGTTAATATTTATGGTCGTAAAGTTTCTTAAAATTACTAATTTTTCCGTGCAGCCATCTATTTTACATAAAAGCCTTCTTTGGGCAATCACAAGTAGGTACCTCACCAAAAGAACTAGCAAAATCGCCAGGGGCAGATTTGATACGTTGGCTGCCCTAGGCCTATGAAAGATTACCCCCCATCCCCCCTGTGTTGTAACGCATAAAAATTAGATAAACTATAGAAATTAAATTAAATGAAAAAAAATCAGTAAGTGATTTAATTAATTCTTCTAATAATCATAATTGCCATAAATGTAACTTCGCGAGATGCTATATGGACACATTTTTGAGATTTTACACGTATGCGCGTAGGCAACTAGGTTCTTAAAATAAAAACCGAATAAATTTTGCCGCCCTAGGCCCGGGCCTACTCGGCCTATAGGGAAATCCGCCCCTGAAAATCGCTCCAGCCGTTCTCGAGTTTTGGGCTTAGCAACATATTTAGCAATTAATTTGTATTACCTATATGGATAAACTTTAAAAAATAGCCAATTTTTACTCCATTTTATTAATATTAAAAAAATATATAACTCATTATGTCTTAATAGTTCAAATTTCTCCGCGCTTTTGGTGTTGAATAATATTTTATTGTTTTTTTTTTTTTTTTTGTATTATTTCGCATTAACACATGCCTAACTAGCATAGTTGGTAATAGATGGCGCTGCTGCTACCATAAAGCAATGCACTAAATGTGAAGGAAAGATTTGACAAATCGGGCAGGACTTCAGTAGCTCAATTGGAAGAGCGGCTGGACTAGATTCCAGTAGGCCGCGAGTTCGAGTCTCGCCTGAAGTCAAATTTTTCTTTCCATTTTTCTTTAAAATAAAATATTTTATTCATTTACTTATAATACCTATTTATAACTTTATTCAATTACAATAAATTATGGCCGTAGATAACGTATCTCTATTAATATTATAAATAATAACATTATAAATACGAAAAATTATAAATATTTTATGTTTTTAATTTTCACGAAAAACCTAGTAAAACAATCATTGTGAAACTTTGTAAACCTATACATAGTCTTGGAGATATTAAAAGTAAGATAGGATACTTTTTACTAAAAGAAAAATATATATACGAAAGATAACATTCTCGACTAATCAACAGTCAACCTTGGGGATTGGGGTTCACACACCCAGACCCGAAACAAATATCTGTAGGCCATACAAATGTATGTCTCGATGCGGGGATCGAACCCGCTTCCCTTCGAATCAAACGGTCGTCTCGACTAACCGGGTCGTCGTAATTTTCTCATTTGAAAAAAAATCTTAAGTAAACTGATTCTGGAAACGAATCCAGGATCCTATATTCTTTCTCAAAGTCAACTCATCTCTGTACCAAATTTCATTGAAATCGGTTCAGTCGTTTGGACCTGAAAAGGTAACAGACAGACAGACAGACAGATATATTTATAATATTAGAAGGGAAAAAGGGATAACACAATACTACAAGTAATGATGTCTTATACTAGTACTATATATTATAATTACTTTTGTTGCATAAATCTGTACTTAATTATAGCTTCGTCTCTTAGACTAGGGCAGAGAATATGTAATAAAACTACGCATAGGATGCACACTTCGACGTCCCGTCCGATTTCCGCGCATCACCCAACCTCCTCCCCTCTTATGGGCGACGTTTGGTATTCTCTACGCACACAGGTGCACGTGTAAATACACGTAACTGATTGATGCCTACGTAATAGAGACCAAATTAAGCGTTTGTATCGAATTATGGCGGAGTGTCCGCGGTGTGGTTACCTGGGTCCCGATTTATTTTACCTACTGTCCCGATTTAAAACAAATCGGACCTGGCAACTGACAACACTAGTAGCAAGCGATTCAAGCGAAGCAGTTTAATGCAATTAACTTAATATACAAGTGTAGTGGAAGTTAGACGCAATATGAAAATAATAACTAAAATATATTTGTTTAATTAGTTGTGAAATATAGGTATAAAATAATACTGTAGGCACAATAATTAATAAAATTAAATAAATAAGTCAGCATGTCAGTTAATATTAAATGGTCAACATTATACGCTTAAATACTTTAAGTTGGTATTATATATTAACTGCTAAAAACTTTATAAGTATATACATATATATTTTCTTATAATTAATCCAAATTAACTTAAAATCCCAACACATCTGCAAATTTCCCACTAAATGTAAATAGACATATCTAGTATTAAACTACGCTCAGTGCACTTTGTATCTGTGGTTGCTCGATCAATTACGCAAAACTGTCGACAATTGTTATCGTTTTATTTTAAATGTACCCGAAATCAAAATAATATTTGCTTGTAACCGATAGAAATGTTAATAATTGTATACTCATCATGTTTTTTGTTTTACATGTTAGAAGTTCTTTCTCAGTAATAGACTACAAGCCCATGTTAAAAAATTGATGGGTCATTTGAACCACCAGGTGACCTATCTAGAGCGATATAAGAGCATAAAATAATAAGATTCAGCACTATGCCGTCACTTGTAAGCTGTCCAACTGAGTGCAGGTGATAATTCAAAAGTACAGGTAGACTCAGTACATTTTGGTCACATATTTTCGTACGGCATTCTTACCAACGATAGACCCATTAAAAATAATAAGAAAGCGCACAGTGCCGTACAAAAATGGTGCGCCACGAAGTCGGAATTTTTTTTTATTTTCCGACAATTACCGGGGTAAATTTGGTCATGTGATTTTGTACGGCATCTGTGTCATACTATTTCAATAATGCTTTCAATTCATTATTCCGCAACGCCGTACAAAAATCATGCGACAAGGGGAAAAAATCGAGAGTTGCAACCCCCTTTCTGTCCGTAGTCCAGGGGGTGATTTGAAAAAGTACGGCATCGGTTCCAAAACATTATGTAGCACTCAAAAGTACTATTAAAAGTAATGCCGTCAAAAAATGATTGTTCCCTTGAATGTATATCAATAATTATCTTAATTTCATCGTATTTTTGATTTATAAAGCTGTAAAATCATTTGAACCTGTACGGGAACTTTTTTTTTAACATGATATTATAAAATACAATTGTTATATAGTATTGCCGTTCAAAAGAAACCGTTCTAAAAAAAACTATAGAGAAATGCAAAAACTGAAATTTTGCAAATTATTGTAAAAATTTAAATATCATTGATTAATGAAATATAATAGTTTTATACATTTTATTTCTTGTTTTAAATAGATGAATTAGGAAAAAATGATGCCGTACATTTTTGTGCAAACCATATCTTTTAGGCTGATGAAATCAACGCTTCAATTTTGAGGGTACTTTATGGCCATCTGATACAGTACGGTATTAACATATTTTTGAAGAGGACAATTGATAATATGATAAAATCACTATGACGTCTAACTAAACTGAAACGGTGTGTATATTATGTCCATATTTCGTTATATGGAATTTTTCTTTTTGATTTTTTCTTTTTCGGTTTTTTTTCCCCTTTGAACCAACGAAAATGTACGGCACATGAAAAAATATTATCTATGTATAAAATAATTTCAAAATAAGTTTATTTCATGTTGTGTCAAATCACCCCCTGGACTACGGAAAGAGAGGGGGTTGCAACTCTCGATTTCTTCCCCTTGTCGCATGATTTTTGTACGGCGTTGCGGAATAATGAATTGAAAGCATTATTGAAATAGTATGACACAGATGCCGTACAAAATCAAATGACCAAATTTACCCCGGTAATTGTCAGAAAATAAAAAAAAATTCCGACTTCGTGGCGCACCATTTTTGTACGGCACTGTGCGTTTTCTTATTATTTTTAATGGGTCTATCGTTGGTAAGAATGCCGTACAAAAATATGTGACCAAAATGTACTGAGTCTACCTGTACTTTTGAATTCTCACCTGCACTCAGTTGGACAGCTTACAAGTGACGGCATAGTGCTGAATCTTATTATTTTATGCTCTTATATCGCTCTAGATAGGTCACCTGGTGGTTCAAATGACCCATCAATTTTTTAACATGGGCTTGTAGTCTATAAGTGAATTGATGTAATTCTTTTGAGAAAATAAAAGTTCTTAAACCACAAGTGGAACTCGATGACGGAAGCAACACATTACTATGAATGCTGCTAAATAGTAGAAACTTGACTTTAAGCCAATAAATATTTATTTTTTAACTCATCATTCAATTAACCTAGATTTCTAGAAAAGGAATGTGCACCTTTAAACCACATTGAATCCCTCGGTAGCCTAGTGGTAGCAGGCCACTACTGCTATCCTGGGGTAGTGGGCACACCGCGGACACTCCGCAAAAATTCCATACAAACGCTTAATTGTGTCTCTATTACACAGACATCAATCAGTGACGTGTATTTACACGTGCACCTGTGTGCGTAGCACGTAGAAAATGCCAACCATCGCCCATAAGAGGGGAGGAGGTTGGGTGATGCGGGGAAATCGGGCGGGACGTCGAAGTGTCCATTCTATACGTAGTATCATTACATATTCTCTGTCTTGGGTTCGAAATGGTTGGGGGATATCAGAGGTAACGGTGCAAAATCCTTTATATATGGTTCTATTGGCATTTTTCTACGGCCCTATAATTTCCGGCACAGAGGCATAACACCATAGGCCTCAGGAGTGGTAATGCATCTGCATTTTGACCTTGGTCTTTGTGTGGGTGTCTATAGGCTTCTGTCATCACTTAACGTCAATGTGAACGTCACTTCCATTACATAAAAAAAAACCATTTTCTTTATCTTTTGTTCCATCGGAATATTAACATTTTCTGGAAGTGTCCCAGTACATCGGAGTTTGGTAATGTGCTCAGAAATGTCAACAGGCTCGCCTTACATGGCCCAAAACGTAACCGGCTAATCGTGGGCGTTTGCATGTATTCTTGAATGCATATCTTTACCTCTGCCTACCCGTACGAGGCTTACAGGCGTGAAGTTACATTTTATTACAACAAAACATTTATAATATTGTTGAAATACACAAAAATGAGGCTTCCGTCGCGCTTCTATTATGCAAAATTATGATAATTCGCGTGAAAGGTAAAATCGTATTGTTTTACCGACATATTTGGATGCTAAAATTATAATAGAATATATAATTTAATGTATTCACGTGTACTTTAGATTCGGAGCCAAGGCAGAGCCCCTGGTGCGGATTGCTCCAGTTTTATAGCTTCACTATGTCCGTCTGTCCGTCCCTCTGTACCGGTCTACACGCAACTCAGCGCAGAAGCAGCGTGAAGCAGGCTGAAATCTAAGCTTAGTTTAGTAAAGCTCGCATAGCTGACGCAGTTTTTCTTACTATAGTATATTCCCTGCTATAGTTGAGCTAAAACAAACGTGCGGACTGATTCATATTGTTTTTTCAGATCTCTCGCTCACACTTATTGCCAAATGGGAATTCTCGCTCGCACTTTTAGCAGAGCATATGTAATAATATTATGGAAGGATTTGTCGATAGTCAACCATCACTTCGCTACATATTATAAAGTTCCGCATTTTTCTCTGTCTGTATGTATGCGCTTATCACGGAAAGTTGTAAACGGATTTTGATCCTGTTTGAAATGTTGGAAAGAAGGTTTTCTGAGGAAAGTTTATATCTATTATTTATCTATATCGAACTTATAGTTACCGAGATATTATGGTTTTTATCTAAGAAGTCGAGCGCGTCCCCACAATATAATTAATGCTACCTGTGGGAAGCCGGGCCATAAATAGTTAAATAGTTCATAATAATATATTTGTAATGGCTCAACTACTTATAGTATACATTGTTTGGAGTCAGCATACAAGTACAGAAAACTACGTCAGCTACGCGAACTGAGTTAAACTAACATAGAGAATCAGTAATTCATTTAGGGTGACAAGCACCTCGTTTGCCAAGTTTTTTTTTATGTCATGAAAGTGGCAAACAATGCAGTTCACATTAATATTAAGTGATGACTGCACCCTATAGACACCACACAAAGACCAAGGTCAAAATGCAAATGCGTTACCACTCCGTTTATGCCTCTGTGCCGGAAAGTACAGGGCCGTACATTACCACCCATCCGAAACATGATAGTGCTGAACACTACCATTTAGCGGCAAGTATATTAGGTAATGCGGTGATGCATACTCTATCACTAAGCTACTGATGCAGTTTATTTTTAGAAACTAGCTTTTAGAGATATACTATTTCTAATAAATATTTTTTATCAGCGTGGGAAGCCATTTATGGCAAAAGAAAGTTGGTATCAAAAACTGTGCAAAATTAAATGCATAAAAAGACAATTTATTTAAATTAATGCTAAATTATATTATTTGAGAAGTGTGACGGTTTATTTCACTGTCACACTTTGCAGATATATGAGGCTTAAGACGTTCACTCCGGCGTGTACCACCGGTGGAACACGACGGATTTGCTGATATGACAGGGTGTGCCACGGAATAGATAAATAAAGATGGAAAGGCCTTTGCTTCAATTTAGTATTAGAACCAGTGTCGCCGCTTTTCTCTCACCATGCAATTTCTTACACAAATGTATCACCATCTCGACAATCACCCACACATTAATCCTCAGGGCAGCTATTCGTTTGCGTAAGTTTGCATACTAAGATGTAACGCCTGTAGACAATAAACACTCGCACGCACACAACAATATAATATACTCACCAATAGACTAGTCGAAGTGTAGCGAACGCATTACATACTGTACATTGCCAGCGGAGACAGTAATAGCGTTAATTGAGCGAGTGCTTAACGAGCAATGTATTCGCTAGCAGTAACGTTTAAATAATGCAGTTTAAGTTCGAATATTTATATTCCTTTGTATAGTTATATGTTTTTTACAAGTATTATAACAATAAATGTTATTTGTGACTTACCGATCAAAAGATATACCTCCTCGCTTTATACTTGAGGTCTGACATTTCTAATTATATGTTAAAATTGGCACTACATGGTATTTTACCAAGAGATGCGTCGTTCGAAGCAGTCTACACGACACAACGATCAGCGAACGAATGGTTCTGACGAACTGTGTGTGTTCACGCATAGTTATGGCGGGCTTGCCACGCCCACATTACCATTCCATCTTTATTTATCTATTCCGTGGGGTGTGCCACCGGTGGCCACGTCATACAGACTATGGAATAAGAAATTCGTTCAGCTTTGAGGGAAAGTGTTGTCATAAACTGGTGGTAGAGCTCCAGTGACGAAGCTAATATACTTGCCGCTAAATGGTAGTGTTTAGCACTATCGTGTTCCGGTCAGGTGGTAATGTACGGCCCTGTAATTTCCGGCACAGAGGCATAACACCTTAGGCCTCAGGAGTGGCAACGCATCTCCATTTTGACCTCTGGTCATTGTGTGTGTGTCTATAGGCTGCGGTCAAAATACAGATACGTTGCCACCCCTGAGATCTTAATTGTTATTCCCTTGTTACAGTTATTAGATTATAGTTATGTATGGATGCATGTTTGGTACTATTTCTCATATAAGCTACTGAATGTATATTAATGGTACGGCGAAGTATAGACGTACACGATTTCTGATAAACACAGTTATTACACACACACACACACACACACACACACTCACACACACACACACATACACACTCACAAAAACAAACACACACACATACACACACACACACACACACAAACACACACACACACACACACACACACACACACACACACACACACACTTTTTCACTCGCTCACATACTCACCCTTCTTTGTAAAATTTTTGATTACTTGATATATCTACCTTGTTTAATGTTTTATGACAAAATGATTTTAAGTGAAGTTATAACTCGGAGAAGCCACTGATTCCACTGAGCCAGTGTAGACTAGTTCGGGAATCTATGGATTCAATATTAACCATTGTAAAAATGTTTTTGTCAATAAATGATTGTATTATATTATAAAAAAAAATGAAACTTAACAATAATTCAAATAGAAAATCAAAAATTTATTTAATCACTTGGAAATAAAAGAATTTGTTTGTGATAGGTCAAATTACAAATATAAAATTAAAGCGAATAACAACTGATACGTTGATTAATATGTCAAAGTAAACAAAAAATAAAAAAAACTACTTAATAATAAAAATAGGTATCAACAGAATGTTCCATACTCTCTCTAATATAGCTGATATATCAGAATAACACTTTTTTTTAAGACGCTTACACTCACAGCCCCACAGTATGTATAAACCTGTGTCGTGGGTGCCGTTGTTCACATACAACACATATACAGACACCCAGACCCGAAACAAATATCTGTAGGCCATAGAAATATTTGTCCCGATGCTAGGATCGAACCCACGACCCTTCGAATCAAGCGGTCGTCTCACACCGCTGGACTAACCGGGTTGTCAAAATTTACAAAGATCTTGTGTGAATGCAGAGGCATAACACCTAATGCCTCAGGAGTGGCAGCGCATCTGCATTTTGACCTCTGGTCATTGTGTAAGTGTCTATAGGCTGCAGTCATCATTTAACATCAATGTGAACAGCACGCTTGTTTGCCACTTTTATTACATAAAAAAAAATGCAGACAAAGTCGCAAACACCAGCTTGTTTAAAAAAATGTGTCACTTCTACGCATTCCTAACTCTATGACCCACCAATTAGTGTACGCTGTATAGTTGGTCAAACACGGGATGCGGGTCACTTGCTTATGTATGTGAAATCTGACAAACAATGTAAGTGAAAATTCTTGTTATACAAGATCGGTGACCTCTTTGCAGTAATTTGTGGAACTTCACGTAGATGAAACTTTACATAGATTTCTCGGAAGGGTAGATAGGAGACATGAAACGGATATCCGGTGGTAACTATCCGGCCTTAATAATAAAAATAATAATGGCAACCCATTATACGTCCCACTGCTGGGCCTCCCCTTTTTGGAGGGAGGCCTGGAGCTTACTCCACCAGGCTGCTCCAATGCGGATTGGTGGAGGTGGGTGGGTGGTGGTAGTGGCCAACCCGCTGTCGGATGTTATTAAACCGCCCATAAGGCCTTTTTTTTTTACCAGGGGAAAGTGCGTTACGCATACCCACCCTTGGGGAGAGGGGTGGGTTATGTGGGACTCCGGAAAAGGCATCCGTCTACCCACTAAAAACCCCTGGGTGTTCCGACTCGTCCGCCATCACTGGCGGGGTCACGGGAACGCTATCGCACACATCCGCGACCCCACCGGCGGCTGCTCGTTGCCGAGCCCTCCTCGAAGCCTTTCGGCTCCAACCAACCCTAGTGGCGTGCGGAACACCTGCATGCCAGCCAGCCCGGGACCTCACCATTCGGGCGACGGACATCCCCTAGTCCGGCGCCCGAAGGTCCCTGCCCCGACCACTCACAACGCCAGGCGTCCCAAGACGCCCGGGTGGAGAAGTCCAGGGGCACACAGTCCGGCCCCGGGAGAGCGGGAGTGTCAGAGCTGAACTGACCTTCAACCACCCCCCCGCGGCCCCACCACGTCCCTATCTGACGGCGGGACCACCGCTAGGCGGCTGGGGATAGGGTGCAGGGCCAACGACCTACCCGTACACCTCTCGCCTTGTTTATTTTAGTTATTTTCACAGTATAATGTCCTATGGCATTTTGTTATGGGGAAATTCCGCCGACGTCAACACTATTTTTGTACTGCAAAAGAGAGCTGTCCGGGCTATCTACGGGTTGAGTCCGAGGGTATCTCTTAGAGATAAATTTAAAGAAATAAATATTCTGACTGTAGCTTCGCAATACATTTATGAAAATGTATTATATGTCCGTAAAAACATTAATGAGTTTCCTACAATAGGTAACAATCACAGTATAAATACTAGAAACAAATACAAGTTGTCCATTCATCCAACGCGGCTGAATAGGGTCAGTAATTCTTTTGGAGGTCAATGTATACGGTTCTTTAATCAAATCCCCAAAAACGTTCAAAGTCTATCGATCAATAAATTTAAGAAAATAATGAAAGAACGTTTATATAAATGTAATTACTATAAGACCAGTGATTATCTTATTGTCTCTTGGGATTATAGCGATCGCTGCCAGGCTATTTCATGATCCTGTGATTTCGTGTATTCAGTAATTAGTATCTACTATTGTTAAGGGTTGAATAATGTGAATACCCTGGCTGAAAATGAATTCCATCTTTTATTTTGCCATATGCATATCCGGAACAGTCATGCACGCTTAAATGTCTTTGCCTTTGGCGGCGTCGTGTGGCGGGTTGCTCACTTCCCTCTAAAATGGTCGAGGAGGGCAATGGCTGTCACATGCGTCATACTCGTGAACGGGTGCTGTTGGTGGGGACTGGTCTGTTCTGGTTTGCAGGGGCTACATCACATTTAGTAGATAGCAGTTTATTTGCATCTATGCTATGGACGTTGACATTATTTGATTTTTCACGATAATCTGTACTAGATTTAAGCTCTCATTTAAAAGAGCTCTTACTGAGTTTGTTGGGTAGCGGAGTTCTTCTCAGTAGTGACTGCACTTGGAACTCTGCTAAGTGAATAACATTGATCTTGACGAATAAGTTTTTCTTTTTCTTCATTTATTATCATTGAAGGAATTGAAAAATTTCATGATTATTATGTTTTAACCAAATAGTTTAAATTTTAATTTTTAATTTACTATTAATATATGATTTTGCTTTTACTATATGTAATAGTTATTCGCTCTAGGTAGTTTATGATTTATTGACGTTTTGAAAGTATCTGTAAAGATCTATTCGAAATAAAAATATTTTCTATTTCTATTAGCGGTCACCCATCACACTACCCGACCGCGCCCGTAGTGCTTAACCGAGCAGATCGCTTCCGATCTACACCAGCCGCGGGGCCATCCGGCCTTGCCTTGTGTACAGTATACGGTTAGATTCCGGACAGTAAATTAAATTACTGGTAGTAGAGCTCCAGTGACGGAGCTCGCGGGCGTAGGCACCACCGCATTACCTAATATACTTGTTTTATATTATTTCGCATCAACACATGCTTGTGAAATATATATTATTTTTAAAGAAAAATGGAAAGAAAAATTTGACTTCAGGCGAGACTCGAACTTGCGGCCTACTGGGAATCTAGTCCAGCCGCTCTTCCAATTGAGCTACTGAAGCCCTGCCCGATTTGTCTAATATACTTGCCGCTAAACGGTAGTGTTCAGCACTATCTTGTTCCGGTCAGGTGGTAATGTACGGCCCTGTAATTTCCGGCACAGAGGCATAACACCTAATGCCTCAGGAGTGGCAGTGCATCTGCATTTTTACCTCTGGTCATTGTGTGGGTGTCTATAGGCTGAAGTCATCACTTAACATCAATGTGAACTGCACGCTTGTTTGCACCTTAATAAAAAATAAAAAAAATCTCATTATTTTCGTATCCGGTATCCGGCTAAACCACTATCCGTTTCAGAGATGAAGCCGCAGCCTGAATTCAATCTCGGTATTTGCGCGACTACGAATTGTCTATCCTGCGTGATCTCGGTAATTGCGGGGGATCCCGCACTGGGACCCACTTCCCAGTGGGTCCCAGTTAATTTCTATAACAATGACTGTCTAATCATTGCTATATTTCCAACTATCAGCCATTTAGGTATGTTATTCGAATATGAAAAAAAATTAACACATCACATATGAAAGTATTTCATGCAGTATTTTGATTAGAAACAACGCTTTCCCTATCGTTCACGGCAGCCGGAACTAATTCTAAAATTGAATATGATACACATCTCCGTAGGCTTTTAGAAGGCAGATCATCTTCGTTCTGAAAGTGTTTGACCAGTTTTTTTATATGGACTCATTGGCCCAATTATAGCTATCACAGAGACATAACAACTAAGGTCTCAGGGGTGGCAACGCATCAGTGTAATAACATTTAGGGAATAAGGGCCCTAATTAGGGCGACCGGAGCGGCCCGTGTATTTGTACTGCGACCGGATAGTGTAATGAGCGGCAACCCGGCGCGAGCCCACCTATTCTGCCGGACCTTGAATACCGTGTCGTGTAATAGCCTTTTAAAACTAAAATAAAAATAATTTACCCAAACTTAAGCTGAGTTGCACCAAGATATTTGAACATTTCACACCCTTCTCTAATTTAAAGAAAAGAAAGAAGTTAGAGAAGGATGTGAAATGTTACATTAACTTTTAACTTATTAACTCTTATTGTCAATATCACATTCCATAAAATATTTCAAAAAGTTTTTCTTACGTAACTTCATGCCTGCAATCCCCGAAGGGGTAGGCAGTGGTAAGTGCATGCATTCAAGCATACATTCAAACACCCAGGATTACCCACGCTTTGTCCCATGTAACTGGTGACGAGCCTGTTGACTCTGGGCACATTACCAGGGTCCTTCGAGGTACTGGGAAACTTCCAGAAAATGGAAAAATCCCAATAGAACCAGAGATAAGGATTTTATACCGTTATCTCTGATATCACCCGACCTGGTAATCGCACCCAGGACCCCAGCCTAGTAGTAGTGGCCTGCTACCACTAGGCTACTGAAGCAGGTTGCGTTTGTCTTAAAAATTAGGTACAATCAATAATATCAAACATTTAAAAATCGTTTCTATAACGTATCAAGGGCTGCCATTATTAATCTTGGCAACCCTTGATACGTCCCACTGGTAGACACGAATCTCCCCTTCTTGGAAGGAGGCCTGGAGTTTACTCCACCACGCTGCTCCAATGCGGGTTGGTGGAGATAAGGGTCAGTGGCCAACCCGCTGTCGGATGTTTTCAAACCGCCCATAGGGCCGACAAACTCAAACTCAAACTCAAACTCAAACTCAAAAATTCATTTAATCACTTGGAAATAATAGAATTTGCTTGTGATAGGTCAAATTACAAATATAAAATTAAAGCGAATAACAACTGATACGTTGATTAATATGTCAAAGTAAACAAAATAAAATAAATAATAGTCCAAAAATACTTAATGATAAAAATAGGTATCAACAGAATGTTCCATACTTTCTTTTACAAACGGCAAGATAAGACAAAACAAAAAAATATGGGACATTCTTTGTCATTCACTGGCAGAGTTCCAAAGCCCACATTACTGAGAAAAAACCTGCCAAAACAAAACTCAGTAGGGTCTTTTCAAAATATGTTCCTTAAAACTATTTTCACAATATGACACTTATAACTATGTTTTACACGGGACAAGGTTTAACGACTGCTATCTACCGATAGCAACCGGGACCCACGGCTTAAACGTGCACTCCGATGCACGGAAACGCGCATTTAATTTGTTACTAGCGGTCACCCATCACACACTCGATCGCGCCCGTAGTGCTTAAACGAGTAGATCGCTTACGATCTACACCAGCCGCGGGGCCATGCGCGTTTCAATTGTACCGTTCATCATATCAGCCATAGGACGTCCACTGCTGAACATAAGCCTCCCCCAATGACCTCC
The DNA here is from genome assembly GCA_036365455.1 of Macrosoma leucophasiata. Classification (NCBI taxonomy): domain Eukaryota; kingdom Metazoa; phylum Arthropoda; class Insecta; order Lepidoptera; family Hedylidae; genus Macrosoma; species Macrosoma leucophasiata. The sequence continues at coordinate 7,302,932 of JAWQUS010000029.1, forward strand.
ATGCCGACCGATCGGAAGCGACGTGCATCCAGCGGGTACCTGCAGCTTTGACTAGGTCGTCGATCCATCTTGCAGGTGGACGTCCTACGCTGCGTTTGCCGATACGTGGTCTCCACTCCAGAACCTTTCTGCCCCAACGGCTATCGTTTACGTTAATTACGTATTATACCGTTATACGTACGGAATCCAAAAATGCGAATCCCATTCAAAGTTTGGAGATCGATTCAATTATAGCATAATTTCATAACTCATGTTTTCGTTAAAAGTGAAAGTTAATGGAAAGTGAAACACAACCAGATGAGATGTTCGCGGTCGCGGGTAACACTTGAGACAAGTTCATTCTTACGTCACGATGGTATAGGCATTTGTACAGAAAGACCACACCGCGGACACTTCGCCAAAATTCCATACAAACGCTTAAATTTTACGACACGACACCAGAGAATATGTAATAATACTACGTTTAGAATGGACACTTCGACGTCCCGCCCGATTTGCCCGCATCATTCAACCCCTTCCCCTCTTATAGGCGACGGTTGGTATTTTGTACGTGCTACGCACACAGGTGCACGTGTAAATACACGCCACTGATTGATGTCTGTGTAATGTGTGACGACACGTTGTTCAGGGTACGGCAGAAAGAGTGGGCATGGCCGGGTTGCCGCTTATTACACTATCCTGTCGACAGGGCGACAATGGTCGACAAAGCGCCCCTTTTGAACAAGCTCTTACCAAAGAATATGTAATAATACTACATATAGAATGGACACTTTGATGTCCTGCCCGATTTCCCCGCCTCACCCAACCTCCTCCCCACTTATGGGAGACCATTAGTATTCTCTACGTGCTATGCACACAGGTGTACGTGTAAATACACGTCACTGATTGATGTCTGTGTAATATAGACCAAATTAACGGACTTATTACACGGCACGGTATTCAGGGTCCGATAGCAAGAGTCAGGGTAGAGTAATAACATTTAGGGAGTTAGGGCCCTAATTAGGGCGACGAATAATAAAGAATAATATAACATTTAATTTCATGATAAAAAAAAACAAATAGAAAAAAAAGCGTTAAAAGCGTGTTTATTTTTTCTTTTTTTTTACTTAAAGGAGATGTTGCGACTTCGGCTCTGGTTTGTACACGTCCTCAAAAAATGGGTAAATTAAAGAAGAATCGGAAAAAAGTACAATTAATTTACTCAAGAATATATCTTAGAGTTACAACCACATTTAATTCAAACGATTTTATTATTTTCAACTATGTTCAAAATGACGGCGATACAGCCGACGCTTGGGATCAATCGATTTCGATAGTATTTAGAAAATATTACTTTTTCTCCAAGTACTATATAATCAAAAAACAATAAAATAATGAAAATGTCAACATGACGTCGCCCGCCATATTCGCCATGTTGGTTTTGAGTCGCAATTCTAACTGCAAATAATGTTTTGTAACTGCAAACAAAGCTAAATAAGTGAAAATGTGCAGTAAAAAACGTTTTTACATTGATTTTGCCTGTATAATGATATCGTGTACAATACATGGGCGGACCTCCGGCGTGCGAAAACACGTCCTTTCAGTTTGCCTACAAAACTTCATTGTAAATGTTTTGGTAAAGTAGCCATCGCTTTACTCGAATTACTGACAGACTCACTTGACTGTCAAAATAAATAATTGACTGATTGACTGATTCTAACTTTTACGCTGCTTTCTATACGAATAGGTATATCGTTTTATGACCCTGGCAATATGCGTAACAGCGATGCCAATATTATACAAAAAAAAAGAAACAAAACAAATCATAAACTATATGATGATTTATTTTAATTTATAATTAGCTGTGCCCGTGACTTCGTCCCCGTGAGAATTTATGACTGTTCACTATCTACCCGGACGAAGTCGTGGGCGCAGCTAGTATAAAAGTAGCCTAAGTTACGCCTTATTACATAAGCTATCTGCCAGTGAAAGTCCCGTCAAAATCGGTCCAGCCGTTCCCGAGATTAGCCGGAACAAACAGACAGACAGACAAAAATTGTAAAAAATGTTGTTTTGATAAATGTACCGTGTATCGTACATACATTTGGATTTAGAAAAAGCGGTTATTTTTACATTACAAACAGACACTCCAATTTTATTTATTTGTATCATAGAGCAACACCGGAGGAGAGTAGCCATATGCAGGCTTTCCCCTCTGTCAAAGTACAAGCCCAAATGGGCCTATACCTGTCGCCTAGATGTTTAAATGTGTGCGTGAAATTGTTTCTGTATTTTGTTAAAGTCAAGGTGTGAGATTCGTAGTAAGAGACGATTTTTGTAGTGTGCGTGTGTGTCGCACGCATTTCCTCCCGCAAAAAGTGACCGAATTATTTATTCTTTAATTTTATTTAATTATTTTAAATTAAAGTGATTTAAAATTCACATTAAAAATAATTTTATAATTTTTATTAATACTTTTAGTTTAATTTCTTTAATAGGAATAATCTTAAGAACTTTATTTTTTATTTGACTGTTTTGCATCGGTAATACACGCTATGGCTACTCCCCTCCGGTCCGCCGCGGCCGGTGGGCCGAGTTGCTCTATAATTTGTATAGATATAGATTATTTCTTTATTTTAGGAGTATCAACAGCAAGTTAAAACTTAAAGTAAAGCAACATCACAAAAAAATCCAGAAGCCAATGACAGATACCCACTATTTATTTGAACTTTATTTGAACTTAAGTAGGCATTCACTTTTATAATTTCTATGTTTGTTTACTAATCAATACGAACAGAGTCAACTCTCGGAGACAACTCTCGGAGCTGTCGCGAGGGTCACTTGCAGGAACTTTCTCGATGGACCGGTCTGTCACAGAGTAGTTTTTACACAGACACTGCGTAGGACAACTTAATTTAGAGATTAGGAAAAAACCTTTATTACCGTTAATTTAATATATGTATGTATGTATCTTCACGCCAGGTCCCTAACGGGGTAGGCAGAGAGCGTAGAGCGCCAGATATCCCTCTCGTGCTTCTTCTACCTTCATCATTCTCTTCATACATGCACGCCGATTCCTAAGACTTTTGACCCCACTATCAGACAGAACTCTAATTTAATATATATAATTTGATTTAATTTTAATTTAAACTAGGGAATTTTATTGTTTTATATTCATGTATTTTTACTGGTGGTAGAGCTCCAGTGACGGAGCTCGCGGGGTCGGCACCACCGCATTACCTAATATACTTGCCGCTAAATGGTAGTGTTCAAACTCAAACTCAAAAATTTATTTAATCACTTGGAAATAATAGAATTTGCTTGTGATAGGTCAAATTACAAAATTAAAAATTAAAGCAAATAACAACTGATACGTTGATTAATATGTCAAAGTAAACAAAATAAAATAAATAATGGTCCAAAAATACTTAATAATAAAAGTAGGTATCAACAGAATGTTCCATACTCTCTTTTACAAACGGCAAGATAAGACTAAACAACAGCACTATCGTGTTTCGGTCAGGTGGTAATATACGGTTCTGTAATTTCCGGCACAGAGGCATAACACCTTAGGCCTCAGGAGTGGTAACGCATCTGCATTTTGACCTCGGTCTTAGTGTGTGTGTCTATAGGCTGCAGTAATCACTTAACATCAATGTGACCTGCATGCTTTTTTGCCACTTCCATTACATAAAAAAAATGTAGAGTGATTAAAAAAAACTTTAAAACCAAACGTCTCCCATAAGAGGGGAGGAGGTTGGGTGAGGCGGGGAAATCGGGCGGGACGTCGAAGTGTCCATTCTATACGTAGTATTATTACATATTCTCTGCTACTACTACCAAATTTAGTGGCAAACGGATTAGTTAATGCGGTGACGCTTATATAAACTCTCTTCTGAAACTCTATCCATATAGTAAATAAGTGAAAGTAACTAAAAATTAGTTATGTATAACATTTTATAGTCACTCAGTTAAAATCATTTACAAAATTACTAAAATCGATTTGTTATTTAATAAATTTTATTGATGAACTTAATTTTTAAGAAAAGATCGATTAAATCTTGAATGAATGGTCATTAAATACATTTTTAAGTACATTAATTTTTTTGTTAAATTAGCTGTGCCCGCGACTTCGCTCGCGTGAGAATTTATGATTGTTCAGTATCTACCCGGACGAAGCCGTGGGCGCAGCTAGTATAAAAGTAGCCTAAGTTACTCCTAAAAAAGTTGTTTTGGTATATGTACCGTGTATACATACATATGCATTTAGTAAAAAGCGGTTATTTTTATATTACAAACAGACACTCCAATTTTATTTATTTGTATAGATGTACAGATTAAAGTTATAGCTATGTGATGTGTAATCGACATTCACTACAAACAGTTTTTTTAAATAAAGGAGATGTTGCGAGCTCGGCTCTGGTTCGTACACGTCCTCAAAAATTGGGTAAATTAAAGAAGAATCCGAAAAAAATACAATTAATTTATTCAAGAATATATTTTAGAGTTACAACCACATTTAATTCAAACGATGTTATCATTTTCAACTATGTTAAACATGGCGGCGAAACAGCTGACACTTGGGATCAATCGATTTCGATAGTATTTAAAAAATATTACTTTTTTCTCCAAGTACTATATAATCAAAATACAATTTAAAAAATGAAAATGTCAAAATGACATCGCCCGCCATATTCGCCATGTTGGTTTTGAGTTGCAATTCTAACTGCAAATAATGTTTTGTAACTGCAAAGAAAGCTAAATAAGTGAAAATATGCAGTAAAAACTTGATTTTGCCTGTTTAATGATATTGTGTACAATACATGGCCGGAGGTCCATACATTTTTGCAACATCTCCTTTGATGAATAAAACGTACTCAAGTTGACGGGTGTAATCTTCAAAGGGGTAGGCAGAGGTAAATGCATACGATTCGCCGGTTACGTTTTAGCAGAGAATATATAATAATACTACGTATAGAATGGATACTTCGACGTCCCGCCCGATTTCCCAGCATTACCCAACCTCCTCCCCTCTTATGGGCGACGGTTGGTATTCTCTACGTGCTACGCACACAGGTGCACGTGTAAATACACGACACTGATTGATGTCTGTGTAATAGAGACCAAATTAAGCGTTCGTATGGAATTTTGGCGGAGTGTCCGTTGGGTGGTTTTGGCCCATGTAACAGGTGGCGAGCCTGTTGACATCTCCGAGCACATTACCAATCTTTAAGGTACTGGGAAATCTCCAGAAAATGGAAAAATCCCAATAGAACCAGAGATAAAGGACTTTACAACATTATCTCTGACAGCCTCCAGCGTAGTCCTTGTGGCAAGTGGCCTGCTACCACCAGGCCACTGATACAGTACAAATATGAACAGTATGGAAACTACGTACAAAACGTTCGAAACGGCACACTAACACAAACACCCAGACCCGAAACAAATATCTGTAGGCCATACAAATATTTGTCCCGGTGCCTATTATTACATATTCTCTGCCGGTGCGGGCATCGAACCCGCGACCCTACGAATCAAACGTTCATCTCACACCGCTGGACTAACCGGGTCGTCAAAAATAAATCGGCGCATACGCATTCGAGCTCCATCACCGGAGCTCTACCACCAGTAATACGAGACATAATAGTGAAATTAATTTCGTAACACTTCAAGATGCGGATCTGATGTGTTCTCGGCACAAACACAAACCTGTTGACTTTCTCCGACGCGACTCGACACACACTTTGGTAATTACTCAAAGCTATTGTAGAAATTTTATGTTTGTAGAAACTTTGAAGGCAACGACACCCCACCGGCCACTCATGGTGGAGATTTCTACCACTACGAATTCTGTCGATTCTGATCCATACAGCAACACGGGCCACCGGCCGCGGCGGACCGGAGGGGAGTAGCCATAGCGTTTATTACCGATGCAAAACAGTCTGTCATTTTTTGCGGGGGGAAATGCGTGCGACACACACGCACACTACAAAAATCGTCTATTACTGCGAAAATCACACCTTGACTTTAACAAAATACAGAAATATTTTCGAGCTCACATTTAAACATCTAGGCGACAGGTATAGGCACTAGACACATTTGGGCTTGCACTTTGACAGTGGGGAAAGTCTGCATATGGCTTCTCCCCTCCGGTGTTGCTCTATGTTCTGATCCAACTCGCGATCCTTCGAATCAAGCAGTAGTTACATACCGCTGGACTAACCGGGTCGTCAAAAGGTTTTTTTTATGTAATAAAAGTGGCAAACAAGCATGCAGTTCACATTGATGTTAAGTGATGACTGCAGCCTATAGACACCCACACAAAGACCAAGGACAAAATGTTCCGACTCGTCCGCCATTAGTGGCTGGGTCCAGGAATGCCAACGTACACATCTGCGATCCCACCGGCGGCTGCTCGTTGCCGAACCGTCACCGGAGCCTTTCGGCTCCAACCACCACTAGTGGCGTGCGGAACACCTGCACGCCAGCCAGCCCGGGACCTCACCATCACTCACTCACTCACAACGCCAGGCGTCCCAAGACGCATGGGTGGAGGAGTCCAGGGGCACATAGTAGTAGAAATCACTGGTGGTAGAGCTCCAGTGACGGAGCTCGCGGGCGTAGGCATAACTTAATATACTTGCCGCTAAATGGTAGTGTTCACCACTATCGTCTTCCGGTCAGGTGGTAATGTACGGCCCTGTAATTTCCGGCACAGAGGCGTAACACCTTAGGCCTCAGGAGTGGTAACGCATCTGCATTTTGACCTTGGTCTTTGTGTGGCTGTCTATAGGCTGCAGTCATCACTTAGCATCATGTGACAGCATGTTTGTTAGCCATCTTCATTACATAAAAAAATACAAATAAATTAAAAAGAAAAGTAGAAATATATTCATCGTACAAATGTCCATGAATATGGTATGTATGAGGGCGTCCATAAATTACGTGAGATGTTTAAGGGGAGGAGGGGGTCGAGACAAATCTCATCTAATCTTACGTTGGGGAGAAAGGGGGTCTCGGGAAATATCACGCAATTTTTTTTCTGATTTAGTAGATGTTATTTTTTTAATCGCAATCGTTTCGATTTTCGTACTCTATTGCTTAATCTTCATCACACTTATAGCTATCAGCAATATTAATTACTCGTTTTAACTAGTTGTAAATAAAAGTAAGTAGGTCTCCGAAGCATTTTTTTTTCTTTTTTAATAAAAATCCAAAGCGCTTACATAGGTACCTACTTTTTGAAAAATCTCATGTGAGATTGGGGGACGGGGGAGGGGGTTGAATAAAATCTCACGACCTCTCACCAGGGGGGAGGTAGGGACAGAATATAAAAAAAATCCACCTCACGTAATTTATGGACGTCCCCTATGTGAAATCATAAAATTTGCAATTTAATTATAAAATTAAGTAGGCTACACGCGTTTGATTGCTATACATTAGAAAATAGTATAATAGCTCATTAAATTTTAATAGCTGCAACTGTGTTTATCTTATGTCCACGTCAAATGTAACAAGTAGGATCTGTAGAACAGGATTGTCTAAACGAGAAAACGACCATCACCGACGTTCAATCGTTTATGACGGAGCCTTGAAGTCTTATTGATTGATTGATTGATATCTCAGTGGCGGACTAAGGAGGGGTTGGGGCGGTCCCCCACGGGTCTCCGGTTCAGGGGTTCAATTGCTGCAGCACTTTAATAAAAATAAGATCTTACACCATCAACAATCTGGTTTCACAAAAGATGCCGGTGTTGCTTTACTTAAACATATTTATGAAGCTTGGGAAGATTCGCAGGATGCTATAGGAATCTTTTGCGACCTCTCTAAAGCATTTGACTGCGTGGACCATAATACGTTAATGTGCAAACTTGAGCACTATGGCCTTAGATATAAAGCCCTTCAACTTATTAAATCGTATCTAGAAAACCGGGAACAGAAAATACAAGTTAACGGAGTAAAATCACCAGGCTCTAAAGTAGAAATGGGTGTACCACAGGGCTCGATATTAGGTCCATTTCTGTTTTTAGTATATATAAATGATTTGCTCCATTTGATGCCCATCAGTGAGCCTAAAACAATTTTATTTGTCGATGGTACCTACCTGGTCTTTAAAGTGAATAGAAAAGAACCAAATTATGATACTATTAATAAAGCCATACAAGAAGTACATAATTGGTTTACAGTAAATAATCTTGCATTAAATAGTAAAAAAACTAAATGTATTCGTTTTACTCTTCCAAATGTCAAAAGTAAAGAAGGGGAAATATTCTTCAACAATGATAAAACACAATTTGTTAATGAAGCTGTCTTCTTGGGTATAACGCTTGATTCAAAATTGCAATGGGGTCCTCATATTAAACTGTTAGGAAAACGTCTAAGTTCTGCTGCTTATGCCGTCAGGAAGATTAGACAGTTAACGGATGTCGACACTGCGAGACTCGTTTATTTCAGCTACTTTCACAGTGTCATGTCCTACGGTATTTTGTTGTGGGGTCGGGCAGCTGAAATTGATTCAATATTTATATTACAAAAGAGAGCTATTAGAGCGATATATAAATTAAATAGTCGTGACTCCTTGAAAGAATTATTCAAGCAAATAAATTTAATGACGGTCCCTTGCCAATATATTTATGAAAATATATTGTATGCTAGGAAAAACTTGCACTTATTTAAGAAAATTAATGATATACATACTTATAATACCAGAAATAAAAATAAATTAGTATTTCCAAGTTTTCGCCTATCGAAAACACATAAATGTTTCTTAACATGTTGTATACAGTTTTATAACAAAATTCCGTCCAACATTCTTGAACTTACAGATAATAAATTCAAGTCATGTATTAAACGCACACTATGTAAAAATGCGTACTATAGACTCGATGACTATCTAAAGGATAGAGATGCCTGGACAAATGCTGGTCTAGCTCCACAAGACTAAACAATAATTTTGTGAAATGAATGTGCATTGTACTTGATATTGTAAAACATAGTTATAAGTGTCATATTGTGAAAATAGTTTTAAGGAACATATTTTGAAACGACCCTACTGAGTTTTGTTTTGGCAGGTTTTTTCTCAGTAATGTGGGCTTTGGAACTCTGCCAGTGAATGACAAACAATGTCCCATATTTTTTTTGTTTAGTCTTATCTTGCCGTTTGTAAAAGAGAGTATGGAACATTCTGTTGATGCCTATTTTTATTATTAGGTATTTTTGGACTATTATTAATTTATTTACTTTGACATATTAATCAACGTATCAGTTGTTATTCGCTTTAATTTTATATTTGTTATTTGACCTATCACAAGCAAATTCTATTATTTCCAAGTGATTAAATGAATTTTTGAGTTTGAGTTTGAGTTTAGGGTCCTCCAAAGATCGACTGGTCGCTGGCAATCATGAAATATTTGTAGAGCGAGCTTACGGAGGGAAATATAGTTTGTTTTTGCTCGCGGATTCTTTTCTATGTGATTTTTACAATCTATCTACAAGAAAAAAAAGCTTGGGAACCTCTGCGGGTTCCCAAACTATTTTTCTTGTTCCCTTTTAATTTCTTTCTGGTTTCGGTGAACATTTACATCCTTGCTACATTTACATCACATTCCCATATTTCCAATTTTTATTAACGCCTACGTAGACCCCCATCGAGTCTCCCATGGACCCCAGGAAGTCCACCTGGACCACTTTGAGAATCACTCATCTACCGTATCTAACATAGGGGGGAGGAAACGTTATGTACGTGGCCCCTTAATTTTATCTCCTGACCTTTTTTTTTTGCTCGAGAGTCACGCTAGTGGGCCTCCAACAAACGGTTGTTTCACACCGCTGGTCTAACAAGGTTGTCAAACTTAACATCAATGTGAACTGCATGCTTTTTTGCCACCTTCAGGGGCGGCTCTAGCTCGTGTAGCGCCCGTGTGCAATGAAACCCTAGCGTCTGCTAGGCCTGATAAACACTGACACAAAGACCGAGGTCAGAATTCAGATGCGCTGCCACTCCTGAGGCATTAGGTGTTATGCCCCTGTGCCGGATTACAGGGCCGCACATAACCACCTGACCAGAACACGATAGTGCTGAACACTACTATTTAGCGGCAAGTATATTATGTAATGCTATGGTGCACCCCGCGAACTCCGGCACTGGAGTTCATTCATTCTTGTAATCATCAATTACCCAGCATTTGCCACCTTCATTACATGAAATCTCAACTTTTGTAGTCGGTTAGCCACAAACATAGAGCAACACGGGCCACCGGCCGCAGTGGACCGGAGGGGAGTAGCCATAGCGTTTATTACCGATGCAAAACAGTCTGTCATCTTTTGCGGGGGGAACTGCGTGCGACACACACACACACTACAAAAATCGTGTATTACTACGAAACTCACACCTTGACTTTAACAAAACACAGAAACAATTTCACGCACACATTTAAACATCTAGGCGACAGGTATAGGCCCATTTGGGCTTGTACTTTGACAGAGGCACACCGCGGACACTCCTCCAAAATTCCATACAAACGCTTAATTTGGTTTCTATCCATCAGTGACGTGTATTAACACGCGCACCTGTGTGCGTAGCACGTAGCACGTACACAATACCAACCGTCGCCCATAAGAGAGGAAGGGGTTGTGTATGTGTGCAAATCGGGCGGAACGTCGAAATGTCCATTCTATACGTAGTATTATTACATATTCTCTGTCTATGGTTAGCCACAACCCGACACGGCTCTCCAACATGTCTGCTTACGCAACCGGTGACACCTGCCCAACTTTCACTTTTGGAATGCCCCATGACCGGATGTCAAGTTTTGGTCCATGCTCTTTGTTTGAACAAGCTTGAATATTACCTCATCTGTATAGGTAGCACCACTTATATCAGAATCAGAAACTCATTTTTTCATTTAGGGTGACAGCACAGTAAATATTTTCACATATTTAATAATTTCACATCGGGGCAGCTACTACAGCTTTATAAGGCCCAAGTGCGGCCCCATTTGGAATACTGCTCTCATTTGTGGGCGGGAGCCCCCAAATACCACCTTGGTCCACTTGACTCCCTACAAGAACGCGCCGTTCGTATTGTTAACGATCCAGGACTTACTGACAGGCTCGAACATCTGAGCCTGCGCAGAGACATTGGGAGTCTGTGCGTGTTGTACCGTCTCTGCAATGGTGAGTGCTCTGCTGAACTGTTTGACATGGTGCCACCGTCTCTTTTCCTACACCGTACTACCCGCCGAAGAGAGAAGTTCCACCCTCACCGACTGGACACCTGGCAGTGCTCAACGGTGAGGTTTTCACGTTCGTTCCTGCCCAGAACGTGTAAATTATGGAACGAACTTCCCTCTGAGGTGTTCCCTCGGTGCTACAATATGGGATTCTTCAAAAATGGCGTCAAAAGAGTCCTTCAGTGCTGGCAGCGCGTTGGCAACTCCCCTGGTGTTGCAAATATTCATAGGCGACGGTGACCACTTTCCATCAGGTGGCCCCTTTGCTTGTCTGTCAACCATCAGAAATAAAAAAAAAATACTGTGGTGACAGACACCTCTTATTACACGTCAAAAACCGTGAATAACAATTGATATACATGTCAAACAAGATAAACAAATATATGTATAGTCAAGAATATCACTAAGATAAAACTAAATATAATATACTAATGTAAAAAGTATATCAGTAGAACGTCTCATTTCCCCTTTACAAACTGATAACAAAGAGTAAAAAGAAAAGAAAAAGAGTCATTCTTTGTCATTCACCGGCAAAGTTCCAAAGGCCAATATGATCTGAGAAAGACTTGGCGGAAAAAACTCAGTCGGCTCTTTTAAAAATATCTCTTAGGCATATTTTTACAATTTTCCATAATATAAACAAGCTTAAAATTAACAATATAATATCAACATTACACTTTGATTATTACATTTAACACCCTTGTGGAGCTAGATCAGCATTTAGCCAAACATTTCTATCCTTGAGATAGTCCTCGAGTTTATAGTAAGTATAGGCTAGGATCCCACTGCAGTATCATTTCGTTCATCCAGATATGCTGCAAACCTGCCTATTTTCGTTCCGCCCCGATAACTTTTAAGTCCGTTACGTACATGTATAATTTATATATAAAATTAAAGCATTTTTTTTCTCATTATTTATGATAGCCAAATTAAATCGGCCGCATATAGAGTTGCTGGCTGTTAAAAATAATTTAGTTAAAAATACTTGCAGCCAAATTTTGATAGGCAACTTAGTGGATATTATTCTCTAGATTATAAATATGCATAACAATTAGGTTTGCAGCATATCCGGATGAACGAAATGATTCAACAGTGGGGTCCTAACCTTATATGTTTAGGCTCCTGGAGAACACTTTTACATCGTCACTTTTTTAACTACCTAGAGTAAATAACCACTTATAATAATCAAAAACACATAATAAATTAAAAAGAAACTAAACAATTGTGTATAATATGAGAAAAGAATCAATCATTTACAAATTCCTCCTCCTCCAATCCTTATCAATTTGACATTTTGACACTTTTTCTTAACTGCCTCAGTAGCCTAGTGGTAGCAGGCCACTACTACTACGCTGGAGGTTCTGGCTTCGATTCCCTGGTCGGGGACTATCAGAGATGTATGTATGTATGTATCTTCACCCCAGGTCCCTAACGGGGTAGGCAGAGAGTGTAGAGCGCCAGATATCCCGGTTCTGACAAACCTCTCGTGCCTCGTCTACCTTCATCATTCTCTTCATACATGCACGCCGATTCCTAAGACTTTTGACCCCACCATCAGACAGAACTCGACCTATTTGGTCTTGGTCTTCCTGGGCCTCTGCAACCATCCACATTCGCATTGTATATCTGTTTAGTCATTCGCTCATTCGACATTCTTTCTATATGCCCGAACCATCGGAGCATGCCTTTTTTCATTTTTACACCGATACTATCATTCACAGAGATAACGGTTTAAAATCCTTTATCTCTGCTTCTATTGGGATTTTTCCATTGCCTGGTAGTTTCGCTATACCTCGGAGTTTGGTAATGTGCCCGGAAATGTCAATAGGCTCGCCATCTGTTACATGGGCCAAAACGTAACCGGCGAATCGTGGGTGTTTGCATGTATAATTGAATGCATGCATTTACCTCTGCCTACCCCTTTGGGGATTTACTCCTGTGGCAGTCAAATTTTCTATTCAAATTCAAAATTAATAAAAATGATGTTTTTTGTTTCAGATCTCCAGATGGAGAGGGGTAAGTGTCTATACTTTTTTTATATTATATAAGTGGCAAACAAGTATGCAGTTCACATTGATGTTAAGTGATGACTGCAGCCTATAGACACCCACACAAAGACCGGAGGTCAAAATGCAGATGCGTCACCACTTCTGAGGCCTAAGGTGTTATGTCTCTTTGCCGGAAATTACACGACGGTACATTACCACCTGACCATTTTTTTCAAGTAAATTATTTATGAAGTGATGTAGTTGTAGACAGTTGAGATAGGAAACGAAATCGTTGCGAAACGTTCGTTTTGTAATGAAGAGTTTTGAATCTTTTCCATTATTCGTATTCGGCCGAATTATTCGGTTTTGGTGCCGAATATATTCGGTTCGAATATTTCTATTTTATTGGCTATTTACTGGGTCGCTCGCCGTATAGTCCCGGTCTAGACCTCGCACCTTGCGATTTTTATTTATTCCTGAAAATAAAGGAAAAACTTCCAGGAAATGTTTTATGGGCGCCGAGGCAGCAGTTCAAAATGCCGTCGAAGACCCCTCAGGACGAGTGGCCAAAGTGCTTTTCTCGGTGGCTCCACCGAATGCAGCGATGTATTGATGTGAATAGAGACTATTTTGAAAAGATATCATAAAACTTATAACTTGCTAGTTTGCTCAGTTATTAATTTTCTAAGAACTTTTAGTGTGGCCCGCGAATGCAAGCAGCGACATGTTAGAACCGGGTTTACGCGGCACAATAAAATGGTAAACCGAATAATTCGGCCGAATATTCGGTTCGGTATAGATTAAACCGAATATTATTCGGTATTCGGTTATTCGGTGAAACCACCATTCGGCGCATCACTAGTAATAACATTAGGAAGTTAAGGTCCCTAATTAGGGCGACCGGAGCGGCCCGGTCAGCCTAACGCCCTAACTACACACAGTACAATGAATATGAACAGTATGGAAACTACGTACAAAACGTTCAAAACGGCACACTCACACAAACATCCGCTGCGGCCGGTGGCCCGTGTTGCTCTACGCAGGAAATAAGTTCTCGGAAGTACACAAAAGTAAAGATTTGTTACGACAACGAAACGACTCTCTCTGGATTGTTTACATAATATTAAGTGCTCTTAGTTAAATAATGTTGACCAATTACGCCATAGTGTCCATGTATGTGTGATTACATAAGTAATTATAGTGATTGCGTAATTACATTATGTTTGCTCGTTAAAAACAGCTTTTTGGGGTTTGTTTGTAAGAGTATTTTACGTATATTGTGTTATTATGGTCATAAGTAGGTTTTTGCTAGTCACACTCATAAAAAATTAAACTATTAGGTAAGAAAGTAAGTATTATGAAATGAGTTTAAAGTATATTGTAAAGATTATAACTCATTTCGTAATGCTTTAGGATTGGAATCACATCACCTCTTGCAGACAGCCTCTCTAGGCAGTATCCAAGCAGTTAGGGCCCTAACTCCCTAGGACGCCATGGCCACGTTGCCGGCTACGTAGCCAAGCAGTTAAGGCCCTAACTCCCTAGGACGCCATGGCCACGTTGCCGGCTACGTAGCCAAGCAGTTAAGGCTCTAACTCCCTAGGACGCCATGGCCACGTTGTCGGCTACGTAGCCAAGCAGTTAAGGCCCTAACTCCCTAGGACGCCATGGCCACGTTGCCGGCTACGTAGCCAAGGAGTTAAGACCCTAACTCACTAGGTACCATGGCCACGACGTCGGCTAGGTAGCCAAGCAGTTAGAGCCCTACTCACTAGGATGTCATGGCCACGTTGCCGGCTACGTAGCCAAGCAGTTAAGGCCCTAACTCCCTAGGACGCCATGGCCACGTTGCCGGCTACGTAGCCAAGCAGTTAAGGCTCTAACTCCCTAGGACGCCATGGCCACGTTGTCGGCTACGTAGCCAAGCAGTTAAGGCCCTAACTCCCTAGGACGCCATGGCCACGTTGCCGGCTACGTAGCCAAGGAGTTAAGACCCTAACTCACTAGGTACCATGGCCACGACGTCGGCTAGGTAGCCAAGCAGTTAGAGCCCTACTCACTAGGATGTCATGGCCACGTTGCCGGCTACGTAGCCAAGCAGTTAAGGCCCTAACTCCCTAGGACGCCATGGCCACGTTGCCGGCTACGTAGCCAAGGAGTTAAGACCCTAACTCACTAGGTACCATGGCCACGACGTCGGCTACGTAGCCAAGCAGTTAGAGCCCTACTCACTAGGATGTCATGGCCACGTTGCCGGCTACGTATGTATCCAAGCAGTTAGCAAATGCGTGTCTTCGTGCTTCGGAGGGCACGTTAAGCCGTCGGTCCCGGTTGCTATCGATAGATAGCAGTCGACGCAGTCGGAGGCCTTATGGGTGATTTGAAAACATCCGACAGCAGGTTGGCCACTAACCCTTATATCCACCAACCCGCATTGGAGCAGCGTGGTGGAGTAAGCTCCAGGCCTCCACCCAAGATAGGGAGAGACTCGTGCCCAGCAGTGGGACGTATCAAGGCTTGCCATATAAGCAACTAAATTCAGACTGTCGCAATTGTTAAGATGCGCGCACAATTATAAGAACACATCTTTCACTTTCATTGCGATAATTTCCTCATATTTTATGGTCTATTTACAAAACAAAAGAAAGAAAGAAATGTAATGATCGTGGTTAGTATTTTGTATGGAATTTCTTGTGCCTTTGTTGTAACTATTTATTTCGCACGCATTTTTGTAATGGACCAATTTGTACGTGTACGTACATAGAGCAACACGGGCCACCGGCGGACCGGAGGGGAGTAGCCATAGCGTTTATTACCGATGCAAAACAGTCTGTCATTATTTGCGGGGGGAAATTCGTGTGACACAAACACACACACAATAATACCGGTCAAGTGCGTGTCGGGCCACGCGCAGTGTAGCTTTTAGGTTCGAATAATGTACTGAAAAAAAACCGGGGCTCCTAATGTAAAGTGGTTACAGTCGCCTATGAACATTTGCAACACCAGGGGAGTGCCAACGCATTGCCAGCCCCGAAGGACTCTTTTGACGCCAGTTTTGAAGAACCCCATATTGTAGCGCCGGGGGAACACCTCAGAGGGAAGTTCCTTCCACAATTTGCTCGTTCTGGGCAGGAATGGACGCGCGAATCGGGCTGTTGAGCACTGCCAATCTGTGTGGGTGGAACTTCTATCTTCAGTGGATGGTACGATGAAGGAATAGAGACGATGGCACCAGATCGAACAGTTCATCAGAGCACTCACCATTATAAAGGCGGTAGAAGATGCACAGACAACCGATGTCTCTGCGCAGACTCAGATCTTCGGGTTGATCTGTGATTCCTGGGTTGTTAACGATTCGAATGGCACGTTTTTGAATGGAGTCAAAGGGACTGAGCTGGTATTTAGGGGCTCCCGCCCAAAGATGAGAGCAGTATTCCAAATGGGGCCTCACTTAAGCTTTATATAGAGCTGTAGAAGTTGCCCCGATGTGAAATACTGCCTCGCCTTGTTTAGCACCCCGAGCTTCTTGGATGCCAACTTGGTCTTACCCTCGATGTGTCCCCGAAACTGCACTTCATTTGATATGTCAACACTAACTGCCGCCGATAGTGTTCAGCACTATCGTGATCCAGTTAGATGATAGTGTATGGCCCCGTAATAACGATCACATAGACATAACAACTTAACGACTAACGTCTTAGTTGTTACGTCTCTGTGATTAATAGTTATTATGGGGCCGTACATTTTGATTATGGTATATCCGCCTGAAGCGCGCATGGCCTAGCGGCTGGTGTAGATGGGAAGCGATCTACTCGGTTAAGATAGCTCGGATAATGGGTTGCCATAATGGTAACCCTTGATACGTCCCACTGCTGGGCACGAGTCTCTCCCCTTCTTGGGAGGAAGCCTGGAGCTTACTCCACCACGCTGCTCCAATGCGGGTTGGTGGAGTTAAGGGTTAGTGGTCAACCCGTTGTCGGACGTTTTGAAACCGCCTGTAAGGCCTCCGATAAGGTTTAACGTCTGCTATCTCTCGATAGCAACCGGGGCCGGCGGCTTAACGTGCCCTCCGAAGCACGGAAACGCGCATTTTAATTTGCCACTATCGGTCACCCATCACACACCCGACCGCGCCCGTATCGCACTGAGTAGATCGCACTTGCCGCTAAATGGTAGAGTTCAGCACTATCGTGTTCCGGTCAGATGGTTAATGTACGGTCCTGTAATTCCTAGCACAGAGGCATAACACCTTAAGCCTCAGGAGTGGTAACGCACCTTTTTTCACCTCTGGTTTTTCTGTGGGTGTCTATAGGCTGCAGTCATCACTTTTTTTTTTAATACGCTTACACTCACAGCTCCACATTAGGTATTATATAAACCTGTGTCGTGGATGCCGTTGTACACATACAACAAACATCTGTAGGCCATACAAATATTTGTCCCGGTGCGGGAATCGAACCCGCGACCCTTCGAATCAAACGGTGGTTTCACACCGCTGGACTAACCGGGTCGCCTCACTTAACATCAATGTGAGATGCATGCTTGTTTGCCAATTTCATAACAAAAAAAAATATCGCCTCTATTCAAGAGTAAAAAGATAATAATATAATTACATACATACATATACACACAAATCCAGTTCCTCTTAAATACCGGAGGTGCACTTCCCATAGACTCTGTAAAAACTGTGGGAATAGCTCTTAAACTAATCACATTATAACAATACTGTGAAAAAAATCGTATAGTGGTCCACGTGTAGTGGTGTGACGGTGTTGATGTCGATAACTTTAGAAATGTGTCGATAGTCTTTTATTTATGTTATGAAAGTGGCAAACAAGCATGCAGTTCACATTGATGTTAAGTGATAACTGCAGCCTATAGACACCCAGATACGTTACCACTCCTGAGGCCTAAGGTGTTATGCGTCTGTGCCGGAAATTATAGGGCCGTACAATGCCACCTGATCGGAACACGATAGTGAACACTACCATTAAGCGGCAAGTATATTAGGTAAGCGCGCATGGCCCAGCGGCTGGTGTAGATCGTAAGCGATCTGCTCGGTTAAGCACTACGGGTCGGGTAGTGTGATGGGTGACCGCTAGTGGCAAATTAAATGCGCGTTTCCGTGCTTCGGAGGGCACGTTAAACCTTGTCGGAGACCTTATGGGCGGTTTGAAAACATCCGACAGTGGGTTGGCCACTAACCCACCCACCTCCACCAAACCGCATTGGAGCAGTGTGGTGGAGTAAGCTCCAGGCCTCACCCCAAAAAGGGGAGAGACTCGTGCCAAGCAGTGGGACGTATAATGGGTTGCCATTATTTTATATTAGGTTATGCGGTGGTGCTTACGCCCGCGAGCTCCGTCACTGGAGCTCTACCGCCAGTAACAAAGAAAAGTAGTTTATTAATTATAATTAAACATAATATCGATATGTCGACGTCCCATCACTATAAATCGAAACTAGTTTAGTATCATTGAAACCGAGTCATGGGAACGGTGAGAGTGTGTATTGACCTCGGAAGCTGGGGTAGCAAGTTAGCAACAGAGCACAGTATTAGTACCAAGGCCAACACAACGAAAAGACGAACAGATTTTTCTTTTTCTTCTGATACGGGAATTGAAATATTTGATGATTAAAATTTATCGGTTAAAGTGTATGAATTGGTTATTATATGTATGTATGCATCTTTACGCTAGGTGCCTCACGGGGTAGGCACAGAGTGTAGAACGCCAGATGTCCCGGTCCCGACATACCTCTCTTCCTGCATCTACCTTCATCATTCTCTTCATACGAGTACATGCACTCTTCATACATGAACGCCGATTCCTAAGACTTTTGATCCCACCATCAGACAGAACTCGACCTATTTGGTCATGGTAGGTCAGTCTTGGCCTTCCTGAGCCTCTGCAACCATCCACATTCGCATTGTATATATATCTGTTTAGACATTCGCTCATTCGACATTCTTTCTATATGCCCGAACCATCGGAGCATGCGTTTTTTCATTTTTACAGCGATACTATCATTTACACAAAGCCTCTTTCTTACACCTTCATTACGAACGCGATCGGTGAGTGATACACCGCAGATCTTGCGCAAAGATCTCATCTCGACCGCGTTTAATTTACTGTCATTCACTGTAAGCTTGTAGCCTGACAATGCAAAAGTGTCAAGGAGACAACCTATGCTGAGCCATTAAGCTGAAGATCTCAGTGGCGAACTAAGGTCATCAGAGGCCCAGGGCATTAGGAGGCCCCTAGGTCCCCGCCCAGAGCCAGCGTTACAATACTTACAATCATTGACATTCGAGTTGACCCCAAAATCCAGAGCTCAAAATGACACCCCGGGGCAGGAATATTATACCTATAACTAGGTATTTATAATAATAAGTTTAAACATATGCCATGGACGTTTACATTATATGTATTCTACTTTAATTTCCATTTGTATTAGATCAAAGAATTTTGACTAAAAAAGCAACGCTCTGAGTTTGGTCAGAAGCGGAGTTCTTCTCAGTAGCGCCTGCACTTGGAACTCTGTTGAGTGAATGAATATGTTTATAACGAATAGATTATTCTTTTTTTTCTTCTATGATGAAATTGCTTTATTTTATGAGTAAAATCGCCTAAATTTTATTTACTTTCAACATTTTAATTTGAATATTCTTATACCCATTGAATAATAATAATTATTGTCATTCGCTATAGGTAGCTTGTAAACTGACAATGCAAAAGTGTTCTTGTAGACCAATCTATACAAATAAATAAAATTGGAGTGTCTGTTTGTAATAAAAAATAACCGCTTTGTACTAAATGCATATGCATATGCATGCATACACGGGACATATACCAAAACAACATTTTTTACCTTTTTTGTCTGTCTGTCTGTTTGGCGGGGCTAACCTTGGGAACGGCTGGACCGATTTTGACGGGACTTTCTCTGGCAGATAGCTTATGTAATAAGGAGTAACTTAGGCTACTTTTATACTAGCTTCGCCCTCGACTTCGTCCGGGTAGATACTGAACAATCATAAATTCTCACGCGGACGAAGTCGCGGGCACAGCTAGTTTGAAATAAAATATTTGATTTTCAGTTTATCTAACAAATAAAATTTATGTTTTCCAGTTGGTGGTGCTGACGCTGGTGGTGGCTGTGTTGGCTGAGGACACTCCTCCAGGCCTCGTCTCCAAAGACACCGACCAGGACCTGGTAGCTGAGGCCACACAGAATGGTTAGTATAATCAACATTTCTATATGAACATTGATTGATTGATCATCTTCTCAAAGATTGTATAAGATACAGCAAAGAACGCAACGACCATTTCACAATGTGCACCATGTTAAACATAAGCCCATTCGACCTCAATCAAATAGTTACAAAAGAAAGCACGTGGGCAACAATTAGTTAAATGTTTTTTTTTTTCAATCTCGCGATATAAATAATTAACTTCAAAAACAATTATTACAGTATTCGACAATTAATATTGCACATCGAGCCTACGAAAGAGACAATCGGCTTGTTTCGACTTCGTAGAGCGTTATCTCTGTGGCACACTGCCTACGTAAGCACTGATAGTCCGGTATTGGTCAAAACTAGACCAAATTGGTCGACAAACGTCAAATAGGTACGGTGCGAAACAGATAACGCTCTACAGACCCAAAATAAGCCGAAGTCTCTTTCCTAGTAGTCCGGTCAAATTAGACCAAAAAATTAGGGTGAAATTACATAAATTCGCAACAAGCTGAATTTCGGTACAATTGTTCAAAACACGATTATAAACAATATCTGAAAGTTCCCCATCATTCCCGTGTGTGGAAAAAAAATTATTCAAGGTCAAATGTCAAAAAAATGAGTTTTTCGCGATTTTCAGCATACCGGTAAGTTTTATCCTAAATACCTCAGACTAAAATTGTAGATCATTAAATTATCTATAAAAAATATGTCAATACTTTTTTTCTCACGAGACACCGTTTCGGAGATATCGCAGTGTAAAAAGTTGTAATACAATTATTGTTGTTGGTGAAGATGTAGATTTGCTCGTATTGCTCGCTGCTCGAACTCCAACTGAAAACACTATTTTCTTTTTAAAACCAGGAAAAGCTCAACATCAATCGGAAATATATACTTCTAAAAGCTTATTATCTTCTTTTGCAAAGAGTCAAAATCACATACTATTTCTGCATGCAATAACTGGCTGTGATACGACATCTGCATTTTATAGGAGGGGTAAAACGACAGTTTTCAAAATGTTTGAAAAACAAAATTTAGTTGAATGTGCTGAAGTTTTTCAAAACTGTAATTCAACTCAACATGAGATCATCACAAGTGGCATTCGCTTTCTTCTTTCGATGTACGGGGCTCCTAAAAAAACTACGTGCTTATATAAACATCGGTATGCATGTTTCGTCAAAAACACCAAAAGCAAAAAACAGGTACAGTTAGCTTGTCTTCCTCCAACGTCGGCTGCTGCTCATCAACATCTTCGGGTATATTACCAAGTTCAAGTGTGGCTTGGTTGTCAGAAAGACCCAACAGACTGGGGTTGGAAGTTTGTAAATAATGAATTGGAACCAGTTCCAACTTTGCTTCCACCTGCGCCGGAAAAATTGCTAAACGCAATTTTTTGCTACTGCAAAAAGGGATGCAGCGCTAAATGTGGTTGCAAAAAAGTGGGTCTATTCTGTTGTATGGGCGTGTACAAGTTGCCAAGGCAAGTCGACCTCTAATGTTGAATCACCAACAATTGATGATACATTCGACGTCAACGAGCCGACTTGCGATACATCGTTATTGGCTGAATTTACTTGCACCCAAGACGAGGATGAACCAGAAGAAAATGAACAAGGAGAAAATCTAGAAGAAGAAGAACAAGGAGAACAACGAGAAAAAATCGAAAATTACGACTCCGACTAATAAATGTCTGTACTTTTTTTTTATCAACATCGCTTTTTTTCTGGCTAATATCAATTATTTACGATAGTTTCAATTAAACTGGATAATTACTGACTTGTGGAGTAGGTCTACTGGGGAAACCACGTTAAAAAAAACGCGCTATGAGGTAGTGTACTACCTCATAGGTGGCGTGGAAACGTGTGCATTTTATGACAATTGCAACTGTTACAACTTTTTACACTGCGATATCTCCGAAACGGTGTCTCGTGAGAAAAAAAGTATTGACATATTTTTTATAGATAATTTAATGATCTACAATTTTAGTCTGAGGTATTTAGGATAAAACTTACCGGTATACTGAAAATCGCGAAAAACTCATTTTTTTGACATTTGACCTTGAATATTTTTTTTTCCACACACGGGAATGATGGGGAACTTTCAGCTATTGTTTATAATCGTGTTTTGAACAATTGTACCGAAATTCAGCTTGTTGCGAATTTATGTAGCACCGAATGTCTAATTTGACCGGACTATAGGCTCGATGTGCAATATTTATTGCTGACCACTGTAAAATAATATTAAGTACATTTGAACAGGTGCTCAAGCTCAGAAAAGGGAGACGGTCTTATCAAATTCATATGGAGAACCCCTGCCAGCTGATGTCTATGGTCCACCTCTAGACATACCCAATCTTGGTGAGTATACAAACTTCAAACTTCGAATAGTTATAAAGAAAATTGTGACTTCAGGTCGCCGGTTGAAGCCCCAACCGGCGACCACTGCAATCTCTACCAGAGAATATGTAATAATAATACGTATAGGATGGACACTTCGACGTCCCGCCTGATTTCCCCGCCTCACCCCCCCCCCCTCCCCTCGAGAGGCAGTTGGATAAATTTCAACAGTGAGGTTGCGAGCGGGCGAGTTAGCGGTCTATTTTTAGTTGATTTGGTTTGGTAAGTACTGGTACTTACCGCACTGGACTTTGGTAGCTCATTTGGACTAGAGCGGCTGGACTAGACTAGACTAGACACACCCCGGACACGTGGCTAAAATTCAATACAAATGCTTATTCTGGTTACCTATTACACAGACATCAATCAGTGACGTGTTCTTACACGCGCACACAGAAACGTAGCACGTAGATTTTAAACCTATCGTGAAATAAGTCGTTGCACTGACTACATGACCAAATTAACTTAAAACAGACCGCTCGCTCACCCGCTCGCAACCACACTGTCGAAGGTTATCCAACTGCCTCTCAAGGGGGGAGGAGGGGTGATGGGTGAGGAGGGGAAATCAGGCGGGATGTCGAAGTGTCCATGCTATCTCTACTCCACTCCGAACTGAGCTCAGTGGGGAGAGGGGTCAAAGTCCAGAGGGCCAAGAGTGTAGACCAATTTGAAATATTTATTTTTACACTTATTTCAAATTCATCTACAAGGATACTTTTGCATTGTCAGATAACAAGCTACCTATAGTGAATAATTTCTAGTAATAATTCAAAAGGTATTAATAATAACCAATTTATAAATAAGATTTGACCGATAAATCGTCAAATCTTTCAATTCAATTCACTTCACTTAGCATAGTTCCAAGTGTAGGCACTACTGAGAAGAACTCCGCTACCCAACAAACTCAGTGTGGTGTTGCTCTTTTTGTTATAATCCTTAGATCTAATACAAATTGGAATTATAATTAAAATAGAATACATATGATGGGAATATTCAAGGCATATATGCATTTACACATCAAAAACGAAACTATATGAAGTTAAACCGTTAAATTATATGCGGGCACACCCGATACGCAATTCCGCATGGAAAAAGGTCTTTAAGGGTGGAATTTCGCGAAATTTCCTCTAAAGAACCCCCATACAAAATTAGATTGATTTAAACTGCAGGAGTTTTAATATACGTTAATGTGTAAAAATAAAGACAATGACCTGACCTATTTGCAATTCCAGATATATCCCTCCCAGCACCGGTCTACGGAGTACCAGAGATCCAGGTCATCCAGCAAGACACCCCTCCAGGCGCCTACGGCCCTCCCTCACCCGTGATTTTCCCCAGCCAGAACTACGAGGGTCCACCACCGCCCATCCACAAGCCGAAACCTCACTACGGACCCCCCAAGTCTACCTACGGCCCACCCAAGATATACGGTCCCCCCAAACCGATCTACGGCCCGCCTAAAAAACTATACGGACCACCGAAACAGAGCCTACCCAAACCAGTTTACGGAGTGCCTTTCAAGCCGAAGAACCCGAAGCCAATTTACGGACCCCCTAAACCAATTTACGGTCCACCCAAGCCCGTTTATGGACCTCCGAAGTTTTCTTATGGACCACCATTGAAGATACAAAGCATACCTCTAGATCTACCCGTACCACCAGCTTTACCACCACTTTCTCTGCAATCATTCGGAAGCCAACCCAGTATTGGTGCAATAGAGACAACCTTAGGCAGCGTTGGGACAAACATTGGTGTTGGCGACATTGGAGCCAATATCGACTTGGGCGTTCATTTACCAGCGCCCATATATGGCACGCCCCTTCCCAGTCTTCCATTGGATTTGAAGCCTAACTTCCAATTACCATCGGATACGTATGGTCCACCCGGTCATCCTCTAGGTCCGATCGGTCCAAACGATCAGGTTGTTGTACATGATATCGATAATATAGGCCATTATGGACCTCCGCAGCCCGATCCTAACCCAAGACCGCCGCATCCGGGTATTCCAGCACCTCCGACGCCACCTCATGTATTATATGACGGATGGAAACCAATTCCAGGAGTTTCCAATCCTTTTGACGCAAAGAATATTCATACTTTACATACTATTGAACTCGACCATAGTATAGATCATGGTGTAAGTCATGGGATCAATATAGATCAAGGTCATGGTCTGGATCAGGGTTTAAATCATGGTCTCGATGATTACGGTCCACCACCCGCTCCAGTGGTCGAAGAAGTCCAAATAAACTTAGATGGTCATTCATTACCATCTATAGACCAATCTCACCAATTCTCCGGTGCGCAGATCAGTTCGGGTTACTCTAGCGTCCATCAAGATGCTTTAGCTAATATTGACTTGAATGCAATCGTTGGCGGTGATTCCAACCACATTGATCAATCCAAAACCGTATTTGAAGCCCATTATACAGAGAACAGTAACCCACAACAAGACTTATCGTTTATACAAGCCTCTAATGGTAAACCGATTGATACTTACGGTCCACCTATAGAGTCTTTATCTTTGGGATCTTACTCAGGATCTTTTAGGCAGCATGGAGCCAAAGGATTGATTCCACCATCAGGCATATATGGCGTACCACCCGGAGGGCAGTATGGAGTCCCACCCAAACACGTATCAGCCCATCTCCCTATCCCATACGGAACTTATTCCGGTGGCGGCCATACTGGGCTCAACTCGCCCAGACATCCCATTAAATTTAGGGAATCTGTCCCTGAAGGTCTTATACAACAAGTAGGACACACCAGTCACCATAAAGACGCTCATGGAATCGATCATTTGAAGCAAGGACCAGCGTATCTACCTCCGCCGATTAGGGAAGTGAAAGATGTTAATCAACAAATCAACAGTTTCAATGGCGTCTCTCTATCGATTGAGCCGTCTAATCTATTCAGTTTGCCGCACGCTGACAACCCTATAGCTTTCCAAAATCAACAGCCTAGTAACCTCTATGGTTCACCCATAGATTCTTACTCAGTGCCACTTCTAACTGTATCTGATCACACAGTGTCTGGTTCAAACAAAAATGTAGTGACAGCCGCGCTAGATGGAACTATATTGGCAAATCTTACTAATTTGGAAGCAGCCGCTATTCTGAAACATTGTCCGTACCATGAAGCCATTTTGAAAGCGGCTAAACTAGGTATAAAGATACCAGCGGACCTGGCATCCAGTTACGTAGCGAGCTTGAGTTCATTAGGATCAACTTTGTCTAAAGGACAGTCATTATCATCGGTGCAAAATAGTTTAAATTCGCTTCCAAGTGGAGGCGATTTTGGATCTTATAGCGCTAAGGACTTGTCTACGGCTTCGCAAACGATTGTACAAAATGTTTTGCCTAGCAACTCGATTGAGAGTGAGAAAACTGTCAAAACTACTGTCCAAAAAGGCAAGAGTTTAGAAGGCAAAAACAGTTACAAGCAAGATCAACTGCAATTCGTTTCTGAGCAAATACAACAGACGTCTGAGAAAATTAGAAATCTAAGTCAAGAAACTAAACAGTTGCAACAGAAAATAGTGTCAAATAATCAAAATCTGAACCAAGCTCAATTTGGACAATTTGGACTATTCGGCACAGAGATCAAGGGTAACCACGCCACGTATTCATTACAAATACAATCCGCTGACGATGGTAAAGGCAAAGGTAGCGGGCCTTCTATACCACATGAGCACTTGCTTTCAGAAGGACTTTTGCAAAGCATCCTACAAGCTATTGAACAACCATCCCCTGGTGTTAGTGGTGTAAGAGTACAATCGCAAACGTTCAATCAACCGAAAAACACCATTAACTTCGAACAATCAAGCACCTTAGATTTAAGTAACCTAGGTGTTGGTGGCTTAGATCTACCAGAGGGCTATGAACCGATAGATAGAAGTAAAAACCAAGATCAACAGACGCAGAACAGTGATAAAATCAAGCATGTGATCAAGAGTGAGGTCTATCATAGAGGTGATATACCTCAAACTGAATGTGATTTAAAAGCTGATAACTCGATAACACATACTGTAGTTGTTCCACCGCCGAATGTCGATAAAGTCGAAGACGTAGACGAGGTTGACGATAACGATGTAGCTATTTTCTTTAATGAGGACAAATCTGATAAAAATCAAGAACCCATCACTGAAATATCTGTAGCAACGAGTATAAGTGAAAATATAGATCACAAAGCTCCAGAGTTTGGAGATAAAATACCTAAAAAACAGTAAAATATACTTTTTGATTATAATTCTAGTCCGAATTAACCAGTGAGCTTTGAATCATTGATATATATACTAAAGTACTAGACTGGACATTCCCTTTGATAACATGATTCTAGTTTTTTGCATACAATTATCTGCACTTTCCCAAAGTAACACATGACAGCTGACGTGAAAACGTAATACGAAATATCTGTCAAATCAATTTAAAAACTGAACCGGCTGTTTGTTCCCGTTCTCTACTCTTTAAATTGACCTCATTGCTTCGAATTTATTTTTCCAATTCAAGTAATTCATTTGATAATGTCGCATACGACGAAGGAATTATTTTCGTTTAAAACACACTACTATTAAGTAAGCTACATACATATTTAGCGAACTGGTACAAATATATAAAGAGGCTATTGATTAAATAAGCAATTTCAGAGAGAAATCTTAGTAATTTAAAAAGTGCTGCCACAAGGAAGCTCGCTGGGGCCATTTTTCAATATCTTTATACTGTTTGATACTTGTAGGAATAATTACACGTAATTATAAATCACACTATAATTATTGATATAGTCATTTTAAAATTACAAATATTAAATATTTTGGCGCTTCTTTAAGAGTTTAAATTATGAATGTTAAAAATATGGTTTAATGGTAATATTATTACGATTATTTAAAACTAATAATTTCATATAAGGGATACGTGACTGATGACAAATATTAAAAAAAAAATAGAAATAAGTAATTTAAAAACCCATCATCAACTAGGATTTGGTACCCGTCCGTTGTTTGAATGACTTTTATTAAAAAGATAGCTTTAAACTTTGGGACGCGTCTCAAATTCAATATTTTAGAATCATGTATTTATAAACCGTCATTAGTTTTAAGTATATATTTGCGGTCATTTGGTGTATTTGTATAAAAAAAAAGTTGATTCAAAAACTATAGGTACTGTATTTTTTTAGTAACCCTCAATAAGGTACCTGGAAATGTCAATTGTCTTGCCACCTGAATTTAATAAAATTGTATAGGACATGATACAAAACGTAATGCTGGTCATACACTTGTGGCCTACATTAGATGTGTGTAAAAGAAAAATAATCATACAATCTTGATGTTATACTTCTTTAAGATTTAGACACGCGGTAGCGTATCAAGCCAAGTTCAAGTTATCAGAACTGGCGAACTATTAAGCACCCAATTCATGAAGTTAGAGACAATTTCCCAACTGCATGTATGAACTAAACTAAAAAGCACCATTAACTGTAAATGTTATTAAAAATTCCATTATTTATTGTAGTTTTTGTATTATTTATTGCATGTAAATGTAAATAAATAAAATGTACAGTTATATTGTTTTGTTTTATTCCTATTCCAACACAATTAAAGAAGATAGGGTTTTTTATGTCAAACGATTAACAGACAAGCAGACGGGCCACCTGGAGTCAAGCCAGTCAAGGGGATCAAGCTGGTATTTAGGGGCTCCCGACCAAAGATGAGAGCAGTATTCCAAATGGAGGCTCCATTTGGAATACTGCTCTCATCTTTGGTTTTGGCTTGACTCTCACTTGAGATTTATAGAGCTGTAGAAGTTGCCCCGATGTGAAATACTGTCTTGCCTTGTTTAGTACCCCGAGCTTCTTTGATGCCAGCCTGGTCTTACTCTCAATGTGACCTCGAAACTGCACCTCATTCGATATGTCAACACGGTTCTAATTAGTGTCGCAGTTGCATATTAACATGAAACTTACAAACATATTCTTATCTCTGCCTACGTCTGCCATTTTTTTTTGCACCTACACATAGACCAAAGGTCAAAATACAAATGCGTTGCCACCCCCTGAGACCTAAGTAGTTATGTCTCTGTGATTGTTTACGGGCCATATATTATTACCCTTTAATCGGAACACGATTGTGCTGAACACTAACATTTGAAGCGCGCATGGCCACCCGGCTGGTTTAGTTCGTAAGCGATCTACTCGGTTAAGCGACACGGGCGCGGTCGAGTGTGTGATGGGTGACCACTAGTTGCAAATAAAAAATGCGCGTTTCTGTGTTTCGGAGGGCACGTTAATCCGTTTAACCTTGTCGGAGACCTTATGGGTGGTTTGAAAACATCCGACAAGGGGCCAAAAACGTATCTCCACCAACCCGAATTGAAGGAGCGTGGTGGAGTAAGCTCCAGGCCTCCCCCCAAAAAGGGTGCCTCGTGCCCAGCAGTGGGACGTATAATGGGGTGCCATTATTATTACTAGCATTTACGGCAGATAGATAAGATAATGCGGTGGTGCCTGCATGGACTATCAGATCCATACAATTACATGCGGTAAGTAAGTAAGACAAGCAGGCTAGATGAACGATTAGTTAAAAAACAATTATTTTTAAAACAACTAATCTTTTGGTGAACTCATACAATAGGAGTGAATATATTGAGTAACAAACATAATGGGTAAAACTGCAATTAAATAAACCATAAACATTTTAAAAGGATGTCTATTGAATTAAAAGAATAATTATTGTAATATTGTTAGATGAATATGGTTGGTTGTGGTTTAAGATGACCGACGGTAAACATTATTATGGTACTTCCACACGTGGTTATAAACGTAGGCCACAGGTGAAGGACCAGGGTAATATTTCAATATTCTAAACATGCTCATTTTTATTATTTCTAAGGTTGCCTACACTGCTGTTGACACAACAGAACGCCTTAGAACGTCAAAATATGTCATGGAGTTTTGGCGAGAACCTTGAAAGAGGCGTATGGTGCTCTTATTTTATTTCATTTACTTGGTGTATTTTTACGTTATATTGAAGTTGGTGGCATTTTGTTTGATATAGGTTTATAACAGTCCCCGTGTATAGTGAAATAGAATGACAGTGCGAAAACACGACCTTTCAGGTTGCCTCCAAAACTTTATTGTAAATGTTCTAGTAAAGTAGCCATCGCTTTACTCGAATAACTTGATTGTAACTCACTTGACTGACATATTCTTTCTTTCTTCCTTTCTTTTGGTTAATGGCAACTACCAACTTTTAAGGGTAATTCTGCCAAAGTCCGGTGATAGAAGAGGCACAAGTGAAAGGGAAATGCCCGGTAGAGATGAAGGCTTTGTATCCAATGCAATTATTTCGCGTTTTGGTATCTACAACAAAAGACAAAGACAAACACATAGGGTTAAGTTAGTATTGACAAAACAAATATAGTTAGTAGAGACATATCAACACAGATTACAATTTAATATCATTTACACGGATGTATTTACAAAGAATATATACAAAAGGGGAATTGACACGCATAAGAAGGGAGTTTAAATTGGTAGGAAGAGGGATTTTTGGCGGGAGATGGGAATATAGGGAATTCTGGTTTAGAGAACAGTTGAAAAATATATGGTCTGGGGTCCCTTCATCCAAGCCACACTCGCAGATAGAGCTGTCCCTAATCCTTAATTTGTGCAGGAATACAGGTGAGCATACATGTCCCAAACGTAGACGGCATATGGTAGAACATGATCTTTTGTCAAGCTTTCGGAATTTACAAAACCAGGGTTTGATGGGGATGGAAGGTTGAATTCTAGCATAATGTTTTCCCTTAATTAGTTGTGAACGCTCCCATTCTTTTTGCCATTCTTTAGCCAATTGAACTGTCGATAAAGAAATGAGATCATGACAGAAAGTCTTATTATGGTTAGAGCAACCGCTATTGATAGCCAACTTTGCACACTGATCGGCCGTCTCGTTTCCAATGATGCCACAATGACTAGGTATCCACGCTAAAATGATGTTAATATCTCTCCTGTAACACTTGAACAATGCTTCACGGATGTGGAAGATTATGGGGAATTTGGATTTGCTACTAAATAGGTTCGATTGTACGGCTTGAAGGGTGCTTAGTGAATCTGAGAAAATAACTGTAGGCGAAATGTTGTGAGATTCAGCGTTGATATTTACATATTATACTTGATGACTTTAATATATTAACTTTTACGCTGCTTAAATAAATCCGAAATATCGTTTTACGTGACACTGGCAATATACGTAATAGCGATGCCATAATTACAAAAAAAGTAAAAAATAATAATAATATGTCATTTATACTTGTCATTAGTGTTGCCAAACTATCGATAGTTGCGCTATCGATAGTTAACCTCGAAAAATAGTCGAAAGCGCGATAGTACTATCGAAAAAATCGACATGCTGCAATACTATCGATAGTATCGATAGGCAAAAATAAGCAATACTATTGCCAAAGATCAATAGTATCGATAGCATCGATAGTATTGTTATAAACAATAGTCAATAAAGTCAATAGTATCGATAGTATCGATAGTTTCGATAGTATCGATAGTATTGCAGCATGGCGATATTTTCGATAATACTATCGCGCTATCGGCTATATTTTTGAGGTCACGATAGTTCACAATACTATCGATAGACTATTACTATTGCAGCAACACTACTTGTCACCTTGTCACTGTCAAATAACTCGATTGCCTGATGATTTTGTTCATTTGTTCGCTGCTTGGTTTTTGATTTCCTTATTTCGCATTTTAACTGTAAATAAAAATGGATCATAACATAATTTTACCTTTATCATCAGTGTGCGAAGGATGTCTGAGTGTGGAACGGAGTTTAACAGTGGTATCCGATGAAATAACACGAAAAATCTTCTACGATTCTTTGGATGGTGTAGTAAGTACTCTCATTGTCCGTTGCTTAGCAACCAATTACTTTAATTAAAATTAAGGTTTCTTTCTCGTTTCCAATACGAAATTAAACTGAGAAACATTAATTAACCATGAAAGTGTATGTATCTTCACGCCAAGTCCCTCACGAGGTAGACAGAGAGTGTGGAGCACCAGATATCACGGTCCTGACACACCGCCCGTGCTTCTTCTACATTCATCATTCTCTTCATACATACAGGAAGTGGCAAACAAGCATGCAGTTCACATTGATGTTAAGTGATTACTGCAGCGTATTGCAAGTGGATGTGCAAACTTTTATTTAATTGTATACCTAATACTTAATAATTGCCGCTAAATGGTAGTGTTCAGCACTGTTGTGTTCCGGTCAGGTGGTAATGTACGGCCCTGTAATTTCCGGCACAGAGGCATAACACCTTAGGCCTCAGGAGTGGTAACGCACCTGCATTTTGACCTTTGTCTTTGTGTGGGTGTCTATAGTCTGCAGTCATCACTTAACATCAATGCGTACTGCTTGTTAGCCACTTTGATTTCATAAAAAAAAAGAAATGACTTATCAAGCGGTTGTCGCACACCACTCAACTAACCCGGTTGTCAAAACTCTATTTCCAGGAACACCCGAACCTACCTCTGCAGCTCTGCTGGGAGTGTGTTGCTGTTGTGGCACGGATCAGAAAGTTCAAGCTACAAGTCCGGACGGCTCATGATTGTCTTGTTAGATGTATTGTGAGTATTTTTTATCAAAATTCATGCAAACACCCACGATTGGCCAGTTACCGTTTTGACTAGTGATGCGACTCGAGCCCTGTTTTTACTCGAGTCACTCGAGTGAATTTGTCAAACTCGTACTCGATTGAAAAAAAATATTACTCGAGTCTCTATGCACTCGAGTTACCGAGTCAACTCAGCGCATCGAGTTAATTCTGTTGCCACTAGATGTCACTTCACTACTCTATTTTACTTATCTGTGTCGGGCCGGTACAAACAAATCAAAACTGACAGGTTTAAACTTGCATCTCGTTGTTAACCGTACTTTAAGTTTTTTTTACCAAAATTGATTGAATATTAGTGTTTAAAAGTGAAAAATACGTAAAAGAGTTGATATTCTTAGTATTGGTGAATATAAATTAAAGTGTAAAAGTGATTATACCTTAGGTATTTAATTGTAAGTAACCTTCTTAATTTTATTGTTAAAAAATATGAGTGAATAAGAGAATAAAAATTGCACTCGAATTGCAAACTTGCAACTCGAGTGCGATTTTCTACTCGAGTGAGATTTTTACTCGAGTGAGATTTTTTACTCGAGTGACTCGAAAACTCGAGTATGACTCGAGTGAGGCTGTAAAATTACTCGAGTAACTCGAGTAACAAAATTCCATTCGAATCGCATCACTAGTTTTGACCCATGTAACAGGTGGCGAGCCTGTTGACATCTCCGAGCACATTACCTTACTTCAAGGTACTGGGAAATTGCCAGAAAATTGAAAAAGCCCATTAGAACCAGAGATAAAGGATTTTACACCATTATCTCTGATAACCCCCTGCCCGGGAATCGAACCTAAGACGTCAGCGTAGTAGCAGTGGCCTGCTACCACTAGGCTACCGAGGCAGTTGAAGGTCTATAATAATAATAATAAAGGCAACTCTTTATACATCCCACTGCTGGGTGCTAGGCACGAGTCTCTCCCCTTTTTTGGGAGGAGGCCTGGAGCTTACTCCACCATGCTGCTCCAATGCGGGTTGGTGGAGACACAGGTTAGTGGCCAACCTGTTGTCGGATATTTTCTAACTGCTCATAGGCCTCCGAGAAGGTTTAACAACTGCTATCTGTCGCTAGCATCCGGGACCACGGGACGAAGCACGGAAACGCGCATTTTTAATCTAAAGAAAGATGATTTTAGCACTCCCCTAACATTTTTGGAAGACCTATTCAACAATATCCCACACTATATAGAAAACGAAAAATAAACTGGCTTTTTACTGGTGGTAGAGCTCCAGTGACGGAGCTCGCGGGCGTAGGCACCACCGCATTACCTAATATACTTGCCGCTAAATGGTAGTGTTCAGCACTATCGTGTTCCGGTCAGGTGGTAATGTACGGCCCTGTAATTTCAGGCACAGAGGCCATAACACCTTAGGCCTCAGGAGTGGCAGCGCATCTGCATTTTGACCTCTGGTCATTGTGTGGGTGTCTATAGGCTGCAGTCATCACTTAACATCAATGTGAACTGCATGCTTGTTTGCCACTTTTATTACATAAAAAAATATATATATTATCTGCGCGTTACATGTAGGGGAGGTACCCTAAATATATATATTTTTTTTAATACTTCGGCAGTATCACAAGGGATAACGTTGGTGGCAATATCGGCTACAGGTACCGATCTAGAGAGAGCGTCAGGAATTACATTGTCTTTACCACGGCGGTGTTTAATTTCAAAGTTAAATGACGAAAGTCGAATACCCCAACGGGCAAGTCGACCAGTAGGGTTAGATAGCTTAAAAACCATTTTAAGGCGGAGTGATCAGTGAAGACGGAAAAAGTTAAACCGTTTTCTAAGTAACACCGCCAATGTTCCAAAGCGACAAGCACAGCAAGTGCTTCCCTTTCGGTCACGCTGTAGTTGCGTTCAGGACCGGACAGTGACCTACTCATAAAAGCCACCGGGTGTTCCTCACCCTCGATAGTTTGCGAGAGCATAGCTCCAACACCAAAGTCACTAGCATCTGTGTGAACCTCAATAGTTTTTTGCGCTAAACCGCCGACGGACAGACAGACAGATAGACAGACAGACGGACATGGCGAAACTATAAGGGTTCCTTGTTCACTAGGGAACCCTAAAAAGGGATTGGTGCCACTGATTTTGACTCTGAAATTTCTTATTTTTCAGCTCAACGAATCAACGACTTTGTCAACCCTCTCAAAACTAACCATATATACCAACGACACATACATAACTTTCAACGCTGATACAATTCCTCCATCACCCTCATCACCAACACCTTTGTTTGTGAAGATAGAGAATGATACGCAGGATGAATATTATGATGAAGGTGATGGGTTTGATGATTTGGGAATACAGGGTGATGAGAAGGTAATTAGTAAATAATTTTTCATAACAGTTTTTGTTCAAAAAAACCGGTCAAGTACGTGTCGGGCCACGCGCATATTCTTGCGTTACATGTAGGGGAGGTACCCTAAGTAATTTTTTTTTTCATGTTCTTATTCTACCACTTTGTCGGTGTGATTAAGGTGTATACTTGTGCCAAATTTCAAATCTCTAGTACCAATAGATTTTGCGCTAAGCCGTGGATGGACAGACAGACAGACGGACATGGTGAAACTATAAGGGTTCCTTGTTTACTACGAAACCCTAAAAATGAGTGCCACAAATATTTTTTTTAAATTAAAAAAAAAAAAATCCTCGGACGTAATTCGAAACATGTCATTTATTTACTTGAAAACGGTACTCTACAGAGCGTGTGCCGCGACACGGGCTAAGACGGTTTTTTAAATATTAAAAAAAAACGTTACATCTCGCCTGTAATCCCCGGTAGGCAGAGGTAAATGCATGCATTCAAGCGTACATGCAAACACCCACGATTCGCCGGTTACGTTTTGGCCCATGTAACAGGTGGCGAACCTGTTGACATCTCCGGGCACATAACCAAACTTCGAGGTACTGGGTAATTTCCAGAAAATGGAAAAATCCCAATGGAACCTGAGATAAAGGGTGTGTTATTCTTGTCTCTACTATATACTAGATATTTCTTTTAAAAGTCGTCGAAAACCCTCCACCATCCACACATTTTATTACAGACACAAATAAAAGAAATACAATCTCAATTGGTTCCAAAAAAAACAAAAAGAAAACGGAAAACTAGGAAAAAAGAAGTCGACTTCAATGATTCAGACGACGAGCCTTTGAAACCTAAGGCAGTTGAGAACGAGGGAGATGGAAAGGAGATCGGAAAAGAGAGGAAGCCTGGAGGGAGAAGGAAAAAGAAGGAAGGTGAGTGTTTTGGACCCAACTTTTCAGGTAGGCACCACCGCATTACCTAATCTATCTGCCACCAAATGGTAGTGCTCAGCACTATCATTTTCCGGTTAGATGATAATGTATTAGTGATGTAACGAATATTCGCAATCGCATTCGCGAATATTCGCATATTTCTTGACATTTGCATTCGCATTCGCGAAAATTTATGCGAATATTTTGCGAATATGTACATCTTATTTTTAAAGAAAAATGGAAAGAAAAACTTGACTTCAGGCGAGACTCGAACTCGCGGCCTACTGGGAATCTAGTCCAGCCGCTCTTCCAATTGAGCTAATGAAGTCCTGCCCGATTTGTCAAATCTTTCCTTCACATCTATTGCATTGCTTTATGGTAGCAGCAGCGCCATCTATTACAAACTATGCTAGTTAGGCAACCGATATAATAGACTTTTCAGTTTATTGAATATCGTAAAGAAGTCGCTTTTACCCTTAATAATTGTTTTTATATTATTTCGCATTAACACATGCTTGTGAAATATATTTTATTTTTTTAGATTTGACAAATCGGGCAGGGCTTCAGTAGCTCAATTGGAAGAGCGGCTGGACTAGATTCCCAGTAGGTCGCGAGTTCGAGTCTCGCCTGAAGTCAAATTTTTCTTTAAAAATAAAATATATTTCACAAGTTAATGCGAAATAATATGTAAAAAATTAATATGTACATCCGTAAAAATTAATAAGATGTCAATAACAAAAAGGTACTTTAAAGCAACAAATGCTTTGGTTTTTTATAATATTTTTACAAAATCACACAGACACTTATCTGACGTTTAAAGCTATCTACCAGGTAAAGGTTTCTGATTACTTTTTTCTGTTTTGCAATCAAACTCCCTGATAATTTATTATTTCGAAGTTATGGCGTACCAGACAGACAGACAAAAAATCCAAATTGCTTTTTTGGTTTCTGTTACTTTTTTTTTAATCGCCCCCTGTCAGTATTTTTTTTTTTTATGTCATTAAGCTGACAGACAAGCAGACGGACTACCTGATGGAAAGTGATCACCGTCGCCTATGAACATTTGCAACACCAGGGGAGTTGCCAACGCGCTGCCAGCCCTGAAGGACTCCTTTGACGCCATTTTTGAAGAACCCCATATTGTAGCACCTAGGGAACACTGCAGAGGGAAGTTCGTTACACAATTTACACGTTCTGGGCAAGAACCCGCACCGTTGAGCACTGCCAGGTGTCCAGTCGGTGAGGGTGAAACTTCTCTCTTCGGCGGGTAGTACGGTGTAGGAAAATAGACGGTGGCACCATGTCGAACAGTTCGACAGAGCACTCACCATTGTAGAGACGGTACAACACGCACAGACTACCAATATCTCTGCGCAGGCTCAGATGTTCGAGCCTGTCAGTAAGTCCTGGATCGTTAACAATACGAACGGCGCGTTTTTGTAGGGAGTCAAGTGGACCAAGCTGGTATTTGGGGGCTCCCGCCCACAAATGAGAGCAGTATTCCAGATGGGGCCGCACTTGGGCCTTATAAAGCTCTAGTAGCTTCCCCGATGTGAAACACTGCCTCGCTTTGTTAAGCACCCCCAACTTTTTGGATGCCAACTTGGTTTTACACTCAATGTGACTCCCGAATTGCACTTAGTTCGTCATGTCATCGCCCAGGATACCGATACTCTTACCAATGGCAAGCGGAGTGCCCTGGAACTGTATAAAATAGTTTTGGGTTGACAATTTAATCATGTCACACGTTGTATACGTAGTATTATTAGATATTCTCTGCCGCTGGTCTTTGTGTTGTCTATAGGCTGTAGTCATCACTTAACATCAATGTGAATTGCATGCTTGTTTGCCATCATCATTTTTCACTGGTGGTAGAACTAGAGCGACGGGGCTCGCGG
The DNA here is from genome assembly GCA_036365455.1 of Macrosoma leucophasiata. Taxonomy (NCBI): domain Eukaryota; kingdom Metazoa; phylum Arthropoda; class Insecta; order Lepidoptera; family Hedylidae; genus Macrosoma; species Macrosoma leucophasiata. The sequence continues at coordinate 7,340,584 of JAWQUS010000029.1, forward strand.
GCGTAGGCATCACCGCATTACCTAATATACTTGCCGCTAAATGGTTGTCTTCACCTATGGCAGTGTTCCGGTCAGGTGGTAATGTACGGCCCTGTAATTTTTGGTACAGAGTCATCACTTAACGTTAATTTGAACTGCATGCTTCATTGCCACTTCCATTACATATAAAAAAATGTGGCTGGGTTTTCACCGAGTCATATAGGGGCTATATTACATTGATTGACGTGTGAAGTCGGGGCGAGTCACTAGTTAGTGATAAGAATGTCTCTATCACCACAGAAGTGAAGCCCGAACGCAAACCGCGCCGGGAGAAGCCGGCCGGTGTAGTCCGGAACGCCAGGGTCCTGAAGAAGCTCCAAGAGCTGAACATTGCACCTGATCAGCTGGACATGGTTGTGCTAAGCTGGGAACAGGTAAGAGATACAGGAATATCATATAATAATAGCAACCCTTGATACGTTCCACTGCTGGGCACGAGTCTCTCACCTTTAGGGAGGAGGCCTGGAGCTTACTCCACCACGCTGCTCCAATGCGGGTTGGTGGAGATACGGGTTAGTGGCCAACTCGCTGTCGGATGTTTTCAAACCGCCCATAAGGCCTCCGACAAGGTTTAACGACTGATATCTGTCGATAGCAACCGGGACCGACGGCTTAACGTGCCCTCTGAAGCACGGAAACGTGCATTTTAATTTGCCACTAGCGATCACCCATCATACACCCAACCGCGACACGGGCGCAACTTAAAAAATCATTTAATTAAAACAGCAGTAATCAATTGAAAAATGTATATTGTTGTACAAAAAACGTGGAGGGCTTGAGCAACTACAGATATAATATAAAAAAGCCCCTCCCCCCACACTTTTTGTATAATATATATAAGTCTGTTTTACTACATGAAAGAAATAAACCTTGTGTTGCTGAAAAGAAGATTTATTGTTAGTTTTTTTTATACAGAGACTATTTTATTTAGGTAATATAAAACAATATGAACTCAAACCTGAAAAGAAGAAACGACAATGAAAGTTTATTCTTTCACTTTTAAAACATAAAATAATATAATATTAAAATTTTCATTGATTATCCAATTGTCAATCAACTCGTATTTAAATCTGTCATCTGACATTCTGAATTCGTTTCTTCTTTAAAATCAGACAGTTAAAAAGTTAAAAACTATAACCAAACTTCATGGTAAGTAAACACACAGAGTGCGAAGAAAGAAATAGTATTTCTTTACATCTCCCCCCATGGGGAAGAAAATTCACCCGTGAATTTTCACTCCAGTTCTCCATTTGATACTTGCACATTCTCATCCTCTGTTATCTGTACTGGAATTAGTTTTGTGATATGAAAAAGATTTGACTCTGTTTTCCTATGTCCTGTATCTATCTCGTAAATTGTATTAGATTTCTTTTTAATTATTTTATATGGTCCAATTCTCAATTCATCTAGCTTTTTCCTATTTAGTTTATTCCCATTTTCTATATATACTAGATCTCCCACACTGAATTCTCTTTGTTTTCTATTCCTATCATACCTCATTTTGTTATAGTAATGTGATTTCAAGGTATTATTAAGCGCTGTTTTCTTATCTCCGATCCAGTCACTATTTATACCTCCTTGTTGTAGTTCTTTTGGTAAAACCTTAACATCTGTTCCGTATAGCAAATAACATGGTGCATAGCCAGTTACTGAGTGGTTAGTCTGATTGTATTTTTCTACACATTCATGTGCTATTGTAGTCCACGCTCTGTTTTCTCTTTTATTTTTTAATTATTGTTATTTGTTTGTCAGTAAGGAACTTCTTGAATTCTTTAGAGTTTATTCCTGGATACTGGTCGGTAAGGAGCATCCCAATCTCTTCGGTTTCAGCGACCTTATTTATTAGCTTTATAAAGTCATGTGCACCCTGGGTTTTTGATGTTATAATAAATGCATATCTAGTGAAGTGGTCCACTAAAAGATGTATGTATTTCTTGGTTGATCTAGAACCACCAAAACCTCCAATTGTGTCTATTGATACTATTTCAAAGGGTCTTGTCGCTGGGCCTAAATATGACATTAATCCGTATTTGTGTTGTCCTCTTGTTTTGTTTTTTATGCAAATTTCACAATTCCTACAAACATTTTTAATATTTTTCGTTAAATTTTTTGTTGCGTACAGTGAACTAATAGTCGTTAGCATTTGTCCCACTCCAATGTGACATAGATCTTCATGTATTCGCTTTATAAATTTAATACTGAATTCTTCTGTTATTATTATTTTCTCTTTGTTCCTAATTCTTTTGAAGTATAAATTGTGTTTTTTGATTATTTTATTATTGTTTCTCTGTATTTCTTTATTTTGATTCTGATCTATTACAATATCTTCTAATGTAATTAAGTTCACAACTTTCAGTTGTTCTTCTAGATTATCCTCTGGTTCTAATACAGGATTCCGACTTAAACAGTCCGCTTCTAAATTATCTTTTCCAGGGGAATATTTGATTTTAAAATCATATTGTGAAAGGTAATAAGTCAAATCACCTAGTTCTTCGTCTGTTCTAGCTTTTAAGTTCATGTTTTCTAATGGTTTATGGTCTGTGTAGACTGTAAACGATTTACCTATCAGCCAGTACTGCCAATATCTTAGTGCTTCTTTAATAGCTAAGCATTCTAAATATATTGCCTTTTTCTTCTTTTGCGCTCCATTCAGTTTTTTTGAAAAATAGGCTACTGGTTTTTCTTTACCATCTAGTTGTACTTGTTTTAAAATTGCTTCTAGTAACTGTTTCAAGTGACTTATGTGTTCATCAAATGAGTTTGAAAATATCAGGATGTCATCTATATAATTGACAGCAAAATCGGTTAGTTTATATTTTCTAAGTATGTTACACAATATTTTTTGAAATATTGCTGGAGCAGTCTTCAAACCAAATGGTAGGCAAGTCCATTGAAAGTGTCCCTCTTGAGTTACAAACCCTGTCTTCTTCCTGTCCTCTACTCGTAGAGGTATAGACCAAAAAGCTGAATTAACGTCTAAGCTTGTAAAAAATTTGCAATTTCTTGTTTTTGTCATTAAATCGTCAATTAATGGGAAGGGTTGAGCCTGAGGAACTACAATTTTATTTAAATCCCTGAAGTCTATACAGAGCCTTGATTTTTTATTTTCTTCCTTTTTAAATGTCAAAGTTACTGGTGCTGCGAATGGACTATAAGATTCTTCTATAAGCGCATTATCCAATAATTCGGCTATTTGTTCCGCTATCTCTTTTTTGTCTTCTATAGTGCATCTGTATGGCCTCTTGCTGCAGTATTTATCCATTAATAAATCTATTCTTGCTTCATATCCTTTAACCATTCCCACGTCATACTTGTTTTTGGCAAAAACTGATTGATATTGTTGTATTAGCTTATTTATTTCTTCCCTTTTATCATCATCTAAATGACCAACCTTTATTTCAAATTCCTCCTCTTTGATATGTTCATTAAAATTAATTTTGTTTTCGTTTTCATATTTATTACCTTCATTTTCACCTTCGTCTATCTTTTTCTCCATTTTTTTACTATTCTTTTCATGTAAGTATTGTTTCTGAGTTATTTTTAACTCCTCATTTTGTACTAGCTTGTATTTCTTTATCATATCTAATCCTATTAAGAAATCATATCTGAATTTGTGTTCGTCAATGATGTACACATCCACATTTTCTTCTATTTCATAAATTTTTATTTTTAAATTTGTCAAACCACTTGTTTTTTGGACACCATTAATTGTTACTATATTTTCTTCATTCGAGTTATGTCCTTTTGTATTTAGTTTTAGTAATTTGGAATTAATTAGAGATACATTTGAACCTGAATCGTATACTCCATAAATTTCTAATTTATTATTTAACAGTAGTTTGATCTTAATTAATGGTGTCACTACTAGTTTTTTTGTTCTGTTTCATTTAACTCTGCTTCAATCACTGAATTATTTACATGTTTAATATATCTTTTATTTAATTTATCATCTTCTCTAACTCTAAACCAGCATGCAGCTTCGGAATGATAGCGAACCCCTTTATTTAATTTTACGCATATTTTGCATGGATAACGTCCTTCATTTGTAATATTTATCTTTTGATTTTCATACTTTCTGTACGTTCCATTCCTATTTTTATTTACCAAATGTTCATACTTTCTCACCTCATTGAATAAACATACTATATCGTTCATTGCTTCTCTATTTATCTTCTCTAATACAAAACCTGGCAAACCTACCGCTATCAGATCCACCAGTGTACCTGTATCAATTGAATTTCTCATGTCCAATAAAAGTTTTTCCTTTTTAATGGCATAGTCCACTAATGAACCATCCTTATATTTAAATAACAATGCATAGGTCACTTGGTTCCAGTTTTGGTTTGCAAATGACTCACACAACTTTTCTTTCCAAACTATCCACTCTGAGTTGAGTGTTAATTTTATAATCATTGAGCTGTACCAATCAACACAACTTTTATCCATAAATAGTCGGAGAATCTCAATTTTTTGTTCATCTTTCATAATACCGAAGCGAGAACATTCTCTCTCAAAAATGTCAATCCATTGCCTTGCATTCGAGTTTTTGCTCGTAAATTTCTCAATCACAAACTTCTCTGCGACATATTTCAGATTCTGTTTTTTTAAATCATGTGTATTTTCTATTAACTTTGTAAACATTTCTTCCAATGAATTCGAATCTCTAATTTGTTCTTCAGATGCTCGGTTATGTTCAATTTCCTCCAGATATTGTTCTCCAAATTGTAAGTTACCATCAGCATCTATGTAAATTTCTCGTAATTTATCTGTCATAGTTATCCAAACTCTTCGTGTCTGATGTCTTTTCTTTAAACTATTTTTTACTTTGTTGTACACGGCTGTCTCAATTAATTCTTCGTGAAATCCAACAGACTGTAATTCCTCTGGTATAGCAAATTTTTTTTCATCTTTAGTTGTGATTGAGGTTACACAACAAATATTAGATTTTCCATCATTCGCCGGTAAAATCGTGAATTCAAAACGTAACTGCTCCATTTGCATCTTTTTATAAACAAAATTGTCGTTTTATAAGTCTGTTTTACTACATGAAAGAAATAAACCTTGTGTTGCTGAAAAGAAGATTTATTGTTAGTTTTTTTTATACAGAGACTATTTTATTTAGGTAATATAAAACAATATGAACTCAAACCTGAAAAGAAGAAACGACAATGAAAGTTTATTCTTTCACTTTTAAAACATAAAATAATATAATATTAAAATTTTCATTGATTATCCAATTGTCAATCAACTCGTATTTAAATCTGTCATCTGACATTCTGAATTCGTTTCTTCTTTAAAATCAGACAGTTAAAAAGTTAAAAACTATAACCAAACTTCATGGTAAGTAAACACACAGAGTGCGAAGAAAGAAATAGTATTTCTTTACATATATATAAGAATTGATAGAGAGAGTACCTTTTGAGCCTGTTTGGTAAAAGCATTTCCTTTTTGATATAGGTATAACATACCATATTATAAGTGGTTCTATCTCACTTTCGCACAGGTGGAGGAAGAGAGACAGCATGCCCTCACGCAAGAGTCATTCACGTGTCACGCGTACAAGTGTTACGATTGCGTCGTCGGCTTTAACCATCGCTGTAAACTGATCGACCATATGAAGAAACACGATACGGTATGTTTACCCTCCCCCCCCCTGTTCTCACTCTCTCCCTCTCTCTCCCTCTCTCTCCCTCTCTCTCCCTCTCTCTCCCTCTCTCTCCCTCTCTCTCCCTCTCTCTCCCTCTCTCTCCCTCTCTCTCCCTCTCTCTCCCTCTCTCTCTCCCTCTCTCCCTCTCTCCCTCTCTCCCTCTCTCCCTCTCTCCCTCTCTCCCTCTCTCCCTCTCTCCCTCTCTCCCTCTCTCTCTATAAGTCAAAGGGAGACAGCGATAGTCTTCCTAAACCATTACAAAAATAAAGGGGCGTCTCCTATAAAACAAACGTACATTATAAGAATTTTTTTAATCCGGACCCCTTTGTGCATGAGTCCGACTCGCACTTGGCCGGTTTTTTTACACTTTTTACTTTATTATTCGTTAGTAAAATATTTGATGAGTTTTGGCGGGAACCTGGAAAGAGGCGTGTGGTGCTCTTATTTTATTTCGTTTTCTCGGTGTATTTTTGAGTTATATTAAATAAAGTTGGTGGAATTTTGTTTGATATAGGTTTATAACAGTGCCCGTGTATAGTGAAATAGAATAACAGTGCGAAAACGCGGCTTTTCGGGTTGCCTCCAAAACTTCATTGTAAACGTTCTGGCAAAGTAGCCATCGCTTTACTCGAATTACTGACTGTGACTCTGACTGACTGACTGATAATTGACCGACTGACTCTGACTAACGCTGCTTATGATGAATACGAAATATCGTTTTTACTTGACACTGGCAATATGCTGAAAAGCGATGCCATTATATATAAAAAAAATATTTTAATAGCCGTTGCGTGTTAACTGCCTCCGAAGCGTAGTGGTAGCAGGCCACTACTACTACGCTGGGGGTCCTGGGTTCGATTCCCGGGTCGGGGACTATCAGAGATAACGGTTTAAAAATCCTTTATCTCTGGTTCTATTGGGATATTTCCATTTTCTGGAAGTTTCCCAGTACCTCGGAGTTTGGTAATGTGCCCGGAGATGGCAACAGGTTCGCCACCTGTTACATGGGCCAAAACGTAAACGGCTAGTCGTGGGTGTTTGCATGTATGCTTGAATGCATGCATTTACCTCCACCTACCCCTTCGGGGATCACAGGCGTGAAGTTACGTTGTTTGTTACAGAGTGTAGGCAGTGAAGAATGCAACGTATGCCGCGTCCGTTGTCGCGACACACACGCCCTGGCCGCTCACAGGAGACGACATCGCGTCAGGTATTTAGTATTTATTTATACAACGTGTAACGTGAATAATGTACACTCTCAAACACCCCTATTAGAAAATCGAGTTATAATCAATATACATGAACTGAAATTACATGATTATGTATTTATTATTTTTTATTTCAGAAATAAGTTGTCCTCAACTTGTACGAATAGTATGAACACCCAATAAATTTTTTCGGTACGCCATATTTGATTACCCTTTGTGCCAAGTTTATCTGAATGGGGTATATGTATACTAGTGACCGAGCTGCGTCGTTTAATGTTAAAGTTAACCTCAAAATTATCTGTTAACCTTGGTAACTAAGGCTTGTTTGCCACTTTCATTACATAAAAAAATGACGCAACTCAGCCTTAAAGTATCGTTTCGTCCGCTAGATGGCGCTGTACAACGTGCGGCGGGCAGTGGTCGCGCGCCACCGTGGCGGCCGACCACGTGTCGCGCGCGCACGGCGCCCGCCCCACACACACCTGCCGCGTCTGCGGGGACACGCACACGTGAGTGACCCGCGTGACCCACGCGCGACCCACCCCCGCGCCACCGTGGCGGCCGACCACGTGTCGCGCGCGCACGGCGCCCGCCCCACACACACCTGCCGCGTCTGCGGGGACACGCACACGTGAGTGACCCGCGTGACCCACGCGCGACCCACCCCCGCGCCACCGTGGCGGCCGACCACGTGTCGCGCGCGCACGGCGCCCGCCCCACACACACCTGCCGCGTCTGCGGGGACACGCACACGTGAGTGACCCGCGTGACCCACGCGCGACCCACCCCCGCGCCACCGTGGTGGCCGACCACGTGTCGCGCGCGCACGGCGCCCGCCCCACACACACCTGCCGCGTCTGCGGGGACACGCACACGTGAGTGACCCGCGTGACCCACGCGCGACCCACCCCCGCGCCACCGTGGCGGCCGACCACGTGTCGCGCGTTCACGGCGCCCGCCCCACACACACCTGCCGCGTCTGTGGGGACACGCACACGTGAGTGACCCGCGTGACCCACGCGCGACCCACCCTCGCGCCACCGTGGCGGCCGACCACGTTTGCGGGTCGGCCTAAATTTTTTCGCGTTAAATTCATGCTGCCGTGACACAGACAAATGTCAATTTGCCGCCAAAGCAAATGACAAATTAATTAAATACATACCTATTAATAAATAAATAGCTTGTAGTTCCATTTTCAAAATGTAAACATTTTTTTTTTAATACGTTGTTTACAAGTGGCCAGTTCTCAACTTTCAGTGTCATCCTCGTACATCTCGGCGACAGGAATAGGCCCAGAGGGGAAAGCCGGCATATGGCTACTCCCCTCCGGTCCGCCGCGGCCGGTGGCCCGTGTTGCTCTATGCCCACTATCATAGAGCAACACGGGCCACCGGTCGCGGCGGACCGGAGGGAAGTAAGCCATAGCGTGTATTACCGATGCAAAACAGTCAACACACTACAAAAATCGTCTATTACTACGAAACTCACACCTTGACTTTAACAAAATACAGAAACAATTTCACGCACACATTTAAACATCTAGGCGACATGTATAAGCCCATTTGGGCTTGTACTTTGACAGGAGGGGAAAGCTCCGGTGTTGCTCTATGCCCACTATACATGTTCAACCCAACAGGTCGCTGGGTAAACTTCGCAATCATCTGAAGAATCACGCGGAGAGACAGAAGTGTGAGCTGTGCGACAAGACATTCAGGGACAAGACGTCTTTGAGGACTCATTTGTTGTAAGTGTGTGTGTATCTTCACGCTATGTCCCTAACGGGGTAGGCAGAGAGTGTAGAGCGTCAGATAGCCCGGTCCTGACATACTTCTCGTGCCTGGTCCGTACCGTCATCATTATCTTCATACGTGCACGCCGATTCCTAACCGATCCATCAGACAGAACTTGACCTATTTGGTCATGGTAGGTCAGTCTTGGGCTTCCTGAGCCTCTGCAACCATTCACATTCGCATTGTATATCTGTTTAGTCATTCGCTTATTCTATACTTTGTAAAGCTGCGTATAAACTACGCGCGGCAGCCGTGCGAGCCAATTTAACGCACAGACACTATTTTTACTGTGTTATCTTCTTACGGTCTTATTCATAAAAAATGCTTATAGAAGGTTTATAGCATTTATTAGTTAAAATGCTCTATAAGCCTATAAAACGTTCTATAAAATTGTTTATTCATAAATGTTGAGGCTGCTCAGGTATAAAGGGGGGGTGAATAGGTAAGTAGAAAAAATTTATTTAAAATGAAACCACTGTTCACCGTGCAACGTATCCCGATATAATGTTATAGGGCACAATGACATACATAAAATCAAAATGGGTACAGCAGTTCCGTGTGCGCGTATTTTGCGCTCTTTAAACATGCAGGCGTTTTTGCGCGTAGACAATAAACGTTCTATAAGCCTTCCATAGTTAAAATTCTGCTAATAGTCGAAATGTTGCCAGTGCAAGGAATTCAGTGGACAAATTGATCCAACAAAAACGTTAACAAATGACAAATTACGTGTGAAAATGACCTTAATTCGAATAAACGAAAAAAAATCTACGTCACACTTGACATAACGTCATGATAGGTACGTTCCATTAATCGACCGCAACGACCGCGACCAAGACCGCTGAAATTGCCGTTTTGGTGAAAGCACAAAAATGGTGGGACGTGGGAGTGGACGCAATGCAGTCGCGAACAGTGACGTCATCTATCATCTAAGCATGCAGTTCACATTGATGTTAAGTGATGACTGCAGCCTATAGACACCCACACAATGACCAGAGGTCAAAATGCAGATGCGCTGCCACTCCTGAGGCCTAAGGTGTTATGGCCTCTGTGCCTGAAATTACAGGGCCGTACATTACCACCTGACCGGAACACGATAGTGCTGAACACTTCCATTTATCGGCAAGTATATTAGGTAATACGGTGGTGCCTACGCCCGCGAGCTCCGTCACTGGAGCTCTACCACCAGTCAAATTATTATTCAGTTATTATTTATAGCTGCAATATTATGTTAATATCTAAATGCACCCGTGCGAAGCCGGTGCGGGCCTCTAGTATAGATGATGTGTGTTTCAGTATACACAAGGGTGAGAAGGAATACGAGTGCGACCGGTGCGGCAAACGCTTTCTATTCAAAAAGGCCATGCAGATACACCTGATCACACACGACGCGTCTGCCCATCTTTACTGTCACGTGGTGAGTCTGATGAGCTTTTTGAAATATAGTGAGATATAGCGAGTCTTTCCGTTGAACGAACTGCAGAAATAGCCTGTGTGGAGCTTGAGCGCTCGATTATTGTGTCCGTATACAGACCTCCAAGTGGATCTTATGAATGTTTTGAAAAAAATGTAGATGTTGTACTAAACAATCTAACTGCTTCAAAAAAACGTGTCATTATTTGCGGAGATTTCAATATAAATTTGTTGGAGGAAACTCCAACAACTGTGAGGTTTAAATCGTTACTTATGTCATTTAATCTGCATAATTTGTTCTCAGAACCTACTAGAATTACACAGAACTCAGCGACATGCATAGACAATATTTTTATCGATTTTGAACCTACACATAAAAATATTTTGACTGAATTAAGCTCCGACCATTGTGGTCAGTTAGTTTCCTTCTGTAGTCAATTACATAATGATAAAAATAAACGAGAAATAGTATTTGTTCCTTTCAATACGAAGCGAATTAAGAAATTCAGAGAAAATATTGTCCCAAAACTTGCAAACATGCAATACCATAACGATCCTAACATATTATAGAATCACTTTTTTGCCACAATTTTAACAGAATTTAATTTAGTTTTTACCAATAAGACAATAAATGTAAGAAGTCATAAGTCGTTCAATGAATGGGCTGGGTTTAGTATGACGTTGTTGAAAAGACCCTACTGAGTTTTGTTTTGGCTGGTTTTTTCTCAGTAATGTGGGCTTTGGAACTCTGCCAGTGAATGACAAAGAATGTCCCATATTCTTTAGTTTTTTTCTTATCTTGCCGTTCGTAAAAGAGAGTATGGAACATTCAGTTGATACCTATTTTAATTGTTAAGTATTTTTGGACCATTATTTATTTTATATTGTTTACTTTGACATATTAATCTACCGCCTATTGTGCTTTTATTTTATGAACTATTGATTTTTGTTTTTTTTTTTTTTGTTATAATCTGTACAATAAAGAGTATATAATAATAATAATTAATCAACGTATTAGTTGTTATTCGCTTTAATTTTATATTTTGTAATTTGACCTACACAAGCAAATTCTATTATTTCCAAGTGATTTAATACATTTCTGAGTTTGAGTTTGAGTGCACTTTTTGTGATGGGTAAAAAACGGTGGGTGGTATTATATTCGCGTCAGGACACGTGACCTGATCAAAAAATCGTAAGACGTCGTTTTTGTTTCAGCGTGCTGCTGTATTGAAACTAATTTTCCATTCCTTCGTTCTATTGATGTAAAATAACTGTCATAGTTCTCAAGTGTTAAAATTTTCATTTAATATTATAATTCTTACTGGTGGTAGAGCTCCAGTGACGGAGCCCGCGGGCGTAGGCACCACCGCATTACCTAATATACTTGCCGCTAAATGGTAGTCACTGGAGCTCTACCATAATTGAAAATAACATTATTTTATTGCAGTGCGACATGAACTTCAAGAATCGAATGTCGTACAACCAGCATCTAAAATACAACTTGAAACACGTCGATCCTGATAAACTCAAGTAAGTATCTATAGTATAGAACAGAGGTTCCCAAACTATTTTTTCTAGTGGACTCCTTTCAATTTTTTTCAATTAGTTAAATCTGTGCAACTAACGAACAGCAATTTTTTTTAGATATAATATTGTATGGCAGTAAATATAATATTAATAATGAAGCGCGCTTGGCCCAGCGGCTGGTGTAGATCGTAAGCGATCTGCTTGGTTAAGCACTACGGGCGCGGTCGGGTAGTGTGATGGGTGACCGCTAGTGGCAAATTAAATGCGCGTTTCCGTGCTTCGGAGGGCACGTTAAGCCGTCGGTCCCGGTTGCTATCGATGGATAGCAGTCGTTAAACCTTGTCGGAGGCCTTATGGGCGGTTTGAAAACATCCGACAGCGGGTTGGCCACTAACCCACCCACCTCCACCAATCCGCATTGGAGCAGTAAGCTCCAGGCCTCCCCCCAAAATGGGGAGAGACTCGTGCCCAGCAGTGGGACGTATAATGGGTTGGCATTATTAAATATAATATCTTCATTCGTTACACTGTCTACTATATTCCCTACACCACCATTAGACGACTGGTAGAGAATGCTTTTAGCGTTAAGTCCGCTATTATTACATTAGTTGTTCTTTTTTTTTTGTAACAATCCTTCTAATATTATAAATGCGAAAGTTTGTGAGCATATTTGTTACTGTTTCACGAAAAAACGACTAAACGGATTTGGATGAAACTTCACAGTAATATAGGTTATACATTGGAATAACATATAGGCAGAGAATATGTAATAATACTACATATAGAATGGAAATGTAGCGTCCACTACATTAAGGCGCCAACTAGTGGAATACAATGAAACCTTACAGTACTTGTCTAGTACGATAGATGGCGTGCAGTCAAAATTACATCGCACATACGAAGATTTCTCAAGAGTTGGCATATATACAACTTCCCAACGTCAACCGTTGGGCCGCGGCCCGCCAGGCGCTACCACCTCGCCTGGTCGGAGGATCCTCCCTTTTCGCCGGAGGAACACTTCCACCCGTTCCTCCACAGACACTTCGACGTCCCGACCGATTTCCCCGCCTCACCCAACCTTCTCCCCTCTTATGGGCGACGTTTGGTATTCTCTACGTGCTAAAAAATACACGTCACCGATTGACGTCTGTGTAATAGAGACCAAATTAAGCGTTTGTATGAAATTTTGGTGGAGTGTCCGCGGTGTGATGTAGGCTACAATTTGTAATTATTAAAAAACACGCGACGAAGTCTTATTTTGCAGGTACGGCTGTAGTATTTGCGGCAAGAAGTTCGTGAAGGCGCGTCGTCTTCAGGAGCACAATCTCGCCGTGCACCTCAAACTCACTCCGATCGCGTGCACATTGCCTCAGTGTAACTTCGTAAGTTATAAATGTGCTGTATATATTATTGTCTATATTTTGTAGAATACAACGTGTAACAGGATTAAATGTGAAATCCGAAACAAGTTTGTTCCGAATCCGAGAGAGAGAGAATAAGTCAGAATCAGAATCAGAAACTCATAATTTAGGGTGACAGGCACTTCTTGTGACACGTCAAAAATAAACAAAATAAATTAAAGTGAATAACAATTGATATACATGTCAAACAAGATAAAAAATATACGTAAAGTCGAGAATATCACTAAGACAAAACGAAATATAATAAACTAATGTAAAAAGTATATCAGTAGAATGTCTCATTTCCCCTTTACAAACTGATAACAAAGAGTAAAAAGAAAAGAAAAAGAGTCATTTTTTGTCATTCAATCGAATCCTATACTCGGTCTGCCCCCTCTGTGCGCTACGCACTATATACAACGTGTAACAGGATTGAATGTACAATTCGAAACTAGTTTGTTCAGAATCGATAACCGAATCGATTTTAAACATTTTTGATATAGGTGACGTTTTGTTCCAAAATTAATTACAATTAAGGATGTTATAGTCACCCATTTGGTGAACAGTCAATACAAACGAAAGTGAGACTAACGTCTATCCGAAATAAAATGCTAGTCTCAACAAGTTTATTAGAACTCGTTGAGACATGCATTTTATTATTTTAATAATAATTTAAGAAATAAAATAGTGAAAATGAATCTTATTACTAACGAGTATGAAATAGCGGTACGTAGGTTACGCTACATCACATTGCGACAGTGTGCGTGTGTGAGTTGGTTTGCGTTTTATGTGCGGTCGTAAGTAGAGGTAGGGTAAGTATGCATAGGGTGTGCATACTGTTCGTACAAATTGAGGACAACTTGTTTATTAAATAAAAAAATATTTAATGCTTTGCATGCAATTTCAGTTCATTAATTATGTTTTTTTTTTTTTTATGTGATTGAAGTGGCAAACAAGCATGCAGTTCACATTGATGTTAAGTGATGACTGCAGCCTATAGACACCCACACAAAGACCAAGGTCAAAATGCAAATGCGTTACCACTCCTGAGGCCTAAGGTGTTATGCCTCTGTGCCGGAAATTACAGGGCCGTACATTACCACCTGACCGGAACACGATAGTGCTGAACACTACCATTTAGCGGCAAGTAAATCAGGTAACGCGGTGGTGCCTACGCCCGCGAGCTCCGTCACTGGAGCTCTACCACCAGTAAAACTCGATTATAACTCGATTTTCTAATCGAGGTGTTTAAGAGTGTGCATTATTTTCGTTACATGTTGTAGTAGGAGAGATAGTGAACCCTCCGAGTAACGTTGGCCCTGTAAGGCTAGAAATTTTTGTAGAGATGAATCATAATATGCTATAATAATGGCAACCCATTATATTTTATTTTTAAAGAAAAATGGAAAGAAAAATTTGACTTCAGGCGAGACTCGAACTCGCGACCTACTGGGAATCTAGTCCAGCCGCTCTTCCAATTGAGCTACTGAAGCCCTGCCCGATTTGTCAAATCTTTCCTTCACATCTATTGCATTGCTTTATGGTAGCAGTAGCGCCATCTATTACCAACTATGCTAGTTAGGCAACCGATATAATAGACTTTTCAGTTTATTGAATATCGTAAAGAAGTCGCTTTTACCCTTAATAATTGTTTTTTATATTATTTCGCATTAACACATGCTTGTGAAATATATTTTATTTTTAAAGAAAAATGGAAAGAAAAATTTGACTTCAGGCGAGACTCGAACTCGCGACCTACTGGGAATCTAGTCCAGCCGCTCTTCCAATTGAGCTACTGAAGTCCTGCCCGATTTGTCAAATCTTTCCTTCACATCTATTGCATTGCTTTATGGTAGCAGTAGCGCCATCTATTACCAACTATGCTAGTTAGGCAACCGATATAATAGACTTTTCAGTTTATTGAATATCGTAAAGAAGTCGCTTTTACCCTTAATAATTGTTTTTTATATTATTTCGCATTAACACATGCTTGTGAAATATATTTTATTTTTAAAGAAAAATGGAAAGAAAAATTTGACTTCAGGCGAGACTCGAACTCGCGACCTACTGGGAATCTAGTCCAGCCGCTCTTCCAATTGAGCTACTGAAGCCATTATACGTCCCACTGCTGGGCACGAGTCTCTCCCCTTTTTTGGGGGAGGCCTGGAGCTTACTCCACCACGCTGCTCCAATGCGGATTGGTGGAGGTGGGTGGGTTAGTAGCTAACCCGCTGTCGGATGTTTTCAAGCCGCCCATAAGGCCTCCGACAAGTTTTAACGACTGCTGTCTATGGATAGCAACCGGGACCGACGGCTTAACGTGCCCTCCGAAGCACGGAAACGCGCATTTAATTTGCCACTAGCGGTCTCCCATCACACTACCCGACCGCGCCCGTAGTGCTTAACCGAGTAGATCGCTTAAGATCTACACCAGCCTACGGTCCATGCGCGCTTCATAATATGCTAACTTCTAATTTCATATTTTAGATCTGGCTCGATTGTGACTATTTATGTTGTCTCAAAATTTTATTTTGTGTGTTCGGATATTAAAAGAATATCACGATTTGTTTACTGAAAATGAGAGCGTGATCGTATATCAATAGCAGGCTAATTGATGTACAATTTACATTATTTAATACATTTTTTTTTTTTTGTTATCATAGCATCGCTATTACGCATATTGCCAGTGTCAAGTAGAACGATATATCGTATTCGTATTTATTTATGCTGCGTAAAAGTTAGTATAATATATATATATTTTTTTTTATTTTTTTTATGTAATGTAAGTGGCAAACAAGCATGCAGTTCACGTTGATGTTAAGTGATGACTGCAGCCTATAGACACCCACATGAAGACCAAGGCCAACATGCAGATGCGTTACCACTCCTGAGGCCTAAGGTGTTATGCCTCTGTGCCGGAAATTACAGGGCCGTACATTACCACCTGACCGGAACACGATACTGCTGAACACTACCATTTAGCGGCAAGTAAATTAGGTAATGCGGTGGTGCCTACGCCCGCGAGCTCCGTCACTGGAGCTCTACCACCAGTAAAATATAATATATAAAAAATTATAGTCAGTCAATTATTTAAAAAATATGTCAGTCAAATGAGTTACAGTCAGTAATTCGAGTAAAGCGATGGCTACTTTACCAGAACATTTACAATGAAGTTTTGGAGGCGACCTGAATGGTCGTGGTTTCGCACTGTTATTCTATTTCACTATACACGGGCACTGTAATAAACCTATATCAAACAAAATGCCACCAACTTTATTCAATATAACTTAAAATACACCAAGAAAATGAAATAAAATAAGAGCACCATACGCCTCTTTCAAGGTTCCCGCCAAAAAAACTCCATAATTTATTGAATTCGTCCTAACAATTTCATCGACATGGAAACACACTTCTGTTGTCATGGAAACACCACTGCAAGTATAAACTATTGCTTCCAGATCTAAAATATGGAAGTATCTTTTCTCATCAGAAATCCAGATGACCTGCAGTGCTGATCCTTGCCAGGCGATGGTTATCCTACTTAGCATATTATGACTCACCCTTACACATTTTTGGGAGGGTCGAAGGGTTCACTAGCTCTTGGAGCAATAGCAAGTGTCGTGAGGACTTCTCGTGACGCTCGCCTAGCGCCCTTAGCCAGCGTACCGCGCGATAAGGAACTTCATTCCGAAATTATTATATTTTTTTTTTTTTAAAAGAAAAATGGAAAGAAAATTTGACTTCAGGCGAGACTCGAACTCGCGGCCTACTGGGAATCTAATCCAGCCGCTCTTCCGACTGAGCCACGGAAGTCCTGCCCGATTTGTCAAATCTTTCCTTCACATTTATTGCATTGCTTTATGGTAGCAGCAGCGCCATCTATTGCCACACAATGCTAGTTAGGCAACCGATATAATAAACTTTGCAGTTTATTGAAAATTGTAAAGAAGTCGAAAAAAAAAAAAATATATATATATAAGACAATTTATAGTACTTTTAGGAATTGCAAATTAAACTATTGTGTTGCTCTGAAAAAAATCAAAGATTTATTTTAAAATTTATACACAGTAATGATATAACAGTTATACAACATACAGTGTAATATCTTTACCTGAAAAAATCAAAGGAAAGTCAATTAAAGTTATTATTTGAATTCCCTCAATTCCCTCTTTACATAATTATGTATTATAATAATTAAACATTCTCTCTAATCTTCAATAAAATATTTTTCAACATTTGATTTTTCTATAACATGTCATCTCCTAGGTGATGACATGTGTTCTTTAATATTTTTGAAAATATAAGGAAAGGCTGGACAGAGATAATAAATACTCCTCAGATACAATTATATAAAGAAGTAATATTCTTTACATAAATATATATATATATATATATATATAATATATATATGCAAGCATGCGTAGCATGTGTTAATGCAAAATCATACAAAACAATGTTTTTTTTTATTATTTTCCCCCCAGGCTTGTTCCTCCCGCGCAGTCCTCCGCACGCATGTGCGCATGGTGCACAGGAACGCACGTGCGCGCCGCGACCACGTGTGCCACCTGTGCGGCGGGGCCTACACCGTGAGTACTGAGCTGCTTGTGGAGCACTAGCGCCCCGCCCCGGCTTCCCCCGGCTTCCCCCGGGTGGCGCGCCGCGACCACGTGTGCCACCTGTGCGGCGGGGCCTACACCGTGAGTACTGAGCTGCTTGTGGAGCACTAGCGCCCCGCCCCGGCTTCCCCCGGCTTCCCCCGGGTGGCGCGCCGCGACCACGTGTGCCACCTGTGCGGCGGGGCCTACACCGTGAGTACTGAGCTGCTTGTGGAGCACTAGCGCCCCGCCCCGGCTTCCCCCGGCTTCCCCCGGGTGGCGCGCCGCGACCACGTGTGCCACCTGTGCGGCGGGGCCTACACCGTGAGTACTGAGCTGCTTGTGGAGCACTAGCGCCCCGCCCCGGCTTCCCCCGGCTTCCCCCGGGTGGCGCGCCGCGACCACGTGTGCCACCTGTGCGGCGGGGCCTACACCGTGAGTACTGAGCTGCTTGTGGAGCACTAGCGCCCCGCCCCGGCTTCCCCCGGCTTCCCCCGGGTGGCGCGCCGCGACCACGTGTGCCACCTGTGCGGCGGGGCCTACACCGTGAGTACTGAGCTGCTTGTGGAGCACTAGCGCCCCGCCCCGGCTTCCCCCGGGTGGCGCGCCGCGACCACGTGTGCCACCTGTGCGGCGGGGCCTACACCGTGAGTACTGAGCTGCTTGTGGAGCACTAGCGCCCCGCCCCGGCTTCCCCCGGGTGCAGCAGCCGGGTCGTTGCCCGTAGTACACCTACATTACTACTAAAAAACCGATCAAGTGCGTGTCGGGCCACGCGCGGTGTAGGAATCCTTATTTAGTGTATTTACAGAGTAAGAAATGTAATGAAAAAAAAATATCTATAGTATAAAAATAAGTCGGGTTTTCCTTCCTGACGCTGTAACTCCAGAACACACGAACCGAGTTCCACGGTTTTGCATTCGTTGGAAAGGTCTCGGGCTCCGTGAGGTTTATAGCAAAGAAAATTCAGGAAAAGGATTTATAAAACGACATCCACGCAGGCGAAGCCGCAACAGCTAGTTTTCTATGAAGTTGTTCGTAATTTTGGAGCAAAATACATTTGGTCGACTATTACTCGATAACTTGCTAGGCCAACTTCAGTGTGATAGTTTTCCTTTTAATTTCATTATATATAGCTACTATTGCCGTAACGTTTGAATTTCTAACAACAACCGTTCAGTTGGTAGGGGGGGGAGGGACACTTGACTCTAACGAAAATTTGCACTTTAAAGCTTAATAAGTCAAGAACAGTTAACTAAATCGAAAAATGATGTTAAATCATCGATAATATTTTTGAAAGACCTATCCAACGATATGTCACACTATATAGAAATCGAAAATAAAAAAATATATCCGCGCGTTACATGTAGGGGAAGTTACCCTTGTGGAGGAACGGGTGGAAGTGTTCCTCCGGCGAAAAGGGAGGATCCTCCGACCAGGCGAGGTGATAGCGCCTGACGGGCCGCGGCCCAACGAAGTTGTATATATGCCAACTCTTGAGAAATCTTCGCATGTGCGATGTAACTCGAATGCACGCCATCTACCGTACTAGACAAGTACTGTGAGGTTTTCATATGTGTTCCACTAGTTGGCGCCTTAA
The DNA here is from genome assembly GCA_036365455.1 of Macrosoma leucophasiata. Classification (NCBI taxonomy): domain Eukaryota; kingdom Metazoa; phylum Arthropoda; class Insecta; order Lepidoptera; family Hedylidae; genus Macrosoma; species Macrosoma leucophasiata. The sequence goes on from JAWQUS010000029.1 coordinate 7,359,800, forward strand.
TGTAGTGGACGCTACATCACTCCCCTCCAAGACCGGAGGTTGATATGTATCGAGGCAGCTGTCGATGTGCCAATGCCATAATCCCATGCCGCAAGTCCCAGTGAGTCGGGTGCGAAGGTCCTCAGTGAGTCGAGGTAGTCGCTGCGTAGTAGCTACTGCGGGACGGCGCAGTGTGCTGACGCTGATGTGGCTGCAGGGTAGTCCAGGCATGCGCGGTCGCTGCAGGCGTGTGGAGTATTCCTGATGAAGCCGAGGGTGCTGGCTGGCGTGACTTGATTACCGCTCGATCAGGTACTGGTGATGTGAGGGATGACGTCGTCGAAGGTGCTGCAGAGTGGCTGGTGAGAAGGTTGCTTCCAATCACGTCGGGGTCACCACTGTGGAGGAACGGGTGGAAGTGTTCCTCCGGCGAAAAGGGAGGATCCTCCGACCAGGCGAGGTGGTAGCGCCTGGCGGGCCGCGGCCCAACGATTGACGTTGGGAAGTTGTATATATGGCAACTCTTGAGAAATCTTCGCATGTGCGATGTAATTCGAATGCACGCCATCTACCGTACTAGACAAGTACTGTGAGGTTTTCATATGTGTTCCACTAGTTGGCGCCTTAATGTAGTGGACGCTACATCCTAAATATTATTTTTTTCATGTTTTTATTCTACCACTTTGTCGGCGCAATTAAGGTATACTTGTGCCAAATTTCAAGTCTCTAGTACTGATAGTTTTTGCGCTAAACCGCGGACAGACAGACAGACGGCCATGGCGAAACTATAAGGGTTCCTTGTTCACTACGGAACCGTCGTCTTAATTACAAGTTCAAAAATTCACTCCTAAGCAACATAACATACAGCTTACATCTTACGTTTCAATGCCATACTGTGAGTTGAAAACAAACCAAATGCTACAGCCCTCTCGCATTGGGGGGTCCCGCGCCTGTGCTAAAAAAAAACTAACATGTAAAATATGTAATACACTAATATGTGGCTATTTACTGGTGGTAGAGCTCCACTGACGGAGCTCGCGGGCGTAGGCACCACCGCATTACCTAATATACTTGCCGCTAAATGGTAGTGTTCGGCACTATCGTGTTTCCGGTCAGGTGGTAATGTACGGCTCTGTAATTTCAGGCACAGAGGCCATAACACCTTAGGCCTCAGGAGTGGCAGCGCATCTGCATTTTGACCTCTGGTCATTGTGTGGGTGTCTATAGGCTGCAGTCATCACTTAACATCAATGTGAACTGCATGCTTGTTTGCCACTTTTATTAAATAAAAAAAAAAAAAAAACTACTATATATACTAATATGTAAAATATGTAATACACCTTAGCTATTCTCAAAGTGAGTGTTGGCCACACTGTAATTATATAGGTATATTATCATGTTGCAAGTTGGCAATACCACAATACTCACAGCGGGAATACCCTAATATTGTTTTCGATTCCTTTTCGGAAATGTTCTGTTTTTGAAATAGAAATAGAAAATATTTTTATTTCGAATAGATCTTTACAGATACTTTCAAAACGTCAATAAATCATAAACTACCTAGAGCGAATAACCATTACATATAGTAAAAGCAAAATCATATATTAATAGTAAATTAAAAATTAAAATTTAAACTATTTGGTTGAAACATAATAATCATAAAATTTTTCAATTCCTTCAATGATAATAAAGGAAGAAAAAGAAAAACTTATTCGTCAAGATCAATGTTATTCACTTAGCAGAGTTCCGATTGCAGTCACTACTGAGAAGAACTCCGCTACCCAACAAACTCAGTAAGAGCTCTTTTAAATGAGAGCTTAAATCTAGTACAGATAGATTATCGTTAAAAATCAAATAATGTCAACGTCCATAGCATAGATGCAAATAAACTGCTATCTACTAAATGTGATGTATAGCCCCTGCTTTATATACATCCTAAATTTTAGTAGGCAATATAACTCTAGGGCCCCATGGTCACATTTGCTACGGGCCCCGCACCGGCTTTATCCGGCACTGCATCTACCACGTGTTAATTAACCAATTTTTTTATTATATTTTTTTACAGACCAAGAAGAGTCTAGAAGGTCACTTAAGAGGTCACTCAGGTGAGAGACCTTTCCGCTGTGTGCACTGCCGCGCCACATTCGCACACCGCGCTGCCTTACACAACCACACGCATAGGCTACACCCTGAAGCCGAAGCCAACGCCACTACTGCCACAATCGCCATAAACGCTAATAATGTTGATTTGAATAGTGGCATAGCGCAAAGTGGTGTGTAGATCCAAGGTTTCACTCGGAGCTACTAATGCCACAAAAGCCACAAAGGCCATTGCCGTGCTGCCTTGCACAACCACACGCATAGCCTTTACTCTGAAGCCATCGCCACTAATGCCACAATTGCCATAAACGCCAATGATATTGATTTGACTAGTGGCGTTACTCAGTGGTGTGTAGATCCAAGGTTTCACTCGAAGCGAATAATGCCACAAAGACCATTGCCGTCCTGCCTCGTCTAACGACACATATAGGCCTAAAGCTCATGGTCTCACCGGGGGGTTTTCAATATATTTTTTTTTTGACGTGACAACGTCTTAAATTAGGTTGCGGCTCGGAGTCACTCATGAAAAAGTGTAACGCCCGGTAACGTAACGATGAGTCACCGAACGAGAGAGAGGCCTGCCGGACCGGCGAATGCCTTTCTACCGAGAAAAAGACGTTGTCACGTAAAATCTTCGCCCGTAAAACCGACTTTACAGGCAACCAGTTTTTTTTTTTGTGTATTTTTTTTTTTAATATTTTTTTTGTGTATTTTTTTTCTAACGTTTGTCGACCATTTTGATCAAGTTTTGACCAATACCGGACAATCAGTGCTTACGTAGGCAGTGTGCAGCAGAGATAACGCTCTACGAAGTCGAAACTAGCTGATTGTCTCTGTCGTAGGCTCGAAGTGTAATATTTCTTCTTGGGTACTGTATCTGAAAGTGACAAATTACGTCACTAATGTCACACCGCGGACACTCCGCCAAAATTCCATACAAACGCTTAATTTGGACTCTATTACACAGACATCAATAAGTTACGTGTATTTACACGTGCACCTGTGTGCGTAGCACGTAGAGAATACCAAACATCGCCCATAAGAGGGGAGGAGGTTGGGTGATGCGGGGAAATCGGGCGGGACGTCGAAGTGTCCATTCTATACGTAGTATTATTACATATTCTCTGCTAATGTCTAAAATGGAGCCAGATCTATGTGAGCTATATCTTAGGAAAGATAAATTATTATTATGACGAGATTATTGTATAAATTGTAAATATTTCCATAAATAAATATATTTTGATAACGGTTCCTTGTTTTTTTTAATTATGTAATGAAAGTGGCAAACAAGCATGCAGTTCAAATTGATGTTAAGTGATGACTGCAGCCTATAGATAAGACATTTATGGTGAGATTCACAGACCGCACTACGACTTTACTTTAAGCAAAGTATGCTTAGAACTGTCAGAAATGTATGGGTTTTGACAGTTCGAAGCGTACTTTGCTCGAAAGTAAAGTAGTGCGGTGTGTGAATCTCGCCCTTTGACAAAGTCCAAGACCAAAATGCAGTTGCGTTACCACTTCTGAGGCCTAAGGTATTATGCCTATGTGCCGGAAATTACAGGGCCGTACATTACCATCTGATCGGAACACTACCATTTAGCAAATATATTATGTAAAGCGGTGGAGCCAATGCCCGCGAGCTCCGTCACTGGAGCTGTACCACCAGTTTATGATGTTAAATGATGACTGCAGCATATAGACACCCACATAAAGACCAGAGCTCAAAATGCAGATGCGTTGCCACCTTTGAGACTTGAGATATTGTCTCTGTGAACGTTATTACAGGGCCATACATTATCATCCATTTGTCGGTACGCCCACACAAGTAATTTGAAACCAGTCTGTCAAATTTATTCGGAGATATTAACGAAGAGTAGCAAGTAGCATCTTAAAAATCAAGCAAATAAGCGCTTAACACTACACCGCAGATTTTTTCATACAACCATCCCGCGCGATACCGCTTCGGCAATGAGCTGCCCTAGGCTTGTTTTCTATAATGTTGCATGTCTGATATAATTGACGAAGTATTTAAAACTGATCTATTTAAACTAAGAACTGAATGAACCATATTTCATGCAATAAATATCTTATATTTTATACTGTTACGATTTCAATGAAACAACGCAAGTGCTAAACAATCACTGATTTATTAAACGATTACCTCCAATCAACACAATATTATTTACCTACTATAACATATACAAATCGAGATATTTGTATACAATCTTAATATCTGCCGCGCGCTACGTGGCGGTACAGTGTGTTCTTATGTCGTCTGCAATTTTGATAAGTGGCCTGCACAATGACCGACACCGAAATCTGATTGGAGAGGATTAAGGATAGCATGTTAATGTTGTAATGCAATCATAGATATATAATTAATAAATTCATGAATGCAATTAAGTTGAGTATGGATGAGACGTTGTAGGACTTTAATAATATAAGAATGGAAATAGGATGATTGTCAGAACAAGATGTAGGATAGGATTTTTTAGGCAATGGAATTATAAAAGCATCTTTCCATTCAATGGGAAAGGAAAACGTAATCCAATCAGCATTCTTACTAATATTATGTCACATGCATTTTGCTAAATAATGGCAGATGTATTATGAAGTGCTGATTGGATTACATTTTTTGTTATGTCTGCATTTGGGTAAACACACCCATTTCAAATTAAAAATAGCTGTCAATGTCATCTCACAAGTCAAAACAGAAAAAATGTAAATAACCTACCAAAAAACAACAAAATGCGACTATTAAACCTATTAAAACCGCCCAAAATAGCCTGTATCATCCAAATAACACGAAACTACGCGGACGATTACGTACCAAAGGCTCTAAGGAGTCTAAAAGCCAAGTCTTCGCGGCAAACTGTGCAATTCTACGTAGATGCCTGCAGGGTGCGAACAGTGGCTGGTAACGGAGGAGATGGGTGCATATCGTTCTTGAGTGCATGGTGTAAGGATCACGCGGGCCCTGACGGAGGCGACGGTGGTCATGGTGCGCATGTCATATTTCAGGTTTGTTTGTGAAGTTAGGTTAGTTACTTTTGTACAAATATAGAGCTAAATATAGGAGGTATACAGCTATATTCCGCCAGTTATCTTTTTTGAGCCCTATATTCATTATCACCATCATCATTCCAGCCGTAAGATGTCCACTGCTGGACAAAGCATTCTGGAAAGATGACAAAAAAATAAGTGATGGATACATGTCCTCTACCTTTTCTACTGTACGGCTGCCAAACTTGGTCTCTCGCCGGTAAAGAAAGACATAAACTAAGTATATAGGTTTTCCGGTACGCGTTCTCCACTCAAGAACTGCTCTGCCCCAACAGCCGTCAGTTCTTTGTGCTATGTGCCCTGCCCACTGTCACTTGAGTCTCGCTATTCGGAGAGCTATGTTGGTGACTTAGGTTCTCATGCGGATCTCCTCATTTCCTGATTTGATCTTGCAGAGAAACTCCAAGCTTAGCTCTCTCCATTGCTCTCTGAGTGACCTTGAGCCTTCTTATGAGGCCCATAGTGAGCGACCACGTTTCTGTCCGATATGTCACTGGCAACACACACTGGTCAAAGACCTTTTTCTTGAGACACTGCTGTAAGTCGGACGGGGAGACGTATCGTAGCTTCCCGAATGCTGCCCAACTGAGTTGGATTCGGCAATTGACCTCTTTCTGGAAGTTGGACCAAGAGAGAGAGAGAGAACTGCTTCATTATCATTATTATAAACCATTAACCACTTTTTACCACTTACCCCACCAGGCCACGCATTCAAAGAAAAGTTTGAACCACTGCAAAGCGGTAATCCAGGCACCCCACGGAGAGAAGGGATACAACAAAGATTGCAATGGGAAGAATGCACATCATATTATAGTGCCTATCCCGCTAGGTATTGTCTATTTACTATTGTCTTTTTATATTATAAAGGTGGCAAAGAAGCATGCAGTTTACATTGATGTAAAGTGATGACTGCAGCCTATAGACACCCGCACAAAGACCAAGGCCAAAATGCAGATGTGTTACCACTCTTGAGGCCTCAGGTGTTATGCCTCTGTGTCGGAAATGACAAAGGCCGTACATTGTCTGGAACACGATAGTGCTGAACACTGCAATTTAGCGACAAGTATATTAGGTAATGCGGTGGTGCCTACGCTCGTGAGCTCCGTCACTGGAGCTCTACCACCAGTTCAAATAATTTAGTCTCTATTACACAGTCAATCAGTGACGTGTACTTACACGTGAGAGAATACCAAACGTCGCCCATAAGAGGGGAGGAGGTTGGATGAGGCGGAGAAATCGGGCGGGACGTCGAAGTGTCCATTCTATACGTAGTATTATTACATATTCTTTGCCCTAGGTACAATAATCCGCGACAGCCGCGGCCGGGTAGTGGGCGACCTTAACGTGGAGGGCGCCATGTTTGTTGCGGCGAGGGGGGGTGCCGGGGGGAGGGGGAACAGGTTCTTTCTCACCGACACTGAACAGGTGAGTGATATAGCAAATCAGCCTACTGATACATTTATAGTCATAGAGCAACTCCGGCCACCGGTCGCGGCGGACTGGAGGGGAGTGGCAATAGCGTGTATTACCGATGCAAAATAGTCTGTCATTTTTTGCGGGGGGAAATGCGTGCGACACACACACACACACACTATAAAAATCGTCTATAACTACGAAAGTCACACCTTGACTTTAACAAAATACAGAAACAATTTCACGCACTCATTTAAACATCTAGATCATAGGAGAAGTACATAAATGGTTTACTGTCAATAATCTTGCACTGAATAGTAAAAAAACCAAATGTATCCGTTTTACCCTCCCTAATGTAAAAAGTAAAGAAGGAGACATTTTTATAAACAATGACAAAATTCAATTTGTTGATGACGCTACCTTCTTGGGAATAACGTTTGACTCGAAGTTACAATGGGGACCACATATTAGGCAGTTAGCGAAACGTCTGAGTGCCGCAGCTTATGCTGTTAGAAAAATTAGGCAATTAACTGATATAGACACTGCAAGACTTGTTGTATAACTTACGTAGTCGTGATTCTTTGAAAGAACTATTTAAAGAAATAAATATAATGACAGTCCCTTGCCATTACATCTATGAAAATATACTTTTCACGAGGAAAAATCTACATTTGTTTGATAAAATCTCCGATAGGCATAGTTATAATACGAGGAATAAGAACAAGTTGTCTCTGCCAAGTTTTTGACTGACAAAAACTAATACATCTTTCCTAAAATATAGTGTAGAATTTTATAACAACAAGATCCCAGCCGGGATTGCTGAACTCACCGATAGTGAATTCAAAGCATTAATTAAACGCACTCTATGTAAAAAGGCTTACTATAAACTCGAGGACTATCTCAAGGATAGAAATGTTTGGCTAAATGCTGATCTAGCTCCACAAAGGTGTTAAATGTAATAATCAAAGTGTAATGTTGATATTATATTGTTAATTTTAAGCTTGTTTAACTTATGTACAGGAGTGTGTGACCAAAGTGTACTGGGTCTGCCTGTACTTTTGAATTCTCACCTGCACTCGGTTGGACGGCTTACAAGTGGCGGCGCGGTGCTGAATCTTATTGTTTTGTGCTCTTATATCGCTCTGGATGGGTCGCCTGGTGGTTCAAATGACCCATCAATTTTTTAACATGGGCTTGTAGTCTATTAGTAAAATTGTTGATCGGTTAAATATAAATTCTAGCACTGGATTGGATGGAATAAATACTAAATCAATCAAATGTTTAAAAAAATATTTAGTGATACCACTTACAAACATAATAAATAAATGTTTAAGACTAGGCTATTTCCCCGATTCGCTGAAGATAGCTAAAGTCACTCCGATCTATAAATCGGGTAGTAAAACTGATACAAGCAATTATAGACCAGTATCCGTGTTGCCAGTTTTGTCAAAGGTTTTTGAGAGAATTTTACATGACCGTCTTAGTACCTTTTTAAATAAAAATAATATACTCATCGATGAACAATACGGTTTTCGCCCAAAATCTAGTACTATATCTGCAGCGATAGACCTAATTACTAAAATTAAAATACATATAGACAAAAAGAACTATGTACTGGGCATATTTATAGATTTAAAAAAAGCGTTCGACACGGTGAGTCATCCAAAGCTGTTATCCAAACTAAAAGACATTGGTGTTACTGGCATAGCACATAAAATATTGGAATCTTACTTGGACAATAGGCGTCAAAGTGTAAAAATTGATAACGTGTCCAGTTCTGTACAAACCTTAAAAAATTTTGGAATTCCTCAGGGATCAATTTTAGGGCCCCTCATGTTTCTAATCTATATGAATAATGTTAATAAAATAGGTCTCAAAGGGCACCTCACACTCTATGCAGACGACACCTGTCTTTTCTATTTTGGTAATTCTCTCCATGAAATAATCGCTGAAGCTCAAGCAGATGTAGACAGACTAAACCAATGGCTACTTTATAATCTACTAACCATTAACACAACAAAAACTTCATTTATTATAATAACTGCCAAAAACAAACCAATTCCAGACTTCACACCCCTCACTATAAACAAAGAATTGATAAAAAGATCGTATCAAGAAAAATATTTAGGATTAATCATAGATGACAAATTGACATGGAAATCACATATTGAATCCATAAAATCTAAACTAAGCTCAACTTTAGGCGCTTTTCGCAAAGTTAACAACTGCATACCAAAAAAAGTAAAAACAATTGTCTACAACTCACTGGTAAAGTCACATTTGGAATATTTAATAGAAATCTGGGGGTCGGCTGCATCTGCTAATCTTCAGCCATTGCAGAGAATACAAAATAAAATAATTAAAGTATTATTTCACTACAATTACTACACACCCACAAAAGAATTATATAAAAAAGCAAACCTGTTTAACATAAACCAGTTATACAAATATAAAACTTGTATATTAATAAATAGGATAAGTACCAAAAAAATCAAAACTAATATTGTATTGAAAAAAAAAGTCATTAGCTTAAGAAATAAACATAAATTTGAACTAATTACACCAAGAACGAATTACGCAAAGAAATCTATTCTATTTGAAGGAGTTCAGTTATTTAATAAATTACCAAACGATGTAAAGGAGTGCAGTAGTATCAACATATTTAAAAACAAATTAAAATCATATATTGCCAGACTATAGTAGTATTTAAGTTATTTAAGCAATGTACTAACAGTACCTTATTACTAATACTTACCTTTGTTTTATATAAATAAGTTCATAACCAGAATTAGAAATTTAATTCATATTATCGAATCATTTAAGTCATTTGGGGTGATAAGCACCGCTTATGACAAGTCAAAAATAAACAAAATAAATTAAATAGTTAATAGTATCAATATTGTAACTATGTTACTAACCCTAAGCGCCAGAGGTGTACTACTAACATATTCATAAATCAATGTAATCTATATCTCATTCTAAAAGAACTGTATGTTTTTATGAGAATAAAGATCTTTAAACCTAAACCTAACCTATGTAAAAATAAGCCTAAGAGATATTTTTCAAAGGGCCGACTGAGTTTTTTCCGGCAAGTTTTTGCAAGGCCCTTGGAACTTTGCCGGTGAATGACAAAGAATGACTCTTTTTCTTTTCTTTTTACTCTTTGTTATCAGTTTGTAAAGGGGAAAAGAGACATTCTCCTGATATACTTTTACATTAGTTTATTACATTTAGTTTTATCTTAGTGATATTCTTGACTTTACATATATATTTTTTTTGTTTGACATGTATATCAATTGTTGTTCACTTTAATTTATTTTGTTTGTTTTTGACGTGTCATAAGAGGTGCCTGTCACCCTAAATTAATAAATGAGTTTCTGATTCTGATTCTGATTAGGCGACAGGTGTAAGATCATTTGGTCTTGTACTTTGACAGAGGGGAAAGCCTGCATATAGCTACTCCCCCCGTGTTGCTCTATGTTTATAATACATACTAGCTGACTCGGCAAACTTCGTATTGCCTCAAAATGATATAATGTGTCAAAGGTTTGATATATGCGGACTATTTGTATGGAAAAATGAAATTGTGTTTTTTACTATTCCCCTTCAATTTCTTCATATTTTCTTACCTTTTAAACCTACCCTGGACTTCCGAAAATCATTTAAAGCCAAAATTAGCCGTTCTCGAGTTTTAGCGAGACTAACGAACAGCAAATGGTTTTTTTAATAGTTTTTTTTTTATTGGAAGTTATCACTAATCTATATAATAAAGAGTTGACTGTACTCACAAATTATTTTGTTCCCAGGCACCAGACGTAGCGGAATACGGCGCGACCGGGGAATCGAACACGTATACGTTAGAGGTCCGTTCGATGGCGCACGTGGGCCTGCTGGGGTTCCCCAACGCGGGCAAGAGTACTTTATTGAGGGCATTGACAAGAGCTAGGCCTACCGTGGCCCCTTACCCTTTTACCACGCTGCGACCTCATATTGGTAAGCAGCCGATTTTTAAAGTCTAAGCCTGGGTTACACCACGATATTTGTTAAAGTTAAAGTTTATTTATTTATTGAAGGAAACTTACAGCTTTTGTAATTCATATGGTTTTGGTAGGACATTAATAATTCATTAGTCAAAAAAGTTCGAATGCTAAAAATGACATAGCGAAGATTACAGAATTTTGAATAAGTTTAACCCATATGTTTTATATTATTTCGCATTAACACATGCTTGTGAAATATATTTTATTTTTAAAGAAAAATGGAAAGAAAAATTTGATTCGCCTCTCAAAAACTTTTGAAAACTGCCTCGGTAGCCTAGTGGTAGCAGGCCACTACTACTACGCTGAGGTCCTGGGTTCGATTCCCGGGTAGGGGGTTATCAGAGATAATGGTGAAAAAGCCTTTATCTCTGGTTCTATTGGGATTTTTCCATTTTCTGGAAATTTCCCAGTACCTCAAAGTTTGGTAATGTGCCCGGAGATGTCAACAGGCTCGCCACCTGTTACATGGGCCAAAACGTAACCGGCGAATCGTGGGGTGTTTGCATGTATGCTTGAATGCATGCATTTACCTCTGCCTACCCCTTCGGGGATTACAGGCGTGAAGTTACGTTTTTGTAAAAATTTGACTTCAGGCGAGACTCGAACTCGCGACCTACTGGGAATCTAGTCCAGCCGCTCTTCCAATTGAGCTACTGAAGTCCTGCCCGATTTGTCAAATCTTTCCTTCACATTTATTGCATTGCTTTATGGTAGCAGCAGCGCCATCTATTGCCAACTATGCTAGTTAGGCAACCGATATAATAGACTTTGCAGTTTATTGAATATCGTAAAGAAGTCGCTTTTACCCTTAATAATTGTTTTTATATTATTTCGCATTAACACATGCTTGTGAAATATATTTTATATTTAAAGAAAAAGTAGCTCAGTATATTCTCTCCCAGCCAACCATAATGGTAGAGAGAATACCACTTGGTATTAAGTCCGCCTTATGTACATTAATGTGCAAAAAGCTTAAATAAATAAATAAATAAATAATGATCAATTTGTACCTGCAGGCATGGTCCCCTACGATGACTACGAGCAGGTGGCGATAGCGGACCTACCGGGTTTGATTCCCGGCTCCCACAAGAATCACGGTTTAGGTACTGTTAGTTTACACACTTTACACACACACACACACACACACACACACACACACACACACACACACACACACACACACACACACACACACACACACACACACACACGCGCGCGCGCGCGCTCGCTCTCACATAGCTACCTATACATTTTCAAACAACCATGTCACATAATTATAATGTATTTTTTTCTTCAAATATATCCAACTTTTAAATAGTATTTGCGGCAGTAGATAGATTGGGTAATGCGGTGGTGTCTACAACCTCGAGCTCCTCCACTGGATCTCTACCACCAGTAAAACCTATGTGTGTAAATGTATGTAGCGTCCACTACATTAAGGCACCAACTAGTGGAATATAATGAAACCTCACAGTACTTATCTAGTACGGTAGATGGCGTGCAATCGAATTACATCGCACATACGAAGTATTCTCAAGAGTTGGCTTATATACAACTTCCCAACGTCAATCGTTGGGCCGCGGCCCGCCAGGCGCTATCACCTCGCCTGGTCGGAGGATCCTCCCTTTTCGTCGGAGGAACACTTCCACCCGTTCCTCCACATGTTTGTTAAGGTTTTGGGAAAAAAAGCGTGAGAACGTGAAGCTGAATTTATTTTATTCGATTAATTTGTATATAACAATAGGTAATGGGCCAGTAGGCAATTCACGAAAGGTGTGTAAGAATCGGATATTTGGCGCTACATATTCTATGACTACTCCGTAAGACAAAGCGTGATGTATCATATTAGTGCGATAAATCATCCCACTGATATGATACATGATTAGGTCGCCCACTACCGGGCTGTCGCGTATTGTACCTAAGTAGGCAGAAAACCATGTTCCCTTCGTGCTACAATATCAAAAAAAATAAAAATAAAAAATAAAATACGCTTACACTCACAGTCCCACATTAGTTATAAACCTGTGTCGTGGGTGCCGTTGTACACATACACAAACACCCAGACCCGAAACAAATATCTGTAGGCCATACAAATATTTCGGGAATCGAACCCGCGACCCTTCGAATCAAGCGGTCGTCTCACACCGCTGGACCAACTGGGTGTTCAATGGTGCTACACACTCTGTGACTACCCCGTAAGGGACATGTACCATCAGTATCATAATACTGATATGATACATACAATACATACAAGGTTCTAGCAAACAACCTTGAGGTACTCCATAACCAACTTTAATCATTTTCTTACTAAATAACGTCGATTAAACGAATTATTTTTATAACACAAACCAATGTTTCACAGGTATTCAATTTCTCCAGCATGCTGAACGATGCAGAGGCCTAATTTTCCTTCTAGACGGTACTTCTGAACCTATGACACAGTATCAAACGCTTATGTACGAACTAAGTCAGTACAACGAGTCCCTTACAGAAAGACCGCAGTGCATCGTTGTAAATAAAATAGATTTGCCCGAAGCTAAGAAGAACTTCGAAGAATTGAAGCGGGAGTCAGAAGTTGTGGGAATTTCGGCAAAAACCGGACTTAATTTGAGTGAATTACTACGTATTGTTAGGAAGATGTACGATGGTGTTGGAGATTAGATGTATTTAATAGGCAATTATAATAAATTATGACATGATTGTTGCTTTATTTTAATTCACTCAGTAGCCAAGTGGTAGCAGGCCAAGACGTCCTGGTTGGATTCCCGGGTCGGGGGCTATCAGAGTTAACGATGTAAAATCCTTCATCTCTGTTTATTGGGAATTTTCGTTTTCTGAAAGTTTCTCAGCACCTTGGAGTTTGGTAATGTGCCTCGAGATGTCAACAGGCCGTGATGTCGCCACCGATTACATAGGCCAAATCGTAACCGGCGAATCATTTGCATGTAATTGTTTTATATTATTTCGCATTAACACATGCTTGTGAAATATATTTTATTTTTAACGAAAAATGGAAAGAAAAATTTGACTTCAGGCGAGACTCGAACTCGCGACCTACTGGGAATCTAGTCCAGCCGCTCTTCCAATTGAGCTACTGAAGCCCTGCCCGATTTGTCAAATCTTTCCTTCACATCTATTGCATTGCTTTATGCATTTGCTATTTGCATGTAAGTATGCTTGAATGCATGCATTAACCTCTTCCTGCTCCTTCGGGGACTGGGTAAAGTTACGTTATAATCAGTGGCGATTTCTCTAAGATGGCGCGTATGGCGCCGTCATACCATAATTTTTAAGCATTAAAATGTTAATAATCACATATTTACAAATTAGGACCGATGTACAATAAAGAATTGCATTTTACGAGCGCTGCGGTTTTCTATCACGAAATGTCACGAATGCAACTCGCGATTGTCGTCGTGTTCGGTCGGCGCCGGAGTCCATACAAAGTCCGCCCCCTCAATAGCCAAGTATGTGTTCGAGGTGAGGCTCATCGCAGGGCTTCATTAGAAATAGGACATTGCAACAGTGTCCTGGCAGATCCTACTACGGATGACGCCAGAATACTGTTGCAACTATATCAATTGTCAATGAGCTAATGTTGTTTAATTATTTTTTTTAAATGAAGAATGTAATTCATGTGAACGTATAGAGCGTCATGGTCTTTGACCAAGCTCTTTAAATGGAGAATAAAAAAAAAAAAAAAAAAAATAGCCAAGTATTACTCAAAGAGTTTGAAGCGCGAGTCTGGCGCTGTGAATGGCGCACGACTTACGATTTTTTGCATGTTTTACGTGGTAGTGTAGATTTGTGATAGTGTTTGTTACGTTTTCTATCTTTCCATTGATTTAATTGACTTTTTATTCACTAATTAAGTCTTAAAATCGCGAAAAAATATGAGCTTTTTCATACAAAAATTAAAATGTTAAATTGTATGATATTTTTTTCCGAGTTTGTATGTATGTATCTTCACGCCAGGTCCCTAACAGGGTTAGCAGAGAGTGTAGAGCGCCAGAAATCCCGGTTCTGACAAACTTCTCGTGCCTCGTCTACTTTCATCATTCTCTTCATACATGCACGCCGATTCCTAAGACTTTTGATCCCACCATCAGACAGAACTCGACCTATTTGGTCATGGTAGGTCAGTCTTGGTCTTCCTGGGCCTCTGCAACCATCCACATTCGCATTGTATATCTGTTTAGTCATTCGCTCATTCGACATTCTTTCTATATGCCCGAACCATCGGAGCATGCCTTTTTTCATTTTTACACCGATACTATCATTCACACAAAACCTCTTTCTTACATCTTCATTACGAACGCGATCGAGTATGTACGTTCCATAATGAAAGACTGAAAGTTGTTCAGATTGACCGTCTGATAAAACGGTTTTCAGGTTTTGCGCACTTATCACTACACCCTTTATGTATAACAAAAGCTGAAGCCACCCCAATGATGATAATGAATCGCCACTGGTTATAATTATTATTATTTTTTTGAAATCAGCGCGATAAGTAATAATAATAATAAATACTCTTTATTGTACACTTTAGGACAAATAATAAACAAGACAAAATTAAAAATATGCACAATAGGCGGCCTTATCACTTAAAGTGATCTCTTCCAGGCAACCTAAAACTAGAGAGATCTAAATCAACAACAAAAAGACGGGGTTTACAAATTAAAGGAATAACATAAAACTAATAATCTTATAACAATTACGCTATCTAATATATCTCAATATTATAATTACTTATATATATACTTATATATACCTTCATACCTACTTAAATACATTTTAAAATATAAAGATATATATTACACATATATATATATATATATAATATATATATATATATATATATATATATTCATTTATACATATGAAAAACATAAATAACAATACGGAGAAAAATTAGTCAGTCTAGATTCAGATAATACTTGTTCAGTCGATTTTTAAACGATTCCAATGTTTGTGCTAGTCAAACAGTCAGAGGCAAGGAATTCCACAGCTTAACAGCTTGAACAGTGAAGGATTTAGCAAAGAAGGAGGAGGAGTGAGGAGGCATCATAAGGAGACGGTTGTTGGAAGAACGAAGAGAAAGGCAATTAGATTGACATAGGAATTGGAATCGACTTTTAAGGTATTGCGGATAATGCTGGTAAAATAATAGGCAGTATAGAAGAGAGAGGATGTGTGTATTCCTGCGAAGATGGATTGGAAGCCACTGGAGCTGTTTACGAAATTCAGAAATATGGTCATATTTACGTAAGCCAAATATGAACCGAATGCAAAGATTTTGAAGACGCTCAAGCTTGGCTAGCTGCTCCTGGGTTAGATCAAGATAAGATATGTCAGCGTAATCTAAAATAGGAAATAGAATGGATTTAGCAAGCATAACTTTAGTGGCAGTGGGCAAGAAATTCCTGAGTCTACGAAGCGAACAGACAGCGGCAAACATCTTCCTACTAACCTCGCTAATTTGAGGAGTCCAGGACATGCAGCTATCCATTTGTACTCCTAGATTCTTCACAGTGTCGCAATAATTAATATGTTTTCCATCATAGAGAATAGGAGACAATGTAGAAAAATCAATACGTTTAATCAACCTAGAGCTACCAAATATTATCGCTTGACTTTTAAGCGGATTAACTTGCAAGCCATACGTTTTGCTCCACTGGTAAATTCTATCCAAATCTTCGTTAATGAATTGTATGGCTTTAGGTAAATCTTCTAGATCGGTTTGCAAATAGATTTGTAGGTCGTCTGCATAAAGGTGGTAGAGAGAAGTAAAGTGATGGCTAATAGAATTAATGAAAATGGAAAAGAGAAACGGAGACAGCACGCCACCTTGTGGAACGCCGGCAACAACATCACACCAGTCAGAGAACTTATCGTCTAAATAAATGCGTTGTCGGCGTCCAAACAAGTAACTATAAAACCACGCAATCACTGTCGGAGATATGTTGAGAGACTGCAGGATTGCCAGCATGATATCAAAATCGACTGTGTTGAAGGCGTTACTAAAATCTAGTAAAACCATCACAGTAACTTGTCCATTTTCCATACCATACCGGATATCCTCAGTTATCTTGACTAGGGCAGTGGTAGTGCTATGACCCGGACGAAATCCTGATTGAAAGGGATTGAGTTGGTTTAATTTTAAAAGAAATGAACTAAGTTGTTTATGTATGAGACGCTCAAGCACCTTAGATAGGAAGGGAAGGATAGAAATGGGACGATACTCATTTAAAGACTTTGGATTAGGCTTTTTAGGTACGGTATTATATGAGCATCTTTCCAGGCAGAGGGAAATGTACTGCTTAAGAGGGAGTAATTAAGGATAGAAGTAAGGATAGGAATCACAATTTTAATGACAGGAAGGATCATTTTCCTGCTAATCATGTCACTACCTACTGCATCAGAGCCAATACTAAGAATATTTCTCTCAACATCACGATCAGTAAATTGCTCAAAGAAAAAAAGAGGATAGTCCGGAGCAGTGGTATGACACAACGAAATTAATGTTTGCGCTTTAATTGTCGCATCTATACAAGACGATGCCGTGAAATGCGAATTAAGTGAATTAAGGTCTAAGAAACGTGTTAAAGATTCAGAAGTATTTCGACTTTTACCAACTCCCAATGACTTCAAAAACCTCCACACCATTGCAGGGTCTTCTTTAGAAACAGAATTAATAAATATACGCTTACACTCTTAGCCCTTTAACTGCCTCGGTAGCCTAGTGGTAGCAGGCCACTACTACTACGCTGAGGTCCTGGGTTCGATTCCCGGGTAGTGGGTTATCAGAGATAATGGTGAAAAAGCCTTTATCTCTGGTTCTATTGGGATTTTTCCATTTTCTGGAAATTTCCCAGTACCTCAAAGTTTGGTAATGTGCCCGGAGATGTCAACAGGCTCGCCACCTGTTACATGGGCCAAAACGAAACCGGCGAATCGTGGGTGTTTGCATGTATGCTTGAATGCATGCATTTACCTCTGAATACCCCTTCTTTTTACGTTATATTATAATGGTTTCTAGACAGTTTTAGGGTGCTTTTCCACCAGAGATACGCTAGGCCATGTTGCTATGGATGCATTTGATATCCACCAATCATATTAAGATTTATTAGTGCACATAGCTTAGCTATAGAATATGTTATAATACTATGTACAGAATGGACAATTCGACGTCCCGTCCGATTTCCCCGCCTCACCCAACCTCCTCCCCTCTTACGGGAGAAGTTTGGTATTCTCTACGTGCTACGCACACAGGTGCATGTGTAAATACACGTCACTGATTAATGTCTGTGTAATAGACCATATTTAGCGTTTGTATGGAATTTTAGCGGAGTGTCCGCGGTGTGGCTCAGCACTGGTGCAAACGGATTCAGCTAAGATGGTTTTTAGATGAATCCTTTCATATGTGTGCTATGGATGCGTGCTCCCATAGCACGTCGCGAAAGGTATGGTATTGTTGGCAACGGTCACATATTTTCGTAGCGTAGATATCACATCTTCGCAGCATACCTGTATAGCACATCTCTGGTGGAAAAGCACCCTTATACGCTTCTTTCTCCGGGCAGCATCTATAAAGATTTTCCCTAAAAGGGGTTGTAAGATAAATGGCGTCATAATCAAGAGTCCCTCAGGGTTAGCAACTCCCCTGGTGTTGCAAATGTTATTGAGTGACTATGACCACTTTCCATCAGGTGACCCGTACGCTTGTCCGTCAACTTCTTGAGATAAAAAAAAACACACAACGTACAAGAAATTCTTTATTTATCTTAAATTCTAATCACACATTTACTATCTAAAGAAATCAGTTCTTTATTTACAATCTGAGAGTATGAAAAACGTGTATCTACTGCCACGTTCTGGCTCTTAATTCAAATCACAAATCTTATAGTAAGGGAGACGAAGAGATGTTGGCGCGAGCAAAAAGCGCGTCTTATTGAAGATATGGGGGATAGCTTGCACCGGTATATTACGTTTTTTTATGTTATGGAATTGGCAAACAAGCTTGCAGTTCACATTGATGTTAAGTCATGACTGCAGCCTATAGACATCCACACAAAGACCAAGGTCAAAATGCAGATGCGTTGCCACTCCTGAGGCCTAAGGTGTTATGCCTCTGTGCCGGAAATCACAGGGCCGTACATTACCACCTGACCGGAACACGATAGTGCTGAACACTACTATTTAGCGGCAAGTATATTAGGTAATGCGGTGGTGCCTACGCCCGCGAGCTCCATCACCGGAACTCTACCACCAGAAAACTATTTTATTCAGCATCCCTATTCTACTACCATGACAAAATCATTTTGCTGCGAGAAAACATTAATTATAATTTCATGGTATAAACAAAGACATTATATAATACATCAAACTGCAGGCTCCGGCTGGGTGGTGGTAAGTTGCGGTGGTAACGGTGGTAAGAGGTCGGTGAGACGTTTACCTTTCTTCAATTTCCTGGGTTGAAGTTTCATCTGTCGGTAAGAAAATCAATACTAATAAGTCATATTCAATAAGATACCCTATAGAAGTGTGTATGATTGTTATGGGGGAGAGTGAGGATTTTCAGGGGGAAGGGGAGGATCTTTCTATAAATTGTACCTATTGAGAGACGGATGGAGACAGTGAGAGGGTGCGCAATGTTTAAAAGGTTTGTATGATTACAAAAGGGGAGGAGCATAAATTTTGAGGGGGGATAAGCAGTGTTGAAGGACAGAGGTGACAATTAAACGTAAGTATGATTGTAAGGGAGGGAGAGGGACTTTTGAGGGGGGGGATAGGCAGCGTTGAAGGGCAGAGGTGACAGAGTGAATTTAAAGAGGGGGGAAGTATATTGAGAGTCTGATGGAGCCCACCTTGTAGTGCACCTCGCGCACGTGGCGGTAGAGGGAGGAGTACCGCTGCAGTCGCGGCAGCGGTAGGGGGGTGAGAGAGGACAGTGAGGGGGTATGGGCCCACCTTGTAGTGCACCTCGCGCACGTGGCGGTAGAGGGAGGAGTACCAGCCGAAGGCGGCGCTGCAGTCGCGGCAGCGGTAGGGGGGTGAGAGAGGACAGTGAGGGGGTATGGGCTCACCTTGTAGTGCACCTCGCGCACGTGGCGGTAGAGGGAGGAGTACCGCTGCAGTCGCGGCAGCGGTAGGGGGGTGAGAGAGGACAGTGAGGGGGTATGGGCCCACCTTGTAGTGCACCTCGCGCACGTGGCGGTAGAGGGAGGAGTACCGCTGCAGTCGCGGCAGCGGTAGGGGGGTGAGAGAGGACAGTGAGGGGGTATGGGCCCACCTTGTAGTGCACCTCGCGCACGTGGCGGTAGAGGGAGGAGTACCGCTGCAGTCGCGGCAGCGGTAGGGGGGTGAGAGAGGACAGTGAGGGGGTATGGGCCCACCTTGTAGTGCACCTCGCGCACGTGGCGGTAGAGGGAGGAGTACCAGCCGAAGGCGGCGCTGCAGTCGCGGCAGCGGTAGGGGGGTGAGAGAGGACAGTGAGGGGGTATGGGCCCACCTTGTAGTGCACCTCGCGCACGTGGCGGTAGAGGGAGGAGTACCGCTGCAGTCGCGGCAGCGGTAGGGGGGTGAGAGAGGACAGTGAGGGGGTATGGGCCCACCTTGTAGTGCACCTCGCGCACGTGGCGGTAGAGGGAGGAGTACCAGCCGAAGGCGGCGCTGCAGTCGCGGCAGCGGTAGGGGGGTGAGAGAGGACAGTGAGGGGGTATGGGCCCACCTTGTAGTGCACCTCGCGCACGTGGCGGTAGAGGGAGGAGTACCAGCCGAAGGCGGCGCTGCAGTCGCGGCAGCGGTAGGGGGGTGAGAGAGGACAGTGAGGGGGTATGGGCCCACCTTGTAGTGCACCTCGCGCACGTGGCGGTAGAGGGAGGAGTACCAGCCGAAGGCGGCGCTGCAGTCGCGGCAGCGGTAGGGGGGTGAGAGAGGACAGTGAGGGGGTATGGGCCCACCTT
The DNA here is from genome assembly GCA_036365455.1 of Macrosoma leucophasiata. Lineage (NCBI taxonomy): Eukaryota > Metazoa > Arthropoda > Insecta > Lepidoptera > Hedylidae > Macrosoma > Macrosoma leucophasiata. The sequence continues at coordinate 7,380,363 of JAWQUS010000029.1, forward strand.
GTAGTGCACCTCGCGCACGTGGCGGTAGAGGGAGGAGTACCAGCCGAAGGCGGCGCTGCAGTCGCGGCAGCGGTAGGGGGGTGAGAGAGGACAGTGAGGGGGTATGGGCCCACCTTGTAGTGCACCTCGCGCACGTGGCGGTAGAGGGAGGAGTACCAGCCGAAGGCGGCGCTGCAGTCGCGGCAGCGGTAGGGGGGTGAGAGAGGACAGTGAGGGGGTATGGGCCCACCTTGTAGTGCACCTCGCGCACGTGGCGGTAGAGGGAGGAGTACCAGCCGAAGGCGGCGCTGCAGTCGCGGCAGCGGTAGGGGGTGCTGCTGGTGTGCATCGCGATGATGTGGTACTTCAGCTTGGTCGCGTTCTGCCGACAGAAATGATAAGTTTGTATGTTTCTTCACGCCAGGTCCCTAGCGGGGTAGACAGAATGTGAAGCGCCAAATATCCCGGTCCCGACGCACCTCCCGTTCCTCATCTACATTCATAATTGTCTTCATAAATTAAAACGATAAAAGTTTCTTATTAAAAGATATACCTTTGCTCTGAGGGTTCAGGCATAGAGCGAATGACTAAGGGGCTGTCTATAGAATACGTCACGCTAAAATAAGCCTCTTCTGACCCCCAAAACTCAATAATCTATACTAATTTGACGGCCCGGTTAGTCCAGCGGTGTGAGATGACCGTTTGATTCGAAGGTTCGCGGGTTCGATCCCCGCACCGGGACAAATGTTTGTATGGCCTACAGATATTTGTTTCGGGTCTGGGTGTTTGTGTATGTGTTGTATGTGTACAACGGCACCCACGACACAGGTTTATACCTACTGTGGGGCTGTGAGTGTAAGCGTATTTTATTTATTATTTTATTTAATATTATAAAGCTGTAGAGTTTGTTTGTTTGTCTGTTTGAACGCACTTATCTCTGGAACTTCTGGTCTGATTTGAAAAATTATTTCAGTGTTAGAAAGCCCATTTATCGAGCAAGGCATAAGGCTATATAACATCACGCTAAGACGAATAGGAGAGGGTAGGTAACATTACACCCGCGCGAAGCCGGGGCGGTCCGCTAGTGTATAATATAAGCATTTGCACATCCGCTTGCGGATTGTATACATGTTCGGACATTAAAATAATACTAAGATCTTAAAAATGTAATTGTATTCCAACAAATAAATGACTTATCTTATCCCCTTCCACCCCCCTATTGTCACGCTGCGTCACACTATCTATAATCCTAACTGAAACTCAGAAATTGATTTAATCACTTGGAAATAATAGAATTTGCTTGTGATAGATCAAATTACAAAATATAAAATTAAAGCGAATAACAACTTATACGTTGATTAATATGTCAAAGAAAACAAAAATAAAATAAATAATGGTCCAAAAATACTTGTATAACATTTTTATGACCATAAAGCTGTTTCTTTCTGCTGAGTTTCTGAAGATTTTAATAAGGATTAATAGCATGAGTAAAATAAACGCGTTTAAATTTAGTCCAAAAAATATCAAAAATTTAAATAAAAAAATGGTTGTTGTGCCTCACTCGACATAGATAGGTATAGTGTGTCGCGGACATTTTTGTAGATATTTATAAGATCTTTTGTAGATATTTATAAGATCTACAATTAATTAGTACATTTTATAGTTCTGTCTTTTATAGTTTAGGCAGCGTACGTAAAATAAGTAACTTTTCTGGTTGATTTTTTACACCTTGTGTCCGAAAAACCCAAATATCATACCTAACCCTATTTTTTCCAAAATAAAATATAGCCTATGTTACTCGTGGATAATGTAGCTTTCGAATGGTGAAATAATTTTTAAAATCGGTCCACTAGTTTATGAGCCAAACAAACAAAGTTTTCCTGTTTATAATATTAGTGTATATTTTTTATTTAAGAAATTAGTTGTACTCAATTTGTACGAACAGTATGCACACCCTATGCATACTTACCCTACCTCTACCTACGGCCCACATAAGACACGAACGGAAAAAAGTGATGTAGCGTAACTTGCGTACCCTTAGTTAACACTCGCTAGTTATAAGATTAATTATTATTTTCCACTAGGTATCTTATTTTTTAAATAATTTAATATATTTTTTTTTATTTTAATTTATCCAAAATTAATCAAAAGTTATATCCAAAAAATGCTGCTCAAAGTCACTATTCCACGCGAACGAGGTCGCGGGCACAGCTAGTTAATAATAAAAAGCACGTCTCAACGAGTTCTAATAAACTTGTTGAGACAAGCATTTTATTTTGGATAGACGTTTGTCTCATTTTTGTTTGTATTGACTGTTCACCAAATGGGTGACCACAATTTCCTTAATTGTATTTAATTTTGGGATAAAATATTACCTATATCAAAAATGTCTGAAATCGATTCGGTTATCGATTCTGAACTAACTAGTTTCGGGTTGTACATTCAATCCTGTTACACGTTGTATAATGCGAATGTGGATGGTTGCAGAGGCCCAGGAAGACCGGAACTGACCTACCATGCACCGAATAGGACGAGTTCTATCCGATGGTGCGATCAAAAGTCTTAGGAATCGGCGTGCATGTATGAAGAGAATGATGAAGGTAGAAGAAGCACGGGAGTTGTGTCAGGACCGGGATATCTGGCGCTCTACACTCTCTGCCTACCCCGTTAGGGACCTGGCGTGAAGATACATACATACTTAAATCTATACAAATAAATAAAATTGGAATCTGTTTGTAACATTAAAACAATCGCTATTACACACAACGGTACATAATAATATATTATGTACAAGCTGTGCCCGCGACTTTGTCCGCGTGAGAATTTATGATTGTTCAGTACCTACCCGGACGAAGTCGTGGGCTCAGCTAGTATAGATGTAGCCTTAGATACGCCTTATTACATAGATACGCCTTATTACAGTGAAAGTCCCGTCAAAATCGGTCCAGACAGACAGACACAAAAATTAATATACACGGTATATTAATTTTTGTGTCTGTCTGTCTGGACCGATTTTGACGGGACTTTCACTGGCAGATAGCTTATGTAATAATGTATATACATAAGTACCGTGTGTATATGTTGTATATATAAGTACCGTGTATACATACATATGCATTTATTAAAAAGCGGTTATTTTAATATTACAAACAGACACTCCAATTTTATTTATTTGTATAGATAAGAATTATTTTTAAATAATATGTTTTATTTAGGCGTCACCGTCAATCAAACACAACTGAGTTTCTCTGTAAGAAAAGATTTATTGCATTTTTATTTATTTTTACAATAATAAAACCTTACATACCTGTAAGAAAAGAAAAGGAAAAAAGAAATCACGGTGTCATTTTCTACAATGCATTCTAAAATTACGAGATGCTTTTCAGACATAATCTTTTTATAGAAATTGAATTATTATTTCTGGACATGGCTCGGTGACGTTTGTCACAATTTAAAATTAAGAAATTTTATTTAAACAAGAAACCGAAACACATTTATTTATTTGACACACAGCGAGACACATAAAACAGACAAAAAACGTAGAAAAAATTGACTTCGGGCGAGACTCGAACTCGCGATCTACTGGGAATCTAGTCTAGTCGGTTGCCTAACTAGCATAGTTGGTAATAGATGGCGCTGCTGCTACCATAAAGCAATGCAATAGATGTGAAGGAAAAAATTGACAAATCGGGCAGGGCTTCAGTAGCTCAATTGGAAGAGCGGCTGGACTAGATTCCCAGTAGGTCACGAGTTCGAGCGATTTTTTCTTTCCATTTTTCTTTAAAAATAAAATATATTTCACAAGCATGTGTTAATGCGAAATAATATAAAAACAAAAAACGTAGACAACAAAGAAAAGACAACACAATATCTAGTTATCTATTTAAGAAAAGTATGTTAAAGTTTTCTTTACATATATTATAAAATATTACCTGATAAGATTTTCCGCACACGTGGCACAAGTTGCTCTTCAGCTCCTTATTCCCGTGCACGTTCTGCATATGCACGTACAGGGACGTGTGGCATTTGAACGGCTGAAACATATGCACGCATACATACACAACATGTTTCGGAAATAACGCACACTCTTAAACACCTCGATAAGAAAATCAAGTTATAATCATCATACATGAACTGAAATTATATGTTTATGTATTCAACGTTTTTTTATTTTAGAAACAAGTTGTCCTCAATTTGTACGAACAGTATGCACACCCTATGCGAACTTACCCTTTCTCTACCCAGCTCATAAAACGCAAACCAACTCACACACGTACACTATCGCAATGTGATGTAGCGTAACTTGCGTATCCCTATTTAGAACTCGTTAGTAATAAGATTCATTTTCACTATTTTATTCCTAAAAATATTATTTATAATAAAATGCACGTCTCAACGAGTTCTAATAAACTTGTTGAGACTAACATTTTATTTGGATAGACGTTTGTCTCATTTTCGTTTGTATTGACTGTTCACCAAATGGGTGACCTTAATTTCCGTACTTGAAATTAATTTTGGGACAAAATATTACCTATATCAAAAATGCCTAAAATCGATTCGGTTATCGATTCTGAACAAACTAGTTTCGGGTTGTACATTCAATCTTGTTACACGTTGTAACAGGACACACTGAAAGTAGCTTGTTCAGAATCAATAATCAAATCGATTTCACGCATTTTGTGTAAAAAAGAAAACAATTTCCACGTTGGACCCGCACCTTGTACACTATATCAAAAGATAGAAAAGAATACGTGGAATCATGGAAAAAAAATACAAAAAAAAATATGTATTAATAATTTAACAACATTAGATTCCTTGTACAAATCCCAACCACTTTTACTAATTATGCTATTTACAAAAACGCAATATTAACGAAGATAATCTAAGTTTTCTTGAATTCGTCGTTGATCTCGTAGTATACAGGCGTGTGACGTCACAAGCCTGTACAATTTTGTATGAGCCATTTGAGATCATTTCATAACTTGCGACTTTCGAATGGTGATATCTCAATAACTATTTATTATAGACTAGTGGTTCCAATGACAATATTTACTAACATTTCTTAAACTTTTTGAAATCAGTGAGATAGAGCTCCAGTGGCGGTGCTCGCGGGCGTAGGCACCACCGCATTACCTAATATACTTGCCGCTAAATGGTAGTGTTCAGCACTATCGTGTTCCCGTCAGGTGGAAATGTACGGCCCTGTAATTTCCGGCACAGAGGCATAACACCTTAAGCCTCAGGAGTGGTACCGCATCTGCATTTTGGCCTTGGTCTTCATGTGGGTGTCTATAGGCTTCAGTCATCTTTTAACATCAACGTGAACTGCATGATTGCTTGCCACGTCCATTACATAAAAAAAAATTGGGGCAAAATGTTACCTACATCAAAAATGCCTAAAATCGATTCGGTTATCGATTCTGAACAAACTAGTTTCGGGTTGTACATTCAATCCTGTTACACGTTGTATAGACCAAGTGAAGGAAAAAGTAAAAGCTGTGTGGTACCAGGATGTGAAGAGGTTGGCACAGGATAGAGAGCGCTGGCGGTTATTCCACCGACACGAGCACAGCTCTTAAATATAGAAAAAAGGACCGAGGTTTTGGCGCGAACGCGGCAAAGAGCTGTGTCGCTGCGTGATATTATTTTCGAAATTTGTGTATAATTGCTGTTGGTTGTTGGTATATGAATGAAATGCAGGACTTTCACTGATGTAGAACTTTAATGCGCAATAATTAAAAAGGAGATGTTGCAAAAATGTATGGACCTCCGGCCATGTATTGTACACAATATAATTAACAGGCAAAATAAATATAAAAACGTTTTTTACTGCATATTTGCATTTATTTAGCTTTGTTTGCTGTTACAAAATATTATTTGCAGTAAGAGTTGCAACTCAAACCAACATGGCGAATATGGCGGGCGATGTCATTTTGACATTTTCATTTTTTAAATTGTTTTTTTATTATATAGTACTTGGAGAAAAAAGTAATATTTTCTAAATACTATCGAAATCGATTTCATGTGTTAATACTAAGAACTTAAACTAATCGATTTCCAATTTTAAGAAGCGTCGGCTGTATCGCCGCCATGTTGAATGTGGTTGAAAATGATAAAATCGTTTGAATTAAATGTGGTAGTAACTTTAAAATATATTCTTGAATAAATTAATTGTATTTTTTTCGGATTCTTCTTTAATTTACCCATTTTTTGAGGACGTGTACGAACTAGAGCCGAGCTCGCAACATCTCCTTTTGGATGATTAGGTACATTGATCAGAAATTAATATCAAGCGTTGCGTAATGGCCGCGTGGTGCGGATCGAGTGGGCCCGGTGCCCGGTGCCCGGTGCCCGGGTGGCCGTCGTCCTAGTGATGTTATGTACGTCGTCGTCGATACGATCGCCAGTTTTGTGCATAAACAGTTGCGTTTTTATGTTTAAAAACGGTGGGATTTATATCATAAAACATTCGATAACGGGTGTAGGAAAGTGATATTATGAAGTGAAAAGTGATTTTTCATGTTGCCTCCAAAACTTCGTCAAATCTCCTAGTAAAGTCCCCATCACTTTACTGGAGCCATCTCATCATATTCCACATGGAAGCATCCAATCATCGTCATCTTCCATATGGATGTTCATTATTATAAGAAATGAAGATAAAATTACTGAAGATTGGCGGTAAAACGGTAAAAATGTCAATATTCAGTGGATACCAGCACATACAGGGTTTAGTGGTAATGAAATGGCTGATCAATTAGCGAAAGAAGCAACCTCAGATGGAGTTCAGATAGACATCTTGCCATTCTACTCTGATACCATAAATAAAGTTAAAAAGTACTGTGTAGAATTATGGAAGGAGTTCTTTGACCTACGTTCCCGTGAATGTGGCATCTGGTATAGAACAATACAGCCGGAACCGTTGAGGTCTCCATGGATGACCGAGTGTGCCCTGTCCAGGAAAGAACTTGTCACAATGATGAGACTTCGCTCCGGACATGTGCCATTTAATAAGTTTAAATTCTTAATGAGTCAATCTGATACCCCTAATTGTAGGATATGTGGTAAAGTGGAAGACGTATACCATATTTTGGTTGAATGTGTTCGGGGTGAGGCTCATCGCAGGGCTTCATTAGAAATAGGACATTGCAACAGTGTCCTGGCAGATCCTACTACGGATGACGCCAGAATACTGTTGCAACTATATCAATTGTCAATGAGCTAATGTTGTTTAATCATTTTTTTTAAATTAAGAATGTAATTCATGTGAACGTTTAAAAGGAGAATATAAAAAAAAAAAAGATTGGCTGTTAAGGACTTGAATCCGTAGACGTAAAACAATTTAAAAAAAAAAGAAAAAATAAAAAATCCTATTAAAGTGGAAATTTTACCTTATTACACGGTAGACATTTGAATTTAATCTTCTTGAGGTGTTCCCAGTCGATGTGGTCGCGGAGCCGCGTCTTGTTCACAAACTTCTTGCCGCATTCGTTGCACATAAAACTGTAATTAGATATTTTAGACATAAAAAAAAACCGTATAAATCAGTGATACCCAAAGTGGTCTATATCGAACCCTGGGGGTCTATAACAAACTGAAAGGGCTCGGGGTCAGCGAAAAAAAAATTTGGGGATCCATGAAATGAAAATGGGGGTTCACGATAATGGATCTCAACACATACACTGATAGTACCAATTTACTTACATCGTACCAGTGATTCTAAAAGTGGTCCATGGGAGACTCGATGGGATTCTTCTAACACAAGTTACTACAACTTAAAAGAAGAGTTCCCACACTAAATTATATGAACACTTGTTTTTATTATAAATAAAAAAAAAAAATAAAATAAAATAAAAAAAAAATGAATAAAAAAAGATGGAGGTCTACGTAGACGTGAATAAAAATTGGAAATATGGGAATGTGATATAAATGTAGCAAGGACCGAGGGGGGTCCACAATCACCAGAAAAAATTGTAAAGGGTCTGTCTAGTTAGGCAATCGCCCATTGCCCAGACCTGCTGACTACGCAGCGGACATCCGACGTATTGTGTGTGCATAGTGCAGATTCGGCAACCTAGCTTTAAGTTGTTACTGTACTTCACCTTAGAGATATTTTTATGATTGTAATTTAGTCTTGTAGTAATAATTTAACATTAAACATCTCTCTTTGTAAGCAAATATATTTTTTAAATAATAAATCCTTCCGCCGTTACTTAACTGTCTACAAGAAAAAATAGTTTGGGAACCTCTGGTATAAATAGTAAAAACCACAATTTCATTTACCCATACAAATAGTCGGTATCTATCAAACCTTTGACACATTATTTCATTCTGAGGCAATACAAAGTTTGCCGGGTCAGTTAGTTTGAAATAAAATATTTGAATTTAGTGTGAACAAGTACAAACAGGTGTGAGCAAATATGAACTGGTATGAGCAAGTGTGAGCGAGTGTGAGCGAGTGTGAGCAGGTGTGAGCCAATGTGAGCAAGTGTGAGCGAGTGTGAGCGAGTGTGAGCGAGTGTGAGCGAGTGTGAGCAAGTGTGAGCGAGTGTGAGCAGGTGTGAGCCAATGTGAGCAAGTGTGAGCAAGTGTGAGCGAGTGTGAGCGAGTGTGAGCAAGTGTGAGCGAGTGTGAGCGAGTGTGAGCGAGTGTGAGCAGGTGTGAGCCAATGTGAGCAAGTGTGAGCGAGTGTGAGCGAGTGTGAGCGAGTGTGAGCGAGTGTGAGCAAGTGTGAGCGAGTGTGAGCAGGTGTGAGCCAATGTGAGCAAGTGTGAGCGAGTGTGAGCGAGTGTGAGCGAGTGTGAGCGAGTGTGAGCGAGTGTGAGCGAGTGTGAGCGAGTGTGAGCGAGTGTGAGCGAGTGTGAGCAGGTGTGAGCCAATGTGAGCAAGTGTGAGCGAGTGTAAGCGTGTGTGAGCGAGTGTGAGCGAGTGTGAGCGAGTGTGAGCGAGTGTGAGCGAGTGTGAGCGAGTGTGAGCAGGTGTGAGCCAATGTGAGCCAATGTGAGCAAGTGTGAGCGAGTGTTAGCGAGTGTGAGCGAGTGTGAGCGAGTGTGAGCGAGTGTGAGCGAGTGTGAGCGAGTGTGAGCGAGTGTGAGCAGGTGTGAGCAAGTGTGAGCGAGTGTGAGCGAGTGTGAGCGAGTGTGAGCGAGTGTGAGCGAGTGTGAGCAAGTGTGAGCAAGTGTGAGCCAGTGTGAGCCAGTGTGAGCGAGTGTGAGCGAGTGTGAGCAAGTATGAGCCAGTGTGAGCGAATGTGAGCGAGTGTGAGCGAGTGTGAGCAAGTGTGAGCAAGTGTGAGCAAGTGACCTGAAGTCGGTCTCGGAGACGTGCGACTTGGAGACGCGCAGATGTTGCCGGTGTGTGGCGACGGACGCGAACCGCTTGTCGCAAGTCGCACAGTACAACTCGCCGGAGTCTTTTGCCTGTGAACACATTTTTTTTAAAGATTTTTTTTATTGTAATGGAAGTGGTAAACGAGCATATAGTTCACATTGATGTTAAGCGATGACTGCAGCCTATAGGCACCCACACAATTGAGATTAAAACGCAGATGCGTTACCACTCCTGAGGCCTAACGTGTTATGCCTCTGTGCCGTTAATCACAGGGCCGAACATTACCACCTGACCGGAACAGGATAGTGCTGAACACTACCATTTAGCGGCAAGTACAGTAGGTAATGCGGTGGTGGCTACGCCCGCGAGCTCCGTCACTGGAGCTCTACCATCAGTATTTTTTTTTATATGACAGAACAAAGTGAGCCGAGTCAGCTAGAATTTTCTATGGCTTAAGGATTTGTATAAGCGGTATTGAAGCGCGCATGGCCCCGCGCCTGGTGCAAAACATTAGCGATTTACTCGGTTAAGCATTACGGGCGCGGTCGGGTGTGTGATGGGTGACCGCTAGTAGCAAATTGAATGCGCGTTATCGTGCTTCGGAGGGCACGTTAAACCGTCGGTCAATGTTGCTATCGATAGATAGCAGTCGTTAAACCTTGTCGCAGGCCTTAAGGGCGGTTTGAAAAACATCTGACAGTGGGTTGGCCACTAACCCACCACCTCCACCAACCCGCATCGGAGCAGCGTGGTGGAGTAAGCTCCGGGCCTCCAACAAGGGGAGAGCCTCGTGCCCGGCAGTGGGACGTATAATGGGTAGCCATTATTATAGGCGGTGTATTCAATATGACTTACCTTATGACTCCGCACGTGGCGCGCCAGGTTGGACTTCCACTGGTACACCTTCCCGCAGCGGTGGCAGGGGTAGCGGTTCTGGCCCTTGTGGAGCACCCTGCGGGGGACAATTGTACATTACATAGGACATCTCAAAATTTTGGTCATTTGTCCTCTGTGGAGGACGTTACTGTCTACATTTGTACTTCAAAAAGGACAAAAATTTATTAGATCATTTACTTCTGTGAAGCTTGCTAGGGACTACATTTATGCTTTTTTTTATGTCTGAAGGTTGACAGACAAGCAAACGGGCCACCTGATGGAAAGTGGTCACCGTCGCCTATGAACATTTGCAACACCAGGGGAGTTGCCAACGCGCTGTCAGCCCTGAAGGACTCCTTTGACGCCATTTTTGAAGAACCTCTTAATGTAGCACCTAGGGAACACCTCAGAGGGAAGTTCGTTACACAATTTACACGTTCTGGGCAGGAACGAACGTGAAAACCGCACCGTTGAGCACTGCCAGGTGTCCAGTCGGTGTGGGTGGAACTTCTCTCTTCGGCGGGTAGTACGGTGTAGGAAAAGAGACGGTGGCACCATGTCAAATAGTTCAGCAGAGCCTATATAAAATATATATCAGCAGAGCCTATAAATACCGCCTCGCTTTGTTAAGCACCCCCAACTTTTTGGATGCCAACTTGGTCTTACGCTCAATGTGACTCCCGAATTGCACTTCGTTCGATATGTCAACGCCCAGGATACCGATACTCTTATCAACGGCGAGCGGAATGCCCTGGAACTGTGGTGCTACAATGAATGGGGTTTTTTAGCGGTGAACGCGCAGACTTGTGTCTTCGAGGGGTTGAACTGTACTAAATTAAGTCGACCCCAATCCGAGACCCGCTCTAGGGAGTGCTCGATTTCAGACACAAGTCTAGTCCTGCTTTCCTCGATAAGTGTCCGAGAGGCATTTGCACGGCTAGTCTAGTGTGCATATCCCGTACTATCATCGGCATAGCAATGAAAATTGGAGTTTTGCTCCAATATATATAATATTCATTGATATGCAGAAGAAAAAGCGTGGGAGATAGCACAGAGCCTTGCGGCACACCGGCGTTGATAGGTCTGTCTGAGCGCTGACAGTCAACTAAGACTTGTATATAACACTCAGACAGAAAGCTGGCTGTCCAGTCGCATAGTCTCTCGGGAAGACCGTAGGATGGAAGTTTCGCGAGGAGTGCCCGGTGCCAGACCCGGTCAAAAGCCTTGGCAATGTCCAGGCAAACTGGTGTCCAGGCAAAATGCTTTAGAAAAGAATATTACAAGATTTGGTTAATTTGTCCTTTGTGAGGGACGATGATAACAACAACTGTACTTTAAAAAGGTCAACCAACAATTGAGGTAATTTCTCATCTGTGAAGCACGCTAGGGACAACATTTACGCTTTAGAAAGGACATTATTAAAGTGTGGTATATTGACTCAAGCTGACTATGACCGCGCAACCAAGGTCAACTAAGGGGCGAGATCGTCAAATCTTGTATTAGAAAATATATCAATTATTAATTTTTTTAAACTTTAATGCACCTAGTACATAAGGCGAACTTAATGCCATAGGGCATTCTCTACCAGTCAACCTTGATAAATTATACTTACTCAAGATGGTACCTGTAGGTCTTCTTAGAACTGAATACCTTCCCGCACTCGACGCACTGCGGCCGGTCCGACAACACCTCTTTGGCCGCTCCATTCACCTGACAATAATGGAAAAATATTCGACTATTTGATGAATACACGCCTGTAAAACACACACACACACACAATGTCAGGGGAAAAAACAGAGAATTTTTACAATTTTTTTTAAGTATACTCCATTTCTCCAAAGAATCTTGTCATAGACTTTGATTGATCTATTTAAAGTTCATTGTTCATTACAAACGCACGCACTCACTTACTTACACACACACACACACACACACACACACACACACACACACACACACACACACACACACACACACACACACACACAGAGAGAGACAGTCAAAAACAGACACATATAGTCAAAAAAGCACTTACACACACCTTCCAAAAAAACACATTCAGAAAAAACACATACAATGACGCTAACAAAAAAAACACACACACGCACAAAAACGATTATACTTACACATGTTTATTCATTTATTTCATATAATTAGGCTCCTGGAGAGCACTTTTACATGTCGGAGTGTAACCTAAATGTGACTACTAGCGCCATCTAGTTTGTCGGTGACGTAACCTAATTATGACTAGTGGCGCCACGGTCGACTTAGGTACTTGGATTTGTTACCTTAGAGGGGATAGTGACTTGCCGATATCGGGTTTATAAAGGCTAGCAAATAGTTCATGACGGTCAGTCATAGAGTAACAGTCGGTCAGTCACAGTCACACAGTTGAATCGAATTAATATAGGGCAGTTATGCTGCCAGTTAGAACAGTGAACGTCAGTGATATTAAAAGTGATATAACGCGGGTAGTTCTGAATCAAATGGGCAGAAGACTAGTGATAGTAGTATCGTATCCTGGTAAATGTGGTTGCCCGGTCCGAAGGGTTTCTTGCCCGTTCTTCCCTGCCGGAAGTAATCGAATGGGCGGATCTTTGGCAATATACGACTTTCTTCTGCCAACCTGTGCTTTATTTCATCATCCGCTCGAGTACCCACCTAAAGATGCCCACAAACACGAGTAACATGTCGGCTTATGGAAAGACACGCCCACAACACTACCCACATGTCCTGACTGGAGAGGCCTCATGCCGATACACAAACGCACCCTCACACGCAATTTTGCTATTTATTACTTTAATTTTTTTTGGGTACCGATTTCTTTTTCATCTTTTATGTGTGTTTTAATAATGGATTCTTAACTAACGTAACTTCACGCCTGTAATCCCCGAAGGGGTAGGCAGAGGTAAATGCATGCATTCAAGCATACATGCAAACACCCACGATTCGCCGGTTACGTTTTGGCCCATGTAACAGGTGGCGAGGCTGTTGACATTTTCGGGCACATTACCAAACTTCGAGGTACTGGGATATTTCCAGAAAATGGAAAAATCCCAATAGAACCAGAGATAAAGGACTTTACACCATTATCTCTGATAACCCCCAACCCGGGAATCGAACCCAGGACCTCAGCGTAGTAGTAGTGGCTTGCTACCACTAGGCTACCAAGGCAGTTCTTAATTAAAAAAATATATTCTATCTTAAAAACACACCTTAGCCTTCTTCGGAACGATCTTCTCACTCTCACTCCCTCTGATCTTCTCTTGACTCTCCTCCTGAACCTTATCTCGATACTGCTGCAGCACCTCCGTATCACTAAAGTCGGAGTGTGTGTCTAGAGGCGCCTCTAGAGCCTCTACTTCTTTCTTCTTCTTCACTTTCTTCTTTATTTTCTTTTTCTTCTTTTTTGGCGACTAGAAATAGAGTTTTTAAATATTAGCTGACACAACAGCAATGGTTGAAGAGCTTCAGTGACAGAGCTCGCGGGCGTAGGCACCACCGCATTACCTAATGTACTTGCCGCTAAATTGTAGTGTTCAGCACTATCGTGGTCCGATCAGGTTGCCCTGTAATTGCCGGCACAGAGGCATAACACCTTGGGCCTCAGAAGTGGTAACGCATCTGCATTTCGACCTTGGTCTTTGTGTGTCTATAGGCTGCAGTCATCACTTCAATAGTAGTCGTATGTATGTATCTTCACGCGTCCCTAGCGGGGTAGGCAGAGAGTGAAGAGCGCCAGATATCCCGGTCCTGTCATACCTCTCGTGCCTTATCAACCTTCATCATTCTCATACATGCACGCCGATTCCAAAGACTTTTGACCGCACCATCAGACAGAACTCGACCTATTTGGTCATGGTAGGTCAGTCTTGGTCTTCCTGGGCCTCTACAACCATCCACATTCGCATGCATTCAATGCAGTCGTCCTTTTAATAATAATAATAATAATAATAATAATGTTTTATTTTTCTCCACAAAATTTCTTTACAAAACTTTATTACAATGTTATTGTGGAGACAGGAGTGCCCAAACTAGGTAAGCCCTGTGCTATGGGTCTCCTGGTCTCCTCCCCGGAAGTTTTCCTTTGTATTTAACACAAAATCTTAGATTAATATATAACATAACTTAAACTATAATATCTACTAGTGGTGTAGTTTATTATTAGTTATAAAGTATCTACTTATAATAATAATGGCAACCCTCGAAACATCCCACTGCTGGGCACGAGGCTCTCCCCTTGTTGGAGGCCTGGAGCTTACTCCACTACGCTGCTCCAATGCGGGTTGGTGGAGCCATTTAGCTCTTTTACTGTTAAGAATAGGATAAGCCAACAAACAGTGAAAGATCCATATGATTTCATATTGTCTATTTCTATTCAATATAAATAAATATGATTGCTATTTACTTCGGCGAAAAACCTCGCGCGATACAATCTCACACACTTCTTCCCAGTGACGCACTTGGCTGCCGAGTAGACGTGTGTAACTCTTTACTGTTTCGTATCACTGTTACGAAACATTTCAATGTTCGGAAAGATTGGAACACTAATACTGTTTCAAATGCATCATTTGCATCATTTGGAACTCGAACATTATTGCTCTCTGTTTAGCGCGTTCATGTCGCTTGAGTGATTGAGTGTGACCGCATGACCGCAACCGAGACACTTGACATTTGAATCTGAATCAGTTAGCGAAGCGAGAGAGCGAGATAACAATACAATATTAAGCAAGTGAGAGTGGGATACCAAATGAGATGATATTTTGTGACTTATTCCGTTGCGCCTATACAGTACCTTATGCACGTAATATTAACGACTATGGTGTTTGTAAGACGTATCATTTAAGAGCGTTTTTCGTTTGCATTATTTTGGTTTTATAAGCCGAGTTGTTTGTTTTGGACTTTCGCCACAGTAGATCTTTGACGCAATGTGACAAATGTTCGAAATGATACATTCAAAGATTCGAAACAGTTTAGTGTTTCAGATGCAAATGTTCCAATCAAAAAGGTGAGACGTTTCTCCCACGCCTACTGCCGAGCTGCCGACTGAACAAAGCGCCCAGGGTTGCCAATGCTATTACCTCATAGTCCCCAAAACCAAAGTACCTCATATTCCACAAAAACCTAAATCAAATTCCCCAAATTGGGAAATTTGAAAATTTTTCACTTTATTTTGTAAAATTCGAACGTGCGAACAAAAAAAGCAGTCGCACCTGCGTGAACTCTACAAAAAAAAAGTGATGACTGCAGCCAACACTCCTCTTTCTGGAAATTGGCTATAAGGGACTGACAGACATACAAGTAATCTTCCTACTGGTGGTAGAGCTCCAGTGAAGGAGCTCGCGGGCGTAGGCACCACCGCATTACCTAATATACTTGCCGCTAAATGGTAGTGTAGCAGTGCAGCACTATTGTGTTCCGGTCAGGTGGTAATGTACGGCCCCTAAAAACTTACCGTCTCAACGTTTCTCTACCAGGAAATTGGCTGTAAGGGACTGACAGACATACCAGTGATGTTACAAGGGGTCCCCGGGTTGAGATAACTCTAAAAACCCACCTTCTCCTGAGCTTTCTTCTGCACAGCCAGATGCAGGTCGTTGACGAAGGTCTCCGGTTCACAATGCTCATCTTCACTCGTCTCCACTTTGATATCCTGCTGCATCTTTAACTCCAGGGGGTAGGAGTAGGACTCGACGGGTGATCTCTGGAGGTAGGGCGGTTCTGATAGCAGTTTTGCGTTGGTTGAACTCTGAGAAGAGAAATTCAATACTCAATGCTCACTACCCTCTAAAATGGTCGAGGAGGGCAATGGCTGTCACATGCGTCATACTCGTGAACGGGTGCTGTTGGTGGTTGGACAGGGGACTGGTCTGTTCTGGTTTGCAGGGGCTACATCTGCATAGCAGTTTATTTGCATCTACGCTATAAACGTTCACATTATTTGATTTTTCACGATAACCTGTACTAGATTTAAGCTCTCATTTAAAAGAGCTCTTACTGAGTTTGTTGGTTAGCGGAGTTCTTCTCAGTAGTGACTGCACTTGGAACTCTGCTAAGTGAACAATATTTAAGACGGAAATCTGTGTACTGTTGGACTCGTAGTGCAACACAGGCCACCGGCCGCGGCGGACCGGAGGGGAGTAGCCATACGCAGCCATTTTACTGGTGGTAGAGCTCCAGTGACGGAGCTCGCGGGCGTAGGCACCACCGCATAACCTAATATACTTGGCGCTAAACTAACCGTTACCACACCGCCAAAATTCCATACAAACGCTTATTTTGGTCTCTATTACACAGACATCAATCAGAGACTTGTATTTACACGTGCACCTGTGTGCGTAGCACGTAGAGAATACCAAACGTCGCCGATAAGAGGGGAGGAGGTTGGGTGAGGCGGGGAAATCGGGCGGGACGTCAAAGTGTCCATTGTATTGTTACATATTCTCTACTGCTACCTAGAATATTTTTTTAACTGTACTATGCAGGTGAGTCGGTCAACGGAGTTACACAAGTCCTTACCTGCGTCATATAAGCGTGCAAGCGCTTGTAGCAGCGCTGTGCTTGCCGCTTAAAGCACTCGAAGCGACGCACCGATGCTAGGCATACGTAGCACACGCGCGGATACATCTCTGGCGACTTTGATTTCATCTAGATTGAAAATAATGGTTATCAAAATCATATAAACTTAACTTGATATTTTTTTAAGTAATGAGGAAATGGAGGAATTTGTATATAACTGATGCTTTCCATATTATACAAAATTGTTTAGTTTCTATTTAATTTATTATGTGTTTTTGAATATTATTAGTTGTTATTCACTCTAGATTAATACAGTGAAATAATGTATCAGTCTCTTTCTATTCCCTTCTTTCCCGTAACATCCCTCGTCTTATTAACATACAATCTCTTCTCATGTTGGTTAACTTACCTTTTGTATATAGGTTATCTAAATGTATCTGTGTAAAACATTAGCACTGTTTTGTTCATACTCATCTCTAACGTTTGTGATGGTCATTTATTTTTTTGTAGATAATTCTTAACGCTCAATTATTATCAGATGATTAAAGTTTCGTATATACCGGTGATCCGCTTGATCCACCGGTCAAAATTCACTTTATTACTGTCTCTCTTAAACTCTCCAGACACGAGAAAAATATGACAATTGAAATTCAATTGAATCTTGCCGCCAGTGGCCTTACGATCCTTGAAGGATTAACACTGGATACTGGCAGAATTACCCTTTTGCCCCTTCATTTTTTCTTACCTTTTAAACCTGCCCTGGGCTTCCAGAAATCATTCAAAACTAAAATTAGCCAAATCGGTGCGCCATTCTCGAGTTTTAGCAAGACTAACGAAGAGCAATTGATTTTTATGTATATAGATTTATGTGAACTGCATGCGAGTTTGCTACCTTCGTTACATAAAAAAATAAACAAGCCCAATAATAAATGGTCAGAGATTACAACAGTCCATAGCCAAAACAATGAAGCAAATGTTTTATAAAGACTAGCTGTTGCCCACGGCTTCGCCCGCATGGATGTCGTTTTATAAATAACTAAGTATGCCTATGTTCTTTCTCATAGTCCGCTCTATCTCTGTACCAAATTTCTTTAAAATTGGTTCAGTCGTTTGGGCGTGAAAAGGGAACAGACAGAGTTACTTTCGCATTTATAATATTTGTAGGGAAGTAGGGATTAGTAGGGATTGTCCTACTTCTGATCTGAAAATATTAAAACTCAGTGCCTGTATTTGATCTACAGTCTCTAGTTAAGCGTTTTCATACAGATTTTGCTCAAATTTAATACAAAAATGAGCTATAATTATCGATAATACATATAAAGATGGTAGAGTTTTGAACTACTTTAGAGGTCTAAAAAAGAGGATTTACCCATCGTAAATGATAGTTACAAGAACTTAAACCATTTTAAATTAAGAAACAAAGGTAACTTACGGGTAATTCATTGAGGATTTGGGCGAAAATATCGTTAAATCCAGTTTCAGATAAAAAAGACATTCTTCTATCTGAACTGAGGCAAGTTGTGCACAGATCTTCCATCTTTACGACTTATTATACGTTTTATCACAATATTTAAGGTTGGTTTAGAGATTTACTAGTATTTTTAAGCAAATATTTTTTTTTATCTCTGAGCGTCCTCGAAAAATATTTAAGCATTTTTTTTCTTTGTTAAACTTGTCAAAAATGTCAATCATTTTTTTTTTAAATAATTTCTTTTACGGCCGTGGATTCATGTCTTTTCCAGTCTAACTTCATTTAATCAACTTTCATACTCTTCATCATTTCAATAAGTGTCCTTAATAATGTAGATGACGATGATTAATAAAAATTACCTATAGCGAAACCAGTAGTGTAATAAATGATGAGCGAAACATACAGAAATGACGGGGCGCGCGTCTGCGCGGGCGCAAGAGCGTAGCGGATGGCAGGCGGGGAGTGGGTGCTCGCCTGCTCGCGAGTGTGCCGGTCGTAGACTAGTATGCTGGTGTTGCCGGTTGTTAAAATAGCGATCGGCTGTTCTACGTCACGGTGGAGGGCTGTGATTCTGCCCGGGATCCAATCCGTGCCGGAGTACCACAAGGCAACTGTCTGTCGCCTTGCCTTTACGCGGCGTACACAAACGACGTTCCCACCCTACGCGACTATCTGCGAGAGGGAGTGGGACGTCATGCTGTCCTTGTTTGCCGACGACAGCGCCTACATAGCGAAATCTGCTCAGTTGCATATAGCAATCGCTAAAAAGCAACACCTGCTGGACCTGCTGCCGGAGTGGTTGGATAAATGGCGGATGGCCGTCAACGTAGGCAAGACGGCCGCTTTCGTAACACGAGTCCGCCAATACCCACTGCCGCTCCGACTGCGAGGCCAGGACATAGCCTGGCAGTCTTCGGTGAAATACCTTGGGTGTAGCACGAACCGCGCGCTCCGCATGGTGCCCACGGTGAAGCACGTGGTGCAACAGGCGGCAACTGCGCGCTTGATGCTGCGCCCTGTGTTGCAATCCGGACCAAAATCCGGTTATACACGACCTATGTCCGCTCGAGGCTGACGTACGCTGCGCCTGCATGGTATGCCTTATGCTCCGCGACGCAGCGACGTCGGCTTCAGTGCCTTAGAACCACTGCCTCACAAAGAATATACGTATAATTTACTAGTGGTAGAGTTACAAGTGTAGGAGCTGGAGGACGAAGGCACCACCGCATTACCTAATGTATCTGCCGCCAAATGGCAGTGTTCAGCACTATCGGCACACCGCGGACACTCCGCCAAAATTCTATACAAACGCTTAATTTGGTCTCTATTACACACACATCAATCAGTGACGTGTATTTACACGTGCACCTGTGTGCTAGCACGTAGAGAATACCAACCGTCGCCCATAAGAGGGGAGGTGGTTGGGTGAGGCGGGGAAATCGGGCGGGACGTCGAAGTGTCCGTTCTTTATGTAGAATTATTACATGCTATCGGGTTCCAGTTAGTTAATAATGTATTCCCCCGTAATAATTATTACAGAGACAACCACTTAGGTCTCAGGGGTGCATTTTGACCTCTGGTTTTTTTATGTTGCTGTCTATAGACTGCAGTCATCACTTAACATCAATGTTAGCTGCGTGCTTGTTTGCCACCTTCCTATAATAAAAAGAACCGAAATTATTCGAAGTCTCTCCTAAGACCGAGAGACTTGCTGAGTACTGTTAGATAATAAGTTATAATACTCCGTATAGAATGGACACTTCAATTTCCCCGCCTCACCCATCACCCCCCTCGAGAGGCAGTTGACTAAACTTCAACAGTGAGTGAGCGGGCGAGGTCTATTTTTAGTTAATTTCGTCACGTAGTCAGTGCGACAACTTATTTCACGATTGTTTTGGGTCGTAACCCTACGTGCTACATTTCTATGTGTGCGTCTACTGATTGATGTCTGTGTAATAGGTAACCAGAATAAGCGTTTGTATGAGATTTTAGCCGAGTGTGGTATGTTTGGGAGTAAAAAAGATGTGATGCAGTAAAATATAATATATCTTTATATTTATTTAAAAATACTTATACACTACTCTCAGTAGCAGCAACAGTTGCTTTTTTTTCTTTTTTTCTCTTCTTCTTAGCTTTTTTCTTAATCGGATCACTTTGTTTATTCATATCATTATATTTCAACAACTTTTTGTACATTTTAAGTAATTGTTTAGCGTCTTTTTTCATTTCTTTTACTACTTGACTATCTTCATCGTTCTCTTTCTCGCTAGTTTCTTCTTTTTTATCTTCTGTGACAGGATCTACATATTTTGTTGAGGCTTCCAATGTATTGAAATGTTCTATCGAACCTTCTTCTATATTAATCTCTTTAATAGGTTCTTCTACTTTCTCTTCAACTTCGACTTCTTTTTTCGTCTCTTCCAATTTCTTTTTCAACTCTTTGTTCTTCTTTCTTATTGCATTTAAAATGTTAGCTGTATTCAAAACACGTTTGACTTTTATACTGTCCAAATATCTGTCTCTCCACGATATATTTTCAGTCATTTCTTTCTCTGCATTCAATCTCTCGTGTTCTCTTATTTGTTCATCTGTAACGACTTCTTCTCTTTCTATCTCATCCATTTTAGCTGATAGAGCTTCTATTTCTTCTGCTGTAGGCTCTTTAGATACTGATACACCCTCTACTTCGTAGCAGGAAGAGTCATCAGATAGTTGTAAAATTTCGTACACATCGTCCGATATATATTCTGCATTTTCATCTATGATTTTTGGGTTATCTGTGGCTGTTGTCTCTGTTAGATCTATACTTGGTTTTTTATCTACATCTATGGTAATAGTTTCAACTATGTCTGTGTCATTTGTAGTTTTTTGCTCGGTTATTAAATCGATATTTGGGATTTTATCTAGATCTATCGTCGTTTCTAAATTTGATATATCAGTGGTTTCTTTGTAGAAGTTTTGATCGGCGCTTTCACGAAAATCCGACTTGCTTTTCTTTTTTTTGGACTTCTTTTCCTTCTTCTTTTTCTTCTTCTTGTGTGTCTTATCGTCGTCGGATATGCAAACGACTTCTGGTTTTAAGTCGCACGCTTCTACTTCTGAGCTGTCTCTATCTGATAGTTCTCCTTCTGACTTCCTTTCTGTTTTGGTTGTCTCTTGCGAAACCACTTTACTTTCCGTTTCTTGGTTTTTTGCATCCACTTTTATTTCTTCTTTGTTTTGAGGTGCCGAATTCTTTTCTTCTTGTTCTTTAATAGAATTTCTTTTTTCTCTTTCTATTACTTCACTTCTTTTAGGTAATTCAATTATTACAGGTATATCTTCTATACTAGTTATTTCTATGCATTTGTCTGTGTTTTTATCTGGTGAGGGGGTTTTCTCGGTATTTATGTTTAGAGGTTGGTTTTCATTTGTTGGTGAAGCAATTTGTTGATCATCTAGTTTTGTCTCTTTCTCTTCATTATCTTCACGTTTATTTGAGTCTTCACTATCAACGTTCGTTTGAGCTTTTTGGGACGTAGAAATATATTTATCGGTGGCTATAACTTCTTCAGATATGCTAGTATCTTCTTTTTCAGTGGTTATTTCTTCAGAAATTTTATCTGCGGCTTCCTTTTGTTTCTCAGAATCGAAAGTTTCCTTTTCAAATTCAACAGTTTTGTTTTCTGTGATATTCTGAGCTGCAATTCCGTTTTGATTTGTAGGCTTTTCTATATTTTTACTTGATTCTTTGTCTGTACTAGTTTTGGGTGAATCTCTCTTAGTAGATAGTTCTTTAACTTTATCTGGCGACTTGGGGATGTTTTTATTTGATTCTTTCTCTTTATTATTTGTTTTTGAATCCCTTTTGGATGTATGTTTAGCTACTTTATTATCCGCTTCATCATCACTACTAGAACTACTTTCGGAATCTTCCGAACTCGAACTAACGTTATCATAATTCTTCTTATCTAAATCTTCTAGCAGATCCATTTTCTCAGAATCAGACAATTGCAGGGTAATCTCATCGTGGTCGCTTCCATCTTTATCTTTACTTTCAACCCTCTTTTTATCTTTCTTCTTTTTCTTCTCCTTTGATTTAGGTTTTTGGGTTTCTTTTTCTATGGTGACGGTTTTTGGAGTTTCAACGTTAGCGACAATGGGTTCATTTTCGACGGGTGGTGTTTTTTTCAGATTGTTTCTATTCAGTTTAATTTTTCTGGTAGGTTTCGATTGTGGAACAGTTATTATGAGATCGTTTATCCTTTTAGTGACTGTTTGTGTGTTTTCAGTCGCCTCAGTGTCTTTGCTTGAAGCTGCTGCGTTACCTGAAACTATATTATAAGTTTAATGCACATGAAAAATGTATGACGCGAACTTTTTTTTTGTAAGGAAGCTAAACAAGCATGCAGCTCACATTGATGTTAAGTGATGACTGCAGTCTATAGACATCTACACAAAAAACAGATGACAAAATGCAGATGCGTTACCACTCCTGAGGCCTAAGGTGTTATGCCTCTGTGCCGGAAATTACACGGCAGTAGATTACTACCTGACCGGAACACGATAGTACTGAACACTACCATTAAGCGGCAAGTATATTAGGTAATGCGGGGGTGCCTACGCCCTCGAGCTCCTGCACTGGAACTCTACCACCAGTCAATACTAAGCCGCCTGCAGACTACTTTAACTTACCAACAACCCTC
The DNA here is from genome assembly GCA_036365455.1 of Macrosoma leucophasiata. Lineage (NCBI taxonomy): Eukaryota > Metazoa > Arthropoda > Insecta > Lepidoptera > Hedylidae > Macrosoma > Macrosoma leucophasiata. The sequence goes on from JAWQUS010000029.1 coordinate 7,403,220, forward strand.
TGCAAGTCCTCAACCCTGGGCTTCTCATCCTCGCTGCTGATCTCAACGACGTCGGCCGGCTCCTCCTTGATCTCCACCTCGTCGTCAGTGTCCAGGCACTCCGCCTTCTGCGCTTGACCCTTACCCTCGGCTGATGATACTGTAGGTAAAATATTAGTAAGGATTAATTAAACCTATGTTGTCAAGTATATGTCAAATACAATATTTGGAGTTTTACAAAGGTCGTGTGTGCGCGCACGCGCGGAAGCGGAGGGGGTGTGTGAATGTGGTGTGTGTGAGTGTGGAGTAAGTGGCCTTGTATGAGTGTGTTATATGTGGCCGAGCTTTGGTCTATGTGTGCCCTTTAGTGTATATGTGTGCTTTTGTGTATGTGTGTATCTGCGTGGTGTATATGTGCATGCGTGTGTGATGTGTCTCCCACTCACGTCTCCTCTGCTCCTGCTGCAGCTGCGCCCGTATGGCCCTCGCGCGCGCCTGCAGCTCCAGCAGCTCGAGCACGGTGAGGCCGGCGCGGGAAGCCACGTTCTGTTCGCCCGTCTCCGTGTTCTCTTGGGTGCTCTTGCGTTTATGCTTCGATTTGGCTTTGGAATCTCGGCGACGGTGTTTGTGCTGTTGAACAGTTGGAATCATATAATACACTAGCGCAGAGGTTCCCAAACTATTTTTTCTTGTAGACCCCTATCATAATTGTTTTATATTATTTCGCATTAACACATGCTTGTGAAATATATTTTATTTTTAAAGAAAAATGGAAAGAAAAATTTGACTTCAGGCGAGACTCGAACTCGCCTGAAGTCAAATTTACGCTACTGAAGTCCTTAGTAGGACTTAGTAGGACTTCAGTAGCTTAGGACTTCAGTAGCTCAATTGGAAGAGCGGCTGGACTAGATTCTCAGTAGGCCGCGAGTTCGAGTCTCGCCTGAAGTCAAATTTTTCTTTCGATTTTTCTTTAAAAATAAAATACACCCCTTTCAATTTTTTTCTGGTTTCCGTGGACCCCCTCCTCGCTACATTTATATCACATTCCCTTATTTCCAAATTTTATTTACGCCTACGTAGACCCCTATCGAGTCCCATGGACTCCAGGGGGACCACTTTGGGAATCACTACACTAGCGGGTCGAACCGACTTTGCAGGGGTGCAATTGGGATGTTGACATTTTTTTTTATTGGTTTCCCAAATAATATTTGATAAATAAATACTATTTGTCTTTGAAATAGTCAATAAGTAATACTTAGTTGTTTAAATATAAAGATTCAAAACATTGCGACTGACTAGTGAATGACTCAAAACGGTAGACGAAAATAATGCAGCACATTATAAAAAATTGTTCAAATAGTTTTACATAATTTTGCAATTTAAAAATATGTACCTATAATTTAATTACTCGCCAACCATATTGCCATACCCAAGAGGGTTTCATGTTGCACTTAGATAATTATTATTACCACCTGTACTAAACATCTCATGATTTATGCAATAAATGAATTGAATTGAATAATATAATAATAATAATTTCTTTATTTGAGGTAACTTGGGCCACACCGCGGACACTCCTCCAAAATTCCATACAAACGCTAAATTTGGTTTCTATCCATCAGTGACGTTTATTTACACGCGCACCTGTGTGCGTAGCACGTACAAAATACCAACCATCGCCATAAGAGGGGAAGTGGTTGTGTATGTGTGCAAATCGGGCGGGACGTCGAAGTGTCCATTCTATACGTTGTATTATTACAGATTCTCTGCTTGGGCTCACTTGATAGTCTTACAAAAATCTTATGACTAGGTTTGTAAAGTTACATTTTAAAACAATATGGGGACACTAATAAGCCTACACTATGGCTGTCTGATTAGCACTTTTAGAAAATGCTTTAGCATCGGTGAATCACGGATTATGATGTCACAAGAGTACTACACCATCCCATTGATTTGTGAACAAATATTGTGTGTGGATACACAATAACCTGAAACCAATGTGATTGTCTTGCGTCTTTTGTTTTAGGTATAGAAACGCTGAATAATCAAATTGAAACTAGAAACACTGTTGACACCAGGCAATAATCATTTTACTGGTCATATTTATCTTATACTTGTGCCTCTTCTATCGCCAGATTCTGGCATAATTAGGTACCATAATAGTTGGTAATTGCCAAGGGCGTAAAGAAAAGAAAGAAAGAATTGTGAAATCAAAAAATTATATTCGTCAATACTATGTATATGTCTAAAGTTGATTTAGTAAATGTTATTGGGTGTTGCACAAAGATTCTAAAAGTGAAATTATTTAAACTTTAAGTTAACTTTTTTTTCATAATTTCTCATTTAATTTCTATATAACTCTTTTTTTTTTGTTTTCCTTTCATCTGCAGTCAGTCCTAGGACTATAAGCAAATTTGTTAGGCGATTGTTATAGTTAATAATACTTATTAAAAATATAAATAATGATATCGATAAAAGTAATGATTTCGTACCCAGGAAACATCCCTATTGTCATCCTTTGAAAAAAAGAAGATAGAGATCAAGTAATCAATATATTTCAAAATAATCAAATACAATCCAAACCTTTTTCTTCTTTGAGCTAGTCTGGCTCAGGATCTCTTCGTCAGACGATATACTGTCCAGCGAGATGGTCTCCAAGTGCTCCCTGGAAGACGCGCTGGAGGACTCCGTGTCAGACGGCGGCTCTGCTCCGTCGAGAATCGCGCAAAGACGCTTGGAGCTTATTCCTAAGAGCTGGAGACCAATTTCAGTATATTTGGTCAAATCAATTATGCACTTAATAGTTTTTTTTATTTTGTAATAAGGTGGCAAACAAGCAGGCAGTTGCAGCCATTGATGTTAAGTGCTTAAGCAATGACTGAAGCCTATAGACACTAACTCAAAGACAAGAAGTCAATATGCAGATGCGTTGCCACTCAGTTGACTGTCTCTGTGATAAGGTAACACGGTAGTGCTGAACACTACCATTTGGCAGCAAATAGATTAGGTAATGCGGTGGTGCCTACGCCCTTGACCACTGTAACTCTACCACCAGTAGAGTTATTTGTACTAATTTATCATACATCGATAGGCATCGATTGGAGGCATTTGAAATGTGGTATTGGAGGAGAATGGAGAAAATCAGCTGGACGGAGAAGAAAACCAATGAAGAGGTACTTGCTTTGGTGAAAGGAGAGACAAATTTTGAAGATGATAGAAAACCTGGTGCGACACCACGATTACATCATGACAATCATGGAAGGGAAAATTGAAGAAAAGAGAAGCAGAGGGAGACCAAGTAGAAGTTAAAAAGAGCAAGTAAAGGAAAAAGTTGTGTCGTACCAGGGTGTCAAGTAGTTAGCATAGGATAGAGAACGCTGGCGGTTAATCCACCAACAAGAGCATTTGGTTTTATGTTATGGAAATGGTAACAAGCGTTCAGTTCACATTGATGTTAAGTGATGACTGCAGCCTATAGACAGCCACACAAAGACCAAGGGCAAAATGCAGATGCGTTACCACTCCTGAGGCCTAAGCTGTTATGCCTCTGTGCCGGAAATTACAGGGCCGTACATTACCACCTGACCGGAACACGATAGTGCTGAGCACTACCATTTAGCGGCAAGTATATTAGGTAATGCGGTGGTGCCTACACCCGCTAGCTCCGTCACTGGAGCTCTTCCACCAGTATAAAGCATAGCTTTTTTTTTTAATTTTTATTATTAGCCTCTACCCTTTATAAGTCTTAAATAAACACTGATCATACATTTTTAGGTTTTATAGTAGTATAACATTCTTTTAATTTTTAATAAAAGTACTTACCTCTTCTGTGCATAACTCTTGTAGATTATCCACACTTAAGTTCCTGACGCATTCTGGTGCCATAACCCTTACTTCTTTATGTTTTAGTACTGAAAACACTTGGTGCATAAGTTCGACTCTATCATGTATATAATAGGCCAAATCATGCTCTTCAGCGTCTTTCGTGTGCGAAGTAGACGTTTCTCCGGCTTCTTTTTTTATTTTATGTCGTTTAATACGCTTCATTTTGTAGTAATATACCAAAACACTGAATTACAATACAAATTACAATACTAAAAATACCTATTTCAAGTTTAATGATACATAACATAATCCGGTGATTTAGAAATGTGTTTAATATTTGGTATATCTGTCAATAACCAAGTATTTAGTTAAATTTTTGGATTGCATGGTACTTCCGAACATAGGTGAATTATAATGCCGAATTTGACGTGATTACAGTCGCGTTCAGTAGGAATTTTAAGTTATTATTTGTCTTGAATGTAGAAGAATTAAATGGTAAAAGATTGCAAAAAATGTCCTATTAAGAAAAAATCTGTTTAAGCCAGTTCGCACAAACATAATAAAACAGTTAACATGAGGAAAATTCATCGGATCTATAAAAACATACATTATTTTCTGTTCTGTATTCGCAGAGAAGTAACCTTTTTTTATATAGTTCTTTTTAAATTTTGACATGAATCAATACCAAGATGTGTCATAACTAGACATTAGTAAAAATAATGATATAAAAATTGTGCAAACATTACTATAGATACACCCTTTGAAATGTTTAAAATAAAATAACAAAATTCGTTCTTCAATGGGCAAAATGCACCTGGAGGACTTTCTGAGTACATGTTTAGATCAAGGTATCCAAACTGCATTTCAAACCCTCCTGCTGCATTTATGTCCAAAAATCATAGCTTTTATTCCCTCACATCCGAAAATAATCGAAAAAATATCAAATCAGCAAGTATTTAAACTGTAAGTGAACGCAGCTCTATTCAAATTCGACGTACTTTGGCGCCCTAGAATAGAAATCAAAATGGCCGTCACAACATTGTACGAATGCGAGGATTTTTTGATTGTGAATAAACCATGCGACATGTATATTAATTCGGATGATGAAACTGAAAAGGTAAACTTTTCTATTCTTGCTTTTGGTGCATTATTTTTGCTTTTGTTCACAAGGTTAATTATTTTGAGGTTATAATTATGTACATAGACCAATAAATGTATACGTTATTTTGGTTATTGGTCTGTGATGTATACAGGAACCATAGTGTAGATAGAACAACAGGATGAGCTATTGATTAGCAACTTAGCAACGATACATCGATGTTGTATTTGAAAAAAAAATCGATTTTAACATCGACAACAATAGATTAAATAAAAAATAAAAAAATAAAATACGCTTACACTCACAGCCCCACAGTAGGTATAAATCTGTGTCGTGGGTGCCGTTGTACACATACAACACATACACAAACATCCAGACCCGAAACAAATATCTGTAGGCCATACAAATATTTGTCCCGGGGCGGGGATCGAACCCGCGATCCTTCGAATCAAGAATCTGGGTCGTCAAGATTATAGTGTAAAAATGCTCAGCTTTCAGGCATCCATTATAAAAATATATATATAGTCATAAAAATAAAAAACAAATAAACCTATTTCTTTATGCTTAAAGCGAAAAAAATCAAAAAAAATCGACGTGTGGCAAACGGGGACTGACTGCCGCGGTAAAGCTATTGCGTAGCATTTTGTATCAGCTTATGCAATTATAATTATTTATTTATTTTATTTATGCAGTATTTCTTTTTTTCTTTGATATATATCAAAGAAAAAAAGAATATTGATATAAAAAATAATTATTGATATAAAAAAAATTATGCAGTATTTTTTTTTTTCTTTGATATATATCAAAGAAGAAAAGAATATTGATATAAAAAATAATTATTGATATAAAAAAAATATTTCAAACAATCCAATCCTTTTATTAAATAAAAAAGTTAATATTGTTTGAAATATTTTTTTTATTTTACAATACTTAAAAACAGCTGCTTATGTATTCGACCGATTTTGGAGCAGCTCGTCTAGATTCGTGCGAGCTTCGTAGAGTCGTACAATACGTCTAGTTGCACGCACACAAACACCGTGTCGAAGACTGCCGAAAAGAAATGACGTTAGACAATGCACGCCCTTCAAGCCACACCTCCGTGCCCGTCGGAGTGGGGAGCGTGAGGTTTTTTCGTTACGGAATTTCTGGATTCGGTCCACGCGCTCAAGGCCCTCGATAGAAGCTATGCAATCGCTTAACTACATACCTACTTCATATTTTTTTCTATTCCTGATTCTTATCACTGAAGTATGTAAATATATATTTTTTTCATATCCCTGTATTGGAATCATGGCTGATAAAACTGCAATAAACTATTAGTTTGGTACAATAAGTCCATGGTTTGGTATAAATAAAATCAAAGGTGTAATCTTAATATATCTTTTATCTATACTAATATTACACAGATAAAAAAATTGTGTTTTTGTGCATTTGTAACGTTTTCAACAAAACTACTGGACCGATTCCAAAAATTCTTTCACCATTACGAAGCTGCATCTTTACTGAGTGACACAGGCTACATACATTACATTCATTGCACCCGTGCGAAGCCGGGCGAGCCGCTAGTAAACAATAAATCTAATACAGTATGTTCTTAGGTTTTCGCGAGCTACACTCATTGAAATAAAACTAGTTTTCGGATAAACATTTTAGTTTAATATACGCTACATAAATCCGAAAACCAGTGCTGGATAAAGCCGGTGCGGGGCCCGTAACAAATGTGTGGCATGGAGCCCTAGTTACACTGACTACTGAAATTTAAGATGTTAATAAAAGGAACCACTACTATTACGCAGGAGGTCCTGGGTTCGATTCCCGGGTCGGGTCTATCAGAGATAACGGTTAAAAATCCTTTATCTCTGCTTCTATTGGGATTTTTCCATTTTCTGGAAGTTTCCCAGTACCCCGGAGTATGGTAATGTGCCCGAAGATGGCAACAGGTTCGCCACCTGTTACATGGGCCAAAAAACGTAACCGGCGAGTCGTGGGTGTTTGCATGTATGATTGAATGCATGCATTTACCTCTGCCTACCCCTTCGGGGATTACAGGCGTGAAGTTACGTTACGTTTAATAAAAGGAACATTTACGAAAAGGAATCCAAAACAATATTAGGGGATTCCCTCTGTTAGTATTGCGGTATTGCCAACTTGCAACATAATAATATACCTATATGTATAATTACAGTGTGGCCAACGCTCACTTTGAGAATAGCTAAGGTGTATTACATATTTGTGGTTTTTTTTGGGTACAAGAGCGCCCCCCCCCCAAGGCGCGGGGCCCTTAGCATTTGCTGCCTCCTGCTATATGGGTAATCCGGTACTGCCGAAAACTAGTTTTATTTCAATGAATAAATCTAATCTTATTTCACCAACAGAATACAGTAACCTGCCACATTGCGTCCCACGACTCTCACCTCTCCACATCATCACAGCCGTTACACTTCGTCCAACGTCTGGACTACTCCACTAGTGGTGTACTCTGTATAGCGAAGAATAAAACGGCGGCGGCGGGCGCGGGGAGGTTGTTCGAGAAGAGGTTGACTAGGAAATATTATTTGGCTGTCGTCAGGGGTCATGTTGACTTCGAGCTGGCCGATATACAGTATGACGTTGGTAAGTTTAAACTGTATTCTTTTACAAAGAAAAGCAAAAAAAAACGAAATTAAAATACAGCGGTTATTTTTATATATGGCGACCCGCCCCGGCTTCGCACGGGTAACATTTATTATAGATATAAACCTTCCTCAGAAAACTCTTCTTCCAACATTTCAAACATTCCAACATTTCAAACAAGAACAAAATTCGCAACATATCGAGCACAGAAGCATTACACCTGAGGCCTCAGGAGTGGTAACGCATGTGCATTTTGACTTTGGTCTTTGTGTAGGTGTCTATAGGCTGCAGTCATCACTTAACATCAACGTGAACTGCATGATTGTTTGCCAGAACCATTACATTAAAAAAGAAAAAAATAGCGGCAAGTTAAGGTTTATTACGCTTCTAAACTCAACAGCTAAAAAAATCCTATGCTCTCTTTATTTCTTTTCTTATGTTCTACAAAGGAGTGGACCCATCGTCGGAGTACAGTCACAAGATGACAGTCCGCGTAGGCCCCTTGTGTCCGGTGGGCTCCCCTCGCGCCGCCCACACGCGGGCACTGGCGCTCGAGACCGGCTACTACTGCGGTGCTCCAGTCACTGTAGTCTTATTAAAGCCTATTACAGGTGAGTGATTTAGTCCTTTTGAAGTGACTTCTTATAACGCGATTGGAAAAAAAATGATTTTATATAATCTGCGCGCACCGACAGATAAAAGCGACAGTCTGAAGTTAGTTGCTTAACAGATAAAAGCAACAGTCTAAAGTTGGTTGTAGTGCTGTTAAAGCCTATTACAGGTTAGTGATGTAGTCCTTTTAAAGTTATTACTTCTTTTAACGCGACAGGAAAAAAAAAATTTATAATCTGTTCGCACCGACAGATAAAAGCGAGTCTGAAGTTAGTTGTTAAACTTTTTTTTGTCATTTTGTTTTATTTCTGGTATATTGGAGTGTACATTGGATTGACATGCTATTTTCAGAGAGTTGGCCGCCTTACGCACAATGTACTTATATTTTTCTTACACTCACAATCCCGCATTAGGTTTTACCTTATGGGGAGGCTTTGGCCCAGCTGTGGCCATCTTTAGGCTGATATGATGATTTGAAGTTGTGTAAATTATCCATAGAGCAACACAGGCCAACGGCCGCGGCGGCGGACTGGAGGGGAGTAGCCATATGCAGGCTTTCCCCTCTGTCAAAGTACAAGGTACGACAGGCATAGGACCAAAATGGTCCTATGCCTGTCGCCCAGATATTTTAAATGATATTCTGTTCAGGTCGAAGTGTGAGTTGCGTAGTAATAGACGATTTTTGTAGTGTGAGTGTGTGTCACACGTATTTCCCCTCCGCAAAAAATGACAGACTTTTGCATCGGTATTTAGCGCTATGGCTACTTCCCTCCGGTCTGCCGCGGCGGCCAGTGGCCCGCGTTGCTCTATGTTATTATCCAATTGGGCAGGTCGTCGACATCAGCTGCGAGTACACTGTCGCGCCATAGGACACACGATACTGGGAGACTACACGTATAGTAACACGGCGGACAGTGCTCCACATCGGATGTTCTTGCATGCTACTAGGTTTGTATCTTTGAATAAAACAAACAAGTCGTCAACACCCGAACACTTATCGCTTGTTCCGCGCTTTCACTTGCGCTTGATGTCGTGCTTGCAGCCGGATTTGTATTTGAAAATGTAAAGTTTTATTTAAACTATATAAATAGAAATATTAATGAAATTTATTCACTATAAATTAAGTTAGCAGCTTAATTATATTATATTTCTTTAATTGGAATATTATCACGTCGTAAATTAGGTTTTTCGTTTTAGGTAAGACGCTGAATAAATATTAGAAGCAGCTACAAGTAATTTTCTGGTTCACTGGTCATTCTATTCTACACCGGCCATTCTTATATACTGTGCCTATTTGATCACCAGATTTTGGCAGAATGACCTCTACTGTGGTATTTGCCAATTAGAATCAGAATCAGAAACTCATTTTTTTCATTTAGGGTGACAGGCACCTCTTATGACACGTCAAAAACAAACAAAATAAATTAAAGTGAATAACAATTGATATACATGTCAAACAAGATAAAAAATATATGTAAAGTCAAGAATATCACTAAGATAAAACTAAACGTAATAAACTAATGTAAAAAGAATATCAGTAGAATGTCTCATTTCCCCTTTGCAAACTGATAACCAAGAGTAAAAAGGAAAGAAAAAGAGTCATTCAATCAAAACATTAAAATAAAGTTAGGACAGTCGTAGATATTTTTTTTTTTTCATGTTTGTAGTAACTAGATTTTTCGGCGGCTTAACGTGCCCTCCGAAGCACGGAAACGCGCATTTAATTTGCCACTAGCGGTCACCCATCACACTACCCGACCGCGCTCGTAGTGCATAACCGAGTAGATCGCTTACGATCTACACCAGCCGCTGGGCCATGCGCGCTGCATGATCCCATTACAGTAGTATAACTATGGATTTTATTGTTTCCATTTTCAGATTAGTGCTACCACTACCGAAACCACTAGACATTCAAACGCCTGAGCCATTTTTTATCGATCCGGAGTTCAGTACGAAATGGAAACCAGACCGCGTGTTGTACAAATACAGGAGTAAAGAGGACTTCATATTGGTGTGCGATCTGATTGACAGGCCATACACTATCGGCGTCAAATATAAGGTGTTTGCTTATAAAGAATAAAGGAACTACGACAGAAACTTATTTTTTATTTATTTTAAACTAGCTGTGCTCGCGGCTGTAGAAGAATTTAACAAAATTATTGTTCAGTACAACGCGGACTAAGACGTGGGCACAGCTAGTATAATATAATTCATAAATAAAAATAAGTTAAGCCTTATTACACGAGCCAGTGAAAGTCCCGTCAAAATCGGTCTAGCTGTTCCCAAGATTAGCTGGAGCAAATAGACAAACATTGTAAATAAAATTCTTTGATATATACCGTGTGTGGAGGAACGGGTGGAAGTGTTCCTCTGACGAAAAGGGAGGATCCTCCGACCAGGCGAGGTGGTAGTGCCTGGTGGGCCGCGGCCCAACGTTTGACGTTGGGAAGTTGTGTATAAGCCAACTCTTGAGAAATCTTCGTATGTGCGATGTAATTTGACTGCACGCCATCTATCGTACTAGACAAGTACTGTAAGGTTTCATTGTATTCCACTAGTTGGCGCCTTAATGTAGTGGACGCTACACGTGTATACATACATATACAAACATACACTAGTGGTAGAGTTCCAGTGTAGGAGCTCGAAGGTGTATACACCGCCGCGTTACCAAATCTATCTGCCACCGCTCGTGTTCCGGTTAGATGATAAAGTATGGCCCCGTAATAACTATCAGACTAATGTCTCAGTGGTGTAAACGCATCTGCATTTTGACCCCTGGTCTTTGTGTGGTTGTGTATAGGCAGCAGTCATCACTTAACATCAATGTGAACTGCAAGCTTGTTTGCCACCTTCATTACTCACCAACAAGAATAGATAAGACACCAATTTTAACTCGTCTGCGAATAAAAGTAAGCTTTGTATTAAAAAAAAAGTCTTAAGGTGCAATTCCGTGCATCGCGATCGATCGCAGCGCAATCAGATTATAGGTGCAGTATGAAAATGTATGGCACCGCTGCCGTGGCTCGCTACAGACGCGCGTGGCCAACAACTGTCGTGAGCCGCGCGCGGCCGTACCGTACCATACTTAGAACTGTCAGTAAAGTATGAATTTCGACAGTTCTTAGCGTACTTTCAATTCAATTCAATTCTATATTTGCCAACTAAGTTTATACAAAGATCTTAAATTAAATTTTTACAGTACTTAGTTACCTTTTCCAGGTGCGAATTCTTATTCTAATATTAATTATTATTATTATATAACATTCATCAAGCATTTTAATTTTGTTTTTTAATTATTCATTATAAAGAGTAAAATTAATGTTAGCTCCTCATAATTGTCTTATACATATATTATAAACATACACAGTGTGCGCGCCGACCGTTTATTGAAAAATAAATTAATCGATGTAATTCAATTTATTTATTTTATTCACTCTGAGCATTTAAAAAGTTGTCTAATCATTTACAATTTTTTATTTTATTTCTTAGGTTATTAAACTTTAAATGTAAAAATAATTATTTTATGTTATCTTATTATTATTCATTTTTGTGGTACACATAGTTATAAAAAGCTTAAATTAACTTTTGGCTACAGGTTCTTTAAAGTATTCTTCAACGGAATAAAAACGATTCGATATTAAATAATTCTTCAATCGTTTCTAAAAAGTAAGCAATTTCGTTTCCTGTGTAATTTCTACTGGTAGTTTATTAAATATTTTTATTGCCATGTGATACGGACTTTTACTAAGCATTTTTATTCTAGAGGCAGGCAAATATAATCTTCGTTTTCCACGCGTATTGATATTATGTATCTCTTCTACTTTTGTAAAATCTTTTATATTTTTAAAGGCAAATTTGCAGGTTTCATAAATGTAAATCGACGGGAGTGTTATAAGTTGATATTTTTGAAAATAAGGTTTACAGCTAGTTGGATTATCGATTTGAGCTATGATTCTAACGCATTTCTTTTGTAATACAAATAATTCATTAATATTGACACTATTTCCCCATAACATCACACCGTATGTCAGTCGTGAATACGCGTATGCGTAATATGCGGACATAGCAGTACTTATGTTAGTGCTACATTTTAATTGAAAAAGCGCGTATATAAATTTTGATAGACTTTATGTACTCTATATTATTATGTGATTTCCAGTTTATATTTGAATCGATGAGTAAATTCGCTGTGTCTACAGTTTCTAAAGGTATGTTTTGAAAATTGATGTTAAAAGAAAGAGAAGGGGTTTTATAAGATTTAAATTGTATTATTTTCGTTTTGCTATTATTTATTTCAAGATTGTGATCCTGAAGCCAATCGGTCACTGTTTGTAAGATTTCTTGAAATTCAGAATTAATATCATTGTAATTTTCTAATTTTTTAAGTATAGATAGGTCATACACTCTCTGCCTACCCCGTTAGGGGCCTGGCGTGAAGATACATACATACATAGATAGGTCATCTGCAAACATGACAGGTAGAGTGTTTTCATTTTTCAAGTGTTTAGGTAGGTAATTTATATAGATCAAAAACTGAACGCACCCTAGCACACTTCCTTGTGGGATAGAGCAACAAAGTAAAGTCGTAGGGCGACATTCACAGACCACACTACTTTACTTTCGAGAAAAGTACGCTTCAAACTGTCAAAACCCTTAGATTTCTGACAGTTCTAAGCATACTTTGCTCAAAGTACAGTCGTAGTGCGGTCTGTGAATCTCACCCGTAGGCCGGTTTGTGAATCTCACCATTAGAGTCGCTAATCAGACTTTGAACATAAGTTTTCAACTTTTAACATCGATGTTCATCGAGTATCCCTCCTACAATTTCTTATTGTCTATGGTCTACGTTAGGGATGGGCAAATGGGAAAAAAGACGATTTATATTGTATCAATATTTTAAAAATATCGATACAATGTATATCGTAAGCAATTATCTATTTGACTCATGCTGTTATACTTGAGGAGCTTTTTTTTTTTGGATCGTTTTTCCGGTTATTGGGCCTCTTAATGTGACGTGCCGCATGATTACAAACAGCAGAGCTTTATAAAATATATCGATTTTGATATCCGAAAAAAATATTGATATCGATTATTTTCAGAAAAAATATCGATTTTCTTGCAAACAAATAACAAAAACAAATATTTTTTTGACTCCTAGTAAAGTCCCCATCGCTTTACTGGAGCCATCTCATCATATTCCACACGGAAGCATTTAATAATCGTCATCAAAATTCAAAATTCAAAATTCAGATCATTTATTTCAATGGTCTACAAGGACACTTTTGCATTGTCGGATTATAAGCTACCTAGAGAGAATGACTTATAATAATAATCCAATAGGTATTAATAAATACCAATATAATAATAATATTTAACCAATATGTGAATAATCAAATTTTTCAATTCCTTCATAGAAGATAAAGAAAAATCTGTTCGTCATAATCATATTCATTAGTATTTAGAAGAAATAAAGATTTAAAAAACTACTGCAGATTGGCTGTTAAGGACTTGAATCCGTGGCCGTAAAACAATTATAAAATAAATAGAAAAAAAAACAAATAATTTTCTGTCAAATTTTGTCCTGTTGTAAATTGAAATTAAAATACTGATTACTGATTTTGTGCTATCCACACTTAATTTTAAAGCTTGTCGTATAATTAAAGAGGAGCTCTGATTACACAGCGTTAATATGGAATGCCTACAACTGTTTGCTATTTCAAAATTAAATTTCTAGTATTTAGTGAACTGCTGAACTGGTAAATAATTGACAGAGAATTATGAACACTATGATGGCAAATGAAGAACGTGCCGCAGTGGATGTGGCTGTAAAATTAGAAATTATGGAATCGGAGGATGATTATAATGCCATGTAAGTAAAGACCCTGTATATTATGTATGTATTTATTACATTGCATGTCATAGGTGTTAAAAGATCTTCTACTATAATACAAAAGTACAAGAGACGCCCTGTAAGGGCACAGCAAACTTAAGGGGGCGACTAGTTGCCTTCATCATCCATATTTAAGACCTGTGCTCTTGTCGGTGGAATAACCACCAGCGTTCTCTATCCTTGGCCAACCTCTTGACATCCTGGTATGACACACCTTTTACTTTTTCCTTGACTTGGTGTATATAACTTCTTCTTGGTCTCCCTCTGCTTCTCTTTCCTTCAATTTTCCCTTCAATGATTGTCATGATGTAATTGTCGTGTCGCACCTGGTGGCCCAGCATTCTGCCTCGTCTGTTTTCTATTATGTTCAATATTTGTTTCTTCTCTCTCACCAAAGCAAGTACCTCTTCATTGGTTTTCTTCTCTGTCCAGCTTATTCTCTCCATCCTCCTCCAACGTTACATTTCAAACGCCTTAAACCGATCCCTATCCTTCTGTGTCATGGTCCAGGTCTCGCATCCGTATGGCAATGCTCCATATGTAAGATTTAATCAATCATTTTTTTTTGTTAGTCGCCTTATTCGTAATAAAATGTGATGATTCTGGAACAGTTACAACAACTTCTTTCATTTGATATGTCACACGACACAGTTTACTATTTTTTTTTAATGTTCTGATCGCGTAAGGGGGATGTTTTTTCTGTATGTAATGAAGGTGGCAAACAAGCATGAAGTTCACAATGATGTTAAGTGATGACTGCAGCCTATAGATACTTACACAAAGACCAGAGGTCCAAATGTAAATGCCACCCCTCATACCTTAATTTTTAAGTCTCTGTGATTAGTTATTACGAGGCCATACATTACCACTTAACTGGAACACGATGGTGTTAAACACTACCATTTGGCTGCAGATAGATTAGGTAATTTGGTGGTGCCTACGCCCTCTAGCTCCTACACTCGAACTCTACCACCAGTAGAATCCCCCAATACCTTTATACCCTATACCTTTTTACTGGTGGTAGAGCTCTGGTGACGGAGCTCGCGGGCGTAGGCACAACCGCATTACCTAATATACTTGCCGCTAAATGGTAGTGTTTAGCAATATCGTGTTCCGGTCAGGTGGTAATGTACGGCCCTGTAATTTCTGGCACAGAGGCATAACACCTTACGCGTCAAGAGTGGTAACGCATCTGCATTTTGATCTTGGTCTTTGTGTGGGTGTATAGGCTGCAGTCATCACTTAAATCAATGTGAACTGCACGCTTGTAAAACCCCTATCATTACCTTTGATTATAGAAAGTGGTAAATCTTTTTCCAGGTCACTCTTAGAACTAGCAGAGAGCGTCCAATCCGATGAACTAACACTAGCAGAAGTAGAAAGTCAGTTCACTTCAACACAGAACAGCGAACTCGCCTGCCGTATCTGTCTATGCATTGTTCCACGTCCAGCCATGTTCGGTCATTTGAAGGCCGCTCACAACTTCCGACGCATCAAATTCTGGTGTCACGGCTGCAGTCATGAGCTTGAAAACCGAATAGCTTTGCGCCAGCATCGCGCCAATTGCAAACCGACGCCGCGTCGTGAAAGGATCACTTTTAGGCGACTTATCTCAGAGTTGGAAGGGCTAGACGGAGACACAACGATAACTTGCTGTCCTATTTGCACACGAGAGTTTGCGCGATGTGAATTGAAGGATCATTTGATTGCTGAGCATAGCACACCTGATTCGATTGCGGCCTGTCCCTTGTGTGATCCACCTAAGATGTTTAAATCGAGGTTGACTCTACGGGAGCATGTGAAACTGGTGCATCAGGCGGTTGAAGATTCAGAGCAGTGCGATCAGTGCGGACAGAAGTTTAGATCGCAGAAGTATTTGGCTAATCATAAGAGGAATGTTCATCCTAGCGGTAAGTTGGTTTTGTTTCTTAAACCGTCAATAAATAATTTTATTTTCCATGTTTTTATTCTACCACTTTGTCGGCGTGATTAAGGTGTATACTTGTGCCAAATTTCAAGTCTCTAGTACCAATACTTTTTCGCTAAACCGCGGACGGACAGACAGACATGGCTAAACTATAAGGGTTCCTTGTTTACTTCGGAATCCTAATTAGGTAATGCGGAGGTGCCTACGTCCCGCGAGCTCTCAGTAAAATCTGCAACCTTTGTTATGTATGTATCTTCACGCCAGGTCCCTAACAGGGTAGGCAGAGAGTGTGGCGCGCCAGATATCCCGGTCCTGACATACCTCCCGTGCCTCATCTACCTTCATCATTCTCTTCATACATGCACGCCGATTCCTAACACTTGACCGCACCATCAGACAGAACTCGACCTTTGTTATAACTTGCTATATTTTGATTCTGCAGGCAATAAGATTCACAAATGCGATACTTGCGGCAAAATCTTCAAGAGCCACCTCTGCCTGTACCAGCACACGAAGTACGTGCACCCTCCGGAGAGCGCCACAGTGGCGTGTCCCCACTGCCCCCACAAGCTGTTCAAGTCCAAGATCAACTTACAACAGCATCTCAAGGTCGCTCATGGACGCAGGAAGGACAAGAATTGAGAAAAAAATTTAGAAAAGATATATCTACACTAGCGGCCCGCCCTGGCTTCGCGCGGTTGCAATATTACCTACCCTCCCCTATTCATGTGGGGTGATGTTATATAGCCTAGTCTTCCTCGATAAATGGGCTATCTAAAACTGAAAGATTTTTTCAAATCGGACCAGTAGTTCCTGAGATTAGCGCGTTCAAGCAAACTAACACACTCTTCAGCTTTATATTATTAAGTATAGATAAGATTAGGATGAATCGTCATAAGTTGTAAATAAGACAAAAAAGAAGCGCGCATTGCCCCGCGGCTGGTGTAGATCGGAAAAGATCTACTCGGTTAAGCGATACGGCCGCGGTCGGGTTTGTGATGGGTGACCGCTAGTGGCAAATTAAAATGCGCGTTTCCATGTTTCGGAGGGCACGTTAAGCCGTCGGTCCCAGTTGCTATCGATAGATAGCAGTCGTTAAACCTTGTCGGAGGTGTTATGGGCGGTTTGAGAAACAAAGGGAGAGACTCGTGCCCAGCAGTGGGACGTATAATGGGTTTCCATTATTATTTATTATTATCTCTACATTAGAAAAGATAAGGATGTATCATCATTAAGTTGTAAATAAGACAAAATAATACAAAAAAACGTGCAATTCTCACAGTAGAAGTGAAACCTTCAAAACGGACAAGTTCCACGTTGGGGCCGCACCTAGTACACTATATCAGAAGATAGAGAAAAATACTTAAAATCATGGAAAAATAATCCCTACTATCCCTACTAATATTATAAATGCGAAAGTAACTGTCTGTCTGTCTGTTACCTTTTCACGTCCAAACGACTGAACCGATTTTAAAGAAATTTGGTACAGACATAGAGCTGACTTTGAGAAAGAACATAGGCTACTTAGTTATTTATAAAACGACATCCACGCGGCACCAGCAATAAATAAAATAAAAACAAACTTATATTTCTCCACAAACATTAGGCTTAAAAAAACTACTTTAAAAATTACTTGAATCGCTGTTTTTTTTTTTTTGTTGGAAATATATATTTTATGTAAATTTTGTATGTTAACAATATGTCAGCATATTGCATGACATTCTTGTTTTTGGAATATACCCACGATAATTAATTGAAGGTATAATAACTGCCTCAGTAGCGTAGTGGTAGCAGGCCACTACTATTACGCTGGAGGTCCTGGGTTCGATTCCCGGGTCGGGGACTATCAGAGATTCGGTTAAAATCCTTTATCTCTGCTTCTATTGCGATTTTTCCATTTTCTGGAAGTTTCCCAGTACCCCGGAGTTTGGTAATGTGCCCGGAGATGGCAACAGGTTCGCCACCTGTTACATGGGCCAAAACGTAACCGGCGAGTCGTGGGTGTTTGCATGTATGATTGAATGCATGCATTTACCTCTGCCTACCCCTTCGGGGATTATAGGCGTGAAGTTACGTTCTTTATATAATAACCGATTTGAATAGCTGAAAATTACAATACAATACATTAAAATTATTTAGTATTTTATGCTTCTCTCAATATAGTATACAAGGTGCGGGCCTAAGCTCCATACATTTTGGAACGTCTCCTTTTCATTATTATGTAGTAAGTAACTTAAAATAAAACACCATTCAATTCATATACTATGTTTTAATTCTGTCAACACAGCCAATCCACAGACCACAATATCGATAAGCTTACACTAGACACAGAGTTTAATACAAACATTTTGGGATATTATTTATACACAGGATCATCATCTGCCAACATGAGTTAAAATCTATGATCTAATGTCCAATACCTAACAAGAAATATTGCTCTTACTGGTGGTAGAGCTCCAGTGACGGAGCTCGCGGGCGTAGGCACCACCGCATTACCTAATATACTTGCCGCTAAATTGTAGTGTTCAGTACTATCGTGTTCCGGTCAGGTAATGTACGGCACAGAGGCATAACACCTTAGGCCTCAGGAGTGGTAACGCATCTGCATATCGACCTCGGTCTTTGTGTGGGTGTCTATAGGCTGCAGTCATCACTTAACATCAATGTGAACTGCATGCTTGTTTGCCACTTCCATAACATAAAAAATAATGCACATCGACCGTAATATATGTCATAATCAGGTTTGCAGCATATTTGGATTAACGAAATAATTCAGCAGTGGGATCATAACATCATGACCTATTAGCAAGACTTTCTACTATTTCGGGTTTGTAGAGCGTTAACTCGTTCGCACCTTACCGATGTCAGAGACTATGTAATAACTAGCTGACCCGGCAAACTTCGTATTGCCTCACAATAAAATGAGTCAAAGGTTTGATAGATACGGGCTATTTGTATAGAAAAATGGAATTTAATGTAGAGATTCTCGTGGGAATGAGTGATTTTCCCGCAGTAAAAAGTAGCCTAAACGTTGGCCAGGCTTAGTATCTACACACCACAAAAAGTTTCATTCGAATTCGTCCAGTATTTTAGGAGATTAGCCTGGACAAAGGGTCAAACAGACAGACAAAATATTTAAAAATCATTGAAAAGTGTTCTAATACTATTTTAACATCGCCACCAATTGGTTTTTCGTAAATATATACAATGTACCGACACGCGGATTTTACTGTTTTATTATACGAGTATGTATAGATACTACGTATAGAATGGACACTTCGACATCCCGCCCGATTTGCTCGCATCACTCAACCCCTTCCCCTCTTAGGGGCCGTTCAAGTATTACGTCAGCACTATGGGGGGGGGTGGGGGAGTCTTTGCTCTGCTTATTTTGGATGACATGGGGGGTAGGGGAGTCTAGATGATGATTACGTCATCGGTAGTTATTGACTTATTACATCAGTAAAATCTAATCTCTATGCTAAATCTATTTTCTTATTTTTAAAATATTAATTGTAACATTATAATTATAATATTTAAAAAACAATACATTAATTGAAAAATGTTTACGTAAGCATCGGGGAAGGGGGGGTAAGAGCTTTGCTTACTTTTGCTGACAAGGGGGATGGGGGGGGTAAAGAATTGTAAAAAATCTGCTTACGTAATACTTGAACGGCCCCTTATGGGCGACGGTTGGTATTTTGTACGTGCTACGCACACAGGTGCGCGTGTAAATACACGTCACTGATTAATGTCTGTGTAATAGAGACCAAATTAAGCGTTACGTTGTATGGCATTTTGGCGGAGTGTCCGCGGTGTGACGACGTGACGTTTGTGAACCATTTTGATCAAGTTTTGACCAATACCGCACTATTAGTGCTCACGTAGGCAGTGTGCAGCAGAGATAACGCTCTACGAAGTCGAAACTAGTTGATTGTCTCTTTCTTAAGCTGGATGTGTTTTCCCATAATAAAGCCTAGACACTAGGGAACATACCCATACTACGTGACACAATCAGGTGGGAATGAATTACGAGAAAATTCAAAGAGGGGGGGGGGGCACCCATGGTATTAGGTAAGATCCCCATCTTACCTAATACCATGGGTGACCACAGAGACGAGGGATGGGGTTAACTAACTTGATTTTCCTACTAACACTGGTCAACTACCCTTTTCTGTACATTTTATGTAAATATATTCGTGTGAGTGAAATAAAATTGAAATTTCGTTGCACATATTTATACATGTGATTGTTATAATACAATACTGTGCTTCGTTGCACTAACAATATGTCGTTGTGATTGTCTTGTCTTTTGATGTGAACAGAAACACTGATTAATTATAAAAACAACAATTTTTAAATTGGACCCTCATTAAACTACCGATCATTATCTATTCTATTGATGTTCCTCTTCAATCACCATACGTTGGCAGAATTACCCTAAACAAGTTAGCAGTTGCCCGTAGTGTTGTTGCAATAATCGTCTATCGATAGTATTGTGAACTATCGTGACCTCGAAAAAATAGTCACACTATCGATAGGACCATCGAAAATATCGACATGCTGCAATACTATCGATAGTATCGATTGTCAAAAATAAGCAATACTGTTGCAAGAGAGACGAACAACCGCGACGATATCAAAGTCGCCAAAAAAACAAGTTAGAAATCCCCGCCTCTAAACTTAAGATATATCACGCAGGGCCTTATGCTATGTGCGTTAAAATTTTTAATAAACTACCAGGAAATATAAGAGAATCCAAAAATAGCCCAAATTTTATTAAAATATTAAAAGAGTATCTCCTCAAAAAATGTTTCTACAAACTATCAGAATATTTTGAAAACACTGATGACTGGCTAAAAATATAAATATATAAATGCTTAAAAATGAATCGGTTTGCTCTCACTGCATTAAATGGATTGCAATACCCAAATAGGGTTCATTTGTAACATTCTAACAAAAATGTAATATACCACCATTATAATTATTGTAATTACCTACTGTAACAAATGAAAGCAATAAATATTGAGTATTGAGTATTTTTGACAATCGATACTATCGATAGTATTGCAGCATGTCGATATTTTCGATAGTACTATCACGCTATCGACTATTTTTCGAGGTCAAAGCAACACTAGTTGCCAGTCATCCAAAAAAAAGAAGAAGAAATTAAATAGTATGGGTACGTTCTGTTAGCAAAACGGTATATTTTGTTTACTCAAGCTGATGGGTTAACAAATTTGTAGGTTCCAAACGTGTCCAATCTCCAAACAAAAATAATATCCCTGATCCGAGCAAAAATCACAATCACTGAATCCGATCCCGGAGTAGACCCACGCTCCATCCTATCAATAATTGTAGTCATCTTCTGGATTGTACTTGTTCTCGTCTTCTGGCTCCTGCTTGATCTGGACTTCCATCGCTGGCATGTTGAAGTCGGGGTAATCTGGTCACAAAGAAACAAGTTTGAAGCAAAATCTTACCATTTTTCTATGATAATTCAATACACATAGTATTACAATTTTACTGGCGTAGGCACCACCTCATTACCTAGTTTACTTGCCGCTAAAAAATAATTAAAAGAGCATTTTGTAGTGGTTGGTCCACTACAAAATGCTCTTTTAATTATTTTTACTATGAATCTAAACTCTAAACCATTCTCAAAACACATACGATAAAGAATCATCAAAATTGGTCCAGCAGTTAAGGACGAGTTCAGTGACATATCTACACAACGACATTGCTACGGCCTTTGACCGGGTCTGGCACAGGGCACTTCTCGCGAAACTTCCATCCTACGGTCTTCCCGAGAGGCTATGCAACTGGACAGCCAGCTTTCTGTCTGAGTGTTATATACGAGTCTTAGTTGACTGTCAGCGCTCAGACAGACCTATCAACGCTGGTGTGCCGCAAGGCTCTGTGCTATCTCCCACGCTTTTTCTTCTGCACATCAATGAAATGTTGGAGCAAAACTCCAATTTTCATTGCTAGACCGATGATAGTACGGGATATGCACACTACACTAGCCGTGCACATGCCTCTCGGACACTTATCGAGGAAAGAAGGACTAGACTTGTGTCTGAAATCGAGCACTCCCTGGAGCGGGTCTCGGATTGGGGTCGACTTAATTTAATGCAGTTCAACCCCTCGAGGACACAAGTCTGCAAGTTCACCGCTAAAAAAACGCCATGCATTGTAGCACCACAGTTCCAGGGCATTCCGATCGCCGTTGGTAAGAGTATCTGTATCCTGGGCGTTGACATATCGAACGAAGTGCAATTCGGGAATCACATTGAGTGTAAGTAGGGGTGCTTAACAAAGCCAGGCAGTATTCACTTTCACTTCGGGGCAGCTACTACTTACTACTCATACTCATTTGTGGGCGGGAGCCCCCAAATACTAGCTTGGTCCACTTGACTCCCTACAAAAACGCGCCGTTCGTATTGTTAACGATCCAGGACTTACTGACAGGCTCGAACATCTGAGCCTACGCAGAGACATTGGGAGTCTGTGCGTGTTGTACCGTCTCTACAATGGTGAGTGCTCTGCTAAACTATTTGACATGGTCCTACACCGTACTACCCGCCGAAGAGAGAAGTTCCACTCACACCGACTGGACACCTGGCAGTGTTCAACGGTGCGGTTTTCACGTTCGTTCCTGCCCAGAACGTGTAAATTGTGGAACGAACTTCCCTCTGAGGTGTTCCCTAGGTGCTACATTAAGAGGTTCTTCAAAAATGGCGTCAAAGGAGTCCTTCAGGGCTGGCAGCGCGTTGGCAACTCCCCTGGTGTTGCAAATGTTCATAGGCGACGGTGACCACTTTCCATCAAGTGGCCCGTCTGCTTGTCTGTCAACCTACAGACATAAAAAAACACACGCACACCAAAAAAAAGATGAGTGAATGACACAATTTCATTTAGGAATTGAAATGAAAATAAGAATGCAGTCTTCATTTCTTCGTTAATTAGGTATTTAAGTCGAATATTATTAATCAAAATAAAAGAATTGAATACTATTAATCGAAATTTATTTTAAACAGTGAGGTTAATTTTTATAAAAAAAATATTTGGACGCTGTTTCCCCAACAACCGGTTTTATAGCTCATCATATACCAATACAGCATTGCTAAAAAGTCGTTTGCTGGTACATTTGATGGAAGAGAAGATAGGTATTGTAAAGATACAGTTCTGTAAAGCCCCGATTATTTCGATTTTTTAAGTTGAGTACGCGTATAAACAAAATGTATGTCAATAAAATTAAAACAAACAATCAAGGAACAGCGCCGGTGGCGGGTGGGAAGGTCTCGCTCGCCTGTTCGGCACCGCGCGGTGGCGTGTGCGTTGCCGTCGATATGCGACGCGCATGCGCAACAAAATTCCTCATAAATTCCTCTTAAATTTTGAGGAAGCGGTAGCGGAAGAGGAGTTTTTGATTTTAATTTTTGAGGATGCGGAAACGGTTGAGTATCCCAAAATATTGCGGAACTTCCTCATTATGAGGAAGAGGAAGAGGAATCCTCAGCAACCATAGTTATGACGCGATGAATAAACTCACCTAATACTGCGAGTTCTCAAGTGAGAAAGGTATCCCCCCTCTTCCCTTCTCCCGAAGGAAGGAGAGGGTTTATTCCCGGGTATCTATCTCTCTATTTGGGCCAGCAGTTGGTAGGTAGGTACGCGTACGCGGGCTATTTGAAGCTGTTCCTCTTGATGTAAGCATCTTGACAAAATAGGGGACGAGACCCGTGGTTTGAGTCCAGGTGGAACCGACGGAGAGGGTCCGGGGATCTCAATTTTTCTTTCTAGCATGGGACAAAACGACATTGACTCGACTCACCATCAAGAGGCTCCTCCTTAATCTTAATGTCCTCGGCCTTAACCTTCGGCTCCTTGCGCTCCTTGTCGCGTCGCGAGCGCTTCTTGTCGCGGTCGCGGTCGCGGTCCTTGTCGCGGTCGCGGCGCTCGCCACGCTCGCCGCGCTCTCCGCGCTCGCCGCGCTCGGCGCGCTCGCGACGTCGCTCCGAGCGTGAGCGCGAACGACGTCTCCGCCGACTGGGGTAACAATATCAATGAGTTCATAATTAAAAAAAACTTTAAAAATGAATATGGTATGAAAGTTTGGGTTAACTTTGTCAAGACGTAAATAATTATTAAACCAAACACAAATTAGCGATTAAAACTAGAATGGGTTAATCCGTTTTAAACACACACAGGCGGCTCCGGGGGTGGACCACACTCATCTATCGGCGGAGATGGACCACACATATAACCTGTCGGCGGGGGTGGACCACACTCATTACTTGTCGGCGGGGGTGGACCACACACATTACCTTTCGGCGAGGATAGATCACACCACCGTCAGCAGGGGTGGACCACACACATCTGTCAGCAGGGGTGGACCACACATTACCTGTTAGCGGGCTCTTCGTCGCGCGGCTTGTCCCGCTCGCGCTCGCGGCGCCGGGGGTGGACCACACACATCTGCCAGCAGGGGTGGACCGCACATTACCTGTCAGCGGGCTCTTCGTCGCGCGGCTTGTCCCGCTCGCACTCGCGGCGCCGGGGGTGGACCACACACATCTGCCAGCAGGGGTGGACCGCACATTACCTGTCAGCGGGCTCTTCGTCGCGCGGCTTGTCCCGCTCGCACTCGCGGCGCCGGGGGTGGACCACACACATCTGCCAGCAGGGGTGGACCGCACATTACCTGTCAGCGGGCTCTTCGTCGCGCGGCTTGTCCCGCTCGCGCTCACGGCGCCGGGGGTGGACCACACACATCTGCCAGCAGGGGTGGACCGCACATTACCTGTCAGCGGGCTCTTCGTCGCGCGGCTTGTCCCGCTCGCGCTCGCGGCGCCGGGGGTGGACCACACACATCTGCCAGCAGGGGTGGACCGCACATTACCTGTCAGCGGGCTCTTCCTCGCGCGGCTTGTCCCGCTCGCGCTCGCGGCGCCGGGGGTGGACCACACACATCTGCCAGCAGGGGTGGACCGCACATTACCTGTCAGCGGGCTCTTCCTCGCGCGGCTTGTCCCGCTCGCGCTCGCGGCGCCGGGGGTGGACCACACACATCTGCCAGCAGGGGTGGACCGCACATTACCTGTCAGCGGGCTCTTCCTCGCGCGGCTTGTCCCGCTCGCGCTCGCGGTCGCGGCGCCGGGGGTGGACCACACACATCTGCCAGCAGGGGTGGACCGCACATTACCTGTCAGCGGGCTCTTCCTCGCGCGGCTTGTCCCGCTCGCGCTCGCGGTCGCGGCGCCGCGTGCGCGAGCCCGAGCGGCGGCGGGAGCGGGAGCGGGTGCGTTGTCGGCGGACCGCTGGAACAGTACGCACATAATTATTATTTACCCCTGATTCAAAGTGTCTTTGTAGAGTTTGTAGACGAATTTGAAATATTGGAATTCTGAAATGCCTCAGTAGCATAGTGGTAGCAGGCCACTACTACTACCCAGGACCTCCTATCAGACCTATCAGAGATAACGGTTTAAAGGTTTAAAATCCTTTATCTCTGGTTCTATAGGGATTTTTCCATTTTCTGGAAGTTTCCCAGTACCAGAGAATATGTAATAATACTACGTATAGAATGGACACTTCGACGTCCCGCCCGATTTCCCCGCATCACCCAACCTCCTCCCCTCTTATGGGGATTTTCTACGTGCTACGCTCGCAGGTGCACGTGTAAATACACGTCACTGATTGTAATCTGTGTAATAGAGACCAAATTAAGCGTTTGTATGGAATTTTGGCGGAGTGTCCGCGGTGTGCCAGTACCTCAGAGTTTGGTAATGTGCCCGGAGATGGCAACAGGTTCGCCACCTGTTGAATGGGCCAAAGCGTAACCGGCGAGTCGTGGGTGTTTGCATGTATGCTTGAATGCATGCATTTACCTCTGCCTGCCCCTTCGTGGATTACAGGCGTGAAGTTACGGTTTAATTGTTTTTTTTTTATATAATGGAATTGGTAAACAAGAATGCAGTTCACGTTGATGTTAAGTGATGACTGCAGCCTATAGACACACACAAAGACGAAGGTCAAAATGCAGATGCGTTACCATTCCTGAGGCCTAAGGTGTTACGTCTCTGTGCCGGAAATTACAGGGTTGTACATTACCACCTGGTCGGAACACGATACACTGCTAATGGTAAATGGTAAATGGTAGTGCTGAACACTACCATTTAGCGGCAAGTATATTAAAATTAAATTAATTAAATTAAAATTTAAATACGCTTACACTCACAGCCTTACAGTAGGTATAAACCTGTGTCGTGGGTGCCGTTGTACACATACAACACATACACAAACACCCAGACCCGAAACAAATATCTGTAGGCCATACAAATATTTGTCCCGGTGCGGGGATCGAACCCGCGACCCTTCGAATCAAACAGTCATCTCACACCGCTGGACTAACCGGGTCGTCAAATATATTGCGGTGGTGCCTACGCCCGCGAGCTCCGTCACTGGAGCTCTGCCACCAGTAATAGTATTATATGCGGTATACTGACGGTCGCGGTCGTGCCGCGGGCGGTCCGTGTCGCGCTGCTCGAGGCGGTACCGTTCCCGCTCGCGCTCGTTGTCCTCGCGCCCCGAGTGCTTGATGTTGACGTCGGCCCCTCCGCGGCGGGTGCCACCCAAACCACCGCCTGGAATATATACACATAATATATTAATTATCGATACGTTCAACATGTAACGGGAATAATGCACACTCTCTGACACCCCGATTAGAAAATTGAGTTATAATCATAAAACAGGAACTAAAATTACATGTTTACGTTTTAATAAATATTTTTATTTAAGAAATAAGTTGTCCTCAATTTGTACGAACAGTATGCACACCCTACGCACGCATACTTACTCAATACAATGACCGCAATAAAGTACAAACCTACTTACACACGCACACTGTCGCAGTGCGATGTACCGTAACCCGCGCTCGCTAATAATAAGATTAATTTTCACTATTTTATTTCTTAAATTATTATTTATAATAAAATGCACGTCTCAACGAGTTATGATGAACTTATTTATGTTGTTGAATTGTTGTAGAAATGGGTGACCATAACTTACTCAAATGTTATTAATTTTGGAAATATAAATCCTATACTAAAGATGCATTAAATCGATCCGGTTATCGATTCTGAACAAACTAGTTTCGGGTTGTACATTTAATCTTGTTACACGTTGTATAGATATACAATCCATAATGCTCACCCAAGCGGCGCGGCAGCCACCCCTTGACGGTGCGAGCGCGCTCCACGTCGACCAATACTCGCTTACCGTCAATCTTTTTACCGTCCGCGTGCTTGTAAGCGGCTGAAAATTGTAATATACACTGTTAGGACGTTCACGCCGAATATACATTGTAGAATCTTTCTTGTGAACCTTTCAAAGTTGGGTAATTGATTAAATGTTGTAATAGGTTATTTGAGTGTATATTTCGATTTAGAGAACATATTTGGAAAATAAACTACTGAATTTCTTTTGGTGGGGTTTCTTCTAGTTCGTTAAATTATTAAGTGTATGTTTGGAATTATTTAGTGTTTATTTCAATTTCTGTACCATTTATTATTTATTTCTATTTATTGTTAAACTTTTGTACATCAAAAATACGATAAGAAATAGATTGTTTACAAATATTTGATGGGAAAACAGCTATTACGATCAATAATTTTGTTTCATATTTATGTAGAATATAATTATTTAGTGTTGATTTTGCAATGTACTATTTAATTAATTTGTATATTTGAAGTTTAGGCTTACCATGTTTTACCACATCTTTACTTACCATTTGCTTTTCATAGTTATATTAAAGAAGGCTCACAAGAAAGATCGTTTAAATTGAATTAAAAAATAGGCGTAAATAGTTTTTTTACCAACAAAAAACCTATGTACGCCCAAATTAAAACAACGTATTATATACAGACATAGATTACTAAAAATGATCTCGACCAGAAATACAAAACAC
The DNA here is from genome assembly GCA_036365455.1 of Macrosoma leucophasiata. Classification (NCBI taxonomy): domain Eukaryota; kingdom Metazoa; phylum Arthropoda; class Insecta; order Lepidoptera; family Hedylidae; genus Macrosoma; species Macrosoma leucophasiata. The sequence continues at coordinate 7,431,139 of JAWQUS010000029.1, forward strand.
TAATAAATAACATTGGAACATTTTTGGAAAACCTTCCAATTTTCAGATACCTTAGATACCTACCGACCAAGCCGAGAGACTCCACGATGTATGAGAGTAATCAAAATGTCATACCTACCGTAGGTACTTACTTTCCCATATCTTTTTTACTTACGTTCGTTAATTGAAATTTATTGTAAACGCAGTAACCGGTGCGAGATGAAACCATTACCTGGTGCGCTTTACTTACTTTGTCCATAGCGCAACATTAAAAAACTTAAGAATAATTCAAATTAAAAAAAAAAAGTATACCATTTGAAGTGACTACATTTCGCGTTGAGAATATTTGAAATACGTCTATTTAATTTGAAATAATGCACGCTATTAACGACACTATGGAAGTAATACTATAAAGCTCATATTTATTTGGATATAATTTTACATGAGCGTATTGGGTTGGACCACAAAATCCATGCAAGCACCAAATAGTATATTACAAATTATTTTACCTAAAATCATAGTCTGATATTTATAAAACTTTTTAACAAATATCTTTTAATGTAAAATGTACTTACATTATTCTTTAAGACCTTGTCTACTTGAGCGGGCAATCAACGAGCACAGAGGGCGCTCTCAGCCTAAATAAAGTTAGCGCAACTGCCTAAAGTAGACCCCTGTGGGTCTGAACCTCGGCTTAGGGGATTGCAGACGGACACATAAGACATATGCGATTGGAGGCGGTGCAACTTTTGCTCTAATCATCGGTTGGTTTCTATAAAACCATCAAATTCTATCTTTAAGTCATAGACTAACGGCCCACCCCGGCTTCGCGCGGTTGCAATGTTACCTACCCTCTCGTAGTCATATTAACGTGATGATATATAGCCTAAAGCCTTCCTCGATAAATGGGCTATCAAACACTGAAAAATTATTTCATTAAATAAACAGTTCCTGAGATTAGCGCGTTAAAGCAAACAAAAAAACAAACTCTTCAGCTTTATATTAGTATAGATTTTAACTAAATTACTTACTTTTTTAGCCTCACTTTGACGGGAATAGGTAATCGAAATAATAATGAAATGGGGGAATAGTTGCAGCTAACACATTTATCACCCCATTCAACATTTTTCCATAAACGTAACAGTACTAATAAACTAAACGCACGAGGTTTGACTTGAAATATGGTTCGAATTGTGTAACTATCGGACATACGTTTGAATTACTTCCATAGTTTTGTTTTCTCCATAGAATCAATCGATTACGACGTTTCAAATGTGCATATTTCGAAAATATTACCAACCTAATATACCAACTTACACCACATCGATTTTTTTAACAGCACCAACTTACTTTTACCAAAAAGAACAAAATATACGAAGTTTCCACAGAATCTACCATTTGGACAATCATTTTTTTACAGTAAAGTTGTATGCAGTCTTACCCACATACAAACCTAATTCTCGCCGGTATGTGAGTCGGTAGGGTCTTTACGGCTGGGTCTGTGGTCTGAATAGAACAAAAAACCACTAATTAATGATGGATCAACAATCACGGACGTTCTGCGACCGGCTGGAGGGGATTTATGTGTTATTTTTTTCTAATGTATTCTAGAGTGTATATTTGGGTAATATAATACTTTTTTTTAATGTTATGATGGTAGCAAACTAGCATGCATTTCACATTGACTGTAAGTGTATACGGCTACCTATGAAAATCTACACGCAAAGGTTAAATGCAAACGCGTTCTCTGTCATCAATTTTACTGTTGATAGAGGTCCAGTGACGTTCGCGGGCGTTGGCACCATCGCATTACATAATCTTCTTGCCACTAAATGATAGTGTTCAACACTATCGTGGTCCGATCAGGTGGTAATGTATGACCATGTAATTTTCGGCACAGAGGAATAATAATACCTTAGGCTTCAGGGGTGGTAACGCATCTACATTGAAATCTCTGGCTTCAAGTAGATGTTTATAGGTTACAATATTACTTACCTTCAATGTAAGCTGTATGCTTGTTTGTCACTTCATGAGGTTAAAAATAAATATTTGGTTTGATAATGCAGACGCGTGAACTGAGGTCTGATTTGCTTTGTCCCTTGAATTATCATTACGGGGCCACAATTACATCAGCATCTAACGAAAAACAATAGCGCTGTACACTAGCATTTAGGGGCAGAAAGGTTAGGTAATGGGGTGGCGCCTACGGTCCCACAATAGAAATCGTTAAAAAAATATATTTGGGTTATACAAAGTTAAAACGACGAGAATTTTTTGGGAGATTTGAAGTTTCTAATATTTTTATTTGGGGTTTTGGTACTTGTTGACTCAATGATGAAAATGCAATTATAACCTGTAAATTAAAAGTGGCAAAAAGACAATACAGAATTAAAAAATGAAACATTTCCAATATGTCTCGTGTTGCCAACTAATCTAAACACGAAAGTATTAAACACTAGTTTGGCAGTAGATTAGATAAAGTGAAGTGGTGGTGGGCTTGAGTTACTCTGGAGCTAACAGTAAAACTAAATGATACAACCTATAATTTGGTTTATGACCATTAAAAAATAAATTTTAGTATTTCTTTTCCCGTAACTTTAGCGACCTAATAATTATAAAACTCATTGCAGATTTAAGTAAACACAAAATCCCCTCCAAAAAGTCCTATACCCCCCAAAACTTATGTTAAAAATGGTTATCATCGTCATCATATATTTAGTAGAATTTCGCTTACATATATATACGTTTTCAATAGTGAATAACGCAATTGAACATATTTTTAATAAACACAATCTTAAACGACGCTTTTAAATAAATATTTATGAACAGAATCAACCCAAACAACTTTAAAAATCTTTTCTTGATCTCAACTGTCAAGAAATATCATTGATTTCTTAGTAAGTATTATCAAGGTATAATCCGATATATTCGATAGTTCGACACTGTCCGGCAAAACGTTTGTCGAATTACCGGGGGTCCACTGTATTAGAAAACTTAGAATACTACATGATATGGTTTCTATAATTATGTTTTTACTTTTTAGCAAATAATTTTTATATAACTCAGCTCCATTATCATTTGATTTAAAAGTTTAGAGTATTAATATTAGACTATTCAGGTATATTGTTCGAATGAGATCCTAAATATATAATGACTATGAATTATTTTATGGGAATGGTCGCATTATTTACCTGAATTGCTTTATTATTTGTCTTAAGGGGGAAGCGGTTGTATACATCGTATGATAAAATTATACAGTGTATAATTAAATTATACATTGCATATTATTTTCACTTGTCTATTTTTAACATTAAATATGTAGGTATATATTTAAAAGAAATAATTTGAAACGGAACACATTAGGGCTGGTCAGAAATATGCTTATATTTATGTGTAATTATTATAAAATGTTTTACGTTAAAAATTCCACTATTTTAACACATAAAAACACAATTATACACAAGTTTTGACAATATCATGCTGCAATACGGCTCCTCCCGCGTCCCTGCCAAAACTTTACAAATACCCAATACCGAATGGTATGGCGCCGCACCCTTCGGCCTAACCTGGCAGCCTTATTTTGTCCGTTTGTAAAATAGAGAATGCAACATTCTTTTATATATCGTATAATCATACCTATTTTAATTATTAAGTATTTTTAGACGATTATTTATTAAATCATTTACATTGACATATTAATCAATGTATCTATTAGTTATTCACAATTTTTTGTAATTTAAACGGTCACAAGAAAACTATAATTACCATATTAAAAAAAAAAATTTTTTTTAGACCAGCCCCCCTTTTTTATAGCCAACAACCGCGTCCCCCACCATGGTAACAGTGTAACAACTCACAGTGCATATCCCGTTCGTGTTCGTACTCAATGAAAGCGTACCCGCGCGGCTTGCTGGTGTCTTTGTCGAACACCATGTATATCTGGAAGAGAACAGATGCGTTAAGAACATATGGCCCAAGAGATACTGAACCCCCCGAACCATTGGCCCTGTAAGGCTAGAAATTTTTGTAGGGACGAATCATAAGATGCTAATTACAAAAAACATCGCCTGGCAAGGATTAACCCTGCACGCCATCATTTTTGTAAATGTAAAAAAAATAATAAATAATCTTGCTGTAATATTAAAAGTATTATATGATCATAATAGCATTTTAGCGCTAAAGCACTCTATATAACCCACTATAAAGTTATAGAGGCCAGAACCCTACTATAGCAGTGCTATAAGTACAAAACAAGGCCGACATTCTACAGCCGATTGTTGAAATTGACATTAGGCGCCTTCCATTCATCGACCAAAACGACCGTAACGCCCTTTGTATTGTTCCACCTGAGACCAGTGGTCGTCGCGAGCGGTCGTTTGACGTTGGCGACCGCATTGCGTCCACTCCGATCCATCAATATTTTGTGCTTTCACCAAAACGGCAATTTCAGCGGCCTTGGTCGCAGTCGTTGCGGTCGATTAATGGAACGAAGCTAGGAAGTGCGCGATTTTTAGAACATGACTTTATGTCACCTGTCACATTGATTTTTTTCGAAATAAAGTCATTTTTACACGTCTTATAGAGCATTTTAACTAATTAATGCTATAAACCTTCTATAAGGGTTTGTTATGAATAAGACCGTTATTGTATTGGCAGACCCGGCATATGTTATGCCGGGTCAGCTAGCATAAAATAAAAAACTCACTTTTTTAATAGCTCCGTATCCCTCAAACTCTCTCCTAAGTTTAGATTCTGATGTATCATAATTCTGTGGACAAGAGAAATAAAAACTATTATTGTGTGGATGTATAAAAGCAGCCACGGTTGGGGTAGCACATAGAGGTCCATATTCCATACCACTTGCCAAGCCTCTAATGGCCTCTACTGTTGGCCAAGAGATCCCATAGGCCTCTCTTCTGCTTTGTTTAGTAAGCCATTTATAAGCACTTCTAATATAATATATTACGTAATTTAAAATTCAAGCTAGAATCATGATCTTGAATGGACTGGCACTGGCTCTGTAGTGGTTTATTCCCGCTGTCCCTCTGTAGTTGGGTCCTACAGGGCTATCTCCTGTTACATATGTCTTACAAGGCTATCTCCTGTTACAAGTGTCCCACAGGGCTATCTCCTGTTACATGTGTCCCACAGGGCTATCTCCTGTTACAAGTGTTCCACAGGGCTATCACCTGTTACATGTGTCCCACAGGGCTATCTCCTGTTACAAGTGTTCCACAGGGCTATCACCTGTTACATGTGTCCCACAGGGCTATCTCCTGTTACAAGTGTTCCACAGGGCTATCACCTGTTACATGTGTCCCACAGGGCTATCTCCTGTTACAAGTGTCCCACAGGGCTATCTCCTGTTACATGAGTCCCACAAGGCTATCTCCTGTTACAAGTGTCCCACAGGGCTATCACCTGTTACATGTGTCCCACAGGGCTAGCTCCTGTTACATGTGTCCCACAGGGCTATCTCCTGTTCCAAGAGTCCCAAGAGTACAAAAAAGTTTGTGTGAATGAATGTGTGTTTGTGTGAACGGGTGTATGTATATGTGTGTGAAGATACTAAATAATAAGTTACAACTCACAATTCGAGCAACAAACAGTGTCTTGAACGGGTCGGCAGTGGCTCTGCCGTTTGTTGAGGGGTCCCACAGGGCTATCTCCTGTTCCAGTTTGTAAGCCGTCTGTTCGGCTCGTTCGCGGCGTCGCCTCTCCAGGCGCTCCTCTCTGGTCTCCACCCGAGTTGGTGGTGGTGTTTCTGATGGATGCTGTGCGGATTAAGAGAAAGAATTAGGAATTGCTCAGAACAGACCACAATAGAAATCACTAGAGGCCTATCACCAGAGGTATATTTTATCTGCCTACTAATACTGGAAGTTTTTTTTTTTGTGCCCTTTTTGATCTGCATTCAGTCCCAGGACTATAAGCAAATTTGTTAGGCGATTGTAACATTGCGAGGGGTCTCCCCAGTGGGAGGCACTCCTATTTTACCATCGAGAACGCAAAGTCTGGATGTCATAGCGTTTAAGGTGTTCACTGTACTTGATTTTTGTTAATTCGGCAGCCAAGTCATTTGGGTGGTTGTCGAGATTTTGTAGTTAGTGGAAGACTGCTGGATCTCTTCCTTTACTGTTTTAATTTCCAAAGCTTCATGTATTTCAGAATTCGTGAGTAACCATGGAGCATTCGACAAGGTACGTAATATGCCATTTTGCAATCTCTGTATAGTAGTTAAATTGGAGTTACAAGCTTAGCTTTTTTAATGGTGGTATAGCTCCAGTGACGGAGCTCGTGGGCGTTGGCACCACCGCATTACCTAAGATACTTGCCGCTAAATGGTAGTGTTCAGCACTATCGTGTTCCGGTCAGGTGGTAATGTACGGCCCTGTAATTTTCGGCACAGAGGCATAACACCTAAGTCTTAGGAGTGGTAACGCATCTGCATTTCGACCTTGGTCTTTGTGTGGGTGTCTATATGCTGCAGTCATCGCATAACATCAATGTGAACTGCATGTTTGCCACTTCCTATACATAAAAAAAAAGCGCTTCCCCGAAGTTGTATCCCATACGTCAATACATGATACATGTTTGAGGATCGTTTTATAGATAAAGAGCTTGTTGTCAACAGAAAGTTTGGAATTGCGTGCGAATACTGAATGTTATTATCATTTCGTTTGTTCTGCCGAATGCCAGAATCTTTTTGGGAATCATCCTTAAAAAATCCACTTTCTTCCATGATTTTTAGTAGGGTGATAGAAAAAGTGGCCCGTAATGATATGTGGCATTGTCACATTAACTCACAAATTTTTAATGAATATTGGAAAAAAAAAAAACCTATTTGATAAAAAAAAAACTATCTGACAAAATAAGAACCGAAATAATTAAAAAATACACCAAAACAAAGGATGTTACTGTTACCATCAAGAAGCTAAAGTGGAAATGGGCAGGACATACAATAAGAGGGAAGGAAAAATGGAGTAAACTTATAATGTACTGGTTCATAGGCAATAAGTGTAGGGAACGTGGGAGACCACCCTAAAGATGGGTGGACGATATTAAAATGATTGCAGGTTCTACATGGACTAGAAACGCCAAGGATAGAGATTCGTGGAAGGAGTTGGAGGAGGCCTTTGCTAATCCGGCAAACAATAAACTTAATTTAACAATTATTTTTAAACACTATATTGTAAATTTACTGTAAATTGACTATACTAAAGGCTTTTATATTATTGGAATGTTTTTTTTTTTATTTTTATGTAATGGAAGTGGCAAACAAGCATGCAGTTCACAATGATGTTAAGTGATAACTGCAGCCTAAAGACACTCACACAAAGACCAAGGTCAAAATAAATATATTTTATTTTTAAAGCAAAATTTTCTTTCCATTTTTCTTTAAAAATAAAATATATTTCACAAGCATGTGTTAATGCGAAATAATATAAAACAATTATTAAGGGTAAAAGCGACCTCTTTACGATATTCAATTAACTGAAAAGTCTATTATATTGGTTGCCTAACTAGCATAGTTGGTAATAGATGGCGCTGCTGCTACCATAAAGCAATGCAATAGATGTGAAGGAAAGATTTGACAAATCGGGCAGGGCTTCAGTAGCTCAATTGGAAGAGCGGCTGGACTAGATTCCCAGTAGGCCGCGAGTTCGAGTCTCGCCTGAAGTCAAATTTTTCTTTCCATTTTTCTTTAAAAATAAGACATTTTATTTAATTCTCTATTACAATTGATTTTTATTCTATTCTTTGAACTAACTATTATGTCCAAATAAACCACAATTGTTTTGTTAACACATTTATTGAGCTGAGTAGCAAAAACATAAGTCACATTTATATTTCACCTACCCACTATAATCATCTTATTATCGAATAAGGCAAATGAGTTTGGATAGAATATAAAACACATATATGAAACTAACCTAGACATAGAGCAACACCGGCCACCGACCACCGACCGCGGCGGACTGGAGGGGAGTAGCCATAGTATTTATTACCGATGCAAAACAGTCTGTAATTTTTAGCGGAAGAAAATGCGTGCGACACACGCACACTACAAAAATCATCTTCTACTACGAAACTCACACCTTGCCTTTAACAAAATACAGAAACAATTTCACACACACATTTAAACATCTAGGCGACAGGTAAAGGCCCATTTGGGGTTGTACTTTGACACAGGGGAAAGCCTGCTTGAGGCTACTCCCCTCCGATGTTGCTCTATGAATAAGAACGTACTAACTCAATGGATTGTGTATCTGAAATAAATAAATTGATTGACTGTGCACATGAGTTTTAGAAGCCAAGTTACGAATTAGTTTGTCTGTGTAACACATGTAACAATTTGTTTCGATATACCAAATTATATAGTACCAAAGTACAAAGTTAAAACATAAAACTTAATTGTTTTTTTTTATATTATTTCGCATTAACACATGCTTGTGAAATATATTTTATTTTTAAAGAAAAATGGAAAGAAAAATTTGACTTCAAAGCGAAGCAAAGAGCGGCTGGACTAGATTCCGAGTAGGTCGCGAGTTCGAGTCTCGCCTGAAGTCAAAATTTTTCTTTCCATTTCTCTTTAAAAATAAAATACATAAAACTTAAGTTATCAACTGTCCTATAACAGCCATTTATCTTGTAGAATAACAAGCCGGCATGTTTTTATTAAGACTATTGTTGATTCATTTGCCGGAGCCTGCCAGTCTGCATACGCTACTGGTAATGACTAGTAGGTTTAGCAAAATTCTATCATTTCTCACTCATTTATGATAATTTTATTATTATTTAAAAACATTTTTTTTTATTTAACCTTTTTTAGGGTTCCGTACCTTAAAAGGTAAAAAGGAATCACTTGTGCGTCTGCTGTCTGTCTGTCCGTCTGTCACAGCCAATTTGCTCCGAAACTACTCTACCGATTGAGTTGAAATTTGATGAATATATGTAAATTGGTGACCCAAAGATGAACACATCAAGTAAAATAATAAATTTTAAACAAGGGGGCCACTTTCAGTGGGTAAATCAGAAAATTAAAAAAAAAATTCACAAACTGTGTTGTTGGACATATCAAATGAAAGAGGTTGTTGTCAGCATCTCAGATATATTTTTTTTATAACTTTTGCATAAACAAATTTGAAGTTATTTAAGAAAAATGATGAAAATTGACCATTTCCCCTCCCCCCTATCTCCGAAACTACTAAACTTAAAATTTTGAAAAAAATGTGGAAAATAGTTCTGTGCCTATAGATTACTGGAAAACCTATAAGTTTGAGTATTCAAATTAAATCGAAAATTCTTAATAATATAACCCCCCCTGCCGGTACCACCGTAACGGCTATGTCCCTGCATTTTAAATCTGTAAATCTGTAATATTTTCGAAAATATTTATTTAAATTACGGAACCCTCACCATGCGAGTCGACATTGCACTTGTCCGGTTTTATTTTATCGCCAACCACCAGGAGCACATTTGAACGATAAATTGAAAATAAAACAAATCAATTACTTTAATCTTCATAGACATCATCAAAAATTTACCTGAATCGTTCTACTGCAGTAAGACAACTAAAATTTTATATATATCTTCACGACAAGGGTAGACAGAGAGGGTGGAATGTCAAATATCTGATTCTCGCTCATTTATATTCATTTGTCTTCATACATGAAAGTTTCCAAAGATCTCTCTTTTTTTGTTATGAAAATGGCAAACAAGCGTACAGCTCACATTGGTGTTAAGTGATGACTGCAGCCTATAGACACCCACAGAAAGACCAGAGGTCAAAATGGAGATGCATTACCACTCCTGAGGCCTAGGGTGTTATGTCTCTGTGCCGGGAATTACAGGGTCATACATACCACCTGACCGGAACACGATAGTGCTGAACTGCAAGTATATTAGTTAATGCGGTGGTGCCTACGCCCGCGAGCTCCATCACTAGAGCTCTATCACCAGTAAAAAAGGTACCATCTACCAGGGTCTCTGCAACAACCCCTACATAAAAATAATAAAAATTCTGTCTCCATATTCTATGAATTAAACTTCGCATTAATAGGCATGTCTGCCAGCATCACGTAGAACTCATTTAAAGAATCATGGCAAGTTTCATACATTGATTTGTACAAAAAAAGTTAGGAAAAGGTACAAGGTAAAACAGATTAGAAATATTATCTAGGGAACCTAAAGAACATTTTCTGGTATTTAAAATATTTTTAAATCACCGGAATAAAAATCGTGTTTCCTAACAACAGTAGAAGCACTCCATACTTCAAATTCAAACTTTTTATTGCGGAGAGTTAAAAATATTTTAAGTAGCAGGAAATATTGTTTAGGTTCACTGGTTAATATTTCCATGCCGTTTTACCGTGTACCTTTTTTTCATTTTTTCTGTACAAATCTTGCCATGATCCTTTCTTAAATCCGCTTTTGACGTGGGATTAAAAAAAAAAAGAACAAAAATGCAAATTCGAACTAACCTCAAATATATGTAGAAATGATCCAACGCCATCGTATCCTTTCTGTTTCTTCTCATGCGGGAGCTTCGCTGCCGGCGGCAGGTACGGGATAGGGTCCCGCGCGGCAAATAATGCCAACAAATTGGGTGGCAGAAATTGTGTCATCGTTACCACGCCATACAAAAAATCACTTAATTAAACCATTTACTAGACAATATCTTCACTGATTATGTGGTCAATGGTACACTAGAATCACTAGATGTGCTGTTGAATATAGTTTCGATCCCAATCACTGATTATTACGCTTGTTTTTTAGGGTTTTATTCACGATTTGTAAAACCATCCGCCATTAGACGCCGGTCAAAGACTTTTTCATTTTTCGCATTTTTTTATAAATAATTTATTCATGACCATAGATACAGAGTCTTTCAGTCGTATACATATTGAATTTCACATTTCTTTAAATTAATGAATATCCATATGGAAGATGACGATGATTAAATGCTTCCATGAGGAATATGATGAGATGATGGGGACCAGTAAAGCGATGGGGACTTTACTAGGAGTTTTTACGAAGTTTTGGAGGCAATACGAAAAATCACTTTTCACTTCACATAATATCACTTTCTTACACTCGTGAACATTATCGAATGCTTTATGATAAAAATCCCACCATTATGTGGTAAAGTAAAAAGTAACGATTCATAAAACCGGTATCGTACAACATTAATACTAGAAAGCTGGTATCATTATTTTGGAAATTGACTTTTGCATGTGTCAATTTAGTCCGTAGCGATAAAAAACAGACTTGTAATTGTGCACAATGTGATTTAAAATTGGGTTTTTATTTTTTGGAAACACTTTCAATTAGCATAGACAATAAAGCTAATGTACATCACGTCGGGCCGCACAATACCCATAGATGTAGTTGCTTATTCAATAAAATGATTGCTTATAATATATATTTTTTTTATGTCATAAAGTGTCGACTTTTGACATAAAAAAAATATATTTATATACGTTGTGTCTGTCGAGACAATCAAACGAACACCTGATGGAGAGTTACCACTGTCACCTATGAACATTTGCAACACCCAGCTCTGAAGCACAGCCCTGAAGGACTCTATTGGCGCCATTTTTGAAGAGCTCTATAATGTAGTACCAAAGGACACCTCAGAGGATTCAAATTCGTTCCACAATTTATAGGTTCACAATAATCGCAGAGTCCAGTCTGTGAGGATAGAATATCTCTCTTTGGTAGATAGTGCGATGTAAGAAATGAGATGGTGGTACCATATCGAACAGTTCAACAGAACACTCACCATTGTAGAATATGTACGTAAAAAAACTTATAGGCTCCCATTGTCTCTGCGCAAGCTCTGATGTTCGAGCCTGTCAGCACGTCCTAGGGCGTGATTCACAGACCACACTACGACTTTACTACGTACTTTGCTCAAAGTAAAGTCGTAGTGCGGTCTGTGAATCTCGCCCCTAGAGTCCTAGGTCGTTAACGATACGGATTTTTGACGATTTCGGACGATTCTTTATGGGGAGTCAAGTAGATCAAGCTGGTATTTGGGGGCTCCCACGCACAAATGGAGTAGTATTCCAGATAGGGCGACACTTGGCGCTTATAATGTTGTAATAAGCTACCCCGAAGTGAAATACTGCCTCGCGTTATTAAGCATTCCTAGCTTTTTGGATGCCAACTTGGTCTTACACTGTGTCTCTCAAATTGTATTTCGTTCGGTATGTCAACGCCCAGGATACTGATACTCTTGCCAATGGCAAGTGGAACTGTGGACCGACTTTGGCGGGACTTTTACTGGCAGATAGCTGATATATGTACTAAGGAGCATCTACGTTTTTTTTCATAATTATACTAGCTGTGCCGGTGAATTCGTCCAATATTTTTTTGTCAAATGCTACGCGGACGAAGTTGCGGGTACAGCTAGTGCATAAAGTATTACTTACCCCTATTCTTCTATTTATTTATTTTTATCTTAGCGTAATTTTCATAGGTACTATTCGTATGAACTTCCTTAGTACCAAGCCAGTATGAAGTAGATTTTATTTAAAAATGAATAACATAAACATTGTTTTAGATTTATACTCTTAAAAAAATAGTATAAGTTAGACTAATAACTTTAGTTTATTTTATACTATTATTATATCATTATTCTTACTAGTATTAAACGTAATTATTCGTTCAAATATTCTCAATAAAAAATTAAAGAACACCATACCCGGAAAAAAATTACAAAAATATATTTAATGAAAAAAAATACCTTAAAAATAAATATTCAACTATATTTCCGAACAAGTAAAATCGTGACAATTGTAGTTATCAAAATAGTGGTAACAGCAGTCAAGGATAATGTTATAAGGCGCATATTCCTGCCCAACATTGAATCTGCACCGTACACGCGGCCGCGCGTTATGATGGCATCCCTGTTCGGGCCCTGCGCGGGTTTCGGTTCCATCTCATCACCACAACTTTAGGAAAGATCCCCGCTTTCTTTTTTATTAATTTCTGACATCCATGTATTAACAAACAAGTTTGACAAATTTTTAAGTTTTATGTATTTTGCCTTCCTGTACAATAAAAACACACATTGATATTATTTTAAATATCTATTAGTTCAAGGTGGTTTTTGAACTCAAATCTGTTCACTATCGAAATGTGGGTAATGCCCATACGAAAGACAACATTACTTTTGATTTGCCAGTTAAATTTTGAATTTTGGCTTATGTAACAGGTGGCGAGCATTTTGACATCTCCAGGCACATTACCAAACGCCGAGGTTTTTGATTGTAGTTGGCAGACTAGCATGCAGTTCACACTGATGTTAAGTGAACTGCAGCCTACAGACACCCACACAAAGACCAGAGGTCAAAATGCAGAATGCTGAGGCCTAAGGTGTTATGCCTTTGTTCCGGAATTTACAAGGCCGTACATTACCATTTTGACGACCCGGTTAGTCTAGCGATGTGAGATGACCGTTTGATTCGAAGGATCGCGGGTTCGATCCCCGCACCGGGACAAATATTTGTATGGCCTACAGATATTTGTTTCGGGTCTGGGTGTTTGTGTATGTGTTGTATGTGCTTAACTGCCTCGGTAGCCTAGTGGTAGCAGGCCACTACTACTACGCTGAGGTCCTGGGTTCGATTCCCGGGTAGGGGGTTATCAGAGATAATGGTCAAAAGTCCTTTATCTCTGGTTCTATTGGGATTTTTCCATTTTCTGGAAATTTCCCAGTACCTCGAAGTTTGGTAATGTGCCCGGAGATGTCAACAGGCTCGCCACCTGTTACATGGGCCAAAACGTAACCGGCGAATCGTGGGTGTTTGCATGTATGCTTGAATGCATGCATTTACCTCTGCCTACCCCTTCGGGGCTTACAGGCGTGAAGTTACGTTGTATGTGTACAACGGCACCCACGACACAGGTTTATACCCACTGTAAGGCTGTGAGTGTTAGCGTATAAAAAAAAATAACCACCCGACCGGAACACGATAGTGTTGAACACTACCATTTAGCGCATATAAGGCAAAGCGGTACTACCTACGAGCTCCATCACCAGAGCTCTAACACCAGTAAAAGTTTATGTTTCAAAAGGCAGTTATTAGAATAAAACACATAAATAGTTAAATGTGTTCATTCATTTTCAGCAATGTAGCAACCACTACAATAACAGCCACGACAGTGCCTACCAATCCCACGGCGTAAATATATCGGATTTTCGAGCTCCGTCTTTGGGGTCTCAATTGTGTATCCGTTAAAACGTCTGAAGATTTAATAAGTTTAAGTTCATGCGTTTCCTTTGTATGAGTACAATGTACACACTGAGGTACGCAAACGCGTGCAGCTTAAAGAATTTATTTCTCAAAAGAATTACATCTAATTCACTTACAGAGAAACATTAAATTATATCTAAAAGTATAAGGTTTGCATTTAGCGTACAGAGTTACGAAACTAAGTGGGTATGTATTCACAAAACAAAATCTAATAAAAACTATGGAGCAGAACATGGATCTAGGGCGATCGTAACTCATAAATATAGTTACCTATTACGGGGCCATTACCATCGGCCGTGTGATTTCCGGAGGACACAGAGGCATCTCAGGAGTGGCAGTGGTCTTTGTGTAAGTGTGTATAGACTGCAGTTATCACTTAACATCAATGTGAACTGCATGCATGTTTGCCACTTTCGTTACATAAAAAAAATCTAACCGGATCACGCAATGATACGAGGGTGGATCCAAAAGTTCGAAGCCCGACCAAGAAAATGAAAGAAAAGTGGGTCTAATTTTATTTTTATTTTTCGACATAGTCTCCATCTAGCTCAACACACTTCTTCCACCTGAACTGCAACTAGTTTATGCCCTCGAAAAAAAAAGATTCCGGAAGGTCGGCGAAATACTCGTTTACTGCGACTATCACCTCATCTTTGGTCGAAAATTTCAAGCCACCCAAATGTTTTTTTTAAATTTGGAAATAAATGATAATCTGAGGGGGCTAAATCCGGCGAATAAGGTGTGTGGGGCAGCAATTCGTAGCCACAATCATGGATTACAGACATTGTTTCAACCGAAGTGTGAACACGTGCATTGTCTTGATGGAACAAAACTTTCTTACGCAACATTCCCGCCCTTATTTCTTTTATTTCTTCTCGTAGTCTTCGTAAAAGGTTACAATAATAACTAGAATTAATCGTTTGACCTTTCGGTAAATAATCTACAAAAATAATGTCCTTCGCATCCCAAAAAACAGAAGCCATGACTTTGTTAGTCGACAAAACGACTTTAGCCTTTTTCGGTGTAGGTGAGTCAGATCTTTTCCACTGTTTGCATTGTTGCTTTGATTCAGGAATATGGTGGTGAACCCAGCTTTCATCCATGGTAACAAATCTAGACAAAAAGTCCTCGGGATCAGTCTCAAAAAGTTCCAAACAGTCTCGCAAAATTGTGAATCGAACTCGTTTTTGTTTAGCTGAAAGCAACCTCGGGACCCAGCGAGCAGAAACCTTATGGAATCCCAATTCTTTTCGTTATTATGTGTTGCAACCGGCCGTAACTAATGTCTGTTGTCTCAGTTATCTTACCAATGGTCAAACGTCGATCACCCAGTACGAGATCACAAATTTTATCGATGTTTTCTTTCGTGGTAGAGGTTGTAGGCCGTCCACTCCAAGGATCATCTTCAATGCTCTCACGACCGCGCTTAAACTCAGCTACCCACTTCTTGACACTGGAATACGATGGAGCATACTCCCCCAAAGTGCCCACCATATCTTGATGGATGTCTTTTGGTGACAGGCCTTTTTTATTGAGGTACTTAATGACTGCACGATGTTCAATTTTCTCCATTATTGAAAATCGCGTCAGAATGCTTCAAACAAATAATCACAGAAAATTTATATTGTGCAGTATCGGAATGAAACTGCGTACAATAAATCAATAGAAGACATACTAACAAATGACGGTAAATTTAAAAAGATGTCTCCTTGTCGTTTGGGCCACGAACTTTTGTATCCACCCTCGTATTATAAAGTACTAGATTGGCAGTTTACGGCAGCGACGCGTACCCTCTTCGTATATGGCTTCCCACAGGCATATCTGACCTCAGTTCGCTGCCTGACATGAAGTGCGACAGACGCGTCACGCTCGTCCGTCAAACTTACTTAAAATGGCGAAATAATAGATTGGGGCAAGTCTTTTCGCATTATAGTATGTATGAACTTGTAATAAAATCTTTTTGGCTGTAGTATTTGTAACTGGCTGGTTTTGGTATCATTGAAAGTTAAAATTTTAAAGAACATAATTCCAAATTCAAATTAGGCAAATGTGTGATTTTCATTTATTTTTCGTACTGTCAAGATGAGTGAATCTAATGAAGAAATTCGATACATTTTAAAATTTTACTACAAAAAAGGAAAAATGCAACGCAAGCCGCGAAAAAAATTTGGGATCTTTATGGACCTAGTGCAGTGTCTGTGAGAGTAGCACAAATTTGGTTTAAGCGTTTTCAATCCGGAAAATTTGATGTCAAAGATGCACCTCGCTCTGGTCGCCCTATAATGGATAAAATGGATGCCATTTTTGAAAAAGTGGAGCAAGATCGACATATATCAGTAGTTACGACGTAGCTGAAGAACTGAGAATTGATCACAAAACAGTTTTGGCGCATTTGAAAAAAGCTGGGTACAAAAAAAAAGCTCGATATTTGGGTACCTCACGAACTCACTGAAAGAAACCTAATGAACCGTGTACTCATTTGTGATTCTTTATTACGACGTAATGAAACCGAATCATTTTTGAAGAAGCTGATAACTGGTGATGAAAAGTGGATCACGTACAAGAACGTGCGAAAAACGTCGTGATCAAAGGCCGGTCAGGCTTCACAGACTGTGGCGAAACCCGGGTTAACTCGCAATAAGGTGATGTTGTGTGTGTGGTGGGATTGGAAGGGCATTATTCATTATCAGCTATTACCATCAGGCAGGACTATCGATTCTGAACTCTACTGCGAACAACTGATGAGATTAAAGCAAGAAGTTGAGAGAAGGCGGCCGGAATTGATCAACAGAAGGGGTGTGGTGTTTCATCATGATAACGCTAGACCTCACACATCTATAGCCACTCAGCAAAAATTAAGAGAGTTTGGCTGGGAGGTGTGAATGCATCCGCCGTATAGTCCTGACCTTGCACCTTCAGATTTCCACCTGTTACGGTCTCTTCAGAATTCTTTATGCAATGTTAGGTTAACATCACGAGAAGACTGCCAAATCCACTTGTCGCGGTATTTTGATGAGAAGTCCCAAAATTTTTATAGCAATGGGATCATGTCCCTACCTACAAGATGGCAAAAGGTTATCGAACAAAATGGTACATACATACTTTAGTTAAATTTAAATAAACTATATTAAAAATGTTTATCTTAAAAAATGCGAAGAAACTTTTTCCCCAACCTAATATGTTGTTAAAAAATGTGTATCATGATCCGAAAAGAATGTTAATGCAAGTGACATTACATTTCACGAATAAATTCGCATAATTTTGATCATATTGCCTAAATTACATTAAAAAACAAAATAAATACATCGTGCACAATTTTCTCCATCGGTGTTGCTAGTAAAACACTTTGAAATTTGCCCACTTTTTAGGGAGTAAAGTTTATGAAAGAAGATTGATTCTATTCTGCCAGTGACCCGATTAATAATATGTAATTATTTGTCCAGCTAAAATCTTTTGTTAGTACGTCAAAATGATCTCAACTGCAAGGTGTCACCTCAGATCGTGTTCACGCACTAACAAAAGATTTACGAGTGACTACCATGGAGTCTCCTACAGAAAAATAGATTATAACACACCTATACTCGTATTACTTTCACACCGTTTGCACGGCTTCGAGCTCTATCATTGAAGCTCTACCTTCGTAAATTACCATCGATCACAATAACTGTGGACACTCATTGGCAGGTAAATTATGTGATGCGTTGGTGCTTTCACTCTCGAGATCGGTCAACAGAGCTCTACCACCGATTTCCTATTTAATTATGCCATATATTTATTTTGGTGGTTGGCAAAAAAATACTTCGAACGTTGAAATGTTTTCGCCTAGAAGTCGTAAACTCATAACGTACATTCCGTTCCGTTGTTCCACATTTACGTGTAAAAAAAACCTCACCGATTGGTTTAAATTAGTAGGTAACCAAATCAAGTGTTTGTATGGAATTTTAGTCGAATGTCCGGGGTGTGCTATTACGCAAAGAAACCGACTGTTTACCATATATACAGCTACCGTCGTATGAAACCCTTTGATGGTCAAGATAAGAGAATGACAATGATTTGACTTTATCATGCTTGGGTGGACCAAGCATGATAAAGTCAAATCATTGTCGGTGTGGTCCTAATTTTAATGGGTGTGCACAAAAAGTCAAAAAATTGTTGGTGCGGCAAAAATTTGAATAGATGAGCACGAAACGTTCATTTCCATCTCATTTCTCCAAAGTTAAATTTTATGAATTTATGGGTCTGTCCCTTTTTACTGACGATTTTTCGTTTCATTGACTTTCAAATCACAACAATGCTAAAGAAGTTTTCACTTTAATACTTTAAAAACTCGGACATTCATTCGTCTCAAAATCCATTTACTACTTAATAATGGCAACCCATTATACGTCTCACTGCTGGGCACGAGTCTCTCCCCTTTTTGGGGGGAGGCCTGGAGCTTACTCCACCACGCTGCTCCAATGCGGATTGGTGGAGATACGGGTTAGTGGCCAACCCACTGTCGAATGTTTTTAAACCGCACGAAAACGCGCATTTTGATTTGCCACTAGCGGTCACCCATCACACACCCGACCGCGCCCATAGTGCTTAATGCTTATGATCTACACTAGCCGCGGGGCCATGCGCGCTTTACTACTTACTGATAGCTTTTTCTAAGTATTTTCAATGTACAAACACGCTTCCGTTACAGTTATATAATAGTATAGATTGTAATTTTAATTAAATTATATTCAAAATATACAACATTAATCACACCAAAGCAATTAAATACATTTGTTCATTAATTTATTTAGGGGAAATTATCTCGCCACTGGCAACTTTTACCGACTCTGTCCGTTTCCATGACAACCATACTGATGTCTCACTTTAACGGTATATTGTTAACCAGTGGAAGAAACGAGACAAATGTCCTTTACTTTGTACATAAGTATCGGTTTCAAAGCTACGTCTTTTGAACTATTAAATGGCTACGCATTTGTGAAAATCGTTTGTATGACATTGCTTCTCTAGTATTTATAAGCTCATTGGGAACACGATAGTTCTGAACACTACCATTTGGGGCATTTAGCGGCAGATAGATAAGGTAATGCGGTGGTGCTTACTACCTCGAGCTTCTACACTTGAACTCTACCACCAATATATCTGTAGTATTTATATACTCTTTGATATCTACTCAGAATTTCGATAATTCGGTCTGTTGATCTATCAGCGTCCACTGTGTCTACTATAATTTAAAAATACTTACACGCTTGGTTTAGAGCATTCATATTCACCTAATTAAATTGATTCTTTTACTGTGTAGATATCATTACCCAAAAATTCTTTCAATATGAGCAATTAGATTTTAAATCAGTTCAATCAAAAAAACATTACATCAGTTTTATTGTCATGTCATAGACAATTTTGTTTTTTTTTTACTGCTCAATGTCAATGCAAAGGGGCAAAACATAAAGCTACATACACATTAAATCAACGAATATTCACTGTTTTTACCATGTATGGTAATCGTTAACGTAAGGTGTAGAAAAATCTCTGCTAAGGGTGACCCCTGTTGGTCCAATCCTCGGCTTAAGGCGTTGTGGGGACACGCGGAAAGGAACTGAAGATACATACATACAAAGTATCAAAATAACACACATTTGTAAAAATATAATACTTTAATATTAAAAACAATTCTGGCAAGTATTACAAGGCACGATGTATTTTTATTTTTAAAGAAAAATGGAAAGAAAAATTTGACTTCAGGCGAGGCTCGAACTCGCGACCTACTGGGAATCTAGTCCAGCCGCTCTTCCAATTGAGCTACTGAAGCCCTGCCCGATTTGTCAAATCTTTCCTTCACATCTATTGCATTGCTTTATGGTAGCAGTAGCGCCATCTATTACCAACTATGCTAGTTAGGCAACCGATATAATAGACTTTTCAGTTTATTGAATATCGTAAAGAAGTCGCTTTTACTCTTAATAATTGTTTTTTTATATTATTTCGCATTAACACATGCTTGTGAAATATATTTTATTAAACCTAACTAGCATAGTTGGTAATAGATGGCGCTACTGCTACCATAAAGCAATGCAATAGATGTGAAGGAAAGATTTGACAAATCGGGCAGAGCTTCAGTAGCTCAATTGGAAGAGCGGCTGGACTAGATTCCAAGTGAAATTTTTGAAAATGAAAATGAAGTCAAATTTTTCTTTCCATTTTTCTTTAAAAATAAAAATATTTCACAAGCATGTGTTAATGCGAAATAATATCAAACGATGTATTTTGTTTATAAAGGACAAGTTCCACGCTGGGCCCGCACTTGTACATTATCAAAAGATTATTTTTTATGTAATGAAAGTGGTAAACAAGCATGCAGTTCACATTGATGTTAAAGTGATGACTGCAGCCTATAGCAACCCATACAAAGACCAAGGTCAAAATGCAGATGCGTTACCACTCCTGAGGCCTAAGGTGTTATGCCTCTGTGCCGGAAATTACAGGGTAGATAGATAGAGAAAAATCAGTAGAATCATGGAAAAATAATCAAAAAATAATTGGAATTGCTGTTTTTTTTGTCGGAAATATTTATTCCAACAAAAAAAAAAAAAAAATCAGACAATACTATCTGTTTCTTTAACTTCTTCTTTGCTGCCTTGTTCTCGGATCTTTCTTTGAAAACTGTTATCAGGTTTATTTATTTATCGTCATAGGAAGATTTTCTGTTATCCTTGCTCTATTATCAGGTCACTTACTGCTTAATTATCATTAAATACTTTTAATTTTCATTATGTTGTACACCCCTACTACTTTCTGAATTTGTTTATTTACATGTAAGGTTGCCTGGAAGAAATCGCTGTTAGCGATAAGGCTGCCTGTTGTACTATGTCCTAATTGTTTTTTCTGTATTGTTATCTATTGTGTACAATAAAGAGTATTATTATTATTATTTACTTTATGTAATTTATGTATGACAACAATATGTCACCATATTAAATTCAAACTCAAAAATTCATTTAATCACTTGGAAATAATAGAATTCGCTTGTGATAGGTCAAATTACAAATATAAAATTAAAGCGAATAACAACTGATACGTTGATTAATACATATGTCAAAGTAAACAAAAATAAAATAAATAATGGTCCAAAAAATATAAATAATAAAAACAGGTATCAAGAGAACGTTCCATACTCTCTTTTACAAACGGCAAGATAAGACTAAATAAAAGAATATGGGACATTTTTTGTCATTCACTGGCAGAGTTCCAAAGCCCACATTACTGAGAAAAATCCAGCCAAAACAAAACTTAGTAGGGTATTGCTACTACTACATTCTTGTTTTTGAAATGTACTTACAATTGACAAAAACCATAACTTAAACAAATATTTTGGTGCAACCGGACCTGAATAATTATTGAAATAATAATATTTTTAAACAAAAATGAAAAAAAAAAAAATAGTCCCCAGGCGGGGCTCGAACCCGCGTCCACCGGGAATCTAGTCCAGCCGCTCTTCCAACTGAGCAAGTCCTTATTATACGCGTACAAAGCCGTGAGCAAATGCTAGTAAAAAATATAAAAGTGGGGAATCTCTGCCTACCCTTTCGGGGGATTATAAGCGTGAAGTATAAATAATTTCTGTACAAAAATGTTCTCATGTAATCTTGCACCCATCATTATCTTCACCAGCCAACTTTTTTGTTTGCTCGTTTGTCTGTAAATTAATTTTTATGTTAATGGTAAACTTCATATACAACGTGTAACAGGATTGAATGTACAACCCGAAACTAGTTAGTTCAGAATCGATAACCGAATCGATTTTAGGCATTTTTGATATAGGTAATATTTTGTCCCAAAAGTAATTTGAAGTACGGAAATTATGGTCACCCATTTGGTGAACAGTCAATACAAACGAAAATGAGACTAACGTCTATCCAAAATAAAATGCTAGTCTCAAAAACAAGTGTATTAGAACTCGTTAAGACGTGCTTTTTATTATAAACTAGCTGACCCGGCAAACTTCGTATTGCCTCGCAATTAAATAATGTGTCAAACGTTTGATATATACGGAATATTTGTATGGAAAAAGGAGAATGTGTCTTTTACTATTCCTCTTCAATTTTTCTTACCAGCCAGAGAAGGTTTTAACCTTCTCTGGGCTTCCAAAAATCATTCAAAACCAAAATTAGTCAAATCGGTCCAGCCGTTCTCGAGTTTTAGCGAGACTAACGAACAGCAATTGATTTTATTTATAAGATTACAAACAGTGGATTAAGTGTTAACTGGTGGTAGAGCTCCAGTGACGGAGCTCGCGGGCGTAGGCACCACCGCATTACCTAATATACTTGCCGCTAAATGGTAGTGTTCAGCACTATCGTGTTCCGGTCGGGTGGTAATGTACGGCCCTGTAATTTCCGGCACAGAGGCATAACACTTTAGGCCTCAGGAGTGGCAACGCATCTGCCTTTTGACCTTGGTCTTTGTGTGGGTGTCTATAGGCTGCAGTCATCACTTAACATCAATGTGAACTGCATGCTTGTTTGCCACTTCCATACCATAAAAAAAAACAGACATTCCAATTTTATTTATTTGTATAGATAATAATTTAAGAAATAAAATAGTGGAAATTAATCTTATTACTAGCGAGTGTTAAATAAGAGTGCGTGGGTTACGCTACATCACATTGCGACAGTGTGCGTGTGTGAGTAAGTTAGAGTTGTTTTTTTATATTATTTCGCATTAACACATGCTTGTGAAATATATTTTATTTTTAAAGAAAAATGGAAAGAAAAATTTGACTTCAGGCGAGACTCGAACTCGCGACCTACTGGGAATCTAGTCCAGCCGCTCTTCCAATTGAGCTACTGAAGCCCTGCCCGATTTGTCAAATCTTTCCTTCACATCTATTGCATTGCTTTATGGTAGCAGTAGCGCCATCTATTACCAACTATGCTAGTTAGGCAACCGACATAATAGACTTTTCAGTTTATTGAATATCGTAAAGTCGCTTTTACCCTTAATAATTGTTTTATATTATTTCGCATTAACACATGCTTGTGAAATATATTTTATTAAACCAGCGACTTCTTTACGATATTCAATAAACTGAAAAGTCTATTATATCGGTTGCCTATCTAGCATAGTTGGTAATAGATGGAGCTGCTGCTACCATAAAGCAATGCAATAGATGTGAAGGACAGATTTGACAAATCGGGCAGGGCTTCAGTAGCTCAATTGGAAGAGCGGCTGGACTAGATTCCCAGTAGGTCGCGAGTTCGAGTCTCGTCTGAAGTCAAATTTTTCTTTCCATTTTTCTTTAAAGTTAGAGTTATTATGTGCGGCCGTAGGCAAGGGTAGGGAAAGTAAGCATAGGGTGTGCATACTGTTTGTACAAATCGAGGACAACTTATTTCCTTAGTAAAAAATATGAAATACATAAACATGTAATTTCAGTTAATGTATTATCATTATAACATGATTTTCTAATCGGGGTGTTAGACAGTGTGCATTGTTTCCGTTACATGTTGTATATTAAGAAGAAAACAATGTCAATTATGTATATTAATGTCAATTTCTAAGAGTTAAATACTACGGCTTTTAGTCAATAATTAATTAATTGATTGAATATGCTTTCTTTATTGAAAGTTTCTTTAGAGAGTTTCGAAATGAACTGATTGAGTCAATATTTTTGTCTGGGTGTCTTATTATAATTTTTTATAGCCATGCAATATGAAAAGTATGCATATCCTACGCACTATACGTAACTCATGAAACACACAAAACTACACACACACGCACACACAACAATAATGGTTGGTTGACAGACGTTTACTGGCAATTATTGCATAAAGGAACGGCTGCAACGGAAGATCAGCGCTGGTCGAGAGACCAGCATCACGCTGAGTTGTAGGCCAATTTATAGCAACTTATTTTCTATTACATATGTTGTTTGTGATATTGTTAATAAGTTATGTTGTTATAAATAAAACATATTTCTTTTTTTTTTTTTTTATGTAATAAAAGTGGCAAACAAGCATGCAGTTCACATTGATGTTAAGTGATGACTGCAGCCTATAGACACCCACACAATGACCAGAGGTCAAAATGCAGATGCGCTGCCACTCCTGAGGCCTAAGGTGTTATGGCCTCTGTGCCTGAAATTACAGGGCCGTACATTACCACCTGACCGGAACACGATAGTGCTGAACACTACCATTTAGCGGCAAGTATATTAGGTAATGCGGTGGTGCCTACGCCCGCGAGCTCCGTCACTGGAGCTCTACCACCAGTAAAACTTCTTTTTTCTTTCTTTCTTTCAACACACTGTAGCAATCGTCGATTCTGAACAAACGACTTTCTACTACGTTTATTATATTACAAGTTGTATGAATTACGCGTTACATTGTTTGTCATTTACCGGCAGAGTTCCAAATAGGCTGAGATCCCACTGTAGAATCATTTTCATCCTGTTCATCATGTTGCAAACCTAATTGTTACGCAACTTTATAATCCAGAGAATATAAATATATTCAGTAGGTTGCCTATCAAATTGGCCGCAAATATTTTTAGTTAAATTATTTTCTCTTTAACAGCCAGCAACTCTTATTTGCGGCCGATTTACTTTGGCTCCCGTATACCGTATTAATGAGAAAAAAAAAAGCTTTAATTTGATATATAAATAATACATAATTATGTATCTCATGGACGTAAAAAGTAATTGGGGCGGAACGAAAATACGTAGGGGGGGGGGGGGGGGGGGCAAGTGTGCAACGTGATTTTTCAGTCTTTATACATATTGCCATGAGGTAAACAAAGTTTTATTGAAAAAAAGAAATAAAAAAAAAATCCCCAAAAAATACTTGCGGCCATTTTTTTATAGGCAACCTAGTGGATATATATTCTCTAGATTATAAATATGCGTCAAAATTAGGTTTGCAGCATATCTGGATGAACGAAATGATTCTGCAGTGGGCTCCTAACATATATGCCAGTATAATATGACACTATTGGAAAGGTTTGGCCAATAAGGTCAAATCTTGTCAATAGTAATGGTAGTAAATACAACCATGGAGTTTTGGCGGGAACCTTGAAGGAGGCGTATGGTGCTCTTATTTTATTTCATTTTCTTGGTGTATTTTAAGTTATATTGAATAAAGTTGGTGGCATTTTGTTTGATATAGGTTTATTACAGTGCCCGTGTATAGTGAAATAGAATAACAGTGCGAAAACACGACCTTTCAGTTTGCCTCCAAAACTTCAATGTAAATGTTCTGATAAAGTAGCCATCGCTTTACTCGAATAACATGACTGTAACTCACTTGACTGACATAAATAATAAGTAATTGACTGATTATATTATACTAACTTTGACGCTGCTTAAATAAATACGAAATATCGTTTTACTTGACACTGGCAATATGCGTAATAGAATAGAAAAATTGATAAAAGTACTTATTAGCAAACAAATATTCTTAGTGTTACAATAATAAATGGCATTAATTCATGTCTGTATATTTTCTAATTGTCTTCTTGTTTTGTATTTGTACTCCTTTATAATGCAATTTATTTTACTTTGTTATTACATTTTATTTACTTTGGAGTACATACTACCTTCACTTTTATTTGATTTTTTTTTATGTCTATATTGTTATGTAATTAAGGTTTACCAGCTGTCTATTGGCTGTATCTTTTTTTTTTTAATTTTCTTTTTTTTCTATTTTTAATCTCCTTTTTTTTTTCGCGTTATTTATGGCGTCGTGTAATTTATTTTAGTTCTTGCTGTTTACTAGATGTACAGCTGTTAAGACGTAAACAAATAAAATGGCTCTAGCGGAAGACCAGCGCTGCTTGTTTTACAATCAGTAAAATGCTGAGCTAGGACCAATTTATACCAATGTCCTCAAATATAATTGTTTGTAGTAAATATGTTCGATGTTGTAGGTACATTGTTATAAATAAATAAATAAAATATTCTATTCTATTCTATTCTAATAGCGATGCCATAACTTAAAAAAAGAAAAACAACCATACAAACCGTGGCGTGCGCTTGACAATTGTTTCGACGCAACAGCCGCGAGAGGGCGCCGCTCTTCTCTGTTCTACCCTTCCTACTGTCCGCCAGTTCTATTGTTGTCTGAAAATAATTAAGGCTGGGTTGCACCAAGACATTTGTTAAAGTTAAAGTTATTCTTACAATTCACAATCTTCTATAACTTAAAGAAATCTGTTAAATTCAGAGAGGGATGTGATTTTTTTTTAATGTAATGGAAGTGGCAGACAAGCATGCAGTTTACACTGATGTTAAGTGATGACTGCAGCCTATAGATACTTACACTAAGACCAGAGGTCTAAATGCAGATGCGTTACCACTCCTGAGGCCTAAAGTGTTATGCCCCTGCGCCGGAAATTACAGGGCCGTACATTACCACCTTACCGGAACACGATAGTGCTGAACACTAACCCCCTTATTCATAAACGTACATTAGATACGTTTTAGCTATAGAATGCTTTGCCTTTGTCAGTTACATTGTCAAATGTGCAGGATAGAAAGAGACAAAGGAGACATTAGCTACACTTTAGCTTTTTTTTTTTTTTTTTTTTTCTATCATATAGAAAGAACATACACTTGGCAAATAATAACAGTGCATCTAAAAAACCACAGAGGTTTGTTACGATGCTACTTTAGTTCTACGTTGTTGTAACAAATTACTTAAAAATAAATAAAATTTAAACAAAACGGTTAACAATGGTCCTTTACAATTTTCATTAAAAAATGTTTTAAGCTTGGATTTAATATTTTTGGGACTTATAATATCACGCACATGTGAGGGTAGTGCATTAATTAACCTAGGTAAGAAATACGCCGATGTCCGTTCACCGTACACGTTTTTTGCTCGAGTTGTACATAACCGGTTCTGTGCAACTGCTCGCGTGTATACAGGATGCTGAATGTTTAACTTTATTGTGTCATCGAAATAATGTTCTTTTAATAATACATATTTGATTTGATCAAAGATAGGTAATACTTTACAATGTCGAAACAGTTCTATTTCATTATCATGGTATTGTAATAGAATATTGGGTGATACGATTAATTTTATGATTTTTAATTGAAGATTATAAACTTTTTTAAGGTAAGTGAAGTAGGTCCGGCCATAGCTACTTAGACCGTAACGTATTATGGAATCTGCAAGGGAATTATACAGCATAAGCTTTGTCTTGAATGGTAGGCATGAATTGAGTATTTTTAGGTTTGCTAAAAATTTACGCAGTTTGATACAGACATTGCTTATGTGCTCATTCCAGCACAACTTGTTGTCTATCGTCAATCCTAGATATAAATGACTTTTAACCTGTTCAATTGCAGGACAATTACACCCATCGGGACCGGCTGTATGAAGGCAGACATGATTGTGAGCTACTATAGGATCTAATTGCTGTGATTTAATGTAAGGAGACTTTATTTATAATAATTTTGTTTTATTAGAATTTAGAACAAGGCCTGCATCATGGCACCACTTGACTAAATTGTTCAGGTCTTCCTGTAGATAAAGACAGGTGGAATTGAGATTTCTACTAGTAGCAACAAGACAAGTATCATCTGCAAACTGAAAACAAGTTGAATGCTTTACGCAGTTGCTCATGTCATTTACGTACGATAGAAAGTGCAAGGGACCAAGCACTGAGCCTTGAGCCGTTCCCTCAGTAACAGTAACGGGATCGCTAATTGTATTATTGACCTTAACGACGTAAGAACGGTTCATTACATAATTTTCACACCATTTCAGAACTGGTCCTCGAATCCCACAGTCGTCAAGTCGAGAGACTAGTTCATTATGATTCAAGGTATCAAACGCACGCGAGAAATCAATAAATAAGACCAGAACATGTTTCTTTTCATTTAGATGCTTGTTGACATCATCAGTAAATTTGGCGAGCAAATCAGATGTTCCCTTTCCTTTCTGAAATCCATATTGATTGGGACTGATGACTTCATGTTTTTTGTAGAATTCATGTATTTGTCCACATATGAATTTCTCAACTATTTTATCGATAGTTGACAGCAGCGTAATAGGTCTATAGTTCGAAAAGTCGTTGTGTTTACCTTTTTTATATATTGGTCTAATACAGCCCTTTTTGAGTGCATTTGGGTAATTCCTAGCCTTAATACTACTATTAACCAGATTAGCTATTGCGACCGCTATGTGCTTACCAATACTTTTAATGTGTTTTATTTTAATGCCATCAATACCAGGAGCTATATTAGAGTTCAGGTTTTCTATAATTTTAAGTATTTTAACGGGGGTAGCTTTTTGGAATAAGATACTTGCATCTGCGGATTTACGGAAGTAGTCAGAATTGAGTAATTTTATATTACAATTTGGAATAGTAGTTTTGACTAAAATACGTTTATGAATTAGGGGGTAAGTATATTAGGTAATGCGGCGGTGCCTACGTCCGCGAGCTCCGTCACTGGAGCTCTACCACCAGTATTGAAAAAATGTTACAATAACTTTAACTTTTTTTTTTAAGTTATAAAAGTGGCAAACAAGCGTGCAGTTCACATTGATGTTAAGTGATGACTGCAGCCTATAGACACCCACACAATGACCAGAGGTCAAATTGCAAATGCGCTGCCACTCCTGAGGCATTCGATGTTATGCCTCTGTGCCGGAAATTACAGAGCCGTACATTACCACCTGACCGGAACACGATAGTGCTGAACACTACCATTTAACGGCAAGTATATTAGGTAATGCGGTGGTGCCTACGCTCGCGAGCTCCGTCACTGGAGCTCTACCACCAGTAAAAACTAACTAAACTTTAACAAATATCTTGATGCAACCCAGCATAAGCAGCATAAGTAACATTACTTCAAGCCTGAAGCGCTGGCGCTAGTGGCAAATTAAAATGCGCGTTTCCGTGCTTCGGAGGGCACGTTAAGCCGTCGGTCCCGGTTGCTATCGATGGATAGCAGTCGTTAAACCTGTCGGAGCACTACGGGGCCGCGGGGTGCGCGTGCGGGTGTCGACTGTGCAGTGCGCGGAAGCCGGGTGGAGGACGAGCGCGGGGAGGTGCGCGGGGCGCGGGGCAGCCTCACCGAGTCACTTCATTCCATTTTCATCAATCATCGACGACACACGTCTCATCGCTCATTGCTCGCTCTCATTTCTTGCTTATAGTCATCATCATTGTCATAATCATTCAAGTCATTCATTATACTACTTTCACATACAGTCCACCTTTTATTTTTATCGCTCCCACTAGCAAAAGTAGGAACACACCTTGTCGGAGGCCTTATAGGCGGTTTGAAAACATCCGACAGCGGGTTGGCCACTGACCCGTATCTCCACCCGCATTGGAGCAGCGTGAAGAAATAAGCTTCAGGCCTCCCCCCTACAAGGGGAGAGACTCGTGCCCAGCAGTGGGATGTATCGAAGGTTGCCATTATTATACATACCTGAACGCTGCTACTGTGACTAGACTCGGGCAATTCCGGGCACTCCTCAATGGGATGTTGAGATCGGTCTTCAGACTGCGAATGGTTTGGGAATGTACAACACGCCTCACTTCTATATTCACCTGTAAGTAAATGTAAAGAGTTTCATCATCTTCGTTACAGCCGAAACACGCCCACAGTTATTAGGGAAGAATCCGACTAATTAGTATTTTTACTGGTGGTAGAGTTCCAGTTGAGTCCAGCTTGAGGGCGTAGGCACCACCGCATTACCTAATTTATCTGCCGCTAAATGGCAGTGTTCAGAACTATCGTGTTTCGGTCAGGTGGTAATGTACGGCCCTGTGATTTCCGGCACAGAGGCACAAGACCTTAGGCCTCAGGAGTGGTAACGCATCTGCATTTTGACCTCTGGTCATTATGTGGGTGTTTATAGGCTGCAGTCATCACTAAACATCAATGTGATGACTGATGTGTGATGTGCTTGTTAGCCACTTTAAAAAAATATATTACATATTTATATTAAAAGTAAGTTTGGCATGCAGAGTCGGCCTCCGCCTCCGCCGCTCTACACTCTCTGCCTACTCCGTTAGGGACCTGGCGTGAAGATACATTATTATATATTAAAAATGCCTAAAATCGATTCGGTTATCGATTCTGAACAAACTAATTTCAGGTTGTGCGTTTACCTTGTTACACGCTGTAAAAGTGTAATGAAATAAACACTTACATATATAATGATCACCAGAATCGCTCCCTACGCAGCACCGGGGCGAGGTCCGGCGCCCCCCGCCGGGACCTGCCGCGGGGCCCGCGGGGACCCCGGCGGGCCCCCGCCCACTGGGATCAACTTGCGCTTGGGGGCCCTTGAGTAAAACCTTTATTTGCTCCGCTCGGTCCATGTAACTGTTGATAGGAAAGTTTATTAACACGTAGGCACCACCGCATTACCTAATTTATCTGCCGCTAAATGGTAGTGTTCAGCACTATCGTGTTCCGGTCAGGTGGTAATGTACGGCCCCGTAATAACTTAACGGACACATGATAACTTAGGCTTGGGAGTGGCCACGCATCTCCATTTTGACCTCTGGTTTTTGTGTAGGTGTTGTGAGCTGCATGCCCGTTTGCCAACTGCCTTCCATAAAAAAAGTAAGTTTACTAAGCTACTAAGGCATTTTTTAAATTCATTAACTAGCTATGCCCGCGACTTCGTACGCGTGATAATTTATGATTGTTCAGTATCTACCCAGACGAAGTCGTGGACGAAGCTAGTATAAAAGTAGGATAAGTTACTTTATATTACATAAGCTATCTGACCGTGAAAGTCCCGTCAAAATCGGTCCCGCCGTTACCGAGATTAGCGGGAACAAACAGACAGACAGACAGACAAAAATAGTAAAAAAAAATGTTTTGGTATACATACATATGCATTTAGTAGAAAGCGGTTATTTTTATATTACAAACAGACACTCCAATTTTATTTATTTGTATGTATAGATATACATTACACATCCACGATTCACTGACATACATATATACACGGTGAAGGTAGACGAGGCACGAGAGGTTTGTCAGAACCGGGATGTCTGGCGCTCTACACTCTCTGCCTACACCGTTAGGGACCTGGCGTGCAGATACATACATAATAATATATACACCGAGTAAGATTGAAATGTTGAGGCACGGAATCTTAAAAACCGTCCAACACGGCAATAATTACCTGTTAAGCTTGGCATGCAGAGCGGCTCTCCTGACGGAGTCGGCCTCCGCCCCCGCCGCCGCCACCAGGTACCGCAGGCCGCTGCTGTAGTGCGCCAGGGCTTCGCCCAGCTGCCCCGACACGTCCAGCTCTATGGCGCGTTTTATTAGTTCTACCGCCTGGCGAACAATTTTTTTTTGCTCATATACGTATGAATGGAACGTTCCGTTTCAACATTACGCCCGACACATGCCCATGCGATAATACTTCTACCCAAACCATTGATCAAGAGATTGTATAAGATACAGCGAGAAACTCAACGACCATTTCACAATGTGCACCATGTTAAACATAAGCCCATTCGACCTCAATGAAATAGTTACAAAAGAAAGCACATGCACATCGTTCAACGACTTCACCAAATTCATCATAAGTACGAGGGTGGATCCAAAAGTTCGAAGCCCGACCAAGAAAATGAAAGAAAAGTGGGTCTAATTTTATTTTTATTTTTCGACATAGTCTCCATCTAGCTCGACACACTTCTTCCACCTGAACTGCAACTTGTTTATCCCCTCGAAAAAAAGAGATTCCGGAAGGTCGGCGAAATACTCGTTTACTGCGACTATCACCTCATCTTTGGTCGAAAATTTCGAGCCATCCAAATGTTTTTTTAAATTGGGAAATAAATGATAATCTGAGGGGGCTAAATCTGGCGAATAAGGTGGTTGGGGCAGCAATTCGTAGCCATTCGTAATCATGGATTACAGACATTGTTTCAACCGAAGTGTGAACACGTGCATTGTCTTGATGGAACAAAACTTTCTTACGCAACATTCCCGGCCTTTTTTCTTTTATTTCTTCTCGTAGTCTTCGTAAAAGGTTACAATAATAACTAAATTTAATAGTTTGACCTTTCGGTAAATAATCTACAAAAATAATGCCCTTCGCATCCCAAAAAACAGAAGCCATGACTTTGTTAGTCGACAAAACGACTTTAGCCTTTTTCGGTGTAGGTGAGTCAGATCTTTTCCACTGTTTGGATTGTTGCTTTGATTCAGGAATATGGTGGTGACACAGAGGCATAACACCTGAGGCCTCAGGAGTGGCAACGCATCTGCACTTTGACCTTGGTCTTCGTGTGCGTGTCTATACGCTGCAGTCATCACTTAACATCAATGTGAACTGCACGCTTGTTGCCACTCCCAGTACATAAAAAAGCCCACTGGATGTTTGAAGGCACACAGAACCGGAGGCACGTGGCGGACTCCCTTCCCCCTTGGTCCGCCATTGACCTACAGGGTTGTATGGAACCCTATTTTTTTTTATGTTAGGCAGGTGGCAAACAAGCATGCAATTCACACTGATGTTAAGTGATTAATGTAGCCTATAGACATCTACACTAAAACCAGAGGTCAAAATGCAGGTGCGTTGCCACCCCTGAGACCTAAGGTGTCATGTCTCTGTGATAGTTATTACGGGGCCGTACATTACCACCTGACCGGAACACGATAGTGCTGAAAACTACCATTTAGCGGCAGATAGATTAGGTGATGCGGTGGTGCCTACGCCCTCGAGCTCCTACACTCGGAACTCGACTCGCACTTGGCCGGTTTTCAACCTACCTTATCGTAGTTCTCCTTAGAAGGCATGTGCTCCAAGTCCAGGTATTCATGAGCGAAGAACTCCTCGTAAGATATCCTCGCGTCCGGCTCGTGCTGCAGCAGCCTGGTCAACAGGTCACGACAGGGGGGCGGTATGCTGGAGTTGGGGGGGATCTGAGGAATGAAAGAGGAAAGAGGTGTGTAGTGGATAACAGCGAGGGGGTCTCCAAGCTTGTTTGCCTTTTGTATAACATAAAAGAAAAACTTTGCTCAAAGTAAAATCGTAGTCCGCTCTGTGAATCTCACACTTAGACTAAAAGTTATATTTTTCGATAATAATAATAATGGCAACCCATTATACGTCCCACTGCTGGGCACGAGTCTCTCCCCTTTTTTTGGGGGGGAGGCCTGGAGCTTACTCCACCACGCTGCTCCAATGCGGATTGGTGGAGGTGGGTGGGTTAGTGGCCAACCCACTGCCGGATGTTTTCAAACCGCCCATAAGGCCTCCGACAAGGTTTAACGACTGTTATCTATCGATAGCAACCGGGACCGACGGCTTAACGTGCCCTCCGAAGCACGGAAACGCGCATTTAATTTGCCACTAGCGGTCACCCATCACACTACCCGACCGCGCCCGTAGTGCTTAACCGAGCAGATCGCTTACGATCTACACCAGCCGCTGGGCCATGCGCGCCTCCGTATATTATGTTTAATATACTTAATATATTTTCGCCGTAGTCGGGAAGCAAATGAGAGGGTTACAACTTTTTAGACCAGTGTTTTCCAAACATTTGTTCTGTCATGGCCCGGTAATTTTCGCACTGCCTCTTTGTAACTCATTCGATATTTTTAAACGTAAGCTGATTCAATTAGGTAAAATAAGAATTGTCACACAATACATACATGATATTGGTACAAATGGCGAGCTTAACGCTAAAAGCGCTCTCTACCAGCTAAGCCATTCGCAGTTTAGAGAGTTAGGTGGGCGGTACGATGACATAGTAAACATAGGAAACCAAAGACGTAAAAATAATAATAATACTAGAGATACATGATAAATACTAAAACAAATATATACCATTTAGTTAATTACGAGATGCGCAGCGATGGATCTCAAAAAAAACCAATTAACTTTTGAACCAGTTTATTTCACAGTCCACAATTGTATTATATTATATACTAATAACTTATTAATTAAGGTATATCTTAATGATCCGATTTTAGGCAACAAGAAGACATAAAGTAAAACTAGGTTTTGTCCTATCGGTCCGATTCGTGGATGACAAAAGGCGCGATACGAACATGCAGTTCGGTTTTATAATAATTAAAATTAGGGTTGCGCAATTCCGGTAACGCGCGGTCTGTAGAGGCCGCCCAGGATGTAACAAGTTCCAAAATACATAAAAAAATATTGACATAGATATGAACAAATATATATACATACAAACATGTATACACAAATACATACAAACATAAATATGATGATGATAACATGGAGCAGTTTATCGACAAAGATAGGATTTCAGGTTTTTTTTAAAGGTGAGTTTAGAACCAGACCTACGAAGAGTGTCTGGTAACGCATTCCACAAGCGAGCCGCTTGAACACCGGAAGAACCTTATGTATCGATTCTGTGCATAAAAGACTAACCCCTTTATTCATAATCGTACATTAGATACGTTTTAGCTATGGAATGCTTTGTCTTTGTCAGTTGCATTGTCAAATGTGCAGGATAGAAAAAGACAAAGGAGAGAGATTAGTAACACTTTAGCTAAATTACGTTTATGAATAAGGGGGGTAAACAAATAAAATAGGTATTCCACATTTATCAAGAATATTTACGGTACAGTAGGTCATCATTTTAAACAAGGCGGGTATGTTACAATATTTTATTTCGATAGCCCGGTACCGGGTCGCGACGCGCGACCGATGGGAAACGCTGTTTTTTTTTTTATTTATTTTTTATGTAATGGAAGTGGTAAACAAGCATGCAGTTCACATTGATGTTAAGTGATGACTGCAGCCTATAGACACTCACACAAAGACCAAGGTCAAAATGCAGATGCGTTACCACTCCTGAGGCCTAAGGTCTTATGCCTCTGTGCCGGAAATTACAGGGCCGTACATAACCACCTGACCGGAACACGATAGTGTTGAACACTACCATTTAGCGGCAAGTATATTAGGTAATGCGGTGGTGCCTACGCTCGCGAGCTCCGTCACTGGAGCTCTACCACCAGTAACAAAGTGTTTTAGACAATTAGGTATTTCACTATGATCCATTTACTCCATATTTGCATGACTTACCTGTATGGGGTCCTTTCGTTGTATCTTGTCTACCAGCTCTTTGAATGTATTGGACGAGTAAGGAGCGCGTCCGAACAGGCACTCATACATTATTACACCTAGAAAGAGATAGATAATTTAAAGGCCAATTAGATCCGGTTTTATTTTTGGTACGATAACTTTTCATGTGCCATGCGAAGCGCGCATGGCCCTGTGGCTGGTGTAGATCATATATATATAGCGATCTACTCGTTTAAGCACTACGGCCGTGGTCGGATGTGTGATGGGTGACCGCTAGTGGCAAATTAAAATGCGCGTCGTCAAGCCGTCGGTCCCGGTTGCTATCGATAGATAGCAGTCGTTAAACCTTGTCGGAGGCCTTATGGGGGGTTTGAAAACATCCGACAGTGGGTTGGCCACTAACCCACCCACCTCCACCAACTCGCATTGGAGCAGCGTGGTGGAGTAAGCTCCAGGCCTCCCCCCAACAAGGAGAGAGACTCGTGCCCAGCAGTACATATATTGGGTTGCTATAATTATTATTAAATCAGTTTTAAGACTTTAATCTTTAAACGTTAGGTATAGGTCGCGCCAGGTAAAAAGAACGCTGGCGGTCAAGCTGCGCAGTAGACGATTTATCGATCTATTTGGTAGTATGAGGTGCGGCGTTTTCAATCTGCCTACCAATACACGAAACCGCAAGCGAAAGCTAGATCAAAAATAAACCGCAAGGGCTAGTACTTTCGTGCGCGAGTGTACCGATGCGCGAACACATCCCTTCTACTTTCTTCCAGCGTTCTTTTTATGTGGCGCGACCTATAGCAGTCGTTAAACTTTGACGGAGGCTTTATGGGCGGTTTGAAAACATCCGACAGCGGGTTGGCCACTAACCCGCCCACCTCCACCAACCCGCATCGGAGCAGCGTGGTGGAGTAAGCTCCAGGCCTTCCCCCAAAAAAGGGGAGAGACTCGTGCCCAGCAGTACATATATTAGGTTCCCAGAATTATTATTAATACAGTTTTAAGACCTTAATCTTTAAATGTTAGGTAATAATCAAGTTTTGTTTAATTTTAACCTTAGTTAACTTAATTTGCGGGATCCGAACATCCCCATTTTTAAGGTGCGGGATCCACCAGATTGATAAGGGGTGCGGGATCCTATTTTGCGGGATTGCAAGTGAGTGTATGCGTAATTTATGTCTTGCAATTGTCTACTCTGTGATACTAACCAACGCTCCACAAGTCGACCCTGGCGTCGTACTTGCCGGCGACCATCTCCGGGGCCATGTATAGCGGCGACCCACGAACTGCCTTCATACACTCCTCGCTCATGTGTTGAGCGAAGCTGCAAATGTACGGTTCCGATTTAATATGGTGTTCATTATATTATAGTATATATGTATCTTCACGCCAGGTCCCTAACGGGGTAGGCAGAGAGTGTAGAGCGCCAGATATCCCGGTTCTGACAAACCTCTCGTGCCTCGTCTACCTTCATCATTCTCTTCATACATGCACGCTGATTCCTAAGACTTTTGACCACACCATCAGACAGAACTCGACCTATTTGGTCATGGTAGGTCAGCCTTGGTCTTCCTGGGCCTCTGCAACCATCCACATTCGCATTGTATATCTGTTTAGTCATTCGCTCATTCGACATTCTTTCTATATGCCCGAACCATCGGAGCATGCCTTTTTTCATTTTTACACCGATACTATCATTCACACAAAGCCTCTTTCTTACATCTTCATTACGAACGCGATCGGTGAGTGATACACCGCAGATCTTGCGCAAAGATCTCATCTCGACCGCGTTCAACTTACTTTCATGCTCTTTCCTGCATACCCAGCTCTCGCTTCCTATATTATAGTAATAGCTTTTAATCCCGACTGCATCCGTGTCGAAGTATGTGAACAGTACTCAACAATTGATATTGCACATCGAGCCTGCGAAGGAGACGATCGACTCGTTTCGACTTCGTAGAGCGTTATCTCTGTTGCACACTGCCCACGTAAACACTGACAGTCCGGTATTGGTCAAAACTTGGATCGAAATGGTAGACAAACGTTAAATGGGCTATTGAACACTGAAAGATTTTTTCAAATCGAACCGGTAGTTCCTGAGATTAGCGCGTTCAAGCAAGCAAACAAACTCTTCAGCTTTTATAATAGTATAGATCAGAGGTTCCCAAACTATTTTTTCTTGTAGACCAATTTAAATTTTTTTCTGGTTTCCGTGGACTCCTTGCTACATTTATATCACATTCCCATATTTCCAAATTTTATTCACGCCTACGTAGATCCCCATCGAGTCCGATGGACCCCAGGGGGTCCACTTTATACACATATGGACCACTTCACTGGTATAGATAGTCAAGAAGGATGTGCGCGAAAACTTATAGTTATACAAACTCACCCAAAATCGGCAACCTTTAGCATATATTTGCCATCAGAGCCTTTGTGCAGCAACAGGTTGTGCGGCTTCAAGTCCATGTGCACCACGCCTGCAACCAAATATTGAATAACTGCCTCAGTAGCGTAGTGGTAGCAGGCCACTACTATTGCGCTGGAGGTCCAGGGTTCGATTCCCGGGTCGGGGGATATTAGAGATAACGGTTTAAAATCTTTTATCTCTGCTTCTATTGGGATTTTTCCATTTTCTGGAAGTTTCCCAGTACCCCGGAGTTTGGTAATGTGCCCGGAGATGGCAACAGGTTCGCCACCTGTTACATGGGCCAAAAAGTAACCGGCGAGTCGTGGGTGTTTGCATGTATGATTGAATGCATGCATTTACCTCTGCCTACCCCTTCGGGGATTACAGGCGTGAAGTTACGTTTTTTTTTAAGTTGCACTACTCTTGGGGCGATTAGAAATAATAATGACAATAAATGCCGCAAAATGGTAATGTTCCGGTCAGGTGGTAATGTACGGCCCTGTAATTTCCGGCACAGAGGCAACCCGGTCTGGGTTGCCTCAGGAGTGGTAACGCATCTGCATTTTGACCTTTGTCTTTGTGTGGGTGTCTATAGGCTGCAGTCAACATCAATGTGAACTGCATGCTTGTTTGCCACTTCCAATGCGCGCACACTGACAGATAAAAGCGACAGTCTGAAGTTAGTTGCTAAACAGATAAAAGCGACAGTCTGAAGTTAGTTGCTAAACAGATAAAAGCGACAGTCTAAGATACTAGTGACTGCACTAGTCGAAGAATTCTGTCTCAGTAGATGAAATTCTACCGCTGGTGGGCGGTAGAATAGTGTAGAGTAGATAGTGATTTATTATACCACTTAATGGCCAAAAAAAACAAAAAAAAAATTGTTATATTTATTTAAAGAAAAATGGAAAGAAAAAGTTCAGGCGAGACTCGAACTCGCGGCCTACTGGGAATCTAGTCCAGCCGCTCTTCCAACTGAGCTACCGAAATATATATATGCCTAACTAGCATAGTCTGGCAATAGATGGCGCTGCTGCCACCATAAGGCAATGCAATAAATGTGCAGGAAAGATGTTTCTTTCCATTTTTCTTTAAATAAATATATTTCACAAGCATGTGTTAATGCGAAATAATATAATATACAAAAATTGTTATGTTGTGTGTCGATTTTTGGACTTTACCTTTCTCTCTTAAGAATTTGAGTGCGGACGCTAACTGCTGTAGAAAGTATAGTACCTGGAGACAAAACAACCGTTTTTTAAACTTTCTCTCTCTCTCTCTCTCTTTTGACAGTGAAAAACCACGCAGACGTGCTTTTGTCGTGTTCGTGTGCAGTGGCGGATTTACAAATTTGCTGCCTGTAGGATACACACATTTTTTGCCGCCCCTAAGTTTTGATATCGTAGTTTACAATCATATCAATTAAAGAACAATTAAGAGAGAAGAAAATCTTAATATATATAAATCTCGTGTCCGTATAATAATTATGAATAAATCTGCCGCCCCTTAAAACTTGCCGCCCTGGGCTCCAGCCTACTCAGCCTGCTGGTAAGTCCGCCACTGTTCGTGTGTATGTATTTTTAGTTATTTTTATAATTTTAAAAAATGAACAATGTTTTGTAAAAATGAACATTGGAAGTTGAAGAGGAACTTCATTTCGATCGGGTGTCCCACCTGTGACACACACACACGCGCACATTCCCCGCGCCGTCTAAACGAAACAGCGGGCACAGACATACATTTGCAGCGCGCGGTAGAATGAGAGGGCGACACTTCCTCTTCAACGCCGCGCGGGCGGTCTACTCCCTTCGTCTTACGAATTTTCGATCAGGTCATGTGGCCTGACGCGAATTAATTTTTTTTATTAAAGAACTTAAAAGAAGTTTTGCTTTTCAAAAAGGCCAAGGGGGCGTTTAAAACCATTATTACCTGTCTCTCAGGAACTCTCCCGTATCTGTGTATGTACTTGGAAAGGTCACCTCCGCAGCAATATTCCATTATAATGTAGATATTTCTGAAACATATATATTAAATTAATGTTAATTTGAAAGCGCGCATGGCCCCCAGGGCGGCTGGTGAAGAAGTTGTAAGCGATCTACTCGGTTAAGCACTACGGGCGCGGTAGGGTAGTGTGATGGGTGACCGCTAGTGGCAAAATTAAAATGCGTGTTTCCGTACTTCGGAGGGCACGTTAAGCCGTCGGTCCCGGTTGCTATCGATAGATAGCAGTCGCTAAACCTTGTCGGCCTTATGGGCGGTTTGACAACATCCGACAGAGGGTTGGCCACTAACCCACCCATCTCCATCAATCCGCATTGGAGCAGCGTAGTGGAGTAAGCTCCAGGCCTCCCCACAAAAAGGGGATAGACTCGTGCCCAGCAGTGGGATGTATAATGGGTTGCCATTATTATTATTATATATTTGACATTCGTCCTCATAGAGCAACTCGGCCCACTGGTCGCGGTGGACCAGAGGGGAGTAAGCTGGTATTTGGGGGCTCCCACCCACAAATGAGAGCAGTATTCCAGACGGGGGCCACACTTGGGCTTTATAAAGCTGTAGTAGCATATTTATCTATTTATATAAAAATCTATTACTGTTTGTTAGTCTCGCTTAAACTCGAGAGCGGCTTTACTGATTTGGATAATTTTGGTATTAAATGATTTTTGGAAGCCCAGGGACAGTTAATAAAGGTAAGAAAATATGAAGAAATTGAAGGGAAATAGTAAAAACGACAATTTCATTTTCCCATACAAATAGTCCGTATCTATGAAACCTTTGACACATTATTTAATTGTGAGGCAATATGAAGTTTGCCGGGTCAGCTAGTCAATTATAAAAATTGATCTTTCTCTCACCTATCATCCCAAGTAAAGTGCTTCATGTGAACGATGTGTGGATGGGTCAATGTTTTCAAAAGCCTAATTTCCATCACAAGGTTGTCTATGGCAGAGCCCGAGTGCTTTATTCTTGACTTGTCTATGCATTTTACTGCTACTACTGAACGACCACCAACCTGCGAATAAAAAGCTGCAGATTACCCTTAAAACAAATCTTACTGGTGGTAGAGCTCCAGTGACGGAGCTCACAGGCGTTGGCACCACTGCATTACCTTATATACTTGCTGCTAAATGGTAGTGTTCAGCACTATCGTGTTACAGTCAGGTGGTAATGTCCGGCCCTGTAATTCCCAGCAAAGAGGCATAACACCTTAGGCCTCAGAAGTGGTAACTCATCTG
The DNA here is from genome assembly GCA_036365455.1 of Macrosoma leucophasiata. Taxonomy (NCBI): domain Eukaryota; kingdom Metazoa; phylum Arthropoda; class Insecta; order Lepidoptera; family Hedylidae; genus Macrosoma; species Macrosoma leucophasiata. The sequence continues at coordinate 7,472,075 of JAWQUS010000029.1, forward strand.
CATTTTGACCTCTGGTCTTTGTGTAGATGTCTATAGGCTGCAGTCATCACTTAAAATCAATGTGAAGTGCATGCTTGTTTTCCACTTTCGTGACATAAAAAAAGTGACTGCTATGTTGCCAACCGTACTGAGGCTATGGAGGGCTACGATAAAACTACGTGCCATGGACTTATTATACCTAATAAGTCCATGCTACGTGCAACTTTTGAATCTAGTGCGCTAGGCTGATTAGATAAAGGATCCTTTACCCTCATTTTATTTAATTCGATGAGGTAAATTAAATAAATAATACTTTTTTTTAATTCATCTGCAAAGGGTTACCTTAGTGTAGGCCTTATACACAGTAGAATAGCTGCCACTCCCCAATTTTTCTGTCACTACATAGCCCTCTATTTTAGGGAACGACATCATTTTCCTTCTATTATTTAGTTCACATAATTAATTTTAATGATTTACCGATATTTTATCAATTTGTGTACTCATTGTTGACATTGGTTGACATGACATTAGTGACATTGACATTCTTATCATCCAGTGATCCAGTGCGACCAACTCCCGTTTTTATTTACCCCTAAAATTAAAATAAAACTATATTTTTATGGCTGATTCTATTCTGCCATAGAGCAATGCGGCCCACCGGCCGCGGCAGACTGGAGGGGAGTAGCCATAGCGTTTATTACCGATGCAAAACAGTCTATCATTTTTTGCGGGGGGAAATGCTACAAAAAACGTCTATTACTACGAAACTCACACCTTGACTTTAACAAAATATCAAAATTTTACCTTCCAATAAAATTTGTATTATGTTTTCTGAGACGTCCGAAGTCCATTAAGAGAGAGTGCTCGCTTCTTACCATGTACCCTATATACTGTATAATCTATGCTTACCATGTACAGCTCGCTAGATGTCCCTACTGTTCCGTCACGTGATCGCGCCTTCAGCGCCGTCTCTCGTCAAACCTGTGAACTGCTTTCAAAACCCGCATACAAGCCGCCATGTTGAAGATTTAAGTCATTGTTCGGCTCATAATGAAGCAATGGTAAGTCGGAACACCAGGAAGACCTTACCTGGACTTCGGACGTCTCAGGAAACAAAATACAAATTTTATTGGAAGGTAAAATTTTGATATTATATGTTCCGTTTGACGTCCGAAGCCCATTATGAGATATATGTTTGTTATCTCCTGGTGGATTGTATGAATGATAAGCAATGTGTGTGTGATTTGTAAACCAAATATAATAATATAAATTATTATAAATTGAATCACTTAGGAAACAAAAATACCTAATTTGTCTGTGATTCAAACAACTTTTTACAATACGAGTATAATTATAACCTGATGATATCCGATAAAGTATTTAAAAATTGCTCGGGTATTTGAAATAAAGGAGATGTTGCGAGCTCAGCTCTGGTACGGCTCGGCGTATACGTCCTCAAAAAATTGGTAAATTAATGAAGATTCCGAAAAAAATACAATTAATTTATTCGAGAATGTATTTTAGAGTTACAACCCCATTTAATTCAAACGATTTTATCATTTTCAACTATGTTAAACATAGCGGCGATACAGCCGACACTTGGGATCGATCGATTTTGATAGTATTTAGAAAATATTACTTTTTTCTCCAAATACTATATAATCAAAATACAATTAAAAAAATTAAAATGTCAAAACGACATCGCCCGCCATATTCGCCATGTTGGTTTTGAGTTGCAATTCTAACTGCAAATAATGTTTTGTAACTGCAAACAAAGCTAAATAAGTGAAAATATGCAGTAAAAAAGTTTTTATATTGATTTTGCCAGTTTAATGATATTGTGTACAATACATGGCCGGAGGTCCATACATTTTTGCAACATCTCTTTTGACAATGAATGTGCCGAAGACGTTTCATCATAAGATCTGATTTCTGTACGAAATGACTTTATAAAAGTTGATTTACGTCTTCAATTTGCTTTAGATAATATATCGTTTAAACGATAATTTTCTAACCAATTAAAGATGAGACAGCAGACCTAAAACTACCTGGAGTGGCCTGTATTCCAGCGTCAGCTAGAACACGCGCAGCTCTAATAGGATCTCTAGTAGTAATGAACAAATTAGCTACTGAAACTCGCCTTGCTTATGATAATTTTATTAACGTGCGAAGTCAGAACAGTGGATTCGTATTTTGATGTTGGGATGCGAATAAACCCCTACCAGACTATTGGAAAAAACACACTATGAAGGGTGCAAAATTATTGAATCATTCTCTTCGAAATGACCTGGGTCGCAGTGCAAAAGGGAAAGATCGTGTAACACACAAAGCACTGAACATAATAACAAAATAGTCGCCGTTCGTTTAGGTACCTCATATATACTGGCTGTGGAATGAGTATTATCTTTTTAACGGGTTATTAATACCCCCTTAACTTTTGGCGGCAATGGTTTTGTGTTGTTATTGAGATTGCTTTCAGAATAGAAGCAATGTTATTATTAGACGTTATATCACATACAGATACAATAACGGACTTGTTTGTGTACCAAAATAGTTCTATAAACTAGTTATTTATTTAGGTATAGATGTGTTAGGTATTTTGTAACATCAGTGGTACTGCACGAATGTTAATATTGTTTTGATTGCATTAATAATAATAATGAAGGATTGTATGGCAAGGCAAGGAGCTACATGGGCGTTTTTACCGGGCCCTCCATGGGCCCGATGTAGATTTCTTAGCGTCTGTGGCCTGGCTGCGATTCGGTGACCTCTTTGGGGAAACCGAAGGTTTTGTTTGTGCAATTATGGACGAAGTGGTAATGACCCAACAACTACCGGAAGTTTATCCTGAAGGATGGAACGGTCGACATATGTCGGGCATGCCATCGACCGGGTGAATCAATCAGGCATATTGTTTCCGGCTGTTCGAGTCTTGCCAACGGCGAATACTTGCACAGACACAACCAAGTAGCCAGGATAATCCATCAGCAACTTGCCTTGAAATACGGTCTTGTAGCCGCGGAGGTGCCGTACTACAGGCATGTGCCCGACCCAGTTCTGGAAAATGACCATGTCACGATGTATTGGGACCGATCTATCATCACTGACAGGACTATTGTTGCCAATAAGCCTGATATAGTGGTGATAGATCGCTCGGAGCGCCGCGTAATGATGATCGACATCACTGTCCCGCATGATGAGAATCTCGTGAAAGCCGAAAAAGACAAGGAAATAAAATATCTTGATCTGGCTCACGAGGTTGTCGCCATGTGGGATGTGGATTCGGCCATCATTGTGCCGATAGTCGTATCGGTGAACGGGCTGATAGCGAAGAGCCTCGACCAACATCTCAAGAGGCTCTCGCTAGGTGGGTGGATCAAGGGTCTGATACAGAAAGCAGTACTCCTTGGCACGGCACGCATAGTGAGGAGGTTCCTGTCTCTGTGTCCCTAACCACCGGCAGCTTGGACCCTGCTCTCGCTGCCGGCGGCACACTATTTTTTAATTTTTTATATATATATTTGTTGTTTTTTTATACATATATATGTAAAAAATTATAAAATAAGTTGAATCAATAAATAAGTGGAATAATAATAATGGCAACCCTCGATACGTCCCACTGTTGGGCACGAGTCTCTCCTTTTTAGGAGGGAGGCCCTGATTGCATTGCAAATAGGTATATAACTTTTAATCGTTGAATTCAGCAGAGTAGACCAATGTTTCGTCATAGTGTCTTAGCCGGTAATCGTTAAAAAGCCATTCACGTTTCTAACCGTAAATCGTTGCCGTGAGCTGGATCCAGACTCATCCCCGTGTCCACCAATGTCTACCTCAGATCTTTTATCTTCCGAAGCCGGGCCAAGCATCGAATCTTGCAACGATGGCGGGGGCAACAGCCATGCGAGGTTGTATTGCCAGTGTCTGTCTGCTAAAAGCGCCGTGATAGTAAGCGTTGAAGTCTGAGAAGTCTACAGAAACATAGTTTTCTACGACGCGACGGTTCCTGACGTTTGGCGCCACTCGCTGCCGGCACAATTCAGTGATAAGTGGTCGGCTTCGGTGTTATATATCCCTGGAAGGTAGTGTGAAGGATCGTCCGTCAGAGACAACAACTCTCGACTTTACTGCTTCAATCGATGTGACCTTGTGTGTATAGTGATGTGCCCGAGACCACAGTCTTGTTGTCTGTCTGTAGAATGAGTATGGAACCTCAGAGGGCTCTGGCTTCCTTCGACACTATAGCAATAACTGAATACATTTCTTTGAGGTCGAAATGCCAATTTTTCTTATGGTGTTGTCATGAACCATAAGCCCTATGTCATTGACTAGGACACCCCATTGAACGTCGGAAGCGTCCGTGATGACCAAGTTCGTAAATAGTACATTAATATGGATTGACGTCCACTGTGTGATGGTCTCCATCCACCACTTGAGTTCTTCTTGAATATCTCGTGTCAGAAAAAATTGCTTGGTGACGGTTTTGGCGCAGTATTTTTGTCTGACACTGCAGCGCTCGGCAATGCATCCTTCCCCGGTGGGTGATGAAGGACGCAAAGTTGAAAAGCTCTGAGAGGCGTTGAGCCTGCTAGAGGGTCCAACTGCCCGCTACACATCCGGTCGAAAGGTTTATCTGAATCTATGTTACCTCTTCCGGTGGCAGAAACGTTGTGTTGAGTAACCCAGTTGATGCCGAGAAATTCGATCGATCTCGTTGGTCTGGTAATCGATTTCTCATAATTCAGACAGCAGCCTAGTCTGGTCAAGAAACGCACAGCTATGTTCAGATGCGTGCTGAGAACTTCTTTGTTCTGGAGAACTAAAAAATAATCGTCAAGATACATGACTAGGCGCAGGGCGCACTCCTTCCTCTTGCGAAGTTATTCTACACTCCAGTTTGATAATAACATTTATTTAATACTTTATTGCCATAATATAAGACATATTGACAAATGGCGAACTTAACGCTGAAAGCGCTCTTTTCCAGTTAACCATCGGGAGTCAAGAGAGCTATCTGAGCGGCACAACGTATTACTTATACTATCGCAAACATCTGGTAGCAGCAGCCAGGCCGAATGGTAAACAAGTCATCTGCAGGATTTGACCCTGTAACTGTCACGTAGGAAAAAGCCTGTGTGACATTTAAAATTATGTAATAATAATCAGATACTGTTTACGAAAATGTCCAACTTCACCATCCAGTCGCCTTGTTGTAGAAACGAAGGGATTTGATGATGATAGGAAAGATGAAAATATTTTGGTTCCATGTAAGAGTTGAAATTTTGACAGGTTGTCTAAAGTCGGTAGAATTAAAGGGCGGAGCTTAATTAATGGCATACGAGCTCCTGATATCATTTTAAAAATAGTATTTCGAGAGTTTGAAATAATTCCATTCTTATATATAGGTAATGCTCCAGACACCCGCCCCAAATCTTCGAAATCGTAGTAATTACCCCCCTCCCCTTATTTTTTGAAGAGACGTAATAATAATGGCAACCCATTATACGTCCCACTGCTGGGCACGAGTCTCTTCATTTTGGGGGGAGGCCTGGAGCTTACTCCACCACGCTGCTCCAATGCGGGTCGGTGCAGATACGGGTAAGTGACCAACCCGCCGTCGGATTTTTCCAAACCTCCAAGAAAAGGACTCCGACAAGGTTTAATGACTAACGACTGCTACCTATCGATACCAACCGGGACCGACGGCCCAACGTGCCCTCCGAAGCACGGAAACCCGCATTTTAATTTGCCACTAGCGGCCACCCATCACAAACCCGACCGCGTCCGTAATGCTTAACCGCTTACGATCCGCACCCGCCGCGGGGCCTTGCACGCTTCGACGTTGTAATATCGTTTGCTATTTGACCTATTTTATTAGTTCGTTTCGTTTGTTTTGTCGCGACCGAAAAATCTTGTTTTGAAAAGACATCGAAGGTTCTGGAGATTTCGGGCGACTGGCTTACGTATTGGAAATTTTTCTATTTCGCCAATATATAGCAGATAGTTTGATAATTTTTAGAATTATTATTGTATTTATTCGCGAGTGGTATTTTATCTAAGTCATCGATATATTAACCTTTTAATAATGATCTGCGCCGTACCTTCAGAGCCTGCGCTCTCCCACCACAAATAATTTGGAGAATGTCATGTGAAACGGTTTTATATTATGATGATTCGGCACCAAAAAATTCTAAGTTTTTCAAAGAAGGTAGGTGGAGATAACTGAGTTGGAACTAGCAGACCAATTAATTGATTTTTGTAATGCCGCGTTAACAGTTTAATTTTGTGGTACTGACATACTGTTTGCCATGACGAAAATTTGATAAGACATTACGTTGACTTACCAACTGCTGGTATAATAGCGCAAACCTGCGATCCAATTCGGTATCTCACGATGAGGACCGCGTGCGTGCTTTTAGCGACGCTGACGTACCTACGTCGCTTTCCGATGATACGGTCCTTCAGATAAAGGTGAAGAAAAGTTCCTAGTTCTTTTTCGGGAAATATCCTTAGGCGCAATATTATCACCACCCAATTTAACTTATTAACACTTGAACGAGACCGAAACAGTATTAAATTAGTATAACCACTAATCTAATGTACTTTCTACTTTAATCTCAAAAGCTCTTAAAATGTAAAACGAAAGAAACAATTATTCGTTAAATAATTTTCCTTACTAAAAATCTAGCTAACTGCGCACAGTTCGAATATCGATGCAACAATGACTTAAAACTTCGACATGGCGGCTTGTGTGCGGGTTTTGAAAGTAGTTCAAAGGTTTGACGAGAGACGGCGCTGAAGGCGCGATCACGTGACGGAACAGTAGGGACATCTAGCGAGCTGTACATGGTAAGAAGCGAGCACTCTCTTATAATGGACTTCGGACGTCAAACGGAACACATAATACAGAAATTTCACGCACGCATTTAAACATATAGGCGACACCTAGTATAGGCTTTTGGGGTTGTACTTTAACAGAGGGGAAAGCCTGCATATGGCTACTCCTCTCCGGTGTTGCTCTATGTATTCTCCCAGTGATCGGATGAATAATATAATAATATGAGTAATTAGTTGTATAGCTAAAATCTTTTGTTAGTACGTGAAGATGATTCAAAATGTCACCTCAGATCGTTTTCACGAACCTAAAAGATTCACCTACCATACTACAGAAAAATTGGTTAGGTTAGGTTGTTTAATATATGTTAATTGATCGCACCATTGAGCACTGCCAAGTGTGCAGTCGGTGAGGGTAGACTTTCTCTCTTCGGCAGGTAAGAAATGAGATAATGGTACCATATAGAACTGTTCAGCACAGCGCTTACTATGGCAGAGTCGTTAAAAATGCTAATAGTAAAAACTCCCAATGTCTTTGCACTGGTTCAGATGTTCGAGCTTGTCAGTTAGTTCTAGGACGTTAATGACAAGAACGGCGTGTTTTTAGGGAATCAAGTGGTCCAAGCTAGTATTTGGGGCTCACATCCACAAATGAGACCAGTATTAGACATGCAAATGCAAAAGAGGAAGTACTCCCATTTCTTCTTTTTTTTGCTCACCGCCCCGGCTACCATCCATAATGTATTATCTACGCAAGTGAAAATTCTGCCTCAATTTATTAAGCAATTTGCAGTGCATTGCAGTTTTCCTAAAATTATCGTAATTGCACGTCACAACAGCAATATACTTCAAAGTTTCTATCGAAATAATGTCAACCGAGATTATCGTCCTTCCAAATATTTACCAATTTTTTAAGGTATACTTAATTTTCGAGTGCTGCTAACACCATGAAGCAAATGACGAATGTTGTCCGCCTAAAATAGGTATTACATCTTTAATTGAATTAAATATTGAGTTAAGTTTTAAAACTCTTTAATTTCATAATTTTGTTATTTAAAATTATAAAAAACTAGCTGTTGCCCGCGGCTTCGCCCGCGTGGATGTCGTTTTATAAATAACTAAGTTGCCTATGTTCTTTCTCAAAGTCAGCTCTATCTCTATACCAAATTTCTTTAAAATCGGTTCAGTCGTTTGGACGTGAAAAGGTAACAGACAGACAGATAGAGTTACTTTCGCATTTATAATATTAGTGGGGATAGGCGTTCAATTTTACTAGGGATGATTTATTTTCTAGCTAATAAATCTATTCGTCTAGCTTGCACCGTATTTATTGTAATGTAATGATTACGCAATCATATAGATGGCGTTGTTTTGCATTTAGCTTTGCCCTATTGGGAACATATTTGTACAGAGTTTTCTCTTCCATTCTTAGATTTTTTTAAATAATCGCTGTTTATATTTTTATTTTCGAAATGTTTATAAGTTTTTGCATGTGTTTGTCCCATTAAATATGACATGTTTCTCTCTTTCTTTTCATTGCTTTCTTGCAGTAGATAGATATCGCTAATGAGGTGATAGCCAGTCAACAGCATAACAATGATTACAGTACTACCTTTTAAATGCAGTTCCCAGAACTCAGTAACTTAACTGCCTCAGTAGCCTAGTGGTAGCAGGCCATTACTACTACGCTGAGATCCTGGGTTCGATTCCCAGGTGCTATCAGAGATAATGATGTAAACTCCTTTATCTCTGGTTCTATTGGGAAATTTTCCATTTCTGGAATTTTCCCACTACCTCGAAGTTTGGTAAAGTGCCCGGAGATGTCAACAGGCTCGCCACCTGTTACATGGGCCAAAACGTAACTGGCAAAGCTTTATGTGAGTATGTATGTATGCTTGAAGGCATGCATTTACCTCTGCCTACTCCTTCGGGGTTACAGGCGTGAAGTTACGTTTTCATTTCCCAGAAGACTATACAGACTTTGATTATGACACCCTAATTTAAGTTAACCGTGTATAAAATAAATTATCATTTTTGCTGATAATTTATTTCGATGTGACGGATCGTTAAAAATGTGTTACCGCGAATACGGATCCGGATAAAGGACATTTGGTGTCTGATTCCGCGGATGCGGATACGGATCTTAACTTCAATCGATATCTCTTACTGTCTATTATCTGTATTTTACTCGGTCAAAATATGAATTACTTTTACTTTTATTTTAAATTTTAAATATAACTTATATTTTAATTTTGACTATCTCATTATCACATTTGTGATCTTTAAACTTGTGATGTTATAAGAAAACTGGATGGAATTAAATAATTATTTATGCTACTTTCTCTCCTACAAAAAAAAACATTAACTATATCTATATTTTGAAAATTAATAAGGCAAAAGATGCTTAATTAAGAGAAGTAAGATCCGCCGTAAAAGTGACGGATACCTTTATTTTTAGACGGATATCCGCGGATACGGATCCGGATAACAGATATTCGGCACATCACTAATAGGTACACAACGATTGCTGTAATAACGCTCAAGTTTATTTACTCCGAGCAATGTGTTCGTGTGATGATGCGTCAGTATTCATGTCTCTCCAGCGACTGCGTACTGAAAGGTTATGAATTTCATAACAACGTTTCTAACGCAAAGAGGTAGACAGAGGTGTATAACATTCAGAATCAGAAATTCATTTAGTCATTTTGGGTGACAGCACAGACCAATCAGCCTACCGGTGACAGCATCGACTATAGAAGAATGATTGGTCTGTGGGTGACAGGCACCTCTTATGACATGTCAAAAACAAACAAAATAAATTAAATTGAATAACAATTGATGTACATGACAAACAAGATAAAAAATAATACCTATGTATAGTCAAGATTATCACTAAGATAAAACTAAATATTATAAGTACTAGCAGCTGCCCGCAACGTCGTCTGCGTGAAGGCTCTACAGCACCAAACATACCTAAGATGCCAGTGTCGCTTTAGCATTATAAGCAAACAACTTTTAAAATAGTATTAAATTAAAAGTATAAGTTTTTTTGCAAGCGAAGCAAGTGATGGTCAATGGCAAGTGTCATATGGGAATCCTGCTGAGTTCAGTAATATTATTACATATTCTCTGGTTCAGTCATAAGATGTGACTGAAGGAAATAGACAAAATAAGGCAGGAATATATTCCCGGACAAAAAAGAGTAAACTTACGTACAAAGGTATCAAACCTTACAACACTTTACTAAAAACTACGTTGGTAGTTATTCTGCCAGGAGCCAAATTGTAAAAAGAGACAGGACTGGTAACGCGGTAGCAAGCGACGTACAGTTGCCCGTGTGAGAAGCAACTCGTCCTGAGGTTAACACCCGCTGCCCTCGGTGTATGCCCCTGCGACTTATTGATGGTCATCGCGAAGCAAACATTCAACCAACTAGACCAAATAGACCACTTCATTGCCTATTAATTGCTGCAGCCTGACCATTTTTGGGCGTCAAAATGGCCCGCTTACACACCCAAAACGTCGTTTTCGGCTGGTGCGGTATACGACTAATGTCCCCGTAGACACCGAGAATGAGTTCTTCTCTCCTGGATACATCTCTGTCGAGGGTTCTGGAAACACCTCCTATCCAACTCTCTCTCCTGGTAGAGTGCTTCCGCGAAGATTTAGAAGGACATCGGAATATTCTTGAGCACGTGAATTGTCGTCGAGCCGAGCTCTCATATTAATGGTCAAGCGCAGCGTAAGTACGAACTCGTTAAGATCGTTTCAACAAAGCATTCATCTCGTCAGCCCTCGATCTTCGCGTCAAAACGGGAAGCGTTTGCCGGAAATCGTCAGTGATCAGTAATGTGACACAACCCACTCAAATGTTCGTTCCAGGGTTCTGTCCACGGCCTCAACTGCCTTTCTATTGGCCATCGTACACTCATCCCATACAATCAGAGAGCAATCCTTGAGCACGTGTCACCGTTACATGACACACCAAAAACGTCATTTCGGCGCTCTCTAAATATAAGGGAATTTTAAACATGACATGTACTTAATCGCGTACTATTTTAATCGAAGTATTTACCTCGACACTCGACGTTTGTCGAGTGACGTGGTCATGAGTAGACTGCTGCTCCATGGTGTCATCGTCTCGTACCCGCGCCAGTTCTTCGAACTACCCGGGTTGGTTGTCATTATTTTGATTCAATACATTAAGGTGCCGACACACAACACTCACAACATCCGACGATTTATCCGAAGATACATCCCGACGTCTACATTGCCCGATAACCGGATTCCACGAAACTGACAACCTATATCCATCCTCCCGGTTGAAATTTTTGTATTTTCTGATTTCAACCGCTTCACGTACCATCCTATTATAGTAGTGACGTTCAGTGGAGAGGATTTTCGGGTTGTGAAGTTCGATCCAGTGGTTTGGTCCCGACTCCAGTAGATGCTCCGCGATCGCTGATCGCTGAATCGCTTGTTCACCTGGCGATTCTTAACTGCTGCTATGTGCTCCTTAATTCGCTCAGCTATCGTGCGCTTAGTTTGACCGATATAGGAACTACCGCAACTGCAGTCGACCTTAATAGTATGCGATTAAGTCCCGTTTACAATATAAAAATATGAATACAAATCGTGTATGTTTAAAACAATTAATGACATGTACTGTCTTGCTATCCGGAAGCAGTGTGGCAGCAATTCCCCACGACGCTACAGCAATAGCAATTTTGCCTTGCCTCCTGACCTCTGCAAGTATGCCAGTGATAACAAATGTTTTTCCTGTTCCACCAGGAGCATCCAAAATCCAGGAGAAAAACATTTTACCCTGGTTTTGCCTAACGCTTTCGGTATCATAAATTTGTTTTTGCTCTGAAGAGAACTAAGCGACATGGTCATTTCGCCCGGATCGTGATTTGTCTCAGCGATATACTCCCAATTTCTACGGTCTTGATGCGGTGATGATTTCAGGAGCTGGTAACCCATATTCGATAGTCCAATCGGTGGTGGAAATTACCACATCTTGAAATGAACTAATACAGGTGTTCAGCATGCGTTCATTAGTTATTTCGACATTGTCTCCAGTAGCACGTGTCTCAAAGCTCGTAGAAAATCGAATTAATTTATTAATTTTCGGTTTTGTCTACAAAACCTTTTAAGTAATGAAGGTGGGAAACAAGCATGCAATTCACAATTATGTTAAGTGATGACTGCAGCCTATGGACATTTACATAAAGACCAGAGGTCAAAATGTAGATGCTAGCCACCCCTGACACCTCAGTTGTTATGTCTCTGTGATAGCTATTAGAAAGAAAGAAAGAAAGAAAAGAAAGAAAAATATTTATTTTTTTGGCACACACACAACAACAATAATAAAAATTAAAAACAAGTAAAAATACTATTATATATTTGGTTGTGGGAAGCCAAAAAAAACGGCACCCACCTCAGCTGATTGCTGCAACAGTGGCTGCAGCGCTGATATTCTGGTGGGGGTATATCTATTACGGGGTCATACATTACCATCTAACCGGAACATGATTACATTACATTACCATCTTACTGGTGGTAGAGCTCCAGTGTTAAGTATTAAGTATTTTTGGACTATTATTAATTTATTTACTTTGACATATTAATCAACGTATCAGTTGTTATTCGCTTTAATTTTATATTTGTAATTTGCCCTATCACAAGCGAATTCTATTATTTCCAAGTGATTAAATGAATTTTTGAGTTTGAGTTTGAGTTTGAGTGACGGAGCTCGCGGGCGTAGGCACCACCGCATTACCTAATATACTTGCCGCTAAATGGTAGTGTTCAGCACTATCGTGTTGGTGGTAATGTACGGCCCTGTAATTTCCGGCACAGAGGCATAACACCTTAAGCCTCAGGAGTGGTAACGCATCTGCATTTTGACCTTGGTCTTTGTGTGGGTGTTTATAGGCTGCAGTTATCACTTAACATCAACGTGAACTGCATGCTTGTTTTCCACTTCGATTACATTAAAAAAAAAAGTGATAGCGCTGAACACTACCAATTAGCGGCAGATAGATTAGGTAATGCGGTGGTGCCTACGCCATCGAGCTCCGACACTGGAATTCTACCACTAGTAAACTATCTTAATCTCTACCACACCGCGGACACTCCGCCAAAATTCCATACAAACGCTTAATTTGGTCTCTGTTACACAGACATCAATCAGTGACGTGTATTTACATGCGCACCTGTGTGCGTAGCACGTAGAGAATACCAACCGTCGCCCATAAGAGGGGAGGAGGTTGGGTGAGGCGGGGAAATCGGACGGGACGTCGAAGTGTCCATTCTATACGTAGTATTATTACATATATCTCTGGCTTTACCTAGAAGTGCTCCTACTGAGTTTCTTTGCGGAGTTCTTCTCAGTAGGGACAGCACTTGGAACTCTGCTAAGTGAATAACTTTGATTTTGATTGCGATGTTTTTTTTTCTTTTTCTTTTTATCTAGTTTTGGAAGGAAGGAATGGAACTGTTTTTTTATTGTATGTATGTATCTTCAAGCCAGGTCCCTAACGGGGTAGGTACTTTTTATTGTATTTGAGATTTTTATTTATTTATAATAATAGATAATAATAATAATAGCAACCCTTGATACTGCCCACTGCTGGGCACGAGTCTCTCCTTCTTGGGAGGAGGCCTGGAGCTTACCATCCCGTGCCGGTTGGTGGAGATAAAGGGTTAGCGGCCAACCCGCTGTCGGATGTTTTCAAACCGCTTACAAGGCCTCTGACAAGGATTAACGACTGCTATCTATCGATAGCAACCGGGACCGGCGGCTTGACGTGCTCGCCGAAGCACGGAAACGCGCATTTTTAATTTGCCACTAGTGTTCACCCATCACACACCCGACCGCGCCCGCATCGCTTAACCGAGTAGATCGCTTCCGATCTACACCAGCCGCGGGGCCATGCGCGCTTCTTATTTACTTAATATCTGTTTTTTTTTTTAATTTATGTTGTAGATATTCACTCTAAGTAATTTATGATTTATAATGACTTCGAAAACGGTTGTATAAAATCTTACTCGAAATAAAAATACATTCTTTCTTTTTTTCTTTGTTTACAATACATATAGCTCGTCAACCATTCTGCCTACCCTACAAGCAACTTAGCTTGAAACACACACATAATAACGTCCTTATTGTCAACGTAACACTAATAAATACGTATTTAATTAAAAGTTAAACATTTCTTTAGTTCTGGCAACACAGCTAAGCAGTTAAGCTTAACATTCATTTTAGTAAGTCATTATTTATTACGCTGACAACACCGTTCGCTGCCGGCGTGTTGCGCTCGAGCCAATTTAAATGCTCGTTTAGAAATGAGTTAAAACTACTTAATATGGCTAATGCGGATGTAGTACGTCTTTAGAATATAACTAGCTTTGCCCGCGACTCCGTCCGCGTGAGAATTTATGATCGTTCAGTATCTACCCGGACGAAGTCGTGGGCGCAGCTAGTATAAAAGTAGCCTAAGTTACTCCTTATTGCATAAACTATCTGCCAGTGAAAGTCCCGTCAGAATCGGTCCAGCCGTTCCCGAGATTAGCGGGAACAAACAGACAGACAGACAAAAATTGTAAAAAACCATATACCAAAACAACATTTTTTACATTATATTTACGAGTATATTACAAACAGACACTCTAATTTTATATATTTGTATAGATATTTTGGGTAACTGGTAGTTTTTAAGGTTATGTGGTCTAAACGGAATCTTTGTAGTTTCACTTTGTCTGTTTGTCTGTCCGTCTGTTCATTCATCCGTCCACCGTTCCGACCGTCTGATCGTCCGATCGTTCGACCGTCCGAACGTCCGACCGTCAGACCTTTAGACCGTCTTATCGCCCTATTGTGCGACCGTCCGACCATCTAACCGTCCGACATTCCGACCGTCCGACCGTCCGACCGTCCGACCGTCCGACATTCCGACCGTCCGACCGTCCGACCGTTCGACCGTCCGACCGTCCGACCGTCCGACCGTCCGACCGTCCGACCATCCGACCATCCGTCAATCTGTCCGTCCCCTCCCCCTTTCTTACTATCTCTCCTACTTTGTCTATATATTTTTTTCTCACAACCCAATGTTGATTGTAGAAAGATAAGATAAGATAATATTTATTTGCATAAACATTACATACATCGAAGGTATATACATACAGGTGTATACATACAAAAACAGATTAAGCGCAGACATGTTTGTCACAGAGTGACGTGCAAAAATCCTTTTTTTCATGTTTCGAAAAGTTTACGAAGACAATATTAATAATATTTGTCATGATTATAATTACAAAGAAAGAACAAAATTACAAAGAAAACAATAGAAACGAAAGAAATAAATGTGTTAGAGTCCGACCTAATCTGACATGTCGCAGTGTACAGTGTAGCATGCAGTAACGCTTCATTTTGACATCTGGTTTTTGTGTAGATGTCTATATGCTGCAGTCATCATTTAACATCCATGTGAACTGCATGATTGTTAAAAAATAAACTGCTTTATTTCTAAGGATAAGTGTCCTTTAACACAAATATAACAAGAACAAATCAAAATAGTTTTAGATTCGTCTCGTTAAGATCCATTTTCTTTTGGAACACGTAAATTATAGGATGGGATCCCACTGCAGAATCATTTCGTTCATCCAGATATGTTGCAAACCTAATTTTTATGCATATTTATAATCTCGAGAATATATATCCACTAAGTTGCCAATCCAAATTTAGCCGCAAGCATTTTTAATTAATTTTTTAAACCTCTAACAGCCAGCAACTCTTATTTGCGGTCGATTTAATTTGGCTGTCGTATATGTCGTATATGGCCTCCCCCCAAAAGAGGGAGAGATTCGTGCCCACCAGTGGGACGTATAATAGGTTGCCATTATTATTATTATTATATGACTAGCTTTTGCCCGCGACTTCGTTCGCGTGGACTTCAGGTTCGTCCCGTCTAGTCTAGTAATAAGTAAGAAATACGGTAACTAAGCACTGCAGATTAATTTACATTCTGTAAAAAGCCATATTGATCTTTATTAAATGCACAATGTATTTAAGATACTTAATTGGATAAGGATTAATACTGTATTGCTTAAAATCGCTTCGTAAATAAGCCATTATTTCTCGTACAAAGTAAAGGATAAAAAATGGTTATTGTGGGTTATTCCTAAGAGATAAACATATACCATCACGGACTTTTTTGTAGACCTTTTTAAGTTGTACAATACTGTAGTAAATTGTTTTGATCTATCTTGTAGGATTCAGTCAGCGTTTGCAATGTAAGCGCAAAAAATGTGTTTTTTCTACGACCTCACATTAAAAACCTCAAAAATTGTAGCCTATGTGTTATTCTGATGTATAAGCTATAGCCTATGTGTTATTCTGATGTATAAGCTATATTGTGGTAAAGTTTCATTCAAATCCATTCAGTAGTTTTTACGTGAAAGAGTAACAAACATCCATACATCCATACTTACAAACTTTCGCCTTTATAATAGTAGTAGGATAATAATGAGAAAAAAAAGCTTTAATTTGATAGATATATATATAAATAATGCATGTACGTATAGATATATAAATAATGCATGTACGTTATGGACGTAAAAAGTTATCGGGGCGGAATGAAAATAGGTAGGGGCGGCCAAGTGCGCAACAGCAGTCGCGGTTTTTCAGTCTTTATACGTATTGCCGTGAAGTAGACGATATTTTATTGAAAAAACAGGTAAAAATAATATTTTCTAAAAAAAAAAAAATAATAATACGTGCGGCCAAATTTTGATTGGCAACCTGGTGGATATGTTATATTCTCTAGATTATAAATATGCATGAAAATTAAGTTTGCAGCATATCTGGATGAACGAAATGATTCTTCAGTGGGATCCTAACGTATTAGCTTGACTTTCGCAAGTGCGCCGGCTGGTGGCAGTTCACATTCGGTCGCCATTCTTATAAGTCGTGGCGCGGGACAACTTTAGAATTTTACGTAAAAGTTAATTTCGTGTATGAAGTGTATGAGATACTTTTATTTTGTACTAACTGTTGCCTGCGGCTTTGCCCGCATTGGTGTCGTTTAAAAATAACTAAGTAACTAAGCCTATGTTCTTTATCAAAGTCAGCTCTATCTCTGTACCAAATTTCATTAAAATCGGTTCAGTCGTTTGGACGTGAAAAGGTAACAGACAGACAGACAGGAGTTACTTTCGCATTTATAATATTAAGTAGGGATTAAACTAATGATTGTGGTTCTATATGGTAGTTTATAATACAGGTACCATTAAATTGTACAACGTAAAATAATTTATTTATTTATTCTTTATGCACATGAGAAATGTTAACGAGGCGGACTTAATACCTAGTGGTATTCTCTACCAGCCAACCTTAGGCCCAAATAGAACTGTCGATAATCAGTGCATTATTAAAAAACCGGTCACGCACAGTGTAGTTTTAAGGTTTGATTGAAGTAATGAAAAAAAAAAATTTCTACAGAGTCAAAAATTTCGAGTATTCTATTTGGTCGACTATTACTCGCAAACTTGTAAAGCCAACCAAGGTATGATAGCTTTTTTTCAATTTTAACGTTTGAATTTCTAACAACAACCGTTTAGTTGGTAGAGGGAGAGGACGATTGACTCTAATGAAAATTGAAACTTTAAAAGGCAACCTAGTGGATATATATTCTCTAGATTATAAATATGCGTAAAAATATATAATAGGTTTGCAGCATATCTGGATGAACGAAATGATTCTGCAGTGGGATCCAAACCTATAACTAATAAACTTATTTATTAAGTTAACTGTTTGGATTGACACGAGAGCTCCAGTGACGGAGCTTGCGGGCATAGGCACCACCGCATTACCTTATATACTTGCTGCTATGGTAGTGTTCAGGACTATCATGTTCCGGTCAAGTGGTAATGTACGGACCTCTAATTTCCGGCACAGAGGCAAAACACCTTAGGCCTTAGGACTGGTAACGCGTCTACATTTTGACCTAAGTCTTTGTGTGGGTGTTTATAGGCTGCAGTCATCACTTAACATCAATGTGAACTGCAAGCTTGTTTGCCACTTCCACAACATAAAAAAAGCGTGAGATATAAAGAGGGACTTATAAATATAAATAAGGCGAATAAGTAAGTAAGCTTGAGTTCGTAATCGTGCGCTTATGTGTGTTAGTGTGTGTGTGTGTGCGTGCGTATGTGCGTGCGAGTGTGTGTGTGTGCGGTATACGACTAATGTCCGCGTAGACACCGAGAATGAGTTCTTCTCTCCTGGATACATCTCTGTCGAGGGTTCTGGAAACACCACCTATCCACCTCTCTCTCCTGGTAGAGTGCTTCCGCGAAGACTTAGAAGGACATCGGAAAATTCTTGAGCACGTGAATTGTCGTCGAGCCGAGCTCTCATATTAATGGTCAAGCGCAGCGTAAGTACGAACTCGTTAAGATCGTTTCAACAAAGCATTCATCTCGTCAGCCCTCGATCTTCGCGTCAAAACGGGAAGCGTTTGCCGGAAATCGTCAGTGAACAGTAATGTAACACAACCCACTCAAATGTTCGTTCCAGGGTTCTGTCCACGGCTTCAACTGCCTTTCTATTGGCCATCGTACACTCATCCCATACAATCAGAGAGCAATCCTTGAGCACGTGTCACCGTTACATGACACACCAAAAACGTCATTTCGGCGCTCTCTAAATATATGGGAATTTTAAACATGACATGTACTTAATCGCGTACTATTTTAATCGAAGTATTTACCTCGACACTCGACGTTTCGGCCGTAATGCAACGGCCGTGGTCATGAGTAGACTGCTGCTCCATGGTGTCATCGTCTCGTACCCGCGCCAGTTCTTCGAACTACCCGCGGTTGGTTGTCATTATTTTGATTCAATACATTAAGGTCCCGACACACAACCCTCACAACACAACATCCGACGATTTGTCCGAAGATACATCCCGACGTCTACATTGCCCGATAACCGGATTCCACGAAATCGACAACCTATATCCATCCTCCCGGTTGAAATTTTTGTATTTTTCTGATTTCAACCGCTTCACGTACCATCCTATTATAGTAGTCACGTTCAGTGGAGAGGATTTTCGGGTGGTGAAGTTCGATCCAGTGGTTTGGTCCCGACTCCAGTAGATGCTCCGCGATCGCTGACTTGTTCACCTGGCGATTCTTAACTGCTGCTATGTGCTCCTTAATTCGCTCAGCTATCGTGCGCTTAGTTTGACCGATATAGGAACTACCGCAACTGCAGTCGACCTTAATAGTATGCGATTAAGTCCCGTTTACAATATAAAAATATGAATACAAATCGTGTATGTTTAAAACAATTAATCATCTACTGTCTTGCTATCCGGAAGCAGTGTGGCAGCAATTCCCCACGACGCTACAGCAATAGCAATTTTGCCTTGCCTCCTGACCTCTGCAAGTATGCCAGTGATAACAAATGTTTTTCCTGTTCCACCAGGAGCATCCAAAATCCAGGAGAAAAACATTTTACCCTGGTTTTGCCTAACGCTTTCGATATCATAAATTTGTTTTTGCTCTGAAGAGAACTAAGTGACATGGACATTTCGCCCGGATCGTGATTTGTCTCAGCGATATACTCCCAATTTCTACGGTCTTGATGCGGTGATGATTTCAGGAGCTGGTAACCCATATTCGATAGTCCAATCGGTGGTGGAAATTACCACATCTTGAAATGAACTAATACAGGTGTTCAGCATGCGTTCATTAGTTATTTCGACATCGTCTCCAGCAGCACGTGTCTCAAAGCTCGTAGAAAATCGAATTAATTTATTAATTTTCGGTTTTGTCTACAAAACCTTTTAAGTAATGAAGGTGGGAAACAAGCATGCAATTCACAATTATGTTAAGTGATGACTGCAGCCTATGGACACTTACATAAAGACCAGAGGTCAAAATGTAGATGCGTTGCCACCCCCGACACCTCAGTTGTCATGTCTCTGTGATAGTTATTACGGGGTCATACATTACCATCTAACCGGAACATGATAGCGCTGAACACTGCCATTTAGCGGCAGATAGATTAGGTAATGCGGTGGTGCCTACGCCATCGAGCTCCTTGTTATAAGTTTGTAAGGGGGAAAAGAGACATTCTACTGATATACTTTTTACATTAGTTAATGACATTTAGTTTTATCTTAGTGATATTCTTGACTTTACATATATTTTTTATCTTGTTTGACATGTATATCATTTGTTATTCGCTTTAATTTATTTTGTTTGTTTTTGACGTGTCATAAGAGGTGCCTGTCACCCTAAATGAATAAATGAGTTTCTGATTCTGATTCTCCTACACTGGAACTTTACCACTAGTAAACTATCTTAATCTTTACCACACCGCGGACACTCCGCCAAAATTCCATACAAACGCTTAATTTGGTCTCTGTTACACAGACATCAATCAGTGACGTGTATTTACACGTGCACCTGTGTGCGTAGCACGTAGAGAATACCAATCGTCGTCCATAAGAGGGGAGGAGGTTGGGTGATGCGGGGAAATCGGGCGGGACGTCGAAGTGTCCATTCTATACGTAGTATTATTACATATTCTCTGGCTTTACCTAGAAATGCTCCTACTGAGTTTCTTTGCGGAGTTCTTCTCAGTAGGGACAGCTAACTTGGACTTGGAACTCTGCTAAGTGAATAACTTTGATTTTGAATGCGGTGTTTTTTTTTTCTTTTTCTTTTTATCTAGTTTTGGAAGGAAGGAATGGAACTGTTTTTTTATTGTATGTATGTATCTTCAAGCCAGGTCCCTAACGGGGTAGGTACTTTTTATTGTATTTGAGATTTTTATTTATTTATAATAATAGATAATAATAATAATAGCAACCCTTGATACTGCCCACTGCTGGGCACGAGTCTCTCCTTCTTGGGAGGAGGCCTGGAGCTTACCATCCCGTGCCGGTTGGTGGAGATAAAGGGTTAGCGGCCAACCCGCTGTCGGATGTTTTCAAACCGCTTACAAGGCCTCTGACAAGGATTAACGACTGCTATCTATCGATAGCAACCGGGACCGGCGGCTTGACGTGCTCGCCGAAGCACGGAAACGCGCATTTTTAATTTGCCACTAGTGTTCACCCATCACACACCCGACCGCGCCCGCATCGCTTAACCGAGTAGATCGCTTCCGATCTACACCAGCCGCGGGCCATGCGCGCTTCTTATTTACTTAATATCTGTTTTTTTTTTAGTTTATGTTGTAGATATTCACTCTAAGTAATTTATGATTTATAATGACTTCGAAAACGGTTGTATAAAATCTTACTCGAAATAAAAATACATTCTTCCTTTTTTTCTTTGTTTACAATACATATAGCTCGTCAACCATTCTGCCTACCCTACAAGCAACTTAGCTTGAAACACACACATAATAACGTCCTTATTGTCAACGTAACACTAATAAATACGTATTTAATTAAAAGTTAAACATTTCTTTAGTTCTGGCAACACAGCTAAGCAGTTAAGCTTAACATTCATTTTAGTAAGTCATTATTTATTACGCTGGCAACACCGTTCGCTGCCGGCGTGTTGCGCTCGAGCCAATTTAAATGCTCGTTTAGAAATGAGTTAAAACTACTTAATATGGCTAATGCGGATGTAGTACGTCTTTACAATATAACTAGCTTTGCCCGCGACTCCGTCCGCGTGAGAATTTATGATCGTTCAGTATCTACCCGGACGAAGTCGTGGGCGCAGCTAGTATAAAAGTAGCCTAAGTTACTCCTTATTGCATAAACTATCTGCCAGTGAAAGTCCCGTCAGAATCGGTCCAGCCGTTCCCGAGATTAGCGGGAACAAACAGACAGACAGACAAAAATTGTAAAAAACCATATACCAAAACAACATTTTTTACAATTTTTATCTGTCTGTCTGTCTGAACTTTATGTATACATACGTATGCATTTAGTAAAAAGCGGTTATATATTATTTACGAGTATATTACAAACAGACACTCTAATTTTATATATTTGTATAGATATTTTGGGTAACAGGTAGTTTTTAAGGTTATGTGGTCTAAATGGAATCTTTGTAGTTTCACTTTGTCTGTTTGTCTGTCCGTCTGTTCATTCATCCGTCCACCGTTCCGACCGTCTGATCGTCCGACCGTCCGATCGTCCGACCGTTCGAACGTCCGACCGTCAGACCTTTAGACCGTCTTACCGCCTTATTGTGCGCCCGTCCGACCGTCTGACCGTCCGAGCGTCCCACCGTCTCACTGTCCGACCGTCCGACATTCCGACCGTCCGACCGTCCGACCGTCCGACCGTCCGACCGTCCGACCGTCCGACCGTCCGACCATCCGTCAATCTGTCCCCCCCCCCTTTCTTACTATCTCTCCTACTTTGTCTATATATTTTTTTCTCACAACCCAATGTTGATTGTAGAAAGATAAGATAATATTTATTTGCATAAACATTACATACATCGAAGGTGTATACATACAGGTGACAAAAACAGATTATGCGCAGACATGTTTGTCACAGAGTGACGTGCAAAAATCCTTTTTTCATGTTTCGAAAAGTTAACGAAGACAATATTAATAATATTTGTCATGATTATAATTACAAAGAAAGAATGGAATTAAATAAAAACAATAGAAACGAAAGGAATAAAAGTGTTTATTAGAGTCCGACCTAAACTGACATGTCGCTGTGTACAGTGTAGCATGCAGTAACGCTTCATTTTGACATCTGGTTTTTGTGTAGATGTCTATATGCTGCACTCATCATTTAACATCCATGTGAACTGCATGATTGTTAAAAAATAAACTGCTTTATTTCTGAGGATAAGTGTCCTTTAACACAAATCAAACAGGAACAAATCAAAATAGTTTTAGATTCGTCTCGTTAATCCATTTTCTTTTGGAACACGTAAATTATAGGATGGGATCCCACTGCAGAATCATTTCTTTAATCCAGATATGCTGCTGCAAACCTAATTTTTATGCATATTTATAATCTCGAGAATATATATCCACTAAGTTGCCAGTCCAAATTTGGCCGCAAGCATTTTTAATTAATTTTTTAAACCTCTAACAGCCAGCAACTCTTATTTGCGGCCGATTTAATTTGGCTGTCTTATATGTCGTATATGGCCTCCCCCCGAAAGGGGGAGAGACTCGTGCCCACCAGTGGGACGTATAATAGGTTGCCATTATTATATTATTATTATTATATGATAAAAATGAGAAAAAAAAGCTTTAATTTGATAGATATATAAATAATGCATGTACGTTATGGACGTAAAAAGTTATCGGGGCGGAATGAAAATAGGTAGGGGCGGCCAAGTGCGCAACAGCAGTCGCGGTTTTTCAGTCTTTATACGTATTGCCGTGAAGTAGACGATATTTTATTGAAAAAACAGGTAAAAATAATATTTTCTAAAAAAAAAAAATAATAATACGTGCGGCCAAATTTTGATTGGCAACCTGGTGGATATGTTATATTCTCTAGATTATAAATATGCATGAAAATTAAGTTTGCAGCATATCTGGATGAACGAAATGATTCTTCAGTGGGATCCTAACGTATTAGCTTGACTTTCGCAAGTGCGCCGGCTGGTAAGGCAGTTCACATTCGGTCGCCGTTGTTATAAGTCGTGGCGCGGGACAACTTTAGAATTTTACGTAAAAGTTAATTTCGTGTATGAAGTGTATGAGATACTTTTATTTTGTACTAACCGTTGCCTGCGACTTTGCCCGCGTTGGTGTCTAAAAATAACTAAGTTACTAAGCCTATGTTCTTTATCAAAGTCAGCTCTATCTCTGTACCAAATTTCATTAAAATCGGTTCAGTCGTTTGGACGTGAAAAGGTAACAGACAGACAGACAGACAGACAGGAGTTACTTTCGCATTTATAATAGTAGGGATTAAACTAATGATTGTGGTTCTATATGGTAGTTTATAATACAGGTACCATTAAATTGTACAACGTAAAATAATTTATTTATTTATTCTTTATGCACATGAGAAATGTTAACGAGGCGGACTTAATACCTAGTGGTATTCTCTACCAGCCAACCTTAGGCCCAAATAGAACTGTCGATAATCAGTGCATTATTAAAAAACCGGTCACGCACAGTGTAGTTTTAAGGTTTGATTGAAGTAATGAAAAATAAAAAATTTTCTACGGAGTCAAAAATTTCGAGTATTCTATTTGGTCGACTATTACTCGCAAACTTGTAAAGCCAACCAAGGTATGATATTTTTTTTTCAATTTTAACGTTTGAATTTCTAACAACAACCGTTTAGTTGGTAGAGGGAGAGGACGATTGACTCTAATGAAAATTGGAACTTTAATAGGCAACCTAGTGGATATATATTCTCTAGATTATAAATATGCGTAAAAATATATAATAAGTTTGCAGCATATCTGGATGAACGAAATGATTCTGCAGTGGGATCCAAACCTATAACTAATAAACTTATTTATTAAGTTAACTGTTCGGATTGACACGAGAGCTCCAGTGACGGAGCTTGCGGGCATAGGCACCACCGCATTACCTTATATACTTGCCGCTATGGTAGTGTTCAGGACTATCATGTTCCGGTCAAGTGGTAATGTACGGACCTCTAATTTCCGGCACAGAGGCAAAACACCTTAGGCCTTAGGACTGGTAACGCGTCTACATTTTGACCTAAGTCTTTGTGTGGGTGTTTATAGGCTGCAGTCATCACTTAACATCAATGTGAACTGCAAGCTTGTTTGCCACTTCCACAACATAAAAAAAAGCGTGAGATATAAAGAGGGACTTATAAATATAAATAAAGCGAATAAGTAAGTAAGCTTGAGTTCGTAATCGTGCGCTTATGTGTGTTAGTGTGTGTGTGTGTGTGCGTGCGTATGTGCGTGCGAGTGTGTGTGTATGTGTGTGAGTGCAAGAGTGTACTAGGCGATTGTCTCTTTCGTAGGCTCGATGAAATATGCTACGGCTCGCGTAGCACACTTTGATGTCGTAGGCGTCGTAGCGCAATGCTGCGCGGCGTAGTCGATTGTTTCGACCAACGTAACTTAACGCCTGTAATCCCCGAAGGGGTAGGCAGAGGTGAATGCATGCATACATGCAAACACCCACGATACGCCGGTTACGTTTTGGCCCATGTAACAGGTGGCGAGCCTGTTGACATCACCGGGCACATTACCATACTTCGAGGTACTGGAAAATTTCCAGAAAATGGAAAAATCCCAATAGACCCAGAGATAAAGGACTTTTCACCATTATCTCTGATAACCCCCTACCCGTGAATCAGACCCAGGCACTCAGGAGTTATTCGTCATCTCGCACGACAAATATTCGCACGATCGGGAGACTTGGCACCTTTTGAATTTAAATATTTTTTCTGACGAATAACTCGACCTCAGCATAGAAGTAGTGGCCTGCTACCACTAGGTATACCATATATTTTTTATCTTGTTTGACATGTATATCAATTGTTTGTTTCTTTTTGACGTGTCATAAGAGGTGCCTGTCACCTTAAATGAATAAATGAGCTTCCGATTCTGATTCTGACTAGCCTACCGAGGCAGTTAAAAAAACATATAAAAAAGGCGAAAGTAACCCAGTCTGTCTGTCTGTCTGTCTGTTACCTTTTTACGTTCAAACGACTGAACCGATTTTAATGAAATTTGGTACAGAGATAGAGCTGACTTTGAGAAAGAACATAGGGTACTTTTTAAATGACATCCACGCGGGCGAATCCGCAGGCAACAGATAGTATAAGTATACAATATAAACTTTGTGTTCCTGTATTCAGTTCCCTGTTTATATTTTGTAATTTGGAACGCAGCCAGACTTTGTACAAGCATTATAGTTAAACATTAAAGCATTTAAGGTCGTCTTTTGTTGCATTTTTTAAAAAAATATGATTTTATTCGACGCTGAGTCGGGTCACATAAAAAAATATAAATAGTAATATTTGTATTTTTATACATGTTTTACTGGTGGTAGAGCTCCAGTGAAGGAGCTCGCGGGCGTAGGTACCACCGCATTACCTAGTACACTTGCCGCTAAATGGTAGTGTTCAGCATTGTCGTGTTCCGGTCAGGTGGTAATGTACGGCCCTGTAATTTCCGGCACAGAGGCATAACACCTAATGCCTCAGGAGTGGCAGCGCATCTGCATTTTGACCTCTGGTCATTGTGTGGGTGTCTATAGGCTGCAGTCTTCACTAAACGTCAATGTGAACTGCACGCTTGTTTGCCACTTTTATTACATAAAAAAAAACCTTATAGCATTTAAGGTCGTCTTTTATTGCATTTTTAAAAATAATTATGATTTTATTCGACGCTGAGCCGGGTCATATACAATTTACACACAAAAAAGAAAAAAAAAGCTTTACAGGATTCCGGGATTCTGTACCGGAAAAATCGGAACGCTTACAGGATCGTTCATGGGTTGTCTGATTATCTATCTTTTTTTTTGTGTAATGAAGGTGGCAAAAGCATGCACTTCACATGGATGTTAAGTGATGACTGCAGCCTATAGACACCCACAGAAAGACCAAGGTCACAATGCAGATGCGTTACCACTCCTGAGGCCTAAAGTGTTATGCATCTGTGCCGGAAATTACAGGGCCGTACATTAACACCTGACCGGAACACGATAGTGCTGAACATTACCATTTAGCGGCAATTATATTAGGTAGGCACCACGCCTACGCCCGCGAGTTCCGGCACTGGAGCTCTACCACTAGTAAAAATACAAATAGTTAACAGTAAAAATAAATATTTATTTATTTATTAAATCTTTATTGCCACAATATAGAAAACATATGAGCAAATGGCGTTCACAACAAATTATAATTTTACTTTCCATCGCAAGCAATTTGCCTTCCATCCTTCAAAACAGCGTATATACCACTATTACACCGTCTGCGAGTGTCAGGAAGCCTCTGTTTCTTAATATTTAATTGGTTGCTTTATTATTGAATGACATCAGAGTTATTTATTGACTTGAATCTCAGTGAAAGGTCTATCCTTCGTCTTGGTGAAGAATAATAAACTCAAAAATTCATTTAATCATTTGGAAATAATAGAATTTGCTTGTGATAGGTCAAATTTAAGTTAAACCTTGTCGGAGACCTTATGGGCGGTTTGAAAACATCCGACAGTGGGTTGGCCACTAACCCACCCACCTCCACCAATCCGCATTGGAGCAGCGTGAGTAAGCTCCAGGCCTCCACCCCAAAAAAAAGGGGAGAGACTCGTGCCCAGCAGTGGGACGTATAATGGGTTGCCATTATTATTTATTATTATAGGTCAAATTACAAAATAAAAAATTAAAGCGAATAACAACTGATACGTTGATTAATATGTCAAAGTAAACAAAAATAAAATAAATAATGGTCCAAAAATACTTAATAATAAAAATAGGTATCAACAGAATGTTCCATACTCTCTTTTACAAACGACAATATAAATAATATGTATTACAACTGCTACTCAAAATTCAAAATTCAAATCATTAATTTCAAATTGGTCTACAAGGACACTTTTGCATTGTCGGTTTATAAGCTACCTAGAGAGAATGACTTATAATAAGCCAATAGGTATTAATAAATACCAATTTAATAATAATATTTTACCGATGGAGTAAGCTCCAGGCCTCCCCCCAAAAAGGGGAGAGACTCGTGCCCAGCTGTGGGACGTATAATGGGTTGCCATTAATATTTAACCGATACCGATCGGTCCCGGTTGCTATCGATAGATAGCAGTCGTTTAACCTTGCCGGAGGCCTTATGGGCGCTTTGAAAACATCCGACAGCGGGTTGGCCACTAACCCTCCCACCTCCAACAATCCACATTGGAGCAGCGTGGTAGAGTAAGCTCCAGGCCTCCCACCAAAAATGGGAGAGACTCGTGCCCAGCTGTGGGACGCATAATGGATTGCCATTATTATGCTTGAATGCATGCATTTACCTCTGCCTATCCTATCGGGGATTACAGGTGTGAAGTTACGTATACGGATCGCTTAAAAAAGCAAGCGTGGGAAATGCGACGTAAATTCATAGTTTGGCTATTAACATTTTATCTACCTATATTTCATGGACATTTTATGTTTTTATGTCATGCAAAACAGCGTACAGTGCACATTTATTGTAAGATAATAAATACTCCAGCGCTCTGCCAGTTATGTTTGCACTTAATATTATGACGTCATTTAACAATTTATTTAAGTATCAACTATTTTTTTATTTCACCGGTACTTTAATAAAGTTAAAATAAATTTTACAAATATGATTGAAGGCATTTTGACAGACTAGTTGTACCAAAATATGTTGAATCTAAGTTACAATCTCGCAATTCTTACTCAACAGCCATTAAAATTTATAACAAGTTACCTAAATCCTTTAAAGAAGTGAAAGGAAACACTTTTCACTGTAAACTGTGTAACATATTGATTGAACAATGTTTTTATTCCCTGGACGAATATTACGGTCTTATTCATAAAAAACGCTTATAGAAGGTTTATAGCCTTCATTAGTTAAAATGCTCTTTAAGCCTATCAAACGTTCTATAAAATTGATTATTCATAAACGTTCTATAAACCTTCCATAGTTAAAATTCTGCTAATAGACAAAATGTTGCCAGTGCAAGGAATTCAGTGGACAGATGGATCCAACAAGAGATCAAACACGCCAAATTGTCAATAAATTACGTGTGAAAATGACCTTATTTCGAAAAAAAGGAAAAAAAATCAACGTCAAAGGTGACATAAAGTCATATCAAGTCATTCCTAGCTTCGTTCCATAAATCGACCGCAACGACCGCAACCAAGACCGCTGAAATTGTCGTTTTGGTGCAAGCACAAAATATTGGTGGATCGGAGTGGACGCAATGCGGTCGCGAACAGTGACGTTATTTATGACGTCACACGACCGCTCGCGACGACCACGGGCCTCAGGTGGAACAATACAAAGGGCGTTACGGTCGTTGTGGTCGATTAATGGAACGCGCCAAATGTCAATTTCAACAATCAGCTGTTGAATATCGGCCATCTTTTATCCATAGAGCACTGTTAAAGTAGGGTTCTGGCCTCTATAACTTTATAGTGGATTTATAGAGTGTTTTAGCGCTAAAATGCTATTATGAATAACGTTTTTCTTAAAGCATACTATAGCAAGCTCTTAGAGGTGTTATAACTTTTTATGAATAAGACCGTTAAATTATAAATTTTGACTTTAAAATAATTATTCTTGTTGACATGACATTATGTACCTATCTATTTTTTTTGTTTTGTAAATGTTCCAATATAATTTTTTCTGTGTTTGACTAGCCAAAATGAAATGTTATTAATATCCAAATATAATTGACCAATGTGTAAATGGAATTGTAATGATTATAATGTAGTAATTGATTAAATATATTATGTTCTGTTATTTGCATGCCAATGAAGTGGTGAGATATGAAAGGAAATTATTTTATTATACTGAAGATCTTATGTACTATACTTCTAGCAAATAAATAAATTCATTCATTCATTCATTCAAAAACATGCAGCCTTACTGTTAATGTTAAAGGAGATGTTGCGAGCTCGGCTCTGGTTCGTACACTTCCTCAAAAAATAAGTAAATTACAGAAGTATCCGAAAAATATACAATTAATTTATTCAAGAATATATTTTAGAGTTACAATCACATTTAATTTAAAGGATTTTATCATTTTCAACCATGTTCAACATGGCGGCGATACAGTCGGCGCTTAGGATAGTATATATGTAGATAAAGCAAAACTAATGCTGTCTGTATGTTACTAGTGTATCACATATTATCAAAAAAAAAGGTTCCGATTATTTTTTTTAAATTGGAAATCGATTAGTATAGTATTAACACATAAGATCGATTTCGATAGTATTTAGAAAATATTACTTTTTTCTCCAAAAAAAATTTAGAAAATGATAATGTCAAAATTACATCTCCAGCCATATTCGCCATGTTGGTTTTGAGTTGCAATTCAAAGTGCAAATAGTATTTTGTAACTGCAAACAAAGCTAAATGAGTCAGTGAAAATATGCAGTAAAAAAAACGTTTTTAAAATGATTTTGCCTGTTTAATGATATTGTGTACAACACATGGCCGGAGGTCCATACATTTTTGCAACGTCTCCTTTGACAATCTCCATAACTTTTATAAATATTTTGGTGCAACAGAATCTAAGTGTACACCGCGTTATTTGTAATTAACGCATCACCTCTTACAGGCAGCCCCTCTACATCAGTCCCACTTTCTTACACACCGCATATACGCTTAAAAATACGCTTACACTCACAGCCCCACACTAGTTATGAACCTGTGTCGTGGGTGCCGTTGTACACACACAACACATACACAAACACCCAGACCCGAAACAAATATCTGTAGGCCATACAAATATTTGTCCCGTTGTGATTCGAAGGGTCGCCCTTCGAATCACAACGGTCATCTCACACCGCTGGACTAACCGGGTCGTCGTCATATACCTAATATGCTTGCCGCTAAATGGTAGTGTTCAGCATTATCGTGTCCCGGTCAGGTGTTACCACGGCCCTGTAATTTCCGGCACAGAGGCATAACACCTTAGGCCTCAGGAGTGGTAGCGCATCTGCATTTTGACCTTGGTATTTGTGTAGGTGTCTATAGGCTGCAGTCATCGCTTAACATCAATGTGAACTGCATGCTTGTTTGCCACTTCCATTACATAAAAAAAAACCCAACAACATTTGTTCTACGACATTTTAAAATTCAAAATTTTTTAAGTTAAATTTTCCCATACTTAGTTAATAGAAGCGCGCATGGCCCAGCGGCTGGTGGAGATCGTTAGCGATCTACTCGGTGAAGCACTACGGGCGCGGTCTGGTAGTGTGATGGGTGACCCTCCGAAGCACGGAAACGCGCATTTTAATTTGCCATTAGCGGTCACCAGTCACAATACCCGACCGCGCCCGTACTGCTTAACCGAGTAGATCGGTTAAGCACTACGGTTCTGACTCTTCCGCCATCAGTGGCGGGGGGACACGGGAACGCTAACGCACACATCCGCGATCCCGCCGGCGGCTGCTCGTCTGCGTGCCCTCCGCAGGTTGAGCTCTTTGGCTCCAACCAACGCTAGTGGCGTGCGGAACACGTGCACGCCTCACAGCTTGGGACCTATCTCCATTTGGGCGACGGACATCCCCTAGTCCGACACCCAAAGGTCCCTGCCCCAACCACTCACAACGCCAGGCGTCCCAAGACGCCCGGGTGGAGGAGTCCAGGGGCACTCTGTCCGGCCCCGGGGGAGCGGGAGTGACAGGGATGAACTGACCTTCAACCGCCCCCCCGCGGCCCCAGCACGTCCCTATCGAGCGGCGGGACCACCGCTAGGCGGATGGGGATAGGGTGCAGGGCCAACGACATACCCATACACCTCTTCCCCAGCCGCCTTCCCACCACGTCACCATCTGACGGCGGGACCACCGTTAGGCGGCTGGGGTTAGGGTGCAGGGCCAACGAAATACCCGTACACCTCCTTCCCAGCCGTCTCCTCTCCATAGCAGCGAGTGGCGGGCAGAGCCACGCCAAACGCTGCCCCCTCTATGGGTTCCTCTTGGCTTCGCCGGTGTGGGGACAACCACCGGGTACTGAGCCCCCCCGCCACGACAAGGCGGAAACCCTTGGGGGGGTCACCTTAGGCAACTTTGCCAAGGCAAAATATCGCCGCGTGCAGCGGGGAGCGGGGTTGCGGAGTGACAATTGTGAAAATTTTTAAGATTTGTAAAAAGTCTTAGAACAAATGTTGGTGATGCGCTAATTTTAAAAACCGGTCAACTGCCTGTCGGGTCACGCGCATTGTAGGGTTCCGTAGTTTTTAGGTTTGATTAACCTGTCAAGGAACGTAAGGCCACCGGCGCCCAGACACAATTGAATTTCAATTGTCATATTTTTTTCGTGTCTGGAGGGTTTAATGCAATGGAAAAAAATATATATTTTCAATGGAAATGGAATAGAAATTCAAATTAGTTGTTTTATATTATTTCGCAATAACACATGCTTGTGAAATATATTTTGACAAATCGGGCAGGGCTTCGCGAGTTCGAGTCTCGCCTGAAGTCAAATTTTTCTATCCATTTTTTTTTTCAAATTAGTTGTTCAGAAAATTTCGAATATTACATTTGGTCGACTATTACTCGCAAACTATTGTGATATTTTTCATTTTAATATCGTTATATGTAGCTACTATTGCCGTAACGTTTGAATTTCTAACAACAACCGTTTAGTTGGTAGGGGGACACTTGACTCTAACGAAACTTGGCACATTAAAGCTTAATAAGTCACGAACAATTAACTTAATCGAAAAATGATTTTAACATACCCCTAACATTTTTTAAAGACCTATCCAACGATATCACATACTTTAAAGAAAACGAAAAATAAAAAAAAAATATATTTTTTTTATTACCTATAGAGTACCTACCCTATATAATTTTATTTTTCATGGTTTTATTCTACCACATTGTCGACGTGATTAAGGTGTATATTTGTGCCAAATTTCAAGTCTCTAGTACCAATAGTTTTTGCGCTAAACCGCGGACGGAGAGACAGACAGACAGACGGACATGGCGAAACCATAAAGGGTTCCTTGTTTACTACGGGACCCTAAACCCTTGTTTACTAAAATCCTGTATATTTTACCAAGTGGAAGTGAGTGTGACAAGTGACATTACAAAATGTATGGAGTGGTAGCTGGTCACAAGCAGGACGCCAAATCGAAGGCACAACATCGGGAACAGGTGAGATTTTAGTATTTATTTCTCACTATCCACGTTCACGAAAAACGTCCACTGCTGGACAAAATCTTCCCCAAAGACGTCCACAAAAGTATTATAAAATAAATACGCTTACACTCACAGCCTCACACTAGGTATAGACCTGTGTCGTGGATGCCGTTGTACACATACAACATATACATACACACCCAGACCCGTAACAAATATTTGTAGGCCATACAAACATTTGTCCGGAATAGAACCCGTGACCCT
Organism: Macrosoma leucophasiata; assembly: GCA_036365455.1. Taxonomy (NCBI): domain Eukaryota; kingdom Metazoa; phylum Arthropoda; class Insecta; order Lepidoptera; family Hedylidae; genus Macrosoma; species Macrosoma leucophasiata. The sequence goes on from JAWQUS010000029.1 coordinate 7,504,935, forward strand.
TAGATTCGAAATTTTTTATTATGTTTTAAACAATTTCGCTAATTTGCGTGCTATGCGTAATATTTCCCTAGATAGTGAACAACTGATGAGATTAAAGCAAGAAGTTGAGAGAAAGCGGCCGGAATTGATCAACAGAAAGGGTGTGGTGTTTCATCATGATAACGCTAGACCTTACACATCTATAGCCACTCAGTTTTTTTTTAATAAGGTATCAATTTCACTAGATAGTGAAATTGGTACTTTATTAAATTGCAAAAGACGTTTAAAGTTTATTTTACGTAAGTTTATGCTATGATTATATTGTAAAAACTTTACACTAGGTATAGACCTGTGTCGTGGATGCCGTTGTACACATACAACACAAACACACACACCCAGACCCGAAACAAATATCTGCTGAATTCTATGCATATAATTATTTGTCCCGTTGCGGGGATCGAACAAGAATTGATTCGAAGGATCGCGGTCCTTCGAATCAAACGGTCATCTCACACCGCTGGACTAACTGGGTTAAAAGTGAATTGATGATCGTTTACAATAATTACAACTATTGTATGTACATATACCTAGTTTATTTGTGAAGCATCGCCTTTGTTCACCGATACCCTGATTTATTTGTCGGCTTAGCACAATGGTCGCTTGTGAAATATTGTTGTTCCAGTGCTTGTGAATTGGTTCAAATTGACGACGAAATTCATATTATTTTAGAATAAAAGAACGCGGCCTATGATAGAGCTAGACAGCGAAGCGATTCAATCGCAATGCAAACACTATTACGACTTCTAACTGGTGGTAGAGCACCAGTGACGGAGCTCGCGGGCGTAGGCACCACCGCATTACCTAATATACTTGCCGCTAAATGGTAGTGTTCAGCACTATCGTGTTCCGGTCAGGTGGTAATGTACGGCCCTGTAATTTCCGGCACAGAGGCCTTACAACACCTTAGGCCTTAGGCGTGGTGACGCATCTGCATTTTGACCTCGGTCTTTGTGTGGGTGTCTATAGGCTGCAGTCATCACTTAACATCAATGTGAACTGCATGCTTGTTTGCCATTTCCATAACAACAAAAAAAAAAAAAACTTATCACTATGACAGAGTTAGCCCTCTGACTACATAGCCGAGTTCCTTTCTACTAGTTATGGCAATCTTTATGTCTAAAATTTTGTTATGAATCCCTACTTATTAGTATTACTGTACTTACTAATATTATAAAGCTGAAGAGTTTGTTTGTTTGTTTGAACGCGCTAATCTCAGGAACTACTGGTCCGATTAGAAATTTTTTTCAGTATTAGATAGCCCATTTATCGAGGAAGGCTTTAGGCTATATAACATCACGCTAAGACGAATAGGAGAGGGTAGGTAACATTGCACCCGTGCGAAGCAGGGGCAGTCTTCTAGTTAATATATTATTATAAATGCGAAAGTAACTCTGTCTGTCTGTCTGTTACCTTTTCACGTCCAAACGACTGAACCTATTTTAATGAAATTTGGTACAGAGATAGAGCTGACTTTGAGAAAGAACATAGACTACTTAGTTATTTATAAAACGGCATCCACGCGGGCGAAGCCGCGGGCAACAGCTGGTATCCTATATTTTAAATCGTGTTCATATCATCACAGATATGATATTCTCTGGTTCTATTGAGAATTTTCCATTTTCTTCAAGTTTCCCAGTATTTTGGAGTTTGGTAATGTGCCCGGTGATATCAACAGGCTCGCCAACTGTTACATGGGCCAAAACCTATGCGTGTATGTTTGCTTGAATTCGTGCATTTGCCTCTTCGGGGATTACAGGTCTGAAGTGGGTCCAGGCTCCATAAGTTTCTGAATATCATTTGTTCATCGATACCCTGATTTATTTGTCGGCTTAGCACAATGGCCGCTTGTGAAATATTGTTGTTCCTGTGCCGTGAGCTTTGTAAATTGTTGGTCGAATTCATGATGAAAGGAGATGTTGCGAGCTCGGCCCTGGTTCGTACATGTCCTCAAAAATGGGTAAATTATAGAAGAATCCGAAAAAAATACAATTAATTTAATCAAGAACATATTTTAGAGTTACCACCACATTTAATTCAAACGATTTTATCATTTTATCAGCCAACGCTTGGTATCAATCGATTTCGATAGTATTTATAAAATATTTTTTTTCTCCAAGGACTAGATAATCAAAAAACAATATAAAAAATGAAAATTTCAAAATTACATCGTCCGCCATATTCGCCATGTTGGATTTAAGTTGCAATTCTAACTACAAATAATGTTTTGTAACTGCAAACAAAGCTAAATAAGTGAAAATATGCAGTAAAAACGTTTTTATATTGATTTTGCCTGTTTAATGATATTGTGTACAATACATGGCCGGTACATACATTTTTGCAACATCTCCTTTATGTTCATCCGGACTATTTGGACCCTAAGAGCCTGATTTGGGTATCAATCATGCCAATAAGGGCTCTATATTTTGATAGGCAATGTAGTGGATATATTATTATATTCTCTAGATTATAAATGGGCGTAAAAATAAGATTTGCAGCTTATCTGGATTAAGGATATAATTCTGCAGTGGGATCCTAACCTATATTTTATTGGTGGTAGAGCTCCAGTGACGGAGCTCGCGGGCGTAGGCACCACCTCATTACCTAATATACTTGCCGCTAAATGGTAGTGTTCAGCACTATCGTGTTCCGGTCAGGTGGTAATGTACGGCCCTGTAATTTCCGGCACAGAGGCATAACACCTTAGGCCTCAGGAGTGGTAACGCATCTGCATTTTGACCTCGGTCTTTGTGTGGGTGTCTATAGGCTGCAGTTATCACTTAACATCAATGTGAACTGCATGCTTGTTTACCAATTCCATAACATAAAAAACAAATCATCTCATACACACGAAGTTAATCTGACGCATATATTACAGATGAATGAGGTGCAAACTAATTAAACTGTTCATAAGGGCGAAATTAGCGAAGCAGTTCTCTGCTTCGCTAATTTCGTAGTGGGAATGGATCGTTTTGATATTTGATATATTTTATGTGGTAAGGGAAAACTTATGTGTTTTTAGGATTCCCTGTTACAAAAGGAAAAACGAGTCGGACTCGCGCACGTAGGGTTCCGTACCATCATCTGGGACCAGAGCAGGGGTGCGACCGCCTATCGACATTGCTGTCGTCGTTGTCATTTGTCATTGCTGACAAATGTTGTTAGTTGGTGAGTAGCGACGCCACCCCCTACCACCATCTCGACGCGAGTGGGGCGCTAGAGGTATGCGATTTGCAGAAAAAGATCCGGGCTTTTTCAAACACAAAAACTATAAAATTTATTTAATCACTTAGAAAGATAGAATTTGCTTGTGATAGGTCAAATTGTCTGGCGCTCTACACTCTCTGCCTACCCCGTTAGGGACCTGGCGTGAAGATACACACATATATACATAGGTCAAATTACAGATATAAAACGAAAGCGAATTACGACTGTTACGTTGATTAATATGTCAAAGTAAACGAAAATAAAATAAATTATGTCCAAAAATACTTAACAATTAAAATAGGTATCAACAGAATGTTCCATACTCTCTTTTACAAACGGCAAGATAAGACTAAACAGAAGAATATGGGACATTCTTTGTCATTCTCGGGCAGAGTTCCAAAGTCCACATTACTGAGAAAAAACCTGCCAAAACAAAACTCAGTAGGGTCTATTTTAAATAAAATATGTGTTCAATGGTTCAAATTGGACCCCGTGCTGACGAGAAATATAATATATCTGCTGTGTGAAAACACATCTACACTTTCCTACAGTAGTTACAGAAGATATATATTTTATTTTTTATTTCATTGTAACACTGCATTGCGTACGCCATATTACATTAACGTTCCGTTGCACGTAACCAATTTTTAAAGTTTAAATATATTGGAGTCCGCGGGAACTTGAATCGTGTTTTTTTTATGTAATGAAACTTGCAAACAAGCATGCATTTCGCATTGATCTTAAGTGATGTCTGCATCCTATACACACCCACACAAAGACCAATGAATGCAGATGAATGAATGCAGAATGCAGATGCGTTACCACTCCTGAGGCCTAAGGTGTTAAGCCTCTCTGCCGGAAATTACAGGGCCCTACATTACCACCTGACTGGAACACGATAGTGTTGAACACTACCATTTCGGGGCAAGTATATTAACTGCGTTGTGTCGTCGATGATGTTAGGTAATGCGGACGGATGGACGGACGGTAGACGGACGGTAGACGGACAGTAGACGGACAGTAGACGGACGGTAGACGGACGGCGGATGGACGGCGGATGAACGGCGGATGAAGGACGGATGGACGAAATCCCAATAAAAATTAAGACTCCCATTAGAATCTATACAAGGTGTTCAAGACTCTAATTGTTTAAAATCTGTGAATAAAATGAAGAGAAAGTAAACGATAATGTTTTTTTTTATTTTATTTGTCTTTTCAGCAACACTGCATTGCGTACGCCATATTACATTAACGTTCCGTTGCACGTAACCAATTTGGTTTAAAGTTTAAACATATTCGTGTCCGCTGGGACTTGTGTCGTGCGTCATTTGGAACGAAGTCTACATATTATAATTTCATGGTTGTTTTGTTCACTGGTAGAACTCCAGTGTAGGAGCTCGAGGGCGTAGGCAATAGCGCACTACCTAATCTACCTGCCACCATATGGTAGTGTTCAGCACTATCGTGTTCCGTTTAAAAATCCTGTAATTTCGGGCACAGTCATAACACTTTAGGCCTCAGGAGTGGTAACGCATCTGCATTTTGACCTTGGTCTTTGTGTAAATGTCTACAGGCATCCATTACATTAAAAAAATAACGTTTTATGCTTAGTTATAAGTTAATTAACGTTATAAGTTCGAGTCTCGCCTGAAGTCAAATTTTTCTTTCCATTTTTCTTTAAAATAAAACTATATTTCACAAGCATGTGTTAATGCGAAATAATATAAAACAACTATTAAGGGTAAAAGCGACTTCTTTACGATATTCAATAAACTGCAAAGTCTATTATATCGGTTGCCTAACTAGCATAGTTGGCAATAGATGGCGCTGCTGCTACCATAAAGCAATGCAATAAATGTGAAGGAAAGATTCGACAAATCGGGCAGGACTTCAGTAGCTCAATTGGAAGAGCGGCTGGACTAGATTCCCAGTAGGCCGCGAGTTCGAGTCTCGCCTGAAGTCAAATTTTTCTTTCCATTTTTCTTTAAATAAAATAAATTATTAGTGTTCACGTTTTTTGGGCATTTTGCGTCGAGGTGAAATTATCGCCTGCAATAAAAAATTTACATCTTACAGCCAGTAATTTATTTTTCGAAAATGGCGTCCAAAGAGTCCTTCAGGGCTGGCAGCGCGTTGGCAACTCCCCTGGTGTTGCAAATGTTCATAGGCGACGGTGACCACGCACCATCAGGTGGCCCGTCTGCTTGTCTGTCACCACCAGACAAAAAAAATACGACGCCATATCACTGCACACCTATCTCACAATTAAATATAATGCGGAGTGAACCGGACCCAGTAATTCAAGATAAATGACTGGGAAATTCTCTTTTGTTTTAGCGCTCACATAAAATGCACGCTCTTTGAATTATGTTTTTGGAGTCCTGTGGTGAAATAACAATGGTGAAGTAGGACCGCCCCTCATCGCATAAGTCTTAGGTCCTTCACTACGCATCTGCAGTTTAACCAATGTTTTTTTTTTATGCTACGGAAGTGGCAAACAAGCATTCTATTCAGATTGATGTTAAATGATGACTGCAGCCTACAGACACCCACACAAAGACCAAGGTCAAAATGCAGATGCGTTACCACTCCTGAAGCCTAAGGTGTTATGCCTCTGTGCCGGAAATTACAGGGCCATACATTACCATCTAACCGGAACACGATAGTGCTAACACTACCATTTAGCGGCAAGTATATTAGGTAATGCGGTGGTGCCTACGCCCGCGAGCTCCGTCACTGGAGCTCTATCACCAGTTAAGTAGCGTTTTTACGTACTAACAAAAGATTTTATGATTAATGATTGATAATGTATAAATACCTATATTATATGATATTACTGGTGGTAGAGCTCCAGTGACGGAGCTCGCGGGCGTAGGCACCACCGCATTACCTAATATACTTGCCGCTAAATGGTAGTGTTCAGCACTATCGTGTTCCGGTCAGGTGGTAATGTACGGCCCTGTAATTTCCGGCACAGAGGCATAACACCTTAGGCCTCAGGAGTGGTAACGCATCTGCATTTTGACCCCGGTCTTTGTGTGGGTGTCTATGGGCTGCAGTCATCACTTGGCATCAATGTGAACTGCATGCTTGTTTGCCACTTCCTTTAAATAAAAAAAAAAAAAAAATGTGTGGGTAGTGTTGAGTAGGACTTACAAGAGGCCTTACATTTGTCCCGGACAAAACCTGACATTGTAAGGACGCGACAAAAATATAATTTGTACTGCTTCAAATATTAAGACGCGTTACTCTTTGCTCTTGTACTCTTACGTAGTGTGTCACGTGTGTGACTAAGACAAAAAGTGTAACGTGATTGGTCTGAGGTAAGGACAATGAGGCTCCTACTCATCAAAACAGACCAATAAGCGCCGTGTATTAAAATGTCGCGGTAATCTTTGCTCTTTTGTACTCTTAAGTCAAGTGTGACGTGTGTGACTAGGACAAAGAATGTACTACCACATAGGGTACGTTCGACCAAACGACCCGAACGATCGCGACCACGACCGCTGAAATTGTCGTTCCACTATCGCAAAAATACCGCGGGCGTTGAGCCAGTCCACTTCATTATAATAATAAAATTTATTGACATTATTTAATTTTATCAAAAATGACGTATCTTTTAATTTAAACAAAACCTACAAATTACAAAACCAACCTTAGCTCAATCATTAAAAATATTAATATCTCTCGATATTCATCTCATTATCACTATCTTTCTCGTACAAACAAATCCATTCTGTCACTTCAAAATCTTCAAATGTATCGCATGACAAAATTTGTCCTGTCCCTTACAAAATGTGAGTCAGACACACTTTGTAAGAGCCAGTACAAATTTTGTGTCGCGACAAATTTTGTCATGTTACTTCAAATGCACCGCGACGCGTCATCACTTCCCCGCCTCGCCGCGTCGGCGGCCTCGCGTGACGTCATCGCCTCACGTCATTTGAAGTGGGACAAAGTACTGGCTCAGTACGAAAAAGAGGCTCCTCTTACAAACTCGTTCTGAAAGCGTGTCCTACCCAACACTATGTGTGGGGGAACGGGTGGAAGTGTTCCTCCGGCGAAATGGGAGAATCCTCCGACCAGGCGAGGTGGTAGCCCCTGGCGGGCCGCGGCCCAACGATTGACGTTGCGAAGTTGTAATATATATATGCCAACTCTTGAGATAACTTCGTATGTGCGATGTAATTCGAATGCACGCCATCTATCGTAATAATAAAAATTTTCTTTATTGCACACAATAGAGAACAATACAGAAAAACAATTAGAACATAAAGTACAACAGGCGGCCTTATCGCTAACAGCGATTTCTTCCAGACAACCTTACATGTAAAGAAACCAATTCAGGAAGTAGTAGGGGTGTACAACATAGTGATAAATTAAAAGTATGTATGTACGTATGTATCTTCACGCCAGGTCCCTAACGGGGTAGGCAGAGAGTGTAGAGCGCCAGACATCCCGGTTCTGACAAACCTCTCGTGCCTCGTCTACTAAAAGTATCTTATTATAATTAAACAGTAAGTGACCTGGTAATAGAGCAAGGATAAAACAAACATACAAACATTAAAAATACAATAACAGTTTACAAAGAAAGAGCCGAGAACAAGGCAGCAAAGAAGGAGTTAAAGAGACAGATAGTATGTCTGACTTTAGACTTAAACGACACCAATGTTTGAGTGCTCCTTATGGATAGTGGGAGTGCATTCCACAAATGAACTGCTTCGGCAGTGAATGACTTATTGTAAAAGTTAGTAGAATGGGAAGGATATTTTAGCTTGAAATTGAATGAAGAGCGCAAAGTAAGCGAATTGGAAAGATGAAGAAAATGAAAGCGATCTTTTAAATATGTTGGAGTTTGTGGATTAAAAAGTATATTGAACAGAAGAGATAGCACATGAGCATTCCGGCGAAGAGCGATTGGGAGCCATTGAAGCTGTTTACGAAATTCTGAAACGTGGTCGTACTTACGCAACCCAAATACGAACCTAATACATACATTCTGAAGACGCTCCAATTTATTGAGTTACTCCTTAGTTAGATCAAGGTAACAGGTGTCGGCATAGTCAAATATAGGAAACAATAGGGAATGTACCAGCGTAATTTTAGTGGACATAGGTAAGAAATTACGCAACCTTCTTATGGAATGTACAGCTGCAAATAACTTTTTACTCAAATTATTAATTTGTGGCACCCAAGATAAACGACTATCTAAAATGATACCCAAGTTTTTAACAGTGTTACTGAAAGGGATAATATGGCCGTCAAATTTAACATTAGGAAGAGTGTCCTAGTTCACTTAAGACAATAACCTTGAACTTCCAATAATTATAAGTTGAGTTTTAATGGGATTGACTTGAAGCCTATAAGATTTACTCCATCGCAAAATAGAAGAAAGATCATCATTCAAGGCATTAAGTGCACTTGGAAGATCTTCCAATGATGTATGAGAATATATTTGTAGATCATCTGCATACAAGTGGTAGAGAGAAGATATACAATGAGTAATTAAATTAATGAAGATGGAAAAGAGAAGAGGAGACAACACGCCACCTTGCGGGACTCCGGAGACAGTTGTACACCAAGTTGAGAACCTATCCCCAGCCTGTATACGTTGCCGACGCCCACGCAAGTAACTATGAAACCAGTCAATTGCACTCGAAGATATGTTAAGAGAACGTAGAGTAGCAAGTAGGATATCTAAATCCACGGTATTAAAGGCATTGCTATAATCTAATAAAATTAAAACTGTAAGCTGCTTGTTATCCATAGCGAGCCTTATGTCATCCGTGATCTTGATCAGTGCAGTAGTCGTACTATGACCCGGACGGAAACCTGATTGGAGAGGATTAAGGATAGCATGATAAGCAAGATATATACTTAGCTGGGAGTGGATAAGGCGTTCTAGGACTTTCGATAATAATGGAGAATGGAGATAGGGCGATAGTCAGAACAAGATATAGGATTGGATTTCTTAGGCAATGGAATTATATATGCATCTTTCCATGCATTAGTAAAAGAGCAAGAGGATATAGAAAGGTTCATAATGGAGGTTATGATATCACATCCAACAGCGTCCGAATCCAGATGTAATATGTTCTTCTTAACATCACGATCATACACTCGAGTTAACGAAAACATTGGATAATCAGGAGTGGGAAGAGCAGAAAGTTCAGCCAAAGCCTTAGCTTTTAATGAGCCATCACAGGTAGAAACAGAGGAGAAAAAATCGTTAAGAATATCGAGATCTAAATTATGAGGCAAGCAATCTATAGTAGCTTTCCCAACTCCTAAAGTTCTGAGAAATCTCCACGTTCTAGAAGGATCTAGGTTATGGAGTGAGGTATAGATGTAGCGTCGTTGTGCATCTCTACACAGCTTGTTGCAGCGATTACGTAAAATTTTATATTTAAGGCGGTTATCCTCAGAAGGATTTTTTTTAAACTTAGCTTTGGCAGCATTACGTTTCGCCATAACTGCTTTAATATCATCTGTAAGCCAAGGTACTGGTGGGTGTCGTACTTTTACTGGCCGCACAGGCGCATGAATGTCAAACAACTCTACAAGTAAGGAATTGAAAATTGCGATCTGTTCGTTAATGTCAGTTGCATTTGTAACAGCAGCCCAATCTATCTTAGCCGCATCGTCCATAAGTTTATTCAGATCTATACCACCAAAATTACGCTGTAGAAGCACCTTAGATTTGACTTTAGGTGGGCGGATTTTGTAAGAGAAGAATAAGAGATCGTGATACGAGAAGGCATCGGCGGGGCATTGGCCGAATTTAGCCACATGATCTGTTGCAGAAACTATTATTAGATCTTACTAGACAAGTACTGTGAGGTTTCATTGTATTCCACTAGATTTAAATAAAAAAATAAAATACGCTTACACCCTTACGCTTAGCCCCACAGTAGGTATAAACCTGTGTCGTGGGTGCCGTTGTACACATACAACACATACACAAACACCTAGACCCGAAACAAATATCTGTAGGCCATACAAATATTTGTTCCGGTGCGGGGATCGTACCCCTTCGAATCAAATGGTGGTTCCGCACCGCTGTACTAACCGGGTCGTCAAAGTTGGCACCTTAATGTAGTGGACGCTACATCTGCAACTCTAAACTCTAAAGTATACCTGAACAGGTGGAACTTGGCGAAACAACTATTATTGTAACAACAATTCTATATACCCAAACCCATGTTTATGCAAATAAAGTGTTTTAATTTGATTTGATTTGATTTTAGCTGGACAAATAATTATCTATTATTCATCCGGTCACTGGCAGAATAGTCAATTCGCAAAATATTTTTTTTTTTTTATGTAATTGAAGTGGCAAACAAGCATGCAGTTCACATTGATGTTAAGTGATGACTGCAGCCTATAGACACCCACACAAAGACCAAGGTCAAAATGCAAATGCGTTACCACTCCTGAGGCCTAAGGTGTTACGCCTCTGTGCCGGAAATTACAGGGCCGTACATTACCACCTGACCGGAACACGATAGTGCTGAACACTACCATTTAGCGGCAAGTAAATCAGGTAATGCGGTGGTGCCTACGCCCGCGAGCTCCGTCACTGGAGCTCTACCACCAGTAAAAATATTACCGAATTGTTCCATTTTTTCCCTAAAAATAGATATTCAAATTATGGTTGTCACCAAAATCCATAGCTTCATGGTTAGAAAGTCCGCAAAATCAGGGAGAATGCAAATTATGTAAATGAGATCTGGCAACACTGAAAAGGCGGGCGCTATCAATTGTAACGGTCAATTTGAGTGCACCTATTAGGAACAGATCTGGGTGATCATAACTAATTCATTGAGAATGAAATACTACCCGTATTTCATTAATTATTGCTGGTAGTAGAGATCCAGTGACGGAGATCGCGGGCGTAGGCACCACCGCATTACGGACACTCCGCCAAAATTCCATATAAACGCTTAATTTGGTCTCTATTACACAGACAGACATCAATCAGTGACGTGTATTTACACGTGCACCTGTGTGCGTAGCACGTAGAGAATACCAACCGTCGTCCATAAGAGGGGAGGTTGGGTGAGGCGGAGAAATCGGGCGGGACATATTCTCTGCTTATATATAATAATGGTAACCCATTATTACACGTACCACTGCTGGGCACGAGTCTCTCCCCTTTTTGAGGGGAGGCCTGCTTATATACTTGCCGCTAAATGGTAGTGTTCAGTACTATCGTGTTCCGGTCAGGTGGTAAAGCACGGCACTGTAAGTTCTGGCACAGAGGCATAACACCTTAGGCCTCAGAAGTGGTATCGCATCTGCACTTTGACCTTGGTCTTTGTGTTGGTGTCTATAGCCTGCAGTCATCACTTGACATCAATGTGAACTGCATGCTTGATTGCCACTTTCATTACATAAAGAAATAAATAATTTGGTGATACCCTACATTATTGGTTAATTTTGTTAATTTTACAATTTTGCGGAAAACGTCCACAGCTGGAGAAAAAGTTTTCTAAAGATGCCCACTACAGTTTGATGATTCGGTTAGTCCAGCGGTGTGAGATGACCGTTTGATTCGAAGGGTCGCAGGTTCGATCCCCGCACCGGGACAAATATTTGTATGACCTACAGATATTTGCTTCGGCTCTGGGTGTTTGTGTATGTGTTGTATGTGTACAACGGCACCCACGACACAGGTTTATACCTACTGTGGGGCTGTGAGTGTAAGCGTATTTTTATTTTATACATTGTTGTGCATGACGCTGAGGGACAGGGAGTAAAAACGCGGGATTAGCAGTAGGTGGGGTCCCGCGATTCATGACAAAACATGGTGATTATGGTATACCCCCCGTATATTTTATATGATGAAATTGAGGGGGCAAAACTTAATGTAATATTTAGAAGTAGGCTCATTGATCTTTAATTGATTGGTGACACTACAACTAAATAATACATAAAAAAGTAACTTCACGCCTGTTATCCCCGAAGGGGTAGGAAAAGGTAAATGCTGCATGCAAGCATACATGCAACACCCACGATTCGCCGGTTACATTTTTGGTCCATGTAATAGGTGGCAAGCCTGTTGACATTTCCGGACACATTATCAAACTCCGAGCTACTGGGAAATTTCCAGAAAATGGAAAAATCCCATTAGAATCAGAGATAAAGGATTTTAAATCGTTATCTCTAATAGTCCCCGACCCGGAAATCGAACCTAGGATCTCCAGTGTAGTAGTAGTGGCCTGCTACCACTAGGCTACTGAGGCAGTTTAAATAATACATATTTTTTTCAAATTTTGTCACTCGAAGTATTTTAGGTACGTATATTTTTTAAGTAAGTTTATTTTCTCTGTGTGTCAAATAAATGTTTTCTTTCTTTCATTATAAAAACCCCAATCCCTCACATACTCCGGTTACATTAAAATTTTTTTTTTTTACAGAATGAAGAAAAACATGTAACCAAGCGTGGCGTGCGCGAGACTCTCATGAAATACTTTAGGAAACGATTTATGGACCAGACCGGTGAGTCTAGACTAGGTTCTGTAGTGCCTAAGAATGGAGATCGCAATCCCGCAAGGCATTTTTAATCCCGGGATTTACGGGAACCCGCGCGGTATATCTAAGTAAAGTCGGGAGCTGCACTCACATTAAACCATTATAGATATTTAAATCGCAAACATTAAAATTAAAACTTTTTAAAAACGAGACGTAGCTATGGCGTCCTAGTGAGTAAGGGCCCTAAGAACGTAGTATAAATTCAGTGGAAATTGCATGTTTCATGACATAAAAAATGTAGATGGCGTTTCGGTTAGACCAGTGTAGAGACGACAATGGTGTTTTCTTGAGGCGATTTTCAACATGACTTATTTTGTAATCTAGTTTGCCGTTAGATGGCAGTGTTCAGCAGCATCGTGTTCAACTGTTTCATTCTTACTTGTTAGTTTTTACATTTGTCACTAGATGGCGGCAATATTTATTAAACTAAACTGAGTACAACGCCATCTAGCATACCATTGACGGATTGCTGTTAAGTTCCATACAGATGGCGTTATATTCACTTTTAGATGAAATACGTCTGGATTTTTAAAGCGCATTGTTAAAAAGAACGAAGATCTTATAAGGTCTAACAAAGCCTGGGTTGTACCATGACATTTGTTAAAATTAAAGTTATTATAACATTTCACATCCTTTTCTAAGTTTAACAGATTTCTTTGATAATTGTTTTATATTATTTCGCACTAACACATGCTTGTGAAACATATTTTTTTCTTTCCAGTTTTCTTTAAAAAAATAAGATTTCTTTGAGTTAGAGAGGGATGTAATAACCTTTACAAATGTCTTGGTGCAACCCAGGCTTAGTAAGCAATTAAAGTGATAGGCATGTAAAAAAAGAATTGGTTGTCTGTGTAGTCCGTTTACGGACAGTAATTTTACGTAATACCTACGTCATAAGAAAACATGTGTCACAAAGTCGAACGCTTAGGCCGATCGTTCCTCTAAATAATAATAAAATATTAAAATCTTTATTTCCATACATTACACAAGTTACATTTTGAACTTATAATCAATGATCCCCAAACTAGGTCGACCTGTATCTTGGGGATCACCTTCCATTATGTATCATATCAAGTTGGTTTCTATCTACCTTAAAAATAAATTAATAAGAACAATACATTATATAACTGATAGAATACTAATTTAGGCTTTTAAGTTATTTAACTTCTTATAATAAAATTAAAAAAAATTGAGATATATGCTCTGTGTGCTTACACGGGATCATGTGTGTGTTTGTGTGTGTGTAAGTGTGTGTGCGAGTGTTGTCCTGTATGCCAATATCAAAATTGATTCACATAATTGATATTATATAAATTAATATACTTTCTGTAGCATAATGACTCAAGGCAAGCAGATATTTCGTTAATTCAACTTTACGAGTCATATAATTAACAATATGTAAACCTAATATTTTATTAAGCTTGTAATAGAGACTTATAGACATGTAGCTGTATTGGTACTTAATATAATTACTTCTTCCGCACTCTCGCTTTCACGCTCGGCTTATGAGCAACGTGATACTTTTTCGTGCATTCATAGCTTTTAAACACGTTTCTACATTAAAAAAACAGCTTATTCAAGTGCAAATTATGCGAAAATTAATATATTTAAAATTTGTAACTTTATTTATTTTTCATATGGATTTTTGACACTATTTTCGCAGTATGAGGCATGAATACGCCCAATAATACAAGTGCTCGAACACTGTTAAGGTGTATATTTATCTAATTCTAGTTCTAGTCAATCTATCGAGCTTGACGTGACCTTCTTACGACTTAGGGGACAATTCATCCGCTACTCCATCTACATTACTGAAGCTAATTGGTTATGATAGCCGGACAGATAGTCAGCCACACGAATGATCAAAAATCTAAATAGGGAAACATGGCACTCTACATGGCTTTTGTTTTTTCGATATTGGTTGTAACAGCCGGCCAGTTACGTAACTTCACGCCTGTAATCCCCGAAGGGGTAGGCAGAGGTAAATGCATGCATTCAATCATACATGCAAACACCCACGACTCGCCGGTTACGTTTTGGCCCATGTAACAGGTGGCGAACCTGTTGCCATCTCCGGGCACATTACCAAACTCCGGGGTACTGGGAAACTTCCAGAAAATGGAAAAATCCCAATAGAAGCAGAGATAAAGGATTTTAAACCGTTATCTCTGATAGTCCCCGACCCGGGAATCGAACCCAGGACCTCCAGCGTAATAGTAGTGGCCTGCTACCACTACGCTACTGCGGCCAGTTAGCCGCACAAATAACCAAATATCTCTAAAGGAAAGAAAAGAAACTCTTTTTTGTCTTTATTTTGTTTTATCGATTTTTAGGTATGGAACTTTTTAAATACGATGCAGTATACATACATTTTTCCACATTAGAGCTAGAAACAAGGAGTGAATTTATAACAACTTTATATTAAGTATGTTTGCCACAAGCAGGCGGCTTTCCGCAACATAAACTCGAGCAACTCGCCCGTGTAATGACATCGCGGTCCTGTAACCCTTGCGTCACACAGCGAGCGGTTCGGTACTAGTTTGTAAATAAAATTGTCTTACAAAAAGTACGAAAAATTATTTAAAAAAAAATGAAAGACGCACAGACCTAACCAAACCACAATTCTTTATTTGATTAAGCCTATTAAAATCACGTATTATTAATGATTTAGAACTTATAACACTTTTAGCAATTAATTCCGCTATGAGCTAATATTACCTAATACCTAATCTGATAAATAAATAACTACGACTACACTATAATAGACACGTCTAAACCGTCCAACGAACGACAACCGAATGAGCCCGCTTCGTCGGACGACGCCATATTTATTGCATTCCGCTCGGTCCTGGTTGAGTAGATGGGTGATCTTGTAAGAATTGGCTATAGTTGAGAGAATATCTGAAAGAATATTAATTTAAACCGAGTCCTTGAAATTATCTACAACATGTAACGGGAATAACGCACACTCTTAAACACCTCGATTAGAAAATCGAGTTACAATCATAATACATGAACTGAAATTACATGTTTAAGTATTTATTATTTTTTATTTAAGAAACAAGTTGTCCTTCATTTGTACGAACAGTATGCACACCCTACCTCTAGTTACGACCGCATATAAAACACAAAACAACTCACACACGCACACTGTCGCAATGTGATGTAGCGTAACCTGCGTACCCCTATTTAACAGTCGCTAGTAATAAAATTCATTTTCACTCTTTTAGTGTAGTGAGTTCTAATAAACTTGTTGAGACTAGCACTTTATTTTGGATAGACGTTAGTCTCATTTTCGTTTGTATTGACTGTTCACCAAATGGGTGACCATAATTTCCTTAATTGTAATTAATTTTGGGACAAAATGTAACCTATATCAAAAATGCCTAAAATCGATTCGGTTATCGTTTCGGAACACATTCGTTTCGGGTTGTACATTCAATCCTGTTACACGTTGTATATATTAGTTATGACTGTCGTTCACCGATCCTAAATCGGTTAAAATGAGTAAGGGAAAAAAATCGACGCTCAGTTTAAGGACTTCGGTAGCTTAGTGATGAGGCGGCTGGACTGGTTATCCAGAGGTCGCAGGTTCGATTCCAACCTGAAGTCAAACATTTCTTTCCATTTTTTTTTGTTTCTAAATTCACTCGCATGTGTAATTGCGAACAATGAAAATATTGCAATAAAAATAATCTTATAAATTCGCCCATGGAAGTAGCAAGCAAAGCTAGGGGCGGTATTGATGTTAATTTCTTTGTTACTCAATCACGCTTAAGCGGTGATCTGGGATCTTTTACTGGTGGTAGAGCTCTAGTGACGGAGCTCGCGGGCGTAGGCACCACCGCATTACCTAATGAAATACTTGCCGCTAAATGGTAGTGTTCAGCACTACCGTGTTCCGGTCAGATGGTAATGTACGGCCCTGTAATTTCCAGCACAGAGGCATAACACCTTAGGCCTCAGGAGTGGTAACGCATCTGCATTTTGACCTTGGTCTTTGTGTGGGTGTCTATAAGCTGCAGTCATTACTTAACATCAATGTGAATTGAACGCTTGTTTGCCACTTGATAACATAAAAAAAGCGGCTTCATGGATTCGGATGAAATTTTGTACACAGGTAGGGTAGAGTACATAATCACAGGATTCTTTTTATCCCATTCGGAGGTGCCTTAGGTAATTTTGAAAAAGATCTTCATATAACAATTGCTCTTGAATGTATTTATATTTGGTGGTTGAGTTCCAGTCTAGAAGTTCGAAGGCGTAGGCACCACCGCATTACCTAATCTATCTGCCGCCAAATGGTAGTGTTCAGCACTATCGTGTTCCGGTTAGATGGTAATGTATGACAGAGACATAACAACTAAGGTCTAAGGGGTGGCAAAGCATCTGCATTTTGACCTCTGATTTTTGTGTGGGTGTCTATACGCTGCATTCATCACAACATTAATGTGAACTGCATGCTTTTTTACATTTTACCACCTTTCTTACATAAAGGAAAACTAGTAAACCATATAATTAAGTGTGGAAGTGGAAGATCAAATATTGTTATTCAAACTTTTATGGATACTACTTAAAGCTTTTTCTAGTTCAAATTACACATAAATAGAAAAAAGAAATCGCAGGAAAAGCGAGTTCCGCTAGCGTTTTGTTGAAGGTTTAGAAAAAATGGTCTTTTGAGATAAATTAAGATTGTTTTCTGTGTTTACAATTTCTGTAGTTTAGTTTATTGTCTTTTTTGGGGTTCCGTAGTAAACAAGGAATTCTTATAGTTTCGCCATGTCCGTCTGTCTGTCTGTCTGTCCGTCCGCAGTTTAGCGCACAAACTATTAATTTGGTACTAGTATATACATATGAAATAAATACATGAAGAAAACATGTAATATTTTTCGTTTCCTATATGGTGTAACATATTGTTGGAAAGGTCTTTCAATAATGTTACATCATTTTTGGATTTGGTTAACTGTTCGTGACTTATTAAGTGTTAAAGTGCCAATTGTCGTTGGAGTCAAGTGTTCCCCACTCTACCAACTAAACGGTTGTTGTTAGAAATTCAAACGTTACGGCAATAGTAGACAACGAAATTAAAAATATAACTGTAACACCTAAATCACTAAGTTATAAGCTGACCCAGCAAACTCAATGTCTTATTTATTTCATAAATTAAACTCCAGGTGTCACTAACTATAATATATTCGTATAATATCGTGTACTTAAATAAATAATCGTATAATAAATTACCAACACCATTAAAAAACGAAACAAACTACAACACATTCATTAAAAATATCAAACAATTACTCATCGATAAATGTTACTATAATATTCAGGATTATTTGAGCGACACCTTCAAATGATATTGTTTAATCTAAATAAATGATAATATTTAACTTTCCCCTTATTACATAAGCTTCCCCTCTTATGTTGCTATACCCTAACAGGGTGTCATTGTACAATACCACCTATGTACCCATATGACATAACGCAATAAATAATTTGAATTTGAATTTGAATTACTTTGGTAATTATAATCTCTTCGAATCTTATTACCAGCGACCAGTAGATCCAGGGTGTACAAACTTAGTACTAATGCGATGGCAATCATATCAATGTAAGGGCAAGTGAACGTTGCTAACACGTACCAACAGATGGCGCGCTTATTTGTTCCAATAATGTTCATTGAGTTCATTCATAATTTTGTCAGACGTGGTACATGCGCGATTGCAGCATGACATATGCTGCAATTGCGTCGTATGTAGTATTGCTTAAAAATAGTGTTTTTTAAGCGTTTTCCGTGATTTTTCCATCGAGTTGATATGTATGGAATGCACGTCACAGATAGATACAGCGGAGCGTCGATTATCCGGACGTCGCTTAACCGAACGACCGCTTATCCGAGCGCGGGTCAATGCCACCCGCGCTCCAGTTTTCGCCCATTTGTCGCGACTCGTTCACTTGTTATTGTACTCGAATGTTCAGATAATGAAGTTGAAAACATAGTTAGTGCTTCTGAAGCGTTTACTTGCTTAGATTTTGCCTTGCGCTGGTTTGTAACATAGGCCGAGAGCGACCAGTATCAAATATTTGTCCTCAAAAAAGTACGCGATCTATCCGCTCGTAAACGGGTAGGCTTGCTTCGGCAGATGAAGATTCAAGATTTTTTTAAGCGTTAATTGTAAATCGTAAACACTACTCTTACTACAAGATTGTCTGCACTTTTTTTGTTTATTTCCTATTTGTACTATTCATTTTTTGCAATAACACAAGCGAGTGAACTTAAGAAATTAAATAAAAACAGAAAGAAAATTTGACTTCGGGCAGGAATCGAACCTGCGACCTCAAGATAACCAGTCCAGCTGGACTGGTTATCCCTTTTTTTTCTTGTATTTCCTATTTGTCATTAAAAATATTCATAAATGTAAATAATATGGTTTTCATTTACCTGTACGTTAATTTGTATGGCTGAATCAATATAATAATATGTACATTAGTTCAATTATCCGAAAATACCGGTTTTCCGAACACCCACGTTCCCCAATTAGTTCGGATAATCGACGCTCTACTGTTTACAGAAAGCGGCCCAAAATACTGTTTTTATAATGGAATAGCCACGCACGAGCTATTGACCTTAGGTTGTAGTTCCAAAACGAGTCGCCAGACGGCGTAAGTGAGCTGTTGCTTTCTTTCATACTGAAAATTGGTCTCTATTTCAGTATGTATTATGTAAATAACATGTTCGTTTTCTTTAGACTGTGATACTAGTTAGTACTCTGTGAGTCGATCTTTGGAGGCTCTCAGAACCGGAAGCCCATTGCGGACCTCAGATATATGCCATGGACGTTCACATTATCTTTATTCTATTTTAATTCTATTTAATAATATTTGTATTAAATCTAAGGTTTTGACAGGGTAGCAGAGTTCTTCTCAGCAGTGCCTGCACATGGAACTCTGCTAAGTCTTTTTCTTCTATGAAGGAATTGAAAAATTTGATGATTTCCATATCGGTTAAATATTATTATAAATTGGTATTTATGAATACTTATTGGATAATTACTAAAAGTCATTCTCTCTAGGTAGCCTATAACCCGACGATGCAAAAGTGTCCTTGTAGACCAAACTATACATATAATAAAACAGTAAAATCCGCGTGTCTGTACTGTACATTGTATATATTTACGAAAAACCAATTGGGGGCGATGTTAAAATTGTATAAGAGTACTTTTCAATGATTTTTAATTTTTTTGTCTGTCAGCTTGTCCCTTGGACCAGGCTAATCTCCGAAGATACTGGACGGATTCGAATGAAACTTTTTGTGGTGTATAGATACTAAGCTTGGCCAATATTTAGGCTACTTTTTACTACGGGAAAATCACTAATTCCCACGGGAATCTCTACATTTAATTTCATTTTCCCAGACAAATAGGCCGTATCTATCAAACCTTTGACACATTATTTCATTGTGAGGCAATACGAAGTTTATTTTGAAAGAAAAATGGAAAGAAAAATTTGACTTCAGGCGAGACTCGAACTCGCGACCTACTGGGAATCTAGTCCAGCCGCTCTTCCAATTGAGCTACTGAAGCCCTGCCCGATTTGTCAAATCTTTCCTTCACATCTATTGCATTGCTTTATGGTAGCAGTCTCGCCTGAAGTCAAATTTTTCTTTCCATTTTTCTTTAAAAATAAAATATATTTCACAAGCATGTGTTAATGCGAAATAATATAAAACAAATACGAAGTTTGCCGAGTCAGCTTGTTTGAAATAAATGATTTGAATTTGCAATTAATTTGGACCTCATTTAAGCCTGTAAATCACTTCTATAACATAATACCCTATTTCGTAAGTAGGTTAAAAGTAAATACAAATAGGAAGTGATTACGTAATTTATAATTAATGGAACTTGGAAAAGTGTCGGCTAATCGGCCCTGTCCTTAACATGACTCCCACTAATGAGATGTGGGGTGAACGTATACTGGATTATCTTTTTTGTTATGCAATGGAAGTGGAAAACAAGCATGCAGTACACATTGATGTTAAGTGATGACTGCAGCCTATAGACACCCACACAAAGACCAAGATTAAAATGCAGATGCGTTACCATTTCTGAGGCCTAAGGTGTTATGCCTCTGTGCCGGAAATTAAAGGGCCGTACATCACCACCTGACCGGAACACGATAGTGCCGAACATAACTATTAAGCGGCAAGTATATTAGGTAGAAGCGCGCATGGCCCCGCGGCTGGTGTAGATCGTAAGCAATCTACTCGGTTAAGCATTACGGGCGCGGTCGGGTGTGTGATGGGTGACCGCTAGTGCCAAATCAAAATGCGCGTTTCCGTGTTTCGGAGGGCACGTTAAGCCGTCGGTCCCGGTTGCTATCGATAGATAGCAGTCGTTAAACCTTGTCGGAGGCCTTATGGGCGGTTTGAAAACATCCGACAGCGGGTTGGCCACTAAACCGTATCTCCACCAATCCACATTGGAGCGGCGTGGTGGAGTAAGCTCCAGGCCTCCCCCCTAAAAGGGGAGAGACTCGTATAATGGGTTGCCATTATTATTATTATATGAGGTAATGCGGTGGTGCCTAAGCCCGCGAGCTCTATCACTGGAGCTCTATTACCACTAGGTAATTTTAGGTAAGTAATTTTTCTTTTTAGTGTGAGTCGTGCTTTATAATGATGTAGTTCCCTAGCTCCGGACGCTTGTTGCAAGTTGTTTCGCTGCTATTGATTAACGTGTGACGGTAATTATAATAGGTTGGGGAAAAAGTCTTTTCGCATTATAGTATGTATGAACTTGTAATAAAATCTCTTTGGCTGTAGTATTTGTATCTGGCTTGTTTTAGTGTCATTGAAAGTTAAAATTTTAAAGAACATAATTCCAAATTCAAATTAGGCAAATGTGTGATTTTCATTTGTTTTTCGTACTGTCAAGATAAGTGAATCTAATGAAGAAATTCGATACATTTTAAAATTTTACTACAAAAAAGGTAAAAATGCAACGCAAGCAGCGAAAAAAATTTGCGATGTTTATGGACCTAGTGCAGTGTCTGTGAGAGTAGCACAAATTTGGTTTAAGCGTTTTCAATCCGGAAATTTTAATGTCAAAGATGCACCTCGCTCTGGTCGCCCTATTACGGATAAAATGGATGCCATTTTTGAAAAAGTGGAGCAAGATCTACATATCAGTAGTTACGACGTAGCTGAAGAACTGAGAATTGATCACAAAACAGTTTTGGCGCATTTGAAAAAAGCTGGGTACAAAAAAAAGCTCGATATTTGGGTACCCCACGAGCTCACTGAAAGAAACCTAATGAACCGTGTACTCATTTGTGATTCTTTATTACGACGTAATGAAACCGAATCGTGGATCACGTACGACAAGAACGTGCGAAAATGGTCGTGGTCAAAGGCCGGTCAGGCTTCACAGACTGTGGCGAAACCCGGGCTAACTCGCAATAAGGTGATGTTGTGTGTGTGGTGGGATTGGAAGGGCATTATTCATTATGAGCTATTACCACCAGGCAGGACTATCGATTCTGAACTCTACTGCGAACAACTGATGAGATTAAAGCAAGAAGTTGAGAGAAAGCGGCCGGAATTGATCAACAAAAGGGGTGTGGTGTTTCATCATGATAACGCTAGACCTCACACATCTATAGCCTAGCCACTCAGCAAATATTAAGAGAGTTTGGCTGGGAGGTGTTAATGCATCCGCCGTATAGTCCTGACCTTGCATCTTCAGATTTCCACCTGTTTCGGTCTCTTCAGAATTCTTTATGCAATGTTAGGTTAACATCACGAGAGGACTGCCAAATCCACTTGTCGCGGTATTTTGATGAGAAGTCCCAAAATTTTTATAGCAATGGGATCATGTCCCTACCTACAAGATGGCAAAAGGTTATCAAACAAAATGGTACATACATACTTTAGTTAAATTTAAATAAACTATATTATTTTATTTTTAAAGAAAAATGGAAAGAAAAATTTGACTTCAGGCGAGGTTCGAACTCGCGACCTACTGGGAATCTAGTCCAGCCGCTCTTCCAATTGAGCTACTGAAGCCCTGCCCGATTTGTCAAATCTTTCCTTCACATCTATTGCATTGCTTTATGGTAGCAGTAGCGCCATCTATTACCAACTATGCTAGTTAGGCATAATATCAAACAATTATTAAGGGTAAAAGCGACTTCTTAACGATATTCAATAAACTGAAAAGTCTATTATATCGGTTGCCTAACTAGCATAGTTGGTAATAGATGGCGCTACTGCTACCATAAAGCAATGCAATAGATGTGAAGGAAAGATTTGAGAAATCGGGCAGGGCTTCAGTAGCTCAATTGGAAGAGCGGCTGGACTAGATTCCCAGTAGGTCGCGAGTTCGAGCCTCGCCTGAAGTCAAATTTTTCTTTCCATTTTTCTTTAAAAATAAAATATATTTCACAAGCATGTGTTAATGCGAAATAATATAAATGTTTTGAATTATCTTAAAAAATGCGAAGAAACTATTCCTTCAACCTAATATATCGTCAAATTACCGTTATGGATTTATTAATTAATTAAATAAAATAAAATTACACTTCACGGTTTTCAGGGTACGATAGCAAGGCTCAGGGTAGTGTAATAATATTTAGGAAGTTAGGGTCCCTAATTAGGGCGACCGCAGCGGCCCGGTCAGCCTAACGTCCTAACTACACACAGTACAAATATGAACAGTATGGAAACTACGTACAAAACGTTCAAAACGGCACACTCACACAAACATGCCCATCGACGCTCGAGTAGCGAGTGACTCGGAGTTGCAGCACCGCGAGAACCGCTTAGGGGCCTCGTTACTTTCACATTAATTGATATTTGCCGCTAAATGCTAGTGTTTAGCATTATTGTGTTCCGGTTAGATGGTAATGTATGGCCCCGTAATAACTATCACAGAGACATAACGACTTAAGTCTCATGGGACGCAACGCATCTGCATTTTGACCTCCGGTTTTTGTGTAGATGACTATAGACTGCAGTCGTGACTTAACATCAATGCGATCTGCATGCTTGTTTGCCACATTTTTTTAATGTAAAGCAGGCAAACAAGCATGCAGCTCACATTGATGTTAAGTGATGACTGCAGCCTATAGACATCTGCACAAAAACCAGAGGTCAAAATACAGATGCGTTGGCCCCATGCTACATTCCTTAAATAAAAACGTAAATTAGATAATGCGGTAGTGCCTACGCCCGCAATCTCCGTCACTGGAGCTCTACCACCAATAAAACTTACTTTGTATAAACTCAAAACAGTCTACAGATTCTTTAATTAAAACCAACCGTCTTAGATCTTAAATTTTAATACCTAGATATAATCGTAGTGAAAGCAACTTTGCCTACCCCCTTTGAGGTAAAGTCGTAAAGCGTTCATTAAAATCACACACACAATAATTCTCAACACAAATTAGAACCTTCAATAAAACCTCTTACCACCCCTTTCACCCCATTCCTCCCTCTTTAGCCATGGAGGGTAGAGGTAATGAGGTTTCTCTGTTTTTAGGGTTCCGTAGTAAACAAGAAACCCTTATAGATTCGCCAAGTCCGTCTGTCTTTCTGTCTGTCTGTCTGTCCGTCCGCAGTTTAGCGCAAAAACTATTAGTACTAGAGACTTGAAATTTGGCACAAGTATATCTACCTTAATCACGCCGACAAAGTGGTAGAATAAAAACATGAAAAAAAAATATTATAACAAAATGCAGATGCTTTACCCACTTCTGGGGCCTAAGGTGTTATGCCTGTGTGCCGGAAATTTCCCTATCTTAACTCTACCATTTAGCGGCAAGTATATGCGGTGGTGCCTACGCCTGCGAGCTCTGTCACTGGTGCTTTACAACCACGAAAAAAATTCCAACCACTTTAAATCTCTCACGGTTTAGGAGACCAATATTGGCGGAGACACAATTGAAAAAAAGATGGAAGAAGATGGAAGATGTAAGAAAGAGGCTTTGTGTGAATGATAGTATCGGTGTAATAATGAAAAAAGGCATGCGCCGATGGTTCGGGTATATAGAAAGAATGTCGAATGAGCGAATGACTAAACAGATATACAATGCGAATGTGGATGGTTGCTGAGGTCCAGGAAGACCAAGGCGGACCTACCACGATCAAATAGGTCGAGTTCTGTCTGATGGTGCGGTCAAAAGTCTTAGGAATCGGCGTGCATGTATGAAGAAAATGATGAAGGTAGATGAGGCACGAGAGGTATTTCAGGACCAGGATATCTGGTGCTCCACACTCTCTGCCTACCCCGTTAGGGACCTGGCGTGAAGATACACACATACACAATTGAAATCAATTGTCATATTTTTCTTGTAGCCTGACAGATTAATAAAAATAGCATGGGTTGCACCAAGATATTTGTTCAAGTTATTGTAACTGTTCCGTACAGAAACGTGAGGTAGATTTTATTAAGAGAAAACACAACTTGTGGGTAGTTTTCATAACTCGTATGACGGATCCACCGTCGGGCCATCATGGCCTTTTGTGTCGTTGGTGAGATACGCCGCGTAACCAAGCGTATTCTCAAATATAACATTTCCATAAACTTTCGTCGATCGCGAGTTGCCCACGCCGCGTACCACGTGTGGACTTACGTGACTCCGATCATCTTCTATAGTGTCTGTGCGTGTGTGTAACCGAGTAACAAACTCCTCGGGTACAAACTCTTAAGGATTCAAGCTCCACCAGCAACTTATGGACCCACGTCACGGGAGCCAGGCTTGAGCTCGCCCACCCCCGAGGAGAAACCAGCACCTCAAAGGTAGGCCCGACAACCCCCCCCGTACAGTACACATCCTTCTCTAACTTTAACGGATTTCTTTAAATTAGAGTCTGCTCTGCATAATGTGTGCCTCTTTCCATCTACCTTCCATACCCACAGCACACCGACATTCAGTCACCGCTTTGACAGGTTGCAAATTAAAATTTAAAGCCGCCATTAACGCGGCACTTGACCCGGTTAGTGATGTGACGCGGTCGTGACTGATACCGGAATGTAATGCGGTATTAAATATGGTAAGGAGGTTCAGGTATTAGGTTAAAAGAATCTTTATTGAAAATTGAAAATATATTTGAAAATATATTTTCATTATATTTTCATAGTAAATATATATAAAATAATAATAATAGGTTAACATAATATACATAATACACACTTATTCAATATTTTGCAGTATTCGTTCAGTTTCGTCATATGTCAATTTTTGCTACCAGATTATCAATTTACTTTTAGCCTCTTTTAGACTGAGAGTCTTAATATCACATATTATATTATATTAATAATATTATAGATTATTTCTCACTAGCTGACTCTGCAAACTTCTTATTGCCTCAGAATGAAGTAATGTGTCAAAGGTTTGATATATACAGGCTATTAGTATGGGAAAATGAAATTGTGGTTTTCACATAATAATATTACATATTTTTTTACCTTTTTAACTTTCCCTGGACTTCCAAAAATCATTCAAAACCAAAATTAGTTAAATCGGTCCAGCCATTCTCGAGTTTTAGCGAGACTCACGAACAGCTATTAATAAGACATACATTGGTCACTTTAAATGAGAAACTTATGAACTAAACAGATAAATGATTGTGTCCGGCAGAACTGTGTGTAAGTATACTGGTAAGGTGCGTGTGATGATTTGTTAAATAAATTTTGATTTTACCTTAAAAATAATAACGGTATTAGATTCCTTGTACAAATATTCATCTTCTTCTTCTTTCCGTGCCTCTTCCCATTATTTGGGGTCGGCCCTCCTCGTTCTCATGGGCCAGGTCCGTCGATCCTGGGTTGTCTCGTCATTCAACTGGGTCTGTTTCAAGTCCTTAGATATAGTGGACCACCATGTAACAAGCGGGCGACCTCTGCCTCTTGTTTTATCTGGGAGTGCGAGGGCTTTATTTACGACATGGTTTTCGTCGCGTCTCATGACATGCCCATACCATCTCAAGCGCGACTCTTTGACCTTTTCAGCTATGGGGGCGACCTTATAGCTTCCTCTGATGTGTTTATCGATTCTAGTTACGCCGGCCGCCCATCTCAGCATCTTCATCTTATTGACATGCAGTTTCTGTTCATGCGCTTTTTTGATGGCCCAACATTCAGCACCGTAAACCATGGCAGGCCTCACAGCTGTTTTGTAGACCTTGCCTTAAGTCTTTATCGGCATACGACGGTCACAGAGCACACCCGTGAGCGCCCTCCACCTCTGCCAAGCTACGTTTACCCTGTGTGTGATGTCCACGTCCACATTTGCGTCTGCTGACAGGACTGAGCCCAGGTATTTGAACTGGCTTACTCTCGGTACTGCATGTCCATCGATGTTGATTGTGGATGATGTGGATGCAGTCTGTTCTGTAAGGCTGAAGTGGCATCGCATGTAGATGCATGTAGATTCCTTGTACAAATATCATCAAATTTTAAGATTTCTTGAATTCGACATAGATTTCGTAGGTACAACACAAGCGAGTGACGTCACCAGAAGGTTCAAATTTTGTACGAACCGTTTGAGATCATTTCATAACTAATATTAGGAACAAGCTGTAGCCCACGGCTTCGCCCGCGTGGATGTCATTTTATAAATAAGTAAGTAGCCTATGTTCTTTCTCAAAGCTCTATCTCTGTACCAAATTTTATTAAAATCGGTTCAGTCGTTTGGGCGTGAAAAGGTAACAGATAGACACACAGAGTTACTTTCGCATTTATAATATTAATGTAGTAGGGATTAAAAATAGGGTTATTCGTCATCCCGCACGACAAAGACTCGCACGATCGGGCGACTTGGCACCTTTTGAATTTAAATAATATTTCTGTCGTCAACTCGCCCGACCATAAAATTGTAAATATCTCTCAAACATACTTGCGGCCATAATAATATTTTGATAGGAACTTAGTGGATATAATATATTATCTTGATAATAAATATGCGCAAAAATTAGGTTTGCAGCATATATCTTTATCATATTTTACTGGTGGTAGAGTTCCAGGGCATAGACACCACCGCATTACCTAATCAATCTGCCGCTAAATGGTAGTGTTAAGCACTATCGTAGATTCCCAGTAGGTCGCGAGTTCGAGCCTCGCCTGAAGTCAAATTTTTCTTTCCATTTTTCTTTAAAAATAAAATATATTTCACAAGCATGTGTTAATGCGAAATAATATAAAACAATTATTAAGGGTAAAAGCGACTTCTTTACGATATTCAATAAACTGAAAAGTCTATTATATCGGTTGCCTAACTAGCATAGTTGGTAATAGATGGCGCTGCTGCTACCATAAAGCAATGCAATAGATGTGAAGGAAAGATTTTACGAATCGGGCAGGGCTTCAGTAGCTCAATTGGAAGAGCGGCTGGACTAGATTCCCAGTAGGTCGCGAGTTCGAGCCTCGCCTGAAGTCAAATGTTTCTTTCCATTTTTCTTTAAAAATAAAATATATTTCACAAGCATGTGTTAATGCGAAATAATATAAAACAAGCACTATCGTGTTCCGATTAGAGGGTAATGTACGGTCCCGTAATAACTTATCACAGAGATATACCAAGTAAGGTCTCAGGGGTAGCAATGCATCTGCATTTTGACCTCTAATCTTTCTGTGGGTATCTAAAGGCTGCAGGCATTACTTAACATCAATATGAACTGCATGCTTTTTTGCCACCTTTGTGACATGATAAAAAAACATAAAGCATAGTGTTATTAATATGTATGTTAGTCTATAAGGTATATATTTATATGGGCCTTTGTTTTACATGTGAAGCCTGAAGAAAAAAAATATATCACCGAATCCATAAAAAAATAAAGGTACGTCCCTAGAGCTCTGTATAAAGCAGTCATGTCAACATCTGCAGTTCTACAGTGCAGTGGTGCAGTAGAGCGGCTCGAGGGACTACAGTCACTGTTTATGCTAATGAAATGTATTTTAGGGTTCCGCACTCCTAGGAAAAAACGACACTGTTTTATCAATAGTGTGTGTCTGTTAGTCGCAGCTAATGCTTTTTAAGTTGCATTTGGGTGCACATCAGTATGACATCAAATAAAAAGTCTCTCTTTTTTATGGAAATGGCAAACAAGCTTGCAGTTCACATTAATGTCAAGTGATGACTGCAGCCTATAGACACCCACCAAGACCAAGGTCACCTCTACCACCAGTAAGTAAGTACTCTCAGATCATTTTCTCATTTTTCTTAGATCATATTGGCTTTTGGAACTCTGCCGGTGAATGACAAAGAATGACACGTTTTCTTTTCTTTTTACTCTTTGTTATCAGTTTGTAAAGGGACATTCTACTGATATACTTTTTACATTACTTATATATATTTTTAAAAATAATAAATATATTTTTTATTAATTATTTGTTTAAGATAATATATATTTTTAATATACTTGCCTCTAAATGGTATTGTTCAGCACTATCGTGTTCCGGTCAGGTGGTATTTGGTGGCGGAAATTACAGGGCCGTACATTACCACCTGACTGGAACACGATAGTGCTGAACACTACCATTTAGCGGCAAGTATATTAAGTAATGAAAGGCGACCCGGACCCCCTGACGACCCGGTTAGTCCAGCGGTGTGAGATGACCGTTTGATTCGCTACTATATTTGTCCCGCACCGGGACAAATATTTGTATGGCCTACAGATATTTGTTTCGGGTCTGGGTGTTTGTGTATGTGTTGTATGTGTACAACGGCATCCACGACACAGGTTTATACCTACTGTAAGGCTGTGAGTGTAAGCGTATTTTATTTTTTATTTTTTTAATGCTGTGGTGCCTACGCCCGCGAGCTGTCTGTCACAGGAGCTCTACCACCAGTAAAAAATAATTAAAGTAATCTTTGGAACATAAGCAAAGGTAATTTGAAATCCTCCCGGAACCCTCCCTGCGCGAGTCCTACTCGGTCTTGGTTTTTCGGTATCACAAACCAAATACCAATATTCGAATACTAAATAAGGTAACATCACATAACTGTTCATTAATATTTAAAACACATTGACCTTTTTGTTGAGCACTTCAAATTCTTTTTACATAAAACAAATCTGATTTCAAATGAATTAATTATTTTGACTTCACGTTTTTATGGACCTAGAGGGGTAGGCGTAAGTATACCTTTTTTTTTTTTTTTTTTTTTTATGAAATAAAAGTGGCAAACAAGCATGCAGTTCACATTGATGTTAAGTTATGACTGCAGCCTATACAATGACCAGAGTTCAAAATGCAGATGCGCTGCCACTCCTGAGGCATTAGGTGATATGCCTCTGTGCCTGAAATCACAGGGCCGTACATTACCACCTGACCGGAACACGATAGTGCTGAACACTACCATTTAGCGGCAAGTATATTAGGTAATGCGGTGGTGCCTACGCCCGCGAGCTCCGTCACTGGAGCTCTACCACCAGTAATACCTACTCGTACTTAACTCGAAATATTAAAAATTCAAATAATTTATTTCAGATTGGTCTACAAGGACACTTTTGCACTGTCGGGTGACAAGCTACCTATACTCCCTACCTAGGGACTTCGGTAGCTTAGTGGTAAAGCGGCTGGACTGGTTATCCTGAGGTCGCAGGTTTGATTCCTGCCCGAAGTCAAATTTTACTTTCCGTTTTTTCTTTAACTTCTAAAACTACCTATAGTGAATGACTTATAGTAAAAATCCAATTGGTATTCATGAATACCAATTAAGTAATGAAAGGAGATGTTGCAAAAATGTATGGACCTCCAGCCATGTATTGTACACAATATCATTGAACAGGCAAAATCAATATAAAAACGTTTTTTACTGCATATTTTCACTTATTTAGCTTGGTTTGCAGTTACAAAACATTATTTGCAGTTAGGATTGCAACTCAAAACCAACATGGCGAATATGACGGGCGATGTCATTTTGACATTTTCATTTTCTAAATTGTATTTTGATTTATAGGAGTTGGAGATAAAAGTAATGTTTTCTAAATACTATCGAAATCGATTGATCCCAAGTGTCGGCTGTATCGCCGCCATGTTTAACATAGTTGAAAACGATAAAATCGTTTGAATCAAATGTGGTTGTAAACTCTAAAATATATTCTTGAATAAATTATTTGTATTTTTTTCGGATTCTTCATTAATTTACCCATTTTTTGAGGACGTGTACGAACCAGAGCCGAGCTCGCAACATCTCCTTTAGCCGATAAGTATATCATAAAATTTTTCAATTCCTTCATAGAAGAAAAAGAAAAATCTGTTCGTCATAATCATAGTCATCCAAGTGCAGGCACTACTGAGAAGAACTCCGCTACTCAACAAACTATATCTTATTATCTATATATCTATTGTTATATTTAGTGTAGCGTTCAATGTTATTCGATAAAGTATTTATGTACTGTAAAAAACGTATTAACGTTTTTTTTTCTCTAAGTAATTATTTTCATTTATGTATTATTTTCCGCACCCTACACAAAGCTTTCTCATGACCCCCATGGTTGACTGTCAGAGAATGCCTAGTAGCATTAAGTCCGCCATATGTACAAGGTGAATAGAAGCATAAATAAATAAACTCAGCTTAGATTTAATTAATACATGTATTATTAAATTGAATTAAAATTAAAATAGAGTAAAGATAATGTGAACGTCCATGGCATATAAATATTTGCATAACAACTGTTGTGGTTTGCAAAGCAGTCTGTCATTTTTGCGGGGGTAGGTAATGCCTGCGACACACACGCACACTACAAAAATCGTCTATTACTACGAAACTCACACTTGACTTTAACAAAATACAGAAACAATTTCACGCACACATTTAAACATGTAGGTGACAGGTATAGGCCCATTTGGGCTTGTACTTTGGCATATGGCTACTCCCCTCTGGCGTTGCTCTATGCATTTACTCTGAGCTGAAGAAGGAGAAACCTAGAAATAGCTCTCTCCATTGCTCTCTGCGTATCCTTGAACCTTCTTATGGGCCCATTGTGATGAAGATACGTTACGTACAGTACTCATAGAGCAACACCGGAGGGGAGTAGCCATATGCAGGCTTTCCCCTCTGTCAAAGTACAAGTCTGAATGGGCCTATACCTGTCGCCTAGATGTTTAAATGTGAGCGTGAAATTGTTTCTGTATTTTGTTAAACTCAAGTGTGAGTTTCGTAGTAATAGACGATTTTTGTAGTGTGCGTGTGTGTCGCACGCACTTCCCCCCGCAAAAAATGACAGACTGTTTTGCATTAGTGATAAACGCTACGGCTACTCCCCTCCGGTCCGCCGCGGCCGGTGGCCCGTGTTGCTGTATGACAGTACTCAACAATTGATATTGCACATTGAGCCTACGAAAGAGACGATCGGCCCATTTCGACTTCGTAGAGCGTTATCTCTGTTGCACACTGCCTACGTAAGCACTGACAGTCCGGTATTGGTCAAAACTTGATCAAAATGGTCGACAAACGTCAAATAGGTACGGTGCGAAAGAGATAACGCTCTACAGACCCGAAATAAGCCGAAGTCTCCTGCCTAGGCTCGATTTTTTTTAAGGAATGTAAATGGCAAACAAACATGCAGTTCACATTGATGTTAAGTGATGACTGCAGCCTATAGACACTCATACAAAGACCAAGGTCAAAGTGCAGATGCATTACCACTCCTGAGGCCTAAGGTGTTACGCCTCTGTGCCGGAAATTACAGGGCCATACATTACCACCTGACCGGAACACGATAGTGCTGAACACTACCATTTAGCGGCAAGTATATTAGGTAATGCAGTGGTGCCTAAACTCAAACTCAAAAATTCATTTAATCACTTGGAAATAATAGAATTTGCTTGTGATAGGTCAAATTACAAATATAAAATTAAAGCGAATAACAACTGATACGTTGATTATTATGTCAAAGTAAATAAATTAATAATAATCCAAAAATACTTAATAATAAAAATAGGTATCAACAGAATGTTCCATACTCTCTTTTACAAACGGAAAGATAAGACTAAACAAAAAAAATATGGGACATTCTTTGTCTATGCCCGCGAGCTGCGTCACTTGAGCTCTACCACGGTGTGCAATATTAAATGTTGAGCACTGTAATGAATATTAGAACAATTGAAGATCTAATGCAAATTACAGACGGGAGAACGCGATAACAAACAGTAAGTCAGTGTGGTTCGTCAAAGGCATTGAAGAAAGTTGGTGGAAGCTGGACAAAGGAGTTATCTGTTACTAAAGATTGTTGCTCCGACTTCGTCGAGTTGTCGACTCAACTTATCTTTATACGTTGCCCCGCCTGTTTTCATATCGATTATACATTATATAAACTGTATCTATCTATATTTTTCATCGTCGTCACAATTTAAGCCAAAAGACGTCCACAGCTGAACA
This sequence comes from Macrosoma leucophasiata, assembly GCA_036365455.1. NCBI lineage: Eukaryota > Metazoa > Arthropoda > Insecta > Lepidoptera > Hedylidae > Macrosoma > Macrosoma leucophasiata. Next base: position 7,538,094 of record JAWQUS010000029.1, read on the forward strand.
AAAATTTACTGCCTTGTAATTTCCGGCACAGAGGCATAACACCTTAGGCCTCAGGAGTGTTATGGTAACGCATCTGCATTTTGATCTTGGTCTTTGTGTAAGTGTCTATAGGCTGCAGTCATCACTTAACATCAATGTGAACTGCATGCTTGTTTACCACTTCAATTACATAAAAAAACCTCCATTACATAAAAAAATTTGCTTGCTGGGAATTGCGTGAATGGAGCGTTGGGTAAGCTGCTAGAATCGAAACATCTCAGCCAGCGGGCGCGACTAGCCGTACATAATGCTATACTTACTCCAACGCTTTTATATGGAAGCGAGAGCTGGGTATGCAGGAAAGAGCATGAAAGTAAGTTGAACGCGGTAGAGATGAGATCTTTGCGCAAGATCTGCGGTGTATCACTCACCGATCGCGTTCGTAATGAAGATGTAAGAAAGAGACTTTGTGTGAATGATAGTATCGGTGTAAAAATGAAAAAAGGCATGCTCCGATGGTTCGGGCATATAGAAAGAATGTCGAATGAGCGAATGACTAAACAGATATACAATGCGAATGTGGATGGTTGCAGAGGCCCAGGAAGACCAAGACTGACCTACCATGACCAAATAGGTCGAATTCTGTCTGATGGTGGGGTCAAAAGTCTTAGGAATCGGCGTGCATGTATGAAGAGAATGATGAAGGTAGACGAGGCACGAGAGGTTTGTCAGAACCGGGATATCTGGCGCTCTACACTCTCTGCCTACCCCGTTAGGGACCTGGCGTGAAGATACACACACATAAAAAAATATTTCATCAATTGTTACAATAACACCCGACGTTTCGATCACTTTTCATGTTGGGTTGCTTTAAATCATCATTCACGCGAGATAAATGTGAAAACCTGTTTAATTTCAATACTAACTGTGCCCGCGACCTCGTCTGCGTGAGAATTTACGATTGTTCAGTGTCTACCCTGATTTAGTCGTGGGCGCAGCTAGTATAAAAGTAAGCCTAAGTTACTCCTTATTACATAAGCTCTTTGCCAGTGAAAGTCCCGTCAGAATCGGTCCAGCCGTTCCCAATATTAGCCCCGCCAAACAGACAGACAGAGAGACAAAAATTGTAAAACGAGTTGTTTTGGTATATGTACCGTGTATACATACATATGCATTTAGCAAAAAGCGGTTATTTTAATATAACAAGCAGACACTCCAATTTTATTTATTTGTATAGATAAGTGTAGCTCGCAACATATTATTATTCTGATTCTTATAAAACCTTTCAATTGTCCTACGGATTTCCAAAATGCGAAATAAAACATCCATCACATCTTATTCCCCAATGCTCAAGCCATGTATTCCCCAATTCCCAAGCCAGGTATTCCCTATTCCCATGATTAAAATGGCGGCAGTTGATGAGTAATTAATAGTAGTTTCTGTTTTAATCTGTTGAAATGTGTGTAAGATTTAAGGGTTCCGTAGATTGAAATGTCGGAACGTGAGAGCCCAGGTTCTTCTATTGGAAGTGTGGAGGAACGGATGGAAGTGTTCCTCCGGCGAAAAGGGAAGATCCTCCTACCAGGCGAGTTGTTAGCGTCTGGCGTTCAACGATTGACGATAGGAAGTTGTATATATGCCAACTCTTGAGAAATCTTCGCATGTGCGATGTTACTCGATTGACACGCCATCTACCGTACTAGACAGGTACTGTGAGGTTTCATTGCATTCCACTAGTTAGCGCCTTAATCTGGAGGACGCTACAGAAAAAAAATCTTCAGAGAGCGAGAGCTATGCTCGGTAATCAGAGATCCGCATGAGAACCAAAGTGACCGACATAGCTCACCGAATAGCGAGACTCAAGTGGCAGTGGGCAGGGCACATAGCTCGAAGAACTGACGGCCGTTGAGGCAGTAGAGTTCTTGAGTGGCGACCCCGTACTGGAAGATTAAGTGTAGGCAAGCTTTCCACTGAAGCGCGCATGGTCCCGCGGCAGGTGTAGATCGAAAGCGATCTACTTGGTTCAGCGATACGGGCGCGGTCGAGTGTGTGATGGGTGACCGCTAGTGGCAAATTAAAATGTGCGTTTCCGTGCTTCGGAGGGCACGTTAAGCCTTCGGTGTCGGTAGCTATCGATAGATAGCAGTCGTTAAACCTTGTCGGAGGCCTTATGGGCGGTTTGAAAACATCCGACAGCGGGTTGGCCACTCACCCTTATTTCCACCAACCCGCATTGGAGTAGCGTGGCAAACGATTATGTCCACGATATGCCTCATAACCAACCAGTCACACGGTATACCGACTACCGCGATAGTGAAGTTATTTGACTTTAATACCTAACTACCACTAGAGACAGCAGGCACTCTCATTCGGTTTTATGAATTAAAATAAAATATCAACCTCTTTTGTAGACGAAATTTTAAAAATTTCAAGATTTTAAAAAGTATAGCGTTCTCTAAGACCCAGTTTCTGTAATAGTATGTAATAGGTTGAATAAAATATAAGTGGCTTCGTAAAGGTATCACGTCGGATGAGTTCAGAACTCGTTAGGCTGACGACAAACGTGCGATTGAAGCGACTCATGCATTTGTGAGAACCAAGCAGACAGTTCACTTTGATGGCCCCGTAATAATTTTATGTAATGGAAGTGGCAAACAAGCATGCAGTTCACATTGATGTTAAGTGATGACTGCAGCCTGTAGACACCCACACAAAGACCAAGGTCAAAATGCAGATGCGTTACCACTCCTGAGGCCTAAGGTGTTACGCCTCTGTGCCGGAAGTTACGGGGCCGGACATTACCACCTGACCGGAACACGATAGTGCTGAACCATTTAGCGGCAAGTATATTAGGTCATGCGGTGCCTACGCCCGCGAGTTCCGTCACTGGAGCTCTACCACCAGTAAAACATTAAACGTACAGCGCGTTATCATACAGTTACTATGCAAGGTGTTGGGGATACCACCGCATCTGCCTTTGGACCTCTGGTTTTTATGCAGATGTTTATAGGCTGTCAGGGGCGGATTTGACAGGTTAGCTGCCCTAGGCCTGTGAAAGATTGCCGAACCTATCCGTGTGCGGTAAAGCATAAAAAATAGATAAACTATAGAAATTAAATTGAAATGAAGAAAAAAAAAACGATAGTAAGTGATTTAATTCATTCTTCTAACAATCGTAATATTGCGATACACGTACATTTTTTCTCGAGATGCTATATGGACACATTTTTTGGATTTTTTTTTTTTTTTTTTTTTTATACGTAGCCGCCCTAGGCCCGGGCCTACTCGGTCTATAGGGAAATACGCCACCTTCATTGCATAAAAAAAAAATCAGTATCGCATTGTCTGTGATCTGTAACCGGCCTTATCTTGTAATAGCACCGCAGTGTCTGAGAGTTATAGCTTGTCATAGTGCAGATTTCAGCATCATTGGATTATGTGAATTCAAGAGTTTCATGTTCAAAAAGCAATTCAAAGTATTTTATTATCCAGAAATATTTATGGTTATTGGAAATCAATTTAATTCTTCTTCTTTGCTGTTCTTTGTAAATATAGAAGTAAGAATAATGATTAGATACCTATAGCTTAGTTTAGTTGCATTTTTTTTATTTGTAAAAAAATAGATTTAAAATTAAGGTTAGAATGTATTATATTATAGTTATTAATGAAATGTTAAATTCTATTACATACTTAATAATTCTGGGATTTGTTGAAGATAGGTTATTTTTACGCTTACAAAATTAAATACAAATGTTCTATTCTGCTGAACTGTAATACCACACCTTAAGCAAATAAGTATCTTAGAATCTTTTATTCTTATTTGTATTTGTTTTAAAATGCTCCCATAAACTAAAAGGCTTTAGCCCAGCCAGTAGACATTTGTCTCCTTTTTTTGCTGGTATGATGTATAAGAGATTAAAATCCAAACGCGTTTCTCTTCCAGTAATTAATCTGTATGTTTGTTTAATACCTTTTTGATAGTTTGCATAAGTAATTTTGCCTCGGTGATAAAATAAAAAGAATTAACTTCAGAAATTTCGATTACTTATGAAAAAAGTCGCAAAATCGCAATGTCTGTCGTTTGCCTTCAGCCTTACTTTACAAGGCGCTGTACGTTCTATGCCCTATTCAAGCATTTTCAATGAAAGCTATCTCTTGAAGTGGCGCAGCCTTCTATTTAATTGAATGTGTTATTTTTGTTCATTTACTAGTAAACCCCACCACCCACTAGCGGAAGAATTTTCTTCCACTGGAATAGAATTCTTCCACTTATACAGTCAGACCACTGCTGGGCACGAGTCTATTCCCTTTTTGGGGGGAGGCCTAGCGCTTACTCCACCACGCTGCTCCAATGCGGGTTGGTGGAGATACGGGTTAGTGGCCAACCCGCTGTCGGATGTTTTCAAACCTTGTCGGAGGTCTTAATGGCCTCCGACAAGGTTTAACGACAGCTATCTATCGATAGCAACCGGGACCGACGGCTTAACGTGCCCTCCGAAGCACGGAAACGCGCATTTAATTTGCCACTACCGGTCACCCGTCACACACCCGACCGCGCCCGTAATGCTTAACCGAGTAGATCGCTTACGATATACACCAGCCGCGGGACCATGCGCGCTTCGAATTTTCCACTACAGTCAGTAACTAGTACAGTCAGTTAACCGAACTACCGCCTCATTGGCATGGCAGTTAAACCATTCTAATGCGTAAGTTAGTAGGTAGTTAGTACAATAACGCAAGATGAGCATCGGCGTCCTGCGATAACACTCTTGACGGTGGGGGGAAAGTCTTAGTAATCGGCGTGCATGTATTGGTTGGGGAAAAAGTTTCTTCGCATTTTTTAAGATAATTCAAAACATTTTTTAATATAGTTTATTTAAATTTAACTAAAGTATGTATGTACCTTTTGTTCGATAACCTTTTGCCATCTTGTAGGTAGGGACATGATCCCATTGCTATAAAAATTTTGGGACTTCTCATCAAAATACCGCGACAAGTGGATTTGGCAGTCCTCTCGTGATGTTAACCTAACATTGCATAAAGAATTCTGAAGAGACCGAAACAGGTGGAAATCTGAAGGTGCAAGGTCAGGACTATACGGCGGATGCATTAACACCTCCCAGCCAAACTCTCTTAATTTTTGCTGAGTGGCTATAGATGTGTGAGGTCTAGCGTTATCATGATGAAACACCACACCCCTTCTGTTGATCAATTCCGGCCGCTTTCTCTCAACTTCCTGCTTTAATCTCATCAGTTGTTCGCAGTAGAGTTCAGAATCGATAGTCCTGCCTGGTGGTAATAGCTCATAATGAATAATGCCCTTCCAATCCCACCACACACACAACATCACCTTATTGCGAGTTAACCCGGGTTTCGCCACAGTCTGTGAAGCCTGATCGGCCTTTGACCACGACCTTTTTCGCATGTTCTTGTCGTACGTGATCCACTTTTCATCACCAGTTATGAGCTTCTTCAAAAATGATTCGGTTTTATTACGTCGTAATAAAGAATCACAAATGAGTACACGGTTCATTAGGTTTCTATCAGTGAGCTCGTGAGGTACCCAAATATCGAACTTTTTTTTGTACTCAGCTTTTTTCAAATGCGCCAAAACTGTTTTGTGATCAATTCTCAGTTCTTCAGCTACGTCGTAACTACTGATATGTCGATCTTGCTCCACTTTTTCAAAAATGGCATCCATTTCATCCGTAATAGGGCGACCAGAGCGAGGTGCATCTTTGACATCAAAATTTCCGGATTGAAAACGCTTAAACCCAATTAGTGCTACTCTCACAGACACTGCACTAGGTCCATAAACATCGCAAATTTTTTTTGCGGCTTGTGTTGCATTTTTACCTTTTTTGTAGTAAAATTTTAAAATGTATCGAATTTCTTCATTAGATTCACTCATCTTGACAGTACGAAAAACAAATGAAAATTACACATTTGCCTAATTTGAATTTGGAATTATGTTCTTTAAAATTTTAACTTTCAATGATACCAAAACCAGCCAGACACAAATACTACAGCCAAAGAGATTTTATTACAAGTTCATACATACTATAACGCGAAAAGACTTTTTCCACAACCTGAAGAGAATGATGAATGTAGAAGAACGTATTACAATTTCTATTTTGCATGTCAAGAATCTGACGAAATATGTGAATCTTATTTATCTAAAACTGAGAACTTATTATGTACCATATTTCAGGCAAATAAATGTCTTTGTCTTTGAAGCACGGCAGGTGTGTCAGGACAGGGATATCTGGCGCTCCAGTCTCTGCCTGCCCCGTAAGGGACCTGGGATGAAGATACATACAAACTTTCTTTCTTTCATTTTGCCGGTTTATTATTTTAGAAACCTAATACCACTTATACTCCAAAACTGCAGACTTATAACAACCCAACACTATACCAAAGCCAGAAAAACTTAATAAACAGTAAGTCTTACTGTTGGTAGAGCTCCAGTGACGGAGCTCGCGGGTGTAGACATCACCGCATTACCTACATTACTTGCCGCTAAATGGTAGTGTTCAGCACTATCGTGTTTCGGCTAGTTGGTAATGTACGGCCCTGTTATTTCCGGCACAGAGACATAACATCTTAGGCCTCGGGAGTGGTAACGCATCTGCATTTTGACCTTGGTCTTCGTGTGGGTGTCTATAGGCCGCAGTCATCCCTTAACATCAATGTGAACTCTATGCTTGTTTGCCACTTCCAGTACATAAAAAAACGCAATCTCGGGGCTGGCATAGTCGCACGACGACTCAAAAGTCCATAAAAAATTATAGACAAAAAATAAGCCAGAAAAAGAGTCATTAAAATTCAAATGAAGGTCCATCTTTTCATCTATTACCATGAAATGTCTCAAAAGATTTCGCTTCAACGTATAAAGATTTCAAAGGGTTATTCAGCTTCTAAAATACGACATTAGCGCGTGAAAGGGCGACATTGATGAGTGCGCAGTTGGAGTGGTTCCATTATCATTTATTTTCGTTTTGTTTTCCACTCGCGTTGTAACAGACTTTTCTTATTTTAAGAAAATATAACGTAATTTCACGCCCGTAATCCCCGAAGGGATAGGCAGAGGTAAATGCGTGCATTAAAGCATACATGCAAATCCCAATAGAACCAGAGATAAAGGACTTTACACCGGTATAACCTGTATATCCTACCGGTATAGACTGGGTTCGATTCCCGGGTAGGGCCCGGGTATCGAACCCAGGACCTCAGTGTAGAGGCCTGCTACCACTAGGCTACCGAGGCAGTTAAAATAAAATAACAAAATATAAAATAAGTGTATAGGCAAGAGTAGGCTCGTGTAACGCACAGAGTTATTACAAGTTGTGTATGTGTTGTGTGTGTACACCGGCACCCACAACACAGGTTTATACCAAGTGTGGGGCTGTGAGTGTAAGTGTATTTTGTTTTATTAACTACTAGCTGTTGCCCGCGGCTTCGCCCGCGTGGATGTCGTTTTATAAATAATTTTCCTGAATTTTCTTTGCTATAAACCTCACGGAGCCCGAGACCTTTCCAACGAATGCAAATCCGTGGAAATCGGTTCTTGCGTTCTGGAGTTATAGCGTCAGGAAGTAAAACCTGACATATTTTTATATGTATAGATTGCCTCAGAAGTAGCAAGTCATCTGCGTTGTGACCTCCGCCTGTTGTGTATATTTCTTGTTTCAAAAAATGAGACGAGTATGTATGTCCGTATAAATGTTTTCTTGCAATTTTTACACTATTTATTTCTCGGTAACATAATTATGAGATTTATTTTAAGTACCCTACTCAAAATCTTCACCAAATAGCAGTTGAAAACCAGCGTCGGGCTTCGGTCTGACATTATGCTGAACTGGAGGCTATATGGTGCAGTCGTGAGACTTGTGTGACATTGTTTACTATTATTAGCAAGTATCTCTTTCTATTTAGGCTAGTTAGTAGTAACATATTAGTTTGTAAGTTCTGTTGTAAATAGGTTCTTAAAGTATTGGCTCGTTTTTTTATGTAATCGAAGTGATAAACAAGCATGCAGTTCACATTGATGTTAAGTGATGACTGCAGCCTATAGACACTTACACAATGACCAGAAGTCAAAATGCAAATGTGTTGCCACTCCTGAGGCCTAAGGTGTTATGCCTCTGTGCCAGAAATTACAGGGCCGTACATTACCACCTGACCGGAACATGATAGTGCAAAGCACTACCATTTAGCGGCAATTATATTAGGTAATGCGGTGGTGCCGACGCCCACGAGCTCCGTTACTGGAGCTCTAGCACCAGTAAAACTGAATGCCATGATTATGAAATACTTTCGAGCTCTAACACAAGAGCTCTACCAGTCATGAATAAAAAAGAGATTCTAATCATTAAAGGTTAAACTTTAGACTTTTAACAGATCTTCACTGAGCTGCCAAGCCATACCAAAAAAACACATTAAAACTCAAATGAAGGTCCATCTTTTCATCTATTTATACTATGGCGAGTCTCAAAAGATTTCGCTTCAACGTATAAAGATTTCAAAGGGTTATTCAGCTCCTAAAATACGACATTAGCGTGTGAAAGGGCGACATTCATGAGTACGCAGTTGGAGTGGTTCCATTATCATTTATTTTCGTTTATATTTCTTACATCTTTGTAGTTCATTCGCTTGGGTAATCCCTATTTAATATTAGGTTGGGGAAAAAGTTTCCTCGCATTTTTTAAGATAATTTAAGACCAGAGCGAGGTGCATCTTTGACATCAAAATTTCTGGATTGAAAACGCTTAAACCAAATTTGTGCTACTCTCACAGACACTGCACTAGGTCCATAAACATCGCAAATTTTTTTCGCGGCTTGCGTTGCATTTTTACATTTTTTGTAGTACAATTTTAAAATGTATCGAATTTCTTCATTAGATTCACTCATCTTGACAGTACGAAAAACAAATGAAAATCACACATTTGCCTAATTTGAATTTGGAATTATGTTCTTTAAAATTTTAACTTTCAATGATACCAAAACCAGCCAGATACAAATACTACAGTCAAAGAGATTTTATTACAAGTTCATACATACTACTCGTATAATGCGGAAAGACTTTTTCCCCAACCTATTATTATAAATGCGAAAGTAACTCTGTCTGTCTGTTACCTTTTCACGTCCAAACGAATGAACCGATTTTAATGAAATTTGGTACAGAGACAGTGTTGACTTTGAAAAAGAACATAGGCTACTTTTTAAACGACATCCACGCGGGCGAATCCGCGTGCAACAGCTAGTACCTAATAAAGACAAAAAAGATACATTAAACATAGAACGATTTCAAAAGGTGATTGAGATTCCTAAATACGACATTAGCGCGTGCAAAGACGACATTGATGAGTGCGCAGTTGGAGTGGTTCCATTATCATTTATTTTCGTTTATATTTCTTTACGTCTTTGGAATGAATTCGCTTGCTTTATACTAAAGACAAAAAATGGTAGTTTTTGACTGATGGTAGAGAGCTGTGGTGGTGGTAGCGCAGGCATCATGGTAATGGGCCCGTCATTACTATCACAGAGACACAAGAACTTAAGTCGCAGGGATGGCAACGCATCTACATTTTGACCTCTGTTACCTCTGTTATTATAAGTACTTGGGGGTAGATCTTATTTCCTGTATTTTTTTCCTTTCCCAACTTCCTGTGCGCACCGAACATTAAGACACCGACTGTCATCATCCGCTGTTGCTCTCCGCTGTTCGCGCTTCGTATTATTATTCCGCTGTTTACCTCGTGTGTGTAAAATATTATAAAATATCAATAAAATTATAGGCCTATAAACTATTGTGTTAAACAAATAATCATACGTGTGGTGATTATGTGAATAAACGCGGATGTAGGTTCGCCACGCCACCGCCGCCATGCACCGAGTCCAGATTGAAGAAAAGAAGAACAAGGTAGGTGCGTAACCACCAGAACCACGCAGAACCACGCAGAACCACGCAGAACCACCTCAATAATAATATACAGTCCACTTAATTTATCGTCCTTCCCGCGCCGCTCCAACCTCTGATTAGTTTTTGGAAGGAAGAAATAGATTTTTTTGTGATAGTTCAACTGTAAGTATTTTATCTTTTCTTTAATTCACCTAATGTCTGATTTGTTTTTACTTTATGAAATAGTTAGTCACTCTAGGTAATTCTTGATATTGAATGACTTTTCGAAAGTGGTTGTAAAGTAAAATCTTACTCGAAATAATAAATATTTTCCTCCTTGTAATATTTTACGTAACTTCAACGTAACTTCACGCCTGTAATCCCCGAAGGGGTAGGCAGAGGTAAATGCATGCATTCAAGCATACATGCAAACACCCACAATTCGCCGGTTACGTTTTGGCCCATGTAACAGGTGGCGAGCCTGTTGACATCTCCGGGCACATTACCAAACTTTGAGGTACTGGGAAACTTCCAGAAAATGGACAAATCCCAATAGAACCAGAGATAAAGGCTTTTTCACCATTATCTCTGATAACCCCCTACCCGGGAATCGAACCCAGGACCTCAGTGTAGTAGTAGTGGCCTGCTACCACTAGGCTACCGAGGCAGTAATATTTTATTTTTCGCAATAATTTAAAACATGCGAGTGAACTTTAGAAAATAAAGAAAAATGGGATAGAAAAATTTAACTTCGGGCAGGAATCGAACCTGCGACCTCAGTATAAGCAGTCCAAACTTCGGTAGCTTAGTGGTAAAGCAGCTGCCCAAAGTAAAATGTTTCTTGCCCATTTTTCTTTAATTTATATTTTTTTTTAACTGCCTGGTAGCCTAATGGTAGCAGACCAATACTACTGCGCTGAGGTCCTGGGTTCAATTACCGGGTCATGGGTTATCAGAGATAATGGTGTAAAGTCCTTTATCTCTGGTTCTATTGGGATTTTTCCATTTTCTGTAAATTTCCCAGTACCTCGAAGTTTGGTAATATGCCCGGAGATGTCAACAGGCTCGCCACCTGTTACATGGGCCAAAACGTAACCGGCGAATCGTGGGTGTTTGCATGTATGCTTGAATGCATGCATTTACGTCGGCCTACCCCTTCGGGGATTACAGGCGAGAAGTTACGTTTTCTTCGTACGTTCGTTACGTTGGTCTTCCTGGGCCTCTGCAAGTCTGCAACCGCCTCACTAACACGTCGGGTTGGTGAACTAAACAGAATAGCAAAAATATACATATAATGGTAACACGTATCTCATATAGCGGTACACATCGTAAATAGAGTCGATCCATCACGTTGCTGTCATGTGGGGTAGCGACTAGGGGTGGGACATGACTTTATCGATGAAAAAATCGATAATAATAATAATTTATTTTTATAAAATACGATTACACTCACAGTAAGTGTTGGGGTGTAGGTGGCACCTTATCATCCTGGTGCCGCAGCCAACCTTACCTGCACGTGGTGCACCCTGCCGACTAGCAAACAAGGCTGGCGACTGGTTTCACATGGTTGCTGGGTCGGCACTACCAGCGTAATCCCTCCTAGTGTCCTGCTTGGTGGTAAGGTCCCTTGGGTCCTGCCTGGCTAGCTACCACTCTCAGGCGTGTCCCGGCTTCCGAGCCTGAGAGCCAGTCCCCCCGCCACCCCCTATCCTCTTCCTCGTTCCTATCCTTGAAGTGCACCGTATTGTCCGCCCCCGGGGCCGGTATGTGTAAGGACATCTTGCGCTCAGGGGCGCAACATGTTGGCCCGGGGGCCAGGGAGAGCCGATGAAACGGTAACGGTCCGCTGCCGCCCGCCGGTCTGTAGGGGACCCGAACCCAGGCCTCTCTTTTAAACTCTGGACTGGGAGGCTGTCCTGCCAACCGGTGTTAAGTCCCGTGTGCAGTCGTCGTGCCGGAGTAAGAGACCGGAGTGGGCCCGGCGCCTGTACACGGGGGGATCGGGGGTCCTTCCGTCCCGCGGACCAGCAAATTGCACCACCTCTGTGTGCAGATGGTCTGATGCACCTGCAACTATGCCCCTCGGGCGGTCGATACGGTGCACATCATTCATTCCCTTATCCGACGCTGTTAGGAAGTTAAATATAAAAAAATAGTCAAAAAAAAGAAAAAAGTAGAAACGCAGCGGACGCCCCTCCCACATTTACTGTGGACATGTGCAACATCAGGGGTTTACATACCAACCTTAACGCCGTTCACCACCACCTTGAAACGGCTAAGCCGGCCCTACTCTTTCTGACGGAGACACATATTGACGAACCGGTTAGTCCAGCGGTGTGAAACCATCGTTTGAATCGAAGGGTTGCGAGTTCGATCCCCGCACTGGGACAAATATTTGTATGGCCTACAGATATTTGTTTCGGGTCTGGGTGTTTGTGTATGTGTTGTATGTGTACAACGGCACCCACGACACAGGTTTATACTTACTGTGGGGATGTGAGTGTAAGCGTATTTAAAAAAAATATATATATCCTCTCCACTTGACACTGCGTTCGCCGCGCCGGGGTATGTCTGTATGTCCGAGAGGATGTCTGTTGTCGCTGTCTTGACCATTTTGAAGACAAGGACCTGTCGCTATTGTGGGCACGCGTGGATTACGGTGGATCTACCCGAATATACGCGTGCGTGTACAGGTCCTATAGCGGAGACGGGGAGACAGCTCGCTTGTTCGAGCACATCCAACAGGTGGTCGACACAGTGCTTGTGCAGTATCCTTCTGCGGAGTTGGTGATTCTTGGTGACTTTAACGCACACCATACGGAGTGGTTGAGTGCCCGGATCACGGAATTCGCTGGAAGATCTGCACACGATTTCGCATTGGATAATGGACTCTCACAAGTTGTAACCGGGTTTACCCGGATACCAGATGTCGAGGGTCACACTGCCTCTTTGCTGGATCTTCTGCTGACCTCACATCCTGCCAACTATCAGGTGGTGGTCGAGGCTCCCTTAGGATCCTCGGACCACTGTCTGGTACGCTCAAAAACCTAATTGTCGGTTCGGGCGCCGCTGCGGCCCTTGGCAACTCGACAAGTGTGGCATTACAGGTTGGCAGACTGGGATGGACTGAGGGAGTTCCTAACGTCCTACCCATGGAGGCAGCTTTGTTTCTCGTCGGAAGATCCGAGCACGTGTGCCGATGTGATACACCAGTGAATGGAATGTTACATTCCGTACTCAGTGGTATCCATTGGCGGACAGTACCAGCCCTAGTTCGATAAGTCCTGTGCTGTGGCTTCTGGTCACAAGCAGGAGGCTTACAGAACCTGGACTGCGGCTCACGCTTGTAAGGATCCTAATGCCTCCGACCTTAAGAGAGCACTCAACGCTGCATCCAGGTCAACAAAGCGGCGCATGGCCAAAGCGAAGTCCAAGCACATCGGTAGAGTTGGCAAGAGACTAATGAGGCACCCTTCCGGGAGCCGTGCCTGTTGGTCTCTTGCCAAAGCTATCGAAGGGAAATTTTGTCGGTCATCTTTCCCACCACTGCGTAAAATTGACGATAGCCTGGCCCACACGGCAAAAGAGAAAGCTGACCTTCTGGGCAGCCTCTTTGCCTCAAACTCGACTCTTGACGACATGGGTATCTCGTTGGTGGGTAGCGCCTACCATCCCGCGCTGTGAAAGCTCTATGCCTGACGTCAAATTCACTCAGAAGAACGTTAGGCGAGCTCTTTTATCCCTTGACGTCAAGAAGTCGAGTGGGCCGGATTCCGTCGCTGCGGTGGAGTTGAAGATGTGCGCTCCCGAGCCAACCCCCGTTCTGACGCGCCTGTTCTCGCTTTCCTACGATCAAAGAACCGTACCGTCTGCGTGGAAGACCGCCCTCGTGCACCCGATACCCAAAAAAGGGGATCGCAGTGACCCGGCCAATTATAGGCCCATAGCAATAACCTCCCTACTCTGTAAAGTCATGGAGCGTGTGATCAATACTCAACTGCTGCAGTATCTAGAGGATCATCAGCTGATCAGTGACCGCCAATATGGATTTCGTCATGGCAGATCTGTTGGTGATCTTCTAGTATATCTCACGCACCATTAGTCCTACGCCTTGGACAAGAGTGGGGAGGCATTGGCTGTAAGCCGGGACATTGCCAAGGCTTTTGACCGGGTCTGGCACAGGGCACTCCTCGCGAAACTTCCATCCTACGGTCTCTTTTTTTTTATATATTATGGAAGTGGCAAACAAGCATGCAGTTCACGTTGATGTTAAGTGATGACTGCAGCCTATAGACACCCACACAAAGACCGAGGTCAAAATGCAGATGCTTTACCACTCCTGAGGCCTAAGGTGTTATGCCTCTGTGCCGGTAATTACAGGGCCGTACATTACCACCTGACCGGAACACGATAGTGCTGAACACTACCATTTAGCGGCAAGTATATTAGGTAATTCGGTGGTGCCTATGCCCGCGAGCTCCGTCACTGGAGCTCTACCACTAGTAAACAGTCTTCCCGAGAGGCTATGCGACTGGACAGCCAGCTTTCTGTCTGAGCGTTATATACAAGTCTTAGTTGACTGTCAGAGCTCAGACAGACTACCTATCAACGCTGGTGTACCGCAAGGCTCTGTGCTATCTCCCACGCTTTTTCTTCTGCACATCAATGAAATGTTGGAGCAAAACTCCAATTTTCATTGCTAGACCGATGATAGTACGGGATATGCACACTACACTAGCCGTGCAAATGCCTCTCGGACACTTATCGAGGAAAGAAGGACTAGACTTGTGTCTGAAATCGAGCACTCTCTGGAGCGGGTCTCGGATTGGGGTCGACTTAATTTAGTACAGTTCAACCCCTCGAAGACACAAGTCTGCGCGTTCACCGCTAAAAAAACCTCATTCATTGTAGCACCACAGTTCCAGGGCATTCCGCTCGCCGTTGATAAGAGTATCGGTATCTTGGGCGTTGACATATCGAACGAAGTGCAATTCGGGAGTCATATTGAGTGTAAGACCAAGTTGGCATCCAAAAAGTTGGGGGTGCTTAACAAAGCGAGGCGGTATTTCACATCGGGGCAGCTGCTACAGCTTTATAAGGCCCAAGTGCGGCCCCATCTAGAATACTGCTCTCATTTGTGGGCGGGAGCCCCCAAATACCAGCTTGGTCCACTTGACTCCCTACAAAAACGCGCCGTTCGTATTGTTAACGATCCAGGACTCACTGACAGGCTCGAACATCTGAGCCTACGCAGAGACATTGGGAGTCTGTGCGTGTTGTACCGTCTCTACAATGGTGAGTGCTCTGCTGAACTGTTTGACATGGTGCCACCGTTTCTTTTCCTACACCGTACTACCCGCCGAAGAGAGAAGTTCCACCCTCACCGACTGGACACCTTGCAGTGCTCAACGGTGCGGTTTTCACGTTCGTTCTTGCCCAGAACGTGTAAATTGTGGAACGAACTTCCCTCTGAGGTGTTTCCTCGGTGCTACTCAGTATTGACTGCCCTTGGAATTCTGCCAAGTGAATAACCTTTATTATGACGACCAAATTCATTCTTTCTCAGTTTCTTTTGAAATGGGGAAATGGAGGAAATAATTGATGCTTTCCATATTATACAAAATTGTTCAGTGTCTATTTAATTTATTATGTATTTTTGATTATTATTAGTGGTTATTCACTCTAGGTTAGTTTAAAAAAAAATGACGATGTAAAAGTGCTCTCCAGGAGCCTAATTATATTAAATAAATGAATAAACTGAATAAACTGAATAAACTACAATATGGGGTTCTTCAAAAATGGTGTCAAAAGATTCCTTCAGGGCTGGCAGCGCGTTGGCAATTTCCTTGGTGTTGCAAATGTTCATAGGCGACGGTGACCACTTTCCATCAGCCCGTTTGCTTGTCTGTCAACCTTCAGACATAAAAAAAAACAGCCTTACAGTAGGTATAAACCTGTGTCATCGGTGCCGTTGTACACATATAACACATACACCCAGACCCGAAACAAATATCTGTAGGCCATACATATAATATTTGTCCCGGTGCGGGGATCGAACCGGCGACCCTTCGAATCAGACGGTCATCTCACACCGTTGGACTAACCAGGTCGTCAACATGACAAAAACTTAACAGCTACAGGTTTATTTCAAACTAGCTGTTGCCCGCGGCTTCGCCCGTGTGGATGTCGTTTTATAACTTTCTCAAAGTCACCGACCGACAGGCGGACCGATTTGGCTAATTTTGGTTTTGAATAATTTGTGGAAGTCCAGGGAAGGTTTGAGAGTTAAGAAAATATGAAGGAATTGAAAGGAAATAGTAGGAACTACAATTTCATTTTTCCATACAAATCGTCCGTATCTATCAAACCTTTGACACATTATTTCATTCTGGGGCAATACGAAGTTTGCGGTCAGCTAGTTAATGAATAAATGTTCTCGATAATTCGTTATATCGAATGGTACCAACTCTAGCAGCCACCTACAGGCGAGACGTAACAGACATGACTCCATTGTTAAGAACGGTCCTTTTATTACTTACACAAAGGAATTTAAAGGAAAGGTTTTGGTGATAGAGCTCCAATGACGCAGCTCAAGGACGAATATATCGCATTAATGAATGAATGAATGAAATGACTTTATTGAAGCAGTCCTGAGACATGCCCATAAAAAAAATATATTATAAACAACAAATAATAAACGAAACGAAAATTAAATGGTACATGAGAACGAACTAAAAATACAAAGTCAATGAAAATATATATGTATGTATGTATCTTCACGCCAGGTCCCTAACGGGGTAGGCAGAGAGTGTAGAGCGCCAGATATCCCGGTTCTGACAAACCTCTCGTGCCTTGTCTACTTTCATCATTCTCTTCATACATGCACGCCGATTCCTAAGACTTTTGATCTCACCATCAGACAGAACTCGACCTATTTGGTCATGGTAGGTCAGACTTAAAACTTCTTAACTTATGAAAATATAAATAGACAATAATAAGCACAAAAGACAGAAATACAATCAGTTAGTACAAAAAAAAAATTGTTAAAATACAGCTTGCAAAGTGCGCAGATGTGACTGCGACTCTTCGATCCGAGTCAGAAACGGAAATCCGATGAATACCAAACGCTGTTTCTGACGAGCCGGTCAGTCTAGCGGTGTGATGACCCTTTGATTCAAAAGGTCGCGGGTTCGATCCCCGCATCGGGACTATGTGTGGCCTACAGATATTTCTTTCGGCTCTGACTGTTTATGTGTTGTATATTTACAACGGAACCCACGGCACAGGTGTATACTTAATGTGGGGCTGTGAGTGTAAGCGTATTTTTTTTAACTATGCTGCTTAAATAGCTCTGGTCTTTGTGTGGGTGTCTACAGGCTGCAGTCATCACTTAACATCAATGTGAACTGAATGCTTGTTTGCCACTTCCATTATATTAAAAAAATCCCTTATGCAAAATTTGCAGATTATTTTGAAGGAACCTTTTTTTTAATTACTTTTTATTTTAACTTGAGCTCTTGCACTGAAGCTCTATCACGGTAAAAGTTTATTATACTCATATGATATTTAATCTCTCTTCTTATATACTTAACGTATGAAAAGGGACTTAACAATACAGACAGGTGTCCATCACGCTACGCCGCTACGCCGTAGCTACAATGCTACGAGACAGCTACGAGGCATGATTGATTGTATAAACTGCGTAGCGTTGTTTGACGGGCCAGTTAGTCCAGCGTTGTGAGGCGACCGGTACCCGTTCATTTTACCGACAAACGTTTCAAAACTCTTCATTACAAAACCAACGTTTCGCAACCATTTCGTTTCATATATCAACTTTTCACAAATAGATCACAACATAAATAATTCACTTGGCAAACAGATAATTAAAAAACTATTCATTTCATAACTCATCACTTAATAAATAATTTAGTTGAAAAAAATATTCTCAAATTTTAAGACAAGGATTTTAACATTTTATCTTTACTGGTGATAGAGGCGTTACCTAATATACTTGCCGCTAAATGGTAGTGTTCAGCACTTAAATTTTAATTTTTAAATACGTATAAAATTAAATGTACTTTAATATGTTATTGTAATACAAACAGCCGAGGCATAATCTTTTGTAAGACCGTAAAAGTTGCTTACGATACAGGCCTTGCCTAGTGTGGGCAGCACCGTCAAAATTGTCTGTAAATGAGATGGTGCGAGCTCGGCCCTGGTTCGTACATGTCCTCAAAAAATGGGTAAATTATAGAAGAATCCGAAAAAAATACAATTGATTTAATCAAGAATATATTTTAGAGTTACCACCACATTTAATTCAAACGATTTTATCATTTTCAACCATGTTCAACATGGCGGCGATACAGCCGACCGATTGCGATAGTATTTAAAAAATATTACTTTTTTCTCCAAGTACTATATCATCAAAAAAAAAACAATTTAAAAAATGAGAATGTCAAAATGACATCGCCCGCCATATTCGCCATGTTGGTTTTGAGTTGCAATTGTAACTGCAAATAATGTTTTGTAACTGCAAACAAAGCTAAATAAGTGAAAATATACAGTAAAAAAACGTTTTTATATTGATTTTGCCTGTGAATTATATTGTGTACAATACATGGCCGGAGGTCCATACATTTTTGCAACATCTCCTTTACCTCTGCATAAACTATTTCCAACTTGTAATACAGTTTTTAAGTTAAGTACGTTTTGTTAGTTTATGCTGAAATAAATATATTTTCATTTCATTTTTTTTCATCGCATTCCGGTCAGGTGGTAATGTACGGCTCTGTAGTTTCCGGCACAGAGGCATAACACCTGAGACCTCAGGAGTGGTAACGCATCTGCATTTTGACCTTGGTCTTTGTGTGGGTGTCTATAGGCTGCAGTCATCACTTACCATCAATGTGAGCTGCATGTTTGTTTGCCACTTCCATCACATAAAAAAAACATAGTCAGGTTAGGTCGCAGGTCGGAGGTCGCAGATCACAGGTCGCCGCACTGTTCGGTGTTAGTTATTGTTTTTCTTTGCTGACAGTATTAATTAATATTTTATACATTTACGTAATTTAAGATAATATCTTCTAATCGTGATGGAGCTGATCCGAGCATCCTTCTACACTAGCCATGAGAAATAGAAATAGATTGTTTTATATTATTTCGCATTAACACATGCTTGTGAAATATATTTTATTTAAAGAAAAATGGAAAGAAAAATTTGACAATTATTAAGGGTAAAAGCGACTTCTTTACGATATTCAATAAACTGCAAAGTCTATTATATCGGTTGCCTAACTAGCATAGTTGGCAATAGATGGCGCTGCTGCTACCATAAAGCAATGCAATAAATGTGAAGGAAAGATTTGACAAATCAGGGCAGGACTTCAGTAGCTCAATTGGAAGAGCGGCTGGACTAGATTCCCAGTAGGCCGCGAGTTCGAGTCTCGCCTGAAGTCAAATTTTTCTTTCCATTTTTCTTTAAATAAAAAATAGAAATAGAAAGTATTTTTATTTCGAATAGATCTTTACAGATACTTTCAAAACGTCAATAAATCATAAACTACCTAGAGCAAATAACCATCACATATAGTAAAAGCAAAATCATATATTAATAGTAAATTAAAAATTAAAATTTAAACTATTTGGTTAAAACATAATAATCATAAAATTTTTCAATTCCTTCAATGATAATAAATGAAGAAAAAAAAAACTTATTCGTCAAGATCAAAGTTATTCACTAAGCAGAGTTCCAAGTGCAGAGAAGAACTCCGCTACCCAACAAACTCAGTAAGAGCTCTTTTAAATGAGAGCTTAAATCTAGTACAGATTATCGTGAAAAATCAAATAATGTGAACGTCCATAGCATAGATGCATATAAACTGCTATCTACTAAATGTGATGTAGCCCCTGCAAACCAGAACAGACCAGTCCCCACCAACAGCACCCGTTCACGAGTATGACGCATGTGATTATTTTGTTGTACGTTAATTGTTTTCCATTTATTTATTTTGTTTGTTTATGTCTCCATGCTGTCTGTCTGAATAAATTGTATCTTTCTTTCGTTCTTTCTTAACAAATTTTTGCAAAATAATGAGTATACGAATCGTTGAGTTGCGAATTACGAAATGATACATTTGCGGAATTATATATTTGTGGAATGAATACTGTTTAAAACGTTGGTTTTGAAATGAAGATATGCGTATCGTTTGTCGGTGAAACGTTAGTTGATTTGAAGGGTTGCGGATTCGATCCCCGCACCGGTACAAATATTTGTATGGGCTACAGATATTTGTTTTGGGTCTGAGTGTTTGTGTATGTATTGTATGTGTACGACGGCACCCACAACATAGGTTTATACCTACTATGGGGCTGTGATTGTAGGCGTATTTTTTTTTATTATTTCATTTTATTCGTGTCACCACCCGCACGTGCAAGCCTCGGCCACTTGGATGGAGTTCATAAAATGTTTTGCTCATTAAATATGAACGGACAGACTTTCACGATTTCTTTTTTCTTAAATAAAGCTTGGACTACATCCTACCGATCATGATTTGCTTTACTTATGTCCGTTTTCACAATCGACTCCTAACTTAAGAGAGTCCCTTAACAAAGTAGTCTGTGCGTGTTGTACCGTCTCTACAATGGCAAGTGCACTGCTGAACTGTTTGACATGGTGCCACCGTCTCTTTTCCTACACCGTACTACCCGCCGAAGAGAGGAGTTCCACCCTCACCGACTGGCAGTGCTCAACGGTGCGGTTTTCTCGTTCGTTTCTGCCCAGAACGTGTAAGTTGTGGAACGAACTTCCCTTTGAGGTGTTCCCTCGGTGCTACAATATGGGGTTCTTCAAAAATGGTGTCAAAAGATTCCTTCAGGGCTGGCAGCGCGTTGGCAATTCCCTTGGTGTTGCAAATGTTCATAGGCGACGGTGACCACGCACCATCAGGTGGCCCGTTTGATTCTCTGTCAACCTCTAGACATAAAAATGAAAGTTAAGTAGTGAATTTCGTTTTCACCATTACCTATCTTCCGTAACTGCCTCGCTGGCTCAATGATCGCAATCGTGATGATGAAGCCTGAGATCCTGGGTTCGATCCCCAGGTCGAGAAAATCTGTTATTGGGTTTATTCTGTTAGGAAATTCCCAGTAGAAGCCCGGAGTGTGGTCGTGCCTCGGAGCACGTAAAGCCGTCGGTCCTGCGCCCGATCTCTCTCCAGTCGTGTCGGAAGCCGTCTCATCGAGCTATGAGAGTGAGGGAATAGAGAGTGCACCTGTGCTTGCGCATACACTTGTGCACTACAATATCTCCCGCGCAGTTGGCTAGTGTCCGTTGAGATTGGCCGCCGTGACCGAAATTCGGTCTGGAGGACGTTTTGTATTTTTTTTAACAAAAAAAAATAAAAAAAATCATTTGACGTTAACATTTCTAGTACAACTTTTTATGTAATGGAAGTGGCAAATAAACATGCAGTTCACATTGATTGTCAATGTTAAGTGATGACTGCAGCCTATAGACACTTACACAAAGACCAAAGTCAAAATGCAGATGCGTTACTACTCCTGAGGCCTGGCAGAGAGGGATAACACCTTAATCCCTCTCTGCCAGAAATTACAGGGCCATACATTACTACCTGACCGGAACGCGATAGTGCTGAACACTACCATTTAGCGGCAAGTATATTAGGTAATGCAGTGGTGCCTACGCCCACGAGCTCCGTCACTGGAGCTCTACCACCACTAAAAAATTTATTCACCAATCTTTTATTATCTTCATATGATATTTTCGTCGCCGAATATCGATCGTAAGAACTGTCTGCGTTACTCATAAACAAATAACTCCGACACGAACACCAAAAATATATTTTTATCACACAACGAAATCGATCAATACAAATTGGTTGAACGTGCCTATTTTTTATAAGAGTAACCCGACCGCTTTTTTATTTTGTGAAGGTGGCAAACAAACATACATTTCACATTGATGTTAAGTGATAACTGCAGCCTATAGACATCTACACATAAGCAGAGGTCAAATGCAGATGCAGCCACACCTGAGATGTAAGTGTTAATGTATCTGTGATAGTAAGACAGGTGGTAGAGCTCCAGTGTAGGAGCTCGAGGGCGTAGGCACCACCGCATTACCTAATTTATCTGCCGCCAAATGGTAGTGTTCAGCACTACTATGTTCCGTTTAGATAGTAATGTATGGCTCCGTAATAACTGTTACAGGGACATGAAAACTAAGGTCTCAGGGTGGTAAAGCATCTGCATTTTGATCTGGCCTTTCTGGTTGTTTACAGGCTGCAGTCATCACTTAACATCTATTTGAACTGCTTGTTCGTCACCTTTTTTTTGTTCGTCAACTAGACATAGACAACCGGACTTATGTGTTGGTACTTACCTACTTCATTTTTTATGATATTTGAAATAATGATCTTAAATTATTATGTATATTTAGAGAATATTGGTTATTTTTACTCTTTTCCTATAGGTAGGTAGTCAAACCGTGTGTTTGTATTAATAAATCATACTTTAATTTGATTGTTATGACAATAAATATTTGTTTTATTTTAAGATTTTAAAACCATTAGGTTTTTTCAGCAAAAATATGAGTCGGTTTATTTTCATTATGTAGTACTAGATTTTGCTCGCGACTTCGTTTACTTGACTTTACTGTAAAGTTTCATCCAAATCCAGCCAGCAGTTTTTTCTTGAAAGAGTACAAACATCCATACTCACAAACTTTAGCATTTAAAATATTAAGTAAGATGTAATAAACGAGGAACTTATGCATATGACTATACCTTCTTTTGCAAAAAAAAGTGATAGTGTCCAGTTGGTGAAAACATAAAAGTGGTTTTATTTAATTTTCACCATGTGGACACACGCAAAAATATTGTCGTGTCCAGACGACGAAATAACAAGTCATTACAATTTCAAGTTTAACCAACTGGACACACGTGTGTCCGGTCGTCTGTGTCGAGTTGACGAATAACCCGGCCCGACACGCACTTGACGAGTATTTTTTTTTCTATTTCGATATTAATATTAATAAAAGAAACTTGTTAAAATTAAACATTTAAACCGGTATTGTATTTTGCAGGTTGTATCATACTCTTAAAGACAGAAATTAAATTACGAACGAAATACATTGTAAATAGTAATCATTTATTTTTAATATGAAAATATATTTATTTCAGCGTAAACTAATAACTGAATAACAAGTTAAAAATCGTTATTTATGTGTATAAGAACCTCAGGACCATTTTTGACTTTCGTAGCCTCAAAGTTGTTTATCTTACACTTGTTCAGTCCATTGCAACCTATTGCATATCTGCGTAGGGAAGATCCGTTGGTGTTGATATGTTAAGACTGGCAGTAGCGCAGAGAGCAGTGCTTGCAGTGCAGCAGATGCAGCCGCCATCTTGGATTTATATATTGACACCACTATCGGAATCTACTCCCTGAAAACGACACCCTTGACGAAAAAGTTGACAATTCCATGCAGCCGCCATCTTGGATTTATATTTTGACACCACTGTCGGAATCTACTCCCTCAAGAACCATTAAAACGACACCCATGACGAAAAAGTTGACAACAACTTCAGGATAGCACTTTTATCTGGCGCTTCACTACCTACCCCATTAGGGACCTGGCGTGAAGATACAGACATACTTTTAGCTGTCGGTGCTTAAAAATTTACTCTCATGATATTTCTTTCCAATCGCTTTTATTCTCTACGATGGAGAAAGCAATGTACAGCGAAACTGAAGTGGGGGCAATCATTCGCAGTTGGAAACTGCGAATGATTTCCCCCACTGTTGAACTGGGAAAATTTTGTCCCATTTGCCTCCGGTGGCAATCGCCGCGGGGGCAACTGAGAATAATTCTTTTTTTTCATTAAATTAAAAAATATTACAGAGCCATACAAGATTCAGCGTAGTGTGGTCGCACCCTTACAACAAAACGTTGGAACTTTCTTAAACTTGAAATAACGAGCATAAAAACTTTTCCGTTCTGGGGAAGACAATTTTTTAGCGTCCCCTCGGATGTTTTCTAAATAAAATGTATGGAGTCCCTCCGGCGCTACGATTTATTCTACGCGGCTACGGCGTAGCACCGTAGCTGATCGTCTACGAGCTTGTGGTCAGTTGCTAATATGTTCATTGTGATTTCATTCAAGATGAAATTTTACTTAGACGTGTTCTATCAATGCATTAAAATTTATCAAAATCTTTTCAGTATTTTTTTATGTGATGGAAGTGGCAAACAAGCATGCAGTTCACATTGATTAAATGTACGGCCCTGTAATTTCCGGCACAGAGGCATAAGACCTTAGGCGTCAGGAGTGGTAACGCATCTGCATTTTGGCCTTGGTCTTTGTGTGGGTGTCTATAGGCTGCAGTCATCACTTAACATCAATGTGAACTGCATGCTTGTGTACCACTTCCATTAAATAAAAAAAAAAAAAAAAAAAGATGTTAAGTGTGACTGCAGCCTATAGACACCGACACAAAGACCAAGGTCAAAATGCAGATGCGTTACCACTCCTGAAGCCTGAGGTGTTATGCCTCTGTGCCGGAAATGACAGGGCCGTACATTACGACCTGACTGGAACACGATAGTGCTGAACACTACCATTTACCGGCAAGTATATTAGGTAATGCGGGGGTGCCTACGCCCGCGAGCTCCATTACTGGAGCTCTCCCATCATCATATCATCTATACATCTATACCAATAAATAAAAATAACTGCTTTTTACTAAGTGTATGTAAACGAATAACACGGTATACATATGCCAAAACAAAATTATTACTATTTTTGTCTATCTGTCTGTCTGCCTGTCTATCTGCATATCTGTCTGTCTGTCCTTTATTTCTGGTTTAATTGGGATTTTTCTATTTACTGTACCTCGAAGTTTGTTAATGTGCCCGGAGATGTCAACAGGCTCGCCACCTGTTACATGGGCCAAAACGTAACCGGTGAATCGTGGTTGAATGCATGCATTTACCTCTACTTACCCCTTCGGCGATTACAGGCGTGAAGAAGTTTGACGAACAAACATCCAAACGAAGAAACAAGTCTCGCTAAAACTCGAGAACGGCTGGACCGGTTTGGTTAATTATACTTTTGGACTATTTCTGGAAATCCAGGAAACGTTTAAAAGGTAAGAACATATGAAGAAATTGAAGGGAAATACTCGTAGTAAGAATCTCAATTTTTATTTCTTATACAAATAGTCCGTATCTATCAAACCTTTTACACATTATTTCATTCTGAGGCAATACGAAGTTTGCCGGGTCAGCTAGTTTAATAATATTAGAGTGAAGTGTGATCTGACATCACATCAGTAAAAGGTATCACTTCAATATTAAAAATTCATTTCCAATTTTTTCCAATAAGTTTCCACCCTCCGCATAACCAACCTCACCCCCACGCGCCCCTATTTGCTTGTCCCAGTCCCTCGTGTTGACTGACGACTGCCTGCATACATTTGTAGATATTTAATTTAAAACTTATATACTTTTTTTTATAATATAATAATAATTATAATGAACCAACCATACTGCGTATCGTAGCCGTATGCTGCCTCTGTTTCAGGCCCTCAAACCATCGAGAATCTCGTGAAGGCCGAAAAAGACAAGGCAATTAAATATCTTGATCTGGCTCACGAGGTTGTCGCCATGTGGGATGTGGATTCGGCCATCATTGTGCCGATAGTCGTATCGGTGAACGGGCTGATAGCGAAGAGCCTCGACCAACATCTCAAGAGGCTCTCGCTAGATGGATGGATCAAGGGTTTGATACAGAAAGCAGTACTCATCGGCACGGCACGCATAGTGAGGAGGTTCCTGTCTCTGTGTCCCTAACCATCGGCAGCTTGGACCCTGCTCCCGCTGTCGGCGGCACACTAATTTAATTTTTTATATATATTTATTTATTTTTATACTTATATATGTAAAAAAATATTAAATGAGTAAAAAAAATAAATAAGTGGAATCATAATGAATCAATCAGGCATATTGATTCCGGCTGTTCGAGTCTTGCCAACGGCGAATACTTATACAGACACAACCAAGTAGCAAGGATAATCCATCAGCAACTTGCCTTGAAATACGGTCTTGTAGCCGCGGAGGTACCGTACTACAGGTATGTGCCCGACCCAGTTCTGGAAAATGACCATGTCACGATGTATTGGGACCGATCTATCATCACTGACAGGACTATTGTTGCCAATAAGCCTGATATAGTGGTGATAGATCGCTCGGAGCGACGCGTAATGATGATCGACATCACCGTCCCGCATGATGAGAATCTCGTGAAGGCCGAAATAGACAAGGAAATTAAATATCTTGATTTGGCTCACGAGGTTGTCGCCATGTGGGATGTGGATTCGGCCATCATTGTGCCGATAGTTGTCGACTCTGTTCCCGCTGCCGGCGGCGCACTATTTTTTTTTATATATATATCTGTTTTTTTTAACTACTTACATATGTAAAAAATACTAAATAAGAACAAGAATAAATGAGTGAATAATAATGGCAACCCTTGACACGTGCCACTGCTGGGCACAAGTCTCTCCCCTTCTTGGGAGGAGGCCTGGAGCTTACTCCACCACGCTGCTCCAATGCGGGTTGGTGGCGATAAGGGTTAGTGGCCAACCCGCTGTCAAATGTTTTCAAACCGCCCATAAGGCCACCGACAACATTTAACGACTACTATCTATCGATAGCATCCGGGACCGACGGCTTAAAGTGCCTTGCGAAGCACGAAACCGCGCATTTTTAATTTCCACTATCGGTCACCCATCACACACCCGACCGCGCCCGTATTAACCGAGTAGATTGATTCCGATATACACCAGCCGCGAGGCCATGCACGCTTCTTCTTTATATATTTGTTTGATGATATGACTGCTAGCGTTGGGACGTGGCGACCCCATTGTCCAGTAGCGGAAGAATTTTCTTCTGTTGGGAGACAATTCTTCTACTATTGCAGTCCGTCAACCGAATATGGCTACTCCCCTCCGCCATACCGCGGACACTCCGCCAAAATCCGCCGGTTTCTATCCATCAGTGACGTGTATTTACACGCGCACCTGTGTGCGTAGCACGTACAAAATACCATCCGTCGCCCATAAGAGAGGAAGGGGTTGTGTATGTGTGCAAATCGGGCGGGACGTCGAAGTGTCCATTCTATACGTAGTATTATTACATATTCTCTGCCTCCGGTCCGCTGCGGCCGGTGGCCCGTGGTGCTCTATGGCACATGCAAATAGCGCTCGGCGAGCGAGGTCCATTGAAAACACATATATTGAAGAGGTTTCATTTTTATTCATGGAGAATGCACATTTGTAGGTTTACGTAGCCAATTTATTGTTTTTATTTCTTTTAATTTTCATAATTATTGAAAATGTATTACTAAATACAGTTTTGTAACAAAGTACCAGATCGCGCGGTACGCTGGCTA
Source organism: Macrosoma leucophasiata (assembly GCA_036365455.1). Lineage (NCBI taxonomy): Eukaryota > Metazoa > Arthropoda > Insecta > Lepidoptera > Hedylidae > Macrosoma > Macrosoma leucophasiata. The sequence goes on from JAWQUS010000029.1 coordinate 7,565,449, forward strand.
AGGGCGCTAGGCGAGCTTCACGAAAAATACCCACGACACTTTTGCTATAGGGCGTAGCGCTCGGAGAGAGGGCAGGCTGAGTATAGGATTCGACTTATTCGTTCCCTCTCTCTCTCTCGACAGTGACAAGACACGAGACGCGCGCGATTTTTATCTCTGTTTCTAATGAGGTTTTCTACATTGTCTGGAAATTTCCCAGTACTTCGAAGTTTGGTAATCAGCCCGGAGATGTCAACAGGCTCGCCATCTGCCATGGCATTACATGGGCCAAAACGTAACCGGCGAATAGTGGGTGTTTGCATGTTTGCCTGAATGTATGAATTTAATTGTTTTAATTGTTTCAGTCTACTCGTGACCACGGCCGTTGCATTACGGCCGAAACGTCGAGTGTCGAGGTAAATGCTTCGATTAAAATAGTACGCGATTAAGTCCCGTTTACAATATAAAAAAATGTATGAATTTACATCTGCCTACCCCTTCGGGGAATCCAGGCGTGAAGTTTCGTACGTCTGGATTAGGTGATGCGGTGGTACCTACGCCATCGTGCTCCTACACTTGGAACTTTTCCATCAGTTAATTACACACACATTGTTACAATTTTAATAATATAATAATAATTGCAAACCAATTATACGTCCCACTGCTGGGCATGAGTCTCCATCGTTTTTGGGGGTAGGCCTGGAGCTTACTCCACCACGCTGCTCCAATGCGGGTTGGTGGAGATACGGGTTAGTGACCAACCCGTTGTCGGATGTTTTTAAACCGCCCATAAGGCCTCCGACAAGGTTTAACGACTGCTATCTACAGATAACAACCAGGACCGGCGGCTTATCGAGCCTTCCGAAGCACAGAAACGCCCATTTTAATTTGCCACTAGCGGTCACCCATCACACATTTGACCGCGCCCGTAAGCTAAAATCTCCACTAGCCACGGGGCCATGCGCGTTTCACAATTTTATCATATGTTACATATTCAGATAATCCAACTAAAACAAACCATGTAGCCTAAAATGTATTATTATTTCAGGTCGGAAAGATTTTGTTAATTTAAACACCGGTAGGGAACGTTAATTACTTTTTGGGGATGCGAAGGGTGAGGGATGGAATGCCGTCATATGAGATTTAATATCATAAACAAATATAGATGTTTTGATGTACTTTATGTCGTAATTAGTTTATGCCCGCGACTTTGTTTGCGTGTATTTTTAATCATTGTAAATTGTAGCCTATGTTGTTCCAATGTATACCTATATTATTGTATAGTTTCATCCACTTTCATTCAGCAGTTTTTTCGTGAGAGAAGGCACCACCACGGTCGTTTGGTACCACCGCATTACCTAATATACTTGTCGCTAATGGTAGTGTTCAGCACTGTCGTGTTCCGGTCAGGTGGTAATGTACGGCCCTGTAATTTACGGCACAGAGGCATAACACCTTAGGCCTCAGGAGTGGTAACGCATCTGTATTATAACCTCTGTGTCGATGTCTATAGGCTGTAGTTATCACCTAACATCAATGGGAGCTGCATGCTTGTTTGCCACTTCCATTACATAAAAAAAGTCGTTTTTTCGTGAAAGACTTTCCTAAAAAAAGTTCTTTTTGACAAAATTTTTAAAATTGGGATTTTTTCATTTTTTGGAAATTTCCCAGTGCGTCGAAGTTTGGTAATGGGCATAATCTCCGGGCAGGAGATGTCAACAGGCTCGCCACCTGTTACATGGGCCAAAAACGTAACAGGCGAATCGTGGGTGTTTGCATGTTTGCTTGAATGCATGCCCCTTCGGGGATTACATGCGTGAAGTTACGCTATATCAAACTCTGCCTACCATTTTGGTGAGATGTAAGCGTGATGTTATCTGTTATTGCAAACAAAAGAGAGTGATCGTTCAAAAAAAATAAAACCCGAAAAATGGATAACATTATTTTTGTTGTGTTCGATTGGCGCCAACACGTCTTGGTGAGCTTGAAAAATTACTAAATGTCTTATATTTATGAGAAAATCCATTCAAAATTAAACTTTAACCAAAACCGTTAAAGTTCATATTCATTAGATGTTATAATGAAAGATCTTGAGACATTAAATTAACTGCTTTTATATCTGTTTTCGTTTTCCTTATAGATATATTCAATGGAAAAGCAACCTTAGATACTTAAAATGGAGATGTATTTTCAAAAACACGTTCATTGTTATTGTCACTAATAACACAACCTTAAATTTTACGATTAAAATCTTTATCCTCTTACAATAAAGTCGAAAATCCAAATATATGTTTCTAAGAAGGAAAATTGCGTTGAAGTAACCATATATGAACATTGTAAAACAAACCTTTTATGCTACAAAATAAAGTCGAAGTTAAAATAGAGAAAATCAAAATGGCGTCGCGCATGCGTTTGTGGTAATACCCTCGGAGTATTTTTTATAGGCGTGGGAGAAACGTCTCACCTTTGTGATTGGAACATTAGCATCTGAAACACTAAACTGTTCCGAATCTTTGTATGCATCATTTCGAACATTTGGAACATTACGTCAAAGATCTACTGTGGCGGAAGTCCAAAACAAACAACTCGGCTCATAAAAGCAAAATAATGAAAACGAAAAACGCTCTTAAATTATTCGTCTTACAAACGCCATAGTCGTTATTATTACGTGCATAAGGTACTGTATAGGCGCAACGGAATAAGTAACAAAATATCATCTCATTTGGTATTCCACTCTCACTTGCTTAATATTGTATTGTTATCTCGCTCTCTCGCTTCGCTAGCTGATTCAGATTCAAATGTTTCAAATGTCAAGTGTCTCGGTTGCGGTCATGTTGCCACACTCAATCACTCAAGCGACATGAACGCGCTGAACAGAGAGCAATAATGTTCGAGTACGAAAAATTCTAAATGATGCTTTGGAAATATTCTATTATCCAATCTTTCGGAACATCGAAATGTTCCGGAACAGTGAATCAGAACAGTAAAGAGGTACACACGTCTACTCGGAGTATTTGTTAGTTGTGCTTCGGATGTGGTCGGGTGTAGATGCGTTCGGAGTTACGCGTCAACAACCACCTGTTAAGTCTACCGAGATTGGAATATTTCGACGTAATTTGATAATTATAGTGATCTTAAATTTGTAACGGTAGTGTTATTAACTAATTATTATTATACTTAATTTGTTTAACTATAAATTTATTTAAATAGTTTTGTTTCTGAATTGATTTATTTTGCTAATTTTATTTGAAGTGTATTGATTTAATATATTTGTTTTTTAATAAATGTTGTTTGTTTGTTTTTTTAATTTATTTATATACAGTTAAATATTTGTGTATCAAGGGTTTTCTTACAAGTAATTCCGGTCAATATCCAAGACGCCGATCGGTAATTACTGGTAGTGCGTTATTGATTTTGTTTAACAAGAAAGTAGCAAACGAGCATGGAACATAATATTGATGGTAAGTTACTTGTTTTAATATCTGTTTGAAAATATCTTCTAAGTAGTACTTCGTTATATTTTTCTATTTGTGTTATGACTAGCTATGCCCGCAACTTCGCGTAGAATTTAATTCTAAAATTATAATACCAATTATAGTACTCCTTATTTGTGTTATAAAATGTCTAAATATATATATAATAAGTTAGTGGGCACCAGGTAGGCAGTTCGTTCTGTAGGTCACATGCAATACGTGGTGGCTCCCTTATATTGTTAAAAAAAGACATTAAACATAAAGAACGCAGAGATATAGTGAGTCTTTCCGTTGAACGAACTGCAGAAATAGCTTGTGTGGAGCTTGAGCGCTTGATTATTGTGTCCGTATACAGACCTCCAAGTGGATCTTATGAATGTTTTGAAAAAATTTTAGATGTTGTACTAAACAATCTAACTGCTTCAAAAAAACGTGTCATTATTTGCGGCGATTTCAATATAAATTTGTTGGAGGAAACTCCATCAACTGTGAGGTTTAAATCGTTACATAAGTCATTTAATCTGCATAATTTGTTCTCAGAACCTACTATAATTACACAGAACTCAGCGACATGCATAGACAATATTTCTATCGATTTTGAACCTACACATAAAAATATTTTGACTGAATTAAGCTCCGACCATTGTGGTCAGTTAGTTTCCTTCTGTGGTCAATTAAATAATGATAAAAATAAACGAGCAATTGTATTTGTTCCTATCAATGCGAAGCGAATTTAGAAATTCAGAGAAAATATTGTCCCAAAACTTGCAAACATGCAATACCATAACGATCCTAACATATTAAAAAAAGACATGACATGCAATGACTTTTTTGCCACAATTTTAAAAGAATATAATTTAGTTTTTACCAACAAGACAATAAATGTAAGAAGTCATAAGTCGTTCAATGAATGGGCGACGGTTGGAATACATAAGAGTAGACAGAGATTGTATGACCTGTATGGAGAAAAGTCATATAATCACACAAATTCGTTTAAAAATCATGTTAAATTATATTCGAAAATATTCAAGAAAGTGTGTTTAGCAGCCAAGGCACATCACATTAAAAATAAAATTAAAAATTCAAATAACAAAATTAAAGCGACTTGGAATGTAATTAATAGTGAAACTGCGAAACAAGCTGAACGCAACTCTGATTTTAAATTCATAATTGACAATAAACATGTTACTACTGACGAAGAAGTTGCTTTAGCATTTGAAACATTCTTTGCTAATATTCCAGTTTCTTTGACTGGAGACCTCATTTCATCGCCTACCGTCGCCGAATCATTATTGAAAAAAAATGTACATCAAAGTAAAACTATATTTAATTTTAAGTTAGTTAATACTGCGGATGTTATACATGCCTTTAAGTCTATTAATATTAAGAAAACAACTGATTTATGGGGCTTATCTGTAAAAGTAGCATATGAAATAATGGATGTGATTGCACCTTACCTAGCGGCTATGTTTAATAATAGTATTGTAAGTGGTATATTTCCTGATCTAATGAAACATAGTAAAGTTATTCCATTATTTAAATCCGGTAGTACAAGTGACCCCACAAACTTTAGACCAATTTCTGTACTACCTGTCTTAAGTAAAATTTTTGAAAAGCTCATTCTAATTCAACTACTTGCACATTTTAACCATCATAAACTTTTACATTGTCGACAGTTTGGATTTACTAGGGGTCGTTCAACTACCGATGCATGTGTTGAACTTGTCAAACACATTTTTGAAGCTTGGAAAAAATTACATAATGCGCTAGGGGTATTCTGTGATTTATCTAAAGCATTTGATTGCGTTCAGCATGAAACATTGGTCAGAAAGTTATATCACTACGGCCTTCGAGTTGCCGCTCTCAAACTTATGACTTCATATTTAAACAATAGAAATATGTGTGTTGATGTAAATGGGACAAGATCTCCCGGGACTTCAATGGATATGGGGGTCCCACAGGGCTCTTTTTTAGGGCCATTTCTTTTCTTAGTCTATATTAATGACTTACCCTACATTATCAATGATGGCCAAGAGATGGTATTGTTTGCTGATGATACTTCTTTAGTGTTCAAAATTAAAAGACAGGAGGTAGATTTTGACTGTGTAAACAATACTCTCTCTAATATAGTACATTGGTTTAGCGCCAATAACCTTTCGTTAAATAGCAGTAAGACAAAATGTATTAAATTTACTACTCCTAACGTAAAACAGGTTGAAACCAATGTTAAGATAAATGAGGAAGTATTGGAGATCGGAGAGTCCACGGTATTTCTGGGCATTACCGTGGATGCTAAATTGCAGTGGGGTCCCCATATTGCCAAATTAGCTAGTAGACTTAGCTCGGCAGCGTTTGCTGTGAAAAGGATTAGACTATTAACAGACGTCGAGACGGCTCGCTTTGTTTATTTTAGTTATTTTCACTATATATAATATATAATATAATGTCCTATGGCATTTTGCTATGGGGAAATTCCGCCGACGTCAACACTATTTTTGTACTGCAAAAGAGAGTTGTCCGGGCGATCTACGGGCTGAGTCCGAGGGTATCTCTTAGAGATAAATTTAAAGAAATAAATATTCTGACTGTAGCTTCGCAATACATTTATGAAAATGTATTATATGTCCATAAAAACATTAATGAGTTTCCTACAATAGGTAACAATCACAGTATAAATACTAGGAACAAATACAAATTGTCCGTGCATGCAACGCGGCTGAATAGGGTCAGTAATTCTTTCAGAGGTCAACGTATACGGTTCTTTAATCAAATTCCCAAAAACGTTCAAAGTCTATCGATCAATAAATTTAAGAAAGTAATGAAAGAACGTTTATATAAATGTAATTACAATAAGACCTGTAGTTATCTTAATGATAGTACATCTTGGGATTATAGCGATCGCTGCCAGGCTATTTCATGATACTGTTATTTCGTGTATTCTGTAATTGTTAAGGGTTGAATAATGTGAATACCCTGGCTGTAAATTAATTCCATCTTTTATTTTGCCGTATGCATATCCGGAGCAGTCATGCACGCTTAAATGTCTTTGCCTTTGGCGGCGTCGTGTGGCGGGTTGCTCACTTCCCTCTAAGATGGTCGAGGAGGGCAATGGCTGTCACATGCGTCATACTCGTGAACGGGTGCTGTTGGTGGGGACTGGTCTGTTCTGGTTTGCAGGAGCTACATCACATTTAGTAGATAGCAGTTTATTTGCATCTATGCTATGGACGTTCACATTATTTGATGTTTCACGATAATTTGTACTAGATTTAAGCTCTCATTTAAAAGAGCTCTTACTGAGTTTGTTGGGTAGCGGAGTTCTTCTTAGTAGTGACTGCACTTGGAAGTCTGCTAAGTGAATAACTTTGATCTTGACGAATAAGTTTTTCCTTTTCTTAATTTATCACCATTGAAGGAATTGAAAAATTTTGTGATTATTATGTTTTAACTAAGTAGTTTAAATTCTAAATTTTAATTTACTATTAATATATGATTTTGCTATACTTTATGTAATGGTTATTCATTCTAGGTATTTTATATTTATTGACGTTTTGAAAGTAATCTGTAAAGATCTATTCGAAACAAAAATATTTTCTATTCTATTCTATTCTATCTGTCTACCTGCCAGTGAAAGTCCCGTCAAAATTGGTCCAGCCGTTCCAGGAATTTTAGCCAAATAAACAGAAAAATAAAAATAGTATAGAGCGTTTTTTTATTTAACAAAGGTGGCAAACAAACATGCAGTTTAGATTGATGTTAAGTGATGACTACAGCCTATAGAAATCTACACAAAAACTAGAGGTCAAAATGCAGATGCTTTGCTCCCATCCGGTCCGCCGCGGCCGGTGGCCCATGTTGCTCTATGGTAGTAACGTATATGTACGAGTATAAACACTAGAGATGCCACAAGTATTCGGCCATTATTCGGCCTATTCGGCCACTTTTTTAATATTCGGTATTCGGCCGAATACTGGATACTATTCGGCCGAATACCGAATGATAAAAAATGCGAGATAAAAACCACATATTATTCAGACATGCGATATTTTAATCACATATGACTATATTCATACTTAAAATCTACCCATGGTAAGTTGTCTATACTAATATTATAAAGAGTAAAGCTTTGTTTGTTTGGTTGTGGTGTGGTTGCTCCAAAACTACTGGACCAATTATAAAAATTCTTTCACTATTCGAAAGCTACATTATCCACGGGTAACATAGGCTATATTTTATTTTGGAAAAAATAGGGTTCCGTAAGATATTTGGGTTTTTCAGACACGAGGTGTAAATAAATACTATTTGTCTTTGAAACATATAGTCAACAAGTACTTAAAAATTGTTAAGATATAACGATTCAAAATGTTGCGAATAGTGAAATGACTCAAAACAGCCTACACGACCCGGTTAGTCCAGCGGTGCGAAACCACCGTTTGATTCGAAGGGTCGCGGGTTCGATCCCCGCACCGGAACAAATATTTGTATGGCCTACAGATATTTGTTTCGGATATTTGTTCTGGGTGTTTGTGTATGTGCTGTATGTGTACAACGGCACCCACGACACAGGTTTATATTATACCTACCTACTGTGGGACTGTGACTGTAAGCGTATTTTATTTTTTTATTTTTATATAAAATTGCAGCACGTTATGACGTCACACCGCGGTAAAACAGTTTACAAATAATAATATGTAGTCTATGTAGATGATCTTATGGTGTTGGTTAATACTGCAACGAGTTGTCGAGACCGGGCGAGTTTCTCTTCCCTTCACTCACTCGGGTAAGCAGGATAATAAATAGCTGCCTCGACGAACTTCGTATCGCCTTAGTATAAATAAACAAATTAACTGTCAAAAAATCGAAAAAAATAAATGGTGAGAATCATCCTTACCATTTAGGGACATAAAAAAAGACTACAACCGATTCTCATACACACAACATTTTGATAATAATCGGTCTAGCCGCTGCGGAGGAGTATTGTTACAAACACTGTCACACGAGAATTTTTTAAATATGTTAGATATTATAACAATACATCATTCTTGCCTTTCAAAATCACCGGGAAGTTTAAAAAACGATAGCTCCGGTTTTGATGATGCAGAGTTCAAACAGTCGTATACCACGCCATACCCTCGTGGCATCTTTAAAACATTCTTGGAAACAAAAACAAATCGCAACGTGACCGCTCGTCTCGACGCGACACTCGCTACTGTAGCACTGCGAGAACCGCTTAGAGGCCTCGTAGATGCGCATTTTAATTTGCCACTAGCGGTCACCCATCGCACACCCGAGCGCCCGTATCGCTTAACCGAGTAGATCGCTTACGATCTACACCAGCCGCTGGGCCATGCGCGCTTCATTCCGTGCAGTATAATAAAACCATTATTTGTGATATGACGTTCATTTTTTTTTTTTTTATGTAATAAAAGTGGCAAACCAGCGTTGCAGTTCACATTGATGTTAAGTGATGACTGCAGCCTATAGACACCCACACAATGACCAGAGGTCAAAATGCAAATGCGCTGCCACTCCTGAGGCATTAGGTGTTATGCCTCTGTGCCGGAAATTACAGAGCCGTACATTACCACCTGACCGAAACACAATAGTGCTGAACACTACCATTTAACGGCAAGTATATTAGGTAATGCGGTGGTGCCTACGCCCGCGAGCTCCGTCACTGGAGCTCTACCACCAGTAAATAATCATAATCATTTATTTACGAGAATATTACATCGTTCGTTACTATCGCAATAGATTAACCGCATCGAAGCGTTTGAGACGTATCCATCAGAGTCGATTAACATGCCCTCGTTAGTCTGTCTTGATGTGTTGTGATCATAGCGCAACACGGGCCATCGGACCACCGGAGGGGAGTAGCCATAGCGTTTATTACCGATGCAAAACAATCTGTCGTTTTTTGCGGGGGAAATGAGATGTTGCAAAAATGTATGGACCTCCTGCCATGTATTGTACACAATATCATTAACAGGCAAAATCAATAGAAAAACGTTTATTACTGCATATTTTTATTTATTTAGCTTTGTTTGCAGTTACAAAACATTATTTGCAGTAAGAATTGCAACTCAAAACCAACATGGCGTATATGGTGGGCGATGTCATAATGTCAAATTTCATCGGAACTTCTTCAAATTGATCGATTCGATACATCGTTTTTTTGTTAATATGTGATGCACTAGTAAGATACAGATAGCATTAGTTTTGTTTTATCTACATAGGTGCTATCCCAAGCGTAGGCTTTATCGCCGCCATGTTGAACATGGTAGAAAATTATAAAATCATTTGAGTTAAATGTGGTTGTAACTCTAAAATATATTTATGAATAAATTAATTGTATTTTTTTCGGCTTCTTCTTTAATTTACCCATTTTTTGAGGTACTGTACAAACCAGAGCCGAGCTCGCAACATCTCCTTTGTGTAACACACACAACCAAAATCTGTCTAAGACTACAAAACTCACACCTTGACTTTAACAAAATACATACATACAATGTACGGCCCTGTAATTTCCGGCACAGAGGCATAACACCTAATGCCTCAGGAGTGGCAGCGCATCTGCATTTTGACCTCTGGTCATTGTGTGGGTGTCTATAGGCTGCAGTCATCACTTAACATCAATGTGAACTGCATGCTTGTTTGCCACTTTGGGTACATAAAAAAAAAAGACAAAAAAATTCACACACTCATTTAAACATCTCCAGCCCACTTATGACTGAGGGGAAATCCTGCATAGACCCGTGCCCAGCAGTGGGACGTATAATGGGTTGCTTTTATTATTATATAGCCTGCTGTCTTTACTTAACATCCATGTGAAGTTATAAAATCTAAGTAAACGTAAAAGACGAAACTCCGCTTCGTATTCAAAACATATTTGAGAGCGATGTTAAATATTTATTCTATAATTGGGTTTCTACTGCTTCAAAGATTTTCTTAAGAAAACATATGAAATGTTTTTCTTTTCAAGTTTATTGAGTTAAAGTTTAGGATGCGTACTAAGAATATCGTAATGAGAATTTGATTATACAAGCTGTTCCCACGACTTCGTCCGCGTAGATACAACAATATTTTTTTTTGTTAAATTCTATATAACATCACGCTAAGATGAATAGGAGGGGGTAGGTTACATTGCAACCGCACGAAGCCGGGGCGGACCGCTAGTATTATAAAAGTAATAAATAAAATACGCTTACACTCACAGCCCCACAGTAGGTATAAATCTGTGTCGTGGGTGCCGTTGTACACATACAACACATACACAAACACCCAGACCCGGAACAAATATCTATAGGCCATACAAATATTTGTCCCGGTGCGGGGATCGAACCCGCGACCCTTCGAATCAAACGGTCATCTCACACTGCTGGACTAACCGGGTATTATATAAAACATCTGCATTGTAACGTATGTTTTTTTGTGTAGATGTATATAGGCTTTTGTAATTTATCCCATTAGTACTCGATTAGTATCTGGCGTCGGACCAAGAGATGGGTGGTGTGCGAGCCAAGTGTGACAACATGTGATTGAAAATAAATACATTCAATCCGCGGTAACGCGATAAAAGAAATGTTTAACATAATATATAATGACCACTGGAATGAATTCTACTGGTGGTAGAGCTCCAGTGACGCAGCTCGCGGGCGGAGGCACTACCACATTACCTAATATACTTGCCGCTAAATGTTAGTGTTAAGCACTATCGTGTTCCGGTCAGGTGGTAATGTACGGCCCTGTAATTTCCGTCACAGAGGCATAACACCTTAGACCTCAGGAGTGGTAACGCATCTGCAATTTGACCTTGGTCTTTGTGTGGGTGTCTATAGGCTGCAGTCGTCGCTTGGCATCAATGTGAACTGCATGCTTGCTTGCCACTACCATTACATAAAAAAAACCAAAGCCACGCGAGCGGATCGCATCGGACTAGATTGATAATAATAAGTCCGACGCACTCCTCTACTCACGCGCTCCGTACCAAATCAGGACGTGTTTTACGATTATAAGTCTAGTCCAATGTTTTTAAGTACTACCACTTTTTTTAAGGAACTGATGGTGACGAAATATGCAGTTCACATTAATGTTAAGCGATAACTGCAGCCTCAGTTGTCTCTGTGATAGTTATTACGGGGCCATACAATCCGTCAAACCGTCAAACTGTCTAACTGTAACACTACCATTTGGCGGCAGATAAATAAGGTAGTGCCTACGCCCTCGAGCTCCTACACTGAAACTCTACCTCTAGTTCCTTTCACCAATGTTTCACAATCTACTGTACTTGGCGCGCACACAACACACCTCTTGGTTCAAAGCCAAACATTGATCGTATCCTAATGATACGATTATGCCAGTCGAGTGGAAAGTAGCCAAGTACACAATTGTTAGAGTCGGGCTCAAGGATTAAGTGCCAAAATTTTAGTAGGAATAATTGTATGTTACTAGATGACCCGGTAAATATCGTTCTGCTAAACAGAAACCCCTTTTTTGTTAATGTGGTGGCGTCGCTTTTACGCATAATGCCCGTGTCAAGTAAAACGAAATTTCGTATTTGTAATAAAAGCGTAAAAGTCAGAGTCAGTCAATTTATCAGTCCGTTGGTCAGAGTCACAGTCAGTAGGTACCTAATTCGAGTATATCGATGGCTACTTTGCCAGAACATTTACAATGAAGTTTTGGAGGCAATCCGAAAGGACGTGTTTTCACACGAGCACTGTAATAAGCCTATATCACACAAAATACCACCAACTTTATATACTAGCTGACCTGGAAAACTTCGTATTGCCTCAGAATGAAATAATGTGTGTGTGGTTTGATAGATATGGACTATTTGTATGGGAAAATGAAATTTCTGCATATTTTACGCTTTAAACCTTCCCTGGACTGCCAAAAATCATTTAAAACCAAAATTAGCCAAATCGGTAGAGCCGTTCTCGAGTTTTAGCGAGACTAACGAACAGCAATTGATTTATATATATATATATATATATATAACTCAAAAATACAACAAGAAAATGAAATAAAATAAGAGCACCACACGCCTCTTTCAAGTTTTCCGCCAAAAAACCAAACAAAAACCCCTTATTCATAAACATATTTCAGCTAAAGTGTTGCTAATCCCTCCTTTGTCTTTTTCTATCCTGCACATTTGACAATGCAACTGACAAAGACAAAGTATTCTATAGCTAAAACGTATCTAATGTACGTTTATGAATAAGGGGGTAAATGATTAAGCCATTGCCTTGTAAAAAATAAAAAAGAAAGATCAAACGAGTCCCATCATCGATGTGAGCAACATGTTTATTTTATTTCATTTCACGTTTCATTTTGGAACGAAGTACCTTATCGCGCGGTACGCTGGCTAAGGGCGCTAGGCGAGCGTCACGAGAAATCCTCACGACACTTTTGCTATAGTGCGTAGCGCTCGGAGAGGGGGCAGGCCATAGAGCAACGCGGGCCACCGGCCGCGGCGCACCGGAGGGGAGTAGCCATAGCGTTTATTACCGATGCAAAACAGTGCACACTACAAGAATCGTCTATTACTACGAAACTCACACCTTGACTTTAACAAAATACAAAAACAATTTCACGCACACATTTAAACATCTAGGCGACAGGTATAGGCCCATTTGGGCTTGTACTTTGACAGAGGGGAAAGCCTGCATATGGCTACTTCCCTCCGGTGTTGCTCTAATGACGGAGCTCGCGGGCGTAGGCACCACCGCATTACCTAATATACTTGCCTTTAAATGGTAGTATGTATGTATGTATCTTCACGCCAGGTCCCTAACGGGGTAGGCAGAGAGTGAGAGCGCCAGATATCCCGGTTCTGACAAACCTCTCGTGCCTCGTCTACTTTCATCATTCTCTTCATACATGCACGCCGATTCCTAACTTTTGATCCCACCATCAGACAGAACTCGACCTATTTGGTCATGGTAGGTCAGTTTTGGTCTTCCTGGGCCTCTGCAACCATCCACATTCGCATTGTATATCTGTTTAGTCATTAGCTCATTCGACATTCTTTCTATATGCCCGAACCATCGGAGCATGCCATTTTTCATTTTTACACCGATACTATCATTCACACAAAGCCTCTTTCTTACATCTTCATTACGAACCGAACGCGATCGGTGAGTGATACACCGCAGATCTTGCGCAAAGATCTCATCTCGACCGCGTTCAACTTACTTTCATGCTCTTTCCTGCATACCCAGCTCTCGCTTCCATATAAAAGCGTTGGAGTAAGTACAGCATTATGTACGGCTAGTCGAGCCCGCTGGCTGAGATGTTTAGATTCTAGCAGCTTACCCAACGCTCCATTCACGCAATTCCCAGCAAGCACTCTTCTTTCTATGTCAGTGGTGTACCTACCATCCTTGCTAAAAGCACATCCAAGATATACAATTTCATCCACCTGTTCTAACACTGCATCATATACTACTACCCTTGCATTTGTTCTCTGCTCATTTCTTTCAAATACTAATACTTTAGTTTTATCCACATTCAATTGTAAGCCTTTCTCCATACAATAAATGGTAGTGTTCAGCACTATCGTGTTCCGGTGAGGTGGTAATGTCGCCCTGTAATTTCCGGCACAGAGGTATAACACCTTAGGCATCAGGAGTGGTATCGCATCTGCGTTTCGACCTTGGTCTTTGTGTAAGTGTCTATAGGCTACAGTAATCACTTAACATCAATGTGAACTGCATGCCTGTTTGCCACTTCCATTATATAAAATAACTTTTATAAAAAACGTCCCAATATACATTGACCACTGCCTACCTCTTCGGAAAAACAAAACTGTGAACTTATAATGTATTTCATCTCGGATGGAATCACAAATTATACACCAGAGATTATATTAAACATTTTCACCGACGAAATGAAATATGGCGCCGATTGCCTCCGCTTCATAAATCTGCCTCATTACGGCTTTCGGTGGAAAAAATTACACAAATTGCGAAGGAAAACATTTTAAAATATGAAAGCAAAATTAATTTTATTCTTTTTAAGGGTAAATCCTATCTTTTTTAGGGTTCCGTAGTAAACAAGGAACCCTTATAGTTTCGCCATGTCGTCCGTCTGTCTGTCTGTCTGTCCGTCCGCGGTTTAGCGCATAAACTATTAGTACTAGAGATTTGAAATTTGGTACAAGTATACTTCTTAATCACGCCGACAGATTGGTAGAATATAAACACAAAAAAAACAATATTTAGGGTAACCTACCGTACATGTAACACGCGGATACTTTTTAAAATTTTTGATTTTTATATAGTGTGAGGTATCGTTGAATAGGTCTTTTAAAAATTTTATGGATGTCCGAACATCATTTTTTGATTTAGTTAACTGTTCGAGACTTATTAAGCTTTAAAGTGCAAAATTTTCGTTAGAGTCAAGTAGGGGGACCCTACCAACTAAACGGTTGTTGTTAGAAATTCAAACGTTACGGCAATAGTAGCTATATATAATGAAATTAAAAGGAAAACTATCACACTGAAGTTGGCCTAGCAAGTTTGCGAGTAATAGTCGACCAAATGTATTTTACTCGAGAATTTCGAACAACTACAAAGAAAATAATTATTAATGTTTTTCATTACATTTCTTACTTTGTAAATACACTAAATACGGAACCCTACACTGCGCGTGGCCCGACACGCGCAGTGTAGCTCCACACTTGGCAGGTTTTTTTTTTCAGTTCAATTTTTTTTTCCGTGTTTTTCTTTAATTTCTTAAGTTCACTCGCATGTGTTATTGCGAAAAAGAAATAGTACAACCTTTTATTGAAATAAAAGCATTATTTCCCTCAACTGTCAATTTTGTTGTTTTCTCGGGGGGAGAGAGGGGGGGTTTAATTATTTAAGGGGGAGCCGAAAGTTTGGGAAACCCTGCTGTACATTAAATACTTCAAACTATGTAACCTCTACAATAGAACTAACCTACACACATACCTTTCTGACGTAAATTATCGCCGCACAAATAGGGCTGTGATTGTAGAAAACATCGATATGTCGATAGATTTTTTTTATGTTATGAAAGTGGCAAACAAGCATACAGTTCACATTGATGTTAAATGATGACTGCAGCCTATAGACACCACACAACAGACACAAAGACCAGAGGTCAAAATGCAGATGCGTTACCACTTGTTCGCGCTTACACTTTGCGTGCTTGAACCGGTTGTTCGCACGAGTTGGTGGGAGCATCGGCTTGGTCAATCGCGGCGATGACACTATGACGTAGTGGTGACGCTCTACAATCGCATTGGTTCGCTAGTTTTGTTCCGACCCCTTACCTTCCTCGAATCATGTAATGGAATGAATAGACACTTTTTGATGTTGAACGCAGCAGATCTTTTATTTCGTATTTTTCGCATATAATTAATTATCCCATATCGTAACGACAACCGCGTATCGTCAATTTCACGCAAACACATACACATGTGGACCTTCGGAGCCAAATAATAAGAAACAGCATCTACGGAAAATCTGCACGCAACGTTTACGCAGTTACGAAGCATTCCCGAAATCACGCATCGGGATACTGGGACATCGACTACCTGGAGGCTAAGCGCAAGGATAGAATCTGGATTGGCAGTTCTTCAACCATAACACGCAATCTGGTAGGACCAACCAACCATTTTCCTTTTCCATCACCTCCCGGTTCTCTTTGTGATACGTGTGTTCAACTGATTTCAGTGATAATCGTGCCGTGCAGTTGGTTATTGCTGCTGCTGTTACAAGTGCAGACGTGATTTTCCCAGCACACGATAGTAAAGTTCATCAAATCGTGAGTACCTACCCTTTGTTCATCGACCACCAAAATGTCGACCGAAAGTGCCAAATCACGCGATAAATCTCCGGTTACATTAAGTATCGATTCAAAATTAAGCCAAGAAAAGTCGAAATCTCGCGATAGATCGCCTAATATTGCTTGTGATAATCCGGAGTTACTTCGCAACCTAATTAAAAAACGTGGCATCATAAAAGGCAGATTGACTAAATTCTCTAGCTATATACAACAATTACAAGAAAGTGGTAGTGATATTTCATCTTCTAGAAGTCGTTTTGATTTAAAATTAAGAATTAAAGGTGCAACTAGTTTATTTGATGAATTTAACAATATTCAAAGCGAAATCGAACAAATGGTTTTCGATAGTGATATAGCAGAGCAGTTAACGTATAGAGATCATTTTGAAAACTCTTACTATAATACTATAGCTTCCGCTGAATTTATGCTATCTGATGAGGTCACTGACTGTTCTATTACGGACTGCAACAAATCACAATCGGTGAAGTTGCCTGTTATTTCTATGCCATCCTTTGACGGTGCTTATGAACACTGGCTTGAGTTTAGGGATACCTTTTCATCATTAGTGCACAATTCAAAACGAATAACCAATATTCAAAAGTTCCATTACCTCAAATCAGCATTAAAAGGTAATGCGATGTTGGTTATAGATTCGTTGGAGTTTTCGTCTGATAATTATGCCGTTGCATGGGAGTTATTATTAAACAGGTACAATAATAGTAGACTTCTAGTGCACAAACATGTAAAAGCCTTATTTAATATTAATGCGTTAACCAGAGAATCTCCCGTATGTATCCGCAAATTAATTGACACAATATTAAAGAATTTACGTGCGTTAAAAATCCTAGGCGAACCCACTGACCAATGGGACACGCTTATTAATTACATAATTGTGTCTAAGTTAGATAAAACCACTGAACGTGAGTGGGAGACTTTTAAGTGTACCTTGTATGCGAGTGATAATAGTTCGAATAAACGAATTATTAAACTTACAGATTTGCTTGCATTCTTAAAAGATAGGGCGGAGATGCTTGAAACTTTACAACTTTCACAAAATAAAGGGCATTCACAATCACATTCATTTGATCACAAAAAACAACATTCATATTCGCATTATACCTCACATTGCAATGTTTCGAGTAATAAACCACACGATCGTTCATCTCGATTCACTAAAACCTGTTTGAAATGCGATGCATCGCATCCACTTTATTCTTGTCAATCCTTTCTTACAAGTGATTTAGAATCAAAAATTAAATTAGTACGCGATCACAAACTATGCGAAAATTGTTTACGATCGGGTCATACACCCACCACTTGTAGGAACGGACCGTGTAGAAAATGTAACCAAAAACACAACACATTACTTCACGACGATAATATTAATCATGCGCTTGCATTTCATTCTAATGTCGTAGCGGAGACGTCACAATCACACGGCAATGCGGAAGGAGCGCAAGCGAATACTGAGCACGCGTCCTTGACCGCCACTGATACGTCCCTGATTCAGGTAAATAAGGCACACATGCAAAATGATCGCAATAAATCTATAGATATGCACACGGTTATATTATCAACAGCTGTGATCGAGGTACTTGGTTCTAACGTTACCTATCACAAGGCGCGCGCGCTCCTAGACAATGGAAGTCAGCGGTGTTTTATAACTAAATCATTTTCTAATCTTATTAACGCAACATTAATACAGTCCATTCACGAAATTAGAGGTGTAGGAGATTCGGTGCTACAGTGTTCAGAAACTTGTAGCATCGAAATTAGATCGCATATTGATAGTACATTCACTACGCGCATTGAGTGTTTTGTATTATCACAAATAACGTCTACAATTCCAACCTTATGTAATATAAACGCGCAACTGAATATACCAGCAAACATAAGGTTGGCAGATCCGCATTTTTATGAATCTACAAACATAGACATTTTAATAGGTGCTGATAGGTTTTGGGACCTCTTAGGTGACGGCAAATTTAGACTACCTAGCGGCCCTTATCTACAGAACACCAAACTAGGGTGGATTATTTCTGGCCCTGTTGTGCATTCACAACGAAATGTTACACGCATAAATTGTAACATTAGTAGCACTTTAGACGCGCAGTTGCGTATGTTTTGGGAAATCGAAGAGCCTCCCAAACGTAAAGAAGAACTGACAGACTCTGAACGCGCATGTGAGGAGCATTTCCTTCGTACTACTACTCGTGATAGTGAAGGTAGGTTTACTGTCAGTATTCCTTTTAAGGAGACCCCTACCGCATTGGGCGAATCCTATTCTAAAGCTGAACGCCGATTTTTAGCGCTAGAAAAACGGTTACAAGCTGTACCTGAATATAAGCAGATGTACGTAAATTTTATGAGAGAATATGAAAGCCTGGGTCATATGACTCGAGTTAGTAGTTATGAAAACCCATGTTATGTCATGCCGCATCACGGTGTTTACCGTGAACATAGCACTACGACCAAGTTACGCGTAGTTTTTGATGCGAGTGCCCCTTCTTCATCTGGAAGGTCACTTAATGATTTACAGTTAGTCGGCGCACCGATTCAGGGTGATTTACTTTCCATTTTATTAAGGTTTAGGCAACATACATTCGTTGTATGCGCAGACGTTGTCAAAATGTTTAGAAATTGTATGGTAAATAAATCGCAACGTAATTTGCAATTGGTAATATGGCGTGATGATCCCTCGAAACAATTAGGTATTTATCAGTTAAATACGGTTACCTACGGCACCGCATCTGCGGCTTTCTTGAGCGTCAGATGTTTGAAGCAGTTGGGTACGAATCAACTAATCCCGAAGTGCAGAGGGTAATCAGGGATGATTTTTACGTTGATGATCTTTTAACAGGCCATGATGATAAATCTACTCTCTTAAAACTATGTGCCGACGTTAAAGACGCATTACTTTCAGGTTGCTTTCCACTTCAAAAGTGGATGTATAATTTTCCATGCAATGATAACAATAATTTGCCTAATCAATTTATAGAATTTAAAAACAATGAAAATTTAAGCACAAAGACTTTGGGATTATTCTGGAATAATGTCAATGATGAATTTTATTTTAACACGCAATTTAATAATGATAATAAACCAATCACGAAAAGGTTTATACTATCGAATATATCTCAAATCTTCGATCCTCTGGGTTTACTCAGCCCTACGATTATAGTGGCAAAGGTACTGTTGCAGCAGTTATGGCTGCTTAAAATAGATTGGGATGACGTAGTGCCATCTAATTTTGCAAAAACGTGGAACCGGTTTGTTTTTTCATTAAAGAAGCTCAATAGTATTCGGGTTCCCCGCCACATTGTAGGTAGTCAACCTAGTTATATAGAAATGCATATTTTTAGTGACGCATCGCAGACTGCATACGGTGCCTGCGTTTATATACGCACAGTAAATACAGACGAAACAATATCAGTTAGATTACTCATGTCTAAAGCTAAGGTCGCACCGCTGAAGCCTACGAGTATACCGCGACTTGAGCTGTGTGGTGCGTTATTAGGCTGTAAGCTATATGATAAGGTACGTAGTTCGTTGTTTTGCAAATTTAATAATGTAGTTTTTTGGACTGATTCAACTATAGTGCTAGGCTGGTTGAACATGTCACCAAATAAATTGAAAACATTTGTGCAAAATAGAGTTTCAGAAATCCATGACATAACTAAAGGTGTTTTATGGCGTCATGTGAGTACTAAAGAGAATCCCGCAGATCTCGCATCGCGAGGGTTGAACTTAGACGAACTGGCCTCTTCCACTTTATGGTGGGAAGGTCCAGGCTTTTTGCGATGTCATAGTTACTCACTTAACGAATTTACTGTAAAAGAGACATGCGAAGACATACCCGAACTAAAATCGCCTATCTCATCGTTTCTAACTCACGATTCATCTGATTTATCACTGTTTCCGTTTGATAGATTTTCGCAATATAAACGTATACAGCGCACGGTAGCTTACATGTTACGTTTCATACACAATATTCGCTACAAAATGGAACACCGCACGGGTCGGGTGTTTTTAGTGTTGATGAGTTACATGAAGCAGAGATGACATTGGTTAGGTGGTCACAATTAGAAAGTTATCCGAATGAATACAAATTATTACTTAATAGTTCAAATGTTAAAAATAATAGCAATTTAATAAAATTAAATGATTTTACTCTGTTATTGTTCCGACATGAGCATTTACAGCTGCTACACGCAGGAGCTCAGGCATTACTATGCCACTTACGCGAAAAGTGGTGGCCTTTAAGTGGTAGAAATTTAGCTCGGCGAATAGTAAACGCTTGTGTTGTATGTACGCGTATGAAGGGTAAAATTCTTACACCTTATATGGGAAACTTACCCAAAGAAAGGATAACTCCCAGTTTTCCCTTCAACACATGCGGAGTGGATTATTGTGGGCCAGTATTCATTATAAACCGTAAGGGTAGGGGCGCTAAAATGTCTAAGGCATACATTTGCCTATTTGTCTGTTTTGCAACGCGTGCTATACATTTGGAACCAGTCAGTGATCTTACTACAGAGGCATATTATTCAGCGCTGAAAAGGTTTATATCTCGCCGTGGTAAACCGACAGAGATATATTCAGATAATGGACGAAATTTTGTTGGGCTGATGAATGACTTTTCTAATTTTTTGCGCAAATGTAGTCCAAATTTGATTTAATACGCATCTTGTTTACAAATAAAATTTAAATTTATTCCCCCGTACTCTCCGCATTTTGGTGGTCTGTGGGAGGCAGGCATAAAGTCTTGCAAACATCATTTGCGTCGTGTGATGGGAGACGCACGCCTCACGTTCGAGGAATTATATACATTGTTGTCACAAATTGAATCTATCCTAAATTCCCGTCCGCTATCTCCTCTTTCTTCAGATCCCAATGACCTTTGCCCTCTTACCCCTGGTCACTTTTTGGTTGGTCGACCACTTACTGCACCAGCCTGTGAAGACTACAGCGACATATCCGCGCATCGGCTGAACCGGTATCAGAGGACGGAGCAATTACGCCAGCACTTTTGGACACGGTGGTCCAAAGAGTACGTGACTGAGTTGCAGATGCGAAAGAAATGGACCAAAGATTCGAAGGAGTTGAAGACAGACTCGCTTGTATTAATAAAGGAGGACAATATTCCACCCCTAAGATGGAGCATGGGGCGAGTGTTAGCTACAATCCCGGGCAAGGATGGTATCGCGAGAGTGGCTGACATAAAAACAGCTTCGGGCGTCGTTCGGCGAAGTTTCGCCAAGATCTGCCCTCTTCTTCAAGAAGATGCATGAAGAGCTATCGAGAAGGTTGAAAGCTACTGCTTTCAAGGCCGGCGGCATGTTCGCGCTTACACTTTGCGTGCTTGAACCGGTTGTTCGCACGAGTTGGTGGGAGCATCGGCTTGGTCAATCGCGGCGATGACACTATGACGTAGTGGTGACGCTCTACAATCGCATTGGTTCGCTAGTTTTGTTCCGACCCCTTACCTTCCTCGAATCATGTAATGGAATGAATAGACACTTTTTGATGTTGAACGCAGCAGATCTTTTATTTCGTATTTTTCGCATATAATTAATTATCCCATATCGTAACGACAACCGCGTATCGTCAATTTCACGCAAACACATACACACCACTCCTGAGGCATAAGATGTTGTGCCTCTGTGCTGGAAATTATACATTAGAAATAGTAAATATTTTTATTTCGAATAGATCTTTACAGATACTTTCAAAACGTCAATAAATCATAAAATACCTAGAGTGAATAACCATTACATATAGTAAAAGCAAAAACATATATTAATAGTAAATTAAAAAATAGTATTTAAACTACTTGGTTAAAACATAATAATCATAAAATTTTTCAATTTACACATATTACCACCCGACCGGAACACGATAGTGCTGAACACTACCATTTAGCTGCAAGTATATTAGGTAATGCGGTGGTGCCTACGCCGGCGAGCTCCGTCACTGGAGCTCTACCACCAGGAAAATTAAAAAAAATAATTAATTAGTTGATGATTTACTAAAACAAAACAATGTTATTTATGTTTTCTGCGCTGACGGACAAACTTGTAGTTCTGTTTTGGAATTTGATGCCTCGCCTGACACTTCCGGAGTTCCACACGATGTTTTTTTTTGTGAGTGTAAACTTGAAAATTTAAGTTCTGCATTTTTGTTTTGTTACACCACACTGCCACCACCACCAACGCTACCAACGCCACTAACGTCACCAACGTCACAAAGCCATCAACGCCACCAACGCCACCCAATCAACCAAAGCCACCAATGCCACCAACACCACCATGACAGGTGTCATTAAGTCCCCAAAAAGTAGGGGGATGCAAAACTGATCACGTGTCCGTCTTACGCACTTTCAGAATAACGTGAGTTTAAAAAATTTTATTCATTACAAAAAGTGCACGACGCCGCTAAAGAACATTAAATATTTGTTTTATATTATTTCGTATTAACACATGCTTGTGAAATACATTATAAAGAAAAATGGAAATAAAAATTTGACTTCAGGCGAGACTCGAACTCGCGGCCACTGGGAATCTAGTCCAGCCGCTCTTCCAACTGAGCTACCGAAGTCCTGTCCGATTTGTCAAATCTTTCCTTCACATTTATTGCATTGCCTGATGGTGGCAGCAGCGCCATCTATTGCCACACTAATTGCCTAGTTGCCACGCGAGTTCGAATCTCGCCTGAAGTCAATTTTTTTTCCATTTTTCTTAAAAATAACATTAAATATATTAACGTTTTCGTAGGTTTTCGCGAGCTTCATACATTGTAGAAATTAAACTTGCGGATTTTCTCGCGTATACAACACTCCCAAACTTCTCTTTCTTCCCAGACCGTTATGACAGACGTCTCAGAAACAGGTGGCGCTAGCATGACTTGGCAACGTAGTTTTCAGTAATTTATCGCTAGATGGCGCCACTAGTAGTTTACATCGCACTAGGGTTGTGTTCTGTCTCAGCTATATAAGACCAGGCTGAACATCGTCGAATTAGTCCGCCCGTGACCACGGTAGCTGGAAAGCGACCGAAACGTCGGGTGTATGAAGAAGTTTAGGAGTGTTGTATACGCGAGAAAATCCGCAAGTTTAATTTCTACAATTAAATATATTTTTCTTTCTTTCTTCTTATCGATAGCTAGTTCCCATCCCTACGAGCAATTAATTATCCAACGAATAAACACGTCAACGAGAAAATTGGTTGACCATTTGCTAAAACAAAACAATGTAATTTATGTTTTCCGCGCGATGGAGAGACTTGTTGTGTTCTGGAATTTGGAGCCGAAAATATATCGTACATTTTTTTTCCTTCGTATGGCAATGTAGTTTTGTACTTTAAGGCCAATTACAAGTAAAGGAGATGTTGCAAAAATGTATGGACCTCCGGCCATGTATTGTACACAATATCATTAAACAGGCAAAATCAATATAAAAACGTTTTTTACTGCATATTTTCACTTATTTAGCTTTGTTTGCAGTTACAAAACATTATTAGCAGTTAGAATTGCAACTCAAAACCAACATGGCGAATATGGCGGCATTTTGACATATTCATTTTTTAAATTGTATTTTGATTAAATAGTACTTGAAGAAAAAAGTAATATTTTCTAAATACTATCGAAATCGATTGATCCCAAGTGTCGGCTGTATCGACGCCATGTTTAACATAGTTGAAAATAATAAAATCGTTTGAAATAACGTTTTCGTAGGTTTTCGCGAGATTCATACATTGTAGAAATTAAACTTGCGGATTTTCTCGCGTATACAACACTCCCAAATTTCTTCATACACCCGACGTTTCGGTAGCTGGAGTGTTGTATACGCGAGAAAATCCGCAAGTTTAATTTCTACAAAATCGTTTGAATTAAATGTGGTTTAACTCTAAAATAAATTCTTGATTAAATTAATTGTATTTTCTTCGGATTCTTCTTTAATTTACCCATTTTTTGAGGACGTGTACGAACCAGAGCCGAGCTCGCAACATCTCCTTTCAATTCTTATCGATACTAATATTCAAAAGTAAAAAAAAAATCAAATTAATATTATAACCTTCACGCGTGTAATCCCCGAAGGGGAAGGCATGCATTCAGGCAAATATGCATACACCCACAATTCGCCGGCATAGAGCAACAAGGGTCACCGGCCGCAGCGGACCACCGGCCGCAGCGGACCACCGGCCGCAGCGGCGCACCGGAGGGGAGTAGCCATAGCGCTTATTACCGATGCAAAACACTCTGTCAGTTTTTGCGGGGAGATACACACACACTACAAAAATCGTCTATTACTACGAAACTCACACCTTGACTTTAGCAAAATATATAATCAATTTCACGCACACATTTAAACATCTGGGCGACAGGCGTAGGACCATTAGGGCTTGTACTTTGACAGAGGGGAAAGCCTGCGTATGGCGCTGCCCAGTGTTGTTCTATGTTTGCCGGTTACATTTTGGCCCATGTAACAGGTGGCGAGCCTGTTGACATCTCCGGGCACATTACCAAACTCCAAGATACTGGGAAACTTACAGAAAATGGAAAAAAATCCCAATAGAACCAGAGATAGGATTTTACACC
The DNA here is from genome assembly GCA_036365455.1 of Macrosoma leucophasiata. Classification (NCBI taxonomy): domain Eukaryota; kingdom Metazoa; phylum Arthropoda; class Insecta; order Lepidoptera; family Hedylidae; genus Macrosoma; species Macrosoma leucophasiata. Next base: position 7,590,312 of record JAWQUS010000029.1, read on the forward strand.
CTTATCTCTAATATACCCGACCTGGAAATCGAACCCAGGACTTACAAAAACATACTAAATCATCATGTTTTAGTGTGTGTTTTGTATATAATGAAGGTGGCAAACGAGCACGCAGTTCACATTGATGTTAAGTGATGACTACAGCCCACAGAAAGACCAGTGGTCGAAATGCAGATGCGTTGCTACTCCCGTGACCTCAGTTGTTATGTCTCTGTGATAGATATTACGGGGCCATACATTACCATCTTATCCGAACACGATAGTGCTGAACACTACCATTTGATGGCAGTTAGATTTGGTAATGCGGTGGTGCCTACGCCCTCGAGCTGCGTCACTGGAACTCTACCACCAGTGAAAGGACTGTCTACATTGTAGAATATTGTCGACTGTTGCAGCTGCTGCAATATATTAAAACGGTAAACTGGAATTTAAATATAAGCTGAAGACTGTCGCGAACATCTGTTGCTTGCAACGTAATATTCAAACAACGAACTTGGAACTCTTTTTAAGGGTTCCGTAGTTAACAAGGAACCCTTATAGTTTCGCTATGTCCGTCTGTCTGTCTGTCTGTCTGTCTATCCGTCCGCGGTTTAGCGCAAAAACCATTCGTACTAGAGACTTGACGCCGACAAAGTGGTAGAATAAAAACGTGGAAAAAAAATTTTTAGGTTACTAGTAACGCGCAGATATTTTAAAAAAATTTTGTGTTTCATGTAATGTGGGGTCTCGTTGGATAGGTCTTTTAAAAATATTATGGGTATGCGAACATCATTTTTTGATTTGGTTAACTGTTCGTGACTTATTTAGCTTTAAAGTGCAAATTTTCGTTAGACTCAAGTGTCCTCCCCCCCTACAGACTAAACGGTTGTTGTTAGAAATTCAAACGTTACGGCGACAGTAGCTACATATAACGAAATTAAAAGGAAAACTATCACACTAAAGTTGGCCTTGCAAGTTTGCGAGTTATAGTCGACCAAATGTATTTTACTTGAAAATTTCGAACAAGTCCATTGAAAATATTTATCTCATTACATCTCTAACTCTGTAACTACGGAACCCTACACTGCGCGTGGCCCGACATGCACTTGACCGGTTTTTTTATATCTTAGAATCCGAGGTGTATTGAATGTATTGTTTTTGATTTTAACTGCCTCGGTAGCCTAGTGGTAGCAGGCCACTACTACTACGCTGAGGTCCTGGGTTCGATTCCCGGGTAGGGGGTTATCAGAGATAATGGTGAAAAAGCCTTTATCTCTGGTTCTATTGGGATTTTTCCATTTTCTGGAAATTTCCCAGTACCTCAAAGTTTGGTAATGTGCCCGGAGATGTCAACAGGCTCGCCACCTGTTACATGGGCCAAAACGTAACCGGCGAATCGTGAGTGTTTGCATGTATGCTTGAATGCATGCATTTACCTCTGCCTACCCCTTCGGGGATTTCAGGCGTGAAGTTACGTTTTTTTTTTCATGTAATGTGGGGTATCGTTGGATAGGTCTTATAAAAATATTATGGGTATGCGAACATCATTTTTGATTAGGTCAACTGTTCGTGACTTATTTAGCTTTAAAGTGCAAATTTTCGTTAGACTCAAGTGTCCCCCCCCCCCTACAGACAAAACGGTTGTTGTTAGAAATTCAAACCTTACGGCGACAGTAGCTACATATAACGAAATTAAAAGGAAAACTATCACACTAAAGTTGGCCTTGTAAGTTTGCGAGTTATAGTCGACCAAATGTATTTTACTTGAAAATTTCGAACAAGTCCATTGAAAATATTTGTTTATTTATTTCATTACATCTCTAACTCTGTAACTACGGAACCCTGCACTGCGCGTGGCCCGACATGCACTTGACCGGTTTTTTTTATATCTTAGAATCCGAGGTGTATTGAATGTATTGTTTTTGATTTTAAAGAGGACGTTCCAAAAATGTATGAAATCAGAATCAGAACCTCATTATTCACTTAAGGTGACAGGCAGCTCTTACAACACGTCAGAACAAACTGTACAAATGTATGTAAATAAATATAAATGTGACCGGTCTATTGGGACGTAGACGATTTTTGATTACGGCCGAATGGACTAAGGTCCATTCTTTTTGGTCCGTTCAGACTAAGTACCCGGCAGACGGTTGAGCTCTGCACACTTTAATATGGGTTGTCGACACAGTATTATTACGTATTCTCTGTCGACACGTCCAACTGCTACAGTTTGTCGGATGGTAAATTTATTATGTATGTATGTGTGTTTGTATGTCTATCAGTATATATATGTGTAAATATATGTGTAGATGTGTATGATACTATTTATGCATGTATGTGTGTAAGTATGCTATATGAAAAAGTTGCCCACTCCATGATAAAGATTCTTATACTCGATTAACGCAGGAACTCAAAAAAAAGCCAATAAACCCGTCTGTCCAACATAATATTCGACAAATGCAAGAGAAATACGTCGCGTCTCGGCTCGGCCTATAAATATAGTTCAATCCATCCGCATATTAGAATGTCAATCTTATCTCGACGGATTAAGGTGTGATTTAATGTGACGTAGTGCGACATTTATTGCGCCACAGAGTAGATGATGCAGAACGCAAATTGAGGTACTGGTTTTACGAGCTTTCATTTTTGTTTGTGGATGGGTTCTTTTATGTAGGAAGATTTTAAAGAAAATATATTAATTTTGAAGGAGTGGTAACACATAATTTTGAGAGAGTCCTAGAGCAGTATTCCCAAAGTGGTCCATATAGACCCATGGGACTCGATGGGGTCTACGTAGGCGTGAATATAATTTGGAAATATGTGAATGTGTTATTAATGTAGCAAGGAGGGGGTCCAGGGAAACCAAAAAAAAAAATTGAAAGGGGTCTACAAGAAAAACCGGACAAGTGCGAGTTCGACTCGCGTGGTAAGGGTTCCGTAATTTAAATAAATATTTTCGAAAATATTACACATTTAAAATGCAGGGACATAGCGGTTACGGTGGCACCGGCAGGGGGGGGGGGGTTATATTATTAAGAATTTTCGATTTAATTTGAATACTCTTCTTATAGGTTTTCCAGTAATCTATAGGCAAAGAACTATTTTCCACATTTTTTCCAAAATTTTAAGTTCAGTAGTTTCGGAGATAGGGGGTGGGAATGGTCAATTGATATGTCACACGACACAGTTTACGATTTTTTTTTTCTAAATTATTCCCCGAAAGTGGCCCCACTGTTTAAAATTTATTATTTTACTTGACGTGTTCATCTTTGGGTCACCAATTTACATATATTCATCAAATTTCAACTCAATCGGTAGAGTAGTTTCAGAGCAAATTGGCTGTGACAGACGGACAGACAGACAGACAGACAGACAGACAGACGCACGAGTGATCCTATAAGGGTTCCTTTTTTACTTTTAAGGTACGGAACCCTAAAAATAGTTTGGGAACCTCTGTCCTGGAGTAAGTGTCTATAGGCTGCATCATTTAACATCAATGTGAACTGCATACTTGTTTGCCACTTCCATTACATAATCAAAAATTGTACGCGAGACCGATTCGCATTCGCGCAGTTATTTATTAAAAATGTTTTACGATTTTTTTTTTTTTCCTAGTAAGTTATTTAAGTCATACCCCATCTGGTTATATTCGTTAAAAATATATTATATAGTAAGTACATGAACGCAACAACTCTAAATTAGCCAATAAGCCTACAAAACCCATCTGAATTAATATTAAGGGACATCCTTTATAAAGCTGTAACAAATGCAAGAGAAATACGTCGCGTCTCGGCTGAGCCTATAAATATAATACAATCCACCCGCACATTCGAATGCCAACCGTATCTCGACGGATTAAGGTGTGATTTAGTGTGATTTAGTGCGACATTTATTACGCCACAGAGTACATGATGCAGTGTACAAATTGAGGTTATTGCTTTTACGAGCTTTCATTTCTTGTCGATGATTTTTGTTGGGTGTGCTGGTTTTAGCGATATAATAACATTTTAGACATGTTCACTGGTGATAGAGCTCCAGTGATGGAGCTCGAGGGCGTTGGCAGTGGTAATTGCCACTAAAGGGTATTGTTCAGCTTTGTCGTATTTTGTTTAATATGTAATGTATGGCCACACTAACGCTCTAAAGTCTCAGAGTGGCAATCCATCTGCATTTTGACCTCTGTAGGTTGCAGTCACACTTAACATTAATGTGAATTGCATGTAAGAAGTTCAAATTTAAACACTCTTCTTGTAGTAGAGCTCCAGTGACGAAGCTCGCGGTTGTAGGCACCACCGTTTCACCTTGCCGCTAAATCGTAGTGTTCAGCACTATTGTGTGCCGGTCATTTGGAAATGTACGGCCCTGTCGTTTCTGGCATAGAGGCATAACACTTTAGGCCTCAGGAATGGCTACGCATTATATTGAAATCTCTGGTTTCATGTAAATGTCTATAGGCTACAGTCATCACTTAACATTAATGTGAACTGTATCCTTGTTTGTAACTGGATGAAAAAAAAACTACTGCGGTCCTACTGATCTCTCTACACTGTGTCCCTACAATCAGACAAAGATTATATTGATTTATTTCCCGTAAATAGTTTATAACCCGCCCATTACTGATCTCGCAGTAGACGCCATAGTTTGTGAAATATCTTTTATTTTAATCTATACAAATAAATAAAATTGGTGTGTCTGTTTGTAATATTAAAATAACTTTTTACTAAATGCATATAATATGTATGTATACACGGTACATATACCAAAACAACATTTTTTACATTTTTTGTCTGTCTGTCTGTCTGTTTGGCGGGGCTAATCTTGGGAACGGGTGGACCGATTTTGACGGGACTTTCACTGGCATAGCTGATGTAATAAGGAGTAACTTGGGCTACTTTTATACTAGCTGCGCCTACGACTTCGTCCGGGTAGATACTGAACAATCATAAATTCTAACGCGGGCGAAGTCGCGGGCACAGCTAGTTTTTAAAACATAAATAATAAAACGTAAATGATAAAGTATTCCTATGTTTCGTAAAGCTTTAATTCCGATCCGATTATTTATTTATTTCTTATTCAAATAACTATTTAAAAAAAGGCTAATTAGATAATTTTATCTGATGACGTGAAGCGCGCTTCCCCGCGGCTGATGTAGATTGCAAGCAATTTATTAGGTAAAGCGGTAGGGTGTGTGATAGGTGACCGCTAGTATCAAATTAAAATGCGCGTTTCCGTGCTTCGGAGGCAAAGAGCAACATCGGAGGGGAGTAGCCATATGCAGGCTTTCCCCTCTGTCAAAATACAAGCCCAAATGGGCCTATACCTGTCGCCTAGATGTTTAAATGTATGCGTGAAATTGTTTCTGTATTTTGTTATAGTCAAGGTATGAGTTTCGTAGTAATAGACGATTTTCGTAGTGTGCGTGTGTGTCGCACGCATTTCCCCCCGCAAAAAATGACAGACTGTTTTGCATCGGTAATGAACGCTATGGCTACTCCCCTCCGGTGCGCCGCGAGCGGGGGGCCGTGTTGCCCTATGTTCGGAGGGTACGTTAAGCCGCCGGTTCCGGTTGCTATTGATAGATTGCTAATTGATAACTATAATACTAAATGTGCTTTGTAATGGAGTGACCAGAAACGATTTCGCGGGTCCAAAATTACTTGTCTCCTTTCAAAATGTAAAACTATCAGTAGTCCTACTGTTCTCTCTAGACTGTGTCGCTACAATCACACAAAGATCGTATTGATCTATTTCTATGTAAATAGTTTATAACCCGCCTATTACTCTTGACTCACTTGAAATAGTTTGAGAAACAAACAGATCTTCACGCCTGTTATACCCGAGGGTGTAGGCAGGGGAAACATTTTTAGTGGTGGCAGAGCTCCAGTGTCGGACTTCGAGAGCGTATGCATAAATTATTTACTCGTCGCTATTTTTTTTTGCGTATGTAGTGGAAGTGGCAAACAAGCATGCAGTTCACATTGATGTTAAGTGATGACTGCAGCCTGTAGACACCCACACAAAGACCAAGGTCGAAATGCAGATGCGTTAACACTCCTGAGGCCTAAGGTGTTATGCCTCTGTGCCGGAAATTACAGGGCCGTTCATTACCACCTGACCGGAACACGATCGTGCTGAACACTAGCATTTAGGCAGCAATTTATTTAATTATTTATTTATTTAAATTACTTATTTGTCGCTAAATGGTTCGGCACTATCTAGGGATATGTTCGGCATAATGTAATTTCTGGCTCAGAGGCATAATACCTTACGCAGAGAATATGTAATATTACTAGTGTATAGAATGGACAATCCGACGTCCCGCCCGACTTCCCCGCCTCACACAACCTCCTCCCCTCTTATGGGCGACGGTTGGTATTCTCTAGTGTATTTTCACGTGCACCTGTGTGGTAAGGCATCTATACTGAAATCTCTGGTTTAAAGTATATGTTTAAACAATATAACTTTGCAACCCGTTGACAAAAAAAAAGTCAATAAGAGTATCATTACAAAAAAAACCCTAAGAAAATAATTGTGCCTAGATTGAACAATCGCATTTCCGTCACACCCATCTATTTCCAAGCCATTGTGAACATTGCGCGTGACGTAGTTATGATACCAAGTCACGCGCTGTGGTAATCGCTCCGTGTATGAGATCTGGATGCTTAAATATGTAGCATGTATTGTGGGTAGCAGTTGGCAGCAAAATGTGAAATAAAAATGATTAAAAAAAATTCTCCGACGAGCCACCGCGCACTACCGGAAGAATTTTCTTGAACTGGAAGAGAATTCTTCCAGTTATTACTGGTGGTAGAGTTCCAGTGACGGAGCTCGCGGGCGTAGGCACCATCGCATTACCTAATATACGTACGCAACTTCACGCCTGTAATCCCCGAAGGGGTAGGCAGAGGTAAATGCATGCATTCAAGCATACATGCAAACACCCACGACTCGCCGGTTACGTTTTGGCCCATGTAACAGGTGGCGAGCCTGTTGCCATCTCCGGGCACACAACCAATCTTCGAGGTACTGGGAAATCTCCAGAAAATGGAAAAATCCCAATAGAACCAGAGATAAAGGATTTTTAACCGTCATCTCTGATAGTCCTCGACCCGGGAATCGAACTCAGGACCCCCAGCGTAGTAGTGTGGCCTGCTACCACTACGCTACTGAGGCAGTTACCTAATATACTTGCCGCTAAATGCTAGTGTTCAGCACTATCGTGTTCCGGTCAGGTGGTAATGGACGGCCCTGTAATTGCCGGCACAGAGGCATAACACCTTAGGCCTCAGGAGTGGTAACGCATCTGCATTTTGACCTCGGTCTTTGTGTGGGTGTCTATAGACTGCAGTCATCACTTGTTTATGCACAACACTATGACGATCGACGTACATCACTAGGACGACGGCCAACCGGGCCTCACTCTATCTGTTAGAAAAGGAACGCAATCTAAATAGTTTTTAGGGTTCCGTAGGAAAGAATAGAATAGAATAGAATAATGTTTAATTATTCAAAATGTAGGTTACAATGATGGTAAAATCAGAATCAGAATCAGAAACTCATTTATTCATTTAGGGTGACAGGCACCTCTTATGACACGTCAAAAACAAACAAAATAAATTAAAGCGAATAACAATTGATATACATGTCAAACAAGATAAAAAATATATGTAAAGTCAAGAATATCACTAAGATACAACTAAATGTAATAAACTAATGAAAAGTATATCAGTAGAATGTCTCTGAATGAAAAGGAATACATGTGGTAAACATGGAACCCTTATAGTTTCGTCATGTCCGTCTGTCTGTCTGTCTGTCCGTCCTCGGCTTAGCGCAAAAACTATTGGTACTAGAAACTTGAAATTTGGCACAAGTATACACCTTAATCACGCCGACAAAGTGGTAGTAATAAAAACATGACATTTTTTTTATTTAGGCTACCTCCCCTGCATGTAACGCACGGACATTTTAATTTTTTTCGTTTTCTATATAGTGTAGGGTATCGTTGGATAGATTTTTCAAAATTGTTAGAGGTAGGCTAACATCATTTTTGGATTTAGTTTACTGTTCGTGCGTTATTAAGCTTTAAAGTGCCAATTTTCGTTAGACTCAAGTGTCCCCCCCCCCCTAAAGACTAAGGTTGTTGTTAGAAATTCAAACGTTACGGCAATAGTAGCTTCATATAACGAAATTAAAAAGAAAACTATCAAACCTAAGTTGGCTTTACAAGTTTGCGAGTAATAGTCGACCAAATGGAATAATACAATTTTTTTAACAATTCCATAGATTTTTTGATATATGTTTTGCATTACATTAATCAAACCTAAAAACTACGGAACCCTGCACTGCGCGTGGCCCGACACGCACTTGATCGTTTTTTTTTTGTTCTTTTGCCACTTCGTAAGTTGGCAACACTCTCTTCGCCTACCGATCTCATATGCCGTGCGTGTTTAATATTGTTCTTATAATTAAAACTAATAATCACGCTACAAATGCTCCTTTTATTTGAAAAATCCTACACTATCCGCACCACGCGGCTTTACGCAACGCTTCATTTTTGTAATCATCCATTTGTGAATGCCGCATTAAAGTTCTACATAAGTCTACGCAGGTTTTCAACCTGCGTTTCATTCAAATACCATCGAGAAACATCAAGTGGGAGTTTTGGCGGGAACCTTGAAAGAGGCGTGTGGTGCTCTTATTTTATTTCATTTTCTTGGTGTATTTTTGAGTAATATTAAATAAAGCTGGTGGCATTTTGTTTGATATAGGTTTATATTACCACCTCACCGAAACACGATAGTGGTGAACACTACCATTTAGCGGCAAGTTTATTAAGTAATGCGGTGGTGCCTACGCCCGCGAGCTCCGTCACTGGAGCTCTACCACCAATCGAAAGTCGTGCTCTTATTTTATTTCATTTTCTTGGTGTATTTTTGAGATAAATTAAAATAAAGTGGTTGGTGGCTTTACTCGAATTTTTGTGACTCTGACTGATGGACTGATAAATTGACTGATTGACTCTGACTTTTACGTTGCTTATTACGAATACGAAATATCGTTTTACTTGACACTGGCAGTATGCATAACATGCGATGCCATAAAATTAAAAAAAAAATACAAGTGCTTGTTTGCCATTTCCATTACATAAAAAAAAAACGTGACTAGTCACTGCCCACTAGTAGAAGAATTCTTCAAACCATTCCATGGGGGCGGCAGTATGTACAATAATGCAAGATGGGCAGGAGCGTTTTCCGATAAGACTACCGCTACTGCGATCGCCAATGGTGGCGATTATGGCGAACGAAAATTCTTCTGTGGGCGGTGGGGCTGTCGCGTCTCAACGACTTAGGTGACAATTCATCCGCAAATGTATCTTATCCGCGGATGAAATGTCACACTTTACTAATAGTAGAGGTCGACTCATCCGAAGTGGTGTTGGTATTCGGAGGAGTCGCCACTTAGGTAAAATACTAGAAGTAGTTTCTTTAAAATATATTTCACAAGCATGTGTTAATGCGAAATAAAATAAAACAATTATTAATTTTTAAAGAAAAATGGAAAGAAAATTTTTTTTTTGACTTCAGGCGAGACTCGAACTCGCGACCTACTGGGAATCTAGTCCAGCCGCATGTTTTATATTATTTCGCATTTCACAAGCATGTGTTAATGCGAAATAATATAAAACAATTATTAAGGGTAAAAGCGACTTCTTTACGATATTCAATAAACTGAAAAGTCTATTATATCGGTTGCCTAACTAGCATAGTTGGTAATAGATGGTACCGCTACCGCTGCTGCTACCATAAAGCAATGCAATAAATGTGAAGGAAAGATTTGACAAATCGGGCAGGACTTCAGTAGCTCAATTGGAAGAGCGGCTGGACTAGATTCCCAGTAGGTCGCGAGTTCGAGTCTCGCCTGAAGTCAAATTTTTCTTTCCATTTTTCTTTAAAAATAAAATATATTTCACAAGCATGTGAATCAGAATCAGAATCAGAAACTCATTTATTCATTTAGGGTGACAGGCACCTCTTATGACACGTCAAAAACAAACAAAATAAATTAAAGCGAATAACAATTGATATACATGTCAAACAAGATAAAAAATATATGTAAAGTCAAGAATATCACTAAGATAAAACTAAATGTCATAAACTAATGTAAAAATGTCTCTTTTCCCCTTTACAAACTGATAACAAAGAGTAAAAAGAAAAGAAAAAGAGTCATTCTTTGTCATTCACCGGCAAAGTTCCAAAGGCCAATATGATCTGAGAAAAACTTGCCGGAAAAAACTCAGTCGGCTCTTTTAAAAATATCTCTTAGGCATATTTTTACAATTTTCCATAATTTAAACAAGCTTAAAATTAACAATATAATATCAACATTACACTTTGATTATTACATTTAATTTATAATGTAATAATTTATTATTACATTTAATGCGAAATAATATAAAACAATTATTGAGGGTAAAAGAGACTTCCTTACGATATTTAATAAACTGCAAAGTTTATTGTATCGATTGCCTAACTAGCATTGTATGGCAATAGATGGCGCTACTACTACCATAAGGCAATGCAATAAATGTGAAGGAAAGATTTGACAAATCGGGCAGGACTTCGGTAGCTCAGTTGGAAGAGCGCCTGGACTAGATTCCCAGTGGCCGCGAGTTCGAGTCTCGCCTGAAGTCAAATTTTTCTTTCCATTTTCCTTTAAAATATATTTCACAAGCATGTGTTAATGCGAAATAATATAAAAAAATACTAGTAGTCCTTTCATCCAAAGTTGAGTAACACCTAAATTGCGTCCGTGCGAAGCCGCGGCAAGCCGCTAGTGGGTACAAAATGGTTTCCACTGCGGTACAACGTCATAGCAGATGGTCCGTGACAACGACACGTGACTTGGTAACTTGATGACGAACTGGACATCTTACAGCTATGTCGACATCAAACCTATTAGTAGGGGAGCCCAGGATGCTATTTTTGGATTTACTCGAGCGCGTCAGATAAAGATATGGGAGATTCCTTGAACCCCGCTGGTTATCTCCACTAAATCTAAGGTTCGTATATAAAGACGCGGCCGAAGAATAGTCTTAAAAAAAAAAATGTCGCTACGATCTTACTCATCTTCCGATTTGTCTGAATTTTGGATAGGAGCATTGTTTGGCCACATTTTAAACCCTCACAGAATATCTGACACGCTCTTGACCCAAGACGTTGATGCCGCGTCCTCTTCAAAAACATTTGATTCGTTCAAAAATGAAGGTGAAAAATTACTCAAGAATGTCAGATACTCAGAGAGGATCTAAAGTGAACCCCATCAAAGCTCCCATCCAAAATTCTGACAATTTGGATGCGAGGCAAGCTCGTGGCGGAAGCCCTAAGGGTTCGGCCTTTTATGGAAATCTTAGATTTGGTGGAGGTACTGAATTGGGTGCAAGGTATCTCCTATAACTTAATCTGACGCGCTGGAGCAAATCCAAAAATCCCCTCTTGGGCTCCCTTACTATATCTACATTGCTCAATAATACTTGCATACTTGAGTCTAACGAAACTTGGCACTTTAAAGCTTAATAAGTCACGATCAGTTAACTAAATCGAAAAAACTGGTTGCCTGTAAAGTCGGTTTTACGGGCGAAGATTTTACGTGAGAACGTCTTTTTCTCGGTAGAAAGGCATTCGCCGGTCCGGCAGGCCTCTCTCTCGTTCGGTGACTCATCGTTACGTTACCGGGCGTTACACTTTTTCATGAGTGACTCCGAGCCGCAACCTAATTTAAGACGTTGTCACGTCAAAAATGATGTTAGCACATCCCTTACATTTTTAAAATACCTATCCAACGATATTTCAAAATATATTGAAAACGAAAGAAAAAATATGCGCCTGTTACATGTAGGGGAGGTACCCAAAATAAAAAAAAAACATGGTTTTATTCTACCACTTTGTCGGCGTGATTAAGGTGTGTACTTGTGCCAAACTTCAAATCTCTAGTACAAATAGTTTTTGTGCTAAACCGCGGATGGACAGACAGACAGACAGTAACGAAACTATGGGGTTAATTGCTTACTTCGGAACCATAAAAAAGGTATTCATTTCTTGAGTTGATGTTAAAAAGACAATATTTATGCATTTAAAGAAAAAACTGAAAGAAAAATTTAACTTCGGGCAGGAAAAGCTTAGTGGTAAAGCGGCTGGACTGGTTATCCTGAGGTCGCAGGTTCGTTTCCTGCTCGAAGTCGAATTTTTCTTTCCGTTTTTTCTGTAATTTCTAAATTTCACTCTCATAAAATAAATAGTACAAATATTAAACCAACTAGCTGTTGCCCGCGGCTTCGCCCGCGTGGATGTCGTTTAATGCCTATGTTCTTTCTCAAAGTCAATTCTATCTCTGTACCAAATTTCATTAAAATCGGTTCAGACATTTGGACGTGAAAAGGTAACAGACAGAAAGACAGATGGACAGACAGAGTTAGTTTCACATTTATTACATTATAAGTAGGGATTGCAATAAAAAAATATTACTGGAGCTCTGCCACCAGGGATGTACCGATAACATAAAAACCCGATATCCTGAAGCTATTCCAATATAATTCAATAATACTTAACCACCGTATCTCTCCTGGGCGCTATAAAAAGAAACCTACACTTATTTTAGGGTACCGCGGGACAACACAAAAGTTATACAGGTAGGGTATTAGCTGACTTAGATTATAGGATACTTTTTATCCCGAAAAAATGTTCCTGTGGGACGCCATGGGATGATTGGATGAGTTTCCACAGGTTAGTATTGTAAAATAATGGTTAAAACAGCTAGTATTGTATTAAACCAGAGCCGGATTAGCCATATAGCAGGAGGCAGCAAATGTAAAAAGACCCGCACCTGTGCTCAAAAAAAAAAACCACAAATATGAAATACACCTTAGCTATTCTCAAAGTGAGCGTTGGCAACACTATAACCCCCTTATTCATAAACGTATTTTGGCTAAAGTGTTGCTAATCTCTTCTTCGTCTCTTTCTATCCTGTACATTTGACAATGCAACTGACAAAGACAAAGCATTCTATAGCTAAAACGTGTCTAATATACGTTTATGAAAAAAGGGGGTAATTATATAGGTATATTATCATGTTGCAAGTTGGCAATAGCACAATACTCACAGTGGGAATCCCCTTTTATTGTTTTCGATTCCTTTTCGGAAATGTTCTGTTTTATTTACATTCTCAGTAGGCAATGTTGTTCTCCCAGGGTCACATTTGCTACAGGTCCCGCACCGGCTTTATCCGGCACTGTATTAAACGTACACAACGTGTAACTTCACGCCTGTAATCCCCGCAGGGGTAGGCAGAGAATGCATGTATTCAAATATACACGCAAACACCCACAAATCGCCGGCTTCGGTCCGATACCCATGCATCCGACCCGGGCATGCGACGCATGCGTTAATTTGTTCAATTTGTTCGAGAACGCGGCGTGGGTCACCTTTTCCACGGCAGCACACGCTACACACGACACTCACGTGTCACGACTATGTACTATTTACTGGTGGTAGAGCTCTAGTGACGGAGCTCGCGGGTGTAGGCACCACCGCATTACCTAATATTAACTTAAAGACTCGATCGGTATAGTAAATATTTAATAACACATTTTTTTAATGTATGTTACACAAATTCGTAATCAGACTTCTCAATTAATCACACTTACTAATAAAACCAAACTACCGCACTCGAAATAATATAACTTTCGGTAATTAACCGGGCAGAGTAACGTCTTAATAGCAGGGTACCTGGCAGGGGGGATGCAACCCAGAGCCCGCCACGTGCGTCGCACCGATTTTTAAGGATATTTCACCCCTACTACAGTTGCCGATAGTTTTGGAGTTGTCAAACACTTCCGACAGATGGCGCCAACGAATGAACAGCCCTTGTAGATTCGTTGCCTCAGTCTCGAAAGATGGATAGATGGCGCTGTTTTCAGTCGTATTATCTTTATTGCCAACACTAATATACTTGCCGCTAAATGGTAGTGTTCAGCACCATCGTGTTCGGATCAGGTGGTAATAATACGGCCCTGTAATTTCCGGCACAGAGGCATAACACCTTAGGCCTCAGGAGTGGTAACGCATCTGCATTTTGACCTCGGTCTTTGTGTGGGTGTCTATAGGCTGCAGTCATCACTTAACATCAATGTGAACTGTATGCTTGTTTACCACTTTTTTAATGTAATGGAAGTGGCAAACAAGCATGCAGTCCACATTGATGTTAAGTGATGACTGCAGCCTATAGACACCCACACAAAGACCAAGGTCAAAATGCAGATGCATTACCACTCCTGAGGCCTAAGATGTTGTCTCTGTGCCAGAAATTACAGGGCCATACATCCATTACATTGAAAAAATCCTCCCTATTGTGGATAACTTTGGGAAAGACCTAAGAGCAACAGTGGGCGCCTTTTTAAAATACATGATGTGATGAACGATTGACATGCGTCTAGAAGAAGAAGAAGAAGAAAGAAGAAGAAAAAGGCTCCGTGAGGCTTATAGCAAATAAAATTCATTAAAGGAGATGTTGCAAAAATGTATGGACCTCCGGCCATGTATTGTACACAATATCATTAACTGGCAAAATCAATATAAAAACGTATTTTACTGCATATTTTCACTTATTTAGCTTTGTTTGCAGTTACAAAATATTATTTGCAGTTAGAATTGCAACTCAAACCAACATGGCGAATATGGCGGGCGATGTCATTTTGACATTTTAATTTTTTAAATTGTTTTTTCATTATTATAGAACTTGGAGAAAAAAGTAATATTTTCTGAATACTATCGAAATCGATTTCATGTGTTAATACTAAGAACTTAAACTAATCGATTTCCAATTTAAAGAGGCGTCGGCTGTGTCGCCGCCATGTTGAATATGGTTGAAAATGATAAAATCGTTTGAATTAAATGTGGTAGTAACTCTAAAATATATACTTGAATAAATAAATTGCATTTTTTTCGGATTCTTCTTTAATTTACCCATTTTTTGAAGATGTGTACGATCTAGAGCCTAGCTCCGGCAACCGCTAGTTAATTATAATTAGGGAAATAATGGCGCGGTCATGTCGCGTTCAGTCGACTTCACCGCTTGAAAATGCCGTCTGTCTGTTAAACGGATCCCGTCTCTGAGGTAGATTCACTCTTGACAACTTTTTTATCTCTCACCCGTGTACGATACTCACAAGAGGAAATAGAAGCCGTTTATTGGTTGGGAATCTTGTAAAATATTTATACTCCGATATTGGATACGTTGGCTGTGGACTGGAACTTGATGGGTGGTCGATAAGATGTAGCGTCATCATGCTTGATTTTATGGGGTAAAGATATGGTTGGGTATTTCTGATATAAATAATAGTAAAATACAAATTACAAAATTTATTTATTTTTTGGAACAATACAATCAGGTATTACATAACAAGTGTAAACGTTGACACTCGCAAAAGTAAACACACGGTACATATACCAAAACAACATTTTTAAAATTTTTTGTCTGACTGTCTGTTTGTTTGGCGGGGCTAATCTTGGGAACGGCTGGACGGATTTTGACGGAACTTTCACTGGCAGATAGCTTATGTAATAAGGTAGATACTGAACAATCATAAATTCTCATTGGGACGAAGTCGCGGGCACAGCTAGTATTATATATAATGTAAGAAAATGTATGTCGTATTCCTTTATAAAACACGAACCGCGGATCTCCATATTCCTAAAACAAATGAGACCCATAAATAACACGAGGAAACAACAGACACGGACATTGACAAATGAGTTTCAAGATGCACCTTTGTGAGCGAAGAGCGGTCAAGTGTGTGTTGGCGGAATAATCCGGTAATATTAACGTTTTCGCAGGTTTTTGGCGAGCTTCATACATTGTAGAATTACATCGCACTAGGGTTTTGTTCTGTCAGAGCTATATAAGACCAGGCTGAACATCTTCGAATTAGCCGCGGATACTTCGCCAAAATTCCATACAAACGCTTAATTTGGTCTCTATTACACAGGCATCAATCAGTGACGTGTATTTACACGCGCACCTGTGTGCAAATCACAATCAATCAATGTCACCTACCATGACCAAATAGGTCGAGTTCTGTCTGATGGTGGGGTCAAAAGTCTTAGGAATCGGCGTGCATGTATGAAGAGAATGATGAAGGTAGACGAGGCACGAGAGGTTTGTCAGAACCGGGATATCTGGCGCTCTACACTCTCTGCCTACCCCGTTAGGGACCTGGTGTGAAGAAACATACATACATACATACACCTGTGTGCATAGCACGTAGAGAATACCAAACGTCGCCCATAAGAGGGAGGAGGTTGGGTGAGGCGAGCAAATCGGGCGGGACGTCGAAGTGTCCATTCTTTACGTAATATTATTACATATTCTCTGGAATTAGTATGCCCGTGACCACGGTAGTTAAGCGACCGAAACGTCGGGTAAGAAATCCCTTTCTTAAGTTGGGAGTAGGATAGGCATGAAAATCCTATTCCGATTTCTATAATCCGTTAATGTTATTTCATAGATCATAAACTCCACGCCTGTATTTATCGAAAGAGTCTGCTGAGGTTAATGCATGCATTATTGTATTTATATATTAGTATTTGCAAGCATACATGCAAATACCCACGATTCGCCGGTTACGTTTTAGGCCGACGTTACACCGCGGACACTCGGTTAAAATTCCATACAAACATCATTCAGTGACGTGTTATTACACGCACACACAGAAATGTAGCACGTAGGGTTACGGCCTAAAACAATCATGAAATATGTCGTCGCACTGACTACGTGACCAGACTAACTAAAAATATGACCGCTCGTTAGCCCGCTCGCAACCTCACTGTTGAAATTTATCCAACTGCCTCTTGAGGGGAGGTGATGGGGGAGGCGAGGAAATCGGGCGGGATGGCGAAGTGTCTTTTCTATATACGTAGAATTATTACATATTATCTGGTAGGGGCTTGCTACCTCTGGACTACTGAGGCAAAAATACCTTTATTTCCAGTGCGGGCATAGGCACCACCGCATTACCTAATATACTTGCCGCTAAATGGTAGTGTTCAGCACTATCGTGTTCCGGCCAGGTGGTAATATACGGCCCTGTAATTTACGGCACGGAAGGGTGTTTGTGAGGGTGTTTATGGGCTGCACGCATCACATAACATCAATGTGAACTGCATGCTTGTTTGCCACTTCCATAACATAAAAAAAAGAAAACGACTTTAAACCTTAATCTCTTCCATTTCGAGTTCAATTTCAATCAAACTTACATGTTTCCTTTCAGAGGAGGAGTGTGAAGAGACCGCATGCGGCGCGTGGCCCACCGCGCGGTACAGACCCGAGCCTCCCGCCGCATTAGCTCGCGCCTCGCGCTTCACCAAACATGAGATTAAGCTCATGTATCGTGGGTTTAAGCAGGTATGTCCTTTTCTAACTTATGGCATGAAGAGGTGATTGAGTGAGAAGGATGTAGATAGCCGCCCGAACCAAAGGCGACAACAAGCACGCGTCTATTCACCAAAGATCGTGCATGCTTCGCGGCGTAAGGAGTCAGAAGTCTTCCTGTCACATTCTAGCTTATGCCAGTTGTGAATTATGGAGAAAGATGGAGAGACACCGTACTCTAGCGTCTTCTCTCGCCTAGCTAACCACAAGCGTACGCTCATTTATCGCAGGCTTAAACAGGTAAGTCGTCTGTCTTGCTCTGGGTTATGACATGAGTGTATGATGGAGAGGCATAGGGAGAAAAACAGAGGTGACTGAGTGAGAAGGATGGAGATAGCCGCCCGAACCGGATATCGATAACCAGTATTGACCAAACATCGCGCCTATTGACCAATCTTCGCTTCCTGTCTCATTCTAGCTCAGAGGTTAAACAATTATTTCTTGTAAACTTCTTTAAATTTTTTTCTTGTTTCGGTGGACCCTCTGCTTGCTACTTTTATATTATATTTCCAATTTTGATTCACGCCTTTGCAGATACCGATCGAGTCTCCCATGGACTCTAGGGCGTCCATCTGGATCACTTTGGGAACCACTGTTCTAGCTTATGACAGTTGTGGATTATGAAGAGAGATGGAGATAGCTTCCCACCGTTATATGCGCTATAAGATCGCGCTTATTTATTTTGAGTTCGCTTTTTTGCTCGGGCTTATATGTGTATGATGGAGAGGGATACACCGCATGCGGCGCGTGCGTTGTACAGAACTAAACCTTCCGCGGCATTAGCACGTTGCATACAAACTACCGACTCCAAAAAATACTTCTTGTTGCTATTATTTTGACGACCCGGTTAGTCCAGCGGTGTGAGATGACCGTTTGATTCGAAGGGTCGCGGGTTCGATCCCCGCACTGGGACAAATACTTGTATGGCCTACAGTTATTTGTTTCGGATCTGGGTGTTTGTGTATGTGTTGTGTGTGTACAACGGCACCCACGACACAGGTTTATACCTACTGTAGGCTGTGAGAGTATTTTTTTTTTCTTTTTTTTTTACTTCTGCATAACTCTTTGGGGAACACAGAGGTGTAGTTACATTATATTTATTTGTTACAGGAGTGTCCGACCGGTGTGGTGGACGAGGAGGCATTTAAGAACATCTTCTCACAGTTTTTCCCACTTGGAGGTAAGTCATCACCATCATCACTCCAGTTGACGTCCACTGCTGGACAAAAACTTCTCCAAAGACGCTTACAACAGTGTCGATGCGTCATTAGAATATGCCGTGATCGCGACGCTTGACAGCCGCAATGGCGGTAGTTTTAGCTTATCCTGCGTTGTTTTACTACTTAATTTTGTCTTTAATAACGCTTAATTTGGTCTCTATTACACAGACATCAATCAGTGACGTGTATTTATACTTGCACCTGTGTGTGTAGCACGTAGAAAATAACAACCGTCGCCCATAAGAGGGGAGGAGGTTGGGGGATGCGGGGAAATAGGGCGGGACGTCGAAGTGTCCATTCTATACGTAGTATTATTACATATTCTCTGACTGCAGCCTGTAGACACCCACATAAAGAGCAGAGGTCAAAATGCAGATGCGTTGCCACTCCTGAGGTCTACGGTGGTATGACTCTGTGCCAGAAATTATAGTGAAATTATACATTACAAATTATTCGGTTAACTGAGTGCACCAGCAGAAGAATTCTCCACCACTAGGGGATGATGGGGTCGTCACGACCCGACGCATTCGTATTTTAGAAATAACAATAAAAAGCCTTTTTTTATATAACGTAACTTCACGCCAGTAATCCCTTAAGGGGTAGGCAGAGGTAATTGCATGCATTCAAGCATACATGCAAGCACCCACGATTCGCCGGTTACGTTTTGGCCCATGTAACAGGTGGCGAGCGTGTTGACATCTCCGGGCACATTACCAAACTTCGAAGTACTGGGAAATTTCCGGAAAATTGAAAAATTCCGATAGAACCAGAGATAAAGGACTTTACACCATTATCTCTGTTAACCTCCTACCCGGGAATCGAACCCAGGACCTCAGTGTAGTAGAAGTGGCCAGCTACCACTAGGCTACCAAGGCAGTTTTCTATAACAAGTAAAATTAATATGTATCTGAAGCATCGACTACATGAGGCGGCATCTAATGGAACACTGAAGAAACACAAGTACTTGTCTTGTACGGAAGATGGCGTATCACTGAGTTGCATCGCACATACGAAGTTTTCTCAAGAGTTGCACTATATACAACTTCCCAACGTTAATCGTTACCGATATTATTTTCGGGTCTGGGTGTGTTGAATGTGTTGTGTGAACAACGGCACCAACGATACAGGTTTATAATTACTGCCACTACACTCAGCCTCACATTAGGTATTACATAAACCTGTGTCGTGGATGCCGTTGTACACAAACACCCAGACCCGATTGTTTGTTCTGTAGGCTATACAAATATTTATCTCGGTGCGGGGATCGAACCCGCGACCCTGCGAATCAAACGGTCGTCTCACACCGCTGGACTAACCGGGTCGTCCTATATAATATTTCTATAATTGCAGATGCATCCCAGTACGCGCATTTCGTGTTCAACACCATCAAACACAAACAGAGCGGGAAGCTAAACTTCGAGGTAAGTGGACAATAGAAACGAATGTATTGACAGGGTTGAAACATTATATGTAAAGGCAACCCATTATACGTCCCACTGCTGGGCACGAGCCTCTCCCCTTTTCGGGGGGAGGCCTGGAGCTTACTCCACCACGCTGCTCCAATACGGGTTGCTAGAGATACGGGTTACTGGCCAACCCGCTGTCGGATGTTTTCAAGGCCAAGGTTTAACGAGGGCTATCTATCGATAGCAACCGGGACCGATGGCCTAACATGCCCTTCGAAGCAATACAACGCGCATTTTAATTTTCCACTAGCGGTCACCCATCACACACCCGACCGCGCCCGTATCGCTTAACCGGGTAGATCGCATACGATCTACACCAGCCGCGGGGCCATGCGCGCTTCAAAACATTATATCATACTGATTACTAATGTTATTGACACTCACAGAAACGCACGCACAAACACACACACAGAGGGGGGAGGGGAGAGACATACGCAAGCACATATACACACACACGTGTAGATCTCTATAAGATGCAAGATTTTTTACCAGAAATCTCTACTACCTACTTGTACTTGTCACTAAAGCGGTAAGCACTTTATTAACGCCACACAGCGGACACTCCGCCAAAATTCCATAAGAGAAAAATATGACAATTGATTTCTAATTTTATTGTTCTTGGCCGATATCGGCCAACTGCGGCTCAAAAATAAGGTAAATTTTTATTTACCAGTTTCATCCAGTTTACCGGTGCATTTTAAAAACATAAAAACACAAACACTACTTCAACAAATAGTACAAGTATTGGAAAATAACACTCACTGCCTACTCATTACGTTAAGTCACTTCAATTCAATATACTGAAACACTTTTATTACTAATGCAATGCAATCACATAGCGTAAAGGTAAGAAATTATAATATTAAAAAAAAATAGTTAAATAAAAAAGTTTTGTGATTGTGAACATAATTATTTTATCGTATTTTTTCCTCTGAAAAAATAAAAAACTGAAAAATTATCTTTTTTTGTCACGACTTGTTGACTTACAGCCATACACTGCAAAACAAAGCCACCTGCCATAATAATAAATGCTTATAAATAAAATATTCGATTAAAAATTAATCAAAACTAGGCCGCTCGCAACCTCGCTGTAGAGTACCAACCGTCGCCCATAAGAGGGGAAGAGATTGGGTGAAGCGCGGCAAATGGGCGGGACGTCGAAGTGTCCATTCTATACGTAGTATTATTACATATTCTCTGGTATCGCTAAAAAAAAAAATTCCCGTACGTAGCATAAAATATACCCAATCATAATTTTATACATAGAAAGAGTTTCATACGGTATCACATATAAAATTGGGTATATTTTTCTCCCAATAACATTTTCATATGATTTGCAACATTTGATTGTCTATGTCCGAATAAAAACACACCAATAACATCCATTAGAACGAAACAGACATATTTACACTCAACATGTGAGCGAGAGAATATGAACGTGTGAAACGGTATATACTGTTGATACGCGTAAGCGGGATAGCAAATGGGCATTCGGCAATGAATCCGAAAATGGGTTGAATGTGTGAGATGGGTTTATACGGTAGATACGAGTGCGAGCTGGATGGATGATAGGTAATACATTCACATACAAAATATGTAAATTCAATAGTGTTTATAGGTATGGAAATTTGAACATAAATATTACGATTGGTTTCAGGCAAAAGTATAAACAGGGTTGTACAGACATCATAACATCTTTTTCGCTAACAAGACAGGATTTTTATATCGACCAATCTTTGATAGTCTTCGATTGAGTCTTAATAAACTCGTACTTATTACACCCATATTCTAAGTCGACGACCTTGGCTCAACCTTACTTGAGGGAATTGGTTTTTTTTTATTGTTTTGACATCGCTATGACGCATATTGCCAGTATCAAGTAAAACGATATTTCGTATTCGTAATAAGCAGCGTATAAGTCAAAGTCAGTCAGTCAATTTATCAGTCAGTCAGTCAGAGTCACAGTCAGTAATTCAAGTAAAGCGATGGCTACTTTACCAGAACATTTACAATTAATGCTTTATATTATTTCGCATTAACACGTGCTTGTGAAATATATTTTATTTTTAAAGAAAAATGGAGTTCGAGTCTCGCCTGAAGTCAAATTTTTCTTTCCATTTTTCTTTAAAAATAAAATATTTACAATGAAGTTTTGAAGGCAACCTGATCGGCCTTGTTTTCGCACTGTTATTCTATTTTAATTTACACGGACACTGTAATAAGCTTATATTAAACAACTCAAAAATACACCAAGAAAACGAAATAAAATAAGAGCATCACACGCCTCTTTCAAGGTTCCCGCCAAAACCAGAATTGGTATTCTTAGTTGTAACTAATAACGTCAACTCGACATTCTCCTCCGTTTGAGGTGAGAAAGCAACTGTCAAACTCCAAGGCATCTCACGACCTACCTTAAAGCACACCGCGGACACTGCCAAAATTCCATACAAATGCTTAATTTGGTTTCTATTACAGAGACATCAATCGGTGACGTGTATTTACACGCGCACCTGTGTGCGTAGCACGTACAAAATACCAACCGTCGCCCCTAAGAGGGGAAGGGGTTGAGTGATGCGGGCAAATCGGGCGGGACGTCGAAGTGTCCATTCTATACGTAGTATTATTACATATTCTCTACTTAAAGTTTCGAGGAGTATTTACATTTCACAGTATTTCGTGTCGGAACTGTCTGGAAATATAATTAAATACCATATTTTTCTATAAAAAATGGATTTTCAAGACTTTGTGAATTATCTATATTTACTGGTGGTAGTGCTCCAGTGACGGAGCTCGCGGGCGTAAGCACCACCGCATTACCTTAATATACTTGCCGCTAAATGGTGTTCATCACTATCGTGTTCCGGTCAGGTGGTAATGTACGGCCCTGTAATTTCCGGCACAGAGGCATAACACCTAATGTCTCGGGATTGGGCAGCGCATCTGCATTTTGACCCCCGGTCATTGTGTGGGTGTCAATAGGCTGCAGTCATCACTTGAACATCAATGTGAACTGCATGCTTGTTTGCCACTTTTATTACATAAAAAAAATCTAGGTATATGATAATCCGTACACATGAGTTACTGTCAAAATACAACTAAGAATATGGATTTCGAGGCGTCCTCATAACGTGTCCTCAGCTGAGTGTGAGTCAAGGAATGTTTCGAGTAACTCAGAATATGGGTGTTAGTATTTTTATTGTGACGTATTTTACGACGCCGTGTTTGTATGAAGAGAATGATGAATGTAGATGAGGCACGGGAGGTGTGTCAGAACCGGGATATCTTTCGCTCCACACTCTCTGCCTACCCCGTTAGGGTCATGGCGTGAAGACATATTAGTTCTGATTGAAATAAAACTATTTTTACGGATTTATCTCGCGTATATTAAACTAAAATGATTTTTAAAATCAACCCGACGTTTCGGTCGCTTTTCAGCTTCCGTGGTCCCGGGCAGACTGAGGTGACATTTGTCTGACAGAAGTTTGAAAAAATTATATGTAGCTACCTCCATCGATTTCGTAAACGCCTTGCGTAGCGTTCAGGATTAACACAATAATTACTTATGGTATCTTGAGGTCTTGCAGACTGCTGCGGCTGGGATTTAATCTTGCTAAGTATGGGATCCCATGATGTTGATAATCGCCATCCATCTTCTCTATTGAAATTTGGGTGTTTTTTAATTTCAATAGCCTCGCGTACCATTCGTGGTTCTACCCATACTGATAGGTACCTTAATGGTGAATCACACCATCACCCGGCACATTTATCTGCCGTTGGCTCATCTCTATTTCAGAGAGCACGAGGCATCTGTGACGACCACCATCTTCAGGGAGAGCTGAAGCACCTACGCCAGGTGCTACATAACAACAAGCTCCATGTACCACCCGTCCGTCACAGAGGCCGCGTGAAACCACCTACAGTAGAACGACAACCAGCTATACTACCTTACGTTAAGGGTGTCACAGATAAAATCAGCAACATTTTAAAAAAGAATTCCATTACAACAGTTTTCAAACCATATAAAAAGATTCATCAGTATTTAAGACCCATTAAAAGTAATATTCCATTACAAAATTCTGGCATTTATAAATTAGATTGTGATTGTGGACTCTCATATATTGGTCAAACGAAGAGAACTGTATCCACCCGCGTTAAAGAGCACATTGCTGATGTCAAAAACCGAAGAACAGGGAGGTCTGCAGTCTGTGAACACATAGCGGATAAGCCGAACCATTACATCCGGTTTGATAAAATTCAAATACTCGCTAGAGAACACAAACCCATTCCACGAATGGTACGCGAGGCTATTGAAATTAAAAAACACCCAAATTTCAATAGAGAAGATGGATGGCGATTATCAACATCATGGGATCCCATACTTAGCAAGATTAAATCCCAGCCGCAGCAGTCTGCAAGACCTCAAGATACCATAAGTAATTATTGTGTTAATCCTGAACGCTACGCAAGGCGTTTACGAAATCGATGGAGGTAGCTACATATAATTTTTTCAAACTTCTGTCAGACAAATGTCACCTCAGTCTGCCCGGGACCACGGAAGCTGAAAAGCGACCGAAACGTCGGGTTGATTTTAAAAATCATTTTAGTTTAATATACGCGAGATAAATCCGTAAAAATAGTTTTATTTCAATGAGTGTAGCTCGCGAAAACCTAAGAACATAGCACATTAGTTCTGGTTTCCTGTAACGTGACCGCGCCCTTATTCCATGACTGCCCATGAGTAACGAAGTCAGAATGAGTTGACAATATGTGTCTGTAATATAAGTTCACGTCAATGATGGATGATGTGGCTTAGGAAATTGGGCTATATCTCAATATTACGGAGCAGCCCGGTCAGCCTAACGCCCTAACTACACACAGTACAAATATTAACAGTATGGAAACTACGTATAAAACGTTCAAAACGGCACAATCACACAAACATGCGTATCGACGCTCGAGTAGCGCGTGACTCGGAGCTGCAGCATCGCGGGAACTGCTTATGGGTCTCGTTGATGCGCATGTTTGTGTGATTGCGCCGTTTCAACGTTTTGTACGTAGTTTCCATACTGTTCATATTTGTACTGTGACTTAGTTAGGGCCCTGTCGACCGGATAGTGTAATAAGCGGCAAGCCGGCGCGAGGCCACGCCCACCCTTTCTGCCGGACCCTGAATATCGTGTCGTGTAATAGCTATTTATTAGCAAAGTGGATTTATCAGGGTTCCTCCAAATTGCCTAAATATTTTTTGTCCTAATCATAATTTGTCCGAATGATAAATTGTCCGAACTTAATATCACATAATTTTTACTGGTGGTAGTGCTCCAATGACGTAGCTCGTGGGCGTAGGCACCACCGCATTACCTAATATACTTGCCGCTAAATGGTAGTGTTCAGCACTATCGTGTTCCGGTCAGGTGGTAATGTCCGGCTCTGTTATTTTCGGCACAGAGGCTGAACCCTTTGGGCTCAGGAGTGGCACCTTCATTAGGTACATAAAAAGAATAAGAGTGTGTGTTGGTGTGTGGAAAGAGTTTGGGTGAAAGTAATTGTGACGTGTACGTGTGTGTGTGTGTGGGAGGGGGGAAGGCGCAGAATCGGTATGTGTGAGGCTAAATGAGTGAGATTGTGAGGTATTGTCGTATTCGCTTGAACTTATTTTTGTAATAAAATATTATTCTATCCCTAGGAATTCCTGGAAACCCTATCCCGAGTGGGTCGCGGTTCTCGTCAGGAGAAGCTATCCTGGGTGTTCGCTCTCTACGACGTGGACGGAGATGGACGGATCTCCAGAGGAGAGATGCTGTCGGTAGTGAGAGCTGTGTACGAGCTCCTGGGGAGAGGTTCTGCCCCGCCGGTGCAGAAGGCATCAGCTGAAGACCATGTCGATAGGATATTCCATGTGAGTTTGTTTACATTCACGCTTTTAAAGTCTATATCTCTCTGAAGGCTTTTTCCGTTCTCAAACCTGAATTGTCTTGTAAGGTCAAAGAGCCGTCTTTAATTAAAAATAGATCTCTGAAGAAAACTTCATTTGGTTGCTGAAGTTTCCTTGAAAATTGTGCGTTTGTAGTAAAATTGATAGAATGATCTATTTATCCGACATGGATCATACTTCTTTTTTCAGTATGTTGTGCGCTGTTAGGAAAAATGTGGAACCAGGTGAGACGGTCTAAGAATCTTGAGTAGACAATTTTTTTTTCAACCGCTTTAGCAAGAAAGAAGAAAAAAAAAAAATTCTTTGACTTACCCAACCATGACCTGCACTTAGGCATTGCTATGTCCAGAATTAGTGGCTTATGATATATTTTATGGATTGAGATGGAAGAATCTTCAGCGGAGAGATGTCATCAATAGTGAGCGTTATGTACAAGTGCCAGCCCCGCCGGTGCAGAAGTGCCGAAAAGTCATCCTCTGTATAGACTCGATGTTTTGTGTTTCAATTAATTAGTGTCTGTCTCTTTTTACTGTCGTTTCGACTTTGGGACAACCAACGATGAAATTATGACTTCAAAAAATCTTACTTTCCAGCTAATGGACACGAACGCGGACGGCGTGGTGACGCCGGACGAGTTAGCTCGGTGGTGCGCGCGCGACCCCGCCCTGCTCCACTCGCTCGACACGCTCGACACCGTGTTGTGATCCGGGATACGGGCGGACCTCCCTACTACGTCTGCTGTCCTGGTAACTTGAAATTCTAACCATATGGAAAATCTTAAAATAACGTATCCTCTCCTATAATAAGGAAAGAATAGCAGTTCTATCATTTACTCCAGCTGTCTTGGTGAAAGACACCGTGTTGTGATCCGGGATGCGAGCGGACCTTTCTACTACGTCTGCTGCTCTGGTAACTTGAAATTCTGTAATCACATGAATAATCTTAAGAACAAGAACTAAAAAAAGCTCTCTCCTTGAAAAGGGAAAGAAAAGCAGTTCTCCCATCTACTTCTGCTGCCTTGGTGCTCCATCTATAGCACCGTTGTTTACACTGTTGTGATCTGGAATGCCGGCGTACCTCCCTACTACGTCTACTGCCCTGGTAACTTGAAATTCTGTAACCATATTGTGAAAAATGCATCGATGTAAGCATTTTTTTCTTTTTTTTTTACCCCACCAATCCGCATTGGAGCAGCGTGGTGGAGTACGTTCCAGGCCTCCCCCCAAAAAGGGGAGAGACTCGTGCCTAGCAGTGGGACGTATAATGGGTTGCCATTATTAAGCATATTTCAACTGGTAGTAATACATCTTTTCGTCCGAATCACCGCAATGTTTCAAGAAAAAGGTCTTTGACCAGTGTGTGTTGCCAGTCATGATATGTGGAACATGGTCGCTCTTTATGGGCTTCATAAAAAGGCTCAAAGTCACTCAGAGAGCAATGAAGAGAGCTATGCTCGGAGTTTCTCTACGAGATCGAATCAGCAATGAGGAGATCCGCATGAGAACCCAAGTTACCGACATAGCTCACTGAATAGCGAGACTCAAGTGGCATTGGGGGTAGGACGGCCGTTGGGGCAAAAGAGTTTAAGAATGGCGACCGCGTATCAGAAGATGAAGTGTAGACAGGCCCCTCACAAGGTGGAATGACGACCTGGTGAAGGTCGCGGGCAACCGCTGGATGAGGGCGGTCCAGGACCGTTCATTGTGGCAATCTTTGGGAGAGGCCTTTGTTCAGCAGTGGACGTCTTTTGGCTGAAATGATAACGACTTAGAAAATCTTAAGAACAAGAGCTAAAAGAACCTCTCCCTCCTTGAAAATAATTTACAATTCGTCATATTATTTTAAGTTGTTTGTTATCAGAATTATATATATATTATATTTATGCATATATGTATTTATGTTATTATCTAGATATATATGTATATATATGTATTTCTTTACGTTTAACTGTATTTATTCATGAAATCTGTTTTTTTTTAATGACTTTTAACTTACCGTTACACATTTTCAATGCACTACCAATCTACGTTTTCTACACAACCCTAAGGTTGACTGGTAGAGAATGCTGTCTAGCATTAAGTCCGCCTCTTGTGCGTTAATTGTGCAGAAAGTTTAAATAAATAAATAAAAGGGAAAGAAAAGCTCCCATCTACTTCTGCTGCCTCGATGTGTTTTGAATATTAGGAAAGATCCCGCGATGCTCCTCTCGCTGGATACTCTCAGGACACTATGTTATAATTCGGAATGCAGGTGGACCTTTACACTACAAAAAACTCTTTATTTTTCAGTCTCCCGATGTTGAATCTTCAAACAATACAGAACTGAACACGCCAGCCACATCCGCATCAGATACGGCGCAAACAGCATCAACTGCTGCAGCAGCTACCGAAGCAACTAACACTACATCTTCTCGTTATACTTCAGCTGGAACTACATCTGCTAAATCAACACTTGAAGATTCTAAGATATTTCCATCTGATTCTTTACTATCTGAAGCTTTACAAGAAAATATAACAGAATCGATGATTTCGACAACAGTTCTGAATAAACCTCAAACAGCCGACGTTACTTCTGAAGAAAATACTGCGATTTCTGATAAATCTTCAATTTTTCCGCCAACAACGTCTATGAAAAGTGAACTTTTTGCGCAAACTGCACAGACAACATCTGAGCAAAATACAATATTGCCGAAATCAGCGAGATCTGCGCAGAACACAGCAGCTGTGACTTGTGTTAGACAGAACATACCCCCACCACCACCCCCGAGATCACGATGGTAGGAATTATATTTTTTTATTTATTTTTAACTACCTGTACCGGCAAACGTCGTTCTGCCATACAGTAAAGGTTTCAGCCATTGCTTTAAAAAATAAAAAAAAAAGTCAAGCGAGTCCCATTATCGGTGTGAGCAATGTGTTCAAATGGTTTGAATTAAATTTATTTTTGCGAGAACTTCTAAGATAAAAAAACGTAACGTAACTTCACGTCTGTAATCCCCGAAAGGGTAGGCAGAGGTAAATGCATGCATTCAAGCATACATGCAAACACCCACGATTTGCCGGTTACGTTTTGGCACATGTAACAGGTAAACTTCTAAGGTATTCATTTTAATAATAATATTAAATATTCATGACAAATATATTTTTTTAATGTTTTGGTAGAGGCAAACAAGTATGCAGTTCACATTGATGTTAAGTGATGACTGCAGCCTATAGACCGATGACACAAAGATCGAGGTCAAAATGCAGATGCGTTACCACTCCTGAGGCTTGAGGTGTTATGCCTCTGTGCTGGAAATTACAGGGCCGCACATTATTACCTGACCGGAACACGATAGTGCTGAACACTACCATTTAGCGGCAAGTGTATAAGGTAATGCGGTGGTGCCTTTGCCTGCGAGCTCCTGAGTTAAATAATTTTTTTAAAAACATTTTCTAATAAATATCATCCGTTTTCGGTTAATCGTTGATATCTGAAAAAATGTCCCATGCATGAATGCAATGTTTGTGAATTTACAATTTATTTGGTTTTCAGGTGTGGAGAGACACGTCCATCCTGTTCAACGGTCAGCGAGCGAGTGGCTCCTTTGCGAGTTACAGCAGCTGTAAGTGTCTTTAGCTTGCAGACTAACAGAGGGTGTATGATATAACTTGATTTAGCCAGTTAGCAGTAGATAGGTGATAAATGATGCTGTTAAAAATTCGACTCGGTTAGTTACAAATAATCAACTTGACGTTTCGGTCGCTTTTTATCTTCCGTGGTCTTGGGCACAGAGTTCAATAATATGTGTAGATCGAGAATACCAACAACATATCGAACTACAAGAAATGAATATTTAAGATCCACAGAACAAAACCTTGCCTTTGATGTATCATCGATGATTCTATTTATCATAATTAAAAAATATATTAACACGACAGTCGTACGAGTCATGTCATGTTAGTGTTTAAAATCTATTATTTTACTTGACGTGCTCATCTTTGGGTCACCAATTTACATATATTCATCAAATTTTAACTCAATCGGTCGAGTAGTTTCAGAGCAAATTGGCTGTGACAGACGGACAGACAGACAGACAGACAGACGCACGAGTGATTCTATAAGGGTTCCTTTTTTCCTTTTAAGGTACGGAACCCTAAAAAAAAACTGCCTACCCCGTGAGGGACTTAGCGTGAAGATAAATACACACACACACGTAAAATTTGTGCCCGTAAACCGACATTACAGACATATTTTTTGTAATTTGCAGGTGACAGAACAAGTGGTAGCAACCAGGAAGCCCAAACGGCGTCCCAGTAGACCCTCACCGCCGCGACCGCGCGTCACCACTTCTTAATTATAAACCACTTCTTTACTATGAGCATTACCTACTAATGTACACTTTATAACAAGAAATAATGCACATTGACCTCAGGAAGAGACGTCGGCTTATTTCGGATCTGTAGAGCGTTATCTTTTGCGCACCTTATCTATTTGACGACCATTTTGATCAAGTTTTGACCAATACCGGACTGCGGATGCTTACATAGGCAGTGTGCAGCAGAGATAACGCTCTATAAAGCCGAAACTGGCCGATTGTCACTTACATAGGCTCGATGTGCATTATTTCTTGATGAGCACTGTATTCGTAAATCATTTTAAGCATTTCTCAAGGTCATGTCACGAACCAAAAGACACGATTGAAATCAAACTATTTTGACCGCTTTTTCTTGAGGATTTTAAAAATCTCGGGTTGAGTTTGCCACGTGCTGTCACTAAAAACCAGAGTTATCGAATACAATTACATTGATTCTAAGTAGTGCCAGATAAAGCCGGTGCGGGGTCCGTAGCAAATGTAACTTAGGATATATTTTAAAGAAAAACGGAAAGAAAAATTTGACTTCAGACGAGACTCGAACTCGCGGCCTACTGGGAATCTAGTCCAGCCGCTCTTCCAACTGAGCTACCGAAGTCCTGCCCGATGAGGGTGAGTTCGAGTCTCGCCTGAAGTCAAATTATTCTTTCCATTTTTCTTTAAAATATATTTCACAAGCATTATAAAACAATAACTTAGGATGTAAATAAAACAGAACATTTACGAAAAGGAATCGAAAACAATATCAGGGTATTCCCGCTGTGAGTATTGCGGTATTGCCAACTTGCAACATAATAATATACCTATATAATTATAGTGTGGCCAAAATGTACGGCCTTATAGTTTCCGGCACGGAGGCATAACACCTCAGGCCTAAGGAGTGGTAGCGCATCTGCATTTTGACCTTGGTCTTTGTGTGGCTGTCTATAGGCTGCAGTCATCACTTAACATCAATGTGAACTGCATGCTTGTTTACCACTCCATGACATTAAAAAAAGTTTTACATATTTGTGGTATTTATTTGGGCACAAGCGCGGGGCCTCCCAAGGCGCGGGGCCCGTAGCATTTGCTGCCTCCTGCTTTAAGGCTCATCCGGCACTGATTCTAAGCGATCCATAAATCGGAGTGTAGAAAATATTTCTTCTAAGACCGTAAACCAACAGACATAGTCAATATTTCTTCATTTTTTGTTTTGAAATTTTGCTACGTTTCGCAATAATTATACAAAATGTCAATGGCCGCGGGAAAAAATGTACCTGCAGCCTGTGTGGAGCATTTGATTCATTTTTCATCATCACACAGTTGGTTTTGTAATAAAAGTTTTTCGTAATGAGTAAATTGACCTCATGCAATTTTGATAAATAAATAAATAAAAATAAATAAAATACGCTTACACTCACAGCCCCACAGTAGGTATAAACCTGTGTCGTGGGTGCCGTTGTACACATACAATACATACACAAACACTCAGACCCGAAACAAATATCTGTAGGCCATACAAACATTTGTCCCGGAGCGGGAATCGAACCCGCGACCCTTCGAATCAAACGGTCATCTCACACCGCTGGACTAACCGGGTCGTCAAATATCATATAATGTCACAAACATCAGTTAATCTAATGCTATTCTAAATATTTCGGTCCAAATTATCTGTAATATTACAAAATTAAATATGATAATAAATGCATTAATACTAATACTATTTCTAAATTTAATAAATTTAACGGTATAATCATTATAACTCATGCTATAAATTAGATTTAATTATTAACAATTATTATTTCTCTACGGTGTTTGTGAATTCTTATTAATGTTAATTACGAAAATAAATTACGAAGATATTATAATAAGGGATTATTAACAAAGATTTAAGTAAAAAATCCTAGACTTTTTGGTTGGTAAATGAAGTAATTTGAAAAGATCGTTTCACTTGTTTTCTAAGTATAGTTTAGTTAATTTAATATTAGACTAAATAATAGAAATGTAATACTTTTTTAATAGCTATATAAAGCTGGTATGATTAAAAAAAGGTAAAATCTTTGAAAAAGAAAGGTTTTTACTTGCTCCATACATAACTGTTCTTTACCTAAAATTCTAATTTCATGTATTTTTGAGGCATTCATTAAAAAAAAAGTTTTATTCTGTCAAATATTAAATTGAATAAACAAAAATCTATGTTATTAAGTGAATCCAATTGAAAGAATCTTATGAATTAATTAAATTCAATTAATTACACTTAAGGTAATAATAAGCTTTATTCTTCCACTAATAATAATAGACATGTAAGTTCTGTATTATTAATAATAGACCAATTACACATTTTATATTTACCGATTACGTTGGAAGTTAAATTCTGATCTTCCTCTCTTTCGCACTCCTTCTCCTCTAGTATTTCCATCTCTTTCAAAAGTCTAAGGAATAAGAATTTTACAAAAGAGTGATTTTGATAGATGTAGAATAATTTCCTCTTCTTGTATGAATATCTCGCCAAAGCTTTCGACACGGTATTTGTACCCATTTTGATGCAGAAGATTGAAAGTATCGGAATCAGAGGTGTCAATCTCAATTTTTTGAAAATTATCTAAGCGAGTGTACACAGCGGAATGGGTAGAAATTACGATCTCTGTAGCAAGGAGTGTACTGTCACTTACGGGGTGCCACAGGGGAGTGTTATTGGGTCGACGCTGTTTCTCATTTATGTATACGAGCTGGGTAACTCTCTCCAAAGGTAAAATCATCACCTTATCACCTTTGCAGATGACACTGTACTGCTGTTCAGTGTTTGTTGTTTCAAGTTTTTGAATGCGTTCAATCTGGGTTTGACATAGGGGCGAAGTGGCTTGAAAATAATGTACGAACTCTAAATACAGAAAAAACAAAATATGTTACATTTTCAAAGTACAAACAATTATCAAGCAATCTTCTAGAACATGTTTTGTGTTTTTTTTTTTTTATATTTGTAATGGGAATAAGTTCTTGACTAGTTTTGTATCTTTTGAAGTTGTTTGGTGTAACATTAGTGTCTTTTGTAAAATATTGGTACTATCCATGTGATATTCTCTTTACTGCGTAGTTCTTCCCTCTTGTGATTAAAGTCATCGTAAATTCCATTTTGGACACAAGGCACGTCCACACTGAGAGCCACGTTTACATAGAGCGAACAGTCTCGCGAGGCTGCTCGCTCTATGTACGTGGCTCGGGTATTGCGCGCAACCGAGCGCCCGAGCAATCTAGTGTCGGGCGCGTTCACACAGACTTAGCAGCCTCGCAAGGCTGCTCACTCATCTAAGTCCCTTACGGAGTAGGCAGAGAGGGTGGACCTAGATATCCCGATCATGATACATTTCTCTTGCTTCGTTTACGTTCATCATTCTCTTCATACATGCACGCCGATTCCTAAGACTCTTGGCCCCACCCTCAGACAGTACCTGACCTACCTTAGCTTTTTTAGATGTCAGGATTCAAAACGTTGCGTGTTTTGAAACAACTCAAAGAATAAGCGAAAAAAAGTATTTTAAAATGAATTTACGATGACAAATTAGAATAATTTTATAATTAAGATAATTATTGACTTATGACTTCGGTAACATTTCATTATGGATGTGTAGGGTCCACTACAGAAGTCACCACCTAGTGGAACACTGACAAAACACAAGTACTTGCCTAGTATGGAAGATGGCGTCTGGCTGTCCTGAATCGCACAATCGAAGTTTTCTCATAAATTACCCTATACATACAACTAATAATCATTGTGCCACGGCTCGCCAGGCAATATCAACTCGTCTGAGATGCGACCGCCAGTTGAAAAGTATTTTTAAACGAAGAAATTAATAAAATGTTACTAAAGTCAATTGAAATTTCTTCATTATTTAATAAAATGCAATATTTACTAAGAAATACTATTTATTATTCAATAAATTATTTATAATAAATAAAATAATCCCTTCTACTTCCTGTTAAACTATATTGTTGTTTTATTTGGGTTTCCTTTAATAATATGTGGCCATTCATATTTCATCTATAATTTATAAGGTTAACAGGCCATTACTGTTACGTTGGCCCGGTAGTGGCGTAATATTGGCCATACAGTGCTGTAGCTATAGGGAGGCGGCAGCGCCGTCCCGCAGCGGGTGCCACCCATTTGGGGGTGACATCTTCTCTTTAAATAAACAAAATTTCAGCTGTTTAGACGTGTAAGCGCAACGCAAAAATCACTTTCGCATTTATAATACCAGGAGGCGCCAGAGACAGAATTTGCTCGAATAGGAGAGCATAACGGTGGAGAATGGAGATATAAGATTTTTTTTTTATATGTCCATATAATAAAAGTGGCAAACAAGCGTGCAGTTCACATTAAATTAAAATTAAAAAGTTTATTTGTCACCAATACATATTAGTAGGTACTTACAGTTAAGTTTTAAGAAGTAGGATGTAAAAAAAAACAAAAAACAGTTCACTGTGGTGATCACTAGCATCTAAACTAGGCCGAGCCTGTATCTCAGATGCTAGTTCCTTCCTGTGATACACAATATTTGATACACAATATAGAAGAACAGAACATCTGATCTTGTTGAGCAAAACCACACTTAGGATAATTATTTTAACACATAATTATTACATAATTAACTTTAGGTTAGAAACAGTACAGACAACAATTAGTTTTGTTGACATTTTTCACATCTACCACATTGATGTTAAGTGTCAAAATGCAGATGTGCTGCCACTCCTGAGGCATTAGGTGTTATGCCTCTGTGCCGGAAATTACAGGACCGTACATTACCACCTGACCGGAACACGATAGTGCTGAACACTACCATTTAGCTGCAAGTATATTAGGTAATGCGGTGGTATCTACACCCGCGAGCTCCGTCACTGGAGCTCTACCACCAGTAAAAAAGATAAAAGATACAAAAAAAATATAGTAAATTTAAGAGTATTCCCTTTTTTTTGCTTATCCGCTCCGGGTGCCACCCTTATTAGCTACGCTACTGCCGTGTATGAATTCGCACATTCTCGAGTTAGGTAGAATAAATTATAGATTTGGTTGGAAAATGTTTTAATTTTTCATACATATCAATACATTTTATCGATCAATCACAGTCTAGCTCTAATCCAGGCAGCAAAGGAGGTGACTCTAGCATAACCTGCCGGCGCGCCTGCCTCACAGCCGCGGGCCGCTCCGAATGACGTCACGCCAATCTGAAATAGGGTAGACAGAGTTTAACCTCTTTGATTTTGTTTATGTAAAGAAAATGGCAAACAAGCATGCAGTTCACATTGATGTTAAGTAATAAGTGCAGCCTCATCTCATGAAATGGTAGGAGCAAAATGGCCAAGCCACGTATTTTGCCTCAAAAGTGTAGTTTGTAATGTGCTGCATCTCCCGGCATATTACCGAACTCCCACCAGTGGTATACTTCCAGAAAATGGAAATAGCCCAATAGCAGAGATAAAGGATAATACATCTTTATCTCTGTTAGCCGAGTATCTGAACCTCAACGTAGCAGTAGCTGGTACCACTAGACTTATAATGGCAACCCTTGATACGTCCCCACGTACTGATGGGCACGAGTCTCTCCCCCTCTTGGGTGGCTTGAAGGTTACTCCACCACGCTCCAATGCGGGTTGGTGGAGATACGGGTTAGTGGCCAACCCGCTGTCGGATGTTTTCAATTGCTATCGACATATAGATAGCAGTCATTGTGCCAAGGTACAATGACTGCTATCTATCTATATGTCGATAGCAACCGGGACCGACGGCTTGACGTGCCTTAAGCATCACACACCCGACCGCGCCGTATCGCTGAACCGAGTAGATGGCTTCCGATATACACTAGCCGCGGGGCCCTGCGCATACTGATTGAAATATTCTTAATATATATAAATTACGTGTCACAGCGTGTGTCCGGGATGGACTCGCAAACTACTTAACCGATTTTAATCAAACTGCACACCGTGTACGGTATGGTCCAACTTAAGAGATAGGATAGGTTACATCTCAATTTATAGTCACAATATTATTATAGTACCGAAATTGTACACCCGTACAAAGCCAGTGCAGGGGTGCGACCGCCTGTCGAAATTGCTGTTGGCATTGTCTTTGCTGTCAAATTTTCAGGTCTATTTGTAGCTCTTTTATAAGTAGTATTGATAATCCGATTGACGTTCCCGCTTTCGTAGGAGATAAACAAGCGATAATGGTAGATTATTTAGATTATTGTTATTTAGTTAAAGTAAAAATCGACTTTAAAATTTGACAGCAATGACAATGACGACAGCAATGTCGATAGGCGGTCGCACCCCGGGTCGCTAGTAGCTTATATTTCTGAAATATTTAGTTTAGTACTCCAAATAGAAAAAAACAGATCCCAGTACTAACCAGCACTTTCTGCCCCCCACTAGTAATAGCGAGTGGACCGCCCGAATCCCCTCCACAGGTTCCAACCCCTCCAGCTCCACTGGTACAAATGGTGGAAGATCGTACCACGAAGTACCCGTATGTCCTCCGGCAGACCAGGTTGGTGATGACTTGAAGGTTGACGTGGCTCTTGAACTGGTTGGTTGTTATGCCAACAGCTGTGGACAGATGTTTTATAGTTAAAACTAGCTGTTGCCTGCGGCTTCGCCCGCGTGGATGTTGTTTTATAATCCTGAATATTCTATAAACCTCACGGAGCCCGAGACCTTTCCAACGAATGCAAAACCGTGGAAATCGGTTTGTGCGTTCTGGAGTTATAGCGTCAGGTAGGAAGACCCGACTTATTTTTATATTATAGAAGATAAAGTGTGTGTCAGCTCCGATGCACGACGGAAGTTCAGGGTCATAATATACAGCCAACCGGACCTCGACCGTTTTTTTTATGTAGTGGAAGTGGCAAACAAGCATGCAGTTCACATTGATGTTCAGTGATGACTGCAGCCTATAGACACCCACACAAAGACTAAG
Organism: Macrosoma leucophasiata; assembly: GCA_036365455.1. NCBI lineage: Eukaryota > Metazoa > Arthropoda > Insecta > Lepidoptera > Hedylidae > Macrosoma > Macrosoma leucophasiata. Next base: position 7,627,693 of record JAWQUS010000029.1, read on the forward strand.
GTCAAAATGCAGATGCGTTACCACTTTTGAGGCCTAAGGTGTTATGCCTCTGTGCCGGAAATTACAGGGCCGTACATTACCACCTGACCGGAACACGATAGTGCTGAATACTACCATTTAGCGGCAAGTATATTAGGTAATGCGGTGGTGCCTACACCCGCGAGCTCCGTCTGGAGCTCTACCACCAGTGAACCGTGAACCTTACTCGGTGTGCGGTGCGGAGATCGCAAGTTTTCTTGCCGTTGCCGCATGAAGCCAATGAATGAAAATAATGAATTACTTTAAACAAAAATGACTACTATGCAAGTATTTGTTATGATAACAGTTACTTTGTTTGCGTAAATGGAACCAAAATCTAGAATGTATCTACAATTATCATTTAAGGAAGGTTAGACCTCACACACATAGATAAACCTATAATTGTTTTATGTGTGTCTCTGCATGTAACACCCTAATATGTAAGATTGTTTGTAATAAAATAAACAAATTAAAAAAAAAAATCAAAGCGCTGATCGTATTGTATGAGAGTTACATTTTCTATAAATACATGATCAGCCGAAGACGTATCGTTGGAACGTGACGACCCCATCATTATATTATTTCAAAATTGAAATTAAATATGTGTGTGTGTGTGTTTGTGTGCGTCTGTATGTATGTGTGTATGCCTATATGACGTATGATGATGAAGAAAAAAAGAAGAAGAGCGGCACGTTCTATCACAAGTATTATTATCATCAAAAAAGGTCCAAATATGTACTGTTAAAACTTTGTACCATACATACATTGTAAGAGAAAATAAGGATTTTTATTTAATTTTTTGAAGATGAATTACTTTATTATTCGTATGTTGAATTCGTTTAAATTATCTACATACAGTCGGAAATCCTGCCGAAGCCGGAGGCCTGCGCCCACGTGCCAGCGAAATTGTTGTTCAACATTGTACCAGACGGCAACTCAATGTTCTGGATCGCATCTGAAAATTAAACAAACATTAAATAGCTCCACCTAGCGGAAATTATAAACAACATCTTTTTAGCAATTGGTTTTACGGTCATGGATTCAAGTCATTTTATGTGGGCCCGTTCATTGTGGCAGTCTTTGGGGAAGGCCTTGGGCATCACTGATCTATACTTATATTATAAAGAGGTAAGATTAGATTTTTTGCCTCAATAGCCTAGTGGTAGCAGGCCACTACTACTAATGAAATGCTATTGTCAATCAACTCGTATTTGAATTCATCTCTGACGTTCTAACCAAAAATCCACAAAACTGTAAACAAACTTCACGGTAAATAGACACGCAGAGTGCGAAGAAAGAAATAGTATATCTTTACATAATTACATGGTTGCAGAGGCCCAGGAAGACCAAGACTGACCCACCATGACAAAATAGATCGAGTTCTGTCTGATGGTGGGGTCAAAAGTCTTAGGAATCGGCGTGCATGTATGAAGAGAATGATGAAGGTAGATGAGACACGAGAGGTATGTCAGAACCGGGATATCTGGCGCTCTACACTCTCTGCCTATCCCGTTAGGGACCTGGCGTGAAGATACATACATACATAATTTTTTTACAATTTTTATCTGTCTGTCTGTCCGTTTGGCGGGGCTAATCTTGGGAACGGCTTTACCGATTTTGACGGGACTTTCACTGGCAGATAGCTTATGTAACAAGGAGTAACTTAGGCTACTTTTATACTAGCTGCGCCAACGACTTCCTCCGGGTAGATACTGAACAATCATATTTTTTCTCATGTGGACGAAGTTGCGGGCACAGCTAGTTAAATAAATAAAATTTAATAAATCGAAGCAACAAAATTAAATTTCAATACTTACTTGTGTATCCAACGAAAGGTACAACAATGATAGCAATATCATTGCTAGCAGTACTAGGACTGTAGTTCTGGTGCATCGTGACATCAGTCGTCTCTATCCTCGTCCCGCCACTGAACAGCAGGATAGATCCGAGGATAACAGTGAAACTGTTCGCTTGATTCCTGCCGTCGAACCAGCAGTGAGCTGCTGTTATCAGGCGCGTGTTGCTGAGGAGAGATGAGCTGCATACTGAGGTGCCCTGTGCCATGCTGATCAGAAGGCCGGCCTGTGGAGAATTTTGGTTTCATTGACTCAGTAGATTGTGATCAGTAGGCGGCATTGGTCGGTCTGTGGAGGCGGCGTTGGCCGGCCTGTGGAGGTGGTAATAGCCGACCTGTGTAGGCTGCGTTAGCCGGCCTGTGGAGGTGGCAATGCCGGCCTGTGGAGGCTGCGTTAGCCGGCCTGTGGAGGTGGAAATGCCGGCCTGTGGAGGTGGCCATGCCGGCCTGTGGAGGCTGCGTTAGCCGCCTATGGAGGCTGCGTTAGCCGTCCTGTGGAGGTGGTAATAGCCGGCCTGTGAAGGCTGCGTTAGCCGGTCTGTGGAGGTGGTAATAGCCGGCTTGTGGAGTCTGCGTTAGCCGGCGTCGAAACAGTTGTTATCCCGGAAAAATGTTCCTGTGGGATGCCATGGGATGATTTGATGAATTTCCACAGGTTACGCAAAAAGCGACCTACACGCGGGCGGAGCCGCGAGCAACAATGTAATGGAAGTGGCAAACAAGCATGCAGTTCACATTGACGTCAAGTGATGACTGCACCCTATAGAAAAACCCAAGCAAAGATCAAGATCAAAATGCAGATGCGTTAGTTGCGTTACCCCTCCAGAGGCCTAAGGTGTAATGCCGCTGTGCCGGAAATTACAGGGCCGTACATTACCACCTGATCGGGACACAATAGTACGGAACACTACCATTTAGCGGCAAGTATATTAGGTAATGCGGTGGTGCATACGAAACTTTTTTATATTGCGGCACAGCTCTTATAATAATACATTTGAATGTCGCCCACGCCACCCCTCCTCCAAAAATCCGCCCTTTCCCACTCATAATCCTACTTTATTTTTTTATTATTTATTACTTCCTTACTTTTAATATTATAAATGCGAAAGTAACTCTGTCTGTCTGTCTGTTATGTTTTCACGTCCAAACGACTGAACCGATTTTAATTAAATTTGGTACAGAGATGGAGCTGACTTTGAAAAAGAACATAGGCTACTTTTTGACATCCACGCGGGCGAAGCCGCGGGCAACAGCTAGTATCTTCATAAGGCTAGACATATTATTATCTCTTGTACTGAAATGATAATTTATCATTTATTAATTAACACTTATCATATAATACCTTAATCATTTATGACGATCAGTAATTAGGGTGACACTTACGAAAATAACAGGATGTTATTATGAGTCTTCCTGATGATAGAGCTCCATTGGAGGAGCATAATTATGATAAACTAGCTGTTGCCCGCGGCTCTGCCCGCGTGTACTAAACTCATAGAATCACCCCAGGTACTAAATAATTTTATTTTTCATATTATTTTAAAGAAAAATGGAAAGAAAAATTTGACTTCAGGCGAGACTCGAACTCGCGGCCTACTGGGAATCTAGTCCAGCCGCTCTTCCAATTGAGCTACTGAAGTCCTGCCCGATTTGTCAAATCTTGCCTTCACATTTATTGCCTAACTAGCATTGTGGGCAATAGATGGCGCTGCTGCTACCATAAAGCAATGCAATAAATGTGAAGGAAAGATTTGACAAATCGGGCAGGACTTAAGTAGCTCAATTGGAAGAGCGGCTGGACTAGTTTCCCAGTAGGCCGCGAGTTCGAGTCTCGCCTGAAGTCAAAATTTTCCTTCCATTTTATTAAAATAAAATATATTACACAAGCATGTGTTAATGCGAAATAATATGAAACATTTATTTTTCATGTTTTTATTCTACCACTTTGTTGGCTTATTTAAAGTGTATACTTGTGCCAAATTTCAAGTCTCTGGAACCAATAGATTTTGCGATAAGCCATCGACGGACAGACAGACAGACAGACAGACGGACATGGCGAAACTATAAGAATTCCTTGTTTACTACGGAACCCTAAAACATGATTTCCATAATGTGTTATCATAATTTCAGCTGCAACACGTCCACTACTGGACTATACCCAAAAAAAAAGGGGGAAGAATAGGCTATAATCGCTACGCTTGACATGAGGCTTGGCAAGTTTAATCACGGGACGCTAATGCACATTTTATTATTGCCGTATCTGGAATGCGGGGACCGAATCGCTTTTTCAATTGAAAACTGGGTAAAACTGCACTAGCGAGTAAATTTTCCTCTGCTAGTGAGGTCATCACGTCCATACGCCTCAGTGTATATCAAAAAGCACCTCAAACGTTTTAGTAGTTTTGAAGCAAATTGACTATGAAACGGAACCGTGAAATACAATAATTTTCAATCTGATACTAGATTAAACCGAGGACCCTAGGTCACATTACTACTATGCCTCCGAGACATGGCAGAACATAGAGCAATACGGGCCACCGACTGTGGCGTACCGGAGGGGAGTAGCCATAGAGTTTATACCGACTTAAAAGAGTCTGTCATTTTTTGCGAGGGGAAATACGTGTGACTTACACACACACATTACAAAAATCGTCTAATACTACGAAACTCACATGTTGACTTTAAAATACATAAACAATTTCAAGCACACATTTAAACATGTAGGCGACAGGCATAGAAACACTTGCGCTTGTACTTTGACAGAGGGGAAAGCCTGCATATGGCTACTTCCCTCCGGTTCACCGCGGCCGGTGGCCCGTGTTGCTCTATGTGGCAGACATAACTCCATAAATATATTAAAATACTTACCGTATAAGGAAATTCTCCCAAGGCCGCGGGAGATCCTCCAACTATCCTCGACCCATCAAAATCTATGGCCGCCTCAGCCTGTTTGATCCTCGCGGCCTCAGCGAAACCCACGGTCTCATGGTAGTATTGCTGTATAGGCTCATATCCTATAGCTGAGGACACTAAACACAACAAAACTAGTAGTTTCATGATCAACGTGGATTTGACGATAAGCTTTGGACAAGTCTATTTATATAAAGATTTTGTAGTGATGTATGCCTGACATTTTTTTTTCAAGGGTGCGTCCGTCTATCGACTTTGCTGTCGTCATTGTAATTTCTGTCAAGTTTTCATGACAATTATCACTTTAAGAGCAATAGCAGTCATCTAAATAATCTATCATTATCGCTTGTTTATCACCTACGAAAGCAAGAACATCAGTCAAATTACGACTGCTGCTTTTAAGGGAGCTACAAATTGACATGAAAAATTGACAGCAATGACAATGACGACAGCAATGTCGAAAGGCGGACAGCTGATTAAGAAAATATTGGACTTGGTGTTGGTTAAGGAATTGGAACAATCATTTTAGATTTTTTGCAACTGGTGGTACTAGGGAGGAAGTCTCTGTACACGAATAGTTTTACTGGTGGTAGAGTCCCAGCGTAGGAGCTCGAGGGCGTAGGAACCACGGCATTACCTGATCTATCTGCCGCCAAATGGTAGTGTTCAGCACTATCGTGATCCAGTTAGATTTTAAAAGATTTTACGGTTAGATAATAGATTAGATTACTGGTGGTAGAGCTCCAGTAACGGAGCTTGGGGGCGTAGGCACCACCGCATTATCTAATATACTTGCCGCTAAATGGTAGTGTTCAGCAGCACTATCTGTGAACTGCATGCAAGTTTGCCATTTCCGTTACAAAAAAAAAATAATATGACCCCGTAATAATGGTTTAAGGTTGGTGAAGGTTTTGATCACCGAGACAAAACAACTTCACTATGGCAACGCATATGTATGTCTATTGACCTCTGGTTATTGTGTAAATATCTATAAGCTGCAGACATACTAAACTTCTCTGTCACGTGTACTGCAACTGCTTGTTTGCTCCACACTCTCTGGCTACCACGTAAGGGACCTGGCGTGAAGATACATACATACATAACTGCTTATTTTGTCATTACATTAAGAAAATGCTAAAGTTATAACTTTTTAAAACTCAAAACTCAAACTCAAAAATTTATTCAATCACTTGGAAATAATAGGATTTGCTTGTGATAGGTCAAATTACAGAATTAAAAATTAAAGCGAAAAACAACTGATACGTTGATTAATATGTCAAAGTAAACGAAATAAAATAAACAATGGTCTAAAAATACTTAATAGTAAAAATAAACATTGTTTTTTGATTTGGATAACATATAAAAATCTAGTTACATCACTTTAAAATATTAACAAAGATTACACTCGTAATAATAGATTATCGTTTTGATTGAATTGTTTGTAAAAACTGTATTACACGTGTTGTTTGTTATATCGAACTTATAACATAGTTCGTACATTTGCTATAGCTTCACGCCCGTGTCTGTCTGACATCGCGACATCTTAGGAGAAAGTAGACTTAGGAAAGGCGTTAGGAGAGGTTATCTATCATTGTTGAGTTGTACACTCAACCAGGCTGCCGGGAGTGGACTGAGAGGCGCGGGGACACTGGACCTACCTAGATCCTAGACCCGGTGTCTAGGATTCCCGCCACATTGTCGGCCACGCATCGCCTTTGCGCACGGCTGCGCTCGCGCATATTTCTTACTAGCTGTTGCCCGCGGCTACGCCTGCGTGGATGTCGTTTTATGAATAACTAAGTAGCCTATGTTCTTTCTCAAAGTCAGCTCTATCTCCGTACCGAATTTCATTAATATCGGTTCAATCGTTTGGACGTGAAAAGGTAACAGACAAACGGACAGAGTTACTTTCGCATTTATAATATTAAGTAAGGATTACCTTTAATTCTTAAACTTTGTACGTTACTTTGTACTTTGTTAGTTACGGTTAAATTATGATAATGATAAATTATGTGGTAGAGTTCGAGGGTGTAGGTGTAGGCAACACCGCATTAGCTAATCTATTTGCTATTACCAGCTATCTAATGGTAGTGTTCAGGTATATCGTGTTCCTGTTAGATGGTAATGTATGGTCTACCGTGACATAACAGCTAATGTCTAAGGGGTGGCAGCGAATCTGCATTTTGATCTCTGGTGTTTGTTTGTGTAGAAGTCTATAGGCTGCAGTCATCACTTAACATCCATGTGAACTGCATGCTTGGTTATCCTCCTACACCTCCGTTATAAAACAAACTGTAGTACTATTGGGATTTTCTTCATTTTCTGTAAGTTTGCCAGTGCCACGGAGTTTGGTAATGTACTCAGAGTTAGCAATAGGCTCGCTATATTATATGAGACAAAACGTAATAGGCAAATCGTCTGTGTTTGCATATATGCTTAAATGCATGGTGCGCTAGAATGTATGGTGCATGTATAGTAAAGAGTAATTTGACAAACAAACGTATTTTCTTTTTAAGATGTTAATATAGATCTATAAATTTTAATTTGCGTATCGTTATATGCTTTGTCATATTTACTATCTGTATGGATTAAGTATGTACGTGTTACAGATTTTGATGATTGATATATTTAGCTCACGAATCTTCATACAAACCTCATTAATAATACCTATTTGGTTAAAACTTGCATAAGTTCCTTTCTAGGTAATGAAGGTGGCAAACAAGGCATGCAGTTCACATTGATGTTAAGTGATGACTTCAGCCTATAGAAATCAACATGAAAACCAGATGTCAAAATGCAGATGCGTTACCGCCCCTGAGACCTTAGCTGTTATGTTTTTATGATAGTTATAAAAACGTAAACACCCACGACTTGCCGGTTACGTTTTGGCCCATGTAACAGGTGGCGAACCTGTTGCCATCTCCGGGCACATTACCAAACTTCGAGGTACTGGGGAACTTCCAGAAAATGGAAAAATCCCAATAGAAGCAGAGATAAAGGTTAAAACCCTTTATGATAGTTATGACGGGGCCATACATTACCATCTAACCAGAACAGGAAAGTGCTGAACACTACCACTCGGCGACAGGTAGATAAGGTAATGCGGTGGTGCTTACGCCTTAGAGCTCCTTCACTGGGACTCTACGTTCCAACTAAGAGGACAAAATATTTGGTAAAAATTGCTAGAATACTTTTTATTAAAAAGAAATGATCAATGTCTGATATAATTAAAAACGCTATCTTTTCCTGACACCTCGAAATATTATCTTTGTTTAGGCATACGATGTGGACCCAAATTGAGACACCTTTGGACGGTGTGTAAAAAAACAGCTTGTAAACTAAAATTACAGTCTAAAGAAAACAAACGTGTAAACTATGTTTAAGACGTAACTGACGTGGATTTATCATCATCCGCTAGATGGCGCTATTCCGAAATAGTAATAAGTTTCTTATGTTTTTTACTAGATGGCGCTATTGTACAAATTAAAAAACATAATTCTTAAAGTTCTTTATTGGTGATACATTAAATACAATTATTTTAAAAATAGGCGACAGCTGGCCTTCCACCTTCATCTTCGCACTTATACATATTACTTAAATAAAAAAGCAAATGGATCTTTAAGTTTAAAAAACGATAAGCGTGCCTTTGTTCAGGGATCGAATGACGCAACTCGGCCTTAAAATATTCGATTTTATTAGGCAAATGTGCCATTACAATAAAATTCCTTCGAACCGTGTTTCAAAAATACTACCTACTCCCGAGTGTAATCCACAAAATGCGTGGATATACCACTAGATGGCGTTATGATCATAGGTAGTTTCTTGTATGTGTTAATAGATTGCGCTATTACCCAAAATTTAAGGACGTAGTTCTTAAAGCTACATATTTTTGCACTAATTCACAAACGAGCTCGAATCCAGGAGTCAAATGCCGTGACTCTGGCGAACCCAGCCGGAAGCCCCACCTGGCAGCCGCGCGGGGACCCGAAAGACGTGATGCCGATCTGTGGAGGAATTTGAAGTTCAAACTTTGTTATATTGTCTAAAGTTTAAAGAACAAAAGGTGATGTACTGGATTTCGTTTCCTTTTGAATATTTTTAGTGGTGGTAGAGCTCCAGTGACGGAGCTCGCGGGCATAGGCACCACCGCATTACCTAATACACTTGCCGCTAAATGGTAGTGTTCAGCACTATTGTGTTCCGGTCAGGTGGTAATGTACGGCCCTGTAATTTTTGGCACAGAGGCATATCACCTTAGGCCTCAGAAGTAGTAACGCATCTGCATTTTGACCTCTGGTCTTTGTGTGGATGTCTATAGGCTGCAGTCATCACTTAACATCAATGTAAATAGCATGCTTGTTTGCCACTTTCGTTACATAAAAAAGTCAAATACATACCAGCACCCGATCCGCTCCACTCCTTACAGTAAGGGGGCCCCCGGAATCCCCCCCACAAGTACTCCTGCCGCCGGCTGTGTTGACGCAAAGAGTTGAAGCCACCACTATCGAACTGCCGAACGTTTGTCTGCAGATAGCGTTAGTGGTGACTTGCAGGTCTACTTGGCTCTGAACTTGATTGTTGGGGATTCCTGAGTCTGGAAGAGGACACAAAATTAGCCAATAATTTTTAAACTGGAGGAAGAGATACTCAAAATATTCACTAGATAGATACATTGACTGATATGTGCTAAATATAGAGCAACATCGGAGGGAAGTACCCATATGCAGGCTTTCCCCTCTGTCAAAGTACAAGCCCAAATGAGCCTATACCTGTCGCCTAGATGTTTATGCGTGAAATTGTTTCTGTATTTGTTAAAGTCAAGGTGTGAGTGTCGTAGTAATAGACGATTTTTGTAGTGTGCGTGTGTGTCGCACGTATTTCCCCCCGCAAAAAATGACAGAGTGTTTTGCATTGGTAATACACGCTATGGCTACTCCCCTCCGGTCCGCTGCGACCGGTGGGCCGCGTTGCTCTATAGTGCTAAAGTACTAGACGGGATATTCCCCTTGGTAGCATGGTGCCAGTTTTTTTGCTTTCCATTCCTATAGTAGGATCCCACTGCAGAATCATTTCGTCCATCCAAGTGGCAAACAAGCATGCAGTTCACATTGATGTTAAGTGATGACTGCAGCCAATAGAGACCCACACAAAGACCAAGGTCAAAATGCAGATGCGTTACCTGAGGCCTAAGGTGTTATGCCTCTGTGCCGGAAATTACAAGGCCATACATTACCACCTGACCGGAACACGATAGTGCTGAACACTACCCTTTAGCGGCAGGTATATTAGGTAATGCGGTGGTGCCTACGCCCGCGAGCTCCGTCACTGGAGCTCTACCACCAGATATGCTGCAAACCTAATTTCAATTTCAATGAATTAGTTAATAGTAATAACGTCCTCCAGACCGAACTTCGGTCTCGGCGGCCAATCTCAACGGAGACTAGCCAACTGCGCGGGAGATATTGTAGTGTACAAGTGCATGCGCAAACACAGGTGCACTCTCTATTCCCTCACTCTCATAGCTCGATGGGACGACATCCGATACGACCGGAGAGAAATCGGGCGCAAGACCGACGGCTTTACGTGCTCTCCGAGGCACGACCACACTCCGGGGTACTACTGGGAATTTCCTCACAAAAAAACCCAATAACAGATTTTTTCCAAACGGGTGATCGAACCCAGGACCTCAGGCTTCACCATCGCGATTGCGACCACTGAGCCAACGAGGCAGTTAACCTCATTAATTAGATATGTTCTAATCACGGTGTCGGGACTCGACTCATCGCCCCCTACTGCGCCCCCTACTGCAGTCAGTCAACCCAACAATGGCCGCATTCCAATGTGGCAGTAGTAGATGTAAGAAAGAAAGACCGCTACTGCGATCGCCAATCTAGTGGATTTTTACTGGTGGTAGAGCTCCAGTGACGGAGCTCGCGGGCGTATGCACGACCGCATTACCTAATATACTTGCCGCTAAATGGTAGTATTCAGCACTATCGTGTTCCGGTCAGGTGGTAATGTATGGCCCTGTAATTTCCGGCACAGAGGCATAACATCTTAGGCCTCAGGAGTGGTAACGCATCTGCATTTTGACCTTGGTCTTTCTGTGGGTGTCTATAGACTGCAGTCATCACTGAACATCAATGTGAACTGCAAGATTACTTGCCACTTCCATTATGTAAAAAAAAATCCGCATGCCAAGCGAGGCGATTATAACAGTTCCCCCCTTATGAGGAGGCTTTGGTCCATAAGTTTGGTGAAATCTGCCTACTGCTATGATGATGTAGAAATTCTATTAAGCATTATTAACGCAAAGATCTTGATAACAGTATGTATGTCCTAGTAAGTATGTATGTCTTCACGCCAGGTACCTAACGGGGTAGGCAGAGAGTGTAGAGCGCCAGATATCCCAGTCCTGACAAACCTCTCGTGCCTCGTCTACCTTCATCATTGTCTTCATACATGCACGCCGATTCCTAAGACTTTTGACCCCACCATCAGATAGAACTCGACCTATTTGGTCATGGTAGGTCAGTTTTGGTCTTCCTGGGCCTCTGCAACCATTGATAACAGTAATCAATGAATAAACAGATAATTATGATAAGATATATAAAATAGATATTCTTTATCATAAAATTGATAATTGAGACAGAGTTTATAATAAACCCTTGAAAATAGGCCAAGACTGGTACTAGTAGCTAGTGACGAAGTTCAAGATTAAAGGTTAGGTTTTATATTTAACTATGGTGGTAAACAAGAATGCCCATTTGGCCCCGTAATAACTATACAGAGACATAACAACTTTTTTTTATGTCATGAAACTGGCAATAAAGCATGCAGTTCATATTGATGTTCATTTTATTTTTTATGTTTATTTTCTTAGAAGAACCAGCACATTTAAATCTAGATAAGTACAAGTAATTGTTATTTATTATTACATCATTTATGTGTTCCCACAAATAGCTAAGTAACACTTGTTTGTTGAAACTTACAGCAAGTTTGTTTTATATTATTTCGCATTAACACATGCTTGTGAAATATATTTTATTTTTAAAGAAAAATGGAAAGAAAAATTTGACTTCAGGCGAGGCTCGAACTCGCGACCTACTGGGAATCTAGTCCAGCCGCTCTTCCAATTGAGCTACTGAAGCCCTGCCCGATTTGTCAAATCTTTCCTTCACATCTATTGCATTGCTTTATGGTAGCAGTAGCGCCATCTATTACCAACTATGCTCTTTAAAAATAAAATATATTTCACAAGCATGTGTTAATGCGAAATAATATAAAACAATTATTAAGGGTAAAAGCGACTTCTTTACGATATTCAATAAACTGAAAAGTCTATTATATCGGTTGCCTAACTAGCATAGTTGGTAATAGATCGCGCTACTGCTACCATAAAGCAATGCAATAGATGTGAAGGAAAGATTTGACAAATCGGGCAGGGCTTCAGTAGCTCAATTGGAAGAGCGGCTGGACTAGATTCCCAGTAGGTCGCGAGTTCGAGCCTCGCCTGAAGTCAAATTTTTCTTTCCATTTTTCTTTAAAAATAAACTTTACAGCAAGTTTCTTTTTATGTAATGTAAGTGGTAAACAAGCATGCAGTTCACATTTATGTTAACTGATGACTGCAGCCTATAGACACCCACACAAAGACCAGAGGCCAAAATCCAAATGTGTTACGATTTCTGAGGCCTAAGGTGTTATGCCTCCGTGCCGAAAATTACAGAAATAATGCGGTGGTGTGAGCTCCATGATTGGAGCTCTACCAGTGAATGATAGTATAAACACTTACTGTCCCTGGTTGCGCCGTACCCTGCGGCAGATGCCCATACGCCATTGAAGTCATTGTTAAGCATGCTCGACGGTAGCACCACTCGGTTGATTGTGTCTGAACATATGAATATATAAATACGCTGACACTTACAGCTAGAGGTGTTCGTTATATTATAAAGCTGATTTTGATAAAGGAGATGTTGCGAGCTCGGCTCTGCGGTGTTACCGCCTATCTGTATTGCTGCTGACATTGTCTTTGCTGTCAAATTTTCATGTCGATTTGTAGCTTCTTTAAAAGTAGTATTATCAATTGTATATTTTGTACATAAAAATAGGATTAAGTTGTAAATGTGGTCGTTCTTGGTGATAAATGTAAATATTGTATATGTTATATATATTCACTCAAACTAACTGTGTGTTAAAATAGTCTAACATTTGTGTTATTTTCATATACAGTTAAATTTGTAACGCTGTTCATTTTTTTTCGTATCGCTGTATATTTTCTTGAATTCAGACGTGATGCTGGCAGGTATGCCTCCTGGCGGTTGCCATTAAGGAAAAAAAAAAAAGTAGTATTGATATTCTCGTTTTCGTAGGTGATAAACAAGCGATAATAGTTTAACATTTCGATTATTGTTATTTAGTTAAAGTAAAAATCGACTTTAAAATTTGACACCAATGACAATGACGACAGCAACGTCGATAGCAGGTCGCACCCCAGGTTCGTATACGTCCTCAAAAAATGGGTAAATTAAAGAAGAATCCGAAAAAAATACAATTAATTTATTCAAGAATATATTTTAGAGCTACAACCACATTTAATTCAAACGATTTTATCATTTTCAACCATGTTCAACATGGCGGCGATACAGCCGACGTTTGGGATCTATCAATTTTGACAGTATTTAGAAAATATTACTTTTTTTCTCCAAGTACTATATAATCAAACAACAAATTATAAAATGAAAATTTCAAAATGACACATCGCCCGCCATATTCGCCATGTTGGTTTTGAGTTGCAATTCTAACTGCAAACAATGTTTTGTAACTGCAAACAAAGCTAAATAAGTGCAAATATCCAGTAAAAAACCGTTTTATATATCGATTTTGCCTGTTAATGATATTGTGTACAATACATGGCCGGAGGTCCATACATTTTTGCAACATCTCCTTTGATAAAGTAATACAATATTTATTAATAATCAATTAACATATAGCGGCCCGCCCCGGCTTCGCGCGATTGCAATGTTACCTACCCTCTCCTATTCATCTTAGCGTGATGTTATATAGCCTAAAGCCTTTCTCGATAAATGGGCTATCTAACGCTGAAAGAATTTTTCAAATCGGACCAGTAGTTCTTGAGATTAGCGCGTTCAAGCAAACAAACAAACTCTTCAGCTTAATAATATTTAAAAAAAGTAAGTACAGATTATTATTATTTTTATTTTATTTATATACTAAAAGTGGCAAACAAGCATGCAGTTCACATCGATGTTAAGTGATGACTGCAGCCTATAACTGCATACTTTTTTATATGTTATGGCATCGCTATTACGCATATTGCCAGTGTCAAGTAAAACGATATTTCGTGTTCGTATTAAAAAGCGTAAAAGTCAGAGTCCGTCAGTCAGAGTCAGTAATTCGATTAAAGCGATGGCTACTTTACCAGAACCATTTACAATGAAGTTTTGGAGGCAACCTGAAAGAACGTGTTTTCGCACTATTATTCTATTTCACTATACACGGGGACTGTAATACGCCTATATTAAACAAAATGCCATCATCTTTATTTAATATAACTTAACCAAATACGGGTACACCAAGAAAATAAAATAAAATAAGAGCACCACACGCCTCTTTCAAGGTTCCCGCCAAAACTCAAACTGCATACTTGTTAGCCACCTTCATGACATAGAAAAATAGGTTTAATCTAGGAATGACAGATTCTTGAAATGACCGATTCTACAAGTGATTGATTCTAGAAATTACCGATTCTAAGTGTTCAAAGAATACTTACTTGAAAAATTAACCCAACTCAGCCCAATGACAGCGACATCGTTGTTCAATGTGTCCATATTATATCCAGCGTGGACATCTACGCTTGCAGTACTAATCCTAGTTCCACCATAGAAGAGCGTAGTACTACCGAGTACTACTACAAATTGTCTGGCTTGCGAGCCCCTGGTTCTCCAACAGTGGGCCGCGGTGACGGCCCGGGTGTTGCTGAGCAGAGAGGAACCGCACACTGAGGTCGCGCCAGTGGTAAGAGTAATCACTAGGCCTCCCTGTAGTAACCAAATTTTTTTTAAGTGTTTTAATCATAGAGCAACCCGGGCCACCGGCCGCGGCGGACCGGAGGGGAGTAGCCATATGCAGGCTTTCCCCTCTGTTGAAGTACAAGCACAAGTGCGCCTATGCCTGTCGCCTAGATGTTTAAATGTGTGCATGAAATTGTTAATGTATTTGGTTTGAGTTTCGTAGTAATAGGCGATTTTTGTAGTGTGTGTCTCTCGTATTTCCCCCCGGAAAAATGAAAGACTGTTTTGCATCGCTAATAAACGCTATGGCTACTCCCCTCCGGTCCGCCGCGACCGGTGGGCCGTGTTGCTTGGTTTCGAAATACGTAACTTCAAGCCTGTAATCCCCGAAGGGGTAGGCTGAGGTAAATGCATGCATTCAATCATACAAGCAAACACCCACGATTCGCTAGTTACGTTCTGGCCCATTCTGGCCCATGTAACAGGTGGCGAGCCTATTGACATCTCCGGGCACATTACCAAACTTCCAGGTACTGAGAAATTTCCAGAAAATGGAAATTACCAATAGAACCAATGATAAAGGACTTTACACCATTATCTCTGATAACCCCCTACCCGGGAATCGAACCCAGAACCTCAGCGTAGTAGTAGTGGCCTGCTACCACTAGGCTACCGAGGCAGTTATGTCATATTCTGCCCTAAGGGCATCTTTAGGGAAGACTTTGTCCAGCAGTGGACGTCAATCTACTAGATGGATGGTGGGTCGTCACGTCCCGACACAATAATTTATTTTTATTTATTCAGACAAGTCGAATTCAAGTCAAGTATTCGTCTGCGTGAGAATTTATGATTGTTCAGTATCTACCCGGCCGAAGTCGTGGGCGTAGCTAGTATAAAAGTAAGCCTAAGTTACTCCTTATTACATAAGCTATCTACCAGTGAAAGTCCCGTCAAAATCGGTGAAGCCGTTCCCGAGATTAGCTCCAACAAACAGACAGACAGACAGACAAAAATGGTAAAAAATGTTGTTTTGGTATATGTACCGTGTATACATACAAATGCATTTAGTAAAAAGCGGTTATTTTAATATTACAAACAGACACTCCAATTTTATTTATTTGTGTAGATTACTCACCAAATGAGGATGAGATCCAAGCGGCGAAGGTGCACCTCCAACTATCCTCGACCCATCAAAATCCAGTCCAGCCTCCGCAGCCTTAATCCTTGAAGCCTCAGGTATACCCACCACATTGTGGTAATCTATCACTATAGGCTCAAACGTTGGAATAGCTCCAACTAGAGATACTAAGAACAGAAGAACTAGAGATTCCATTTTTGAAGGTGTGGTTGTGGTGTTGATTGGTGTTTATATATTTATTAGTTATCTATAATTATCTTGAAACGGATTTGTTATGTTGGTCAAGTTCATCGAATATCCGTTATTGATTGAGTATTGATGGTGGTCTAAAAAAATGGAGGTTAAAATGTAGATGCGTTGACACGAAGGGGCCGACCGCCTAATTCTAATAAGGCCCGGTGTCCACCAAAGTGGAGAAGAGAGGTTACGAGAGGAGATATGCTGAAACCAGTAAAGTTGGTTTTTGGTCTAGACTAGACACTTCTCTGCTCTGCCGCGCCGCTTGCTCCTTCGCCACACAAAGTGCGTGTCGGGCCACGCTCAGTGTAGGGTTCCATAATTTTTAGGTTTAATTAATGTAATGAAAACAAAATATATTTTCTATGGAGTTGTTCAAAAATTTTGAGTATTACATTTGGTCGACTATTACTCGCAAACTTGTAAAGCCAACTTAGGTGTGATTGTTTTCCTTTTAATTTCGTTGTATGTAGCTACTGTTGCCGTAACGTTCGAATTTCTAACAACAACTGTTTAATTGGTAGAGGGGGGGGGGGAGGCACACATGACTAACGAAAATAGGCATTATATAGAAAACGAAAAAAAAAAATACCGTAGTTTACGTGTAAGTACCCTAAATAATTTTATTTTTTATGTTTTTATTACTTACCACTTTGTCGGCGTGATTAAGGTGTATACTTGTGCCAAATTTCAAGTCTGTAGTACCAATAGTTTTTGCGCTAAACCGCGGACGGACAGACAGACGGACATGGTGAAACTATAAGGGTTCCTTGTTTACTACGGAACCCCTTAAAAGAGACCTCCTCTCCTCTCCGCTTGATCCATTTCCTCTCGATCTAAGCGGAGAAGAGATGTGGAAATAACGAAATCGGATTGGTCTATCCAAATACATATCCTCTGGTCTCCTCTCCTCTCCGGTTTGGTGGATACCGGGCTTTCGAATATGACATATTCTTGTCGGTTATCTACCGCCTAACTTTTTAAACTTTGATTAAAATATTTTTTATATCTTTGCTGGCACTGATCTCACTGCGATATAGGTACGCACAATACGCACATAGTATAACCACAGAACAGAAAGGTATCTATTCTGTGGTATAACTATATATAATAAATCAGTTTTGAATATTACTTTTCATAAATATTCAGTTACTTTTGAAGGAGCATTAATTTTTGTAAATTATGTTTTATAAACGATTGACTTTGGAAGAAATATAGTTTTACAAATTCAATGTTTTTTCCATATCCCTAAATGGCAAAGGTGATTCAAATATTTTTTATTTTATTTTTCGGTAATTTTATACCTCCAAGACTAAAGTGGTATAAAAAAAATGATTTCCACCGACCAAGTTATTATTCTGTTAAAGCAATAGTCTCGGAATAATGAAGTGGCTGTGACTTATGGACGGACGGACAAACAGATATACATTATGCCATGTCTATTTCCGGGTTTAATTTTTTCCATTCGGCAAAAAAGTGATAAAGGAGTAAAACTAATTTTAAAATCGTTTTCATGTTAAATACCAACAAAGTAAAATTATAAGTTCTAATACGATTACAATTAATTTGACAAAATATACCGTTAATATCACATTTTATTCATTCAAATATACAGAATAATTTAGGTGTAACAATTCGTTCGTTGACCGTTAGAAGGCGCTGATTCCAAATTAGGCTTCCAATCCTTAGGCTGTTCACAGACGAGCTCGTATCCATTCATCGTATGAGGTGACTCTAGTGAAGCCGGCGGGAAGACCAGTTCGACAGCCGCGCGCCGGGCCGAATGAGGTGATGCCAATCTGTACGAAATTAATAAAACATACAAACAATGCGTCACAGAGAGCTGCAATAATATTAAAAGGATAGGTAGAGGAAAGGTGGAAATATTCCTCCGACGAAAAGGGAGATCCTCCGAGCAGGCGAGGCGATAGCGCCTGGCGGGCCGCGGCCCAACGATTAACCTTAGAAAGTTGTTTAAAGAGCAACTCTTGCGAAAACTTCGTATGTGCGATGCAACTCGGTCATATGCCATCTTCCGAACTAGACAAGTACTTTGTGTTTCTTTATTGTTCCATTAGATGGCGCCCTATATAGTGGAAGCTACACATCTGTATCAAGTTTGGATTAGACAAAACCGCATGAAAATCCCGTGACCGAATCCGTGCAGTAATCTTTGAGTTTATTGCAAACAGATAGACAAACAGACGCAGCGGGGTCCTTTGTTTAATGTATCTTCACGCCAGGTCCCTAACGGGGTATGCACAGAATATCGAACGCCAGATATCCCGGTCCTGACACACCTCCCGTACCTCATGTACCTTCATCATTCTCTTCATACATGCACGCCGATTCCTAAGACTTTTGACCCCATCATCAGACAGAACTCGACCTATTTGGTCGTGGTAGGTCAGTCTTGGTCTTCCTGGGCCTCTGCAACCATTTACATTCGCATTGTATATCTGTTTAGTCATTCGCTCATTCGACATTCATTCTTTATGCCTGAACCATCGGAGCATGCCTATTTTCATTTTTACACCGATACTACATATCATTCACACAAGGCCTCTTTCTTACATCTCCTTTGTTTTGTAATATAGCTGTTCCCCGCGGCTTCGCCCGCGTGGATGTCGTTTTATAAATATTTTATCCTGAATTTTCTTTGCTATAAATGTCACGGAGCCTGAGACCTTTCTAACGAATACAAAACCGTGGAAATCGGTTCGTGCGTTCTGGAGTTATAGCGTCAGGAAGGAAAACCCGACTTATTTTTATATTATAGATATACATTTTTTAATACGTATTTGCTACATACTAACCAGCACACGATTATCTCCCTTGCCAGTGGTCAAGGGGCCTCCAGAGTCACCGCCACACGTACTTCGTCCTCCGGCGCCGCTCGTACACAATACTGAACTAGTTACTGTTCCGCTGCCGTACGTGCGGCGGCAAACGGAGTTAGTGATCACTCGAAGTTCGACCTCACTTTGAACTTGTTTGGAGCTGATGCCGCTTTCTGGTGAAATAAAATATGTTATAAGCGCCTCTTATTATGTGTACACAAAATAATGTCATGCGTGTTGCACTTTTATTTAAGCAGGCGCTTCAGTTTAACAATCAATATGAGGTGAATGTATAACCTAAAATATAAAATTTGTAGGGAGTATAGGGTATCATGATTAGTCAGTAGTCCATCCTGAGATGATCCTTCAGCTCCTCCCGTTCCAATTGCACCACATCGAACAGTTTAGCAGAGCACTCACCTTTGTGGAGACGGTACAACACGCACAGACTCGCAATGTCTCGACACATGCTCGTTTGTTCGAGCCTGTCAGTAATCTTGGGTCGTTTACGATACAAACGGCGCGTCTTTGTAGGGAGTCAGTTGCCATTCCTGAGGCCTGAGGTATTATGCCTGAGTGCCAGAAATTGCAGCGCCGTATATTACTTCACTTTTACATTACGCCGTATTGTATGGTCTCGTAATAATTATCACAGAGACATAGCCCCGCGAGCTCCATCACTGGAGCTCTACAACCACTTAAAAAACCAGTCAAGTGCGTGTCGGGCCACGCGCAGTGTAG
Source organism: Macrosoma leucophasiata (assembly GCA_036365455.1). Lineage (NCBI taxonomy): Eukaryota > Metazoa > Arthropoda > Insecta > Lepidoptera > Hedylidae > Macrosoma > Macrosoma leucophasiata. The sequence continues at coordinate 7,647,466 of JAWQUS010000029.1, forward strand.
GGTTCCGTAGTTGCAGAGTAAGAAATGTAGTGAAAAAAAAATATATATATTCTATATAAATATTCGAAATTTTCGATTTTCGAAAAAATATATCTGGTCGGCTATTTCTCGCAAACTTGTTAAGTCAACTTAAGTGTGATAATTTTCCTTTTAATTTTATTATATATAGCTACTATTGCCATAACGTTAAAATTTCTAACAACAACCGCTTAGTCGGTAGATGGGAGGACATTTGACTCTAACGAAAATTTGAACTTTCAAGCTTAGTAAGTCATAAACCGTTAACTAAATCGAAAAATGATATTAGCACACCCCTAACGTTTTGAAAGACCTATTCAACGATATCCCACTATATAAAAAACCTTAATATTTTTATTTTACCACTTTGTCGGCGTAATCAAGATGTTTATTTTTGTGCCAAATTTCAAGTCTCTAGTACTAACAGGTTTTGCGCTCTACCGCGGACGGACAGACAGACAGACAGACAGAGGGACATGGCGAACTAAAACCCCTAAAAAATGAACTCTGTCCTTCTGAAATGTTTACTTACTGTCGCTAGTCTTGCCGTACCCGACGGCGACGGCGCGGGCGCCCGCGAAGGTGTCGTCCAGCATGTTCGAGGGTAGCTTCACGCGGTTGATCGTGTCTGTGGCGGAAAATTGATCATTTTTTTTGTGTAATGTAAGTGGTAAACAAGCATGCAGTTCACATTGATGTTAAGTGATGACTGCAGCCTATAGGCAACCACACAAAGACCAGAATCAAAATGGCAACGCATCTACATTTTGACACAAAGTCAAAATGTAGATGCGTTGCCACTCCTGAGGCCTAAGGTGTTATGCCTCTATGCCGGAAATTACAGGGCCGTACATTACCACCTAACCGGGACTTAGCGGCAAGTATATTAAGTAATGCGGTGGTGCCTACGCCCGCGAGCTCCGTCACTGGAGCTCTACCACCAGTAAAATCATTATATTATTTGACCGAAGCGCTCATGGCTCTGCGGCTGGTGTAGATCTGAAACGATCCAATCAGATAAGCGATACAGGCGCGGTCGAGTGTGTGATGGGTGATCGCTAGTGGCAAATTAAAATGCGCGTTTCCGTGCTTCGGAGGGCACGTTAAGCCGTCGGTCCCGGTTACTATCGATAGATAGCAGTCGTTAAACCTTGTCGGAGGCAAGGGAAAAATATGCCCGTAGATATCTACAATACTATCTCTTTCTCGCCCCCTGTATATATCTCTCTCTCTCATTCTCTCTACAGTTTTTCTCTGAATACGATAAAAAAAATATAACCAATCAAAATACTGACCAGAAAACTCAACCCAGTCCAAAACAATGATAGCGACGTCGTTCTTTAAAGTCTTCTCATCATACTCGTCATGAGGCTCCACATCGCTCGTCTTGAGACGAGTGCCTCCAGAAAACAGGGTCTTGGAACCGAGCACCACTTCCAGCTCGCTGGCTTGGGCTCCGCTCGTCTTCCAGCAGTGGGCAGCCGTGACCGCCCTGTTGTTGGAGATGAGGGAGGACCCGCAGACTGAGGTGGCGCCATCTGTTAGAGTGATGACCAAACCACCCTGGTAAAGAAAAGATTAATCGAAAAATTAAAAAAAAACTGTGTGAGGTGTCACATGTGGGCCAGCAGATTGGAACGAATTTCCTCTTCAACTTCTAATGCAACAATTTCACAATCCAATGTTTATTTTTAAAAATATTAGAAACTAGCTGTTGCCTGCGGCTTCGCCCGCGTGGATGTCGAAAAGTAGCCTATGTTCTTTCTCAAAGTCAGCTCTATATTTGTACCAAATTTTCGTATTTATAATATTAGTGAGGATAACTAAAACTACATACACACGAACACGACAAAACAATGTACGCATACACAGGTAGACAGAGAGATAGGGCTGACTTTGAGAAAGAATATAGGCTACTTAGTTATTTATAAAACGACATCCACGCCGGGAGAGTTGCGGGCAACAGCTAGTTATTATATAAGTTTTAGAACGGACAGATAGACCCACGAGTTTCTAATCTTAAAGGAATTTATCCTTTTGAGTTACAGAACTCTAAAAAAGTTCGCGATTCAAAAGAACTCACCAAATACGGATGACTACCAAGTTTAGATTTCGACCCCCCGACAATCCTGTTGTTCCCCGATGCCTCCAGCGCCCTGATCCTGGCTGCTTCCGGGATACCGACGTCCAGGTGGTAATCCGAGAGGATAGGCTCGAACTCCTGACTGCAGACAGCCAGGAGCGGTAGGAGAAGTAGCTTGATGATCATCCTGGATTAAATGCTATTTATTTATACCTATAAGTATTCTTTTAATTGCCTCAGTAGCCTAGTGGTAGCAGGCGACTACTACTACGCTGGAGTCCTGTGTTCGATTCCCGGGTAGGGGGCTATGAGATATAATGATGTAAAGTCCTTTATTTCTAAGTTCTATTTGGGATTTTTCCATTTTCTGGAAATTTCCCAGTACTTCGAAGTTTGGTAATGTGTCCGGAGATGTCAATAGGCTGGCCACCAAAACGTAACCGGCGAATCGTGCGTGTTTGCATGTATGCTTGAATGCATACATTCACCTCTGACAAACCCTTCGGGGATTACAGGCGTGAAATTACCTTGAAGTCATTCATGTTATTTCGTGAACCTCACATAGAACACTCACCTATGTTATCTCGAGCTCTACCACACTAGACTCCTACCTGTCACCAATGCTCTACCTTTTATAACGTCCACTCAGTAGTAAACATGTTTTGTTGTCTGTCTATCCATTGTTATACAATAATATTATAATTATTCATATTTATGAAAAACATGTATGTACTAATTTTGTAACTACCTCTGACCCTGGATTCGCTCGGTGTACTTACTTTTAGGGTGCCGCACTACAGAAGTAAAAAAGTTAAATGCGAGTCGGTCTCGCCCATGAAGGGTTCTGTAGAAGCATGTAAATATTTGACTGGACCCTGACTCACATTTTACCACTTTACAATTATGTATCTTTGAAACGTTCAACATTTAGAAAAAATGGATTTGGAATTCTATTATCTATCCATTAATCATTATAGAAACAAAAAACGTAACAATTTGAAAATATGTTTTAGTTTGGGTTCCAAGTATAGAATCGTGGCTGATGAGTCTACGCTCCGACCCTGCACCTGCCCAAATCCAAAACCCCGAGAGACTCTAACTTGATCTTCAAAATCGCTTGATTGATTGCGTAGATGTGGACGAAAACGTCACTTCACGCCTGTAATCGCCGAACGGTTAGGTAAAAGCATGTGTTCAAGTAAGCATGCAAATATCCACGATTGGCCGGTTACGTTTTGGCCCATGTAACAGGTGGCGAACCTGTCGCCATCTCCGAGGTACTGAGAAACTTCCAGAAAATGGAAAAAATCCAAAAGAACTATAGCTATAGGATTTTACACCGTTATTTCTGATAACCTCCGGCCTGGACCTCAACGAACACCACATAAGCAATTATGTTCTATAGTTTTTCTACCTACCTAAAAAGCTGAAATCTCGGCTGATGAGTCTCCGATCAGCACCTGCCCAAATTTAAAACCCCGAGAGCTTCCAACTCGATCTTAAAAATCGGTTTATTCCCATTCAAAATCGTTTTGAATGCCTGAGTGATTAAGTAGATGTGAACGAAACAGGTTTGTGGAAACTGTCCGTATGGCTGGGTCTTTTTTATGTAATGGAAGTGGCAAACAGGCTTGCAGTTCACATTGATGTTAAGTGATGACTGCAGCCTATAGACACCCAAACAAAGACCAAGGTCAAAATGCAGATGCGTTACCACTCCTGAGGCCTAAGGTGTTATGCCTCTGTGCCGGAAATTACAGGGCATAAATGCATTAAGACCCACCACACAAGCAGGACTAAGAAGATCTTCAAATCTGTATCTTTAAAACTCTAAATATGAAAAATATTCTTTCTTTCTTATTAAAAACATACCAACAAACTTTCAGAAACAACACTATATCATAATCTAGTATAACAAAAACGCATTTGCTTAGTATGTTTCCATACATAAGTTCAATAATAGATTAAATGACAATCAAATGGTCAGTCACGAATCTGTTTGTATGTATGAAGTGTTTACATGCGCAGGCGCATGAAGGAAGTTTATTTCCATGTGTAAGGGAAATTATTGGCAATATGACACAAAAATACCGAATCCGATATCAAATTATTTTTTTTGGAACGAAGTACCTTATCGCGCGGTACGCTGGCTAAGGGCGCTAGGCGAGTGTCACTGACTACGTGACTAAATTAACTAAAAAAAATAGACCGCTCACTAGCCCACTCGCAACCTCACTGTTGAATTTTATTCAACTGCCTCTCGCGGGGGATTGATGTTTGAGGAGGGGAAATCGGGCGGGACGTCGAAGTGTCCATTCTATACGTAGTATTATTACATATTCTCTGCCTATAGCCAATCTGCCCCCCTCTAATAGTTGGCTGGCAACGCCCTTGGCGTTGACCGCTACCATTTAGCGGTAATTTAGGGAATACGGTGCAGTCACCGTTCTGGAGCCAATAAAAAAGGAGAAAAATAAATAACAGAGTTTTAATGCACATTGAAAACTTTATTGTTATATTGAATCGTTTATCCATTAACGCGCCAGTCTCAATATTATTTAGACTTTTCTTCAATTGTATTTTATATATTTTTTAATTAAATAGCAATTTAATTTTTATAATTATCTACAACAGCCTAGGCCTTACCATGTATAAAAACATTAATTTTCATTGTTATATTAAATATTTTTTGAATTCTGCACGAACGAAAAAGTGTCACGTTCCTCTTGCCGAGCGTGCGAGCGAGAGCTAGAGAACTGAAATTAATACACGCAGCTAAAATGCGCCCCGTGTCCGTGAACAGCATGCGTCGCGGTGGGCCCGCGCCTTTATCTCGGTAAGCCGGCTTTACAGACAACCTTTGATTAAAGCAGACAACTAATGTTAATTTTTTTAACGAAAAACAAAATAAGTAACACTCATTATATTGTTATTTTCAATCAGTTTTATCAGTAATAGTTCAGAAAAATATACCTAGAGATCTCGAGCCAATATCTATTTTGCAGTCTTATTTATCCTTATTAAAGTTGAAAGACAAATTATATATTTTATGAGCATGCAAAATTCTTTCTTGTTCCTTCTCTGTCGCACAATCGTTATGTTTCACAATTTCATGTATCTCTATTGATGTTGAATCCGAATTGGATTGTTCTTCAATATCCGGATTTTCAATATTTATTACGTCTAAAGACATGTTCGCCGATGAATTTTCTTTATCATTGAATACTTCTATAATTGAAGTCAATTTATTGTCCAAATCATTTACATGTTCTTCTGTAGAACTGTTTTCTTCATTATTTTCATCTTCATGTGTTTCAATTTCACTTAATATTTGAGTTATAATCTGATCATTAATATCATCAACTTGAGTGCTATCCATTGATTCAGAATATTCTGTTTCTTGCGTGAATTGCGGTTCTTCATTTTCAAATTCAGGTGGTTTAGATATTTCTTTAATAGGTATTTTCTCACTTCCTATCGGTTTGATAGTATCCTTGTAATCTTCTAATAATATTAATTTTTCATTGCCATTTTCAGATACTGCGTCTATTTCAATTTTGGAATCTTGGATACCATTTGCGAGTTTAATGCCTTTTAGTAATTCTGGGTTTATACTCGAAGCGTCCTGTGCAAGTATTATAGCTATCGGTGTCCCTTTCTGTCTGAACTGGTGTGATAGTCGATCTCTCTCTCTTTTCGGTAGATCAATGAACTGGTGACGGAGGTTCTCGTACAGGGAGGGTTGTATGGAGGATATTATTGGGATGATGGCATCGGAGAAGTTGGGATCTTTGCCTTCCAGTGACGTTATGGATCTGCAGGAGTGTGACGTCACTTGCTGCAGGAGCACCAGGGCTAGAGCTGGAAAGGTAAACGTATTAGTAAATTTGCTTATGCAACCATTGCAGTTGTCACTTACCTTCCATGAGAACTGCGTGATTATTTTATGAATATAAATATATTGCCGCGCTCGCAAGGCAATGTTGTAATGTACGGACCTGTAATTGCCGGCACAGAGGCATAACACTTTAGGTCTAAGGAATGGTAACGCATCTGCATTTTGACCTTGGTCTTTGTGTGGGTGTCTATAGGCTGCAGTCATCACTTAACATCAATGTGAACTGCATGCTTGTTTAACATCAATGTGAACTGCATGCTTGTTTATCACTTCAATTACATAAAAAAGTCGTATGTGAACTGCATGCTTGTTTGCCACCACCATCACATCAAAGAGAGGTAACAAAAGAACGAGTAATCAATTTTGAGTAACACTGTATTGGTATGAATAAATACCCAATTACTGCATTGTACGAGTGAGCTAAGAAAGAGAGGAAAATTTTATTTTTTCGGTATTTACACCACAATAATAAAAATTAAAAAAAAAGCGCGCCTGCTCCCGCGCCTGGTGTAGATCGTAAGCGATCTACTCAGTAAAGCATTACGGGCGCGGTGTGTGATGTGTGACCGTTAGTGGCAAATTAAAATGCGCGTTAAGCCGTCGGCCCCGGTTGCTATCGATAGATAGCAGTCGTTAAACCTTGTCGGAGGCCTTATAGGCGGTTTGAAAACGTTTTTACTGGTGGTAGAGCTCCAGTGACGGAGCTCGCGGGCGTAGGCACCACCGCATTACCTAATATACTTGCCGTTAAATGGTAGTGTTCAGCACTATCGTGTTCCGGTCAGGTGGTAATGTACGGCTCTGTAATTTCCGGCACAGAGGCATAACACCTAATGCCTCAGGAGTGGCAGCGCATCTACATTTTGACCTCTGGTCATTGTGTGGGTGTCTATAGGCTGCAGTCATCACATAACATCAATGTGAACTGCACGCTTGTTTGCCACTTTTATAACATAAAAAAAAAAAAAAAATTAACAGCGGATTGGCCACTAACCCTTATCTCCACCAACCCGCATTGGAGCAGCGTGGTGGAGTAAGCTCTAAGCCTCCCCTCAAAAAGGAGAGACTCGTGCCCAGCAGTGGGGTGTATCAAGGGTTGCCATTATTATATAATTATTATCCATTCAGAGAAAGGGCGCGTCACTAGTCACTAGTTATTTTAACTGATGATAGAGCTCCAGTGACGGAGCTCGCGGGCGTAGGCACCACCGCATTACCTAATATACTTGCCGCTAAATGGTAGTGTTCAGCACTATCCAGTTCCGGTCAGGTGGTAATGTACGGCCTTGTAATTTCCTAAAATTAATTATTTCAAATCAATTAAATCCTTAGGCCTCAGGAGTGGTAACGCATCTGCATTTTGACCCTAAGGTCAAAGACTAATCTTTGTATAGGATGCAGTCATCACTTGTTTGCCACTTTCATTACATAAAAAAAAAGAAGTACTCACAGTATACAACCGCCATTGTAGTTGGACACATATTCGATCCAACATCCATTGCTTTTATAGCACCTTATCTCAATAACACATGTTCATTAGCCATAAAGTGGCAATTACGCTTTAATTTTCATTTATAGACTGTGACAATTTGAGTTGATTAATTACTTTTGATGATTAAGGTACTAGTTCAGTGGTAGAGCTCTAGTGGTGGAGCTCGAGGGCGCAGGCGCCGCCGCATTACTTTATTATATTACTAGCTGACTCGGCAAACTTCGTATTGCCTCACAATGAAATAATGTGTCAAAGGTTTGATAGATACGGACTATTTGTATGGGAATATGAAATTGTGGTTTTTACTAATTCCCTTCAATTTCTTCATATTTTCTTACCTTTTAAACCTTCCCTGGACTTCCAAAAATCATTCAAAACCAAAATTAGGCAAATCGATCCAGCCGTTCTCGAGTTTTAGCGAGACTAACGAACAGCAATTGATTTTTATATATGTAGATAACGTAACTTGACGCCTGTAATCCGCCAAGGGGTAGGCAGAAATAAATGCATGCATTCAAGCATACATGCAAACACGATTCGCCGGTTACGTTTCGGCCCATGTAACAAGCGAGCCTGTTGACATCTCCTAACACACATTACCAAACTTCAAGGTACTGGGAAACTTCTAGAAAATTAAAAAAACCCCAATAGAACCGGAGATAAAGGATTTTAAACCATTATTCCTGATAGCCCCCGACCCGGGAACACAGGACCTCCAGCGTAGTAGTAGTAGCCTGCTACCACTAGGCTACTGAGACAGTTAATATATTATACTTTCCGCCAAATGGTAGTGTTCAGCACTATCGTGTTCCAGTTAGATGGTAATGTACGGCCCCGTAATAACTATCACAGAGACATACCAACTAAGGCCTCAGGGGTGGCAACGCATCTGCATTTTGACCTCTGGTTTTTGTGTAGTAGGCTGCAGTCATCACTTAACATCAATGTGAAGTGCAAGCTTATTTTCCACCTACGTTACATAAAAAAAAAACGAATTAGATATAAAATACGTGTACCCATAGATAAATATTTACCAATAATAAATCTACAGCCGATTATAGAAGTATTAATATTTATGCAAATGCTAATTTGTGGATTATAGTATTACTAACGGGTGGGAAAACCCAATAAAGAAAAACATGAAACATAAAAAAGAGCCAAGTTCGGATATATTCGTTATCATATCAGCCTAAGGACGTCCACTGGACAAAAACGTCCCCATAAGGTACTACCCCGAGGGTTATCCCATAATCGCCACTTTTGCTGGACAGAACCTTCCCCATAAGGTACCCCGTGGGTTAGGCCACAATCGCCACATTTGCTGGACAGAAACGTCCCCATAAGGTACTACCCCGAGGGTTATGCCATAATAGCTACGTTTGGCAGGCGGGTTAACGGCCACAGTGGTAGCTTCGCTGTTGCCCTCTCCGCGTTGTTGTAATTGCTACCGTCCTATTCGAAGTTAGTCATAGTCATTTATTTGCTAACTAAGTAGATACATAAAAGTCCTAAGATTACGTTGTAGTAATACTTAGTTGCCATTTTCTGGCACTGCAAAATTGCATTCAATTTTATAAAATAAAGTACATAGTTTTCAAGATATCAGCATTAAAAAACCACTTTTTTTTAATTTTTCGTTCTAGGATCATAAAATGTACAAGTTGTGTTCAAATTAAGTTTTCTTAAAATCTTAAATTAAGGCCTCAACCATAAGACGAAAGGGAGCTATTGAATTTTCTATGAAACGTTTTCTATCCCGCGTCACATTGCATAGTAAAAAAATATACTAAAAATTCTCATGATTTCCGAACTTGGCTGACACACAGAAACATTTAGGAACGAGATAATCCTGGTTTAACAATATTATTCACCAGACTGAAAAATAAACTTATCACCAAGTTATTGCTGCATCATCATTGCATTCATAAATTATTAGATTCGTGGTATTTAGTGATTTTAAAACGCAACTTCACGCCTGTAATCCCCGAAGGGGTAGGCAGAGGTAAATGCATGCATTCAAGCATACATGCAAACACCCACGATTCGCCGATTACGTTTTGGCCCATGTAACAGGTGGCGAGCTTATTGACATCTCCGAGCACATTATCAAACTTCGAAGTACTGGGAAACTTTCAGAAAATGGAAAAATCTCAATAGAACCAGAGATAAAGGATTTTACACCATTATCTCTAATATCCCCGACCCGGGAATCGAACCCAGGACCTCAGCGTAGTAGTAGTGGCCTGCTATCACTAGGCTAGCGAGGCAGTTTGTTTGGTGATTTAATTAATAATATACCTCGTTCATTTTAAATTAGTATACTGTACTAAGCAAGAAATATTGCACATCGAGCCTACGAAAGAGACAATTGGCTAGTTTCGACTTCGTAGAGCGTTATCTCTGCTGCACACTGCCTACGTAAGCACTGATAGTCCGGTATTGGTCAAAACTTGATCAAAATGGTGGACAAACGTCTTATAGGTGAGGTGCGAAAGAGATGACGCTCTACAGGGTTAAGGCGAAGTCTGCTTCCTAAGGTCGATGTGGATTTTTTTTAATGTTTTGAAAGTGGCAAACAAGCATGTAGTTCACATTGATGTTAAGTGATGACTGCAGCCTATAGACACCCACACAAAGACCATGGTCAAAATGCGAATGCGTTACCACTTCTGCCTCTGTGCCGGAAATTAACTACATTACCACCTGACCGGAACACGATAGTGCTGAACTACCATTTAGCGGCAAGTACACTAGGTAATGCGGTGGTGCCTACGCCCGCGAGCTCGGTCACTGGAGCTCTACCACCAGTAAATTTATTAAACATTTCTTGTTGGGTACTATACCTCGTCGGTGCAGTGGTCCCAACCGCGATGCTGAAGCCTGAGGTCTTGAGTTCAATCCCCGGGTCGGGATCGGAAAAATAAATTTTTCTTTCTTTCTTTCTTTATTTATTTTGTTATTTTATTTTATTTTATTGACACACCAACAGCATAGTACATCAAAAAGTTACAAAATATATCATATAATAGAAGCATTGGTCTGATGCATATGCCTATTATAGGTATGTACAGCATTCCAACTAAATCGAGCAACACAAAAATTAGATAAATTAGAATTTAAATAAAATGTACATTTAAAATAATTAAAAACTAAGAAAATCAAACCTATTTAGCCTATTTTTATTTTAAATAAGATGAATAGCAATCACCTACAGCTATACAGCTAGATGCAATATAATGACTCCAGCACTCTAATTTTTAATGTTGGTAGAGACATACTGAAGATGTCAAGCTCAGTTTTCTTATTGAGAATGTTGTATTCACTGACCATTCTGTTCAATGGAGAGTTCTTCCCAATATTGGTTCTGACTCGAGGGACATAAAATGTGTTTAATAAAGGGAACCTTGGCACTCTATAAGGCACTGTGAAATAAATGCGATCAAGAAGTTGATCGCCAGTAGCTTTATTGTTTAATATTTTATACAGAAACAAAATATCATGCATATTACGTCGATGCGACAGTGTTAACATTCTAAAGAAGTTCAAGCGAGAATTATAAGGACTGCGGTGTGATATGCCAGACGAGTGATACGCTAAGTGTTTTGTGAACGCTCTTTGGATGCTCTCAAGTCTTTGAGAATGAATGCTGTAGTAAGGATTCCATGCGGTGCTAGCGTACTCTAAGTGGCTGCGCACAAGAGAATTAAATAAGACCAACTTAGTGTGTGCATGCTTGAAACCCTTGGTGTTGCGTTTTATGAAACCTAGCATCCTGGCAGCCTTAGTGACAACTGAGTCTACATGGGAAGAAAAACGCAACTCCTTATCTACAATAACTCCCAGATCTTTAATTTCATTTACCTTTTGCAGTATATTGTTGTCTAATGAATAGGATGATTCTAAAGATTTTTTCTCTCTTGAGAATTTTATGTGGTAACATTTGTTTACGTTAAATTGCATGCTATTACGTTTACACCAAGCCTCTATCGCTGCCAAATCGTCTTGAATGTACTGCATATCGATCACAGATCGAACTGTCTTGTATATTTTGAGATCATCAGCAAAGAGCAAAAATTGTGAATGAATAATGAAATTACATAAGTCATTAATAAAAATTGAAAATAATAAGGGACCTAAGTGCGAGCCTTGAGGTACACCAGAAGTAGCTATAAATGTGCATGAATCATACCCGTTTACAGACACAAAACTTTCTTTTCATCGGTTGGAAGATCATGATATGTATAAATGTTTATTATCTGTATTATATCCGTCTGTATGTACCATGTATCAGTGTTAGTACAATATACCTATTATACATTTGACATCCGTGGTTCACTCACTCTAATGGTGAGATTCACAGACCGCACTACGACCTTACTTTGAGCAAAGTATACTTAGAACTGTCAGTACAGTATGGAATTTGACAGTACGAAGCGTACTTTGCTCGAAAGTAAAGTCGTAGGTCGGTCTGTGAATCTCGCCCTAAGGGTCCTGTTGAAAACCAGCGTCAAAAACCTTGTATATAAGGTACATAAGGTATATCAGGTAGGTAAGGTACCTGACATTACCTGAACAGGACACCTTTTTGGCAGTCGTGAGACACATATCACGTTAGAAATTGTGTAGTCTTTTTTTTGTTATCTACGTCTCATGTCTGTTTTATGTGTATCGCTGTGTGTCAAAAAAAAATGTTTCTTTCTTTCTACATGTACCTAATTTTCTGCCTACTCCATTCAAGAAATACAATCGTAAAGTTGCATTCAGCGATCTAAATACGCTCGCTAACGACTGATTAGCTGATTATTGTAAAATAGATTACAATTTGATAATTGTGTAATAAATACATTGATGTGATACAATATTCCTTAATCATATTATCTGAAGATAAAAATGCATTTTCACTAGTTTGTCTGATTATATTATCTTTCGCGTACATTTTTTGTGCACGTGATAATATCACGTAGGGCCGATTTCACCCACGTCATAAGACGCGTTTTACGTTCTTAAACGAGTTCAATAACACTATTTGGATTTCATCGACGAAAATTGTTCATGATGAGGTTGAAATTAGATGCAAAGTTTAAGCTAAAACGCGTTTTATTAAACACAGTTCTCAGTTCCAGATCAAATCCGCTATAAATAGTAGAAATATGCTCTTCGCGTTAGCTTACCACGTTCAGTTTAGTTAAATAGGACACGTTTTATAAACAGACTTCAAAAACGAATTGCATTTTGACCTTGGTCTTTGTATGGGTGCAGGTTATTAGGCTGCAGTCATCACTTAACATCAATGTGAACTGCAGGCTTGTTTGCCACTTACATTTCATAAAAAAAAATAGTCGTAAATCTAAATCAAAGTTATCTTTATTCAAATCAGTCTTTATAACACGCAATTGTCGAGTCACATGATCATAATCTGTTTACAGCCAAGTTTGCTCCGCTATCTAATTATTTTGATAATACATTAAGATATAATCGGTAAACATACACCGTGATATATCTCATATTTATAATTAAACTAGCTGACCCGCCAAACTTCGTATTGCCTCAGAATGAAATAATGTGTCAAAGGTCCGTATCTATCAAAATAGATACGGACTATTTGTATGGGAAAATGAAATTGTGGTTTTTACTATTTCTCTTCAATTTCTTCATATTTTCTTACATTTTAAACCTCCCCTGGATTTCCCAAAAATCATTCAAACCAAAATTAGCCAAATCGGTCCAGATGTTCTCGAGTTTTAGCAAGACTAACGATAAATGAACTAGGTGTCTTCGAACGATACGACAAACTTCGTAACGCCTCTGCCTGAATATATTGAATATTAATAATAATCAGAACTATCGAATATACACAAAAACAACAACGGGTTGCACTCCGGGCGCCGGCAGATGTGAACATTTGAATATTAACGTTGTGCATTTTTTCTTTTGTTGCACCATCATCATCACTACCACCACCACCACCATCAACACCAGCAACGCCACCAACACCATTAACGGCACCAGTGCCACAAACGCTACCAACGCCACTGACTCCACCAACACCACCAACGACATCCAAGTCACCAACACCAGAGATAAAGGATTTTACACCGTTATCTCTGATATCTCCCGACGAGAAGAATCGAACCCGGGACTCTAGCGAAGTAGTAGTGACCAAAATACCTTTACAACCAAAGTAACCCCAGTATGGGTTTTCCCATTTCCGATATAAAAATACAATTCATTTCAAAAAGATAACAAACAGGCCCAAAGGTGAAAATTAAGGTAAAATCAACATTAATTCCCTTCATTATAATATGATTAGTTATAAATAAGGATAATCACACTGATTATGTTCTAATCTAATCACTTGTTAATCCTTTAATCATAATTATTTCTCGAGTCAATGTAATTAATCACATAATTAATTAAAGAAGTATTTGACTATTATAAAGTTTCTCTAACGGCCTGGATTCGAGTCCCAGGTCGGGGACTATCAGAGATAGCGGTTTGAAATCCTTTATCTCTGGTTCTATTCGGATTTTTCCATTTTCTGGAAGTTTCCCAGTATCTCGAAGTTTGGTAATGTGCCCGGAGATGTCACCAGGCTCACCGCGAGGTTGAGCAGATCCGCGCCTCCGTCACCGCGCGCGATATCTGCCTGTCCGCGCACCAGGCGGGACGCGTGTTCAATGAGTGATCCGCCTAATTAAAAAGCTTTTTACACTAATATAGTATGATACTTATTTAGATTTAAACCTTATCAAATTAAACACTTTACGGCCAAATACTCAAACGTCACTTAAATCTAAGTGGGACTCAAGTCTTCTGTCTTTATAAAACACGTTCAAACGATAGAGATAGCGCACATTGAGTATTCGGGCATTAGTCACCTTAAGCATTTAATGCACCTTATTTTAACGTATTGCACCTTATAATTATGTAATTGGTATTATGTAATTGTAATTAAAATTTAATTCAAACGCGTTGCTAACACCAATGTATGTACTATATTGTATGGCAGAACGACGTTAGCCGGGTCAGTTAGTTTAGTAGAAAAAAGTTTAATGATGTAAATTTAGAGACATAGGAAATCTACATATATAAAAATCAATTGCTGTTCGTTAGTTCCGCTAAAACTCGAAAACGGCTGGAACGATTTGGCTAATTTCAGTTTTAAATAATTTTTGGAAGTCCAGGACAGGTTTAAAAGGGGAAAAAAAAATATGAAGAAATTGAAGGGAAATAGTAAAAACCACAATTTTACTTTTCCATACAGTCCGTATCTATCAAACCTTTGACACATTATTGTATCTTATGATAGAAAATATACATTGAAAGTTCGAGGCGAAAATCAAAATAAAGTCGAAGTGCGCTTTGTTAATTTCCTAAAAGTAACGTTTCCAGTTACTACCGCAGCAGTAGCAGGGGGACAACTGACTACAACTGCGGTAGTGCTGTATAGTCTCAACACAAGACAATCTTCTCCAAACTGATTGATTAGACAAGTTATCCGTAGATATCCATAGAACTATTTTTTATCTTATCTTTGAACCTACCGTCAGTTCAAAGTTTGGACGAGAAAATTGTAGCGGCGTTGTGCACTTTTTGTGATAAAAAATGTGCAATTTTTCTTGCTGGGTACTGTATGCATGTTGACTTTGAACCGCATTTCTAAACGGTACCCGATCTATTGTGTCAAATTAAGCCGATATATTCCGTCAAATTAAGCCGATCTAATGCGTCATGTTTAGCCGATCTATTGCGTCATATTAAGCCGATCTAATGCGTCATGTTTAGCCGATCTAATGCGTCATATTTAGCCGATCTATTGCGTCATGTTTAGCCGATCTATTGCATCATGTTTAGCCGATCTATCGCATCAAATTATGTTAGACTTGGTGTTTTTCTGCTCTTTCTTGTCATCTGCAGATTCTTCGTTAGTCAATTTAACTAAATGAATTATAAAACAAGCAAGCAAAGTCGCATGCATCAACTAGTAAAACAAAATGAAACAATATAATTATTAATTAATAATCAATAAAGATCAGCCTTCAAAATAGGATTAACGTTTATCAATCAAACCCTATCAATAGGTATATAAAGAGTGACTGGGGCCAACTGAGCATCACTGCAACAATCATGAAACTGCTGGTAGTACTCGCTCTGGTGGCGGCGGCGCGCGGCGGGCCCACGTTCGAGCCGATAGTGACGGACTACCACAACGTCATCGGCATCCCGGAGGCTGCCCGGATCAAGGCCGCGGAGTCCGCGCTCGACTTCGATGGGTCAAGAATCGTCGGCGGCAGTCCCGCGGCTCTGGGGGCTCATCCTCATTTGGTAAATCTTCTAACTTGTTGATGTGAAACATCTCCTCCTCCTTAGTCGTTCACTTTTGACAGAGTGGTCGTGGCTGGCGATGATGCATTTTCTGTAGATGCTGCAGCTTTTGCGATGCGTCTCCATTAGTTGCGGTCTTCAGCGTCTCGGCTGTTTTGGACTACCGATTTTTGAGTGGCAGTTTTTATGGAGTCTATTCATCTCATTGGCGATCGACCGCGCGACCGCTTTCCTTCCACAAGCCCCTGGACAATAAGTCGTTCCATGGAAAGTTTATTTCTAACAATGTGTCCGAAGTATTTGAGGATTCGTCATTGGACAGTTGACGATAATCTTTCCTTGATGTTTAATTCTTCCAAGATAGAGACATTGATCCGAAAGGCCGTCCAAGGAATACGCAACAATCGTCGCCAGCACTACATTTCAAGGTGAAACATCTATTGGAGCTATAGACCGGATCGTTGGCGTTGGCGACGCTTGCCGTGGCGACAGCTCGCCACGCTATACGGTATATATAAAGTCTATCTGTGAGTGTACTGTGTGTTTTAAGATGCATTTAAAAATTGGTATATTTACAATCCTAGCCCGAAAAATTTCTTCCATCTGAAAAATATTTTTCCAGTTCCTTCCAGTCTTAGTGCAGTCTGTCAACGGAACAATGGAAGTCAAACTTCCATTGGAAGAAAATACTTCCACACTTGTACGACCATGATGTTTTACATCTGCCAGACGTATTTACTGGTGGTAGAGCTCCAGTGACGGAGCTCGCGGGCGTAGGCACCACCGCATTACCCAATATACTTGCCGCTAAATGGTAGTGTTCAGCACTATCGTGTTCCGGTCAGGCGGTAATGTAATGTAACGGCCCTGTAATTTCCGCCACAGAGGCATAACACCTTAGACCTCAGGAGTGGTAACGCATCTGCATTTTGACCTTGGTCATTGTGTGGGTGTTTATTAGGCAGTTGATCCCTACGATTTAATGTAATTGTATATTAGGGTTCCGTAGTAAACAACGAACCCTTATAGTTTCGCCACGTCAGTCTGTCTGTCTGTCTGTCTGTCTGTCCGTCCGCGGCTTAGTGCAAAAACTATTGATACTAGAGACTTGAAATTTGGCACAAGTATACACCTGAATCATGCCGACAAAGTGGTAGAATAAGAACATGAAAAAAGTATTTAGGGTAACCTAACCCCTATTTGTAACGTGCGGATATTTTTTTTAATTTTCTATTTCCATATAGTAAAGGGTATCGTTGGATAGGTCTTTTATGGATGGAAATATTATGGATGTCAGAACATAATTTTTCGATTAAGTTAACTGTTTGTGACTTATTAAGCTTTAAAGTGTACATTTTCGTGAGAGTCAAGTGTCCTTCCCCCCCCCCCTACCACCTAAACGGTTGTTGTTAGAAATTCAAACGTAACGGCAATAGTACACGTAGCTACATATAACGAAATTAAAAGGAAAACTATCACACTTAAAGTTGGCTTTACAAGTTTGTGAGCAATAGTCAACCAAATGTAATATTACATTAATCAAACCTACAAACAACGGAACCCTACACTGCGCGTGGCCCGACACGTTCTTGACCGGTTTTAATTACTTAATTACTTATCACACTGTCAAACTGTTTATTGTCCTAAATAAAATAAAATAAGTATTCCGGCCGGAGTAACTGATCGTTCTACTGGTGGTAGAGCTCCAGAGCTCCAGTGACGGAGCTCGCGGGCGTAGGCACCACCGCATTACCTAATATACTTGCCGCTAAATGGTAGTGTTCAGCACTATCGTGTTCCCATCAGGTGGTAATGTACGGCCCTGTGATTTCCGGCACAGAGGCATAACACCTTAGGCCTCAGGAGTGGTAACGCATCTGCATTTTGATCTTGGTCTCTGTGTGGATATCTATAGGCTGCAGTAATCACTTAACATCAATATGAACTGCATGCTTCTATGCCACTTCCATTACATAAAAAAATAATAATAATATCGTCTAACCATGTTTGTTCAGGGCGGTCTGGTGATCACCCTGACGACGGGCGCCACCTCGGTGTGCGGCTCCTCGCTCCTCACCAACAACCGCTGCGTCACGGCCGCCCACTGCTGGCGCACGAGCAATGCGCAGGCGCGCCAGTTCGTCGTGGTGCTCGGCTCCACCACCCTCTTCTCGGGTGGCACCCGCATCACCACCACCAACGTCCAGATGCACGCCAGCTACAACATGAACACTCTCGCCAATGACCTCGCCATTACTGTCATCAACTGGGTCAACTACTCCAGTCAGTATAACTTATTTTTTTTTATGTAATGGAAGTGGCAAACAAGCATGCAGTTCACATTGATGTTAAAAAGTGATGACTGCAGCCTATAGACACCCACACAAAGACCAAGGACAAAACGCAGATGCGTTACCACTCCTGTGGCTGAAGGTGTTATGCCTCTGTGCCGGAAATTACAGGGCCGTACATTACCACCTGACCGGAACACGATAGTGCTGAACACTACCATTTAGCGGCAAGTATATTAGGTAATTCGGTGGTGCCTACGCCCGCGAGCTCCGTCACTGGAGCTCTACCACCAGTGAACTAGGCTATTATACCTTCGCAACTCTCACATACTATCATTTAAAACGTAACTTCAAGCCTGTAATCTCCGAAGGGGTAGGCAGAGGTAAATGCATGCATACATGCAGACATCCACGATTCGCCGGTTACGTTTTGGCCCATGTAACAGGTGGCGAGCATTGACATCTCCGCGCACATTACCGAACTTCGAGAAAATAGAAAAATTCCAATACAATCAGTGATTAAGGATTTTACACCGTTATCTCTATTATCTGCCGACCCGGGAATCAAACCCAGCGTAGTACTAGTGGCCTGCTACCACTAGGCTACTGAGGCAGTTTACTACTGTATCTATTACGATCATGTATTATTGTAATATACATGTTGTAGCGGGAAAGGACCAACAATATATCAATAGACCATGCCTGTACTGATGTTGACTTATCCCCCAACGTCTTTTTCTACTGAGAATGTAAAATCATCAGTTAATTACAAGTCAAATATTGATTCAAATTGTATGCGTTTCATACAATTTGAATCAATATTGATATAACAGCTGCCAGCATATATCAGTCGAAGGCGAACGCTACGCATGTGTGCGTAGTTATGAATTGCTGAGATTTGATACGAACACACGCGTACCGTTCGCCTCACCGTCACCACAATACACATATGAACAGTATGGAATCTACGTACAAAACGTTCAAAATCGCACACTTACACAAATATGCGCATCGACGCTCGATGTAGCGAGTGACTCAGTACTGCAGCACCGCGAGAACCGCATAGAGGCCTCGTCGATGCGCATGTGAGTGTGACGTTTCAAGGATTTGTACGTAGTTTCCACACTGTTCATATTTGCACTGTGCCATCAACACGCACGGTATGTGTGTGTGAAATGCTGAACATTATCATTGACTACCTGTTAGGGTTGTCAAATAAATTAACAAATAATTAATTTTTAAACTTTTTATGAAAAAATCATTTCTTTGTTATCGTATAAGTTAAATGATTTGAAACTTGATATAGATAAACACCTAATAATGTTGGACCTTTCCGGCTGCACCTTGTTTAATAATAATAAGCTTTATTGCAACCCAAAAGAAGAAAAATTACAAAACAATTTGAGAAAGACGTGACACAACGGGCGGCCTTATCGCTAGAAGAGCGATCTCTTCCATATTCCTTCCTTCCTTCCATGTATGTGTTTTGATTACTACTCGATTTTCTTATTTTGGTGTATGAGGGTGTACATTATTGCTGTAACATGTTGTACAGTATTTAATCTTAATTAAATTTAGTCGCGGGATATCAACCACTACCGGAACACGATAGTGCTGAATACTACCATTTATCGGCAAGTAAATTATGTAATGCGGTGTTGCCCGCGAGCTCCGTCATTGGAGCTCTACCACCAGTAAAAATCTTTTATGATAACCATTTTACCAGTACTACATTTTAGCAGCTACCATTACTGTCGATTCTCACTAGCCAATTTACCATTTTACCAGTTAGCGTTGGGTTACCATTCCACGCGAACTATCTTACCATCTTTCACCATTACCAGCAGTTCACGTTCACGTTCGACTACCACTAACGCGTGT
The DNA here is from genome assembly GCA_036365455.1 of Macrosoma leucophasiata. NCBI lineage: Eukaryota > Metazoa > Arthropoda > Insecta > Lepidoptera > Hedylidae > Macrosoma > Macrosoma leucophasiata. The sequence continues at coordinate 7,667,454 of JAWQUS010000029.1, forward strand.
GCTCCCGTATTTAATTGTTCCATTTGCACCATCATTATAATAAGTTACCAGTAATAAACCATACCATATCTAATCCTAAACTACTTCTTTATATTTGACCTCCAACACTCTGAACACCGTGTATGCATTAACTGAATTAATTTGTATAACTGTTGTTCCGCAGACAACATCAACCGCATCAACCTGCCCTCCAACATGCTGAACAACAACTTCGCCGGCGTGTGGGCCACCGCGGCCGGGTACGGCAGGACCAGCGACAGTAAGCACATTGTCTTATTTCACCTCACAGCTTCATTCGACACGATTTGTTGTTTCCATAGAGCAACATGGGCCGCCGGCCGACCGGAGGGGAGCAGCCGTAGCGTTTATTATAATAATAATGGCAACCCTTGATACGTCCCAATGCTGGGCATGAGTCTCTCCCCTTGTTGGGGGGAGGCCTGGAGCTTACTCCACCACGCTGCTCCAATGCGGGTTGGTGGAGATACGGGTTAGTGGCCAAACCGCTGTCTGATGTTGTCAAACCGCCCATAAGGACTCCGACAAGCTTTAACGTCTACTGTCTATTGATAGTGACCGGGACCGACGGCTTAACGTGTCGTCTAAAACATGGAAACGCGCATTTTAATTTTCCACTAGCGGTCACCCATCGCACATCCGACCGCGCCCGTATCGCTTAACCTAGTAGATCGCTTCCAATCCACACAACCGCGGGAATGCTATGCAATACAGTCTATCACTTTTTGTGGGGAGAAATTTGTGTGACACACACACATAACAAAATCGTCTATTATTACGAAACTCACACCTTGACTTTATTAAAATACATAAACAATTTCACGCACACATTTTATCATCTTGGCGACAGGCATAGGCCCACTTGTGCTTGTACTTTGACAGAGGGGGGAAGCCTAATGGCTACTCCCCTGCGGTCCGCCGCGGCCGGGCCGTGTTGCTCGATGGTTGTTTACATATTACAGTTCATAACTGAACTAGAGAAGTATAGCCGGCGACCGTTTGTCGTGAAGATACACACACATACCTAAAAGATATTAATAATATGAAATATTAATAATAATTCAAGAATGTGTGGGAATATATACGTTACGTATGTTTGCAACTCCTTGTCCGAGGGTGGGGACAGAATCGGCGGTCACGATGGTTGGATGTTTGATGAATATAGAAGAGGCGCGTATGGACCAAGATATTTGGCGCTCCTCGATCTCCCACCTACGAGACATATTCTGAAAAGACCCTTCTGAGTTTTGTTTTGGCAGGTTTTTTTTCAGTGCAGGCTTTGGAACTCTGCCAGTGAATGACAAAGAATGTCCCATATTTTTTTGTTTAGTCTTATCTTTCCGTTTGTGAAAGAGAGTATGGAACATTCTATTGATACCTATTTTTATTAAGTATTTTTGGACCATTATTTATTTTATTTTGTTTACTTTGACATATTAATCAACGTGTCAGTTGTTATTCGCGTTAATTTTATATATTTGTAATTTGACCTATCACAAGCAAATTCCGTTTTGCCGGTGATGACCTACGGTGTCGAGACGTGGTCTCTCACTATGGGTCTCGTACGAAAGCTCCAAGTCACTCAGCGGTCAATGGAAAGGGCTATGCTCGGCGTTTCTCTACTGGATCGAATCAGAAATGAGGAAATCCATAGGAGAACGAAAGTCGCTGACATAGCCAAGCAGATTTCCAAGCTGAAGTGGCAATGGGCAGGGCACATAGCTCGGAGAACTGATAGCCGCTGGGGCAGAAAGGTTCTCGAGTGGAGACCACGTATCGGCAAACGCAGCGTAGAACGTCCACCTGCAAGATGGACCAACGACCTAGTGAAGGCTGCAGGTACCCGCTGGATGCACGTCGCTTCCGATCGGTCAGCATGAAGGTCATTGGGGGAGGCCTGTGTTCAGCAGTGGACGTCCTATGGCTGATATGATGAAGCAAATTCTATTATTTCCAAGTGATTAAATAAAATTTTGAGTTTGAGTTTGAAAACCCTGTGACTTATCACGACGGTCTATCCATATGTAACAATGTTCCACTTACCTCTCTCCAGGCGCTGGCATCGGCACCAACCAAGTGCAGAGCCACGTGGATCTGCAGGTGATCACGAACGCGGTGTGCCAGCAGACGTTCGGGTCGTCGGTGGTGATCGCGTCGACGCTGTGCACGAGCGGAGCGGGCGGGCGCTCCACGTGCGGCGGGGACTCCGGCGGCCCGCTCGCCATCTGGAGCGGCAACAACCGCATACTGGTTAGTCGCGCTCGTTCTCACCTAAAATAAACGTAACTTCACGCTTGTAATCCCCGAAGGGATAGGCAGGGGTAAATGCATGCATTCAAGCATACATGCAAACACCCACGATTCGCCGGTTACGTTTTGGGCCATGTAACAGGTGGCGAGCCTTTTGACATCTACGAGTGCATTATCAAACTCCGAGGTACTGGGAAACCTCCAGAAAATGAATCCCAATAGAACTAGTGTTAAGGGATTTTAAACCGTTATCTCTAATAGCCCTCGACCTGGGAATCAAACCTAGGACCCCAGCGTAGTAGAAGTGGCCTACTTCTTAAAATTAGGCTACTGGGGTGTAAATTCAATCATTCTCACCTTCTTTTATATACGGGGAAACCCGTGTAACACGCGGCGGACAGTGTAGCCTAGTACTCACTGGAACCCAGAGTGGCGTTGGTGACCTTTTTTCGAAGGGAAGGAGGGTGAGGGGAGTTCAAAAATATTCAAGAATTGCGTTACGTAATACTTGAACGCTTCTTAAAATAATTACTATTACCAAATCTTCAGAAAGCATGCATGTATGAAAAAAATGATGAATACGTCATAGCATCTCATCTACTCCAGGCTGACACTAATTTCAATCCTGCTTTGTTCTGCAGATCGGCGTGACGTCGTTCGGCTCCGCGCGCGGCTGCCAGGTCGGCCTGCCCGCTGGGTTCGCCCGAGTCACCGCCTTCGACGCCTGGATCCGTGCCCGTCTGTAGATCGATATAAGCTAACTAATAAAAGTATTTTTTAATTCATACTATCTCTTTTATTTTAACTTCAACAAAAAATAAGAAATTGTTTAAAATACGTAATTTTACGTCCGAATCTCCGTGAACACCGTGCCACGATTTGCCAGTCCCAAAGGCGAGCCTATAGAAATCGGGCACATTACCACACTCCGACAGACGGCACTGTGTACCTACGAAAACTAAAAACAAATACCTATACTACTTACCCATTCAGGATAAAAACTAGAACCTCAGCATTTTTTATGTAATGAAGGTTGCAAAGAAGCAGTTTACATGGATGTTAGGTGATCACTGCACACTATAGACATCTACATAAGATTTCTTGTGATAGGTCAAATAAAATTAAAGTCAATAATAACTAATACGTTGATTAATTATATAAGGAAAAAGTTTCTTCACATTTTTTAAGATAATTCAAAACATTTTTTAATATAGTTTATTTAAAATTAACTAAAGTATGTATGTACCATTTTGTTCGATAACCTTTTGCCATCTTGTAGGTAGGGACATGATCCCATTGCTATAAAAATTTTGGGACTTCTCATCAAAATACCGCGACAAGTGGATTTGGCAGTCCTCTCGTGATGTTAACCTAACATTGCATAAAGAATTCTGAAGAGACCGAAACAGGTGTAAATCTGAAGGTGCAAGGTCAGGACTATACGGCGGATGTAATGCATCCGCCGTATAGTCCTGACAGCCAAACTCTCTTAATTTTTGCTGAGTGGCTATAGATGTGTGAGGTCTAGCGTTATCATGATGAAACACCACACCCTTTCGGTTGGTCAATTCCGGCCGCTTTCTCTCAACTTCTTGCTTTAATCTCATCAGTTGTTCGCAGTAGAGTTCAGAATCGGTAGTCCTGCCTGGTGGTAATAGCTCATAATGAATAATGCCCTTCCAATCTCACCACACACACAACATCACCTTATTGCGAGTTAACCCGGGTTTCGCCACAGTCTGTGAAGCCTGACCGGCCTTTGACCACGACCTCTTTCGCACGTTCTTGTCGTACGTGATCCAGTTTTCATCACCAGTTATCAGCTTCTTCAAAAATGATTCGGTTTCATTACGTCGTAATAAAGAATCACAAATGAGTACACGGTTCATTAGGTTTCTTTCAGTGAGCTCGTGAGGTACCCAAATATCGAGCTTTTTTTTGTACCCAGCTTTTTTCAAATACGCCAAAACTGTTTTGTGATCGGTTCTCAGTTCTTCAGCTACGTCGTAACTACTGATATGTCGATCTTGCCACTTTTTCAAAAATGGCATCCATTTTATCCGTAATAGGGCGACCAGAGCGAGGTGCATCTTTGACATCAAAATTTCCGGATTGAAAACTGTTAAACCAAATTTGTGCTACTCTCACAGACACTGCACTAGGTCCATAAACATCGCAAATTTTTTTCGCTGCTTGCGTTGCATATTTACACAGTTGCATTTTTACTTTTTTAAAGTAAAATTTAAAAATTTATCGAATTTCTTCATTAGATTCACTCATCTTGACAGTACGAAAAACAAATGAAAATCACACATTTGCCTAATTTGAATTTGGAATTATGTTCTTTAAAATTTTAACTTTCAATAATACCAAAACCAGCAGATACAAATACTACAGCCAAAGAGATTTTATTACAAGTTCATACATACTATAATGCTAATTTTCCCCAACCTATTATTATTAAGGAAGGAAGGAAGGAAGGAAGGAAGGAAGGAAGGAAGGAAGGAAGGAAGGAAGGAAGGAAGGAAGGAAGGAAGGAAGGAAGGAAGGAAGGAAGGAAGGAAGGAAGGAAGGAAGGAAGGAAGGAAGGAAGGAAGGAAGGAAGGAAGGAAGGAAGGAAGGAAGGAAGGAAGGAAGGAAGGAAGGAAGGAAGGAAGGAAGGAAGGAAGGAAGGAAGGAAGGAAGGAAGGAAGGAAGGAAGGAAGGAAGGAAGGAAGGAAGGAAGGAAGGAAGGAAGGAAGGAAGGAAGGAAGGAAGGAAGGAAGGAAGGAAGGAAGGA